>OY288286.1:10396781-13071781 GCA_958450335.1 Hibiscus tridactylites
TTGATAAAGTAGTACCTATTTATAGGTTACAAAAGGAGACTAATCTAGGAAAATTACATAAAATCAGCAACTATATTATTGCTAAATTCCTAAATGTTAGCAGCTAAATATTTGGGAATATAATTTCCTAACTTTATGCAATTTACAATCTAATCTTTATTTTAAATGCCAATTATCTACACTCCCCCTCAAGCTGGTGAGTATATATTGTAGAGTCCCAGCTTGGATATGAATTCGTCAAAGGTAACTCTTGGTAGTGCCTTGGTGAGTACATCAGCTAGCTGCTTCTTTGTAGAGACAAAGTTAAGTTTAACCACTCCATTGTTGACCTTTTCTGAAATAAAGTGTCTATCGATCTCCACATGCTTTGTCCTGTCATGTTGGACTGGATTTTTAGCAATACTAATAGCTGATTGGCTATCAGTCTGCAATTCAAATTGACTGCAACTATCAAGTCCCAGTTCTGCCAAAAGTCTCTTAAGTCATATTCCCTCGCAAATTCCCAAAGCAAGAGCTCTATATTCTGCCTCAGCACTGCTTCTTGACACAACTGACTGTTTTTTACTTCTCCATGTCACCAAATTTCCCCAAACAAAGGAGCAATATCCACTAGTTGACCTTCGGTCTGTTAACTCTCCAGCCCAACTTGAATCAGTAAAGATTTTTACTGTTCTGTCTTCATTCTTTCTGAAAATCAAACCATGGCCAGGAGTCATTTTTAGATACCTTAGAATTCTGTAGACTGCATCAAGGTGCTCCTCTCTCGGGTCACACATGTACTGGCTTACAATGCTGACAGAAAATGCTATATCTGGTCGTGTAAGTGACAGATAAATTAATTTCCCCATAAGTCTTTGGTACTGTTCCTTGTTAACAGGAATTCCCAACTCATCTTTCCTTAACTTCAAGTTGATCTCCATAGGAGTTTCTGCTGGCTTACAACCCATCATTCCAGTTTCTTCAAGTAAATCTAAAACATATTTTCTCTGATTAATAACAATGCCCATCTTGGATCTTGCTACCTCCATTCCCAAGAAGTATTTGAGATTTCCAAGATCCTTGGTTTCGAATTCAAAGGCCAGTATCTTCTTTAGTTGTTCTATCTCATAAACATCATCTCCTGTAATGATAATATCGTCTACATAAACAATTAGAATTGCCTTTTTTCCACATGGAGCTGCTTTTACAAACAAAGTGTGATCAGTTTGACATTGCTTGTAGCCATTTTTAAGAATGACTCTAGTAAATTTATCAAACCAGGCCCTTGGAGATTGTTTTAATCCATATAAAGATTTTTCCAATTTACAAACCTTTTGATCATTACGATGTAGTTTCATACCTGGAGGAATTTTCATGTAGACCTCTTCTTCCAGAGTCCCATTCAAGAATGCATTCTTAATGTCCAGTTGATGAAGTTCCCAATCTTTATTTGTTGCCAAAGATGACAACACTCGAACTGAATTTAGTTTTGCAACAGGAGCAAAAGTTTCTTCATAATCTATTCCATAGGATTGTGTAAATCCTTTGGCCACAAGTCTAGCCTTAAATCTCTCCACACTACCATCAGAATTGTACTTCACTGTAAAAATCCATTTACAACCTACTGGTTTTTTACCTGGTGGTAAATCAACAAGAGTCCATGTTTTATTACCTTCAAGTGCACTAATCTCTTCATCAACTGCCCTCTTCCATTGAGGATCTTCTAAAGCTCCCTCTATTGTTTTAGGGACAAAGATTCTGTCAACATTTGCAGTAAAAGCCTTGAATGAAGGATTTAGTTTTCCATATGCTACAAACCTTTGAATTGGATGGTTAGTGCACTTTCTCACACCTTTCCTTTGAGCAATGGGCAAATCAACAGTATCAATAATAGGAATAGGAGCTGTATTTTGAGAAATTCCCATACCTTCCAAGTGTTCTGAGGCTGTAGGGCTGAGTTCTAGTTCTCGGCAGTCTCCAGGTTGTATGTTGGTCTCTTTAATAGGCTTTTGTCTCCTTTTATAGACACTAAGTTCTCTCTTCTCAAATTGCTCAGGTTGGGTCTTTTGAGGAGTTTGTGGTGAGCTAGGAACTGGAAATTGTGTGGGTCCTGAAGATGGTATAGGTTCTGAAGGAGAAGTTATATTTATGAAGGGTTGAACTGTAAGTTCTGAAGGAAGTATGGGTTTTGAAGGAGAAGGTATAGGTATGATAGGTTGAGCTATAAAAGGCTGAAAATCATCAATAAACTGAAAATCATCAAAAAGCTGAGGCTTTCTTACACTCTCCCCTGAATTTCAGCCTTGGAGTAAAAAGGATTGTTTTCGAAGAAAGTAACATCCATGGTGGTATAGGTTCTTTTAGTGACAGGTGAGTAACACTTGTAGCCCTTCTTAGTGGAAGAATATCCTAAGAAAATGCACTTAAGAGCTCGAGGATCAAGTTTAGACCGAGAATGAGGATAAATATGGACAAAAACGGTACACCCGAAGACTTTTAATGGCAGATTGGAAGAAAGTGGCTGAAAATTAGAAAAATGATGAAGAAAAACATCTCGAGGTACCTTAAATTGCAAGGGTTTACTAGGCAACCTATTTATAAGGTATGTGGCTGTAAGAATGGCTTCCCCCAAAAGATTTTAGGAACATTTGTGGAAAATAATAATGACCTTGCTACCTCTAAAAGGTGCCTATTTTTTCTCTCGGCAACCCCATTCTGTTGAGGAGAATCAACACAAGAGCTAATATGAAGAATTCTTTTTTCCTGAAAATAGGATCCTAGAGTTCTAGTGAAATACTCACTGCCATTATCAGTGTGAAAAATTTAAATTTTTGTTTTAAACTGAGTCTTAATCAGGTTCTGAAATCTTCTAAACACACTCTCAGTTTCAGATTTTTCTTTCATTAAGAAAGTCCAAGTGAGTCTAGAGTGATCATCTATAAAAGTAATGAACCACCTAGAACCATCTATGTTTTTCACTCTTGAAGGGCCCCAAATGTCACTGTGAACAATGGAAAAGGGATGAGAGGATTTGTATTTGGTTGGAGGGTATGAATTTTTTGTGTTTAGCAAGTGGACAGATTTCACAAGTAAAAAAAATTGGACTTGTATTTTGAAATAAATGAGGAAACATTTTGGCAAGGTACTGAAAATTAGGATGTCCTAGTCTGTAATGACATAATAAAACATTTGGAGAAGAATTAGAACCATGATTAGGAAAAAAGTTTGGTTGAGAACAACTTGAGTTGGCTTGTCTATGTAGAGATGGTTGGCCATGAAGAATGTAGAGGCCACCACACAACCTAGCACTTCCAATCACCTTCCCCGAGTCCATAGCCTGAAATTCACAAACATGTGGAGAAAATTTAATAGTGCAGCGGAAATCAGTAGAGAGTTTACTGACAGAGAGAAGATTGCAAGCTAAATTAGGCACATATAACACATTCAATAATTCAATGTTTTCAGAAACTCGAATTGAACCACTCCCTTCAGTGGGTGATAAAGAGCCATCCGCAGTCTTTATGTAAGAGGGAAAATTTAATTTCTGAAACTTCTGAAACAACGTCACATCTCCTGTCATGTGATCTGATGCCCCTGAATCCACGATCCATGATGTACAATTATTATCAACCAAATTTGTAAAAATTGTACTACCTCCATGAGTCTTAGAAGTCACATTGGTTTGCTGAAAGGATGAATGTGGCTGTAGATTATCAGCATCAATGGGCTGCTGGAAGGTTGAAGATGGCTGGAAGTTATCAACAACATTGAGCTGCTGAAATCTGTTGTAAGGCTGGAAATTGCCAACAGCAGTGGGCTGCTGGAATTTTTTTAAAGGTTGAAATACATCATCTGAAATATTTTCTGAACTGATTGCAGAAGATGTATACATCTCGCAAGTTTTAGGATCTAAAACCTAATCTGATACCATGTAGAAAAGTGGTATGTGCAGAGAAGAAAGATAATTTCTCTGTATTTCTTGATTTCTTTTATTGATAAAGTAGTACCTATTTATAGGTTACAAAAGGAGACTAATCTAGGAAAATTACATAAAATCAGCAACTATATTATTGCTAAATTCCTAAATGTTAGCAGCTAAATATTTGGGAATATAATTTCCTAACTTTATGCAATTTACAATCTAATCTTTATTTTAAATGCCAATTATCTACAAAAACATGTTGAAATAGACAGACATTTCATAGCAGAAAAGTTGACAAGTGGAGTTGCTTCATTAGAATATGTACCAGCTGAAGAACAAGTGGCAAATGTACTCACCAAAGCTTTGCTAAAAACTCTTTTCGACAATTTTTTATTCAAGCTGGGATTATACAATGTATATTCTCCAGCTTAAGGGGGAGTGTAATGTCAGATATTGTTTCCTAAAGTTCAGAAGATCTGTAAATATTTTGTTATTTATTAGAATCCCTATTTATAAGGGATTGTATTTCTTTACTAGAATTAGTTTCTTTCCTAGTTAGGAGTTTCCTCAGCTAAGGCATAAGTCTATATATTTAGTCTGTAAATCAGTAGCAATTTAACAGTCGAAATATAATAAAAAGATCAGTTTTTGATCAGCCTTTCGACATGTAAGTTTAGACGCAGTAGAGTTATTTTTGTAGTTAAGTTGTATTAGGAGAGTTATAATTAAAGTCATGTACCTAAGGCTAGAGTTAGAAGTTAATATAAAGTAGGACTCCTAATGTAACCTAAAGTCCTAGGCTATAAGAGTATGTAATGTATGTAACTCTATGTATGAGAAATTCCTTACTAGGTAATCGAAAAACAAATCAGTTTCTGTTTATCTTCACTTCTCACCATGCTTTAACCTTCAGTTATAGCAATTAAAGATGAAACTTATCAAATTTGATTCGAGGTGTAGATGATTGGAGTAAAATACTAAAACCAAATTGACATATAAGACAAAGAGCTGATGTATTTAGAGATTAGAAAGGCAGTGCTTAAGAGACAATCAAAAGAAAACTATAGATATAACCTTCATTTGTGGAGGCCTCCAGAATGGATCATATGAAAACAGCCATCCCTACATTATAAATTTTGATCAGATAGAAAATCAGGACAAAAGATAATTGACTCTATAAAGAGGTCAAGAATGCAATGATATAGTGCATTTGCATCCTGACCTTTATAAAGAATTTAACAGGGAAAATATGTACAAATTGGGTCTCTTTTGACTGTTCCTAATAAAAGAAGGTTCCTCAGTTTCTAAAGTGAAGTGAGGGATTTTATCTTTTGACCTGCATTAGCCACGTGGCATTTTCATCACCACTCTTCATCCCACTAAAGATTGCTGCACCTAATGAGGAGATGTACCCTGGATCATCCACCGGAGGGGTATTCTCATCGAATGTGTCACTGCACGGTTAGGCACATATCAAAATAATGTAGAAATAATGCGATAAAAAGACTGATAAATGGATTAGTATTTCAAATCTAAAGTGGCAATGGAACACCGTTTCAACAGACAATACGACATGTAAAAAAAGAATGAATGTTTTTATATATGTAATATGTGTCATTACGGTCTTCAATCTTAATCCTACCGCAGAGAATCAGGCCAAGTCCAGAGAGGTGGAGAGATACCGGAAGGAAACTGTTTTTTCCCTCTGTTTTGTTCGAATTGAAAAGAACAAACCTATTAAAATAAGCCGAGTTACAATAGTAGAGTCCTAGGATTTACAACAATAGAGTTAATCTAGGAGATTAGGATTTTTATCTAATCTATTATCTAAACCGTGAGGTAGAGGTACTCACTGATGCAAGTTGAGCTGGAGAATTAACTGGAATGAGGTCTAGAAGTGAATATTGCACTATTGTTTTGGGGCAATCTAGTCACATAGAGATGCAAAAAGCAGTCCATAGTCTCAAGTAGTGCGGAGACTGAATTTCGAGAACTTGCTTCAAGAATTTGGGAAGGAATGTGGATTCAAAGACTATTAGAAGAATTAAAGATTGATTTACAGGATCACTTCAAGATACAAATTGAAAGAGTGAAAATAAGACTGATACAAAATCAGACCATTGAGCTAACAAAAGCATAATAACGACCACTCACAATTTTTAAGCCATAACATGCTAGTGAAATTCACATGTTAAATCAAAGAGGATTAAAATGGAACTAAAATGGCATCATAAATTGCTTCTTGCACCCCAATTTACTAGAGCCCGTTGACTTGAACAAATTTAAAGACAACAACATTAAATGCACTTCCATAATCATAGTAAGGATTTGTTCTGTTTTGTTTTTAGAAGTAACTTTCTAATAAAACAAAGGGTGTAAATTTAACATCATAAATCTCATCTAATAAAACAAACCACTATATCAAAGGTGATTACAATCCAACAATATGGATCTCTAAAATTAAAATCTTACCAGTTGTAGATGTGGCTTGTCCTTCCATATTCTGACCAAAGATGTAAGCACAAACATTAAAAAGGTTCTAAAGAATTGCATAAATTGTTAGTAGAAAGGAAAGAAACATCTAATAACTTCTAAGTGCACGAGAGAGAGGGAGAGAGAGCAGCTTATGAACATAAAGGACCAAGGAATTGAAGGAGCAAACCTTTAAGTTGTTCCTCAATGAAGGTTCTCCCAATCTCTACGAACAAGGGATCAGTTGCATCAAGTAGATAAGTGCAACACCATTTAGGGTTGCTTTTAACAGAAAACCTGAAGATTTCAAATGTATTATTGAGATCCCAATCCTTTGTTTAAGTTTTGCAAAAATTCTCAACCTTGAACAAGAAAGCCTATATTTCATCTACTATATTCAGTTAAATGAAATAGAAAGCTTAAAGCTACAACACTTCAAAACAAATATTATTGCCAAGATGCATCTTGAGAAAATATGAGTTAATGAAAAGTTGACCGCTTAAAAATATAATTTAGAGACATAAAAAATCCATTTGTCCAATTCATAATGCTAGGTAACTTACCAATTACCCAACCGAGTTATCTTTGCTGAAGGGAATATATCTTTTAATGCTGCAGGAACATTGCCAGAAAAAGCTGGAAGGACTGCAGAATGTATTCACAAAATTTGAAACTGTTAAATCAAGAAAAAAAATGATACAGTGATTAACGTTTTAAAATTTTCCTAGATCCATGGAAGGTGTACCACCTCTTGCATACAAGTTAACTCCAAATCAGCAATTAGAACCAAGCTTCCCATTATTTTTTACCAAGAACTTGCTATAATTTTGTGTATCCACCAGTTATTTTTATTTGATACAATACAACACTGGATCTTTTTAATGCTTGACTTCATTCAGATGAAACCAAGTATGCCTACTTGATAGAAGGGAGCACATCCTACCACAGTAGAGAAAATATCCAAGGGGTGGCTACTTTTCCATGAAACAGTTCACAAAAATAATCAAGACTTCTTCGTTCATTCAAAATGAAAAGATGATCATAATTTTTTAGGGAAAAAAGGGACAGTTCTTAAGAGGAAAGTTTTGTTAGATAATGCAATCTTAGAGTTTGTAAATAAGTTAAAGTGTATCTTTATCTTTTACCTAACAGATAGAGTTAGAGTTCAAACCTAACTAGGTCTCCTTGTAAAACTAAAAGTCCTAACCTATTTAGGATATAATCTACTGATGTAACGATGATTAATAATTCAATGAAAACAGAATAGTAATTCTGTTTCTCTTCATGGTATCAGCCTAAATTCGATCCAATCGAATTTTTTTTCGATGGTGGAAAATTTCTCTTCGAGTGCGCTGCACTCTCCTTCCTCCACGTCTGCTACTTCCATGGAAGATTTCTTGGAACCTTCTGGTTCAGTCAACATGTGTCCTCGATTAACAGGCACAAATTATCTCCAGTGGTCACAGTCCGTTAAATTGTTTCTCATCGGACATGGCACCTTAGGGTATATCACTGGTAAAACTCCTAAACCTGCTGCTGGCGAGAGTGGTCTTGACAAGTGGATTCAAGAAAATGGTCGTGTTATGTCCTGCTTATTGAACTCCATGGCTCCTGATGTTAGTGCTCAGTTTGTTCTCTATGGGACTGCACAAGAGATGTGGGAAGCTGTTCGTGATACCTATTCCAGTACGAATAACAATTCTGAGCTGTTTGGAATTGAGAGCACTGCTGCTGCCTTGAAGCAAGATGGGATGACTGTTACTCAGTATTATGCTACTCTCAATAGTTTATGGCAGCAGATTGATCTCTATGATTCACACGAATGGGAGACTCCTATTGATGCTGGTCTCTTCAAAAAGATCACTGAACAGCGCAGACTTTTTCAGTTTTTGAGTGGCTTGCATCAAGATTTTGAGCCAGTTAAGTCTCGAGTTCTTAGTCTTAGTCCGCTTCCTTCAATCCGAGGGGTATTTTCTGATGTTCGACGTGAAGAGAGCAGGCGTGCTTATATGGTTCCGAATGTGGCTGCTCCGGATAGTTCTGCATTGGTTACTCAAGTTTCTTCTTCTCCAAAACCGAGGAAGGGGCGTATAGTTTGTAACTATTGCAAGAAGCCAGGCCATGTTAAGGAAACCTTCTGGAAGTTACATGGGAAGTCTCCTGATTGGAAATCCTCGACATCCAAGCCTTCCCTCAGTTCATCTTCTGATGATACTTCCAATTCTGCATCTGGTGGGTTCACCAAGCAACAAATGGCTCAATTACAACAAATGTTTAGTAAGTTTACTAGTCCTAGTGAAGGTAATGTGGCCAGTATAGAATCTGCAGGTATAGAGTATTCCTCTCCTTCTCCTGCTTTCCTTTCCGCTTCTTGTACTTCGACTTGGATGATTGATTCGGGTGCCTCAGATCACATGACTGGTAACAGGGATATATTTTTTTAATTTTATTCTTCCTCTGTTAATCGTTCTATCAAGATTGCTGATGGTTCTTATTATAAGATTCGTGGAAAGGGTTCTGTCTATATTAATGAGGGTTTGCTGGTTCATGATGTTTTGTTTGTGCCTGATTTGAAGTGTAATTTGCTGTCCGTGAGTAAATTGTCCAAGGATTTCAACTGTGTTCTGACATTTACTGATTCTGAATGCGTTTTGCAGGCACTGGACAGGAGGAAGAGGATTGGCAGTGCTAGTTTGCAGAATGGTTTATATCTTTTTTCCACCACTCAATTTCCTCACCCTTCTGCACTTTGTTTTACTTCTTTAGGAAAAGATGATGTTATGTTGTGGCATTATAGATTAGGCCACCCAAATTTCTTGTATCTTTCAAAGTTGTTTCCTCAATTATTTAGTAATAAAAAGCCTTCTTCTTTTACTTGCACTGTTTGTCCTCTTGCGAAACAAACTCGTCAATCTTTTTTGCCTTCGCCTTACAAACCTTCTCATCCATTCTCTCGTATTCATAGTGATTTTTGGGGTCCTTCTCGTGTGAAGAATATCACTGGGGGTAGTTGGTTTGTTACTTTTATCGACGATCATAGTAGGCTTACATGGACATATTTGCTTAAAGAAAAATCTGAAGTTGCTAGGGTGTTTATGGACCTCTTTAATATGATTGATACAGAATTTCACACCAAAATTCAGCTTTTCCAGTCTGATAATGGGGGGGGAATTTTTTACTAGAACATTAGGAGAGTTTTTTCAAACTAAAGGCATTATTCATATCAGTTCATGTGTTGATACTCCCCAACAAAATGGGATAGCAGAGCGCAAAAACCGTCATCTTTTAGAAGTTACCCGAGCCCTTATGTTTTCTTCTAATATTCCTAAGTATCTATGGGGAGAGGCCTTGTTAACCTCTACTTATCTTGTTAATCGTATGCCTAGTCGAGTGTTAAATTTTCAAACACCTAAGGATGTTTTCCTTTCTTATTTTCCTTCTTTCAAGCCTCTGAGTTCGACTCTTTCGTTGCGTGTTTTTGGTTGCACTGTCTTTGTTCAAAACTTGAGTCCGACTAGATCGAAACTTGACCCTAAGTCTGTTAAGTGTGTGTTTGTTGGGTATTCTTCGCTAAAGAAGGGCTACAAGTGTTACCATCCTCCTTCGCGAAATTTTTTTGCTATGGATCTAACCTTTCTTGAACAGGAACCTTATTTTTCCATGACTGAAATTCAGGGGCAGACTTTTAGCAATGATTTTCAGCCTTCTTCGAAACAGGTTTCGGTTCCTTCTTCTTCTCTTTGTCCTCTTTTGCTTGAACCTAAAGTTTCCTCCCCTCATAAAGACCCAAATGCATCGCCTATTACCTTATCTTCTCCATCTTCTACATCAAAACAGTTTACTAAACCTTCTTCACAGCCTCCTAAACAGTTGCAGGTCTATACTCGAAAGAAAACCAAAATCATTCCCGAAATTGTTCTGCAATCTTGCACTCGTCAAGAATTGGAATTCGGTTCAGATGCTTGTGAAAGAAGTGAAGGTAATAAATCTGTTAATTTTCCTTCTCAACTTCTTGAATGTGACTATGTTCCTATTGCTAAGAGGAAAGGGGTGAGAAAATGTACTAAGTATCCTATCCAAAGATATGCTGCTTATTCTAGTTTAATGCCCTCTTTCAAAGCTTTTACAGCATGTTTGGATAGTGAGGAGATTCCGGACAGATTTGAAGATGCAGTGCAGAATCCGCAGAGAATTTGAAGTTAAAGATCTAGGAACTCTTCGGTATTTTCTTGGCATGGAGGTAGCAAGAAATAAAGAGGGACTGATAATTAATCAACGTAAATATGTTCTTGATTTACTCGAAGAGTCAAGATTGCTGGGTTGTAAACCAGCAGATACACCAATGGATGCAGGTTTGAAGTTTGACAGGTTAAAATTTGGCCCTGAAGTTGATAAAGGGCTTTATCAGAGATTGGTTGGAAAACTGATCTACTTGTCTCTTACAAGGCCAGATATTTCATTTCCGGTGAATATTATCAGTCAACATATGACTGATCCGAGACAAGAACATATGGAGGCAGCAAAACGGATTCTAAGGTATCTGAAAGGCACACCAGGTCATGGCTTATTCTTTAAAAAAGGTCATGACAGAACCATTAGAGTATTTACTGATGCAAGCTAGGCAGGTGAGTTTACGGACAGGAGGTCTACTAGTGGGTATTGCTCCTTTGTTTGGGGTAACTTGGTGACATGGAGGAGTAAAAAGCAAACAGTTGTTTCTAGAAGCAGTGCCGAGGCAGAGTTCAGGGCATTGGCTTTGGGAATTTGCGAAGGACAGTAATTCTGTTTCTCTTCAAGTTTTACTTTTTCAAGTATTCTAGAGTAGCAACAAATTGAGGTTTCAAACCAATTTAATACATTAAAGAATAAATGAACAGCAATGAAAAGTAACTTTTTTTCCTTCCTGAAAATTGAAAATGGATGGCTATAGCAATTGATACCTGGAGTCATTCCAAGTTCATACATTCTAGCAAGAATTTTCTTTTGCAAAGTTAATTGCTCATGAAACCAACTTTCTGGAAGTGGTCCACCCCATCTGGCATTGAAGTACCACTTATTAGATTCAAAATTACAACACCATCATAACTAACTGAATTGTCTACATCTGTTTTTTAAAAGGAAAAAAATGTCTATATCCGGGATTATTAGAATAGGCCATTAAAAGAACATTCCAGCTAACATATTGTAGATTATGCAAGTATAGGCTAAGTAGAGTTTTAATTCCTATTTATCTTGTACTCTATAACCTATCTAAGTAGAAATCAGATTAGAGTCTTGTGTAATTAGGACTCTACTTGTGTAATTACAGTAGGTAACTACTGCTGTTGTATATTTGCCTATTTAATATAGGCCTAATCATGTTGTATTCGACAGTGAGAATAATTCAGAGAATAAAAGTTCTATTCTCCCACTATCTTTCTCTTGAGTTATCTACACGTATCACATGATTTATTCTAATCATCAGGGCAAAAGGAAATAAAGAATCATACTCTGAAAGGAAGGTAAAGACATTTCCCATTAGCATGTTCTTAAAAGGCCTTGACATTAGAGTTAACATGTTGTGGCTAAAACCAAATTAATCAGTCCATAGTCCAAAAGAGTTCTGAACTTTTTAAAAATTACTTACCCGTGCAAATTCCCCATACGTGACCAAGCAAGAAATGCAGGGCCTCCAAAGAAGTCATCCAAATCAGAATTGGTTATGTTGAATTTCTGCTTGAGATAAAAAGTAGATAAGAAATACTGAAATCTAAATAATCCAACTTAAGGACACTATTCATGACTTTGGAAACAATGATGCTTATCCAAAAAAAATTCCCAGAGTAAACTAACTAGCCAATGATGCTAACTCCAATTTATTAATGAAAATTTAGAAGTAAAATAGCTCCATTTGTTATTGGTAATAAAAAAGAATAAAACTATAATAAGTAGTTCCAGGAACAAAAAGAATTAAAGAATAGAAAAGGTATTAAGATACTACTAGTACACCGATTATGCATCTTTCAATCAGTATTAATGCATATTGAACAGAAGTAAGCAATTTGTGACTATATAATATAACAGGACTTCGTTTTAACTTTTATAATACTGTGGTAACAACTATATCAATATGCACAGGACATCTAGAGTTCAGAATCTAACCACTAGCTATAGAATGTGTTACAAACTTTAAAAGCCTACTGTTATGTCCCAAAATATAAAAAATAAGCTTCAACTTGAAGTTTAGAAAGAGTAGGGGACAAGCACAAAAGCGCTGCTCAACTATGTCATCCTCCTGCATGCATATACTATTTGTGGGTCCGACGTAAAAGGAAAAAATGGTATCAATATAGCTGGAAAACGGATGTTGACTGAGTGGCGTCCCATCAATGCCAAAGATCTTTCAATAGGACATGCATGAGCATGGGGAGAAGAGTTGTTGCTGGGTGGGAGGGTTGTGCATGTAACTAGCTCTTCTCCGCAAGCAAGAAAATGTGAAAAGAAAAAGGCAATATGAAAGAGGTTTGCTAAGGTAGTAAGAATTAGAAACATTATATGAGGAAATTACCCGGAAAACTTTTCTCCAGATGGTTTCTTGCCCAGTAAATGCTAGCGGCAAGTTGATACCTTGGAGAGCCATCCAATCAATTTCCTGTTCCCATCTTTCCCAATCCCACCAAGCAAAAGTATCTTCCAAAAGCAAACAAATGAAGTGCATATCATTATCATCAAACAAAATTTCGAAATACTTCTGAAGGCATTAATAACTCATTAGGAGATAGAAGGGATGGTCAGAACAGAAGCTCACAGCTTGATGTAACAGCATTTTGGTAGTAATTCCAAGGAACAGGTCTCTTGACCAAGATTCCGCTATCTTGAACACGAGGAAGAGAACCTGACTGAGGTATTGAGAATAGTTGTGCACCGCCAGTTTTTTTCCAAGATATGTGTGAACCACACCAATACTTTAAGTACCAGTGTAGACCAGCCAAAACTTCCACCCCAGTGACACCACTGATTCTGCACCAGTTAGCAAAAATGTAATTATCATTCTATATTGCACATAACCTGTACGCAGTAGTTTCATGTTATGGGCCAAAAATTGTAGAGGAAGTATTTATTGCCTACAAACTCCACAACCCCAGACTGCTAGATTTACAATTCTCTGAAAATCCTGGATAAGCTCACATGCTGAGTTAAAAAAAATATTGGGATTTGTATGTAGTAGGTTGAGGTCTAAAGACTAAATAGGAAAGGTCAACTGCATTATGATGTGGAAAAAAAACCTAAGCAATGAAAACATCAGATAAGGGTCATAAGGGGAAGAACTCAATTCAGCAAATATATAGTTTTTGTTTGTTTAATCAGCGGTACCCACTCATTGGTTGACTAATTAGGAATTTAGGATCAGGTTTGACATACATGTTACATGAAATTTGACCTACATACAAGAAGTAGTGAAACAAATAAAACATTTACTAACAGAATCTCTGGAGCTCCGTATTTATAGGAAGAAGGATGGTTGCTGATAATGAAACAAGCTCCTTCACCGCCACATTTCTCCTACAAAAAGAGAGAGTTCAACCCTTCAAGTTCAACTCACCATATACGCGGTCAAACATAGTGGAAACGAAAAGACATAAGTTAAAAGAACCTTAGAAACGATACGGAATTCAAAGGCGGAAGAGTGGGAAGGAAGCAGGCGATGGAGAACCGCACGAGCCGCCGCAATCTGGAGGGTAGGAGGAGCTCTCTCGCGGTCTTGAATTTGAAGAAGCTTAGAAATGTATTGGACGCCGAGAGTGGAGGAATGAGCGGCGGAAAAGAGAGAGAGCAGGAGGAGGAGGAGAGAAATGGCGGAAAGCGGAGAATCCATGGAAGTTGAGAGGAAGAAAGATGAAAAGAGATTCCATTGAATTCTGTTTATAAAACAGAAATGGAATCATTGAAGCAGATGAGTTTCAGAAGATTCGGCAAAGGGTATAGGACAAATTCTCGGCCGGTCGATCACAGCAAGACAAAACAATTACATAGACACAACTCTAACAAACAAAAACTGCATTATTTATACACTTTTCCTGTTTGGCAGACTAGAAAATGCGACATGTAGTAATATTTAGAAAATAAAAAATATATATATTAAATTAAAATTAGAGTTAGTTAATTTCATCACTCGTCTGAGTCTATGACAATCATTCTAAATTGATTCTTAAATTTTAAAACATTTTAATTTTAACTTCAAACTACGACTTTCATTCTAAATTAGCCCTCAAACTTTTGAGCATTTGAGTTTCATCCTTAAACTATGACTCTCATTTTAAATTGGTACTTATACTTTTTTAGCATTCTAACTTCATCCCCAAATAATCAATATATGCTAATCATGTCGTATGCTAATAAAATTGTTATAAAATTGTTAATTGTCATGAAACACTGATGTGTATTATGTAATAATATGATGTGGTATAAACGATAATTTGAGGATGAAATTAAAATGTTCAAAAAGTTTGAGGACCAATTTAGAATGAGAGTCATAGTTTGAGGATAAAATTGGAATGCTCAAAAGTATGGGTACCAATTTAGAATAAAGATCATGTTTTGAGGATGAAATTGAAATATTTTAAAGTTTAGAGATCAATTTAAAATGAGTGTCATATTTTAGGATGAGTGGTGCAATTAACTCTCAAAATTAATTAAAACTATGGTGTTTTATTAATAATAATATTTTCATTGGTTTTTTTCACGTAGAGAATTTTGAGGAGTGCCCTCTACCTACGAAAGCCTTGGTGGGCAGCTGCTGGAGGAGGTTCCTCGGGTCAGCATTCCGACGGTGTTAGAACGGTCTGGTTCGCCCGTCTCGTTGGCTTACCAGCGGATACAGAAAAAGAATAAAATTGTGGACGATGATGTTACTGCGATGGAGGCTGATGGTGTGTCGGGTGTTGCGAATGCGACGGTCGAGCAGGGTTCGTCGAAGGAGCAAGTTGATGTTAGTGATCACCAGGGGGGTTTGTTTCGCTGAACCAAGCGAATACCGTAGTGGGCAAGGAATCCTACGCGAGAACGGTTATGAAGGACTTTTACACAGGGCCAAAACTAAAACTGAGTTGAATTGAGAAGGGAGTGATTTTTTAGACGAAGATATCAGGGTTAATATTTCTGGTCCTTTTTCTAAGATCAGTTTTCCAACAGGGTTTATAATCAAGTTGACTTTAACATGAGGAACGTACATATTGTTCGTTTATTTGGACAAGGATTTATGCGTTATGGATTCAGTTGATCGATTTAGAAAATAATTATTTTTTTAATAAAATTTGCGGATGAAAGGGATTACATTAAGGGCGCGTTTGGTTCACGGAATAAAAGACTACTCATGGGAATAAAATTCCTGGGATGTAACATTACCTGGCATATTACTGGGAATGTTACATTAACTTGTTTGGTTTATTTGGTAGGAATGTAAGATTATTGTGTTTGGTTGGAGGTAAATAAGATTATCTGAACGTGAAATTTACTAAATTGACTGTGTGTTATATTTTCTTTTTAACGTGTTAAACTTTCAATATTAAATTAAAAACATATGCACAAAATATTGTAGAATTATTTTTGTTACACTATTTAAAATTTATAAAAATAATATATTTATCTTATTATTAATATAATTATTATATTAACTATTTTTAATCAAAATATAATTTATATTTACATACTCTCGTTACCTTCTATTAAAATATTTTTGTGAATTTTTTAAATGCTCAAATTTTTAATTTTTTATTACTTGTGACAGATTGTCAAGTAAATTAAAGTAAATAAGTTGGGTAATACTAATAAGAATTTATATCATAAGTACCTACTAAAATATTTTATAAGATGATAAATATCTTATAAGTAAAAGAATATTGTGTGAAAATATTACCTCTTAACTTATTAATTTACATCACATATATTTAATCATCTAATTAAATTAAATAAAGGATCTATGTGAACAAATTCATTAACTTGGGGGTAATATGGTCCAAATGGTGGGAATTGACAAATACCTAAGAAAACCAAGAGAATCACATTCCCACCATTTAATAAAAACAAAGCTAATGTTGGGAATACAATATTACCCCTAGGAGAGAATGATCTCTAACCAAACGTGGGTATGTGATTCCGGAAAAGATCATGCCCCGGGTAATGATCTTTTCCGCGAACCAAACGCCCGCTTACACAGGCTCCATAGACGACCTATGGTAGTTATATAACTGTGCATTCATGGAGTAGGCCTTTTTCCACCTCAGAGAAGCATTCGACACAAGTCATTATCTGGATTTGGTTACCTAGACTTCCTTATAATACTATTCTAATGGTTTGTTTCGTCAGATAGCGGAGCACATTGGACGAGTTGTCAAAATTGATTATAATACGAACTTTGGGGAACGTGGCAAATTTGTGCGGCTTGCAATACTAGTGAATCTTAATAAGCCATTACTACCCTATATTGAAATAGATGGTTTGATAATTGAAATATGAAGGTCTACAACATATATGTTTTGAGTGTGGTGTATATGAAGTTGAAATATTTTAAAATTTAAGGATCAATTTAGAATGAATGTCGTAGTTTTAAGATAAATGGTGTAATTAACTCTTAAAATTAATGTTTTATTAATCAATAATATTTCCATTGATTTTTTCTGTAGGCAACTGTTGTGAGTCCAATAAAATGTTGTCACGTGTAATAATTGTTAAAATTTTTAATAAAAAATCAATAAAATTATAAAAATTGAAAAACACTAATATATTCATAAAAGTATTAAAATCCTAATATATTCATAAAAGTATTAAAAACCCTAATATATTACTTTGAGTATTATTAGAACTTTCGAAAAGATCCAAATTGAAAATTCACGAAGAGCTTCAAAAACAATTGATTATTCAATCAGAGTTCGAAAGAAAAAAAAATTTGAAATTAAGTTTTGTTTCAGCTTGGAAATCGAGCACTTTAATATGATTTTTTATCTATGAATGGACACATAGTGAAATAATATTAAATAGATTCAACATGAATAAAATGTATCTATCTAGTACTCAATAATTGTAAGATTTGTTGAATGTGAATAAAGATAATTTTTATCTTCGAAAGAAAATATAAATAAATTCTTGGTCAAGAAGCATCGTATTTTAGTTAGTCCAGAAGCACCGTATCTAGAAGCATCAGATCTTAGTTGTTCCAAAAGTATTATCTAAGTGTTACAAGATTATTACCTTTAGATCTTCAAATTCGATATCTCTTCAAGCTATATAGAAATAATAGTTATGCATAAGACAATAGATTTTTAATGAGACAACATATCGTGTGTATCAAAATATGATATGCTCTTTTTCTTCACGAAATTTTTCCTAACAAGGTTTCAACGAGACATATTTCAAGACATCTAAAAGATAGAGTTATAAATAATATTTATGTGGGTACTCTTTTCACATTTAACCTTTTGTATACATCACCTTGTTTCCCAAGGTTACAGTCTATATTTAGTAGTTTTCTTTTTCTTATTTCACTTTTCATATACATACCTTCTTCCTTAAGATAATGATCCCTATAAATAGTGATTCTGTACAAGCATAAAAGTTAAACAATAATGAGCTATATTTTTTCGTCTTTTTATTCTTCTACTTATATTTCAAAAAGTTTATAACAAGAATGGATTTTAAATTTATTATGTTATTTTTTCTTAAAACTTGATTTTTTTATAATTTTAATTCAAATTATCACTAGAACAAAATAGGCGCGTCAATATGTAATTGGTTGAGAGACTTTTAAGGGAGATAAGGGTTGGAAGACTAAAATAGTATCAAAACATGGTATGTATCTATTTTTACTAAAAAGAAGTTTAGATACCTAAAATAAAATAAAACAATGCATAATTTAGGTACCCATTTTTCGTTTAAGCCTAAAAATCATAATCATGATCATAAAAGGACGAAAGATGGCATCAACATAATACGCCGCGGTTAAGTTTAACCTCATGCTTGGGTTCAACATCGGCTTGCACTTCAATAGTGCAATTCCGAAAACAGTAATGCGTTTAAGCCTAATGAATGTAGAATGTACAAACAACAAAAGTTGGAGTGAGAACAATGGACAGACACATCCTACAAAACATGTCAATCCAATTGGGAATTGTTCCCAGTTTCATCGGTTGTCATCTCATCTTTCAACTTATTATTATCAGAGGCTAAACCTGTCTCATTATCATCTTCGATCGGCAGCGTCTTCTGCTGCAGCTCCATCGTAAGCCTTTTAATCTCATCCTCTCTCTCTCCTAGTTTCTCTTGCAAGACATAAACCTGCAGCACAACTCGGCCGAATTAATAACTTTAATTAAGCAATTATACCAGGCTACAAATTGATCAGGACGGTCATGGCAGAAAATATGATCTGCCAACTAAATGGCAAATATAACCATGAAATATCCAAAGTGATGCCGCAAGGTGCACCTAGGCGTTTGGCCTCAGGCATTAAAGTACTTGCTCGAGTGAAGCACAATATGCATGTGTGTGTATAACCTTAGGATAGACAAACCACCATCGAGTCAATGGCCCGGTGGTATTCTAAGATTGAGATCACCCAAGTGTGCCGCAATGATCAAGGGTTGAGCCCTGGTGGTGTACGCCATTTTCTGCCCTTTTCTTACAAATCTTAGGATAGACAACTACCCCGGATGCTAATTCTCTTTCTTCCTCAAACATCACCACTAACCCCAGGCCAACCCTTTGATTAGACAAGAATATCATAGACCTTAGTTCTCTTTGCTTCTCTTACTTTCCCTTACCTAAAGCCCTAAAAAAATGGAGATATGTTACTATTGTTGAGCTCTGTAATTAAATCTCAGTTTCAGGTACAGAATGCTAAGAATTCAAATTACCAATATGTTTCATTTCCTCAGTTTCTTGTCTATTTTCCCGACAGAGCCTTATCCTCGAATATATTGCAATCAACTTCTACTGAAATTTGGGCTATAGAACTCAGAATGATCCTATTCAAACTTGTCTTAGCTTCAAAAGCAAATGTCAATTGTCAAAAGGAAAATAGGCTATAGCAACTTCACTACTATGAGGGCATTCTAGAAAAGTAACCCCAATTGCAAATATTACTTAAAATAAGCTCTAAGGATCTAAATCTCAAAAGCCAAATTACCATATGTTCCTCGTTTAATGCATAGCATTTGAGGATTCAATTTAATGTGAAGATTAAAGACGAGGGAAAGATAACAACCGTTTCATTTGATCTTTCTGTGTCATTTGTCAGTCCCTCCATTTGTTTGTACAGTGCTGCAAGCAACAGAACAATGATCAAGATGGCATAGAACATATTCAAGTTCTCATTAAAGTTAGGCATCCTAATCTGATTCATTAAACAGAAAATTCACAACTTATTTAACATGGACCTTCAAATTGACTTCTAAGTTCTGCATTTTGAGATTTTTGTAATGCAAGTTTCATGGCCAATTCATGCATCTGCAAAGAACAAAGAGTCCAACAAAATGTCAGAAAAATAAGCATAAATAACAGACCAGATCTTTAATATTCAGCTTTGAAAGACATTCTAATCTATATCAGGAATCTGGATTCTTTCCAGTTCAAATTACAAAGATGCTTTTATGACAGCCTGTAATTATCAAAATCGATCCATTTGCCACCTCCTAATTTTAGTTCAAGGAAGATGAATGCTTAAACACATAGATCGGCATGCACCAAGAAAATAATGCATATAAAACCACATACCTTTCCTTCCTCTGCTTGAGTACCAATCTCCTCATTTTCCTCTTGCAATGTTCTACACTTTGCCATCAGCATCTTTCCCATTTTACTTTGTGGAGTAAAACTAACAGCAGCAATATTTTCCTGCAGCTCCTTAACTTTCTTGTCCTTTTCCTCAACCAAATTCTATTGCCATAACAGTAAAAGAACTAAAAATAACTGACCCATAAGCACAATGGATTGCTTAATAGCATATATCTCCACTTCTTGCATAATGACATCAAAATAACCCAGAATAGGTAATCTATAAGCACAGGGAAATCTAACAGCAGATTATACTTATAGGCCTCGTCTTTTTAAGTCTTTAACATATTCTAGATTACCAGTCAGAAATGAATATCAATAAATGGACAAGCATAAAGTTAAGAGGGAGGGGGGGGGGGGGGGGGGGGGGGGGGGAAAGAAACTGAATTT
Organism: Hibiscus tridactylites; assembly: GCA_958450335.1. Taxonomy (NCBI): domain Eukaryota; kingdom Viridiplantae; phylum Streptophyta; class Magnoliopsida; order Malvales; family Malvaceae; genus Hibiscus; species Hibiscus tridactylites. Next base: position 10,417,351 of record OY288286.1, read on the forward strand.
GTTTCAGGCCTAATCAATTATGAAACCAACTTAGTCAAAATATCCAAACCACCCTGAGTCCAAATGCCCCAAGATTCATTACAAATAGTAATATTACATGGTCCTATGGCCTGTAATACAGTGCCAGCTAGATAAACATTTCACTCCCTTTATATACATCTCTCCCCAAATTCACCCCACCTCATTTATAGAATAGATATTCTGGTTCATATAATTATAACAAAATAAGCAAAAAGGAGCTTTAAGAACAAACCTTTAGACGTGTAAATTCCTCATGAATAGCAGGATCTAGTAGTAACCTTCTGGCCTGTCAAATAAGCCGCAAAGAAAGTTAAATGGGTAGCAAGGTGCCAAATATCATTTAGTTGTAAGCCATTAACAGAAATGTTAACAAATGTGTCTGACAAATATGTTACAAAAAAAACATAGAATAAGAGAAGCAGATATTTGATGAAATCAGGCCCATAAATTAGACAACAAAAGTTTGCATCACATAAAATGTTAGGAAGTAACAACAACAATTTACTTAAGTACTGAGGGCAGGATTGGATTGGAAATTTGGAATCAAAATAACTTATAGTCAAAACTCAAAAGTAACACTCCTTCCTATGAACAGCAGGTACTTCCACTTTCCATTGCTATAATCCTATTCCAATCAAATTAATCCAATTTGAAAAGTGAGTAAATTTATTCCATGAAATTTTCCAAATTACCCTTCACTACTTTATAAAACTTTTTTCTCATCAAGTCAAGAAATGCAAAGTTGAACACTAGATAAACTTTTAAAACATATTCTTAGACAGTTCAAAAAATCAAAGTCAAACACAATTTATGGGGCAGAGGGAGCAGTTAACTAAAACAAGAACAATCACTACTAACACTAACAGATTTAAGAAGAAAAAGAAATTAGTGCAAGAAAGGTATTTGTGACAATATCTATAGCATTTATCTTTGGCGAGTAAACCATGGTGGAGTAAAAAAGGATTTGTAACAAGTCTTCAGTTGACGCCAGTCTCAAGTTTGATCCCTATACAATCCCTGCCCCCTTCACGTATAAAAAAAGATTCAAAATTTCTTTGATAATAGAATACCAAACACTAGAATTATCAACCCCCTCTTTGGTTGAAAATATGTTTCAAAAAGATATGTTTTAAAATAAAAAAGGCGCCAAAATTTAAACTAGGGCAGTAGTTTTGTGACAGTATTTTTTTAGTGGGTAATTTAAAAAATGGACTTAAATAGCCCTACTTTTATTTTATCTATATAATATTAGTATGGCTTTTTAAATTTTATGTAAATTCCTTAATTGAGTTAGGCTTTAGTGTCACTTGACTCAAGAGACCAGCTCAGTCAAGAACTTTATACAAGATATAAATATGTCTTCCATCACCACAAACACAGTATCCTCAAGTGCCTTCTTTCCAGATAAGTTAGAGTGCTAACTATTGATTCAGCTAGATAAAATCCAATAACAGATTATTGGGATGAATAAAATAAGGGTAAATGGTACATAAGCACTGTGGTGCTTAAGAAACACATTTTGTTCATTTTTTTTCTCGACTGTCTTCGAAAAACAGGAATGAAAAAACAGAAGCTAAGAAATTTACAATATCAACCAATAGGAATAACTTCTATTTAAAATGAATGTCAGATGATACCTGCATTGATGGTGGCTTTAGTTGAACTTTCAAATCACGAACTGCTGACTGGAAATCAAAAGAGATTGGTGTTAGAGGTCAAGCTATTAGACAATCATGTCCAAGTAATTAATGCACTACGTACATGGGCATAATACTTCATAGAAAAGAATAATCAAATAAAGGGTCAGGGTGATTGTATAAAAGTAAGAAAATGGAGAAGGTGCCCCTGCAAACTATTTCAGAATCTGAAGCAGAAAAGACATTCTAAGGTCATGACAATCTTAACCACATGCAACAAAAAGGAGGAACTCCCAGAAGAAAGATCTTAAAGAATATCGTATAGATGAGCAAAATGAATTCTCACTCCACTAGATTTGAAGGAATCCTCTGACTTGAGAATCAACAGAAATTACAAGCCATAGTGAAATATCAACAGTGGCAAAATAAGAAACTATGCAGCAGACATTTGAGATACATATTTTAACAGCAAGTCCCGATGGTGCAAATATCTGACCTAAAAAGATGAGCCACTTTAACAACAATCAATATTCAATACTTCAATTAAAATGAATTTCAAGTTTTTTACGGCAATCATTACTGCATATTCATATACCTTTTACTTATCTTTCCAAGAAATATCGAAAAAAATTATCTTATCACCTATTGCCATATTGCACCACTTAAATAGCAAATTGCAGGCTAAACAATATTGATGGTAATCAAAAGAGGGGAAAACACAAGTAAAGATGTCACCTTCAATTCTGCAATCTCCTGCTCACGCTTTGCAAATGTTACAATAAACGCAGCTTCTTTTTTCTTGGCTTTTTCTAGCTGAAAAATAAGAAAACATGTCCAAAAGTTAGCCTGACAGATCAGAACAGTAAATGCAGAAAAATACAATGAGAAAATAAGGAACATCAAATTCTTACTTGTTCTTTCAGTGTCTCCTCAGAGGATTTCAGAGTTTGAAGATAATTTATTACTAACTTAGGTTCTACAGAAACCAAACAAAAAATTATTTCATCAGAAAACTAGTACTCATAAAATTATCTATATTTAATAAAACTTCAAACTGGAAACGCTGATAAAGATCTTAATATATGAAACATAAATATTGGGAAAACTACATAAAAAGACATACCGGGAGCTATTCCAGCTGTTATGAAGGGCTCATTCTGAAATGATGAATGCCATTTCTGAATCTGAGATTTTGCAGCTTCAAGCTCCGACTAAAACAGCAAATATCATTTAAAAAAAAGAAGAATTGAATAAGAGGAAAAAGAGAGAGAGAGAGAGAGAGAAAATATTACAGTTTAAGACTAAAGCTAAGAAAGCTCAAGTAGTTAGTACTAAATTCTTCATCCATGAAATTTTTTATGGACTAAGCTAATTCCACATGCCCATATAAAATATCATTTCAAAATTAAAGCAACAGAAAGAGCTAACAAGGACATGATGGCTACTGTCCTAGAGACAACTTCCCTTTCCAAACCTATTAAAAACGGAAAACCGTAAAGTATCCTTAAACATTCCCAGTCAACAAGAAAGGATAAAACTTGTGCAGCCAAAAGATATATCCTTGAAAATCTACGTTGTAGACGATCTTTCATATAAAACTTGTTATTTTGTTAAGCAAAATTTCCATGCTTAATGTCTCACTACCTAGATATTTCCAATAAACTATCAGACGATATCAAATAATAAATGAGTACATACCTGGCACGTTGCAAGGGTATCCTTACAATTCTGAAGACTGCAAAAGGAGGAAGGAAAAAAATCACAAGAAAAAGTGAAGAGAAGTCTTGTACAAAATTGCAAGCAAATAAGCAGTAATAATACAGAGTAATAATCTGATCGGTATATGCCATTCTATGCATTATACCTTTCACGAAGTGACAAAATCATCCCCGTTGCTACACCGGGAGCAGTTTCTTCTACTTTAGAATTGGCCTACAATACAAACAGAAAATTCCTCAGGTTAAGAAACAACTAAAATAAAATTGCTTCTCCACCAAAGGCTTCTCAAACTAAAGTGTCAGTGAGTAGGAACTAAATAAGGATATCGACTTAGAGCACTAGGGTTCCATGTTCAAAATTTCCTTCACATCCATTGGGTTTAAGAATAAGATAACCTTAAAAAACAATTGCTACCTTTTTTGATCCAAAAATGTCATCCTCATCATCCTCGAGATCACCAAAGCTTCTTTTATTACCTGAATATGCATTTCAAAGAAAAAGTAATACACTTGTTCATTTAAACAAATAATTTTAGAAAAAAGAAAGAATCAAATAAAATTAACCTGAATGCCTGGTGCTATGACTCCCTGGAAAATCACCGCCAAAATCGTCATCCTATTATCCAAAACACAGCCATTTATCGTTGAAAAAGCAAAAAGGAAATGGAATGCATTAGCGCCATATAGTAATGAGAAGGAAGCAACTTACATCATCGAGATGCGCGTGAGAAGCCATAGAGAGTAAGGATTCCGGCGGACAAAACCCTAGAAACTTTGATTTTGAATGAGAGGGTGACGGTGGAGGGAGAAACTCAAAAATTTCACTGTGGGCTGCATCAACTACCAAGGTTCATCAATCCAAAATGCCTATCTCCGCCTCTCCGGGATGATTTTTCAATCTTTACTATTGCACCAGAATTTTAACGGTGACATGACAGCTATATGATTTTACTAGTGTAATAACCAAAATAAAATTCCTAAATAGCTCGACAAATTTTATTTATTATGTTTTTGAAAATTTGCATTTATTTTAAAAATTCCATTTAATTGAAAAAAAAATGTCATCGTGGGATTAAGTAGATCGGAAATATAAGGAAAACTAGAGAAGAAAAAAAAACAAGATTCAGGACACGGGACATAATTTTTTATTTTATCAATGCGATGCAAGTATGTTTATATTTATGAAAAAATCATACAGGATATTATAAGGTCTCGTTAAAAGTCTCTTTAAATTTAATTGGAGAAAAAGGATATTAAGGATAATGAAGAAAAGATAATAACACAAATAAATAATGAAAACTACACCTACTACGCAAATTAACAAACAAAAAAAATAAACACTCATGAGCCTACTCAGACCCCAAAACATCTCATTAAATGCATTACCCAAAACATGCTAAGCAACAAACCATTATTTTTTTATGCAACTATAATACCAACCCCATCTTTCCGCAACACCAGTTACCCAACTATCACGCACGGAGCATATACACACACCAAACCACCACGCCATGCCTCGACCCAATTACCCCAAATCACCACTCATTAACATTCACAATCGAAAATTCCACTTAAAATCGAGCTTTCTCCCAAACCACCAACACACTCTTCGATCAACCAACGGCCGGTGTAAACAACCAATCTAAACTATCTAAATGTCATAAACTATGAGCGATCACTTTCGAAATATCCTCTAATTTATTTCTTGAAAAAAGGCACCTCACTCTAATATTTTCACAACAATTTATACATTGTTATGTTTATCGCCGACAATCTCAAACCCCTCACGTTCCACCACATCACCTTCATATCCTTAAACTACTCTTCGTGATCCTATTTACCTAATATCCTTGCAATATCTCTACTATAGCCTCTACATTACTAATTGTCGACGTCCCCAATAACTTACTTAATTCAACCGTTGCTAGGGCCTCCTTATTAATACTTACTTTCGATCAACACACTCAGACTTGATCTTTCACAGGTTTTTTTCCTGATTTTTTTTCTACCAATGCCAAATTGTTTTTTTTTGGACTCACAATCTGCTAGTAATTTTGAATTCAGTAATTTCCTATATTGCTAGAATTAGGATGAGATACCTCAACTATAGGCTCTACATGCACCACGTATTTCACGTCTTTCGACCCAATTTCATCTGGCTCTAATGGCATAGATTCAAAGTCCATTGAACAATCCACCAATGTCAAACTATTCAACACTTCCCGTTTGTCCACGACTTGAGCATGGTCCGCTCTCGACACTATACTCACTTCTTCCTTTGTTATCCAATCGCCTGAACTCGTCGAACCGTTAACAAATCGGTTATCTAAATATTGTTGCTCACTCCATATTTCATTCGAATGTCACACTGGAGACGACCCCATATCGACTTTTTCTTCACTTGAAAGCCCTTGTTTGTCCTGGTCTACATTGTCATCACAATTCTGCTCCATTGGATCCTATTTAATATCTCCAAACTTTGAATCATCATCCTCACAATCATCCTCAGACCAGCAAGCCAATTTACAATTGGAGCAAAATTAAGGTTCTAATAACGACTCAAATTCTACAACACAAACTTGAAACGATAATCTTTCTGATTCTAACTGAAGTACCTCTTCAATACGCTCCATCTGATCCGTTTCAATCAGAATATATCCTTTTTTAAGGAAATTTAATTTCAATTCGAAGCGTCACATCTAATCAACGCACCCCACCTTGAAGCTATATTAACAAATGTCCCACGCGACCACACATACAATGACAAACCGCTAATCGACAACCAAATCTGACAATTCCCCTACCAATTGCAGGCTGCCAATTCCTGACCTTAAAAAACCATTTATCTAAAGCTTTTGTTTTTAGTACAATCTGACACTTATCCTCGCTAGTGAACATCAATAAAATTCTTGATCCGACAATTCGCATCAATGAAAACCCAATTAATTTAGCCTCATTTAATTCACGAGCCAAACTCGTAATTCTCAACGAGACTGGACACCACGCCATAGCACAACACTGAAGAATCCCAATATTACCAGCATCTTTTACCCTTGTATAATCCAATTGGTGCACTGCGCCCTAACATCTTTCTCCTTATTTGTTGACATTACGCCCTCAGATGCCACTCTTTTTACGCCTCTAGAATGATTTTTTTCTTACCCCTTTGAGCCATCGACATGCTAATTCGAGCCCCGTACAACTAAAAACCATGCAGCCTCTTTATGGCACGCAACGTATCCGCACAGTTAGTTATACAGACAAATTTAAAGTGTGCTCCATCTCTCGTTCGCTTTAACGAAATAAACACATCCAGAACTTTCTCATAACGATTAAAAGACTTCCATAAACCTTGCTAGTGTAATCGATCGGAGATGTTCTTGACAAAGAGAGTCCACACTCTTGGACGATTGCCCCCGCCACTCATAGAGCCTATCGCACACGAAGAACTGAAATTGTTCTACTCAGACATTTTCACAAACACCTTGGTCGTCCGATACACTTTTTTTCAAAAAAAAGTTAATATTTTCCACACTTATCTGAATTTTAGCCGCCTCTCATTTGTACGCCATTGTGAGGTCGATGAATGGCTGTCCTTTCCTTTCCCACGGTGGTTGATTGTCTCTACTCGGTCAGAACTATATTCGTCGGCGTGTGGGGTTTTCTTGCAATTGTTTTTAATTATATCTACTCAATTCCACTTTTTGAGTAATAAACAATGGTTAGGGGACACAATTACACGTGAAAAAGTATTAGCACCCCAATAGCTGTAAAAATCACATTTATTTAATCAATAATATTTTGTCTTCATGTTTGAATGACACAATTACATGTGAAAAAGTATTAGCATTCCAATACCTGTAAAAATCGTGTTTATTTGATCAATAGTATTTTGTCTTCATGTTTGAATGTAGTTAATGAATTCTAGATTAACATGAAATTCTTAAAGTTTTGAAGCAAACTATCGAATTTTCTAATAGTTAAAGAATCAAAATAGAACTTAAATACTTTAAGAATTTGTGTATTAATTTATTTAAAATCTGATTATTCAATTAAAATGATTTCAAATCACCCAAGTAATTTAAATTAATTCATGAAATGAATTAGCTAACCAATTAATTTTAAAATAATTAGTAAAATAAACCATTCAATCAATCTATTAATTAAAATAACTAATTCATGAAATCATTTTTCGAAATTTACATAAACGCATGAATTACTTGATTTGACTGAATTGTTCAGGCCTTAATGCCTATAAATATAAGAGAGAGAAAAAACATTTTCATAGTTTATAAAGTTTCTTTAAAATAATTATACACGCACGATACATACTAAAGACACGCGCTTACACAAGCACGAAAATAACAATGCACATGTGCATAACCATTATTTCTCAAACACTAACAAATAATAAGTGAAAATACTCTCTATAAACAGTGATGGCGCTGAATTTTATGTTAGAAAAGGCCGAATTTATAAAATTTTAGAGGAAAAAAATAAATTTTTAATAGAAAATACATAAAAAAATAAAAAACTCTAAAATATATATGAATTTTAAACTTTTAGGGACTCCCTCCATCCCCTCTAAGTTCATCCCTGTTTATAAACCCAAATTTTTTCTACTAATATGGGATATACTATCCAAAATTCTATACATTAGTGACAACTTACAATCAAATAGAATGTTTAGAATCTATATTCTAATTCAAAATAAAGAATGTGACCCCTTTTCTCTCAAAAAAATCAATATCATTTGCTTTCAATTTGTAAGCCTGAGATGGGTCGCGACCGACTTACCTTTATTCCTTTTCGATTTGCTTTAAATTTTTTCTTTTGTTTTTGATTTGCTTGATGAGAGATTTTTTTATGATGCAAGTTTGTCTTTCGATACGTCGTCTAATAGTTGGATAGGATGTCTCCTCCGATGAAGGCCCAGTGAAAACGACGGAGGCTTTCAGCTTTTTTCGATAATTTATTGGTCAAAAAACTCGATTTTTACTGACATATCATTGGCTTGATTTTTCTGTTTCTTCTTCCTTACCTACCAGTTACCAATGATCTATGAATCTTGACGTGGTTACAATAAAGATTTTCTTTCTGTATTTCTTCAATTGTTTCATACTCTTCTGTGACCCTCGAAGCGACATGCAATGAAGATTTGAATTTGTTAGATGGTTCTTGTCTCGACTTCTCTTGTCGGTTGTGGTTGCTTGATGGGTCCCCCTTGTTTTTGTTGTTTGTGCTTGTGTTTTTTTTCTTTTGCTTGCTTTTTTGCTGTTTTGTTTCGTGTATTGCTTCCTTTGGGTTTCATTTGTGTTCCCTTTGTATTACTATTTGCTTGTATGTTCTCATGTATTTATAAATAGTATCAGGTACTTGGACAAATTGATAGAGTGTGTAAATAACAGAGATCAAATATGTAATTATACATATTTTTGTTAACTACCATATCACCCTCTCCGTTAAATTTTAACAGTAGGTGCTTGATTGATACCACTTAAATAATTAAGTAATCATAATGTCACAATTAAAAGTATAGTGGTCGTATTAACACCAACCCTATAATTAAATGGTTATTTGAATAGTTTACCCTAATCTTTCGTTTGATTCAAACACTATTTTCATGGGGTTTCAAAATGATTGGATCCAATGGAAGAGCAGCAATGCTGTCATCTCGATTTGGTGCAAGGATTCTAACAATAATCTTATCCTTTCAACTAACAGATGCAAAATCACATTACTCCATGCTCAACAAAAATAACACAAATTTGGCAACAAATGCATTCCTGAGTCCTGACAAGAAGAAAACCCTACCAATCTGTTGTCAAAATGTCAGCTTAAAATACAAAGATCAGAAGGAATGCAAATTAGATGCATCGTGTTCAAGCTCCCCGGTTGCCTTTGTACTCCACTAGTTCATAAAATCCAACGAGCTGAAGTTTAATAGTCCTGACTCCTGATTACATTTGTAAAAGTTTAAAAAGAAAACCCATCTACTAAGTTTACACAGGCTTCTAACTACATGTTCGATGTTTCAAGTTGTTATGTCACAACACAAATAAAGAAGTATAATCTGATTCTTTTCCAAGTAATACAAACATGTAACCGGGCCATTTCGACTGCTACAGACCAAGAATGAGCCAACTAGAACCGGAACATCCCCAAGGTTTCGTTGGACTCTTTGGTCTCCCAAATCCAAAGGGAGAGGGAGGTATGAATGAGAAAAATCATGGATGAAAATGCTCGACATCCATGGAAGGAAAACCGGATTGTGCTATTCTCATTCCTCGAAGTAAACTCTTTGCTGTTTCTCTCTCCTATAATCAAAATAGAGAATAATAAAATAACTAAAGTTGGTTAAAAAATATAGATAATTTTCTATGATGAACTGAAAGAACAAGGATGAAACTCACTGGGCCAGTATAATCCAGAAGCCGGGTACAATAGACTTCTGCTTCTTCAAATCTCCTCTGTGTTTTGTAGTGTGTGGCAAGAAACGTCAGAGCTTCAACTGTGTTCGGTCCTTCTCTCTCTTCGGCTTCCATTCTTTCTAAATCCTTCTTGTAATAGAATGCTGCCTCCTCAGGGTGACCAAGTTCTCTATGTAACTCTGCTAACCGATGCAGGGCAATTGCTTCTGTGTCATTACAGTTCGCAGCCCTTTTGTAACATTTGATGGCCTCCTCAAGCATGTGCAGCTGTTCAGATTCATAGCATTGAGCCATGGCAATCCATAACCGAGAATCAATTGGTTGAAAGAAAACAGATTTCTGGAAATAATGCAAAGCATAATGGGGCATGCCCATCATCTCATATGCTTGTCCCAACCCATACCAGGCTCGATAATCACGAGGATTTATGTCCACAGCCCGTCTATAGGCATCAACTGCAGCAGGAGTGTTTTTCATCTCGACAAACTCATGGCCCATTAGAGTCCAAGCAGATAAATATTTTTTGTTCAGTTTGAGTGCCCTCCTAAAATACATGACTGACTTTTCATGCAAACCTTTTAAACTGTAGTAATTTCCAATAATGCAGCAAGACTCCGGCCGATATTTATCAGTCATAATGACCCTGTGAGCAAGGTAGCTCAAGGCAGAGAAATACTCCTTTGTGTAGAGCACATTAGAATATGTATCCATGTCCTCTACTCGATAGGGGTCATTCCTTAAGAGGTCTTCAAATATCACTTCAACTTGATCAAATTCCCTTAGACTATACTGGGCTTTTCCAATTTGAGCCTGTATGTAATTACTAAATGTAAACGTACCCTGTAGATTTTCATATTTTGATAACGACTCATTATGCATCCTGAGCTCTTGGTAAACACTAGCAAGAAAAAACTCCTTCATCCAGTGATTACTGAGATTGAGGCTGTTCAAGATGTCGACTGTAGTGCATAAGGATTGCAACTCTGACCAGGCACTCCAATTCCAAGGGTAACTATTTACAGATTCCACGAGAACTTTGCGGGCAAGATTTTCATTGCCTTTCTCTTTAAGTACAAGACCATACAAGTACAACCCAAAAGGATCTATCATGTTATTCTTGCTAAGAGTTGAGAGCTCCCTCTCTACAGAAACCAATTCGCGGTTAACAGCATCACTCTTACCTAAGGGACCTTCAAGTTCTATCGTTTCTTCTTCTTTCCGCTTTTCTCCAGCCTTTGTGATAAGCAGTAAAGCACAGAAACATAAGATAGCTTGAAGAAAACACAACATTGGCATCAAAATAGAACTCCTATACAATGTATAGTTTATTCAATGCTAACAATATATCATACAAGTATTTCAATATTAGATTATGCATTGATGACATGAGATTCCTTCCTGCGAATTAATATTAAATCCCAGGTGAAGTAGTCAGGCAACAACATTAAACACCAAAATAAAAGATCAAAGTAAGAAAATCAAAGATAAAACGAAATCCCTATTGCATGTAATATTCCTTAGCTACAAAGGCACAAACAGTCTTGGACTCTCAATAGCATGCTGGCTTTACACGTTTTCCTTTTTCTTCTTGAAGAAATTTCCATGGATTCCAATAACAAGCCTAAATGCTATTTCCTAAAATATTCTCTATGGTCCCTTGCCATTTTCATCCTTCTAGCAACAGTAGACTCAACACCAACTTAGATCAACTTCAAAAACTAAAATAAGAGAATACTAGTACTTTGACATCTGAAGATTGATGAATCCCAGGATTAGAATTTACTTGGTATTTTTCAGTTTGCTTGGTATTTTTCAGTTTCTTGAGCAGTTTAAAGTTAATAGATGAGGAGCAACTCTAATAACCAATCATACAGCATTATTTTGATATAGATTACTTGCGATGGATCAAAACTGTACTTTTCATATGCCAATAAAGATGGGAGTCACCTAAGCTGTTCATCCATGCATGTATTTAACATCTTGATCAATGAATGGAAGCGAAACTATAACAAAAATAAGAACATATAATGGTAAACAAACATAAAACAAAACAAAAAACTACAAAATGGTATTATGGAAAAAGTTTAATTTATTTGGGTGGGAAAAGATATACTTCCGCAAGATGAATGTTATTTCCTTCCTCAACCTAGTCACACTGTCTCCCCATTAAACACAATAAAAAGGGGAAAAGAGTAGCATAAATGTCCAAATAAACTATTTGCATCACCTCAATTTCATAATTTGAAGCAAGGTTAACCTTCTTCATTGAAGAAGAAAAATTAACAACCGCATGATATTATCCTCCACGAACTTCAATTAGGTGATAGAGGTACAAATACAGCAGCCCACATTCACAAAATCCAATGTTTTTAAATGTTTACTCTAGAGATAGGTGGTCAATTAAAGTTTATGGGACATAAAAATCATATCTGAACTAGCTACGATATCAACAATCAATTTGACACAATCAAGACCAGGGAGCTTGAAAATAGCAAGGCATTTAAAACACTAAAAGATGATTAATGAGAAGTGAACAAACCAGATAAAGAGCATAACACCGTAAGAACACAGACTTCTTTCCAGTTTGATCGCGAAGCACATGAGCAGCTCTCCTATATTCTCGGCAATCAAAGTACGACTTTGCTAGAAGGTAGAAGTCACCATGTATCGCTTCATCTTCCTCCATTACCGGAGTGGACACATAGGCAACACCAGTAGGAGGTGTTGAAGTGATCTCATTGGTGCGGAACCTTCTGCGTATACTCGAGCTTCCACGCTGAAATCTTGTGTTTGAAGGTGTGAACTTTGCTGGGTCTTGCTCGATTCCGACCAGCTGCTCTGCCGCCCTGTACATCAAAACCAACCAAATATGCATTGCTAAAAGACACCAGGAAGGAATCAAACATCATAAAAATCCAGTTGATAGATTGCATCTCAGTGAGAAAATGGAACATAAAAAGCATAACTTCATCATCAAAAAGGCACATTAGAAGGAAAACAAAGCCAAAATTTGCAACCCAGATTAAGCCAATGCACTCCCAACGGAAAAGCCTAGTTCTACTTCACGAAGCCAAATAAAGCACTTCCGAAGTGTTCTATAGATCTGCTAGCACCTTATAAAGACTAGATTTAGAAATGGGTTCGTTGAAAGAGTCAAATATTCAATCTTTCTTCTTAAAAAAAGAATCTGGAAAAGGCAAAGAGAGATTAGGGTTTAGGGTTTTGTTACCATTTGGAAGCAGAGTAAAGGCAACGGTCGCTGAGTTGGCGAATGGCAGCGCGGAGCTCGTTTCTGCAACTTTCTTTGGAACTCATTTTTGAAAAATTGATTTGGGGATTGAAGTGCTAACTAATAACAACAACAAAGCTGGCGCCCTTCTTTGAATATCAAACAATTCATAATTATAAAACAAACAATCTCCTCAATTTTGTTTGTCAAAACTCAAAATGCCGGGTTAAGTGATTTGATCGATCCGCGCCCACCATTTTGAAAATAAAAAAACACAAACTTTATAATTATTTCGTCCAATTGGGCTAATACAAAGCCCAAAACTACTTACTTTTGAGCCTATGATTGGGCCAAAACTACGGCATTGGCATTGCCGCCCGTCTCCGCTAGGGCCATAAATGAGATGTATCAGATAGTAAGTTACTTGAGTTTGACTCAATCAATATTCAATTTAAGTAGACTCAAGATCGAGTTTGAAATCGTTTCGAATTTTTAACAAGCCAAGCTGAGCTACTTGATATTTGACTCAAAAAGCTCGCGAGCTACTCGAAAATATGATATACTATTTTTTTTAATTTTTTAAAATTAAAGTGAACTAAAATATAAGTGGTTGTGTATTATTATTATTATTATTATTATTATTATTATTATTATTATTATTATTGAGACGAGACATATTGTGAGGTACTCAAGTTCAACTCGATCAACACTTGACTCGATTGGACTCGACTTGAGCTCGAACTCGACTTGAATTCTTAACGAGTCGAAATGAACTAAACACTACTTAAACTTGACTCGATTCAAGCTAGCTTGAGCTCGACTCGAATTCTTAATGAACCGAGTCGAGCTTAGCACCACTCAAACTCGACTCATTTACACTTCTAGTCTATGAACTACGACATTGTTTTCATCTTCCTCCGCCACGTGCACTCTCTCCACCTCCGCCGGCAGAAGTAAATGAAGCAATGGGTGTCGTTTGACACCAAAATTTTAAGTCATAATTATATGTATATACATATATATATATAACACTATTTTAGAAAGAAATTAACACCAATTTTAAATATAATTGAATTTTTTTTAAAGAAAAATATCATCATTTAATTCAACTCACTTTTAATAAAAATATGAATACAAAATTTAAAATTTTAACATAGTGACTTAAAATTTTCTGCAATAAACATTCAAAAAATTAACACTGTAATTTAAATTTTTTTTGCTTCACCCCCTCTCCACCCCACCCCAAAAACTTTCGCCATCGTTGTTGAAAGGTTTGTCGCCATTGGAAAACCCGATAACACACTTAAAAAGTCTTGTTGTCGATGCATCAACAATTCAACACGGTTGTTTGCAGGATTTACGTGCTTTTAATACTATTCTCGATGTTCTATGTATAGTAACTAGTAAGACGTGTGGTGAGAAAGTATAGAACTTCATTAAAATACTCAAGCTGAAGTTCAGAGTAGTTCTAAACATGTTTAATAAATACCACTGTACATATTCTTTAAAGAAACTCTAAAATAAACTTTCTAATATATATATATTTTTCTAAAAATGTTTTAGTCCAAAACATTAATTGTGGGTAGTTGAATTCCATTAATTTGTAATTTTATATTTCTCAATTATTCGGTTGATAGAGAATTTTTTTTTTAAATATCCCCAATCTCTCTCATTACAAGATGAGTTTTTTTTTCTTCAAATTTATGCATTTTGTGTTTTGTAATTTCAAACTATTTTAATTAATTTATACTTATCTTTTAAAGTTTGATTTGTTTATCCCATCTAATCAGTAGTGTCAAATAGTCTGATGATTCATTTTTATAGTAATTCTGATGATATCTAACGTTTTAATTTCTTTTTAGAGTCAATAATTGCATATAGAGTCTTGATTATTCCTATCACGATTGCTTCTACAGAACGAAACTTTTCAAAATTGAAGTTTGTGAGGTCATACTTACGAACAACTATGTCGAAAGAAATGCTAAATGGATTTGCTTTGATGGCAATCGAGAGTGATCTTTTGGGAAAAAAATTGATATTAAAAGCGTTTTATAGATGATTTAGCTTGAAAAAAATACAAGAAGAACACCACTTTTTAAGTGAAAATGTTATATTTTTAGATGTTTGTAAATTTTTTGTATTAAGGGAACTTTATTTATATAAAAAAGAACTTTATTCTTTTTCCATAATATAAATTAAAGGTCTATTTTAATAAATTGTCCAGAAGCCCTTAAATCTTTGAACCGCACTTGATGGCATATGTTATAATGTAATTGCACATGGTTGGTGTTTAATTAAGAAAACAATCAAGGCTCTTGAGACTTGAAAAGATATGGCGAAAGGTTTGAGTCCAAATTCGACTACTTATAACATAATGCTAAAGCCTAAAAGGGTGCTGTGGAGCTGGTCAGATTAAGGAAAGTTGGAAGATGAGAAGTGTGAAATCGATGTTGTTACTTGCTTTACTACTGTGTTGTTGGTTTCGTATTTGGTATTTGTGCTTGCTTTTTACTGATTTGTTTTGAGGAGAAATGTGAAATGGCTAATTTTCAAGGTTATTGTGTTAAGGCATGATGTTACCAGATTCAGAGGATAGCATGGGGAACGATTGGTGGTTGCCTTGTTGTTGGTTTCCTGATGCTGGATGTTTGTTCCGCTGAAGCTTATTTTATGAAGTTTTTGTGGCTCATGAATGCCGGTCTTTTATCATCGCTGAATTCTCATCTTTGTGATATTTTTTTCGTACGAGAAGGAAAAATGTTCCCTCCTTAAAGCTCTATGCCTTTATTGCCTAGCTCTGATGCCACTGTTCTCAGTTCTTATATCCAAATGGTTCTTTATTTATTAGGTCCTTGAGTTTAATTATCGGGGAGGCTTTTCTCAGACCTTTAAGCTCTCACAGAGCAAACCGTTTGAAAAATATGGATCATTGGTCTCCGATGAGCAGCGGCGACATTATCCGACTTATCATTACGGTGCCCTTTAACCATTGTGTTTTTGTTTGTCTGTTTGTGATCTATTTATGACTTATTTTGGTCATTGTTTTGTTATGTTATTTATGTTCTCAAGCCAATGTTTGGCTTTGACTTTTCTGGGTAGGGGTGCGGTTTTGATCGAATTAGCCGACCGAATTAATTTTTTTCGGTTAATCCGGTTGATTAATTTTAGGTAAGTTCGGTTAACAGTTATTTTTATAGGAAATTCAGTTATCGGTTAATTTGGTTCGAAACTGGTTAATTAACCAAAATTATTATTATTAAATATTATATATTATATATATATATTTGGTCATTGAACTTTTAAAAATTATAAAATGATCATTAAATTTTTTGATATATTATAAAATGGTCATTAAACGTTTATTAAATTAGCATAAAAAGAAAATTTAGTGACTAAAAAGATCATTTTA
This sequence comes from Hibiscus tridactylites, assembly GCA_958450335.1. Lineage (NCBI taxonomy): Eukaryota > Viridiplantae > Streptophyta > Magnoliopsida > Malvales > Malvaceae > Hibiscus > Hibiscus tridactylites. Next base: position 10,433,796 of record OY288286.1, read on the forward strand.
GCATAATTTACCCAAAATTTTATAACAAATTTCGGTTAATTTGAAAGCCGACCGAATTAATCAATTTTTTTTTAAGTTCGGTTAAGAGTTTTAGAAAAAAAATTAAGTTCAATTAACGGTTAAAAATATTCAATTAATAAATTTTGAATAATTCGATTCTAGTCGTTTAACCGAATTAACTGAATGCACAACTCTATTTCGGGGCAAGTTTGTTGCCATTTCCATTATGTACGGGTTTCTTTAGTTTAACTAATTTTCTCGTTTATATGTAAAAAAAACAACATAATGAACAATTTCATTAAATATACACGCCAAAGTATATGGCTCCATGGCCCAATGGATAAGGTGCTGGTCTACGGAACCAGAGATTCTGGGTTCGATCCCCAGTGGAGTCAATATCCGGCCCCCAATCTTTCAACTTTTTAAGTTTTAATCCCACCTGGTAAAGTACACTGTCACTATATTATCTAAATAATATAAAATAGTCATGAACTTGAATCGGGTCTCGAAAGTATTGGACTTAAGAAAATTTGGATATGAATTTTGTGAGGAAGATATTATTGAAAGAAAAATTATATAATAATTCTAACAATTCGAATTTGGATTATTGAATCGGATCTCGAAAATATTGGACTTTTATATTGAGAGCCAAAGTAAGAAAATTTGGATATGAACTTTGTGAGGAAGATATTATTGAGAGCCGAAGTAAGAAAATTTGGATATGAAATTTGTGAGGAAGATATTATTGAGAGAGAAAGGAAAAAAGTAAAAAGTGGGTGGTGTAGGAGAGAGAAGAGGAAAAAGAAGAAAAAAAAATTAAAGGAGATTCAAACTCTAATCTACGGAGATCTGGTTGTCCGTTGTCAACACCTTTACCGCCATTGTGTTCATCTCGTCTTCGGGTTTTTGAGTTGAGGGGGTTATAGTGCTCAAAACGAAAAACGAGGCCACCACCGCGCTCATCAGCATTGAGAGAGTTAGAATATGGCCTTTGTCCGGCCACCAGAAGCCGCCGCACGCGCTGCCTCCTGCGCGTGGGTGACTCCCAACCACGAGTGAGGCAGCTAACTATTTGAGCCGACATGTTGAGCAGAGCCGCGGTCCAACGAGCCAGCCTGCATGTGGGTCGAGCTCGTTTTTCAAGCCGTTAACCCGCCAAGCTGTTTAACCGAGCCGTTTGACCGAGTCGCCGTTGATCGTTGACTTTTTAACCCGGGTTGTGTAACACCATCAACCCGTATGTCACAATTTGGGCCTTAAGCCCAAACCCAAAAACCATAAATTTTCTCAAATGCGTTTAGCCCAACAAGGTCTTTCTCAAAAGCATTTAAAGCCTAGGGGCCCCGGGTGAGCACCTAAGGGGAAAAGAGTACCCAAATATATTAACTTGGATGAGAATGAATCTCATTAGTTACAAGAGAACGGAAATAATCAGGATAGTCCGAAGTGAAGGAAACAAACGGCAAAGTCTGAAGAGCCCTAGAGGCAAGAGTGTGGGTAACACTCTAGGAAACAAATGACATTGTTTACCACCCTAGGAACAAAGCGAACACAAAAATTCTCTGTATCGGCAAGAAGAAGACAAGCATGCTCAATAAGAGAGCTCAGAACAGACAAATCATTACATCGCCAATTTAATTTATTAGCCACAATGGCAGAATCCGTCTCAATGACTAAACTAACCAACCGCGAGCACGACCGAACTGAATGCCAGCAAGAACCGCTTTTGCTTCAGCCAAGGCAACATCTGTCCATTCGCCCAAGGGATGAGCAAGCCAACCAAGAACTACATCGCTAGCATCACGCGCAACAACACTCATGACAACAGCCTTGGTGAGAGGATCAAAGGCCCCATCCGTGTTGATCTTGAAAGTCCTGACCCAGGAGGGCTGCCAACACGGGTACACAAAGGTCGGTTCATCCATCGGTCGCGGGTTGGAGCTAGTTGTTGTAGCCTCTCTGTAGTCACGAAGAATGCCCCGAAAATTGAGAACTGTGAGCCAATGGGGCTGGAGCCGGTGATTATGAACCCAATCATTGCGTCTATACCACAGGTTCCAAAGTACCGTTAGCAACAAAGCAAAGGATTGGAGGGATAAACAGACAACCCCTTCCTCAAGCCAAAATAAAATAGATGTTGTATTACTAGAGATAAGGGAACTCGACATGCAAGCCAAATGGAGGGCCTCAGTAGCACCCGAGCAGTCACGTAAAGCATGAAGTGTTATTTTTGAGGCCCTGCAAAAAAAGAGAGGAAAATTCCAGGGACGAGGGCCGCAGTCTGGAGCTTATCGTCTGTACAGAAACCAAATGACCGAATCTTTGGAAAAATTGGAAACTTAAAAATAATTTTCCAACTATGCGAGGTCCTGTTTATGGGGGCAGACGACTGCTGTAAGTACAAGTAACCTGATCGAACCGAGAAGACACTCGAGGGCCGAGTCATGGTTGCTCCAAAGAATCATGTCGCGTCGGTCATTAATAATCAAAACACTAAGTACAACACTAGTATTATCCGAGTCAAAGTAATGCCAGACTTTAGACTCATCCCATCTATATTGCCTAGGTAACATAAATTTGCAGTAGCGAACAAGCAGCTCATCGTTATCTATGTACTCGCCGTACAAGTTGATGGAAAATGCACCACCCTAATTATCTGTGTGCACTCGTACCTTGCTATCAACCCCGACCTCCACAAGAAATCGAAGAGGAGTTTTCGCATGGCCTGGTGAATACCTTTTCTGGCAAAAAAGCTCTCCTATTAGTCTTGACAACTAAAATATTCCCAAAATGAAAGTATTGCGCCCTCTAGACACGAGAAAGCAGAGAGTTAGACTCAGTGATTATGTGCTAGATTTGTTTACCTAGTAAGGCAACATTAAAGAGATTCATATCACGAAAGTCTACGCCCCCTGCAGACTTAAGGGAAAAAAATAGTGTCCCAAGCAATCAGAGGTCAACCCCATTTATTATTCCTTCCCGACCACCAGTAATGTCGTATAGACTTAGTCATGTTGTCAATAAGATTCTGAGGGTAAAAGATAGCAAGACATCACATATTGGGGCAATGACTGAACCATGGACTTAATAAAAACCTCTCGCCCGCTTAAGGAGAAGAGATTTTTGACCCAATTAGATATACATGAATTCACCTTGTCTCGAGCAAACATCAAGGATGCAGTTTTATTTTACCCGATTAAGATAGGAATGCTGAGATAGAACCCCGAGTCGTCCACCCCTCTAACCCCAAGAATGTCATGGGCAGCTTGCTTATGAGCAGGAGAAGTACGAGGACTAAAAAAGATGGTAGATTTCTCAAAGTTAACCGCTTGACCTAAGGAAGAGGCATAGAGTCGAAGGATTTCTTTAAGATGTGATGCTTCCGCAATAGTGTTCCGGATGAAAATCATACTATCATCAACGAAAAGCAGGTGATTTACCTGAGGCCCATGGCGACTGGCGCAAAGTCCCTGGAGAAGGCCACTCTATTGCTTGACAATGAGCGTAGCTGAGAGTCCTTGGGTACATATGAAAAATAAGAAGGGAGAGAGAGGGTCTCCCTGCCTTAAACCTCGATGGAATAGAACACGAGTGATAATGAACCATTGACTTGAGCAGTAAATGGAACCGATGAGATGCATCACATAATGATATCAACCCATGAATCATCAAACCCCATTTTTAGCATAATACGCTAGGGGAAAGACCACTCCACACGATCAAATGCCTTTTTCATGTCTAATTTTAGCGCAACACCTTGAAAAGGACCTGTCCCACTTGAATTAAGAGAGTGCACCAACTCGTGGGCGACAAAAATATTGTCCGTGATATTCCTCCCCTTTACAAAAGTCGTCTGTGTATTGCTAATGCATGAGGAAAGTATGGGTTTCATACTGTAACCCCCTCGTCCCGGTCTGGCCGGATAACCGGTCCGAGTGAGCCACACGGGGAAAACCGAGTGAAAACCCCTTAAGGATTCCCCCTCGGTTAGCAACCCTATTTTTCTTTTTCATTTTAATCTTGTCTAGATGAGTATTGAATCCTATGTGATCATACAACAGAGCAACATTTACGAAACAATAAAATGAAAGCAAACTAACACTTTACAGCCCAATTTTAAACTTAATCTGCAGGCGGTATCGATACACTTAAGGGGTGTATCGATACCCATTGACTAGGTCAACTGGTCAAAGTCAACCCGTAGAGACCGTATCGATACACCCAAGGAGTGTATCGATACCCTCCCCAATGGTTGACTTCCCATGGTCAACGCTAAGATGACGGTATCGATACACCAGAGGCCCGTATCGATACCGAGATGGACAGTAGTTCCAGTGACCAAAAAGGTATCGATACGCCCCCTCGCGTATCGATACACGAGGCCTGAAACAAGAAGGCGATATCGATACGGGACCAACCGTATCGATACCCCTGCTACGAACTTGCAGGTTTGAGCAGATTTAAGGCACAAGGAGGCCCCTAAATCCCTCCAAAACCCCAACCAACACACTATCATCAATCCTAGGGCAAACCAAACATAAAAACATGCTTTAACTTGAAACCAAAGGCACAATCCAACATAAGGAAATACACAAACCATACAAGCAACATAAGCTTTCAAACATGGCATTCCAACAAAAGGTATTTCAACGTTTAAGGTCATACAAGGAACTTAAAGCCTTAAAGGCACAAGATAAGCATATGAGAGGTTTACACCCACATCAAGGCAACCCAAACATTAAGAGACATGCTATCACACACAACATTCATCATAGCATATCATGCTTACAAACCATAGCCAAATCAAATGTCAACATACATGAGTCATACAAGCTCATACATAACCCTTGCCACATTGCTAACTAATACAAAATTTACCACCGTACTTGAGTCACAAACTTGGAAAGCCCTTCTTGCCTTGCCTCGAGCTAACACCACGCTAATGATCTGCATTGTTGAACATTGAGAGCGTAAGCTATAAGCTTAGTGAGGGTGCTCTAAAATGAAAAACATCAACAATGCAGGGTTCAAGCATGTAAATCCTAATCTCACATATATCAAGCATTGACATGTAAACAAGTAGACATAGCTAGTCTTTCAAGTGGCATAATATGACATCTTACATCATACTAAGCATCAAACATCAATATCAACAATCATGTCTCCACATCATATATCACATTATATGAACAAGTTAATTGGCCACTTTAAATTACCCCGATTGTGTGGATTTAAACCTCAACAACACTTTACCTCGGTGGGATTACAGTCATCACCGGACCTTGCATGTGCGGGATTCCACTCATCGCCACATGCCCTACGGATGGGATTCCACTCATCATCCCGTAGAAATAAATAAAAGCTTCTGGTGGAATATTACATCACCGTACTCCTCCTTGATGACTTAACGCCATCAAGGCCACGTACGTTTTGACTCAATTTGTGTGCACACTAATCCTAATGATCGATCATTTACAACCGGTAATTTATTTAGTGCCAATTTTCATAACCACAACATATATCATCAACCACATTTCATGTTCACCATACATATACAATTCATGATGTACATGCATCAATTAACCACAATCCACAAGAGCATAGATAGGCAAAATACACAATAATATTGAATGGAAATCAATAACTAAAAGCAACAACTTGAATTAAAAGGAAATGGCCTACCAAGCACATTTCACTCACACACTAAACACACTCGAACCCAACTTTAAAACAAGTTTGAAACCACTCACCGCCCTTCCTTAGCTACCAAGCGAAACTCCTACGAACCCGGATTCGGTCCCAAAGCTTCTTCGACGACTCCTCTTGTTTCTACCCAAGCAAAACACATACATTACTTCACAATTCAATGCTAAAACCCAACCATTAACTTACTTTACAAACACAAGCCAAAATCCACAAATTCTCAATCCACATAATCCCCAAAATGCCAATTTTTGTGCTCCCAACAACCTTGCTGAAACACCCATTTCCAAACACCCAAATTACCTTCAAAATGTCCCAAATCACCCTCCTATCATACCCTAACCATCAGCCCTTTGTTTTCGACTTAAAACCCACCAAAAATGGTGTTTTTGACAACCCAAAAATGGGTAATAGAGCTCACTTCGGATTTTCATTGAAACTTAACCAAATTAACATATAATGTGTATTTCAACTTGATTAAACAAAGCCCCAACACAATTTATCAAAACCAAAAGGAAAATCCCCTTAAAAACCCAAACTTTGATATAAACCCTAATTTTCAAAACTCCATAACTTTGAAATCTAAGACCATGGGTTGATAGGGAATAAAGAGGAGAGTTAGAAAACATAATTACCTCTTAAAATGGTGTTGAAATCAAGTGGCAAATCGATGGAATAGTAACTTGAAGTTTGAGAGAGTTTGGAGAGGGGGAGAGTGTTTTTCACGTTGGGAAATGTTGGAAAGGGGGAGAAGATGACAACTTTCAAAAGTTGTCATCCTTTTAAAAGCTTTTGGGGAAAATTGCAACATAAGTCCCTCCCTCTTTAATAAAGCTCAATTACACCACATTTTAGGTTGAATTGTTTTAATTAAATTTTATCGACTCGAACTATAAACCCGGTTAACTCCTAGGCCCAAAACACGGGTGTTACACATACGGTTGACAAGCATTTTAGTGACTATTTTATAAACCAATGTGCATAGACTACTAGGTCAGAGTTGTCTTATAGAGGTAGGCTCAGCCTCCTTTGGAATAAGGACCAAGACTGCACGGTTAACCGTAGCCATGTCTGCATCCCTGGACAGTAGATCTAAACACATATCAATAACATCCTGGCCTACCGTGTGTAGCAACGTTTATTTTTAAAATGGAAATTTCGCCTTTACTCTTCCGGTGTCACTTGGAAGAACCAAGTTTTCTTATTTTAAAATTCGAATTAAAAAAAATCAAAACCCATTCTTCCAAGTGACATTTGTAGCGACGTTTATTTTGTGAATGAAAAATTGCCTTTACTCCTCTAGTGTCACTTGAAAGAATCGGGTTTTGATTTTTTTTAAAAATTAATTTAAAAATAAGAAAACTTGTAGTCGCCACCGATCATTTAAAATGGTAGACCGAACACCGAAAATAAAACCAGAGATTCGAACGAGTTTAGGGCTTGGTTACGTGTGAGGAAGGGTTAGCACCCCCACAACGCCCGAAATATGTACCGATTTAATTATCGCTTTGTTAATATGAGATTTTGCGAATTAAAGTGCCAAATTAAACCGAAATATAGTTATATAGGCGAGTATATTTTAAAGGCCCCATTATTCGAGAATGAACGCTAAACCACCACAACTACAACTGGTACTAGCCCCATTCATTCCCGAATAAAATGGCACCGCATACAAATTATATTTCGGATGCAAGGCAATATGGCATGGAAACAAAGGCAAAGAATATAAAAACGTACATTATATGAACTATATATATTATATAACCATATATTTTGTACAAACTCTATATTATATGAAAAAATTTTATATTATATATAAACTATATGTTATATAAAAAACTATGCATTATAAAAACTATATATATTGTATTTATAAAACCATATACTATATATATATATTATCTATTACAAAACCATATATTTTATCTATAAACTATATAAAACAAATATGTATAACAATACAATCATATATTAAACATGGCAACCACATGTATTCAACCCAAATCATTAAACATCTATCAACACATATTTACATAGCAAAAAAAGCATAAACAAGGACTGAAATTAAAGGAAAATAAAATATAAGTCAGAAATTTAAATTTGCAAGATTAAAGGGGGAAAACACTAGAATTATGACTAAAATAAACAAAATCTGAACTTCTATGGACCCAAAAGAGGATTTAACCCTTTAAAAACAGATTTGATTCAAAAAGGGACGAAATTGTAAAGCTCTTTGAAACTCTAGGGACTACGGCCTTGATTTTGGGATGTAGAAGGGCTGTGGGTGTGATTATAAAGGTCTGGAGGGTTTAAAAACGTTAACAACCCTTTTTTAAAAGATGGGACTGAGTATAAAGCATACTTTTGAAATAAACCAACCCTTGGCGGGCTTATAATCAAATAAGTTGTTACAGGATAAGCAATCCTTAAAACTGTCAATATGTGAACGAGCGCGATGACAACCACCTTGTTTTTCATTATTAAATAAGATTTCATTCAGATCCCCCAATTAGCCAAGCAATAGGTGAGGAGTAGCTTAAAGTATCGATATGATCTCAAATTTTAAATTTCAAGTTCGTTTCGGCATAGCCATAAATACCATAGAAATGAAAATGACCGGAACCCAAATGAAGAAATGAAAATGACCAAAACCCAAATGAACAACTACATTAATATGGTGAGCAGAGTACGAAAGCAAATCAACAATAATATTATTATTCTACAAAAGCATAAAAAATAAACAATCAAGGCTTTTATTCACAGTGATATAGACAGACATATTAAGAGCAAATTTCAATCTATCACTACTAAATTTATTTAAACGAGTTTCGCTAAGAAAGATAAGATTAGGATGAAACCTAGTAACAACCGCCTAAGGACTGAGCTACCTGAGGCTTGCCAAGACGAGCTTCATTTTTCTCGGTAGGGTTGAACATCAACCTCCGCCGAAGAGTTTTTGACGCTGCTCATCTTAGCTTTAGAGTTTTTGAAGCTTTTGATTGTAGAAGGAGCTGAAGAATGCTGCCTCTTAGCCGCGACAGCTTCTGCAAGTGATGAACATCGCTTTGAGCTATGGTTTTCCATCTCCCGCTTACTCTGATTGGCACGCGCGGTAGAAGGTGGTTGCTTAGCTAACCAAACATCAAAATCTGACAGCACTAGCGAGTTGGACTTGCTCAGAGCATCTGTACTTTTTGTTCCCTCAATAACAGAGACAGTAGTGGCTACCATACCTACCGTAACCACTGGATCAACCACCAAATCGAAAGCAGTTTCGACTGTCGCAGCGGCAGAAGCAGGAGACGTTGTAGTTGTTTCTATCACATCAGCAGGAGATGTTGCAGCTGTTGGCGCACCAGTAAAGGTCTTAGCTGACTCGGTTGTAACCCCAGAATCCAGTCCAGGCCTATCCTCGAAACTTTCAGTTCTCGTGTTCAGCAGCTCGTGAGCAACATGTACAAAAACTATTGCAGTGGAAGCTGTCGTGGCTGGACTAGGGGTGATAATGAGCCTGACCGGCTCGCGAGCTACTCGAGCTCGGCTCGAGTGAGCTCGACTCGGGCTCGGGCTCGGCTCGAAACCTTAACAAGCCGAGCCGAGCTTACCCAGGCTCGACTCGAAAAGCTCGTGAACAGGCTCGGAATTTATATATGCACTAAAATAAATTATGTGTTTGTATTTTCTTTCATTAGTTGATTGTTATTTGATTTTGTATTTTTTTAATTATGTGTTTGTATTATAAGAATATTTATTGATTATTTGGATTAATCTAATTTTTGGAATTTTCCCCTTTCCGGTCATTGAATTTCGTTTTAATGTTGGTTATGAAAGAGATTTTTAGCGAATATTTTATATAAAAAAACTATAGCAAAATTTTTCATTTCGAGCCGAGCCTGACGAGCTTCGAGCCCGAGCCGAGCCCAATAGAATTGTTTTCGAGTCGAACTCGAGCCTAAAATTCCGAGCTCGGCGAGCCTCGAGCCCGAGCCGAGCCTGGCTTGGCTCGGGCTCAACTCGGCTCGTTATCACCCCTAGGCTGGACTACTAGACTCATACTTGGTACTAAACGAATCATCATACACCAAGTCTTCATTAACTTTATTCGCTAGAGAATTCTCTCCCACGTCTGCATCCAAACGAGCGTCCATATTATCCGTATTTAAAATAGTAAAAAAACCAAATAAAACAACATCCTTACCAATGTCGTTACTTGGCACATTTGAAGGTGACTCAACGTCATGGTGACGAATTCGACCTCGCAGCCGGGAGGGGCCCCTTGAGACTTCGAAAGAGCGACACGAAGCTAGTCCCTATATTGCAACTTAGATGAGGCAGTAACCTTAACCGTTGGGCAAGATGAAACTGAGTGACCAATGATGCCGCAACCATGGCAAAGTTAGGAAAGTTGTTCGAGGGCATAATTTCGACATGGTCCCAAAACCACCCAGCGTCACACATCGGCGTATTGGTTTGGAAGTATACAAGATTATCCAAACCCGGAAAAAGTCCCATATGTTACCGTCCAAAATATGAGTATCCATCCCAACGACAGTTCCAATGCAAGATATGAGAGAGTGGCCAATATCAATAGCCATCTGAACATCTGCCATCAAAACAATTGGGATGCGATGAATACTGACACAAACACGCATATGAGTAAAGGAATAGTCATCGATTGAGCATTTAGGGTCCAAAGGGGGAAGGGCAAGCCAATCCTTCTTAAAGGTCCAAGGTCCTTGCTTGAGAATGTTATTATGCTTCGTTGCTGAAGAGAACTTTATCAGAAAGAAGTTGGGCTTCAATTTAGAGATAGAGAGAACCTTAATATTTTCCACATTGTACGAAAGACACGTATCAAAGTTGTGTCGTCTATTGTCTTAGGCATGATAACCTTCCTGATAAGTGACAGTTCACAATCCTTTGAATGAAATTCCTAGTTGACTAAAGAAGTGAAAACCACCCCTTGTTCCTCAGAGTTGAAGTTAAGATCACCCAGTTGTTGAAAGATAGAATCAGCAGCCATTGGTACAAAAGAAGCAGCAGCCAAAAATAGCAAGGATATATTGTAGACGTATAGATCACTTAGAGAGAAGCCCTCGAGAATATAATGCTATGGGGAAAAGAAAGGTCTGACAAATGCCAATAAGAAGGGATTCTTTTAGGGAATTTGCATCGGGAAGGATGATTGGGAGATCTCTCATATTCAGTATACGGATGATCTAATAGTATTTTGTGGCGCAGGGGAAACTCAGATCAGAAACATATCTAGGGTGCTTAAAGGTTTTGAAATTGCTGCTGGACTTAAACTAAATAGGAAAAAAATCTAAACTCATCGGCATCAACGTGGATGTGAATACTGTTGCAAGATGGGTAGGAGTTGTAAATTGCCAACAAGAATCTTTTCCATGTAAGTATATGGATCTTCCTCTTGGAGCTTCGAGTAACTCAGCAAAGGTGTGGGAACCAGTTCTTGACAGATTCAAGACAAAATTGGCTAGCTGGAAGACTGGTAATCTTTCTTTCGCTGGCAGAATACTACTGGTTAAATCAGTACTTAATTGTCTGCCGATTTTCTTTATGTCCATATTTGAAATACCTACCAAAGTGTATAAAGCCCTGAATTCTATGGTGTCTAAGTTTATTTGTGGGTCATCTAATAGCAAACGAATAAAATGGATCATCAAAAAAACCTTGGCAAGGCCTATGGAGTATGGTGGGCTGGGGCTTTGTGATTTCAAGGTGAAAAATAAAGCTCTTCTTAACAAATGGCTCTGGCGTTTTAGTGTGAAACCTAATAATCTTTGGCATATAGTTATTAACGCTAAATACAAAGAGAAGGAGGATGCACTGTTTCCTCGAAATTTTAAGGTTAGGAATGCCTCCTGGACATGGAAAAGCATTATATCCCCTATTTGCCAGCACGATAGTTTAACCGCAAAAAAACTTTTCGTTAGTGGTTGGGAACGGTTCTTGTATTATGTTTTGGACAGACCAATGGGTAGGGATCACTTCTCTGAAAGTGGCATTTCCCAGGATCTTTGCACTCGCTATCAAAAAAATCAGGGTCCATTGCTGAGTTTGGCTATTTCGCGAACGATAAATGGGTTTGGGAGATTTGCCTCAGAAGGAGACTGTTTGATTGGGAAATGCATGTCTGGGAGGACTTCATGAACGTTATCAACAGTGTAATGCCTGGAAAATTCAATGAGGACGGGCTGAGGTGGAAAGGCAACGCGAATGGTGTATACTCTGTTAGGAGTTTCTGCGAGACTGTCGCATCCTCTGGAAGAGAAAAAGAAAGCATTTGGGATAGAGTTTGGCTAAAATCTGCGCCTCCGAAGGTAAAAATGTTTATCTGGAAGTTAGTACATGGAAGAATTCCAACCAGGTCCGAGCTGGATAAAAGAGGCGTTCACCTACATCATGGGATCATGTGTCCGTTTTGCGGGAGTGAACCTGAGATTATAAGTCACCTCTTTTGCTATTGCACTTTTACTTGGAATTTGTGGATGAAATGGTTTCGCATGTGGGATATTAAGTTTGTTGTTCCACGAGAATTTATGTCACTGCTGGAAATATGGGGATGTGTACAGAACCCTTTTAACTCTCCCGACGTTTGGAACCTTAGTTTTTTTAGTTTCTGCTGGTCTATTTGGTTGCATAGAAATGATGTCGTGTTTAGAGGAGTTCAAGCTGATTTAGACATGGTCTTCGAGTATTGTTTGTTTAGACTGGGTTAATGGTGTAGAGTTAAGTGGCCCTCGATGGTCCATTCCTCGGACATGCTTCTGCAAGATCTGTTTCTATTTAAGGAGTTGAGACACGCTGCAGTGATCAATGTTGCTAACAGCTGGGTGAAACCAAGTTTGAACACACTGAAATTCAATGTTGACGGGGCTGTTAATGGTGGCTTCGAAAAGGCAGGTATTGGCGGAATCTTGAGGAATTGGGACGACATCTCGCTGGTCGTGTTTTCTAGCTATGTCGGACTTATGGATGCGACTTCTGCGGAATTACTGGCTCTAAGGGAGGCGTTAAAAATTTTCAAAGACCTCCTAATTAAACGTCCTTGCGAGCTGATACTGGAGACTGATTGTTCGCTTTGTGTGGAATGGCTGCAAAATCCGATGACACTCCCAGCGTATTCTTGAAGATGGTCCACGAATGTCACAGTTTGGGGGCTAGCTTCAAGTGGTCAATTAATGGGGTCCCTAGGCAAGCAAATCAGAAGACTGACAGGCTTGCAAAACGGGCTTTGGGAAACGGTTCGTCACTGCTGTGGAAGCATGACAAGGTGGTCAACTTATGTGAATTGCTAGGTTAACTAGGTTTGTAGTTTAAGTCTGGTGAAACTTGATTCTGCAGACCGTGATAGTTTTGTTCCGTTTTTGTTTGAACTTGTGTGTACCAGATTAGTTTCACGTGACACTTTTTTTTCCTTCATATAGGTGTAGGGAGGTTTTTTAATGAGGTCCGTGTTATTGATTTTATTCTAGGATTAATATATATATAAATTTCAAAAAAAAAATTGAATCACTTTATAAATAAGGGTAGAGATAAGACCATTGAATCTAAATTCAAATTGAATTGTAGCTAGAGAGATGTAATGAAAATTTAACTCTAGCCAAGGCTAAATTCAAAGGACATGGGATAAGATGATAAGAGTTCAAAGTAGAATCAAATTGTTTTGAATTCAAATTTGAGGGTGAACGGTGGAGGGATAAATCCCCAAATCTAAAATAGATATTTAATTGATTTGAAAGCAAGACAAGATAATAAGAATTCAAGTCTAAAATAGAAAGAGATTAGTTGAGGGATAAGCCCCAAAATATAAAATAAATATTTAACCGATTCAAATTTAAAATAGAAAGAGATAGGTTAAGGGATATGACCCAAAATCTAAAATAGATACAACAATTTGAATCTAGATATGATTTTATCCAATCTAAAGCAGTTCAAATTTAAGTAGATCATCCCAACAACTAGAACAAACAAAGGAATTAGAAACCAGATTATGATCTTAGAGATCGAAATAGTTTAGTTTCAATTTTGAATGAATCCGAAAATGGCCATCCTAACATTTGAACGAGATACAACAATTTGAGGCAAATTTTAACTTTAATCGATCCAAAGATAAATCAATTTTGATAAGGCCATCTCAGCAACCAGAAACAGTGGCGTTATTGGAAATCTGATATAATTTTAAACGCTTGATGGAAGAGGTTAGCTCTAAATATGTGTCTCCAAAACTGAAGGAGCTGAAATGATTCAAATTCAGTTTCAATTGGAAGCCGTTTGCTCCTAAACGGTTGAAAGGAGAGTCCAACATAAGATGTTCACCCCAATAAGAACCATAGATTGAATAAAAGAGATTCAAATTGGATATTGAGTCAGTTAACAATGATAACTCAAAAATTCAGTTTCAAATAGGTGGGGAACACACCCCAATCCATACATTCCGAGCTTGTACCGATGCATCACCGTCTTGTATCATTGTTGCTGGCCAGCCATTCTCGGGGCAGTCTGAGCATGGTCACCTGGCAGAGTTTCCATATACGACAACAAGGATCACAAGATGAGTGAAACAGTGAGCAAAATTGCCTATAATTCAAAGAAAAATGAGAGAACCAATGTTGCAAAGCCTTTAGATACAAACTCAAAAAGTGGCAAGGCATTTGGGACCAAGGCCATAAAGATCGGGAAATCGAGAGCCACACCCAAGGCCATAAGGACCAGGAAAACGAAAGCCACAAAACGGCAATAAAAAGAGGTGGCAATAGGCGACCAATAAACCTTTTCCCCTGAAAATTGAATACACATGAGGATAGTAGAGTAGTGTTGGAAAGACATAATAGAATAATAAGAGTACCTGTCATACTAAAGCTAACGATACAGCTCATACTCGCCAACAAATGGGAGATTAAAACCATGGTATAAATATAATAGATTCTAAACAAAGAAAGGCCATAACAAAAATTGAAATAAAGAACAACAACTTCCATATTAATCCTAACAATACAATCTGTAATGCAGTAGAAAAATGAAACCCAAAGAGAACCAATCATCACTAACCAATGGAAAATATTGCAATGTGATAGAAAATAACTTACCTCTCAAAACAAAGGCGCTTCTCCTAATCCAAGGGAGTAGCCAAAAAATGAAGAGAAGGGAAGGCATAAACCAAAGCCTAGGGTCCCAACACAACCAAAAAAGCCATGGGAATAGCAACGTCAGTCCCGTAAACAACAACCACAACCTCCTCAAACCAAAACGCCGACATGTAAGGAAGCGCGATGACTGCTGAAACCAAGGAGTATCAGCTGCATAGCGGTGATGAGAGGGAAAATAGTTTAAAATATAGTTATATAATTAAAACGGAACAAAGGAGCTCCAATTCAATTTGAAACATTCGATTTGATTTATACAATGTCAAAATAAGAAATACAGACTCAACCACGTAAGGTCATATGAATACATAGCCCACTAAACACAAGTACCGTACTTTGGAAATCACCACATGTTGGAGTCTCGAACTGATAGTGCTCCACGATCCCACGATCTGACGATCAACCTACGTACGAAAACAATGATTTTGAGCGTTGAGCTTACAAAGCTCAGTGGTACACATCTACTCTACTATACTTCATTCTAATCATAAACATAAACATGCAAGCTAGTACGAGCAATAAGGAGAGATAAGTAAACACGTGGCGCTACCACTAGTCACATGAACACATGCTTTCAACATAGCAAAACATTATACATAGACCACAAGGCCCAACCATACTCCGGATCTCACCAGATCATCCGAGCGAAAGCACACAAATCATACCAAAAACCTGGAGTGACGCACGCGTCCACACAACATCGAGATCGTACACTCTTGAATGAGGCTCGCGTCCACACAACACCGGGATCCTACACTCTGAGTGAGGCCTGCTTCTACACAACATCGAGATCCTACATCCATGCTCAGGATCTCTCATCAAGCATCTTTGAATGAGGCTCGCGTCCACACAACATCGGGATCCTACATTCAGGAATCTTCAACCATGGTGTTGCAACACACACAAACACTCACTAGGTATCCAGATCCCATCAATCAAAGATGACTCAATGTAAAACTAAAGAATTGATTTTGATATAACAAAGGACTTAAGGACTAAATTGAAAATAGAAAATAAATTTTTAAGTCCTCAAAACTTCCCAAAACTTTTAAGTAAAATGGTCAAGTCAAAACCAAATGTTTATACAAAATTTTCTAAGTGTTTTCCAAGTCAAAATAGTGATTTTCGAGTCACTGTTTCGAAACAGCCCTTAGGCGTTTCGGAACGTTTTGAAACTGTTAACATGTGTTTTGGAACAAGTCATCCCGTTTTGATACAGGGGTATCGAAACATGACCCTATGTTTCGAAACGGATGAAGAACAACTGAACGGGCAGATCCGTTTCGATATGGCAGTATCGAAACGACCTCAAACGTTTCGAATCGATTTTTAAACTTGGATTCAAAAATATGACCGTTGCAATTTTATAACTGATTTTTCAGAAAACAGTTAAGGTGTATCGAAACAAGTTAAACATGTTTTGATACGGGTTTTGACAGTGTCAAAATGTTTCAAAACAACATCAAACACGTTTCGGAACGGGCTCTTAGCAGTATCGAAATGATCGGAGCCGTTTCGATACGGTCTCTTAATTACACCCCAACAACTATTTCTATTTTGGTCTGTTTCGAAACATGTACACATGTTTTGAAACAGGTAGTTGCAGAAGTGCATTTATGGTGGAAAGATTGCATCCCAACGGCTATATTGATGATGTCAACAACCCCAACGGCTAGAATTGAATGAAAAGGTGTAAAAAGGAGTCCAAAAACAACCAACAACAATTATTGATCCTAAGAGAAACATTCCAACATCAAATCCAAGCTCAAATGCTTAATTTCAATATTCTTTGTAAAACCCCAATTGTGTTTCTTTGTAATTCCTAATTTTCAGATTCAATTGGGTTGAGTGCTTGTAATTGGTCAATATTTGTCTTGAGAGATATTTTGCAATTGCCAAAATCTTCTTTGTAATCTTGTGAGAGGGTTTGGTCAATTTTGGGTAGAAAATTGACCATTTGTGTAAAGGTTTCCTCTTAAGCCTAGAAAAGGGGAATATCAACTAGTGGAGTTGTTTGAAAATCCTTAGTGAGAGCTAAGGTAATGGATGTAGAGTTCATTTGGAACTTGAACCACTATAAGTGCTTTGTCTTCAATTTTTAGTTTACCACTTCATTACCAAACATTTTAAAAATCCAATTCACCCCTATTGGCATTTATCGATTAAACGATCCACTCAACACTTAACTATCTAGATGTCCCTATAAGCACATAGCAAGGAATTTCATACCACATATCACACAACATCACACGATCCACCAAGGATCCCTACAGTTGCTATTACCATCAAGTCACCCAATTAAGTTTACCAACTTGTTAATACATTATGGAAGGGTATATTACATATCCTCATTTATTATCTCCATTATTCTATATTATCTCATTACTAGTCCACGTTAACTTCTATATTTTATTAGCATTATAGATTATTCCGTCCAATGAGTACCGATACTCGAATATGAGTATCGATACAGTACCCCATGGTATCGGTACTCACATGTGTACCGATACTAATATAGCTTACCGAACATCCTTAATTTTCACGAGTACTGGTACGATCAAAGCACATTGTGATACCCTATTCATGGGTTTGTATCATTTCTTTGAATTACGAGTTTACAACACTTTATTCGATCTCTAAAACTTATGAAAGTCATTAGAGTTTGTTTACTAACACATTTAATCAATTAATATTAATTACCAGCTTTATGTTCATTTATTCGAATATTACCAATTATCAATCCACTTGGTATAATTTCCATCGAACTTGCCAATTCATATTACAAACACTTAAGCAACACAACATGTAAATCAATAAATCAGATAACCATATAAGTATTCAACGACCCTACACTGTCTCTAAAGCTCATAATAGTCTCGTATTCTCAACCTCATCAAACACCTCAATATTTACCAAGTCTTGTAATACTAGTCTGAACACATGCTTATCTATCATCAACCTATTTTGCGACCATTAATAAGAAAGACAATTACACTTATGATGCTCATGAAGCATTTCGGAGTTTAAGGTATACTAACCTTAAGCCAAGTGATAATTCCTTGACCAAGTTACTCCAAACGTCTCCTTAAATCCAATATTCGAGTCCACCAAAATCCTCGGATTAAACAAATACGACTGCATAAGTTATTCACACTATCAAACTACTTTAGGGGATAAAACGCGTAAAAATAGTTTATTGGGTTTGAATTGACGAAATGGATTGTTCTAATAGACTTAGAAAGTCGAGAAACCCCGAGTGGGGTCCTCTGGAAAATGTCAACTTTGGTAAAAAAGTCAACGGTCAACGGCGACTCGGTCAAACGGCTCAGCCAAATGGATCCGCTGGCTAGTCAACGCAGCTTAGACGGATGGCTTATGCATCCTGGTCAGCTTAACAGTGCAAGACAACTCCCACGCGCAGCTGGCGGCGCCTGCAGCACCGTCCAATGACCAAAATCAGGTAGTAAGCTCCAGTTCGGTGTAAAAACGACTGAGGAGTTCAACTGTGCCGCTCACTCTCGACGACAGTTGGTTGAACCTAGTGAACAAGCTTCCCCAATCTTTATTCTCCCCACCCCAACGAGTGGCGGTGGCGACGATGATGGGGTGAGCATCATCGGATATGTCTCAGCGAGCTCTCCCTGATGGCGGCGGCGGTGAGAGTCACGACGGTCTAAACAACAGCGAAACAAGGCTTGAAATCTCTTCTCCCTCACTTTCTCTCTTAGAAATCCTTTCCCCTATTCTAACATTCTCTAGATCTCTTCACCATTATTATTCTAATTTCTTCCTCATTTTTCTGTTTCTTCACCTCCTTTAAATTTCAAACTCCCCCTACTCTTCAAATAAAATATAACAACTAAATTAATAAAATCACACTTCAAAATTCTTCCTTTTCCCACTAGGCCCAAATTAAATATTCTTAAATTATACCTAATACTCGGGTCTGAGGCTCGATTCGTTAACCCTAAATTTGGGTCGTTAAAGGTTGACTTTTTCTGAAAGACCCTACATGGGGGTTTCTCAATGTTTTGAGTCCGTTGGCGTAGTCCATTTCGCCAAATTCGAACTTAGTAAGCTATTTTTACGCATTTGACTTTGTGGATTAGTTAGTGAATGGGGTTAAGTAGTAATTGTGGTATTCATATATTTATGAGGTTTGTTCAGGCTCAAATATCGAATCAAGAGGAGCGTTTGAAGAGCTCGAGTAAGGATTTATCGATGATCGCAATGGTCAGTACACCTCGAACTCTTATTGCTTCATGAGCATCATAAATGTGATTGCTTTGCTTGTTAGTGTTTGCAAAATGGGTAGACGATAGACAAACATGTTGTGAGACCGGTATCATGAGACTTAATATATTTTTGAGATGCCCGATGAGCTTGAGAATTTTTGAGACTATTATGAGCTTTAGAGACCGTGTAGGTTCGTTTGAATATTCGTATAATTATCTGTTTGATTGATTTGCATGTTGTGTTGTTTGTGTGCTTGAGATATGAATTGGCATGTTTGATGGAAATTATATTAAATGGACTGATAATTGGTAATATTCGAATAAATGATCATGAAAATGTTAATTAATATAAAATAATTAAATACATTAGTAAACAAACCCTAACAACTTTCATAAGCTTCAGGGATCGAATAAAGCATGGAAATATTGTAAATTAAGAAAACGGTACGAACCCGTGAATAGGGTATCAGTACGAGCCTTGGTCGTACTGGTACGCGATTGGGGGCCGT
The DNA here is from genome assembly GCA_958450335.1 of Hibiscus tridactylites. NCBI lineage: Eukaryota > Viridiplantae > Streptophyta > Magnoliopsida > Malvales > Malvaceae > Hibiscus > Hibiscus tridactylites. The sequence goes on from OY288286.1 coordinate 10,453,410, forward strand.
ATCGGTACATGTCAACCTGTACCAACACTTGTGGAAGTTAATGATCTTCAGTGAGCTATTTTGGTATCAGTACGCGTGTGAGTATGACAAGTCGTCGTTAACCGGTCAAAATAAATATAAATTAATCCTCTTTCAACAATAAATAAATAAAGAAATTGAATAAGTATAGGGAAAGAGGGTCGATCCGCAGGGAGATTAGCTGGAATTGTTGACTTGAATTTGTTGAATCCGAAATCCCAGGAATATCTGAAAAAGCAAAGAAATAAAAGAAGGGGGGTGATATGATTTGTGGTGAAGTAATAAAATAAAATGCTAGAATTAAAAATAATAAGAAATACCAAATGTGCAAATTAGCCTCGAGCTAGCCTTGTCAAATCCTTCGATCATTGAAATAGATTTTTATTTCAGGGATCATGTCGGTTACAGTCTGCGAGGCCCAACCCGTCGCAACTTGCTTCTCTCTCGAGTAACCAATCCTCCCAAGACTATCTTCGAAGGTTGATTCTTAAACAAATTAGCACGTCTATCGCCGTTAAAGTTTTTAGTTTTGAAAGCAGGAAAAGCCCGACTCAGAAATTGTCTTAAAAAGAATCGCTTCTGATTTTATCTTTCCTTAGCGGACCGCCGCTAAGAGTGTTCACAGGAAGTCGAAATTGCCACAGGCCGATCCTTCCTCCCAACTATGTCTTTAAACGATTCCATATCAACGAGCTCTTTTTGATTTGAAAAACGATTAAAAACTTTAGTAAGGCCGATTGCCAAACTATCTAAACAGAAAGATAAAAATGTATTCCCGAAAGAATTTAGGCAATGTTCAATTCTCACGATTAGAATTGATTTGGCTAGCTCTAGGCTCAAGAAATTTAGTTAAGCATGATATTAATTATCATACTTAACTTGGTTTTTGGAAAATAATTAAATAGCATAAAAATAAAACAAGAAAATAAAGTAAAAGAACTTTTATTAAAACTAAAAATGTTTCAAGCTAGAAGATGAAAACTAAAATGAATGATGGATGATCTAAGCCTTTACCAAGGGTGGTATTTATAGGCTTAGATTTACAAAGATAAAGTGATGAGATAATTTAAAATAATAAACAAAAGATAAATAATTCAAATGTTTTGAAATTTAAATGTAGAAAATCTAATCGGATAAGCTGATAAGCTCTCTCAGAACGTTCCAGAAGCTTCTAGAAGTCGCCACGTCATTGCCACGTCACTGCCACGTCAGACGCGTCGTGCCCGGTGTCGTGCCCATGATGCCAGTCATGACAGAATTATAATAAAAACTACAGAAATGCCTCATTTTCACTGCTATTTCCAGAATTGGGTCCCTGCACAAAATATAACGAAAACAACATGGATTAAGCAGCAAGAAGTCCCAATAGCTAGAAAAATAACAAATGAAATGTGTCATATTTGAGAACTCATCAAATTCCCCCTCATTTGTCTCATACTTGTCCTCAAGTGTGTCCGAAATAACTTAAACCCAAGAATGCATTTCTCAACCATTACAAGCATCAAACATAATCATAAGAGTTCTAGCACGAAAGAAGGTTCATGAAAGAAACATAATTAAAACCAAATAGATACAAGCAAAGAGCAGCCATTGTCCCTTTCAATTTCCTATCAAGCATTAATCAAATCTTAGCCTAGTCTTAATCCTCACCAAGATACACTCAAGAGCACTCAAAGTGTTTTTAAAGGTAAAATTGAAGCAGAAACACTCAAGGTCAATCATGAATAAAGGTTTCCATATGCTTGTAACAAGTTCAATTCTCCACTACTTTAATAGAATCGAGGTGAAAAAATCATTAGGTCTTTGTTCAAGGTGTAATGTGAGTTTAAAAAAAAGAATAGAAAGATGGGAAGAAAAGCAAAAGAGGATGATCAATGCAAGATATTTCAAACATTCAGCAGTGAAGACATTAAAAATGAGCTAAAAATGGGCAAGCCAACACACATTTTTCTTTTCTTTTTTCCTTTTTTTTATTCTTTTCGAAACTGTTTTTTTTTCTTTTCTTTTCGAAGCAATTGCTTCCTTTTATTCTGTTTTTTTTCTAAGAAAATATTTGCCCTTATTTGAAAAGTATCTCCTTCATGTCTAATAAAAATTCTAGCATTTGATCAATTGGAATGGTTTAGTCAAAGAAATGGGGTTTAAGGCTAACAAAGGCTCACTAGGCGATGAGAAATGGTAAATTAAAATGAAAGGGATATAAGAGGTTAAAGCCTAATGCCTAAATCATTTTAAAGCACCTCATTCTAGTGTAGTCTCGAATAGTAAGCAAGCCACAAGTTCTAGATTCCTAAAGTTCAAGATGACACTCTCAAGAAAAAGAAACGAGCATAATATGAAGAATGCATGCTCAAGGCTCAAATCTTACCAAAATTGGGCTAATTTGATTAAGTTAGGCGAGAAATTTAATTAACACTATCAAGAGTAATTAAAAGAGATGTCAAACTGACAATTACCCATATCATTTGATTATCAAAATGCTCAAATTCAATCACTCCTAAGTACTAGAGCAAGCACAATATGCTAGATAACATGTAGTGGCAAGAAAAGTTCATCTCAAGTTTAATCAAAGTCAAACATATTATCAAACAAGCATAGGACAAGTGGTGTTGTTGCACCCTCCCCCTCACTTAAATGAATTGCCCCAATTCAGAAAAAAAATTAAGGAAATAAAGAGAAAATAAGGGCAAAAGATACTCCCCGTGGATGTAGAGTGAGTCGATGGGAAAGGTGCACTGTGAGTGGCTCGGATCAGCGGCGGCAGAGGGCTTTGAACCGGCGGTGCTGTTGGAGAGATGCAAATGGCGGTTGACGGTTGGGGTGCGGGGACATGGTGCGTTTCTGCGTAAGGCGGCGCCGTCCGCCAACTCCAAGGACGGTGGGTTGAACGGCAGCCGATCTAGGGGGTGCTGCTCTCCCTTGTCGTCGGATTCGGACCATGGCTGGTTTGGGAGGAAGGATGATGACTGGTCAGAATCACTGGGCCGCCGAAGGCTGCCGACGCAACAAATCATCATCATCCACCGAGAACGGTGTGTGGGTATGGTGAATTGCGGCTGGATGTGTTGTTTTTTAGGGTTCTGGTAATTCACGGGAAAGAAAGAAAGAAAAAAGAAAAAAAAGGAAAATGAAAGGTGTAAAGGGCATGGGCTAAAGTGCACCGGCTCCATTGGGTGTGCTAAAATGCACCAGTTAATGAAACGGTGCACTTCAGCTGGGGTTAAGTTTGCCACTGCTGTTCGCAAAAAGAAATCCTGCAGATGAAAAAAAGGAAAATTTATCAAGGCAAAAAAAAAGGGAAAAAAATGAAGCATAAAAAAGTAAAAAGTAACGAAAAATAAACCAATGGGTTGCCTCCCATTTAGCGATTTGTTTAACGTCGTTTAGCTCGACGACCTTTGCTAAGTTTTTGGTTCTTCAAAAGCAAGTTCTTCAAACAAACGGTAATGTCCATCTCTCGTCGTTTTAACGCCTTCCTTCATCTTTCTTTTTGTGCGCAAAACAACAACTAAGCTTCTACCTCTTTCCCAAGACGACAACTTACTCAAGATGGTGTTTGGAAAAGTTTGGTTGTCGCCTAAAAATATATAATCAAACCATTCCAACCTTGGCTTTGGTTCCTGCAAAATTGATGGAAAATGTTTAATTCGAATTGGAATTAATCGAAAATCAGAAAGGGAAGAAAGATTTGAAATGATTTCGCCTTTGTTTTTATCATCGAGATCTGCGAATTCCCTACAAAATTCATAACACAAATTAATTTCGATCAAATCATCAGCTAACGGATCTATAATATCAATGAAATTTAAACTTGCGACCGAATCAGGATACTTCATAGCTTTATACATATCAAATTTAACTACTTCCCCATCAAATTCGATAGTTAAGATGCCGTCGCGGACATCAATCTTTGTATGCGCAGTTGATAGGAAAGGTCGGCCAAGCAAGATTTCGGATCCGTTATTGCTGCGATCATTTTCCATGTCAATAATGTAAAAATCAGCAGGAAAAATAAGATTTTTTACCTGTACCAACACGTTTTCTAGTACTCCCTCGGGGTAGATGACTGATCGATCGGCTAATTGAACTGTCACTCGCGTTTCTTTCAATGGCTCATTTGTAATTTTGTTGTAAATGCTTAACGGCATGACGTTGATGGATGCGCCTAAATCGCACATCGCCCTTTTTATCCCAACATTCCCAATTTTACAAGGAACCACAAACATACCTTAATCCTTGTACTTTGGCAGCAATGGTCTTTGAAGAATAGCCGAAACGTTCTCACCAAGGTTAACTCTTTCATTCCCAGACAATCGGCTTCGGTTTGTGCATAGATCTTTCAAAAATTTTGCGTACTTAGGGACCTTCCGAATAACATCCAAAAGTGGAATGTTGATTTCCACTTTTTTGAATACATCCAAAATTTCCTTCTCTTCCTCCTTTTTATCTCGTTTCGCCAATCTTCCTGGAAAAGGAGGAACAGGTTCGTAAGTGGAAACAGAAATATTGGATTTAGAGTTACCTGCAGTGGGTGGAGACTTTTCGTTCTGTTCCTTCGAAGAGTTGCCTTGCTCGTCGGATTTTTGCTCATCTTGCTTGGGCGGTTTAGGCGTTAAAACTGTTCCACTACGCAAAGTTATCACACTAACGTTTTCCCTTGGGTTGGTTTCGGTTTGGGATGGTAACTTTCCCTGGGATTCTATACGGCTAATGGCTTGAGCTAGTTGGCTTATTTGTTTGTCGATTTGTTGGAGGTGGGATTGTGTTTGGGTTTGGAATTTTTCCTGCGAAACTGCCAATCTCTCAACAATAGACTCAAGCGAGGATTTTTGGGGTGCTTGGTTTTGGTAGGGAGGTTGTTGCCTAGGTTGGTAATTTGGGTTCTGATTACCGTAGCTCAAGTTTGGGTGATCTCTCCAACCGGGATTGAATGTATTGCTATGTGGGTTATAGGGTCTTTGGGGAGGTCCGGGAAAGTTGTGAATGGCGTTAACTTGGGAACCAGACGTATCTCGCAACAATGGGCATAAGTCGGTCGCGTGATCTGGCATAGTGCATATTCCGCATACCTTAGCAGCTTTTATCTCCCTTGAAACAAGAGAATACACAATATTAGTCAAATTATCAATTTTATTCTCTAATGAAATTGTGCTTACTGTGTGAACCCGTCGGCTGGGTTCACTTGTAGAACCAAATTGCTGCGAGTTTGCAGCCATTGTGGAGATTAATGTTCTCGCCGCAGTAGGAGTCATGTTAACGAGCGCGCCACCGCTTGCTGCATCTACCATCTTTTTGTCCATTGGTAACATTCCTTCATATAGGTATTGAAGGAGTGTTTGCTCGGATAGGCCATGTTGCGGACAGCTTGCGCACAGCTTCTTGAACCTTTCCCAATAATCATATAGGGATTCGTCGTGCATTTGTTGGATACTCAAAATGCTTCGCCTAAGTTCAGTCGCTTTTGCTGCAGGGAAATACCTGTCAAGGAAAACACGAGAAAGATCAGCCCATGTATTAATAGAATTCGGAGGTAAATAAAATAACCACTCTTTAGCCGTTCCGGCTAAGGAAAAAGGAAAAGCCCTTAGTTTTATCTGATCCTCTGAAACTCCTTGCGGTTTCATGCTGCTGCACACCATGTGAAATTCGGCAAGGTGTTTATGTGGGCTTTCAGTAGGGAGGCCATTAAAGGTGGGTAATAGGTGAATCAGGCTCGTTTTGAGTTGGAATGGGGTATCACCGTGAGGAAAAGCGATACAAAGGGGTTGTTGCACAGTAGGGGTTGTGTTCAGCTCTCGAATCGTTTGTTCCGCCATCGGTTCTGGTTCCTGTGTAGGTTCTTCGATTGGTGTAGATTCGGAGGTGGATTCTTGTTCGGGTTGTCGTGTGCTTTGTTGTTTCTTTCGTCGAAGGGTTTCGCCGTGAGTTCTACGAGCGCTTGCTTCGATTTCCGGGTTATATGGAGCCAAAGTACCCGGATTCTTCCTGGTCATAAAATAAAACAAAAATCAGTCAAAAATTGCCAAAAATAAATCTCCCCGGCAACGGCGCCAATTTTGACAAGTCGTCGTTAACCGGTCAAAATAAATATAAATTAATCCTCTTTCAACAATAAATAAATAAAGAAATTGAATAAGTATAGGGAAAGAGGGCCGATCCGCAGGGAGATTAGCTGGAATTGTTGACTTGAATTTGTTGAATCCGAAATCCCAGGAATATCTAAAAAAGCAAAGAAATAAAAGAAGGGGGGTGATATGATTTGTGGTGAAGTAATAAAATAAAATGCTAGAATTAAAAATAATAAGAAATACCAAATGTGCAAATTAGCCTCGAGCTAGCCTTGTCAATTCCTTCGATCATTGAAATAGATTTTTATTTCGGGGATCATGTCGGTTACAGTCTGCGAGGCCCAACCCGTCGCAACTTGCTTCTCTCTCGAGTAACCAATCCTCCCAAGACTATCTTCGAAGGTTGATTCTTAAACAAATTAGCACGTCTATCGCCGTTAAAGTTTTTAGTTTTGAAAGCAGGAAAAGCCCGACTCAGAAATTGTCTTAAAAAGAATCGCTTCTGATTTTATCTTTCCTTAGCGGACCGCCGCTAAGAGTGTTCACAGGAAGTCGAAATTGCCACAGGCCGATCCTTCCTCCCAACTATGTCTTTAAACGATTCCATATCAACGAGCTCTTTTTGATTTGAAAAACGATTAAAAACTTTAGTAAGGCCGATTGCCAAACTATCTAAACAGAAAGATAAAAATGTATTCCCGAAAGAATTTAGGCAATGTTCAATTCTCACGATTAGAATTGATTTGGCTAGCTCTTGGCTCAAGAAATTTAGTTAAGCATGATATTAATTATCATACTTAACTTGGTTTTTGGAAAATAATTAAATAGCATAAAAATAAAACAAGAAAATAAAGTAAAAGAACTTTTATTAAAACTAAAAATGTTTCAAGCTAGAAGATGAAAACTAAAATGAATGATGGATGATCTAAGCCTTTACCAAGGGTGGTATTTATAGGCTTAGATTTACAAAGATAAAGTGATGAGATAATTTAAAATAATAAACAAAAGATAAATAATTCAAATGTTTTGAAATTTAAATGCAGGAAATCTAATCGGATAAGCTGATAAGCTCTCTCAGAACGTTCCAGAAGCTTCTAGAAGTCGCCACGTCATTTTCACGTCACTGCCACGTCAGACGCGTCGTGCCCGGTGTCGTGCCCATGATGCCAGTCATGACAGAATTATAATAAAAACTACAGAAATGCCTCATTTTCACTGCTATTTCCAGAATTGGGTCCCTGCACAAAATATAACGAAAACAACATGGATTAAGCAGCAAGAAGTCCCAATAGCTAGAAAAATAACAAATGAAATGTGTCATATTTGAGAACTCATCAAAGTACCGATACCTAGGGGTACTGTATCGATACTCGTGTTCAAGTACTGATACTCGTTGAACGATAATCTATAATGATAATAAAAGATGGAAATTGACGTGAGATATTAATGAGATAATATATATTAATGAGTTAATTAATTAGGATATTAATGTACGCTTCCATAATGTATTAAAAAGTTGGTAAACTTAATTTGGGTGATTTGTTGTAATAGCAACCATAGGAGATCCTTGGTGGATCGATTTATGCTATGTGTTGTATGGTAATCGTGTCGATGTTGTGTGTGGGTTGGACACTTGATTGGTTGAGTCACCTTTGATTGATGGGATCCGAATACTTAGTGAGAGAATGAGTGTGTTGCAACACCATGGTTGAAGATTCTCAAATGTAGGATCCCGATGATGTGTGAACACGAGCCTTATTCGAAGATGCTTGATAAGAGATCCTGAGCATGGATGTATGATCATTTTGCTGTGCGGACGTGGGCCTTATCCCTACGAGTGTAGGATCTAGATGATGTGTGGACATGGGTGTCACTCCAAGTTTTTGGTATGACTTGTGTGCTTTCGCTCGAATGATCTGGTGAGATCCTGAGCATGGTTAGGCATTGTGGGTTGTGTATGATGATTGCTATAATAAGAGCATGTGTTTAGGCGAATAATGGTAGCGTCGTGTGTTTATTTATCTTTCCTTATTGCTCGTACTAGCTTTGATGCTTATGTTTATTATTAGCATGAAGTATAGTAGAGTAGATGTGTACTACTGAGATTTGTAAGCTCAGCGCTCGGTATCGTTGTTTTCGTGCGTAAGTTGATCGCCGGATCGTGGGATCGAGGAGCATTATCAGTACGGGCTTCCAACATGTGGTGTTTTCTAGAGTATGTTACTTGTGTTTAGTGGGCTGTGTATTCATAGGACCTTATGTGGTGGAGTTTGTAATTTTTATTTTTGAAATTGTATTAATCAAATCGTATGTTTAAATGTTTTAAATTTAAATTGGAGCTCCATTGTACTGTTTTGATTATTCATCTATATTTTCAACAATAGCGATAAAGGCATTGACAACGGACATGCAGATCTTCATAGATTGGAGTTTGAATCTCCCCCTTTAACTTTTTTTCTTCTCTTTTTTCCTCTCCTCTCTCCTACACCACCCACTTTTTACTTTTTCCTTTTAACTTGGTTAAAGTCCATATCCAAATTTTCTTAATTCGGCTCTCAATATGAAAGTCTAATACTTTCGAGACCCGAATTCGGATTGTTACAATTATTATATAATTTTTTAATTTAATGTTCATTATATAATTTTAAAAGTTCATGACTATTTTATATTAGGGTTAACTACACCACTGACCACCGAACTAATTGGAGATTCTTATTTTGACAACCGAACTAATGAACTCGTCAATCAGACTACCGAGCTTATAAAATCAACCTAATTTGACCACCTCCGTTAAAAACCTAAAGGTGAGGTGACGGAACTGCCACATGGCAGCTTACGAGAAGTTTTTAAAATTACATATTTGGTCTATGTTATTTACTTATTAAATCAATTTGATCATAATTTTATTTTAATTAAATAAAATTAATCATCCAATTAGATGATGACACGTGTCATCACCCAATTGGGTTAATTTAACCAAAATTTAATTTAATTTATTTAATATTTAAAGATTGGTGAAAGGAAAATTAATGAAGAATAAAGATTAGTGTTGTAGGGGTTTGAACCTAGGACTAAGTAGAGAAAACCCCGCACCTTTACCACTGAGACAAGCTGCTCTTAATGATATATTTTGCACACTTTCATATACATATCTTATACTTCAATAAATGTTAGGGAAAAAAGAAGTAAAAATAGTTGAAAGGAGACTCGAACTTAGATCACTTAGGATGTGTATAATCACACAAACGTTCGATTTAATTTAAATCAAAATTTTTTAAATATTCGATTTAAAGTATTCGAATATTTTTTATTTTAAACTAAATCAAATATTTATGAAAATATTAAATATTTGATTTAAAAATATTTGATTTAAAAGAAAAGAAATTCAATTTTAAAAAATATTTGCTTTAAATCAAATATTTAATATTGGAATATTTAAAAATCGAATTAATTTAAAGTATTCTATTTAAAAAAGTATTCGGTTTAATTCGAATCGAATTAAAGTATTTGATATAAAAAAGTATTCGATTTAATATTCGAATCGATTTAAAGTATTTGATTTAATATTCGAATCGATTTAAAGTATTTGATTTAATATTCGAATCGATTTAAAGTATTTAAAATTGAATTAACTTAAAGTATTCGATTTAATATTTGAATTAATTTAAAGTATTCGATTTAAAAAAAGTATTCGTTTTAATATTCAAATCGACTGAAAGTATTTGATTTAAAAAAGTATTCAATTTAATTTAAAAATATTAAATATTTGAATACTTTTTAAATCAAATTTCTTTTCTTTTAAATCAAATATTTTTTAAATCGAATATTTAATATTTTATGAAATATTCGATTTAATTTAAAGAAAAAATATTCGAATACTTTAACCCATGTATATTTTTTAAAATCGAATATTTAATATTTTTTAGATTTAAATTAAATCGAACATTTGTGTGGTTATACACATCACAAGTGATCTAAGTTCGAGTCCCTTTCAACTATTTTCACTTCTTTTTCCCTAACATTTACTGAAGTATAAGATATGTATATGAAAATGTGCGAAATATATCACTAAGAGCAGCTAGGCTCAGTGGTAAAGGTGTGGGATTTTCTCCACCTAGTCCTAGGTTTAAACCCCCATAACACCAATCTTTATTCTTCATTAATTTTCCTTTCACTAAGTGGTGACATGTTGTAACCCCCTTAGCTCGGCCTAGACGGTTAACCCGAACTACGAAGATTACACGGGGAAAACCAAAGTCAACCCGAAAGTCAACCTTGATTAACGACCTTTTTTTATTTTTAATCTTGTCTAGATACATGTTAATCCTAGGTGAACACTTGAGAAACTTATACGCGTAAAGCACAACGATCGAATTTCAAATAGGGACTCAATTGCACATTATACAAATATTAGGGACCAAAATGTAAATTCTGGAAATTAGAAGGTCTTAACTGAATTTTAAGTTACCCATATTAAATTAATTATATTATATGCTTTCCTGTCAATTTTCACCTTAATCGGACATCTCAAACTCATGCAATTGCAATTACAACTTTCGGGACTAAAACGTAAAGCTTGCAAACTTCAACACCATTCAAATCAGTGCCCAACGGTCACCCGTTTCGAAACGGTGTTGACCGTTCTGAAACACGGGTTCGTTTCGAGACTAGTTTCGAAACAGGGCCTTCCAGTGGCCAAATCGTTTCGGAACGACCTCCAGCCGTTGCGAAACACGAAGGTCATTACAGGTAGGGGTGGGAGAAAATACCCGACTCGATTGACCCGACCCGACCTGAAAACTCGACTACCCGAAATAAAAATACCGGGTAATTCTCGAAAAAAAAATTACCCGACCGGGCCGGGTACCCGACCTGGAAAATTTCCAGGAACACGGGCCGAGAGTTTTCCCTTACCGGGTACCCGACCCGACCCGATAAAATTTAATATATATTTTTTATATTTAAAATTATATTTTTATTTTATGTTTCTTAATATTTTCACTCTAAAATTAAGTTTAAATCCCTATATTTTTTCTATGTTTGTGTTATATTCTTTTAAGTTTTAAGTTTAATTTTTTTAAAATATTTTTGTGTTTAACATATAATTTTTTTAATTAAAAAAAAAATATGAACCGGGTACCCGAATTTTACGGGTACCCGAATCCCGGGTACCCGAATTTAATGGGCCGGGACACGGGCCGTTTAAAGAGGTACCCGGACGAACCGGGTACCCGATTTTTCGGGTACCCGACAATTCCCACCCCTAATTACAGGCCCCCGTTTCGAAACGCCAGTGCCTGTTCCGATACGGTTTGCCCAGAAGTTGCAGATTTTGCTGGTTTTTCATACATATATCCACTCAAACACAACTTAATGACTTCCTAATCATGCCAACAAGACATCATACATATATAGAGCATGCTTGCAACTCCTAAACACATTCATGGCATCAAACATGAAACTTCACATGTCTATAGGCATTAGGGGTGGTAGAAAATACCCGACCCGAAAATCCGACGACCCGAAACAAAAATACCGGGTAATTCCCTAAAAAATTACCCGACCCGGCAAATTTACCGGGACACGGGCCGAGAGTTTTCCCTTACCGGGTACCCGACCCAACCCGATAAAATTTAATATATATTTTTTATATTTAAAATTATATTTTTATTTTATGTTTCTTAATATTTTCACTCTAAAATTAAGTTTAAATCCCTACATTTTTTCTATTTTTGTATTATATTCTTTTAAGTTTTAAGTTTAATTTTTTTAAAAATATTTTTGTGTTTAACATATGATTTTTTTTAATTTTAAAATAAAAAAAATAAAAAAAATATGAATTGGGTAACCGGTACCCGATTACCCGGGTACCCGAATTTTACGGGTACCCGGATATAATAGGTCGGGACACGGGCTGTTTAATGAGGTACCCGGATGAACCGAACATCAAAAGGCCAATTAAAAATCCAAAACATCAAAAGCATCATGCCACAAACTAGGGAGTCCAAAACATCTCCCAAAACACATTTTAGGTTCCCATTGCCAAATTACCAAAACTAATAGTGTATGAAAACATCACCATACATGAGCTTAGTTTCCCCTTGGACTCTTAGCTTCCTTGTTGGCCTTTAACACTTCAATTGTCTGCATTATTGGTACAAAAGAGAGAGCGTAAGCACAATAGCTTAGTGAGGCATGCTCTAAATAAACCAACTCAATAATGCATTTTTAGAAAACATTTAAGCAAAGCTTAAAACCATAAGCCCATCTCTTTTCATGCAACTTTGCACACTTTACAAGCATCTCATGCTTTAATACAATCAATACAACATATTGGCTTTCAAGTGATAGTTCATAACCATTTATAATCCAAAACACAATCGGATACGCGGATTACAAGCGTTGTCCCATACGCTTCATACACACTACCGAACAACACAAGGTGGAGTTTACCGGTACAATCACAACCCCTCAACACCCGTGATGGAGTTTAACGGTACAATCACAACTCGTCCACATCACTCATCAGTAGTTGTATAATTCCACTAACGAGTGCAATGGGCACATAACACAAGATCCACACACAGACTTTTAACCACCGTTGTGATCTTACCTCACTCGTTAGGGTACTTGGATGAAGTTTACGGTACAATCACAACCCCTCAACATCCAAGGCAACTTTATTCACGGTGCACCCAATCCTATAGCCGGCTAACTATATCCGATTCAAGTACTTTAAAACCATTACATCACTTGCCAATACACATCATATAACATCAACAATTCACCGTTTTAAAGCATTAACAAAGCCATTTAACATCATGCATCACCATGCATCAAATCCATATTTACAATATGTCAAACCAAGGATCTCTTACCTTGAGCATCCTTCAACACATGGCTTTCAAAACCAGCATTAATCATGCTAAAACATGCTTTCAAAAAAGAATTTAAAAATGCAAATTATAACCAATGCATCAAACCACTTCATGGCTCATCCAAGAGCGTTTTTCCGAAAACTTACTCTTGAGCTTAGTTAAGTTGTTTAGACTTAAACTAAGCTCCCAAAACCTTCAAATATTTGTTTCAAAGCTGGAAACCCAACTCCACTCACCAATTACGTTTCGCTAGCTTGCCGAAACACCGATTAAGCCTAGGGATCAACTCCAAAAGTGCCCGAAGATATCTCCCCTGTTTTAAACACATCAAAGCAGAGGATTAATGCATCATCATGCATTGAAGTCTTCAGCCAACACACTTAAACTCGCTGCTCTACTTAAAACCAACATTTCGGCTACCAAACACAATCGAAATCACCTCCAAACTCTTCCAAAACTTAACCCAACCAAGATCCATCACATCTAACCATTCCTAAACATCAATTAACATCGAAAATAAACCTAAACTCGTCCTTATACCCCCAACTATAACAGAACACCAAGATCACCTCAAAAACCACCATTTTCATAAGCAAAAACTTAGGAATACAACCTATTCGGGATTGCATTGATAAAACCTCATTTCCACATCATTAGACATCTAAAATACATTTAAGAATCATCTCAAAACAGAGCCCAAACAATCACAACGAAATTCTTCAAGATTTCTTCCAAATTTTGAGTTTTAAGCCAAAATCAAGTTTCTAACATTAAAACCATTTATAAAACTTAAATTAAGGATTGATAACTTGGGAATTTCAGTAAAGAACTGAGTATTTAGAGGAGAAGAACAATATTACCTTTAAATGGTGATTTCTCCTTGATTTGAGTCAATTTCCTTGAAAATCCAATGAGGAAATCAAAAGGATTTGATGCAATATTGATTAGGAACTAATTGATGATAGAAATCTCATCAATTGAAGTGAAGATCAATGCAAAAGTTGCTGGAGAAAAGTGTTTGGATGATGAAATTTTGAGAGAAAAATAAATGAGAAAATTTTAGGAAAAGGTAGTTATGATTTTTCCAAAAAGGTAGTTTCTCTTCTCTTTTAATTAATTAAAACATTAATTAATTCACTCAAATTAAGGAAAAATCTGGAGAAATCATTTTTGGGTAAATTAGCTCCTTAAAGATTCAAAGTTTCAATCATTACAAAACAGCCACCACTATACTTTTCAAAAATCGCATTTTAGTCACTACACCGAAATGTAGTATTTCCAAACCTTATTTTGTAAAATTGATTTCACCACTCTCTTATATATATTAAAAGAGGATTTTTAGATATTTTTCTATATTTTTAAAGCACCTCGAACTAGGCTTTCCCTAAAACCTTCTTTTATATTCGAATCGTTTCTCATACCGGTCCGGTTTAAACCCTAAACTTCTAAGCCCAAATTTGGGGTGTTACAACTCTCCCCTCCTTAAGAAATTTCGTCCTCAAAATTTACCTGGAGGAAAAAGGTACGGAAACTGCTTCCACATATCATCCTTTCTTTCTCACGTGGCTCCTCAACACTACGATGCTTCCACAACACCTTAACCAATTCAATGGTCTTGCCTCGAAGAACTTTACTGTCCGAATCCAGAATTTCAACCGGCTCCTCAACATAGGTCAAATCTGGATTCAACTCCACATCCTCCACAGGCATAACATGCGAAGGATCCGATCTATACCTCCGAAGCATAGAGACATGAAACACATCATGAATCTTTTCCAACTCATGTGGTAACCTCAGCTTGTACGCAACAGGACCCACACGTTCAATCACCTCGTATGGTCCAATGTACCTAGGGCTCAACCTACCCTTCCGGCCAAATCTCATCACCTTCTTCCAAGGCGAAACCTTTAAGAACACACGGTCACCTACCGCAGACTCAATCTCCTTACGCTTCAAATCCACGTAAGACTTATGTCGATCAGAAGCTGCCTTCAATCGCTCACAAATGAGCTTCACCTTCTCGGTGGTTCCTTTCAACAAAGCCAGCATCGAAACCAACTTCTGACCTGTCTCAGCCCAGCAAAGAGGAGTTCTGCACTTCCTCCCGTACAAGGCTTCACAAGGTGCCATTTGAATACTTGCCTGGTAGTTATTGTTATAAGCAAACTCCACCAAAGGCAAATGCTTCTCCCAAGAACCCTGAAACTCAATCACACAGCACCTCAACATATCCTCCAGCACTTGGATAACACGCTCAGACTGTCCATCCGACTGTGGATGATAAGAAGTACTAAAATTCAGCCGCGTACCCAAAGCTTGATGCAAACACTCCAAAAAACACGATGTAAACCTCGGATCCCTATCCGATACTATAGACTTTGGCACACCATGCAGTCGCACAATATCAGCAATGTACAACTCTGCAAGCTTGTCCAAGGTATACGTAGTATGCACAGGTAAGAAATGTGCACACTTCGTAAGGCAATCCACAATCACCCACACAGAATTCTTTTTCGATGGCGACAAAGGCAAACCAGACACAAAGTCCATGGTAATCCTTTCCCACTTCCACTCATGAATCCTCAACGGTTGCAACAACCCAGAAGGAAACTGATGTTCAGCTTTAACCCGCTGACAAACCATGCACTTACTCACATACTCCGCAACATCCTTCTTCAAACCCACCCAATAGTACTCATCCTTAAGATCACGATACATCTTTGTACTACCAGGGTGCATAGCAAAAGGACTACTATGAGCTTCAGTCAGAATAGTACGCCTCAACTCAGCATCATTCGACACTACTATCCGACTCCCAAAACATAGAACCCCATCATCATTAAAGCAGAAATTCGATGGTCTATCCTCAGCAATATCCTGAACATGTGGCACCAAAGAATCATCCAATAACTGCTTATCCTTTATCAACTGGACCAAAGTTGGTTTCACTTGCAATTCAGCCACAAGACCCCCATCTCGTGAAATACTCAAGCTGGCAAACATAGCCCTCAACTCCACTGCCACCTTTCTACTCAAGGCATCCGCTACAACATTAGCTTTTCCCGGATGGTTCTCGATCGTCAGATCGTAATCTTTAAGCAACTCCACCCAACGTCGTTGCCTGAGATTCAACTCTTTTTGAGACATCAGATACTTCAAACTTTTATGATCCGTGTACACAGTACACTTCTCACCATACAAGTAATGTCTCCAAATTTTCAAAGCAAAGACCATCGCGGCTAACTCAATATCATGCGTAGGATAATTGCGCTCATGCACCTTCAATTGGCGCGATGCATAAGCCACCACCTTGCCCTCTTGCATCAACACACGCCCCAAACAGACATAGGATGCGTCGTTGTACACCACAAACTCTTTCCTTGATTCAGGTTGAACCAAGATAAGAGCTTGCGTCAAAGCTGCCTTAAGCTTCTCAAAAGCTCGTTGCCTTGCCTCTGTCCACTCATACTTGACATCCTTCTGCAACAACTTCGTTAAAGGTGCAACAATCTTTGAAAATCCATCCACAAACCTCCGATAGTATCCTGCCAACCCAAGGAAACTACGGACTTCATGAACAGAATTAGGAGGCTTCCAATTCATCACCGCCTCAATCTTCTGAGGATCAACACGAATCCCCTCAGTAGAAACCACATGACCAAGGAAAAAAACTTCCCTAAGCCAGAATTCGCACTTGCTCAGCTTAGCATAAAGCTGATTCTCCAACAGCGCCTACAACACAATCCGCAAATGTCTTTCATGCTCCTCCTCAGTACGAGAGTACACAAGGATATCATCAATGAACACCACAACAAACTTGTCCAAGTATTCATGGAACACTCTATTCATCATGTCCATAAAAGCTGCAGGAGCATTCGTCAAGCCAAACGGCATCACAAGGAACTCATAATGCCCATACCTTGTCCTAAAGGCTGTTTTTGGCACATCCACATCCTTCATCTTGAGCTGATAATAACCTGACCTTAAATCAATCTTAGAGAACACAGCCGCTCCCTGAAACTGATCAAAAAGATCATCAATCCTCGGCAAAGGATATCGATTCTTGATAGTCAACTTATTCAGCTGACGATAATCGATGTACATTCTCATAGTGCCATCCTTCTTCTTCACAAACAAAACTGGTGCACCTCAAGGTGACACACTCGGCCGAATGAAACCACGATCAAGCAACTCCTGAAGTTGCATCTTCAACTCTTTCAACTCCTTAGGTGTCATTCGGTAAGGAGTAATGGACACTGGAGTTGTGTTTTCATACAACTCAATCCCAAACTCCACCTCTCGACTAGGAGGCAATCCAGGTAACTCCTCCAGAAACACACCAGGAAATTCTCGCACAGTCCCGATATCTTGGACTCGCAACTCCTTAGAGCTAGGATTCATCACAAAGGCCAGATAAGCCTCACAACCTTGCCTCAGCATTCGGCTTGCTTCCAACGAAGACACCACATTGGCAAGAAACTTCACATTCTCACCAACTACCATTACCTCATAATCATCCACAAGCTTCAACGAAACTCGCTTGTTCTCAAAATCAACTACAGCTTGATGTTCAACAAGCCAATTCATACCAAGGATTACATCAAAACCATATAATGGCAATTCCATGAGATCAACAAGAAAAACATGGTTTTGCACTACCAAAGGACATCTTCTATACAACTTCCGTGTCACAACAGTCTCACCAAAGGAACTAGTTACACGCATACCAACATCCAAAGACTCAACAAGTAAACCAAGCAATTGAGCATGTTCACGCAAAATGTATGAGTGTGTAGATCCAGAATCAATCAAGGAAAGTAATGATAAGGATTGCAAAGTAAAGGTACCTGCGATCACATCTGTATCATTTCTCCCCTAACGTTGAGCATACACTCGAGCTTGGCCACCACCCTCAGGTTGAACAGCCACCACATACGCCACATTCCTCCCACCATCATCTCTGCGCTGAAAGTTACCACGGCCGCACCCACGACCTCTCTGTGGTGCAACTACCCCAGGAGCACGCCCCTGACTACCACCGGCCAACAAAGGACACTCCCTCTTCATGTGGTATGCCAAACCACAATTCCAGCATGAATTACCGGTCACCGCTATAGGAGCCTGAACCTCCCTCGCTGCTCGAGGACAATCTCGCCTCAAATGGCCACGAGATCCACACGTCCAGCACGTGTTCTGCTCATCTCTCAACCTATCTCCCTGAACAGGCGCACCATGCCCTCCATTACCACGCCTAGTAGAATACTGATACCTCTTATCTCGTCCTCTCTTGTTCCGTCCACCACTGGAACTATACTCAGCAGCTCTTTTGCCCGAGCTAGAACTAACGCCTTTGGGAGACAGACCCAAGTTCTGATCAATGTCCTTCGCTCTACTCACCAGCACATCAAAATCCGTATACTCAGTAGCAAGCATGGAAGTCTTTACGTCCGTCACCAAACCATATCGGAAACGTTCACACCTCTCCCGCTCATCAGGGATTAGCTCAGGTGCGTACTGACTAAGGCGGACAAACTGGACCTCATATTCAGCCACCGTCATGCTTCCTTGCACAAGGGACATAAATTCCCTTTTCTTCTCATCCAGGTATCGCACACCTAGATACTTTCGCTTGAACGCGTTCAGAAAGAACGTCCAAGTCACATCATTGTCCTCCATTCCAGAAACAGTGGTCGCCCACCACGTATACACATCATCATGTTGCAATGACACCACACAACCCAGCTTTTGCACATTGCTGCAGTTCATTTGCCCCAAAATCCTCTTGGTGCTTTCCAACCAAGATTCAGAACCTTCAGAAGACAAACCTCTGAACTCAGTCCCTCCCAGACTCCGAAGACGTTCCAAAGGCAATCTCACGTTAGCATCACCCTGATGCGCAGCTCCGTGAGCTCCAGCTACTGCTGCCTGAAAGGCTCCCGCAATAGCCTGTACCAAAACAGTCATGTCAGGAGCAGCTTGCCCCTGCACACCTTCGGGTCCAGCGACCCCAGCACCAGCACCAACTCCAGCATTTTCACCTCCAGCACCACCACCGCCGGGTGGTCCACCACCAGGGGAGGAGGTATATCCACAACATTATCTACATTTTCCTCATTCTCATTCTGAGCCATAGCTCTCGTATTCATCCTCATCTCTCTACGAGGCCCCATTTACAAGAAAAACAATGCACTGACACAAATGCAATAAACATAATTAGGCTCAACAAGGTAAGTAATCCAAGTACTCAAGATTATTTTCCAAAAAAATTCCTTTCATTAGTTTTGATATGGCAATGGGTTCCCCTAACATGCTTCAACATATCATAACATCACAATTGCATCCATACATCACAATTCAAACAACATTCTTTCATCCAAAAAGCATACAATGCAAATACACGTACATCACCCACATAACCATTCCCATTTACACGAGAACCTGGCTCTGATACCACCAAATGTAACCTCCTTAGCCCGGCCTAGACGGTTGACCCGAACTACGAAGATTACACGGGGAAAACCAAAGTCAACCCGAAAGTCAACCTTGATTAACGACCCTTTTTTTCTTTTTAATCTTGTCTAGATACATGTTAATCCCAGGTGAACACTTGAGAAACTTATACGCGTAAAGCACAGCGATCGAATTTTAAATAGGGACTCAATTGCACATTATACAAATATTAGGGACCAAAATGTAAATTCTTGAAATTAGAAAGTTTTAACTGAATTTAACGTTACCAATATTAAATTAATCATATTACATGCTTTCCTGTCAAATTTCACCTTAATCGGACATCTCAAACTCATGCAATTGCAATTACAACTTTCGGGACTAAAACGTAAAGCTTGCAAACCTCAACACCATTCAAATCAGTGCCCAATGGTCACCCGTTTCGAAACCGTGTTGACCGTTCCAAAATACGGGTTCATTTCGAGACTAGTTCTGAAACAGGGCCTTGCAGTGGCCAAATCGTTTCGAAACGGCCTCCAGCTGTTACGAAACACGAAGGCCATTACAGGCCCCCGTTTCGAAACGCCAGTGCCTGTTCCGATACGGATTGCCCAGAAGTTGCAGATTTTGCTGTTTTTTCATACATATATCCACTCAAACACAACTTAATGACTTTCTAATCATGCCAACAAGACATCATACATATATAGAGCATGCTCGCAACTCCTAAACACATTCATGGCATCAAACATGAAACTTCACATGTCTATAGGCCTGCATCCTAATATCCAAAAACCAAACAACCAACCAACTCCAAATCAAGCATCAAAAGGCCAATTACAAATCCAAAACATCAAAAGCATCATGCCACAAACTAGGGAGTCCAAAACATCTCCCAAAACACATCTTAGGTTCCCATTGCCAAATTACCAAAACTAATAGTGTATGAAAACATAACCATACATGAGCTTAGTTTCCCCTTGGACTCTCAGCTTCCTTGTTGCCCTCAAACACTTCAATTGTCTGTATTATTGGTACAAAAGAGAGAGCGTAAGCACAATAGCTTAGTGAGGCATGCTCTAAATAAACCAACTCAATAATGCATTTTCAGAAAACATTTAAGCAAAGCTTAAAACCATAAGCCCATCTCTTTTCATGCAACTTTGCACACTTTACAAGCATCTCATGCTTCAATACAATCAATACAACATATTGGCTTTCAAGTGATAGTTCATAACCATTTACAATCCAAAACACAATCGGATACGCGGATTACAAGCGTTGTCCCATACGCTTCATACACACTACCGAACAACACAAGGTGGAGTTTACCGGTACAAACACAACCCCTCAACACCCGTGATGGAGTTTAACGGTACAATCACAACCCCTCCACATCACTCATCGGTAGTTGTATAATTCCACTAACGAGTGCAAGGGACACATAACACAAGATCCACACACGGACTTTTAACCACCGTTGTGATCTTACCTCACTCGTTAGGGTACTTAGATGGAGTTTACGGTACAATCACAACCCCTCAATATCCAAGGCAACTTTATTCACGGTGCACCCAATCCTATAGCCGGCTAACTATATCCGATTCAAGTACTTTAAAACCATTACATCACTTTCCAATATACATCATATAACATCAACAATTCACCGTTTTAAAGCATTAACAAAGCCATTTAACATCATGCATCACCATGCATCAAATCCATATTTACAATATGTCAAACCAAGGATCTCTTACCTTGAGCATCCTTCAACACATGGCTTTCAAAACCAACATTAATCATGCTAAAACATGCTTTCAAAACAGAATTTAAACATGCAAATTATAACCAATGCATCAAACCACTTCATGGCTCATACAAGAGAGTTTTTCCGAAAAATTACTTTTGAGCTTAGTTAAGTTGTTTAGACTTAAACTAAGCTCCCAAAACCTTCAAATATTTGTTTCAAAGATGGAAACCCAACTCCACTCACCAATTACGTTTCGCTAGCTTGCCGAAACGCTGATTAAGCCTCCGGATCAACTCCAAAAGTGCCCGAAGATATCTCCCCTGTTTTAAACACATCAAAGAAGAGGATTAATGCATCATCATGCATTGAAATCTTCAGCCAACACACTTAAACTCGCTGCTCTACTTAAAACCAACATTTCGGCTACCAAACACAACTGAAATCACCTCCAAACTCTTCCAAAACTTAACTCAGCCAAGATCCATCACATCTAACCATTCCTAAACATCAATTAACATCCAAAATAAACCTAAACTCGTCCTTATACCTCCAGCTATAACAGAACACCAAGATCACCTCAAAACCACCATTTTCATAAGCAAAAACTTAGGAAATACAACCTATTCGGGATTGCATTGATAAAACCTCATTTCTTCCAAATCTTGAGTTTTAAGCCAAAATCAAGTTTCTAACATAAAAACAATTTATAAAACTTAAATTAAGGATTGATAACTTGGGAATTTCAGTAAAGAACTGAGTATTTAGAGGAGAAGAACAATCTTACCTCTAAATGGTGATTTCTCCTTGATTTGAGCAAATTTCCTTGAAAATCCAATGAGGAAATCAAAAGGATTTGATGCAAGATTGATTAGGAACTAATTGATGATAGAAATCTCATCAATTGAAGTGAATATCAATGCAAAAGTTGCTGGAGAAAAGTGTTTGGATGATGAAATTTTGAGAGAAAAGGAAATGAGAAAATTTTAGGAAAAGGTAGTTATAATTTTTCCAAAAGATAGTTTCTCTTCTCTTTTAATTAATTCACTCAAATTAAGGAAAAATCTGGAGAAATCATTTTTGGGTAAGTTAGCTCCTTAAAGATTCAAAGTTTCAATCATTACAAAACAGTCACCACTATACTTTTCAAAAATCGCATTTTAGTCACTACACCGAAATGTAGTATTTCCAAACCTTATTTTGTAAAATTGATTTCACCACTCTCTTATATATATTAAAAGAGGATTTTTAGATATTTTTCTATATTTTTAAAGCACCCCGAACTAGGCTTTCCCTAAAACCTTCTTTTATATTCGAATCGTTTCTCATACCGGTCCGGTTTAAACCCTAAACTTCTAAGCCCAAAATTGGGGTGTTACAACTCTCCCCTCCTTAAGAAATTTCGTCCTCAAAATTTACCTGGAGGAAAAAGGTACGGAAACTGCTTCCACATATCATCCTTTCTTTCTCACGTGGCTTCCTCAACACTACGATGCTTCCACAACACCTTAACCAATTCAATGGTCTTGCCTCGAAGAACTTTACTGTCCGAATCCAGAATTTCAACCGGCTCCTCAAAATAGGTCAAATCTGGATTCAACTCCACATCCTCCACAGGCATAACATGCGAAGGATCCGATCTATACCTCCGAAGCATAGAGACATGAAACACATCATGAATCTTTTCCAACTCATGTGGCAACCTCAGCTTGTACGCAACAGGACCCACACGTTCAATCACCTCGTATGGTCCAATGTACCTAGGGCTCAACCTACCCTTCCGGCCAAATCTCATCACCTTCTTCCAAGGCGAAACCTTTAAGAACACACGGTCACCTACCGCAAACTCAATCTCCTTACGCTTCAAATCCGCGTAAGACTTATGTCGATCAGAAGCTGCCTTCAATCGCTCACAAATGAGCTTCACCTTCTCGGTGGTTCCTTTCAACAAAGCCAGCATCGAAACCAACTTCTGACCTGTCTCAGCCCAGCAAAGAGGAGTTCTGCACTTCCTCCCGTACAAGGCTTCACAAGGTGCCATTTGAATACTTGCCTGGTAGTTATTGTTATAAGCAAACTCCACCAAAGGCAAATGCTTCTCCCAAGAACCCTGAAACTCAATCACACAGCACCTCAACATATCCTCCAGCACTTGGATAACACGCTCAGACTGTCCATCCGACTGTGGATGATAAGAAGTACTAAAATTCAGCCGCGTACCCAAAGCTTGATGCAAACACTCCAAAAAACACGATGTAAACCTCGAATCCCTATCCGATACTATAGACTTTGGCACACCATGCAGTCGCACAATATCAGCAATGTACAACTCTGCAAGCTTGTCCAAGGTATACGTAGTATGCACAGGTAAGAAATGTGCACACTTCGTAAGGCAATCCACAATCACCCACACAGAATTCTTTTTCGATGGCGACAAAGGCAAACCAGACACAAAGTCCATGGTAATCCTTTCCCACTTCCACTCATGAATCCTCAACGGTTGCAACAACCCAGAAGGAAACTGATGTTCAGCTTTAACCCGCTGACAAACCATGCACTTACTCACATACTCCGCAACATCCTTCTTCAAACCCACCCAATAGTACTCATCCTTAAGATCACGATACATCTTTGTACTACCAGGGTGCATAGCAAAAGGACTACTATGAGCTTCAGTCAGAATAGTACGCCTCAACTCAGCATCATTCGACACTACTATCCGACTCCCAAAACATAGAACCCCATCATCATTAAAGCAGAAATTCGATGGTCTATCCTCAGCAATATCCTGAACATGTGGCACCAAAAAATCATCCAATAACTGCTTATCCTTTATCAACTGGACCAAAGTTGGTTTCACTTGCAATTCAGCCACAAGACCCCCATCTCGTGAAATACTCAAGCTGGCAAACATAGCCCTCAACTCCACTGCCACCTTTCTACTCAAGGCATCCGCTACAACATTAGCTTTTCCCGGATGGTTCTCGATCGTCAGATCGTAATCTTTAAGCAACTCCACCCAACGTCGTTGCCTGAGATTCAACTCTTTTTGAGACATCAGATACTTCAAACTTTTATGATCCGTGTACACAGTACACTTCTCACCATACAAGTAATGTCTCCAAATTTTCAAAGCAAAGACCACCGCGGCTAACTCAATATCATGCGTAGGATAATTGCGCTCATGCACCTTCAATTGGCGCGATGCATAAGCCACCACCTTGCCCTCTTGCATCAACACACGCCCCAAACCAACATAGGATGCGTCGTTGTACACCACAAACTCTTTCCTTGATTCAGGTTGAACCAAGATAAGAGCTTGCGTCAAAGCTGCCTTAAGCTTCTCAAAAGCTCGTTGCCTTGCCTCTGTCCACTCATACTTGACATCCTTCTGCAACAACTTCGTTAAAGGTGCAACAATCTTTGAAAATCCATCCACAAACCTCCGATAGTATCCTGCCAACCCAAGGAAACTACGGACTTCATGAACAGAATTAGGAGGCTTCCAATTCATCACCGCCTCAATCTTCTGAGGATCAAC
Source organism: Hibiscus tridactylites (assembly GCA_958450335.1). Taxonomy (NCBI): domain Eukaryota; kingdom Viridiplantae; phylum Streptophyta; class Magnoliopsida; order Malvales; family Malvaceae; genus Hibiscus; species Hibiscus tridactylites. Next base: position 10,478,112 of record OY288286.1, read on the forward strand.
ACGAATCCCCTCAGTAGAAACCACATGACCAAGGAAAAAAACTTCCCTAAGCCAGAATTCGCACTTGCTCAGCTTAGCATAAAGCTGATTCTCCAACAGCGCCTACAACACAATCCGCAAATGTCTTTCATGCTCCTCCTCAGTACGAGAGTACACAAGGATATCATCAATGAACACCACAACAAACTTGTCCAAGTATTCATGGAACACTCTATTCATCATGTCCATAAAAGCTGCAGGAGCATTCGTCAAGCCAAACGGCATCACAAGGAACTCATAATGCCCATACCTTGTCCTAAAGGCTGTTTTTGGCACATCCACATCCTTCATCTTGAGCTGATAATAACCTGACCTTAAATCAATCTTAGAGAACACAGCCGCTCCCTGAAACTGATCAAAAAGATCATCAATCCTCGGCAAAGGATATCGATTCTTGATAGTCAACTTATTCAGCTGACGATAATCGATGTACATTCTCATAGTGCCATCCTTCTTCTTCACAAACAAAACTGGTGCACCTCAAGGTGACACACTCGGCCGAATGAAACCACGATCAAGCAACTCCTGAAGTTGCATCTTCAACTCTTTCAACTCCTTAGGTGTCATTCGGTAAGGAGTAATGGACACTGGAGTTGTGTTTTCATACAACTCAATCCCAAACTCCACCTCTCGACTAGGAGGCAATCCAGGTAACTCCTCCAGAAACACACCAGGAAATTCTCGCACAGTCCCGATATCTTGGACTCGCAACTCCTTAGAGCTAGGATTCATCACAAAGGCCAGATAAGCCTCACAACCTTGCCTCAGCATTCGGCTTGCTTCCAACGAAGACACCACATTGGCAAGAAACTTCACATTCTCACCAACTACCATTACCTCATAATCATCCACAAGCTTCAACGAAACTCGCTTGTTCTCAAAATCAACTACAGCTTGATGTTCAACAAGCCAATTCATACCAAGGATTACATCAAAACCATATAATGGCAATTCCATGAGATCAACAAGAAAAACATGGTTTTGCACTACCAAAGGACATCTTCTATACAACTTCCGTGTCACAACAGTCTCACCAAAGGAACTAGTTACACGCATACCAACATCCAAAGACTCAACAAGTAAACCAAGCAATTGAGCATGTTCACGCAAAATGTATGAGTGTGTAGATCCAGAATCAATCAAGGAAAGTAATGATAAAGATTGCAAAGTAAAGGTACCTGCGATCACATCTGTATCATTTCTCCCCTAACGTTGAGCATACACTCGAGCTTGGCCACCACCCTCAGGTTGAACAGCCACCACATACGCCACATTCCTCCCACCATCATCTCTGCGCTGAAAGTTACCACGGCCGCACCCACGACCTCTCTGTGGTGCAACTACCCCAGGAGCACGCCCCTGACTACCACCGACCAACAAAGGACACTCCCTCTTCATGTGGTATGCCAAACCACAATTCCAGCATGAATTACCGGTCACCGCTATAGGAGCCTGAACCTCCCTCGCTGCTCGAGGACAATCTCGCCTCAAATGGCCACGAGATCCACACGTCCAGCACGTGTTCTGCTCATCTCTCAACCTATCTCCCTGAACAGGCGCACCATGCCCTCCATTACCACGCCTAGTAGAATACTGATACCTCTTATCTCGTCCTCTCTTGTTCCGTCCACCACTGGAACTATACTCAGCAGCTCTTTTGCCCGAGCTAGAACTAACGCCTTTGGGAGACAGACCCAAGTTCTGATCAATGTCCTTCGCTCTACTCACCAGCACATCAAAATCCGTATACTCAGTAGCAAGCATAGAAGTCTTTACGTCCGTCACCAAACCATATCGGAAACGTTCACACCTCTCCCGCTCATCAGGGATTAGCTCAGGTGCGTACTGACTAAGGCGGACAAACTGGACCTCATATTCAGCCACCGTCATGCTTCCTTGCACAAGGGACATAAATTCCCTTTTCTTCTCATCCAGGTATCGCACACCTAGATACTTTCGCTTGAACGCGTTCAGAAAGAACGTCCAAGTCACATCATTGTCCTCCATTCCAGAAACAGTGGTCGTCCACCACGTATACACATCATCATGTTGCAATGACACCACACAACCCAGCTTTTGCACATTGCTGCAGTTCATTTGCCCCAAAATCCTCTTGGTGCTTTCCAACCAAGATTCAGAACCTTCAGAAGATAAACCTCTGAACTCAGTCCCTCCCAGACTCCAAAGACGTTCCAAAGGCAATCTCACGTTAGCATCACCCTGATGCGCAGCTCCGTGAGCTCCAGCTACTGCTGCCTGAAAGGCTCCCGCAATAGCCTGTACCAAAACAGTCATGTCAGGAGCAGCTTGCCCCTGCACACCTTCGGGTCCAGCGACCCCAGCACCAGCACCAACTCCAGCATTTTCACCTCCAGCACCACCACCGCCGGGTGGTCCACCACCAGGGGAGGAGGTATATCCACAACATTATCTACATTTTCCTCATTCTCATTCTGAGCCATAGCTCTCGTATTCATCCTCATCTCTCTACGAGGCCCCATTTACAAGAAAAACAATGCACTGACACAAATGCAATAAACATAATTAGGCTCAACAAGGTAAGTAATCCAAGTACTCAAGATTATTTTCCAAAAAAATTCCTTTCATTAGTTTTGATATGGCAATGGGTTCCCCTAACATGCTTCAACATATCATAACATCACAATTGCATCCATACATCACAATTCAAACAACATTCTTTCATCCAAAAAGCATACAATGCAAATACACGTACATCACCCACATAACCATTCCCATTTACACGAGAACCTGGCTCTGATACCACCAAATGTAACCTCCTTAGCCCGGCCTAGACGGTTGACCCGAACTACGAAGATTACACGGGGAAAACCAAAGTCAACCCGAAAGTCAACCTTGATTAACGATCCTTTTTTTCTTTTTAATCTTGTCTAGATGCATGTTAATCCCAGGTGAACACTTGAGAAACTTATACGCGTAAAGCACAGCGATCGAATTTTAAATAGGGACTCAATTGCACATTATACAAATATTAGGGACCAAAATGTAAATTCTTGAAATTAGAAAGTTTTAACTGAATTTAACGTTACCAATATTAAATTAATCATATTACATGCTTTCCTTTCAAATTTCACCTTAATCGGACATCTCAAACTCATGCAATTGCAATTACAACTTTCGGGACTAAAACGTAAAGCTTGCAAACCTCAACACCATTCAAATCAGTGCCCAACGGTCACCCGTTTCGAAACCGTGTTGACCGTTCCAAAATACGGGTTCATTTCGAGACTAGTTCTGAAACAGGGCCTTGCAGTGGCCAAATCGTTTCGAAACGGCCTCCAGCTGTTACGAAACACGAAGGCCATTACAGGCCCCCGTTTCGAAACGCCAGTGCCTGTTCCGATACGGATTGCCCAGAAGTTGCAGATTTTGCTGGTTTTTCATACATATATCCACTCAAACACAACTTAATGACTTTCTAATCATGCTAACAAGACATCATACATATATAGAGCATGCTCGCAACTCCTAAACACATTCATGGCATCAAACATGAAACTTCACATGTCTATAGGCCTGCATCCTAATATCCAAAAACCAAACAACCAACCAACTCCAAATCAAGCATCAAATGGCCAATTACAAATCCAAAACATCAAAAGCATCATGCCACAAACTAGGGAGTCCAAAACATCTCCCAAAACACATCTTAGGTTCCCATTGCCAAATTACCAAAACTAATAGTGTATGAAAACATCACCATACATGAGCTTAGTTTCCCCTTGGACTCTCAGCTTCCTTGTTGCCCTCAAACACTTCAATTGTCTGTATTATTGGTACAAAAGAGAGAGCGTAAGCACAATAGCTTAGTGAGGCATGCTCTAAATAAACCAACTCAATAATGCATTTTTAGAAAACATTTAAGCAAAGCTTAAAACCATAAGCCCATCTCTTTTCATGCAACTTTGCACACTTTACAAGCATCTCATGCTTCAATACAATCAATACAACATATTGGCTTTCAAGTGATAGTTCATAACCATTTACAATCCAAAACACAATCGGATACGCGGATTACAAGCGTTGTCCCATACGCTTCATACACACTACCGAACAACACAAGGTGGAGTTTACCGGTACAATCACAACCCCTCAACACCCGTGATGGAGTTTAACGGTACAATCACAACCCCTCCACATCACTCATCGGTAGTTGTATAATTCCACTAACGAGTGCAAGGGACACATAACACAAGATCCACACACGGACTTTTAACCACCGTTGTGATCTTACCTCACTCGTTAGGGTACTTAGATGGAGTTTACGGTACAATCACAACCCCTCAATATCCAAGGCAACTTTATTCACGGTGCACCCAATCCTATAGTCGGCTAACTATATCCGATTCAAGTACTTTAAAACCATTACATCACTTGCCAATATACATCATATAACATCAACAATTCACCGTTTTAAAGCATTAACAAAGCCATTTAACATCATGCATCACCATGCATCAAATCCATATTTACAATATGTCAAACCAAGGATCTCTTACCTTGAGCATCCTTCAACACATGGCTTTCAAAACCAACATTAATCATGCTAAAACATGCTTTCAAAACAGAATTTAAACATGCAAATTATAACCAATGCATCAAACCACTTCATGGCTCATACAAGAGAGTTTTTCCGAAAAATTACTTTTGAGCTTAGTTAAGTTGTTTAGACTTAAACTAAGCTCCCAAAACCTTCAAATATTTGTTTCAAAGCTGGAAACCCAACTCCACTCACCAATTACGTTTTGCTAGCTTGTCGAAACGCTGATTAAGCCTCCGGATCAACTCCAAAAGTGCCCGAAGATATCTCCCCTGTTTTAAACACATCAAAGAAGAGGATTAATGCATCATCATGCATTGAAATCTTCAGCCAACACACTTAAACTCGCTGCTCTACTTAAAACCAACATTTCGGCTACCAAACACAACTGAAATCACCTCCAAACTCTTCCAAAACTTAACCCAGCCAAGATCCATCACATCTAACCATTCCTAAACATCAATTAACATCCAAAATAAACCTAAACTCGTCCTTATACCTCCAGCTATAACAGAACACCAAGATCACCTCAAAACCACCATTTTCATAAGCAAAAACTTAGGAAATACAACCTATTCAGGATTGCATTGATAAAACCTCATTTCTTCCAAATCTTGAGTTTTAAGCCAAAATCAAGTTTCTAACATAAAAACAATTTATAAAACTTAAATTAAGGATTGATAACTTGGGAATTTCAGTAAAGAACTGAGTATTTAGAGGAGAAGAACAATCTTACCTCTAAATGGTGATTTCTCCTTGATTTGAGCAAATTTCCTTGAAAATCCAATGAGGAAATCAAAAGGATTTGATGCAAGATTGATTAGGAACTAATTGATGATAGAAATCTCATCAATTGAAGTGAATATCAATGCAAAAGTTGCTGGAGAAAAGTGTTTGGATGATGAAATTTTGAGAGAAAAGGAAATGAGAAAATTTTAGGAAAAGGTAGTTATAATTTTTCCAAAAGATAGTTTCTCTTCTCTTTTAATTAATTCACTCAAATTAAGGAAAAATCTGGAGAAATCATTTTTGGGTAAATTAGCTCCTTAAAGATTCAAAGTTTCAATCCTTACAAAACAGTCACCACTAAACTTTTCAAAAATCGCATTTTAGTCACTACACCGAAATGTAGTATTTCCAAACCTTATTTTGTAAAATTGATTTCACCACTCTCTTATATATATTAAAATAGGATTTTTAGATATTTTTCTTTATTTTTAAAGCATCCCGAACTAGGCTTTCCCTAAAACCTCCTTTTATATTCGAACCGTTTCTCAGACCGGTCCGGTTCAGACCCTAAACTTCTAAGCCCAAAATTGGGGTGTTACACACGTGTCACCACCTGATTGGAGGGAAAATATATTAAATAAAATAAATTAAAATTTGGATAAATTAACCCAATTGGGTGATGACACGTGTCATCATCTAATTAGATGATTACTTTTATTTATTAAAATAAAATTAGGATCAAATTAATTTAATAAGTAAATAACATGGATCAAATATGTAATTTGAAAATTTTCCCATAAGCTGCCACGTGGCAGTTCCGTCACCCCACCGGCGGTGGTCAAAATAAGTTGATTTTATAAGTTCGGAGGTCTAATTGACGAGTTCGTTAGTTCGGTGGTCAAAATAAAAATCCCCAATTAGTTTAGTTCGGTGGTGTAGTTAACCTTTTATATTATTTATATAATATAGTGATTAGTGACAATGTAGTTTACCATGTGGGATTAAAACTTAAAAGGTTGAAGATTAGGGGCCGGGCATTGACTCCACTGGGGATTGAACCCAATCTCTGGTTCCGTAGACCAGCACCTTATCCATTGGGCCATGGAGCCATGTGCTCCAGCTTGTATGTCTATGAAATGGAAATGAAAGCGTGATTAAAGGAAAATCGATAAGCTAGAGTGGGAGCCGAGCCCCTCAGAATTGGATGCTTTCCACTTAAGACATCTCCTCATTGCTGCTATTTGTAGGGAGGGGGAGGGGGTATATGAATCAGTTTTTGCGTGAGGATAAACTAATCAACAGTTTTATTATATATAAACATTAAGGCACATGACTCCATGACCCAATGGATAAGGTGCTGGTCTACGGAACCAGAGATTCTGGGTTCGATCCCCAGTGGAGTCAATGACCGGCCCCCAATCTTCGTCTAATACCACCTTGAAAAGATCGGGCATCATATGTTCAATACACTTAGTTTTAGAAATTAAGTGTAATGATTTAGGGTTTGGAGGGTAATATATTGAGGATTTAAATTTTAACCTATGAATTCTAAACTTAAACCTTAAATTCTATTCACAATCACTAAATACTAAGCGCTTGTGGAAACTTTTTCACCATTGGTGTATCAAATAATTATCCATGATACATATACTTCTGAATGTCAATAATTATTGTAGTGTAAAGTACACGCCCACCTGGTAAAGATCGGGCAACATATGTGTGATCTAATGTTTTGATATATGTATTTCTGAATGTCGATAATTATTCTAATGTTTTGATATATGTACTTCTGAATGTCGATAATTATTTTAGTGTAAAGTACACGAATACTTAATTATCCTAAATAATATAAAATAGTCATAAATTTTTAAAAGTTACATAGTGGACATTAGAATAAAATTTTTATATAATAACACATTCAGTGTTTTAAGTTTGCAATTCAATTAATTAAGTTTTAATTTAAAAAACAATAAATTTAGTCTTTATTATTGACACATTCTTTCAATTCAATCTTATTTTGTTTAAAATAATTTAATATTTTTTTTGTCAACATCTTATTGGATGAAAATGAATGTAAGAAATTGTGAGCGAAAAGAATGCACATGACCACAAGGCTAAAGCCTTTCTTTAACTACAAATACCAACAAATATGATTTGAGCAGGGAACAAGCTGGAGCGTGGATTCTTGGAGTCCATTGGTTTAGTTTGAGCATATTTTAGTTAAAAATGGATAGTTGCATGTTGCGAAAAAATTAGTGGATGAGACACAATATCCCTTAAGTAAGGTTAGGAGTTTAAATTTTAGTGTTGTGAATAAAGTAAATTAGGTTGAGAGGGCCGTCCTATAATAAACTTCTGCAGTACTCGATTAAAATTAGTCAACCAATGAGTTGAATTTCGGTGATTAAACAAAAAATTAGTTAATTATTAGGAGGAGAAATAAGTTTTGAACATTTAAAATGATATTGTTTTTATACAAATTAAAATGTCTGAACTACATATCCTTAAACTTTGAACCCAAAAAAAACTACATATCCTTAAACTAGAGGCAATTATGCTTAAGAAAATTATGACCTTTTAGATGTTGTAATAGTAACGGTAACAACCAAGTTAATATTCAATAGACTCGAAAACGACATTGTTAAAATAAATAACTATGAACCTCAAACATACATAGTAAAACAAATATAAAAGTTAATGAAAATAAAAAAGTTGGCCAATATCTCCTTGGAAGAATGATTGTAAGGAGAAATTATTATATGGACCCTTCCTACCACGTCATCCATGGTCCTTAGTAATAAAAAAAATTCCACATCATTATTTTTTCCATATCATTTGTACACTAGGATTATATTTTCCAAATCATGGTGTCGTATCAAATTAAAAATAAATTAGGGTTTATTATTTCCTTTTTTTTCTTCAAGAACGATAGCTTCCTCCACTAACCCTAAACCATAACCCTAAACTCTAAACCCTAACCTTAAACCCTAAACTCTAACCTTAAACCCTAAACCCTAAACCCTAAACCATAACCCTAAACTCTAAACCCTAATCCCTAACCCTAAACCATAAACCCTAATCCCTAACCCTAAACCATAAACCATAAACTCAAACACTAAACCTTAAACATTAAACCCTAAACCCTAAACCCTAAACCCTAACCCTAAACCCTAAACCCTACGCTAATTCAAGAAATTAGAGAAGATGATTTGGAAATTATAAATTTGAGTGTGTAAATGACGTGTAAAAAAATAATGACGTGGAATTTTTTTTATTACTAGGGACCATGGATGACGTGGTGGGAAGGGTCCATATAATAATTTCTCGATTGTAGGGTTTTAAGTAGGGGTGAGCGTTCGATCGAGTCGAGTCAAAAAATTTTGAATTATTCGAGTTGATGCGTCATATTTTACAACTCAAATTTTATTTGAATTTTTTTCGATTCGATTCGAGTTTACGAAATTCGAGTCGAGTTCCTATACAAATTTAATTGTAATTATTTATCAATGTTATAGTATAGTTTGATTCCAATTTAACAACTTTCTCTAATCATATAAGATATGCATGTATATTTCATCATATGTGACATATATTTCTTCCTATTTTTTTTATATTGGTATATATATATATATATATATATATATATCATGAAAATTTGAGGAACTTGACTCGAACTTAAAAATCAACCCACTAATGACTAAAATTTTCGAGTTATTTGAGTTATCCGAATTTCTATTTTACAACTCAAACTTTATTTGAAATTTTTTTCGAGTCGAATCAAGTTTATGTATTTTCAAATCGAGTTAAAACAAATCAAGTTTATGTATTTTTAAATCGAGTTAGAACGTATCAAGTTTATGTATTTTCTAAAATGCTCCAACTATGTTCAAATAGGATCTTTAACTAAGTTTATTTTGAAGTCAAATTAAACTGTTGGTGGTTGCTTGTGTAGATGATGATGATGATACAAAACAACTTGATAATGGGAAGATTCGGTAAACTTAACCCGAGACCTGATATTATTTTAAACATGATATGAAATTGATCCGAATTTTAGTTGAACTAAAATAGATCAAAACGATTTTCACTCAAATTGAAAGCAACATAAATTGAAGAAAAGATATTAAAAAAATAAAGAAAGATTGATGTGAACAACCGCACAACTCACCAAAAAGTAAAATATATATAAGGGTGTAAAATCTGACTCAATCTAAAAACCCCGAAATCGAATAAATCAAGTTGAAACGAGTTTTGCATTGGCAATGTATTATTCATATTTAAGAATTGAAGTCTTCATTTTTAAACAAAAAATAACTTAAATAATAATTGATAAACAAAAACATGTGTTTTTTTACAAGAATATACCAATATTTTATATATACTTCGATTTGACTCATACTCAACTCAACACGAAGATTCAAATGTTGACCTGAATAAAAATCGACTGCTTTTTATTAAGCCGACATTGACTTAACTCAAGAATATAACCTAAATCGAATGTAGTCAGATCCGAAATGAGCCGTATTGAAATGATAACATATCATATGAGGTACGTTATGTTGTCTTTATCTTGTTAAATTGTATGATTTCATTGGATTATACTTTGATACAAAAACTATGTAAAAAAAATTACACAACTCTTTACATTTAAGCTATAAAATCTAAAATCTAAATCTCTAGCCATAACACCCTAAAACCTAAACCTTAAAATCTAACCCCTAAATTATATATTCTAACTATAAACCTTAAGTTCTACACCCTACAATATAAAAACCCTAAACCCTAAACCACAACTTAAATTTCTCAACCCTAAAATTAAAAAGCTTATATAAATTTTAGTTTACCCAAATTTGTGTTTCAAAGCATTTTCCGATTTCATTTTAGCAATTGTTTCCGCCATTAAAAACATCAATTATTGGAGCTCGGTGATGAAATTAATTATGTCAACATCGGATTGAGAGAAGACAATCAATAGATGTCTGAGAAAAATAAAGGCCCCGAATATGAAAAATAAGTGCATGCAGCATTTGCCAGGTGAGTTTGTGAACTGAATTGGATTGTCCATGTTCATGATAGGAGGAGTATGAAGCAAATGGGAAAGCTAAGTTGTCCCTCTCTTTCTCTCTCTATATAAAATTTAGTTTATTTGTGAATTTGTCTTTCTACCCTAATTTTAAATATTTATATATTTTTTTAAACTCAAATTCTGACTCTGTCTCTAATTGTGTGAGTTGCTACTTGCCACTTGCCCGGCCACTCGTTGTTATCACTCATTTTTGTCCATATATATTATTAATCCCTAATATGAGTGTTTGTTATTATTACTATTGTTGTTGTTATTATTATTATATATAAAAATGGAAAACTAATAAAACAAAATAAAATACATTACATTAAAAAAAATAAAATCCATCAAACAGTCCATACTATTACAAAAGCCCAGTTCGGACCCAGTCTAATAAAACACAAAACCCTAATTTTATCTTCTTGTCTATGCGCAGCCGCTCCAGAACCGTTGGATCAAAATTTGATCCAACGGCTGAGATCAAAGCTCGATGGCCCTTCAGATCGCGCGTGAGATGCACGCACCGGCCATTCATCTCCCACACGCGTGTGTGAACCACGCGCCACATCACGGCCGTCCGTCCCAAGATCGAATCCAGCCGTTCATCTCCGCGACACCAACGGCCACGATGCCACCGCCACCGCCACTTGCCAAGTTGAGCCAAAATCAGCAGAAAATATGTCAGAGATCAGTAAAATCATGATTGTAAAATTTCTAATATATATCTATGCATGTAAAGAAATCGGGGGGGGGGGGGGGGATTTTTTCTTACTCTTCGAACAAGTAAAGAAAGGAAAATTTTCAGATCCAGAGGTATTTTTTACTCAGTCTCATCTTATTATTTTTTTATTTTATTTCGAAAGAAAAAGAAACAAATGAGAGGTTACCTCTTTCGAATCTTTGCGCCCTGCTCCGATAACCGGCCGCCGGTCCTCCTACATGCATGGTGAATGGTGAGATGGTTATCACAAGGGATTTAGTTTTCGAAACAAAAGAGGATGAAAAATGAAGGCTTTGGGGTTAGATCCAAAAGGAGATTTGTTTTTTTTAAAAAATAAAATAAAAAGGTCGGTTTTGGGTTCGCCGGCGCCGATTAGCGGCGGCCGGCGAAGGGGTGTGGCACCGGAAAACGTTGAGAGAGCAGAGAGGTCTCTAGGGTTTTATTTTAGAAGATGATAAAATGAACCAAATTTTTAGGTTAGATTATATATTAACTAAAAATTTAAAAATGGTATAATTACTTCGTAAGTCCTTCCGTATAGAGGAAAGAGCGCGAGGGGCCATTCCGCGTGGAACAATTACACCTCGGGTCCCTGTTATTCTTTCCTGCCTTGCAATCCGGACCCGTACTAATAATTAATTCAAATTATGACGGGTTAATTACCCTCTGAACCCCTAATCAATTGGCTTATTTAATTTATGCACTTTATTTTCATTTATCTTAATTTCCGCCCTTAATTTTTATTTCTATTTAATTTCAGTTCTATTTTTATTTCAGTCCTTTATTCATGTTTTACATTTATTGTACATAATTCTTATTTATTTTAATTTTGTCCTTTTATTTCATTTTATTGCTTTTAGTTTATTTATTTTTTTATTCTTTAAGTTTGTATATTTGCTATATAATTAAATTTTGATTCGATTCTTTAATTTGTCTTGTTATCATTGTCAATTACCATATCCTTTTTAACGTCATTATTTGTATATATTATCATTCTAGTAAAATAAAGTTTGAAACAATCTCGAATATATTTATGTTTAAATCCACTAGATAAATAAATGTAAATAAATGTGATAATTTTAATAATTTATAATCTAGCTCTAATTTTATCCCATAAATATATTTTTCATAATAATTCAGGGTTTGATATATTTAAAATTGACTTTTGTGTTTAATTTTTTTTGTTACCGTCAATATCCTGTTCATGCATATTTATCTGTTATATAAAATACGTAAAAATAGTGCTCATAATCCCGATATTCTATTGGGAGTGTCGTCCCAATCATTTGGGCGTCATCTTCTTTGATATCGCGGACTGGGTACGGTTTTATATCTTGTATGATCATGCATTTGGAAGTCATTAATTGAATTGGGCCGAAATTTTAAGATTTTCTAATAAATAAAATACGACCCGTTAGGTACCAATTTTGGGCGGTGTGGGGGTGCTAATCCTTCCCCATCCGTAACCGACTCCCGAACCCAACTTTTTAAAAAGAATCTCTGGTTTTATTTTTGGTGTCCGGTCTACCCTCTCCTTTTTTTTTGAACGATCGGTGGCGACTCCAATAAATTATTGAAAAAGGAAATTTTAGTATTTTAAAATATATTACTTGAGACCGATTTTATAAAAATGAAGAAAATGGACACTCCCGATTTTTTAGTCGCTACAGCATGGCGACTCCGCTGGGGACAATTTTTTGTTTTAAATAAAAAAGAGGGTCAGGCCTTAGACTCGGTTCGTATTGAATTCATTAGAAAATTTTAAAAATTCGGCCAAGGTAATTACTGATTTTCCAACCTTGTTTGAGTGTATGATGTTTGATATTTTTTTGTCATCATGAACCCTTAGGTGGGAATAATTACTTCGCCTCGTGAAGTTGTCACTTCCGTATGGTGTCGTAATTTGTTCCCAGGATCCGGTCAGTATACTCCGTAGAGCTTCGCTCTCGTATAGTATGCTGGTCGCGATCCCTCGAATCGATGTCCTAGCGACAGTTCGAGTACCATTAACTTTAGATTCAAACTGCATATAGAAACCGTAGAGCTTATGTTGAGTGTGTAAAAGTTCTATTATTTACACCCTTTTAACCCATATTTCTGCTGCATTCAAGCATCATTGCATTGCATTTAGGATAGTTTTCAATTAAATATCACAATTATATAAAAGGCACGGATTCTACTAAAAGATGGTGTATTTTGCAGGTAGCTGCCTTGGTTGACGATGAAGGCAGGCGAAGGGAAGATAAGCAGGAAGGCGGAACTGAACAAGCAGCTGAAGGAGACGAACCTGTCATGGACCCGTCACGACAGCATGGTGACAGCAGATTATTGAAGAGGAAAAATGAAGTGGACATCGATAGATAGAGAAAAATCTGCTCGTCTGTCGTGTGGCAGCCAAATAATTTTCCAAGCCCCGGATCAAAAGATATGTCAAGCCAAAGCTCAAAGGAGAGGAAATCCCTAAAAGCAAGGAGGCGGCTAGAAAGTAGGATACTTTAGAGATTTAATCTTTATTAGAGTCTTACTTTTAATTAAAGTTGTAATCCTTGTTACCTTAGATATCTTGAGCCCAAAGCTTATATAAAGGGCATAGATTAAACCTAGGAGAGGGCCGACTACTCTATAACCGAAACCTAAACCCTGCCATCCACCCGTCACCGACATGTTCTAAATTCCCCCTAGGGCCACGGGTTGTTTTGTAAAGTAGTTGCAAGGGTTGCTTTGTTTTAGGATTTTTCAGTTTCAATAAAATAAACTTCAAGTTCTTTTATCTTGGTTTTAATATCTTGCAAGAGCATCGGGAGAGCATTGTGAGGTTATCTATTTACTTAGCATCGGGAGAGTTAAGTATACGAAAGAGATAAAAGCGCGTTCTCTAGTTGATAGTTGAACCATCTCGTGCTTAGGGATAAGGCGAGGTTAAGTGGCTAAGGAAGAATTCATACACATCGGTGTTCATCCTTCGACTCACGCCGGGAGGTATCGTCAAAGACGTGTTCATCGACAGACTTGTGCCTAGGGATAGGGCAAGGCAGATCTGGGATTCTTGTCAAGCTTGAAGTACTGAGTTAGTGTCTGCTGCCGCGACAACTAACGGACAGACGCCGCGACAGGTGCTGTCGGCGACGGGAGCGACGACAGAACTGGAGATCCTAAGCAATTCAATACCTGCACTACCGAGCAATTCAATACCATCCCATTCTCTCTATCTTGATTTCTCAATCTTTTTATTTACGTTTTACTTTATTATTCGTGACAACTCTTTAAAATATTCCTTTTACTTCGTGCAGTAAATCAAGGTGAAGTCATTAGCCCAATCCCTGTGGAGACGATATCCGATACTTAGTATCACTTTATTACTTGCGACGTGTACACTTGCACTGTAATTGCGATAGACTATTTTACACGCAACAAGTTTTTGGCGCCGTTGCCGGGGATTGGCAACATAACTACATCTTTATTTTATTGCACTTTTTGTTTTTATTTTTATTTTTATTTTTTTTGTTTTAAACTCTTGCTTTTCACAAGGTTCTCTTGTTTATGCGCAGATCGAAAAGAGGCGAAGATCCTGAGTATAAGTTAGATCCGGAAATCGAACGATCATTCAATCTCAAGAAACAGATTCGCCATCTTTTGGACAGGAACGAATACCTTGAAGAACAGCTAGAGCAGATGGCCCGTAACCAACCTGCTGGAGGAGATATACCGCCTGTCGGCGATCCGCCTGGGGCAGGTGGACGACGGTCATGTCGTGACTACATGCTGAATGACCATGTAGAGCTGGAGACCACGCTGCCGGATATTGATGTTGATAACTTTGAACTTAAACCTGTCATGTTTAGTATGATCAACAACGCCGGACAGTTTAGTGGTTCTGCGACAGAAGATGCTAGGGAGCATCTCAAAACGTTCCAGGAGATCTGTGGTTCGTTTAGGCTACCAGGAGTTAGTCCGGAGATACTGAGGCTTCGGTTATTTCCCCATTCCTTGAGGGATAGAGCTAAAACTTGGTGGAATAAACTTACACCGGGTTCTATTATGACTTGGGCAGATCTAACTCGTGAATTCTTATCTCGTTTTAATCCTTCACATTTATCTGAGCGATTACGTAACGAAATTGCTACTTTTCAACAGGAAGATGACGAGCCGATGCACGAGGCCTGGGACAGATTTACTACTCTTCTACGGAACTGCCCAATGCATGGATTCCCCGTCTGGAATCAGGTAACTAAGTTTTATAATGCTGCTAACTTACAAACTCGCATTCGCATTGATTCTGCAGCAAATGGAATGTTATTGGATAAAGATCCGGACGAGGCATTACAAGTTCTGAAGAATCTAGCTAAAAATGAGGAGCAGTTTCCGACAGCTAGAAGAGGTGGTAAACGGGTACTTGCTGTCAAAGACTATGAGGCTGACAGCACTATGAAATCACAGGTAGCATTCCTCACTAAAGCCATGAAACACTTATTGAGTGAAGAGGAAGTACGAGGGTTTGCTGTCGAGGAAATTTGTGCCACCTGTGAGGGAAATCATAGTAGGGATGAGTGCCCTATAAACGTAGAAGAAGGGAAATATGTTGGAAATTACAAGCCAAACTACAATTCCAACAATTACAACCCTAATTGGAGAAAGGATCCCAAATTTTCCTGGAGTAATCCTAACAATGCCCTGAATCCGCAAGCTTATAATCAGAATCAGGGGGGTCCTAGATTGTTGACGAGACAGCAACTGCAGCCGCAGAACCTGCCGCAGAACCTGCCGCCTCAGCAACAACAGCAGCCACCACCTGCCACGAGTAGTGTATTGGAGCAGACTTTGGCCACCTTTATGTCTCAGACTGGCACATATATGGAAAATATTAATCAGTTTGTCAAAAAGACGGAAAATTTTATGGACGAGACTAAGATGAGAATGACAAACCATGAGGCCACCTTGAAATCTCTAGAGACACAAATGGGTCAGGTGTCGCAACATATTAAACCAAGGCAGAATGGAGGTTTCCCTAGCAATACTGAAAACGCTAGACCACCCCCTCATGAGCAATGTAAGGCAATTACTACTAGGAGTGGGAAAAAGTTACCAGGGCCGGAAAAAGAAGTTGATACAGAAAAGGACCCTGTTTTGAACAAACCTGCCGAGAAAACTGCCCCGACAGGTGACAAACAGACTGCTGCCGATGATCCTGTCACGACAGCAGAAGCGACAGAGGAGAAAAAGGAAGATCATCGTCCTCAGATTCGCATGCAGTGGGAAGGACGCATTGCTGATTATCGTCCTCCACCACCTTTTCCTCAACGGATACAACAAGCTAAGAATGAATCTCAACTCAAAAAAATTTATGATATTTTTAAACAGGTTCATATTAATATTCCGTTGTTAGATGCTGTTAGGGAAATGCCAGGTTATGCTAAATTCCTCAAGGATGTTATGTCTAAAAAATCTAAACTTGGGGAATTTGAAACGGTAAGGATGCAAGAGGGTTGCATGAGTATTCTTCATCGACAACCACCCCAGAAAAAGAAGGATCCAGGGAGCTTCCTCATACCTTGCGTAATCGGTGACAAATTTGTGGGTAAGGCACTTTGTGATCTTGGTGCTAGTGTTAATCTAATGCCCAAATCTGTTTTTCAGAAACTAGGTATTGGCAAGGCGCGGCCCACGACAGTTACCCTACAGCTAGCCGACCGCTCTTACGTTCACCCCGAGGGAAAAATTGAAGATATTTTGGTAAGAGTGGATAAACTTATTTTTCCTGCTGACTTTCTTATTTTAGATTGTGAGGCAGATGAGAACGCACCAGTCATCCTCGGACGACCTTTCTTAGCCACGAGAAGATCGTTGATTGATGTGGAGAAGGGAGAACTCACCATGCGCGTGAACGATCAAGAAATTAAGTTGAATGTTCTCCAAGCAATGAAACATGCCGATGTGGACGAGGAATGCAAAGCCATCATCGAGGTGACCTTTGATTACCCCTGCATCAGGTCAGGCTGCCGAGATACTAAATTCGGTCACTGCTACGACAGCCATCTACCAACCTGTCACGACAGTGACGACGACAGCATCGACGGCAGCACAGACGACAGTGACCCCTCTGAAACCGATACATCTGATACTGAAGGTCATGAGGAGGTAAACTGGTTAGACCATCGTCCAAGTAAGTTATTCGAACCCTTAAATTACACTTCGGATAACCATTTAATCCAAAAGCCCTCCACTGTTGAACCACCTGTCTTAGAACTTAAGCCCCTGCCAGGGCAGCTTAAATATGCTTATCTTGGTTGTGATAACACACTGCCTGTAATCATCTCTGCTAAGCTGCCGCAGGAACAGGAGCGACAGCTAGTCGACATGCTAAGGCAGCACAAAAGGGCGATAGGATGGACGATAGCAGATATCCAGGGCATTAGTCCGGCAATCTGTATGCACAAAATCCTCTTAGAGGAAGACCATAAGTCGACTATTGATGCCCAAAGGCGGTTAAACCTTGCAATGAAGGAGGTAGTGCGTAAAGAAATAATTAAATGGTTAGATGCTGGTATTATTTACGCCATCTCCGACAGCAAATGGGTAAGCCCGGTGCAATGTGTTCCCAAGAAAGGAGGCATGACCGTGATAACCAATGAAAACAATGAATTAATCCCAACCAGGACTGTGACCGGTTGGAGGGTTTGTATGGACTATCGGAAGCTTAACAAAGCTACCCGAAAAGACCACTTTCCTTTACCCTTTATTGATCAAATGCTTGATAGACTAGCGGGTAAATCTTATTATTGTTTTCTTGATGGTTATTCAGGTTATAACCAAATTGCTATTGCACCGGAGGACCAAGAGAAAACGACTTTCACATGCCCCTACGGAACATTTGCATTCAGGAGGATGCCATTCGGCCTCTGTAACGCACCTGCCACCTTCCAAAGGTGCATGATGGCAATATTCTCCGACATGGTAGAAGACTTCCTTGAGATCTTCATGGATGATTTTTCCGTCTTTGGAGACGATTTTGAGAGCTGCCTCGGCAACCTTCAAAAGGTACTTGAAAGATGTGAAAAGGCTAATCTTGTTCTTAATTGGGAAAAATGTCATTTTATGGTAGATGAAGGGATAGTTTTAGGCCATAAGATTAGCTGCCGTGGGATAGAAGTCGACAGGGCAAAAATAGAAGTCATAGAGAAGCTGCCGCCGCCAACAACAGTCAAGGGCATTAGGAGTTTTTTAGGGCATGCTGGTTTTTATAGGAGATTTATTGCCAATTTCTCAAAAATCACGAAACCCCTATGTCATCTCCTAGAGCAGAACCGACCCTTTGACTTTAATGAAGAATGTACTGAAGCATTCAAGGTTCTGAAGGAAAAGTTAGTGACAGCCCCCATAGTACAGCCACCAGACTGGACGCAACCGTTTGAAATTATGTGTGATGCTAGTGACTATGCTGTCGGGGCAGCACTTGGGCAGCGCAAGGACAGGCTATTTCATGTCATATATTACGCCAGCAAAACATTGAATGATGCCCAGGTGAATTATACCACTACGGAAAAGGAGCTGTTAGCCGTGGTGTTTTCCATCGACAAGTTTCATTCTTACATACTTGGAACGAAGGTTATAATCCACACCGACCACTCTGCCCTCAAGTATCTATTCGCAAAAAAAGATGCTAAACCTAGGTTGATACGATGGATATTACTATTACAAGAGTTCGACCTTGAGATAAAAGATAAAAAGGGGACAGAAAATCAGGTGGCAGATCACTTGTCGAGGTTGGAAACGGGACAGAGTCTACCGCCAGATGAGACACACATATTGGAGACCTTCCCAGATGAGCAGCTCTTCGCTGCCGCCCTAGCTGTCGCGACAGCCATGACGGCAGGTAAGTCTTCTAACCTTCCCTGGTATGCTGATTTCGTTAATTTTATAGTTAGCGGAATATTACCTTCTGATCTTACTTACCAAGCCAGAAAGAGGTTCCAAAATGATGTTAAACATTATTATTGGGACGAACCTCTTCTTTTCAAAATGTGCGCAGATCAGGTTATAAGGAGATGCATACCACAAGAAGAACAAGAAGACATTCTCCATCACTGTCATGCTTCACAGTATGGAGGACACTTAGGAGGCAATAAAACTGCTGCCAAGGTGCTGCAGTCAGGGTTCTACTGGCCGACACTGTATAAGGACGCACAGGAATTTTATAAAAACTGTGACAGGTGCCAGCGGACAGGTAACATCTCGAGGAGAAACGAGATGCCACTGCAGAATATCTTAGAGGTCGAAATCTTCGATGTTTGGGGGATTGATTTTATGGGACCTTTTCCATCTTCTTGTGGAAATCTTTACATCCTCCTAGCAGTGGATTATGTCTCCAAGTGGGTAGAAGCAATCGCAACTCAAAAGAATGATGCCAAAACAGTCCAAAGATTTTTACACAAAAACATCTTTTCTAGATTCGGCATCCCTAGGGCGATTATCAGTGATGAAGGGAGACATTTTGACAACAGGGTAATTGCTGCCGCCTTGAGAAAATATGGTGTCAAGCACAGGATCGCGACAGCATACCACCCACAGACCAATGGACAGGCTGAGATATCCAATAGAGAAGTGAAGAACATTCTTGAAAAAATGGTTAAACCAACTAGGAAAGATTGGTCTTTGCTTCTGAATGATGCATTATGGGCATACAGAACAGCTTTCAAGACTCCATTGGGCATGTCTCCATACCGATTGATTTATGGGAAAACCTGTCATCTGCCTGTCGAGATAGAACACAAGGCATATTGGGCAATCAAGGCAGTAAACATGGACTTGGACAAGGCAGGCCAGAAAAGGTTGTTGGATTTGAATGAGATCGATGAAATACGAACAATGGCCTACGACAATGCAAGGATTTACAAGGAAAAAACTAAAAAGTGACATGACAAGAAGTTGCTGCCACGACAGTTCTGTCCAGGGCAGCTTGTGTTGTTATTCAATTCTAGATTGAAACTCTTTCCAGGGAAGCTCAAATCTAGATGGTCTGGCCCATTCCAAGTAGTTCAAGTTTTTCCCCATGGTGCCATTACAATTCAATCACTAAAGGACGAGCACCAATTCAAAGTCAATGGACAACGCCTCAAGCACTATCAAGGGACTGAAGCCCCAGGAATACAGGAAGTGGTTACTTTAGGTGATGCCCCACAAGGCATCCCTAATTTAACCTAATTCTTTTATTTGTTTTATTATTATTATTAATATTATTTATTAGGAATTAGATTTATTTTAATAATGTTTTGTTTTAAATTTCAGTTTTTAGGAAATAAAGGAGGCAAGTGAGAAAGAAGAAGTGGCCCAAGCCCACCGCCCATCCATCAGCCCAAATAAAATCCACTTATAATAACCTGTCGTTTCGGCTGCCGGCGCAGACGGAGTTGACAGGCTATCAACAGACGCACAGCAGACGAAGAATCGTGCGGCAGACGCAGCATTAATGTCCGTCAGACGTGTCAGACGCAACATTCAATCTGCCGCTCCGTTATTCCCGCCTGCCGTTGCGGCATTAAATGGGCAGCCCCCGACAGCTATATAAACCCCTTCTCCTTTTCATTTTCCCTCACTTCAGATTTTCTCTCTTGCTATTCTCTTCTACTTTGATCTCTTTTCTTTCATTTTCAGCCCTTGCAACCAAACATGTCTTCACGACAAACCCGACAGAATGCTGCTGCCGCCTCCTCTTCCGCAGCAGCATCTCCGTTCGCTAACAAGGAACTGTGGGAAGAGCGCAACTTCATCTAAAACAGAGATGCCCCTCTGTTGGGACTCCGGCCGTTCATCATGCAGGCCATTACCGCCCAACTGTGGGAAGACTTCGCTGAGCAACCGGCAGACACCTCCCCTCGAGGAACAAAGAGAGCTGCCACTGACGACAGCCCCCTTGTCCGGAGGAACTTGGACAGCGCCTTCACACGGGTGAAGCGTATCAAGCATGTGGCAGACAAGAGGAAGCTGTCCAAGGCCATCATGTCCACCAGCTGGGACAGCAGCAGCAGCAGCAGCAGTTCTGATGTCAGGCTAGTGGATCAAACTGCCCTTCCACCTGCTGACGACCCTATCCCCCAACCGGAGGAAGATCCTGCCGCACAACAAGCTGACGAAGCTGTCGATCAACCTGCCCCGGAACCTGCCCAGCCACCTCCTCAACGCAGACGCTACCATCAGATCCGCGTCAGCAGCAGCAGCGAGGACAGCGCATAAAATTTAAGTTTTTATTTTTTTTTCTCCTTTTATTGCTGCCTGCCCTTATATAATTGTGATGTACTTTTTCTTGTTTTTCTTAATCTGTTTTTATGTTGTTTTGCATTGAGGGCAATGCAACCCTTGAGTTTGGGGGTGGCAACCCTCCATATTTAATGGCATCCTTAACACATCTTTTGTTTAACTGTTGTGTCTTTTTATTTGCCTTTATTTTTCAAAAAAAAAAAATCAGAAAAGTAAACTGTTGGCTTAAAACTGTGAAGTTAGCTTACCTGTCATGACGACTCTGTCGTGGCAGCATCTTTAGGACAGGTTAAGGAAAAGTTTAGAGCCTTTCTATAGTTCTGAAAACTTAAACACTTTTGTGACTGTTATATTGCTTAGATTTCTTTTAGCCAAACTAGAATAGGATGCTTAGAACTTGAATAGCCCCTAGAGGTGCCTAACACTGGCTCTAGGAAAGAAGTTTAGTAAAAGAAAATCAAAAACCTAGAGGTGCCCGAAACCGGCTCTAGGAAGCTAACTAGAGGTGCCCAAAACTGGCTCTAGAAAAATTTTAGCTTGAAAATAGAAGAAAAAGAAGCATGAACATATGCCTTCTAAAAAAAAAATAAAAAAAAAAACTTTGGCATAAAAAAATTCGAGTTAAGAAGTTGAATATTCTAGTGAAACTAAGAGAGTCTTGGCATATAACTGTTCACAAGCATGCACACACTGCACGAGAGCTATAGGGAGATTCCGGACGGATCCTAGCCTCTCCGACAGGTTGCTGCTGCCATAGAGAATGAGCGACAGGTAAGGGACAGTTCACTGTTTGAAAGCCAACACAAAAATTTTCATTTTTCTTTAGGTTTAATTGCTTGAGGGCAAGCAAAGACTTGAGTTTGGGGGTGTGTTGAGTGTGTAAAAGTTCTATTATTTACACCCTTTTAACCCATATTTCTGCTGCATTCAAGCATCATTGCATTGCATTTAGGATAGTTTTCAATTAAATATCACAATTATATAAAAGGCACGGATTCTACTAAAAGATGGTGTATTTTGCAGGTAGCTGCCTTGGTTGACGATGAAGGCAGGCGAAGGGCAGATAAGCAGGAAGGCGGAACTGAACAAGCAGCTGAAGGAGACGAACCTGTCATGGACCCGTCACGACAGCATGGTGACAGCAGATTATTGAAGAGGAAAAATGAAGTGGACATCGATAGATAGAGAAAAATCTGCTCGTCTGTCGTGTGGCAGCCAAATAATTTTCCAAGCCCCGGATCAAAAGATATGTCAAGCCAAAGCTCAAAGGAGAGGAAATCCCTAAAAGCAAGGAGGCGGCTAGAAAGTAGGATACTTTAGAGATTTAATCTTTATTAGAGTCTTACTTTTAATTAAAGTTGTAATCCTTGTTACCTTAGATATCTTGAGCCCAAAGCTTATATAAAGGGCATAGATTAAACCTAGGAGAGGGCCGACTACTCTATAACCGAAACCTAAACCCTGCCATCCACCCGTCACCGACATGTTCTAAATTCCCCCTAGGGCCACGGGTTGTTTTGTAAAGTAGTTGCAAGGGTTGCTTTGTTTTAGGATTTTTCAGTTTCAATAAAATAAACTTCAAGTTCTTTTATCTTGGTTTTAATATCTTGCAAGAGCATCGGGAGAGCATTGTGAGGTTATCTATTTACTTAGCATCGGGAGAGTTAAGTATACGAAAGAGATAAAAGCGCGTTCTCTAGTTGATAGTTGAACCATCTCGTGCTTAGGGATAAGGCGAGGTTAAGTGGCTAAGGAAGAATTCATACACATCGGTGTTCATCCTTCGACTCACGCCGGGAGGTATCGTCAAAGACGTGTTCATCGACAGACTTGTGCCTAGGGATAGGGCAAGGCAGATCTGGGATTCTTGTCAAGCTTGAAGTACTGAGTTAGTGTCTGCTGCCGCGACAACTAACGGACAGACGCCGCGACAGGTGCTGTCGGCGACGGGAGCGACGACAGAACTGGAGATCCTAAGCAATTCAATACCTGCACTACCGAGCAATTCAATACCATCCCATTCTCTCTATCTTGATTTCTCAATCTTTTTATTTACGTTTTACTTTATTATTCGTGACAACTCTTTAAAATATTCCTTTTACTTCGTGCAGTAAATCAAGGTGAAGTCATTAGCCCAATCCCTGTGGAGACGATATCCGATACTTAGTATCACTTTATTACTTGCGACGTGTACACTTGCACTGTAATTGCGATAGACTATTTTACACGCAACAGCTTACCTTTTAGAATCATGTCGAAACTCTGTCCGTTTAGTGGTAACCTTGTTTATGCTTTGTTGGATTTATTCATATTTTTTTTTGTTGTTTAATTGCTTTAACTTATTGTCTCATTATCATTTGCCATTTAATTTTATTATGTTGATTATTTTATTGTACTGACACAGATTTCTTTTGTGTTTTTTTTTTTTCATGTACATTTGCTTTGCATTTGCATCATTAGAGCATAAAATAAAGATATTAATTTCGCAAGTGGCTATCACTGTAGAAGACATTCATAATGGATAAGAGGCCTCGTGATCAAATAGAACAGGCATCCGAAGATACACCAAATACTAGAGAGGGTGGCACACCCGAGGGCTTTGAACCAGACATAGTAGGCAGCGCTTACGTCAGTGACGAACGAATTGAGATACAAGATTTAAAGAAACAGATGGCTAAGATGATGAATATGATAACCGCTATGGCTAAAGGCAAGGGAACTGTAGAACCAGAAGAAGGGATTGTCAAGAATCAGAATGAAGACACCCGTGGTCAGAATATCACTCCGAAGCAAGATAACGTCGGCAAATACAACAGGTTGAACCCTTTTGTGATTTCTATCAACAAACCAGTAAGGAATACATCTGAGTCAAGCTTTCAAGAAATAAAAGTAGGTCCAGAAGAAACCCGAGAAGCAAGTAATGAGAAGAAGTACATCCCTATTCCTGTAAGCTACACCGAGCTACTTTCGATGCTTATCGAGAAAAACCTTATCGCCTCTGTTCATTCTGGCCCGAAAGAACCACCGTACTCGAAAGGTTACAACCGACGTGCTAGGTGTAGTTACCACCTAGGGAGTTCAGGCCACACCACAGAAAATTGTAGAGCGTTAAAGAATCAGGTCGAAGATCTTATCAAGACAGGCATATTGAGTTTCAAAAATGGGAAGCCTAGATTCCACATGGAGACAAAATTTGCTCAAGGGGCAAAGTTGGAAGAAAGTCAATATCTAAGGGAAAGCTTGGATAACACGGAAGCGAGTCACTTCGGCAAGTTGAACTCAAGGGCCAAAGATAGAGGCATCTCAGAGGAGGGGCATTCATTTGAGTATAACCAGTTTAGGCAAGAGAAAGATATCTTGAGCGAGAATTTGAAGAGTTTACAAGATGATCATCATGAGCTCTACTGTGTGTTCAAAAATACAGGAATGGGTAATACTTTAGAAGAATGGAAGAAGAGTATCATTCAGCTGAAGAGTGACCTAGGACAGTGGAAGCAAAGAGGTAGGGCTAGTGAAAATAGAGCTCGCCTGTTGTCACAAAGACTGGAAGAAGCCGAGAGCCGGTATGGTACCCTTCAGAGAGAACTCCAAGATATTTCAGCTATGAACGATATTTTGAAAACAAGTTTGCAACAAAGTGAGACCATATCCAACACATTGCAGTTGGAGAATGAAGTACTCAAAGAACAAACAAAAGAACTTAGGACTTCTTTGCGTACAAGTGAGATCCGTACCGAAGCCTACAAGCAAGTTGGCTATGAAAGTGTCAAAGAGGTAACTCTCCAGCTGCGAAAAACTGAGCGAGAAATACTAAAGAGAGACAAGGACATAAAAAGTGTCATCGCTCAAGCGCGCGAAGTGGCCCAACAAGTGGCAGATTTAGCTGACGAAGCAATGCCATTAAGTCAGAATAATGATCCAACACTGGACCACGGAGGAAAGCTGACTCGTTTGTTCGGTGATATTAGAAAGTTAGGGGTTAGGGCTCATCAGTATTTGTAAAGCTTGGAAAATAATATCTGATGTAACGAGCCTTTTTGTTTAATGAGAGTCTTTCTACGATGACCACTTTGCGACTAATATCTAATTGCATTTCATTTCGTTGATTCAAAAATATTCCATATTAGGGTGTTTTTATAAAATAGAAGATATTCTGTGATATATAGAGATTGATAATGCTACGGTCGGAAATAATCCAAACCCAAAGTAAATACAAAGGAGACAAAAGTGGGGCACCAAGTACGGAAGGCCTGTAGAATATAGTCAATCTTTTATATGCAGACATCCTATCTTTATAAAAATCCTTTTAAATGACTATTGGAGAATCAACACCTCATTTGCATTCATTACGATAATTCATACGCATTGTTTGCCTTTTACATTTTAACATTTATGATGCATTTCACAAATTAATTAAATAAATAATTAAATTTTACGGGCTCGATGGCAGCATTTGAAGACCAGTTGTGAGAAAAATATGGAACAAAGACTAGAGCAGCTAGAAGATAGATTTAAGAAAAAGCTCAAGAAGGAAGAAAAAATAGATGTTTTTAATGCAACAGAGCTTTGCCTAGTCCCTGATTTGGTCATTCCTCTGGATTTCAAGGCTCCCAGATTTATGCAGTATGATGGTACTAGTTGCCCGAAGGTTCACCTGACTATGTTTTGCAGAAAAATGGAAGGTTACTTGAAGAATGAAAAGTTGTTGATCCATTACTTCCACGATAGCCTGACGGGACCGACAACGGTATGGTATAGCCGGTTGAGCAAAAAGCAGATTCAATCCTGGAGTGATTTAGCAAGTGCCTTTTTGGAGCAATATAGATATGCCTTGGATTTGGCACCGACTCGACAGTTTCTGCAAGGCTTGAGGATGAGGCCAAATGAGACCTTCAAGGAATATGCTCTAAGATGGAGAAGTCTGGCGGCACAAGTTCAGCCTCCTATAACCGAAGAAGAAATGACTCCCATGTTCCACGCAACTCTTCCCATCCCATTATTTGATAAATTGATAGAGAAATCAAGAAGCAGATTTGAGAATTTCATGAAGATAGGGGAAAGAATAGACTATGCGATCCAAGAAGGAAAATTGAGATTTAAGTCCAAGTACCAAACCGAAGAAGTAGAAGGGGAGATAAATGAGTGTCACTTCCAACGTCCTCGTTATCTCACAAGAGGAAGAAATGCCGAATCTTCTGATCCATCAAGGAAAATTCCTCGAACAAGTGCAAACATGGAGGTATTTGGAGTATCTGTTACAGACGTTTGGCCTCATTTGGTTGAAGGTCGCTATCTCACTCCCAGACCGATGAAAAACATACCTGATCCATTCGCCCACAGTTTTGACCCGAATAGCACCTGTGATTTTCATATGGGGGCAACAGGGCACCCTACCAAGAAGTGTAGACCATTGTTGGAAGAGGTCAAGAAGTTGATCAGTAATGGGGTCCTGACCCAAGAATTAATCCAGCAGTGGAAAACACAAAATTAAGACAAGTTTGCATCACGACAAGAAGGCCAGAATAAGATGGTCCCTATGCTTGAATTTTTACCTTTTGCAAAAATACTAGTTTGATTTTGGTTTTCCCTTTGTAGGAATAATTCACGGAGCAAACTCTGTGACTTAAGCCCTAAAAGTTGTAGAAACATTTTGTAAAGACATATGTCTATTTATTTTGTTAGGATGAAAAATCACATCTTCTGTATTCTCATTTAGAAAACAATTTTTTACATTCTTCGAATCTTTAAACATTTCATTCATTGTTATGGGATACTTTTTGTTCTCCCATGCACATATACATTTTTTCATACATACGCATACATGTATATATCATTTTTATACTTTGATTCAAATCTAAAAAAATCAATCCTATGATGCATATGCTTAGAAAAGATTGAATGTTGTGAAGACATTGCAAATGTGAGTATCTGCTATCTATTTGGGCCAATAGAGAAACAAAACGAGTGTTTAGATAATGGGCACACCCATTTAGGAATACCTTCTCAGGCATTTGTTGTTTAAGATCCTTGAGTTGAGTGTTGACTCTAAAATCTCTACCCCCTGAAGATTTTCTCTATATGTCCATGTATGAGATGACGAATGACATTCTTTCACTTCCCCTTCACAAAGTAAGAAAATACACTCATTGCTGTCCCATTTTTAGCCTGATCATTTCTTTTTATAGAACCCAAATCAAAGACCACCTTCACATTGGCGGCAAAGAGGATTAAGATTTCGCTGACAAATAGAAGTCACTCAATTTTTAATGGGCAAGATTTGAGAACGTATACATCAGATACAAAGGTCAGAGAAACATTAGAAGACATTAATGAATTTTGTCAACAAAAAGGAAAAAGCAATTGAGAATAGAAGCATTGAATTGAAAGGAGCAATAATGGAACATAAGAATTGTACACAATCATTCATTCAAATCATCACCAATTTTGAAGAACCATGGATGACCAATCAACTTTGAGTAGAAGGCAAGTATCAATATCCATCCAGAATACGAGCCAGTCTGAGTTTACAGCAGAAAGAAATGAACTCTAGGGTGAAAACCCAATGTTGGGCAGTCTAGAGTGATTATAGAAACAAAAAAACAAAAGGAAGAAGAAGGGAAAGAAAGAAAGAAAGATTACTCTATGTGAGCATACCCAAATCAAATAGTGCAAGAGTAAGGGTACGGTTGGAAAGTTATGCAAGTTTTGGCGGGTTGAAACGTATGAATACTGAGTCAGAACAAAAATCAGGTCAGATTTACCTGGTCTAAAATTCAAAAGAAGGAAATGAACTCTAGGGTGAAAACCTAAAAATGGGCAGTCTAGAGCGATCCAAGGAAACAAAAATCCTCATCAGAGCACGCTTCAGTCATGAATTATAAAGATGATATTGCTCGAAAATGATCCTTGTTTTTTTCATGACCCTTGAAAACTTACTTGAGCCTATATACCCCTTCTTTCGTAACTGTGAACAAGAGCCTACATTACAAGCCTATAAAGACCATTCTGATCATACACAGATGTCTTATTTGAATAAGAATGTCTTCAGATCACATTCCGCCAAAGGGATAACCTTACCTCAAGGGACGTCAAATTTCAAGTGCCTGATCGACACCAAATGAGGGAAGGATAGGGCATGGTGAGATAGTGAGATCAAGAGAGCCACCAAAAAGGGGTTAGAAATTAGATATGGGAATCGTTTCTCTCAAAAGCCTAATAGATCAGAAGAGACTATACATGTGCATATATCATCACAACGTTCAAAATCTTCTAAGCATGCGCTTCATTCGGATTGATCTTTGACAATTTGAAGCAAATGTGTTATTGTATTTGATATTTTAGGCCGAACATTAGTTTTTAAAAAAATGTTTGGCATTAACTCCAATTTTGATTTTTCTCTGAATATTAATTTTTAAGAATGTTTATTGGCACTCTCTTCAAGTTTTGTTTTTTTTAAATGATGACTGCCATCTTTTCAAAATGGCATTTTTATAGTAAAATTAAAGCATAGGGACCTAGAATTGGTTTCCGTCGAGATGATTCGTTGCATTTAATAACGAAGATTGAGCTTACAAGATGACTTCGCAGGAATTGAGGCATTTCGTTCGCTCAAATTCCAAAGTAGACGAAGACTTTGCATATTGAGTCAAAGACGAGAAAAAGTCAAGCCTGATACTGAATGGGGGCAATGAGATGATGAAAGTCCCTATATGAGGATAGTATAAAGACTAGAAGAGAACTTACGAAACTGAGTAATGACCTTGAAGATTAAGAAGAAAAAGAGTTACTCGCACAAGAAAGAAGCGCGAGCCAAATGCGAGACAAATATTCAATGAGTGAAGATGAAGACTGAGGAGCATACTGCAGAGGTATGAAGTGAAATCTGAGAATGACCTTTCATGGAATAGGGTTTTAAAGATGAATTTGAAAAGAAAAGACAGGAGAAAGAAAAACAAAAGAAGAAGAGAAATAGAGAAAAAGAAAGAAGAAAAGAAGAAGAGAAAAGAAAAGAAAGAAAAAGAAGAAAATATTACATTGCATGCATCATATAGAGATCCTCATATTAGGGGGCATGCTAATTTAGAAACATTTTGTTTGTTTTAAACAGATATTTGAAGATTACGGTCTGCAGCTTCATGTTGAAAAAGTAGATCTTATTGAAGATTTCCATTGGTAGCCTGTTGGCGTGAATCCTATTTAAGAAATATGTTGGTAGCCTGTTGGCGTGAATCCTATTTAAGAAATATGTTGGTAGCCTGTTGGCGTGAATCCTATTTAAGAAATATGTTGGTAGCCTGTTGGCGTGAATCCTATTTAAAAAAATATTTTGGTAGCTTGTTAGCGTGAATCCTTATCTTAAGTCCTTCGGGCCATCAGTAAGTCCTTCGGGCATGATGATAAGTCCTTCGGGCCACTAGTAAGTCCTTCGGGCTTGGTGATAAGTCCTTCGGGCCATCAGTAAGTCCTACGGGCATGATGCTAACCTTAATGTGATGTCAAGACCGATAGAAACCGGGGCATCATTTTAAGGGATTGGTTGCATGTTGGCGTGAATCCTATTTAAGAAATATGTTGGTAGCCTGTTGGCATGAATCCTATTTAAGAAATATTTTGGTAGCCTATTGGCGTGAATCCTTATCTTAAGTCCTTCGGGCCATCAATAAGTCCTTCGGGCATGATGATAAGTCCTTCGAGCCACTAGTAAGTCCTTCGGGCTTGGTGATAAGTTCTTCGGGCCATCAGTAAGTCCTTCGGGCATGATGCTAACCTTAATGTGATGTCAAGACCGATAGAAACTGAGGCATCATTTGAAGGGATTGGTAGCTTGTTGGCATGAATCTTATTTAAGAAATATTTTGGTAGCCTATTGGCGTGAATCCTTAATTTAAGTCCTTCGGACCATCAGTAAGTCCTTCGGGCATGATGATAAGTCCTTTGGGCCACTGGTAAGTTTTTCAAGCATGGTGATAAGACCTTCGGGTCATCAGTAAGACCTTCGGGCAGATGTCAAGCTTTCTTTTGATGTCGAGACAAGTACAAAACAGGGCATTGAAGAGTTTGAAACTTGAAGTAATTGGTCAAGAAAGAGCAGAAAGTTCCAGAAGAACTCGTGATTTCAAGGCCAAAGACAGGAAAGTAGGACAAAAATGAGTGCTTTTGGTCTTTGCTTTGTTCCCGTTTCACGAGAACAAGCAAAGAGGGGCAACTGTTATCACTCATTTTTGTCCATATATATTATTAATCCCTAATATGAGTGTTTGTTATTATTACTATTGTTGTTGTTATTATTATTATTATATATAAAAATGGAAAACTAATAAAACAAAATAAAATACATTACATTAAAAAAATAAAATCCATCAAACAGTCCATACTATTACAAAAGCCCAGTTCGGACCCAGTCTAATAAAACACAAAACCCTAATTTTATCTTCTTGTCTATGCGCAGCCGCTCCAGAACCGTTGGATCAAAATTTGATCCAACGGCTGAGATCAAAGCTCGATGGCCCTTCAGATCGCGCGTGAGATGCACGCACCGGCCATTCATCTCCCACACGCGTGTGTGAACCACGCGCCACATCACAGCCGTCCGTCCCAAGATCGAATCCAGTCGTTCATCTCCGCGACACCAACGGCCACGATGCCACCGCCACCGCCACTTGCCAAGTTGAGCCAAAATCAGCAGAAAATATGTCAGAGATCAGTAAAATCATGATTGTAAAATTTCTAATATATATCTATGCATGTAAAGAAATCGGGGGGGGGGGGGATTTTTTCTTACTCTTCGAACAAGTAAAGAAAGGAAAATTTTCAGATCCAGAGGTATTTTTTACTCAGTCTCATCTTATTATTTTTTTATTTTATTTCAAAAGAAAAAGAAACAAATGAGAGGTTACCTCTTTCGAATCTTTGCGCCCTGCTCCGATAACCGGCCGCCGGTCCTCCTACATGCATAGTGAATGGTGAGATGGTTATCACAAGGGATTTAGTTTTCGAAACAAAAGAGGATGAAAAATGAAGGCTTTGGGGTTAGATCCAAAAGAAGATTTGTTTTTTTTAAAAAATAAAATAAAAAAGTCGGTTTTGGGTTCGCCGGCGCCGATTAGCGGCGGTCGGCGAAGGGGTGCGGCGCCGGAAAACGTTGAGAGAGCAGAGAGGTCTCTAGGGTTTTATTTTAGAAGATGATAAAATGAACCAAATTTTTAGGTTAGATTATATATTAACTAAAAATTTAAAAATGGTATAATTACTTCGTAAGTCCTTCCGTATAGAGGAAAGAGCGCGAGGGGCCATTCCGCGTGGAACAATTACACCTCGGGTCCCTGTTATTCTTTCCCGCCTTGCAATCCGGACCCGTACTAATAATTAATTCAAATTATGACGGGTTAATTACCCTCTGAACCCCTAATCAATTGGCTTATTTAATTTATGCACTTTATTTTCATTTATCTTAATTTCCGCCCTTAATTTTTATTTCTATTTAATTTCAGTTCTATTTTTATTTCAGTCCTTTATTCATGTTTTACATTTATTGTACATAATTCTTATTTATTTTAATTTTGTCCTTTTATTTCATTTTATTGCTTTTAGTTTATTTATTTTTTTATTCTTTAAGTTTGTATATTTGCTATATAATTAAATTTTGATTCGATTCTTTAATTTGTCTTGTTATCATTGTCAATTACCATATCCTTTTTAACGTCATTATTTGTATATATTATCATTCTAGTAAAATAAAGTTTGAAACAATCTCGAATATATTTATGTTTAAACCCACTAGATAAATAAATGTAAATAAATGTGATAATTTTAATAATTTATAATCTAGCTCTAATTTTATCCCGTAAATATATTTTTCATAATAATTCAGGGTTTGATATATTTAAAATTGACTTTTGTGTTTAATTTTTTTTTGTTACCGTCAATATCCTGTTCATGCATATTTATCTGTTATATAAAATACGTAAAAATAGTGCTCATAATCCCGATATTCTATTGGGAGTGTCGTCCCAATCATTTGGGCGTCATCTTCTTTGATATCGCGGACTGGGTACGGTTTTATATCTTGTATGATCATGCATTTGGAAGTCATTAATTGAATTGGGCCGAAATTTTAAGATTTTCTAATAAATAAAATACGACCCGTTAGGTACCAATTTTGGGCGGTGTGGGGGTGCTAATCCTTCCCCATCCGTAACCGACTCCCGAACCCAACTTTTTAAAAAGAATCTCTGGTTTTATTTTTGGTGTCTGGTCTACCCTCTCCTTTTTTTTGAATGATCGGTGGCGACTCCAATAAATTATTGAAAAAGGAAATTTTAGTATTTTAAAATATATTACTTGAGACCGATTTTATAAAAATGAAGAAAATGCACACTCCCGATTTTTTAGTCGCTACACTCGTATGTATTATTTTTCATAATATTATCATATTTAAGATACAATATTATTTATAATTCTTTAATTTGTTTCTAATCTGTTATATAAATATTGTTAAATAGTATTTTTGATATTGGGTTGGTTTAGCATTAGAGATAACAATGGAGTAGAATGGGGTGAATTGTCTCACTTTTTACGTGGAGGTTTAAAATATTTTGGCTTTATTTGGTAGACAGAAAAAGCGGAAGGGAAGAATAAAAGAAGGTAGAGAAAATTAAAAAAAAAAATGAATGTAAAGTTATTTCGTAGAGTGAAAAATAAGAATTTTTTTTATTTCATCTAATATTTTTATTATAATTTTATTTTGTTCATTTTAGTCCATAAAATTTTATTTAATCTAAATTTGCCTTTATTTATTTTTATTTTATTATTAAATTCAATATTATTAATATAATAATATTTTTCACTTTAGTCCCTAAAATATTTATTTAATCTAAAATTGAACTCTATTTGTTTTTTAATTTTTATAATTTTATCTAATATTTTATTTTGTTCAATTTAATCCCTGAAATTTAATTTAATTTGAAATTGACCTCTATTCTATAATTCAATCCATTACCTTGTAATAGCAAACTTTACATTTTAGTCACTAATTTTGTAATTGTAATTAAAGACTTGTTTTAGCTTGGATTAACCTGAAACTTGGTCTATATGTCAATGATGATATTTATTTCATGAAGGAATGTTTGATTTCATTTTTTGAAAAATCGGCCCTGTATTTTATGAATGTTTTCAAAATGTCTCATAAATTACTTATTTTTTGCGATTAACACTTTGTTTCAAATTCAATTTCAACACAAAATTACCATTAAGTCTAATTGAAATTAATGAATAAAAAACACACCTAAAATTGAGTTTTTAACTTAAAATCAAACTTATGAATTATTTATATTTTAATCCCTAAACCTCTATCCGGTTAAATTAACTTTGATTTGAACTTTTTTTTTAGCAAAACGGAAGTATACAATGTTTCTACTTATATTAAACTTTTATTTAAGTTTTGAGTATTTTTTTTAGTTCAAATCTTGCAAAATTACCAAAATACTTTCTGTTAAAATCGTTTATTTTTTAAAATTTGCAAAGATGTATTTTCTCAGATGACTTTAGTTAACTGTTTCTCCTTTATTTAAAGTTTATTTTCATGTTGGTTGTTTACTTTCATGTAATCAAATATGCTTATTTTTTAATTTATTTTAGGCAACAAATGGGACGTATGAAGTATTTGATATTCAAGTTGATTTGTTTGTACCGTGTATTAGATGTTACATTAACATCCAAACTCTCAGAATTGAATTATAAAAATATTAGACTAAATTATAAAAATTAAAAATAAATAGAGGATAATTTTGAATTAAATTAAAATTTTATAGACTAAATTGGACAAAAATAAAACCATATTAAAAATATTAGGCTCAATTATAGAAAAATAGAAATACATATATGTCAATTTTGAATTGAAGAAAAAATTAGGAATTAAATTGAACAAAAATAAAACTACATTAAAAATGTTAGATTCGATAATAAAAGTTAGAAACAAATGAGTCAATTTTAGATTAAAAAATTTTAGGGACTAAATTAAATAAAAATAATCAAATTAAAAATATTATATTAAATTATAAAAATTAAAAATAAATTATAATTTTCAAAACTTAATTTTCTTTCCTCACACTTTTTCATTGTGCCAAGCAAATAGAGAGAACATAAAATTATTTTCTTTCGAAAGAAAAAATATATTTCCCATCATTTCATTTTTCCATCACTTCAATTTTGCAACCTTCCAATTTTCTTTACTGTCTACCAAGCAAAGCCTAAGAGCATTTTCACCCTTTTTTTTAAGAGCACTTTACAAACTAAGCTTTTCAACAATGCTAAACTATGGCCAGTATGTTAGGGTTACTGGTAAAAGTAAAACAAACAAATTTAGTTTACTCAACCCATCTTGTTTTAACGTTTAAAACACATTTTGTACGTCACAAAATATTTTTGAGTTCAAATGAACATGGTTAATATCACTTACTCCCTGATTGCCTGCAGCAATGTTGGCATCAGAACACGCTCATCTTTTGCTGCCTCCCTCTATGCTTTACGAACCCGATCTCGCCACGAACCTGGTTGCTTTAATAGCACCTACAACCATGGGGAATAACCAATATATTCCTCTCATGCATGCAATATGCAAAATAAATACTTGAACAACAGATAAATCACGAATCGACTCACCTTCTCACTTAAGAGACCAGTAGCGACACCATTATCATTGTTATCCTTTTCAAGATTTTCCTCTTCTGGTTCACTATCCATTGTAACAGAAAGGGAAGCTGATGTGCCAAAAATGGCCTCATCATGAGCTGCTTTTAGTTGCTCCTCCCTCCTTGCCTACATATAAACACAATATCAGTTATGCTAGAGCAACCAAACTAATTGTCTCCACAAAACTCATACATACAGCATAACTGGCATGCATGAACATCGATTGGAATTTGAAACAAGGACATGAAAAGGAATGATGCATCACCTCAATGGCAGAAAACCGAAAGCTCTGACCAATATGCTTCACTAATGATGCATCATCTTCAGCAACTGCCAACAATGGGGCACATCAAGTAAGTTCTAGTTGCTTTGATCATTCCAGGATCACAAATATTTCAAGCTAAAGGTCCCAAAGTGAACTTGAATATATAATAGATTTTATAAGTGAAGTACATAGCCAATGATAATCATTTTAACCCACAATCATGTGATTCATTGAAAACTCTACTTATAAACTAATAGTTTCCCCTAAATAAGTGAAAATTAACAATAACAGTTTTCACATTATTATACAAAATCAAGGCATTACTTAAGAAACGAGGATGCTTTAGTTTGTTCCTAAAATAAACATTCAATTCAATGTGGCTAAAAGATCAATAGTTTGATTTACATATTTCTTAACTTCCCTTGAGGCTTTAAACAAGAGCAAGGGAGTTGCAAGAATACAGAATGGAAGAGGGAAGAGAACTAAGTGCAGAGAGGCCTTACATACTTCTAGGATTTACGATTTGGGAGGGCCTAAAGCTATAGGTGGTTGACCAGCAAGAAACAGGCTTATGAAACTATGTTAGGACCTTCTCAATTTAAAATTGTAGTCTTAAAGAGGTGAAAGCAGCTTTAGCCTCTATAAAACATGAGGGGAAACCAGTAAACTTCATTTTATGTTCAGCCTTCATTAATTCTTGACACCACATATATATGAATTATGATTCACTTTGATCAAATGTCTGATACTAATACTCATCATTACTTATGAATTATGAAGCTTAACATCTGATACCTGTGAAATTTTATATTAAAAAGCCAATTGGAGGAACACAAAAATCCACCAAAAGAACAACTTGCAAGAACTATGTTTCCACATACTAAAGTATCATATGACCCTGATAGATTCTAATCGCTTTTCAGATACAGTTATGATGATATGGATAGATGTTTAACCTTCAATTTCCTCATCATCAAGTGGGGCATCTTTGTCGAACTCGAACCGTTCCCAGCCAGGGCCTTTTGTTGGATCCTTTTCAGCTGCATGTAAAATCTAATTCTTAATATGGGAATGGGGAAAAACCTCCTCACACACATACCAGAATGAAACCATCTAATTTAGCAAGATCATTGACTTACAGCCACTGTCTTTCATAATTAACAGTACTGTCAGATGACATTAACAGTACTTTAATAAGCCTGACAATGGGATGGCAAAGATAATGCAATAGAAAATAGTCAACCAGGTAAACCATCAAAGCCAAAGTCCGAAACAACCATATCCCAAACAGTAAGCACAGTGACACTAAAAACAGGGTGCCATCACCCTAGCAAACAGCAGGGAAGAAACAAGACCAAGTACAGGTACATAAAGATCGCTTCAGAGAATATTTAGTAATAAGGCTGGCTGACTTGCACAAATTCATTATTTAAAAAGTCAAATAGGTTATCTGTTCCTGAAATTAAGTAACAAAAAAAGAAAGAACAATACACTAACATTCAAGCTTTTTAATTGCATAAATATTATTGTTGACAAAAAAATGCAAGCATTCAATAAATAATCCGTGAGAATTCTCTAGGAAACTTTAGTTTGAAAAGTACATGGATCACATCAATATAAAATGCATGGAGATTAATATAACTTTCTACTTTAGGGTTCACTAAACTTGATTTCTTAAGATCACACTGATTTCCCACAAAGATAAACCAAGATGCACCGCCTCACAGACAAAATAATCCTAAGTTGGTAGTCTCAAAACAAAAGATCAAGAAACACTGCAGATAGCACTCTCGGAAGCCCTTACCACTAGAACAACTATAAAATAGAAACCCAAATAAGAAATAGGACAGTCTACCTGTTTCAGCAAGCTGAAGTTTCATCTTGGCTTTAACTCTTTCAGCAGCTGACTGCTCAGAAAAGAAAAATGGCTTTGTCATCACTCCTTAAAGCAAAGGCCTTGTACAGAAGATCGAAACATGCCAAATGTACTAGACAAAGTCACTCTTTATTCTTTAAGATACAGAACCAAAAAAGAGCCACTCACGAATTAAGGTATAGAATTCAGTCTGCTTACCATAAATGAGTTAGAATAATAGGTTACAAATTCATAAAAATAAATTTCCAATACCGGGCAAATTGAACAAAATAGTAGGTTCATATAATTCAAATAGAATAGAATCAACTCAAGTTCTACTCTGCTAATACTTTCTTTCATACACTGAATTATAAACATATTGCTAAATTTAATAGATAATACTACTTGATAATGCGAAGAATAATTAGTTTGGGGCATTGATTCTTTAGAAAGAAAAGAAAAAACATTGGCAACGGTAAATGTAATGAGCCAGAAGAAGTAGCAAAGACATGAACAGAAAAGAGACTGTAAAGACTTCATACCATACTATCGTAACCTTGAATCAACCGTGAATAATCAACAGCGTCATTTTTTGCCTTCTTGGATTTACCTTCTCTCGCCCCATGCCTCTCAGACCTCCATGACTCCCGCGGAGACAAACTCCTGCTCCTCCTCCTGCTCCGCCCTGACTTCGCTTCGTGACGAGGCGACCTACTCCTACTCCTCCTCCTACTCCGATCTCTACGTGGTGACCTACTCCTGCTTCTCCTCCTCCTCCCCCTCCTCTCTCTACTCCTGCTTCTGCTTCGCCTCATCGGATTCTTATCTCGGTCTCTCTCTACGTTGTTTCTCTCGGAAACCCTGGATTCTCTTTCCGGCTTCTTCTTTAGCTTATTTTGGATGGATTGAAGCTGAGATTCTTTATCGAGCTTGGAGGCGGTGGTAGGACTCGAAGCCCTGACGAAGCTGCTGAGGAAGGATGAAGACGAAGAGACAAATGCTGATCCCCGTTGAGGAACGGCGTCGTCGCCGGAGGAGAAACCGAGGCCTCGCTTGAATCTGGCCGCTCCCTCACCTTTCCTGGTAAGCTCGTCGTAGTAAGCTGCCGCCTTTTCTTCTTCCATTTTACTTCTGTCTTAGCTGATTTGGGGGACTCGCACCGGAATTCAATCCAAATCAAGAAGATGAAATGTTTTTCAATTCTCTTGTGATTATGATTTCCGGGTTCCATTAACTGCCGGTTAATGGGTTGGGCAGGAAGCCCAAATCTTATTTACAATATTTGTTTTGGGTAAATTACATAAATCATAGCTAAACTTTAATCTCAAACCTAATTTGATCATTAAAATTTTAAAATGTTCAATTTACTCACTGAAGTTTAAACATTAAACGTTTTTTGTCACTCTTTCGTTTACTTTTTGACGACGCCCATTTACCAGTGAACAAAAGAACTTTTCCAAGATTCGAACGGTGAAAAATGTATCAGCGCAAGAAAAACAACATATTGAGAAAATGGATCCATCTGATGGCGGATGAGAGAGATCGAAGAGCGAAAAACCATAAAACTTTTGGCTGGTTCATGAATTTTGAAGCATTTTCCGATAGAATGGAGGTCGATTTTAGACTCAAGAGGGGCCAAGATGAGTTGACTGGTGAAATTTAGGACTGAACGACTACCATCTACGACCGTTTGGGTTTAAGAGTGACAAAAAATGTTCAATATCAACTTTTGTGACAAAAAACGTTCAATGTCTAAACTTCAATGAGTAAATTGCTTTTTTGAAACTTTGGTGACCAAAATAGGTTTAAGAGTAAAGTTCGGTGATGATTTATGTAATTTATCTTAATTTTTTACCTTTTTATTTATTTAAAATTTAAATAAATTATCGACTATTGGTTGGTTTAGTAAGATGAAGCCCCTTAAACAATGTCAAAAAAAATTAAATTATAAAATTATAACCGACACATACTAGATCTAAGAT
This sequence comes from Hibiscus tridactylites, assembly GCA_958450335.1. Lineage (NCBI taxonomy): Eukaryota > Viridiplantae > Streptophyta > Magnoliopsida > Malvales > Malvaceae > Hibiscus > Hibiscus tridactylites. The sequence continues at coordinate 10,517,287 of OY288286.1, forward strand.
GAACGATTTTAAATTCCTTTATAGATTATTCCAAATATAGTTTACCTCAATTATGAGTAAATGTAAAACTATGTATATGTGATTTGCATGATTTGATATATCAAGATTTGGTGTCTTAAAGTTGTAAGCTGATGAGTGATATAATGAGCATGTAACCCATATAAGACATAGCTATATTTATAGATATAAAATCATAATTCAATTAAACTGTAAAATGTATTATCTCAATGACATTATATGGTTTATGAAAACAGAACAATAACATATATGCAATAATCATGAATTACAATGAAACATTGAGATAAAAATGGTCCATGCATCAAACAGGTAATCGGTCAGGTTTCAGGTCGGGTTCTGTCAGGTCGGGTAAAATTGGATACAGGTCATTTCAGGTAAAAAAAAATTGACTCGACTCGGGTCGGGTGCGGGTCCATTTCAGGTCGGGTCCATTCCAGGTCGGGTCCATTTCAGGTCGGGTTAGAACGGGTCGGGTCCGAAGCAGATAATTGGCAGGTTAATTCGGGTTCGGATACATTTCAGGTCGGGTCCATTTCAGTTCGGGTTCATTTCAGGTCGGGTTCGTTTCAGGTCGGGTTCATTTCAGGTCGGGTCCGTTTCAGGTCGGGTCTATTTCAGGTCGGGTTCATTTCAGGTCGGGTTCATTTCAGGTCGGGTGCATTTCAGGTCGGGTGCATTTCAGGTCGAGTAATTTCAGGTCGGGTAGCTTCAGGTCGGGTAATTCAGGTCGGGGTATTTTTGGGATTGAAATTCGTATTCAGTTTGAGTTCGGTCGTACAACCATATAAGTAGTTGATAGACTTTAGGTTGACCTTCGTCAATCGTCATTAATTTTGAGTTAATTATTTAAAGTCATATCAAATTATAATTATAAAACATTAGAGTAATTAAAAAAATAATCAAAATAGGTCGATTTGGACAGAAAATGGGTCAATTTGGATTACAAATAAAATTTCAGAGATTATAATGAACATAAATATCAAATTAAAATTATAAAACATTAGACAAATTAAAAAAAACAAGGAAAATGGGTATTTTGGAATAAAAATAAAGTTTTAGGGACTATAATGAACAAAAATATCAAATTAAAAGTATAAAAATTAGAGTAATGAAAAAAACAATAAGTATATGTCAATTTAGAATAAAAATAAAGTTTAGGGTTTAGGGTTTTGTGTTGAGCGTTCATGCATTAATATGTACACACGTATATACTTAATTACTTATATACAATATGGTTGGGTTTGAGTGTTTATGGTTTAGGGTTTGAGGTTTAGGGTTTAGGGTTTAGAGTTTGAGGTTCATGTATTAATATGTACACATGTACATACTAACATACATTAGGGGTTGTGTTGTAGTGTATGTAAGTTAGGGTTTATGGTTTAGGGTTTAGGGTTTAGGGTTTAGGGTTTAGGCTTTATTAATATGTACATATGTACATACTTACATACATTAGGGGTTGTGTTGTAGTGTATAGAGTTTATGGTTTAGGGTTTAGGGTTTAAGGGTTTAGGGTTTCAGATTTAGGATTTAAAGTTTATGCATTAATATGTACAAATGTACATACTTACATACATTAGGGGTTGTGTTTTAGTGTATGTAGTTTAGGGTTTAGGGTTCAAAACCCTAATGATAACCCTATACCCTATACCCTAAACTCTAAATTGGAACCCATAAAATCAAAACCCTAAGTCACATGTTATCGTAACATTAAACCCTAAGCACTATACCCTAGACCCTAACACTAAACCCTAAACCTTACAAACTAATCACTCGAACTAACCTTAGTTCATTATACTAATATAAACCCTAAATGCATAAATACTTACATACTTTAGGGCTTAGGGTTTAGGGTAAGGATCTAAGGGTTTAATGTTTAATGCTTATGGTTTAGGGTTTAGGTTTAAGGTTCAAAACCCTAATGATAACCATATACCCTAAACCTTAAACCCTAAATTGAAACTCATAAAATCAAAACCCTAAGTCACTTGTTATCGTAACATTAAACCCTAAGCACTATACCCTAGACCCTAACACTAAACCCTAAACCTTACAAACTAATCACTCGAACTAACCTTAGTTCATTTCACTACCGTAAAACCTAAATGCATAAATACTTACATACTTTAGGGCTTAGGGTTTAGGGTAAGGATCTAAGGGTTTAGTGTTTAATGCTTAGGGTGTAGGGTTTAGGGTTTAAGGTTTAGGTTCAAAACCCTAATGATAACCCTATACCCTAAACCTTAAACCCTAAATTGAAACTCATAAAATCAAAACCCTAAGTCACTTGTTATCATAACATTAAACCATAAGCACTATACCCTAGAGGCTTAGACTCTAAGCACTATACCCTAGACCCTAACACTAAACCCTAAACCTTACAAACTAATCACTCGAACCAACCTTAGTTCATTACACTACCGTAAAACCTAAATGCATAAATACTTACGTACTTTAGGGCTTAGGGTTTAGGGTAAGGATCTAAGGGTTTAATGTTTAATGCTTAGGGTTTTATGGTTTAGGGATTAGGGTTTAGGGTTTCCAATTTTCTATATACATATATTGTAATATAAATTCTAAAATTAAAAAAAAAACATGAAACCCTAATGATAACCCTATACCGTAAACCTTAAACCCTAAATTGAAACCCATACAATCAAAACCCAATGTCACATGTTATCATAACATTAAACCCTAAGCACTATACCCTAGACCCTAACACTAAACCCTAAACCTTACAAACTAATCACTCGAAGTACATTGCTTCATGAAACCCTAAACCCTAATAATAACCCTAATGATAACCCTATACCCTAAACCCCAAGCATTATACCCTAACCAAAAGCATTATACCCTAAACCCTAACACTAAACCATAAACATTAAAACTAAACACTCGAAGTACATTGCTTCATGAAACCCTAAACCCTAAATCAAAACCCTACAAGTATTAAAACTGAAAATTAATTACTAAAACCTAAAACCCTTCAACCCTAAACATTTAAATTAAAACCCTAATTGAAGATCATAAACCCTAAACAACATTAACATTAAATGAAAAACCCAAAACCCTTAATTTATACCCTAAATTAACATATTAACCCTAAACAAAAAACTAAATAAAATGTATTAGCCATAAACAAATCAGTAAACCCTTAATTTATACCCTAAATTAAAACCACAAACCCTAAATTAAAACCATAACCCTAAACATTAAAAGTTAAAACTGAATTAAGGATGCAATTGAAAAAAAATCAAAGCTTTAAGCTCAATTTCAAAACAAAAAGGACGAAATTGAAAGAAAGCAAAGAAGGAGTGCTTGCGGAGCAAAACCCGAATAACCCGTTTCAAAGTGCGTGGATCCTCTGACCCGGCTCGAGGCCTATAAATACACCCTCACCCCTCAGCCAAAATTGCTCATTTCTCCCTACTGTTACTCTGCCGAAATATCGTCTCAAATTCTCTCTCATCCACAAACACCAAAACCCCAGATCTTCGTCATTTCTTTCGATCAAAATCTCGTGTTCTTCCCAAGTTCTTCCCTGTTCTTCCAAAATTTCCTCCCAGATCTTCTACAAACACAAATTTCTTCCTTAAACCTGTTTTTCTTCGATCAAACCCCCTACTTTTCTCAAGAACAACCTCGTGTTCTTGAGAATTTCTATCTTCAATCCTTCTAAACCCAAAACCCAAACTCATTTCTGTTTTACCCTAAACCCTAATTTATTCTTAACATTAACCCTAGATCTGAAACCCTGACCTCTAAACCCTTAATCCCAAAACCCTAACCCTAAATCTGAAACCTTAACATCTAAACCCTAACCCTAAACATCTAATCCCCAAACCCTAACCTCTAATCCCAACATCCTTTCGTATTCTCATCTTACCTCTTCAGATTCTGAGATCTGTTCTTCTCTATCCTTTCATTTTCCGAGAGCTGTTCTTCTCTGCCTTTTCATTTTTCCGTGATCTGTTCGGGTAAGTTATATATTCTGTTTTCTTCTATTTATTTTTTTTGTTTGATTACAGTTTTCTTACTATTTTCCTTTTTTTTTCTCAAAATCCTTTCTGGCTTCTGTCAGTCTGTTCCTGTTGCGTGCGGGTCTGTTCATCAAGCTGGAAGGTTATATATCTCCTTTTGCATGTTTCTTTCTGAGATCTGTTTTTGCATGTTATATCTGTTTGTTTATATTTATGTTTATTTTCTGAGATCTGTTTGTTTATATGTATGATTGTTTTCTGAGATCTGTTTTTACATGTTATATCTGTTTGTTTCTATCAGTTTGCATGTTATCTGAGATCTGTTTTTGCATGTTATATCTGTTTTCTGAGATCTGTATCATGTATGTTTCTGTCAGTTTGTATTTATGCATGTCAGTTTCTATGTTTTATTTTTATGCATGTATGTATATGTATGGTCCGAGTCTGTTTGTTTTTTTGCATGTTTCTGTATGTTTTTGCATGTTTCTGTATGGTCCGAGTCTGTTTGGTTATATGTATGTTTCTTTTCTGAGATCTGTTTTTGCATGTTATATATGTTTGTTTCTATCAGTTTGCATGTTATATCTTTATGCATGTATGTATATGTATGGTCCGAGTCTTTAGGGTTTCGTTGGTTTAACCTGAGTATATCGGCTGGACTACCTGACCTGCGGGGCTACTGGTGCCAAAGGGGGATTTTAAATTGTCTCCCTGTGGATAGGTGTAACAACGCCATGTACAAGGGTTAAACTGAAACCATTAGATATTTTATTTTTTGTTTATGGATGTCTGTATATATGATTTTGTATATTTTTTATGTTTGGTTCTCTGATTTGCACTTTTTCAGTTTTGTGACAGCTATGGATTCTTTCTCTTATGAGTTGGACTTTCCTGGTGAAAGAAATCTAAATGACCAAATTATATTGTCTCAAGGTAATTTATTAATCCTTGTTCATTATGATTTTTTTAACTTATATTTTGTATATTTCTGACTCTTTTTTTTTATTGCTAGAAGAGGATGCAAATGATCAACTGTCTGAGATAGTTCGTACCTCCAAGAGGAAGTCTGCAGCTTCAACTGGAGGGGACATTGGGAGAAGAACATCTCCTGTTTGGGATCATTACACATTCATCAAGCTTCCAGAAGGGCTTTTTGCAGAATGTAAGTACTGCAAAAAGAAAAGGTATAAAGCTGACTCTTATATTGGTACTTCTAATCCTAAAAGGCATACTGAAAAATGTGATGCTTATAAGGAGTTTCTTGCTACTAATCCCAAAAGTAGTTCAGAAGCTTCTTTTGATCAGAAAAGATATTGTGAGTTGTTTGCTGAAGCAATTCTTTGTCATGGTTATGCTTTGAGTGTTGTTGAGCATGATAAACTTAGGGTTTTGCATAATTATTTAAATCCTAATGTGAAAGATATTTCAAGATATTCTATTACTAAGGCTTGCATGTTAAAGCATGAGATGCATAAGAAATTGCTTTTTGATTCAATGCAATCTGTTGTGAGTCGTATCTGTTTTATATGTGATGGCTGGTCTGCTTGCACTTCACGTTCTTACTTTGCACTGACTGCACATTATGTTGATAATAACTGGAAACTTCAGTCTAAGATTTTAAATTTTCGTCGTTTCCCCCCTCCCCAAGATGGTGAGTCTATTTATAAGTTTGTTAAAAATATGTTAACTGAGTGGGGTCTTAAGAAGAGAGCTTTTACAATGACTCTTGATAATGCTTCTGCAAATGAAAGAATGGTGAGGCGTCTGAAAGATGATTTGCATGCAATTTCTCCTCTTCCATGCAATGGTAAGTTTTTTCATATAAGGTGTGCTGCCCATATCCTGAACTTGATAGTTCAAAGGGGTTTGAAGGTAATCGACTCCTCTGTTATTAAATTGCGTGAGATTGTTAAATTTATAGATTCTTCTGATTCTAGACTTTGTTGCCTTGATTCTTCTATTAATGACTGTGGTTCTGATTTTTCTGGTAAGTTGATCTTGGATGTTCCTACTCGATGGAACTCTACTTACCTGATGCTTCGTAGGGCACTAGAAGCTAAACATGCTATTAACTTGTTTGTTAATAGGGAAAATGGTTTGGATGTAATCTCTGATGTTGAGTGGGAAACTGCTCAATTAATTTGTGATTTCCTTGAGCCCTTCTTTGAAATCTCTACTCTGTTCTCAGGATCCAAGTATCCTACTGCTAATTTGTACTTGGCTAATGTTGTTGCCATTGAGAAACTTTTATGTGATGCTCACAATGATCCATGTGAGGGCATCTCTGCAATGGCTGGTCCTATGCTTGAATTGTATGAGAAATACTGGTATGATCATTCAACTATTTTGTCTTTTGCTGTTTTACTTGATCCTCGGTATAAGTTACAACTTCTAAAGGAGTTGTATGGTGTCCTCTATGTTGAGGATGAGGTTGAAAGGAGGGTAAGTGTTGTTTATAATGAGTTTGTAAGTATGTATATTTATTATTCAAGATCTGCACGTACTTCTTCTAATAATTCTTCTGTCAAAAGTAACTCTACTCAAAGTTCAAGTCTGTCAAGTTCTGGTCGCCCTAGGACCTTCAAAAAATCTAATCTCTTTCAGGTCAGTTTATCTTTTTGCTTCTGTTTTTATAGTTAATTTTTTTCATTCACAGTTTACTAATTTTTTTATTTAATGCAGAACTTTGATGCCAATTTGGCAGCTTCTAGGAGTGGTAAGTCCGATGTTGACTCCTACATTTCTTTGCCCCTTCTCCCTCGCACATCAGATGCTGAGTTCAATATTTTAGAGTATTGGAAAACACAATCTGTGTCTTTTCCAATACTTTCACTCATGGCTAGAGATGTGTTAGCCATTCCAATCACCTCTGTTGCTTCTGAATCCTCATTTAGTATGGGAGGTCGAATTTTGAACAAGTTGAGGGTTAGGCTTTTGCCTTAAAATGTAGAAGTATTTGTAACAACCAGAAATTGGTTGTATGGTTTTGAGCCTGAGGAAAGGGATGAAGAATTTCTTGCTGTTGGGAAAGATGCCTCAGTCTCTGATGTGTCTGTTGAAGATCCACTGCAAGGTTAAGGTATAATCATTTTTCTGTTTTTTCAATTCTTGTTTTATTTTTATATTTAGTTACTGACTTTGTTTTGTTTTGCAGGAAACACTTCAATGTAGAATTATCTGATGTGTATGTTGCATCTGATGTTAAGTGAGGTATTTCCCTTAACTGTGTTTTTTTAAATTCTTGTTTTATTTGACTGTTTCTTTAATTTGACTTAGTGATTCTGTTTCTTTAATTTGACTTAGTGATTCTTGTTAAGTGAGGTATAATCCTTCTCCCTTGACTGTTTCTTTAATTTGACTTAGTGATTCTGTTCATGTTATTTGATTTTGCTGAATGCTCATGTTATTTGATTCTGTTTAAGTTATGTATTTTCTTTGACTGTTTTTTTAATTGTCTTAGTGATTCTGTTTTTTTTCTTGCTTCTTAGCTGAATGCTGCTGCTGTTTGTGAGTTGGTGATGCTGTTTGCTGCTGATGTTAATGGCTTGGTGTTGCTGCTGGTTACTGGTAGCTTGCTGTTCATCTCTTATCTTAGTGTTGCCCATAATTATGTTGGTTTCTTACCAGTTACCCATAATTAACTGTTGGTAGCATTTAGATGAGATAGCCCGATGATGAATTATCTGGTAGCAAAGTGCTTTTAGCTTTGCTATAAGATCTGAGAGCTAATTTTATTACAAACTTGTATTTTGTGACATTCAGTTTGTAAAATTATAAGTGTAAACTTTTATCTTGTATTTTTTTTACATTCTGTATTGATATTTTTTTTAAGTAATAAAGTATTCATAATCTGGAATTCTAGTTATTTTTATTTTATAGCTGTTAATTTTTTTACTTAAGTGTATGAATTTTATTTTATATCTTAACTTAATTCTACATTTTGTAACTTAAGACAACAATTACTTAATTTGTTCTAATTAAGTAAAATCATATATTTTATAATTTTATCAATTTTGAACTGCAAAAGTTGTAGGAAGACTTACAGTTTTTATAACTTGAATCTGTTAAGTATAAAATATTAAAGTTGTAGACTTTCAATTTTTTTATAATTTCTAAATTTAGTTAATCATTTTTCAATTATAAATGTTATACATAAGTTATAATTTCACTAAGTTTTACAAACTTGAAGAATCTGTTAAGTGTTAACTGTTAAGTATAAAAAAATAAAATTGTAGACTTATAAATTTTTGAACTACAAATGCTATACATATATATGTTATAACTTTAATAAATTTTATGAACTACAAATAAGTTTACAATTGTTATTTGATTTTTTATAATTTGTAAATTTATAATTTTATTCAAGTTAATGAATAAACTTTAAAATTAAAAACAACTCTTCATTTAATTTTTTATTTTCATAAATTATCAATTACTTATTCTTTTTTCAAACTTTAGTACTTAATATATATATGTATGTGCGCATATACATCACCTATATCAATATATGTAAGTGTATATGTATATACATTATATATGTATATGGTATATCAACTTTTATAAATTTTTTAATTCATCATGTCATAGGTTTCGGGTTAATTTCAGCTCAGGTCAAGAACATGTCGGGTCACTTAACAGGTCGGGTTTAAAAGCAGGTCGGGTCCATTTTAGTCGGGTCCATTTCAGGTCGGGTCCGTTTCAGGTCGGGTCCATTTTCAGGTCGGGTCCATTTCAGGTCGGGTAAAATCGGATATCGGGTCAATTCAGTCGGGTAATTTCGGTTATTTGCCAGGTCGGCTTCGGGTTCAGGTTCTTTTCAGTCGGACGCAGGTCGGGTTTCAGGTCCAAATTAACAGGTCCAATTCGGGTTCGGGTCGTTTTCAGTCGGACGCAGATCGGGTTCGGTTGCTACAGTAACAGGTCAAATTCGGGTTCGGATCAACAATAGTCGGTTGCAGATCGGGTTCGGGTCAACAAAAACTCGGGTCATATCAGGTTCTGACTCAGGCAGGTTTCAGTCAAATTACCAGGTCCTGACTTGTTTTTACATCCCTATCAATGATGATGCCTCAAGGGATGAGAAACTCACATTGAAAAGCTGTTATCTGTCATAGACTCATAGGAATTCTGAACACGCTGGTTCTAATGGATCTGTTTATGTCACATGAGTTGCCTGAATTTTTTTTCTAAAGAATATAATCACCCCATATTTATTTTTGGGTAAACTACTGGTCACTTATGTTTTCGCTAAGTACAGTTTTAGTCACCAATTTTTAATTTTGATCGATAAAGTCACTTACGTTTTCGATCTATAAATTTTTTGTTACTGAGGCGTTTGTTTCCGTTAAACGTTAACGGCTTGCTGATTTGGCAGTGTAAAAAATAAGGGTAAACTACTGCGATGATCGCTTACGTTTAGTTAGTGTAAACTTTTGATCATCGATTTCAAAAATTAATCATTTTGGTCACTTACGTTTTCATTATGTAAACTTCTGGTCACTCGAACGTTTGTTTTCGTTACCCTGATGACATGCACGTTAATAAAAAAAAGTTTATTTTTAATTTCACTCCTAAATTTTTAAAAGCTCATTTTTTCACCCAAAAAGAAAAAACTTAATCCTTTTCGAGCCATGATGAGTAGCTAATTTGGTAGCTATTTAGCCTTTAATTATGCCTCTAATAGTTTGAATATGATGCTGATATGGGCTTTATTATGTATTTTCGCGCAGGCTTTACATTCTAGAAAACACACTGAAAAGAGGCAGAATTCTGTAAAATTTTATCTAGAGTCCAAACTAGGATAGTGGACATGAATCTGGGCATGAAAGGATGATTGGACGCCACGTTAGCAATGTTAGAGGATGACGTCAGCAACAATGATAGCTTATCAGCCGCATTCTGATAGCTTATCAGACATATTTAAAATTTAAACTTATGATTATCTTTTGTTTAGGATTGAAATTTGAATTTTATTTTGAGATTTATCTTTTATCTTTTAGGGTTATTTTTAGGGTTTTAAGATACTATAAATACCCCTTTTGGGGTAAGCTATGATCATCCTTTGTTCTTGGTTTGTTATTCGCTTTTAAGTTTTATAAAAATTTCCTTCCTCTTACATTTCTTTTTCCTACTCTATTTTAAATAAATGCTAAGTATGATTTCTTCTAAAGTCATGCTTAGCTAAATTTACCATTAACCGATAGCTAAGCGAAACCCAATTCATTTCGTGAGAATTGCAAAAGCTCTTCTTATCTTCAAACTTCTGTCTTGATTTTCAGTATTATTGGATTGACAATCGGCCTTTCCTTAAAACATCTCAACTTCTTTTTTTCAAAAACGTGCATTGGTCTGATCAACGTTGTGATCTACCGTTGGGTGACAAGAGTAGGCTTGTAGCAATTTCAACACTCTAAGAACAAACTTAGTGACGGTACGTTGAGGGGAATCAAGATCGGATACGATTCTCGTTGAGACAAAATTATCCGAACACGGGTTTTTCTAGTATAGAATACATCTTTGGCATTAGCATCGATTGTTGTTATTAATCCAAACAAGTGCTAAATTTTGAGGATTGACCTTGGAAAATTAGTTCACCATAGACAAGAGCAAGCCTTGTAGACTGTAACCGGTAAGAACTCGAAGTAAAATCTATTTCAGTAATCGAAATAAGTCGAGGTGACGCAAAACTGGAGGGTATACATTATCATAATTACTTTCAAATATTTACTTTCTTTTATTTATCATTACTGTTTGCCTAGATTTATTCCACTCATTTTGATAAACTTTTTTTATTTTCAAATTTCTTGGTTAAATATCGATTTAGACCAATATTGGAAACTCCTTAGTCCCTGTGGACTGACACATTCTTCTCTCTATACTACGTTATTTTTATATTTATTTGAGACTAAAGGATATTTATTTGACAATTTACAACGCATGTCAAAATGGCGTCGTTGCCGGGGACTTCGGCAAAGTTACTAATATCGTTTGTTTTAATTTATGACCAGGAAGAATCCGGGCGAACTAGCAGATTTTGTATCGGAGATTGAAGCATTAGCCCGAAGACTACATGCACAAACACTTTGAAAAAAAACAATAACAGAAAGAAGGAAGACAACGACAACAACAATTTCAACAAGACCTAGAAACATCCTCCGAAGCTGATACACACTTCGAGTACACCAACGAGACGAGTACACTTCAATGGAGAACGAGGACCAAACCATTCGCCAACTATTCACATCACTTAACTATCAACAACCGTTGTGCATTACATTCCTGAATGGAGAAACACCATTCGCACTCAAGACGAGTTTGATACATCTTCTACCAACCTACCATGGTTTCCCGAGCGAAAATCCACACAAACACCTCAAAGAATCCCATATGGTTTGTTTGAGTACAAGACTATAGGGAGTATCTGAAGACCAAATAAAACTTTGTGTCTTTCCTTTTTCTTTAGCTAATATTGCCAAGGATTGGTTATTTGACGTACCATCCAATTCTGTTACAACTTGGACTAACATGGCACGACTTTTTCTTGACAGGTTTTTCCCTGCAGCCAGGGCGAGCGAACTAAGGCGGAGCATCTTGAGTATCCGAAAAAAGTATATTGAGTTGTTATACGACTATTGGGAGAAATTCAAGAAGTTGTACGCAAATTGCCCACAACACGAGTTGTCAGAACAAACACTTCTTTAGTATTTCTAGGAAGGCCTATCCCCAATGGAAATGAAGATTATCGATTCGGCAAGTGGAGGGGCACTTCTGAACATGACTCCAACAGCGACAAGTACTCTAATCTCCACGATGGTTGCTAACTCCCAACAATTTCGCCCTTCTAGTGGACCCTCTCGAAAAGTTAACGAGGTAAGTAACGTTTCATTAGAACATAAAATTGACAAATTGGTTGAAATTGTTCAAACCCTTGTTGCAGATAAAAAGGTCGCGACTAGACTTTGCGGGATATGCACGAGTCTAGAACATCCTACGGATTGCTTCCCGATGATACAAGAGGAGGATGACGCACAATTAAATGTCATAGGCAATTTTCTCGGACCTTCCTAGAGGCAATACAATCCCAAGGCTAATACATACAACCAGGGATGAAAAGATCAACCAAACTTTAATTATGCACCAAAGAAAAGGCCAAATCAAGCATACCAGCAGGGACAACCTTATCAACAGTTGAAATCATCCTTAGAATCCATTGTTGAACGTTTGACGATATCTCAAGAGAAGTTTCAGAACCGTACCGAGGCCCATCTACGAGATTTGGACAAGTAAATGAGCCAATTGGCCAGACGGTAGGGAGACTCGAGACTCAAGGTAAACTACCCTCTCAAACCGAACCGAACCCAAGAGAAAACTTTAACGCCATCACACTTCGAAGTGGCACCATTATTGAACCGAAAGCCACGAAGAAGGACAGCCAAAATAAAGACAAAGAGAAAGCGCAACCATCAACCCAATATGGTACATTAGGTTCGACCTCTACTCCCTCTCCTTACGCCGTACCACCTCTTTTTCCATCGAGGTTGGTAAAGCGAGACAAACGAGCTGAAGAAAAAGAGATCATAGATGTCTTTCGGAAAGTAGAAATTAATATTCCACTGCTTGAGGTAATCCAAAAGGTACCAAGGTATGCTAAATTCTTAAAAGATTTATGTACTAACAAACGACGTCTTATCAGAATTGAAAAGGTAAATCTTAGAGAACACGTCTCAGCAATTTTTCAGCGAAGGCTACCGCCAAAGTTGAAGGACCAAGGTATGTTTTCCATTCCCTGCAAAATTGGTAATGTTGATATAAAACGTGCAATGTGCGATTTAGAGGCTTCTATTAACGTTATTCACCTTTCATTATATAACTCACTTTCTGCTGAGCCCTTGAATGATACAAAGGTGGCAATACATCTAGCTGACCGATCCGTAATATACCCAAAAGGACTTCTCAAGAATGTTCTAGTAAAGGTAAATGGCCTCATCTTTTCGATAGATTTCCATGTAATAGACATGGAAAACGATCGGTCAAACACTTCTTTAGAAATTATTCTCGGCCGTCCCTTTCTAGGCACTGCCCATACAAAAATTGATGTAAGAAGCGAAATTCTTACAATGGAATTTGACGATGAAGTTGTTAAATTCGATGTTTATAAAGCAATGAAATACCCCGATAATGTTGCTAGTTTAAACTTTGTCGATATTATTGAACCTACTGTTGAAGAATATTTGGAGACTAACTTCGTTATTGATATGTGCAGAGAAATTGAGTAGTTTGAAGATGACATTAGGGAGTTCGAATATATTCTTTCAATTATTAATGAGTTAAGTCTTGCGCCATCACGATCTAAACTTCTACTTTCAATTTTGCAGGCACCTGAAATCGAACTTAAGCAGTTACTGAATCACCTCAAATATGCGTTTTTAAGGGAAAAGGGACATTGCTGGTAATTATTTCCAACAAGTTGTCCAAAGAAGAGGAAGATGATCTGGTGACGGTGTTGCGCACACATAAAGAGGCAATCGAATAGACTATTCTAGATATAAAAGGACTTAGTCCCTCAACTTGTATGCACAAAATTAAGATTGAAGAATGAGCAAAATCGTCACGACAAGGTCGACGCCGATTAAACCAACCAATGATGGAAGTTGTAAAAAAGGAGATACAAAAACTCCTTGATGTAGATGTAATTTACCCAATTTCAGACAGTGACTGGGTAAGTCCAATTCATGTGGTACCTAAAAAGACTAGAGTTATGTTAATCAAAAATTTGGAAGGTGAGTTCGTTCCAACACGAGTTTAGAATAGATGGCGAGTTTGCATCATTTATAGGAAGTTGAACTCCCTAACTCGAAAAGATCATTTTCCATTGCCATTTATAGATCAAATGATAAAACGTTTAGCAGGTAAAACTCACTATTGTTGTCTTAATGGTTTTTCAATTTTCTTCCAAATCCCTATGGCACCTGAAGATCAAGAAAAAATGACTTTTACATGTCCGTTCGGAACAATCTCCTATTGTTGGATGTCGTTTGGGCTTTGTAACACGCCGACTACGTTCCAAAGATGTATGGTAAGCATATTTTTTGATTACATAGAGAAAGGGATTGAAGTATTTATGGATGACTTCACGGTTTATAGTAATTCATTTGGTGAGTGTCTACTGAATCTAACAAATGTTCTAAGACATTGTCTTGAATTTAATCTTGTGCTGAATTATAAAAAAATGCCATTTTATGGTTGATAAAGGATTAATACTAGGACATATTATTTCGTCTCATGGAATTGTTGTAGATAAAGCTAAAACCAATATTATACGCCCACTTCCTTACCCCACAACTGTGAGGGATATTCGCTCTTTTCTTGGTCATGCAGGATTTTATCGTAGATTCATCAAGAATTTCTCGAAGATAGCACAATCGTTATGCATTTTACTTCAAAAGGATCAAGTCTTTGATTTCAACAAGAAATGCAAAGAATCGTTTGATGTACTGAAAGAAAAACTTGTGACGACACCAATTGTTGAACCACCGAATTAGGAATTCCTATTCGAGCTAATATGCGATGGATCGGATACAAGTGTTGGAGCCGTTCTTGGCCAAAAAAATCGGGAAAGAGCCACATTTCATAACTTACGCATCTCACTCATTAGATCCAGCCCAAAAAAAATATTCAACAATGAAAAAAGAATTTTTTGCTATTATTTTTACTCTTGAAAAATTTTAGTCATATTTGCTTGGAACTAAAATTACTGTGTTTTCTGATCATGCAACCTTGCAATATTTGATGAGTAAAATGGAAGCGAAACCAAGGCTTATCCGATGGATCTTACTTCTTCAGGAATTTAATCTAGAGATTAAAGATAAGAAGGGATGCGAAACCTTGTAGCAGATCACTTGAGTCACATTCCCCTTCCCACATCCTATCCACCGGTTAAAGACGAATTCCCCGAGGAAAGATTGATGATGACACAGAAAACTACACCATGGTTTGCGGATATGGTCAATGACTTGGCCATAGGTAAGTTACCACTAGATCTACTGAGAGCTAAAATTAACCAACTAAAGCAAGAGTCCCGATTATATATTTGGGATGATCCATACCTTGGGAAACATTGCTTAGATCATGTAATTAGCGATGTATTGCCGAAGACAAGGTAAATTCAATCCTAAACTTTTTGTCATTCTTATTCATGTGGTGGTTATTTTGGACCAAAGCGAACTGCACACAAAATTCTTGAATGTGGTTTCTTCTGGCCTAATATTTTTTGCGACACATATTTATTTTGTAAATCATGCGAAAGATGTCAACGTGTAGGAAATTTAAGTCGTAGGAATGAGATGCCACTTAACCCAATTTATATATGCGAAATATTTGATGTTTGGGGAATTGATTATATGGGTCATTTTGTTTCTTTGTTTGGGAATTTTTACATAATTCTTGCAGTAGATTATGTATCTACATGGGTGGAAGCTAAGGCTACCCGAAATAATGATGCTAAAACCACAGTAAATTTTCTAAAAGAATTTATTTTTCCAGGTTTGGTACACTCAAAGACAAGCTAGTCTGAAAGCTTCTTTACTCTCTTCCCAAATCATGGGATGGAAAGAGAACTGCAATCATCGAGGCCAAAAATTTGAAGACTTTGAAACTCGATGAGTTGGTGGGATCTCTCCTTACTCATGAGATCATGAAGCAAGGAAGAGAAAAAGAAAAGAAGAGAGAAGAGAAAAGAGTGGAGAAGTAAGAGGTAGAGAAGAAGAAGAAACGAATTGCTCTCAAGGCTTCTCAAGAGGAAAACAACTCAAGTGAAGACGAGTTTGAGGAATTGGCAATGATACCCAAGAGATTCTCTCGGTTCATGAAGTCCAACCGAGGAAGAATGTTCCAATGAAGAAGAGACTTCAAGAATAAGAACAAAGAAGAGGAGAATGATCAATCATTTGTTATGAGTGCTAGAAGCTGGGGCACATAAGATCGGATTGCCCTCAACTCAAGAAGAAGGGCTTTGAGAAGAAGAAGAAACACAAAGCCCACGATGCTACTTGGAGCGATAAAGAATCATCATCCGATGAAGAGGAGCATGAAAGGGCTAATCTTTGCCTCATGGCCATCGATGATGATCCTAAGGTAAACCCTGACTCATCTACTTTCGATTTCACGTTTGATGAACTTCAAGATGAATATAAAGAGTTGCAAGAGATTTATGGTGGGTTGGTGGAAAAATATAAGGAATTGGTTTTGAAAAATAAGAAAATAATTTCCAATTTGAAAAACCAAAACGATTATCTTTCTACAACCAACTCGAAACTTGAAAAGGATATTTTGGTTTTACAATATGACTTAAAATATTTTCAAGATGAAAATGTTGATTTAAACAATCTTCTTCCCAAAGTTCCCGATGATCACCACAAAGTGGTGAATGAGCTTAAGGCTTCTCCTAATGTAGTTGGGAAACAAGATTTTGAAAAAGCAAGTTCTTTTAAACCCAACTATATAAATAGGAACTTTAATGGCTACAAACAAAGAAGCTCTCAAAGGGATCTTAAAGGTAAAATAGTCAGAAGTGTATGTGTTTCTAAGGAACTAGTAGCCTCTAATAATATTCATGCTATTGCTTCTTGGATTCCTAAGGGAACCAAGTATTTGGGAGCTATCTCACATGGACCCTAAATGATTTGGGTACCAAAAATCAAGCACCAATCTTTGTTTGTAGGGGGCATTGCTACAAGGCCAAAGCTTCAAGTCAAAACACTTGGTACCTTGATAGTGGATGCTCAAGACACATGACCGGCGACAAGAGTAGATTTATGGAGCTAAAGCCAAAGAGTGGTGGAGTGGTGACATTTGGTGACAACTCCAAAGGCCACATTGAGGGTATTGGCTCCATTGGTAATCTCTATTCTATTCTCATTAAAGATGTGTAATACGTCAATGGTCTTAAACATAATTTGTTGACCATTAGTCAATTGTGTGATAAGGGTTTTAATGTCCCTTTTTATATTAATGGTTGCAAAATTGTATACATTAAAATAAATAAAATAATGTTAATTGGTCATCGTATAGGTAACATATACATGGTGCATTTAGATGACATTCATACATCCCATGCATGTTTGGTTGCACAAAATGAAAATGATGCATGATTATGGCATAGGAAACTAGGGCATACTAGCATAAGTGTTTTATAGAAATTGGTTTACTAAAATCTAGTTAGAGGTTTACCTAAGCTAAAATTTTCCTTAGATAAAATTTGTGATGTTTGTGCTAAAGGTAAACAAAAACGAACTTCATTTAAATTCATTAATGATGTTTCAACTAGTATGGTTTTACAATTGATCCATATGAATCTCTTTGGACCTATTAGGACAACTAGCTTGGGTGGAAAATCATATACCTGTGTTTTAGTTGATGATTTCTCTAGATACACTTGGGGTTCTTTTTTAAGTACAAAAGATGAGGCTTTAGAAAAATTCATCATATTTTCAAAAATTACTTAAAATGACATTGGTCAAAACATTTATCATATTAGAAGTGACCATGGAACGAAATTTCAAAATCTAGGTCGTGAGGATTTTTGTAACACTAATGGTATTAGCCACAATTTTCTCGCACCTCGCACTCCTCAACAAAATGGGGTAGTTGAGAGGAAAAACTATACTTTAGAAGAAATGGCTAGAACCATGCTTTGTGAAAACAATTTACGTAAGTATTTTTGGGCGGAAGCCACAAACACCGCTTGTTATATTATAAATCGAGTAATAATTAGACCAATTTTAAAGAAAACTCCTTATGAGATTTTAAAATCAAAGAAGCCTAACATTAGCTATTTTCATCCTTTTAAATGCAAGTGTTTTGTTTTAAACAATAGAAAAGGTCATTTAGGTAAATTTGATGCAAAAAGTGATGAAGCTATTTCCTTAGGTTATTCTTTAAACTCTAAAGTCTATCGAGTGTTTAACAAAAGAACCTTAGTTGTAGAAGAGTCTATACATGTGGTTTTCAATGATAACCTCCTTTTGAGGAAGGATTCTCGTGATGATGATGATGTAGGGATCATTGAAGCTAATGATGGTGGACAATCATCAAAGGTGGATGAGGTTCCAACCAAAGAAGAAGAAGCACAAGATCCTCCCATAGCTACCTAAGGGAACTCAACTATGTCAAAGATGGTGAAATCTTGAGTGATCCATCCAAGGGGGTAACCACTAGATCCTCTCTCAAATTGCTTAATAATGTTGTATTCATTTCATACATTGAACCTAAAAATATCAAAGAAGCATTAAAAGATGATTTTTGGATATTGGCCATGCAAGAAGTGCTTAATCAATTTGAGATGAGTAAAGTGTGGACATTAGTTGATAAGCCTAGTAATAAGTCTACTATATGAACTAAATGGTTTTTTAGAAACAAACTAGATGAGAGTGGTAACATAGTGAGGAACAAGGCTAGACTTGTTGCTCAAGGTTATACTCAAGAAGAGGGAATCGATTTTGATGAAACCTATGCACCTGTAGCTAGAATGGAAGCAATTAGGATGCTTCTTGCATTTTCATGTTATAATGAATTCGAGCTTTTTCAAATGGATGTTAAAAGTGCATTTTTAAATGATTTTATTGATGAAGAAGTGTATGTTGAACAACCACCCAGTTTTGAAGATCCAACTTATCCAAACCATGTTTTTAAACTAACTAAAGTTTTATATGGTTTGAAACAAGCTCCTAGAGCTTGGTATGCAAGGCTTTCAAACTTTTTGGTTGCAAAAGGTTTTGACAAAGGTAAGGTGGACACTACACTTTTCATTAAAACAAATGACAATGACATATTAGTAGTACACATTTATGTTGATGATATAATCTTTGGTTCTACTAATAAGTTTTATTGCCAATAATTTTCTAAGCTACTGAAAGATGAGTTTTATATGAGCATGATGGGGGAGCTCTTATTCTTCTTGGGGCTCCAAATCAAGCAAATGGGGGATGACATCTTCATCAATCAAGCTAAGTACATCAAGGATATACTCAAGAAGTTTGGCTTGGAGAATGTGAAGCCTCAAGCCAATCCAATGAGCTCATCAATTAAGCTTGACAAGGATGAAGGAGGTAAGAGTGTTGATTCTAAGCTTTATCATTCAATGATTGGTTCTTTGCTTTACCTTATCGTAAGTAGAACCGATATTATGTTTAATATTTGCTTGTGTGCTAGGTTCCAAGCTAGTCCTAGAGAATCACACCTTATAGCCATTAAGAGAATTTTTAGGTACCTTAGAGATACACCTTGTTTAGGTCTTTGGTATCCTAGAGACTCTTCCTTTAACCTACATGCTTATTCTGATGCAGATTATAGGGGTTGTAAGATAGATAGAAAAAGTACCTCAAGAACTTGCCAATCCCTAGGTAGTATGCTCATATCTTAGTTCTCTAAGAAACAAAATAGTGTAGCTCTATCTACCACCAAATCAGAATATATATCAGCCGAAAATTGTTGTGCTCAAGTCCTTTGGATGAAGCAACAACTTCTAGACTATGGAATTGATGTAGGTACCATACCTCTTAAGTGTGACAACACTAGTGCCATATGTCTCACTAAGAATTCCATCCAACATTCTAGAACCAAGCACATAGAGATAAAACATCATTTCATTAGGGATCATGTCTTAAAGAATGATGTTGTTCTAGAGTATGTTGATACCTCAAACCAACTTGTGGATAGCTTTACAAAACCATTAGACAAAGAGCGTTTTTGGACTCTTAGGAGAGAGTTAGGTCTAACTAGCCTATCTTGACCTTTTAGAGCCCTCAAGTGTAAAAAATTTTCTAGAATTTGAATGATGATCATGTTTATGTAATTTTGCTTCTTGATGCATCTATGCTTGTTGCTAGGGGAGTATGTATTTGTTTTAGTACATAAAATTTGCTCATTCATCATACACATGCATTTAAGATCGACTAAAATCCACTTTTTGAACTTAATTATGTTAAAAAATGCATTTATGGCAAAAAGGTATCGATACGTGTTGCTAAATGAGCTTCGATGTGGTTTTAACTGCATCGATACTACCGATATGGTGGATCGATACGCCACGTCAGTGTATCGATACGGTATGCCGCTGGAGTTTTAAATGGGGCATTAAAAGAGTGTTTCACTTTAATTAAAACTCAAATCCCTTTTTCTCTTAAACCCTAGGCCAATTTTCACTATAAACCCCCTCTAATCTCCTTGATTTCTCATACCGAACTCAAAATCTCTTGAGGGTTTTTACTTTACACATCAAGGATAAGCTTTGCTATTAATTTGGTGCATTATTCATCATTCATTCATCCAATTTCATAACTCAAGGTATTAAAACTTCTTTTCTTTCTTTTTAATTTTTGTTTAATTTTATTTAATGTTTTCAATCAATTTTTGTATACAAAGTATATCTATTTCAGTTACGCTAAGGTGTATCGATACGCTCTAGTCGTATGAGTATTAAAGTTTTTGTAAAAACTTTTTGAGGTCTGAAATTTTTTTATTCGAATATAAAAATATATAGTATATTTCAGTACATTGTTTTTAAAAAAAATCACCAAAATTTATTTTTATACTTGTATATATTTTTAACCTATAAAATATAGTGTTTTTAATAATACCTTGAATTATTGGAATATTTATTGGATCGAATGTGATGCTAATTGCATACATTGTTTTCGAATTGTTTTGATGCTTTCAAGTTATCATGAGGCTTAAAAAGAGACCAAGAAAAGAATTGCCTTCTATTTCTTCAAATCCCAATTCAGAAAATGAAGGTATTACTAAATCGAACCTTGGTTTTATTATCCAACACAGTTTCAATCCCCTTCGGCTTTAGCCCATTACAAACAATATTAAACTTTTTCTATGGTTGTATCTCTCACCCCTTTCTATGGTGCTTGGCTTAATGCTCGGAACTCTCAAGTCAATCACAATAATGATGAGGAAGAGGACGAGGATGAAGACGACGGGGACGAGTAGATGTTGTGCATCTCATTCCATATCATTTAGGATTTCTATTTTATTATGCATCTATGTTTTATGTTTAGGAACCCTATGCTTTGATTTATGTTTTGTTCTTAGGATTTCACTTCGGATATAAGTTTGAAGTTATTCGAACTTATATTGCTTTGAATTTTAATTTGAAGTTTAACGATGTTATGTTGCTTTAATTATTCTTTACTTTGTGCTACATTGCTCTATATCTTGTCTATATCCCTTGGTTCTATGCATTGATTTTGATCTAACAAAAAGGGAGAGAAGTGTAAAATATAAGTTTTTACAAACTTTTGAAAACCAATCTTAAATTAAGGGGAGTAAACTTTTTAAAGTTTTTAAAAATACTTAAAAATTTACTTTAGTCTTGTTATATAAAATGGGGGAGATTGTAAAACCTAATTTGATTTTGATATGACAAATTTGAATAATGACTTATTTGCAAATATAAATAAATTTTTAAGTATTTCAAAGTCGCACAAATTGACAAGACATTTGAACCAAAACTGATTTTAAGTCAAAATATTCAAACCAAACAAAATTTTCTAAGTGTTTTTCAAGCCAAGACTAAATAGTTAGGCTAAGGTGTATCGATACGCTCTAGTCGTATCGATACAGTTTTACGTTACTAGAATTTCAATCGATAAAAGCGTACCGATACGGTTATACCTATATCGATACGGTATTCAATCTGGGCTTACTTTTATGCTTTAACGTACCGATACGGTTGTCCCCGTATCGATACGATTTAGTTTGATTCGATAAGTCTTTGCATTTAATAATATAGTTGTTGCTTGTCAGTAATGAAATCAGCAAATTTCAAATGGTCGTTGAACTGCATCGATACGCCCTTATAGCGCATCGATACACTTTTTGCTTAAGTTTTTCTCAAGATTCCAACGAGCAAAATCTGTATCGATACGGTCTTTGGGTATCGATACAGTCTTTGGGTATCGATACGCCCCTTGTTTTACACTATAACCGTATCGATACGCCTATACGCATATCGATATACCCCTCTTAAATGTACACAACAACTATTTCTGTTTTGAGACATGTATCAATACGAGCTTTCGTGTACCGATACGGTAGGTTGCAGAAGTGTATTATTGCGGAAAAAAATGAGCCCAACGGCTCAATTGATGATCTCAACCATCAAAACGGCTAGAAATCAATGCAAGGGTATAAAAACAAGCCTCCAAAGCTACAACAACAATTATTGAACTTATTTGCAATAATCCAAGCATACATCCAAACCCTTGAGCATATAGTGTCAAATTTTTGTAACTCCCACTTGTGTAATTTTCATTGTATCATTTTCTTTCATGTTTGGGGAGTAATTAATTGTAATTGGGCAATATATCAACCTTGTTAGAGGTATTTTTTAGATTGCCATTTCTTCTTTGTATTAAGAGAGTCTTGGTTAATCTTTGGGTAGAAAGATTAACCGGTTTGTAAGGTTTCTTCCTAATCCGACAAAATGGGAAGAATTTTTAGCGAAATGAGTTGAAAATCCTTAGTGGGAGCTAAGGTAGTGGATGTAGAGCTTGTTCTAAGCTTAAACCACTATAAATTGCCTTGTTTTCAATTTTCACATTTTCAATTTGCTCTCTTCAATTTTAAAAACCCAATTCACCACTTCTTAGCCAATTTTATTTCAATTGACCCACTCAAAAAATATAATATATATATATATATATAATTATATTAACAAAATTTTAGAGTTATTTTTAATTTATTCTCCTCCAAATATTTACATATTTTTATTACACTATGAATAGAAAATCAACACAAAATATTGATTTGAGAAGTATTCTACTGCCTAATATTTATTTGGAAATTCAATAATTAAAGGTAATTTATTCCTAAAATATTTTTATTACCCTTTGAGTCGTACATTGATTTTTTTAAGTGTTTACTGCTTTCAAAGGATTTTATAGTTTTTAATTGCTTTTATTATATTTTTTATATTATTAGACCTAGTTTTTGCATATACTACAGTTATGTTTTATTGAATTTGTTCTAGTATTGAGAAGACATTGGCACTAAAAATAAGCCGAACCCGATTTCGCACACCCCTAGGTCGGACGAACGATGGTGGCTTGAAAGGGATTAAGGTTTTTTTTCCTTTTTGGGTGAAAAAATGAACTTTTAAGACTTCAGGAGTGAAATTAAAAACACACCTTTTGTTTATTAAGGTGCACGTCATCAGGGTAACGAAAACAAACATTTTAGTGACTAGAAGTTTACACAACAAAAACGTAAGTGATCAAAACGTTCAATTTTTGAAATTGGTGACTAAACGTAAGTGACCATTGCAGTAGTTTACCCTTATTTTTTCCACTGCCACATCAGCAAGATGTTAACGTTTAACGACAACAAACATCTCAGTGACCAAAAGTTTACAGATCGAAAACGTAAGTGACTTTATTGGTCGAATTTAAAAATCGATGATTAAAATTGTACTCAGCGAAAACATAAGTAAATCGAAAACATAAGTGACTTTATTGTAATAATTTACCCTTATTTTGTTATTTATCGCGTGATTGATTATATCGGTTTCTCTTAGAGGAAAAATGTGGTGGAAGTGAAACGGAAAATTCATCAACATTATATTGTTCAAATGTGAATTCGACGAACTTCAGTTTTCAACCACGTCCAATGATTGTCACCGAAGTGTTAAGGTGAAGAAATGCGGAATTCGAATAGTGTATCGGAATAATTTGAAAGACATGTAATAATTCGAACAGTTTTCAAATTTCTTTTTGATAAAAGAACAGTTTTCAAATTTACATCTCTACGCTTGGGGGCATAATTTCCGTTAGATTTTCAAACAAAAAAAAATCTATTTTAAAAATTGTAATTTAGAAAAAAAATGATATTTTGTATTAGAGAAAAGAAATTTATACCCCTACGCTTGAGGCATAATTTCTGTTAAATTCTCAAACAAAGAGAATCTATTTTGAAAAATTATACTTTAGAAAATAAAATAATATTTTGTATTAGAGAGAAGAAATTTACACCCCTACGCTCGAGGCATAATTTCTGTTAGATTCTCAAATAAATGGAATTTATTTTAGAAATTATAATTTAGAAAAATTGATATTTTGTAATAGATATTAACGAAAAGCGGCACCCCTTACGCTCGAGGTACGTTTTTTAAGATAATCCCTAAGAAATTTATGACCCTACGCTCGAGGTACGTTTTTTAAAATAATCCCTAAGAAATTTATGACCCTACGCTTGGGGCATAATTTCCGTTAGATTCCCGAATGAAGGGAATCTATTTTGAAAATTATGATTTTAGAATTAAAAATGATATTTTCGTAATAGGACTAACGAAAAGCGGCACACTTTATGCTCGAGGTACGTTTTTCACAGTATTCCCTAATAAAAGGTTTTAGTTTAAAATTCAATTAAACAATATATATATATATATATATATATATTATTCATGTAAATAATTCATACAACTTAAAATATACAAACATGACATACAAAATATAAAAAAATAAAATACACAGACAGTTACTGAACTTTAGTAAAAAAACAGAGGGTAAACTACTGCGGTGGTCACTTATGTTTCCCTTCAGTATAAAGTTGGTCACCGATTTTGAAAAATGACCAGTAAGGTCACTTACATTTTCGGGACGTAAATTTTTGGTCACCAACCGTTTCGTGCCGTTAAACTTTAACGGTTTTCTGACCTGGCAATTGAAAAAAAATAAGGGTAAGCAACTGCAATGGCCCCAAAATTCCCAAAATTTCAGAAAACCCCCAAATTCATAAATCCGTAAATCCTTAAATACCTAAATCCCTCAATCTGGTCACTCCTATCGTCGTTGGCCACGATTCCGGCGACAGAATGGAGCGTCCTCCTTTCTCCCAAACACCCATGCACCAATCGTCATCGTTTAATCGTCGCTTGTTGCAAATCGATCGAATGAATTTTTCAAATATTTCAACCTTCGTCTGACATTTAGCACGACTCCGGTCAATTTTTAGCAGCAGCGTGGTAGGGTAAACGGTCATGGTGGTCCGTCGACGAATGTGGCGGGCGGCGGCGTTACAATCGGCGATGGAATCGACTTAAATCGCGATTTAAGTTTTGGTGAGTTGGAGATTTCGAATGTGGAGGTTATTTTGTGAATTTTGAAAATTTAGGGATTTTTTTAACTGCCGGATTCGAAATTCGTCAAAATTTAACGGCATCAAATGGTTGGGTGACCAAATGTTTACGTCTCGAAAATGTAAGTGACCTTACTGGTCGTTTTTCAAAATCGGTGACCAACTCTGTACTGGGGAAAAACATAAGTGACCACCGCAGTAGTTTACCCAAAAACAAAATGGTAGTCAAACTTTCAAAAATCACAAAATGACAATTAAACTTTATGTTTTATAACAAAACGGTAACAACATGTTAAATCTCGTTAAGTGTGTGTTATAAAATTTGGAATAATAACACATTTAGTCTTTCATATTTATACATTCAATCAATTTAGTCTTAATTCGAAATAATTCACTAAATTTAGCCCTCGTTATTTACACATTCTTATGGTAACATGATAAACAATTACAATTAAATTTTTATAGGAACTCGAAAACTCGACTCGACTCGACTCGAAAAAATTTCAAATAAAGTTTGAGTTGTAAAATATCACACGTCAACTCGAATAGCTTGAAATTTTTTGACTCGACTCGATCGAACGCCCACCTCTATCTTAAGATATGACGCGTCAACTCGAATAACTCAAAATATTCGAATATTTTAATTCATTTTCCCTTTAAATTGAATATTTTTAAAATACAATATTTAATACTTTCATATTTAAATCACATCTATTATTTAATAACAACTTTAAATATTTGATTTAAATTAAAAATATTCAATTTTAAAGAAAAAAAGATTGATTTAAAATATTCGAATAATTAATTAAATGAAGTTTGAGTTGTAAAATATGACGCGCCAACTCGAATAACTCGAAATTTTTTGATTCAACTCGATCGAACACTCACCTCTATCTTAAGATTTGACGTGTCAACCTGAATAACTCGAAATATTCGAATATTTTAAATCATTTTTTCTTTTAAATCAAATATTTTTAAAATATAATATTTAATATTTTCATATTTAAATCACATCGAATATTTAATAACTACATTAAATATTTGATTTAATTTAAAAATATTTGATTTAAAAGAAACAAATTGATTTAAAATATTCGGATATTTAATTAAATTTTTATAGGAACTCAAAAACTCAACTTGACTCGAATCGAAAAAATTTCAAATAAAGTTTGATTTGTAAAATATGACGCGTCAACTCGAATAACTCAAATTTTTTTACGCGACTCGATCAAACGCTCACCACTATCTTAAGATATAACGCTTCAACTCAAATAACTCGAAATATTCAAATATTTTAAATCATTTTTCTTTTAAATCACATTGAATATTTAATAACTACTTTAAATATTCGATTAAATTTAAAAATATTCTATTTACAAGAACAAAAATGATTTAAAATATTTGAATATTTAAAGTAGTTATTAAATATTCAAAAATTTAAAAGAAAAATATTTAAAGTAGTTATTAAATATTCAAATATTTTAAATCAATTTTTTTCTTTTAACTTGAATATTTAAAGTAGTTATTAAATATTCGATATGATTTAAATATAAAATATAAAATATTCTATTTTAAAAAATATTCGATTTAAAAGAAAAAAAATATTTAAAATATTCGAATATTTCGAGTTATTCGAGTTGACGCGTCATATCTTAAAATAGAGATGAGCGTTCAATTGAGTCGAGTCAAAAATATTCGAGGTATTCGAGTTGACGCGTCATATTTTACAATTCAAACTTCATTTGAAATTTTTTTCGATTCGAGTTGAGTCAAGTCAAGTCGAGTTTTCGAGTTCCTATAAAAATTTAATTTTAATTATTTATCATATTACCATACTTTGAAATTTTGCTTTAAGGACCAAATTGAAAGAATGCATAAAAAATAAGGGCTAAATTTAGTAAATTGTTTCAAATTAGGACTAAATTGATTGAATGTATAAATATGAAGCACTAAATGTGTTATTATACCAAATTTTATAATCGACACTTAACGAGATTTAACGTCTAGTTACCATTTTGTTATAAAACATAAAGTTTAATTGCCATTTTGTGATTTTAAAAGTTTGGTTACCATTTTATTTTGTTTTTTTTACCAAAGTTCAGTAACCGTCTGTATACTTTACCCTATAAAAAATAGGGTTAACTACTGGAATAGTCACTTATATTTTCCCCCAGTACAGAGTTGGTCACCGATTTTGTAAAACGACCAGTAAGGTCACTTACGTTTTCGGGGAGTAAACTTTTGGTCACCCAGTCGTTTATTGCCGTTAAACACTAATGGATTGCTTACCTGGCAACGAAAAATAAGGGTAAATTACTGCAATGGCCATTAAAGTTTATCTCGTGTACATTTTTGCTCCCCAATTTTAAAAAATAAACATTATAGTCACTAATAAAAATGTTTCTTTATAATTTCACCCTTAAATTTTTTAAAATTCATTTTTCAACCCTAAAACTTTACAATCAATTAGTACACTAATATTATAAATGCTTAGATGAAAAATAGGTGCCCAAAATATACTCTTTTTAAACTTAGGTGCCCAAATTGCTCCTATTTAATAATTAAACTTACAAATTGCTCCTATATTTTTTACTTTGAAATATTTTTATTATTATTATAATAACATGTCATGCCATTTTTTATTATTTTTAAATTAAAATAATTTTAAAATAAAATTAGTTTTATTATTATTAAATTTAAAATATTTTAAAAAATATTAGTTTTTAAAATAATTTAGGTGTCTAAAGTATTTTTTTTGTAAAAATTGGTGCCCAAAGTTTCTATAGGTACAATTTTAAGTGCCCGGTTGTTAAATGGGTGTTAAAAAAAATTCAACCAATCGGTGCTTGACACGTGACATTAATTTTTTTTAAAATTTTTTTAATGGAAAATACTCAGAATTTTCAAATTATTATAAAATCAAAAAATTTTACAAGCTCCACAAAACAAGCCTTAAATTCATAAAAAATCCCAAACTTTCTTCGTCGACTGTCGCCGGTTCCGCCGCCAGTTGTCGTCGCTGACCGCACCTACTTGGTCGTCGGGTCAAGGCGACAATTTTCCCTAACACGACGTCACCGGAAACGCCCAATGGTGTGCAGCCGAACATCAAACGCGAACGTCAATTTCGTGTTTGACGTTTGGCTGCACGTCGTTGGGCGTTTCTGTCGACGTTGTGTTGGAAAAAATGATCGCCTTGGTCTGGCGACCAAGTGGGAGCGGTCAGCGACGACAACTGGCGGCGAAAGCGACGGCAATCGACAACGAAAGTTTGGGAATTTTTAGGGATTTAGAGACTATTTTGTGAAGCTTGTCAAATTTTGAGATTTTATAATAATTTGAAAGTTCTAAGTATTGTCCATTAAAAAATATTAAAATTAATGCCACATGTCAAGTACCGATTGGTTGACAATTTTTCTAACACTCATTTAATAGCCGGACACCTAAAATTATAACTATGGTAAATTTGGGCACCTATTTTTACAAAAAAATACTTTAAACACCTATATTATTACAAAAAGAAATATTTTTTAAAAAATATTTTAAATTTAATAATAATAAAAATAATTTTATTTTATTTTAAAATTATTTTTAATTTAACAATAATAAAAAATGACATGTCATGTACACCCGACAAATATATATGATAAAAAAGGGGAAATGAAGGTGAGGGTTAGGAGGCTCAAACCTGAGACCTCAGCCCTCACCACCCAACACGCTAACCATTTGAGCCAAGGCTCATTTCTGTTATTGCCTCCCCCTTTTTACCCTTTAAGGTTAACGTAAAATCGTTTATATCTGCATTTAATTAAAGACGCGTCTGTTCACCTACCCATTTTTACTCTACCAGCCATCTATTCGAATCACCAAAAGAAAGTTCTCCCCCTCTTCCCGATCTCCGTCCATCTCCGGCACCTCCGTGCCAAGGCATGTAACACCCGGGTTTAGGGTTGGGTGAAAAATAATATTTTAATATTATTTGGGTCTCGGTTTATGATTAAATAATATTATATATTATTTGGACCTTGTGTCTTTCTTTATTTTCAAAATAAACATTTTATGTTGGGCTAATTTGAAATGAAACTAAAATTTCATGGATTTTAAAGTAAGGGAGAGTTGCCATCTCATTAATGGCAAAAGGGTAAATAAAATGAACTTTTAAAATTAAAACCCCTTTATGTTAAAATAAGCCTTGTCTTCATCTTCTTTATTCCCCTTTTTCATTTTGACGACATGGAAGCCCTCTCACTCCCCCTTTCACCATTTCATCTCTTCCAACTTCATCTTTGGAGCTTTTCAAAAGGTAATTGTGTTTTTGACTTGGCCTTGGTCTCCTCTTCATTTTGGTATCTTTAGATTTCACTAAAACTATGTATTTTGTAATTTGGGTTTTTGAAAGTTTAGGTTAAAGGATGGAGCTTTATGGGTTTTTACTAAAGCTTTTGATTTATAATAGTTAGATATGGTGTTTATGAATCAAATAGTCCAACATATATAAATTTTAGAGTATTTTAAATGAATTCCCGAATTTGAGTATAAATGGGGTTTTTGGAGGGTTTTGGGTGAGTTTTGGGGGTTGTTTTAGGTAGGAATTGATAGCCCAATGGTAGTACTATGGTTAGGGGTTGATTTGGGATCATTTATGGGTGCAATGGGTGTTGGAAACATGGATTTTGGATGTGGTTTTAGGGCTGTCCGAAATTGCTAAAAATGGGGTTTGGTCATGGCTTGCAACATTGTAAATTGTACTTGAATTGTGTTCCGGGTTGGTCTTTTGATGTTGGGCTGATTTGAGATTGTTTGAATGGTATTGAGGTTGTTTAGAAGCGAGCATTTGCATTGGAGAAGCTTCGGGAAGAAATCCGGAAACTTGAAGGTGTTGCTTGCTTGGTAGTTAAGTTTGGAGGTGGAGGTGAGTGGTTAAATATTTTTAAAATGGTTTTGAGTATTTGGTTCAAGCATGTGAACCTAGGATGGGCTTGGTAAACTCACCTAGAGTTGGGATTAGAGTGGTAGCCTAATCCCAAGCTTTGATTAGAGACTTTGATTGCACTCTTTAATGGTTGTATATGTCTCGTGTTAAATTGTGATGGTGTTGATTATGTATATGTTGTATACATGTATGTTGAGGCATGTTTGATGCATTGTTATATGCATGTTGATGATAGATATGATATGGTTATACACATGTGTAAAATATGATGTGATATGGTTGTTAATGATGTACATGTGGTGTTGACGTGTGAAATGATATTATGAGGTGGTTGCATGATCCGAGGATCATGGTGAGTACATGCTAGGCATGGAAATGTGGTTTGTGCATGACGGTAAGTCATGGTGAGTACGTGCTAAGCACGGAAGTGTTATAAATTGATATTGAGAAAGATTAGTAAAAGGTGTAGTATTGGCACTAGTATGCTTGGGTACAAATGATCGATCATTAGGATGTTTAGTGTGCACACGTGAGTCAAAATGCGCGCGTGGTCTTGATGATGGTAGTCATCAAGATGGAGTACGGGTTCGCCCGGAAATCTTTTATATATAATAGTCGGTGATGAGTGGAATCTCATCGACGTGCGTGAGGATGAGTGGAATCCCCTCCGCGTGAAATGATGCGTGAGGATGAGTGGAATCCCCTCCGCGTGAACGGTGATGAGTGTAATCCCACCGTCAGGTAATGGTTGAGTTGTTGGATGTGAGTTCCAACGGTTATCCGCGTATTCGAGTCATAGCTAGGTGCCAATACGGATTGTAGTTTATGTTGCCAATATGTGGTTAATTGTGAGCCAATGTGATTTGGGATGTGTTGCTAACATGGTTTAATATATGTGATTTCCTATGTTGTGGATTTAAGCATGTTGAGCATGACATGATATTGAATATATGTTCATGCATCATCTATAATTATGGCTCGCGTGGATCGGAGGTAAGATCATGCATTTTATCTTGGTTGTAGCTCGTGCTTGGACCCTGCATTGTCGAAGGTTTGTTTTATGGGCTTACCCTCACTAAGCTTTTATGCTTACGCTCTCTTTTGTTCGACAATGCAGATCAATGGCTTGTGGGTGGCAAGGGCAAGGAAAGGCCTCCAAGTGTTGCTTACGGTTAGCTCAAGTATGATAGTTAAATTTAAGGATTGTAATAGTAAATCAATGGGATATGTGTCGTGTTATGATGCTTTTGGAATATATTGTTGTTGTTTAGGAGCATGTTAGACTCCTCGTATGTGTTTGTTAATTTGGCTTTTGGGATGTATGCCTTGCTTGAAACCATGTTAGTATTTTGCTATCTAGAATTGCTAAGTGTTGAATATGTTAAAGCTTAATATCTATAATGACATGTATGGATGTGTGGCTTATGATGTTGTGCCTTAGTGTTTAGCCTTGTTTTAATGATGTTCAAGCATGCTTATATGTTGGTTTGCCTTAGGTTTAATTGTTAAAGTGTTGTAGGGTGTTTTGGTGGTGTTTTGGGGCACCCTTGTGCATTAAAACAGCCAAAAAGGAGTTTGCAGACAGGGGCGTAACGAAATGGGCCACCTTGTTTCGATACGGTCCCTTTGCATTTGGCCAGCCGTTTCGAAACGGATAGGGGCTGTTTCGGTACGTTTTTGCTACTGGAATTTTAAGAAATTGACGAGATATAGGCGTACCGAAACGGGTCCTTGCTGTTTCGAAACGGTCAAATCTCGTTGACCACGAGAAGTTGACCGTTAGGGTCGTTTCGATACGGGTCACCCCTGTTTCGAAACGATCTCCCTATGGTTGACCCTGGCCTGTTGACTAAGTCAAGGCGTATCGAAACACCCTAAGGGCGTTTCGATACGGCCTGCTGTAAAGGGCTAAAATGAACTGTTTATTGTATCGTTTGATTGGTCGATGTTAAATTGTTTGTATTTTCCGCTGTTGTGCTTCACATAGGCTTTAATTATGCCTATAGACAAGATAAAGTTAAAAGGAAATTTTCTGGGTCGTTAACCGAGGGGGAACCTTAACGGGTTTCGCTTCGGTTTTCCTCATGTGGCCCACTCAGATCGGTCATCCGACCAGACCGGAACGAGGGGGTTACAAGGCATTCCCCGCCGAGCCCTGACCAAAACCCTCATCTCCACGCGTCGTCTGCCCTCCCCGATCACCGTGAAACACCATTCAAAGCTTCGTCGAATCCCTAGCGCCGCCGCCTCAGTTTTGCTCAATTTCCGACCGTCCTCATCGTCAGTTCAAGGAACGTCCGTCAGATCTCGGCTCCCCTCGTCGTACCATGCAAAACCCATATCGTTCTGCACCCAACCAACGCCGGCGAAGCCCCTATCGGAGCTACGTAAGTGTCGACAATCTTTTGTTTTTCCACGAGGATTCCAGTTATTTTTCCTGCGATTTCGGGCTTGTGTGGGTTGGGTTAGATGTATAATCGAATCTGCCATTCATTTTCAGGTGAAATGGAGCCATTCCGAGCCTCCGGCGACGTTCCAGTCACCGTCCGACGGTTGTCTCCATTTGGGTAAATGAGTTGGCCTAAACCGACTGGACCGGTTGGCCTATCAACCAAACCCGAGCCAAAACCCAGCTGGCCCAAAACCCAAACCCAGTCAAGCCTGACCCGAACCGGTCAGACTCGACCTGACCTGTCTCTAACCCCAATCGACCCGTGTCCGAGTCAACTCACTGAGTCAACTCGCCTGAGTTGACTATGTGAGTTAACTCACCGAGTCAACTCAATTGACCCCATGTTGGCTGCTGACGTCATCATGGCGTCAGCGTTGACACTGACTCTGTTGACTTTGACATGCTGACGTCAGCACTGACTTGCTTACGTCAGCGCTGACTTGCTAACGTCATCGTTGACTTACTGACGTCAGCGCTGACTTGCTGACGTCAGCGTTGACTTTGACCAAAAAGTCAAAATTTCTAAAAAAGCCCTATTTTATGTTTTTCGACGTCCTGAGTCTGTTTTTGAAGCCCGTTTTGCGAAAGTTCGACTCTAAGACCCCTGAATCTGACCTTAAACACAAATCATGCATATGTACTTAATTATTCTATTTAGATAACAGTAAATCGAATAAGTGACTAAAATAGTGTATTAACTGTGTAAAGGTACCTGAGACTCGTGTGACCACTCTCCAGCTCAACCTAGCTCCTCTCGACCCGCTCACCCTCACGCTTCAGTGAATATCAGTATGAATTCAAACTCTATGTATAAGAACAATTTTAACTCTTTTTTCACATTATGACCATTACTCTTTCTTGATCTAGGATCTGACCCTGTATCCGAGCGTACTGAGGCAGGTGTCCGTTAGACCCTTCTCTGACCAGCTTTTAAGGTGTGTTCCATGTGTGCTATATTATGTTGAATGGATTGTATAATGATTTAATCATGAATAATATTATGTTTGATGAATATTTCAACTGTTATTGAGATTGCATCACTATGTTGGAAAATGAGATGAAATGATCAACTGGATATATGATGACATTCTCTGCGTACCTGGTGTATGTATGTTCAATATGTATACTTGTTATGTGATTGCTTGATCTGTGATGGTATTGCCTGGCTGTCTGATGAACTTGATAGTATGATCTGTTAGCTTGATCTATAATGTTACAATCTGTTTGCATAATGAATGATGAGAATGTCTGCTCTGCTCAATGGTATGCCCACTTATCTGTCAAAAGCATGAATCTTCCGTTTCTGAAACTCTGAATAAAATATGTATGTCACATGTATTCTGTTGCTCATGTCTAAAATTTGTACACTGATTACTATCTGGGGTATACTGTTGGGTTATGTTATGAAGTTTCTGTAGGTACAGCCCTGATCCAGCTGGTAAATCCTTATGGACTCAAGGTCTCCCCTTGAGTAGGTATCGATGCTTTAACATGGGTAAATCCTTATGGACCTAAGGCAACCCTTAGGTGGCACCTATGCCCATCGAGCCTAGGGTAAGTCCCTATGGATACAGTTCTGGGGGACTGCATTTGGTGTAAGGTTGGATGGTAGTCACTAGTAAACCCTTGCATACACTCGAGCATTTGTATTGATCTGTTATGTGTTGTTATGATATGATTGATATGTATTTGTATGCTTGTTTGATCTGCACTTATTGGAACACACTGAGCTTCCTAGCTCATGCCCTCCTCTTCTCCCCTTTCAGATACTTGTGATAGGCTACCCCTTTTGGACCCGAAAACTGGAGGATCGACACATTTGGCTCTAGACTGTTGTAATGTTCTTATCTTCCAAACTGTATGTATTTGGGTGACTTATGCCTATATTTTGATACGACTTATATTTTGGTTTTGCCGGATGTTGGCGTTAGTTTATAACTAAACACTTTATGCTTTCATATCACCTATTTGTAACCACGTGTTACTAAACTATTACTTGATATTTTGAGATGGATTTGAAAGCAATATTGATAGATTTTATAATCGTTCCGAGAATAGTATTGTTATATCTTCGTTAACAGGTTTTATGGTATGGTTTGTAAATCTCCCGTAAGGGGGAACTATGTCAGTTTTGATATTTTGACTGAGATGTTTCACAAGAGTTTGATTATAGGTTGTGACCACCTGGAGTTAGGTTAAACGCATAAGCGGGTCCGGGTGGTTACATTTAGTGGTATCAGAGCTTTTAGTTTTAAAAACTTCGGACTGTGTATGAGTCCATTTTACGCAATGTTTGAAAGTTTTACAAAAAGGTGTTTTGAAATGAGCTAAGTCACCCAATTTTGTCTGCTTAATTGTGTTCGATTCTCCATTGCTATGAACAGACTCTAAGCTTATTCCTTGTAGAGACCCTATGCTATGAGTGCTGTAAGAGGACGTCGACCTATTCGGAAATGTGGTAGACCTGTCCGGTTTGCCAATGCTATGAATGATCCGGTGGTTGAGACACCTAGTTCAAATCCTGTCCCTGGTCCTACCGAGCCTTCCGTACCATCTGGCCCTACTGTAGTGACTGCTCCTCAGTCTGCCCCTGGGATCGATATGTCTACTCCTGTTAGAGGAGCATCGTCTTCTTCTGAGCCTCCCACATCTGTTACTGACGAAGCCCTTAGTAGGCAGTTTTTGTAGTTGATTACTAGTGCGATTAGAGCAGCTGGTATTGTCCCTAAGGTTCCCATCTCTCAGACTTTGATCACGAATGGGGCGAGAACTTTTGATGGCCCTACTGGTGGAGCCCCGACCGAGGCAGAGGAATGGCTCCACGATCTGGAGAGGCGTATGGATTCTTTGGGTCTTGAGTCACCCAAGAGATATTTGGGAGCCGTCTCTATGTTGTATGGGAAGGCTCGTACTTGGTGGGAATCTGTGGTTAGTAGTGTTCCTGCGGCCCGTTTGACTTGGGACTTTTTCAAGGAGCGCTTCAAGAGCCGCTTTGTTGGTGAGCGCTACATGAGGCAGATGCAAGAACGATTCAAAACCTTGACTCAGGGAGATATGTCTGTATCCGAGTAGGAGACAAAATTCTTGGGCTTGCTCAGATTTGGGGCTAGTTTAGTGCCTACCGATAGGGAAAAATGTCGTAAATTTTTTATGGGGTTGAGATATGAGCTATGTGTACATGTTGTTGGTCATCTGAATAAGGACTTCGATACTTTAGTTGAGAAAGCTAAAGACCTGGAAGAAGTTGAACTAGCAGCCACTGGTGGAGGTAGAGTTGACCGAGAGCGGTCTAAGAGGCCTCATAATCCTGAGCCTTCCTCACGTCATAGAAAGAGGAATCGCACTTCTGGTCATCAGAGAGGTAATTTTGAATCTAGGCTTGAGGCTTCTTCGACTCTGGCTGCTAGTAGAGGTGATTTGTCTGGTTTCACCCCTATACCCCTTTGTGTGCATTGTGACAAGCGACATGGGGGGCGAGTGTAGAAAGAAGACCGGTACATGTTTTCGATATGGGTTCGGAGACCATTTTCTGAAGAATTGCTCTGTCCCATCTTCTGCACCTCAGGCATCCTCCCAGACCCCTGCATGCTTATAGACATCCGTACAGACTCCGGCCAAGGGTCCTAGTTAGAGTAGACCTTCTGCATCTGCTGCTAGGACAGACTCTAGAGCGCGGTCCTATCAGAGTGGGGGACCAGTTTTGTCTGAGGCTAGGCAGCCAACACTTGTATATGCTACCAGGCGACATGATGATAGAGATGAGCCAGATGTTATAGAAGGTACATTTACCATCTTCTCTGTTCCATACTTTGCATTGCTCGATAATGGTTCTACCCACTCCTACATTTCAAGATATGTTTCCCGAGACCTTTCATTTCCGATAGAAGCCACAAAGAATGTTGTTACAGTTATTAGCTCAATAGGTTAGTAAGTGACCATTGACAAGGTGTTTAGGCGTTGTCCTCTTGAGGTTCAAGGGGAAATCTTTATGGTTGATCTTATGGAACTTCCAATGGAGGAGTTCGATATGATCTTGGGTATGGATTGGTTGACCGAGCACCAGGTTAACCTTGATTGTGAATTGAAAATAGCAACCTTAAGAACTTCTGATGGTCAGTTAGTGGTTCTAATCGGTAAACGTCGAGGTTACTTGTCTAATGTAGTATCTGCTCTGACCGTCGACAAAATGATTCGGAAGGGATATGAGACCTTCATTACTTGTCTTCTGAATACGAAGGGTTCTCTATCCAAGATTGAAGAAATTCGCACTGTTAGTGAATTTCCTGATGTCTTTCCCGAAGAGTTGCCTGGGTTACTTTCGGATAGGGATGTTGAGTTTGAGATTGAGACTTATCCGGGGTCTGCACCTGTATCCATGAATCCCTATCGTATGACCCCTAAGGAGCTTAAGGAGTTGAAAATTCAGTTGCAAGAGATGCTTGATCGAGGTTTCATTCGACCTAGCTCTTCACCTTGGGGAGCTCTAGTCCTCTTCGTCAAGAAGAAAGATGGTTCACTCCGATTATCGGAAGTTGAACAAACAGATAGTTAAGAACAAATACCCGTTACCCAGGATTAACGATTTGTTTGATCAATTTTGGGGAGCCACAATTTTCTCAAAGATTGATCTTCGGTCTGGATACTATCAACTGAAGATAAAGGGATCTGATGTTGCGAAGACAACTATCTGCACTAGATATGGGCACTATTAGTTTCTTGTGATGCCTTTTGGTTTGACCAATGCACCTGCGGCCTTCATGGACATGATGAACCGTGTGTTCTAACCCTATATAGACCGGTTTGTTGTCGTGTTTATTGATGATATCTTGGTTTATTCTCTGACAGAATCTGAGCATGTTGAGCATTTGAAAATTGTTCTGCAAACCTTGAGAGAGCATCGTCTGTATGCTAAGCTGAGCAAGTGTGAATTTTGGCTCAGAGAAGTGACATTTCTGGGACATGTTGTATCAGCTCGAGATATCCAGGTTGATACTAGTAAGATCGAGGCTATCACCAGTTGGAAGCAACCCAAGAATGTTTCTAAGATCTGTAGCTTTCTAGGTTTAGCTGGTTACTACCGCCACTTTGTCGAGGGTTTCTCCATCATTGCTGCCCCTTTGACAAAGCTCTTGAGGAAGAGTGTTCCTTTTGCTTGGTCTGATGCCCAGCAAGCTAGTTTTGAGAAACTGAAGGCAGTCTTGACTCGAGCCCCGGTTCTTTCACAACCCGAGTCTAGGAAGGACTTCTCAGTGTATAGTGATGCCTCACACTCCGGGCTTGGTTGTGTACTGATGCAGGATAGGAAGGTAATCACTTATGCATCACGTCAGTTACGACCAAATGAGTGTAACTATCTGACCCATTACCTTGAGTTAGTTACGGTGGTCTTTGCTTTAAAAATCTGGAGACACTATCTCTTCGGAGAGAAGTGCTATATCTTTACTGATCACAAGAGCTTAAAGTATATTCTCACTCAGAGGGATTTAAATATGAGGCAACGTCGTTTGGTTGAGCTTCTAAAGAACTATGACTGGGTGATTGAGTACCACCCGGGAAAAGCCAATGTTATTGCTGATGCTTTGAGTCGTAAGACCATATCCGACCCGAGATCCCTGTTTGCCAGGATGAGTATTTATAGTGATGGCAGTTTGCTAGCTGAATTGCAAGTTAAACCAACTTTGGCCGAAGAGATTAAGGCCAAGCAACTCTTAGACAGTTCCTTACTTCCAGTCATGCAACAAGTTGAGCAGGGATCCACATATGTTTATGCCTTTGATCAGGATGGCGTCTTGTGCTTCAAGGGTTGTTATTGTGTCCCTGATGATGTCGACCTGAAGCGAGCCATACTTAGTGAGGCTCATAGCAGCCCTTACGCTATGTATCCTGGTGGAGACAAGATGTATCAGAATCTGAAGCAAAGGTACCGCTGGGAGGGTATGAAGAAGGATATATCAGATTATGTATCGAAGTGTATGACTTGTCAGCAAGTTAAAGCGGAACATCAGCATCCTTCTGGTTTATTACAACCCATTAAGATTCCTGAGTGGAAATGGGAGCGTATCACGATGGATTTAATTACCGGGTTGCCTCTAACTCCTTCTAAAAAGGATTCTGCCTGGGTTATTGTTGATCGACTCACCAAGTCAGCTCACTTTATTCCTGTACGAGTTACTTATTCTTTAGAGAAGCTGGCTAGGCTGTATATCTCAGAGATCGTCAGATTGCATGGGGTACCCTTATCTATCATATCAGGTCGAGATCCGAGGTTCACTTCTCATTTCTGGTCGGCCTTGCATAATGCTTTGGGTACGCGTTTGAATTTCAGTACATCCTTCCATCCTCAGACTGATGGTCAGTCTGAGAGAGTAATTCAGGTTCTTGAAGATATGTTGAGGGGATGCGTGATAGACTTCCGCGGTAGTTGGGAAGATTTCTTACCCTTGTCCGATTTTGCTTATAATAAAATCTATCAGGCTAGTATTCGCATGACCCCTTATCAAGCTCTGTATGGTCGTAAATGCCGAACTCCTATATGTTGGACCGAGCTATATGATAAGAAGACCTTGGGTCCGAAGTTGGTTCAAGAGACCGAGGAGACTGTCAGTTTAATCCGTGATCACCTGAAAGAGGCCTTTGACAGAGAGAAATCTTATACTGATCGGAGGAGAAAGAATATTGAGTTTGAGGTCGGTGATCATGTCTTTCTAAAAGTATCTCCATGGAAGAAAGTTCTGAGATTTGGAAAAGGGGTAAGTTGAGTCCGAGATTCATTGGGTCGTACCGTATCGTGAAGAGAGTTGGGCCAGTTGTCTATCAGCTCGAGTTACCTCCTCAGCTCAGTCGTATCCATAATGTCTTTCATGTGTCCATGTTGATGCAATACCATCCAGACCTAGTCATGTCATTCAAGTTCAGGATGTAGAGTTGAGGCCAAACTTGTCCTATAAAGAGGAACCAATTCAAATCTTAGATTTTGATGAGAGAGTTCTGAGGAACTGACGCATTCCGATGGTAAAGGTACAGTGGAGAAATCAGAGTCCTAGTGAGGCTACATGGGAGATTGAGGGATCCCTGAGAAAGCAATTTCCACATCTGTTTCATTCAGATAAATTTCGAGAACGAAATTTTTCTTAAGGAGGGGAGAGTTGTAACACCCGATAAATATATATGATAAAAAAGGGAAATGAAGGTGAGGGTGTGGAGGCTCGAACCCGAGACCTCAGCCCTCACCACCCAACACGCTAACCATTTGAGTCAAGGCTCATTTCTGTTATTGCCTCCCCCTTTTTACCCTTTAAGGTTAACATAAAATCGTTTATATCTACATTTAATTAAAGACGCGTTTGTTCACCTACCCATTTTTACTCTACCAGCCATCTATTCGAATCCCCAAAAGAAAGTTCTCCCCCTCTTCCCGATCTCCGTCCATCTCTGGCACCGTCGTGTTGTGAGCTTCATCGCCGATACCAAGGCATTCCCCGTCGAGCCCCGACCAAAACCCACATCTCCATGCGCCGTCTGTTCTCCCCGATCACCGTGAAACACCATTCAAAGCTTCATCGAATCCCTAGCGCCGCCGCCTCAGTTTTGCTCAATTTTCGACCATCCTCGACGTCCGTTCAAGGAATGGCCGTCGGATCTCGGCTCCCCTCGTCGTACCATGCAAAACACCTATCGTTCAGCGCCCAACCGACGCCGGTGAAGCCCCTATCGGAGCTACGTAAGTGCCGACAATCTTTTGCTTTTCCGCGAGGATTCCAGTTATTTTTCTAGCGATTTCGAGCTTGTGTGGGTTGGGTTAGATGTATAATCGAATCTGCCATTCTTTTTCAGGTGAAATCGAGCCATTCCGAGCCTTTGGCGACGTTTCGGTCACCGTCCGACGGTTGTCTCTGTTTGGGTAAGTGAGTTGGCCTGAACCGGCTAAACTGATTGGCCCATCAACCAAACCTGAGCCCAAACCCAGTCAAGCCCGACCCGAACCGGTCAGACCCGACCCGTCTCTGACCCGAACTGACACGTGTCTGAGTCAACTTGCTGAGTCAACTCGCCCGAGTTGACTCTGTGAGTAAACTAACCGAGTCAAATCCGTTGACCCCATGTTGACTGCTGACATCATCATGACGTCAGCGTTAACCCCGACCCCGTTAACTTTGACCTGCTAACGTCAGCGCTGACTTGCTGACGTTAGCGTTGACTTTGACCAAAAAGTCAAAATTTCTAAAAAAGCCCTATTTTATGTTTTTCGACTTCCTGAGTCTGATTTTGAAGCCCGTTTTGCGAAATTTCGACTCTAAGACCCCTGAATCTGACCTTAAACCCAAATCATGCATATGTACTTAATTATTCTATTCAGATAACAGTAAATTGAATAAGTGACTAAAATAGTGTATTAACTGTGTAAAGGTACCTGAGACTCGTGTGACCACTCTCCAGCTCAGCCTAGCTCCTCTCGACCCGCTCACCCTCACGCTTCAGTGAATATCAGTATGAATTCAAACTCTATGTATAAGAACAATTTTAACTCTTTTTTCACATTATGACCATTACTCTTTCTTGATCTAGGACCTGACCCTGTATCCGAGCGTACTGAGGCAGGTGTCCGTTAGACCCTTCTCTGACTAGCTTTTGAGGTGTGTTCCATGTGTGCTATATTTTGTTGAATGGATTGTATAATGATTTAATTATGAATAATATTATGTTTGATGAATATTTCAACTGTTATTGAGATTGCATCACTATGTTGGAAAATGAGATGAAATGATCAACTGGATATATGATGACATTCTCTGCGTACCTGGTGTATGTATGTTCAATATGTATACTTGTTATGTAATTGCTTGATCTGTGATGGTATTGCTTGGTTGTCTGATGAACTTGATAGTATGATCTGTTAGCTTGACCTATAATGTTACAATCTGTTTGCATAATGAATGATGAGAATGTCTGCTCTGCTCAATGGTATGCCCACTTATCTGTCAAAAGCATGAATCTTCCGTTTCTGATACTCTGAATAAAATATGTATGTCACATGTATTCTGTTGCTCATGTCTAAAATTTGTACATTGATTACTATCTGGGGTATACTGTTGGGTTATGTTATGAAGTTTCTGTAGGTACAGCCCTGATCCAGCTGGTAAATCCTTATGGACTCAAACTATACCCATCGAGCCTAGGGTAAGTCCCTATGGATGCAGTTCTGGGGGACTGCATTTGGTGTAAGGTTGGAGGGTAGTCACTAGTAAACCCTTGCATACGCTCGAGCATTTGTATTGATCTGTTATGTGTTGTTATGATATGATTGATATGTATTTGTATGCTTGTTTGATCTGCACTTATTGGAACACACTGAGCTTCCTAGCTCATGCCCTCCTTTTCTCCCCTTTCAGATACTTGTGATAGGCTACCCCTTTTGGACCCGGAAACTGGAGGATCGACACATTTAGCTCTAGACTTTTGTAATGTTCTTATCTTCCAAACTGTATGTATTTGGGTGACTTATGCCTATATTTTGATACGACTTATATTTTGGTTTTGCTGGATGTTGGCGTTAGTTTATAACTAAACACTTTATGCTTTCATATTACCTATTTTGTAACCACGTGTTACTAAACTATTACTTGATATTTTGAGATGGATTTGAAAGCAATATTGATAGATTTTATAATCGTTCTGAGAATAGTATTGTTATATCTTCGTTAACAGGTTTTATGGTATGGTTTGTAAATCTCTTGTAAGGGGGAACTATGTCAGTTTTGATATTTTGACTGAGATGTTTCACAAGAGTTTGATTATAGGTTGTGACCGCCTGGAGTTAGGTTAAACGCATAAGCGGGTCCGGGTGGTTACATGTCATGTTACAATAATATTAAAAACAATCCATAGTGAAAAAAATAAGAGCAATTTGAAAGTTTAGTTATTAAATATGAGCAATTTGAGCACCTAAATTTAAAAAGGGTATACTCTGGGCACCTATTTTTTAGTTAAGCCTTTATAATATGATTATACTAATTGATTGTAAAGTTTTATGGTTGAAAAATTAATTTTTAAAAATTTCAGGGTGAAATTATAAAGAAACAGTTTCATTAGTGACTATAATGTTTCTTTTTTTAAATTGGGGAGCAAAAATGTACACGAGATACACTTTAATGGCCATTAAAACAATTTACCCTTATTTTTTTGTTGCCAGGTCAGCAATCCGTCAGTGTTTAACGGCAACAAACGGCTGAGTGACCAAAAGTTTACGCATCGAAAACGTAAATGACCTTAGTGGTCGTTTTTCAAAATCGGTGACCAACTCTATACTAGGAGAAAACATAAGTGACTATTCTAGTAGTTAACCCTAAAAAATATACCAATAAATATAAGAACATCGTAAATAATTCATACAAAGATATTTATTACAAAAAACCGACATTAAAATAAATATAAGAATAAATATCAAAATTTATCTTACTAGAATTTGCAATGAAGAACTTCGACCAATCCCTAGCAAGATCTTCATATTATCTAACCAAAACACTGACCCGAACGAATCTGAGCAGAACCTCAATTGAATGATTGAACTATTGAGTAATAAAAATACCCTAGTGAGAGCATTGCTCTCAAACGGGGCATTGCCCCTTTGCTTCGTGCCATTTCAAATGGCTTTTGCTTGTTGGGTGATATTGAGTCTGCCCTGTCTTTTATAGGCAATTGGGGGAGGTGAGGTGTGATGAAAATTAACGAGGATACCTTGCATGGCATCCACGATATTTTGCTCCTCCCCCACTTTTTTTTTTTGCTTTTTTTCAATAATAATATTATTTGAGAGAAAAAAGTGATTATAACCTAGACATAAAATAAGTATTACAATATCGATTAAGACTCTGTCATAGATATACCAATAGTTGAAGGTCCCCTATAAATCGAAAACATAATGTTTATGAAGATACAAAAACAGAGATATGAACAAAAAAAGATGAAAAAGTTTTTCAATTTTATGATGGGGCGACCAAGGAAAAAGCATTAGTTATGATGAATTTTATTCGGCCTTGATTTTTGTGGCAGCAGATGCAACCAGAGACGGAGTCAAAACTGAATCATGAGGGGATAAGTTGTTTAACTTTGAAACGATCGAGTTATTTTTTTTGCACGGCTAAAGTATGATTTTATTTAAACTAGCAATCATACAAAATCACACCCCACATCGGCCTCATTAAAAACCTCTTTAATCCTAGGTTGAGTAAAAGAGTACCAATGTGTGTGTACAAATAACAACCCGGAAAAGTCACTCCATGAACAAACACACCCAATTGGCTCTATCAACACCACTCTTGGCCAATGCATCCGCAACGCCATTTGCTTCTCTGGAAATGTGATTGAAACACACGCATGGTAGCACGTCACAGTCCTCATCAATTTGCTGGAACCATCGCCATAGCTGCCAAGGTCGGCGATCAACATTATGCATCCACGAAATTGCCACCATCGAATCCAATTCCACCACTATCGATGCAATCGCACCCAAACTCATCTCACGTAGCATCCGCAATGCGTAAGCAATAGCCTGAATTTCCGCAACATTGGAATCAGCTATCCCAATCGTTCTAAAGAAAATAGCCACAATACGACTATTCCAATCTCGTAGAATACCCCCACATCCTGCCAACCCCGGCTTTCCCCGTGCCGCCCCATCAACGTTGAACTTCAACACTCCCTCCAAGGGAGGCACCCATTCCACGTTCAAGCAAGCCACTTTGCTCGTGCTTTGCACCGACCAGCACTGCATCGGGCATGTCCACCACGATGCCTCATTTATACAAGCTGCACTCACATACGCCCGGGTCCAATCTAATGCCCGGAGCTGAACAAGGAAGAATACCGATTGCCTCGTTGAGCGACGACCCTGAAACATAAGTTCATTCCTCGCCACCCAAAGTGACCAAGCTACAC
Organism: Hibiscus tridactylites; assembly: GCA_958450335.1. NCBI lineage: Eukaryota > Viridiplantae > Streptophyta > Magnoliopsida > Malvales > Malvaceae > Hibiscus > Hibiscus tridactylites. The sequence goes on from OY288286.1 coordinate 10,561,739, forward strand.
TCGCGCATCCAATCATCCACCATGCTTGGATTTCCCCACTAAAACAACCATTCCGGCATTGAGTAAGAAATTCACCAATTCGTCGAGGTCTAAAGATCGTGATATCCCACCACACCAAAAAACCAGTCCACGCATCATAAGCTAGTTCACACGACCAAAGAATATGATCACTATTATCCTCTCCCACGTTACACCAACGACAGTTTAGAAATGGATTTGATAGGGGAATTCCACGATCAAATAACATACGAAGTGTCGGCAAACGATCCACCATAATAAACCATACAAAATTGGATTTTCGGCAATAACGGCATGTTCCACACCATACTTACATTCAATGTTTCTGGCATACCAAAGGAGGACATCAAGCTGTGCAGCTTTCCCACCGAAAACTGCCCCGAGTTAGCATGCCTCCAAATCAGCCTATCCGCAACTCGTTCATGCAAACGAACCCCTGCCAAGCAAGCTTTCAACTCATTTAATTGTTTTACCTCGAAGGACCGCAAATCTCGTCGAAAATGACCCTTCAATTCCTCTTTGGGCAAACTCAAAAACTCTCGTACAAATGCCATTTTATTCGATGCCAAGCTAAACAACCGCGGAAACACCTTTTCCAATGGTTCGTCTAACACCCAACAATCCCACCAAAACAGCACACTACCGCCATCACCCACAATCCACAAAAATTGAGTTGCATTTAGAAATTGATCAACATATTCGTCATTCCGTACCTCTACAATTTGCTTCCACATCGCCGACATGTGTATCTTCCCCTTTTGCTGAATTCTCCAACTTCTCACATCCGTACCATATTTGCAACAATTATAGACTTTCACAACGAGTCATCCATTTGTGCAAATCTCCATGCCCACTTCGCAAGCAATGCTAAGTTCCGTGATCGTAGGTTCACCACCCCAAGGCCTCCCACTCGCTTCGGTGTACACACCACATCCCAATTTATCCGACTCATCTTTGCCCTCTCCTCTTTACCACCCCAAAGGAAATTGCGCCTAATACGATCAATCCTCAGCACAATACGTTTCGGCACCAAGAAAACCCCCATGTAGAATACTGGCAACGCGAACAGCACTGTATTAATCAATAACAATCGACCCACAAACGACAATGAATCTCGTTTCCATCCTGAAAGTCGCTTACGAAATCTCCTGATAAGCGGCTCCCATACTTCTATTCCACGCGGATGTACTCTGTAGAACTAATGTTTTGATATAATAATTGAAAAATATTTTGGACTAAGTTAAAAAGAATTCAAAACTATTTCCAAAGTCCAAATAACTTAAAACTATGTTTAGGGGATATTTTTAAAGGGTATTACATGTTTTTCAAAGCCAAACTAAATAAAACCTTCCAAGCGTTTCGAAACACCCTTAGGTGTTTCGATACGGGGTCTTCTAGTAAGCAAAACCCAGATGCAGGGCTAGTGGTATCGAAACCACCTTGCTGGTATCGAAACCATCCTTACTTTTTCAGCCTCCAACGGATAGTTCTGAACAAGAGCGTTTCGAAACGGGTTCGAGCGTTTCGATACGAAGAGCTGTATAACTGCATTTATGGTGGGAAATTAAGTCTCCAACGGCTCCAAATCAACCCCAATGGCTAGTAATGGTTATAAACTCATCAAGGAGTATAAAAGGGACCTTCAAGCATCAAGATATGGTTAATGCTTCAATTGTCAATCAACAAATGATCAAGAATTGTCTTTGTACCTAAATTGTCATTTCTTTGTATAGACAAACACTAGTGAGCCAAAATTGTCAAATTTGCTCAAGTGTTTTAGGTTTTGGGTGAGTGCTTCAATTGTGCAAACAAACACCTATTAGAGGGATTTGTGTTTGCTTTTCTTATCTCTTGTAAAGAGTGTTTGATCAAGGCTTTGGGTAGAAAGCTTGATCGGTGTATAAGGGTTTCCTCCTAAGCCTAGAAAAGGGAACGAATCAATAGTGAATTGATTGGAAATCCTTAGTGGGAAGTTAAGGTAGTGGATGTAGACCTTGGTTAGAAGGTTGAACCACTCTAAAATCATTGTGTCATTTACATTTAAGCTTCCACACCACATCCACCCAAAAATCCACCTCTCCACCACTTGGTGAGCAACATCGGTTGAAAGAATCGAGCACCCTACAACTCAACATACTCCCAAAGGAATGCCCAAGTAATGTATCGGCAAGTCACCAATAGGACAGCCCATGACCGTCGCAAATCCCTTAAGCACCTCCCATTCAATACCAATTCCAAATAGGCATGACTTGTCGAAATTAATCTGTAGGCCTGAAGCATACTTGAAGCACGTCAACACCCTTTTCAGGTTACGCGCTAACTCAACCTCTCCCTGCAGAAATATAATTGTGTCATCCGCGAACTGTAGGTGTGAAATAAATATGTCACCAACCACTCACACTCCCTTGATCAAACCCAATTTTTCCGCATTAACCATGAATCGGTGTAAAAGCTCTGCCACTATCACAAACAGTAGAGGCGATAGGGGATCTCCTTGGAGAATTCCCCTCCGCATAGGGAATTCTCTCGTCGGACTACCATTTATCAGTATCGACAAACGAGCCGTGCTCACACACTCTATCACCCAACCACACCACCGCTTCCCAAACCCCATTCAGCACATAATTCGATCTAAACAAGCCCAACTAATACAATCATACGCTTTTGCAAAATCCAATTTAAGAATCACCCCCGTTCGTGAATCTACATTCCTTCATGGAGTGAATTACCTCATTTGCTAATAGAATACCGTCTAAAATTTGTCTACCCCGGATAAACGCAGCTTGCACATCAATGATCACCATAGGTAAGACCCCTTGCAACCTCTTCGCCAAACAGTTCGCCAATATCTTATATCCGGAATTCAGCAAACAAATTGGGCGATAGTCCCCCAATGACTCTCAGATTGTCCTTCTTCGCTATCAAGACCACAAATGTTGAATTCCCCCCCCCCTCGGTAACTTGTCTGAGTCAAAGAAGTCAGCCATAAACCTCATGATATAAGATTTGTAACCCCCTCGTCCCGGTCTGGTCGGATGACCGGTCCGAGTGGGCCACACGGGGAAAACCGAAGCGAAACCCGTTAAGGTTTCCCCTCGGTTAACGACCCTAAAATTTCTTTTCATTTTATCTTGTCTATGGGCATAATTAAAACCTATGTGAAGCACAGCAGCGAGAAATACAAATAATGTAACATACTCCGACCAACCAAAACCTTAAACAGCTCATTTTAGTCCTTTACAGCAGGCCGTTTCGAAACGCCCTTAGGGTGTTCCGAAACGCCTTGACTTAGTCAACAGGCCAGGGTCAACCATAAGGTGACCTTTCCGAAACAGGGGTGACCCGTATCGAAACAACCTTGACGGTCAATTTCTCGTGGTCAACGAGATTTGACCGTTTCGAAACATCAAAGGCCCGTTTCGGAACGCCTTTATCTCGTCAATTTCTCAAAATTCCAGTAGAAAAAATGTTCTGAAACGACCCCCATCCGTTTCGAAACGGCAGGCCATTTGCAAAGGACCCGTATCGGAACAGGGTGACCCGTTCCGAAACGCCCCTTGTCTGCAGATTCGTTTTGATTGTTTTAAGGCACAAGGGTGCCCCAAAACACCACCAAAACACCCTTCAACCTTACAACACATGAACCTAAGGCAAACCAACAACACTAGTATGCTTTAACAAGATTAAGACAAGGCTAAACACCAAGGTAAGACATCACAAGGCATGCATTCATACAACATCATTTAAGGAGTCAAGCATTTCAAGGTCAACACTTAGGCAACTTCAAAATAGTAACATGCAACAAAATATCAAGCAAGGTATAATTCCCAAGCAACATCAACACAACATAGCCATCAAATCATCACACGTAAATGAGTCATACAAGCTCATACACAACCCTTGCCACATTGCTAGCTATTACAAAATTACCACCGTACTTGAGTCACAAACTTGGAAGCCCTTCTTGCCTTGCCTCGAGCTAACACCACGCTAATGATCTGTATTATTGAACATTGAGAGCGTAAGCTATAAGCTTAGTGAGGGTGCTCTAAAACGAAAAACATCAACAATGCAGGGTTCAAGCATGTAGATCCTAATCTTACATACATCAAGCATTGACATGAAATCAAGCAGACCTAGCTAGTCTTTCAAGTGGCATATATGGTCTCTCGATCCTAACAAGCTTAACATCAATAATAAACATCATGCAACAACACCATATACCACAATCACATAACACCATCATATATCACAATACATGAACAAGTTTAATTGGCCACCTTAATTACCCCGATTGTGCGGATTTAAACCTCGACAACACTTTACCTCGGTGGGATTTCACTCATCACCGGACCTTGCATGTGCGGGATTCCGCTCATCGCCACATACCCTACGAATGGGATTCCACTCATCATCACGTAGAAATAATTAAAAGCTTCCGGTTGAATGTTACATCACCGTACTCCTCCTTGATGACTTAACGCCATCAACGCCACGTACGTTTTGACTCAATTTGTGTGCACACTATCCTAATGATCGATCATTTACAACCGGTAATTATTTTAGTGCCAATTATCATCATCAATCACATATCATCAACCACACTCATGCTCATCACATATATCCACATCATGATATACATACATGCACCATATAATTACGAGTACAAGAGCATAGTCATTAAGCACATTGGCATTTAAGGAAAAACAAGACTAATTTAACTACTTGGGTTATAAGGAAGTGGCCTACCAAGCACACTTTACACACACACACTACTCATGCTCGAACCAAACTTTAAAATAAGTTAAGACCATTCACCGCCCTTCCTTAGCAATTCGAACCAATCCTCCTACGAACCCGGATTCGGTCCCAAAGCCTCTTCAATGTTTCCTCTTGCTTCTAGTCAAACAAAACACATACATTACTTCCCAGATCAATGCTAAACTCAACCACCAATTTACTTTGCAAACACAATCCAATTTCCACAATTTCCCAAACCACATAATATCTCAAAAACCCAATTTTCGTACTCCAATAATCCTTGGCTGAAACACCCATTTCTAAACACCCAAATGACTTCCAAAACATCCCAAAACACCCTCCTAACATAGGTAGACCATCAGCCCTTCAATTTCAACATTAAACCCACCAAAAACCCAAATTTTAATACCTTAAAATTTGCCCTAAAGACCCACTACGAATTTTCACCCAAATTCAACCAATTTGTTATATAATGTGTGTTTCATTATGATTAAACAAAACCCCAACACAATTTATCAAAACAAATTGAAAAACCCCTTTAAAAACCCAAATCTTAACATAAACCCTAATTTCCAAAACCCCATATTTTTGAAATCCAAGACCATAGATAGATAGAGGGTTAAGAGGAGATTAAGAAAACGTAATTACCTTTGAAAAACACCTTGGATTGAAGAAGAGGATGAATGGAATAGTAACTAGTGTAGTTGGGAGAGTTTGAATATGGGGGAGAGGGGTTTGACGTTAAAAAAAGAGAAATGGGGAAAGAGAAGACACTTTACAATAAAGTGGTCTTGCTTTTAAAAGTTTTGGGTGAAATCGCGATATAGGTCCCTCCCTTTTTATTAAAGTTCAATTAGGTCATTATTTGAAGTTAGATTGTTTTAATTAAATTTTATTTGACTCGAATAATAACCCGGCTAACTCCTAGGCCCAAAACACGGGTGTTACAAGATTTTAAAAATTCCCGGTCGAGATATTAAAAAGTAATTGAACTATGGAAATTAAAGAAGTTATGATTTAAATTCACTAAATTTAAAATTAAAAATGTCTTAAAAAATTTGAGGAGTTCATGTTTAATTTAATTAATTTTTAAACTAATGAAGTCCTAAAAATAAGTTATAACATACAATTTCGGGAGGAACAATGATTTAATTAATTTTAAAACTATTAAAGTTAGGGCCAACTGCCTCTCCCACCCTCAGGGAGGAAGCTATGCTTTGTCCTGGGGGCACTGTCCCTCCCAACTTTTATATTGTTAGAAAATGTGTATAGATATTTGTCTGTTTAGACCTCCTAAATTTAGTTTATTTTAATTTTACCCCGCTTAATTTTAGTTTTGTAACGCCCCGGGTTTAGGGGTAGGATGTTACTCGGGTAAATCGGGTTCGAGTCATTGGACTCGATTTAATTAAAATAAACTTTGGTTTCATTTTAAAAAGATTTGAAATTCATTAATGGCAAAACGATAAAATTTTAAAAGTAAGGAAAAAGAATGAGTAAAGGGTCTTTTGAAACAAAAAAAAAATAAGCTCATCTTCTTCCTTGGCTCTTTTTTTCACGACATAAACCCCTCTAAAGCCTCAATCACTATTCCATCAAAGCTCTTCATCATTTCAAGTGATTTCAACGAGGTAAACACGTTTTTAACTTCTCCTCTCTATTCCAAACATTTCTATGCTTTTAGATTTTCAAAAGCACCATCTTTTTAGTTCTTCAAGTTTTCAAGTTTGGGGAAAATGATGAAACTTTAATGGCTTTTTGGGCTGTTTTTTATTTGTAGAGTTAAGTTTTGAACTAATCTTGCCCTAAGGTACATTATATCTCAATTTGGTTGGTTTTTATCAAGAATCCCGAAATGGGTATTCGTGGGTATTTTTAAAGGGTCAAAACTTGTGTTTTTGGTGTGGTTTTGTGAAAGGGAGTTGGGCTGGTGTTATAGTGATACTAGAAGGATGTTTTGAAGGTGTTTGGAGGTGTTTTGGGTATTGGAATTAGTAGTTTTCTGATGGGTTATTAGGGAGTACGAAAATGGAGATTGTTAGTGTTGACTCTGGTTTAGGATTGTGAGAAATTAGCTTGTAATTGTAGTTTGGGGTTGTGACAGTGTTTTGTAATGTTTCGGCTTCCGGTTGGGTTTCATCGGTGAGTGGAACTGTTTTGAACTTGTTTTGCTTTCGGAATGGGTTCTTGGGGGTTTGGGTGGAGCCTTGTGGGCTAACCTAAACCCAAGTGTAAGTTTACTAATCCTACCTTGATGGTTAAGTGATGATGTATGATTAATTGTTGTGATATTATATGCATTGTGGATTGCTTTTACGTCCGTTGTTGTTGTGTAGTCGTTGTTGGTGTCGAGCCTTACGTGATGGTTGTGTAACTACGGTGATGTGTAGTCCCACGAGTAGTGACTAGTAGAAGAGTACGTTGATGTGTAGTCCCATCGGAAAACTACTAGTCAAAACGGTAATGTGTAGTCCCACCGTGTTTTGGGTTTTGCTTGTGCAAACCTTGTAATTGTGTTGTTGTGTCTCATTTCGTGCATATAAATGGTTTACTTATCTTTTAAGAAATGTGTTTGAAAACTGCATTGTTGATGAGGTTTTAGAGCTTCGCTCACTAAGCTGTCAAGCTTATGCTCTCCTTTTTCCAACATGCAGATCGTTAGAGTTCGGAAGGCAAGTGGGCAAGGGATGAGCTTTTTAGAGTTCTCAAGTAGCTCAAGGATGATTTAAGACTTTGTAATAATGCCTAGACAATGAGGGTACTAGACTTGTATGGAGTTGGTGCCAAACTCCTTAGTTTGATTTTGTTGATGTTCTAGCGTGTTGAGTGATGATACTATGTTGAGTATGTTATGCTTCTATGTCGTGGATTGTAAACCATGTTTATTTTGTTGTTTTAAATGCCTTGTGTTTGAAGGCTTAGGACCATATTCCATGGATGCTATGTGTGTTTGTTAAAGGCATGTAGGCTTGATGTGTAATGTATTTTGGCGAATGCTTGAATTTCTTTGTGGATGGCTTTTTATGTATGTTAAGTGTTCGGACATGTTTGTAGTAGGGTGTATGCCTCTAGAGTATGTATATGTATATTGTATCTTGATTTTTGATGTTTGAGGCATGTTGGGGATGTTTGGAGATGCCTAGAACTATTTTTAGAAACACACAGACTGCAGGCGTTTCAGAACGGGTAGGGTCGTTTCGGAACGGGTGTGGTTCCAGAGATACTCGTATCGGAACGCGTTTCGGTATGGTTTGGCTACTATGAACCCCTGTTCCGATACGCGTACCGAAACGTTTTGGCTACTGTGAGGGCATGTTCCGGAACGTGTTCCGGAACGTCTAGGGAAAAAAGGGGCCCTGTACCGAAACGAGGTGGGCCGTATCGGTACGAGTAGTCTGGCTTTCAAAAATGGGGCCCGTGTATTGAAACGGGCAAGCTTGTTTCGAAACACATGCCTTTAATTTGGGCTTTTGGCATCTTTGGAGGTCCTCAAGTGTTGGGCTTGGGTCCGGGTCGTTTTGTGCTTTATTGTGAGCCTTGTTTGCGGTCGTGTATGTTTGGTTTGGGCACGTATGTAAGAAAACGAACTAGCTTGAATACATGGTAAATTTAAATTAACTTACATTTCGTCTGCAAAGTCTTATCTTGTTTATCCGCTGTCGTTTCACACATAGGATTTAATGATCCATCTAGACAAGATAAAATGAAGAAATTTTCTAGGGTTGCTAACCGAAGGGGAGCCTTAACGGGTTTCACTTCGGTTTTCCCCATGTGACCTGCTCGGACCAGTCAGTCGTCCAGACCGGGACGAAGGGGTTACATTTGCTGGTATCAGAGCTTGAGGTTTCTGAGACCTTAGGTAGGTAAGTGAGGTAAGTTTGATGTGTTATGTTGTTGCTTTGTATCGATGAGTGTTTTCTCATGTATTGCTTGAAGTTTGCTTGCTAGTACGTTGATCGAAAGCATGTTTTAGTGGCCTTATTGTTGGTTAAAGGTTAGTCCAATGTCCCTATTGTTAGGTGTTGTTGTCAAAAAAATGGTTTTGGTTTAACGAGCTTGAGAACCTAAGTCCTTGCCCTTTTGCTAACCTAACGTTTTCTTGTGTGTTGTGTGTTCGCTGTTTTAGATTCTATTTTGATATGGTGAGACCGAGGGGGCGACCTAGAGCGGGTGATCAGGCACCCGGGGGCGAGCCTCCTGTTTCTCTTGCTCCCGGTGGTAATGGAGTGGGTGACGAAGGTAACGTGCCTCAGGATAGTGCGCAAGTCAGAGGTGATAGTAATGGGCCTCAGGCCGGTGCAAATGTTGGAGGTGTTGGAGCTCAAGAGGGTCAAGGTCCAGCGGGCGTGGATATGACCCATTTAATTCAGACCATAGCCAAAGCTTTTCAGACAGCTTTGGTCGGTATGCAAGCTGCAACACCACCTCAGGGTGCGATGACAGGTCTACCCTTAGAGAGGCTTCGTAGCTTGGGAGCAGTTGAGTTATGTGGGTTGACTCCCGAGGGTTCAGAGGCGTGGCTTGAGAGTAGTACACGCATCTTAGGTCAGATGGAGTGCTCAGACGCCCGTAAGTTGGGTTGCATTGTCTTCTTGCTTCATGGGGACGCATACATTTGGTGGACCACTGTTACTTCGGGTATGGCCGAAGCAGATATCACGTGGGAGTTCTTCAGAAATGCCTTTAAGAGGAAGTATCTCGGAGTTCAGTATTTGGAGGAGAAGAAGAGGGAGTTTATGACATTGGTTCATGGTAACAGGACCGTGACAGAGTACGAGGTTCAGTTTGTGAGATTGAGCCAGTATGCTCCTGAGTTGGTTCCTAGTGAGAGGGAGCACAGTGAGCGCTTCCGGTATGGGTTGACTAGAGATATGAAGACCTACATGCTTGCCTCTTACTACAGTGAGTTTGATGTCTTGGTCTCTAGGGCCAAGGGTATAGAACAGAACTTAGGCTCTAGTGCTCGTGCTAGTGCGTCCGATTCCGGGAAGAGACACGCAAATTGGGATAGAGACCATGCCATGAGGCATAGGGATAAGAGGTATCAGCCCGATTCGAGGCATAGAGGTGGTAACTACGGTCAGGGCCGTCAGGGCTAAGAAGCTGTTGTACACACTCCGGAGTGCACTGGATGCGAAAGACGCCACCAGGGCGAGTGTATGGGTATCTATAGGGCGTGTTGGAACTGTAGCTCCTGAGACCATTTGAGGCGTGACTGTCCACATCCGGCTACGGGCAGACCGGCTCCAACTAGGGGTTTTGAGCTTCAGAGAGGCCGTGGGCACGGTCGCGAAAAGTTTCAGCCGAGGAACGAGGGTAAAAAGAACTTAGCTCATGTAGTAGCAGTTCAACCCGAGGGAGGAGGACCGGCTAGGGTGTATGCTCAGCGAGAGGCTGAGAATGACACGGATGTCATTGCAGGTAATTTCTCATTACAGTCCTTGAGTTTGCTTTCTTTGATAGATTCGGGGTCGACACATTCATACATTTTGAGTGAGCACGCAAGATCATTAGGGTTACCATGTGAGTGGTTAGAGGTAGGTGTAAATGTTACTAGCTCTTTTGGTGATACGATGGTTGTTAAGAAAATGTATAGGAGGTGTCCCTTGAAGGTTCAGGGCAACATGTTTCCGGTTGATATGATGGAGTTACCGTTCTACGGTTTTGACATGATTTTGGGCATGGATTGGCTCGTAGAGCATAGAGCTAGGGTTGACTTTGAGACCAAAAGAGTCTCCTTGAGGCTTACAGATGACTTTGAGGTTGTGGTAGTTGGCGAGAATGTTAGGTTCTTGTCTAATGTTGTTTCTGCTTTGGAAGCTCATAAGTTGTTGAATTCGGGTTGTCAGGCTTATTTGGCTTATGTGATGAATCCGAATATGAGTGAGGTTAGATCACAAGACATCATAACAGTTTGTGATTTTCCGAGTGTTTTTTCGGAAGAGTTGTCGAGTTTGCCTCCAGATAGAGCAGTTGAGTTTTCTATTGAGACGTATTCTGATTCTGCACCAGTGCCTATTGCTCCGTATAGAATGGCACCGAAAGAGTTGAAAGAGTTGAAGACACAACTTTAGGAGTTGTCCGATAGAGGTTTCATTAGATCTAGTATTTCTCAGTGGGGTGCTCGAGTCTTGTTTGTGAAAAAGAAAGACGGTAGCATGAGGATGTGTATAGATTATAGACATTTGAACAAAGTGACAGTTAAGAACAAGTACCCTTTGCCTAGGATAGATGACTTTCTTGATCAGTTGAGAGGTGCTTCAGTGTTTTCGAAGATTGATTTGACGTCCGAATACTATCAGTTGAAGGTGAAAGATGTGGACATACCGAAGATAGCCTTTCATACATGTTATGGGCACTATGAGTTCTTGGTGATGCCTTTCGGGTTGACTAATGCTCTAGCAGCTTTCATGGATATGATGAACCGTGTGTTTCATGAGTTTTTGGACAGGTTTGTGGTAGTGTTCATAGATGACAACTTAGTATACTCTAGGACCGAGGAGGAACATGATGAACACTTGCGGTTAGTGCTTCAGACCTTGCTTAAGAATCAGTTGTATGCCAAGCTAAGCAAATGTGAGTTCTGGATTAGGGAGGTAGTCTTCCTAGGTCACCTGATCTCGACCAAGGGGATTAGTATGGATCCCAAGAAGATAGAAGCCATAGTGAGTTGGAAACAACCGAAGTCAGTGATAGAAATTCGTAGTTTCCTAGGTTTGGCGGGATATTATAGAAGATTTGTCGAGGGATTTTCTAGGATAGCAGCTCCTTTGACTAAGTTGCTTCAGAAGAATGCCCCATATGAGTGGTCAGATGCAAGACAACAAGCGTTTAAGAAGTTGAAGAAAGCTTTGACCGAAGCTCCTATTTTGATTCACCCCGAACCGGGAAGAGAGTTTGTGGTTTATAGTGATGCATCCTACGTAGGTTTAGGTTGTGTGCTTATGCAAGAACGTAAGGTGGTAGCTTATGCTTTGAGGCAGTTGAAAGTTCACGAGAAGAACTATCCCACCCATGACATAGAGTTGGTCGCAGTAGTGTTTTCTTTGAAGATCTAGAGACACCATCTTTATGGTGAGAAGTGCACCGTATATATACCGACCACAAGAGCTTGAAGTACTTGATGTCTCAGAGGGAGTTGAACCTTAGACAGCGTAGATGGTTAGAGCTTCTTAAGGACTATGACCTTACGATAGAGTACCATCCGGGTAAGGCAAACGTAGTGGTCGATGCTTTGAGTAGAAAAGTGACAATTGAGTTGTGAGCTATGTTTGCAAGATTGAGCGTGTCCAAGGATGGTGGTTTGATAGCCGAACTTCAGGTTAAGCCTTCGTTAGTCCAGTTGATTCGAGAGAAGCAGATGCGAGACGAGTCTTTGGCACCTAACGTGCAAGATATAGCCGAGGATAGGCCTACCGATTATTGTTTTGGTGAGAATGGGATCCTATGTTTCAAGGATATGATAGTAGTTCCGGAAGATTCCGAGTTGAGACGTACGATCCTGAATGAAGCTCATAACAGTCCTTTTGCTATGCATCCGGGTAGTACGAAGATGTATCGTGGGTTAAAGGAAGAGTACTATTGGGTGATTGAAGAAGGATGTGGTCGAGTTTGTGAGTAAGTGTATGGTTTGTCAGCGAGTTAAGGTCGAGCATCAGTTTCCTTCAGGGTTGTTATAGCCGTTGAAGATTCCGGAATGGAAGTGGGAACGTATCACCATGGACTTTGTGTCAGGTTTACCGTTGACTCCTTCGAAGAAAAAATCAGTGTGGGTGATAGTTGATAGATTTACTAAGTGTGCACACTTCATACCCGTTCATACTACTTACACCTTAGATAAGTTGGCCGATCTGTGCATCAGGGAGATAGTGAGGTTGCATGGAGTACCGAAATTGATTGTGTCAGACCGAGATCCGAGGTTCACAGCCCGATTTTGGGAGTGTCTGAATACAGCCTTGGGTACCCGTTTGAATTTCAGCACATTGTACCATCCTTAGTCAGATGGTCAGTCATAGAGGGTTATACAGATTTTAGAGGATATGTTGTGTTGTTGCTTCATTGATTTTCAGGGTGCTTGGGAGAAGCACTTGCCTTTAGTCGAGTTCTCTTATAATAACAGTTTTCAGTCGACCATTCAGATGGCTCCGTATGAGGCATTGTATGGTAGGAAGTGTAGAACTCCGATTTGTTGGGCCGAAGCGGGTTAGAAGTTGTTACCTATGCCGGATTTGCTTAAGGGGACTACCGATAAGGTGAAATTGATTTGTGACCTTTTGAAGGCAGCTTCGGATAGGCAAAAGTCATATGCCAACTTGAAGATGAAGGAAGTTGAGTATTCAGTGGGAGATAGAGTGTTCTTGAAAGTCTCTCCGTGGAAGAAAGTTATGAGATTTGGAAAAAAAGGAAGTTGAGTCCGAGGTACATTAGACCGTATGAGATTGTGAAACGAGTTGGTCCGGTTGCTTATCAGTTGCGTTTGCCATCCGAGCTAGAGAAGATTCATGATGTGTTCCATGTTTCGGTGCTTCGTAAGTATAGGTCAGATCTGTCGCATGTTATGCCTGTAGGGGAGATTGAATTGAATCCGGATTTGACATATGATGAGGAACCAGTGGAGATCTTAGCCTCAGACAGCAAGGTGTTGCGTGATAGATCAATTGAGTTGGTCAAGGTGAGGTGGCAACGTCGAGGTGTGGACGAGGCCACTTGGGGAGAGGAAGGAGGATATGGAAAGGCAGTTTCCTTACCTCTTTCAATTAGGTAATTTCGAGGATGAAATTCCTTAAGTGGGGGAGAGTTGTAATGTCATGGGTTTAGAGGTCAGATGTTACTCGGGTAAATCGGGTTTGAGTCGTTGGACTCGGTTTAATTAAAATAAACTTTGGTTTCATTTTAAAAGGATTTGAAATTCATTAATGGCAAAACGATAAATTTTTAAAAGTAAGGAAAAAGGATGAGTAAAGGGTCTTTTGAAACAAAATAAAAATAAAATAAAATAAGCTCATCTTCTTCCTTGGCTCTCCTTTTTCACGAACTAAACCTCTCTAAAGCCCCAATCACTATTACATCAAAGTTCTTCAACATTTCAAGTGATTTCAACGAGGTAAACACGTTTTTGACTTCTCCTCTCTATTCCGAACATTTCTATGGTTTTAGATTTTCAAAAGCACCATCTTTTTAGTTCTTCATGTTTGGGGAAAATGATGAAACTTTAATGGCTTCTTAGGTTGTTTTTGATTTGTAGAGTTAAGTTTTGAACTAATCTTGCCATAAGGTACATTATATCTTAATTTGGTTGTTTTTTATTAAGAATTCCGAAATGGGTATTCATGGGAATTTTTAAAGGGTCAAAACTTGTGTTTTTGGTGTGGTTTTGTGAAAGGGAGTTGGGCTGGTGTTATAATGATACTAGAAGGGTGTTTTGAAGGTGTTTGGAGGTGTTTTGGGTATTGGAATTAGTAGTTTTCTGATGGGTTATTAGGGAGTACGAAAATGGGGATTGTTCGTGTTGACTTTGGTTTAAGATTGTGAGAAATTAGCTTGTAATTGTAGTTTGGGGTTGTGACAGTGTTTTGTGATGTTTTGGCTGAGCAATGTGTTGTTTTTGATTGGTTAGAATTAAGGGAAACCATTGGAGAGGCTTCGGGCACGACTCCGAGGAATTTGGAGACTTGAGATCGGTGTTTCGGCTTCCGGTTGGGTTTCATCGGTGAGTGGAACTGTTTTGAACTTGTTTTGCTTTCGGAATGTGTTCTTGGGGGTTGGGTGGAGCCTTGTAGGCTAACCTAAACCCAAGTGTAAGTTTACTAATCCTACCTTGATGGTTAAGTGATGATGTATGATTAATTGTTGTGATATTATATGCATTGTGGATTGCTTTTACATCCGTTGTTATTGTGTATTCGTTGTTGGTGTCGAGCCTCACGTGATGGTTGTGTAACTACGGTGATGTGTAGTCCCACCGGTAGTAACTAGTAGAAGAGTACATTGATGTGTAGTCCCATCGGAAAACTACTAGTCGAAATGGTGATGTGTAGTCCCACCGTGTTTTGGGTTGTGCTTGTGCAAACCTTGTAATTGTGTTGTTGTGTCTCATTTCGTGCATATAAATGGTTTATTTATCTTTTAAGAAATGTGTTTTGAAAACTGCATTGTTGATGAGTTTTAAGAGCTTCGCTCACTAAGCTGTCAAGCTTACGCTCTTCTTTTTCCAACATGCATATCGTTAGAGTTCGGAAGGCAAGTGGGCAAGGGAGGAGCTTTTCGGAGTTCTCAAGTAGCTCAAGTATGATTTAAGACTTTGTAATAATGCCTAGACAATGGGGGTACTAGACTTGTATGGAGTTGGTGCCAAACTCCTTAGTTTGATTTTGTTGATGTTCTAGCATGTTGAGTGATGATACTATGTTGAGTATGTTATGCTTCTATGTCGTGGATTGTAAACCATGTTTATTTTGTTGTTTAAATGCCTTGTGTTTGAAGGCTTAGGACCATATTCCATGAATGCTATGTGTGTTTGTTAAAGGCATGTAGGCTTGATGTGTAATGTATTTTGGTGAATGCTTGAATTTCTTTGTGGATGGCTTTTTATGTATGTTAAGTGTTCGGACATGTTTGTAGTAGGGTGTATGCCTCTAGAATATGTATATGCATATTGTATCTTGATTTTTGATGTTTGAGGCATGTTGGGGACGTTTGGAGATGCCTAGAACTATTTTTAGAAACACACAGACTGCAGGCGTTTCAGAACGGGTAGGGTCGTTTTGGAACGGGTGTGGTTCCAGGGATACACGTATCGGAACGCGTTCCGGTACTGTTTGGCTTGTGAACCCCTGATCCGATACGCGTACCGAAACGTTTTGGCTACTGTGAGGGCCTGTTCCGAAACATTTTGGCTACTTTGAGGGCATGTTCTGAAACGTGTTTCGGAACGTCTAGATGAAAAATTGGTCTTGTATCGAAACGAGGTGGGCCGTATCGGTACGGGTAGTCTGGCTTTCAAAACTGGGGCCCGTGTATCGAAACGGGCAAGCCTGTTTCGAAACATCGGCCTGTAATTTGGGCTTTTAGCATCTTTGGAGGTCCTCAAGTGTTAGGCTTGGGTCCGGGTCGTTTTGTGCTTTCTTTTGAGCCTTGTTTGCGGTCGTGTGTTTTTGGTATGGACGCGTATGTAAGAAAACGGACCAGCTTGAATACATGGTAAATTTAAATTAACTTACGTTTCGTCTACAAAGTCTTATCTTGTTTATCCGTTGTCGTTTCACACATCGGATTTAATGATCCATCTAGACAAGATAAAATGAAAAAAAATTCTAGGGTTGCTAACCGAAGGGGAGCCTTAACAGGTTTCACTTCGCTTTTCCCCGTGTGACCTGCTCGGACCGGTCAGTCGTCCAGACCGGGACGAGGGGATTACAAGTTTAGCTTTTCTCCCCCCCCCCCTCCATTTTCTATTATTAGTCATGTTTTACTCGCTTCGACCTAATATCATGGCTTTGTCCTTGCCCACCTCCCACTTACATTCGTCCTTGGGTGCAACCGGAGTTATGGTTACAACCGAAATCATGGGTCTTATTACATCACAAATTATCTTTGTTGCGTTGTTAGAGAGTTTTGGGGGCGTGGGTCCTGTCTTTTTTTTTCAATGACTAAAACATTTTTTTAGAAAAAGGTAAAATCAGTTTTATAATTCCTTCAATTCTTTTAAAATTTTATGTTGGTCTCCCTCAAATTTTTTAAATTTTATTATAATTTTATCTCTATAAATTTCTAGTTCTGCCCTGATTATTGTTATGTTAATGGTAAACTTCATTAAGGTGGATGCGTTTCCTTGTCACTTGCTTTGCTCAAATCTCATTTGCAGCCAAGCTGAAAGACTTGACATCTTTCTTCATCAAACTTCAGGTTAAAAATCTGTTAATAATAAAAATTTATTACAACTTAAATTAACATTTACAAAAAAAATAATATTATGAGTTGTTTTATGACATGCGTGTTCTGTAAGAAGAATTCTACAAAATTGCATATTTATTTTTTTAAAACTAAAATTTAAATTTTTACCCCTAAAATCTAAATTTTAAATTCAAAATTTTAATTATAAACTCAGAATCTTAAATTCTATAAACTAAATGTCTAAATCATAAATTAAATCTTTAGATGTTAAAACAAAAACTTGTGTAATATACACAACACGTGTATTAATACTTTCTGTAATAATATTAATTTATATGCTCAGTTCAACCTCAAACCTCAACATATGAAAATAAAAACTTTTCAAACGTTTACCTAAATTTAACTCAATTCAGCCCATAAACACAATTCCTAACACTTGACAAACTATAACATCGTAAGTAGCACCAAATCGATCAAAATTCGTTTAAGTTTTTTGTTTTTACTCTTTATATGTATCGCGAATGATTTTATGTCACGTACATTAATGATTATTTTTTATTAATTATTTTTATTTTATTAATAATATATATAACATAAAATTATTGATAAAACATATAAAAGAGTACATAAAAAATTAGACAAATTTTATTGGTTTCTTTAGGATTTAATAGCAATGGTTTTGTAGAAAAAATAAGGAGGAAAGATGGAAAGTAAGATAATGTAGTATTTGTTAGAGTATTCTAGTTATAAGCATGCCGACGGTGTAATGATGTCTTTGGATGTTAATCTAATCCAATTTAATTCATGTCTATCTTCATTTGGGAAAGCAGGACAGATTCTTTTGGCTATCATACTTTCTTACCTACTTCCATTCTCTATGTGCTTTTTTTTTTAACAAAAAGAAAGGAATTTTCTATGTGCTTTGCCGGTCCTAGAACAAAAAGAATTTTTGGTTAATTTCTCTCAATATTCCCTTTTTAAGGAATTATTTTGAATTCCAACTCTAATGCAGATCATTTAAAAAAATAATCATTTTTCAATCTACATAAGGCTAACATGCAGTCTACAAAATATGGATTATGAATATGATTTTTACCAAACACGGGTTTTATCTTATTTTAAAAATATATTTCGACACCACAACGGATAAAGGGTGCCACCTTAGATTGACCTACGTCCAGGGACGGAGCTAAAGGGAGAGTGGGAGGGGCAATTGCCCCACCCAACTTTGAATAGTTTAATTATTTTTAGGCCATTGATAATTTTAAAAGTTTTACAATTAAGTCCTTGCCCCTCCCAAAAAATTTTGGTTTATTATTTTTAAGACCCTTTAAGTTAAAATTAATGAAATTAAGCCATGACCCCTCATTTTTTTTGGTTTAATCACTTTTTAAGACCCTTCAATTTTAAAATTAGTGAAATTAAACCTTAATTCCCTTACTTTTTTATGATTTAATAACTTTTTAGAACCCTATTTATTTCGAAGTTAGTTAATTTGCCCCCGTCATGGTTCAATCCTGGCTTCGTCCCTGCCTACGTCTGGTAAGAAATATATTCAAAATAGTTCTATAAAAAAGAATATTCAAATAAACTAGTCAATAATTTTTTGACCACACTTTAAATAAATAAACCAAAAGTAGATTAAGAAAATCAAATTGAGAATAAGATATGATTTATCCCATCAACAACTTATGTCATGATTGCAAAATCATGTAAAGAGCTTATAAAGTTAAAAACATAAAATAATAACACGGATATGATATAAAATGAAAAACAATACTATATTTTATTGTGTTCTTTTTTTTTCATTTTTCATTTTCCTCTGTACTTTTTTTGTTGTTTTAATTAAGAAGTCATTTTATTTTTTAGTGAATATAGTTGATATCTTTTTTATTGTATTTTTTTCATGTTTCTGTAGTATGTTTTTTTTCGAGAGTTTAATTTGATGTCACCTTTTTAGTTAACATCTATTTAGTTATTTTATAATCTACTCTCAATTTGGATATTCATATTAGTTCTCTCGTATTGATAGTTATTTACAATCATTATACATTGATTGTGGTTGAGTTGTGATAAAATCAATTTATAAACATGCTATTATTGTTATACACATTTCTATGCTAAAGATAATGATGTCTACTTATATCTTTCGTTATTTTTTATTAAGAGAGATATTTACATACCCAAGGTAAATGTCGGGATTTAAACCCATATAAGATGGAGCTATATGAACATTCTTGGCCACTCGACCACTAGTGGATCGCTGCATCTTTCACTATTTTATTGTCAGGTGAACAACATCATTGGTCAGTAAACTATTTTTTTCTGTTTTGATCACCGAGCTATTTTTTTTTGGTAAAAACGTCATCAACGTTGCATTTTTTTTCTATTTTAGTCATTTGCCGTTAATTTTAATAGTTGACTTAACAAAAATGTTGTTGTGACATAGTAAAATAATAATTTTAGTCCTCAAATACATTTTATTCATTCAAAAAAATCAATAACAAATTTAAGCTTTAATATTTACAATTCCTATCAATTTAATTTTCGTTTTAATTCAATTAATTTACCATATAATAACATGACACATGTCATTAAATTATGGGTGAACAAAAACTGTAAAATAGAATGGTTGAGATGAGGTTCAAACCTATGACCAACTATGGGTAGATTTGGTGCTCAAACACTAAGCCAAAACTTACTTTTGCTATATAATTGGCAAGATTTTATTTAAGGTATACCCCCACTTAAGAAAAATTAAAGAAACAAAGAATCATGTAATAACCAACATTTTTAAATAAGTAAATATTTCAATAATTGTTTTATAACAATTAAATAGTTTAATAATTTTTTGCAACAATTAAATTGTAAATTTATCATTATACAATAATTAAATAATTTAATGACCGTAATATTTACCGACTTCAATGATATTTTGTAATAATTAGTATATTACTTGTTGTTCAGTCAGCATATTGTTAGGTTGCTAACTTTTAAAAATTGAATGACCAAACTAAATATTTTAAAATAGTTTAGTGATCATTTGTAAACTTCATCATTTATAAATCAAAGATGACCTAGATATGATGACGTTCTTGTAATAATTTGTGGACTGTTTTTTAGGGGGGTCTCATGTACAGTATGGTGACAGTACGACTACGGCGTGACACAACTAAAATATTATAAAATTCATGACTTAAAATGCTACACTATTTGATAACATTTTAAGTTGGTGACAAGTTCAAAATTAGAGACAAATTTCAATACTTAACATCAACCTAAAATGTTATCAAAAGCGTCAAGTATTGATACTTCGGAGTCAAGTTTCAATAGTAGTCATCAACTTAAAATATTATAAAAAATTGTAACATTTTAAATTGTGGATAACATTTTAAGTTTTTTATTTTGTAACATTTCAATTGGTATCATACTATAACATTGTTGCCCCCTTGAATCACTTTTTTTATTTTTATATAAGGTTTGTGGACTGTTTTCATAGAGATTTCAGATAGTTTAAAAACAGATGGAAATGATGAAGAGATCCAGAAAGAAAAGAGTGGATGATTTATACAATCCAAGCAATGTATTGATTTAAGCAGCAGATGAAAACCCATCTTAATCATACTAATTACCTTGGGTTTGCTCTCTTACACAAAAACATTAACATGTTCAAAATGGATGCAAACTCCTGCTCAAGCCATTGATACTAGAAAATATTCCCGCCAAATCCTGCCTGTTAGGCAAAACAGATCTTCTCATGTCCCCTGCTTTCATATCTCTGTTACAACCACAATGTTGTTCCGCTTCCGCTTCCGCGTTACAAGTTTTGTCTCCACCATCGTTGTTACTTGTATAAAGCAGGTCCTTTAGCTTCCATCTCTTCGACGACAGCCCGCTCGAATCGCTTGCCGATGTTGCTGCTGCCTTTGGTGTCCAGACACAATAAGTCCCTGGTGTTACCTTGTCGAGTTCATCAGTTTCCGAGGGTGAACACGAAATCCTTTCGCCTTCTTCGCTCATCAGTTCTCTCAATGGTAAACGATGGGATCGCGGTGGTTTCGAATTGGACACATCAACGTTAGGAGTTTGATCAATGTTGTTGAGCAATTTGGTGTTGAAAACTGGATAGGTTGGTCTAATTTGTCCGTGGTAAAAGATTTCATCCGCCGACACCGGAGACATCTCCGGGTCTCGACACACAAACGCAAACTCGAAATCATCGTCTTCCTCTTCTGGCTGCACTAGTTGTTTTTGAAGCGAACTGCCAGATTCTTGTCTGAATTCCTCAACAACTCTTGCCGCGATTTCAGCCAGCCTGCCAGAAGAGCGAGCGCTGAAACTGGGAGAGCTTGGGGATGCCGAGATAAGCGATCGGGCCTGCATTTGCATATCGACGATTAAACTAATTAACCAAGAAGAATGAATTGGATTGAAGTTTGGGGGACTGGATTGTTGAAGAAAGATATATGAGGGAAGAAATGGAAAAGAACAAGAGATGACAGAAGGCAGACGCGGTTTCTAAAGAGGGGGGCGTTGGTATTGGTTGGTGAATTTGACCAATAAAATCGGCTTTCGGCTCAGCGTTTGGTTTTTCATAGAGGGGGAGGCTGTGCCTTTCTGCTTTTATTCTCCGAAAGTCATTTGCTTATTTTGCACGAAAATATGAGTTGGGGGTTTTGTTACGTGGAAGGCGCACATCTTTGTGATAGCTTTTCCCATCTACCATTTCATGTTTTCTGATTCAAATAAATTGACATAAGCCTTTCTTGAAATTAATTTAAATTATATACACAATAATATTAATCATATTGAAATAAAATATATGTAATCATTTAATTCTTAATTTTTTTTTGGGTAAAATACACAAATGATCACTAAATTATCCTAAAATTTTTTAAATGGTCACCAAACTTTAAAAAATGCATAATATGCATTAAACTTTAGTTTTTATTATAAAATGGTCACTGAGGCGTTAACGAGCGTTAAGTGCATGATGTGTTTTTCACGAAAAATTTGTGTAATAGCACATTTAGTCTTTTATATTTAGGAATTCAATCAATTTAGTCATAATCTGAAAAAAGAATAATAAATTTAACTCTCATTATTTATATTTCAAAATATGGTCAAATTGATAGAATGTGTAAAATAATGAGGGTTACATTTATTGGATTTTTTTAAATTAAGGCTAAAATGATTGAATGTCTAAATATGAAGGAATAAATGTGCTCTTATAAAAAAATCATAACTGCCACATCACCCAATTAACGCTTGTTAATGTCTCAATGACCCTTTTGTAACAAAAACTAAAATTTAATACTCATTATGTAATTTTTAAAAGTTAAATAACCACTTTAAATTTTAGGATAGTTTAGTGACCACTTGTGCACGTTACCCAATATTTTTTTCCTTTTTTTTACTTAAATTAGGTTTTTGATAATCTACTCGCTTAGTTATTTCTCTTTCTATGTTTTTTCTTTGGTTGTTTAAAAATGATATTATCTGCCTTTGATTAAAATACTCTCTATTGTTTTGTCATAATTTTTAGGGTAAAGTACTAAAATAGCAACTACACTTTGTTAAAAAAAACTAAAACGGTAATCAAACTTGTAAATGTTATAAAATGGCAATTAAATTTTGTATTTTATAACAAAATGGTAACTGGGACGTTTAACCTCGTTAATCCCTTAACAACAAACTTTCAAAGTACCCTCAAGTTTTACACATTGTTATAATTAGTCCTAATTCTAAAAGGTTAACCCTTGATATTTCAAAAATACTCTAAAAAGCTCAGTGGTACACATCTACTCTACAATACTTCATGCTGATCATAAACATAAGCACACAAGCTAGTACGAGCAATAAGGAGCGATAAATAAACATATGGCGCTACCACTAGTCACCTAAACACATGCTCTCATCATGCAAGACTTAATACATGGCACACAAGGCCCATCCATACCTGGATCTCACCAGACCATTCGAACAAAAGCACACAAAGTAGAACCACAAACCTGGAGTGAAGCCCAGTGTCACACAACCTCAAGAACGTACACTATGAGTGAGGCCTCGTGTCACACAGCCTCGGGAACGTACATTCGACATCTCTGACCATGGTGTTGCAACACTCTCTCACTGGGTATCCGGATACCATCAATCATCGACTCAACCAATCAAATGCCTACCTGGCATACAAGCAACACGATCCCAAGGATCGCCTTATTATTTCTAATCGTCATCACATCATTACTTTTACATTACAGAGTAGTTAATACATTATTGAGGAGCACATAATGAATCTCATTTATTAAGGCATAAATCAGGTTATTAATTAAATCAAAATCACCAATTGTACTTACCGAGTTGTTACGCATTATGCTCTCATCTGAGAGTGAAATCTAAGTTCTATAAGTCTCATTATCTTATTCGAAGTCTATCAGACCATATTACAATATTTCCCAACCCTTTTACCTCATATTGATATTTTTGGGCAAAATGCCCAGAGCGTACCAGCACGATACACCCCGAGTATCAGTACTCATATGTGTTTCGGTACTAAAACGGCTCACTAGAATTTTATAAACCTTTGTGTACAGGTACTGGTAAACCCGTACCGATACAGCCCAAATAGACGTACTGGTACAACTGAAGCTCATACTGATTCCTTACCTCTGGTTTCATACCATTTTCATGAATTATGATATTACGAGGCTTTATTCGATCCGAAAAGCTTATGAAAGACTTTAGGGTTTGTTTACTAATACATTTAACAATTTAATATCAATTATCGACTTTATAATCATTTATTCGAATATTGGTATTTATTTCCTTTAACATGGTTTTCGTCAAAATCTCAAACTAATCAACTAGCGCACAAAGCATCATATCATCAGAATTCATCAATCAATAAATTATCGGTATCTATGTGCATATCGAGTGACCCTACATAGTCCCTAAGGCCCATACAAGTCTCGAATATTCTCAAACTCATCATACATCTAAAAATTACCAAGCCTCAGAATACAGGTCTCTAAGCATGCTTATTTTCGTCTACCTATCTTGCAAATACTAACAAGCATGGAAAATACTAACCTCAAGTGATTATAGATAAACCCTTACTCAAGTCTCAAACACTCTTCTTGATATGGTATTCAAGCCCGAACAATTCTCATATAAATATGAATACAAGATATATTAATTTTCCGCATTCACTAACTAATTTGCAAGGTCAAACGCGTAAAAGAAGCTTACCAGGTTTAAATTTGGAAAAACAGACTGTACCAGTAGACTCAAAACCCCAAGTAAAGTCCTTAGAAAAAGTCAACGCCGGTCAACAATGGCGACAATCAATGCACTGAATGATCTGGTGCGGCGTAGGTGCGTGGCAAGTTCTGTGCACCTGCAGGTAGGTTTCCAATGTGGCATGGGGTAGGTGCACCCGGGCAAGGTTGATCCAGTGTGACACGGTGCATGAGAACCCTTGTGCACTTGCCCTCTGCAGTTGATGCACGCCCACATATAGGTGGTGACACGTAGAGCGCGTGTGGCGGCTTCTAATGGCCATACTACGACGGCAAATTCCATATATGCACTTCTCCGACCGGTGAGTCCAATGTCGGTGACAGTTTCTGGCAGTGGACGTCGGAGCACTCCTTTCTAGCAAGACTGAAACTTCTTTCTCCTCACCCCTTTGAGTGACAACAATGTCGACAACATGACGACTCATCTCGGCAAGCTTGACCGGACGGTGCTGATGGTGTCACTCTCGGTAGTAAATCGACACTCAAAGCCTCACCCCCTCACTTTCTCTCCTATTTCTCTCTCTCAAAAAATGTCTTATCTTATCTTTTTTCACACCACTCACAACCACTTTATTTCAAATAACAATATCCCTTACAAAAACGGTTAAAATAATATATGGTCTTTAACATTTTTGGGCCTATTCACTTAAGGCTCTAAACTTAATCCCTTATTCATTTTATTCCTTATTTTCCCTTAAATTAGCTTCAAACTTCAATTCTTTTTAATTTCGTCGTCAAATTAAATACTCATTACTCGAATCCGAGGCCCAATTTACCAACACAAAAATTGGGTCGTTACAACTCCTCCCTCCTTAAAGAAAATTTCGATTTCAAAATTTGTACCCACTAATCAAAAGAAGATACTAAACTTTAATGACTTTTCTAAGTCCTTAAATATTTGTTGTTGTGCCACTTTGATCCTCCACAACACTTAGCAGTCATAACCCTTGTCTTCTAATGGTACAAACACAATCTCAACTGATTCTTTGTCTTGGAGGGGTCCATTCTCACTCGGTGTATTTTTGAAGGAAAAATACGAAAAAACACAACTATATCTCAACAAGCTCATCTCCCAAAACGCCATTTTTGTAGTCCAATTATGCGGTAAGGCCCAAATGTAAACATACCATTATGGTCTTCCCTGAATTGATTTCTCTCAAGGTGACTCCTTAAAAGAGACTCAACTCTGATGATAATCTATATCAATATTTTTGCTTTCCCGATGCAAGACTTTTGAGAGTGACATGCCTTTCAATTCGTCTCAAGAACTGACCTTAAACCTCGGATTCTCAATACGAAGGATAGATATGTATACATCATATTGTCATACAATATGAACCACGTTCATTCCAAGTAGACTTTCCACCTGGATTTCATCCTTACTGAAAATAAGCAAACGATACTTACCAAGAGATATATCACTATTCAAACGCAATCCCATCGAAGCTGTGCACTCTAAAATCCTTTACAAAAATCCATGATCATTCTATCTAATTTCCACCGAGGAAATCTCGAAGCATCCCAGCAACTCTGAAGTACTCGATGGTTGACTCCCAACTGATTGCAAGTCAAACACTTATCAACGAACTCATACACACATCTCGTTATTGTCTCCCCAAAACACATGGCGAGAGTCTAGTACAAATTGTCGCTCCCAAAAAGCACAAGGTACAAACCACTATACAACATTAGAAAAAACCCCTACCTCGATACATCATTCTCTAAAGCACGCTCAAGAAGATCTTGAGGTCTATCAAAAAACATTGAACTTAAATTCAACCATATCAATGTACACATTTAATTAAAATTAGAGGTTACCTCTTATTACTGCTAGAGCTAGTTGATCCTCAACTCAGATCTTAACTAATAAAACACATAGGTACCGGTACTGACCAGTCAATACCTATTTCCATAACCCTTATATATTCTCACGTGTCTCAAAAAACGTCAAAATGCTATTTGTGATACAATCTGGCTGCTCCTACCCTAACATTGCTGAAACATCCTGTACGACAACGCAAACATCAAATGTTACCCCGACACGTCTTAGATAAAGAAAACCTTATTCTGAAAATATTTTCGAAATTTCTTTCCTTCAACACTTTAGCCTTAAGAATTTTATTCTCGAACTAACTTCTAAATACACTTCAAAATCGATTAAACGAGTCACTACCTTAAAGGGTAGATAACAGTATTTCACTATCACTTAACAAGCTATTGACAGTTTAAGCATCACCTCAACTAACCAACTTCTCATTGGTACATAAGTCTAGTTCACCCTCGGCGAAACACCCGAACAAATGAAACCTCATTCAAGTTGCACCCTCACAACTGAACTCCTAACTTTCTTAATTAGGTCAATGTCCTTCGATAAGAGCGACAGACACCGCCACCCAACTTAGTCTTAACTTAACATCTACTCACGTCCTTGATAAGGAGGAAGTCCCGATGACTCTTGCAGGAAGCATAAACAAATACTCTGAGAGTTTGAAAGCTCACAAGCATCAAACTATCTACACTAGGATCTATCGCATGGGTCAAACGTGTCTCACAACCCCGTTGTGTCATTCTTAAAACGACCAATGTGAGAATCATGATAGAAATGCAACAATTCAACATTCTTATTACCAAATTCTTGGTTATATCAAGATCTTGTAGCCTCGAGCACATCTCTCAATGTCATAAGTTGGCATCGCGCTTGGTTAACCAATTCGATGTCTAAGGTATAACAACTCTTAAGAAGGCATCTCTATCGAACTTGCAAAGAAAACATCTCACCTCGGTCACACTCATACGAACTAATGGATCCCAAGTCCACTATCTCCGAGAAATGCCTTTGAGAAGGGTGATGATACTTCCCACGTATCAACAAGACTCCTTCAAAGCGGAAAAAGGGTCTTTCAACTAATGTGCATCCACAAATCGACTTCGAAAGCCGGTTATTAATACCCGTATCACATATGTTAATCACACATAACGATGAAGATTCTTTTCAGTAAATTATAATAACGTATCCCAAGGTTTCGAAACGACTACTACACACAACGAAGACACTATTCAAGTGGCAGGATGAGGACACATCCTCAACTCCGGCATCATTCAACAATTTCACATTTTAATCAGTCTAGGGCGATCTCACCCTCGGAATTGCTCCCATGAGTGACTCAGCTCTTAACTCAGCCCTCGCAACCATGATCGTAACAATCTTAGCTTTGTAACATTGGACGCACCATCAACATTCCAGTCGTAAGGAGTACGAACTTAATTTAAGGGCTTGTATTCACTAGACACCTTACTACAACACCTATACAACCCAAGGTTGCCTAGACCAGGCTAAACCTAAGCTCTAATACTACTAAATGTAACACCCATATCCGGATCTAGATCTAATATACTACATTCGGGTCACCAAAAAATCTTACCCAAAAGGTTTAATTTAAAAAACAAAGATTTAGCCTTTATTCAAAACATCATATCATCCAAACTTCCAATAATTAAATAAATAACATAAATCAATTTAAAAAATAGGAGCTCCAAGTTTATACATTTTATATTAAAAATACTATTACAAAATAAAGTTACAAACTTGGCCCTCGTAAGGTCCTATGAATACTCAGCCCGTTAAATGTAAGTGTCGTACAATGGATATCACCGTTTGTTGGAATCCCGAAACTTATAATGATCCTCGAGCTCTCGATCAATCTACCAACCTACGCACAAAAATAACGAACAATAAGGATTCATGCTAATCATAAACATAAGAATTCAAGTTAGAGCGAGCAATAAGAAGAGATAAATAAACACATGGCGCTACAACTAGTCACCTAAACACTTGCTCTCATCATGCAAGACATCAGATATAGCATGCAAGACCCATTCATACATGAGATCTCACCAGATCACCCAAGAAAATACACACAAAGTAGAACCAAAAACCTGGAGTAAGGCCCGGTTTCACATAGTCTCGGGAACGTACACTCTTTGGGTGAGGCTCGATGTCACACAGCCTCTGGAACGTACACCCATACTCGGAATCTCTCCTCGACTATCATCGAATGAGGCTCGATGTCACACAACCTCGGGAACGTACATTCAACATCTTCCACCATGGTGTTGCAACACTCACTCACTGGGTATCTGGATCCCATCAATCATCGACTCAACCAATCAAATGCCTACTCGGCATACAAGCAATGCGATCCCAAGGATCTCTCTTTTGTTTCTAATTGTCATCAATTCATTACTTTTACATTACCGAGTAGTTAATACGTTCTAGAGGATCACATAATTAATATCATTTATTAAGACAGAAATCAAGTTATTAATTTTTATCAAAATCACCTATTGTAGTTATCGACTTGTTACACATTATACTCTTATACAAGAGTGAAATCTCTATCATGTAAATCTCATTATCTTATTTGAAGTCCATCAGGCCATATTAAAATATTTGCCGACCCTTTTACCTCATATCGATATTTTTGGGCAGATTGCCCAGAGTGTACCGGTACTGGCCTGCGCGTACCGGTACAATACCCTGAGTACCAGTACTCATACATGTATCGATAACGAAACTGCTCACTGGAATTTTCTAAACCTTTGCATGTCGATACTGGTTAACCAATACCGATACAGACCAAATAGGTATACGGGTACAACCGAAGCTCGTACTAATACCTTACGCTTGATTTCATACCATTTTAGCGGATTACAATATTACGATGCTTTATTCGATCCTTAAAGCTTATGAAAGGCATTTGGATTTATTTACAAACACATTTAATCATTTAATATTAGTTTCTGAGTTTATAAATTTTTATTCGAATATTATTTTTATTTCCTTTAACATGGTTTTCATCAAAACATCAAACCAATCAACTAGCACACAAAGCATCATATCATCAGAATTCACCAATCAATAAATTATCGGTATCTATATGCATATTGAGTGACCCTACACTGTCTCTAAGACCCTTACAAGTCTCGAATATTCACAAACTCATTATGCATCTCATAATTACCAAGTCTCATAATATTGTTCTCTAAGCATGCTTATTTTCATCTACCTATTTTGCAAATAGTAACATGCAATGCAATTACACTTATAATGCTCATGAAGCATTTTAGAGTTCGTGGTGTACTAACCTCAAGCAATTATCGGTAAATCTTTACTCAAGCTCCTCAAACACTACTCTTGATCTAATACTCGAGCCCGAACAATCCTCATATAAATATGAATACAAGATATATTATTTTCTCGCATTCACTAACTAATTTGCAAGGTCAAACACGTAAAAATATCTTATCAGGTTCGAATTTGGCAAAACGAATTAGCCAGCAGACTTAGAACGTCGAAAACCCCCGGGTTAGGTCCCAGAAAAAAGTCAACAACGTCAGCAATCAAGACGTTGGATAATCCGGTGCGGCGCATGTGCATGGCAGATTTAGTGCACATGCGGGCATGTTTCCTGTAACACCCGTGTTTTGGGGTTAGGAGTTAGACGCGTGAGTTGGTTCGAGTCGTTAAAATCGATTTTAATTAAATTGACCTTAGTTTTGATTTAATTGAGATTTAAAATAAAAAGGAGTGGAATTTTTGTAATTAAAGGGAAAATGGAAGACCACCTTTTTTGAATCAAAAAGAAAGAAAAAAAATAAAGTTGTCTTCTCCCTTATTTGCTTCCAACGTGAAAATCAAACCAAACCCTCCTTAAACCTCTAAAACACTATTCCATTTGATTTCTTCATCTATTCAAGGGCATTTTCAAGGGTAATCTCATTTCTCAACTCCCCTCATCATCCCTATCATTTTCCTTGTCTTATATTCCACTGGAAATTTATTTATATTATACGTGATGATGAGTGGAATCCCATCCGTAGGGCATGTGGTGATGAGTGGAATCCCACCCATGCAAGGTCCGGTGATGAGTGTAATCCCACCGAGGTAATGTTGTTGTTGAGAGTAAATCCGCACATCCGAGTAAACTAATAGTGGCCAATGTAATTGCTCTTATGATTATGATGTTAAGATAATTGATTTATATTGTTGAGCTTAATATGATGTAAGATGCCATATTTATGACTCTTGAGACACTAGATAGGTTGCTATGTTGATCCCTATGTATGTTGTGTGTGATGTTGAGGATTGCATGCTTGGACCCTGCATTGTTGTTGTTTTTTATTTTAGAGCATCCTCACTAAGCTTCTAGCTTACGCTCTCATTTTCAACAATGCAGATCATTAGCATGGTGTTAGCAAGGAGCAAGGCGAAGGGTCTTTCCAAGTTTGTAGTTGCTCAAGTATGATTTAGTAATTAATGTGGTAGTTTAGCAATGAGGCTACTATGTGTTTTGTATGAGCATTGTATGACTCATGGATGTTGTTGATGCTTATGCCTTACTTGGATATGTAAACCATGTTATGTGTTGGTCAAATGTTTGTATTGAGATGTTATGCTTTTGGTTGAATGCATGTGTCGTAGTTACATGTAAACTCTATGTGTTGAGACATGTGCCTTATGGGCTATTAATGTTTAAGTATGCCTTGAATGATATTTGAATGTGATGCAAGAATCCTTGTTATGCATATTGATTTGTTGATGTTTGGCTTTACATGTTTATTATGTGCTAAACATGTGTTTTTAGGGTGCCTTTCATCTAGATGGATTGTATGTTGAGTCTTGAGTGTTTTGGTGGAGTTTTGGGGCTGCCTAGTGTCTTAAACCAGCGAAAATCTATATTTTCGCAGCCCGTGTATTGAAATGGTTGGTCTCGTTTCGATACGGCCTCTTGTTTCAGGCCAGGCGTTTCGATACGCCTAGGGTCCGTTTCGGTACAGATTTGCTACTGGAAATCTGAGAAATTGCCGATATTTTGGGGTTTCAAAATGGGTCCAGGTGTTTTGGAATGGTCAATATGTCGTTGACCACGAGAAGTTAACCGTTGGGGGTGTTTCGGAACGGTTGACCTCCATTATGATACGGCCTTCTCGTGTGGACTTGGGGTTGTTGACCAAGTCAAGGTGTTTCGATACACCTCAAGGGTGTTTCGAAACGGCCTGCTTAATAATTTAAAAATGGGCTGTTTAGCATGTTGTTTAGGCTTGGTTGCTTTTATCCTGTATTGTATTCCGCAGTCGTAATCACATAGGATTTAAATGTGCCTTTAGAGAAGACTAAATTTAAAAGAAAATTTTAGGGTTGCTAACCGAGGTGGAATCCTTAATGGGTTTCGCATCAGTTTTCCCCGTGTAGCCTACTCGAACCGGTCAGCCGACCAGACCGGGGCGAGGGGGTTACATTTGTTGGTATCAGAGCCTGAGGTTACCGAGACCTTGGGCAGGTAAGTGAGGTAAGTTTAATGTGTTAAGCAATTGTTATGCCTTGGTATGTGTTTTGCCATGAATTCTTGTTGTTTGGTCGCTCATATGATGATTGGAAGCATGGATTGTTGCGTTTGGTGTAGTGTCGAGTGCCCATTGCTACTATTACTTAATTTAAAAAGGTTTTGTAAAGGAAAGTACTTGAGCACAGTTGGACCATTGCCTTTGCTAACTTAATCCTTATCTGTTTGTTGTTGTAGTTATTATCTTGCTAGCTGTATCATGAGACCATGTGAGAGGCCTAGGATGGTTCAGTTGGAACCACGGGCACAAGCTCCGGGGATTGAGCAGATTGATGGGGCGCAGGCTCCTCAACCTCCACCACCTCCTCCTCAGCAAGAGGAAGGTGAGGCGGGAGCCGAGGGTGTTGGACCTCAAGTAGGCCAAGGACCGGCCGGAATTGATTTAGCTCCCTTAGTTCAGGCGATAGCCGGGGCTTTCCAGGCTGCAGTGGCTGAGGGTCAGGCAGTGGCACAACCCCATGGAGAGGGTACTGGTTTACCATTAGAGAGACTCCGCAGTTTGGGAGGTGAAAAGATCAGAGGGTCGACACCGGAGAGGTATGAGATGTGGTTAGAGAAGACCGTTCGTATCTTGTCACAGATGGGATGTACTGGGAGGCGCAAGCTTGGGTGTGTTGAGTCCTTGCTTCAGGGTGATGCCTACACTTGGTGGGTCACCATCACTACGGGTATGGAGGAGGCCAAGATCACATGGGAGTTCTTTGAGTCAGCATTCCGTAAGAAGTATTTGGGTCCTCGATATCTCGATGAGAAGAAGAGGGAATTTATGGTTTTGCTTCAGGGGAGTATGAATGTGACAGACTATGAGATTCGATTTGTTAGGTTGAGTCAGTATGCATTTGAGCTTGTTCCTACTAAAGTGGAACGTTGTAACCGTTTCCGTTACGGGTTGAATGAAGAAATCAAGAGGTACACTCTAGCTTCGAACTACACTGATTTTGATGTCTTGGTCGCGAGGGCCAAGGACTTGGAGCACAGTTTGGGCTTGACCAAACGATCTGGTGGTTCTAGTTCTGGTAAGAGGTCTAGTGACTTTGATAGAGGGGATGCCAAGAGGCATCAGGACAACCAGCATCACTATGACCATAGACGTGGTGGAGGTAACCACGGTAGAGGCCAACAGGGCCAGAGGGCTGGTGGGAAGTTGCCCACGTGTGCTACTTGCGGGAGGAACCACACCGGTGAGTGTTGGGGGAATTTCCACTCGTGTTGGAATTGTGGAGCTAGAGATCGTATTAGGCGTGACTGTCCACACCAGGTGGGACAAGCACCAGCTCAGGCTCCTGCTAGAGCCAATGACTTTCAGAGAGGTCGCGGGCGTGGTAGAGGTAACTTCCAGCCGAGAAATGATGGCCAGAGGAACATAGCACATGTAGTTGCAGTCCAGCTAGAGGGCGGAGGTCAAACCAGAGTTTACGCTCAGCGTGGGGATCAACATGACACAGATGCGATCGCAAGTAACTTCTCGATACAGTCTTTGGGTTTGCTTTCTTTGATTGACTCCGGGTCTACACATTCTTATATATTGAGTGAGCATGCACAGTTGTTGAAATTGCTTGTGAAACATTAGAGGTAGGAGTTAGTGTTACTAGTTCCCATGGGAACACGGTAGTAGTTAGAAAGATGTACAAAAGGTGTCCGTTGATGGTTCAGGGACATGTGTTTCCAGTGGATATGATGGAGCTACCTTTTTATGACTTTGATGTGATTTTGGGTATGGACTGGCTCATTGAGCATAGAGCTAGGATAGACTTTGAAACTAAGAGGATTGCTTTGAGACTCACAAATGATTATGAGATTGTAGTGGTGGGTGAGAATGTGAAGTTCTTATCCAATGTAGTTTCAGTTCTAGATGCTAAGAGGTTAGTTGAGTTGGGTTGCAAAGCATACTTGGCCTATGTGATGAATTCAAACATCAGTGAGGTTTGACCTCAAGACATCCGGACAGTGTGTGACTTTCCTAGTGTGTTTCCGGAAGAGTTTCCGGGTTTACCGCCTGATAGAGAGGTAGAGTTTACTATAGAGACTTATTCTGATTCAGCTCCTGTTTCGATTGCTCCATATCGTATGGCACCGAAAGAACTGAAAGAGTTGAAGACTCAGTTGCAAGAGTTGACAGATAGAGGCTTCATTCGACCTAGTTCCTCACCGTGGGGTGCACCAGTTTTGTTTGTGAAGAAGAAAGATGGAAGCATGAGAATGTGTATAGACTACAGACAGTTGAATCAGTTAACGGTGAAGAACAAGTATTTATTGCCTAGAATTGATGATTTGTTTGACCAGTTGAGAGGGGCATCAGTATTTTCGAAGATTGACTTGAGATCAGGTTACTACCAGCTAAAGGTAAGAGAGGTTGATGTACCGAAGACGACCTTTAGGACTAGATATGGTCACTATGAGTTCTTAGTCATGCCTTTTGGGTTGACTAACGCACCGACTGCTTTCATGGATATGATGAATCAGATTTTTCATCAGTACCTAGATCAGTTTGTAGTTGTTTTTATAGATGATATCTTGGTGTATTCGCGAACCGAAGAAGACCATGATCGACACTTGAGGTTAGTTTTGAAGACTTTGCTAGATAATCAGTTGTATGCGAAGTTGAGCGGGTGTGAGTTCTGGATCTGAGAGGTAGTCTTCCTAGGGCATGTAGTGTCTACCGATGAGATTAGAGTTGATCCGAAGAAAATAGAGGCCATTGTTGAATGGAAGCAACCAAAGTCTGTAACAGAGGTACGTAGCTTTCTAGGCTTAGCTGGATACTATAGAAGATTCGTAGAAGGTTTCTCGAAGTTAGCCGCTTCTTTGGCACAGTTACTTCAGAAGAGTGTTCAGTTTGAGTGGACAGATGCAAGACAGAGAGCCTTTGAGAAATTGAAAGAATCTTTGACCCAAGCACCGATCTTGATTCAGCCAGAGTCAGGGAAAGACTATGTAGTTAAAGTGATGCTTCCTATGTAGGCCTAGGTTGTGTTCTCATGCAAGACAAGAGAGTAGTCGCTTATGCCTCAAGACAGTTGAAGACTCACGAGCGCAACTATCCGACCCATGATATAGAGTTAGCTGCAGTTGTGTTTGCTCTGAAGATTTGGAGACATTATTTTTACGGCGAGAGATGCACAGTGTACACAGATCACAAGAGTTTGAAGTACATAATAACTCAGCGAGATTTGAATCTTAGAAAGCGTAGGTGGTTAGAGTTGCTAAAGGACTATGATCTTACGATTGAGTACCATCCAGGTAAGGCCAATGTAGTAGCCGATGCTTTGAGTAGAAAGGTAGCTATAGATTTGAGAGCCATGTTTGCTAGATTGAGCTTGTCCAGAGATGGTGGCTTGGTAGCCGAGCTTCAGGTTAGACCTACTCTAGGTCAGTTGATTAGAGAGAAGCAGCTCTTAGATAGATCTTTGGCACCTCACGTGCAAGATGTAGCCGAGGGTAGACCTTCAGACTACAATTTCAGTATCGATGGAGTCTTGTGTTTCAAAAATAGGATAGTTGTGCCAGAAGACAGTGACTTGAGACGTACGATCTTGACTGAAGCACACAGTAGTCCGTTTGTTATGCATCCTGGAAGTACGAAGATGTATCGCGATTTGAAGAATGAGTACTTTTGGGTTGGTTTGAAGAGAGATGTAGCCAACTTCGTGAGTAAGTGTATGGTGTGTCAGAGAGTGAAGGCGGAACATCAGGTTCCCTCAGGTTTGTTGCAACCATTGAGAATTCCGAAATGGAAATGGGAGAAAATTACCATGGATTTTGTTTCGGGTTTGCCTTTGACTCCTACGAAGAAGAACTCAGTTTGGGTAATAGTGGACCGTTTCACGAAGTGTGCTCACTTCTTAGCAGTCAATACCACTTATACATTAGATAGATTGGCCGATCTGTACATTGGTGAGATTGTTAGACTGCATGATGTGCCGAAGTCTATTGTGTCTGATAGAGATCCGAGGTTTACAACTCGATTTTGGGAGTTTCTGCATACAGCTTTGGGTACCTGTTTGAATTTCAGCACGTCTTATCATCCTCAGTCAGATGGTCAGTCAGAGAGAGTTATACAGATCTTAGAGGATATGTTGCGTTGTTGCATCATTGATTTTCAGGGTACGTGGGAGAAGCATTTGCCTCTAGTCGAGTTTGCTTACAATAATAGTTTTTAGTCGAGCATTCAGATGGCTCCGAATAAGGCCTTGTATGGTAGGAAGTGTAGAACTCCAGTTTGTTGGGCCAAAGTGGGACAGAAGTTGTTACCTATGCCAGATTTGCTTAAGAGGACAACTGACAAGGTGAAATTGATTTGCGATCGTTTAAAGGCAGCTTCGGATAGGCAGAAGTCCTATGCCGACTTGAAGAGGAAGGAAGTTGAGTTCTCAGTGGGTGAGAAAGTGTTCTTGAAAGTGTCTTCGTGGAAGAAAGTAATGAGATTTGGCCAAAAAGGGAAGTTGAGTCTGAGGTACATAGGACCGTATGAGATTGTGAAGAGGGTTGGCACAGTTGCCTATTAGTTGCGTTTGTCATATGATCTAGAGAAGATACACGATGTATTTCATGTTTCGATGCTCCGTAAGTATAGGTCAGATCCATCGCATGTTATGCCGGTAGAAGAGATTGAATTGAATCTGGATTTGACTTATGAGGAAGAACCAGTTGAGATCCTAGCTTCTGACAGTAAGGTGTTGCGGGGTAGATCGATTGAGTTAGTAAAAGTGCGGTGGCAACATCGAGGGGTGGACGAGGTCACTTGGGAGAGGAAGGAGGATATGGAAAGGCAGTTTCCTTATCTCTTTCAGTCAGGTAATTTCAGGGACAAAATTCCTTAAGTGGGAGAGAGTTGTAACACCCATGTTTTGGGGTTAGGAGTTAGACGCGTGAGTTGGTTCGAGTCGTTAAAATTGATTTTAATTAAATTGACCTTAGTTTTGATTTAATTGAGATTTAAAATAAAAAGGAGTGGCATTTTTGTAATTAAAGGGAAAAGTGGAAGACCACCTTTTTGAATCAGAAAGAAAGAAAAAAAATAAAGTTGTCTTCTTCCTCATTTGCTTCCAACGTGAAAATCAAACCAAACCCTCCCTAAACCTCTAAAAAACTATTCCATTTGATTTCTTCATCAATTCAAGAGCATTTACAAAGGTAATCTCATTTCTCAACTCTCCTCATCATCCCCATCATTTTCCTTGTCTTAGATTTCAAAACTACCCACATTTGCATTTTTCAAGTTTGATGAAAGTTGAGTTTTTGATTTGTTTTTGTGTTGGGTTGAAGGGCTGATGGTATAGGGCATTAGGGAAGTGATTTGGGACCTTTTAGATGTCATTTGGGTGTTAGAAATCATAGTTTTCAACTGGGTATTCGGGGAGCACGAAAATGGAAGTTTTGTGATTAGTTGAGTTTGAAAATGATGAAGTTTGGCTTGTGTTTATGGGTTGGAGTTTGTGACTGAATTTAGCATTGAATTGGTGAGTAATGATTGTGTTTTGATTGGTTAGAAGTAAGAGGAAACAGCGGAGAAGGAACGGGACCGAATCCGGGAATCGAAGGGGCTTGACTTGCTTGCTTGGTTTGCTAAGGAAGGGTGGTGAGTAAAACTTTAAATTGTTTTAAAGTTGGTTCAAGTGTGCGTAGTGGAAGTGTTGGAATGAGCTTGGTATGCCATTCCGAGGCGGAAGTTAAATTGGTAGTTTAACTCCTTGATTGTTAATGATGCTTTATATGCCATTACCTATTTTGATCTTGTGAGATATGAATTGATTCATATGTGTATACCTTGATATGTGTGATTATGAATATGTGCTATAATTGATGGATGTGTGATGTGGTTTAAAGAAATTGGCACTAATTAACTTACCAGGTGTAAATGATCGATCAATAGGATTAGTGTGCACACGATTGAGTCAAAACGCGCGTGGCCTTGATGGCGTTGAGTCATCAAGGAGGAGTACGGTGATGTAATATTCCACCGGAAATTTATTTATATTATACGTGATGATGAGTGGAATCCCATCCGTAGGGCATGTGGTGATGAGTGGAATCCCACCCATGCAAGGTCCGGTGATGAGTGTAATCCCACCGAGGTAATGTTGTTGTTGAGAGTAAATCCGTACATCCGAGTAAACTAATAGTGGCCAATGTAATTGCTCTTATGATTATGATGTTGAGATAATTGATTTATATTGTTGAGCTTAATATGATGTAAGATGCCATATTTATGACTCTTGAGACACTAGATAGGTTGCTATGTTGATGCCTATGTATGTTGTGTGTGATGTTGAGGATTGCATGCTTGGACCCTGCATTGTTGTTGTTTTTGATTTTAGAGCATCCTCACTAAGCTTCTAGCTTACGCTCTCATTTTCAACAATGTAGATCATTAGCGTGGTGTTAGCAAGGAGCAAGGCGAAGGGGCTTTCCAAGTTTGTAGTTGCTCAAGTATGATTTAGTAATTAATGTGGTAGTTTAGCAATGGGGCTACTATGTATTTTGTATGAGCATTGTATGACTCATGAATGTTGTTGATGTTTATGCCTTACTTGGATATGTAAACCATGTTATGTGTTGGTCAAATGTTTGTATTGAGATGCTATGCTTTTGGTTGAGTGCATGTGTCATAGTTGCATGTAAACTCTATATGTGGAGACATGTGCCTTATGGGCTATTAATGTTTAAGTATGCCTTGAATGATATTTGAATGTGATGCAAGAATCCTTGTTATGCATATTGATTTGTTGATGTTTAGCTTTACATGTTTATCATTTGCTAAGCATGTGTTTTTAGGGTGCCTTTCATCTAGATGGATTGTATGTTGAGTCTTGAGTGTTTTGGTGGAGTTTTGGGGCTGCCTAGTGTCTTAAACCAACGAAAATCTGTCTTTTCGCAGCCCGTGTATCGAAACGGTTGGTCTCGTTTCGGTACGACCTCTTGTTTCAGGCCAGGCGTTTCGATACGCCTAGGGTCCGTTTCGGTACATATTTGCTACTGGAAATATGAGAAATTGCCGGTATTTTGGGGTTTTGAAACGGGTCCATGTGTTTCGGAATGGTCAATATGTCGTTGACCACAAGAAGTTGACCGTTGGGGTGTTTTGGAACGGTTGACCTCCGTTCCGATACAGCCTTCTCGTGTGGACTTGGGGTTGTTGACCAAGTCAAGGTGTTTCGATACACCTCAAGGGTGTTTCGAAATGGCCTGCTTAATAACTTAAAAATGGGCTGTTTAGCATGTTGTTTGGGCTTGGTTGCTTTTATCCCGTATTGTATCCCGCTGTCGTAATCACATAGGATTTAAATGTGCCTTTATAGAAGATTAAATTTAAAAGAAAATTTTAGGGTTGCTAACAGAGGTGGAATTCTTAACGGGTTTCGCATCGGTTTTCCCCGTGTAGCCTACTCAAACCGGTCAGCCGACTAGACCGGGGCGAGGGGGTTACATTTCCTGTGTGGCGCAGTGTAGGTGCACCTGAGTGATGCCGATCCAATGCGGCGCGGTGCATAAAAACCCTTGTGCACCCGCCCTCTATAGCTGACACACCCACGCGTAGATGACAGCGCCTGTGGCGGCTTTTAGTGACCGAATTGCGGTGACAAGTTCCAGACTCACACTTCTCTGACCGGTGAGTCCAATGGCTGTGAAGGTGTCTAGCGGTAGACTACAGAGCACTCATTTCTAGCAAGGTTGAAACTTCATTCTCCTGACCTTGGCGAATGACAGTAACGATGACAACACGACAACCACCGGCCGACTTGTCTCGACAAGCTCGACTTGATGGTGCCGACGATGCCACTATCGACGGTCTAGATGGAAGCAAATCGGGGCTTAAACCCCTCACTTTCTTTCCTATTTCTCTCTTTCTCTCCAAAAATATCTTATCCTATCTTATTCTCTTTTCCCCACCACCCACAACCACTTTATTTCAAATAACACTATCCCTTGCAAAAATAGGTAAACTAATATATGGTCATTAACCTTTTTGGGCCTATTCACCTAAGGCTTTCAACTTAATCCCTTATTATTTTAATTATTTTTAATTTCTTCATCAAATTAAATACTCATTACCCGTATCTGAGTCCCAATTTACCAACCTGAAAATTAGGACTTACAAACAAACTAAAAATATGTTTCAAAATTTTTAAAACCTAAAAAACATGTGTTATTAATTTTTTATATATATCAAATATTTTTAAGTTGATTAAAATATTTTTAAAATATTAACAATATTTTTTTAAGGTTTTATAAATATGAAAGCACTATTTGGCACTGTTACTATTCATGACACTGTTCATGAATAATGAGTATTGATACCTACTGTTCACGTACAAATATCAGCTGCAAAAAATTTGAATTTAAACCTTTAACAACTTTATTTTGAAGGCGTACCAATACCCATACTTGAGTTTTATTACCACTAAGTGTAGTGGTCTAAAATTGTTTAGAAATTCATCTCCAAACGACTCCAATTCATCCCAACGACTAT
Source organism: Hibiscus tridactylites (assembly GCA_958450335.1). NCBI lineage: Eukaryota > Viridiplantae > Streptophyta > Magnoliopsida > Malvales > Malvaceae > Hibiscus > Hibiscus tridactylites. The sequence continues at coordinate 10,601,581 of OY288286.1, forward strand.
AAACTACTACAAACACATTCCTCATTGTAAATACACATCAAGGACACTTCGAAAAGAAAGAGATGAACATCCATGCCTAAAGATAAGGAAAAAAAGCTTCAAAACTTTATTCTTTCATTTTTTCTTGTACATTTTGTAGAAATTTTCAATATTAATCTTTAGTGTTCTTCTTTTGAGAGCCTAATTGTCACATTTGTCTTGCGAGGTTTTTTTTTTATTTGCTAAATTTGCATTTCTTTTAGAGAGAGTGTAACTCAGAGTTTTAGGGTATAAACTTTGAGGGAAAGGATTCATAAGATTTTGGGTATAAATCTTGGTGAATTGTGTACGGTTACTCTTTGTCCTTAAAAGAAAGATAAATTACTGAATTTGAGAAAAATCGCTAGTGTGGATAGTTAAGGTAGTGGATGTAGACTTATTTTAGAAGTCGAACCACTATTAATCGTTGCACAATTTTTTTAATCTTTTAGTTGCTTCAACCACATTATCCTTTTTACCAATTCAACCCATCTCTTTCGATTTTCGGTTGATCAGATCGAGCCTAACAATATGCTTTTTTTAAGATATTATTTTTGTATTCTCTCTTTATTTATTCAATAAAACCAGTTACTCCTATTAGTTTAAAAAACTTAAACAACATTTAATAAAATAAATTTAATAGAAATTATATATAAAATAGGATGAATTATGTCGTAACACAAACACATAAAAATTAAGTAATACATAACCTGACAAAATTACTATAAAGCGACATGATTATACAAATATATTAATATTTATATATAAGAGGGCTCATTAATTGGTTAAATTCGAATTAAATAATCAAATCAAAATTCATTTTGATTAATCGATTGATTAATTAAGTATTCGGTCAGTTAACGATTAAAAAGTTTCTTTTTCAAAATTTGATTATCATCTAATTCGTTTCGAAATTGGTTTATTAACTAATTTAACCGAAAATATTGAATATTTGATAATTTAAATAAATTACATATATATATATATATTTATGCTTGTACCCATTAAGATATCAAGAGACTCAACTAATTTTTAACCCTAGACACATTACCAAAACTTAACCAAATTTTAACTCAAATGAAAAAAACACAAACTTTAAAACTTATAACAATATTCGGTATAAAAAACCGACCGAATTAACCGAATAATGTTTGATTCGATTTATAATTTTTAAATAAAATTTTGGTTTGGTTAATGATTAAAGAAAATCAAATTTGTTTTTTTTATTAGTTCGTTCACTCGGTGACCGAATGAACACTCTTATATGTAAACAAGAATTATCAAGGTATATAATTTATATAAATATAAGGCAGTTTTATATATAAAAAAACATCAATATGAAAGCCTCACATAGCCATAATATTTTTTAAATTAGATCATCATAAAGATTATGAAAACATGTAAAATATGTTACCAAAAATGTAATTAGTATTTTTATTTTATAAATTAATTAACCCCTAAATTATTTTAATGACTTTTGTTAGGTGTCATCATCAAAGGATTGTTCAAATTGCTGCTATATGCAATAATACGAAAGTGGCGTTGTGGTGTAAGGGTAACTGTTGTAGGCAAGTTAATGGGCTTTGTTATCTCTTACGCGCGTATGATTGTTGGTTGTATTTCATTTCGGGTTGTGTATATTTTTTCTCTTCATTTAAGTTTAGAGAGATTTTAACGAGACGCACAATTTTAGTTAAGGTTTGTTCGAAGCTTTATTAATAAAATTAATTTGCTTAACAATTTTTTTTAAAAATATTTAATATAATAATTGTACTAATAATATGATAAATATATAGGTTTTTTTTGCAAATTTAAGATAGTGTAATAAAAATAGTTTTATGACTTTTTATGCATTAATTTTAATTTAATATTAAAAGTTAACATGTTAAAAAGAAAATATAACAAATAAACAATTTGATAAATTTTACTTTCAAGTAATATTATATTCCTTCAACCAAACATGTTAATCATATATTCCTACTAAGTAAACTAAACAAGGTAATGTAACGCTCCCAATAATGTGTCAGGTAATGTTACACTCCAAGAATCCTATTGCTAGAGGTACTATGTGTCGCGACCATTTTTGAAACCGAGTGTAAAAATAGCCTGACAATTGATTCTTTTTGAAAATTAGGGTTTTTATCCATTTAATTCATTTAATCTTGAAAGATTAAGGTTTTCCGTTTTAGATCGAATTTCCCATTGTTTATTCTTAAGAAATTAATTTAGAGTCGCCACCAATCACTTTGGTAGACCTAACACCTTAAAAACAAATCAAAGATTCTTTTCTTTAAAATTTGAATTTGGGAGTTGGTTACGTGTAGGGAAGGGTTAGCACCACTATAAACGCCTATTATCGGCACCTTACTAATTTCACATGGCATTTTGACATTTCGATCAATAATTTGAATTTAATTAAATCCTTAATTGTTAATTGAATTTCATTTCGAATGGAGATATCATTTTTGCAAGAAAATACATTTAAACTGAATATATGTTTAGAGACATCCAATTACTTTAGGATACTTCAATTTATATTCGAAATGTATCTCAACACAAAAAGATTTTAATGCATGTCCATTTATTTTCTTGTCAATTTTAAGTTCAAACCTAATTAGGGCTCCAATTGATTTAATTAATTAAGAAAACTATGAATACTATCAAGTTTAGGGTTTATGAGATAACGTTAACCCAAACAATTAGGCACTATCCATACTAGGCCCTAAATTAATAATATTCCTAATCATTTAGTGTCACTAACTATTTAAATCCTATCCTAATTTCATTTTAATTAAATTAACTATGTGATTTCATTATTCTAAGTTCACATGAAATATTAAATATTCAACTAAAATATTCCCTTGATTAACATCTCATTACTATGAGACACTAATCAACTTAGAACATTAAAGTTTCCATTTAATATTCATTTATTTTTCTACCATTATCTCACCTATTTAGATTATTAATTTAATTAAAGAACCTAAGATACTAAGGCTCTAATTATTTAAAAATATGTGAATTAATCACCTAAACAATTATACTACATGCTTTAGTTTAAATCATGCAACATACAACAATTAAACAATTAAATTGGACTAAAACAAATTAAAAATAGAGACTCAATTGAATTGAATTACGAACTTGAAAGCCAAATTGCAAAAGAATAATGACTAAATTGAAACAAATGCAAAGTGAAAAAGCCCAAAGCAGGAGAAAGCAATAGAAGGGCACGAATCTTTCCCCCAACCCATATCGACCTCGCGAGTTATCCAGACTCGGTGCCAAAACGACATCATTTTGGATCGAGTACAAAAGGGGTAAGACCGAGTTGTATCGGTCAATTTTCACCAAGCCGTTCTCTCTCCTCTCGTCAAACTCTTTCTCTTTCTCTCTCTCAACAAACACTCACAAACCTAGAAATATATCCCATTTTGGATCAAAACCACCAAAACCCCTCACGTTTTTTTTTGCTCAACAAGATGTCGTATATTAAGAGAAAATATACAACCATACGTCACAACGGTCGCCTCGTTAAAAACTTCCATAATCCTAACGGAGGAAAAGAGTACGACCCGTTTGTGACAACAAAAACAACCAGATAACAAACGAACAAAACCATCATTCACCCGATAACATTAACAAGCACAAAATAAAAAAACACGCGACACCCCCTCCTTAGCCAATGCATCAGCTAAGCCATTCGCCTCCCGAAAAATATGCGAAAAACACACCGAATGCAAACTACTACAAGCGTTGTCAATCTCATGAAACACATCCTAATAACGCCACGACCGCTTATCCACATGTAACACCCAACTAACGGCGACCATGGAATCTGACTCCTCAACCAATGGATACGATGACCAAGCCGATTGCCGAAAGAAAGTTAACGCAAAAGCAACCGCCCGCAATTCAGCCTCATTAGACTCAATACAACCAAGCGGGCCAGAAAACAAAGCCAATATCATGCCTTGATCATCACACAACACCCCCCAAAACCTGCAGGACTCGGCTTGCCACGCGCGGACCCATCAACCGAAAATTTCAACGTCCCTGCCATCAGTGGTTCCTAACTAATGTCGCTACGTATCGGCCGTGAATCTGGGGATTCAATATATAGGCTTGGGCAATCTCACCACAACGCCTCACCAATGAAGAGGTCATCCTGTAATGTTTGCATCCAATAGTAAGATTGCAATTTAATTAAGAAACAAACCTCTGCTATCGATAATGACTTCTTATTAAAAATCATCTCATTTCGCGCAAGCCATACTGACCAAAACAAAGCTGCCACGCACGAGACCCACAAGCATCGAAGAACGCCCGAAAACGAGCAATGGAAGTCTGGTAAGAAAAATTCCGACAAGTTCTTCGGCAACGGTAAGCACACGCTCCACCAACTCCGAAACCAGTCCCAAATGCGTTGAACCAACGAACAAGAATACAATAAATGATAAACATCCTCCTCTCGCTCCTTACACCAAATGCACAACATGCTTTGTCCCTTAAACACTATACCCCGATGTCTCAAAAACTCAAACATGGGCAAATGACGCAACCAAACAAACCATAAAAAAGCTTGTACCTTAGGTGGAACCAGAATTTTCCACGTGAAACAAGCCCTAAAATCGCTTTCACCCGTTCGATCAAGCATCAACATCTGGGAAATAGCTTTGAACGAAAATAATCCTTACGCATCCGGGGACCAAATCAGCTTATCGCGGTAGCCAGCATACAATCGATAGTCACCCACCACAGACCACAATTCACGAAGCTGCCCTACCTCAAAAGAACGAAGGGAACGACAAAAAAAATTAGCCCACCTTGAATGTCGGAGTCCCCCCCTGCACCGAGTAATCCACAACCAATGCAAGACGATTACGGGCATAAGAAAATAACCGCGGAAAAATATCCTTCAAAGGCTTTTCCGCGTACCATGCATCAAACCAAAAAAGGACACGACTTCTATCCCCCACTTGCCACAACAATTTATCATGCAAATGCCGCTGCACATCAGTCGAACAAGCTGTTTGCACTATTTGCTTCCATACAACAGACTTCACTTGTTGACGAGAAGAATTGAAACGCCACCATTGGGCAGCCTCGCCATACTTATCCACTATAATAGCCCTCCATAACTAAGATGCATCAGTGGCATATCGCCACGACCATTTAGCTAACAGAGCAGTATTACACACCTGTCAATCCGCCACCCCCAAACCGCCCAAGTGACGCGGCCTACACACTATCTTCCAGCTCACTCGACTCATCTTGCGATGTAAATTTACACCGCCCCAAAGAAAGGCACGTCTCAACTTATCAATTGCCTCAATGACACCTTTCGGGATTCGAAACACACCCATGTAGTAAATTGGAAGGGAAGAAAGAACATAATTCACCAAAGTAACCCGTGCCGCAAAAGACATCGAACTGCGCTTCCACCCAGCAAGTTTCCGTCGAACATTAGCAAGGACAGGCTCCCATACCGCCATGCTTCGAGGATTAGATCCTAACGGCAACCCCAGATAAATAAAAGGAAAAGAACCACGTCGACAACCCAAAGCTTTGGCACACGAATCAACAATATCTTCCTCAACACCAATAGCAAACAATGATGATTTGCTAAAGTTTATTTGTAAACCTGAACAAACTTGGAAACAGATAAGCAATCGTCGAATAGAATCAGCACATCCAGGCGAAGCTTCGAAAAATAAGATAGTGTCGTCCGCGAACTGCAAATGTGAAATTGACACCCCCGGCGCAACACGCACCCCTTGAATCAAGCCTGCTGCCTCGGCCTGAACCAACAAACTATGCAAAGCCTCAACCACGATAACAAATAACAAAGGCGACAATGGACATCCCTGCCTTAACCCACGCCCCAACAGAAATTCTCTCGTAGCGCAACCATTTAACAACACTGACATACGGACAGTGGACACACATTCCAGTATCCAACGTCGCCAAACCTCACAAAAACCCATGCTAGTGAGCATATAATCCAAAAAATCCCACCTCACACAATCGTAGGCTTTAGCAAAATCTAACTTAAGTACGAAACCGCCCGTCAAACTCTTGCGCAAAGAATATATTACCTCATTTACCAGTAAAATGCCATCAACAATTTGTCGTCCACGAATAAATACCGACTGATGCTCACTTATCAGCGAACCCAACACCACTTGCAATCCCTTAGCGAGCAGCTTCGCAAGAATTTTATGAACATAATTCACAAGACTTATCGGCCGATAGTCACTGAGAGCCTTTGGTGAATCAAACTTCGGAATCAGTACTAGAAAAGTACAGTTCACTCCCGGAGCCAATTTACCCGCTGCATGGAACTCTCCTAAAAAACGTAACACATCTCCTTGAACTATACTCCAACACGTCTTGATAAAAGCCATACTATAACCATCCGGTCCCGGCGACTTCGAGCCATCACACCCGCGTATCACCTCCCAAACCTCCTCTATACCAAACGACGCCACCAAAGCTTCATTTGTCGTTTTATCAACATGGAAAAACTCTCCCACAATGCTCCAAACACATAGCCGTTCTACGGCCTCAAAATGTGTAGAGAAAGCCGCCACAATGTAATTACGTAACCGATATACATCCATTTCCCAACGGCCACTGATCAGCAGCCCCGTAATTGAGTTCTGCACAGCTCTAAGCGTTGTCGCACGATGAAAGAACGTTGTATTACGATCCCCTAAACGCAACTAGTTCGCCCTTGATTTTTGTATCCAAAGGGATTCCTTACGCCTGATATCCTGCCATAACCGTTGCATCCACTCTCTTCTTCACTCTATCAGCTCTAATTCGGACTCACACTGACCCCCTCCCCCTCAATTCCCGTAGCATCTTTACCCTCTAGCTTAGATTGTATCGACTGAATTTCTAGCTCAATATCACCAAAAACAGTACGGTTCCAGCTACGCAAAAACTTCTTCAGAAACCTAAGCTTGACCATTATATTTTTAGTTCCACCCCCTCGTTCCGACAACCGACACCACTCTTCAGCCATTTCATGTACATGTTTCTTATCCTCCAACCAACAATTAATAAAACGAAATGGTCGAGGTCCCCAGTCCTGATCATCGCATAGCAACAATAACGGTGTATGATTCGATACCCCTCTAGGCAAAGAATGCTGAACAATGTTGGAAAAAACATCTACCCAAGCAGACGATAACAAGAATCTATCTATACGACTCCGCCTAAATCCCCTACCAAACCAAGTATATTGCTTCCCTTTCAACGAAAAATCCACAAGCCCAGCATTGTCAATGAAATCAGAGAAAGCTTCCATACCTAACGCCACTGAGCTACACCCTACATGTTCCGATAATCATCGTATCGAGTTAAAATCACCTGCGATACACCACGGACCTGGGATGTCCAGAATTAAATCTCCTAGATGTTGCCACAACAGATTTTGTGCCAACACATCGCACAGAGCATAAACGTTCAAAATGCAGCACTGCAAATCCTCCACGCACCACCTCCCCCGTAAAAGGATAAAATAACGATCCACCTCCACCGAAGCTACACTGAAACGTGAACCTTCCCATATCGTAATCAGACCCCCCAAAGCACCTATCGAAGGTGAAAAAATAAATTCATATCCATCCGAAACCCATAAGCTTGCAACCAATAACGACGACACATCCTCTAACTTTGATTCTTGCAACATCACCATATCCGCACGTTGTTTTTTTACTACTTCGCTCACCGCCCTGCGCTTCAAACATGAGCCTAACCCTCTGACATTCCACAAAACCACACGCATCCTTACTGACCTCGCTTCTCCCCAGAAAAAACCCGTGTGAGATCCTTTATAATATCTGCTTCACACCCCAGGGTTCTTACTCCCACGATACTGCCCAATGCCATTGTCGCCTCTATTTCCTTAGTTAACAATTGCTGGTGATTCTGAAAATCTGAATATGAGAGTGAAGCATTCACAACCTGCGTCGAAGCTTGTTGGTGTAGCACATGTTTTCGCGGTCTGCCCCTACCAGCTTTTTGCGTCGAAATCACTCCCGAGAGGATGTTTATTGACTTTGTTTTTCTACCATTAATCCAAAGCAGAGAGCTGTGGTTTGCAATGTCTGAAATAGATAATTTCTCTCCAACCTTATATGTTATCCTATCAATATTTGAAACTAAATTATCCACCAAACCCACAGTAGTTGTGATTGGCTCAACCATCTCCACATTGTTTGCATTCAAATCCAAAGTAGTCGAGTGTGAATGAACTACCTCGAGCTGGTTGGCTACTGTAGGACTCTTCCCAGCCTCGCCCACCACCCTATCGGAAACTTGCTCCTCCATCGGATCTGCCACACCACCTTCCTGCGTCTTATTCAGTTCTGGCAACCCCTTCGAACCAACCTCATCGGATATGTCCTTCTCCGTCCATCATCCGCCATTAGTCGGCCACCGTAGGTGACGTCAACAACCACCATCCTTCTTTTGGTCGTCCCTGTCCTTTTTTGATCATCTTGGTTTAACTCCAGCCGCCGTCCGCTGTCCGCCACCATGTGGCGATTTCCGGCCGCTATCTTAAGCCTTAAAAACCTTATGTTTTCCCATTTTCACCAAGAACACCTAAATCTACCAGATCCATAAGGATCTCCCAGCTTCTCCCCTAAAAATCTACCCGAACCAACTCTCTCCCATTTCCGATCTCATTTTTATGATTTTTGTTTTTGTTTTTTAGCTAATATTCGACCTCTTTTTGCAGGAAATAAAGAGATAAGGAGAGTTTTACCTCGATTCTCGCGTCTTTGGAGATCTCGACGGTGATTCCGACAGCGATATGATTCTCCAGCGATGATGCGACTCCCGACGGTTTGATCTCCATCATCTTTCAACCTTCTCAAGGGTATCCTATCTCTCTTACTTTTTATTTATTTATTATTATTAACTGGGAGTAATTAAGGTGCTCATTAATTGATCTAACTTTTCTCTCTCTCTCTCTCTCCTTATTTATAGGGTGATGCAGGAGCCGATGTTAGCGAAGGCTTGATCTATGTGAAGAGCAATAGACCAAGCGAGGCCACCACGTATCCCTTTATTATCGTTTTTGGGCGGAAAGAAGGGAATTTGAATCAGATTTGTGTTTCTTTGGGTGTAAAATAAGAAAGAATTAATTGTGACTTGGGCTTTTAGTTGGGCTTTTAATTCTTTGTATGTGGACTCATATATTGTAATGGACACTTTATTTATTTATTGGACTCTTTAGACACTTATTTTATTTATTTATTTACTATTATTAGTTTTGGTTTTATTTATAGAGAAAATAATATATATATATATGTATATGTATACCCGAACAAAATACGGGTATTACAGTTGTCTGTCTTTGCTCATTGATGTGGAACATGAATAGGGCAAAGACTAAAAATACAAGAATTTTGTTCGAAACGTATGACCATCGAAGCTTGAAGTTGTTCTTCTGATTATGGACCGCCTTAACCTCTTCTCTGCTATTCTGTCTCTGTTAGGCTTGATAGGCTCGATTTCATTCAACCGATTTAGCTATCCAAGTGGTGAAGAAGTTCAATTTTTGGGTGATTGATTTGTGGAAGCAAAAAATAAATGACACGATGAATTTATAGTGGTTCAACTTTCGAACAAGCACCTACATCCACTATCTTAGCTCCCACTAAGGATTTCCCAATCAATTTACTAATTGATTCATCCCCTTTTCTAGGATTAGGAGGAAACCCTTACACACTCAAAGCTTTCTAGTCTAAAGCTTGAGTAAACCCTCTTTACAAGAGAAAGAAAATAAGCAAACTAAAATCCCTCTAATAGGTATTTAATTGCACTCTTTAAGCTCTCACCCAAACCTTAACACTTGAGCAAATTTGACAATTTTGGCTCACAAGTGTTGTCTATACAAGGAATTAAAAATTAAAGCCCTAAGACAAATTTCTCATCATATAGTTGTTGACAATTGAAGCATTAGTCTTCCCTTGATGCTTAGAGGTCCCTTTTATACCCCCAATTGAGTTTGTAGCCGTTAAGGACTGTTGGAATTGAATTAAAGCCGTTGGAGCCTTTATTTCCCACCATAAATGCAGTTCTGGTGATGTCTGTTTCGATACACGGGTAGCTGTATCGAAACACCCTTCTTCAGAACTAGCCATTGGAGTCTGATGCAGTATACCGTATCGAAACACTTTGGGCCGTATCGAAATGCCCGTTTCGAAACGTCTAGTGTCGTATTGAAATAGCCTGCAATTCAAATAGCCATTGGGAAATAGCTGTTGGGGGGTTTTAGCCGTTGGGGTGTTTACCACGTAGGCGTATCGAAACACCAAAGTGTGTTTCGAAACAACCCATGTCTGTATCGAAACAAGTAAGCCCTGTATCGAAACGAGTTTTGGCGTTTTCAAAACGTATCGATACAAATTGTGCCTGTATCGAAATGAGTACATTAAAAGCACTGGTTTGGCTACTTAAAACGTTTCAAACATTGCCAAAACCTTTTGAAAACACCTTAAACTTATTTTTAAGTTGTTTTGAGTAAAAGCATGTTTTAAATTCTTTTCAATTTAGTCCTAAACATTTTTCAATTATTATATCAAAACATATATTTCTACAATCCCCCCTTTTTGATATAATAAAACCAACTTGAAAAATTGTTTGGGATCCTCCTAGTATTTAAAAATTTGAATAAGAGGTTTTAAAAATTAAATGAAGTTAAAGTTCCTTCTTATTCTCTTGAAAAATCAATCTTTTCAAACAATTTCTCCCTTTTTTTGTTATATCAAAAAGAATTTAAAAGACATTAAGCTCAAAATAACATAGGAGGATAAAAAATTGAACACAATTAAAAACTTTTGGTTTTAAAAATTGGCTCCCCCTTACTCAAAGCATCAAATATTGTTAGTTCAACAATATGATAATCTAGTTGTAAAGAAAAATAATCTAATTAAAACAAAAACAACTATAAACTTTACCAACACTTGAACTTCAAGGGAGGATGTGAAGTCTTCCTTCTCCAAGTGTTCTTCCTTGTGTGTATGGAGTCCCCCCCCCCCCCCCTCAATTTTGGACTTGTTGATCACTCTCCATCACACCTAAACAAGACAATCAAGTGATTTTTGGTATCCAAATTGCTTTGGATCCATAGACGTTAGTGGCACATAATTTTGTCCCCTTTAGAATCCATTTTTTAATTTCATCTCTTTTAGTTGAAGTGATTAGTTCTTTTGGAACTCAAACACTTCTAAAACATTTTCAATTTAAAAATCTAGGGGCACTAGATTGTCTTTGATTAAAATTTGATTTTCCAAAATTTGTTTTCTTTTCAAGTTATTTGGAAATCAAATCTTTTTCTTCTTGAACTTTATGAAGCAAATTTTGTAAATCAACACATTTTTGCTCAAACTCATTGAGTTTTGCTTCAAGTTCAATTTTGGTTTTAGAAATCAAATCATTTGAATTTTCAAATTTGAAATCACTTTCTTGTTTTTCAAAATATGATTTTTAAACTCTAAAACCAAATCATCATAGGCATCTTGTAATTCATCAAAAGAATATGAACATGAGGTAGATGAGTAGAAGTTACCCTTGAATCTTCTTCGATGGCCATAAGGCAAAGGTTGACTTGTTCATTGTCGGTGAAGTCTTCATCGCTCCAAGTAGCCACATATGCCTTATTCTTATGGCTTGAAGAGCTTTCCTTCTCTTTCTTCCTTGATTCATGCTTGAATTCATTCATTTTGCTCTTTATGAATCGGACAAACTTTTTGAAGAGATAGGCCATCTCTCCTTCTTCACTTTCCTCCTCATTTGATTCAACATGGTTGCACTTGGAGGACTTGAGAGCCATGGCATTAGTGTTGATGCCAAGCTCCAAGATTTTCTTCTTCCCCATCTTCTTTACCTCTTCCTTCTTCTTCTCCTCTTCTTTTCATTTCTTCAAAATTTCATGAGTGAGAAGAGACCCCATGAGTTTATCAAGCTTTAAAGTCTTGAGATTCTTGGCTTTGATGATGGCAGCCTTCTTTGAGTCCCATGACTCAAGAAGAGAATAAAGAAGCTTTCGGACAAGCTTATCTTCCGGAATGATTTCTCTATAACCTTTAAGCTCATTTGTGATGGTGGAAAATCTATCGAACATCTTAGTGATGTCTTCATCCAGTTCTATCTTGAAGTTCTCATACTTGAGGTTGAGAAGACCGATCTTGGTCTCCTTTACTTCGTTGGTTCCTTCGTATGTGACTTCAAGATTGTCTCATACTTCCTTGGCATCTTCGCAAGAGGAAATCTTCTCATAGATGTTGGGGCTAAATGTACAAAAGAGGATGTGCAAAGTCTTGCAATTAAACTCCATCTTCTTGCGATCATCTGCATTCCATTCCGCCTTTACTCTTTGTGGCACACAAAAACACTCTTCAACAATAACCCAAAGCTTGTAGTCTTTGGCTTTGATGAAGAACTTCATTTTAATCTTCCAATGAGCGTAGTTGGTCCCGTCAAAGAATGGTGGCATGTCGATGGATTACGCCATTTGATCGGTTGATTGAATTGTTGTATCGAGCTTCCCGGATCACCTCAACAAGAAGTTAATCCCCTTCGATTGAGCCTTGCTCTGATACCAATTGTTAGGCTTGACAGACTCGATTTTCTTCAACCGGTTTAGCTAGCCAAGTGGTGGAGAAATTGGAATTTTGGGTGATTGTTTTGTGAAAGCTAAAAATAAATGACACGATGAATTTATAGTGATTCGACCTTCAAACAAGCACGTACATCCACTACCTTAGCTCCCACTAAGGATTTCCCAATCAATTCAATAATTGATTCGTCCCCTTTTCTAAGATTTGGAGGAAACCCTTACACACTCAAAGCTTTCTATTCTAAAGCTTGAGTAAACCCTCTTTACAAGAGAAACAAAATAAGAAAACTAAAATCCCTCTAATATGTATATGTTTGCACTATTTAAGCTCTCACCCAAACCTAAACACTTGAGCAAATTTGACAATTTTGGCTCACAAGTGTTGTCTATACAAGGAATTAACAATTAAAGCCCTAAGACAAATTTATCATCATATAGTTGTTGACAATTGAAGCATTAGTCTTCCCTTGATGCTTAGAGGTCCTTTTTTATACTCACATTTGAGTTTGTAGCCGTTGTGAACCGTTGGGATTGAATTAGAGCCGTTGGAGCCTTTATTTCCCATAAAAAATACAGTTCTAGTGATGTCTGTTTTGATACACGGGTAGCTGTATCGAAACACCCTTCTTCAGATCTAGCCATTGGAGTCTGATGTAGTATACCGTATCAAAACACTTTGGGCTGTATCGGAATGCCCGTTTCAAAACGTCTAGTACCGTATTGAAACAACCTGCAATTCAAATAGCCGTTGTGGTGTTTGCCACGTTTCTATATCAAAACAGGTAAACCCTGTATCGAAATAGGTTTTAGCAGTTTCAAACCGTATCGATACAGATTATGCCTGTATCGAAACGAGTACATTAAAAGTACTGGTTTGGCTACTTAAAAACGTTTCAAACATTGCCAAAACCTTTTTAAAACACCTCAAACTTATTTTCAAGTTGGTTTGACTAAAAGCATGTTTTAAATTCTTTTCAATTTAGCCCCAAACATTTTTAATTATTATATCAAAACATATATTTCTACAGTCTCTCTATAAAGACGTCGAATAAGAAAGCTCTTCTTATTGTGGACTTCCTTATTCTTCAAAAGAATAGGCTCTTCTTATTTAGAACCTCGACACAAACTCTTCTCACTAGGAATTCTATCTTCTCTGGGTGTACTCTTCTAATTTGAAGTTCTTTCTTTGTTGGGGATGGACTTTTCACATTAGATGTCTTTTCTTTGCTGAGTGAACTCTTTGCATTAGGAGCCCTGCATTTGCTGGGCGAACTTTTCACATTAGGAATTATGTCTTTGCTAGGCGAACTCTTCACATGAGGAGTCCTGTCTTCTTCATCAGTTTCTTGTCAAAACAAACTAAAATATGAGGGTTAGCATGACCCTAATTTTCTATATGATGCATGAACCATGACTTACTGAGATTCATCAATCAGCTTTCGCTCTCCGAGGATCCATTCTAGTGTTTCCTTTTCGCTTCTTTATTAATTCTCATTTTCCTTGATGTCTCATCTCACATTCAGGATTGGCCATCAAGATCTCGTTTCTGCATTTCTGGCCCTTTGCTCTAAAGCGCCATTTCAGGTTTTCACTTTCGATTGCTTTTCTCGAAGCGCCCTTTTAGGTTTTCACTTTGGTTTTTTCTTTTTCTTTTTTTTTCTTTTTTTTCCAAGGCTCCCTTTTAGATTTTCATCTTTATTTTTCTTCTCTTTTTTCTTTTCTTCTCTTTTTCTTTTTTCTTCCTTTTTTTCGAACTCAAATTGACTACACTGATATCTTGACAATTGGCAATTCAAATTTCCTCTTTCAACAAAGGAACAAAGAACTACAAATCTAAGAAACTGATAATCATTATCTAAGAACCCACTTTAAACTTCATAAATTGTCCCAACTGAGATGCTTCCAAGTGATAGCAACGGGTCAGAACAATAACAATGATAGCAATGATGTTTCTTTGACATACATAAGACAGAGAATGGACAAGTTATGATCATGAGTGTCTAAGTGGGTAGAAGCTATCGCCACTCAAAAGAACGATGTCAATACCGTACAAAGATTTCTCCACAAGCACATCTTCTCAAGGTTTGGCATCCCAAGGGCAATCATTAGCGATGAGGGTGGGCACTTTGATAATAGGGTAATTTCTAGTGCACTAAAGAAATATGGAGTAAAGCACCGAATTGCAGCAGCATATCACCCTCAAACCAATGGGCAGGCCGAAATCTCAAATAGAGAAGTGAAGAACATCCTAGAGAAGATGGAAAAAACCAACTCGAAAGGATTGGTCTCTTCACCTAAATGATGCACTCTGGGCCTGCATGACCGCATTTAAAACGCCATTGGGAATGTCACCCTACCGCCTCATCTACGGAAAAACTTGTCATTTACATGTCGAGATAGAACATAAGGCATATTGGGCTATCAAGACAGTTAACATAGAATGGGACAAGGCAGGGCAGAAAAGGCTACTATACTTGAATGAAATTGAAGAAATTCGAGCCATGGCCTACGACAACGCCAAGATCTACAAGGACAAAACAAAGAAGTGGCACGACAAAAAACTACCACCACGACAGTTCTGCCCAGGGCAGCAGGTGTTGTTGTTTAACTCTAGGTTGAAGCTCTTCCCAAAGAAGCTTAAATCTAGGTGGTCTGGCCCTTTCCAAGTAGTCCAAGTTTTTCCCCATGGTGCCATTACAATCAGATCAATCAAGGATGGGCACCAATTCAAAGTCAATGGACAAAGGCTAAAGCATTATCAGGGGACTGAAGCCCCAAGGATGCAGGAAGTAGTTAATTTAGGAGATGCCCCTCAAGGCATCCCTAATTTAACTTAGTTTTATTTTATTTTATTTAGTTTACTTATTTATTTTTAGGAAATAAGATTTTAATTTATTGTTTATTTTAGTTTTCAAGAAATAAAGGAAGCAAATCAAAGTGAAGGAATGAACCAGCCCACCGCATTCACAACAGCCCATAAAGCCCATTGGAACATACCTGTCGTGACAGCCTATTACTAGTTGTCGCGGCAGACGCGGAAAATACAGCCTGTTACAGAGCTGTCGCGATACACATAGAAATGCGTAACGGACGCGCAGCAGACACAGAAACGCGTGACAGACGCATCAGAAAACCGCGTGACAGCTGGCCCTATTATTCGCGTCGGCCGTTACAGTTCCAACGGGCAGAAAATCCCATTCTATATAAACCTCTACTCCAATTTCCTTTTTCACCTCATTCTCATTCTCTCTACTTTGCTTCCCAGAATTTAGCTCTGAGAAATTTTCTTTTACTTTTCTATAGTTTTCCTCGCAATGACTACTCGATCAACCCGAAGGAGTGCTGCCTCCACCTTTGCCACGGTTGTGTCAACACCCAGCCACATCAGAATCCTCATACGATTCGCATTGGCAGACTCGGAGAAGAGATACTATGGCTCGTTCTAGAAACGAGAAATGTGGGAAGAGAGAGGTTTCACACACACCACAAAGACGGGAGACCTAGGGCTCGAAGGTTTCATCTCCAAGAAAATTATTGCTCTTAAATGGCAGATGTTCACCGTCCAGCCAGAGGAGATGAATGTCACTTTGGTCCAAGAATTCTATGCTGCCATCCCCTCCAAAGATGCCACGACAGTGACTGTCAGGGGTAAGGAAATTTCCTTAGAACCAGCCTACATCAACACATTGTATGCCATTTATATGATCAAGAAGGAAGATGCACATAAGAGGTTTGTCAACAGTCTGTCGCTGGCAGACTACGATGGTATCATGGAAGATAAGACGGATGAAGGCACCCAATGGAACGACGATCCCAAGCACAGTTGGACAGTGCGAAGGACCCAGCTCACACCGACAGCGAAACTTTGGAACCATTTTGCGAAGAAATGCCTCATGCCAACATCGCACAACACCACGGTGGACTGGTAGAGACTCGCCCTCGTGCATTCAATCATCAACGAGAGGCAGATCAACGTTGGCAGATATATCCTCGAAGGCATTTTTGAGTGTGCACTCAGACCAATGGGCCATCTTTTCTTCCCTTACCTCATCACCTTTCTCTGCCGGGCCAATAAAGTGCTGGAAATCGATGATGATGTCAGATTCCAAGGCAAGGGATGGACACAACAAAATATATACAGTTTGATGGAGCTGAAGCCTGCCACTCCCCTGGCATATATGGACCCCACTACTGCAACAGAACCAACAGCAGAACCTGAATCCACTGAACGTGTCACGGCAGAACCTGAGCAGACCATGGCCGCACAACCGAAAGATACCTCCAACCAAATCTTGCACATGCTGAAGAAGATGGAGGAACGACGGCTAGGCTTCATGGGATTTCTGAGGGATTTCAGTAATGCCAAGGTAAATTTCATTAAGGTTGATTTAAATTTTCCCAACGTGCAGTTTCCCTCTTTCCCAAAAACTCTTTTTGCCACCCCCCACACCTGCTGCCAGCCCCAGAACGCCTACTGCTGCCTCCACCACACCACCTTCCACGACCGAAGATGGCGAAAGGCGATCTACCACTCAACGAGGAGGAAAAATGGAAGGGACCACTACCGGAGATCGATTCGAAGTACTTCGAAGGGTTCTCTTCATCCTCAGTCTGGCAGGATGATTCTGACTCAGAGCTATATGTCGTCCGGGAAATAGCCAAAGACTTCCCTCCAATGAAGAAGAAAAGGCTAAATGAAATTGTTGAGGGATCCTGCCACGACAGATCAGACGGCAGCGCAGCAGCAGTGATGACGAACTCGAGGTCCTAGACAAGGCCCCAAAGATCTCACCTACCCGAGTCCAGCCACCTCGAGAGGCTAAAAAGAATGTAGCCTCACCATCTCCCAGCCCCAAGCAAACCTCTGCCATCAAGGTAAACTGCCCTCCGGTAGCCCCGTATCAGCAGCAGCAATGACGATAGCTCATCAACTTAAGTGCTTTTCTATTATGCTTGTTGTTTTTGTTGTTTATTTTATCTATTTTTGATGTTTTCTTTTTCTTGTTTTTCATTTTTTATTTTGTTGTCATGCATTGAGGACAATGCAACCCTTGAGTTTGGGGGTAGGCAGTCCTCTGTTATTTAATGAACTTTTTAATTTGTGTCTCATCTTAGTTATTTTTATTTTAAAAAAATGGCTTAAGTCTTTGAACTGCACTTACCTTCCGCGATAGAGATTGTCGCGGTAGTGCCTTTAGGATGTTTTAGGAATTATTTAGAGCCTTGCTATAGTTCTGAACTTCAAAACACTCTTGTGACTTATATGTTGTCTAGACTTCTGTTAGTAAACTAGAGCAGAAAGCTTAATCACTTGAGTTGCCCCTAGAGGTGCCTAACACTGGCTCTAGAAAAAAAGAAAAAAAGAACTTGGACTCAGTTTCCCCTAGAGGTGCCTAACACCGGCTCTAGGAAGATAGCTAGAGGTGCCCAAAACAGGCTCTAGTAACAAAATAAGAAAAATCTTGAGTCTATATTCGAAAAAACTAAAGGAGCCTAAGAATTGCCTCCAAGAAAAAAAATTAGTTTGACATAAAAATCAAGTGAGTAGCATAACTATTCTAGTTGCTAAAAGAGTCTAAGCTCATATTTGTTCACAAAACCTGCACACACTTGCACAAGAATTATAGCATTGTTCTGGATGAATCAATAGACAATTGAAAAGGTACTGCTCTTGATAGAGAAAGGGTTGTAGGTAATGGTAGTTCACTGAATTAAGTCAAGCCAAAGAATTTTTATTCTTAAGTTAGGTTGCATCTGCTTGAGAACAAGCATCAACTTGAGTTTGGGGGTGCGTTGAGTGCATAAAAGTTCTATATTTACCCCTCATTTACCCATATTTTTGCTGCACTCAAGCATGATTTATTGCATTTAGGATAGATTTTTGCATACACATCACAATTAGATAAAACTGCACAGATGTTGCTGAATTTGGTCACTTTTGCAGGTATTTTCCACGACAGCAATACAGGGCAACAAAGGAACAGAGGCGAGTTGAGGAGTTGGAGTTGAAGGACAAAGAGCACTGTCTGTCGTGACACCTGCCATAACAACAATGACGACAAAGAGACACTGAGGTGGAAAAGTGAAGAGGAGCTCGACAGATAGAGGATTTCAAGCCGGTCTGTCGTGGATCACTCCCATATTTTTCTGAGCCCTGAAACAGAAGGAAGGTCAAGCCCAAAGTTCAAGGAAGAAAGTCAAAGAAAGAAAATAGGACGAATTAAAGGCATCTACTCAGAATATTTAGTCTTTAATAGAGTTGTACTTTAATTTAAACTTGTATTCTTTCCATATTAGAAAACTTGGACTCACTATATAAAGGCATGTAATTTGACCTAGGGAAGGATATCTAGCTCCTAACCTTTTTCCCTCAAAACCCTAGTCGTTTCTCTCTCTCCACCATGTTCTAAACTTTTCCAAGGGCTAAGGGTTGATCTTGTAAAGTAGTTGTAAGGGTTGTATTGTTATTAGGATTTTTCTGTTCAAGTAATAAAACTTCAAGTTTATTTACTCTGGTTTCCAACATCTCATAAGAGCATCAGGAGAGCATTGTGAGGTTATCCATTTGCTTGATATCGGGAGAGTTAAGCATTCGAAGGGAGTAAATACGTGTTTTTCAGTTTATGGTTAAACCATCTTGGCTTAGGGATAAGTACAAGGTTAAGTGGCTAAAGAAGAATTCACAAACATTGGTGTTCACCCTTTGATTCACGCTGGGAGGTATCATCCAAGACTCGTTCAACAACAGAACTTGGACCTAGGGATAGGACAAGTCATCACATGGATTCTTGCCAAACTTGAAATACAGAGTTGTTGATCGCTGCCGCGACATCAACGGACCTCTGTCGCGACAGGTGCTGCCGCGACAGGAACGATGACATAACAACAAAAGTTCCTCTGAACAGTGCAACACCTGCACTACTGAGCAAATCAATACCGACCTATTCTCTCAATCTGATTACCTTATCTTTTATTTCAGTTATTACTCAAGATTACTTCAAACAATCATTTAAACTATTTCTTTTTCTTGTGCATCAATCTAAGGATAGAGTTATTTCTAGTCCATGTGGAGACGATATCCAATACTTTAGTATCACTTTACTACTTGTGGCGTGTACACTTGCACTATTTGCGATATTCTTATTTACACGCAACACGTTTTTGGCGTTGTTGTTGGGGACTAATTCATTAATCTGCCAAATTATCACTTTAAACAATCAAATTCCTTATTAATCAAGCCATACTATTTATTAAGCATTCATTTTAGTTTCTCCCTTGTTTTTAGCTAACTTTCCGGCCCTTATTTCTATCGGATTTAGTCCCAAACTTACTGATTTATTCAAAAACAGTCCATAGAGAATTCTAACAAGCCATTGTGACTAATTTTACTACAAGTTTAATTCTCGTTATCTAATCATGATTTCCAATTGTTCAATCTTTCAAATCAGCTTATAAATCAATTTTCCAGCAAGCTTTTATACAACTTTTAAGTCACAATTTTACCAATTCTTTCAATTTAACCACTAGTTGGCCAATTAAGCAATCTAGTGACTAGTTTCATGACTAGCTCAATTTTTTTGTACCTAACCATTATTTTCAATTAATCACTAATCCAATTCATTTCATTATCATCTTTTTCTAGCAAGCTTTCATTCAATTCATCATTAAATTCATGGAAGATCCGATTATAAATTTAATTACATGGTTAATCAAGCAAGAGTCTATATTCATGTAAACATTATATTCGACCAACAAACATTCTTTCACATATATTCTTCAACCTTCTCATCTAACATACATGCATTTCTAGTTTATTCACAATAACCACTTGAATCAAGAAAGGAATAACAAAGATTTTACCTTCCTAGCAAGACTCATATTCGAAGAAGGCTTGGATTTAGTCTATGGTGATTCAAGCATGATTTTTCTCTCTCAACTCTCTCTCTCTCTCTCTCTCTCTCTCTCTCTCTCTATATATATATATATATATATATATATATATATATATATATATATATATATTCTTTATCTCCATTTCGGCAAGTAAAGGAGATTGAAGAAGATAATATAACTTAGTGGATTTGGGAATTGTCTAATTTATCCCTTAATTAACCACTAATCAAAGGATCAATCAAGGGTATTCGGGAATTAAGGATTTTCACATGCATTCTCTTAGTTTTCCAATTCATTCATTTTAGCCATCCTAATTTGGTCTCCAATCTTTCATTTACTTCCATTTAGGTCACAAAATATCCTAATTAATTTAGGATAAAGCTCAATTCAATTAATCTAACTTAGGTGACAAGCTTCAATTCTTCTATGGTACATTTTAAGGTATTACATAAATAATCAAAACAACCATAATTAAAAGTATAACTCATGTCTAAGCGTAAAGCAATAAGCCGAGCATCCTCGACAAAACTCCTTCTGTGCCACCCAACTGTGTTGCATGCCTCATCTCCGTCAGCCTCTCTCGATGGCTTCGTTCGATGAGGAGAATTGTCTAGCTTCACCCCAGTGGTTATCTACAAGTTCGGAGTAGGATTTTCGTTTGAATCATGCTCTCTATCAGCCTGTCTCCCCTTGAGTAGCGTCCAAGTCTTCCTTATATAGTCGGTGAAACTAGGGCTTCAGTACCCTAAAGTTGTGTGGCTTCATTAAAGAAAGCCAATTGTTTCCCGCTTCATTGAGTATTGCGTATCTGAGAGAAAGTCCATGTGGGCAAAGAGATTCATCTCCAACTCTTTATGCCTCGTCAGCTCTACCCATATGATCTGCTTCTCTCCTGCTTTAGCGATCCTCCAGCAGCCACCAACATCCTGCACAATCACCACAAAACACCACCTTCCCTGTGAAAAACACCAATATATATGATAATTTAAGCACAGACGGTGTAACTCCTTATCTGCATGAAAATATGTACATTCTAACCTAAATCCAACCTATATGAGCTTGAAAACATGTAAAAGTCAAGGAATATGGGTATATAAAATAGAACAATTAAGCACTTGTCAAATACCCCCAAACTTGAACTATTGCTTCTCCTTAAGCGATGCAAAATAAAAGCAAGAAAAATAAAAATAGTAAACATCCCATAAGTCCTAAGGTTCCACTAAGCTATGATTACAATGATCCTAGTTAATGATGAGCAAGTGTATTAGAGCTTACAATTTTATTCAAAAGATTAAATCTATTGTAAGTAAATTGTGTGCTCGATTACATGCATTCATCACTTAATTGTCTTAGAGAAGCTTAAGAGTTGCTTTCTTTTTCTGCCTCAGCATATCATTTTTCCTTTTAACACATCTTTACTCCATGTTCTTTTTGAGTTTGAAAACTGTATCCCTAGAGCTTAAACTTATCACACTAACCCCTCGGTACCTGAAGATGGAGTGGAGCAAACAACCCATCCTTGAGCCCTACAAGTAGTGTCATCCCGTTAAAACTTTCATTCGATCTTTGCCAGTACTATCATTCTTTCTAGGGAAAGTTAAATGGAGCAAACACAACTCACCTAGTGTACTAAGATAGTAAGATGCATAGAAGAGTGTCTCACAACAGTTTTGTTTAAATTATCAAGTCTTAAATTATGTTTTTGATTTTTCAGGGAGTTTTTATCCTTTGTTTTGCTACATTGAGAATTTAAGTTATTTTCTTTGATTCATGCTTAAGCATCAGAAAGTCGACCTAGAGCATCCCTATGATTTCTTAAGTGTTTGATTGCATGCAAATTGTAGTTTTTAAGGGCTACATCAGATTTATCATTAAGTTGAAAAACTAGAAAGCTCTTAACACCTTGCAAAGCATCAACATAAAATCATCATAGGAAGCCATAATCAACGCAACAACATATTTAGAATCATGGGAATCATAGCAAAGGGAACCTATTGGTCATATTAGGCTATTTACAATTTTATTTTTTATAATTTTACCTATATTTAACCTAATCTATATGGTTATGTACTCCCCCAAACTTGAGAAAAGCATTGTTCCCAATGCAAAAGAAAAGAAAAACAAAAGGCAAAAGAAATCAAGCAAATTAAAAAAAAAGGCAAATGAAAATCTATATGAAAATAAGCTAAAAAGAATAAAAGAAAACTAACCCAGATAGTTATTGGGTGGTGGTTTCAGGATGATGATGCCCTTCCCTTTGTCCCGAACGGACATTTGTTTCTTGGCAGGGCGGGTGGAGGCGCCAGCTTCAGCATCTGGTTGTGGCCTCTTTCTTTCTGAGGTGGTTTCCTTCTGTGTCGGCATAGGGAGGTTGTCTGAGCTTGAAGGAGAAGCTTGTCGACCAAGGTTTCCTCTATATTAGCCAATTGATTGGCATATTGGCGGTATGGTTCTATTGCAGTGGCCACCGCATCTTGGTGATTCGGTGGAGATTTTGTAATGATGTGGCGATAAGATCGATTGACACATTATACCCCTTCATCTGCTAAACTTGAGAAGGCAACCAACCAGTATGGCGCTCGATGATATCATACATACCCCATTCTGAAACTCCTGCCTTCTGACATAAGGCGATGATGAGATTAGGGAAAGAAAGATCCTTGGTCTTTCTCGTCGATGCCACTCGTTGTATGATGTTGTTGTAAATGTATTCATACGATTTAATGTTCTGGTTGTGAAGCATAGAATGCAGTAACATTAGCCAGCAACAAGAGATTGTAGATCGATTGTGGGTGGGGAGGATGCGATTATTGATGAAGTGTATCCAGAACTTCGACTCTGAATTGAGTTGCACCCAATGTACTTTTCAGGCATAAAGATCATCCTGATCCCATGTGGTCCCTGAAAGGAAGAGGTCCATCAACAATTGGGCATATGTTTCTGCTATTGGTGTTGCGAAAAGGTCCTGATGCCCTCTGTCATTTGTGGGGAGGTTGAAATGGTCAACAATGGCCTTTTTTAGAATAAAATAGTCCTCCCTCATACAAGAGATGTACCTAGTCGACATTAACATGTTCTGGTTGCCGAATAAAGTCTTCCCATCCTTGGGTGGTTATGACAGCGTGTATATCGATCTCAAACTTATAACGATAGTTTGGAGTAAACTCCAAACCTTCTTCCAGAATCAAGTCCAGGTGTGCCATGTGTTTGTATCTTGTTACCATGACTTTGTCCAATGGATAAAGACGGTTATTAAGATCGTCCACTTCCTAGTCTGTCATATCCTTGATGTGATAATGGCTTTCCTCCCAAGACGATGATGATGATGGAGAGGCCGAAGGACTGTTATCTGTAATACCCCCAGAATTGGGTTAGTAATTTTACCCTTTTAAGAGATCAATTAGTAAAGAAATTGTAATATCCCAACTTTGGGCCTAGAAATATTTCTAATTAGAGTATTGAGTATATCATACCAATATACCATGACGTCTTAATCAAGCAATGGGGCCTAATTAAAAACTTAGGAAAGATAGTAACCGATTGTGTTTCGGAGAATATTGCAATCATGCACCTTTGAAAGGTGGCTGGTGCATTGCATAGTCCAAAAGGCATTCTCCTAAAAGCGTAAGTTTCGTAAGGGCATGTGAATGTCGTCTTTTCTTGATCTTCCGGTGCGATAGCTATTTGATTGTAACCTGAATAACCATCAAGAAAACAATAGTAAGGTTTACCCGCTAATCTATCAAGCATTTGATCAATAAAGGGTAAAGGAAAGTGGTCCTTTTGGGTAGCTTTGTTAAGCTTCCGATAGTCCATACAAACCCTCCAACCGGTCACAGTCCTTGTTGGGATTAGCTCATTGTTTTCGTTGGTCACCACGGTCATTCCTCTTTTCTGGGGAACACACTACACCGGGCTCACCCATTTACTGTCCGAGATGGCGTAGATTATTCCAGCATCTAGCCATTTGATTATCTCTTTTCGCACCACCTCTTTCATCGCATGGTTCAGCCGCCTTTGTGCATCAATAGTCGGCTTATGATCATCCTCTAGAAGGATTTTATGCATACATAATGCCAGACTAATGCCTTGAATGTCGAATATCGTCTATCCAATAGCCTTTTTGTGCTGCTGCAGCATCCCTATTAACTATTGTTCCTGTTCCTGCATCAACTTGGAAGAGATGATTACGGGCAACGTATCATTTAAACCAAGAAAGGCATATTTTAGCTGCCCTGACAGGGGCTTAAGATCTAAAACATGGGGCTCAACAGTTGATGGCTTTTGAAATGCATGGTTATCCGAGGTATAATTTAAGGGCTCGAATAACTTACATGGACGATTGCCTATCCAGTTTACTTTCTCCTGATCTTCAGTATCAGATGTATCAGATTCAGAGAAGTTGCTGTCGTCGGTGCTGTCGTGACAGTCTTCTAAGTGGCTGCCGAGGCAGTGACCAATTTTGATGTCGTGGCAGCCCGACCTGATGCAGGGTTGGTCAAGGGTAACTTCAGTGGTAACCTTGCATTCTTCTTCTTCATCAGCATGCTTCATTGCTTGGAGAACATTCAACTTTATTTCTTGATCGTTCACTCTCATGGTGAGTTCTCCTTTTTCCACATCAATCAGTGATCTTCCTGTGGCTAAGAAGGGTCGCCCAAGGATGATTGGTGTGTTTTCATCTGCTTCACAATCTAAGACAAGAAAGTCAGCAGGAAAAATAAACTTATCTACTCTTACCAGAATGTCTTCAATTTTTCCTTCTGGATGAACGTAAGAGCGGTCTTCCAGCTGCAGAATTACTGTTGTGGGCTGAGCTTTTCCAATACCTAATTTCTGAAAAGCATATTTGGGCATTAAATTTATACTAGCACCCAGATCACAAAGTGCCTTACCTACATATTTGTATCCGATTACACATGGTATGATGAAGCTATCAGGATCCTTCTTCTTTTGGGGTGGATGCTTGTGCAGAATACTCATGCATCCTTCTGTCATCTTAATCGTTTCAAATTCCCCAAGTCTAGATTTTTTCGACATGGCATCCTTGAGAAATTTGGCATAATCGAGCATCTCCCTAACGGCATCTAACAGCGGAATGTTGATGTGAACCTGCTTAAAAATATCATAAATCTTTTTAAGTTGTGATTCTTGTTTCAATTTCTGTAACCGTTGAGGAAAATGAGGTGGGGGGCGATAATCAGCAATATGTCCTTCCCACTGCATACGGATCTGAGGAGGTTTGGGTTCATCATCTTTCTCCTCTATCCCTTCTGCTGTCGTAGCAGGCTAATCGGCAGCAGGCTGTCTGTTACCTGTCGGGGTAGCTTCCTCGGCAGGTTTATCCAAGGCTGGTTTCTTAACTGATTCAGCTTCCTTCTCTGGCCCTGGTAGTTTCTTCCCACTTCTAGTTGTGATGGCTTTACACTGCTCATGTGTGGGCTGTCTAGCATTTTCAGTATCGCTAGGGAATCCGCCATTCTGTCTTGGTTTGATATGCTGGGAAACCTGACCCATTTGTGTCTCCAACGATTTCAGAGTAGCTTCATGATTTGTCATCCGCATCTCTATTTTATCCATGAATGTTTTTGTCTTCTTGACAAAGTGATTCATGTTCTCAATGTAAGTTCTTGTTTGAGACATAAACGTAGCCATAGTCTGTTCCAGTATACTGTTTGTGGTAGCTGGTGGCTGTTGCTGCTGCTGCTACGGTTGCTGCCGAGTCAGCAATCTAGGTCCTCCCTGATTCTGATTATTCTGTGCTTGAGGATTCAAGGCATTATTAGGATTACTCCAAGAGAACTTGGGATCCTTTCTTCAGCTGGGATTGTGGTTGTTGGAGTTATAATTCTGCTTATTGTAGTTTCCAACATACTTTCCCTCTTCTAACTATATTGGACATTCATCCGAACTGTGATTTCCTTCACAAATTTCACATACCTCTTCGACAGCGTATACAGGCTGTGAATCATCGTTCAAGAGCTTTTTCATTGTCTTAGTGAGATATGCCACCTGTGATTTCATTGTGTTGTCGGCCTCATAATCCTTTACAGCTAGAACTCGTTTACCTCCTCTTCTTGCTGTCGGAAACTGCTCCTCATTCTTAGCCAGATTTTTCAATACTTGCATTGCCTCATCTGGGTCTTTGTCTAATAGTAATCCATTTGCTGCTGAATCAATTCGAATACGAGTTTGTAAATTGGCAGCATTATAAAACTTTGTTACCTGGTTCCAAACGGGGAATCCATGTATTGGACAGTTCTTTAGAAGAGTGGTAAATCTGTCTCAGGCCTCGTGCATCGGCTCGTCATCTTCCTGTTGAAAAGTAGCAATTTCGTTACGTAATCGCTCAGATAAGTGTGAAGGATTAAAACGAGATAAGAATTCACAAGTTAAATCTGCCCAAGTTCTAATTGAACCTAGCGTACGTTTATTCCACCAAGTCTTTGCTCTGTCCCTCAATGAATGAGGAAATAACTGAAGCCTCAGTATATCCGGATTAACTCCTGGTAGTCTAAACGAACCACAGATTTCCTGGAACGTATTCAGATGCTCCCTAGCATCCTCTGTAGCAGCACCACTAAATTGACCGGCGTTGTTGATCATGCTGAACATAACATGTTTTAGCTCGAAGTTATCAACATCTACATCCGGCAGCGTGGTTTCTAGTTCTACATGATCATTCAGCATGTAGTCTCGGCAGGACCGTCGTACGGCAGCGGCAGGAGGGTCGACGACAGGAGGAATGATCTCTTCATCTCCGATAGGATTGTTATTATCCTGGGGATTCCCTTGGTTGTTCATTGCCTCTAACTGTTCTTCAAGGTATTCGTTTCTGGCTAGTACGTGACGAAGTCGGTTCCTAAGATTGAACGAACGTTCTATTGCAGGATCTAATGGATACTCAGGTTCTTCTCCTCGTCTTGATCTATGCATAAACAAGAAACCTTGTGAAAAGCACAAGTTTGAACAAACCAAGATAAAACAAAAAAATAAAAAAGAAAAGTGCAGTAAAAGATAGGGTAGAGTTATGTTGCCAGTCCCTGGCAACGGCGCCAAAAACTTGTTGCGTGTAAAAGTGTCTATCGCAATTGTAGTGCAAGTGTACACGACGCAAGTAGTAAAGTGATACTGAAGTATCGGATATCGTCTCCACAAGGACTAGGCTAATAGCTTCACCTTGAATTACTGCACGAGAGTAAAAAGAATATTTAAGATGTTTGTCACGAGAATAATAAAGAATACTGGAAAATAAGATTAAAGAAATCAAGGTAGAGAGAATGGGCTGGTATTGAATTGCTCAGTAGTGCAGGTATTGCTAAGTTTAGGATTATCAGCTCTGTCGTCGTCCCCGTCGCGGCGGCAGTCTGTTGCTTGTCGCGGCAGCGAACACACAACTTTGTTCTTCAAGTTTGGCAAGAATCCTTATTGTGCCTTGGCCTATCCCTAGGTCCAAGTTTGTCGATGAACACGTCTTTGATGATACCTCCCAGCGTGAATCGAAGGATGAACACCGATGTTGTTGAATTCTTCTTTAGCCACTTAACCTCGTCCTATCCCTAGGTCCGAGATAGTTCAACTATAAACTAGAGAACTCGCACTTATTCCTTTCGTATACTTAACTCTCCCGATATTAAGTAAATAGATAACCTCGCAATGCTCTCCCGATACTGTTGCAAGATGTTAATAACCAGAATAAGAGAACTTGAAGTTTATTTTATTGAACTGAAAAATTCCTAAAACAAAAGCAACACTTGCAACTACTTTACAAATCAACCCGTGGCCCTAAGGGGAATTTAGAACATGTTGAGAGAAGGAAAACGGCTAGGGTTTTGGAAGAAGGCTAGAGATAGGTGATTTCCTCTCCTAGGTCGAATTACATGCCTTTTTATAGGCTTTGGGTCCAAGTTTTCTAATATAGCAAGAATACAAGTTTAAATTAAAGTACAACTCTAATAAAGACTAAATCTTCAGAGAATATGGCTTTAACTCGTCCTTCCTTCTTGCTTGGAATTTCTCTCCTTGAACTTTGGGCTTGGCCTTTATTCTGATCTAGGGCTTGGAAAAATATAGTGGTATTCCACGACAGACGGGCTTAATTTTCTCTTTCTGTCGAGGTCCACTTTTCTTCTTCTTCTCAAAACTGCTTTCGTCCTTTGCTGCCACGGCAGCAACCATGGCAGCATCGTCCTCCTTGATTGCTCATCCAGTTCCAGCTCTGCTGTTTCGCTGCCCAGCACCTGCTTCTCCTTCTGCTACAGCAGCAACCTGCAAAAACAACCAATTTCAGTATAAATTGTGCCATTTAATATATTTGTGATGTCTAACTGTAAACTAGCCTAAATGCAATGAATTATGCTTGAATGCAGCAGAAATATGGGTTAAATAGGGGGTAAATAATAGATCTTTTACACACTCAACAGCATGACGTTCGCGTTGTTTTCAATTTGCACGTTGCCATTTTATTGCTTGCTTATTTCGGAAGCGGCGATCATTAAGTTGATTCCTTAATGCGCACTTCTTAAAAGTAGCGGACGCTTAAACGGCCCTAAGATTTCTTTGCTTTTGAAAAGCGGTGGACGAATAAGCTGATTCCTTAATGCGCACTTCTTAAAAGTGGTGGACGCTTAAACGATCATATGGTTTCTTTGCTTCTGAAAAGCAGTATATGAATAGGCTGATTCCTTAATGCACACTTCTTAAAAGTGGCGGATGCTTAAACGACTCTGTTGTTTCTTCACTTCTCAAAAGTGGTGGACGAATAAGCTAATTGCTTAATGCACAGTTCTTAAAAGTGACAGACGCTTAAACGACCCTATGGTTTCTTTGCTTCTGAAAAGTGGTGGATGAATAAGTTGGTTCCTTAATGCGCACTTCTAAAAGTGGTGGGCGCTTAAACGATTTGGTAGTTTCTTCACTTCTGAAAAACGGTGGACGAATAAGCTGATTCCATGCTCACTTCTTAAAAGTGGCGGACACTTAAACAACCATGTGGTTTCTTCGCTTCTGAAAAGCGGTGGACGAATAAGCTGATTCCTTAATGTGCACTTTTTAAAATTGGTGGACGCTTAAACGACCCTGTGGTTTCTTCTCTTCTAAAAAAATGGTGGGTTATTAAGTTGATTCCTTAATGCGCGCTTCTTAAAAGTGGCGGATGCTTAAACGACCTCGTGGTTTCTTCGCTTCTGAAAAGTGGTAGACGAATAAGTTGATTCCTTAATGTGCACTTCTTAAAAGTGGCGGACGCTTAAACGACCATGTGGTTTCTTCGCTTCTAAAAAGTGATGGGCGAATAAGCTGATTCCTATTGCGCACTTCTTAAAAGTGGTGGTCGCTTGAACAACCTTGTGGTTTTTTGTTGTTGAGACTATCCAAGTGTCCTACCAGTACTCATTAGTTCGTAACATAAAATAAACACCTCTCATTACTATAAAATGATCACGCTATAATGAAAGTGATGGTTATAGTTATGACTTGTCATCGACCGACATCGTTCGGACGCTTTGACGGTACCCACAAATCACTCGCGCCTGCAATCATTGTTCGACCTATTGAC
Organism: Hibiscus tridactylites; assembly: GCA_958450335.1. NCBI lineage: Eukaryota > Viridiplantae > Streptophyta > Magnoliopsida > Malvales > Malvaceae > Hibiscus > Hibiscus tridactylites. The sequence continues at coordinate 10,631,688 of OY288286.1, forward strand.
ACCCCTGGTCACCCTCACTCTGAGTCTGGCGTGTTGTGCGAATATCTTGAGTGTTTCTTGATTCCGTGTACTTTCTTCTGTGTTGTTTGTTCTACTACCCTCTGAAATATCCTCGACGATTATGCGATCTTGTTTCCTTTTCACGGTGAACTCTTTGATAAATTCTTGATGTCGCATCAACTACCTCTGTGGATTCGCCACAAGATCTTCCATAACCTTTAGCTTATCTTGCATGTCCAAAAGTCGTCGACCATTTTCCCCCAATGACGATGCCCCCCTTGGCTTGTCGTGTTCCTAGTTTTGTTGTTGTTAGCCACGTGGGAGGTTGCCCTCGAAACCGTTGCTGGAAATTCTGTGGGGACCATTAGAACTGTTGCATGGGGGTCGTCGTTACACCACCCAGTGGGTTATGCCTTTCCACACTCTTCCCAGTCGCGTCAGCTGGTGGATTTCTGCCTATTCTAGAGAATCTATAAAACCCGGGAAGGCTAGGGAAAACTCAAAGATTTTGAAAAAGAAACGAAAGTCACACACGTTCCATGCTCATCGCACCAATTGTTGACTAATAAAGTAAATAAGAGTCAAAGGTGACGGTTCGACGGTGGTTCTGGTAGCAGTCTTGGCGGTTGTTCTGGTATGAGCTCTAGTGTAGTTTCTCTAATGTGTTTTGTGATACGGAAAGTGGAAGATCGTGGTGTTTCTCTTGCTGCATGCGTTCCTTTATATTACCTGGATAGGTGTCACAATGGGGTTGTCGTGACGTAATGATTGGACTGGCTATGATTTGACGTCCTAAGTTCGCATTGTTATTGATAAAGATAATTTTAGAGGTAATTTTACCTTTTTCTAAAAAAAATTATACTATTTTTATTGAAAAAAATGGCGGGGACCAACCCCCCTTAGTTTCGCCCATGTGTGCTGGCACGTGATTGCTAAACATTATTCGCTATGGGTGCGTTTATAACTTGTTTGCTTATCGCGAGTTACTTTCGCTTGTTCACCTATGTGAGGATTCGTATGGGTAAGTTATCGTCATTGGCCCATGATTTGTGTTCGCAGAATTTGACTCCTTGACACATGGTGGTGAGTATTTGCATGTACTAACAGTATTGATGACAAATATTGCGTTCAAATTCTTGATATTTTCTTCTTTCGTTTATAACTACTATTAGAAATCATATCTTGGTAAATCTATAAATTTGAAGTTAGTTTGGTTTCCATGATAAAAAGGTTGCAAGACCAAATTAAAGCTTTAATCGACAATCCTTAAGTTGTTTTTTTAGTATAATATATGCTCATTTTATGGTTTATGTTCGAGATTCGTAATTCTCTATCTTAATAATGTCATCTCCAAGATTAAACTCGAGTTCTCTTATTGGAAGGGCAATATGCATTGCCATTGCACCCAACACTATTGGTGCAATGCTTAAGACTTTAGTTTATCCCAAATATACAATAAGTCTTGAACAACAAATCAATATAGTGAAATTGGCCTGTAAAATATTCTTTTTAATAGGCAACGAAAGGTTACATTTAAAGTAACATGTCTCTTGGCACTTAATTTCTGGCGTTGGATACGTTTTTGTAACATACCAACAAAAGTTACGATTATTCATTGCATTTAAGGTTGTTTCCTACTATTCAAATTACAACAACTTATCCATTCCAACGCAATGTCATGTATGTTCCAACAATTTTTGTTTTGTAAAGTTAATAATTACAATAATTAAAAAAATAATTGCACCACTTAATTGTGAATTCTCAAATGCCAAATGTCTATTTTAGATTCAATCAATCTTTCAAATAAAGAATTCAAATATAAATAACTTAACAAACACGTATATTAGATTACAAACTATTAACATAAACATTTTAGAAATATTTGGCCCTCCAACATTTGATCTTGACTCCTATACTGTATATATATTATTTACAAACTCAAGATAAGGCTACGACCATAATGTAAAAATTCATAATTTTACACGTTTTGTGTATCGTTTGATGTGTGAGATTAATTCCTTTTTTTAAGTGATAATCTTCACTTAACTCATTGTTAATTTCAATCATCCATTTCACTCATCCAATAATCTCAAAAAAAAATCTATAATAGTTAAAAACTCTTACACTGTGTAACTGGATCCTATCCCATATATATTTATATCAATTTTGCAAGTTTTATAAGGACTGACTTTTTTTTCTTTTCAGAACTAGACTGAAAAAAAAACCCTAAGCCATAAAATATGCTAAAACAAGCGGCTAAATAGGATCTTACACCAAAGTTTGTTTCCTGGTGATGCAAGGCAATGTTGTTAGATTCCTTATAATGCAAACTAATGTATTTATGTCAACACATAATATGTTGGTAAGACAACAAATAATATTAGATTAAAATACACAAATGGTTACTAAATTATTTTTGAAAATACAAAATGGTCATGAAACTTTTAAAAGTTACATAATGGCTATTAAACTTTAATTTTTGTTACAAAATTGTCATTGAGCAGTTAATTGTTTAATTGTTGTTAAGTGGATGATGTGAAAGTTACAAAAATTTGAATAGTAACATGTCTAATCCTCCATATTTACACATTCAATCAATTTAGTCTTAATTTAACCCTCATTATTGATGTCTAAATTGATTGAATGTGTAAATATAAAGGGGTAAATGTGTGATTATACAAATTTTCGTAAGTACGGCATTACCCACCTAACGATAGTTAATGGCTCAGTGACCATTTTATAACAAAAAGGCAAAATGACAAAAGATGCACCCAACGTTTGCATGTTTTGTCATTTGGCCCCCTATTCTTTTTTTTGGTCCAAATATACCCCCAACGTTTGCTTGTTTTGTCATTTGGCCCCCTATTCTTTCTTTTGGTCCAAATATGCCCCCAACGTTTCATTCATAGTCCAAATATGCCCCTGTTGGATGTAAACTGTCAATCAACTGACGATCAACGGCTTATAAAAAAAATTTGACGTGGCATCAGCAGATCTTAATACGTGGCAAGTCCAGTCAGCATCAGCTGTTGAACGTCAGTTGAATGACAATTTCCATCTAACGGGGGCATATTTGGACCAAATTGAAACGTTGAGGGCATATTTGGACTACGAATGAAACGTTGGGGGCATATTTGGACCAAAAGAAAGAATAGGGGGCCAAATGACAAAACAGACAAACGTTGGGGGCATATTTGGACCAAAAAAAAGAATAGGGGGCTAAATGACAAAACATGCAAACGTTGGGAGCATCTTTTGTCATTTTGCCTAACAAAAACTAAAGTTTAATAATCATTATGTAACTTTTGAAAGTTTAGTGACCATTTTATATTTTTGAAGATAGTTTAGTGATCATTTGTGTACTTTACCCATAATAATAATAATAATAATAATAATAATAATAATAATAATAATAATAATAATAATAATAATAATTAAACTTCTTTTTGAACAAAAATAATAATCAACCTGCGTTCTGTCTTTACCGATGAATAAATAATTAATGCAAGTCTGCTAGATTTGCAAGCCAGTTAACCACAGTTGTCAGTCAGCTGTTGAGAGATGATCAAACGGCTGCGTTTCTTGCATATGGTCATTATTTGTGCATTTAATAATATGTTGAGAATATATATAACTATAGTAAGTGGTTAAAGTTTTCAGTTTCAGTTAACATTTTTCGTTCTCTCTCAATTTATGGGTTGAAAAATTATTAGAAGTAAATTTTCCCTTCCTCTTCTCGTAAAAATTGTTCAAAAAAAAATTAGGAGCAAGTGGTGATTGATGATAATCTTTCTGTTAAGCCAATAAGAATCACTGAGCAAAATTGATTCAATTTAAGAGTTTGAGTGAGAGATTGATGCATGATAGTATGATAAGGCAAAGCAGGACTTATTTATTGGTGCACAATAGTATAATTTCACAGGAGAAAAGCATCCATAAAATAAAGAACGATGGTGTGAATTACCATAAACATTAATTGTGCCTATAACCATTATTCAAGCAGAAAAATAAGGTACAACCACCACATTCATCAAAATCGTCTGTTTTCGCCACCCGATCGCCTTATAATGGCTATGAGATCCTGATATGCTGATTACCACTATCACCGGGCAGCTGCTTCGAAGCATCTGCCAATGCAGCAGCTGCAGCAGCTGGAGTCAAGGTTTGATACTGTGGACGCAGTTGAGGAGCTTGTTGCTGAGTGTAGTACATTTGATCTTGTGTAGGATTCGAATACTCGTAAACGTAATTCGTAGCATGATTTACGGCAGGTGATTGTGGCTGATGTTGCATTTGGGTGAAGCCTACATAGGGTTGCTGAACTCGAACCACTTGATGAGTAGGTGGCACTGCTGTTCTGTACACAGTTGCTGTCATTTCAGGTTTAGCAAGAGTTGCTGTGCCGGTGGGGTAGATGGGAGGCACGGTCTCTTTGTAAGCAGCGGAGACAGAAGCCATTGAAGGACTCGGTGTTACCAACGGGCGGCTCGGGGCCATATTGCTAGCATCAGCTGCGTTGGATTTCATAGTCATGACACCGGTGTTAGATTGCATGGACATGTAGTGTTGTGGTTGCATTACATACACTGCAGGGTATTGCTGATCAGCTGGATGATGAAGCTGCTGCTGCTGTAAAGGTGGAGCATACACCGGATAGTACGATGTCATTGGCATCGGAGTAGCGGGTGCAGTTTGATGAGGGACGTAACGTATGTTGTCTTGCATGAACTGTTGTTGAGGTTGCTGCTGATGTTGATCCAATTGTGAAGACAAAGAGTAGGAATCTTGAATCTGTTGAATTTGGATTTGGGAGCTTGGAATAGAAGCATCTGCATTGGTATTGAGAGTAGCAGCACTTCTGCTATCTCTGGATGTAACATGAACTTGATCTTGATAGTACATCGGCTTCGAGAGAGAGGCACTGCTACTATCACTAAATGTTTGGTTGAATCAAAGGCAACAGAAAGTAAATTATAGCAAAACATGAAATCAAGAAAATAGATAATAACCTTATAGCAAAACATGAAAATTGGAAAATACCTTGCAACAGAATCAGGGGAAGGCAAATTATATGTGCCGCCAGCTTTCTGTTGTACTGGCTGCAATGGTGACGGAGGCATGCGATAACCGACCGGAACCCCTTGATCAGATCTCTCATCATCAGACAAAATACGGTTCAAGTTGTCACTAGACCCCCCTGCGCGATTCGCCATATTAGTCGCAACAGACACCGAATGCGGAGGCAGAGAAGGCACTGCCGCTGCCCCATAGCAATCATCTTGCTTATGGGTATTCATATTAGTGGCAAAACTTATCTGAGCAAACTGCTCTTCTATGCCAAGTCTCTGGTCCTGCATTTTAAGCCCTCCATCCTGATCGAATCGAACCCGAATAGGCGGCAAGTTGGACATTGAAGGTGAAGACGATGGGGAACAGAAAGACGAAGTTTTGTCTGCCATGGGTGAATCATGCAACGAACACTGCACTTCCTCCTGAACTGCATTACTGTTTTTGATCTGTTTATTTGATTCCTCTGCTCCTTCTTCCACCTCAAATTCAGCATCAAGAATCAACAAGGTCTGTATGGTGGCATTATCCGAGTCCCCTCTAGGAACCAAGCCCGAGCCATTAAGAGCATCAACGAACCATGTTTCGGACTTGGCATCATTCAAAAGTGGACCCATGGAGGCTGCAGTGTCCGGCTTGTTATAGAACAGAAACAGTCGGATTCTAGAGGAGGTGAGGGAAGAAACCGATGATGCTGTTAATCGATCGTATTCTTCGATCATGTTGTCGAGATCCTCATCGGTGGCAACCGATACGAGCGAGTCGAGGTCTTCATTTGGAAGCTGGTACTTGAAGGTAAAGGAGCGGCCATTGAGAAGGGCACGGGAGAGGCGGGTGCAAAGGGCTGAGAGGGAGCAATGCCGATCGACCGCAACGATACGAGTCTCACCGCCGACGTAGCAAAGAGATTTGTCATGCGGACGGGGGATTATATGGCCGCCAAAGCTGCACATTAGGCGGAGCCTGGCCCCGGGAACAGCCGGGAGAAGATCATCGTAAGTGTTGTCATTGTGGGAGCGTGGAGACGACTCAATAGAGTCAGGGTAGTTGAGATGTACAGAGGTGGCTGCAACGGTGGGAAGTGGTGGAGGATCCATTGGAGGAAGTGCCTCTTCTTTTGGGATTGGGAGGGGTTTGCAATTTAGTGGAAGGAGTTAACTAAAAACATGTGGTTTTATAGTTTATTGCCTCATCATTTACTCTATCTCTATACAAACCAATGCTATTTTTAGTTGATTAATTTAGATATGATATTATACAAATGATCTTTTTAATCTAATTATTCTATTCACAACGTTAAAAATTTCAATGTTGAAACTTCAAGGCATCGAGGGATGTCATAAATAACTACCGGGGCGGTTCAAAGATTTAAAGAGTCCAGTGCAATTTATTAAAACGATGCCTTCAATTAAAAAATAAATAAATATTTATTAACTTTTTGTTTGCATAGTAAATTGACTTTTCAATAAAAAATGTATGGATTCAAAATCTATGAAATACAATATTTTGTTTTCCTATGTGTTTTACTATTAGTCCATAACTAATTTTTTTATTTTTTCATGATAAACATTTAGCTTAGTTTATTTTGGGGCCTTCTTTTTTTTTTCGAGGCCTTTGTGTGGTCACACTTATTGCACATGTCTAGAACCACCCATGAGCATTTGTACTGTAAAATTGATTTTTGAAGAAACGGAAAACATATATATGTGATAGAATCTAACCATAGAATACGACCTTAATCGAAATACATAAATTTATCGCTTGTACTATGAAGATGATGACGATAGATGCTATAATTGGAGAAACTTTTATTTTTAGCACATAAATTCTTATAAAAATAAAATTTGTATTGTATTTAAATGTGATTTGAATTTAAATTTAAAAGAACTTAGTGTGTTATCCGATGGTACCAAAATGTATTGTTGGTCAAAGCAGTTCTGTTTGAACAGCTAAACCTTAAGTATGAGTATGGCAATTGGCAGGAGAAGTGGTACATATTTTTAATTGTGTTGTACATATTCAAATGCAAATCACTTATTCCGAAGTAGCATAGCATGTGGCATGGGGCATTGTTAGCTGTACATTTGGTGGGAATGGGAATGGAATGGAATCCTGAACAAACTAGTTAGTCATGGCAGCTTGATTTTCATGGGAAACGGACTCCATCACGTGCGGCTTTATTGGTTTTTGTGCTGCTGCTTTATTCTTTATTAATTTTGCAATTCAGATACAGCCAGCCAAGAATGATGCTTAAATTAACTTCACTTTGCGTATATTTAGGTTTGCACTTTGCTTTCCAACAAATACGAGGAGGCTGTAATAAGTATACGAAACCCAAGAAAGAAGCTATGGGCCATTCGATCATCTTGAAAACTTGGATTTCATGCATAATTCCAAAAAAAATTAGAGTAAACTAACCCAATGATTATCATACTATGCTAAATGTATTAAAATGACCACATTGAAAAAATCGACTCAATTGACCACCCAAACTATTGAAATTGGATCAATTAAAGCACCGACCGTTAATGGGCTAACGGAAGGTGACGTGACAGTTAAAAAATAAAGGTATAATTACACAGTTGATCATCGTTACTTATACACTCTATTAATTTGATCCTAATTTTAATTTAATAAAATAAATTAATTATTTGGTTACATGTGTCACTACCTTATTGGATGACTTTAATTATTTTTATTTAATTTAATTTAATTAATTCCCCCTCCAATCAGGTTGTGACACGTGTCACAAGATTGGAGAAGGAAAATTGAAATCTAAAAATTGGAGGTGGGGGATTCAAACCTGAGTTGGAAGGACGCTGAGCTTGCCACTAGGCCAAGCCTATTTTTGATTTATGAAGTACCACATACATTATATGTTTATATCGTTATTAATACCTAGAAAATTTGATGGTAACAAAATTGGGGCTGGGGGAATTCGAACCAAGGATCCCTTGGTAAAAAATTCATGTGCTTACCACTAAGCCACGTTTATTTTTATGATATGAAATACAACATATAATATATTTCTTATATTACTGTTAATGCATGGAAAATGAAAAAAATGCGGTTTTAGGAAACTCGAACACAACATACTTATGATGCATAAAAACATTTAACCCAATTAAATAAATCTAATAATTAAATTAAAATTAACAATATTTTGTATATATTTTAAATTATGTTTAGTGCACGATTAAAATAAAAAATTTTAAATTATATGAATTTTTTTTATATAACTATTAAAATATATATAAATTTAAAATATACTCAAATTTAAAATAACGACAATCCTGCACTAATTAAATTTGTAAAAAAATTAATGATTAATTTTTTTAACGATTAAAATATATACAAATTTAATTTTTTTTACAAATTTAGTTAGTCAGGATTGTCGTTGTTTTAAATTTGTATATATTTTAATCGTTATATACAAAAAATTTCATATAATTTTAATTTTTTTATTTTAATCGTGCACTAAATATAATTTAAAATATATTCAAAATATTGTTAATTTTAATTTAATTATTAGATTTATTTAATTGGGTTAGATGTTTTTATGCATCATAAGTATGTTGTGTTCGAATTCCCTAAAACCGCATTTCTTCCATTTTCTTTGCATTAACACTAATATAAGAGATATATTATATGTTGTATTTTATATCACAAAAATAACATTTGTCTAGTGGCAAGCACATGTTTTTTTTCACCAAGGGATCCTTGGTTCGAATCCCCTCAGCCCCAATTTTGTTACTTTCAATTTTTTCAGGCATTAATAACGATATAAACATATAATATATGTGGTACTTTATAACACAAAAATAGGTTTGGCCTAGTGGCAAGCCCAGCGTCTTCCCACCCTTATAACCCATGTTTGAATCCCTCCATCCCCAATTCTTAAATTTCAATTTTCCTTCTCCAATCTTGTGACACGTGTCACAACCTGATTGGATGGGAATTAATTAAATTAAATTAAATTAAATAAAAATAATTAAAGTCATCCAATAAGATGGTGACACGTGTCACCAAATAATTAATTTATTTTATTAAATTAAAATTAGGATCAAATTAATAGAGTGTATAAGTAACGAGGACCAACTGTGTAATTATACCTTTATTTTCTTAACTGCCACATCACCTTCCGTTAGCCCATTAACGGCCGGTGCTTTAATTGATCCAATTTCAATAGTTTGGGTGGTCAATTGAGTCGATTTTTTTAATGCAGTCATTTTAATACATTTACCATAGTATAGTGGTCATTGGGTTAGTTTACCCTAAAAATTATGTTTTTTTAGTGTTCTTATTTATATTTTAAATTTAAAAATTATTAAAATTAGGGTTTAAGTTAAAATTTAAGGTTAGAATTTAAAGATTATGAGTAGGGTATATTTTTTTCGGGTTTAAAATTCATGACATAGGATTTTAAAATATAAGGTTAATGCTTAAAAATTAATTTTTTAATATTAAGACAAAAAAAGCGGGCGGATATGCATCATTCTCAAACTTAAAACCTTTATTTTCTTTTCGAGAATGGAATATGAGCAATGGAGGATCTATATGTTGTGTCGGGTTGGCTCGTGCCCACCCTAAACTTTTTTAAGTTCACCCATTTACCTTTAATTTTTTAATTTTTATAAATTAGTCCTAAAATTTTTGTAATATTTATGATTTGTGACCATTCTGAAAATTTGAAGTTTTATATGTGCCCTTATCAAATATATTTCTGAATCTGCCACTGAATAAGAATGAGATATTTTGGTACACTTGATTTTGTTGAGAATGTGGACATACTGTGAATGAGAAAAACTAAGAAAAATATAGAAATACTTGGTTTTTAAATTATTTAATAACTTACGATCAAATCAATCTTTGCATTTATAAATTATTGAATAACTAGTTAAATTATCAAATGAATAACTGTAATATAAATTAATTTGACACACTCACGTGAGGAAATGTTTTATGTAAAAAGGAAAAGAAATAGAATGGGTGTCACACACCTCTAGACATCACTGATACAACATATCATTTGGAGAAATTATATCATAAATTCTTTCCACCACGTCATCTATTGTTTCAATCAATAAAAATAAGGTATAATATTAAAAAAAATGCTTCTAATGTTTGATTAAATAGTTATTTTGGCCTATATTCTTTTTTTGAAACAATCTAACCCTCAACATTTCGTTTTGGGTCAAAATGGCCCTTCTGAGAATGAAAATTGTTAGTCAACTGACGATAAACAACTTGAAATGACTTGACAAAAGGACACGTTAGAAGAAAAAATATTTTATATTTTATACAATTTTATAAGATTGTTTTTTTACTAATGTGTTATTCTGTAAAGTAGGCATATTTGCCTATATGACATTGCTATCACGGCGTGCACTGCCATGTACGTTTGCCACGTTATTTCAATCCATGTATCGTTAGTTGACTAAGAGTTTTCATCCATAGATGGGCTATTTTGACCAAAATAAAACATTAAGGGTTGCATTGCTTCAAAAAAAGAATATGGGCCAAAATGACTATTCAGACAAACGTTAGGGGAATTTTTTTGGCATTATGCCTAAAATAATCATTTTCATTTTTTTCTATGTAATCTTTTTATCGAGTGAATCTTCACTAGGTAAAAAAATGTTTTATAATTTAATTTATAGTATATATGAGTGAAGATTCACTTGGTAAAAATATGACATGAAAAAAATAGTAAAAATAAATTATTTTTATTAGTTGGACCATATATAACGTGGTGAAAAGAGCTCATAATATAATTTCCCCACCGTTAGACATCATTATTTTTAATGCGTTTTAAATTGATTTTAAAATTATCAAGGGCTCAACTGACAATTATATCATATTTTATGTAAATTGTAAAGGAAGTCTTTATTGAATGAATGAAGTGAAGAAGAAGTACAAGTCTGGTATGAATTTGAATTTATAGACCTAAGAGAAGTGTAACTAACATAATTAACTTATGAAACAAACCCTAATAACAATGACTCTATTAACCTTAACATCCCCCCTCAAGATGAAGGTTGGTGAATATTGACAAGCCCCATCTTGTTTACAATTGAGTCAAAGGCAGGAGTGTGTAAGGGTTTACTTAAAATGTATGTAAGCTGGCTGGTGGATCGAACATGAAATAACTTGAGGAAACCTTCGCGAACCTTGTCTCGGATAAAATGACGAACTGATTGTCACAATGCAAGCCTCATCTATGTGTTTTGTGCGCTCGTGAAACATTTGATTTGTTGCAAGCTAAATGACGGATTGATTGTCACAATACAAAGAAGAAGAAGAAACTTTAACTTGGAAGGAAGATAGAAGTGATGCAAGCCAGGTTAATTCACAAGTTGCTGAAGCCATTGCCATATATTCTGCTTCGCAAGATGAACGGCTGACGGTGTGTTGTTTTCTTTATTTCCAAAAAATAAGGTTGCTTCCAATGTATATGCAATATCAGTAACGAATCGTCGAGAATCAGGACAAGCAGCATAGTCTGAGTCAACGAAGCCACTGAGCTGCTTGTCTGATGTAGTTGAGAAAAACAAGCCAAGACCAGGTGTAGTTTTGATATATGAAAGTAAATGGTAAGCTGCTTGAAAATGAGGCTGACGTGGTGTGGACACAAATTAGCTTAAAAGATGAAAATAATATGTGATATCAGGCCTTATGTGTGTGAGGTAAAGTAAACGACCAATCAATCTTCGATATCGTTGTGGATCAGTCAATAATTCTCCCTCATTCAAACTTAACTTATGCGGGGAAACAAGTGGAGTAGTTGATGGTCACGAGGCTAAGAGACATGTATCCTCAAGTAACTAAAGTGCATATTTCCTTTAAGACAAAGAAATGCCAGCTGAATTCTTAGCTATTTCAAAACCAAGGAAATAGCGTAATGTACCCAGGTCGCGTAACTTGAAGTGATGTTGTAATAAGTCTTTAACTTGTGCTAACTGAACAAGATCTTTCCCTGCTAGAACTATGTCATCGACATAGAAAAGAAGAACAATTAAATTGTCACTAGTTCCTTTTGTGAATAGAGAGTGATCAGATGGTGATTGCACAAAGCCAAATTAAAAGACCACTTGAGAAAATGTTAGAAACCACTGCCTAGAAGCTTGTTTCAGAACATAGATAGATTTATTCAAATGACAAACAGAATTTGGTTCTGCATTAGAAGAATACCCCAAAGGCAATTTCATGTAGACTTCTTCAGTAAGAATGCCATTGAGAAAGGCATTATGTACATCAAGTTGCAACAAATGCCAGTTATTCATAGCAACAAGGGTAAGAAGAACTTTGAAAGAAGTCATCTTAGCAACTGGAGAAAAGGTGTCAACATAGTCTATGCCTTCAATTTGGGTAAACCCTTTCGCAACCAATCGTGCCTTGTGTCTCTCAACCGTACCATCAGCTTTATACTTAATTCGAAAGACCCACTTGCAGTCAATTGCTTTCTTTCCTTCTAGCAATGGAACAACTGTTCAGGTATTGTTAGATTCCATAGCTTAGAGCTCTTCTTCCATTGCTTATCTCCATGCAGGATGTTTCACAGCTCGATGGTAGAATAATGGTTCATAGAAGGAGGTAACATTGGCCAAAAAAACTTTGTAGGAGGTAGATAACTGGTCAGTGGAGAGGTGACTTTCGATGGGATACTGAGAAGTGGAAGCCACTGTGTTGCAATAATATTGTTGTAGATAAGAAGGCTTATTGGAATTACGTGTGGAACGCCTAGTACCATCAACTTGAACACGTGGAGGATTCTCAGTGCCATTAGGTTCTTGAGATGGCTCAGCAGGCATGTTGCATGAAGTAGTTGGTGCATGAGGTTCATTAGGTTCAGTAGGTATGTTGCATGCACCAGTTGGTGTAGTAGACACAACGGGTACGTTGCATGCATAAGTATCATTATCCTTAGTTGAAGCAGAAACATCTTCAGCAGGTGCAACTTAAGTACCATCATTAGAATGTCCACTTTCAGGAGAAACATGAGAAGCAGAATATGAAAACACAAATCGTGGAGAATCTCGAGAATTTAAAGGGTCAAAAGCAATGGAAAGATGATCAGAAATGTTGGCAGGTAAGGAAAAAGATGGAAACGGATCAATAACTTGGTCAATAGGAGAAATAGAATGAAAATAAAAAAAAAAAGATTTTCATGAAAAACCACATTTCTTGAAACAATAATGGATTATGTAGCATTTCATAGGGAGATTTGTTGTCTAATACACTAGATGGTAAACGATTTATGAGATAAGTAGCAGTTAAGATACAGTCACCCCAAAAATGTACAAGCACTTTAGATTGAAAGAAGAGAGCATGTGCAATAGCCAATATGTGCTAATGTTTCCTTTCTACAATGACATTTTGTTGAGGTGTCTCAACGCATGAGAACTGATGAGTGATCCCCAACTTTGCAAAAAGTTTTGTAAAAGAGAGTTCATGGGCATTGTCTGGTCGAAAAGACTTTAATTCATGGCCAAATTGTCTATGAACCATAGAAATAAAATTAGGAACAATAGTAAGAACATCATATTTATGCTTTAACAAATAAGTCCACGTGCATCTTGTATAATTATCTACTAAGGTTAAGAAATTTTTTTGATTATTGTAAGTGGGATGCTTAAAAGGTCCCCAAATATCAGCATGAACCAATTCAAAAGGAAAAAAAGTGCGGGAAACAGATAAAGGTAAAGGAAGACATTGTTGTTTAGCCCTAGGAAAAATTTTATAAGGTTCATTAGACTGTTGTTTGGAAACAAAAAAATGTAAAACATCATTCAAAGACTATAAAACCCTATAACTAGAATGACCAAGGCGATCATGCCATGAATGAAAACTAAAACTAGTATTGTTAGCAAAGGCATTAGAACAAGAAGATTGAAGCAAAAACAATCCTTGATGCAGCTCACCCTTCCCAATCATTTGCCAAGGGTCCTGAATCAAACAACAACCATCTTTAAATAAAACACTAATATTAAAATTTTGTAATAATCAACTAACTACAATTAAATTAAAACTAAATTGAGGAACAAAAAGAACATCATAAAGAACAAGCTTAGGAGACATTCTAATGTTACCAGAAAACTGAAGAGGTACAATAGTCTTGTTTGGAAGCATAATTGTTCCACCAAAAACAAGATTTAAAGATTCAAATAACTCTCGAGATCGACAAACATGCCTAGAGGCACCTGAGTCCATGATCCAACAATTTAAATCAAAAGAAGAAAAACTATTAACATAAAATAAAGACATACCTTGCATGGCAAGATTGGAATTCAAATTAACAGAAGGAGAAGAATTTGAGCCCTGACATGTGCATGCGATTCATTAAGACCCTTGAGAAACTGTAAAATTTGTTCCTTTTGTTGTTCTTCAACCATCTTGCGAAAACCATCGCAATTACAACGCGAGCAAGTGCAAACAGGCTTAACAGACATTAATTCATCCCAAAGAATCTTCAATTGTGTATAGTAAGTACTTACATAGAATTGTCCCTGAACAAGCTCGCTGAGTTTCTTGCGCAAAAAAACAATCTTGGACCATTATTTTGTTGAAAACGATCTTGAAGATTCTTCCAAATATCAGTAGCAGACGAGTGATATATAAGACTAGCAAAAATCTCTTTAGAGACTGAATTGAGCAACCAAGAACTGACAAGATTATTTGCCCTCGTCCAAGCTCCAAAATTCTGATGAGTCTAAGCTGGAGAAGGAATCGAACCATCTACAAAGCCCACCTTATTCTTGGCTGACAATGCCATAAGCATAGAGCGTCTCCAACTATTGTAGTTATCGTTGCAAAGCGGCTGAGTAACCAAGGTAATCCCAGGGCTATCGAATGGATATAAGTAATAGGGATTAGCTCTATTATTAAACTGATCATTAAGACCAAGATCTCCCATGTTGAAGCTAAAGAAGAAGAAGAGAATGAAGAAACGATTGGAAAGTTTAAGCAAGAGAATGAATCAAAAAGGAGATGAAAACAATTGAAAAGAATCGAAATGAAAAATGAAGAAACGATTCTTGAAAGAATTAAAGAGGAAGCGAATCTTGAAGAAAAATCATATGATACCATGTAAAGTGTAAATGAAATCTTTATTGAATGAATGAAGTGAAGAAGAAGTACAAGTCTGGTATGAATTTATAGACCTAAGAGAAGTGTAACTAACATAACTAACTTATGAAACAAACCCTAATAACAATGACTCTATTGACCTTAACATTTTAAATTAAGGGTTGACTAACCCTTTCGGCTCTTTTATTTTTCTAAATTATATTTTATACCCAATAATGTAAAATTATTATTAGTTTATAAGAACCCTAAACACTATAGAAAACTCTAAAGTTTGAATTAAATCTCTAACCCCTATATCAAAAAACGGTGAAAAATCTTTAAAAGTCAAAATCTCAAGGACATGGATGCTTGAAAGGTGCGTTATTTACCTCTATTACACTACTCGCAGGTCTCGTTGTCATGTCCAAAACTGTTCAATCTTTAAGCTTAGATAAGTTGTCTGCAATGCTTAATCGATCTTAGGCTTAAGTTTGTTCTTGACTAAGGTATACCGGCCCCAGGCATGGGTTCAAATATGTTCACAATAGGGCACATGTTTAAGCTGTTTAGGGGGAGGTTTGAGTTTTTTTTCTTTAGGTTTTGTTAACTGAAACTTTAATGATCAAGATAGGAGTGAGATAAAAGTTGAGTGATGAACTGTGTAGTTTACCTATTATTTTATTCAGGAAAAATAAAAAATAATGTGCCACATCAACAACTTCTAACGGAAGGTAACGAGAGGGACAATACTGAAAACGAACTAAAAATTCAATGACTATAACACAAGTTTTAAAAGTTAAGTGACTAAAATGAAAATAGTCTAATAGATTGGGGACTATATATGTAGTTTACCCTTATTTTATAAATTTGAGTGGCTAACAACTCATTCTTTTTTTGATAAATGGAGAGAAAAGGATTAACATAGGCCTCATTAAAACCCTCCTAACCTAATGAGGGAAAAGAGTACCTATGTAAAATCCATACAACCTCGAAAACAACTCGAACAGGTAAAAACAAAATTAGGAGCAATCCTCCCTTAACAAATCCAACACCTCAATAGGCGAGGAAGTAAACACATGTAAATCAAAAGAGTCCCGTACCGCCAATTTTGCCAACGCATCCGCCACTCGATTAGCATCACGGAAAACATGCCTAAACTCAACTTCACCATGTAGAGTAACAAGGTCCTGAATCGAGACAAGCAACGAGGAAGATAACATCCTTGGAGTCGATCCCGACAAAGCGTGAAACACATTCGCGTTATCAGTTTCTACTATTACTTTCCTCTCATCAACACCCATCGCATACTTAAGGCCCTCGAACACCGCCCAAAGTTCCGCCTCAAACACCGAACAATTACCAATGAACCGAGCAAATCCCGTAATCCAATTCCCTTGCCAATCTCGGATAACTCCCCCACATGACGCGGTTCCATCTCTAACACTCCGCGCACCATCTACATTAACTTGCACCACACCTCTACTCGGTGGCCGCCAGTATCTCCAGCACACCTGCTGTCGACCCCCATCCGCAAATGAACCCCCAGCAGCAAGCGATCCCGGTGCTGCACTTGGCGATACACGTCGCATGCCCTCCACCAGCCACAAACACCGCTCCAACACACTCGCCCCAAACGGATCCTAGCTCCCAAATATGCGCTCGTTGCGGATACGCCATAATGTCCAAAGGAGCCCCCCAAACATCAACGCCCAATCGTGCTCCTCCTTGGCGAAAGCACCAGACCTTAAGTTTGCACACAGCCATGCTTGCAGTGGCATTGCATAGAATTCTGCTAACCGATGCGGTTTGATTAGCATATTCCACGTCGAGACAGCCATAGTGCAGCGTATTAGGATGTGATCAACATCCTCCATTGCTGCCCCGCACAACATACATTCCCCTGACTCCGCTAAACCCCTTCGATTGCGTTCTGCATTCGACAAAATACGCCCCTTACCAACAAGCCAAAGGAAAGCCTTAATCCGCGGCAATCCCTTGTACGCATGAATTACCTTCCACAGATCAACGTCCACCCCTACCTGCTGCTGTGATCGCGCTTCATACGCGGAACGCACCGTGAAAGTACGCGTCCTACTCCACTTCCATCCTGGCCGATCAGAGCCACTCGCGGCAGACGGTGGCTTTACAGCCGCGATATGATCCAAAGCAAATCGAGGCACAACATCGACAAAAGCCTCCCATAGCCATTCTCCTTTCTCATCCACCATATCGCTGACCCGAGGGGAAGACACCATTCTCACATCCTCCGGACAAATATCGATGAGAAGGCCAACATCCGCAAGCCACCTATCTCTCCAAAAATCCACCGTCGCACCATCCCCAACATTCCAAACAATCTCTTCCCGAACATCCTCCCAAACCGCACTAATTCCCCTCCACAACACTGAACAATTACTCCTAATCAAAGATACCGAGATACGTTCAAAGCATTTATACTTAGCGCGGAGGAATCTTACCCACAGTTGGTCCGTCCTCTCCACTAAACTAAAAGCCACTTTCATAAGAAACGCATCGTTCTGCCTATCTAGGAATCTGAACCCAAGGCCCCCCTGATCAATAGGTAACGCCACCTCCTCCCAACTGACCAGATGAACCCCTCGTTTAGACGCTGAACTCCCCCAAAGAAACCCCCGAATAATACGCTCAATTTTGTCACAAACTCCTTTCGGAATCTTCGTCGTTTGCATGCAATAGGAAGGAATCGCTGATAACACGGATTTTGCTAAGACAATACGCCCCGCAAAAGATAAATATCTCGCCTTCCAACCCTCCAGCCTATCTCTTACCTTCTGAACCAAAAAATCATACGTCTCATTAGTAACACGCTGATGCAACATAGGCACACCCAAATACCTTCCCAGATTCTGAACTTCCTTGAAACCACACACCGAGCAAATATCACTACGAAGCTCATGCGGAACATTCCTAGAGAAAAACACATTTGTCTTGGCCACACTAACCTTCATACCAGAGACATTACAGAAAGTGTTAAGAACCGAACTGATCACCTCAATCTGATCCAACGACGCCTCCGCAAATAAGACCATGTTGTCCGCAAACATAAGATGGGATATAACTGGACACTGCCGCGAAACCTGAAAACCCTTCCAAGCATTCCGAGCAATCTTTTGTTCAATAAGCTGTCCCAACCTCTCCATACAAAGAACAAAGAGATACGGTGATAGCGGATCCCCTTGTCGTATACCCCTAGACGGTCTGAACTGCTCTGTCTGCGCCCCGTTCCATAAGATCCTTGTCGACACAGATGACACACAGCGCATAATCACATTGCCAATCTTCCTTGGAAGCCCAATGTCGCTAAGAGTATCAGCAATAAAGCCCCATTCAAGGCGATCATATGCCTTCTCCAAATCAATTTTCACCGCCATCCAACCCTTCACCCTAGTCTTCCGACGCATAGAGTGAACTACCTACTATGCAATAATTATGTTATCTGATATAAGACGACCAGGCACAAAGCTCGTCTGATTGTCCTTAACCCATTCCGGAATAAAAGGCTTAATTCTGTTCACAATCACTTTCGTCAAAATTTTGTATAAGACCTGACAAAGACTGATAGGCCGAAACTGTGTCATATCTGCGGGCGATTTAACTTTTGGAATTAGCACCAACAAGGTCTCATTAAAACTATCCGGAAAAGGCGCCCCCTCAAAAATATCCTGGATCAAACGACAAACACTAACCCCAACAATATCCCAGTTTTTCTGATAAAATAAAGCATGATACCCATCCCTTCCAGGAGCTTTAAAAGCATCCATCTGAAACACAGCCTTACGGACCTCATCCATAGTAACCGGGCTATCTAAGAAAAGCGCAATAGGACTAGTAATCACAGCGAATTTACCTCGAATCGAGTACTGAGAAGCATCCTTGATTTCGCTAGTAAAAAGCTTTTCATAGAACTCAACAGCATGCTTGCGAAGGGCCTCTTGCGAATCAACCCATCGCCCACTACCATCTCGCAATCGCGTGATCAAATTTCGTTTCCTCCGATTGATCGTCGACGCGTGGAAATATTTCGTATTTCTGTCCCCCTGCATAAACCACTGACATCTCGACTTCTGGAACCAGAAAATCTCCTCTTGTTCCAACACAACGTCTAATTCCTCACGTAGATTTTCTCCAACACTACTAACGAATCAGAATACCTGCGCCGGAGAGCCTTATCAATGCCTCGCAGACGTGCTAATAACTCCTTCTTACGCTTGCCAATATGCCAAAAAACCTCCACGTTCCACTTCGAAACCATATCTGTCAGTCTCGTAATATTCGCCTCAACTGACTCTAACGGTTTCCAACACTCCTGTAACAAATCCATAAAACCAGGGTGATCAAGCCATGCGGCGAGGAAGCGGAAAGGTCTGTCATCATCCGCTCTAGTATATGAATCCCTGGATAGCAAGAGTGGGCAATGATCTGACCCCAGACGATCCAGATGAAGAACAAAAGTCTGGGGGAACATATTCTGCCACACTCCATTTACTAAGCATCTGTCAAGTCTCTTATAAAGTCTCCCACGTCTCTAGGTAAAATCATCCCCCCTGTACTCAACCTCAAACAAACCTGCCTTATAAACGAAATCATGAAAAAGAGAACTAACACCGGATACCCCTAATTTGCTACCAAAACATTCCTCATCCCGCAGAATACAGTTAAAATCCCCTCCTAACACCCAAGCCTGATTCCCTCCCTGATGGAGCCGAAGTAACTGATCCCACACCAACATTCTCTTAGATATCGTAGGTGAAGCATACACTGCCGTAAAAAACACCCACTGTTTAACGACATCATCAAAGAATCTCCCATGAACAAACTGATTCGAAACAACAAGAATATCAACATTCACATCGTCGCGCCACAAGACCCAAACACTGCCACTAAAGCCATGGCATTCCACACGATACGAATTACCAAAACCCAAACTTCGAACAACTCTATCGGCCTGAGTACCACTAACCCTTGGTTCAACAAGACAAACCACCTTCGGATCATGTTTTCGAACAAAAGATCGAAAATGACGGCGAAATTCTGGGCTCGCCGCACCCTGGCAATTCCAAAATAGTAACTTAATCATTAAAAACAACATATCAAAGAAAGAATAGACCTTAACATAACGGGTTGGAGTTCTCCTTGTCACTCCCGCGTCCAACCACCGTATCCACCTGCACAGATGCACCAGGTCCCATATCCGAAGATGAAGGCAACTCCGAGGCTCTATCCTGGAGCACTCCGTCACCCCCATCCACCCCCGTACCGCTCGTCACTACCCTGTCATGCATACTTTGCAACTCCCCTGATAAGGACTGAACCCACTCGGCTAAAACAGGTTTTGCCGGACCACGCGTCCCATTGCTGCGTTTTGATTGCTTCGAAGATTTCTTGAGCGCAACCTTTACTGGCAATAGACTTTTCCCTCGACTCACATCTTTACGCTCCCCTCCCACAGCACCCTTAGATGCCTCACCATCCGCAATCACAACCGCACTATGGTTTCCCGAAACAATACCTGGCGTATAAGCTTGAACATGTGCCTCCTTGTTCGGAGTCAAAGAAACTACCTTCGTGCCCACATGCACCCTATTTTCCACATTCGATACGTCGGCCATTGGAGTTCGCTGTGCAGCAGCCTGCACGACAACTTGCGGGCCGCTACTCCGCGCAGAATCCACAACAACCTCCGCAGCGGCTGTCAGCACCTCCTTACCGTGCGGACGCTGGGTTGGTACCACCCTCTTCTTCTCCCGACGGACCCTGCTCACATCCCCGGACTGCACCTTGGCTACTCCCTGCTTAGCAACAACACCTTCCCTCTCATGCACATTACCTTCAGTTCCCAAAATAGAAAACCGAGACCCCCCAAAACTAGGTCCTCCAGACCCTTGAGATTGTCCATCTACCTTCCTAGGCCGCCGTTTCCTAGCGTCAACCACCATCCACGGACCATAAATACTGTCCGTACTAGCCTCCGGAGCTGGCACTTTATCACTCGAGTGTTCCACTCCCGATTCTCTTGTATCCGATCCCATTCCTACATTCTTACCACACCCCTCCGACAAATGTCCGTATATCCCACACTTAAAACAAATGTGGTGCAATCCCTCATATTCAAGTTTCTACGTAAAACCATCAATGCCAATACAAGGTAGCAATGGTTTATTTAAATCCACAAGCACCGCAAGTCTAGCAAACTTACCTCGCTCTCCCGCCGTAGTGTTATAATCAATACGAATGACCGTACCTATAATACTCCCAAATTAACTTGAACAAAGCCTTCGTGTAATACCGATATGGCAATCCCGGAAGGTGTATCCACACCATCACTTGCGACGGATGCTTCTGCGACGTCGAGAATGAACGTGACCATGGCTGCACTGTTAAATAGCTTCCATATATCGTCCAAGGTCCGGCTGAAAGAATCCTCGCATAGTCCTCATTTGATTCAAAATTCACCAGAAAATAGTTGTTATCCAGGTCAACAACTTGATAATCGCCTTTTGGCGCCCACAGACTAGGGATTCGAGACAAAAGAGTTTTATAACCAATTGTACGCCCAAGGAGTCGTACAATCACGACTCGCTTCATACTCTCATCAATTGACGCATGAACGCGCTCAGAAAATCTGATCTTCGGGAACGATCCACTACGATCGATCGAGAAATCCGAATCCAAAACATGGATGTTATCGGTAGCCACACCAGCTTTGTGCCTACCACCAGTGCTGCTCGCACGTCCAACCATATCTGCATAGGACCACTTGCCCCTATTCCCATCATCTGCCACCCTATTTCCTACATCCCCCGCCTCGTCTGGCGACACCGTATTTGGCAGCGTCTTATCCCCAACACCACCAACCTCTATGCTATCCGATACAACCACCTCCATAGGCATCGACTGGTCCATATTCGACTCCTCCTGCACCGATTTCGCTTCCTGACGATCAGAGGAATACCCAGCCACCACCGGCGGCATTCCCCCTCCCGGCGGCTGGCCTCCCGTTACGCTAAAACCCCTTAAACTCTCGTTAACATCGGTAGGTCTTTCACACTCCGGAATAGTCGGAGCCGTCATTAGGTCAAAAGCTGCTATATTGGATTAAATTTTACTCAATGCTAACAACTCATTCTTTAATAGGTAATAGTTTCCATGTTTACAAAAACCATGGTTTTTTTTATCAAATTACAAAAACCATGGTTTAATTTACAGATCTCTTCTATGAGTTATTTTCTTCAAGATAGAGAAATTATATCATAGACCCGGCCGGTTATGTCATTTATAATCCTAATTAATAAAGAATATTTATTTTATTAATTTATTAATTTATTTCATGTCATATTTTTATTATGTGGATCTATTGTAAAAATTGTTTTTAAATTTGATTTACAATAAACATGAGTGAAAATTTACTTGATAAAAAAATAACATGAAAAAAATTAATAAAATGAATAATTTTTTATTAATCCGACCATTGTTGAAGATTGAAGATTTTAACTTGATTATTTCCTTGTCTACTGTAACACCCGTGTCTTGGGCCTAAGAGTTAGCCGGGTTGTTGTTCGAGTCAAATAAAATCTAATTAAAATAAACCAACTTTGAATAATGACCTATTTGAATCTTAATAAAGAGGGAGGGACCAATGTTGTGATTTACCCACATTTTAAATAAAGCAAGACAACTTTTAGGGAAAAGTTGTCATCTTCCTTCTCATTTTTCCCTTTCCCAATTTCAAAACCCTCTCCCCCATTTTCAAACTCTCCTAAAACCCTAATTACTATTCCATTGATTTTGCCACTCGATTTCAACACCAAATTAAAAGGTAATTATATTTTCTTAACCTCTTCTCTATTCTCTACTTATCTATGGTCTTGGATTTCAAAAATATTGAGTATTGGAAATTAGGGTTCATATTGAATTTTGGGTTTTAATGGGGTTTTTCAAATTGTTTTGAGAAATTGTTTTGGGGTTATGTTTAATCATAATGAAATATACAACATATATTAATTTGGTTGATTTTGGATGAAATTTCGTAGTGGGTCCTTAGGGCAAATTTTAGAGTATGAAAAATTTGGGTTTTGAGAGGTTTAGTGTTGGAATTGAAGAGCTGATGGTCTACCTATGTTAGAAGGGTGATTTGGGATGTTTTGGAAGTCATTTGGGTGCTTGGAAATGGGTATTTCAGCCATAGGTTGTTGGAGTCCGAAAATTGGGTTTTTGAGATGTTATGTGGTTTGGGAATTTGAGGAAATTGGGTTGTGATTTGCAAAGTAGATTGATGGTTGAATTAGCATTGAATTGGGAAGTAACGTAGGTGTTTTGTTTGACTAGAAGCAAGAGGAAACGTGGAAGAGGCTTTGGGACCGAATCCGGGAAGTTGAAGGTGATTGCTTGCTTGGTCGTTGAGCTTGGAAGCTTAGGTGAGTGGTTACTTGTTTTTAAAGGTATTAAAATAGTTGGTTCGAGTATATGGACTAGGTTGGGCTTGGTAAACCCACCTAGAGTTAGGATTAGGGTGGTAGCCTAATCCTAAGCTTGATCTAGAGCCTTTGGATGAACTCTTTTATGTGGGTGTGTATGTCTCGTATGATATGTGATATGAATGGTTATGTATATTGTATTATACATGTGGGTTGAGATATGAATTGTGATGATTGAGACATGCATGATGATGGTTGTTGGTGAGTACGTGCTAAGCACGGAATTGGTTGAAATGAGTAATGTGAAATGAGTAAATGTTGGCACTAGTATACTTGAATACAAATGATCGATCATTAGGATGTTAGTGTGTACACATGAGTCAAAAGTCGCGCGTGGCCTTGGTGGTGTGGAGTCACCAAGGAAGAGTACGGGTTCGCCCGGAAATTGTAATTAAATATAGTCGGTGATGAGTGGAATCCCATCGACGGGGCGTGAGGATGAGTGGAATCCCCTCCGCGAGGCCGGTGATGAGTGTAATCCCACCGTGAGGTAATGTGGTTGTTGGATGTGAGTTCCAACGTGTCTATCCGTGTATTCGGGTCATAGCTAGGTGGCAATATTGGTTGATAAATGTATCAATGTGTTGAGATTAATGATCTTAAATTTGGATGTATGATGTGACTACTTGTGTTGAGGATTTAGAGCTTGTTGACCATGACATTTACTTGTATATTTCTCATGCATCTTATCTTATGGATCTTGTGGATCCTTGGTTTATATGTGATTTGCCTTGGCTAGATCGTGCTCGGACCCTGCAATGTTGAGGTTTGTTTTTAGAGCTTACCCTCACTAAGCATCATTGCTTACGCTCTCTTTGTTCAACATTGCAGATCCTTAGTTCGTGGGTTGCTCGGGCAAGTGGAGGGCCTCCAAGTGTGGTTTTTGGCTTGAGTTCATCAAGTATGGATTTTTAATGTTAGACATGTAATAGTTTGAGCAATGGGACATGTATGGTTTTGTTGGATAGTTGTTGGTTGCTAGGAGCATGTTTAGACTCCATGTTATGTTGCTTTTGTATGGCGTGTGATGCCATGTTTGAGTTGTAATCCATGCCTAAATTGCTTATCTTGAATGTTGGTTTAGTGTCTTTGAGTTTGCCTTATGTTGAATGTTAAAGTATGAGTTTTTGGATGTTTAAGTGTCATCTTGATTCAATTGCATGCTCCTTTGATGTATGTGCATGTTGGATGCTTGTATGGCTGCGAAGTGGTATGTAAATGATGTATGAATGCTTGTTGGGGTCTAGGAGAGTCCTAAATTGCATTTAGAATCGAGTCTTGATCGTTTTTGCTGAGTTTGGAGGTTTTTGCTGTGCAGGGGTATCGATACGGTTGGTATGGTATCGATACCACCTTCTTGTTCAAGCCTCGTGTATCGATACACTTGAGAGGTGTATCGATACTATTTTTGCTACTGGAGCTACTGTCCAGTTCCGTATCGGTACGGGCCTTCATGCGTATCGATACGGTCTCCTTAGCGTTGACCGTAGGAAGTCAACAATTGGGGAGGGTATCGATACACTCCTAGGTGTATCGATACGGTCTCCACAAGTTGATTTGGACCAGTTGACTTGGTCAAGGGGTATCGATACACCCCTTAGGTGTATCGATACACCTTCAGTTAAGTTTTAAAATTGGGCTGAATTATGATTGTTTGAGTTCGTTCGATTGATTCGTTCATGTTGTTCCGTTGTATGATCAGTTAGGGTTTAATATCCATCTAGACAAGATTTTTAAAATGAAAAAAAATAGGGTTGCTAACCGAGGGGGAATTCCTTAGGGAGTTTTCGCTCGGTTTTCCCCGTGTGGCCCACTCGGACCGGTCATTCAGCCTGACCGGGACGAGGGGGTTATACTTGTTGGTATCAGAGCCTAAGGTTACCGAGACCTTGGGCAGGTAAGTGAGGTAAGCTTAAGTTTTTGAATTGAATTGCACGGTGTTTGCTTGTTTTGCAAGAATGGTTGCTTGTTTGACAAGTATGTTGAGTGTTTTATTTCAAAGCATGTGTGTAAGAGTCCCATTGCTACTATTACATTGGAAAAATGATTTTAAGTGAGGGAACGTACTTGAACACTTGGAAGCCTTGCCTTGCTAACCCAGCTTGTATGTTTCGTTGTTGTGGTTGTAGTTAATATCTGTGAGAGCGATGTCTAGACCGAGAGGTAGACCGAGGTTGGTTCGTCAGGAACCACGAGTTGCGGCTCCTGTTGAGCCGGCAGTTGGTGTGAAGGCTCACCTTGAGGGGCCGGTGGCCGCGGGAGTTGGCGCTTCTCCACCACCACCACCTCCTCCACCTGGAGTTGGGGGCGAGGATGGAGTCGGAGGAAATGGACCACAAGTTGGCCAAGGTGGCCAAGGTCCAGTTGGAATTGACATGACTCCGCTTGTGCAAGCAATAGCGGGAGCATTCCAGGCCGCAGTTGCGGGAGCTCAGGCTGCAGCTCAGCCTAGGTGTGATGATGCTAGTCTACCTTTGGAGAGGCTCCGTAGCTTGGGGGCCGAGGAGTTTAGGGGATCTACTCCGGAGAGGTCGGAGTTATGGTTGGAGAAGACAGTTCGTATTTTGGCTCAGATGGGTTCTGCGGGCTCACGTAGATTGGGTTGTGTGATCTCATTGCTTCAGGGTGATGCCTACACCTGGTGGGTCACCATCAGTACTAGGGTTCCAGAGACAGAGATTGATTGGGAGTTCTTTGAGTCTGCTTTCCGGAAGAGGTACTTGGGACCGAGGTACCTAGATGAGAAGAAGAGAGAGTTCATGGCTCTCACTCAGGGAGATGCTTCTGTGACTGATTATGAGATTCGTTTTGTTCGTCTGAGTCAGTATGCTCCGGAGTTAGTACCTACTGAGAGGGCTCGATGTGATCGTTTCAGATACGGGCTCCATGAGGAAGTTAAGAGGTATACCTTAGCTTCTGATTATTCTGACTTTGATGTCTTGGTTGCTAGAGCCAAGGACATTGAGCATAGCTTGGGGCTGGCCAAGCGTTCTGGGGGATCTAATTCTGGTAAGAGGCACAACAACTATGATGGTAGAGATGCCAAGAGGCACAAAGGTGGCGGACATCAGTTTGACCATAGACGTGGCGGTGGCCACCATGGTAGGGGCCATCAGGGCCATAGAGGAGGAGGGCGGTTGCCCGAGTGTACCCGTTGTGGGAGGCAGCATGCTGGTGAGTGTTGGGGTAATTTCCATGCCTGCTGGAACTGTGGTTCGAGGGACCACTTTAGGAGGGATTGTCCGCATCAGGCGGCTCAGGCACCGAACATTGCTCAGGCTCCTGCGAGAGCTAATGATTTTCAGAGAGGCCGTGGGCGCGGTCGTGGCTACTTCCAGCCTAGGGCTGATGCACCTAGGGTTGATGCTCAGAGGAACCTTGCTCATGTTGTGGCTGTGCAGCCAGAGGCGGGAGGACCAGCGAGAGTCTATGCTCAAAGAGAGGCCAGGAACGACACCGATGTGATAGCAGGTAAATTCGAGTTACAATCTATGTCTTTGCTTTCTTTGGTTGATTCGGGTTCTACGCATTCCTACATTTTGAGTGAGCATGCACAGAAGTTAGATATTCCTGTTGAGATCTTAGATGTAGGTATGCATGTTACTAGTTCTTTTGGTGAGACAGTTGTGGTTAGACGTATGTATAGGAGGTGTCCACTAAAGATTCAGGGTCATGTGTTCTCAGTTGATATGATGGAACTTCCCTTCTATGGTTTTGATATTATTTTGGGTATGGATTGGTTGGTTGAGCATCGGGCTAGTGTGGATTTCGAGACAAAGAGAATTTCTTTGAAGCTTTTTGATGACTACGAGGTAGTAGTAGTAGGCGAGAACATTAAGTTCTTGTCTAATGTGGAGTCAACTTTAGAGGCTCATAGGTTGATGGACTCTGGATGTGGGGCTTATTTAGCTTATGTTATGAATCCGGATATGAGTGAAGCTAGACCGAAAGATATCAGAACAGTGTGTGACTTTCCAGATGTGTTTCCTGAAGAGTTGCCGGGTTTGCCTCCTGACAGAGATGTTGAGTTTGTGATTGAGACAGTTTCAGGGTCTAATCTAATTTCGATAGCTCCGTATCGTATGGCTCCGAAAGAGTTGAAAGAATTGAAGAGTCAGTTGCAAGAATTACTAGACCGTGGTTTCATTAGACCTAGTAGTTCTCCGTGGGGTGCTCCAGTGTTGTTTGTGAAAAAGAAAGATGGTAGCATGCGCATGTGCATTGACTATAGACAGTTGAGTCAGTTGACTGTGAAGAACAAGTATCCGTTGCCTCGTATAGATGATTTGTTTGATCAGTTGAGAGGTGCTTCAATGTTCTCGAAGATAGATTTGAGATCCGGGTACTATCAGTTGAAGGTGAAAGAGTGTGATGTTCCGAAGACAGCTTTTAGGACTAGATATGGCCACTATGAGTTTCTTGTGATGCCATTTGGGCTCACGAATGCACCAGCAGCATTCATGGACATGATGAACAGAATTTTCAGAGACTATCTAGACCGTTTTGTAGTTGTCTTCATTGATGATATACTTGTGTATTCGAAGACAGAAGAAGAGCATGATGAGCACTTGAGGTTTGTTTTACAGAGATTGTTGAGCAACCGGTTGTATGCGAAGCTTAGTAAATGTGAGTTCTGGATTCGAGAGGTGGTATTTCTTGGCCATGTTGTTTCGGCCGAGGGCATCCGAGTTGATCCATCGAAGATTGAGGCTATTGTTTAGTGGAAACAACCTAAGTCCGTGACCGAGATTAGGAGTTTCCTAGGATTAGCCGGTTACTATAGGAGATTTATTGATGGCTTCTCTAGAGTAGCTGCTCCTTTGACTAAGTTGTTGCAAAAGGGAGTCAAGTTTGAATGGTCAGATGCAAGACAGAAGGCCTTTGAGAAATTGAAAGAAGCTTTGACAAATGCTCCAGTGTTGGTGCAACCTGTTTCAGGTAAGGAGTTTGTGATTTACAGTGATGCTTCCTACGTAGGCTTAGGATGTGTTTTGATGCAAGATAGGAGAGTTGTTGCTTATGCTTCCAGACAGTTGAAGATTCATGAGAAGAACTATCCTACTCATGACATAGAGCTAGCCGCAGTGGTGTTTGCATTGAAGATTTGGCGTCATTACTTGTATGGTGAGAAGTGTGTTGTTTACACTGATCATAAGAGCTTGAAGTACTTGATGACACAAAAAGAGTTGAACTTGAGACAGAGAAGATGGCTAGAGTTGTTAAAGGATTATGATTTGACCATTGAGTACCCTCCGGGTAAAGCAAATGTAGTAGCCGATGCTTTGAGTAGAAAAGTGGTCGTTGAGTTGAGAGCTATGTTTGCTAGATTGAGTGTGTCCGATGATGGTGGTTTGATCACCGAGTTGCAAGTGAAGCCTTCTTTGATTCAGTTGATTAGAGAAAAGCATTTGCAAGATGTGAGTTTAGTTCCTCATGTTCAGGACATAGCCGAAGGAAGACCGACTGAGTATAATTTTAGTGGTGAGAGCTTGTTGTGCTTTAGAGATAGAATTGTTGTACCAGAAGATGTTGAGTTGAGACGTCAGATTTTGAGTGAAGCACATTCGAGTCCCTTTTCTATGCATCCGGGTAGTACCAAAATGTACCGAGATTTGAAGGATGATTACTTCTGGGTTGGTTTGAAGAGAGATGTAGCCGAGTATGTGAGCCGTTGCATGGTTTGTCAGAAAGTGAAGGCAGAACATCAGGTTCCTTTAGGTTTGCTACAGCCTTTGAAGATTCCGGAATGGAAATGGGAGAGGATCACCATGGATTTTGTATCGGGGTTGCCTTTGACTCCTTCGAAGAAGAATTCAGTTTGGGTGATTGTTGATAGGTTCACTAAGTGTGCTCACTTCTTAGCAGTGAACACTACGGATTCTTTAGACAAGTTGGCAGACTTGTACATCCGTGAGATTGTGAGACTTCATGGAGTTCCGAAGTCCATTGTTTCAGATAGGGATCCTAGATTTACTTCGAGGTTCTGGGGTTGCTTACATAGTGCTTTGGGTAGCCGTTTGCATTTCAGCACATCTTATCATCCACAGTCCGATGGGCAGTCAGAGCGAGTGATACAGATTCTTGAGGATATGCTTCGTTGTTGTGTTATTAATTTTCAGGGTTCTTAGGAGAAGCACTTACCGTTGGTTGAGTTTGCTTACAACAACAGCTATCAGTCTAGCATTCAGATGGCACCTTATGAGGCTTTGTATGGTAGACGATGTAGGACTCCGATTTGTTGGGCTGAGATAGGTCAGAGATTGTTACCTATGCCAGACTTGCTTAAGGGAACTACCGAAAAAGTGAAGTTGATTTGTGACCGTCTGAAAGCAGCTTCCGATCGTCAGAAGTCTTATGCAGATTTGAAGAGGAAAGAGATTGAGTACTCAGTGGGTGAGAAAGTGTTTCTGAAAGTATCTTCGTGGAAGAAGGTGATGAGATTTGGCCGGAAGGGCAAATTGAGTCCGAGGTTCATTGGTCCGTATGAGATAGTTGAGCGGATTGGGCCTGTAGCTTATCGCTTGAGGTTACCTTCGGAGTTAGAGAAGATCCATGATGTCTTTCATGTGTCTATGCTTAGGAGATATAGATCAGATCCTTCTCATGTGATGCCCGTTGAGGAGATAGAGTTAAATCCGGATTTGTCCTATAATGAAGAGCCCGTTGAGATACTTGCTTCTGATAGCAAGGTACTGTGCGGCAAGACCATAGAGTTGGTCAAGGTGTTGTGGAGACATAGAGGCGTGGAAGAGGCCACGTGGGAGAGGAAAGTAGATATGGTTGAGCAGTTTCCGTATTTGTTTCCACCAGGTAATTTCGGGGACGAAATTCCTTAAGAGGGAGAGAGTTGTAACACCCGTGTCTTGGGCCTAGGAGTTAGCCGGGTTGTTGTTCGAGTCAAATAAAATCTAATTAAAATAAACCAACTTTGAATAATGACCTATTTGAATCTTAATAAAGAGGGAGGGACCAATGTTGTGATTTACCCACATTTTAAATAAAGCAAGACAACTTTTAGGGAAAAGTTGTCATCTTCCTTCTCATTTTTCCCTTTCCCAATTTCAAAACCCTCTCCCCCATTTTCAAACTCTCCTAAAACCCTAATTACTATTCCATTGATTTTGCCACTCGATTTCAACACCAAATTAAAAGGTAATTATATTTTCTTAACCTCCTCTCTATTCTCTACTTATCTATGGTCTTGGATTTCAAAAATATTGAGTATTGGGAATTAGGGTTCATATTGAAATTTGGGTTTTAATGGGGTTTTTCAAATTGTTTTGAGAAATTGTTTTGGGGTTATGTTTAATCATAATGAAATATACAACATATATTAATTTGGTTGATTTTGGATGAAATTTCGTAGTGGGCCCTTAGGGCAAATTTTAGAGTATGAAAAATTTGGGTTTTGAGAGGTTTAGTGTTGGAATTGAAGGGCTGATGGTCTACCTATGTTAGGAGGGTGATTTGGGATGTTTTGGAAGTCATTTGGGTGCTTGGAAATGGGTATTTCAGCCATAGGTTGTTGGAGTCCGAAAATTGGGTTTTTGAGATGTTATGTGGTTTGGGAATTTGAGGAAATTGGGTTTTGATTTGCAAAGTAGATTGATGGTTGAATTAGCATTGAATTGGGAAGTAACGTAGGTGTTTTGTTTGACTAGAAGCAAGAGGAAACGTGGAAGAGGCTTTGGGACCGAATCCGGGAAGTTGAAGGTGATTGCTTGCTTGGTCGTTGAGCTTGGAAGCTTAGGTGAGTGGTTACTTGTTTTTAAAGGTTTTAAAATAGTTGGTTCGAGTATATAGACTAGGTTGGGCTTGGTAGACCCACCTAGAGTTAGGATTAGGGTGGTAGCCTAATCCTAAGCTTGATCTAGAGCCTTTGGATGAACTCTTTTATGTGGGTGTGTATGTCTCGTATGATATGTGATATGAATGGTTATGTATATTGTATTATACATGTGGGTTGAGATATGAATTGTGATGATTGAGACATGCATGATGATGGTTGTTGGTGAGTACGTGCTAAGCACGGAATTGGTTGAAATGAGTAATGTGAAATGAGTAAATGTTGGCACTAGTATACTTGAATACAAATGATCGATCATTAGGATGTTAGTGTGTACAGATGAGTCAAAAGTCGCGCGTGGCCTTGGTGGCGTTGAGTCACCAAGGAGGAGTACGGGTTCGCCCGGAAATTGTAATTAAATATAGTCGATGATGAGTGGAATCCCATCGACGGGGAGTGAGGATGAGTGGAATCCCCTCCGCGAGGCCGGTGATGAGTGTAATCCCACCGTGAGGTAATGTGGTTGTTGGATGTGAGTTCCAACGTGTCTATCCGTGTATTCGGGTCATAGCTAGGTGCCAATATTGGTTGATAAATGTATCAATGTGTTGAGATTAATGATCTTAAATTTGGATGTATGATGTGACTACTTGTGTTGAGGATTTAGAGCTTGTTGACCATGACATTTACTTGTATATTGCTCATGCATCTTATCTTATGGCTCTTGTGGATCCTTGGTTTATATGTGATTTGCCTTGGCTAGATCGTGCTCGGACCCTGCAATGTTGAGGTTTGTTTTTAGAGCTTACCCTCACTAAGCATCATTGCTTACGCTCTCTTTGTTCAACATTGCAGATCCTTAGTTCGTGGGTTGCTCGGGCAAGTGGAGGGCCTCCAAGTGTGGTTTTTGGCTTGAGTTCATCAAGTATGGATTTTTAATGTTAGACATGTAATAGTTTGAGCAATGGGACATGTATGGTTTTGTTGGATAGTTGTTGGTTGCTAGGAGCATGTTTAGACTCCATGTTATGTTGCTTTTGTATGGCGTGTGATGCCATGTTTGAGTTGTAATCCATGCCTAAATTGCTTATCTTGAATGTTGGTTAAGTGTCTTTGAGTTTGCCTTATGTTGAATGTTAAAGTATGCGTTTTTGGATGTTTAAGTGTCATCTTGATTCAATTGCATGCTCCTTTGATGTATGTGCATGTTGGATGCTTGTATGGCTGCGAAGTGGTATGTAAATGATGTATGAATGCTTGTTGGGGTCTAGGAGAGTCCTAAATTGCATTTAGAATCGAGTCTTGATCGTTTTTGCTGAGTTTGGAGGTTTTTGCTGTGCAGGGGTATCGATACGGTTGGTATGGTATCGATACCACCTTCTTGTTCAAGCCTCGTGTATCGATACACTTGAGAGGTGTATCGATACTATTTTTGCTACTGGAGCTACTGTCCAGTTCCGTATCGGTACGGGCCTTCATGCGTATCGATACGGTCTCCTTAGCGTTGACCGTGGGAAGTCAACAATTGTGGAGGGTATCGATACACTCCTATGTGTATCGATACGGTCTCCACAAGTTGACTTGGACTAGTTGACTTGGTCAAGGGGTATCGATACACCCCTTAGGTGTATCGATACACCTGCTGTTAAGTTTTAAAATTGGGCTGAATTATGATTGTTTGAGTTCGTTCGATTGATTCGTTCATGTTGTTCCGCTGTATGATCACTTAGGGTTTAATATCCATCTAGACAAGATTTTTAAAATGGAAAAAAAATAGGGTTGCTAACTGAGGGGGAATTCCTTAGGGAGTTTTCGCTCGGTTTTCCCCGTTTGGCCCACTCGGACCGGTCATTCAGCCAGACCGGGACGAGGGGGTTACATCTACATTTTTTTCCATTGTTGGAGGATGGCTATAAAAGGAATATCGTTTGAAGGTTGTTATACACATTGAGATCTTAACTTTTAGACTCTCTTTCACGTTATTTTCGAAATATTTCTTATAGTGTTCCTTGGTGCTTAGATAATTGATCTTTACTAGTGTTTACTCACTGATATGTGCATGATTTTATCTAAGTGATGACGAACTTATAAAATTTTAGAGGGTGAAAATAAATTTTCAATGAAAAATGCATGATTTTTTTAAAATATTCTAAACCATATACAAATTTCAAATTTCTAAAAGAACAATACTTAAAAACACTTCATGCACTTCATGTGTGAATGATCTAGTTAGCTTAGTGCTGGGGTGTGGCTGCAATACTAAGAGATTGTGACTGTGGTTAAAACAATGCTTGTATTGGTAGATCGGTAGTGGATTATTCACTAAACTCGGAGTGAGTTTGGGGTAGGGGTGTTCATTGTCGAGTATCCAGTTTATCCGAGTATCTTATTGTTCGGTCTGTGTGCCGACTCATTATTTTCGGGTACTCGCTTCTCGGGTACCTGTAAAGTCCGGGTACCCGGGTAATCAGGTACCGAGTACCCAGTATGTATATTTTTTTATTTTTTTTATTTTAAAATTTTAAAAAAATACATATTAAACACAAAAATATTTAAAAAAAATTAAATTTAAAAGTGTATAATACAAACATAGAAAGAATTTAGGGATTTAAATTTAGTTTTGGAGTAAAAATATTAAGAAACTTAAAATAAAAATATATATTAAAAATTGTCGGGTTGGGTCGGGTACCCGTAAGAGAAAACTTTCGGCCTGTATCCCAAAAAATTATCGAGTCGATAATTTTTTTAAAGGAATTACCTGTCTTTTTAGGTTCGGGTCGTCGGGTCAGGGGTATTTTTGAACACCCTTAATTTGGGGTACGACAGGTTTATAGTGCAGTTAAAAACAACGAATTTTGAAATTTGTCTAAGAACTTAAAATGTTAGACTTTTAGATAATACTTTAAGTTAGGTTTTTTCGTAAATTTTGATAAATTTTAATATTGACAAAAACAAAATTTAAAACTTGTCATTTTAAACCGCACTCTAAACCTACCGCATTTATACTCGCCCCTAAACTTGACTTTGCGAACATAGAATCTTTTGATCTAAACTGCGTATAAATGTATTAGGTTTAGTTTTATTTTTGTTTGTTTTATCTGTTTGTATTTTACTATTTTATATTGGAAGACAATTGACTACTGCCCTAACAGCAAACATTTAAAAGAAATACATCAACAATTTCCTGTTATTTACACCCAACGGCTCATATCTTCTCTCATAGGATGGCAACGGGGCTTAGGATTTTGACCGCTCGTCCCGACCCGAAATTTAAAGATTGTAATTTGACACCGGTTTGAACCAACTTTAATTATTTCATACTCCATTCAATCCGATATAATACAAGTATAATCTAATTATGATTCGACCATGAAATTATAACAAAAAAAAATCCAACATGCCCCAAAAAAGTTTAATAAAAATATTAAATAAAAAATATAAAAAATATAAATAATATATATGGTCGAGTCGGGTCAAAGAATTTTTCCCTAAACCTGAACCTATCCCGCCCTGATTCGATTTTTTCAAAACCAACCCCACCCCAATCCAAACACAATTTTTTAAATAAAAAAATCCACCTCTAACAGGTTGGGTTGTGACCCGATGGAACCGAATTATTTTACCATCCCTAAAATCTCCTTATCCCTTATATAATACAACGGCTATTAACTTTACCTTTAATTTACCGTCAATTAAGGATTTTTTTTTGAACACTCTACTATAAAACTATTGATTCTAAAACTAACAACAGTAGTACCATTACCATCCCTAGTGAACAAGGTTTTTTTTCTCTCGCACCATGTTGAAGTATTAACAGCTCAGCAACTGAGAATCACAGCCCAGCCCAACTAATTCTGTTATGAATTGGTTAGTTTGTTATGGACTCTGTTATACAGATCCCAAGCTATAAGTACTGGGCCTAGCCCTTGTTATCAGTATTGTAACAGATTTTGATATTTCATTCAATAAAATTTTTTTCCCAATTTCTTTCAATTCTTTTACTTTTCTCTCTTCGATCGTCTTCTTCATCCTCTTTTCCTTTCTTTCATTACTGCAAATCCATCACACCTCGATTCTCTACATGGTATCAGAGCTTCGTTTCTCGGTCATCAGAGTAGCTGCCGGCGTCCGATCTTCCGCTTCAGTGTTTCCGTAGATCCAGTGATGATTTGATCTCCGTTTTGCTTAATCTTGATTCGTTTTACAAGATTCATTGGTGAGTTCGTTCCTCTTTTACCATTTCTGCTGTCGTATGCTTGCTGGTGTTTGAGATTTGTCATCTGACTGCTGAGTATCTTGATCTCGTTTCATTTCTTCCTCTGCCTGTTGTTCTGTGCCCTAATTTGTCAAGTCTGCTGCATATTTTGCTCATCCATTGCTCTCTTTCATCAGTGTATTCTGTTTTCTATGTTGAAGTGGTCTTTTGCTGAATCGGTGTTATTTGTCCTCAGTTGATTGTGGATCTGCTAGTATTTTGTGATTTGCAAAGTATTATTGAGATCTGCTTTTGGTATTTCGTTTGCCTCTTTGCGTGTTTGGTTAGATCTGCTGGCTGTTGATTGTTTGGCTGTGATTGATTGTTGTTTCGTCATCTGATCTCAATGGTTGAACCTGAGAATACCACTGGTGAAACTATTAATGTTCAAACCACTGCAACTTCTCCTCAAACTCATAGTGTTAGCACAAACACAAACACAGAGTCATCTCTTTCCACTCGTTTGTTTTCCACCAAAAAGATAAACATAACTTTAGATGAGAGAAATTATCTTCTGTGGCATCAACAGGTTCTTCTGACCATTAAAACACACAGATTACAAAAATTCATTGATAGTAAAGTCACCTGGCCTGCTCAGTATATAACTAGAGATGGTAGTGTCAGTTTGAATCCTGAATATGAGCTTTATGAGGAGCAGGATGGTGCTCTTGCATCATGGCTGTTGTCTACAGTTAGTGAGGATGTTCTTCCACATCTCATAGGTCACAATACATCCTCTGAAATCTGGAATACTCTTAATAGGCTTTTTAGTGGGAAAACAACATCTCGTCTTATGTCCTACAGAAGGTTGCTTCATTCTCAGAAGAAAGGAGATTTAAGTATGGATAAGTTTCTAATGAAAGTTAAAACCATTTGTGATAGTCTAGCTAGCTGTGGGGAGGTTATATCTCAACATGAGCATGTCACTGCCATTTTAAATGGTCTTCCACCTGAATTTGAGTCAGTTATCACTGTCATCACTGCTACTCCTACTCCCTCTGATCTTAATGTTGTTCGTACTATTCGGCTTGATGCTGAAGCTAGACAGCTAAGTTCCTTGAGTCAGACTACTGCTTGTGCTCATGTTGCTTTACACCAATCTGATCAATCTGAAAATACTCTTGATGGTGTAAATGATGTCACTGCTCATAACACTGAGTTTACACCTTCCAACCCTGGTTATGGTGCTTCTAATGTTGGATATACCACTTCTAATGCTACTGGTAACAACTCTTTCCGAGGTCGAGGTAGAGGTAGGTTCCCATATAATTCTGGAAGGCCTCAGTGTCAATTGTGTGGAAGGTTTAGCCATCTAGTTGAGAGATGCTATTATCGTTTTGACATGGGGTTTAAGAATGAATCCTCTAGACCTGCCCAAGGTGTTCCTCCTAGAGGACCACATCCTGGATCTGTTCAAGCTAACACTTGTTCTTTTAACTCTGGAGTTGCCTTGCCACATCCTCCTGTTTACTATTCTCCTACTCTGCCTGTACCTCAAGACATTTTTTTCCTCTTTTGTTTCTCAGGTCAGACATCCAGTAACATTTGGATCCTCCTTCTGTGGCTTTGTACCACCTGGTTTCTCGTCTCCACAGTCTCCCTCAACTTTTGTTCAACCAGCTGTTTATCCTCAGCCATTTTCTTCATCTCCATGCCTCTCAGCTTCTCAGTCTTCCTTACCTCCTCAGGCTTTCATAGCCACTCCAGATGTTGTAGCTGACAATGCCTGGTATCCAGATTCTGGTGCCACTCATCACCTCACAAATGACCTCAACAACCTTCAAGCAGGCTCAAGTCATCCAGCTGCAGGTAGTGTTAAAGTTGGTAATGGTGCTACTCTTCCTATTCATAGCTCTGGACAGTCTATTTTTCTTTCTAAGTCCAAGCCTTTACACTTACAGAATTTATTATTTGTACCTCATATTACTAAGAATTTGCTGTCTGTGTCTAAGTTCACACAGGACAATCAAGTGCTCCTTGAGTTTTATCCAAGGCACTGTCAGGTTAAAGACTTGAAGTCTGGAAAGGTTTTGCTTACTGGTCATGAAGCTAATGGTCTGTACAAGTTGCATGTTGACCATGTTGATCCTTCTGCTGCTTTCTCTGCTAAGAATAATGTTGATTTGTCATCTGTTGATGTTCCTTTTAGTCATTGTTCATCTGTTTCTGCTCATTTTACTTCTGCAAATAATTTGCCTCTTTCTGTGTGGCATAATCGTCTTGGACATCCTGCTAAGGACATTTTGCTGAAAGCTTTGCACAATTGTAATATTTCTGTTTGTTTGAATAAAGATTCTGTTGTTTGTCAAGCATGTCAGTTTGGTAAGTCTCATAAGCTTCCTTTTCAGTATTCTACCACAGTTTATACTCAACCTTTAGAACTTGTAGCTGCTGATGTTTGGGGTCCTGCCCCTCTTCATTCTAGTGGTTTTAAATACTACGTAGCTTTTACTGATGCATGCACTAGATATACTTGGCTTTACTTTTTAAAACAAAAATCTGGTGTTAGAGAGGCTTTTCATCAATTTCATATCCAAGCTGAAAGACAACTAGGTACTAAGCTTAAAGTTTTGCAGACTGATTGTGGTGGTGAATTCATTGGTCTTGATCCTTACTTGCACAGTCATGGCATTGTTCATAGAATGTCCTGTCCACACACATCAGAACAAAATGGCCTTGTTGAACGGAAACACAGACAAGTTGTAGAGGTTGGTCTATCCATGTTGGCCCAAGCTTCCATGCCTCTTCATTATTGGAGTGAAGCTTTTTCCAGTGCTATCTTTTTGATCAACAGACTGCCCTCTCGTGCTCTTGCAGGTATTTCCCCTTATACAAAACTCTTTGGCAAAACACCTGATTACAGTTTCTTAAGAACATTTGGTTGTCTGTGTTTTCCCTTTCTTAGACCATATAATCATAATAAAATACAGTTTCGATCCGCTCCTTGTGTTTTTATAGGTTATTCTCCTGTTCATAAAGGGTATAAATGTCTTGATTCAAATGGTAGAGTCTACATATCTAGGCATGTTAGGTTTGATGAAAATGTTTTTCCCTATTCTTCCTCTAGGCATCCTGAGTTTAGTTCTGTTGGTGTATTGTCTGAGTCTTCCAAAAGGGTTCATGTGCATAAGTCTGCTTCATTTCCTTTTGAGTTTTCCTCTGTTGTCAAAAAGGCTGCACCAACATTGTATTCATTTCATGATACATTGCATCCTTCATCTGTTGATCCCTCTTCCCCAACTCATGTTGCACCTCATAGTTCTGCTTCCATTCCATTGTCTCCTGCTACAAATGGTGAGTCTGGTTTACCTACAAATATTGAGTCTAGTTCCCCTGCTCATATTGCACCTTGTGATCCTACTTCCATTCCTCTGTCTCCTGTCCCAAATGTTGAGTCTGATTCACCTACTATTGTTGAGTCTGAATTCCCTACTCATATTGTTTCTCCTTCTCTTTCACCTGTACCAAATGCAACTATTGAGTCTGGTTTACCCTTTGAGTCTGTGTCTCCTAGTCATTGTGTTTCTTCTTCTCATCCATCTGTGTCACCTACTGAGTCTACTTCACCTACACCTAATGAGTCTGGTCCTTCTACCTTCCCTTCCCATTTCTCTTCATCAGTTTCTCTTCCCATCCTTCATCATTCACCTGACCTTCCTGTTGATACATCTCTCATTTCTCCTTCTCCTACAATATCTCCATCTCCATCCTCCACTCCTCCTTCACCCATATCTTCATCTCCTATCATCACTCCATATGCCCCCAACAATGTTCATTCTATGGTAACTCGAGGAAAGGCTGGTATTTTCAAGCCTAAAACATTTCTTGCTGAAGATGTTTCTTCAGTGCCTTCTAACATTCATGAGGCTTTGTTGAGTCCTGCCTGGAAAGATGTTGTTCTTGCTGAGTATTCTGCGCTCCTAGCTAATGGTACCTGGGAGCTTTGTTCTCTTCCTCCTACTCGCAAGCCGGTTGGCTGCAAATGGTTGTTCCGTGTCAAGAAGAAACCAGATGGGTCTGTTGATCGGTTGAAGGCCCGTCTTGTTGCAAAAGGCTTCTCTCAGTCTGTAGGGAGTGATTTTTATGAGACGTTCAGTCCCGTGGTTCGTGCTGCAACCATCAGATCTGTTCTTGCTGTTGCCATTATGGAAGGTTGGCCCCTGCGACAAATAGACATTAACAATGCGTTTTTAAATGGGGAACTCACTGAAGAAATTTACATGAGTCAGCCCCCTGGGTTTGAGCAGCAAGGTCAGCATGGTGAACAGCTTGTTTGTCGTTTGAAGAAAGCTCTCTATGGGTTGCGGCAAGCCCCACGAGCATGGTTTGATACCTTCAAATCCTTTCTCGTCTCTCAGCTTGGTTTCATTGCCTCTAAAGCAGATTCTTCTCTCTTTATTAAAAGGGATGTCAGTCACACAGTGTTGCTAATGGTGTATGTGGACGACATTGTTATCACTGGGAGTTGTTCGTCAACTGTTGATGCTATTATTTCTCAGATCAATGCTGAGTTTTCCCTCAAGGACCTTGGTTACCTTGGTTATTTTTTGGGAATGGAAATTAGTTATGTTTCTGATGGCCTTCTTCTCACTCAGAAACGATATGCCTTGGATTTGCTTCTTCGAGCTAACATGGCTGATTGTTCCACCACTCCTACACCAATGGTTCTTGCTCCTAAGCTGAAGGCAAATGATGGTGCTCTTTTTGATGATATTCATTTGTACCGGAGTATCATTGGCGGTTTGCAGTACATGTGTCTCACTAGGCCTGATCTTGCCTATGCAGTGAACAAGGTTAGTCAATACATGAACAAACCTTGTGTTACTCACTGGAGAGCAGTCAAACGTATACTTCGATACTTGAAGGGCTCTGTTGATTGTGGGTTGTTCTTCACTTCTGTTAAAGATCACAGTCTTGTCTGTTTTGCTAATTCTGATTGGGCTGCATCAGTGGATGATAGAAGATCAACCACTGGATATTGCATATTTCTTGGCAATAGTCCTATTACCTGGTGTTCTAAGAAACAGGCTGTTGTATCTCGGTCCACATCAGAGGCTGAATATCGCAGCCTTGCAAATTCAGTATCAGAATTGATTTGGGTTGAGCAATTGTTGACTGAACTTGGAATTGTTTTAACTGGAAAGCCTGTTGTGTGGTGTGACAACACATCAACTATGTCTATGGCAGCTAATCCTACTCATCATGCACGTATCAAGCATGTTGAGATTGACCTTCATTTTGTTAGAGAAAAGGTTCTTGCTGGTCAACTGGTAGTCAACTTTGTTCCCTCAGCTGATCAAACTGCTGATATTTTGACCAAGCCCCTATCCTCCACACAATTTCTTCTACTTCGATCTAAGTTACGAGTTTGTTCTCTTCATGATCTTGAAGAAGGAAGAAACGAGGAGAATGATAAGATGAAGTTTTCATCGAGCAAAGAAGGAAAGAACCAGAAGAATGTTGAAGTATTAATAGCTCAGCAACTGAGAATCACAGCCCAGCCCAACTAATTCTGTTATGAATTGGTTAGTTTGTTATGGACTCTGTTATACAGATCCCAAGCTATAAGTACTGGGCCTAGCCCTTGTTATCAATATTGTAACAGATTTTGATATTTCATTCAATAAAAATTCTTTCCCAATTTCTTTCAATTCTTTTACTTTTCTCTCTTCGATCGTCTTCTTCATCCTCTTTTCCTTTCTTTCATTACTGCAAATCCATCACACCTCGATTCTCTACACACCATAGTAAACAGTAGTGCCACTACCATTCTTAGTAAACATTAGTAGTGGGTGTTAAACGACTCGAGTTGAGCTCGAATAGTGCTGAGCTCGACTCAGCTCGTTAAGAATTCGACTCGAGTTTGAGTAGTTTTTAACGAGCCTGAAAAATCTGAGCTCGACTCGATTTATTAAGAATTCGAGGCGAGTTCAAGCTTGAGTTGAGTTCAATCGAGTCGAGTGTTGACCGAGTCGGACTCGAGTAGCTCGTAATCTGTCTCGTCTCATTTAAAGGCCCAAATTAGAAGAAAAAAATTTGATACACAAGATGTGTAAACAAGATAGTTAAATTTAAGGTTTATGGTTTAGAGGTTTAGGTTGTTGGGTTTGTATTTTAGGGTTTCAAGTTTAAGAATTTAGATTTTAAATTTAAAAAATTAGTATATTATATTTTTGAGTAGCTCACGAGCTTTTCGAGACAGATATCAAGTAATCGAATGTTGATTGAGCTTTGACTGAAACAAACTCGAATAACTTAAAATATGTCTTGTCTCATTTAACACCCAAAACAATAATACCGTTACCATCCTTCGTAAACAAGTTGCGAATGAAAGAGAAATATTGTAAATTCATAGGAAGAAATGAAACGATTTTGACTGTTGCTTACACTTTTGCTTTAATTTTTATTAAAAAAATTAGTATGAATCTTTTATAATGGAAGAGAGTTTAGCGAATTTATCCATTGACGAGGGAGAAGATGAAGTTCTGGTGCTTCCCCCTAAGATTGGAACGATCGAGAATGAATATGAATTCTGTATGGTGGGAACTTTTTTGACTGACAGTGTGATACATTTCTTGGCAATGCGGAACACCATGGCGGACTAATGGCATCCCCTGGGAGGTATTTCCATTTCTGATATCGGCGAAAAGCGGTTCTGCTTCAAGTTTTATAATGCGGTGGATTTGGACCGAGTTTACGATGGATGTCCGTGGTTCTTCAATAATCATTTACTTCTGTTGAAGAAAATAGGGCCGGGAGAAGACCCTTTACAGTTACCACTTACCCATTCTATGATGTGGGTTCAAGTTCATGATCTCCCACCGGGACTGATGTCGGAACCAATGGCACGCCAGTTCGGTAATTTTCTTGGAGAATTCATGGAGTATGATTCGAAAATGCTACTGCTGGGCCGCAAGCAATTCATGCGTATCAAGGTATATATGGATGTGAGACAACCCCTGAAAAGAAAGAAGAAAGTTGCTTTAGGATCTAACAAAAGCTCTTATGTTAGATTCCAATATGAGAAGTTAGTCATGTTTTGTTTTATTTGTGGAAAAATGGGACATGGGGAGAGTTTCTGCCCGATGAGGTTGATACTAAAAACTTCTTAAAAAGCGCCGCAAGAAGTGCCGCTGAAACCAACGCCGCAACGGTTTACGATGTTTTTTAAAAAAAACGCCGTAAAAGGTCAAGATCTACAGCGACCAAACGTCTGTATGCAGTTTTTACTTGTTCTTCATTAGCAACCCGTTCTAACTCTGTTGTTCAAAAATTGTTACTACATATAATTTATCAATTAGCAAACCTAGGAAAAAATTAAAAAGAGAACAAAAATTGTTCAAGTATTTTGTTTTATTGGAATATAACCAAACTATAAAAGAACAACGATTTTCTCATCGAACTAACAACGCACAAGGGCTAAAACACATACGAGAGTTTCATAGAGAGATTTTTGGTCGGACAATTCGATGCCCTAACGGCAATTTTCCTTTGATCAACACGAAACCAAAGTTCCTACCTGCTCCAATTTCTGGACAAACGAAACCATAGAGAGAATGAAGGCAACCTAAAATCAGAGTTTTGAAAGGAAACCCTAGTCCTGGATCGAGCAAGACAAAAATTGTTTAAAACTAGATTAACAGTACTCCACAACCCAGATTAAACCAATTTACTGATTAAAGAGAAAAAGAGACTGACCTTTGGTGCTTGCT
Source organism: Hibiscus tridactylites (assembly GCA_958450335.1). Taxonomy (NCBI): domain Eukaryota; kingdom Viridiplantae; phylum Streptophyta; class Magnoliopsida; order Malvales; family Malvaceae; genus Hibiscus; species Hibiscus tridactylites. The sequence continues at coordinate 10,675,086 of OY288286.1, forward strand.
TGCCGGTGCGACCAAGCAGCTTGAGGGACGACCAGGCCTGAGGGACGATCGACGGCGAAGAGCACAGCCAGGAGGAGCAGAAGTAGTTAGAGATTTATCACGAATAATTTGGGATGGTGAAAATAGATTGAGATAGAGATATATTCATCTACCTATCACTGCGCTTGTAAAACAAAACGCTTTTAAACGAAACCTATCCCGACATTTTTAGCGCAAACGTCACTATATTTTATAGGGGTGTTCATGGACGGTTAACCGTACCGCCATAGCTTATCGGTACGACTACCGAAATTTTCAGTTCGACATTTTGATGAACCGTTACCGTCTCGTTTAAGTCGGTTACCACTTAAGCGATTAACCGGTTTACTCGGTACGGTTACTCGGTTAACCATGAACTGTTTTACATCAACAATTGAATCAACAACTCCAACAATAAATTGAATTTTTCTTTATAAAATAGCAAACTAAACATGTCAAGCAAATAATATTGTCAGTGAATTAACAATGAATTAAATATGTAATAGAAAAATATCTATTTCTTTACCTTTATTCACGGTTTTATAAAGAAAAATAAAACTTAAAAATGCTGAATTAATAAATCTAAAATAATTATAAAAATGTTCGTTCTTCTGTCTTCACTCTTCAATGATAGAAAATAATTCATCAATCACAAATGCAAGTTGTTCTAGTGTCAAATCCTTCATTTCTGCATAATAGAAATTTTCATAACAATTAGTGTTTTGTACATAAAAACAAAACAAGAATATAAAAAAAATTAAACTTACCATCTTCCAACTCCTCTAATGCAAGCAAATGTTCTTCAATTAAAAGAGGAACATGAGATGTCTGCAACCAATTTTGAGTACAAATTAGTGCCTCCACCATTCTAGGAGTCAAAGAAGTGCGAAAAGAATCAAAAACTCGATCTCATGTGCTAAAGGCAGACTCAGATGCAACTGTTGAAACGAGAATAGCAAGTAGGTCCTTCGCCATCTTACAAAGAGTAGAATACTTTCTTTGTTGATCATTCCACCATCCCAGAATATCAAAATTGGGCTCAATTGGTTCACATTCATTAGACAAGTATTTTTCTAGTTTATTTTTTTCTCAATATCTTCAAATGTACCTTTTCCATCTTGTATTTCAATGTCAAAAGTTGTTGGGCATCAAGTCTACCCCCAAATGGCCAGAAGGTTGAGAACTAGTACCTGAAGAAGGTGTTAAAGAAGTGGAAGAAGAAACATATGCATTCTTCACTGGCTGATGTAGAGAGGAGGCATACATTTCAAATAATTCATTGAAAGTAACCTTAACCTTCGAACACAGCATTGTGGCACTTTTCGAATCATAAAAAATTTTGATAACCCATTCAACATATTGTAATTTATGTCTAAGATCCAAAATTAATGCAACAAACAACAAAATGTTGATATTATCAACATTTGTCCAATACTTATCATATTTGAGTTTCATTTTTTGTGCCATGTTTCTTACATTGCCATCATCATTGTTGCAATAGTCAGAAATTAAAAATCCAACGCCATAAATCTCAGGCACATAACAATTTCCAGTCACATAAAGAAAAGCAGACATCTTCAAAGTAGCATTATAAAAAATACTCAAAAACGGAAGCAAGCCAGCAATATGATTCCAATCATCATCCTTAGGTGGACCACTAAACTTCTTAAACTCTCTAACATATTGTCCACCTTTAGATTTTAAATTATCAAATGCTTTCTTAAGTTTCAATGCACTTTCAAGCATCAAAAAAGTAGAATTCTACCTTGTATCAACATCTAAACACACAAGACGTTTATTTGGCAATCCCTTTTCTACAATACAAACTTTAAATTGAGCAAGTCTAGCTGGGGATGACCTCACAAATTTCACAGCAGTACGAATCCTCGAGACAAATACACTAACTTCATTTAAACAATCCTTTACGACTAAATTCAAAACATGAGTAGCACATCGCATATGTAAATATTTAGACTCTAGTACACCTTTCCCCCAATGATTAACACTTCTTTTTAAGTATTGGACTGCCAAGTCATTCGAACTAGCATTGTCTACTGTAAGAGTCAAAATATTTTTTAGATTCCAATCAATCAAGCATTTCTCAACAGCCCTGTCAATGATTTCACCACTATGACCAGCAATAGGACAAAAATTGATTATTCTTTTCTGCAATTTCCAATCATTGTCAATAAAATGACAAGCAAGACACATATAATTCAAATTCTGACCTGAAGTCCAAGTGTCGGTAGTAAGACAAACTCTTGAAGTCAAACTATTCAAGACATTTTTAATTGCTTCCTCTCATCAATAAACAAGCTATGGCAATCTGTAGTCACAGTTGAACGAGAAGAGACAACAAATTTAAAATTCATGGCTTTGCAAAATTGACGAAAACCTTCATGTTCTACATGACTAAAGGGCAACTCATCTACAATAATCATTCTAGCAAGAGCTTTCCTAGCAAGTTCATTATCAAACACCCACAACTTTGGAATATTAACAATGCCAACAGTTCTGTCATCGTTAACAATTTGTTTACACTCAAAATCAAGTAGTTTTTGTTTCTTATTCAAGTTGGCAGGAAATTTCTTACACCTTAGTGTATGATTTTTTAAACCACTTGTGCCATTTGCAGAGCTAGTTGTAGTCTCCTTGGAACAATATTTGCACTTAACAACAGTAGAATTACTGGTTTCATCATAATGAGTCCAATAAGGTGATGTTCTCTTTCTCATAGTGGGTTTAGAATCACTTACAAGACAGTTAAGTCGTTTTTTTTCAGTAGCCTTCTCACTCATTTTTAGAGGAAGCTCTCCAAGTTTATCATCATCTTTTATAATGTCGACATCATCAAATAAATCAGAACCTGAATTAACATTCACTGCATCATAATTTCCCACGCTAGATTTCATCTGTAGTTAATCAAAATAACACAATTAGTAAAACAAGAAAAATTTTAAAAATAATATTAGTATTTTTTTGTAGAAACAAGAATATCTTAATTTTTAGACCATGTAATTAAATTTTAGTTAAAAAATAAATTTTAACCATTAATTCAGTATATATTCACTTCATATCAATATGGCTTAAAATTATTATTATGTAGTCTAACTTTTTTTTTTTGAAAAATACAAATAACGTTATATTTTTTAGCTCTCAAGAGCATAATATAGCAAAAAATTATTTCTTCAAGTGTCGGTATATTCGAATAACATATAACTAGAACTATACTGCTTTGTCATGCAATCAATACGAATTTCAATTATGGACAATATAATAATAAACCAAAATACTATTTTGAGTATATAAACAAAAATAGGCTAGAATCTATATCGAACATTAAAAAAATTTTAGATTTAGTGAAACATTATGAAATTACTATCTTTGTCGGTAACTAATATTGTACTCTAAACAATAATATAAATTGATGCTAAAAAAAAAACATGTATCAAACTTTATTCTTCAATTAATTGTTGAATATATAGAGCTTGCGAGAGAAAGAGTTGTCAAAGAGATTAGGAATATGACTGTATGAGTAAATTATTAAATTAGATAAACCCTAAAATTACTAATGAGTTTTTTTTTATCTTTTTCTTTGGGCTTATTAAAGGGGACACAATTTTAGTAAAATTAACAAAGTTTTTTTTGGGCTAATTGAATGGGCTAAAAGTCTAAAATCTTATAATATATTTTTTAAAATATTAGCGTTTTTTTCGGTTAACCGTTTCTTAAAAAATGTAATTATTACCGTACCGTTTAACCATTAATTTTACCAGTACGGTTATCGTACCATTTCAACTAAAATTTTTTGGTTCGGTTACCTACCATTTAGCCGGTTTTTCGGGATTTTTGGTACGGTACATTGGTTCTGTTTTTTATGAACACCCCTAATATTTTATTAGGCCGCTTGATATCATATCTTACCAGCCCCACCCAGGTGGCTTCCGCGTCACCCCCAGTTGCTCCATTTAGTGGCGTTTGTAAAAAAAAATACCACTAAAATGATACCTATCGCGACGTTTGTAAAAACAAACGCCACTAACATGATACGTATTGCAGCGTTTTGTATAAAAACGCCATTATATATTATTCTGATGCGGCATTTTTTTATAAATGCTGCAAAGTTTGCCATTTTGTAGAAATTGTGATGTAAACGCCGTAATAAGTACAATATTAGCGGCATTTGGTCCAAAAACGCTACGAAAAGCGCCGCTATATACCAAGTTTGGTGTAGTGGATAAAAACTTAAAAACATTATTTTATCATTGGAGATGGAAATCCTTTGCCTCTTTTCAGTGCCCCTACTTATGCCCTCATGCTCAAAATTAAGTTTATGGTTAGGGTTTAAAAAATTTAAGGCATGATGTATTTTTAGGGTATAGAGTGTAAGAATTTAGGATTTAGGATTCGAGTTTAGAATTTAATTTTATATTGTTGAGGTATAAATAGGAGCACCGAAAAAGAACAAATGATTTTTATCCTAATTAGGAACGTGAAAACATCAAATAATTAACACCAATCACCCCCGGAATAGAAATCCTCTGTGGTTATTTTGATATGTCTATATATGTGCTAACATTGAAAAAGATATGTTATTTAGGGTAAGTATTTATGATTTAATTTTTAAGATTTTAAATTTAGGATCATGACTTAATATTTAATTTATTAGTGTTGATGAATATACAAGGACATCAAAAAGGTAGAAGATTTATGTTCCCATTTGGTTCCTCTATCAATGTTTAGAAGGAACAAAAATCATATATCTTTTTGCTATTTCTATATGTATCACATCACTTAAAAGTTAAACCATAAACTCTAATTTTAAATTCTAAACATTAAATTCTGAAAATAAATTATACGCATTAACCCTAAAATTTTAATCTTTACCTTAATTTTTTTAGTGTTGAAACATAAATAGATAAAAAAATTGAGAATTTCCGGTTGTTTAAAAGAGTGAGCAAAGTGACAGGCAATTGAAAACATAAGATAAGAAATTTGTGTTGAGGGATGCTTTGGCCTTTAGCCTTTAGCTTTTACCCTTGTCAAGTCTCTTTATTGCTTTCTCTTCCCTGCTTCTTGGCAAGTTGCAAAATGTGGGCTTGCTCATACAGGCCATTTTCATTATTTCTGTCTACAAAAAGATTGAATACAGCCCAGAGAAGTGGGAAAATTGGGTGAGGAATATTCGAAAATTATAGAGATTTGAACTAGTAAGATGGGAAATAACTGAAATTTTTACTCACGAGGACGAGAAAGATCACTGAAGCTCAAATGGGGACGAGGAGGAAAATTTTTATATCCGAACCGTGAAGATAATCGAACTGTAACCGTATAAATAATCATGTGGATTCCAAAAAAATCCGCAAGAATCGCTAATATTTTACCCTAATATATATCTTAATAAAAAAACCTAAATATATTATTATCACTTTAACTTTCTCTCAAGCCTAGCCACACTCAAGTTTCTCAAAATGTTTCTATCTTAGTTTTTAGTTTTAGATGGAAGCTAAAACTCTCGTCTGAATCTTCTCCAACACAACAACCTTTTAATCTTTATCATCACGTAACCGTTTCTAATCAAAGTATCTAAACTTTATATTTTATGTTGAAATGGTCATTCATTTTGGTTAGTAAAACAGTAATTTTGTTTAATTTTTTGGATGAGGATTCCCTAAAAACCGTGTGGATGCGGGCGAGGAGAATATGGAGATAAAAAAAATCCCGAAATATTTAATGAGAAAGAGAGAGAGAGGGGGAGGGAGAGGGAGAGGGGGAGAGAGAGAGGGAGAGGGGGAGAGAGGGAGAGGGAGAGAGAGAGGGGGAGAGAGAGAGAGAGAGAGAGAGAGAGAGAGAGAGAGAGAGAGAGAGAGATGCACTGTAAAAATATATAATAGTAATAAAGCAATGCAAATTGCATGATGGAAGCTGACTACTTCAGCCACATGCAACTTATTCAATACTGGACCACAAAAACATGATATTTTTGCCGCAGTCTAGGAAGGGATATTGTTGATTGTTCTCATTGCCAACAACATGGATGCTTCAGTTTAGAGGTAACAGGATGATCAGCTACTGCACAAGTTTTGAAAGTAACAATCATTGCAATAACAAAAAAAACCTAGCTACCAATGTGGTTGGTCCAAGTTGCGTAGGTAGAAAATCCCTGTTGGGAGACTCACCCACCAAAACTAGGTGTGCGACACGGGTCGATCTGAATTAATTAGGGTAAAGCCTTAGAGAACCGGTAGGACAACCAAAAACAACCCTAGCTAGCTAGTTTTATTTCTTTCCATAATAGTGAACCCTAGCAATAATTTTCGGTCTGCAGAGAGTAATTCGTCCATATATATTCCCCATTTTCTCCAGCATTTCAATCACCAAGCTTAGTTTTTGCCTATAAATTGTATGTTTTGTAGGTGTATTTTTGCATGGTGGGTCTTAGAAATCATTGATGATAAGTCAACAAGATGTACAAATCATAACAACTTACATGAAATGATCTAGATTAGCCTGCGGTTCTTGACTTGTAAAATGATCTCCTAAGATCTGCATTGCACATGGCATGTCATGTATAAATAAAGCTGCCTCAAGATCATTCAAACTTAAATTCTGTTTTAGTGAACATGTAATATATTCCAATCCACAGTACATCATGTATGATTTTTTCAATTAATTCCAAAACCTTTCAAACTGTTAATTATTTTGCATATCAAGGAAGTCAAGCACAGAATGGGGTTGAATTATGGTTGTTAGGAGATGGAAAACACAAAAGGGTGAGTGTAACGCAAAGAAACAATGTTTAATACTATGTTTGAGAGAAATAGGTTAGCATTTTTTTTTATAAAAGGTTGGGCGGTGATGGTTTTAAGCAATGTCTTTTTTGATTTGAACAGAGAATCGTAAAAAATAATTCTATCTAGAGGTGATGAGAAAATTTTTTTTTTGAGGAAGACGATCAATGACCGATCGGGTTCTGATCCTTCTTCTATTCGTCTAGTGTGAGTCTATATACTCTGATAGTAGCTCTCTTAGTGTCAATATTAGGGAATGATGACTATTGATAGGTTGGTAGGATTGTTCTAACTGTCAGATAGTAGAGTTCGATTGAGGGCTAACTGGGATGTGACACTGATAGGTGGGCCATAACTCTTTGACGAAGGAATGATGTTGGAGGAGTAGCTACGAAGGATCCGAATACAAAGATACAATATAAACTAGGGATGGACATTTTATTCGGACCCGACGGGTTCCGACCCGATTCGACCTGATAGAGTCGGGTATTTTTGTGAAAAAAATCAGATTTGGGTCGAGTCTTTGCTAAAAGTGAGGTCGGGTTCGGATTTAGTGTGAAAAAATTCGACTCGGCCCAATCCGGGACTAAAAATATAATTTTTCCTTAAATTTTTAGGGATATTTGTAATAATACCTTGTCTTTTTATATATATATTTTTTATAATTAGGTCCTTAAAATTAAATTTTTTTACTTACAATTTAGTCCTTCAAATATTATTATTTTTTCAATAATGTCTCCTAAAATTATTTTTTTACAATTAGGTCCCAAAAGTTCACTTTTTTCTATAAGTCGGGTCGGGTCGAGTTTAAAATATTTATTTTTGGGTCGAGTCAAATTATTTTAAGAATAAAATCAAGTCGAATTTAGTTTTAAAGTTATTATTTTCGAGTCAAGTTCGGGTGGACCAAAAATCCGACCTGACTCGTGCCTATCCCTAATATAAAGTATGTGTGTTCTCTCCCATTTTACGGCCATAGAGTAATTCTATTCAAGTCATGATGATATTGATATTCATATAAAGTCCTCTTAACAATAACCACTCTAGGGTGAAGTCCATACCGCTTCTTTCATACAGATATTGATTAGGTACCAAATTATTAGTACATAGATTGATGTGGTTAATGCCCTCGCTAGAAAAAAAAAAGTAGTATGTACCCTACACTTATTATTTCTTACGATGGACATATACAGAGCCAGAAATTAAAAGTTAACAAGATCAGTAATAAAATATTATTATAAGAATTATAGAAAAATTCAAAAAAAAAAAGACAAAAAATAACAATATTAGGATTTGATCTATTGACTTCAAGTAAAACAAGTTATTTCACTTGTATAGTTTACCACTAAGATAAAAAAAAATATTTTATGACATCAAAGTAGGTAAAATATATTATATTTTAAAATTTTTACAAGGGCCAAATTAAAATATAAGAATAGCACGAATGGAAAAATAAATCGAGAATGGTGAGTCGCGGGGGTCAGGCCTCTACCAGCCCCCCATGTGGCTTCATCACTGACGAGGGAAAAATTATATCATAGACTCGGCTCTCCACGTCATTCATGGTCCTAAGTCTTAACCAATAAAAATATTAATTTCATTAATTCTTTTCATGTTATATTTTTATCAAGTGATTTTTTAATCTAGTTGGAACCATAAATAACATAACGAGCCGTACGTATAATAGAATTTCTCCATACAGTAGGCGTCCCTTTTCTCTTGCTATAAATAGAATCCTAAGGGACTCCTCCTATAGATCATTGCCAAACCCTCAAAACTCTCTCTCCTTCTTTCCCCCTTTCCAAATGTATACTCGTATGCCTTTTGTTATCCTCTCCTTTTAAAGTAACTTTTTTTTTTTATTATTTTGTCCAAATGTTTATTTAAAACAACATTGGTATAGGGTTGAGCGAGGAGGCACTGGTGAATGTTGTTGACAGAAGATAGAGAGCACAAATGATGGTATGCAATTCGGAATCTGCAAGCAATTACTGCATCCGACTCCTTTGTGCTCTCTATGCTTCTGTCATCCCCTTCAGTCCCTCACTCCTTTATGTCTTTTTTTCTCAGTTTCTTTAATTTTGTTTTAATTAATTTGAATCGATTTGTGTCGCACATTTGACTTCGGTGAACGAGTCTTTCAGCGAGATTTTCTGCATACACAAAATCTCGAACTCAAGACATGCTTAAACAATACTAAATTTACTACTTGAACTAATATGTTCATGTTCTCCTCATTTTGTTATGCAAATGAAAATAATTCAGTATTTTTCTATATAGTGGCAGCATTTTTGGTTTATAGAAATCTATTTATAGCATCTGTTCTACCCTTTAACAGCCTTCCCTTAAATGACTTGTAATTGTTTCGGCTCTTTTAACAGGGATTTCACAGATTGAGAATTTGAGATTGATTGTTTTAAAAATCATTTGGATATGAATATGGAGGGATTCAAATAGTGGTCTGCTACCGCCATAATAACACCGCCCGAAACAGTAATTGTAAAAAATAGCGGTTCGCAATGACTGCAATAATATCCGTATGTCCGCAACCGTGATAAAATATCTTGACCGTAACCGTAATTTAAATCTCTACATAGAGGGTTGCTGAGGCAACGATGTTCCACAAAGGAGAGGGGCAAAGGTTTGAATTGAGGCCAGTTCTGTTGCTGCTGCATATAAGATGTAAACTGAAAACAATTGTTATCAAAGAATCTAGCTCTGCTCTCCTATGTATATTTTGTTATAAACCATATACACATATTTATATATGATTAAGGTGGTTGAAGTGGAATCTGTGATTATTCCAAATTTAGGGTACTCCAAAATGAAGCTTGATCATGGGAAGGAGGATGTTAGTGAGGGGTGGATTCAGAAATTAAAAAAACGGCAGTTCAAATTTTTTTAAAGGGTAATTATTCTATGCACAAGTGTTTGTGGAAATTTTATTTCTATAAGTACCTTAATTTTAGGGTTTATGGATTTTGTTTAGGGTCTAGTGTTTAGGGGGTTTAGTGGATGGATTTTGAATTTAGGGGTATGGTTAGAATTTAAGGTTTAGGGATAAATTTTATGGTTTATAGGTTAAAACTTAAATCTCTAACCATATTACCCTAAAAAGTAAACTATAAATTCTAAACCCTAAATTCTAAACTCATACACTTAAATCCTTAAACCTTAAATCGAGTCCTTAAACTTTAAAACTACGGCGCTTATGAAATTTTTTCGTTTCTATCGCTGGTGCCTGAGATATTTTTTTAAATGGGTATGTAGAATTATTTTTCCTTTATGTACTAAACTGTTATTTAGAAAAAAAAATTAAATTAAATTAAAAATATTAAAAAAAAAAGAGAGATGCAGCTGCTCCACTAAGACTTCATACATCCGCCAATTTTAGTTAGTATGAACAGTTGGGACTTCAAGTTTCAGATGGTGCTGGTTGCAAAGTTCATGATTCAATTGTGGGCTTAAGTAGGGAGGCTGCGGCTTGAGTAGATCTACGGAACCAGCGGATTGAGTTTGCCATATAACACGAACGAGTGATGAAAGATTTCTATATTTAATTTGAAGAGTTAAACTTTAACATAGTTATTCTCAAATATTTTCAGAATTCTAAACGAAAATTTAAAAATAAATTTTTATAGAAAGAAAATATATCTCATTATTTTGTACATAATTTATTATTTTATTAATAAATCATAAAATACAATTAAATTTTGTCAAAATACATTTATAGAAAAATGATGCATACAAAACTTTGCACAATAAAAAACAAGCTACGAAAGCACTAACCAAAGTCGTTTTAAAATAACAATTATAAACTTTTTCCAATTTTGGGCATTAGGTAACAGTACCCAAACTTGATTATTGTTCATTTCAGGTTGGATATTTTCTCATATCGATATCATATTCTAGGTATCAATATTTTGATCCTTGATATCGATATTATACTATTGTCAAAAGTCCATCTGATTATGTGTAAGCAGTACCTACAGTGGTATCGATACTTTAAAGATTGACATCGGTACTTGTTTTAGAGTATCAATAGTAAAATCTGGAATCTCAGAAATTGAACCAAGACATCAAAGCAAACCAAGTTTTTCGACAGAATAGTCACAGGCTGAGGTATGAGTAAGTAGTTCGTTTAGTGGAAGGGATTCCCGACAACAAAGGTAATTAAAAACCAGCCGAGACATTATGTTATGGCATTTCAAAAATTAGATGGTTGAGTATATTTCTGGGATGCGACGAGAGCCTCGCTAGATCTAGTAGGGAAGAATGTCACAAACCATCAACAAGGGACTAAGACTAACACAAGTAAAGCCTACAGTTGAGATATTAAAAGGACTGGTCTAATTGTAAAACTGTATCTCAAGAGTGGAAGGTGATGATGGATCAATTTGCCCTCAAAGTTCGAAACCTCAAGTATGGAAAGCCCCATGTCTTACCTTTTATTCCTTGCACTTGCTCTGTTTGCTACGTAAGTTCTCAACGACGGAGAGTGGGTGAGACCGTCGGGCGCAACCGTCGTGTTTTGAGTTCCATTCTTCTGTTGCATCCTTCTTCTGGCTATCAACCCTCGGATCCAAGGCGTAACGTCCTCGTTTATCTTGATCATCAAGAAGAAGATGATGCGGTAAACTACGATCATGCTGAATATCACACTGAGATCGATCCACTTGGACCGTGCCACATTGATTTGGAACACATTTTCGAGGATGTATTCACCGGGGATCTTGGGAAGGAATGGTGATTGATTCTCGAACAGCAAGCCCTTGAGATCGTTTTGGTATTGTCCCTGATGAACCAACATGACATTTATTTTGCATTGTCTTGTAATAAAAGAATTTGCTTAGCAATAACAACAATTTCATTTGCTACTTCACCTGTAGAGCCCAGAAGTGGAAGCTGATGTAGGACATCGGATAACGCCAGACGGGTTTGGGGATGTCATTTGGGAGCCTGAAGTAGCCTGAAACAAGCATGAATATCCCCTGAATACCTGCTCCTATGATGATACCCATCAGGAAATTCGGGACGATACTAGCTATGGCCATCATCAAGCTCTCGACCACCGTAACACTCGCGTAAAGGCACAATACGAAGAACAAAAAATGTTCCAAGCCCGGGTGAAGGCGAACCATGAAGTAACAAATAGTTCCAGAGATGAAGGTGATCATGATGAGGAATGGCATAGCTGATAGAGTATTCCCAATAACAAATGCAGTCACACCATAGTGCCCATTTAACCTTTCCCTTTGGAAAACCTACAAAAAATAATCAGCTAGCTGGTCAAATTGTTCGGACTTCGGGTCGCCATCCCCGATATGTTTATTTGTTAAAGCTGCAGTTTATGATCATGACCTCACCTTCATATCCTCTACAAAGGAAGGGAACCCGCCGATCGACATGAATGTGACAAAACCAAACACAAAAGACGCACATGAACCCCTTGCCTGGTGCACATGATATAGAGCTGATTTTATAAGCTTAGCAGTCCAAAAATGTGATACAAAAAATTTCAGAGGGATACACAAGACGGTACCAGAATCGAGTTGTAGCTGGTTCCGATATTGAGATAAATGGTTCCAATGCAGACAGTGACTACAACATATATCAGCAGTCTCAGCCAATAATAGCCGAAGTCTCTCGACATGTTAATGAATGAACGCTTGGTTAAAGTATATGACTGCATCAAGAAACTAGCTTGACTGCCTCCAGAATCTAGCACAGTTCCTTTCTGCAACATATGAAAGCGAAATTCAACCGCGACTCTCGATGGTAACGTTCAACAGAATTCAATGCAAGGAGACGAGTAAGATTAATCGTCAAAATCTTTAACAAAATAATATATTCCAGAGGGGTTGCCTGGTCAAGCACTTACAAATTTGGATATCTCATCAACCTTTTCCTTTGTGGCATAACATTGCTGAGATGTTCGGTAGAAGTCGATAAGAGTTCGGGTTGCTTCAGCTGTGGTTACCTTCTCGAGTGGATCATCGCTTGCCTCAAACTGATAACAGAGCAATTTGCAACATATATAGATAAGAAATTCCATGTTACAGTGGCCATTGTAGTAAGAAAAGGACTTAACCAAGGGTAATGAAATCGGTCGGTACCCGTAATTTCATGGATCCTTTGAGAGTAGCCTTAACCTTATCAAAGTCAGAATTGATACATCTAAGAAAATGATCAGATGGATTTCTCAATGCAGGGCATGGAAATCCAGCTTGAGCAAAGAACTGCATTATTATTATCCACAAGTCAATAAAGATTATGTGTAACTGAATCTCCAAATCAGGTCGAAATGTCGAAAGAAAGGCGCGGACCGAATTCTTACCTCGTATGCTTCAGATGCCTGACCGAAATACACAGTTTTGCCCCCAGAGAGCAAATATAACTGATCAAATAGCTCAAAAACTTCACTACTAGGCTGATGGACAGAAGCTACCACAGTTCTACCATCTCTTGACAGACCGCGTAAGGTCTGTGTAACGAAAAATGCCGAAGCACTGCCATTTGGATATGAAGTAGGAAACTATCAAGTATCAACATAGGTTCAATAATAAATCTTGCATTATCTGATATATATTGAGGATATGTACTGAAACAGATCTATATTGAGGATGTTTTTGTGAGAAAATCATTCCAAAAAGTTGAAAGACAATTGAAACAAAAGATAAACCTATCAAGTCCACTGGTGGGCTCATCAAGGAAGAGCAATCTGGGTCTCATCAGGATTTCAAGAGCTATGCTGACCCTCCTCTTTTCACCTCCACTGATCCCACGCAAATGCCAATTCCCAATAACAGTATCAGCGCAGTCTTGGAGTCCCATCTCGATAATCGTACTTTCGACAAGTGCTCGCTTCTCGGACCGAGGCATCTTATCAGGGAGGCGCAGTCGAGCTGAGTAAGAAATCGTTTCCCGGACCGTCAGCGTGCCGATCAAATTGTCATCTTGTGTCACATAGGCCTAATTGGTTCATAACACGAAATTAACAAGATTCAAGACATGTAGTGATGAGGGATCACTAGAACAAACACATAAAAAGTAGTACTATACTAGTACTCACTGCAGTCCCGAAGGAAAGCTTGGTTTTACGACCGTTGAGAAGAATGGTTCCGGAGAGGAATGCGTTAGCCGCCAAGCGACTCGAGAGTGCATCGAGAAGAGTGGACTTGCCGGAGCCGGAAGGCCCCATGAGAGAGGTGAGAGTGCCGGGTTCAGCGTAACCGGTGAGCCCTTCCAACACCTTTTGTGTGTCTCCATTGTTGAGAGTGACCATGACGGTGAGATCTTTCCAAGTGAGCCTGGCCGACACATCTCCGACAAACTCGGTGTTAGTCTTGTCTCTCCACAACGTCTCACTCAGCGGACTCAAACCTCCCATCACCATCCCGTTCCCTGAAGGTTTGTTCGACTCTATCTCCATCATAACACTGCTTGCCGAATTCATGATCTGCTGCTTCTAACGTGAAATATAAAATGAATTTGCTAGACTATGAGATTCCATGCAAAAGGAGCCACCTACACTCATCAGCTTGGATGGAAATTTTCGTTTTCGTCGGAGTTTAAAGTTGAAAATACAGAAAAAAACGGGACGGATTGAAGGTCGCCACCTTTTTATCTAACCATTAAATTCATTCCGATAGCTGTTGGTAGATGCATTTAATGGGAGTAATTGATCCACGCTTACTCTCGTACTTCTTTTAAATATCCTTATTTAATGGGAGTAATTGATCCACAAAACTAGAAAATTTAACATGTTTGGCAACAAATTAATAATTGATAGCAGATTACATATTTGATTAGTTAATTATATAAAAATGTCTAATATATTAATCAAAGTTATGTTATTGACAGTCCAATAAGAACTACATTATTCTTATCTTTAATGTTTATTTGATTTTTCAATAGAATTTAATAAGATGTAATTAATTATATTCTTAAAAATTTGTGCTCCATTAATTTAAACTTTTTTATATAATTAAACATTAAAACCCTAGACCTAAAATTCAAAACCCTTAGCCCAAAAACATAAACCACTAAACTCTAAATTCTAAACCCTAAAATAAAAAACATAAATCCTAAACCTAAATACTAAATTCTTAAAACCCTAAACACTCAACCACAAACCCTTTTAGGTGGGTATTAATTACATTAAACACTTTAAATTAATTAAACACAACTCTTTTAAGAATATAATTAATTACATTCTACTAACTAGTTATATTATAAAGCAAAACAATCATTAATTATAAGAATGTATGGAGTTCTTATTAACAGGCTGTCAATAGCAAAATCCTATTAACTAATAGTTGATAGGTAGTTTTCTTATTTGGACAAGAGAAATGATATACAAGGACATGATTATATTTCGTACTTGTTGAATGATTTTTTAACTAAATAAAATTTTATTAGCTTAATACTAAAATAAGTGTCTAAACTATTCTGTTTTTCCTTTTTAGGTGCCTAAAGTCCTTTTAGTTTTCCAAACTATCATATTTTTCTTTTTTAGGTGTCTAATTCTTTTACCCCTTTAGAAGCTCAAACTATCATTTTTGGTCAAATTAAGTGCCCAAATTATCATTTTTAGTCAAATTAGGTGCCCGATTTGACCTTAAAAGGAACAAAAAATAGTAGTTTAGGAACCTAAAAGTGGCAAAAAAACATTTAGGCATCTAAAAGAGAAAAACTTGATAGTTTTAACACCTAAAAGGGACAAAAATATTTAGGCACCTGAAAAGAAAAAACGTGATAATTTGAGCACTTATTTTGATACTAAACCATTTTATTTACCAAATTACCTTTTTAATATAATTGTATTAATTATTAATTATATATATATATATTAATTCATTAATTTTTTATTTATGAAATTATTTTTTAATTTTATTAATTATTTAAATTTAGGTTATTTGAAAAACTCTCTTGTAATTATCAAGCACGAGAATTTTTACAAGTTTTATATTCAATTATCTAACCCAAAAACCTTAGGTAATGTTTGATAAACAATTTTTTGAGCCAAAATTAAAAGTTTGAACTACTTTTAGAGGTTTAACCAGTAAAATTCGTTAACTTGGATATTTGGTGAATAATTGTTTATAAAAGCGGATTGAAGTGAAACCTCTTCATTTAAAGAAGTTGCTAACATGAGCTTTATGGATTTAGAGATTTTGACATAAAAATTTTAAAGACTCTTTTACCCTTACCAATTAAAAAGCCTCCAAATTAATATATATGCTTCACATATCGTTTAAATTTAATAATTAATAAAATTGTATTAAAAATAATAATATAAATACTAAATTAATATATAGATCCTTCAAATATGCTTAGTAATGTTATATTAAAAATTAATTTTTATAATCTAATTAATATTAATAAATACAAAATATTGATAACTAATAAACTATTTGAACAAGTATTGAATATAACAATGTAAAAATATGTCACTTTGTTTGTTCAAATAATTAAATAGTTATCAACTACCGATTAATTTTACCGAACACTTTTAGATAGTCTGCTAATGTAATTTGTTAGTCAAATGAGCTAATAAGATATGTTATCAGTTATCTACTAATTGTCAAATAATGCCATAGCTTTTAAAATTTTAGAGGATTCACCCAATTAGTTATTACAATCCTTTGTTTGGTAAATGTTGACATATTTGATTTTGATGTAACTAAAAAAAAATACTTTTGGACTTAAGCTAATTTGCAAAAATATTTCAAAAGTCCATAAACTTGAAAAATATGTTTGAAATGTTTTTAAAGGGTTTTTGAAACACATTAAATGATTTTAAATAGCCAAAATGTCAAAATCTGGCCATGGGTACCGTTACGGTTTGACTTGTACCGATGCTCAGAGGACCTCGTATCGATACATCTCTTGAGTGTACCGATATTCCCCTTTGTCCCCGTGTTTTCAAAATTTCAGTAGCCAAACCTCGTACCGATAGAGGCCTAACATATCGATATGAGAAGGTGCGTACCGATACACCTAAACAGCGTATCGATACCCCTGTGTAATAAGTGTTCCAACTGCTAGTTTTCTGAAGAACAAGTACTGATACGAGTATCAACGTATCGACACGGAAGAGTCCGGAACTGCATTTATTGCGGAAAATAAAGGCTCAAACGGCTAGTAACGACTATGAAGTTGTTAGAGGGTTTAAAAGACACCCCCAAGCATGTATGGAAGACCAAGAAACAACAAGCCAACATTCTATGATTAAGAAAGTGTTTTAAAGCTTTAATTTGTCAAAGTATTTGTAGAACACATTTGTGAGCTTAATTGTCATATATGCTAAAGTGTTAGGTTTTGGGTGAGTGCTTAGATTGCAAACAATTAGCCTTGTAAGGTTTATCCTAGTTTGCTTATTTCTTTTCTCTTGTAAAAAGAGGGTTTGTTCTCAAAACTTTGGTGTATAAGCTTTGAGTGTTGTAAAGGTTTCCTCTTGAGCCTAGAAAAAAAAGAAATTCTTAGTGAATTTGGAAAAATCCTTAGTAGGAAGCTAAGGTAGTGGATGTAGAGCTTAGTTATAAGCTTGAACCACTATAAATCATTGTGTCAAATGGTTATCTTAGTTGATTGATTGAGTCTCCCAACAATTGGTATCAGAGCGAGGTTTCTTTCATCAGATTAACATTTTAAGAGTCGATCTTGGAAGGTGCTCAACCATTCTACATCAATCAGAGTTCATGGCGCAATCAATTGATAGGCCACCTTTCTTCAACGAGACCAACTACGCCTATTGGAAGAATATGATAATATTCATTATGAGAGCCAAAGACTACCATCTTTGGGATATTGTGCTTGACGGCGCGTTCCTTCCACCAAGAAGCAAGGCGGAATGGAGTGTGGATGATCGCAAGAAGATGAAGCTCAACACGAAGGCCTTGAACATTCTCTTTTGTGCACTTGGCCTTGAAGAATATGCAAAAGTATCATCTTTCGAGATTGCCAAGGAGATATGGGACAAGCTTGAACTCACTCATGAAGGAACAAATGAAGTGAAGGAGACGAAAATTGGTCTCCTTAACCTTGAGTATGAGAACTTCAAGATAGACCCGGATGAAGACATCAAAGCTATGTTCAATCGATTCTCCATAATTTTGAATGGACTTAAAGTGTGAAACAAATATTTTAATTTTGATATAACTAAAAACCTAAGGACTAAATTGAAAATGTCAAAACGAATTTTAAGTCCTCAAAATATCCCCATATAATTTTAAGATTATGCCCAAGTTAAAAACAAAGTTTTTTCAAATATTTTTCTAAGTGTTTAAAGCCAAAACAGTGATTTTCAAGTCCTTGTTTCGAAACGGCCTAAGGCGTTTCGAAACGTTTTCATCACCGTCAACCCCTGTTCCGAAACGTGTATCGAAAACTTGAACCCGTTTCGAAACGGTCTCTCACATTTCGAAACTGTTCTTCATATTTGATTTGAAAAAGCATAACGGTTGCAATATTTTTGCTGAATTTTTAAAGATAAATAGGGTGTTTCGAAACGGGCTAAGGCTGTTTCGAAACGACCCTTGACAGTAGAAAAACCGTTTCGAAACGAAGCCAAGCGTTTCGAAACAGCTCTTAAGTCTAAATTGAAAAATATGACCGTTGAAGTTGTTTTGAACTGATTTTCTGAAAACCGTTAAGGTGTTTCGAAATGGGCTAAGACCGTTTAAAAACGACCCTTGATAGTGGCAAAAGTTTTTCGAAACGGCCCTAAGGCGTTTCGAAATGGGCTCTTAAATGCACCTCAACGGCTCTTTCTATTTTAGTCCGTTCCGGAACGGGTACCCCGCGTTTCGAAACGGGTTGTTGCAGATTGCATTTATGGTGGTGAGATAACATCCCCAACGTCTCTATTGATGAGTGCAACAACCACAACGGCTAGAAATCAATGAGAAGGTATAAAAGAGACCTCTAAAAGCTCCAGCAACAACTATTGATCCAAAAGCAAACATCCAAACATCAAATCCAAGCAATTGTGCAAAAAGTCCCATTTTGTCTAGAAACCCCAATTGTAATTTTCATTCATATCTTGTTCAATTGGGTTAAGTGCTTGTAATTGGGCTATTATTTGTATTGAGAGATATCTTATTAGCCAACAAATTCCTTTGTTCACTTGTGTGAGGATTTGATTGATTTTTGGGTAGAAAAACCAACCGAAATTGTAAAGGGTTGCCTCCTTGTCCTAGAAAAGGGGAAGAGCAATTAGTGGAATTGTTGAAAATCCTTAGTGAAGCTAAGGTAGTGGATGTAGAGTTCATTTGGAACTTGAACCACTCTAAATCCCTTGTCTATCATTTTTTAATTTGCAATTTCCACCACAAAACTTTAAATTTCCAATTCACCCCCCTCTTGGTCTATATCGATCTTGCGATCCACTCAACAATTGGTATCAGAGCCTACCTCTTTGAGGATTAACAACCATAAGAGGAGTTCCTTGGAAGAGTGTGATCATCAAAGTATCAAGAGATGACTTCAACCTCCGGTTCTGGCATGTACGAATCACAATCGACCATAAAGCCTCCATTCTTCAACGGTGATAACTATTCTTTTTGGAAGAATAGAATGCGTCTATTCATCAAGTCAAATGACTATCTTGTGTGGGATGTCATTGAGGATGGGCCATATATTCCATTGAAGTAAGATGGTGAAGGCAAGATGGTGTTAAAGAAGAAAGTGGAGATGAGTGAAGAGGAGAGGAAAAACATTCAAGTCAATGATAAAGCTCTCCACATGCTATTTTGTGCTTTCGGTCCAGACATCTACTCAAAGGTCTCATCAATTGAAAGTGCCAAAGAAGTGTGGGACACTCTTGAGACCACTTATGAAGGCACCAATGATGTTAAAGAAACTGAGATTGGAATTCTCAATCTTAGCTATGAAAATTTCAAGATGGAGTCTGATGAGACGGTGTCAAAGATATTTGATTCGTTTCTCCACGATTGTCAATGGTCTAAAGGGCTTTGGAGAGATCATACCGGAAGACAAGCTTGTCCGGAAGCTACTCTATTCTCTTCCCGAGTCTTGGGATGGGAAGAGAACTGCTATCATCGAAGCAAAGAATTGGCTATGATAGCCAAACGGTTCTCACATTTCATGAGGTCCAACCGGGGAAGAAAAATCCAAAGGAAGATGGACTTCAAAGGTAAGAACAAAGAAGAAGGAAATGATCCTATCATTTGCTTTGAGTGCAAACAACCCGGCCACATACGTTCGGAGTGCCCTCAACTCAAGAAGAAGGGCTTTGAGAAGAAGAAAAGACTCAAAGCCAAGCTTGCTACTTGGAGTGATGAGGAGTCATCGGAGGATGACGAACAAGAAGTGGCTAATCTTTGCCTCATGGCACTTGAGGAAGATTCCTCCTTGGTAACCTCTAACTCATCTACTTTAGATTTTTCATATGAAGAATTAAATGATGCATATGATGAGAAAAATGACTCACTTACTCAAGCTAATTCTAAATTTGAGAAAAAGATATTAGGATTAAAAGATGAACTTAAATTTTTTCAAGATGAAAATGTTGATCTTAATAATCTTTTATCTCAATGTAATTGTGAACACCAAAAGGTGTTGGGTGAGCTAAATGAGCTCAAAAAGTCTTTAAAAATGTTGGTAGTGCCAAGCATGAAGTAGGAGAATCATCTAGAACACACCAACCTAAGAAAAAGACTAACTACTACAAACAAGGTAGCTACCCTAGACATAGTAGAGCTAAAAGAATTAGAAGTGTATGAGTTCCTAAGGAACTTGTATAATCTAATAATATTATTGCTATGTCATCTTGGATTCCTAAGGGAACCAAGGTTTTGGGAGCTAACACTCTTGGACCCAAAATGATTTGGGTACCAAAAACCAAAGTTTAATATCTTTGTTTGTAGGGGGAGCATTGCTACAAGGCCAAAGCACAAAGTCAAAACTCATGGTACCTTGATAGTGGATGCTCGAGGCACATGACCGGAGACAAGAGTAGATTCATGGATCTAAAGCCAAAAAGTGGAGGAGTAGTAACATTTGGTGACAACTCCAAAGGCCACATTAAAGGTATTGGCTATATAGGTAATCACTCTACTATTCTCATTGAAAATGTTTTATATGTCTATGGTCTTAAACACAATTTTCAATTGTGTGATAAGGGATTTAATGTTTTGTTTGATAAAAATGGATGCAAAATTGTAGACATTAAATCTAATAGTATTATGCTCATAGGTCATCGCATAGGGAATATATACATGGTGCATCTAGATGACATTCATACATCTCATGCATGCTTAGTTGCTCAAAATGAAAATAATGCATGGTTGTGGCATAGGAAGCTAGGACATGCCAGCATAAGTGTTTTGGAAAAACTAGTCTCTCTAAATCTAGTTAGAGGTTTACCCAAGATAAAATTTTCAAATGATAAAATTTGTGATGCATGCTCAAAAGGTAAACAACATAGGTCTTCCTTTGAATCCATTAATGATGTTTCTACTAGTAGATGCTTACAACTAATTCACATGGATTTATTTGGGCCAATTAGGACTATGAGCTTGGGTGGTAAGTCTTATGCTTTTGTGCTTGTTGATGATTTTTCTAGATTTACTTGGGTTCTCTTTTTAAGTACTAAAGATGAGGCTTTGGAAAAAATCATCACATTTTCAAAATTAACCCAAAATGATCTTGAACTTAGAATTTCACATATTAGAAGTGATCATGGAACCGAGTTTCAAAATTTAGGGTTTGAAGATTTTTTAAATGAAAATGGTATTAGCCATAATTTTTTGGCTCCTCGAACTCCTCAACAAAATGGGGTAGTTGAGAGGAAAAATAGAACTTTACAAGAAATGGCTAGAACTATGCTTTGTGAAAACAATTTACCTAAATATTTTTGGGCGGAAGCCACAAACATCGCTTGTTATATTGTAAATCGAGTAATGATTAGGCCAATTTTAAAGAAAACACCTTATGAGATTTTAAAATCCAAAAAGCCTAACATTAGATATTTCCACCCTTTTGGGTGCAAGTGTTTTGTTTTAAATAATGGAAAAGACAACTTAGGTAAATTTGATGCAAAAAGTGATGAAGCCATTTTTATAGGTTACTCTTTAACCTCTAAAGCCTATCGAGTATTTAACAAAAGAACTTTAGTAGTAGAAGAATCTATTCATGTTGTATTCGATGATAACCTCCTTCCTAGGAAGGATTCTTGTGATGATGATGATGTAGGGATCATAAATGCCTTTGATGGAGGTCAAACTTCAAAGGAGGATGAGGTTCCAACAAAAGAAGAAGACTCACAAGATCAGCCTCTTGAAGCCTTGAAGGACTTGACTATTGAGGAAAAGGAAGTGACCTACCCAAGGGAGTTGAACTATGTCAAAGATGGTGAAATCTTGGGTGATCCATCCAAGGGGGTAACCACTCGTTCTTCTCTTAGATTAATGAACCATGTTGCATTTATCTCATGTATAGAGCCTAAAAATATAAAAGAAGCATTGAAAGATGACTTTTGGATTATGACTATGCAAGAAGAGTTAAATCAATTTGAGAGAAGTAATGTATGGACATTAGTTGATAGACCTAGTAATCAATCTACAATAGGAACTAAATGGGTCTTTAGGAACAAGCTAGATGAGAGTGGTAACATTGTGAGAAATAAAGCTAGACTTGTAGCACAAGGTTACACTCAAGAAGAGGGAATAGATTTTGATGAAACCTATGCACCCGTAGCTAGAATGGAAGCCATTAGGATGTTGCTTGCATATGCATGTTATCATAATTTCAAGTTTTTTCAAATGAATGTTAAAAGCGCATTTTAAATGGTTTTATAAATGAAGAAATGTATGTGGAACAACCACCGGGTTTTGAAGATTCAAAATTTCCAAATCATGTTTTCAAACTTACCAAAGCTCTTTATGGTTTAAAACAAGCTCCTAGAGCTTGGTATGAAAGGCTTTCAAAATTTTTTGATTGAAAAAGGATTTGAAAAAGGTAAGGTGGACACTACACTCTTTATAAAAATGTATAAAAATGACATCTTGGTAGTTCAAATTTATGTTGATGATATTATTTTTGGTTCTACTAATGAATGTCATTGTCAAGAGTTTGCTAAGTTAATGCAAGGTGAATTTGAGATGAGCATGATGGGGGAGCTCTCATTCTTTTTGGGACTCCAAATCAAGCAAAAGAAGGATGGCACCTTCATCAACCAAGCAAAATACATAAAGGATATGCTCAAGAAGTTTGGCTTGGAGAATGCAAAGCCTCAAGCCACTCCTATGAGCTCATCTACAAATCTTGACAAAGATGAAGGAGGTAAGTGTGTTGACTCTAAGCTTTATCGTTCTATGATTGGATCTTTGCTTTACCTTACCGCAAGTAGACCGAATATCTTGTTTAGTGCTTGCTTGTGATGAGTTCTCAAATATGACACATTTCATTTGTTATTTTTCTAGCTATTGGGACTTCTTGCTGCTTAATCCATGTTGTTTTCGTTATATTTTGTGCAGGGACCCAATTCTGGAAATAGCAGTGAAAATGAGGCATTTCTGCAGTTTTTATTATAATTCTGTCATGACTGGCATCATGGGCACGACACCGGGCACGACGCGTCTGACGTGGCAGTGACGTGGCAATGACGTGACGACTTCTAGAAGCTTCTGGAACGTTCTGAGAGAGCTTATCAGCTTATCCGATTAGATTTCCTGCATTTAAATTTTAAAACATTTGAATTATTTATCTTTTGTTTATTATTTTAAATTATCTCGTCATTTTATCTTTGTAAATCTAAGCCTATAAATACCACCCTTGGTAAAGGCTTAGATCATCAATCATTTTTAGTTTTTATCTTTGTAAACATTTCTAGTTTTAATCCAAGTTCATTTTCATTTATTTTCTCGTTTCATTTATTTTATGTTATTCAATTGTTTTTCTAAAATCAAGTTAAGTATGATAATCAATATCATGCTTAGCTAAATCCTTTAAGCCAAGAACCAGCCAAGTCAATTCGATTCGTGAGAATTGAACTTGCTTAAATACTTTTGGGGAAATCATTTTTATCTTTCTGCTTAGATAGTTTGGCAATCGACCTTACTAAAGTTTTTTTAAACGTTTTTCAAATCAAAAAGGGCCCTTTGGTCTGAATTCGCTTAAAAACATAGTTGGGAGGAAGGATCGGCCTGTGGCAAATTTCGACTTCCTATGAACACTCTTAGCGGCGGTCCGCTAAGGAAAGATAAAATCAGAAGCGATTCTACTTTAGACAATTTCTGAGTCGGGTTTTTCCTGTTTTATTTTAAATATTTTAACGGCGATAGTTGTGGTTGATTTATTTAAGAACCATCTTTCGAAGATAGACTTGGGAGGATTGGTTACTCGAGAGAAGAACAAGTTACGACGGGTTGGGCCTCGTAGACTGTAACCGACATGATCCCCGAAATAAAAATCTACTTCAATGATCGAAAGAATTGAAGGAGCTGGTTCGAGGCTGATTTACACACTTGGTTTTTCTTACTACTTTTAATTCTTTTTCTTTATTTTATTACTTCACTCAAAAATCATATCACCCCCTTCTTTTATTTCTTCGCTTTTACAGATATTCCTGGGAATTCAGATTCGACAAATTCAAGTCAACAATTCCAGCTAATCTCCATGCGGATCGACCCTCTTTCCCTATATCTATTCAATTCCTTTATTTTATTTATTGTTGAAAGAGGTTAAACACTTATAATTTTTGACCGGTTAAACGACGACTTGTCAGCTTGTGTGCTAGGTTTCAAGCTAGTCCTAGAGAGTCTCACCTTATAGCCGTTAAGAGAATCTTTAGATACCTTAGAGATACTCCTTGTTTAGGTATTTGGTATCCTAGAGACTCTACCTTCAACCTTCATGCTTACTCGGATGCGAATTATGGGGGTTACAAAATTGATAGGAAAAGTACTTCGGGAACTTGTCAATTCTTAGGTAGTATGCTCATATCTTGGTTCTCTAAGAAACAAAATAGTGTAGCCTTATCTACCACCGAAGTCGAGTACAATCCTTAGAGACTTGTTGTGCTCAAGTCCTTTGGATAAAGCAACAACTCTTAGATTATGGAATTAAAGTTGAAACCATACCCCTAAAATGTGACAACACTAGTGCAATATGTTTAACAAAAAATCCCATCCAACACTCTAAAACCAAACACATTGAAATAAGGCATCATTTCATTAGAGATCATGTCCTTAAGGAAGATGTTGTTATAGAGTATGTAGACACCTTGAATCAATTAGCGGACATATTTACAAAACCCTTAGACAAAGAGCATTTTTGGTCCCTTAGGAGAGAGTTAGGTCTAGCTAGCCTATCTTGACCTTTTAGGACCTCTTTTGTGTTTAAATATGCTTGATTTTGTGAAATGCCATGTTTATGTGTTTAAACTCCTAATTTCATCCATGCCTATAGTTAGGGGGAGTATGTTTATGCTTGAATATGTTTTGCTTGCTCATTCATGACATTTATGCATGTTAGGCCTATTAAAACTTCATTTTTCTGCACTTTTAGAGCCTCATCTGCACTTTCAGGCCCAGGTGTATCGAAACGAGTGACCCTGTTTTGATACGGATACCTTAAATCTAGTTCTGAGAGAAGGGCGTTTCAAAACGCCTACAATGTGTGTAACCCACTTGTCCCGGTCTGGCCGGATGACCGGTCCGAGTGGGCCACACGGGGAAAACCGAAGCGAAACCCAAAGGAGTTCCTCCTCGGTTAGCAACCCTAATTTTTTTTTCATTTTAAACTCGTCATTTTGAACCCCCAACCACAAACAAATGCCCAAATTTTAATCTTAACTAAAGGCATATTAAATCCTATGTATTTTTCTCTTTGAACAGACCAACAACTCAAAACAGTGCAATACTAAGCAGAAGTTTCGAAACCTTGGGGAAGGGTTTCGAAACTTTTTGCTGGCAGAAACCCCTGGGACCAAAATTCTCCAAAGGTTTCGAAACCTTGGGGAAGGTTTCGGAACCTTTGACCAAAGTTTCGAAACCTACTCAAAGGTTTCGAAACTTTTGGTTGGCAGAATGCCCCGGAACCAAAATCTCACCAAAGGTTTCGAAACCTTGGGAAGGTTTCGGAACCTTTGACCAAAGTTTCGAAACCTACCCCAAAGGTTTCGAAACTTTGGGTTGGCAGAATGTCCTGGGACAAAATCCTCTGCAAAGGTTTCGAAACCTTACCCATGGTTTCGAAACCTTAGTACAGGGAATCACATTCTGCTCAACCTAAGGACTTCCTAACCTTGCAAAACCCCAAAATCATACATGGACACGTATAGGAGTGTAAAAAGGGCCAAAGCATGCATCAACACTCACAAGACCCGCACATATGACCATTTCAACAAGCATACTTGAGCCATACATAGCAATAAACATAATTCAAGGCATCCATACTTAACATTCATACAAGAAGCAATTCATGCATATATGGACGTACAAGCATTTAGGATTTCATGCCTTAGCAACCAAAACACGTAGACATTCATGGCATGTAATATAAGCAATATTTACAATATTACACAAGGCATCCAAGAATCAAACCAATATCAACATACATCAAACCTATCCCATTGCTTAACTATTACATTAATTTACTCAAAACTCATACATTGAGCTCACCAAAAGCAACACTTGGAGGCCTTTCCCTTGCCCATGCCACCCACAAGCTATTTATCTGCATTGTCGAACAAAAGAGAGCGTAAGCATAAAAGCTTAGTGAGGGTAAGCTCATAAAACAAACCTTCGACAATGCAGGGTCCAAGCACGAGCAACCATCATGATATTATACATGATTTTACCTTCGATTCACATGAGTCGTAAGTATAGGTGATGCATGAACATACTACCAAATTCATGCCATGCTCAACAACTTTATAGTTCAACATACAATGATACATAACTCAAAGTATTAGCCACATCACATATCGTATCACATTTCATATTACCTTGATACACATATCAATTCATATTATCATGTATGCATAATTTCATATTGGCATAAACATACTTTCTCTTATTGGCACCTAGCTATGACTCGAATACGCGGATAACATGTTGTAACGCATTTCCAACAACAACGTTACCTCGGTGGGATTCCACTCATCACCGGTCCTTGCATGTGCGGGATTCCACTCATCGCCACATGCCCTACGGATGGGATTCCACTCATCATCACGTAGAAATATATAAAAGCTTCCGGTGGAATATTACATCACCGTACTCCTCCTTGGTGCCTTAACGCCACCAAGGCCACGTACGTTTTGACTCAATTTGTGTGCACACTAATCCTAATGATCGATCATTGTACCCAAGCATACTAGTGCCAATTAAATCAAATTTCACAACCTTTGATGTTCAAGAGTCATAATATGGCATCTTACATCACATTAAGCTCAACATCAATTATCTCAACAACATAATATCATAATGTCATGTTCAAGAGTAATAATATGGCATCTTACATCATATTAAACTCAACATCATCATACACAATCACAATACAAACCACAAGCATAGCAATGCCTCAAACCATGTCCCAACAACATATATATCACATTATACATACCCAAATAATCAAGAGGCATAACATCAATTAAAGAGATCATCCAATGTCTCTAACTAAAGCTTAGGATTAGGCTACCACCCTAATCCTAACTCTAGGTGAGTCTACCAATCTCAACCTAGTCCACATGCTCGAACCAATTGCTCAAAACCATTTAAAATATTTTAACCACTCACCTCCACTCCAAGCTCAACTACCAAGCAACCATGGTCTTCAATCTTTTTCCGAAATTGCTCCCAAGGCTTCACCAATCCAAAATCAAGCTTCTAGACATCTCAACACAAGTAAAACAACCACAAATCAATTCATCAATTAAAGTAGTAAACCCGGAACACTAATCACACACCAAACTCAACATTTCAAACCATGAACAACCCCCAAAATCACCAAATCCGAGCAGCCCTTATACACAGCCCAAAACTTGTGATTTCAACACATTTAGCACATTCAAATGCTTCCAAAACAGCCCCCAACTATTACCCTAACACCAACCTTCAATTTCCAACACAAACCACACCAAAAACTCAAGTTTTTACAACCTTAAAACTAGCCTTAAGACCATACTACGAATTCTCATCCAAAATTAACCAAATTAACGTATGTTGTGTATTTCATAGTGCTTAAACAAACCCCCAAAACAATTTATCAAAACAAATTGAAAAACCCCATTGAAACCCCAAATTTCCACATGAACCCTAATTCCCAAAACACCACATTTTTGAAATCTAAAACAAAGGATAGATAGAGATTGAAAAGGAGATTAAGAAAATGTAATTACCTCTTAAAACGGGGTTGAAATCATGTGGCAAAATGATGGAATTGAAGCTAGGGTTTAGAGAGGTTTTAGGGATGGGGTTTCTTCCTTTTTTTGAAGTTGGAAAGAAGATGAAAAGAAGATGACAACTTTTAGTTAAAGTTGTCTAGCTTTTTAAAACTTTAGGGTCAAATTACCTCATAAGCCCTCCCATTTCTACAAAAGTTCAATTAGGTCATTATTTGAAGATGAAATGTTTTAATTTAGTTTTATTTGACTCGAACTAAAACCCGGCTAACTCCTAGCCCCAAAACACGGGTGTTACAACTCTCCCCCACTTAAGGAAATTTCGTCCCCGAAATTCATCGATCGCGGAGGGCCACTGAAACCTGCACCTCCACGCTTTCCTCTCTCACCACAACGTACTAACCAACTCGAAAGACTTACCACACAACACTTGCTATCTTACACTAAGATCTCAACTGATTCTTCAAGGCATGCCAATTTCAAACTCAACTCAATCTCTTCAACAAATATAGCACGGAACAGATCTGACTCACATTTCTGAATCATAGATACACGTAACACATCTCAAACCCCTTTCTAACTCTGGTGGTAACCGCAACAGATAACAACAGAACTAGCCCGATTCACAAACTCATACAATACTGCTTGAACACTTGACTCATAACTTTCTCTGACTGATCCTCTGTCTTCATCAATTAACCAAACACTATGCAGACGTCTTCAAAATTATTCTAGTTGAAATCTCGGATCTTTATTACTCACTTTTACTGCGAATCTTCCACGGATGCAACAAACTAGAAGAAAACTGAAGCTCAGTCTTGACACACTGGCAATTTACATACTTACTCTCATACTGAACCACATTATTCATCAACTCATTCCGGAAGTACTCATCTTCAACCCACAATACGTCTTCATACTACTCAGATGCAATACGAATGAACTACCGTGCGCTTAGGCCAAAACAATACATCTCAAAACACTAGGTCAGTCGGTACAACTATTCTGTCTCTGAAATGCAAAACTCTATCATCTCTGAAACTGTATTCTGAAGGTCTTCTTTCCGCTATGTCTTGCATGTGAGCTGCCAAGAATCTGTCTTGCAACTGTTTCTCATCAAACATTCTGACTCAAAGTAGTCTCAACCCGAAACTCGGCCACAAAACTACTATCATTTGATATACGGAATTCGGCAATTGCAACTCGTAACTCAACTACTAGTCTAACAGTAAATACAACTCGGAACATCGGTTGTTACGTACTCTCTCTTTAGATAGTACTCAATCTTGAGATCACAGTCTTCAAGCAATTCTAACTACTCATGTTGTTCAAGTTTCAACCATTACTAAGTCTTCAAATATTTCAAGTTCTGGAGATATGTACATACACATTGTGCATTTCTTACTATACAAGCTCTGTCTCTAAGTCTTCGAAGCAAATACAACTGTAAGTAACTCTATGTCTCATTTCGAATAACTCTTCTCACGGTCTTCCAACTATCTTGATGAACAAGCCATAATCTTCTGTCTTGCATAAGCACACAACCTAACTCTACATGTAATGCATCACTGTGGTTCACAACTCTTTCTCTGACACAAGTTGATTCAAGGTCGAAGCTCTCTCCAAAGTTTCTTCCAATTTCTCAAGGGCTCGTTGTCTCGTATCTAACCACACAACTGAACATTCTTCTGTAGCAATCTATCAATGGAGCAACTATCTTCAAGCACTATTTACAATCCTCTGAAAGTAACAATGCTAGACCTAGGAACTATAGCTACCTGTCACAGCCTTCAATTTCTTCCAACTCACATCTTCCTATGTCCGTTCAAGATTTGTTCTAATACACTCTGCTAATTTTCATGTTCTAAGAGAACATCTTCATTAACTCGAAGTTCACGTTGTACAACTTGGTATACAACTGATTCTCTAATAGAATCTACAATACAAACTCTAAAGCCTGTCATGGTCTTCTTCGGTACTTGAATATGCTCATGTGTCAACTATGAGAACTACTACAACTGATCAATGAACTCGGAAGTTATTTTGCTCAACATCTCTATGAATGTAACTAATACACTAGTTAAACAAAACGGCATAACTCAGAGCTCAAGGTGATCACATCCTTCCCCTAAAGCTGTCTTCGGTACTTTAACTTTTCTCACGTTCAACTGGTAGTAAACGGATCTCAAGCTAATCATCAAATAGACTGAAGCACACACTAACTGATCAATAATTCACCGACACTCGGAAACGGATACTATTTATTCACTGACACTCGTTTCAACTGTCTGAATTCTTGACACATTCTCGTACTGTCACTCTTTCTTCTTCACAATTTACACTGTAGAACTCTGAGATGATGCACTAGGCCTAATGAATCTAACGTCTAACAAGTCTCGAAGCTAATTCTTCAACATTCTCAATTTTGTCGGAAACCATAAGATACATAGCAAACTAAAACACGAGCAAACTCGGAGACGACATCAATAATAAACTCTTCTTCGCTGTTAGGGGACAAACTGGGCGTTTCTTCTAAAAACTTATAGGAAGATTCACAAACTATTCTAGCATTTTGCGGTCCAATCTTCATTCAAAATCAAATTCATCACAATTGCTTAGCAAGCCTGTCAACTAAACTCAATCAACCTTTGATCTCTAAAACTGGGTCAACATTCAATAAGAAGCTCACATCCTCACCTACCACTACAGTCTCACAAAAATCTGTGTCTTCAAAGCAACTCTCTCTCTTTGTCTCAACGTATACACTAATTCTGTGCTCTTCAAGCCAAACCTTGACAAAAGGTACATCAAAACCGTAGGAAGACGATCACTTCACATCTACTAGAAACTAGTAACTCTGAACCACCAACAAACATCTTCTGTACATCTTTCTGATCACTACTGTCTCCCAAAGAGGGCTAGTCACATGTGTCCCTACATCTAAGATCTCAACAAGAATGTCTAATTTCTTACATGCTCACACAAAAGGAGGTATTCGCAGAAATTGCAAGTTCACATGTACACAACTGATAGTCTTCGGTCCTCTTGTTCTCAGACTGGTTCCTCAACAGAATCTGACTCTTCTAAACTTTTCTTAGAGCATCTCGTAACTTCAAAAACGCAGTTCTGAGCACACACAGACAACCATGCTGGAAAACCACCCAGACGCACACTGGCCCCAAACACACAAATCGTTTTACATTCACGGATACTGATCGGCTGTCTTGCATCGAAATCATAGGCTGAACCCCAACGGTCACCAACTAACACTTCTGAATTTCAGATTACTCATACGAGACCCCTACCTTGATCTTGCTAAAAGAACCAAGGTACTCATACCTACCTCTGACACCTCATCGGCCACCTTCAAACTTGCATGCTTGTTAACAACATACGGAAGTACAGACTCAGAACCAATCGGAAGAGGCAAACCCAAAACTGTACCAAGGGCTTATCTACTATAACATAGATACCACTCTAACTCCCACTCCTAGGTCTTCGCTTCTTTTCACCAACTATTGCCAGAGTTGATCACATCGTCCCTCATCCACAAGAGTCAACCCACATACACACCGTCTCAAACGGACAAATTGTACCTCAATCCCGGTACAACCATACCTCTCTAACTATGGTGGTGGACTCCCCTAACGTCGTCCACCTTTTAAGAAACTACAACTCCTACTTACCAAAGGGCAATTAAATAAACAACAACCTCAACAGTAAATCATACGAGATTGGGTTAGCAAGGCAAGGCTTCCAAGTGGCTCAAGTATGTTTCCCTCACTTAAAATCTCTTTTTCGTTGTAATAGTAGCAATGGGACTCTACTAAACATGTTTCAAACAAATCAGCACACATACATGTTCAACCAAGTATATAACAGGGCTTACTTGCTAAACAATCAAACACATGCGTACCATCAAACAACATATACTCTCAATCAAACAATCATACATTACAACATTCACGGAAAACAAGCAACATGCTTTTAAACAAACAATCATCATACTTGTCATACAAGCAGTCATACTTACAAAGCAAGCAAACACCGTGCATATCAATTCAAAACTTAAACTTACCTCACTTACCTGCCCAAGGTCTCGGTAACCTTAGGCTCTGATACCAACAAATGTAACCCCCTCGTCCCGGTCTGGCCGGATGACCGGTCCGAGTGGGCCACACGGGGAAAACCGAAGCGAAACCCAAAGGAGTTCCTCCTCGGTTAGCAACCCTAATTTTTTTTTTCATTTTAAACTCGTCATTTTAAACCCCCAACCACAAACAAACGCCCAAATTTTAATCTTAACTAAAGGCATATTAAATCCTATGTATTTTTCTCTTTGAACAGACCAACAACTCAAAACAGTGCAATACTAAGCAGAAGTTTCGAAACCTTGGGGAAGGGTTTCGAAACTTTTTGCTGGCAGAAACCCCTGGGACCAAAATTCTCCAAAGGTTTCGAAACCTTGGGGAAGGTTTCGGAACCTTTGACCAAAGTTTCGAAACCTACCCAAAGGTTTCGAAACTTTTGGTTGGCAGAATGCCCCGGAACCAAAATCTCACCAAAGGTTTCGAAACCTTGGGAAGGTTTCGGAACCTTTGACCAAAGTTTCGAAACCTACCCCAAAGGTTTCGAAACTTTGGGTTGGCAGAATGTCCTGGGACCAAATCCTCTGCAAAGGTTTCGAAACCTTACCCATGGTTTCGAAACCTTAGTGCAGGGAATCACATTCTGCTCAACCTAAGGACTTCCTAACCTTGCAAAACCCCAAAATCATACATGGACACGTATAGGAGCGTAAAAAGGGCCAAAGCATGCATCAACACTCACAAGACCCGCACATATGACCATTTCAACAAGCATACTTGAGCCATACATAGCAATAAACATAATTCAAGGCATCCATACTTAACATTCATACAAGAAGCAATTCATGCATATATGGACGTACAAGCATTTAGGATTCATGCCTTAGCAACCAAAACACGTAGACATTCATGGCATGTAATATAAGCAATATTTACAATATTACACAAGGCATCCAAGAATCAAACCAATATCAACATACATCAAACCTATCCCATTGCTTAACTATTACATTAATTTACTCAAAACTCATACATTGAGCTCACCAAAAGCAACACTTGGAGGCCTTTCCCTTGCCCATGCCACCCACAAGCTATTTATCTGCATTGTCGAACAAAAGAGAGCGTAAGCATAAAAGCTTAGTGAGGGTAAGCTCATAAAACAAACCTTCGACAATGCAGGGTCCAAGCACGAGCAACCATCATGATATTATACATGATTTTACCTTCGATTCACATGAGTCGTAAGTATAGGTGATGCATGAACATACTACCAAATTCATGCCATGCTCAACAACTTTATAGTTCAACATACAATGATACATAACTCAAAGTATTAGCCACATCACATATCGTATCACATTTCATATTACCTTGATACACATATCAATTCATATTATCATGTATGCATAATTTCATATTGGCATAAACATACTTTCTCTTATTGGCACCTAGCTATGACTCGAATACGCGGATAACATGTTGGAACGCATTTCCAACAACAACGTTACCTCGGTGGGATTCCACTCATCACCGGTCCTTGCATGTGCGGGATTCCACTCATCGCCACATGCCCTACGGATGGGATTCCACTCATCATCACGTAGAAATATATAAAAGCTTCCGGTGGAATATTACATCACCGTACTCCTCCTTGGTGCCTTAACGCCACCAAGGCCACGTATGTTTTGACTCAATTTGTGTGCACACTAATCCTAATGATCGATCATTGTACCCAAGCATACTAGTGCCAATTAAATCAAATTTCACAACCTTTGATGTTCAAGAGTCATAATATGGCATCTTACATCACATTAAGCTCAACATCAATTATCTCAACAACATAATATCATAATGTCATGTTCAAGAGTAATAATATGGCATCTTACATCATATTAAACTCAACATCATCATACACAATCACAATACAAACCACAAGCATAGCAATGCCTCAAACCATGTCCCAACAACATATATATCACATTATACATACCCAAATAATCAAGAGGCATAACATCAATTAAAGAGATCATCCAATGTCTCTAACTAAAGCTTAGGATTAGGCTACCACCCTAATCCTAACTCTAGGTGAGTCTACCAATCTCAACCTAGTCCACATGCTCGAACCAATTGCTCAAAACCATTTAAAATATTTTAACCACTCACCTCCACTCCAAGCTCAACTACCAAGCAACCATGGTCTTCAATCTTTTTCCGAAATTGCTCCCAAGGCTTCACCAATCCAAAATCAAGCTTCTAGACATCTCAACACAAGTAAAACAACCACAAATCAATTCATCAATTAAAGTAGTAAACCCGGAACACTAATCACACACCAAACTCAACATTTCAAACCATGAACAACCCCCAAAATCACCAAATCCGAGCAGCCCTTATACACAGCCCAAAACTTGTGATTTCAACACATTTAGCACATTCAAATGCTTCCAAAACAGCCCCCAACTATTACCCTAACACCAACCTTCAATTTCCAACACAAACCACACCAAAAACTCAAGTTTTTACAACCTTAAAACTAGCCTTAAGACCATACTACGAATTCTCATCCAAAATTAACCAAATTAACGTATGTTGTGTATTTCATAGTGCTTAAACAAACCCCCAAAACAATTTATCAAAACAAATTGAAAAACCCCATTGAAACCCCAAATTTCCACATGAACCCTAATTCCCAAAACACCACATTTTTGAAATCTAAAACAAAGGATAGATAGAGATTGAAAAGGAGATTAAGAAAATGTAATTACCTCTTAAAACGGGGTTGAAATCATGTGGCAAAATGATGGAATTGAAGCTAGGGTTTAGAGAGGTTTTAGGGATGGGGTTTCTTCCTTTTTTTGAAGTTGGAAAGAAGATGAAAAGAAGATGACAACTTTTAGTTAAAGTTGTCTAGCTTTTTAAAACTTTAGGGTCAAATTACCTCATAAGCCCTCCCATTTCTACAAAAGTTCAATTAGGTCATTATTTGAAGATGAAATGTTTTAATTTAGTTTTATTTGACTCGAACTAAAACCCGGCTAACTCCTAGCCCCAAAACACGGGTGTTACAACTCTCCCCCACTTAAGGAAATTTCGTCCCCGAAATTCATCGATCGCGGAGGGCCACTGAAACCTGCACCTCCACGCTTTCCTCTCTCACCACAACGTACTAACCAACTCGAAAGACTTACCACACAACACTTGCTATCTTACACTAAGATCTCAACTGATTCTTCAAGGCATGCCAATTTCAAACTCAACTCAATCTCTTCAACAAATATAGCACGGAACAGATCTGACTCACATTTCTGAATCATAGATACACGTAACACATCTCAAACCCCTTTCTAACTCTGGTGGTAACCGCAACAGATAACAACAGAACTAGCCCGATTCACAAACTCATACAATACTGCTTGAACACTTGACTCATAACTTTCTCTGACTGATCCTCTGTCTTCATCAATTAACCAAACACTATGCAGACGTCTTCAAAATTATTCTAGTTGAAATCTCGGATCTTTATTACTCACTTTTACTGCGAATCTTCCACGGATGCAACAAACTAGAAGAAAACTGAAGCTCAGTCTTGACACACTGGCAATTTACATACTTACTCTCATACTGAACCACATTATTCATCAACTCATTCCGGAAGTACTCATCTTCAACCCACAATACGTCTTCATACTACTCAGATGCAATACGAATGAACTACCGTGCGCTTAGGCCAAAACAATACATCTCAAAACACTAGGTCAGTCGGTACAACTATTCTGTCTCTGAAATGCAAAACTCTATCATCTCTGAAACTGTATTCTGAAGGTCTTCTTTCCGCTATGTCTTGCACGTGAGCTGCCAAGAATCTGTCTTGCAACTGTTTCTCATCAAACATTCTGACTCAAAGTAGTCTCAACCCGAAACTCGGCCACAAAACTACTATCATTTGATATACGAAATTCGGCAATTGCAACTCGTAACTCAACTACTAGTCTAACAGTAAATACAACTCGGAACATCGGTTGTTACGTACTCTCTCTTTAGATAGTACTCAATCTTGAGATCACAGTCTTCAAGCAATTCTAACTACTCAATCTGTCTTTCAATTTCTGTTCGAATCTTAGGTTAGAAAATTTTATTTTTGTATAAATTATATGTTTTCCTTTGTGGGTTTTCCATATCTTGTAAAAAAAAATTCAAAATCTCAAAATTTTTGATTCGAATATAAAATTTTTCAGTCGTATTTTTCTTTACTGTTTTGTTGTTGTTTTGTTTATTTTAATTTTGTTTCAAAAACCTAAGTGGGATTTATTATTGGATTGATTTCAACTATCAATGCATACACTTAATTTTAAAGTATACTTTCTTAATGTTTTTAGATGGCGGATCAAGCTAACAAAAAGCGTAAGGCCGTTCAAACCGGTGATTCGAGCATTCGTCCGAGTCTTGCTCTGCTTTTTCAGAAATCCCTTAAAACTCCAGAGATGCGAGCTTGCTTTTCTTATGTCAAGGATTTCGAAGTTCGTAGGGAACGTGTCATTGATCTTGATTTCCTCAATTCCGAGCGATTTCTATTACGTTATCTCGACCGTTTGAGTGAGTGGAATCTTATCTTTTTCTTGAGCATTCCGAATATTCGCTACAAACACATTGTACTCCTTTTTTACTCTAATGCTCGTTTTATTCATGATGAGACCAAAACCGAGATTATAGGAATTGAATCTTTCATTTTGGGCAAAAAGTTTGTTGTTAATGTTGCTCTCTTGGAGTCTATTTTTAAACTTAAAGATGAGGGTCTTGAGGATGAACGTCACTTTGGCACTTTCACCGGTCGGGCACTTACTTTGGATGTGCACGATCGCGTTCTTCACTTGATGGTTTCATGGTTCATTCGACCTTCCGGAGGCAAATACTCTAATATCCGTCAAACTGATCATTTTTGGCTTGAATGTTTCCGTAGAGGTGAGCGCCCTAATGTGCCTAAAATTATTTTTGCCGAGATAGTCAATAATATTAAGCTTATTGACACAAACGAGTTGAAGTCTTTTACCTATGGCACAATCTTGAGCTACATCTTTAATGAACTTGGTATTGATTGTACCTACGACTCTCCGGAACCTCGCAAGTCCAAGATTGGTGAGTCCTCCCTTCGCAAGTCCGGGTTTACATATGTGAATGATGTTTGGGAAAGAGTTGATAGAGAAGCTGTTCCTCCTCCCGTTGCTCCTCCACCGCAAGTTCAGGTTGGAAACAATGAAGCCCTCACGGCTCTCATTACCGAGCGGTTCAATGCTTTGGATACTAGCATTGCTTCGGGTTTTACTGCCATGGACAATCGTTTGAAAATTTCGAGGATCGTCTTCATACTCTTGAGACTTCCCATTCAAACTTGGATTTGTCCTTCTCTACTCTCTATGGGCAATGGACGAAGTTTCACCGTTCTCAAGTCAAGAGCGATGATGATACTTCGGATGATGATGACGAGGCCTAGGATCTTCATATCATATTATCTATGCATTTTAGGATTAAGTTTGCATCTTTATGTCTTCTTATGTTTTAGGAACCTATGCTTTTGATATTTTGTTTGGGATTTTATTATGAACTTAATGTTGTTTATGTTTTGGATATTTTGATATTATGAATTAATATTATGGTTGCTTATTAATGCTTATTGGTACTAATCCTTTGTCTTCTCTATGAGCTTTCATTATTCTTTTTGATCTAACAAAAAGGGGGAGAAGAAATTTAAGAGCCACAAACTAAAATTCATTTTAAATTTTAAAAGGTTTTTGAAAGCTTTACAACTTGGATTTCAAGTCAAACATTTTTTTAAAAACCTATCTTAAATTAAGGGGAGTTAGAATATTTTCAAAACTTTCAAAATTCTTAAAAATTCTAACTTTGGTTTTGTTATATCAAAAAGGGGGAGATTGTGAAACAAATATTTTAATTTTGATATAAAAACCTAAGGACTAAATTGAAAATGTCAAAACGAATTTTAAGTCCTCAAAATATCCCCATATAATTTTAAGATTATGCCCAAGTTAAAAACAAAGTTTTTTTCAAATATTTTTCTAAGTGTTTAAAGCTAAAACAGTGATTTTCAAGTCCTTGTTCGAAACGGCCTAAGGCGTTTCGAAACGTTTTCATCACTGCCAACTCCTGTTCCGAAACGTGTATCGAAACGGCTTAAGAACACTTGAACCCGTTTCGAAACGGTCTCTCACGTTTCGAAACTGTTCTTCATATTTGATTTGAAAAAGCATAACGGTTGCAATATTTTTGCTGAATTTTTAAAGATAAATAGGGTGTTTCGAAACGGGCTAAGGCTGTTTCGAAACGACCCTTGACAGTAGAAAAAACGTTTCGAAACGAAGCCAAGCGTTTCGAAACAGCTCTGAAGTCTAAATTGAAAAATATGACCGTTGAAGTTGTTTTTAACTGATTTTCTGAAAACCGTTAAGGTGTTTTGAAACGGGCTAAGACCGTTTCGAAACGACCCTTGACAGTGGAAAAAGTGTTTCGAAACGGCCTTAAGGCGTTTCGAAACGGGCTCTTAAATGCACCCCAACGGCTCTTTCTATTTTAGTCCGTTCCGAAACGGGTACCCCGCGTTTCGAAACGGGTACCCCGCGTTTCGAAACGGGTACCTCGCGTTTCAAAACGGGTTGTTGCATACTGCATTTATGGTGGTGAGATAACATCCCCAACGGCTCTATTGATGAGTGCAACAACCACAACGACCCTTGACAGTGGCAAAAGTGTTTCGAAACGGCCCTAAGGCGTTTCGAAACGGGCTCTTAAATGCACCTCAACGGCTCTTTCTATTTTAGTCCGTTCCGAAACGGGTACCCCGCGTTTCGAAACGGGTTGTTGCAGACTGCATTTATGGTGGTGAGATAACATCCCCAACGGCTCTATTGATGAGTGCAACAACCACAACGGCTAGAAATCAATGAGAAGGTATAAAAGAGACCTCTAAAAGCTCCAGAAACAACTATTGATCCAAAAGCAAACATCCAAACATCAAATCCAAGCAATTGTGCAAAAATCCCATTTTGTCTAGAAACCCCAATTGTAATTTTCATTCATATCTTATTCAATTGGGTTGAGTGCTTGTAATTGGGCTATTATTTGTATTGAGAGATATCTTATTAGCCAACAAATTCCTTTGTTCACTTGTGTGAGGATTGGGTTGATTTTTGGGTAGAAAAATCAACCGAAATTGTAAAGGGTTGCCTCCTTGTCCTAGAAAAGGGGAAGAGCAATTAGTGGAATTGTTGCAAATCCTTAGTGAAGCTAAGGTAGTGGATGTAGAGTTCATTTGGAACTTGAACCACTCTAAATCCCTTGTCTATCATTTTTTAATTTGCAATTTCCACCACAAAACTTTAAATTTCCAATTCACCCCCTCTTGGTCTATATCGATCTTGCGATCCACTCAACATAAAGGTTATAGAGAAGTGATCTCGAAGGACAAGCTAGTGAGGAAGTTGATCTACTCACTTCCTGACTCATGGGATTCCAAGAAGACCACCATCATCGAAGCAAAGAATTTGAAGGAGCTCAAGCTTGATGAGCTTATGAGTTCTTTGCTCACCCATGGGTTAATGATGTCCAATGGGAAGAAGAAGACAATCGAGCAAGGCCTTGACACGAATGTTGTTGCTCAAATCCTCCTCAAGCCAACAAGAAGAATTTAGTGAAAAGGAGAGTGAAGATGATGATAAAGAAGAAGAGATGGCCAAGATCTTCATGAAATTTGCTCGATTCATGAAATGCCAAAAAGAAAGATTCAAGACATGAATCGAATATGAAGAGGAAGGATCCCATTATATGTTTCGAGTGCAAGAAGCAGTGGCATACCAAGTACGATTGCCCTCGTTTCAACAAGAAAGGATCAAGCCATAAGAAGAAGTCATATGTGGCTACATGGTGTAATGAAGAGGACTCCACCGAAAATGAAGTAGCTCACCTTTATCTTAAGGCCATCGAAGAAGATTCAAGGGTAACTTATAACTCATCTAATTTAAATTCCTATACTTTTGATGAGTTACAAGAAGCATATGATGATTTGGTTTTGGAATTCAAGGCTTCATTTTCTAAAAATAAAAAGTTGCTTTCAAAGTTGAAAGTTGAAAATGAATTTCTTTCTAAAACCAATCTCGAACTTGAAGCAAGGTTTGAGGCTTTTGAGAAAAAGAATTTAGATTTACAAAACTTGCTTCTAAAAGTTCTAGAAGATCATTAAATAGAAATTGATGACCTCAAAAAGTTTTTGTTTAACAAAAATGTTCAAAAATGTGAAATTAGAGAATGCTCCAAATCTAATTTTGTTAAAACAAATTTTTATCAA
The DNA here is from genome assembly GCA_958450335.1 of Hibiscus tridactylites. Taxonomy (NCBI): domain Eukaryota; kingdom Viridiplantae; phylum Streptophyta; class Magnoliopsida; order Malvales; family Malvaceae; genus Hibiscus; species Hibiscus tridactylites. Next base: position 10,715,709 of record OY288286.1, read on the forward strand.
AGACAATCTAGTTCCTCTAGATTTTTTAATGGAAAACGTGTTAAAAACATTTGGGGTCCAAAAGGACTCATTGTTTCAAACAAAAATAATGAAATTGAAAAATGGATTTCTAAAGGGAGTAAATTATTTGGGACTAAATCTATTGGATCCAAACCAACTTGGATACTAAAAATCACTTGATTGTCTTTTATAGGTGTGCTTAAGAAATTGATGATCAAAGTCAAATCTTGGAAGTTCATGACCCACAAAGGAGAATGGTCATGTAACGACCCAAATTTCTGAGTCAACAAATGGGCGTTGACCCGAGTTATGGACCTTCGAGTTTGGTTATATAATTGGACCCATTGGGCCAAGTTTGGGCTTTAATGGATTAGAATTGGGTTGTTTGGGCTTGGGAAGTGACCAAAATGTAACAATGGTGAAAGTTGGAGGTTTTATGAGGTGAATATCCCTTCTAAAAAGTGATTGGCTGATCACTCTCCTTACCTTTGGAGTTCACGTGATTTAAGAGGGAAAAAAGGGCATGGGTTGTGATATCATTCATTTTCTCCTTCACCACCTCCTTTCATCTTTCATCTCAAAACCTCATAGCCACCAAGGTTAAAAATCCAAAATTTACCAATCATTTCTTCCACCCAAGGTCCAAGATTCAAATATGTTAATCTCCATCTCTCAAGCTTTAAGAAAAGTACATCATTGTGGAAAAAAGGTAATATTTGCATAGATGGGTTTTTGGGAAGTTTAAGGCTTTAGGAAGATTTCTCTTGATCTTAAGGTTGTAGCTTTGTAACAAACTACTCCACGATATATAATCCACATTTTGATTCAGATTTCATGTTTGTGTGGAAAACGATGGAAAAGGTTGGAGGTCTTTTGCAAGCTTGAGGTTTGGAGAAAGTGGGAGAAAGATGAGTAGAAGCTTGGGTTTGAGATTCTTGCTTAAGGTTAGTACACTACTAACTCCCTTGTATTCTTAGAAATCATCAATGTGATTACCTTGTAGTTAGATTGATAAATTGGTTGTTTGAATGTTTGAGTCTTTGAGTTTTAATCCACTAAGGAAAGATATGATAATGAGAAATCTAAATAATAAGGTCCTAATTAATAAAAGATATTGATTCTTGGTCCAATACTTCAAAAATTATGGAAATATCTATAAAAGTGGGCTTTTATCTCAAATTTGATTCAAAAATTCAGATTCTTCACGTTAAAAACCAGACCCGCATCAGTCACAAGGCATAGTCACGCCTTATCGAGAGCGAGCTTCTGCCCATTCCTACTTTCTTCCAAACCACTTTATTTTCACATAGGAAGCTAAAAACATGCTTTTGAGTTGATTCCCACCATGTCATCCATATTTCACCTCATAAATCAAAACAAACATAATTTCACAATTAAGAAAATAATATAACTAGAATCTGGAGGGATTAATCACAAGAAAGTGTATAATTATAACCTATCAGTCTTCATTAATGGCAAATCTTAAATTTGATTTTAATAGGGTTTAAAATGGTAGGAAACCACTTAAGCTACCTTCCATAAATTTTATGTTCGTTTTGGGTTCTTGCTTTTAGGTTTTTGGGCGACTTGTTTGGAATTGCAACCATATAGATCCTTGGTGGATCGTGTGTTGTTACGTACCAAGTGCGGGCACTTATGTGGTTGAGTCACCTTTAATTGATGGGATTTGGATATCCAGTGAGAATTAGAGTGTGTTGCAACACCATGGTTGAAGATTCCTTAATGGAGGATCTAGATGCTTTGTGGACACGGACCTTATTCGAAGATGCTTGATGAGAGGTTTCGAGCATGGGTGTATCATCCCGATGCTTTGTGGTCGCAAGCCTCACCCCATAGAGTGTAGGATCCCAATGCTTGGCGGGCCTCACTCAGAGTGTATGATCCCGATGCTTTGTGAACGCGGGCATCGCTCTAGGTTTGTGGTATGAGTTTGTGTGCTTTTGCTTGATTGATCTGGTGAGATCCCGAGTATGGTTGAACCTTGTGTGCCATGTTTGATGTGTTGTTGTTGAGAGCACGTGTTTAGGCAACTAGTGATAGCACCCCATGTTTATTCATTTATCATTTTGCTCGTACTGTCTTGCATGCTTATGTTTATGACTAGCATGAAGTATAGTAGTGTAGATGTGTATCATTGAGCTTTGTAAGCTCAACGCTCAGAATCGTTGTTTTCGCGTGTAGGTTGATTGTGAGATCGAGAAGTACTATTAGTTCAGGATTCCAGCATGTGGTGTTTCCAGAGTATGATACTTGGGTTTAGTGGGCTATGTATTCATAAGACCTAACGTGGTCAAGTCTGTAATTTCTTACATTGTGTCAATTTTTTAATTTCCATAGCTTTCGTACCAAACACCTTAAAACCAATTCACCCCCCTTTTGGCTATCTCGGTTGATTGATTGAGCCTTCCAACAGTAAACTACTAAATAAGTGAATTTGACTGATCAATCCTCTAAACGAGATTCAATCCTCTATCTTAGCTCAAAACTTTCTTTACCAAGCAGAGCTCATATCAAAATTCAGTAAATTGAATAAATATTGAGTATTATTTAAAAAAAACTTCACTTATCATTTAAAGAAAAATAACAATATTTTTCATGCCTTAAATTTTCTTACTTGGAGTAGAACAAATAAATTTTTCTAAAATCAAATATCTAAATTTTCAAACAAAACAAACATCTTAACTCAAGCTACCACGCATCTTTGGGGGATTTTTTTAGGAAAACACTTTGATACATGAATTTCTGTTTGAGCTTTAAGAGTTTAGTTTAGATTATAAGGCTTATAATTTAGGGTTTAAATTTGAGTTTAGGGTTTATTGTTTAGAGTCTAGGATTTAGAGATATAGATTTTAGATTTTATAGTTTAAATATGAAAGATTGTGTAAACTTTTTTCACACAACTTATATATCATATAACCCATTTTTAATGTACAAACTAAAGTTATTTCTCGATTCTATTTGGAATTTAAAATTAATTAAATAATTCATTTTAAAAATTTTAAAATATAATTATCTTAGTTTTTAAAAATAAAAGGTCCGAATGTGAAAAAAAATAGTTCATACAATCATAAAACACAACCCATCAACACAAAAGAATGTCATTCCTTCGAACAAAAGAAGAAAACATAGCACAAAGAAAGAAGATCTATCACTATACATGTGGTTCCTAGAGACTGTATCCATATATCATAAATATAATGTTTGTGTCTCCTCCTACTTGTCATTAATAAGGTTTCAATTTTTTTCTGCAAATTTTTGATTTTTCTACCTTTTTCTTTTTTTTTTAGACAAAGTAGTACAACATTTAAAATAATAATGACCAAACTTATGGCATTTAAAACATTCTATCTTTATCTTTTAAATTATTGATATTATTTTCTTCCTTTATCATCTGGTCTGGCATGCATGTCACCATATTAATTCTAACTATCTACTTTAATATCCTAATCATGTATCCTTCTTCTTGCAATTGAACAACACTTAACAAGTTATTTTATGAAGTAGGCACAAAGAAAACATTTGAAATTGATTTTACAAAATCATTCTTGGTTCTTATACTAGTCGCATTTTATCAATAAATCAATACTAGATTTATTTCTCAAAGACACAAAATCAATAAAAACATTTGAAATTGGTTGGGAATGTATTCAATGGAACGAACTATTGCAGAAGCTGACAATTTCAAGTCTAGTACTATTGAGCAAGATTGGGTCAAGTGAGAGGGTGCGACTGATGGTGGGTTGAGATCCTTGCTTGGGGAAGGGATTTCTCCTAATCTGTTTTGGAAGAGAAATGTTTGGCTAGGCATGGCGCCTCCTAAGATCAAAGTCTTTGATGTGGGGTTGTGTTCCAGTGAAAGTCGAACTATCAAAGAGAGGTATTGTTACGGGCAACAACCTTGACTGTTCCTTATTCAAGGAGTTTCCAGAATCTGTTATGCATATGTTCTTTAGTTGCAAACATTCTTGGCAGCTTTGGATGAGTTTCTATCGCATTGTAGGGTTGAAAATATTTTACAGTAGTAATTGTGACGATTATATTTTTCACAAATAAATTTTCACTATAAGTATATAATTGTGACAAAAAGTTCATTGTCACTAAAACTTTGACATATGATTGTGACGATATGTGAAGTGGTCACTATTATTTGATATTTGTTGTTACAATGAAATTACTTGTCACTTAAAGTTTCTTTTTGTTGTGATAAATTTTGTCACAAATAAAAAAAGTAATGACAAATTAGACATTGTCACAATGATAAATTTATTTTTATAATTATAAAAAATTAAAGTTATCATAAACTAGTTTGTCAAAAGGTAAAATATTTCTATAGTCCATACTATGTGTAAATTGTTGTTTTAGTCAATCTATTTTGATTAACTTTAGTCTCTATATTTTTCAAAATTTAAAATTTTAATCCTAATCCTAACGGGACACCCACAATATGACTAAATTACAAGGACTAAAATGATCAAATTAAAGAACAAAAATTAAATAAGCAACTTATGTATAACAAATTAGCTAAAATGAAAATTTTACTTAACATATTTAAATACTATCATTCATGTCAGATCGAAAATTCAAAATTTAAAAAGTATAGAAATTTAAAGTGACCAAATTAGAGTACAAAGACTACTATGTGATTTTAGCTTAATATATGATATAATTTTATTTTATTTTTGAAAATTTTAAAAGATATAATTCCATTTTTGATTAGTTTTTCTTCAAAAAAATCTAAATAGTTTCTTCAACATACGTACTTCGTATAAGAAACCATAGAAAAATTAGTTAAATTATTATTATAATAATTAGTGTTATAATTAATAAATATTTTTAAAATAAATAAAATTAATTTCAATTACAATTAAACTTAAATATTATTTTTCTTTCAAAAAATTATTAAATTTTTTACCTAGCCTAGTGGATAAGTATTGCACTCTCGCCCTAAAGGTTCTAAGTTCGATCCTTCTTAAAGCCAGACATTGCATTTATTTACTAAAAATTGATATATGAATATGCTACATCATTTATAATTTATTTACTAAAAATTGATATATGAATATGCTACATCATTTATAATTAAATTTCAGGTACAATTAGTGATTCGTTTCAACCCTAAATAAAATGGTTACAACTAAAAATATAATTAAATTTTTATTATTGACAGTGACGAAATATTTTAGACACTATTTAAATATGTATTTGTGATAAAATATTTGTCACTAGTAAGAATAGCATTAATGTCTAAATTTTAGTCACTATTAAAAATCATTTGTGTCAAATAGTGTGGTCATAAAAAAATATAACTATTGTGATGAAATACATGAAAGTTGTCACTAATATAATAGTGACAGAGTTATTAGTGACGACTGATGACGACTCAGAAAAATAGTCATTGTAAATTTCAGTGACTAAATTTAACACTTTTTGTGACTATTTTAAATGTCACTAAAAATGCATTTTCTTGTAGTGTTGGTGATGGATCTGTCTTTGGCTTCGAAGCTTTGTTATAATAGGATTAAACCAAAAATCGTTCAACGTTGGGTTCCCCCTTATGAGGGTTTTCTGAAATACAGTGTAGAAGGCTCAACGGCGGAAGATGGCTCGAAATGTGGGATAGGTGGGCTGCTCAGGAACTCGAATGGTGATATTCTGACTACGTTCTTGACTTCTTATGGGATTGGCCCTCCTGCACTGACTGAACTAGAGGTCGTAAGATTTGGCATCCAAAACTTTCTACAGTCAATATGGTGTAATAGCCATAGGTTAATTATTGAGACTAATTGTAAGCTAGTGACAGATTGGGCTTATGAGAGGATCGATGCTCCGAGTATGTTTTCGAATTTGGTGACTGAACTGATTGAAATCGTCAAAGGCAGAGGTATAATTGTTCGATTCATTCCCCATGGCTGCAATAACGAGGCCCTTTTACTTAAAAAAGGTAAACTACACAGATAACCACTGAACTATGGGTTTGATGTTAAAATGACCATTATATTATTTTTTGCCGTAAATGCATCACACAACTATTTAAATGGTTCCATTTTAGCTACACGCCGTTAAAAACCGAAAAAGTTGACAGAACTGTTAAAAAATTGGTATAATTACACATTTGGTCCTCTATATTTATACAATATATTAATTTAGTCATAATTTTAATCTAATAAAATAAATTAATTATTCAATAAGATGGTGACACATGTCACCACCAATTAGAAGTGGAAAATGTTAAAATGAAGATTGCTTTTAAGGGGAATCAAACCTGGGACATTAGAATGCAAGGGGCAGGTCTTACCACTAAGCCAAGCACTTTTTTTTTGCTATGAAATACAGTTTTTTGTAATTTAAAAGTTATTGCACCTTATCTTGTTGAGTAACAAAATCCCAATCATCAACCAGCTGCTTCTTTAGGGTTGATGGAACTTGGATCTTGACAAGCTTTTCTAGGGACGAGTTGTGTTTCTAACAATTATTAAAACACATGTTAAAATGCAAAAACAGAGGGTGAGAAGTAAGAACCAATGGATATCATTATACAAACCAGACCTCAACACCTGAGTCACTCTTTCTCTTCCTCCCTTTTGGCGTTGCAGCAAATGTAAAACATTAACCACTAATAGAAAAGGTTAACGACTTCGCAAGCAGTCACAATATTACTTAAGATTGAAAGTAGGCAAAATATTTGAAGGGAATGCTGAAGCAGACCATTAGGAGTCAAAGTTCACTCAGTTTACTATCACATATGAATGTGAAATATTCAATACAGACAATGAGACCATTAATGCAATTGCAAGAGCTTGTGAAAACCTTTTCTCCCACCTTTTTCCAGAACTCTGATTCTAATATGTTATCAAGGAAATAGAAACAAACAAATGCAATTAAAAAGTCATGCCCATTCGATCTCATGATAAGTATACAACTCTTTAAGTTTAGACACCATAGATGATAGAATTAGGAAGTTACGAGAATATCAAGATTAAGAAAAGTGTTCTATAGGACCCCCTTAGGAAGGATAGGAATACACTAACAGTAAGAATATTTACTCCACAAATGAAATAAAATAACATATAAAGACAGTAAAATACTAACGACTGTATTTCATAGCCCAAAAAAGTTCTTAGCCTAGTGGCAAGCACTTGCCCCTTTCATTCCAATGTCTCAACTTCAATTCCCATTGAAAGCAATCTTTATTTTAACATTTTCTACCTCCAATTGGGCGTGACACGTGTCACCACCTGATTGGAGTTGGAAAATTAATTAAATAAATTAAATATAAATAATTAAAGACTTCCAATAAGGTGGTGACACGTGTCACCACCTTATTAAATAATTAATTTATTTTATTAGATTAAAATTATGACTAAATTGATATGTTGTATAAATATAGAGGACGAAATGTGTAATTATACCAATTTTTTTAACAGTTCCGTCAACTTTTTCATTTTTTTAACGGCGTGTGGCTAAAATTGAACCATTTAAATAGTTGTGTGGTGCATTTGTGGCAAAAAATAATATAGTGGTCATTTTGACACCAAACCTATAGTTTAGTGGTCATCTGTGTAGTTTACCCTTAAAAAAAGACACATTAGTGTGAATGTCTTCGTCTAGATAAGAGAAAAAAGATCTATCACTACACATGTGGTTGCTACAGACTGTATCCATATATCATAAATATGATTTTTGTGGCTCCTCCTACTTTTCATGAATTGTCATCAATAAGGTTACAACTTTTTTTCTGCAAATTTTGAATTTTCTACCCTTTACTTCTTTAGACAAAGTAGTAAAACATTTAGAATGATAATGACCAAACTTATACATTTAAAAACATTATACCTTTGTGTTTTCAAATTATTGATCTTATTTTCTTCCTTTATCATATAGTATGGCATGCATGTCACCATCTTAATTCCAACTATCTACTTTGATTCTTTCACTTCCTCGACCTATGTTATTTTTTTAAAAGAAAGAGCTGAAGCCTTCAAACTTTTCTTCGTTGGGGTAGAAGTTGTAACAACCCAGTTTTTAGGTTAGTGAATCGGGTCTCGGACTCGGGTTATAGGCCTTTATTTTAGATGCCCAAGATGAGGTTGTTAGGTTCATTGTATTGAGGGAGAAGGTTTGAAATTTAAATAGTGGGGAAAAGGAGATAAGGGAAAGAAAAAGAAAAAAATAGGTGGTGTGGAAGAGAGAAGAGGAAAGAGAAAAAGGTTAAGAGGGAGGTTTAACCTTAAATTTTTGGAGATCAGGTCATCCGTTGTCGACACCTCCACCGCTATTGTGTTCATCTCGTCGAGACAAGTTCATTGGTACCAGCGGCACCACCATCGAAGTCACCGTCGGGGGGTGAGAGAGAGGAAGTTTTGGGTTGTTGTATTAAAGGGGTTAGAGTGCTCAAAACGAAGAACGAAGGCCACCATCGAAATCACTAGCTCGAGGACAGTCAGCCAATGAAAATTGGTCGTCGTCCGACGCTAGAGGCCACCGCACGCGCCACACCCACCAATGTCTGCGCGTGGGCGTGCTCCTGCAGCCGGTTGGAGCTTGTTAGCCGGTTAGGCCAGCCGCCAAGCCGGCCTATTAAATTAGTCTAGACCGTTGACCGCTGAGCCGTGCCGCCGTTGAACGAGTGTTGACCGATGACCAGGCGTTGACCGTTGACTTTTTGACTCATGTTAACTTTTTTAAGGGATCATACTTGGAGGTTTCTCGACGTTCTATGTCCGTTTCGCCAAATTCAAACTTGGTAAGCTATTTTTACGCGTTTGACCTTATGGATTAGTTAGTGAATGAAGTTAATTAGTAATTGTGGTATTCGTATATTGATAAGGTTTGGTGGACTTGAATATTGGAATCAAAAAGATATTTGAAGGATCTTGGATGGGGATTTATTGCTTTGACTTAATGTTAGTACACCTCGAATTCCTATTGCTTCATGAGCATCATAAATGTGATTGCGTGTGATAGTATATGCAAAATATGTAGATGATGAATATGCATGTATGGAGACTGATAGTATGAGACTCAATATTTATGAGATGCATAATGATGTTACGGATATGATGGGACTCATGGAGGCTTTAAACACCATGTAGGATCGTTTGAGATGCTCGTATGATTATTTGATGATTGTTTGATTGATTAAAGTAATTGTGATGTCTTGTATGCTTGTTCAAATAGATTGATGAGATTTTATGGGAATTATGCTTAAAGGTTAAATAATCGATTAAATGATTATGGAACTAGTAATTAACATTAATTCGGTAAATGCTTCAGTAAATAAACTCTAATGACTTTCATAAGCTTTAGAGATTGAATAAAGCATGGTAATATCGTATTTCAAGGAAATGGTACGAACTCGTGAATATGATATCGGTATGAGCTTTGGTCGTACCCGTACGCGATTGGGGGTTGTATCGGTACATGTTGACCCATACCGGTACTTTTGGAAATCTAGGATTTCCAGTAAGCAACATTTGTATCGGTAAGCGTCTGAGTATCGACACCCAGGGGTACCGTACTGATAATCGTGTTCAAGTATTGATACTCATTGAATAGAATAATCTATATTGCAAATAAAAAGATAGGAATTGAATTGTGATGTTAGTGAGATAATATGGATTAACAAGTTGGTAAACTTAAATTGGGTGACTTGTTATAATATCAACTATAAGAGATCCTTGGTGGATCGAGTGTGTCGCGTACCGCATGGTAATCGTGTCGATGCTGTGTGCGGTTTGGATTCTTGGTTGGTTGTGTCACCTTTGTTTGATAGGATCCATATACCCAGAGAAAGAGTGTTGCAACATCATGGTTAGAGATGTCGAATGTAAATTCCCAACGTTGTATCACATCGGGCCTCATTCGATGATACTCAATGAGAGATGTTGAGTATGGGTGTATGTTCACAAGGTTATGTGACACCGGCCCTCACTCAGAGAGAGTGTATGTTTCCGAGGCCGTGAGACACCAGGCCTCACTTAGAGTGTACGTTCCCGAGGTTGTGTGACACTGGGCCTCACTCTAGGTTTGTAGTTATGACATTGTGTGTTTCGCCTAGATGATATGGTGGGATCCCGAGTAGGGTTAGGCTTTGTGTGCCATGTATGATGCTTTGCATGATGAGATCATGTGTTTAGGTGACCAGTGGTAGCGCCACGTCTTTATTTATCTCTCTTTATTGCTCGTACTAGCTTGCATGCCTATTTTTATAATTAGCATGAAGTATAGTAGAGTAGATGTGTACCATTGAGCTTTGTAAGCTTATCACTTAGAATCATTGTTTTCGTGCGTAAGTTGATCGTTAGATCGAAGAACATTATCGGTATGTGATTCTAGCTTGTGGTGGTCTATAGAGTACAATACTTGTATTTAGTGGGCTATGTATTCATAGTACGTTACGTGATGGAGTCTGTAATCTTTATTTTTGAAATTGTATTAATCAAATCGAATGTTCAAATATTTTAAATTTAAATTGAAGCTCTTTTTACTGTTTTGATTATTTAATTATATTTTCAATTGTTGGCTTTAAATATTTTTAAGAAATACTTTGTTGGGCTAAACCCAGTTTGAACACTTTTAGTGATTTAGGTTGGGCTTTAGACTCAAATGTGACACCAAGGTCAAATGTGTTACATTTAGTGGTATTAGAGCTTAGGTTTAGCCAGTTCTATTAAACTTCAAGGTGGTATAGGTCTTTTAGTAAGGTGTCTAGTGAATACAAGCCCTTAAATTAAGTGCGTACCTCTTAAGATTGGAATCCTGATGGCGTCCAATGTTTCGATGCTAAGATGGTTACGATCGTGGTCGTAAGGGTCGAGTTATATGTGGAGCCACTAATAGGAGCGATTTCATGGGCGAGGTCGCCCTATATTGTGGAGATGCGGTTAGTTGAATAATGTTGGGGTCGAGGATTTGTCCTCCTCCCGCCACCTGAATAGTGTCTTCGTTGAGCATGGTGGTCACTCTAAAGTCTTCGGATACGTTACGAGATTTTGTGGCAAATAATCTTCATCGTTATGCATGAATAACATTTGTGTTGCGGGTATGGATAAATCGTTCTCGAAACCGATCAGTTGATGAACATTGGTTGGAGGAAGCTTTGTTTGCTTAAAATGAGTCTCGTTGAAACTTGGGAAGTATCATCTCCCTTCTCAAATGCATTTCTCAGAGATAGTGGATTTGGGATCCACTAGTTTATTAGAGTGTGATAGAAGTTAGACGTTCTACAGGTTTGATAGAGCTATTTTCTTGAGAGTTGTTGCTCCTTGGAAATTGGTTTGGTTAATCAAGTACGACGCTAGCCTGTAATGTCTAGAGTTGTACTCGAGGCTTTGAGACCTCGAGGAAACCCACCCTTTGGTAATGAGAATGTTGAACAATTGCTCATCTACCGTAATTTTCGTAGAGGTTATTTAGAGAATGTCAAACCAGGGTTGTGGGGTATGTTTAACTATTTTGCATAAGCCAATGTGTGTAGTTCGATGATCGAGAGTTTTCAGATTATCAGAGTGGATGTTTATGCTTCTTGAATGAGTCGTCAGGACTTTCTCCCTGTCAAGAACATGACTAGATGTTGAGCTAAGGTCGAGTTATACATCAGTGCCCATCGCCCTTGTTAAAGGATACCAACCCAATTGTAAAAGTTAGAGATTTAATTGCAAAGGTGCAGCTCGAATGAGTGTTCTTTTGTCTAAGTGTTTCACCCAAGGGAGAACCGAGCTTGTTCGCTAGTAAGAAGTTGGTCTGTTGGGGGTGATACTTAAATCATTGCTAGTCCGTTAAGTGGAAGTGAGAGACTGTTACTTGTAATCTATGGTGGATGACTCGTTTAGCCGATTGTGAAGTACCCTTATGTTTTTTTGGGTTTCGTTCGAGAATTAAGATGGTTGCGACTAAAGTGTTAGAGGCTTGTAGTTTCGAAATGAATTTTGGAATGAAGATTTCTCTCTTTAGGGCGTGTCATGGTAACATTTGATGTCTATAGTGATGTTTGAGGTGTTTCGGCGATAATATGGTGGGGGCACCATATTGTCTCTCGAATATAAGTTCGATGCTTTGTGTGACACGTGTGAAGGTATAAGGAATATGGAAATATGAGCGTTGGCGAGATAATCACCTTGTGTGTGGGTGTGGTTAGTTACCATGTGATCAGTTAAGGAAGCAAGGGTTTGAGACTTCATAAATTCTTTTGATTTGTATTACAGTTTCCTTAGAACGAGCCGATGAACATTGGTGGAAACCCGAGTTTTGTGAGACTGTTTTGTTGTGATTGTGGTGTTGACTCGATTAAAGTAGAGTATGAATTTGAGATCTTCAATGATGTTTTTTTGTAATGTCAGGGCTATATTTTTGTGCAATAAGAGGGAAGGGTGTGCCTACCCCAACAGTGTGAAGTTTTAGGTACTTAGTCTTTAAGGAATTTGAGATTTGGACAACAACGTGAGTCAAAGTAATTAAGAGTTGTTGATCGTGTGATCGATCATCACGTAAGTAAAATGAACTTGATAAGTGATGGGTTGTATGAAGTTAGTTCGGGTTAGAGTATCATGCTACCTATGCGGGGTAGTCAAGGATCGCAAGTAACGATACTAGCTCCATGTAGTACCGGTACCCATGTGTTTCATTAGTTAAGCTTCGAGTTAAGGATTGATTTTCTTTGGAAACTGCGAGAAGTAGCATCTGATTCAAATTAAGAGGACACAATGTTGTGATTAGATTTAGGTCTGATGGTTTTTGATGGACTTTGAGATCTAGTTGTAGGTGTTTTAGAGAAATATGTGTCAAGGTAAGAGGTTCTTCTTATATAGTAAAATGGTCAATATAGGGTACATTTTGAGACGACAATTTTTAGCAAACTTTCGTCGCGTGTTTTTAGAGGCAGTGTGGAGTTGTGTGCTTGAGATGGTGATAATTGTTTGACTTGCCATCAGTTGGGAGTCTAACATTGAGTTCTTTAGAGTTGTTTTGATGCTTCGATGTTCCTTTATGGAAAATTAAATAGATGACTGTGAATCTAGTAAAGGATTGTGAGTGCACAATTTTGAGGAGATTTTGTTGAGCAATAGTATTTTCTTCGGTAAGTATTGTTTGATATTTTTGGTGGTAAATATGCTTGGATTGTTTGTGGGTTAGGTTGTACGACAGTGCAGTGTGTACATGCTACATTTTGACGCGAGATTCGAGGTTTGTGATGGAACCTTATCCCTTGGTGAGATTTCATGTGATGAAAGATCCGAACGAGGGTATAGATGACGTGTTTATGGGGCACATTATAGTTTAGAGTGTAAGACTCTTGCGTGAACTGAGTTATTGGGAGCTACTTTAGTTGCCGATATGAGTTATCATGCCGAGTTTAAGGTAAGTGCTTGAGGCATGTTGACACGTCGTTCATTTTTAGAAGTCTTGCACTGGGCAAGAAATGATATTGATAAGGGATGACATTAGGGTTAAAGTCTCCTTCAGGGAGCCACCATAAGAGGGATCGCTTTGGTTTGGTTACAATGGTTGTGTAACCTTATGTCCTTTTTGACCGTGTGAGATTGTGGAAAGATTTTGTTGTGCGGAAATCTTTTGGGTTCTACAACATAAGTTAAGTTTCTTTGACGACGTATTCGTGTAACAGTTTTTTCAGGGTACTGTTGGGTTTTTCTTGTCGCCTGTAATGTACTGAGCTAAGATGGATTCCTTCTTAGAGAAATAAACAGTTGAGATTATGTTTGTATCGTTAAAAGACAATGGTAATAATTGACAAATGTTGTGAGAGATCAGAGTAGCGCAGCGGGAATTATTTAAAATCTAGGAAGAGTTATTTAAGTTTCATCATCTTCTTTTGATTTATGGATACAAATTTTGAGGATGTAATTTTCTTTAAGGATGGGTGAGTTGTAAAGACCCAATTTTCAGGTTAGTGAATCGGGCCTGAGACACAGGTTATGGCCCTTTATTTTAGGATCCCAAGATGAGGTTGTTAGGTTGAGCCCATTATATTGAGGGAGAAAGTTTGAAATTTAAATAGAGGGGAAAAAGAGATAATGGGGAAGAAAAAGAAAAAAGTGAAAATTGGGTGGTGTAGGAGAGAGAAGATAAAAAAGAGAAAAAGGTTAAGAGGGAGATTTAATCTCTAATCTACGGAGATTCGATCATCCGTTGTTGACACCTCCACCGTCATTGTTTTCATCTCGTCGAGACGAGTTCACCGGTACCAGCAGCATCACAATCGGAGTCACCGTATAAGAGGTGAGAGAAGAAGTTTCAGGTTGTTGAGTTGAGGGGGTTAGAGTTCTCAAACGAAGAACAAAGGTCACCATCGAAATCACCAGCTCAAGGACAGTCGGACTTTAAAATTTGGTTGTTGTCCGCCACACGCGCAGCCGCCTGCGCGTGGGCATGCTCTAGCATCCGGTTGGAGCTTGTTAGCCGACTAGACCAAGCCGACTTGTTAAGCCGGTACAAACTGTTGACCGCCTAGCTGAGCGGCCATTGACCACCGAGTTAAGCTGCTATTAATCGTTGTCGTCGAGCTTCCGTTGACCGCTGCCGAGCCGACGTTGACCATTGACTTTTTTACGTGGGTTGACTTTTTCCAAGGGACCCTAACTATGGGTTTCTCAACGTTCTAAGTCTGTTGGCGTAGTCCATTTCGCCAAATTCATACTTGGTAATCTATTTTTACGTGTTTGACCTTGTGGATTAGTTGCTGAATGAAGTTAATTAGTAATTGTGTATTCGTATATTTATGAGGTTTGGTGAACTCGAATATTGGAATCAAAGAGGTGTTTGGAGGAGCTTGGATGGAGACTTATCGCTTTGGCTTAAGATTAGTCCACCTCGAACTCCTATTGCTTCATAACATCATAAATGTAATTGCTTTGCGTGTTAGTATCTGTAAAATAGATAGACGATGAATATGCATGTGTGGAGACCGATAGTATGAGACTCGACATTTATGAGATGCATAATGATGTTACAGATATGATGGGACTCATGGAGGCTTTAGAGATCATGTAGGGTCATTTGAGATGCTCGTATCATTATTTGATGATTGTTTGATTTATTGAAATAATTCTGATGTCTTGTATGCTTGTTCGAATAGATTGATGAGATTTGATGGGAATTATGCTTAAGGGTTAATTACTCTATTAAATGATTATGGAACCGATAATTAATATTAATTGGGTGAATGCTTTAGTAAACAAACTCTAATGACTTTCATAAGATTTAGGAATCGAATAAAGCGTGGGAATATCATATTGTGAGGAAATGGTACAAACCCGTGAATAGGGTATCGGAACAAGTTTTGGTCGTACCGGTACGCGATTAGGGGTCGTATCGGTACGGGTCGACCCAAACCAGTACTTGTGGAAATCTAAGATATCTAGTAAGCAACATCTGTATCGATACACATGTGAGTACCAGTACCCAAGGGTACCATATCGGTTCTCGTGTTCAAGCATCAGTACCCATTGAACGAAATAATCTATAATGCAAATAAAAAGATGGGAATTAACTTGGGATGTTAATGAGATAATATGGATTAATAAGATAATGAATGAAAATGATTAATGTACTCTTCCATATTGTATTAACAAGTTGGTAAACTTAAATTGGGTGACTTGTTATAATAGCAACCATATGATATCCTTGGTGGATCGAATGTGGTGTGTGCTGCATGGTAATCGTGTCGATGTTGTGTGCGGTTTGGATTCTTGGTTGGTTGAGTCACCTTTGTTTGGTGGGATATGGATACCTGGAGGAAGAGTGTTGCAACACCATGGTTAGAGATATTGAATGTACATTCCCAACGCTTTGTGACACCATGACTCATTCGACGATACTCGAGGAGAGATGTCGAGTATGGGTGTACGTTCCTAAGGCTATGTGACACCGAGCCTCACCCAAAGAGAGTGTATGTTCCTGAGGCTGTGTGACACCTGGCCTCACTTAGAGTGTACATTCCCGAGGATGTGTGACACTGGGCCTCACTCTAGGTTTGTGGTTATGACATTGTGTGTTTCGCTCGAATGATCCAGTAGGATCCTGAGTATGGTTGGATCCTGTGTGCCATGTATGATAATTTGCATGTGTTTAGGCGACTAGTGGTAGTGCCACATATTTATTTATCTATCTTTATTGCTCATACTAGCTTGCATGATTATGTTTATGATTAGCTTGAAGTATAGTAGAGTAGATGTGCACCATTGAGCTTTGTAAGCTCAACGCTCGGAATCGTTGTTTTTGTGCGTAGGTTGATCGTTGGATCATGGGAGCGAGGAACATTATTAGTACGATATTCTAGCATGTGGTGGTCTTAAGAGAACAATACTTGTGTTTAGTGGGCTATGTATTCATAGGACCTTATGTGATGGAGTCTGTAATCTTTATTTTTGAAATTGTATTAATCAAATCTAATGTTCAAATATTTTAAATTTAAATTGGAGCTCATTTGTACCATTTTGATTATTTAACTATATTTTCAAACATTGGCTTTAAATGTTTTTGAGAAATACATTGTTGGGTTAAACCCAGTTTGAGAAAATTTAAGGTTTTAGGTTGGGCTTGATGCCCAAATATGACATGTGGATCGAAAGTATTACAGAAGTTGTGTTTATCTTTTGTTTCATAGACCAACAAGGAACTTTGAAGATCATAAGGGTGAGACCATCAATGTCATTGGATTCTTCAATAGAGTAGACAACATAATCATAGTTTAGTGACAAGGATCGCGCTATCTTCTCCATAATGGATGTGTCAACCATCATCTCACCATGAAATCTAGGGATGTGAAAAACTGACCCGACCTGGTAACCTGCCTGAAACCCGATTGAGTCAGAACCTGGTTTGACCCGAGAACTCAATGACCCGAACCCGACCTGCACCCGACTGAAACGAACCCGAACCCGAATTCGACCTGTTACTGTAGTAACCGAACCCGACCTGCACCTGACCGAAACGAACCCGAACCCGAATTCGACCTGTTACTGTAGTAACCGAACCCGACCTGCACCCGACCGAAACGAACCCGAACCCGAGACTGACCTGCCAAATAACCGATTTAACCCGACCTGTTTGAACCCGACCTGTTTTGAAACTGACCTGTTTTGAACCCGACCTGTTCTTGACCTGAATTGATATTGACCTGAACTGATATTGTTATTTGATTTGCTGATAAATAATAAAACTATCATTTAAGAATATACTTGGTTCTGTTCTTTTAAGTTAATAATAAATAATGTCAAGAGTTAATAAATTGTATATCTATAGTTAGTAAAAATTAAGAATATACTTGGTTCTGTTCTTATAATTATTAAGACATTCAACTTTAATTATTTAAGTTAACCTGATCAAAATTTATTAAATAAGATAGAATTTATTGAAAACCGTTTTTTTATTATTTAAGTTAACTGGATCAAAATTTAGTAAAAATTATTTAAGTAGAAATTAAAACATTACTTGAATGAATGTTTTTTTTAATTAATTAACTTAACTTGATCAAAATTTATTGGACAATATTTGAAACTGTGACTTTAAACAGAATAAGTCAAAACATAATATAAGTGAACTTAACTTGATCAAAACATATACTTGGTTTGTTGATTATTTAAGTTGATAAAGACAGAATAAATGAACTTGAAACTCACAAGAACTTTAAACAGAATAAGTGAACTTTTAAACAGAATAAGTAAAATTATTATCGAATAAGATAGAAGTTTATTACAACATAAAAGTGTAACCCCCTCGTCCCGGTCTGGCCGGATGACCGGTCCGAGTGAGCTACACGGGGAAAACCGAGTGAAAACTCCCTAAGGAACTCTCCCTCGGTTAGCAACCCTATAATTTTTTTTTTCATTTTAATCTTGTCTAGATGAAAATTACATCCTAAGTGATCATACAGCGGAACAATATTTTCGAAGCAATCAGACGAACCCAAACTAACATTTAAAAGCCCATGTTTTAAGTTAAACTGCAGGCGGTATCGATACCCTTAAGGGGGGTATCGATACCCCTTTGACTAGGTCAACAGGGTTTGGTCAACCTGAGGAGACAGTATCGATACCCCAAATGAGGGTATCGATACCCTCCCCTAAAGTTGACTTCCCACGGTCAAAGCCAAGACAACGGTATCGATACCCTAGAGGCCAGTATCGATACCGAAATCGACAGTGGCTCCAGTGGCCAAAAAGGTATCGATACTCCCCTCGAGTATCGATACACGAGGCCTGAAACCACAGGGTAGTATCGATACCAGATCAACGGTATCGATACCCCAACTACGAAACTGCAGGTTTGAGCTGATTTAGAGCACAAGGAGGCCCCTAAATCCCTCTAACACTTCAACCAACACACTATCATCAATCCCTAAGGCAAGCCAACCATACAAGCATACATATTTAAGCCAAGGGAGTCAATCAAACATGGATTTAAGCATTCATACATAGCATTCTAGTTAAAGAGAAATTCATGCAATATTGGCATACTCAAAACACAAAGGACCTTAAAAGGAACAAGACATCTTGAAAGGTTTGCATTCATACACTATGCAACCTAAACATTCTAAAACGTGCCATCAAACATCAAACATTCAACATAGTATAACATGCTTACAACCCATGATCAAACCAAAAACAACATCAATCAAATGAGTCACACACGCTCATACAAAGACCCTTGCCACATTGCTAGCTATTACAAAATCGATAACCATACTTGAGCTACAAACTTGGAAGCCCTTCTTGCCTTGCCTCGAGCTAACACCACGCTAATGATCTGCATTGTTGAACATTGAGAGCGTAAGCTATAAGCTTAGTGAGGGTGCTCTAAAACGAAAAACAACAACAATGCAGGGTTCAAGCATGTAATCCTAATCTCACACATATCAAGCATTGCATATAATCAAGTAGACCTAGCTAGTCTTTCAAGTGGCAAATATGGTCTCTCAATCCTAGCAAGATTTAAACATCAATATAGATCATCATGCAACAACACCATATGCCTCAATCACATATCACCATCATATATCATCATACATGAACAAGTTAATTGGCCACTTTAATTACCCCGATTGTGCGGATTAAAACCTTGACAACACTTTACCTCGGTGGGATTCCACTCATCACCGGACCTTGCATGTGCGGGATTCCACTCATCGCCACATGCCCTACGGATGGGATTCCACTCATCATCCCGTAGAAATATAATAAGCTTCCGGTGGAATGCTACATCACCGTACTCCTCCTTGACGACTTAACGCCATCAAGGCCACGTACGTTTTGACTCAATTTGTGTGCACACTATCCTAATGATCGATCATTTACAACCGGTAATTTTTAGTGCCAATTTTCATAACCACATCATATATAAACATCATCCATCACAATACATGCTCATCACATATCAACTCATCATGATATACATACAAGTAACAATTAACCACAAATCAAGAGTATAGCTAGTAAGCACAAGTGCACATGGATATTAAAGGCTAAGCTATCAACTTGAATCAACTAGAAGTGGCTTACCAAGCACACTTCACCCACACACACACACTCGAACCAAACTTTAAAAACAAGTTGAACCACTCACCGCCCTTCCTTAGCAAATCGAACAATCCTCCTACGCACCCGGATTCGGTCCCAAAGCTCCTTCAACGTTTCCCCTTGCTTCTAGCCAAGCAAAACACACTTATTACACCACAATTCAATGCTAAAGCTCAACTATCAATTCACTTCACAACCATAAACCAAATTTCACAAATTCCCCAAATCACAAAATCTCCCAAAACTCAATTTTCGTGCTTCCCAAAACCCTTGCTGAAAAACCCACTTCCAAACACCCAAATGGCTTCCAAAGCATCCCAAAACACTCTCATACCATAGGTAGACCAACAGCCCATCAATTTCAACACAAAACCCACCAAAAACTCAAGTTTTACAACCTTAAATCTAGCCCTAAGACCTTACTACGAATTTCTATCAAAATTCAACCAAATTAAAGTATATGGTGTATTTCATCATGCTTAAACAAACCCCCAACATAATTTAACAAAACAAATTAAAAAGCCCCATCAAAAACCCCAAATTTCATATGAACCCTAATTTTCAAAACCAATATTCTTGAAATCCAAGACCATGGTTAGATAGAGGTTGAAGAGGAGAGTTAGAAAACACAATTACCTTTGCAAAACACCTTGAATCGAAGTAGCAATCAAATGGAATAGTAACCAAACTTTTGGGAGAGTTTGAAAAGAGAAGATGGGGTTTTAACGTGAAAAGGAGATAGGAAAGAGGGAAGACAATTTTTTTTGTTAAAGTGGTCTAGCTTTTTAAAAGTTTTTGGTAAAATTGCAACATCGGTCCCTCCCCTTTCATTAAAACTCAATTTGGTCATTATCTGAAGTTGAAATATTTTAATTAAGTTTCATTTGGCTCGAACTAAAAACCCGGTTAACTCCTAGGCCCAAAACACGGGTGTTACAACTCTCTCCCACTTAAGGAATTTCGTCCCCGAAATTACCTGACTGAAAGAGATACGGAAACTGCTTTTCCATATCCTCCTTCCTCTCCCAAGTGGCCTCGTCCACACCTCTACGTTGCCACCGCACCTTTACTAACTCAATAGATCTACCCCTCAACACTTTACTGTCAGAAGCCAAGATCTCAACGGGCTCTTCCTCATAAGTCAAATCCGGATTCAATTCAATTTCTTCTACGGGCATAACATGTGATGGATCTGACCTATACTTACGAAGCATGGAGACATGGAACACATCGTGTATCTTCTCAAGCTCGGATGGCAAACGCAACTAATAAGCAACGGGACCAACCCTCTTCACAATCTCATACGGTCCTATGTACCTTGGACTCAATTTCCCCTTTCGGCCAAATCTCATCACTTTCTTCCACGGAGACACCTTCAAGAACACCTTCTCACCCACTGAGAACTCAACTTCCTTCCTCTTCAAATCGGCATAGGACTTCTGCCTATCCGAAGCAGCCTTCAAACGATCACAAATCAATTTTACCTTGTCGGTTGTCCCCTTGAGCAAATCCGGCATAGGTAACAGTTTCTGTCCTACCTCGGCCCAACACACTGGAGTCCTACACTTTCGACCATACAAGGCCTCATACGGAGCCATCTGAATGCTCGACTAGAAACTGTTGTTGTACGCAAACTCCACTAGAGGCAGATGCTTCTCCCAAGTACCCTGAAAGTCAATGATACAACATCGCAACATATCCTCTAAGATCTGAATAACCCTCTCTGACTGACCATCTGACTGAGGATGATAAGAAGTGCTGAAGTTCAAACGGGTACCCAAAGCTGTATGCAGACACTCCCAAAATCTCGAAGTAAACCGCGGATCTCTATCTGACACAATGGACTTCGGCACACCATGTAGCCTCACAATCTCACCAATGTACAAATCGGCCAATCTATCTAAGGTGTAAGTAGTGTTGACTGCCAAGAAGTGAGCACACTTCGTAAAACGATCTACTATCACCCAAACTGAGTTCTTCTTCGTAGGTGTCAAAGGCAAACCCGAGACAAAATCCATGGTGATGTTCTCCCATTTCCATTCCGGAATTCTCAACGGCTGTAACAACCCTGAGGGAACCTGATGTTCCGCCTTCACTCTCTGACACACTAGGCACTTACTCACAAAGTCGGCTACATCTCTCTTCAAGCCAACCCAAAATTACCCATTCTTCAAATCACGGTACATCTTCGTACTTCTTGGATGCATAGCAAACGGACTACTGTGGGCTTCAGTCAAGATCGTACGTCTCAATTCACTGTCTTCAGGCACAACTATTTTGTCTTTGAAACATAAGACCCCATCGGAACTGAAACTGTAGTCTGAAGATCTACCTTCGGCTATATCTTGCACGTGAGGTGCCAAAGATCTATCTAATAGCTGTTTCTCTCGAATCATCTGACCTAGAGTAGGTCTAACCTGAAGCTCGGCTACTAAGCCACCATCCCCGGACAAACTCAATCTAGCAAACATGGCTCTCAAGTCCACGGCCACCTTCCTACTCAACGCATCGGCCACTACATTGGCCTTACCCGGATGGTACTCAATAGTAAGATCATAGTCCTTTAGCAACTCTAACCATCTACGCTGTCTGAGATTCAAATCTCGCTGAGTCATAATGTACTTCAAACTCTTGTGGTCGGTGTATACTGTGCATTTCTCACCATACAAATAGTGCCTCCAAATCTTCAGAGCAAACACAACTGCAGCTAACTCTATGTCGTGGGTCGGATAGTTGCGTTCATGGGTCTTTAACTGTCTCGAGGCATAAGCCACTACTCTTCGGTCTTGCATCAAAACACATCCTAACCCTACATACGAGGCATCACTATAAATCACATAGTCCTTCCCGGACTCAGGCTGAATCAAAATCGGTGCTTGGGTCAAAGCTTCTTTCAATTTTTCAAAGGCTCACTGTCTTGCATCTGTCCACTCAAACTGAACACTCTTCTGTAGTAGCTGTGTCAACGGAGCGGCTAATTTAGAGAAACCTTACACAAATCTTCTATAGTATCCGGCTAAGCCTAGAAAGCTACGTACTTCTGTCACTGACTTCGGTTGCTTCCACTCAACAATGGCTTCAATCTTCTTCGGATCAACTCTAATGCCTTCAGCTGACACTACATGTCCTAAGAAGACTACTTCCCGGATCCAGAATTCACACTTGCTGAGCTTCGCATACAACTGATGATCTAGCAAAGTCTTCAAAACAAGTCTCAAATGTCGGTCATGGTCTTCTTCAGTTCGCGAGTACACCAAAATGTCATCAATAAATACAACTACAAACTGATCTAGATACTGATGAAAAATCCTATTCATCATGTCCATGAAAGCTGCCGTGCATTAGTCAACCCAAAGGGCATGACTAAGAACTCATAATGACCGTACCTAGTCCTAAAGGCCGTCTTCGGTACATCAACATCTCTAACCTTTAGCTGATAGTAACCTGATCTCAAATCAATCTTCGAAAAGACAGACGCCCCTCTCAACTGATCAAACAAGTCATCAATTCTAGGCAACGGATATTTGTTCTTCACTGTCAACTGATTTAACTGTCTGTAATCTATGCACATTCTCATACTCCCATCTTTCTTCTTCACAAACAATACTGGTGCACCCCAAGGTGAAAAACTAGGCCTAATAAAACCTCTATCTGTCAATTCTTGCAACTGAGTCTTCAACTCTTTCAATTCTTTCGGTGCCATACGATACGGAGCAATCGAAACAGGAGCTGAATCAGAATAAGTCTCAATGCTGAACTCTACCTCTCTGTCCGGTGGTAACCCTGGCAATTCTTCCGGAAACACACTAGGAAAATCACATACTGTCCGGATGTCCTGAGGTCTAACCTCACTCATGTTAGGGTTCATCACATACGCTAAGTATGCTTCACACCCCAACTCCACTAACCTCTTAGCCTCTAACACTGAAACCACATTGGACAAGAACTTCACATTCTCACCCACCACAACAATCTCATAATCATCTGTGAGCTTCAAAGAAATCCGCTTAGTTTCAAAATCTATCCTAGCTCTATGCTCCGTGAGCCAATCCATACCCAGAATTACATCAAAACCATAGAAGGGAAGCTCCATCATATCCACTGGAAACACATGTCCCTGAACCATCAACGGACACCTTCGGTACATCTTCCTAACCACTACCGTGTCCCCAAAGGAACTAGTAACACTAACTCCTACCTCTAACAACTCACAAGGCAAATTCAAAGTCTGTGCATGCTCACTCAATATGTAGGAATGTGTAGACCCAGAGTCAATCAAAGAAAGCAAACCCAAAGACTGTATCGAGAAATTACCTGCGATCACATCGGTGTCATGCTGCTCCCCGCGCTGAGCGTAAACCCTAGCCTGTCCTCCGCCCTCCGGCTGGACTGCAACTACATGAGCTAAGTTTCTCTGACCATCGTTCCTCGGCTGGAAATTACCTCTACCACGCCCGCGGCCTCTCTGAAAGTCATTGGCTCTAGCAGGAGCCTGAGCTGGTGCCTGTCCCACCTGATGTGGACAGTCACGCCTAATGTGGTCTCTAGCACCACAACTCCAACAAGAGTGATAATTTCCCCAACACTCACCGGTGTGGTTCCTCCCGCAGGTAGCACATGTGGGCAACTTCCCACCAGCTCTCTGACCCTGATGGCCCCTACCGTGGTTACTGCCACCACGCCTATGATCATACTGATGCCGGTTGTCCCGATGCCTCTTGGCATCACCTCTATCAAAGTTGCTGGACCTCTTACCCGAACTAGATCCACCTGACCGCCTGGTCAAACTCAAACTGTGCTCCAAGTCCTTGGCCCTCGAGACCAAGACATCAAAATCAATGTAATCAGAAGCTAGAGTATAAGTCTTGATCTCCTCATTCAGCCCATATCGGAAGCGGTTACAACGCTCCACCTCAGTAGGTACAAGTTCAGGTGCATACTGACTCAGCCTGACAAATCGGATCTCATAATCAGTCACAGACATACTCCCCTGAAGCAATGCCATAAACTCTCTCTTCCTCTCATCGAGGTATCGCGGACCCAAATACTTCTTCCGGAAAGCTGTCTCAAAGAACCCCCAAGTGATCTCGGTCTCATCCATCCCCGAAGTAACGGTGACCCACCAGGTGTAGGCATCACCCTGTAGCAAGGACTCAACACAACCCAACTTACGATCACCAGTGCACCCCATCTGAGCAAGGATATGGACGGTCTTCTCAAACCACATCTCTGACCTCTCCGGAGTAGCACCTCTAAACTCTTCGGCCCCAAGGCCCCGGAGTCTCTCTAATGGTAATCCGGTGCCCTCACCCTGATGATGAGCTGCCTGACCTCCAGCTACTGCAGCCTGGAACGCTCCGGCTATTGCCTGAACCAACGGAGCTAAGTCAATTCCGGCCGGTCCTTGGCCTCCTTGTGGTCCCATTCCTCCGGGCCCGGCCTCGCCTCCCACTCCCGGTGGAGGAGGTGGTGGTGGTGGAGGTGGTGGAGGAGCTCCAACTCCAACCACATGCTCTCCCACTTGGGCTCCAACCCTAACTTCTTGCTCAACTCTCGGAGCCTCTGCCCGTGGTTCCGGTCGAACCATCCTAGGCCTCCCACGTGGTCTCATGGTTCAACTAGCAAGGTATAAACTACAACAAGAAACAATAGGATTACGTTAGCCAAAGCAAGGGTCCAATAGTGCTCAAGTATTCCTCTTTCAAAAATCCTTTTTAAATTAAGTAGTAGTAGCAATGGGCACACACTCGCACGAGACACGACCATTCATGCATTCAAAACATCATACGATCAATCAAGCATCAAGGATTCATGGCAAATCATGCATCGAACAACACAAGCATTTAACACATTAATCTTACCCCACTTACCTGCCCGAGGTCTCGGTAACCTCAGGCTCTGATACCAACAAATGTAACCCCCTCGTCCCGGTCTGGCCGGATGACCGGTCCGAGTGAGCTACACGGGGAAAACCAAGTGAAAACTCCCTAAGGAACTCTCCCTCGGTTAGCAACCCTATAATTTTTTTTTCATTTTAATCTTGTCTAGATGAAAATTACATCCTAAGTGATCATACAGCGGAACAATATTTTCGAAGCAATCAGACGAACCCAAACTAACATTTAAAAGCCCATGTTTTAAGTTAAACTGCAGGCGGTATCGATACCCTTAAGGGGGTATCGATACCCCTTTGACTAGGTTAACAGGGTTTGGTCAACCTGAGGAGACAGTATCGATACCCCAAATGAGGGTATCGATACCCTCCCCTAAAGTTGACTTCCCACGGTCAAAGCCAAGACAACGGTATCGATACCCTAGAGGCCAGTATCGATACCGAAATCGACAGTGGCTCCAGTGGCCAAAAAGGTATCGATACTCCCCTCGAGTATCGATACACGAGGCCTGAAACCACAGGGTAGTATCGATACCAGATCAACGGTATCGATACCCCAGCTACGAAACTGCAGGTTTGAGCTGATTTAGAGCACAAGGAGGCCCCTAAATCCCTCTAACACTTCAACCAACACACTATCATCAATCCCTAAGGCAAGCCAACCATACAAGCATACATATTTAAGCCAAGGGAGTCAATCAAACATGGATTTAAGCATTCATACATAGCATTCTAGTTAAAGAGCAATTCATGCAATATTGGCATACTCAAAACACAAAGGACCTTAAAAGGAACAAGACATCTTGAAAGGTTTGCATTCATACACTATGTAACCTAAACATTCTAAAACGTGCCATCAAACATCAAACATTCAACATAGTATAACATGCTTACAACCCATGATCAAACCAAAAACAACATCAATCAAATGAGTCACACACGCTCATACAAAGACCCTTGCCACATTGCTAGCTATTACAAAATCGATAACCATACTTGAGCTACAAACTTGGAAGCCCTTCTTGCCTTGCCTCGAGCTAACACCACGCTAATGATCTGCATTGTTGAACATTGAGAGCGTAAGCTATAAGCTTAGTGAGGGTGCTCTAAAACGAAAAACAACAACAATGCAGGGTTCAAGCATGTAATCCTAATCTCACACATATCAAGCATTGCATATAATCAAGTAGACCTAGCTAGTCTTTCAAGTGGCAAATATGGTCTCTCAATCCTAGCAAGATTTAAACATCAATATAGATCATCATGCAACAACACCATATGCCTCAATCACATATCACCATCATATATCATCATACATGAACAAGTTAATTGGCCACTTTAATTACCCCGATTGTGCGGATTAAAACCTTGACAACACTTTACCTCGGTGAGATTCCACTCATCACCGGACCTTGCATGTGCGGGATTCCACTCATCGCCACATGCCCTACGGATGGGATTCCACTCATCATCCCGTAGAAATATAATAAGCTTCCGGTGGAATGCTACATCACCGTACTCCTCCTTGATGACTTAACGCCATCAAGGCCACGTACGTTTTGACTCAATTTGTGTGCACACTATCCTAATGATCGATCATTTACAACCGGTAATTTTTAGTGCCAATTTTCATAACCACATCATATATAAACATCATCCATCACAATACATGCTCATCACATATCAACTCATCATGATATACATACAAGTAACAATTAACCACAAATCAAGAGTATAGCTAGTAAGCACAAGTGCACATGGATATTAAAGGCTAAGCTATCAACTTGAATCAACTAGAAGTGGCTTACCAAGCACACTTCACCCACACACACACACTCGAACCAAACTTTAAAAACAAGTTGAACCACTCACCGCCCTTCCTTAGCAAATCGAACAATCCTCCTACGCACCCGGATTCGGTCCCAAAGCTCCTTCAACGTTTCCCCTTGCTTCTAGCCAAGCAAAACACACTTATTACACCACAATTCAATGCTAAAGCTCAACTATCAATTCACTTCACAACCATAAACCAAATTTCACAAATTCCCCAAATCACAAAATCTCCCAAAACTCAATTTTCGTGCTTCCCAAAACCCTTGCTGAAAAACCCACTTCCAAACACCCAAATGGCTTCCAAAGCATCCCAAAACACTCTCATACCATAGGTAGACCAACAGCCCATCAATTTCAACACAAAACCCACCAAAAACTCAAGTTTTACAACCTTAAATCTAGCCCTAAGACCTTACTACGAATTTCTATCAAAATTCAACCAAATTAAAGTATATGGTGTATTTCATCATGCTTAAACAAACCCCCAACATAATTTAACAAAACAAATTAAAAAGCCCCATCAAAAACCCCAAATTTCATATGAACCCTAATTTTCAAAACCCAATATTCTTGAAATCCAAGACCATGGTTAGATAGAGGTTGAAGAGGAGAGTTAGAAAACACAATTACCTTTGCAAAACACCTTGAATCGAAGTAGCAATCAAATGGAATAGTAACCAAACTTTTGGGAGAGTTTGAAAAGAGAAGATGGGGTTTTAACGTGAAAAGGAGATAGGAAAGAGGGAAGACAATTTTTTTGTTAAAGTGGTCTAGCTTTTTAAAAGTTTTTGGTAAAATTGCAACATCGGTCCCTCCCCTTTCATTAAAACTCAATTTGGTCATTATCTGAAGTTGAAATATTTTAATTAAGTTTCATTTGGCTCGAACTAAAAACCCGGTTAACTCCTAGGCCCAAAACACGGGTGTTACAAAAAGAGTACAACTTAGTAAACTTTAAACTTACAATCTTACAAATTGTAAATTATGAAATTTAACACAAGTTTGATTTGTGTACACTTGAATTGGGACTCAATTGAATTAAACTAAAACCTAAAAGTGAATATTAAGAGCTTAAATGAAAAATATCTAAAGTTAGAGGGACAAAAAAAAATAATTACCCTAACCTAAAAGTTTAGGCGGATACTTTCCCTCCTCCCCGCCTATTTATTTGAATTAAAATAAATATAATATGTATATAAATTAAAAGGCGCATGAATTGAAAAAAAGGGGGATTGAAAAAAAAGGAGGGAAATTAAAATAGAAAAAGAGAGGGGGAATTGATAAAAGTGGGATGGTGGCACGGAGGGAATCTGCCCGCCCTTTTAGGTGCAAGGGTTATTCACCCTTTAGGTCCTCCTTTGTTTAGGTTCTTTCATTTTTGGTCCTTTTTTCTGTGAAATTGAGCTAACAATTTTGTTTTATTTTCAATTTGGTCATTATTCTAGTTTTAATGTTTAGGGTTTGGTGTTATAATTTAGGGTTTTCATTTTCAATGTTTAAATTTAAATATTTCATTTTAGGGTTTAGGGTTATGTTCAAGTATTCTTGTTTTGATTAGGGTTTCAATTTTAGGGTTTAGGGTTTAATTTAGTGATTTTTTTTTTAGATTTAAAGTTTGAGGTTTTGATTTAAGGTTTCATTTTTAGGGTTTAAAGTTTTAATCTAGGGTTTAGGATTTATAATTTATGGTTAATATGTTTTGTTTTTAGGGTTTAGAGATTTTATTTGGTGTTTTGTTTTATGGTTCATGGTTTTAAATTAGGATTTTGTTTTAATTGTTTATGGTTTTAGGGTTTTATGGTTTAGTAGTTAATTTTTAGGTTTAGAGTTTAGTGTTTAAAGGTTTAGGGTTAGTGTTTTAAATAAAGGTTTTATTTTTAGTGAACTAAGCTTATCTTTAGGGTTTAAGGCTTAGGGTTCATGGCTTAGTGTTTAGTGTTTTGATTTATGGTTTTGATTTTATTGGTTTTAGTTTAGGGTTTCTTTTTATTAGTTTAGGGGTTTTGTTTTAGTTTAGTTTTTTGAATTAGGGTTTAGTGTTTATTATTAGTGAACTAAGCCCACCTTTAGGGTTTAGTGTTAGGGTTTACTGTTAGGGTTTAGGGGTTTACTTTTAATTGCTTTTATTTTTTGTTTTCTTTTTATGGGTTTAGGGTTTCTTTTTATGGGTTTAGGATTCTTGTTTTATTTTAGTGTTTTGAATTAGGGTTTAGGGTTTAGGTTTCATTCTTATTGAACTAAGCCTACCTTTAGGGTTTAGTGCTTAGGAATTAGGGGTTTACTTTTTATTGACTTTATTTTGGGTTTTCATGTTATGGGTTTAGGTTTTCTTTTTATGGGTCTAATGTTTAGGGTTTCTTTTTATGGTTTTAGAGTTTTGTTTTAGTTTAGTGTTTCGAATTAGGGTTATGGGTTTATGTTTCATTTTTGTTTAGGGTTTAAGGTTTTGATTAGGGTTTCATTTTTAGGATATATATAATATATTAGTATATTATATATATGCATGTAAAATGTATTTATGTATGTATAAACCTTAAACCCTAAACCCTAACCCTAATTCCTTTTTATGCTATGTATGTATAATGTATGTATGTATGTAGGAAGGTGAAACCCTTAACCCTAAACCCCAACACATAATCTCTAAACCCTAAACCCTAAACCATATAAACATATGTATAATGTATACGAAAGTATATATGTACATATGTACCAATGTATAAACCCTAAACCATACCCATACACCCAAACCCTAAACCCTAAACCCCAAAACACTAAACCATAATTCATATATGTATGTACGTATAATGTATTAATATTATGTATTTTAAATCTTAATCCCTACACAATAAACCTTAAACTTGAATGAACCCGACCTGAAATTACCCGAACTGAAATGAACCCGACCTGAAATCAACTCGAACCGAAATTAACCCGTCAATTAACCGTTTTGGCCCGACTTGAAATGAACCGACCTGAAATGAATCCGACCCGAAATGAACCCGACCTGAATTGAGCCCGGCCTGAAATGAACCCGACCTGAAATGAACCCGACCCGAAATGAACCCGAACCCGAACTGAATCGAGTCAAAACAAAAAACGACTTGAAATGACCTATAACCGATTTGACCCGACCTGACAGAGCCCGACCTGAAACCCAACTGTTGACCTGTTTTTACATCCCTAATGAAATCACATATTATTTATGTTTCCTATGGTTCATGTACAATAGTATGTAACAACTCACTATCTTTCATTTGAACAACTTCACATCCACAAGGCCTAAACATGTTCACACTTCACTCTAAAAAAGCATTTATAGTTTGTCTTCATGGAGTCTCAAATATCCTTTGAAGTTTCTTTGTAAAGAATGATTTTTAGGATGTAACGATCAATAGCTTGAAATAAATTATTATTTGCTTTCAAATCTTTCAGCTTCAACAACTTCATGTCTTTTGTCGAGCTTCTGTAAGCTTTTTTTTTTCTTCTTTTCTTGATGTTGGTATTTTGTGCTCAATGACTTGTTAATACTACTTAGTCTGCAAGCTCTCCATTAGCATGCTTCAATGATAATAATGACTATAAAAATATAAAATAGTTATCTACACGAAATTTTCTGAAGCCATGGGAAGACTAAAAGCTTTTTCTTCTCACTTAAAATATTCTTCTTCAACTTGGCTTTGTTACCACTGTCTAACTTACTAAAAGAAAAATAAAAATGAGATGATAAACAAAAGAAAAGAAAAAATATATCGATAAATGTAATTCATAATTTCAAGAAACTATTATATACGCAATTCATAATTTCAAGAAAAAATATAAGCTATAGCTAAGAGAAATTTAGCTGTGTTTGGTTTTAGATAATATATGCCATTTTCATTTTTATTTTCTTTCAAAGTAGAAAATATTAAAAGAAAACTTGTTTGGTTGCTAAATTTGAAAATGATTTTTAGAAAATGAAAATAAAAATGAGTGAAATTTTAAAAACATACAAAAGATATTTTCACTATTTTCATTAAAAATGTTTTAGAAGAGTGGAAAAGATGAAAACAAGAGTTTTTAAATTTTAACTCTATTTAATCCAGGTTCGAATCCTTCTAATGTTAATTTTATAATTTTTGTTTGTTTAATTATATTTTATTTTTTATAATAAAACTTCCTAATAATTATATTTTAATTTAATTTTTTAATGAGTAACCATTTGTATATTTTTATTTTGAAAAACTAGATATCAAACACATTTTTATTATTTTCATTTTGAATAAAAATCATGTTCGACTCGAATCGATCAACCAAAAACCGCCAAGAGGGGTTGAAAATGCTTCTTGAATGAATTGTCGAAAAAACCGAAAAGAATGGACAATTTTGCACAATTGATTTATAGTGGTTCGACTTCTAAATCAAGTTCAAATCCACTACCTTAGCTCACCGCTAAGGATTTCTCAATTCACTAACAATGAATTCTTGTTTCCTTTAAGGACAAGGCGTAACCTTACAAGGTAGAACCACTCTAGGTTTTCTAAGGCTAAACTAGAACTTCTCCCTTGTACAAGGTATGTTTGTGTAAACAATGAAGACCTCTCAAAGTGGGTGTTTACAAGAAATAAGCTCACAAAGAATGAGTACTAAAGATATACAATCAACAAATATTTACAAGAGAAATGAAGAAATAAAGAATTAAAGACGCTTTCTCTTGATCATTAAGCTTGGATGGTTGTTGTAACTTTCTTCAAGTGTTCTTGTGGTGTTTATATAGTGTGAAATGAGTTTCTAGCCGTTTATGGCTGCTGAAGATGAATCATAGCCGTTAGGGATACAAAATAGTTGTTGCCTACAAAAATATTCAGCAATTATAACTAAAGTGATCGACATTTTTTCAAAAAAATATGATTGATACAATAATGAGATCAATCTCTTAAACCAAGGGATCGATCCTTTTACATTTGGTGGCTGAAATAAAAATATTGAGGCATTATGTTCATGCAGGGATCGATTCCTTAATATAGGGGATCGATCTTTTTTGCCTTGAGGTTTGGAAATGACGTTTTTAAAGTACAAAAACGAATCATATTAATTTTGAAAAAGTTCGGCTAAGTTGAAAAATATTTACAATAAAATTGTCAAGTTATTTAGATTTTGAACTATTTGAATTCTTTAATCAAGTCTAAAACTTTTTCCCATAAAATGTTATACCAAAATATTAGTTCAATAAATTATTTCTATTAATCAAACGTGTTAATTAATTTTTAAAAAATTAAAAATAAAAATTATTTTATGAAAATAAAAACAAAATTAAAAAATGTTTTTAGAACCAAGCAAACCCTTACTAACCGAATTGAAAAAAAAAACGATATCTATAGATGTTATGTAATTTTTAATGAAAGATTTTAAAATAGTAATGAATAGTCAAGGTAAATTTGATTTATGTAATATACTATTAAAAAGACGTAAATTGTTAACAATTGTCGGAGCAAGTAGTTAAACCTCTTGTTAACATTTTTCTCCCCTCTCCTTGATTGGAAGTATTGTTTAAAAAAACGTGAAAGTTAATTAATAATTGGGTGGTTTAGTGGATAAAATATTAGATTTTTAAACATGATTTAAGGTTTAAGTTATGTCGTTGTAAATAAAATAAATTGGGTTAAATAGATCATTTTTAACGAATCTATACAATACTCAATATGGATCAATTGTCTAATAAATTGAATATAGTTTGTTATAGGCATAATGCAAAAAAAATGTTCATAACGTTTGACTAAATATTCATTTGGGTTTTTTGAAGCAATTTAATTCTTAAACGTTTCATTTTAGGTGACCCATCTGCTGATGAAAACAGATAGTCAACTAACGTTAAATGACGCGACAAACATATATGACAGTGCACACCGCGATAGAACTGTCATATAGGCAACAAATATGCTGACTTTATAGAATGACACATCAATCAAAACATAATTTTATCAAATTGTATAAAATTTAAAATATTTTTTCTTCTGACATGTCATTCTGTCAAGTCATTTCAAGTTGTTTATCGTCAGTTGACTAACAATTTTCATTCACAGAGCGGCTATTTTGATTCAAAATGAAACGTCACAGGTTAAATTGCTTAAAAAAGAATATAGGCCAAAGTGACTATTCAATCAAATGTCATGGGCATTTTTGGGCATTATGCCTTTATTATACCTAAAAAGTGTGAAAATTTAAAATGAATTACCTCCTACCTCCACAGTCGAACAAAAATCTCTTGCCCCTTTTTATGTCTCACACTAAAAATTAAATTATAAACCTTAACTCTAAATATTAAATCTTAAACCTTAAACTTTACATCATAAAAAATACACTTAACCCTCAATTCTCTTAGCTTAATTATAAACCCTACCCTTAAAATCTAATTTCTAAACTTTAAAATTAATTTTTAGTATAAGAGTATAGAAATTAAATTAGCATATTTAGAGAGAGACGGTTCCATCCTCCACGGTTACACTGTGTCATTCACTATAAAAGAATGTAATTTAAAATTACAAATAAACCTTTCTCTTAGACGAATTCGATTAAGACGGTAAAATCCTTATTTTTTGGACTTGACTTGGATAAAAGCAATCCAAATCAGACTCCAATCCCAACAGTGATATTTTTCAGCGATGAGGATCTAAAATTTTAAAAATAGAGTTTTAAATATGTTATGAATATTTATCTATGTGGATGTCTATCATGATTAGAACTTTATCAAAGGAGTTTAATTTATTTATTATTAGGAATATTATCTCTATGAATTAGAGTTTAATGTATTATGTACTTCTTATGCCTATAAATAGATGATTCATTGAAGGCATTGTATAAAAAGTCTATATTTGAGAATAATACAAATCTCCCTCTTTCTCTCATCTCTTTGTTCTTCTTGTTCTTATTATTGTTCTTCTTTATTTTATTCACAACACGTTATCAGCACGAGACTCTAATCAACTGAGGTCTTCATCGTTATAATTCAAAAGAAGTTACCGGGAAGAATTCGATTATAGAATAAATCAAAGATAAGTTTTTTTTCTCCTTATTTTTTTTAGTTATCGATTGTCTTTCTCTTTATATTTTAACTTTGTTTTAATTTTTGAAAATTTTGGAAGTATGTTTGATTTTATTCGAACATTGGAAAGAGATAAATTTGTAGCTTCTCACAAACCAAAAGATGAATCGACAGAGACGAAGAGGTTGCGTTTGGTGTAAATTACGTGTGTTTTCTCTTGTTTCTAAAAGGGTTAATTAGCGGAAAAAGTCGATAATGTCGCGCTGTTTTCCTTACCTGCCTCCCCGGCTTTTAAAGCAGGGAACGATGGAATTGATTAAGGTTTGTTGAGCGAAAGTATTTGTGGGTTTTCATTTTTGGTACTCAACTGCTTATGTTTTTCATACTTAATTATTATTATTTGTGTTTGTATATTTATAAATTCATGAAGTTTGATGATGGTGCATGTAAAGCGATTTACTGACTATACTTTGTAATCATGAATAACAAAGTTATGTACGTAGAACTATGGTAGTCTTTCATATAAATTCATTAAAATGCGTACTCTAGGTTTAAGGTTTTTTTTAGTAACGAAGATTTGTACATTAATGAAACACCTTTGTTGGTTTAGTTTTTTTTTAAGGGAGAATTATGACATAGATCCTCTGATTTCTAATATATTCAATTCAGCCCATACATATAGATCTTATTATTATGGTTTCATATATGTTTATTTTTGACACAATGGTTAAACTTTGTATTAAGATCAATATGTGTTTATAATATTTTATTTGATGATATTGATATTTTAACCATGTATTGAGTTTTACATGTATTTAACTGACTTGGAAAGAGACACGACATTAGGAGAAGATGTTTTGGTCATTTGCTACGTCTTCATTTTCCTCGAGAGAAAAACTAATATCGGTAAATTCTGATTTTATTTTTATTCTTTAAATTATGATTTTAATGTGCGATAATCATGGTGAATTTCAATCTATAAAAAGATTGTTATAAAGTCTATATTTGCTTGAAAGCAAATTTTTTTCTTTGTCGAAAAACTCGACCATAGACTTCTCCCAATTTCAAGTTACGAAAATTTTTCTTAATCCAAAAAGTTTTATGGGAGGCATTCCTTGAAGTGAATGCAAAGTATGATGTTTATTACATGCGATTATCAATGATGGGGCATTCCCTGAAGTGAATGCAAGCATGATGTTTATTCCATGCAATTATCAATAATGGGGCATTCCCTGAAGTGAATGCAAACATGATGTTTATTTCATGCGATTATTGGATCTGTTTCATTCCCTGAAGTGAATGCAAACATGGTAAATCATTATTCAATTAGAGACATAATTTCGATATAATCCAAGTATAATTGGTTGGACATCCCATTCTGCGAGGCTACTGGTCTCAAAGGAGGTTTTTAAAGGAACTTGTGGACAAGTTTAACAATGCCGCGTACGAGGATTAAATCTTTGTTCTCTGTGATAAGGATATGTGAAAAAGGTTTTAAAGGCCCACTGGCTGTACTCCATTTCCTGAAATGAATGTGAGATTATACTATGGAAGGAATAAAAAATCACATTAAAAGTTGTGGTCGTGGTCGAGGCTATGAATATACACATGAAAAATATAGTCGTTTTAAGAATACTTCTACCCGCTGGTAGTAAAGTTATAAGGATGACAAGAGTGATAAAGATCATTCTAAGGAAGTGAAATCTTTTTACCAATGTGATGTTATAAACCATTGGTTTCGTACTTGTCAAACGCCAAAGTATTATGGACTTTATTCATAATCATGAATGATAAATGAAATAAAATATAAACAGAATTTGTTTATGGCGAAAATAATTATGGCGTTATTGGTCCAACTCAATTGGATATTGTTAATTTTCTCATAACCCTTGAAGGGAATAATTTACCATTTATTTCATTTCCCTTATAACCTCTAACAGGAATAATTGGTTTTTTTTTTTATTTTTTTATGTTAATTCGTTTTATTTATTATTTATTTATGTTAGTTTGCTTTATGTTTATTTATTTCACATATTATTTATTTATGATTTATGTTAATTTATTATTTGAAGAATATGATTACTACCGGAATAAAATATACAATGAATTGTGGCTATTTATGCCTAGAATTGTGGCTATTTATGCCTAGCAGATAATGCAAGTACTCATATTGTACTTAAGCATAAGAAATATTTTTCCCATTTAAATGCAAGGGGAAATATGAGTAGTATTTCTCAAAGTACTAAAATATCAATACTTCGGAAGAGCACTTGAAAGTTTATCTCTGATAGATAATCGACTTGATATGATGTGCTATA
Organism: Hibiscus tridactylites; assembly: GCA_958450335.1. Taxonomy (NCBI): domain Eukaryota; kingdom Viridiplantae; phylum Streptophyta; class Magnoliopsida; order Malvales; family Malvaceae; genus Hibiscus; species Hibiscus tridactylites. The sequence continues at coordinate 10,752,324 of OY288286.1, forward strand.
TTTTATATTTTTCATTCCTCGAAGTGAATGATACAAAGTACATATTTTCATTACCTGAAGTAAATGAAACAAAGCACATTTTGAAAGGTGCACAATTATGCATTTCTCGATTAAAATGTAAGGGAATAATGTGAGTACTATATCCGGAAGTACTAATATCATAAAAGGCTCTGGTTGAGCAAATATGTTATTGTCAAATGGAACTTTATTCCATATTCACAGTGCGTTATACTCGTCAAAGTCATAAAAAGAGCAATATGAGTTCGCAAAATATCCCCTTGGAAATTATAGATAACATATGTTATCAATTGACATTTGAAATAAGCCAATATGGATATAAGTTCTGGTAGCCAAAAAGTCAGTTGAAAGCTCTAGGAGAGCTATATATTGCTACCAAAAGATAATTTCAATTGGAAGCTCCGAAAGAGCTAAATATATTCCTATTTAAAGGAACAATTTTGATGGTCGTACTAGACATGTACGAGCAAGATTGAATTACATATTATGGTAAACAAGAATTTTACAAATTCAGAGATATATACACACATATATATAGTTGGCATGATCGGTTAGACCATCCTGATCAATAATGGTGCAGAAATTATTGAGATTTATATGCACATGTATTAAAAGAACATGTAGTTCTTGTGGTGCTTATTCTCAAAGGAATGGATTAAATTCCACTTATTAAAGAACGTGAAGTTCTTGTGTTGCTTAAAGGAATTGATTAAATTCCACTTACTAAAAGAACATGAAGTTCTTGTGTTGTTTGTTCTCAAAGGATATAAATGATCCCACTTACCAAAAGAATTAGAACTTAAAGTTCTTGTACTGAAGTTAAGACTGTATGTCTTGCATATCTGAACGAAATATGGGCCCATATATCCACAAATGTGGAAAGTTTTATATGATTTTAGTAGATGCATCTACATTGTTTTATCGACTTACAACCAGAAGTTTGTGAGATTGATTCTAAAAAGATTCAGATTATACAGTTAGACTATTCGTCTTGAAAAGTTAGTGGGTTTGTATTTTAGGCTATATCAGTTATTACAAAGCCTATTGATTATGAAAAATATAGTTTAGCAAAATTTCAATTGGATGCCTCCTATTTAATAGCTAAACTATGAGAACAAAAGAGTTATTATTTATATGGTGTTTCCATATAGCAACACTTATACGCATCAAGCCAACGAGTTATAATAAACTCCCCGTTATGATTGGTTTTTGGTTAGAAACCATACATTTCCCATTTTATGATTTTTGAATGTTCGATATGAATTGCTCCACCACAACGCACAAAATGGGTAAATAAAAAGGGTTGAGAATATATATTGAGTACGAGTCTCCTTTTATGTTTAAATTCTTAAACATTAATTGGAGAATCATTTATGACATAATTTTTCTCAACATCAGGGGAGATAATAATCAGCTGGATAGAGGAAAATGAATTATCATTATCTAGATCCTCGTATATGAACTAGAAGTTCATAAGATAATTCATGTTATTACATGTCAACTGCCAGACATATTTACTGACCCAATGAGAGTAATTAAGTCTCATATACCAGCTGAAATGCTCTAAGTTTAAATTACATATTAGAGCGAGAGAATGTAAATCATGCCTGAAGCATGATAGTTGAAATGGTTCCAATGATCAAAATTCTCGTAAATAAAAAGTAATATGAGATGGTCATATATTGGAGGCGAGTGCTCCTGAAGAGACCCAAGACATAACAAATAATAAAACTCTATAAGAGTTTAAGGTACCTGAAATAAAGATTGAAATCTTGAAGAGATCTCGATGAGTTATGTCATTACGAAAATGAAACCAGAAAATTGGAAAGTTGTTGACAACGATTTTACAAACAATTTTACATAAAATGCTTCTATAGAAGTAAAGAAAGAAATCGAGGATCTTGTATAAAATCTATCCAGAAGTATAGATATTAAATTGGCCAATGTTGAAAGACGCTTTGAACTTCTAAAATAGAAGTATTTGGACCAGCAGTCCAAACACCTAAAGGTGTAATGCAAGTGATGCACAAATAAGTAGTCAAAAATACGACTTGAACTATGATTTATGAAAAGTTTTAATTACTTCATGGTGGATGCAATTACTTTGGCAGTTTTGAAAATTTTACATGCGTCTAATTATTTGTGGATCCATATTTATCCTTGAAGGATCTAAAATGCTATAAGCATTTGGAAATTTCTGAGGAAATTTATTTAGACATGTCTCATGAATATTTTGGTGCATTTGGTATAATCGCCTTAGTGAATACTAATTGAGAAAATACTATAAGAATGATCAGATTTCCTTATGTATTTTATAAAGGAGTTTGAATCAAGATCCATTATGATAATTTTAGAACTCCTAAAGAGCTTTAAATTGGAAACTCATGAAGTACTTTCAATACAAGTACTTGAATCTTGACATCAAGTTTATCTCGACCTGAAGATCAAGCATTTTTATATACTTCTTTTGTCTATGAATAGACATAAGCTGAAAGAATCTTAAAGAAGATTCAATATGAATAGAGCATATCTATTGAGTATCCCAATAGTTGTAAGATTATTGGATGTGAATAAAGATAATTATATCTTTTCTTGGTCTTGAAGCACTATATATTAGTTGGTCAATAAATATCTATGAATATACAAAGATCATTACATTTAGATCTTCAAACATTCGTTGATGCCTCCTCAAATGTCGTAGAAATAATTGTTATGCACGAGGCAAGCCAAAAATGTGTTTGGCTAAGACTATTGACCCAACATATCCAAAAGATATGTGGATTTACTTTTACAAGATATGATAAAAGCTATCTTGTGTGAAGATAACGCAAGATGTATATCTCAGTTTGAAAGTGGATACATCATGGAACATATTACTCCAAAGTTTCATCCCTCGCGATCTTTAGAAAAATGATATTCAAGATTAAATTATGAAGATTCAAAGATCTTCTGTGATGTTTGCATGAGGGGGAGTAAATACGCGTTGCACTCTTTTTCCCTTAACCGAGGTTTTGTCCCAATGGGTTTTCCTGGTAAGGTTTTTAATGAGGCAACATGTTATGCGTATCAAAGATGTGTGTACTCTTTTTCCTTCACTAAAGAATTTTTTTTCCCACTAGGTTTTTATCTTAGTAAGGTTTTAACGAGGCACATTATCTTCATAGACATCCAAGGGGGAGTGTTATGAATATTTATCTATGTGAATATCTATCATGATTAGAACTTTATCAAAGGAGTTTGATTTATTTATTATTAGGAATATTATCTCTATGAATTAGAGTTTAATGTATTATGTACTTCTTATGCCTATAAATAGATGATTCATTGAAGGCATTGTATAAAAAGTCTATATTTGAGAATAATACAAATCTCCCTTTTTCTCTCATCTCTTTGTTCTTCTTGTTCTTCTTTATTTTATTCACAACAAAATATATATATTTTTTAAATAGATATAGAGATATTTCACATGGATTAATATTTGATACACTGCCAGTGTAAAAAAAGTTTACACAAGCATGCCTATTTTCAAGCTTAAATTTAAAATTTAAAATTCTAACCTTAAAACCCTAAAACTCTAACCCCAAGCCCCAAACCTCAAACCCTAAATTCTAACCATAAATCTTAAATTCTATATCATACAACCTAAACCTCTAACCTTTAAACCCTAAACTAAACCCCTAAATAAACCCGCTTGTGGAAACTTTGTTTTCCACCGCCAGTGTATAGGATATTAATCCATTTTACATTTACACATTATTTTCTAAAAAATTAAGAAATTCAAAATAATTTATGTCTGTTTTTTTGAAAAATAAGAATGCACCTACTCCCCTAAGCTGCTGTATGTATCCGCAATTGCTTACATGTGAACCTAGTTGTTGGTTTATAAGTTTTAGAATAGAAATATGAATAAATAATAAATAAAAACAAATATATTATACGATAATATTTAATACATTGTCAATACATAAATTTCATACACTATCAGTAAATCATTTCTTTTGTTTATTATTATTATTATTATTATTATTATTATTATTATTATTATTATACGATTTGCTCGTTTGTTTGTGGCTTCTCCAGCTGTAAGATCAGTATTTATACTATCTTCAAAAACATAAAAGAAAGATCACTATTTATGCAATAAACTAATAATGAAGGCATTTTTAGAGCGAGAAGAGTGTGTGTCTTATTTAAATCCCAAGAATGAAGTACAAAAAGTAACACGAATTAGGGACCATAACGTTCTACAGAAACCAAACATTTTTGCCAGACACAGATGTTCTTTTTACCCATCCTCGTCTAAACAAATCTTAAAATGCTGGTACCGAAAAACATGAACATTCCATTAGAAGGAGAAGCATGAGCAACACACTCAATCTCGGAACTCGATGGACTTGTCAAATCTCGGACAGTTGAACCTTTTGAGCCGATGCTTTTTCCTCATCATCATCCCAGTTGGTAGTTTTATAGTAATAAGCATAAAGTATGATCTGCGCAATGCCTGCCAGGCATCCCAACCCGTTCGGAATCTACCAATGTAGAAAAATGAGTGTCGGATATAAATATGTATTCAAGCGGAGCTCGTAGAGAGTTTACCAGGATGTTAATATCGAATTTGAGTAATGCATAAGTCATCCACACGATTCCATTCAATAAGCTAAAGAGGGAGAGAGTGAATGGCATGTACTTGACGCTCTTTGTCCTAACCACCATGCCCTGCCAAAACGCCAACAGATCATTCATTACATGTGAAAACAACAAAGTTGTTACAATTTTGTCTGAAAAACACTTACCATGACCGTTAATGGTGAAGCGTACATTCCGATGTTGAAGATCAAGGCCAATATTCCAACAAACATGGACCTTCTTTTGGTGGTTTTAAACAAAAGTAAGGTAATTACAACTACGGCTGCCACGAAGATGAATTCGATCGCAAGAAACAACAGGATCCTCTTCTGCAGAGAGAAGGAAAGTTATGTAAACATTTACTTGATTGATGTCTTGAAAGTTGAACCTGAGCAGGGACGAAACCAGGATTGGAGGTCCGACATGGGTGCGACTCCGATGGATGGAAAACGGTAAAAGAAAGATACTAACTCGCTTCTTATTGTTGGAGAAGATAAAGAAGATGGATATGTAGATGGACTCAACGACGAGGCCAATGCCATTGATGGTAATGATCAAAGTGCTGTCGGGATGGACAATGGGGAGAGCATAGAGCATCCACATCATGCAGTTCAACAATGTTGCTAGATATGGATCGGACTTGAAGTCTAGCACCGATTTTACTTTGCATATTTTAATGAACGTTGGGCTAGAATAAGAATCCAAGAAATCAATTATCAACTTTTATAAACCCAAAACAAATAAAAATACCACAATTTAACAAAACACTTGAAAGCATAGCCTACACGGGGGAGAGAAACAGGAAGAAGGAGATCACGTTTCCTGAATAAAAACAAATAACATGCTAAAACTTAGAATTTAATATATATTTTTTAGAAAAAATTAGGCATTTGATTTAATGGTAATTTTAGGACAAACCCATGATCCCAACGATGGTTCGAAGTGTCTCTGTGCTAATCATTTTTGCTGCAAATTTGGAAAAGAAAGTGGCTGAAGAAAAGAAAAAAAACTTGTTTTATTGTTTTATTGCTTTATTGCTTTCAGAATACAATGCTTAGAAATGTAGGATATGTGATAGAGTAATGAGCTAGTGATATATATAGTAGAAATTCTTAGATGAGATTAATTTTTGCTCTACTGCCTACAACTGTGGATCGAGAAGACAAACTCTGACTTTCCATATATAGAACACAAGGAAACAAAAAGATTGGTCTCACGCACTTTACGTCCAACTAATTCTTGTCCGTTTCATACAACAAAAGCATCAGACCCCGAGAAGGATGGCCGTCAGGGTTTTTTTCCCCTTGGATATAATAATACCTAATGGCTAAAACACTAAATATAACTAGGTAAAAACACCGACCCGATTTGAAAATGACTCGAGTTTAAATTGGTTGTGACAAGAGATGATAAATTTGACCCGAATTCGGTCGAGTTCAACTTAATATTTACCCAAGCCCGAGTTGGACCCATGATTTAGGGTTGGGGCCAAGCATAAATATTTGAAAGTGTGAGGGCAAGTTCATAAACAACTCAATTTTTAAAAAAAATTTATATATAAGAACAAAGGTAAAAAAAATTAGAGGGTTGCAGGGCAATTGCCCCACACACAGCCCACATACCTTCGTCCCTAGTTGGACCCGATGATTTTGGATATGAATCTGTCCTGCATCTGACCTAAGAATAACTTGAACCTAATTTGAACCCAATAATATGATAATCGAACCCGACATGCACCCAATTTGATACAAACCCGAACTTGAAATTAACTTGGTAAATATATGATATAATCTAACTTGAAATGACCCGACATATGTTTTTACTCGACTTGTTGTTGACCCGACATATTAATTGATTCAACTTGTAAATGAGTAGAGAAAGTGGTACCTTTTGTACAATTTAACTCCTAAAAACTCTTAATTGTTTGGGAGCAAAATTACCTACACAATCATACCCTAAATCCTATAATTTCAATTTTCAAACCATATACTCTAAACTTTAAACCCTAAATTCTATACCCTTAAAAACATATTATATTCATAACTAAAAATTTCGTTGTTGTTATTAATTAATGATTATTTAGAAATAAATATATATATTTCTTGTTTACTCGTTAATTCATTATTGTTGTTTAGTGTCATTATTATTATAAAAATATTTAAAATTAAAAATTTATAAATTATAAAAGTATGTTGTTGAGTTGAGAAGAGCTCGATTCGTTCAACCGATATGGCTCACCAAGTGGTGGAGAGGTGGAATTTTGGGTGGGTGTGGTGTGGGAAGCTAAAACAAAGATGACACAATGATTTTAGAGTGGTTCAACCTTCTAACCAACGTCTACATCCACTACCTTAGCTCCCCACTAAGGATTTCCAATCAATACATTATTGATTCGTCGTCTTTTCTAGGCTTAGGAGGAAACCCTTATACACCGATCAAGCTTTCTACCCAAAGCCTTGATCAAACCCTCTTTTAAGAGAAAATAAAAGCAAACATAAATCCCTCTAATAGATATTTGTTTGCACAATTTAGCACTCACCCAAAACCTAAAACACTTGAGCAAATTTGACAATTTTGGCTCACTAGTGTTTGTCTATACAAGAATTGACAATTTAAGTACAAAGACTATATTTGATCATTTGTTGATTGACAATTGAAGCATTAACCTAATCTTGATGCTTAGAGGTCGCTTTTATACTCCTTGATGAGTTTATGGTCGGCCGTTACTAGCCGTTGGGGTTGATTTGGAGCCGTTGAGTACTTTAATTCCCACCATAAATGCACTTCTGCAGCTCAGCGTTTCGAAACACCCTTTAAGTAGAAAGAGTTGTTGCAGTTGGTGCAACAACCGTATCGAAACGCCCTTGGCAGTTTCAAAACCCGTATCAAAACGCCTGTATTTGTATCGAAACGATCTGCATTTAAAAGTTAGTTGGGAAATAGTCGTTGGGGTTTATGACCGTTGTGGCCAATGCCACGTAGGCGTATCGAAACGGCATAGCCCATTTCAAAACGCTGGGCAAAATTCATATCCAGGGAAAGCCCGTTTCGATACCCGTATCGGAACACTTTTGCTACTGGAATGCACCGTATCGAAACGCCTGGAAGGTTTTCTGAAGTTTGGCTTTGAAAAACATGTAAAACCCTTTTTTAAATATCCCTAAACATAGTTTCAAGTTATTTGGACTTTGGAAATAGTTTTGAATTCTTTTTAAATCAGTCCAAAACATTTTTCAATTATTATATCAAAACATTAGTTCTACAATCTCCCCCTTGTTGATATAATAAAACTATCTTGAATTTTTTTTTTGGGATTCTCCCCCTTTAACTTTAAAATTGTGAATAAGAGATTAAAGATATGAAATCAAACAAAGCTCCCCCTTATTCATTTGAAAATTCAATTTTTCAAACCATTCCCCCCTTTTGTTATATCAAAAAGAATTTAAAACATTAAGTTCAAAATAACTATAGAGGAATAATTTGACAAAAATAAGAATTTGGTTTTAAAATGGATCCCCCTTTCTCAAAGCATCATTAAAAGTGTTAGTCCAACAAACATGATCATCTAGTTGACATTAATAAAAATAAATCAAATGAAAACGAAAAGCAACTAGATTTTACCACACTTGAACTCAAGGGAGGATGTGAAGCCTTCCTTCTTCAAGTGTCCTTCCTTAGTGTGCATGGAGCTCCCCCTCAAAGTTTGACTTGTTGATCACTCTCCATCACACCTAGCAAAAGACAATCAAGTGATTTTTGGTATCCAAATTGCTTTGGATCCATAAACGTTAGTAGCCTAAATTTTAGTCCCCTTTGGAATCCATTTTTCAATGTCATCCTTTTTTGTTGAAGTGGTTAGTCCTTTTGGGAACCAAACACTTCTAAAACATTTTCCTTTTACAAATCTAGGGGCACTAGATTGTCTTACATAGAAATTTGATTTTCCAAAATTGTTTTTCTTTTCTAGTTCTTTGGAAATCAAATCCTTTTCTTCTTGAACTTTTTGAAGCAAATTTTGTAAATCAAAACATTTTAATTCAAACTCCTTGAGTTTTGCTTCAAGTTCAAGTTTAGTTTTAGAAATCAAATCATTTTGAATTTTCAACTTTGAAATCACTTTATTGTTTTTCAAAATGTGATTTTTAAAGTCTAAAACCAAATCATCATAGGCATCTTGTAATTCATTAAAAGAGTAAGAACATGAAGTAGATGAATTAGAAGTTACCCTTGAATCTTCTTCGATGGCCATAAGGCAAAGGTTGGATTGTTCATTGTCGGTGGAGTCCTCATCACTCCAAGTAGCCACATGTGTCTTCTTCTTATGGCTTGAAGTGCTTGCCCTCTCCTTTTTCTTGGATTAAAGTTCAAGCTCTCTCAAGGCTTTCTTCATGAACGGGGCACACTTCTTGAAGAGATGAACTATCTCTTCTTCTTCATCCTCCTCTTCACTAGAATAGACATGATGGCAAGTGGAGGATTTGAGAGCCATGACATTGGTGTTGATGCCAAGCCCCTTGAGCTTCTTCTCTCCCATAGCTCTAATTTCTTCCCTCTTCTTCTCATCTTCTTTGTTCTTCTTCATGATTTGATGAGTAAGGAGTGATCTCATGAGTTCATCAAGCTTCAAGGTCTTCAAATTATTTGCTTCGATGATGACAGTCCTCTTTGAGTCCCAAGACTCGGGAAGTGAGTAGATGAGCTTTCGGACAAGTTTCTCCTCCGGAATGACTTCTCCATAGCCCTTGAGACCATTTGTGATTGTGGAGAACCTATCAAACATCTTCTCGATGTTCTCTTCTGGATCCATCTTGAAGTTCTCATACTCTAAGGTGAGGAGCCCAATCTTAGTCTCCTTAACTTCATCAGTTCCCTCGTATATGACTTCAAGCTTGTCCCATACCTCCTTGGCACTCTCACAAGAAGACATCTTCTGATAGATGGTTGGGCCAAATGCACAAAATAGAACGTGTAAGGCTTTGCAATTTAGCTCCATCTTCTTGCGATTGTCGGCACTCATTTCCGCTTTGCTTCGTTGAGGCTCGAAAGGACCATCTTCAAATTTGTCCCATAGCTTTTAATCTCTAGATTTGATGAAGAACTTCATCTTTGTCTTCCAATGGGCATAGTGGGTTCGTCAAAGAAAGACGGTTTGTCAATGGATTGTGTTATTGAGCCGGTTGTGTGAAATGATGATCGAGCTTGCCGGATCTTCTCAATAGGATGTGAATCCCCTTCGATTGAGTCAAGCTCTGATACCAATTGTTGAGTTGAGAGGAGCTCGATTCGTTCAACCGATATGGCTCACCAAGTGGTGGAGAGGTGGAATTTTGAGTGGATGTGGTGTGGAAGCTAAAACAAAGATGACACAATGATTTTAGAGTGGTTCAACCTTCTAACCAAGGTCTACATCCACTACATTAGCTCCCCACTAAGGATTTCCAATCAATCCACTATTGATTCGTCCCCTTTTCTAGGCTTAGAAGGAAACCCTTATACACCGATCAAGCTTTCTACCCAAAGTCTTAATCAAACCCTCTTTTACAAAGAGAAAATAAAAGCAAACTTAAATCCCTCTAATAGGTATTTGTTTGCACAATTTAGCACTCACCCAAAACCTATAACACTTGAGCAAATTTGACAATTTTGGCTCACTAGTGTTTGTCTATACAATAATTGACAATTTAAGTACAAAAACTATATTTGATCATTTGTTGATTGACAATTGAAGCATTAAACTAATCTTGATGCTTGGAGGTCCCTTTTATACTCATTGATGAGTTTATGGTTGTTACTAGCCGTTGATGACTTTAATTCCCACCATAAATGTACTTCTGCAGCTCACCATTTCGAAACACTCGTGCCCGTTTCGAAACACCCTTTAAATAGAAAGAGTTGTTACAGTCTGGTGCAGCAACCGTATCGAAACGCCCTTGGCCGTTCCGAACCCCGTATCGAAACGCCTATATCCGTATCAAAATGATCTGCATTTAAAAGTTAGTTGGGAAATAGTCGTTGGGGTTTATGACCGTTGTGGTCAATGCCATGTAGGCGTATCGAAACGGCATAGCCCGTTTCGAAACGCTGGGCAAAATTTACATCCAGGGAAAGCCCGTTTCGATACCCGTATCGAAACACTTTTGCTACTGGAATGCACCGTATTGAAACGCCCTAAGGTGTTTCGAAACGCCTGGAAGGTTTTCTGAAGTTTGGCTTTGAAAAACATGCAAAACCCTTTTTAAAATATCTCTAAACATAGTTTCAAGTTATTTGGACTTTGGAAAAGGTTTTGAATTCTTTTTAAATCAGTCCAAAACATTTTTCAATTATTATATCAAAACATTAGTTCTACAATCTCCCCCTTTTTGATATAATAAAACTATATTGAAAAATTGTTTGGGATTCTCCCTCTTTAACTTTAAAATTGTGAATAAGAGATTAAAGATATGAAATCAAATAAAGCTCCCCCTTATTCATTTAAAAATTCAATTTTTCTCTTTGAGTCCCAAGACTCGTGAAGTGAGTAGATGAGCTTTCGGACAAGTTTCTCCTCCGGAATGGCTTCTCCATAGCCCTTGAGACCATTTGTGAATGTGGAGAACCTATCAAACATCTTCTCGATGTTCTCTTCTGGATCCATCTTGAGGTTCTCATACCCTAAGGTGAGGAGCCCAATCTTGGTCTCCTTAACTTCATCGGTTCCCTCGTATGTGACTTCAAGCTTGTCCCATACCTCCTTGGCACTCTCATAAGAAGACATCTTCTCATAGATGATTTGGCTAAATGCACAAAATAGAATGTGCAAGGCTTTGCAATTTAGCTCCATCTTCTTGCGATCGTCGGCACTCCACTCCACTTTTCTTCGTTGAGGCACGAAAGGACCATCTTCAACTATGTCCCATAGCTTGTAATCTCTAGATTTGATGAAGAACTTCATATTTGTCTTCCAATGGGCATAGTGGGTTTTGTCAAAGAAGGGCAGTTTGTCGATGGATTGTGTCATTGAGCCGGTTGTGTGAAATGATGATCGAGCTTGTCGGATCTTCTCAATAGGATGTAAATCCCCTTCGATTGAGCCAAGCTCTAATACCAATTGTTGAGTTGAGAGGAGCTCGATTCGTTCAACCGATGTGGCTCACCAAGTGGTGGAGAGGTAGAATTTTGTGTGGATGTGGTGTGGAAGCTAAAACAAAGATGACACAATGATTTTAGAGTGGTTCAACCTTCTAACCAAGGTCTACATCCACTACCTTAGATCCCCACTAAGGATTTCCAATCAATCCACTATTGATTCGTCCCCTTTTCTAGGCTTAGGAGGAAACTCTTATACACCGATCAAGCTTTCTACCCAAAGCCTTGATCAAACCCTCTTTTACAAAGAGAAAATAAAAGCAAACTTAAATCCCTCTAATAGGTATTTGTTTGCACAATTTAGCACTCACCCAAAACCTATAACACTTGAGCAAATTTGACAATTTTGGCTCACTAGTGTTTGTCTATACAAGAATTGACAATTTAAGTACAAAGACTATATTTGATCATTTGTTGATTGACAATTGAAGCATTAACCTAATATTGATGCTTGGAGGTCCCTTTTATACTCCTTGATGAGTTTATGGTTGTTACTAGCCGTTGGGGTTGATTTGGAGTCGTTGAAGACTTTAATTACCACCATAAATGCACTTCTGCAGCTCACCGTTTCGAAACACTCGTGCCTGTTTCGAAACACCCTTTAAGTAGAAAGATCCGTTGCAGTCTGGTGCAGCTACCTTATCGAAACATTCTTGGCCATTTCGAAACCCGTATCGAAATGCTTGTATCCGTATCGAAACGATCTGTATTTAAAAGTTAGTGAGGAAATAGCTGTTGGGATTTATGACCGTTGTGGTCAATGCCACGTAGGCGTATCGAAACAGCATAGCTCGTTTCGAAATGCTGGGCAAAATTCACATCCAGGGAAAGCCCGTTTCGATACCCATATCGAAACAGTTTTGCTACTGGAATGCACCGTATCGAAACGCCCTAAGGTGTTTCAATAATGAGTTTACTCGAACATAGTAATGACCTAATCCGATCTTCACCCAAAACTGATATTACCTTAACTACATCTCATTCGAAATCGACTTGACTCGACCTAAACTTAATCTAATACCTAAAATGATCCGAACTAAATTTCATACGAACCCAGTTAAGACCCATTTGAACCCAAATTAATCGAATCAGATCGAACTGTTTTACTTGAACATGGTATCGACTCGACCGAACCCAAACCGAATCTGAGTTGGGATCAAGCAGTTGCTTGACCCAAACCCTGCTCGACTCGAATCAAACCTTTAACTTGACCTGACATAACTCGAATCGGATCTGACCCGACCTAAAACTCATCCGAATACCTAATTTCAAGTCCCTAACTTCAACTACTTCATTATTTACAATTAAACCTTTTATTTTCATATTATCTAAAGATACTAATCTTTTGGTAATTGTGCATAGAGATGTCATGTCCCTGGCAACTAATTACCCATCCAAAATTTATTATCTTTTGTTTGGGAGTCTTCCATTAGTGTTGTAGTATTAGCGTTTAGTATGATTTTTTAGATGTGTGTGGGGTACTGTATCCATGAGTGTAAGTTTTCTTTTGTCGTGACTCGTGTGCAGTTGCTCGTTGTAATTTTGGTAGATTGGTTCTATGTGCTGCTAATGGTCTGGTTAGGATTGGTTTTTTGAGTTTGGTGGGTTTCGTCTGTTCTGCTATGTATTGGAAACTCTGCCTCTTTTTATTATTAATAAACAAAGCTTTATTGCATGGGGAAAAAATCTGAACTCTATCTTTTGATTGGTTACAGATATTAATGATGGAAATTTTTATACTTAGTAAAACTATGTAAGAATTTAAAGAATATAAGGGTTTGATAATTGATTATCAATATAAAATACAAAGAAAAATTTTAAAGTATATGAGAATTTAAAATTTGGGTTATCTTCACCAGTGGTCCCTTTTGTTTAGGGTGTGTTTTATTTTGGTCACCAAAATTCAAAAACGTGTATTCTGGTCCCTAACGTTACAAAACGTTTATATTTTAGTCACCCAACCGTTAGTCTCCGTTACTTGGCTAACGGGTGGCTGACATGGCTCGTTAAAAAAATAAAAAAAAAACCCACGTGTTTAGTCCACGTGTAAAATGTTAATTAATTATTATTTTGAAAAGGGGTAAAAAGGAAATGGGAGTAAAAAAGTCCATGTTGAATTCCTTGTTCCGCTTGCCGTTAACGATGAGCTGGTGTTTGTAGCTGGAATTCCTTGTTCTTTAAACACTCCATCTGCTAGCCCTGATAAGATGCTAGAAAAAAGGAGGTTACTGCGAGGTGCAGTAAGAAAAGAGATGGGTTTGAACGATAATGATATGCTTGTGATGTCCCTAAGCAGCATAAATGCTGGAAAGGGCCAACTCTTGCTTCTTGAATCAGCAAATCTTATGGTCGATCAAAACCCTTTGGACACTGATTCTGAAGCTAAAACATCATTGGAAATGAAGCTAGATCAGTCAATCTTGGCAAGAAAACATCATCTAAGAGGTTTGCTTCCGAAACCAAGCGATGTCGATGCATCTTCTACAAATGGGGAGCCGAGTTCTTGTTGAAAACCTCAGATATTTGCTGAATAACACGATGGCAATGAAGCAAATGGAGATGGAAGGTCGGAAATTGGTGGAAAAGCGGTATCTGAAGCGGCATATGTTGGGCAGATTTGGAGAGGTTTTATCCAGGTGTATGAGACCTCAAATTGCCTCATCTGGTACTGGACACTCTCTCTCTTTGATTGGTTTTTGAATACCAAATGATGCCCAATGCTGAAAATCCCATTACTTTGAATCTCCAATCTAATTCATTGATTCCATTCGATTTGATTTGTCAAGTTTCTTCACTTTTGTATGAGAAATGAGTTTCTTTTTCCCCCTCAAACATATTAAAAAGGGTCAGATTGTTGGGGATATGGTAGTGGTGGTCGGAAGCAGTGGCTGCTAGAGCAGGTGGCAGTGGAGTGGTGGTAGTGGTGGCAGGCCATGAGGGTTTGGACTTTGGAGAGGGCAGTGACAGTGGCCTAAACACGTGGTTTTTTTTATTTTTTTAACGAGCCATGTCAGCTACCCGTTAGCCAAGTAACGGAGACTAACGGTTGGGTGACTAAAATATAAACGTTTTGTAACGTTAGGGACCAGAATACACGTTTTTGAATTTTGGTGACCAAAATAAAACACACCCTAAACAAAAGGGACCACTGGTGAAGATTACCCTTAAAATTTTCAGGAGATATGACTGGTCCAAAAACCCCGGTCCATCTTTTGTTGTTTATAGAGATAGCAAAATGTACTATATAACTTGACAGTTGACTTGAAAAATTCGAACCCTTGTTAAATTTGATTTATCTAGAAACAAAACCTAGAATTGGTTTAAAGTTTGACAATTCGTCGTTAACCGGTCAAAATAAATATAAATTAATCCTCTTTCAACAATAAATAAATAAAGAAATTGAACAAGTATAGGGAAAGAGGGTCGATCCGCATGGAGATTAGCTGGAATTGTTGACTTGAATTTGTTGAGTCCGAAATCCCAGGAATATCTGAAAAAGCAAATAAAAAAAGAAGGGGGTGATATGATTTGTGATGAGGTAATAAAATAGAGAAAAAGAACTAAAAGTAGTAAGAAAAACCAAGGGTGTAAATCAGCCTCGAACCAGCTCCTTCAATTCTTTCGATCATTGAAGTAGATTTTTATTTCAGGGATCATGTCGGTTACAGTCTACGAGGCCCAACTCGTCGTAACTTGTTCTTCTCTCGAGTAACCAATCCTCCCAAGTCTATCTTCGAAAGATGGTTCTTAAATAAATCAACCACGACTATCGCCGTTAAAATATTTAGAATAAAACAGGAAAAACCCGACTCAGAAATTGTCTAAAAGTAGAATCACTTCTGATTTTATCTTTCCTTAGCGGACCGCCGCTAAGAGTGTTCATAGGAAGTCGAAAATTGCCACAGGCCGATCCTTCCTCCCAACTATGTTTTTAAGCGAATTCAGACCAAAGGGCCCTTTTTTATTTGAAAAACGTTTAAAAAACTTTAGTAAGGCCGATTGCCAAACTATCTAATCAGAAAGATAAAAATGATTTCCCCAAAAGTATTTAAGCAAGTTCAATTCTCACGAATTGAATTGACTTGGCTGGTTCTTGGCTTAAAGAATTTAGCTAAGCATGATATTGATTATCATACTTAACTTGTTTTTAGAAAAGCAATTGAATAACATAAAATAAGTGAAACGAGAAAATAAAGAAAAATGGACTTTGATTAAAGCTAAAAATGTTTACAAAGATAAAAAAGACTCAAAAACTAGAAGATGATCTCAAGCCTTCACCAAAGGTTGGTATTTATAGGCTTTAGATTTACAAAGATAAGAGATAGGAAATAATTCAAATTCAAATGTTGATTAAAATTCAAAAATAAAACTAATATGGATAAAAGCTGATAAGTCTGATCGGATTCTTCTTCCGGAACATTCCAGGAGCTTCTAGAAGTTGCCACGTCACTGCCACGTCACTGCTATGTCATTGCCACGTCAAATGCGTCGTGCCTGGTGTCGTGCCCATGATGCCAGTCATGACAGGACAATAAAAAAAACTGCAGAAATGCTCCATTTTCACTGCTATTTCCAGAATTGGACCCCTGCACAAAATGTAATGAAAACAGTATGTATTAAGCAGCAAGAAGTCACAAAACTTAGAAAATTAGCAAGTGAAACATGACAATTTTGAGAACTCATCAAATTCCCCCTCACTTGTCTCATATTTGTCCTCAAGTATGTCCGAAATAACATAAACCCAAGAATGCACTTCACAAGCCATTACAAGCATCAAACAGAATTATAAAGGCTCTAGCACAAAGGAGGTTCTCGAAAGAAACACAATTAACACCAAATGAATACAAGCAAAGAGCAGCCCTTGTTCCTTTTAATTTCCTATCAAGCATTGATCGAATCGTAGCCTAGTCTTAATCCTCACCAAGATACACTCAAGAGCACTCAAAGTGTTTTTTAAAGGTAAAAATTGAAGCAGAAACACTCAAAATCATGCATGAACAAAGGTTTCCATAAGCTTGTAACAAGTTCAATTCTCCACTACTTATTAGAACCGAGGTGCAAAAATCATTAGGTCTTTATTCAAGGTGTAATGTGGGTTTAGGAAAGGATAAAAAGATGGAAAAGAAATAATCAAAGAAATGATCAATGCAAGATTTTTTCACACAACAATCAATGAAAACAAATGAGGAGTTTAAAGATGGGCAATCAACATACATGTTTCTGTTCTTCGAAACTGTTTTTTTTTTGTTTTTTTCGGAATTTTTCATTTTTTTTTCTTTTTTCTTTCGAAGCAATTGCTTCCTTATTCTGTTTTTTTCTCTTTTTTTCATTTCGAAGAATTATGCCCTTAATTTGAATTTCAGCTTCCTTATTTGCCTAGTAGTATAGTACCTAGCATTTGATCAATCAAAAAGTGGTTAAGCCAATGGAATGGGATGTAAGGCTAACAAGGGTTCACTAGGCGATGAGAAAGGGTAAATTAAAACGAAAAGGAAAGGAAGAAGTTTAAAGCCTAATGCCTAAATCATTTTAAAGCACCTCGTTCTTAGTGTAGTCTCGAATTGTAAGCAAGCCACAAGTTCTAGATTCCTAAAATTCAAGATGACACTCTCAAGCAAAATAAATGAGCATAATATGAAGAATGCATGCTCAAGGCTCAAAGTCTCACAAAATTGGGCTAATTTTGATTAAGCTAGGCGAGAAATCTAATCAACACAATCAAGAGTAATTAAAAGAGAATGCCAAGCTGCAGATTACCCATATCATTTGATTATCAAAAATGCTCCAAGTCAATCACTCCTAAGTACTAGAGCAAGTATAATATGCTAGATAACATGAAATGGCAAGAGAAGTTCAACTCAAGTTCAGTCAAAGTCAGACATATCATCAAACAAGCATAGGACAAGTGTTGTTGTACCCTCCCCCTCACTTAAATGAATTGCCCCAATTCAAAATAAAATAGGAAAAGTTAAAGCAAAGAGGGGTAAAGGAAACTCCCCGTTATCAACGACGATTGCGGCCACGTCCGCGACCGCGCCCAGGACGTAGGTAAGAGAGGATTTCGGAAATGTTGTCTTCTAATGCGTGAAGACGGGCAGCAAAATCCAGAACATCGTGAGAGGGCTGCTCTTGGGGAGGAGGGGAATGAGGGGTACGTGGTGCGTTTCTGCGAGTGAAAACCCTCCTTGTCCTTGGCGTTAAAATACCCGGTGGATTGAAGAAGGGTGCATCCGGTGGTCCATCGAGTAATCCCATGGAGTCCAAGCAACGCTCATCTAAAGCATCCATAGAAAAATCCTAAGTGAAATGCTCAATGTCAAAATTAGCTATTCTAGATGCAAGGTGAGTAATTAAAGGACCAAGGATTAAAGGACGATTATACCGGATGACGACTTTGAACTGGCGGGCTAACCAAAATCCTAAGTTAACCTTCTTACCCGAATGCATACACCAGAGGAAGAATAGTTCAGTCTTACTTAAAGTGGCAGAAGTATCGTTACGTCCAGAAAAATTGTAGGCAAGGAAACGATGAACATAACGGAGCCCGGGATCTTGAAGCGCAATAGCCTTAGTAGAACGAGGGTCGAAGGCTATGTCTGTTTGTCCGGATAACTCAAAATAAGCAGCATTCTCATCGAAATCTGCAGGAATCTCAAACAATGCTGTTAGATAATCGGAGTTTGTGACGTTAGTCACAAAACCCATAGCTAAATTAAACTCATTAACAGACATAGCAAAATTTTGACCACATAACCGAAATCTGATAACAGCAGGGGAGTCGGGCGTAATGTAACAAGTTTCGGCAAAAGAAAATGTGGAGTAGAATTCAAATACCAACTCATAAAACGTTCCACATTTAATTTCAGAATAAGCAGTCCATCCGATAGCATCAAAATAATGTGCAACAGAGTCAGAGATATTCAAATTGACAATAGTATGATGGGGAATGAATTTGCAAACCCGAAAGGGCCTATGTCGGATACTTTGAAATTGGTCGAGCTGATCGGCAGAAAAGACGAGGAATCCTTTGAGCTCTTCTTCTGCTGGTACGGCATATTTACGCCCACGCCTGTTTCTTTCAGGATTTTCGGTGCCTCCTCTGGGCGGAGAGGGAAAGGATGATGCACTAGAGTGCTCGCCATAATTTGCAGAGGTCTGGTGATCTTGATGAAAACCGAATTCAGCCGAGAAGTCCTCTGTGTATCCAAAAGAAGGATGATACATTAGCAACGGTTGAGTAAAAATTGGGGTAGAATTTACCTCAGGATGTTGCTCTGGTTCGGCAGAGTGCATGGAAAAGGAAGGGTTTGTGGACTCCCTCTGTTGGGTATGGAACGAACGCTGTCGAGAGGGTGTGGACGAGTCCACAGTGGGCATTGAATAAAATGACGGCGACGGAGACCGTGGGGATGGCGGACGGCGGCTGGTGCTCGGGCCGGCAACGCTATTGGAATGGTGCGAACGGTGGCTGACGGTCGGGGAGGGAGGCAGAGGAATCGCGGTCGTCTGGGGAATAGGGTTTTCAGCCGGCGGAGTGATGGCTTGTCGATGACGGCCTCCGCGGCGAGGAGGAGGTGCGGCGGAAGGCTCGGACTCGCTGCTTATTTCCATAAACTGGGGCGGTTGAAAACGGCGCCGTCCGTCGATAACCATCGGTGGTTCTTGGGGGAGGCGACGGGCTTGTTGCCTTGTGCGCGACATTATGGGTTGACGGCGGTGGGGGCTTGAAAAATCCGGTTGGGGTTTGTTTTGTGCGGTGGGGTGAGTGTTGCTAGGGTTTAATTGTTTTACGCGGAAGGGAAAGAAAAGGGAAGAGGGGGGTAAATTAGGGAAAAAATCTGATGGTGGGGAGGGGCTATCGTGCACCGTTCATTACGCGTGCTAAAATGCACCACGTTTAATTAAACGGTGCACTTTGATGGGGGAATGAATTGCCCTGCTCTTGGTCGACAGAAAAAAACCTGCAATGAGAAAAAAAAGAAATTCGATCAGTATACTGGAACAAGGAGGAAAAATAAGAAATAAAAAGAAAAAATGATAAATAAAAAAAAACTAATGGGTTGCCTCCCATTTAGCGCTTTGTTTATTGTCGTTAAGCTCGACCAATTCAATGCTCAGAGTCTCGGTTCTTCGAGGATAATGTCCTCAATGTGTTCGATGGGTGCGCTTTCGAAGAATGGTTTGAGCCGCTGTCCATTTACTTTAAATCGTGCACCCGAGCTATCTTCGATTTCCACGGCTCCATGAGGGAAGGTATTGACTACGGTAAATGGTCCGTTCCACTTAGACTTAAGTTTTCCTGCAAAAATTTTCAAATTCAAGTTAAATAGGAGAACCTTTTGTCCAATTGAAAAGGATTTAAATGAAATGTGTTTGTCATGAAATGCTTTAGTTTGTTCTTTGTAACGATGTGCGCTATCGTAAGCGTTTCGGCGAATCTCCTCTAGTTTTTGGATATGGAGTTTCCGTGTTTCGCCAACAGCGCTCATCTCCATATTACATTCTTTCACCGCCCAAAACGCTCTATGTTCAAGTTCGACCGGGAGATGACAAGGTTTACCAAAGACAAGGCGGTAAGGTGACATGCCGATAGGTCCTTTGTAGGCGATCCGATATGCCCATAACGCGTCGACCAACTTCAAGCTCCAATCCTTTCGATTGGGTTTTACAATTTTCTCTAGGATTGACTTAATTTCCCTATTTGAAACTTCCGTTTGTCCGTTAGTTTGCGGATGATAAGCCATTGATATTCGCTGCGTCACGCCATATTTCCTCATCAAGGCTTCGACGATTCGATTGACAAAATGCGTTCCCCTATCACAAATAATCGCCCTTGGAGTTCTGAATCTGGAAAAAATAAATTCACGCAAGAAGTTAGTCGTGGTTCTCGCATCATTTTCACGGGTGGCTTTCGCCTCAATCCATTTCGAAACGTAATCGACTGCTAAAATAATATAAAGATTTCCATAGGACGAAATAAAAGGTCCCATATAGTCGAGTCCCCACACGTCGAATACTTCGCATATATGGATTGGATTTAATGGCATTTCGCTTCGACGACTTAGGTTCCCAACCCGTTGGCATCTGTCACATGATTTGCAAAAATCGTAAGTATCTTTAAATAAGGTAGGCCAAAAGAACCCGCACTCGAGAATTTTGTGCGCAGTTCGCTTAGGGCCAAAATGTCCGCCACAAGCGTAAGAATGACAAAATTTAAGTATAGAAGTTACCTCGCTATTACTTACGCAACGACGAATTATTTGATCAGAACACAATTTCCACAAATATGGATCATCCCATATATAATATCTAGCATCTCTTTTAATACGTTTAACCGCTGATTGAGACAAATTGTTAGGGACCTTACCAGTGGCTAAGAAATTCGCCAAATCGGCAAACCAAGGGAATGTTACCTTAACTTCCATTAGCGATTCATCCGGGAATTCATCTCGTAGAGGGAGTTCGGTTGGTGATGTCGCTAAACGGCTTAGGTGATCCGCCACCAAATTCTCGCTGCCTTTCTTGTCTTTGATTTGGATGTCAAACTCTTGCAACAAGAGTATCCATCTAATCAAACGAGGTTTCGCGTCTTTTTTGTTGATCAAATACTTCAATGCTGCATGATTAGAAAAAATGAGAATTTTAGTTCCTAATAAATAAGGGCGAAACTTATCTAATGCAAAAATGACAGCAAAAAGCTCCTTTTCTGTTGTAGAATAATTTCGCTGTGCCGAATCAAGAGTTCGAGAGGCATAAGCGATAACATGCGGTACTTCTTTGGATCTTTGTCCAAGCACTACGCCTACACTTAGATCGGAGGCATCGCACATGATTTCGAAGGGCAGCGACCAATCCGGGGGCTGCACTATTGGAGCGGAAATAAGTCGTGCTTTTAGTTCATCAAATGATTCTTTACAAGCTTTGTCCACATCGAATGGTGCATCTTTTTGTAATAGGCGACAAAGTGGTTGTGCGAGCTTAGAGAAATCCTTTATGAAGCGTCGATAGAATCCTGCATGACCAAGAAAACTTCGAATTTCCCTCACCGAAGTGGGGTATGGAAGTGAGCGAATAACATCTACTTTAGCTTTGTCAACGGCTATTCCTTGGGCAGAAACCACATGACCGAGAACTAAACCCTTATTTACCATAAAGTGACACTTCTCATAATTTAAAACCAAATTATACTCAATGCATCGATTAAGCACATATGAAAGATTAGAGAGACATTTAGAAAACGAATCGCCGTAAACGGTGAAATCATCCATAAATACCTCTATACCTCGCTCAATGTGATCGGAGAAAATGCTTAGCATGCAGCGTTGGAAAGTGGCTGGAGCGTTGCATAGCCCGAAAGGCATTCGCCTATATGCAAATGTGCCAAATGGACAAGTAAATGTAGTTTTTTCTTGATCTTCGGGTGCTACCAGTACCTGAAAAAATCCAGAGAATCCGTTAAGACAACAATAATGTGTTTTTCCAGCAAGTCTTTCGATCATTTGATCGATGAACGATAAAGGGAAATGGTCTTTTCGAGTTTGGGAATTAAGTTTCCTATAATCTATACACATTCGCCATCCGTTTTGAACTCTTTTTGGAACCTTCTCACCTTCATCATTTTCGATAACAGTTATTCCCGTTTTCTTAGGTACAACATGAATTGGACTAACCCACTTACTGTCAGAAATTGCATAGATGATGTCGGCATCTAACAATTTTTGTATTTCTTGTCTTACCACATCCATCATTGGTGGGTTTAGTCGACGTTGTCCCTCTCGGATAGGTTTTGCGCCATCCTCCAATTTTATTTTGTGCATGCACGTGGAAGGACTCAAGCCTTTGATATCGGCTAATGTCCATCCGATTGCTTCTCTATGGATGATCAGCGTAGCAATTAACTCCTCCTCTTGTTGTGACGACAATTCGTTTGATATGATGACGGGTAGAGTTTCTTTGTCGCCCAAGTATGCATATTTCAAGTGTGGTGGGAGTTGTTTCAATTCTAACTGAGGTGTCTGCAAAATTGAGGGAAGCGATTTAGATTGTGATGGAGTTAATCGAATTTCAGAAATTAAAGAGAGGGTAGAAATTGTTTCGCCTAAGTCGTCATAATTGAGATCTTCCAATTCCCTACAAAAATCATGAAATAAATCAGTTCCGATAAAGTCATTAGCCAAAGGATCTATAATATCAATGAAATTAAGGCTTTCGACAGAATCAGGATATTTCATAGCTTTATATACATCAAACTTCACTACCTCTCCATCAAACTCCATGGTTAAAATGCCATTACGAACATCAATTTTTGTGTGTGCGGTTGATAGAAAAGGACGTCCAAGCAAAATTTCAGACCCAGTATTGCTACGATCATTCTCCATATCAATAATATAAAAGTCAGCGGGAAAAATAAGATTATTTACCTTAACCAAAATGTTTTCCAATACCCCCTCGGGATATATAATCGACCTATCAGCCAATTGTACTGTTACTTTAGTTTCCTTCAGTGGATCATTTGAGATTTTTCTATAAACATTTAAAGGCATGACATTGATGGAGGCACCCAAATCGCACATAGCCCTTTTTATTCCAACATTCCCAATTTTACAGGGGATTGCAAACATACCTTGATCCTTGTATTTTGGTGGTAGCGGTCTTTGAAAAATGGCTGAAATATTCTCGCCAAGGTTAACCCTCTCATTTTCTTCGGTTTGTACACAGATCTTTCAAAAACTTTGCGTATTAAGGAACCTTCCTAATAACATCCAAGAGTGGAATGTTAATTTCTACCTTTTTGAACACTTCCATTATTTCCTTTTCTTCCTCCTTCTTGTCCTTTTTCGCTAGTCTTCCTGGAAAAGGTGGAACGGGTTCGTAAGTAGAAATAGGAATTTTAGAATTGATGTTACCTGAAGTGGAAGGAGGCTTGTCCTTTTGGTGTTTCGAGGAGCTCTCGGATTTTTGCTCGCCCTTTTTCGGTGGTTCAGGTGCTATCACGGTTCCACTTCGCAAAGTGATTTCGCTCACATTTTCCCTTGGATTGACTTCGGTTTGCGATGGTAATTTTCCTTGAGATTCTAGTCGCCCTATTGTTTGAGCTAATTGACTAACTTGTTTGTCTAGTTCCTGAAGGTGAGATTGCGTTTGGTTTTGGAACTTTTCTTGTGAAACGGCTAGCCTTTCAACAATAGATTCAAGGGAAGATTTCTGGGGGGTTTGATTTTGGTAGGGGGTTGTCTAGCTTGGAAATTTGGATTCCTATTACCATAGCTAAGGTTAGGATGATCTCTCCACCCAGGGTTGAATGTGTTGCTTTGCGGATTGTAGGGTCTTTGGGGAGGTCCGGGAAAATTGTTCAAGGCGTTGACTTGGGCATTAGTCGTTTCCCTCAACATTGGGCATAGATCGGTGGCGTGATCGTGCATAGTACAAATCCCACATGCCTTAGCAACTCCTATTTCTCCTGAAACAAGTGAATGCACAATATTAGTCAAATTATCAATCTTATTTTCTAATGTAATTGTGCTTACTGAATGAACCCGTCGACTGGGTTCACTTGCAGAACCAAATTGTTGTGAATTCGCAGCCATTGTGGAGATTAATGTTCTTGCTGCAGTAGGAGTCATGTTGACGAGTGCGCCGCCACTTGCTGCATCTACCATTTTTTTGTCCATCGGTAACATTCCTTCGTATAGATACTGAAGGAGTGTCTGCTCGGATAAGCCATGTTGCGGACAGCTTGCACATAGCTTCTTGAACCTTTCCCAATAATCATATAGGGATTCTTCATGCATTTGTTGGATGCTCAATATGTTTCGCCTAATTTCTGTTGCTTTTGCTGCAGGGAAATACCTATCAAGAAAAACACGAGAAAGGTCAGACCATGTATTAATTGAATTCGGAGGTAAATAAAATAACCATTCTTTAGCCGTTCCGGCTAAGGAAAAAGGAAAAGCCCTTAGTTTTATTTGGTCCTCCGAGACCCCTTGTGGTTTCATGCTGCTGCACACCATATGGAATTCGGCTAGATGCTTGTGTGGGCTTTCAGTAGGTAAACCGTTAAAGGTAGGGAGTAGATGAATTAATCCCGTTTTGAGCTGAAAGGGAGTGTCGCCTTGAGAAAAAGCGATGCAAAGGGGTTGTTGCACAGTAGGAGTTGCATTCAGCTCTCGAATCGTTTGGTCCGCTATTGTTTCTGGTTCTTGTGTAGGTTCTTCGATTGGTGTTGTTTCGGAAGTGGATTCTTGTTCGGGTCGTCGTGTGCTTTGTTGTTTCTTTCGTCGAAGTGTTTCGCCGTGAGTTCTACGAGCGCTTGCTTCAATTTCTGGGTTATATGGAGCTAAAGTACCCGGATTCTTCCTGGTCATAAAAATAAAACCAAATCAGTCAAAAATTGCCGAAAATAAATCTCCCCGGCAACGGCGCCAATTTTGACAAGTCGTCGTTAACCGGTCAAAATAAATATAAATTAATCCTCTCTCAACAATAAATAAATAAAGAAATTGAACAAGTATAGGGAAAGAGGGTCGATCCGCAGAGAGATTAGCTGGAATTGTTGACTTGAATTTGTTGAGTCCGAAATCCCAGGAATATCTGAAAAAGCAAATAAAAAAAGAAGGGGGTGATATGATTTGTGATGAGGTAATAAAATAGAGAAAAAAAACTAAAAGTAGTAAGAAAAACCAAGGGTGTAAATCAGCCTCGAACCAGCTCCTTCAATTCTTTCGATCATTGAAGTAGATTTTTATTTCAGGGATCATGTCGGTTACAGTCTACGAGGCCCAACCCGTCGTAACTTGTTCTTCTCTCGAGTAACCAATCCTCCCAAGTCTATCTTCGAAAGATGGTTCTTAAATAAATCAACCACGACTATCGCCGTTAAAATATTTAGAATAAAACAGGAAAAACCCGACTCAGAAATTGTCTAAAAGTAGAATCACTTCTGATTTTATCTTTCCTTAGCGGACCGCCGCTAAGAGTGTTCATAGGAAGTCGAAAATTGCCACAGGCCGATCTTTCCTCCCAACTATGTTTTTAAGCGAATTCAGACCAAAGGGCCCTTTTTGATTTGAAAAACGTCTAAAAAATTTTAGTAAGGCCGATTGCCAAACTATCTAATCAGAAAGATAAAAATGATTTCCCCAAAAGTATTTAAGCAAGTTCAATTCTCACGAATTGAATTGACTTGGCTGGTTCTTGGCTTAAAGAATTTAGCTAAGCATGATATTGATTATCATACTTAACTTGTTTTTAGAAAAGCAATTGAATAACATAAAATAAGTGAAACGAGAAAATAAAGAAAAATGGACTTTGATTAAAGCTAAAAATGTTTACAAAGATAAAAAAGACTCAAAAACTAGAAGATGATCTCAAGCCTTCACCAAAGGTTGGTATTTATAGGCTTTAGATTTACAAAGATAAGAGATAGGAAATAATTCAAATTCAAATGTTGATTAAAATTCAAAAATAAAACTAATATGGATAAAAGCTGATAAGTTTGATCGGATTCTTCTTCCGGAATATTCCAGGAGCTTCTAGAAGTTGCCACGTCACTGCCACGTCACTGCTATGTCACTGCCACGTCAGATGCATCGTGCCTGGTGTCGTGCCCATGATGCCAGTCATGACAGGATAATAAAAAAAACTGCAGAAATGCTCCATTTTCACTGCTATTTCCAGAATTGGACCCCTGCACAAAATGTAATGAAAACAGTATGTATTAAGCAGCAAGAAGTCACAAAACTTAAAAAATTAACAAGTGAAACATGACAATTTTGAGAACTCATCAAAGTTAAATCGATAACATGTTCGATTCCAATACTAAAAACAGAATACGTGACTTGTTTGAGCCTAGTGGAGTTTGGATGGTTTCCATCTCCTCCTAAACAGGGTGAATCTAGAAAACATTTTGGAGGGAACATAACTAAACCATAAATTTTAAGTTAAAAGTTTAAATTCTGACATTATGAATAGAAAAAACTAAAATAGAGATGCCACGTTCATGTTTGGCCTCTACAAACTAAAATAGAGAGGCCGCGTCCATGTTTGGCCTCTACAAACTAAAATAAAGAGGCCGCGTCCATATTTGACTTCTATAAAGTCTGACCTCAGATTAATCGACTAATAAGTCGGATGATAGTTATTAAACCAAAAGAAAAGTTTATACGGCAAGGCTTGGTCGAATCTCCCTTGGGTCTAATTCTAAAGAAAGTTATCGAGTGACCTTATGATGACCTTGTGCTTAGGCGAGCTGAGTTTATATCTTGAGTGATTTTAGAATCCCTAATTCCCTCTATAATTTTTATTTTTTCTTGAAAGAATAGTTTTGATTTCATATTGAGACACTCCGGTCTTAGACGTTATTATTGCTTCCTAATGGTCACATTGGTTACTAGTGTGTAACATCTCAAAAATCCGGATTTAAATGTGATTGAATTCTTTCCGGAATTTGGTTTGTAGTTAATTATTTTGATAATAATCGGAATCAAATATTTGTACTTAGCCATGTAATTTTGATTTTTTAAAATAACTTATTTTGTTAAACTTTTAGGGGAAAATATTTGATGTTATGCCAAGTTTATACAAATAGATTTATTTTAAGGGTTAAAAGTTTAGTTTAAAATTTAAACTTTAAGTTTTAGTGTTTAAATTTGAAATTTTAGGTTTAACATTATAGATTTAAATTTTATGTTTTAAAGTTTAAATACATATTTTTGGGAGAAAAAATCACCACTCGGAATAAAGGTCTACTAAAGGTAATAACACTCTATTTTTACCAGAAACACTTAATATTAAATATTAACCCATTTTTATGAGTATATACTAGAAATTGAAATGGTAAAACAATATGCATATATGGCACCCAAGACCATGGACAGTGACAAGCTCACATGAGTGGATGAGTCGAACCACATATCCTAATATATGAGGTCCCCACGTATGGAAACTAAACTTTATAAGAGAAAAGAGAGGCTAAGCTAAGTTGTCTAAGAAGATGGAAATCGTCTCTCCTAAATTATGTTTTTTTGGTGTTTTATTAAAAAAAGTGAGTTTAGAGTTTAAAATTTAAAGTTTAAGATTATGAGTTCTTATTAGAGTTTAGGGAATTAGGAGTAGGGTGTATTTTTTAGAGTTTAAGATTTGATGTTTAGGATGTGAAAATTAAAGTTATGGTTTAAAATTTAATTTTTAAATAATTTTTAGTGTAGGATATAAAAAGAGACATAATTAAGGGCAGAGAACTTTTGCCACACAGCTAAGATAAACTAAAGTGAGAATTTATCAAAAAAAAAAATATTAGCGTCATTGTTGCTTGAAACATTCAAGCGTCATTGTTGTCGATCGTCTCAAAATTTAATGTCGTAATAATGAGAAGGGTCGGTGGGAGATATTACTTATTAGCTTCAACCTAAACCCCTCCCCAATAAAAAAAACCTTCTCCCCAATAGGGTTGAGCCCTAGAGAAACCAAGAAAAGTAGAAGTTATTTTAAGCTAAAGGGGTTTTTTTTGGTCTGTTTGTTTGGTTATTTACTTATTTATTTAATCTCAACTAGTTCAATCAGTCCTTGCTTTTCTTTCTTCCTCGTTAGGTTTGGTTGGTTGATTTTTCTTCCTTTATCTTTATGGTCAAGATCCACCACCAAAAGTTCCAATTGGTCTTAAAAAATAATGGATTTTGGGTCATCAGGCAGACAAGGGTTTAATGAAGAAGAAGAAGAAGAGATTGGTAAAGGTAAGCTCCCTTTTACCTACCCTTCATCATCTTCTTCTTGCTTTCAGCACAAATCCCAGCTGGCTTCTCTTACAAACTCTGGGAGGGAGGAGCAGCCGCATCAGATTTACGACAACCACCGCCACTGGATGAACTCCAACGTACGAACCTGAGGATAATAACGAAGCTCGTAGACTCAGATTCGACCCTCGAGCTTAGGAGTGGTGGTGCAACTGCCGACATCGAGAAAGAACATATGTTGGACAAAGTAGTCACTCCAAGCGATGTGGGGAAACTGAACCGACTTGTTATCCCAAAACAACACGCTGAGAAGTATTTTCCCTTGGATTCTTGTACGAACGAGAAAGGTCTTTTGTTCAACTTTGAGGATAGGAATGGGAAGTTGTGGAAATTCAGATACTCTTATTGGAACAGTAGCCAGAGTTATGTCAAGGATAAGAAACTTGATGCCGGAGATATAGTCTCGTTCCAGAGAGGAGCAGGTGAACTGGGTAATCATCTTCTTTTTATATATTGATTGGAGGCGGAGACCCCACGCGCCAGACGTGGTCTCTTTCCATCCCCATCAACATTACAACCCCTTCACTTTGGACCGCTCAATCCTGCTAATGCGGCCACCAACAACAGGAAGAAATGTGATGAATCCAGGAGGTACAATGAGATCGGCAGTGGCTCCAGCAGCAGTCCCACAAATGGGAATGGGACTGATGCAGCGGCAGCAGCCGGTTGTATTTGATTCGGTACCGGTGGTCCAAGGCAAGGCTGCTCACAAACGGTTAAGGCTTTTCGGGGTGAACATGGAATGTCCCATATCGGAGTCCGATGAATGTGAAATGTTATCTACAATTACCATAACACATGCTTCAATGGCGTCCAGTTTTACAGATTATTTAGTACTGAAGTGAATACAAGGTTTGGATGTCTGTTGTGAAATAATCAAGTCTTTCAGCTCTCTTTGTTTTTACCTTGGTTATATAGGTTGGTTGTTGTTCTTGTCGCTGCTTCCTTTGGCAGGTGCAGGTTTTGCAGAGAAATTTGGCAGCTCTTTTTAAAAGGTAGGATTTATCTCAAATTTTCTTGGATCCTTCTCCCTTTAACCCCTTTCGCATTAATGTGTTTTTTCCCCTTTTTTTCTTCTTCTTTTGTTTACAAATCACAAGGGATTCAAACAAGGCAGCAATGCAACATTCTGATCTTTGTTTTGCAGTTTCCTACGGTCACACTCACACCATTGCTGCAATTTAACTCCCTGAGCCTGGTTAGCTTGTTGTTGCTTGTTTATTTATCTAATTTGAACTTTGCGAGTCCTTTCCATGCCCTTATCTTCAAATATGTTTAGTTCTATGATTTAGGATTTGAAATTTTAGTTAGAGCTTAAAATTTAATTTTTTTTGTGTTGGAACATAGAAAATGATGAAAACCGGCTGCCCTTTAGTAGGCCCTTATTATGCTCCCACCCTAAAAAAAACTAAGTTTAGGGTTTAGGGTTATAGTTTAGTGTTAGGGTTTAGGATCAGGGTTTAGAGAATTTGGGGTATGTATATCTTTTAAGGTTTAAGATTTAGAATTTAGAGTTAAGGCTTAAAATTTATGTTTTAGTGTTGAGGCATGAAAAGAACCACAAAGAAAGTAGAGGATTTTGTTCGAACATGGCACCCAGCAACCTACAACTTCTTCTTTAAATATTCCCCATCCCGTGCATTGCACACATCTTTTGCTTTGTCTACATTAGTTTGTACGGTGTTAAGCAAGTCTAGAGATATCAAACATGATTGAGTCTTTCTTTTAGATCTTTCATAATTCCTTTTAGATTTCAGTTCATACAATGATACAAATTATTTAGATTTACTAATCTTATGCATGCATGCGTAGTATTAAATTACAATAGCAACGTAGTGCGATAACCGCATCGTAACAATTTTTAAGGTCATTGCGATATCTACAATTACGACTAGGGGCGGATCTACCATAGTGTAAGGTAGGTCCGGTGACCTACCATTATTTTTTGGATAAATTATATTTGTGGTCATCAACCTATTGTTAATTTTCTATTTTAGTCATCAAACTATTGTTTTTGGTAAAATCTCACTAAAATTATTTGTTTCTATTTTAGTCACTAATGTTACGTTTTTTTCTTGTTTTGATCACCAACCTATTATTTCTTTTCTATATTTTGTCTTAGAAATATTATTTTTTTCGTTTGTTTTTTAACGACGGATGACGAAAATTGAAAATACGTAATGTTAGTGACAATTTTGTCAAAAAAAAATTCGATGACCAAAATATGAAGAGAGATGTAGGTTGGTGATCACAAGTGTAGTTTATCCTTATTTTTTTGTTTAAATTAAAATTCAGTCATTAAATTTTAATTTTTTCATTTTAAACTTTAAATTATTTTTTATCAAATAATACATTTGATAATCATGACAATAATACATTAAAAATCTCAATTTAATTAAAAGTTAACTTTTTAATATGTCATGTTAATCGTCAGGTCAGCTTGATACCAAACTATATTAACAATTTTTCCAAACGAATCTTTCCCCTGTTAGGATTGATCGACAACGTCTCCATTCATTGGAATTTTGGCCTTGGTGGAGATTTGAAATATTATGGTTATTTTTTTAAAAAAGACTTTAACGTCTCATATCAGTATTTTTAACGGCAATAGTTGTAGTGAAATCGAATTAAAAATTTATTAATTGTAAAGAGAGCTTTTCAATTTTAGTGACCAGAGTGAAGACACCCTAAAAGTTCAGTGACTACCAATGTAGTTTACCCTAAAATATTAAGTATTTTTTTGTTTAAATGAGAAATCAACCCTTAAATTATTTTAATTTTTACTTTGAGCTCATAAATTATTTTTGGTCAAAACAAGTATCCAAAATATTATTTTATAACTATTTTAAGTATATTGGTTAATTTCATTAAAAATTTTGGTTGAATATATTGACATTCATGTCAAATAAGTTAACTAAAATTTTAATTTGAAAATTTTAAAATAATTACAATTTAATTTAAATAAAATTAAAAATTAGTAAATTATTTTTTAGTTATCAAATAAATATGTTTACCTCTAACAACATTTTTTTCTAATCTTGTAATCATCTTCATTTGGAAAAGCTCAAACCATATTTGAAACTTAAATTCCTTTTCGCCTTTTTTTCCTGATAAGTTGTAATCGATTTGGGTATTTGACACTTAAAACGATTTTGATTTCGTAATCGTTTTGAAAAATCATAGAACTATAAATCGAATTTGAAATATAAAATTTATGTTTGCTTGCACAACAATTGTCACTCTCAATACTTAATTTTAATGGAGCAAGTGTTTATACTCTCTAAAACACAATTACATCGATGCAAGATAGTTCTTATTTTTCAAACATATTTACACAATATAGATTTGTTTATCAATGTTAATATGTCTCTGACTATAAAGTATATTTACTTGCACAACAATTATTCTTTTTTAATACATTACTACACCGATATAAAATGATTTTAGATTATTACACTAGTTGGTGAACTACTAAGATTAAAATTTTAGATCCGCCCCTGATTGCTACCTCAGTTAAGTACTATGCATAAATATGCTTTACCCTTTAGCAAAGATCTTATACCTATGAATATAATCTTCCGATAGTTACCCAAACTAAAACTCAATGGCCTCCAACTTTGACAATATTGTACCCATTTTCCATATATCACCAAATATTATTTCAAATCTCGTTTTTAAGATTGTAAACGATAGAGATATAGCGGTTTTACAAGTTGCAGATTAGATTTGATATTCCTTGAATGCAAGTTGCAGATTATTGGAACTGTTAGTCACCTGATCAAACTTTTTTCCACTTTAATTTGTTTGCTATCGCTTGAAATCTAAGACTCGAGGCCAAAAACAAGATCTGTGAATCAAACCCCGTGCAGAATAGGAACAAAAAAAGCTTCGTTTTGTTTCTTTGGTCTATACTTTCAAACAACAACAACTCCTTTTTCTCAATTCGTTTATAAGATTTTTCCTGGACTTGCTTTGCTCCGGTTTTGTTTTGCTCCAGTATGTCAAACATACAATGCGTATGCATAAATGAATAAGAGAAGGAGAATAGAATGACTGTAAAAGCTTGATTCATTTCAGAGAAAACATTGACTTAAATACAAGTTGGTTGGAAACCCTAATGGATGAGAATGACACGTGTTGTTCTCTAGTTGGATTTTCTTCCAACAACCTGGGGGTTGGATGACAGCTGCATGTCCAGCTGTGGTGACTCATTTTCAATATCGTTATTTCCTTCAACATTTATGTTACACAATTTTTCTTCAAGCTTTCTAGTGTTGAGTTTGGCGCGAAACTCTTCAAACAACATGGTTCGTAGGGTCTTTGTGAGAATGTCCGCAATTTGACACCGTACAGGGATGTAATTAATTTGCATCTTCCTCATGCTGACCTTTTCGCGAACAAAGTGCAGGTCCAGGTCGACGTGCTTGCTTTTAGCATGGAGGACAGGGTTTGCAGCCATCGATACAGTGCTGGTGTTATCACACCATAGTTGAGGGATGTTGTGTTGTTGAACTCCCATTTCAGTGAGCATGGATTCAACCCAGATTACCTCTGAAGCAGTATCTGCCAAGCTTCTGTATTCTGCTTCTACAGAGGATCTCGAAACAGCTCTTTGTTTCTTTGAACACCAGGAGATTAGATGGCTTCCAAGCATAACACAATATCCTGTTGTTGAGCGTCGGTCATCAGGGTCACTTCCCCAATCTGAGTCAGAGAATGCTGAGATTTGGAGGTTATCAGCGCTTTGAGGTTTGAACCAGATGCCATAGTCTACTGTGGTGCTCAAATATCTGAGAATGCGTTGAAGAGCTTGCCAGTGTATTTCTGTTGGTGTCTGCATGAACTGAGCTGCTTTGTTGACTGCAAATGACAAGTATGGTCTTGTATAGCAGATGTATTGAAGGGCACCTATGATGCTTTTGTAGGACTGAGCTTCATTCAATGGTGTGCCATCATTTTTGCTGAGTTTTGGATAGGTAACCATGGGTGTTGATGTGGGCTTGGCTCGTAGGGTGTTTTTTCTGTGTAGGAGCTCTATCATGTATTGCTGCTGGTTGAGAAAGAGTCCACCATGATGCTGTCGTGCTTCAATACCAAGGAAGTAATGTAGAAGACCCAAGTCCTTGACTGAGAATTGAGAGTGCAGAGCTTGAATGATGTTCTAAACTTGTGATTCAATATTCCCTGTTAGAAGCATATCATCGACATAGACTGCCAGTAATATAGTGAAGGCTCCTTGTCTAAGGATGAATAATGTCGAGTCTGCTTGTGAAGCAAGAAAGCCCATAGTGCATAAAAGTTTTCTTAACTGAGCAAACCAGTTTCGAAGGGCTTGTCGTAGGCCATAAATAGCTTTCTTAAGCTTGCAAAATAAGGGTCGGCCTGTGTCACTTTGCTGTTGAAAACCAGCTGGTTGGTGCATGTAAACTGATTCATGTAACTTTACTTTGAAGAACGCATTGTTTACATCCACCTGATGTATGTTCCACTGATTTGTGATGGCTACAGACACTAAGATGTTGACAGTGAAGAAGCGGACTACTGGACTGAAGGTTTCCATGAAGTCCAGTCCAGGTGTTTGTGAATATCCCTTCGCAACTAATCTGGCCTTGAACTTACTGATGGAGCCATCCGAGTTGTATTTGACTCGAAATAACCACTTGCATCCTATGGCCTTCTTGCCAGGTGGTAGTTCGGCCATTTCCCATGTCTCATTCTCTTGAAGAGCTTTGTATTCTTGATGCACTGCTTCAGCCCAAGTTGGATCATGTAAGGCCTCATGAACATTAGGTGGTAAGGCTTCAACTGTGTATAGTTTTGGCTTAAAGATTCCCATTTTGCTTTGGGTGGTCATAGGGTGATTGTTGAGAGGAGGAGGTGGCATTGTAGAAGAAGGTATTGAGAAAGGTTTAGTGGAAGGTATTGGTGGTGGTTCAGGAGGTTGTTGTTGAGATATGGGGATAAGAGTATCTGGAGAAGGTTGTGGTGTGGTTTGATTGGGAATGATAGTGGGATTAGGTGAATGTGTGTTGACATTGTCTGTGTGTATGGGTGTGGGTGATTCGGGTGGAGGAGTTGTGTTTTGGGAATTTTGAGTTGATGTTGGGGTAGTTGTTGTGGTTGTAGGGGATGATGGTGTGTTCAATGGTTGTGGTATGAATGGGAAGGGTCTGGAGGAACGAGCCTTTGTAGGTGAGGTTGTTTGAATAGGTTTGTTGGCACAAGGGAAGCAATTTTCATTGAATGTAACATTGCGAGTAATGTAAATTCGACCTGATTCATCAGCACATTGATATCCCTGGTACTTGGGTGAGTATCCAAGAAACACACAAGGTTTTGTTCTGAAGGAGAGCTTGTGTTGATTGTAGGGACGCAGATTAGGGAAGCATTCACACCCAAAAACCTTAAAGAATGTGTAGTCAGGGGACCTGCCTGTGAGTTTTTGATAAGGGGAGACATTTCCAAGCTTCTTAGTTGGTAGCCTGTTAATGAGAAATACTGAGCTGAGTACTGCATAAGGCCAGTAACATAGGGGCATGGAGGCTTGAGCCAACAAGGAGAGTGCCATGTCTAGTATGTGTCTGTGCTTGCGCTCAACTACACCATTCTGCTGGGAGGTGTGTGGGCAAGTGATTCGTTGTTGAATGCCAAGAGTAGGTAGGAGAGTGTCAAGAAACTGAAATTCCCCTCCCCCATCTGTCTGTACTGCTCGAATAGTGGATCCATATTGTGTCTGAACAAGTTTAAGGAATAGATTGAATGCAGTGGATGCTTCAGACTTGGCTTTGAGTAAATATAACCAGCAATTTCGAGAGTGCAAATCAATAAAGGAGATGTAGTATGAGTAGCTATTTGATAAAATTGGTGTTGGTCCTCAGAGATCAATTTCCACTAATTCAAAAGGTGTTGCATACATGGTTACAGAATTCTTGAATGGTAGTGAATGACATTTCCCTAGTTGACAAGCACTACAAAACATGTCTTTGTCCATAATCGGTGATTTCTTCAACGCTGAATTGATAACATCTGAGAAGGCATGCCCCAGTCTTCGATGCCAAAGCCAAAAAGATGAATTGTTATTGAGAGAAGTAGAGTAAGCTGTGATAGAGTTGGTGCCAAGTTCGCCAGATAACTTGTATAATCCTCCTTCTTGTGTGCCTTCGAGTAACGTGCTGCCTGTATGCTCATCCTTCACACAACAATAATCAGAATGAAACTCAAGGAAAACTGAATTGTCCTTGGTAAATTTCGAAACAGACATGAGGTTTCGAGTGATTTGAGGCATAAGTAATAGATCATTAAGAGTCAGACTGCAAGTAGATGCAGGAATAATCGAATGACCAATATGAGATATAGATAGAGAAGACCCATCACCTATATGCACTGAGCCCTTACCAAAATATGGTGAACCACCTTGCATGGAAGAAGGGTTACTGGCTACATGATGTGTAGCACCTGAGTCAGGATGCCAGACTGTTGAGGATGCAACCACGGTGTGAACTTGCATATCACCAGTTGAAGGATCAGAGGGGTTGGATGAATCAGTTCCAGTGGTGGTGGAGATGTAAGGATCATAGGATTCTTCAATTGTATCCTGCGTATACGAGCATGCATTAGCCTGAGTATTAGGAGTGGAACGAGTCTGAGGGCTGGATGCAGTGGCCTTGAAGCCTTTGTCAAATCTGTGCCAACAACGATCCACCAGATGACCAGGTTTACCACACAACTGGCATTGAATGCGTGGTCTTGTGCCACGATACCTGCCCCTTGAATCATCTCGAGGTTGAATAGATGCAGATCCAGAGAGATGGTCCTTGTCACGAGTGTTGTGGAAGTTGGTATTATGAATACCAACTGGAATGCGAAGAGGATCTGAAATTCTGGACTCAACATCGATAAGAATAGATACAACATCATCAACAGAATATGGGTCTTTTCTGGCTGAAATCACTGCAACAAACGGGTCGTATTCAGAGGGTAAGCCATTTAGGATTGTGACAATATGTTCAACTGTTGAGATTGGGCTTCCACATGAGGCGAGCAAATCATATATTTCCTTGATTTTCATGGTATAGGTTCGCATTGATAAGGTGGCCTTCTTGATCGAGCGGAGGCAGCAGTGAAGATGCATGATGCGAGTCGTGGAAAGTTGAGAGTAAATACTAGAGATTGTGGACCAGATGGTGGCTGAAGATTCTGCACCTACGAGCTGTGGAAGGACATTTGAGCTCACTCTCGAGAGGAGCCAAGAAGCCAACGAACTGTCCTGCTTAAGAAACCGAAGATAGGCTGGGTTTGGGACTGGATTTCCATTCTCACGAGCAACAAACTTGGACGGCGGGGATATGGAACCGTCAATGTACCCTTCAAGACCTTGACCACGGAGAAGCAGGGTGATTTGTTGTTTCCAGAGGAGGTAGTTTGTATCATTGAGTTGAATGCTGATACGTTTTTTGGTGAAGGCGGTGTCAGTGGCGTCATCAGAAGGAGTGGTGAGTTCGACTGTGTCCTCAGCTGTGGTAAAATCAGCAGATATGGTGGCGACGGCGGAACGGCTTAACCAAGAGCTTCCTGAAACGATGATACCATGTCAAACATACAATGCATATGCATAAATGAATAAGAGAAGGAGAATAGAATGACTGTAAAAGCTTGATTCCTTTCAGAGAAAACATTGACTTAAATACAAGTTGGTTGGAAACCCTAATGGATGAGAATGACACATATTGTTCTCTAGTTGGATTTTCTTCCAACAACCTGGGGGTTGGATGACAGCTGCATGTCCAGCTGTGGTGACTCATTTTCAATATCGTTATTTCCTTCAACACAATACTCCTTATATCTTTTTGTTCATTAGTCAACGATCACCTTTATTATAACTTTGTTCCCACACATTCACAACGGTCTTTGATTAAATTTCATTAGCTATATATGGCTGATTTGAAAGAATATTCCTTTTTAGGAAATTTATTGAAAAAATACCTCCATTAATGATTATGTAAAAAGAATCTCTTTTGGTTCATGTAACTATGTATGTCAAACTCGCATTTAACCAAAAGCAAATTTTAAACTAGCGTTTAGCTAAAAGCGAGTTTTGTGTAAAAAAAAATTAGTCAAAGAAAATACAAATTCGTAAACAAATTCGAAAATACAACGCCAAAACACAAAAAAACTCACCATACACTCATGATTCGAGCAAAAACCAAAAGAAAACGACAACTCACATTATACATACATACACTCATGATTAGCTATATATATATACATAGCGCCTGATTTGAAAAAAAAAATCTCTTTTTGAGAATTAATTGGAAAAAATACTATTATTAATGGATTTATAAAAAATAGAATTTTTACTCAAATATTTCTTTTGGGTTTTTTTATTCCTAAAATAGAGAACATTGGATTTTATTTCTCAATTAAGTGAACTTTACTGTTCACTTTTTGAAGACCCCAAGATCACTACCCGTCTTTGAACAGTAATTTTCTCATACCAGTACTGTTCAAAGTCGAATTATAAACTTCCCTTTTTTAAAGACACCACACTGCCATGTGGTGAAAGATAGGGCTACCTGACATTGTTCAAAGTCGGGCTGCCCTCCCTCGTCTTTGAACAGTACATCGACATGGGGGTTGCAGCCTTTGCAGGTTCATTTTTTTAAGTTTGATTGGTGAACAATGTCTGTATGGGAAAAACACTGTTCAAACTCGGATTGTGGTCTACTGGTCTTTACAAAATGAACAATAAAATTCACTAGATTGGGAAATAAAATCCAAGATTCTTTATTTTGAGAATAAAAAAAAACCAAAAGTAATATTTGAGTAAAAAAATTCGTAAAAAAATATTCTCTTTCACTCCACATAAGGTAAACTTGCTTTTGACTAAACGCGACTTTCAAACTCGCTTTTAGCTAAACGCGAGTTATGTGTTGAGTGTATAGGTAAAGAAATCAAAAAATTAATGGAGGTATTTTTCAAACTCCCTTTCAAACTCGCTTCTGGTTTACAGGCAATTTGTGATGCTTTGGTGTTTTTATGTGAATCGAAATGGAAAGATGTGTCGTCTATGGTGATTGAATCAGATTCGATGGTTGTTGTGTTGTGGATATTGCATTCGGATGGTCGACCATGGAAGTATTGGAGGTGGTTCCGACAAATCGACGAAGTGTGCGCCACCATGACATGTGTGTGCTTTAATAATATGTATCAGGAGGCGAATAGCTTGGCTGATACTCTTTCTAAGGGGGTGTAGATCGCTCCTCATGGATTCAAATGATGGCGTGAGGTTTGGTATTTGGTCGGCATGGATGTTCCTTTGTGTTTTGCCGAGTAGGTCGGGTGTGTTGTCTTTGTTTGAGTTGTGGTGTATGTACACTATCATAGGTATTCTTTTCTTCCATTTAGGCTTAAGGAGTTTTTTTAATAAGGCTTATGATAGTGGTGGCATGGTATGATGTTCATCTTTTAAATTTTAATAAGGCTTATGTACAAAAAAATTTTAATATAGTTATCTTCTATATTATTTTAGTTGGAGAAGAATGTCAAATATTTGATCATATGTTCATGTTTTAAATTCTTCCAAATATTTGAATGAGTATATCCTTATATCGGCTCCCGCATACATGCATAGAAGATATATTAACCATATTCATACATAATATACATTATAATTAATGCCAAATTCGTGAATGGTGTTTGCATACTCACATTATTTCTAAATGATCAATCTTTAATGCTTGTTGCTTTGTGTTTGCTGTGTAATCTGCTTTTAACTCTTTGTTAGTTTGAATCTAATTTTTTTAAGTGATAATCTTCACCTACCCTATTAGGGGTGAATCTTAAAATTTGAACTTGATAGTTCACTAATCGATCTAATAACGTAGAATGATTTATATCAGTTTTATAATGTGTTAATAAAGGATAATTATTGTAAAAGCAAATACAGTTTATAGTTAGAGAATTATTGACATTGAAGAATTAATCTATAACGTGTAAATATGTTCGAGATATTATAACTATCTTACACTAGTATAATGTGTTTTAAAGAGTAGAAAATTTACTATAATGAAATTAAGTATTCATAAGTGGTATTGTTGTACTTGTAATTAAGATGGATTGATTTCTAATAATATAAGTCTAATAGTGTTGAAGATAATCACATTTCTAATTCCTTGCCATTAACAATAATTGTATTAAGATAAACAAACTAATGACAAAATGTGACAATTTTATATATCAAACAAGATCAAGATGAAAATTTTATACAATGTGTAAAAAGTTCAAGGGATCAAACAAAAATAAATTAAAATAAACAAATCAATTCTTTGGTCACGTTCTCTTTAATGGGCTCACGAGAGATCCTTTCTGCCAACTTAATAAAACATTGTTGTGACCTCTTTTAAACAGTCAGAATTTATGCCTTTACCAATTGTATCAATTATCCCCCAATTATCATGAATTCTTAAATCTCATTTCTTCAATCCTAATTCGCACGGTCCAACATTGAGGTTAATGCTTAGTTTTAAAGGGCACAAGATATACCAAGGCACAGAGCGTAGGCACGCGCCCTTCGTAAACGAGGCACATTTTTGTACTAAAAAATTGTAAATCAACTCTAAAGTGTATTTTGTATTCAAAATAACTTGATAATTGTAGTATAAATGCTAAAAGATCAAAATATTTTTATTTAAATCTATTCAAAAAATATTTCATTTAAATGTAAGTTTTAAAACTATTAAAGATAAAATTTTAAAATATTAATAAGTTTATATTTTTTCAATATGTAATTTTAGTATTTTATTTAAATTAGTAAATATTTAAAAATAAATCTTATTTTTTATATTGATTTACACTATAAAATTAGTATTTTTGATAGAAATGGCATTGTTATCACGTGCCTCGTTAAAAAAAACTTCCCCAAACCTAATGGAGGAAAAAGAGTACACGTGATAACAAGATTACATTCAAGATATCAACTTAAGCCTTCAAGGATAACATGTCTTCACGTAGAAGATCAACAACATAGGTCGGGGGAGATTCAAAAGAAACCAGCTCCAATTCCACAGAACTAACATGCTTCGCCAAGGAATCGGCAACTCGATTTTCATTCCTAGAGATAGAGAGACAAGAACCTCCTCAATCCCTCTGACACAACTCTTGAATATAGCGTGTAATAGCAAGAACATAACCACCACGATCATCTCGTTCGATAAGTTTAATGGCTTCAACATTGTCAGACTCAACTAAAATGCAACGCAAACCTTTCTCCCAAGTAAATGCCCCACAACTCGGCCTCTAGTATTGAACAACATTCAATGAGCTTACCAAACTAAAGTATCCAAGTTCCTAACTGATTTCGGATCACACCACCACATTTAGCATGCCCGTTTTGTCCAGAGCGCGAGCCATCCGTATTAAGCTTTACACATCCTATTGTCAACAGTAACCAGCGAAGACACATATTGTAACACCTCGTTTTTCATGGTTTAAAAAATAAGTAGAAGAAAAGAAATGTTTGAAAAGAGGTGCTGCCAAGGGGTTTTGAACTCGTGCCCCTTGGCCTTGTGAGACAAAGGTTTAACCATCAGAGCTACATGTATTTCTGGTTTTATCTTACTCGATTTAAATTTTATATTATATGTGATGTTTATACCCAAATAAGTTAAGTTTGATCTGACTCCCCAGCTACCCCTCTAAAAAATTCTTGTTTGAATTTTGAGGGAACCTAGAAGGTTCCAAACTCTCTCCTCAAACACCCCCTCATCGTTGCCGATCTCGGCCACCGGCCGTCCGTGGGGTGCACCGCTGCCACCGTTGTGCTCGCCACTGCACTTCAACCATGGCCATGGCAGCCACTCGCGATGTTCCGTTGCCGTTCACCGTGGAGATCGTGTTGAAGCTACGGAAAACTCTCCCCCGAACCTCGCTGTTTTTCCTCCGTTTCCGATCGTTCTCGTCGTCGGTTGAGCGCGTCGTCGGTGCAGACATGATCGGCGGGTAGAGATCCACGAAATCCCTCTGATTGATCACCGTTCAGGCATTAGCAAGGGCCTCACCTGAGCCACATGCTTTCCGGCCATTCTATTTCTGTTGGGGTAAGATCCGGCGAGCTTCCGGTTAATTCTTTTTGTCATTTTTGATGGAATGAAACTCAAGACTAATGAGCTTCATTTTCCAGGTTGAAAATGGATTTTTCCGACCGCCGGCGAGGGTCCCGGTGACCGTCCGACAACCCTGGAAATTTTTTGGGTAAGAACCAGTCTGAACCGTCCGGCCCAAGCAGTCTGACCCGACCCGTAACCGACCCGAGTCCAACTCGCTTCTGACCCGGCTGAGTTAACTCGTCTGAGTTGACTCGGTGAGTTAACTCGTTTGAGTTGACTCAGTGAGTTGACTTGTAACCCCCTTAACCTGGCCCAGACGGTTGAACCGAATTAAGAAGTTTACACGGGGAAAACCAAAGTCAACCCGAAACTCAACCTTGATTAACGACCCTTTTTTTCTTTTTAATCTTATCTAAATGCACATTAACCTTAGATATGATCATACAATCAGCATACTCAAAGATCAGCACATTCGGAAAACATTTAGGGGCTTAATTGCACAAAACATAAATTTAGGGACCAAATTGCAAATTCTAGAAATTTCAAGGACTTAACCCACTTTTAAGTTACCAATATGTAATTAGTAATATTTCATGCTTCTTAGTCGAATTTCAGCTCAAACAGAGATCTCAAACTCATTCAATTGCATAAACAAGATTCAGGACTAAAACATAAAGATTCCAAAACTTATAACCGTCAATTTCAGTGCCCAACGGTTTCGGAACAGGGATGATCCGTTCCGAAACGCGGGACCATTCCGAAACTAGTTCTGGAACAGGGCCTGGCAGTGGCCAAACCGTTCCGGAACAGTTCCACCCGTTTCGGAACGCCAAGGCCATTTTAGGCCCCCGTTCCGATACGGTAGCACCTGTTCCGAAACAGGCTGCCCAGATTGCAGATTTTTTTCTAGTTTAACATGCTTT
This sequence comes from Hibiscus tridactylites, assembly GCA_958450335.1. Taxonomy (NCBI): domain Eukaryota; kingdom Viridiplantae; phylum Streptophyta; class Magnoliopsida; order Malvales; family Malvaceae; genus Hibiscus; species Hibiscus tridactylites. The sequence continues at coordinate 10,794,912 of OY288286.1, forward strand.
TGACCAATCAAACATAATCCAAAGACCCTCAAATCATACCAGCAAGTCATTACATGCACAAGGAACATAATAGCATCAACCATTCTCAAACATGGCATCAATTAAGCAAATCCCCAATTCTATAGGCATGCATCCTATTTAGAAAACCACTCAAGCATCATAATACCAAACCAACTTCACAAAGGTCAAATACATGTTCCATCATCAACAACAACGTAAAATCAACTTAGGGAGTCCAAAACATCTCCCAAAACAACAATATAGGTTCCCCATTGCCAAATGCCAAAAACTAATAGTGTTAAGAAACTTTCACCATACATGAGCTTAGTTCTTCACTTGGATTCTTGACCTCTTGCTACCCTTATAAGAACTTCAATGCTCTGCATTATTGGTTTAAGAAAAGAGAGAGCGTAAGCAAAAAGCTTAGTGAGGAATGCTCATTTAAAACATCACAATAATGCAATTAAAACACTTTTTGAAACTTTAGCTCAAAACATCATGAAACCATGCACATATGCATATAAACAAAGCATTCATGCTTCAAATTATTAACATGTTATATTGGCCACAAGTGATAATCATAATCTTTCCATCTCAAAATACAATCAACATAAGATCCACACATGGACTTTTAACCACCATTGTGATCTTACAATTCACAAGGACCACACATGGACTTTTAACCACCATTGTGTCCTTAGCACAAGAATCACCCATGGACTTTTAACCACCATGGTGTTCTTACAATCCACAAGGTCCACACAAGGACTTTTAACCACCTTTGTGACCTTAACACAAGAATCACCCATGGACTTTTAACCACCATGGTGTTCTTAAAATACACAAGGTCCACACAAGGACTTTTAACCACCTTTGTGACCTTAACACAAGAATCACCCATGGACTTTTAACCACCATGGTGTTCTTAAAATACACAAGGTCCACACAAGGACTTTTAACCACCTTTGTGACCTTAGCTCAAGAACCAACCATGGACTTTTAACCACCATGTTGTTCTTAACACAAGAACCACCTATGGACTTTTAACCACCATAGTGTTCTTAACCATTCTCAAAACATCACTTGCCAATATACATCATTTAACAACACAAATCATTGTTTTAAAGCATTTAACAAAGCCATTAACATCATGCATCATTATGCATCAAAACCTCATTTATGAAAGTACAAAAACAAGGATCTCTTACCTTGAGCATCCTTCAACACATGGCTTTTAAAATTAGCAATAAACATGCTCAAATATGCTTTCAAAAATAGATTTTAATCATGCAACAAATCATTTTGCATTCAACCAATTCATGGTTCATCAACAAGAGAGAGTTTTTCTGAAAACTTACTCTTGAGCTTAGCTAAGTTGCTTAGACTTAAACTAAGCTCCCAAACCTTCAAAACATTGGTTTCAAAGCCGAAAACCAAAATCCACTCACCGATTCCGTTTCGCCACTTGCCGAAACACCAATCAAGCTTCCGGATCACCACCACAAAGATCCAAAGATGACTCCCATGTTTTAAACATATCAAAGCAGAGGATTAATGCATCATCATGCATTAATATCTTCAATGAAAGCACCTAAACTCACTGCTCTCATCCACACTCAATTTTCGGCTACCAAACACAACCGAAAACACATCCAAACAACTCCACAACACTACCCAGCCAAGATCCATCAATTCCAAACATTCTTAAACCTCAATTAACATCCAAAAAGGATCTAAACACATCCTTATACCTCCAGCTATAGCAGATCACCAAGATCACTCCAAAAACAACCAAAAACTCAAGCATAACTTAGGAAAATCAACCTATTCGGGATTGCATTGATTAAACCTCAATTTCTCATCAATTATACATTCATTTTACATCAAAATGACATCTCAAAACAGTGCCCAATCAGATCACACGAATTTCATCAAAATTAAACCAAATCTTGCATTTTAAAGCCAAGATCAAGAATACATTTGCAAAACATTTAATTAAACACAAATCAAGGATTGAGAACTTAGGAATTTCAGTAAAGAACTGAGAATTTAGAGGAGAAGGACGTTCATACCTCTAAACTTGAGTTTCTCCCTTTTGGAACCACAATTCTTGAAAATCCAATAAGCAAATGCTAAGGTTTGTTGTAGAATTGATTAGAGATCAAATGAGGATTGAAATCTAATCTTTGGAGGTCAAAATCAGAGGGAACTTTTCTGGAAAAATGTGTTTGGGTTGAGAGAAAAGTTGAGAGAAAAGAAAATGGAATATTTGAGAGAAAAGTTAGTTATGGCCAAAATATCTTTCCCTCCCTTTTTCCTTTATTTTAAAGGGTAATTGTTCTATACACAAGCGTTTGTGGAAACTTTTTTACACAAGCGCCTTAGTTTTAGGGGTTAGGGACTTCGTTTAGGGTTTAAAATTTAGGGGTATAAGTGTAGTAGTTTTGAATTTAGGGATTTTTGATAGAATTTTGGGTTTCGGGTTAAAATTTAGGGTTTATAGGTTAAAACCTAAATCCCCACCCATATTACCCTAAAACTAAACTCTAACCCTAAACCCTAAATTCTAACCCTAAATCCTAAATTCTAAACATGAACCCTAAATTCTAAACCTTTACACTAAAACCCCTAAACTCTAAACCATAAACACTAACCCTAAACCCTATAATTGAGGCGCTTGTGGAAATAAAAACTTTCCACCGCTAGTGTATAGGATATTAATCCTATTTTAAAATCATTAATTAATTGATAAATATTCAGAAAAAAATCTGGAGAAACTCTTTTTGGGTAAATAGCTCCTTAAAGATTCAAAGTTTCAATCCTTTTTAAAACAGTCACCCAGTTTTCGAAAATTACATTTTAGTCACTAAACCAAAATGTCACACTTCCAAACCTCATTTTGTAAAATTGTTTTCACCATATTCTTATATATAATAAAAGAGGATTTTAAGACATTTTTCCATATTTTTAATGCAACCCGAACTAGGCTTTCATTAATTCACCCTTTTATATTCGAACCGCAACCCGACCGGCCCGGTCCAAACCCAAAACTTCTAAGCCCAAAATTGGGGTGTTACAACTCTCCCCTCCTTAAGAAATTTCGTCCTCGAAATTTACCTGAAGGAAAGAGGTACGGAAACTGCTCCAACATGTCATCCCTCCGTTCCCACGTGGCTTCTTCAACACCACAATGCTTCCACAACACCTTTACCAACTCAATGGTCTTGCCTCAAAGAACTTTACTATCCGAATCCAGAACCTTCACCGGTTCCTCATCATAGGTCAAATCCGGATTCAATTCCACTTCTTCCACAGGCATCACATGTGAAGGATCCGATCTATATTTCCGAAGCATAGAAACATGAAACACATCATGAATCTTTTCCAACTCTTGAGGTAACCTCAACTTGTACGCAACAGGACCCACACGCTCAACCACCTCGTATGGTCCAATGTACCTAGGGCTCAACTTACCCTTTCGGCCAAACCTCATCACCTTTTTCCAAGGCGAAACTTTCAAAAACACACGGTCACCCACCGCATACTCAATCTCCTTACGCTTCAGATCCGCGTAAGACTTTTGCCGATCAGAAGCTGCCTTCAAGCGCTCACAAATGAGCTTCACCTTCTCGGTGGTCCCTTTCAATAAAGCTGGCATCGAAACCAACTTCTGGCCCGTTTCAGCCCAACACAGAGGAGTCCTACACTTCCTCCCGTACAAAGCTTCATAAGGTGCCATTTGAATACTTTCCTGATAACTATTATTATAGGAAAACTCCACCATAGGCAAATGTTTCTCCCAAGAGCCCTGAAACTCAATCACGCAGCACCTCAACATATCCTCTAAAACCTGGATAACACGCTCGGACTGTCCATCCGACTGAGGATGATAAGATGTACTGAAATTCAACCGTGTACCCAAAGCTTGATGCAAACACTGCCAGAAACACGATGTAAACCTCGGATCCCTATCCGACACAATCGACTTAGGCACACCATGCAGCCGCACAATCTCAACAACATACAGCTCCGCAAGCTTATCCAAAGAGTACGTAGTATGCACAGGCAAGAAATGCGCACACTTCGTCAGGCGATCCACAATCACCCACACTGAATTCTTCTTTGATGGTGACAAAGGCAAACCAGATACAAAATCCATGGTAATCCTTTCACACTTCCACTCAGGAATTCTCAACGGTTGCAACAAACCTGAAGGAAACTGATGCTCAGCCTTAACTCGCTGACACACCATGCACTTGCTTACAAACTCAGCAACATCCTTCTTCAGACCCACCCAATAGTACTCATCATGAAGATCACGATACATCTTAGTACTACCAGGGTGCATAGCAAAATGACTACTATGACCTTCAGTCAGAATAGCACGCCTCAATTCAGCATCATTGGGCACTACTATCCGACTCCCAAAACACAACACTCCATCATCATTAAAACAGAAATCCGAAGGCTTAACCTCCGCAATATCCTGTACATGAGGTACCAAGGAATCATCCAACAACTGCTTTTCCTTGATCAACTGAACCAAATATGGTTTCACTTGCAACTCAACCACAAGACCACCATCACACGAAATACTCAAACTGGCAAACATAGCCCTCAACTCAACAACTACCTTTCTACTCAAGGCATCCGCTACAACATTAGCTTTACCCGGGTGATACTCAATCGTCAAATCATAATCCTTGAGAAACTCCACCCAACGTCGCTGCCTAAGATTCAACTCCTTCTGAGACATCAAATACTTCAAACTCTTGTGATCCGTGTACACAGTACACTTCTCACCATACAAATAATGTCTCTAGATCTTCAAAGCAAAAACCACTGCAGCCAACTCAATGTCATGCGTAGGATAATTGCGCTCATGCACCTTCAACTGTCGTGAAGCATAAGCCACCACCTTACCCTCTTGCATCAACACACATCCCAAACCAACATAGGACGCATCGCTATACACCACAAACTCTTTCCCTGATTCAGGTTGAACCAAGATAGGAGCTTGCGTCAAAGCTGCCTTAAGCTTCTCAAAAGCCTGCTGTCTCGCTTCTGTCCATTCATACATAACATCCTTCTGCAACAACTTCGTCAAAGGTGCAGAAATCTTCGAAAACCCATCCACGAACCTCCGATAATATCCCGCCAAACCAAGGAAACTACGGACTTCATGAACAGACTTAGGAACCTTCCAATTCATCACCGCCTCAATCTTCTGAGGATCAACACGAATCCCTTCAGCAGAAACCACATGACCAAGAAACACCACTTCTCTAAGCCAAAACTCACACTTGCTCAGCTTAGCATAAAGCTGATTCTCCAACAAAGCTTGCAAAACAATCCTCAGATGCCCTTCATGCTCCTCCTCAGTACGCGAGTACACGAGAATATCATCAATGAATACCACAACAAACTTATCCAGATATTCATGAAATACTCGATTCATCATGTCCATGAAAGCTGCAGGAGCATTTGTCAAACCAAATGGCATCACAAGGAACTCATAATGCCCATATCTAATCCTGAAAGCTGTCTTTGGCACATCCACATCTTTCACCTTCAACTGGTAATACCCTGACCTTAAGTCAATCTTAGAGAACACAGCTGCTCCCCGAAATTGATCAAAAAGATCATCAATTCTCGGCAATGGATACCGATTCTTGATAGTCAACTTGTTAAGCTGACGATAATCAATGCACATTCTCATAGTGCCATCCTTCTTCTTCACAAACAAGACCGGTGCACCCCAAGGTGACACACTCGGCCGAATGAAACCACGATCAAGCAACTCTTGCAATTGCGTCTTCAGCTCTTTCAACTCTTTAGGTGCCATTCTATAAGGGGTAATGGACACTGGAGTTGTGTTTTCATACAGCTCAATCCCAAACTCCACTTCGCGATTAGGAGGTAATCTAGGCAACTCCTCAGGAAACACACTAGGGAACTCTCGCACAGTCCTGATATCTTGCACATGCAACTCCTTAGAACTAGGATTCATCACAAAAGCTAGGTAAGCTTCACAACCTTGCCTCAGCATCCGGCTCGCCTCCAATGTAAACACCACATTGGCAAGAAACTTCACATTCTCACAAACCACAACAACCTCATAATCATCCGCAAGCTTCAACGAAGCTCGCTTATTCTCACAATCCACTACAGCTCGATGCTCAACAAGCCAATCCATACCAAGGATTACATCAAAACCATAGAAAGGCAACTCCATAAAATCTACAGGAAAAACATGATCTTGCACAACCAAAGGAAATCTTCTATAAAGCTTTCGAGTCACAACAGTCTCACCAAAAGAACTAGTGACACGCATACCAACATCCAAAGACTCAACAGGCAAACCAAGCAATTCAGCATGCTCACGCAATATGTATGAGTGTGTAGAGCCAGAATCAATCAAGGAAAGTAATGACAAGGATTGCAAAGTAAAAGTACATGCGATCACATCCGTGTCATTCCTCCCCTCCCTCTGAGCATACACTCTAGCCTGGCCGCCACCCTCAGGCTGAACAGCTACAACATGGGCCACATTCCTTCCACCATCCTCTCTACGCTGGAAGTTACCCCGGCCGCGCCCACGACCTCTCTGTGGTGCAACAACTACAGAAGCACGCCCTTGGCCACCAGCCAACATAGGACACTCTCTCCTCATGTGATCCGTAGATCCACAGTTCCAGCACGAATTACCAGCCGCCACAACAGGAGCTTGCACCTCCCTCACAGCTCGAGGACAATCACGTTTCATGTGGCCACGCGATCCACATGTCCAACATGCGCTCGGATCAGCTCTTGCCTTGCCTCCCTGAGCAGGCGCACCACCACTTCGCTTAGCTGAAGACTGATACTTCTGATCACGCCCCCTCTTGTTCCGTCCACCACCGGAACTATACTCGGCAACTCGCTTACCAGCAATAGAAACAACACTTTTAGAAGATAAACCCAAGTTCATCTCAATATTCTTTGCTCTCCCAACCAGCACATCAAAATCATTATACTCAGCAGCCAGCATATACGTCTTTACTTCCGTCACCAAACCATAACGGAACCTTTCACACCTCTCCCGCTCATCCGGAACAAGCTCAGGTGCATACTGACTGAGCCGGACAAACTGAACTTCGTACTCAGCTACAGACATGTTCCCTTGGGTAAGAGACATGAATTCCCTCTTCTTTTCATCTAGGTACCTCACACCCAGATATCTCCTCTTGAACGCGTTCTGAAAGAACGTCCAAGTCACACCAACATCCGCCATCCCAGAGATAGTGGTTGTCCACCACGTGTACGCATCATCTTGCAACAATGATACCACACATCCCAGCTTCTGCACATCAGTGCAATTCATTTGACCCAAGATTCTCTTGGTACTTTCCAACCAAGACTCCGAACCTTCAGCAGACAGTCCTCTGAACTCAGTCCCTCCTAGACTGCGCAAATGTTCCAAAGGTAGTCTAACTCCAGCATCTCCCTGATGCCCAGCTCCTTGAGCTCCAGCTACTGCTGCTCGAAAAGCTCCAGCAATGGCTTGTACCAGCATTGTCATGTCAGGAACAGCTTGCCCCTGACCAGCTTCAGGTCCTGCGACCCCAGCACCAGCTGCATCACCAGCTCCTTCACCCCCAGCACCACCACCACCAGGCGGAGGAGGTAAATCCACCACATTTTCAGCGTTCTCCTCATTTTCATTCTGAGCCATAGCTCGCGTATTAACCCTCAATTCTCTACGAGGTGCCATACACTAACAATGCAATCACAATGCAAATAAACAAAGTCAGGCTCAGCAAGGTAAGCAATCCAAGTACTCAAGCTCATTTCCACTTAAAAAAAACAAATCATTACATTAGCCTTGATTTGGCAATGGGTCCCCCTAACATGCTTTCACCACAGCATACACCACAATTGTAACATACTTACAATTCACACATCATGCTTTCACTCAACAAGCATACAAAGCATTCAAGCACTTAACACCCATTCATCAGTTCCCAATTACTCGAGAACTCAACTCTGATACCACCAAATGTAACCCCCTTAACCCGGACCAGACGGTTGAACCGAATTAAGAAGTTTACACGGGGAAAACCAAAGTCAACCCGAAAGTCAACCTTGATTAACGACCCTTTTTTCTTCTTTTTAATCTTATCTAAATGAACATTAACCTTAGATATGATCATACAATCAGCATACTCAAAGATCAGCGCATTCGGACAACATTTAGGGGCTTAATTGCACAAAACATAAATTTAGGGACCAAATTGCAAATTCTGGAAATTTCAAGGACTTAACCCACTTTTAAGTTACCAATATGTAATTAGTCATATTTCATGCTTCTCTGTCGAATTTCAGCTCAAACGGACATCTCAAACTCATTCAATTGCATAAACAAGATTCAGGACTAAAACGCAAAGATTCCAAAACTTATAACTGTCAATTTCAGTGCCCAACGGTCGAGTGTTTCGGAACAGGGATGATCCATTCCGAAACGCGGGACCGTTCATAAACTAGTTCCGGAACAGGGCTTGGCAGTGGCCAAACCGTTCCGGAACAGTTCCACCCGTTTCGGAATGCCAAGGCCATTTCAGGCCCTCGTTCCGATACGGTAGCACCTGTTCCGAAACAGGCTGCCCAGATTGCAGATTTTTTTTCTGGTTTAACATGCTTTTGACCAATCAAACATAATCCAAAGACCCTCAAATCATACCAGCAAGTCATTACATGCACAAGGAACATAATAGCATCAACCATTCTCAAACATGGCATCAATTAAGCAAATCCCCAATTCTATAGGCATGCATCCTATTTAGAAAACCACTCAAGCATCATAATACCAAACCAACTTCACAAAGGTCAAATACATGTTCCATCATCAACAACAACGTAAAATCAACTTAGGGAGTCCAAAACATCTCCCAAAACAACAATATAGGTTCCCCATTGCCAAATGCCAAAAACTAATAGTGTTAAGAAACTTTCACCATACATGAGCTTAGTTCTTCACTTGGATTCTTGACCTCTTGCTACCCTTATAAGAACTTCAATGCTCTGCATTATTGGTTTAAGAAAAGAGAGAGCGTAAGCAAAAAGCTTAGTGAGGAATGCTCATTTAAAACATCACAATAATGCAATTAAAACACTTTTTGAAACTTTAGCTCAAAACATCATGAAACCATGCACATATGCATATAAACAAAGCATTCATGCTTCAAATTATTAACATGTTATATTGGCCACAAGTGATAATCATAATCTTTCCATCTCAAAATACAATCAACATAAGATCCACACATGGACTTTTAACCACCATTGTGATCTTACAATTCACAAGGACCACACATGGACTTTTAACCACCATTGTGTCCTTAGCACAAGAATCACCCATGGACTTTTAACCACCATGGTGTTCTTACAATCCACAAGGTCCACACAAGGACTTTTAACCACCTTTGTGACCTTAACACAAGAATCACCCATGGACTTTTAACCACCATGGTGTTCTTAAAATACACAAGGTCCACACAAGGACTTTTAACCACCTTTGTGACCTTAACACAAGAATCACCCATGGACTTTTAACCACCATGGTGTTCTTAAAATACACAAGGTCCACACAAGGACTTTTAACCACCTTTGTGACCTTAGCTCAAGAACCAACCATGGACTTTTAACCACCATGTTGTTCTTAACACAAGAACCACCTATGGACTTTTAACCACCATAGTGTTCTTAACCATTCTCAAAACATCACTAGCCAATATACATCATTTAACAACACAAATCATTGTTTTAAAGCATTTAACAAAGCCATTAACATCATGCATCATTATGCATCAAAACCTCATTTATGAAAGTACAAAAACAAGGATCTCTTACCTTGAGCATCCTTCAACACATGGCTTTTAAAATTAGCAATAAACATGCTCAAATATGCTTTCAAAAATAGATTTTAATCATGCAACAAATCATTTTGCATTCAACCAATTCATGGTTCATCAACAAGAGAGAGTTTTTCCGAAAACTTACTCTTGAGCTTAGCTAAGTTGCTTAGACTTAAACTAAGCTCCCAAACCTTCAAAACATTGGTTTCAAAGCCGAAAACCAAAATCCACTCACCGATTCCGTTTCGCCACTTGCCGAAACACCAATCAAGCTTCCGGATCACCACCACAAAGATCCAAAGATGACTCCCCTGTTTTAAACACATCAAAGCAGAGGATTAATGCATCATCATGCATTAATATCTTCAATGAAAGCACCTAAACTCGCTGCTCTCATCCACACTCCATTTTCGGCTACCAAACACAACCGAAAACACATCCAAACAACTCCACAACACTACCCAGCCAAGATCCATCAATTCCAAACATTCTTAAACCTCAATTAACATCCAAAAAGGATCTAAACACATCCTTATACCTCCAGCTATAGCAGATCACCAAGATCACTCCAAAAACAACCAAAAACTCAAGCATAACTTAGGAAAATCAACCTATTCGGGATTGCATTGATTAAACCTCAATTTCTCATCAATTATACATTCATTTTACATCAAAATGACATCTCAAAACAGTGCCCAATCAGATCACACGAATTTCATCAAAATTAAACCAAATCTTGCATTTTAAAGCCAAGATCAAGAATACATTTGCAAAACCTTTAATTAAACACAAATCAAGGATTGAGAACTTGGGAATTTCAGTAAAGAACTGAGAATTTAGAGGAGAAGGACGTTCATACCTCTAAACTTGAGTTTCTCCCTTTTGGAACCACAATTCTTGAAAATCCAATAAACAAATGCTAAGGTTTGTTGTAGAATTGATTAGAGATCAAATGAGGATTGAAATCTAATCTTTGGAGGTCAAAATCAGAGGGAACTTTTCTGGAAAAATGTGTTTGGGTTGAGAGAAAAGTTGAGAGAAAAGAAAATGGAATATTTGAGAGAAAAGTTAGTTATGGCCAAAATATCTTTCCCTCCCTTTTTCCTTTATTTTAAAGGGTAATTGTTCTATACACAAGCGTTTGTGGAAACTTTTTTACACAAGCGCCTTAGTTTTAGGGGTTAGGGACTTCGTTTAGGGTTTAAAATTTAGGGGTATAAGTGTAGTAGTTTTGAATTTAGGGATTTTTGATAGAATTTTGGGTTTCGGGTTAAAATTTAGGGTTTATAGGTTAAAACCTAAATCCCCACCCATATTACCCTAAAACTAAACTCTAACCCTAAACCCTAAATTCTAACCCTAAATCCTAAATTCTAAACATGAACCCTAAATTCTAAACCTTTACACTAAAACCCCTAAACTCTAAACCATAAACACTAACCCTAAACCCTATAATTGAGGCGCTTGTGGAAATAAAAACTTTCCACCGCTAGTGTATAGGATATTAATCCTATTTTAAAATCATTAATTAATTGATAAATATTCAGAAAAAAATCTGGAGAAACTCTTTTTGGGTAAATAGCTCCTTAAAGATTCAAAGTTTCAATCCTTTTTAAAACAGTCACCCAGTTTTCGAAAATTACATTTTAGTCACTAAACCAAAATGTCACACTTCCAAACCTCATTTTGTAAAATTGTTTTCACCATATTCTTATATATAATAAAAGAGGATTTTAAGACATTTTTCCATATTTTTAATGCAACCCGAACTAGGCTTTCATAAATTCACCCTTTTATATTCGAACCGCAACCCGACCGGCCCGGTCCAAACCCAAAACTTCTAAGCCCAAAATTGGGGTGTTACAACTCTCCCCTCCTTAAGAAATTTCGTCCTCGAAATTTACCTGAAGGAAAGAGGTACGGAAACTGCTCCAACATGTCATCCCTCCGTTCCCACGTGGCTTCTTCAACACCACAATGCTTCCACAACACCTTTACCAACTCAATGGTCTTGCCTCAAAGAACTTTACTATCCGAATCCAGAACCTTCACCGGTTCCTCATCATAGGTCAAATCCGGATTCAATTCCACTTCTTCCACAGGCATCACATGTGAAGGATCCGATCTATATTTCCGAAGCATAGAAACATGAAACACATCATGAATCTTTTCCAACTCTTGAGGTAACCTCAACTTGTACGCAACAGGACCCACACGCTCAACCACCTCGTATGGTCCAATGTACCTAGGGCTCAACTTACCCTTTCGGCCAAACCTCATCACCTTTTTCCAAGGCGAAACTTTCAAAAACACACGGTCACCCACCGCATACTCAATCTCCTTACGCTTCAGATCCGCGTAAGACTTTTGCCGATCAGAAGCTGCCTTCAAGCGCTCACAAATGAGCTTCACCTTCTCGGTGGTCCCTTTCAATAAAGCTGGCATCGAAACCAACTTCTGGCCCGTTTCAGCCCAACACAGAGGAGTCCTACACTTCCTCCCGTACAAAGCTTCATAAGGTGCCATTTGAATACTTTCCTGATAACTATTATTATAGGAAAACTCCACCATAGGCAAATGTTTCTCCCAAGAGCCCTGAAACTCAATCACGCAGCACCTCAACATATCCTCTAAAACCTGGATAACACGCTCGGACTGTCCATCCGACTGAGGATGATAAGATGTACTGAAATTCAACCGTGTACCCAAAGCTTGATGCAAACACTGCCAGAAACACGATGTAAACCTCGGATCCCTATCCGACACAATCGACTTAGGCACACCATGCAGCCGCACAATCTCAACAACATACAGCTCCGCAAGCTTATCCAAAGAGTACGTAGTATGCACAGGCAAGAAATGCGCACACTTCGTCAGGCGATCCACAATCACCCACACTGAATTCTTCTTTGATGGTGACAAAGGCAAACCAGATACAAAATCCATGGTAATCCTTTCACACTTCCACTCAGGAATTCTCAACGGTTGCAACAAACCTGAAGGAAACTGATGCTCAGCCTTAACTCGCTGACACACCATGCACTTGCTTACAAACTCAGCAACATCCTTCTTCAGACCCACCCAATAGTACTCATCATGAAGATCACGATACATCTTAGTACTACCAGGGTGCATAGCAAAATGACTACTATGACCTTCAGTCAGAATAGCACGCCTCAATTCAGCATCATTGGGCACTACTATCCGACTCCCAAAACACAACACTCCATCATCATTAAAACAGAAATCCGAAGGCTTAACCTCCGCAATATCCTGTACATGAGGTACCAAGGAATCATCCAACAACTGCTTTTCCTTGATCAACTGAACCAAATATGGTTTCACTTGCAACTCAACCACAAGACCACCATCACACGAAATACTCAAACTGGCAAACATAGCCCTCAACTCAACAACTACCTTTCTACTCAAGGCATCCGCTACAACATTAGCTTTACCCGGATGATACTCAATCGTCAAATCATAATCCTTGAGCAACTCCACCCAACGTCGCTGCCTAAGATTCAACTCCTTCTGAGACATCAAATACTTCAAACTCTTGTGATCCGTGTACACAGTACACTTCTCACCATACAAATAATGTCTCTAGATCTTCAAAGCAAAAACCACTGCAGCCAACTCAATGTCATGCGTAGGATAATTGCGCTCATGCACCTTCAACTGCCGTGAAGCATAAGCCACCACCTTACCCTCTTGCATCAACACACATCCCAAACCAACATAGGACGCATCGCTATACACCACAAACTCTTTCCCTGATTCAGGTTGAACCAAGATAGGAGCTTGCGTCAAAGCTGCCTTAAGCTTCTCAAAAGCCTGCTGTCTCGCTTCTGTCCATTCATACATAACATCCTTCTGCAACAACTTCGTCAAAGGTGCAGAAATCTTCGAAAACCCATCCACGAACCTCCGATAATATCCCGCCAAACCAAGGAAACTACGGACTTCATGAACAGACTTAGGAACCTTCCAATTCATCACCGCCTCAATCTTCTGAGGATCAACACGAATCCCTTCAGCAGAAACCACATGACCAAGAAACACCACTTCTCTAAGCCAAAACTCACACTTGCTCAGCTTAGCATAAAGCTGATTCTCCAACAAAGCTTGCAAAACAATCCTCAGATGCCCTTCATGCTCCTCCTCAGTACGCGAGTACACGAGAATATCATCAATGAATACCACAACAAACTTATCCAGATATTCATGAAATACTCGATTCATCATGTCCATGAAAGCTGCAGGAGCATTTGTCAAACCAAATGGCATCACAAGGATCTCTTACCTTGAGCATCCTTCAACACATGGCTTTTAAAATTAGCAATAAACATGCTCAAATATGCTTTCAAAAACAGATTTTAATCATGCAACAAATCATTTTGCATTCAACCAATTCATGGTTCATCAACAAGAGAGAGTTTTTCCGAAAACTTACTCTTGAGCTTAGCTAAGTTGCTTAGACTTAAACTAAGCTCCCAAACCTTCAAAACATTGGTTTCAAAGCCGAAAACCAAAATCCACTCACCGATTCCGTTTCGCCACTTGCCGAAACACCAATCAAGCTTCCGGATCACCACCACAAAGATCCAAAGATGACTCCCCTGTTTTAAACACATCAAAGCAGAGGATTAATGCATCATCATGCATTAATATCTTCAATGAAAGCACCTAAACTCGCTGCTCTCATCCACACTCCATTTTCGGCTACCAAACACAACCGAAAACACATCCAAACAACTCCACAACACTACCCAGCCAAGATCCATCAATTCCAAACATTCTTAAACCTCAATTAACATCCAAAAAGGATCTAAACACATCCTTATACCTCCAGCTATAGCAGATCACCAAGATCACTCCAAAAACAACCAAAAACTCAAGCATAACTTAGGAAAATCAACCTATTCGGGATTGCAATGATTAAACCTCAATTTCTCATCAATTATACATTCATTTTACAGCAAAATGACATCTCAAAACAGTGCCCAATCAGATCACACGAATTTCATCAAAATTAAACCAAATCTTGCATTTTAAAGCCAAGATCAAGAATACATTTGCAAAACCTTTAATTAAACACAAATCAAGGATTGAGAACTTGGGAATTTCAGTAAAGAACTGAGAATTTAGAGGAGAAGGACGTTCATACCTCTAAACTTGAGTTTCTCCCTTTTGGAACCACAATTCTTGAAAATCCAATAAACAAATGCTAAGGTTTGTTGTAGAATTGATTAGAGATCAAATGAGGATTGAAATATAATCTTTGGAGGTCAAAATCAGAGGGAATTTTGCTGGAAAAATGTGTTTGGGTTGAGAGAAAAGTTGAGAGAAAAGAAAATGGAAGATTTGAGAGAAAAGTTAGTTATGGCCAAAATATCTTTCCCTCCTTTTTTCCTTTATTTTAAAATCATTAATTAATTGATAAATATTCAGAAAAAAATCTGGAGAAACTCTTTTTGGGTAAATAGCTCCTTAAAGATTCAAAGTTTCAATCCTTTTTAAAACAATCACCCAGTTTTCGAAAATTACATTTTAGTCATTAAACCAAAATGTCACACTTCCAAACCTCATTTTGTAAAATTGATTTCACCATCTTCTTATATATAATAAAATAGGATTTTAAGACATTTTCCATATTTTTAATGCAACCCGAACTAGGCTTTCCTAAATTCACCCTTTTATATTCGAACCGCAACCCGACCGGCCCGGTCCAAACCCAAAACTTCTAAGCCCAAAATTGGGGTGTTACATGACTCGTCTGAGTTGACTCCATTGACCTTGACCGTTGACATTCTCTGATGACGTCATGCTGACGTTAGCGTTGACTTGACTGCTGACGTCAGCGTTGACTTTGACAAAAAAGTCAAAAATTTTGAAATAGCCCTATTTCATGTTTTTCGATGTCCTAAGATCGCTTTTGAAGCCCGTTTCGCAAAATTCCGACCCGAAAGACTCGAAATTTGATCTTGAACCCAAAAATGCTTATACGTTTCTTGTTCAGTTTAAAGGCTATGTGATTAAGGATTAACTATGGATTTTGTTTAATTGAAGACATTCACATATCTTCATATTCGCGTGGCTGTGGGATGTTAAATCCGAGTTCGAGGGTATTCGAATGTTGTATCTTGAATCGACTGATGTAGCTCGGAGTAAAGGTAATACATTACTACCCCTTGTATGCTTTATGTACATGTTGATATCTGGTTAACGCATGCATGCTTCTGATGAAGTGTTTTGTAAACTCTGCTCAAGTCGAATCAGATACGAGAAATAAGTACGTAAATTATTAAAACCAAAATATTCGAATAAGAACACTAATATATCAGAAGTATTGAAAGTTTTAATAGTAATAAATAATACAGTTAAATTCGCAACTCGATCAATAGTGTCTAAGATTCAATGCCCATAATATGGAGTAAGGGATATTGGATATGAGATTACAAAAATGCCCTTGAAGTATAAGAATGACTAAACTGCCCATAGTAAAGGAAGTGGCCCAAAATCTGCATTTGACTTGATTGAAAAATTACCCTACCTAAGATATATGTTCTTTTGGAAAAGATTTCGACATCATTATTCGAATGCGTGTGATACTAAAAGAAACTTGGATTTTTCTTCTAAGCTCTGTATAACACACGAAGGTGAATTTGCTAGAAATATCGTTGTATTCTTGAGCTGATCCTTACGATAGTAATGAATGAATTAATTGGAATGATCGTAATGACCAAAAAGATTGTAGTGCTTTCGAGCACCGAAATTCTTAATTAATCAGAATGACAATCTTACCCTTAAGTTCTAAATTGAGTAAACCGTTTGTAAGAGCCGAAAAGATCAAAACGACTTAATCTCTACCGAATACATAATCGATGGAGATGCTAAATAGTAAAATTTGACAAAAGTGGTGGATTTATTCCAATGACCGAAAAGCCTTTTTGAGTTAAATATGCAGTTTGCATTTGATGAAAGTCTAGATTTCTAATAAGACTTTAAGGGATAAAGTGCCCCTACGTGTTAGGAAGCACACTCATGTATGATAATCACTCCTGATATTAATATAAGGTTGGAAGTCTTCCGCGCAAAATATAAGTTCGACTATTTTGTGGCAATTCCTATGGTGAATTATGAAAGCAACTGTACAAATATATATTAAATATTGTAAATCATCATTTTATCATTTCTGGGCTAAATTACAAAATCACTCCTGATAATTAAAAGACTAAAATGCCCTCGTTGGCCAAAGCAATTAAGATAGCCCTGAATGTATCCGATATCGTGACAGACCTTGACATAGAAATCTCTGAATGCCTGATTGGAAGCCTAGTAAGCAAATAGTATTTTCTGAGCAACTATTTATGCTTTGTTGGTATAAATTACCAAAATGTTCATATGTGATAAAATGCCCTTGTAGGCTTAAATGACTAAATAACTCATAACGCGTCTAAACTCTCAAAGATCTTGATGTATAACATCCTGAATATCTGGGTTAAACCGTTAGTATGAACCCCTACTAATACGGGCCACGTTTCAGAAATCCGTTCAAGTTGTCAAAAGTTCAATATGTCCCCTTTCGTAAATGCCAAGTATCTCCAATGAATGATCTGTCTCACCTAGTATGTTCCATGTGTGATATATTTTGTTGAATGGATTGTATAATTATTTAATCATGAATAATATTATGTTTGATGAACATTTCAATTGTTATTGAGATTGCATCACTATGTTAGAAAATGAGATAAAAATGATGAACTTGATATATGATGACATTCTCTGCCTACCTGATATATGTCTGCTCAATCTGTATACTTGGTATGTGATCGTTTGATTTGTGATGGTATTGTCTGACTGTTTGATGAATTTGTTAGCATGATCTGTTAGTTTGACCTATGATGGGACAATCTGTTTGCATGATGAATGCTGAAAATGTCTACTTTGCTTAATAGTATGCCCATTTATCTGTCAAAAGCATAAAGTTCTGTTTCTGATACTCTGAATAGAATATGTATGTTACATGTATTATGTTACTCATGTCTAGAATCTGAACACCGATTACTATCTAGGGTATATTGTTGGGTTATGTTATGAAGTCTATATTAGTACAGCCCTGATCAAGCTGGTAAATCCTTATGGACTCAAGGTCTCCCCTTGAGTGGCACCTATGCCTATCGGGCCTAGGGTAAGTCCTTATGGACCTAAGGCATCTCCTTAGGTGGCACATATGCCTATCTGGCCTAGTGTAAGTCCTTATGGACCTAAGGCATCCCCTTAGGTGGCACCTATGCCTATCGGGCCTAGGGTAAGTCCTTATGGACCTAAGGCATCCCCTTAGGTGGCACTTATGCCCATCGGGCCTAGGGTATGTCTTTTTGGATGCAGTTCTGGGGGACTACATATTGGTGTAAGGTTGGAGGGTAGTTCTTGTAAACTTATGTATGAACATTTAAGATTTGCATTTAATTTGTTATGTGCTCATATGATATGATGTTAAGTACTTATCTATGTTTGATCTGCAACTTATTAAAACACACTAGGTTTCGTGGTTTAACTTCTCCAACCCGCCACTCTGTTGATTCTCTGAACAATAAGCTCTCTTTTAATACTCAGTAACATAGAAAGAACAAACCTTGTTGTCCCCAAGAATAGTGCTTCACTAAATTAGCGAAACATAAATGGAGACAAGTATTGCCTGGAATATCATAAGAATGTTATGCCTACCATATATCTGCATGAGCTTATAGCATCTTTTGGTAGTTCTGTATTACTGAGCTTTCCAAGCTCACGTTGTTTTTACCATCGCAGGTTCAAAGAAAATAGCATGACCTAATGTTTGACATTAGTGTTCGGAGTTCCCTCGGCGTTGCCTCTGGAGTACGGTACTGTATAGTTAGTGGGTATGTATGTCATGTATGTCACGTATGGTTTTGTGATAGAGTCTGTAAAGTACTTTATGAAATTTCTTGTTATGTGTTTAAATGATTTTCTGAAATAGTATTTTAAACAGAAGTTAATTTTACAGTTTAATAAGTGTTTTGAGAAAGAAAAAATGTTTTCATGTGTATTTTACTGTGGGTCGCTCTTGTGACCCTAATGCGACTTCCTAGGATCCGTTGTAACGCATAGGCGGGTCTAGGGGGTTACATTTAGTGGTATCGGAGCTTAGAGTTGCGTCTTTCTAGGTAGATCGGCCGATCGTTTGTCATAGGGTGTCTGGTATGTGCATGCCCCTAGATCCTGACCGTACTCCACCAAGCCGGGACTCTGATGTCGAATCCTTTTTCTGAAATAACTGAATCTAAACTTTATGTCCGCTGTATGTCGAATTGTAATGACAAGAAATGTCTGTAACATTCGTCTGTGAATTGGATTAACTTAATGAATTTGAATCTTGATAGGGAACTTGAGATGGTCTATGCATGTGAAATTGAAGATCTGAATCAGGTTAAGAATAAATGTTTGATCATATGAGGTAACCGATATAAGACTGCATGTAAGGTAGCTCGGTGATAATGATATGTTTGAAAATATCCTGATGGAAAAAAAATTGATAAATGCAGTATGAATCTAAAAGAGAGGTGTCTATGAACCCGATGAAAGAGTAAACTCGGTAGTTACTCCGTTATACACAAAGAAAACAATTGCATGACCTTTACGCTGAAGATAAGTGCAAATCATTTAAAACTTTGGTTATGTTGGATTGGTTTGGAGAAAGACTTCCCTGCAAGTGTGGCATGTTGTATAGTTATACATATCACCCCTGACTGACATTCGATGTTACGTCTTGATTCTGGAAGGCTTTGTTGGAAGCCTTGAGTACTCGTCCGAATTTGAGGGACAATTTTTCATCCGTAAATTGATGGTCAACCTAAAAGAATTATGAATATAATTCTGGGTCGTATGAATGACATCTCTGATAGTTGGGAAAGCTTATTATTCTCGATTAAGACCGTTTATGACAAAAGTTATGAGACAAGTATTCGCTTAGCACCATATAAAGTTCGATAAGAATCCAAATATTTATTCTGATTAGTTGTCAGAGATGTATAATGGGATAACTTTGGGTCTAAGGATAGTTTGAATGACTGAGGAAAACGCCAGATTGATATATAACCGTCTAAGAAAGTCCTGAGAAACAAGGATACTCTGATGAGCATACTACAATACGAGTGTGGATGAAAAAATGACTTCTGCATTTCTCTGACTATGGTAAATTTCGAGGACGAATTTTTTTTAGAGGGGGAGAATTGTAACACCTCGTTTTTCATGGTTTAAAAAAGAAGTAGAAGAAAAGAAATGTTTGAAAAGAGGTGCTGCCAAGGGGTCTCGAACCCGTGCCCCTTGGCCTCGTGACACAAAGGTTTGACCATCAGAGCTACATGTATTTCTGGTTTCATCTTACTCGATTTAAATTTTATATTATATGTGATGTTTATACCCAAATAAGTTAAGTTTGATCTGACTCCCCAGCTACCCCTCTAAAAAAATGCTTGTTCGAATTTTGAGGGAACCTAGAAGGTTCCAAACTCTCTCCTCAAACACCCCCTTATCGTTGCCGATCTCGGCCACCGGCCGTCCGTGGGGTGCACCGCTGCCACCGTTGTGCTCGCCGCTGCACTTCGACCACGGCCATGGCAGCCACTCGCGATGTTCCGTTGCCGTTCACCGTGGAGATCGTGTTGAAGCTACGGAAAACTCTCCCGCGAACCTCGTTGTTTTTCCTCCATTTCCGATCGTTCTCGTCCTCGGTTGAGCGCGTCGTCGGTGCAGACATGATCGACGGGTAAAGATCCACGAAATCCCTCTGATTGATCACTGTTCCGGCATCAGCAAGGGCCTCACTGGAGCCGCATGCTTTCTGGCCATTCTATTTCTGTTGGGGTAAGATTTGGCGAGCTTCCGGTTTATTCTTTTTGTCGTTTTTGATGGTATGAAACTTAAGACTAACGAGCTTCATTTTCCAGGTTGAAATGGATTTTTTCGACCGCCGGCGAGGGCTCCGGTGACCGTCCGACGAACCTGGAAATTTTTTGGGTAAGAACCAGTCTGAACCGTCCGGCCCAAGCAGTCTGACCCGACCCGTAACCGACCCGAGTCCAACCCGCTTCTAACCCAGCTGAGTTAACTCGTCTGAGTTGACTCATTGAGTTAACTCGTTTGAGTTGACTCAGTGAGTTGACTCATCTGAGTTTACTCCATTTACCTTGACCGTTGACCTTCTCTGATGACGTCATACTGTCGTCAGCGTGGACTTGACTGCTGACGTCAGCGTTGACTTTGACCAAAAAGTCGAAATTTTTGAAACAGTCCTATTTTATGTTTTTCGATGTCCTGAGATCGTTTTTGAAGCCCGTTTCGCAAAATTCCGACCCGAAAGCCTCGAAATTTGATCTTGAACCCAAAAATGCTTATACGTTTCTTGTTCAGTTTAAAGGTTGTGTGATTAAGGATTAACTATGGATTTTGTTTAATTGAAGGCATTCGCATATCTTCATATTCGCGTGGTTGTGGGATGTTAAATCCGAGTTCGAGGGTATTCGAATGCCGTATCTTGAATCGACTGATGTAGCTCGGAGTTAAGGTAATACATTACTACCCCTTGTATGCTATATGTACATGTTGATATCTTGTTAACGCATGCATGCTTATGATGAAGTGTTTTGTAAACTCTGCTCAAGTCGAATCAGATACGAGAAATAAGTACGTAAATTACTAAAACCAAAATATTCGAATAAGAACACTAATAGATCAGAAGTATCGAAAGTTTTAATAGTAATAAATATTACAGTTAAATTCGCAACTCGATCAATAGTGTCTAAGATTCAGTGCCCATAATATGGAGTAAGGGATATTGGATATGAGATTACAAAAATGCCCTTGAAGTATAAGAATGACTAAACTGCCCATAGTAAAGGAAGTGGCCCAAAATCTGCATTTGACTTGATTGAAAAATTACCCTACCTAAGATATATGTTCTTTTGGAAAAGACTCTGGCATCATTATTCGAATGCGTGTGATACTAAAAGAAACTTGGATTTTTCTTCTAAGCTCTGTATAACACACGAAGGTGAATTTTCTAGAAATATCGTTGTATTCTTGAGCTGATCCTTACGACAGTAATGAATTAATTAATTGGAATGATCGTAATGACCAAAAAGACTGTAGTGCCTTCGAGCACCGAAATTCTTAATTAATCAGAATGACAATCTTACCCTTAAGTTCTAAATTGAGTAAACCATCTGTAAGGGCCGAAGAGATCAAAACGACTTAACCTCTACCGAATACATAATCGATGGAGATGCTAAATAGTAAAATTTGACAAAAGTGGTGGATTTATTCCAATGTCCAAAATGACCGAAAAGCCTTTTTGAGTTAAATATGCAGTTTGCATTTGATGAAAGTCTGGATTTCTAATAAGACTTTAAGGGCTAAAGTGCCCCTACGTGTTAGGAAGCACACTCATGTATATTAATCACTCATGATATTAATATAAGGTTGGAAGTCTTCCGCACAAAATATAAGTTCGGCTATTTTGTGGCAATTCCTGTGGTAAATTATGAAAGCAACCGTCTAAATATATATTAAATATTGTACATCACCATTTTATCATTTCTGGGCTAAATTACAAAATCACCCATGATAATTAAAAGACTAAATTGCCCTCGTTGGCCAAAGCAATTAAGATAGCCTTGAATGTATCCAATATCGTGACAGACCTTGACATAGAAATCTCTGAATGCCTGATTGGAAGCCTAGTAAGCAAATAGAATTTTCTGAGCAACTATTTATGCTTTGTTGGTATAAATTACCAAAATGTTCATATGTGATAAAATGCCCTTGTAGGCTTAAATGACTAAATAACTCATGATGCGTCTAAACTCTCAAAGATCTTGATGTATCACATCCTGAATATCTGGGTTAAACCGTTAGTATGAACCCCTACTAATAGGGGCCACGTTTCAGAAATCCGTTCAAGTTGTCAAAAGTTCAATATGTCCCCTTCCGTAAATGCCAAGTATCTCCAATGAATGATCTGTCTCACCTAGTATGTTCCATGTGTGATATATTTTGTTGAATGGATTGTATAATTATTTAATCATGAATGATATTAGGTTTGATGAACATTTCAATTGTTATTGAGATTGCATCACTATGTTAGAAAATGAGATAAAATGATGAACTTGATATATGATGACATTCTCTGCCTACCTGATATATGTCTGCTAAATCTGTATACTTGGTATGTGATCGTTTGATCTGTGATGGTATTGTCTAACTGTTTGATGAATTTGTTAGCATTATCTGTTAGTTTGACCTATGATGGGACAATCTGTTTGCATGATGAATGCTAAAAATTTCTGCTTTGCTCAATAGTATGCCCATTATCTGTCAAAAGCATGAACTTCTGTTTCTGATACTCTGAATAGAATATGTCTGTTACATGTATTATGTTACTCATGTCTGGAATCTGAACACCGGTTACTATCTGAGGTATACTGTTGGGTAATGTTATGAAGTCTCTGTTGGTACAGCCCTGATCAAGCTGATAAATCCTTATGGACTCAAGGTCTCCCCTTGAGTGGCACCTATGCCTAACGGGCCTAGGGTAAGTATTTATGAACCTAAGGCATCCCCTTAGGTTGCACCTATGCCTATCGAGCCTAGGGTAAGTCCTTATGGACCTAAGGCATCCCTTTAGGTGGCACCAATGCCCATCGGGTCTTGGGTAAGTCCTTATGGACCTAAGGCATCCCCTTAGGTGGCACCTATGCCCATCGGGCCTAGGGTAAGTCCTTATGGATGCAGTTCTGGGGGACTGCATATTGGTGTAAGGTTGGAGGGTAGTTCTTGTAAACTTCTGTATGAACATTGAACATTTGCATTTAATTTGTTATGTGCTCATATGATATGATGTTAAATACTTTTGTATGTTTGATCTGCAACTTATTAAAACACACTAGGTTTCGTGGTTTAACTTCTCCAACCCGCCACTCCGTTGATTCTTTGAACAATAAGCCCTTTTTTAATACTCAGTAACATATAAAGAACAAACCTTGTTGTCCTCAAGAATAGTGCTTCACTAAATTAGCGAAACATAAATGGAGACAAGTATTGCCTGGAATATCATAAGAATGTTATGCCTACCATATATCTGCATGAGCTTATAGAATCTTTTGGTAGTTCTGTATTTCTGAGCTTTTCCAAGCTCACGTTGTTTTTACCATCGCAGGTTCAAAGAAAATAGCATGACCTAATGTTTGACATCAGTGTTCGGAGTTCCCTCGGCGTTGCCTCTGGAGTACGGTACTGTATAGTTAGTGGGCATGTATGTCATGTATGTCACGTATGGTTTTGTCATAGAGTCTGTAAAGTACTTTCTGAAATTTCTTGTTATGTGTTTAAATGATTTTCTGAAATAGTATTTTTAACAGAAGTTGATTTTACAGTTTAATAAGTGTTTTGAGAAAGAAAAAAAATGTTATCATGTGTATTTTACTGTGGGTCGCTCTTGTGACCCTAATGTAGGGATGGAAATGGATCGGATTTGGATCGGATTGTATAAAATCCAAGTCCGAATCCGTTACAATCGGACTCGGATATTTTTTTCGGATTTGGATTCGGATATTTTTCAAACGGATTTGGATCAGATTGTTTTTGGATCGGATTTTTTCGGATCGGATTCGGATTTTTTTCAACCACATTTAGATCAGAGTTTTTAGATTCGAATTAAATTGTCATCCCTAGTCTTGACCTAAGTCTAAGGGGTAGATTCGCGAATTTTAGCGTCTTTAGGGTATATTGTGTTTTGACCCTCTAATAAATTTATTTTCGTGCAAATCAGTCCATAATTTTGTATATTTAATTTCTTACGCATTTAATTTATGCTATTTAATTCTACCCTTGTTATTTTTATCTCTTATTTGTTGATTACATTTAATTTTTTGTGTTTATTGTTTATGCTTTTAATTTGCTTTCTATTTTAATTCATAATTTTAGCATAATATATCATAACTTTATCTATCGATTGCACATTACTTACTATTTCATTCACTAACTTTCTTAATTTTTAGTAATTCATTGATATTTACATTTATTTATTTCTCGATTATATTTATTTTATTGTTTGTTTATCTATGACTTGGTCTTACATTTATTTTTTTCATATTTATTTATACATGCATATAGTATAAATAGATATATTAAGGTTAATTAATATATATAAATCATAATAAATATTATTATTATTAACTTAAATTCTTAAGACGTTTATATTTTTACTATCACTTTTAATATATATATATATATATATATATATAAATAAAGTTAATTTTATTTTTACTATAATTCCAAATTACCTAATATATACATTTACGTTATCGTTTAATAATATATGTAGTTATGTTTCTTTTAATGTATTTAGTTTAACTTTTTTACTTTATTTATGTTATCTTCTTATTTTAATGTAAATATTATACATGATATTTTGTTTTAAGGAGTTAAAAGCCCTAAATATTTTGATTCGGACTCGGATATGGATCGGATTTGGATCGGATCTTGGCATGATCCATATCCAACCCATCTCTTATTAGGACTCGGACATTTTACTCGGATTCGGATTCGGATTTTTTTCAATCGGATATGGATCGGATAAATTCCTTCGGATCGAATCGGATTCGGATCGGATTCGGATCAAATTGCCATCCCTACCCTAATGTGACTTCCTAGGATCCGTTGTAACCCATCTTTCTAAGTCCACCGATAGAACCATAATCAGAGATTAGCATCGTGAAGATCTTTGTACGAGCACCAATCCACCGCTAAGGTATGCTGAAATCATGTCACAAGGACAAATGACACGAACCACAAAAAATTAAAAGAATAACATGTCACAAAGACAGAGGAAACACATGCCACAAATGCAAAGATTCTTATTAAAATAGAAAAAAAACAAGAAAAATAATAGATCCGGTGGTAGACAACCAATATTAAAAGTAGTTGCCGACCACCCACCAAAGGAAGAAAAACAAAGTTACATGCGGCAAAAATTTGTACAAAAACTTTGTTAAATAAAGTATTTATTTCATCCAAAAATATATTGTTACAATTAACTTAAAATATTTGTTAAACAAAATATTTATTTCATTACAAAAAGTACATTTTGTCGTAATTTAATCCCTTCTACATATTTCGTTCCTAAGCCTCTCTTCCCCGATCCACTACCTCTTGGTCACCACTATCGCCGACCACCATCCCGAATCCCTATACCAAAAAAACGTTAAATTAAGTCAAGAAAGTTAATTGTTGCACAATTAGAGCACCCCAACACTTCATAAAGGTTAAAAAAGACGAAAAATACCTTTTCATTTCTAATAAGCTTGCAATCTTCAACAGGACCAGTACTAGCAAAAACCTCTTGGAGTAGTGATTCAGTCACTTGTGATTGGATGTTTCCCACGTACCTGCAGTTTCTCAAAAATTTAAAAACCAAAAGTAAAAAAAAAACAGATAAACAAAAAAAGACTATAAGTAACTTTATAAGTTGTCAAAAGATGCAAGAGCATATAAGAAAACATATTCAATCACCAGACTCATAAAGGAAAGCACCAATGTATATGGTCATAAGCATACAAGTGACTAGGGTAGTTGCTTAAGCTAGAAAGGAAAACAAGTGACGCACAATATGCGAAGGACGCAAAATGGAGAAAGGAAAAAAATCTAGGCAAACTATAGAGCGTTTGGGTCTCCACATGGATTGGAATAGCTCCTATGAATGGTTTACTTCACAAAGATTTAGTAAAAACACCATTAAATCTCATGATGTAGAAATATAAAAACACAAGTAAAGATAAAGATAGTGATGAGAAGAATGATAGGGAGAGTTTGGGCGATAAGCTGGGTAAGACAAGTGCAGCTTAGGAGCTTGTGAACTGCATTGTAAGGCTTTGAGTATGTTTTGTGCTGCCATGAATTGCTGCCTCGATGGGTATGGCAGGAGGCAAACTACGACCCTGCCACGCGGCCACAACAGGTCACTGCCACTACAGGGGTGTGTACCGTCTCGACAGGTGGAACAGAAAGAAGTCATGGCGGCAAGTCTGGCAGTCATTCCAAGTTAGGCAAGATAGTCGACAGTGATCCCTCCTATTTCTAGGTTAGGATGCTCGAGATTGCTTAACTTGAGTATCTCCGCCTGTCACGCAGCGGATACTATGGAACCAAATTAATCAACTCGGTTAGTAATCTCTTTTAGCCGCTGAAACTTGTAGACTAGTGTGGAACCAAGTTAGTCATGCCTCCCGTTGTGACCATGCTTAACCCTTTCGCGAGCCTTGCACTTCCGTGCCCGGCAAATGTATTTTCTCTTCAAACGACTAGTGTAGAAAGATTGAAAGAACAAAGAACATAGATTAAGCAAACTCAGAACTTTATTGAAAACATCTCAAAACTATACAATCGTTTCCCAAATTACTTTACATACACGCGCTTAAACCCTAGGAGAGTTGGGCCGCGACCCCCAACACTTCAAGCTATCTAGCTATCTCCCCATCGACACTCTCACCCTTAGATATGCAAAGTGCTATCTGATGTGCCCCTATACCCTTACATGCATTGGGTATATATAGGGCTCTTGACCTAAGTTTGAGTCCTCCTTAAAGTAGAAGTTCTTAAAGTATATTTACATTAAATACATACTCATTTTTTACTTCAATACAGACTCTTTGGACGTTGCCTTCTTCCGCAAGTAAGGATAAGTATTCCTACTTATCGATCTTCAATTAGTTCTATTGGCCGCTACAGGCTTCAGAAAATTGCAAGGTTGGGCTCATTGGGCTTAGGAAATTTCCCTCTTGAAGTTGAGACCCATCTTGGCTAAGTCGGTGTAAGTCCTGCCCGGGCGGCACTTGGCGGCAATGCTGCTCCGGTAGCATCCTTGGCTGCATCTCTGGGCTGCTTCAGTACAACTCCTTTGGCTCCAGCTTTCTTGCCTTGTCCTGTCTTGTCCTCTCCTAGCTATAGCACCTGAAAACAAAAACTAAACTAAAACGTTAACTTTTCCTCACCAATCATAAGATATTCAATACACGCATGGTAAAAGAGAATATGTTGTTATAATGCATGCAGTGCACCTAGATATGCCTAAATGTGCTCAAGAATAGCAATAATAAGGGCATGAATGTGTACAAAATATAGAACTCCTAGACACTCTACACACCCCCAAACTCAAACTATTGCTTGTCCTCAAGCAATGCAACCTAACTAGTAAATCTGCCCTTAGCACAAAATTTATAGAACGATAGCTTTTTACTTGATTTTATGCCTCAAGGTCGTGGCACCTATATAATGTTAGTGACAGGGAATGACATGAAATAACTTAGATTAGTTTTCTTAATGCCAGTGCAGTGTGTGTAGGTCTGTGTCAATGCTAAACATGCTAAATTTACCAAGTTAACAATGTATACCTAAAATAATTAAATCACTTAAAAGATACAAGTTGTTGCCTTGGTAGTACAGTTGGGCACTTTTATTTTCTATTTTTCTGATCATGACTTTAAGAGTTTCAGCTCATCACAACTATTCTCTGGGTTTGAAGCTAAGGTAGGTGCACTCTACGAAACTCTGAACCCTTTGAATAGAGTCATCCCGTGAAGACTTTCATTCACTCTTACTAATTTGTTCGTCACTTGGTTTGGATTCATGAACTTTGATAGCAGCAGAGTGTCATTGCTCATGATCCTTCCTAGAGCCTATTTTGGGCACCTCTAGGGTATTTATCCTTTCTGCCTAGAGCCTGTTTCGGGCACCTCTAGGGTTTGCATTTTCTTTGTTGTGCTGCCATGTGCTGTCGTGGCGGCAAACCTGTGTTCAATCAAGAAACTTTTATTAATGAAGGAAGGCAATGTTAAACTTAGAACTTAAACAAAAATTTAGCATTTAACATATAAGTGTAAAGATAATCCGCACAAAGAAAAATTTTCTAAGTATTTACATGCTTCTTCCCAAAGTTAGGTTAATTTTTTTTAGAATTGTGCGAATAAGTAATCGGCTATGCTATCATAGGCACAAGTTTTGAACTAAAGATTCTATTTTATTAAGTACTAGGGGCAGAATTTAAAAATGCTACTAGATGCTATGAATCTAAAGCAAAGATGACTAATTCACCCCAAACTCAAGGTTGGAATTGTCCTCAATGCCTCTAAAAAACAAAAACAAAACAAAACACAAAAATTAAAAAAAAAAGAAAAATTAAAAATAGAAAAATAAAACATAAAAAGAAAATAAAACAAAACAAAACAGAAAAATTAAAAAGAAAAGAAAATGGTGTTATAAATTGGAAGAGTTCCCCTCTATTGCTGCCGCGTCAGATGAAGATTCTAAGGACTATGGCAGGACGAGGCGACGCGTAGCAGATGGTCTATCTGTCGGGCTCTTTTTCTTGCTACGCGGCGGCTGGATGCGGCTGGGGGTGGGCTTCTTGGTTTGTCGTTCAGCTTCTCGATCCAGGGGATCTGCTGCTGGCCGATTTCCTTTCCTTGCTACCTCGGCCAGTTCATCATCAAAGGAGTCTGAAATCTCCATGTCAGAGTAGCCAGGGTCCTTGGCAGCAGTGGTCTCCTCTTCCTTCTCTGATTTAGAGGAGGAGGTGAGGTTGTAGGGCTGCATAGGGGTTAGGGAGGTTCTTCTCTTTGGACGGTAGTATGGCGCTTCGCTGTCGTCGGCGACAGGAGCAACAATAGGTCTTGGAGTGATGTGGACTGGTTTTGATGCTGCTAGCTCCGTTGGAAAGGCGGGCAACTGGGGTCCGGCGTCTTGGTATTTGTCAAGCAGGTAGGCCACAAAGGCCTCTTGCACGTCTGCTACATATTTGGTGAAGATCACCTGCTCGTGCTCTATCCGCTGGCAGCTTTCCACTAGGCTGCGCAGTAGGGGGATTGTGTCAGACGTAAGAGCAGCATCAGTACTGCCTGCTGCGGCTGGGGTGGCGGCAGCTTGAGACGGCGACTGGGCAGTGGATGGTGTTTTTGGCTCCGCACTGTGTATCATTTGTTGGCGTTCCCTTCTTGTCCATCCTTCCTTGGCAGGAAGAATTCAATCTCTTGGGCGTATGGGCACGTTAAAATTGGCACAAAGGCCAGAAATGAGTGCATGGAAAAAGAGTGGACCTTTGGTAGCTGGTTTCTCTGTGTGGGTATAAATTTCGTTGATTATTACCTCACCCACGTTGACTTTTCGCCCATTCATGATGTTGCTGATAAGGGCGAGCCGCCGCCTGTTTATAGTGGATCCGTGCGTGCTTGGCATCAGGCGGCGCTAGATGAAATAGCTCCAAAGTGCTGCCTCAGGCAGCAAATCTCGACAGTTGACTGACCCATTATTCTTGCCTGTCAGCCATTTGGTTTTTGGCTTGCAGAGCTCTCTCTTGAGTTGGTTGTAGTTAGACCCCGTCAAATAAGATTCCCACTCCCCGTGCGGGTTGCCGCTGACTTTAATGTTGTAGAAGCAGTTGATCATATCAGCCGAAAACTTCACCGCTTCTCCCCGGACGTGGACGAAAGAACTCTCCGGGTTTGGTTGGTGGGCATAGAATTCTCGCACGTGGTTGTTGTTGATTCCCTCTGGCTACCGTGCGAATTGATCCCAACCTATATTGTGAATCCTCTCGAAGAGGTAGGGTTCCAATCCAAAGTTCCCATCTGATTGAGTGCAGTGGAAACCCATCTCTTCTCATAGTTGCCTTTCTCTATAAAACTTGTTGTAGTTCTCCTCGACAGCGGGATTCAAGAACCTCTTGTATTGGGTGCTGGAGGTGGCGGCGGGGCGTTGTGATGAAGCCATAATCTGGGGAATGGTTGTTTTCCTAAAGAAAGTAAAAAGAAGGTGAAAGAAAATAAAGCCAGAAAATCTTGGAAGCAAAGACTGTAGAAAGAATTTCAGAGCAAAAGAGAGAGTAAAGTGAAGAACGGGGTGGGAGAATAGTTGGCCTTATATAACTGCTTCTCTTCACTGCCTTAGCAGGCACGCTGTCAACGGGCGGCAATAAATGCGGCGCAAATAATGGGGTTCTAGCCATTACGCAAATATCCGTTCCGCTTGTCGCGACAAACTAGCCGTTATGAAGCCACTAGTCGTTATGCTCATCTGCCATGGGCTGCCTTGGCCGCTAGTTGGGCCTCTCCTTTATTCTTCCATCTTTCTTGAACCTTTTATTCCGTCCTAACCTAAAATAAAAAATAAATATAAAGATTAAATAAAAACTAAATCTAATCCTAATAAAAATAAATTGAAAATTTAAATTAAAAATAAAAATAAAAATAAAATAATAATTAGGTTATGTTGGGCTGCGCTTTTCCTAAGCATAACCACTTCTTTAGGGTCTTTGTGTTTGGCTATTAGTATTAGAGCGTAGGTTTATGGTTAGTTAGTTTAGTTGTTTTCCAGTTGTAAGTTAGTTATAGGTTAGTTTTATCCTAGTTGTATTTCTTGGTTTGTTTCTTTAATAGTATATATGTTATTATTGTTTGTAAAATAAAACATATTTGTAATTTTCATATCAGAATTAATAAAAGTCTCGTTTTCCCCTTTTCTTTCAAACCCTAGAAATCCTCCATCTTTCGATTTCAACATGGTATTAGACGGCTCTTCTGCTTCCTCTGCTGATGGCCGGGCTTTCAAGAACGACGATCCCTCTGGCGAGTTTTACATCCATCTCAACGAAAATCCATCGTTGATTCTCACGTTGGCGTTGCTTGACAGTAGCAACTATCATTCTTGGGCACGTTCAATGCTCATGTCTCTAATCTCCAAGAATAAGTTTGGGTTCGTGGACGGGACGATTAAAGAACCGAGCAAAGACGATCCAAAGTTTTCGGCCTGGGTTAAGTGCATTAACCTGGTTCTTTCGTGGCTTCAACAGGCGTTAACTCCGGACATCGCACAGAGCATTTTGTGGATCGACACCGCCTCCGAGCTATGGCAATACCTATTTGATCGATTCAGTTAGAGGGATTTGATGCGCATATCAGATCTTCTTCAGGAGTTTTACTCCTTGAAACAAGGTACCTTTACTGTTACTGCTTATCACACACAATTGAATGGAATTTGGGATGAAGTTTGTAATTTTTGTCCGTTAAAATCTTGTCAATGTGATGTTGTTAAATACCGCTAACAAGATTTCTTGATGCGTTTTCTTCGAGGTCTCAATGAGGGATTCTCTGTTCCAAAATATTAGTTACTAATGATGAAACCCTTTCCGTCTTTTAATGAAGTTTTTGCTATTGTTTTGCAACATGAAAGATCTTTAGTTTCTACTGTCTCTGTTGAAATCAACATTCTTTTAGCCGATAGGTTTTCCCATTCCAGAAACACTGACCCTGTTGTTAGGCATGATCGGTTTTTCTAGTGCTTCTTCTTCTCGAAAACCTAGTCTGAATAAAAGGCTCTTGTGTGTGTTTTGTGGTCTTTATGGCCATACCATTGAGAAGTGTTACAAAAAGCATGGTTACCCGCCAGGGTATAAGAATAGAAGTCTGTCAAATAGGGTTAATTAAGTTGAGTCTCATGTTAGTGAGGGTTCTAGTGAAAATGCTCATCCTATGATGTTTACCAAAGAACAATATGAGAACTTTCTTGGATTATTGTAAGAAAGAAACATGTCCACTGTTCCAGCATCAAATGTTGTTCATACTGCCAAAGTCAATGCTTTGTCCTCTACTTTTGATATCCCTACTGAAGGCACATGTACGGTTCTAACTGTGACTCTTTAAATACACCATGGATATTAGATTCTGGTGCAACAGACCGCATAGGTAATTCCTGCATTTATTTGATAGTTACTATCATGTTTCTAATAAGTATGTACGTTTGCCTAATAATGAGTTGGTTAAAGTAGCTCATATAGAAACTGTTAGGATTAATTCTACTTTAATTCTGGAAAATGTCTTTCACATACCACATTTTGCATTTAATTTTGTCTCAATTTCTCAGTTAACAAAAACCAATTCTATTTCCTTATTCTTCTATTTTGATTTTTACTGTTTGCAGGACATGAAAACATGGAGGATGATTGGTTCAGCTAGAAAGATTGTTGGTTTGTATCATTTAGAGGTTTCAGCAATTGGTTTTCATTCTGATCATAAATCTACTATTTGTATTTCTGTTTCTGCAAAAGTTTGGCATTCTAGGTTAGGACATCCCTTTCAACAAAAGATGAATTTTTTTTTCTGATATTCATAATAAAACTCCTGTTGGTTCACATTTCAATTGTGAAATATGTCACTTTGCTAAGCAAAAACGTCTCTCTTTTTCAATAAGCTCTTCTGTTTCAGATTCAGTCTTTGACTTAATACATCTTGATGTTTGGGGTCCATTTCCTGTGAAAAGTGTCTATGGTCATAGTTACTTTTAACTATTGTAGATGACAAAAGTAGATTTGTATGGATTTTTCCAATGAAACTTAAATCTGAAGTTATGAAGTTAATCATTCAGTTCTATACTTTTGTTGAAACTCAATTTTCAAAGAAAATTAAATACATGAGAACTGACAATGCTAAGGAATTTGAGATGATTGAATTTTTTAAAGAACGTGGCCTTATACATCAAAATTCTTGTGTACACACACTTCAACAAAATAGTATTGTTGAAAGGAAGCATCAACATTTGTTATTTGTGGCTAGAGCTTTAAGTTTTCAAGCTGGTTTACCTTTAACTTTTTGGATTGACTGCATATTACACTTTGCCTTTTTAATTAATATTACCCCTATCCTATTTTAGGTAACAAATAACCCTTTGAGATGCTATTCTGTAAACCACCAAAACTGGAATCTCTTAGAGTTTTTGGTTGCACTGCTTATGCCTCTGTTTTGCCAAAACCAAAAACTAAGTTTCATCCTCAAACTGTAAAATGTGTGTTTCTAGGAATTCCTAAAAATGTTAAAGGCTATAGGTTATTTGACATTGAACACAAAACTGTATTTGTTTCTAGGGATGTAACCTTCTTAGAAGATCAATTTTATTTTAAGAAAAAAGAAACACATAATTTACATTCTACTAAAGTAGTTTATCCAACCTATGAAAATAATTTTTTAGTAGATGATCACCTTCGGAATGATACCTCTACTTTGGATAATAGTTTTTCATATACTAAAGGTTTGGATATTGGTCTTCAATCTACTGAAAATATTGGTCTGGATAATAGTTTTCACCATGATAATAATATTGATCCTGCCAGTAATAGTGAACATATTCCTGTAAGTTCTACACATAAAGAAGTTTGTCTTCTTGCTCATAGTGAACCTGTTTGCATTCTTCCACACACTATGGAAGCAAGGCCAACCAGAAGTGTCAGACTTCCTCAGAGGTTCAAGGATTTCAATGTCACTCTTCCAGGATCAAGGTCCTCTCCTCACACTCTAAATAATGTTTTATCTTATGAAAGTTTGTCTTCTGCTTATCATAGCTATGTCAACAATGCTTCTGTTCTTTCTGAACCTCATACTTATAAACAAGCTATTAAATTTGATTGTTGGAAAAAGGCTATGGAAGAAGAAATTAAAGCTTTAGAGAATAATAAGACCTGGGAACTTGCTAAACTACCTCCAGATAAAAAAATAATAAGTTGTAAGTGGGTCTTTAAAACCAAACTAAAGTCTGATGGAACTCTAGAAAGGTACAAAGCTAGACTTGTGGCTAAGGGTTATACTCAACAAGCTGGGGTAGATTTCTTAGATACTTTTAGTTCAGTTGTTAAAATTACAACCATTAGGACCCTTCTTGCTGTTGTTGCTTCCAGAAACTGGAAATTACAGCAGCTAGACATTAATAATGCTTTCCTCCATGGTTTTTTGATGAAGAAGTATATATGGACCTTCCACCTGGCTTTACTGTTTCTGACCCTAATCTAGTTTGTAAACTCACTAAGAGTCTTTATGGACTTAAACAAGCAAGCAGGCAGTGGAATACACGTTTGACTAAAGCTCTAACTTCTAGGGGTTTTTCACAAGCTTCTGTAGATAACTCTTTATTTGTTAAAGGATCTGGTACTAGTTTTGTTGCTCTAGTAGTCTATGTGGATGATATAATCTTAACGAGTCCTAATCAATCTGTTATAGATGACATTAAAACCTTCTTACATGATGCTTTTAAAATAAAAGACTTAGGTGATCTCAAATATTTTCTAGGACTTGAAGTAGCCTGTTCCAGTAAAGGAATTAATCTCTGCCAACGAAAGTATGTTTTAGATTTACTTGAGGAAACTGATTTTTTAAATTCTAAACCTGTGTCTACTCCTCTTCTTGTTAAGCCTAAGATTTCTAAGGATGATGGCACTCCTTTACCAGATATTACTTCCTATCGAAGGCTTATTGGGAAATTACTATATCTTACAAATACTAGGCCATATATCTCTTTTGCTGTTCAACAACTTTCCCAGTTTATTTCTTGTGCAACTGATGTTCATCTGATTGCAGCTCATAGAATCCTTCGATACCTTAAAGGTACCCCAGGACATGGTCTTTTCTTTCTTGTAGATAATGAAATCAAGCTTAATGCCTTTTCTGATTCAGATTGGGCTTCTTGTCCTGATTCAATGAAGTCAGTCACTGGTTTCAGTGTATTCATTGGTTCTGCCTCGGTCTCGTGGAAATAAAAAAAAACAACAAACAATTTCCAGATCATCTAGTGAAGCTGAATACAGGGCTTTAGCTTCAGCTTCTTGTGAAATACAATGGCTATTCTATCTTTTATCTTACTTACAACTTATCATTAATACACCTGCAAATCTCTATTGTGATAACTAATCTGCTATCAAAATTGTAGAAAACTATGTTCAGCATGAACGCACTAAACACATTGAGATTGACTGCCATCTGATTCGCGAGAAGATGAGTCAATGATTAATCACTTTATTGCCTGTCTCCACTCATCATCAGCTAGCTGATTGTTTCACCAAGCCTCTACAACCTTATCCTTTCTCCCAACCGTATCCAAGTTGGGCATCCACAATATCTATGCTCCAACTTGAGGGGGGCTATTAGAGTATAGGTTTATGGATAGTTAGTTTAGTTCTTTTCCAGTTGTAAGTTAGTTATAGGTTAGTTTTATCCTAGCTGTATTTCTTGGTTTGTTCTTTAATAGTATATATGTTATTATTATTTGTAAAATAAAACACATTTGTAATTTTCATATCAGAATTAATAAATGTCCTGTTTTCCCCTTTTCTTAAAACCCTAGAAATCCTTCATCTTTCGATTTCAACAATTAGTCTGGGCATGTCCTTCCACTCCTCAAGTAGATGTTGCTGCTAACCTTACAGCCCTGGCGGGACATACACCAAGAAAACAAAAAGGCTATATAATATATATATATATATAGCAAATAAATGAAAAGAGAATTAATGAGCAAAAACTAAATAGGAGTGCAGAAATTCAAACGCAGTTGATGTTGCCAATCCCCGGCAACGGCGCCAAAAACTTGTAGAGCATTTGGGTGCTCTCTATTTGTGAGCGCAAGTGCACACTCTGCCAAGTTATAGTATAAAAGATATCGTCTCCACAGGGATTGTAATAGCTCCTATGAATGGTTTCCTGCACAAAGATTTAATAAAAATACCATTAAACCTCATGATGTAGAAATATAAAAACACAAGTAAAGATAAAGATAGTGATGAGAGGAATGATAGGGAGAGTTTGGGCGATAAGCTGGGTAAGACAAGTGCAGCTTAGTAGCTTGTGGACTGCATTGTAAGGCTTTGAGTATGCTTTGCGCTGCCATGAATTGTTGCCTCGGCGGGTATTGCGGGTGGAAAACTACGACCCTATCACGCGGCCGTAGTAGGTCAATGCCGCTGCAGGGGTGTGTACTGTCTCGGCAGGTGGAACGGAAAGAAGTCATGGCGGCAAGTCTGGCAGTCATTCCAAGTTCGCCAGGATAATCGACAGTGATCTCTCCTATTTCTAGGTTATGATGCTCGAGATTGCTTAACTCGAGTATCCCCGCCTGTCACGCAGTGGATACTATGGAACCAAATTAACCAACTCGGTTAGTAATCCCTTTTAGCCGCTGAAATTTGTGGACTAATGTGGAACCAAGTTAGTCACGCCTCCCCTTGTGACCGTGCTTAACCCTTTCGTGAGCCTTGCACTTTCGTGCCCGACAAATGAATTTTCTCTTCAAACGACTGGTGTAGAAAGATTGAAGGAACAAAGAACATAGATTAAGAAAACTCATAACTTTATTGAAAACATCTCAAAACTATACAACTGTTTCCCAAATTAAAATTCTTCTTTTTTTTTGCTGGATAGTGTATGGAATATAAATAAAAAAGGTTATATCATATTGTTTTTTTTTTGTTCTAGAATAGAAGCATTTTATGTGATTTTCCCATCTCTATTCATTTTTTTTATGAAATTTGTATAACATTTGTATAGTATATATATAGTTATAATCTAGAAAATCTATAGGAATAGATAAATAATGACATAAAAAGCCCGATCATTTTTTTTGTTTTAAAAAAAATAGATGTCTTTGACATCCAACTATAGCATTGAATAACCTTTTTTTTTTAATGGCAATTCCAAAAAAACGTACTTCTAAATCAAAAAAGCGTATTCGAAAAAATGGCGCCTAAACCCTAAGAGAGTTGGGCCGCGACCCCCAATACTTCAACCTATCTAGCTATCTCCCCATGGGCACTCTCATCTTCAGATATGCAAAGTGCTATCTGATGTGCCCCTATACCCTTACATGCATTGGATATATATATGGCTCTTGACCTAAGTTTGAGTTCTCCTTAAAGTAGAACTTCTTAAAGTATATTTACATTAAATACATACTCCTTTTTAACTTAAATACATACTATTTGGACGTTTTCTTCTTCCGCAAGTAAGGAGAAGTATTCCTACTTATCGATCTTCAATTAGTTCTACCGGTCGCTACAGGCTTTAGAAAATTGCAAGGCTGGGCTCATTGGGCTTAGGAAATTGCCCTCTTGAAATCGAGACCCATCTTGGCTAAGTCGGTGTAAGTCCTGCCCAGGCAGCACTTGGTGGCATTGCTGCTCCGGCAATATCCTTGGTGGCATCTTTGGGCTGCTTCAGTACAGCTTCTTTGGCTCCAGCTTTCTTGCCTCGTCCTGTCTTGTCCTCTCCTCTCTTAGCTATACCACTTGAAAACAAAAACTAAACTAAAACAATAACTTTTCTTCACCAATCATAAGATATTCAATACACGCATGGTAAAAGAGAAGATGATGTTATAATGCATGCAATGCACCTAGATATGCCTAAATATGCTCAAGAATAACAATAATAAGGACAGGAATGTGTACAAAATATAGAACTCCTGGACACTCTACAAAAACACTCACACACTGCGAGCTGAGGAAATAGGCTGAAGGAGCACTTAGTCAACACAAAATCAAAAGTCGTAC
Source organism: Hibiscus tridactylites (assembly GCA_958450335.1). Lineage (NCBI taxonomy): Eukaryota > Viridiplantae > Streptophyta > Magnoliopsida > Malvales > Malvaceae > Hibiscus > Hibiscus tridactylites. The sequence goes on from OY288286.1 coordinate 10,833,240, forward strand.
ATGTACAAATATCTCAACAGTTCAAATGAAACTTAAGATGCAAATTAATGATAATGAAAATTTGAGAACAAAGTATAAAAGGTTGAGTAATAACAAACCAATAGGTAATAACTAGTACAAAATGCAATGTCAGGTCAACTTACATTTAGAACTTCTGAAACTCCAAGTTCTTTCATATTCTCATCAAATGTATCAATAAGTTTTTCTTTGTATCACCTGGAGAATTCGTAGAGTTCACCAATGATATAAGCATGGCATAAATTTCAGAGAAAACCAAATAAGACAAAATAAATGCTTACACTTATGACCACTGATATGGCATTTATGGCAAGTAAAACAGCATTATTGGCAGTTCTCAAAGCCTCATCTAGAGTTACCAACTCATTTTTGAGCAAGGAGCCGGTGTCAATTTCTGTAAATAAGAAAACTGTAAGAACAACTGACATTATAATGTGAGGCCTTAAGAGTTCATAAATGATATAAATAAATTATCAAGTAGTTGTTAGAAAGTAAGTGTTAATCCAAGAATAAATAATAAAATAGAATAATATTATTTAAACGAACATTACAAAATTAAGAACAATACAACAATATATAAATCAAACCGATTGGAAACCAAAAGAAACGTGTTGAGGCCTGCACGAACGCAGTTTCCTTAAGACAGATTTTCGGCCACTCCTATGGTGCTCGAGTTCATTGGTCGTCTGTCTCCCAAGATACAACAACATAAGATCAACCACAATTGCACTATTGTGGAGATCACGAACTGACCCTTGCCTTCGCCTATCACCGAAAATCACTTGTAAAATTCACAGAGTAAAGCAATGAAAATTTTCTGTGGTTTTGAGTTGTGTAAAACTTAGAAGGTTTACTCCATATTTATAGGAGTGTCATGAGGGTATAAGTGAAAATTTTGACCTAATGGAGCATTCAATATTGAGAATCAATTGATTCTCCTATAAAGCAATTTCCAAAATTATTATCTGAATTAAAGGTAACTTCTAATATTTACCCTTTTAATTCCAAGATAAAATTTGGCAAATTTATGCTTTTATTTGAGGAAAATTCATTTTAAATTTGGGCCAAAATATCTGCAAGCCCACGAAGGACCAGACCGGTTCAGACATTTGCGTTACCCACGTCGTGCACGTCTGCACATTTACGAACCAACAATTGGTTCCACATTTTCCTCAACAACATTTGAATCAATTTCTTATTCAAAGCTCCAAAATTATCAAATTTTTCCAACAACCCCCCACATGAATGAAATTGATTTAATCAAAAACATTTTGACTCGATGTGGTGATAGATTCTACGATCGATAGCTGCATAGGATAGGTAGGTGTTCACCCTTGAACCTTCCCTTGTGAAAGTATATTTACTTTACTAGCTGACCAGTAGACATAATGTCCTTGAACTGTTCTGCCTTTTGTGTAAACGATGATATACTTCACACAACTACCTCTCTGACAAGAGTATTAGTTCTCATGGGTATGTCCATGTGGCCGTGGACATCGCCTGGTTCTGCAAGAGTTTGAAAGAACTATGCCCAATAGTCTCATTGAAGCGGCCCCACTTCACTCTCACATAGGTGACTTATGTTGCTTGACTCACAAAAGCACACAATGGTCATTAAAAGCATTTGCTTAGCCTAAACCACTTTGATCACCGTTTACATCATAGGAATGGACTTGGGGATAAGAGCCCCTACAGTGACCGCACAGGTCTATGCAATTAGGTTGTCCCTTTGAACCTAGATCTTGGGATCTCCAGTCAACTAGGTAGGGTTTTCCTTCACATAGCACCTTAAATTTACATGGGCTTTAGTCTCATTCCTTTAGATGTTTTCTCAACTTGATCTCAATTTAACCCTTTGGTTAATGGATTCACAACGTTATTCTTTGATTTCAAAAAAAAACAATAGAGATAACTTCATTTGAGATCAGTTGTCTAACGGTATTATGTCGACAACGCATATGTCTCGACTTACCATTATACACAAAGCTCTATGTCTTACCTATTGTGGGCATTGGCTTTGGTCATTCAGGAATATCCTCCAAGAAATTTCTAAAGCCATTCGACTTCTTTTCTAGACTTGTCTAGAACTTCAAAATCAGATTCTATTATGGATTTGATTATAACTATTTTTCTTGAGGATTTCCATGACACGGTTCCTCCTCCCAAAGTGAAGACATATCCTCTTATGCCTTTGATATCTTGAATATCAGATATCCAATCGCATCGGAGTATCCTTCTAAATAGAAGAATCTCTAGAATAATGTAATTCATAATCTCGAGTATATCTAAGATATCTCAATGCCCTCACAATTGCTTTCCAGTGATTTTCACTTGAATTGCTTGTGAATCTACTTGAACTGCACACAGTAAAAACAATATCTGGTCTATTGAATCTACTTGGTCAACACTTTGGTCTTTGTTCTTGGACAAAAGTTAGCATGTATTTATTGGAGTTCTGGCTATGCCGGAAACATCCTTGCCAAACTTCTCTTGTCCGCGTAGTGTGACTACGTCAATATGAGACCTTCAAGTGATCGTTTGATTTGGATGCCCAAACTCAAATCTGTTAATCTCATATTTTTCATGTCAATCTTGAATTTGACAAGTCTTTGGTACGTTTACCATTTTATTGTTGCTTCCAACAATGAATATGTTATTAACATACAAACATAGAATAATATATCTAATGTTAGTAGTTTTGACATATACACATTTGTCACACTCAATTATCTTGAAGTCGTTTGTCATCATGACATTATCGAACTTCTCATGTCTTTACTTTGGTGCTTGTTTAAGTCTATACAAGGACTTCACCAACCCACATACTTTTCTCTCTTGACTTGAAACTACATAACCCTCAGGTTGTTCCATGTATATTTCTTCATCAAGATCTTCATTTAGAAAAGCTCTTTTAACATCTATTCGATGTACGTCTAGATTTCACAAAGTGACAATTGTAAGTATCATACTTATGTAGGTTATCCTTGATACATGAGATTATATATCGAAATAGTCAAGGCATTCGGTAACCTTTTATTACCAATCTGGCCTTATACTTATCAATTGTTCCATCTACTTTCATTTTCCGTTTTGAAAATTCATTCAAAACTTAGTGGTTTAATTTACAGAGAAAGATCCACTAATTTCCACGTATGATTTTGCATGATGGAATCAAATTCATTCTTAATGACATCCTTACATAAGATGCTTTCAGATGAATGTATAACATCTTTATACGTTTGAGATTCAACCTCTAACATAAAGTTTAGAAAAAAAATCCAATGAATTTTTCTACCCTTGCTCGTTTACTTCTTTGCGGCTCTATTTCAAGCTCAAACCATTGTTGATCATTTGAGTCATCTTTATCGATAATCTTCGAAGTTCGTTTCATTGAACTTTGACCAACTTCCCTAGCTTTACAAGGGAATACATCTTCCATTATCGTATGCTTGTGAATCTCAGGGTTCTTCGATTCATACACAAGAAATCGATATACATTGCTATGTTCTATATAGCCAATAAAAATACAATCCACAATTTTTAGGGATCTATTCTCAGTTGCTTTAGTAATGGGTCATTACTTTTGCAAGACACACCCACATTTTCAAGTAGTTGTAGAAAGGTTTAATTACCTTTCATAACTTATATGGTGTCTAGTCTCTTTAATTACCTTTCATAAGCTTATAGAACATCTTCCCCCACATGTTAGGCACATTATAGTACCAATGTTACTCATATAGAGCTTCTCCTCATCTTAAACCTTTAATTAAGTTTAGGATTCAACATCATGCTCATAGAGAACAATTTTCACTATAGCTTCATCTTTACATTATTTTTGTGCTATCATCAATGAAGGTAATAACATATTCCTTCAACTAATATGTTGTCATATCAATTGTTATGGCAATAACATTGCCCTCGTTTGAAAGTCTATAGTCCGAAGATTTGTTCCTCATCTTATGGCAATTGAAGCATTTTTTCCATGAAATTTTACTTCTTGAACACACCGTCCAATTTACGGTTTGAAGTCATTTTTGACTTCTACTACGTTTGCCATGATAATATTTATCTTAGCAATATTGACCTTAGTAACATTTGAAGGTGGTAACAATATTTACCTTATTCTCTCTAATAATAGGAGGATCATCCTTCTGATATTTAACTAGGTTTATCATGGTCAATTATGCAACATCTTTTGTTGTCATGTATGAAATTTTTTCCCAATAAATTTTACTGATTTTTCCATTGTGTCACGTAGACACAATCCAGAACCAAAAATTATGATCTGTTAAACATTAGGAATTTAGTCAAAGACTAAAATCAGAAACAGAAATATAATTTCTAACTTTTGTTAGACGACGGAGATTTAGTAAACTAAACCCCAAACAAAAGTTCACACGGTATTAATAGAAAGAACAATAATAAACAATGCACTAGGTAGGTAACTTATGAAAGAGAGGTGGTGCACTAGGCACGCTTAAATACCAAGTCTCTCAAAGAACCAATCCTAGACATGCATTTTTAAATTTCCTTTCAATCACCGTTTTTGGATTTTATTCTTAAAATCATTCCAAGCATGGATGATCAATCGGAATCACTACCTTTGATTCACAACAATTTGGAATCTTCCATTTATGGTCCAACGACCCTCTCGATTCTTTAGTCATTTTTAAACATTGTGCACTTCATAGCATGCATCATAATAGGCTTTAAGAATTTAATTTTGACATAGAGAATCAAGTTCTTCTATGCTTTGATTCAAAACCTCAGTCAAAATTAGCGCTCTAAATTTGGTAACCAATGTTACTTTCCGAAATAAATTCACCAATTTATTTCCAAAATAAAATCATACTTGATAATAAATTTGAGTTAGTTTTTTCCAAAATAAATTCACCAATTTATTTCAATGTTGAATCATTCTAGATTCTCACGAAATTAAATCCAACGATTTATTTCCCTTAACAAGTTAGAATCAACACATGATTCTAGTACAGAAAATAAATTTAATAATTTATTTCCTTTTACACAAATTTAATCATATTTGATTCTTATGGAAATAAATTCGGTGATTTATTTTTCTTAACAAGTTAGAATCAACGCATGATTCTAGCATAGAAATAAATTTAATGATTTATTTCCTTTTACAAAAATTGAATCATACTTGATTCTTACGGAAATAAATTCAATAATTTATTTTCCTTACAACGTTAGAATCATACAAGATTCTCTTGAAAATAAATCCAATGATTTATCTTCCTTTTCCAAAATTAGAATCAACACAAGATTCTAACGAAGAAATAAATTCAGTGATTTATTTCTCATATATCTTTTGTTAAATATTGGGATTAGTAGCACTAAAACCCAAACCAAAGATATCAAGGCAATAAAATCAAAGGAAGTGATCCTTTAATTTTTTTTTTTATTCTTGTTTTAGAAAGATCACGTAAATCCGTTAAAACGGCAGAAATTAATTTCTGAAACGAATTATTTACGAGATCTTTGTTTCCAAAACAAATCAAGATTTCGTCTGAATATCCTGTTCGTCTCTATAAAATTTCTCAAAAGAAATTATTAGTACAAAAATAAATAATCCACAGTATTTCCATAAATGACATAAGATATCCTTTATTCATGCCATATTTACTATTTAATATTAAAGTCAAAATTGTAAGGTAATAAAATAATAAATATTACCTTGATTTAAGGCGTTAACATCACTATAAAAATATTTTAATGATATTTTGACCAAACCTTATTAAGGAATGTTAAAAATTACCTTAATACCATAATAAAAGTACCATGAATATTACCATAATGATGTAAAAAATATATAAAAAGATTGCCTTTATTAGGTAATAAAACCATAATAATATTTGCAACATAATAATGATTTTAATATTGCCATAAAATATGCACACATGATTAATAAGGTAATATATCATATATTTAAAGATTTAAAATTACCTTATACCAAAACATTTTTCCAATAAAACATGCACAATGAGTTGTCTGTCATTGTACCACATGATTAGAGTTAGCAGTAGCTCAATCTTCTCACCTCATTAACGCAAATTTGGTCATGCTTTTAAGCATGATGTTCGTCTTGGATTCAAACTTTAAAAAAAATTTGTCTTAAGATTGTTAGAAAGTAAGCGTTAATCCAAGAATAAATAATAAAATAGAATAATATTATTTAAACGAACATTACAAAATTAAGAACAATACAACAATATATAAATCAAACCGATTTGAAACCAAAAGAAACGTGTTGAGGCCTGCACGAACGCAGTTTCCTTAAGACAGATTTTCGGCCACTCCTATGGTGCTCGAGTTCATTGGTCGTCTGTCTCCCAAGATACAACAACATAAGATCAACCACAATTGCACTACTGTGGAGATCACGAACTGACCCTTGCCTTCGCCTATCACCGAAAATCACTTGTAAAATTCACAGAGTAAAGCAATGAAAATTTTCTGTGGTTTTGAGTTGTGTAAAACTTAGAAGGTTTACTCCATATTTATAGGAGTGTCATGAGGGTATAAGTGAAAATTTTGACCTAATGGAGCATTCAATATTGAGAATCAATTGATTCTCCTATAAAGCAATTTCCAAAATTATTATCTGAATTAAAGGTAACTTCTAATATTTACCCTTTTAATTCCAAGATAAAATTTGGCAAATTTATGCTTTTATTTGAGGAAAATTCATTTTAAATTTGGGCCAAAATATCTGCAAGCCCACGAAGGACCAGACCGGTTCAGACATTTGCGTTACCCACGTCGTGCACGTCTGCACATTTACGAACCAACAATTGGTTCCACATTTTCCTCAACAACATTTGAATCAATTTCTTATTCAAAGCTCCAAAATTATCAAATTTTTCCAACAGTAGTTTTTAAAAGAAACGGTAAATACTCAACTAACAAAATCTTTGTGTCATGCTTACCAAAACAAAAAAACTGTAAGCTTTTGAAGTTTACCCTCCAAATCCTTGACCTGCAAATTGAGTTATGCAAACTGAGTTAAGAATCAGTTTGAACCGTTGTCGTAGTTATAAGCCAATGGCCTCAAATTTTAAACTTTCCCTTACCAGTACGCTAAAAGGTGACCTATGTAACTTTGGGCTTAGTACGTAACCTTAGAGCTCCCTAAACACTTAGAAATGTCAAGTTCTGCAAGATTCCTGCACAAACCCCATGGACTTCGGCTACGTATTTTCTTTTAATCTTAGCATATCCAAATCAAATGTAAACTTCTGCAAGAATCCAACATAAAACCCACAAATTCCGGCTATGAATTTCCTTTTAATGAGAAATAAGAACACACATTTCTCCAATAATTTTAATATGATACAGCCAACAGGAATAAATAGAATAAGAACACACAATAAGAAACCATGTGGTACAACACTAATAGATAATTCATTTATGGACCGCTTGTAACATTGTTGAAAATTCATTTTTTACATTAGCTAGAAGCATATTGATCTTCAATAAATTGATACAACCTCAAACCAAGGGAATTGTCAAATTCTTGTCATTTTACAACAATGAACATATAAAAAAACTCTGATATTCAGTAGAAAGTTGTCAATTGACAATCAAAACAATAACAAAGTGAAAAGAACAAGTTGACATTACCAACTATTGAAAATACATACAAAGGCGTTGAGATACTTGAGGAAGGTGATCTCCACAATCTTTGATAACTAGGCAGTTCACCTGTATAAATATTTCAAGCACTTTTTTCACTCCTACTCACAAACAAAAGCAAAAAAAAAGTATTAAAAATGGTTACGTTCTCAATCATAACTTCAAATTGAGTTCCAACTTCACAAAAGAATGACTAATTAAAAAATTAACTATTAGCTGTTGTATCAAAGTGTATTAGCTGTTGCACCTAAGTTACCGTTGGAGTCTGTTATGCTTATAGAAAGTCTGTTATGAGTCAGTTATGAGTTTGTTACTCAAGTCTTTGTATCTAGTCCTCCTGTATAAATTCTAGCTTTGGCTGATGAATGAATTAAGGTTGTTCTTGAGATATTTTCCATTTTCTCGTGTATACTAACATGGTATCAGAGGTTTCTCAAATGGCTGAAGGATCCGCTGCAAAACCCTTCAAGAACAAAACCATTTCGATTCGGCTTGATGACTCCAATTATCTTCTTTGGCGTCAACAGGTTCTTTTCTCGATTGAGAGTCTTGCTTTGTTAGACCATATTGATGGTACTCTCAAAGTTCCCTCTCAATACGTTCTTGATGCTGAGGGTTCCAAGAAGTTGAATCCAGAGTATGTTTCCTTTAGGCAGCAAGATAGTGCCTTATGCTCCTGGCTGTTGTCCTCGATTGGGTCTTCAATCTTACCTTCGTTGGTGAGTTGCAAGACTGCTTTGGATATCTGGGAACGAGTGCAACAGAATTTTTTGGTTTCGTCTACTACGAAATTGATGCATCTTCACTGCTCTTTGAAGACGCTGCGTAAACGAGACCAATCTATGAAGGAGTATTTGGCCCAGATACAGGCCATTTGTGACAGTCTTGCTGCTTGTGGTCACCCTCTCTCGGAGACGATGCACATTTCTGCCATCTTGTCAGGCCTACCGCCGGAGTATGAACCGGTGGTGGCCGTCATTACCTCAAGCCAGCAACCGTATAAGATAGACGGGGTCTGCAATGTTCTTTTAGATACAGAGACGAGGCAGCAAGAATTTTTGACCCAATCTTTTTCGGTCAATATGGCTCGTGGCCCAAATCAGAGTGGTCCGTTTGTTTCTAGGGCAACACGGTCTTTTTCCAATAACCCTAACTTTTCTAATGGCCCTAATTTTTCTAATGGAGTTTCGTCTCACAATAGTGCCGTCAATTTCTCTCAACGGGTACAAGATTCTTCAAGGCTTGGTGCTGATCAAGGGTTTCGCCCTCAAGGAAGTTTTCCGGTGTATAATGGTGGTCGTTCTGGTTTTTCGTGGACGAGGCAGAGGCTTTGGTGGACGGTCTCGACCTCAGTGTCAGATCTGTGGGCGGCTTGGGAATCTTGCCAATCGCTGCTTCTTTCGGTTCGATCAGTCCTTTGATGGCGTGGCCAACTCGGCTAATAACTGTCACTATGGGGATGAAGTCATTGAAGATCAAGGTTCTGATGGATTTTCGTTTGCTCCAGCGTCGGTTGATCAAGGAGCTGTAGCAAATCTGGCGGCTATGTCCGACGAGTGTAATCTTTCTGGTAATCTGTCTGGTTTCAATGATGCGGCGTGGTACCCAGATTCCGGAGCCACAACGCATATTACTCCCGATGCAGGTGTTGTTTCTAACCCTAGAGTTTATTCTGGAACTGGTAAAGTTTCTGTGGCAAATGGGGTTACTGCTTCAATCTCTCAGATTGGAGTTTCTTCTTTGCATACAGATTTCAAACCTTTGTTTTTAAAAAATCTTTTACATGTTCCGTCTATTAAAAAGAATCTTTTATCGGTTTCTAAATTTACTAAGGATAATAATGTATTTATAGAATTTTTCCCTAATTTTTGTTCTGTGAAGGATTTGGCAACGCAGCAGGTGATTCTGCAAGGGGTACAAACTGAAGGGCTTTACAAATTGTCTTCTGAGCCTACTGCTGGTTTGGCGTTTAATTGCGTGTTACCATCTATTGTTGAATCTTCTGGTTCTAATTCTACTGGTTCTGATGATCTGTCTTGTACTAGGAAATCTATAGATTGTACTTCTAGGATTTTGCCTTGTACTGATAAAGCTGTAGTTGGTGTTGTTTCTGAGATGAGTGATTCTAATGCTTTAGTTTGTAATGCTGTTAGTCTGAGTACCTTTGAGACTTGGCATAGAAGGTTAGGTCACCCTTCTGCTGAGACTCTGGTTAAACTCATGAAATCATGTAATGTTTCTATTGATATCAATAAAATGTTCTCTTGTGTTGCTTGCAAATTGGGAAAGAGTCACAAGTTACAGTTTCATAATTCTTCTACTGTTTATAGTGAACCTTTACAATTAGTTCAGATGGATTTGTGGGGACCTGCTCCTGTTGTGTCTAACAATTCATGTTATTATTTGAGTATTGTTGATGCTTGTTCCAGGTATACCTGGATTTATTTTCTTTCCAAGAAATCTGATGTTCATAATCTGGTTGTTTCTTTTCATAAACTTGATGAACGTCAGCTTAATTCTAAGCTTAAGACAATTCAAACTGATTGTGGCACTGAGTTTAAGTCATTAATACCATATTTTAGTCAGCAGGGGATTGTTTTTAGAAATTCTTGTCCTCATACCTCTGAACAGAATGGTATGGTTGAGCAAAAACACAGGCATATAGTGGAGCTTGGCCTTACTCTTATGGCTCAAGCCTCAGTACCTTTTAAATACTGGACTGATGCGTTTTATACGTCTATTTTTCTTATCAACAGGTTGCCGACAAAGGTTCTAGGTGGTTTATCACCACATGAGAAGCTGTTCAAGTGCAAACCTGATTATAGTTCTCTACGTGTTTTTGGAAGCCAGTGTTTTCCTCTAGTTCGAGCCTATAATCAGCACAAGCTACAATTCAGATCAAAACCCTGTGTTTTCTTGGGTTACAGTGAGACTCAAAAAGGATATAAATGTCTCAGTGATGATGGAAGACTCTATGTTTCAAGGCACGTTCAATTCAATGAGGAAGTGTTCCCTTTTCAAGATAAGGATCGAGAGAAGTTCGTTTCTTCAAAACAAACTGTGACTACTGCAGGTCAAATTTCTTCTGCTCCTGCAAAGTTCTTTTGTCCAAAGATTAAGAGTAGTAGTGTTGCAGTTCAACAGTCTAGTGGTTCAGTTGATGTTTCTACTGATGTTACTTGTTCTCATGGTGGTTCTCATTTTGATGCTACTGATTCTGTTTCCCCATCTGCTGATACTTCAAGTTCTCTTAATTCTTCGCGTCCTGTTTTGGCTCAAGTTCCTGTACAGTTGAGTACTGTTCCTGTTACTAGTGTTTCTGATGCGATTGCTGCTACACAGTCTGTTCCTCCTCAGGCTAGTGTTAATCCCATTGAAAGTTCTACAGAGCCTGAGCCTGTTGCTGATAGATCAAGCATTGGTCCTGTTGCAAGCTCAAATTCTGCTGGTTCTTCTACTGGGTTTCAATCTGATCAAGGTGGTGATGAAAATGTTTCTGACTCTTCATCAGGTCGTGGTTCTAATCAAGGAAGGCACCATATGGTTACAAGGTCCAAAGCTGGGGTTTTCAAACCCAAAGTCTATAATGCTGAGGTTCTAAAATCTGATTCTGAAGAGCCTAAGAATGTACATGATGCTATGAAGGTGTCTCACTGGAAAACAGCTGTGGAAAATGAAGTGACTGCATTGATAAAAAAAGGGCACTTGGGATTTAGTTGAGTTGCCTAGTGATAGGGTTCCCATTGGCTGTAAGTGGTTGTTCAAGGTAAAGAGAAATTCATATGGGAGTATTGCTCGGTACAAAGCTCGCCTTGTAGCTAAAGGGTACTCTCAACAGGCTGGATTTGATTATACTGAGACTTATAGTCCAGTTGTTAAACCAGTAACAGTGCGTGTGATTCTTAGTTTAGCTCTTAGTAAAGGGTGGAGTCTTAGGCAGATTGATGTGGATAATGCATTTCTGAATGGTGATTTAACTGAAGAAGTGTACATGGAGCAGCCTCCTGGTTTTGAACAGCTTGGTGAAAATGGGGAGCTGTTAGTGTGTAAACTAAAGAAATTATTGTATGGTCTCAAACAAGCACCTCGTGCTTGGTTTGAAAAGTTTAGGAATTTCTTGGTAGATGATCTACACTTTACTGCATCTTTAGCTGATAGCTCACTTTATTTTAGAACATCTGAAGGTTGCAAATTATACATCATGGTGTATGTAGATGATGTAGTCATAACTGGAGATAATAATGTGGAAGTTGATGCTATTGTGAAAGAAATTAATTCAACATTCTCCTTGAAAGATCTGGGAAAGCTGAATTTCTTTCTTGGAATGACAGTTCACAGTGTTGATCAGGGAATCATTCTCAGTCAGAGGAAACACATTGTTGATCTTTTGGAGAAGACAAATATGCTTGAAGCCTCTCCAACTCCTACACCTATGGTTACATCACCTCCTCTCTCTTCAACTGATGGAGATCCATGTTCAGAAGCAAAGCTTTATAGACAAGTTGTTGGTACTTTGCAGCATGTTTGTACAACCAGGCCAGACATCCAATTTGCTGTTAATAAGGTAAGTCAGTTCATGCAAACACCTTTGGATAAACATTGGAAAGCTGTAAGGAGGATTATTAAATACTTGAAAGGAACTATAGATCATGGGTTATTTTTTAGCTCACGGCCTACTTTGACTACTTTGAATGGATACTCTGATTTAGACTGGGGTTCTAGTTCTGATGACAGAAGATCCACTGCTGGATATTGCATGTTTCTTGGACAGAATTTAGTGTCTTGGAGTTCTAAGAAACAGGGGGTTGTTTCTAGGTCCTCAACTGAGGCTGAGTTTAGAGGCCTTGCAAATGCAATGTGTGAGGCTATGTGGATTAAATCTCTGTTAAGTGAGATTGGTGTTCAGCTGAGTACAACTCCAGTCCTGTGGTGTGATAATACTAGTACTATAGCCCATTCTGCAAACCCTGTGCATCATGCCAAGTTAAAGCATGTTGAGTTGGATTTAAGCTTTGTAAGAGAGAAAGTTGTAGATGGGTCATTCAAGATCAATTATGTTCCAGCATTGAATCAGATAGCAGATGTTTTAACAAAGCCTTTATTAGCATCCTTTTTTGTTCATCTCAGGGAAAAGTTGAAAGTGTTTTCTGTGGATGAGATTCGTCTTCGAAGTATGACTAGTGAAGAGTTAGTTTGAATGTTTCTCTATGTTCTATAAAGAGGAAAAAGAAGCAGGAAGTATGTCAGTGTGTTTCTGAAAGAGAGAGAAGATGGAAGTGTATTAGCTGATGTATCAAAGTTACCGTTGGAGTGTTATGTTTCTGAAAGAGAGAGAAGATGGAAGTGTATTAGCTGTTGTATCAAAGTGTATTAGTTGTTGCACCTAAGTTACCGTTGGAGTCTGTTATGCTTATAGAAAGTCTGTTATGAGTCAATTATGAGTTTGTTACTCAAGTCTTTGTATCTAGTCCTCCTGTATAAATTCTAGCTTTGGCTGATGAATGAATTAAGGTTGTTCTTGAGATATTTTCCATTTCCTCGTGTATACTAACATTAACCAAACATAGGAGAGGATCCTAGAGCATGAAACAATCTGAATAGACTAAGCATCAACAGTCAAGTGAAATAAAATTCAGCTTTTTTTACATAAAAACGAAAAATACCTATATTTTTTTCTCAATCTCAATCCCAAATTAACCTCAAGATCAACCAACAAAAAAGATGACAAAGAGAAGGAAAGAAATTAACCAGGTAAAGTAGAGAAGTTTAGACGATGAATAGAAGTAGAATAGTTGGCAGAGTGAGTGTAATTATGTTCTAATCTTCTTCCAACTTAACCACGGTGCGCTTGCGGATAGCATTTTCGGCGTAGATCCGAGACTTCTCGATCGCCTTCTTCACCTTTAATTTCTCGGATTTCTCTTCCTTCTCACACTTCCTCGACTGGTGTACACAACCTGAGGGACAACTGAAACAACCGCCAGCGAAAAAAGAGTGGCGATAGAGAGTGGCGAGAGAAAAACATAGATTTAGAGATTTGGTATTTGGGGATGTGTCTGAGGAAGAGTAATAGGCAAATCAAAAGGTGAGTTTAACTATTGTCACGTTTGTTAAATCAAACGCTACTAAAGCATTAAAAATTGCAGCTTTTAACAAATCAAATCAAATGCCACTAAGGCACAATTTTTACCGGCGTTTTCATATAAACGCTATCTTATATCGGTTTACAGTGGTGTTTTTACTGTAAACGGCGCAAAGTTTGTTATTTTGTGACGTTTTAATCGTAAATTCTGTGATATATATAAAATTAGCGGCGTTTGCTCTAAAAACGTAACAAAAAATGTCGCTATATACTAAACTTGGTGTAGTGAATGAAACGTTAGGCACCAAAGTGGCAAAAGAAAAACACTAGGCACCAAACTAGAACAAAAGGTATAGGTTGGACACTTTTTTAACTATTAAGCCTTTGGGAAACTAAAATAAAGGGTAGAAAAAGAAAGGCTAAAGGGTCAAATTTGTCCCTGTAGTAATTTGAAATCAGCAATGTTGCCCCTACTTTTTTTTCTTCGTAATTTTGCCCTCAAAGTCAGTCAATTGTAGCAATGTTGCCCTTTGACCGATTTTGACCGTTAAATGCTGATGTGGCAGTTAACGATGCTGACGGGGCAATTTTACCCTCGAAGTCATTCATGCAATTTTGCCCTCGAAGTCATTAATTGCAACACTTTACCCTTGGTTTATTTAGTTTTTGAATAAAATTGGATAAATAATTTGGTTTTTTCGAGTTGAACTTTAACAAATAGAATATATGAAAAAACTGATTAATAAATTGATGTAAATATCCTTTGAGTCCCTAGTAATTTTAAAAATAAGCAAAATGAGAACTCTCACAAAAAATCAAAATATTATTCAATTTTAAAAAAAAATCTATAAACTTAATAAAAATAAATACGGCATTCAAAAATAATTATTGAAAATAAATCAATGAGAAGCGTGTTAATTGAACGGTGAACGCGAACTATTCTATTCGAACGACATTCGATTGACACACTTACCGACGATGGGTTGTTAGGAAAAATGTACGATGATCTCAGAAAACGACATTAGTGGTGTTCGGCGAAAATGACATGGGAGATAAATGCATGGGAGATAAATACAAGGATATCCAGAAGATAAAGCAGAATTCAACCTGAGCCACATGATTCGAGTTCACCGTACATGATTCGAGTTCACCGTACATTTTTTCCTAAACCCAGAAGATAAATGACATGCGAAAATAATTTTTTTGAATATCGTATTTTTTTATTAAGTTTATAGATTTTTTTTTTAAAAGTGAATAATATTTTGATTTTTTGTGAGAGTTCTCATTTTGCTTATTTTTAAAATTACTAGGGACTCAAAGGTTATTTACATCAATTTGTTAATCGATTTTTCATATATTCTGTTTGTTAAAGTTCAACTCGAAAAAACCAAATTATTTATCCAATTTTATTCAAAAACTAAATAAACCAATGGTAAAAGTGCTGCAATTAATGACTTCGAGGGCAAAATTTCATGAATGACTTAGAGGGTAAAATTGCCCCGTCAGCACCGTTAACTGCCACGTCAGCATTTAACGGTCAAAATCGGTCAAATGGCAACATTGCTACAATTGACTGACTTTGAGGGCAAAATTACGGAGAAAAAAAAGTAGGGGCGACATTACTGATTTCGAATTACTACAGGGGCAAATTTGACCCTTTAGCCAAAAAGAAATATGTGTTTAAATAGTTGTTGCTTTTTTTTAAGGTGACAATTTAAGTGAGATAATATTAAAACACAAAAGTAACAATTTTACTGGGACATATGGAGTATCGTTTAGTCCAATTTCATATTAACACATAGTTTAGTTAAAAGTATGCACTTATGACGATGAAAGCAAAGCTTATATTATCAAAGTAGCTAAGATTTTTCTTTTTAAAGTATTCAATGGAGTGAGTATAATTACTAATCTTTCACTTTTTGTTGATTTATATGGTGTAGATGTTAGTCACAAATTTTAAAACAGCTTTATGTCTAAAATGAAGATCGAGTCTTCGACTACTAATTAAAATAGAAAGAACCTCTTACCCTTTCACCTGAGCTCAAGGTTAAAATCAAGAATTTATGGATAAAGGAAACATCGCTCTAAAAAGGCCACATCACGTCTAGATAGAAATAAAAAAATGTTACATTAAATGTTAACATCCGACAAACTTGCAGCAACGGGTTACAATCTGTAATAAAAAAAATGATTACTGTACAATACTCCTGGAAAAATATTCAATTTACAGCTTATAATTAGTATTCTTTGGACACAAAGTAAAGAATGATTAGTTTATGAATTACAAGTTAAAGGAGATGGGAAGTGAAAGAATTTGCTAATATTCAACCCATCACAGAGGAAACATAGAGGAAAGGATCCCAAGCGCCATTAGCACTACTCCAACCATTATTGTCACACTGCTCAAACTGTTGTTGCAATGACCAAACACCTTCTGTTGTTTCTTTAATTTGAGACATTGCCATGCTCACCATGTTTGTTTTACCATTCATATTCATTTGCAACTCGACCAGGAACCGGTCCGAATATGACAAGTCCCTCGTCGATTTGATTGTCCCGGAAAGAATCCATTCGGAGGGTCTTGGTTCATCTGTGTGCCCCATGCTGCTTCAAATGATTGTTGATTGGATCGCATCATATTTGTCACAGAGGCGATTTGGCTTCGGCCTGGTTCAGACCATTGAACCCCGATATTATTTGGTCCTACATTATCATGATTTAAGATGTGGGAAAGGGGCCATCAGTGGCCGGAGATGGTGACTGACAACAATGTGTGCGAAAGGAAGTGAACAACGATGTTATGAATTTAACAAAATACATAGGAAAAAAATATAAATCTGATTTATTGAAAATAGATTACTTTATTTGAGTTACATAAATGTTGGGTATTTATAGACCAAACAAACAATGATCTAATAGACTAACAAATTCAACAAACTAATAACAGATTCTTAACTACTAATTAACTAATTATCTCCAACATTCTCCAAACTTCTTCAATTCTTTTGATTTTTTTTTCTTTTGAATTTAATTTCTAAGTAAAAGAACACAGTGAGCCGAAGTTGGAGTTGGTTCTTGAGTGCATAGTGAGCTGGTAGCTTGGTACCACGAACAACAAGCATTTTTTTTTTTGTTTTCTTCTTCTTATTTCATTCTCATTTTCTTATTTGATTGTGTATTCACAATTTTTAAAAAATGGATCAGCGACCCTGCATCTTCATTTCCTTGAAAATTTTATCAACTAATTTGTACATCTGCTATTTGACACTTTACTAAAATTTTCTCTCTTTTCCTTGATCAGTATTGTTGTTGTCGTAACCATTTTAAAGACATGTTTGTGGAAAAACAGCCTGACGACTAGGGTTTTAAAAATTGGAGTTTCTCACTTTAATTAGATCTTGAAATTAGTGAATTTTTTATTTTAATCAAATTTCCTTTATTTTCTTAAAAAAATCGTTTTGGAGTCGCCACCGATCACTTTGGTAGACTGAACACCATAAAAAGCGGATTAGAGATTTTTTTTATAAAAAATTTAGGTTCGGGAGTTGGGTACGTGTAGGGAAGGGTTAGCACCCCTACAAACGCCCGTTATCGGTACCTTATTAATTTCACGTGGCATTTTGGCATTTCGAACAATAATCTGAATTTAATTCAATCTTTTAATTGTTAAACGAATTCCATTTCGAATAGGAATATCCTTTTGTAAGAAAATACATTTTGGATGAATATAAATTTTGAAACGTCCGATTACATTTTACATTAGGACACTTCAATTTATATTCAAAATGTATCTCAACACAAAAGGTTTAATGCATGTTCAATTATTGTCTTTGTCATTTTTAAGTAAAACCTAATTAGGGCTCCATTAATTAATTAATTAAAGATACTATGAGTATTATTAATTTTTGGACTTGAATGATGACATCCAAGTAATTTGGACACTACCTTTAATGGGTCCAAGAGTAATAATATTCCTAATTTAGGGTGATGCTAATTGTTTATCCTATTTTTATTTTATTTAAACTAATTATGTGAATACCATTTTCTAAGTTTAAATGGAATATTAAATCTTAATTTGAATATTCATTGATTAACATCATGTTACTATGTGATATTAATCAGTCTTGTATATTCAAACTCCGTTTCAAATCTCCATTTATTTTCTACAATGTTCTTTCTTACTATGTGATTAACATTGAATTTTTAAGAAGTTTGGATATATTAATATCAAATCTGTGAATACTCATTATGATGCTAATATTCAAATGAAAAAAATATACATGTGATCATGTTGCTCAATCCAAGTATGCACAAAATTATTAAATTTTGATACATTTGATGAATTTTACTAGACATAAAATGACACATGTTGTTTTTCAATTGAGCTGATATACACAACTCAAATCATTATTGTTGAGTTAATGTAGTAAAGTTAATGAGATATCAAAAGGATATCATGAGGTATATTCTACATACGGAGTACTTGTTGTATTAAAATGATACAATGATGATAATTAAATATCTTATTCACGTGAGACTAGATCTATTAGTGGTTATGTATTCACCCTTAGAGGTAGAACATTATCTTGAAAACTAGCCAAACACACATTTATAAAAAATTTACTATGAAGTCTGTATTTATTGCATTAGAGTTGGCTAATAATGAAGCTAAATGGATTCTTCTACTTCTTAGCCTGTGTAATGAAGTTAAGTGGTAGAAAAATTTATTAGCCTGAACAATAAAACTAAGTGATAAAAAAATTTAAAAAATCCCTTAGCATGCATTTGAAGTTGAGCGGTTGAAAAACTGCTTAGCATGTATTTCATTAGACACAAAAATGATAGATTTAGTGCCAATGCATTATGATTGCCAAGTAGCAATAGACATTACAAAGAATAAAAACTTTCAAAGGTTAAACTAGACACATTTGTCTAATGACGTGAGGTAATAAAGCAGCTGCAAAAGATGAAGTGATATCAATTAATTATGTGGTCTTAGGAATTATTTTGGCCAAATCATTCAGTTAAACCCCTGAGAAGAAAATTAATACGTGAAACATCAAGAAGAAAATGACTTATGCTAATATAAAAAATCAACAGTGATGGTAACCCAACCTTTGTGATTGGCGATCTCATGAAGAAGGTTCATATGGTAATACCAAGTCATTGATTGATCTTGTAGAAAAATCACTACATTATTTTTTGTCCCTTCCTATGGTGTAAATAGTGCTAAAAATTACAAGGATAGTGAAGGTGAGTAAAACTCTTAATCAAGTTCATAGCTTTTATAGGTGGTGTATTGACCTGCAGAATACACTTGATGACTTGACCTATATAAGTGTGAAGTGTGGCCGTTTCTATGAGATTTGTGGCAAAATCTCTTGAGCACTTATGAAAACCAGGCACGCGCATGGTCTATTAGCGCACAACCGCGATAAAGAGCACGAATAGATATAATGTGATTAATGAGAATGTTAGCTTATAATAATGAGTTATTGGTTCATAGAAACGTGTTTCACCGGTTATTCAGTAGGTTATGTCTCGTTTTTTAAAGTTTGGGTTCATAGTCCAAAAATACACTATAATGAATACATTATGTCAGAATACTCAGCTAGACTTTTTTTATCATTCTTTAAAATATGTGAGAGATTGTTGTAAAAATATAAATTTACTTAGTATATTTCAAAGAATCTCACATCTCTCTTTTATACTATATGTTTTGTGTTTAAATATAAAGACTTGATATTGATCTTGTAAGAGAAAAATATGATGGTGGTTGCGTGCACACGAGATTTGACCAAGAAGTCCAAATCATTAGTTTGTCCTAAGCGCGTGAACTAAAGGCTCGATCCATTTTTATTATTTATTTTAATCATTTGTTTTAAATAAAATCATCTTTATTCTTAACCATTCATTTTATTTTTGACTAATTGCTATTTTTAGATGCCTTTTTGGACATGCACGGTACTATAAATATCATGCACATATGCCTTCATAATTCATCAAAAAGTAGAATTATCTAGTTATTTTCTTCTTCTTTCTCTCACCTTAAACACCTTTTAAAAGCTGAGTATTCACTGGTTCTTTGCTCTTTCTGTTGTCTGCTTTGGCAGAAGTACTTGTTAAATCATGGATGGCACACTTCACTACGAAATATGCTTAAGGACTGTCTACTGCACGCCTCAAACAAGTTTTATTTTCAACCCGTTTTTGGTTTAACCAAACATTTTTCCAACAGTTTCCATCGACGCAAATACTAAACTACAACAACAAGCAATACATATCATCAATTATCAAATATGTCACTATTTGATCGTTAAGGACATGCAGTCCGATTGTATAAATAGACGTACAAGCGGGGACAAAGCTAAAATTTGTGGTTGGGGACAAGTGTAGTGCGATTTTAGCTTTTTTTTCAAGCTCTCAAGTATTCATGTGCTCATGTCATAGCAACATGCTTCTTTTCATGAAAAGACTAATTCCCTCCCATTGACAATGAAAGAAAATGAAATGTGTTCCAAACATGGCATACAATTTTATCAGGTCGTTCAAAATTCACCAGAATACATAATGTTACGGTTCCAGACTAAGAGTCAATCAGACATCCCAAACTCTGTAGATACTGTGAACTCTCATGCCACAATAGAAAAATGTTCATTTCTTTTAACTTCTCGCAAAGCATAATAAAATGTTCCTGTATTATGTAATTTTTTCTATTCTAATATTATGTTTTATTTTAAATCTTCTAGTTATTAGTTTGTCATTACATACTTTTTTATTATATATTGGCATAAAGTTAAAATATCATATTAACGTTTGATTGATTAGTTATTTTGGCCCATATTTTTTTAAACTAGTTTAATTTAACGTTTTATTTTGGGTCAAAATATCCCCTTCGCAAATAAAAATTGTTAGTAAAATGACGTTAAATAACTTGAAATGACTTAAAAATATTTTATATTTTGTAAAATCAACATATTGTCTAAATGACATTACTATCGCGGTGTGCACTGTCATGTAGGTTTGTCACATCATTTCAAGCTGTGTATCGTTAGTTGACTAACAGTTTTCATCCACAAAGGGGTTATTTTGACCCAAAATGAAGCGTTGGGGTTAAATTGGTTAAAAGGGGAATAAGGGCCAAAATAAATAGGCAAAATGACAAAAGATGCCCCAAACGTTTGCATGTTTTGTCATTTGGTCCCCTATTCTTTTTTTTGGTCCAAATTTGCCCCAACGTTTGCTTGTTTTGTCATTTGGCCCCTTATTCTTTCTTTTGGTCCAAATATGCCCCAAACGTTTCATTCGTAGTCCAAATATGCCCCCAACGTTTCAATTTATTCCAAATATGCCCATGTTAGATGAAAACTGTCAGTCAACTTACGTTCAACAGTTGATGCTGACTGGACTTGCCACGTATTAAGATCTGCTGATGCCACGTCAAAAATTTTTTATAAGTTATTGATCGTCAGTTTACATCCAACAGGGACATATTTGGACTATGAATGAAACGTTAGGGGCATATTTGGACCAAAAGAAAGAATAGTGGGCCAAATGACAAAACAAGCAAACGTTAAGGGCATATTTGAACAAAAAAAAATAGGGAGCTAAATGGCAAAACATACAAACATTAGGGACATCTTTTGTCATTTTGCCAAATAAATATTTAGTCAAACGTTAAGATTTTATTTTACATTATATCTTATATATTTCAACTTCATTCAATATTCATATAAAAATATTTAATGCATATCATAAATTACAATTAATAAAGTCAAACGTATTTCATCAAAAAAAAAAAAAAAACTCTTTTCATCTTATTCTCTCGCGTAAACAAAAGCGTTTCTGATAAAAACACATATTTACTGTAAGGATGCTATTTTCGTAATTAAATATTAAAAATATATTATTTCCATAAAAATACCTTGGAAAACACTCTTTATACGTATTTTTTTCTTCAATTTTTTTAACATTACTTACTATTCTAAAAATGTCATGAATATTTATTTATGGTAGATATTCATATATTAAAGGAGATTTTAATAAACTTAATTATTAACATTTAATATTCATCGAAATTGGGTTTTCTTTTTTAAGCCTATAAATATAGTCATTGAAAATATAATACAAAATTTTAATAATCATTAGCGAAAGGTTTTGTTTCTAAGCCTTTCAATTTTGATTTTCCCCTCTCTTCAATCCTTCCGTATTGGAATTCAGATCGGCCCGAAAAAGTTATCTCTCAAACCTAAATTCTCATCTCTATCTTCGCTGTTTGGCTCGTGGCATTTAATTTATATATCGCAATGTTAATTCAATTTCCGCATGGATTCAGTTGAATTTACGTTTTCATTACTCACTCTAGCTTCCCTGTTTTTTTAATTTGCTTTCCGCTTCTCTCTTTTTCTCAGATTGAGGTCAAATACTTGTGGAGCATAAAGGAAGATGTTTGGTACAAGTAACCGTAAGTCTTTCTCTCTCCTCAGTTAATTTTTCTTGTTTAAAAATCGATTCTTTGAGATGATGTCTGCATGAGTGTATAATTGCTTAACTTCTTTAAAACTAGAAGTTCATGGTCAGAGATTAAAATTACAGTTGCAGCCGCTTTTTCGATGTTATTGTGGTTATGGCAGGTATAACAAGTATATATCAGCCGCAATAGCGGCCGTAGATCACTATTTAAATACCTGTTCATGATTACTAACTTTATGTAGGCATTATAAAATTCTCAACTTTTATTTGTCTTAGCATGGAAGGTAAAGGTTAGCTTATTCGTTCGAGAAAACATCTATAAATTTACTGATAATATTCACTGATTACTGTTATCTGCTCTTATTCCTTTTAAATGATTACCAGTATCATTAAAATAACCTTTTCCCCCTTTGGGCCTTTACTCTACTGCACATAGTTAATACAACAATAGCGTATCTTGATTATGCTATGTCCTGAGGGTTTAGCTTCTCTTGGCCTGCTCTTAGTTATACTATTTTAATTACTAATTTTTTGTGTGCTTGTTATTCGTCAATTGCTTGTGCTTTGCCTGTGATATGTATGTATGTATGCTTGTTATCCTTAACTAATATGTACGTGTGTGTGTCTATAACATGTCATTCTTTTTTGAGAATAAAATTGTTGTAATTTGTTGCATGTGAATATTTTTTTTTTTGGAAAAATAACAGTAGCTGTTTAAACAGCTTTTGGGCAACCAACAAGTAGCCCATTTGCATCCTTGGCTGTTTTTGGCCAGACCAATCCAAGTAGCAATCCGCTTGCGCCTAATTCTTCCTTTGGTAGTCCAACCCCTTTCTGCTCTCAAACAGTGGGTTCAATGTTTGGTGCTACTTCTACTGGCGTGTTTGGTGCAGTCCAACCTTCTCCATTTTCCTCCATAACAACCTTTGGTGCATCATCATCTCCAGCTTTGGGAAGTTCTATACCTGCTTTTGCCACTTCATCATCTTTTGGTGGTAAGTGTTTTGGTAGGTTTTTTTTTCTATCATTATAATTGAGTTCTCCTTCATTTCCATTTTTTTTTGTTCTAGTACCACATATGTTTAGATCATTGAGTTGTGTCTTGTGTGTATAGATTCTTACATATATAGATATATCCATATTTCAATTTAGTTGTACTTTTAAATTTCTTGGTGATGGAACTTGGATGAATTTAGTGTTTCGTTACAGATTTGTTTGTTTATTTCATTTCATTGATCACCTAAATATGATCTAGAATGAGAGCAGCCTTTTCGTAAGTAGTATATGCATCAGATTTGCTAATTTTAGGTAATATGCATTTGTTGGCATTTTATCCATTAGCTCTTGGGTTACTTGTCTTTTCCTTAGTGCTAAATTGATTACTACTTTTTATAGGGTCTTCTGGTTTTGGTCAGAACCCAGCATTTGGTTTTGGGTCTACTCCTACTCAATCAAGTCCTTTTGGAACCACAACACAGCCTGCATTGGTAGTGGTATATTTGGTTCCTCCACACTCTTCGGTTCAACTCAGTCTGCATTCGGTGCCACAAGCACCCTTGCCTTCAGTGCCACTAGCACCTGTACCTTTGGTTCAACTGGGAGTCCAGCATTTGGGAGCACTGGAACTGCATTTGGTGTCTAATGCCACAGCATTTGGAACAGGAAGCACATTTGGAGCATCAAGCACACCTGCTTTTGGCAGACCTGGCACTCTTGCTTTTGGAGCATCAACCACTACTGCTTTTCAAGCATCTTCTACTCCATCCTTCAACTTTGGTTCTACCACTCCTTTTGGGCAATCAACACCGACATTTGGTACTACTTTTGGGACAACTACAGTTGGAGCACAGAGTTCTCCTTTTGGCAAGTGATCATTAAGTTTACATAATCAATTGTAACTTTGAATTTGATATTACTTGTACCGATAGGAAAAAGATACATATTCATTGACCATACACGTTGTGTACCAAGAAGTTTATATATATACATACATACACGCACATGCACATATATTACTTATACTGATAGGAAACATATATTTCATTGGTCATACGAGTTGCATACCAAGAAGTTTATATATGTGCATATCTACATGCACATGCACATGCACATATATATAATAATAATTGAATTCTTTGAGTTCTGTAGGAGGTCAATCCTCGTCTCCTGCATTTGGAAGCACAATCTCTGGGGGTCAACATGGTGGAAGTAGAGCAACACCTTACACGCCAACAACTGATGCAAATAGTGGGACTGGAACAGAGCCTGATGCAGAGTTGGAGTCGATATCAGCGATGCCTGATTACGAAGATAAAAGTCATGAGGAGATCAGATGGGAGGATTATCAGTCAAGCTATAAAGGTGTGTACCTTGTGTCAAAATAGTGTAGAGCTCTGAAAGTTTATCATTCTCCTTTTCTGTGTTTGACATTGACTAGCTTGCTGTATTAACTTGAAATATTAGGAGGCTCTTCTTCAACACTTGGTCAAACATCTGCAAATCCTTTTTCCAGCACAAGTGCCATTCCATTTGGTTTAAAACCCCCATCCTTTAATAGTACAAGTTGTACGACCTCGACTACTACATCAAATCCTTTTCAATCAACATCATCAAGCCTTGTTGGCCCAACTTCATCGACAACACCTTCAATATTGAGCTCGACAACTGCTACATTCGGAACTGATTCATCTTCGCCATCCATGTTTAGTACTGGTGTAGCTAGGGATGGCAATGGATCGGATTTGGATCGGATTGTATAAAATCCAAGTCCGAATCCGTTACAATCGGACTCAGATATTTTTTTCGGATTTAGATTTGGATTTTTTTATAACGGATTTGGATCGGATTTTTTCGGATTGGATTTGTTTCAACCCCATTTAGATGGATTCAGATTAAATTGTCATCCCTAGTTTTGACCCAAGTCTAAGGGTTAGATTCGCGAATTTTAGCGTGTTTAGGGTATATTGTGTTTTGGCCCTCTAATAATTATATTTTAGTGCAAATCAGTCCATCATTTTGTATATTTAATTTCTTACGCATTTAATTTATGCTATTTAATTCTACACTTGTTCATTTTTATCCCTTATTTGTAGACTACATTTCATTTTTTGTGTTTATTGTTTATGCTTTTAATTTGCTTTCTATTTTAATTTATAATTTTAGTATAATATATCATAACTTTATCTATCGATTGCACATTACTTACTATTTCATTCACTAATTTCCTTAATTTTTAGTAATTCATTGATATTTACATTAATTTGTTTCTCCATTGTATTTATTTTATTATTTGTTTATCTATGACTTGATCTTGCATTTATTTTTTCATATTTATTTATACATGCGTGTGGTATAAATAGATATATTACATTATATTAAGGTTAATTAATATATATAAATCATAATAAATATTATTATTATTTAACTTACATTTTTAAGACATTTATATTTTTATTATAATTTTTAATATATATATATATATAAAGTTAATTTTGTTTTTACCATTATTTCAAATTACCTAATATATACATTTATGTTTTCGTTTAAAAAAATATATGTAGTTATGCTTTTTTAATGTATTTAGTTTAACTTTTTACTTTATTTATGTTGTCTTCTTGTATTAATGTAAATATTATATATGATATTTTGTTTTAAGGAATTAAAAGTCCTAAATGTTTTGATTCGGACTCAGATATAGATCGGATGCGTCGGATTCGGATCGTACATGGATTTGGATCGGATTTGGATTTGGATTCGGATCGGATCTTGGCATGATCTATCCAACCCATCTCTTATTAGGACTCGGATATTTTCCTCGGATTCGGATTTTTTTCAATTGAATATGAATCGGATAAATTCTTTCGGATCGAATCGAATTTGGATCGAATTAGGATCAAATTACCATCCCTAGGTGTAGCTCAGCCTCAGGCAACAACCCCACATTTGCTACTGATCCATTTAGCAGCAGCTAGGCATCTTCTGTGTTTCCGAGCTCTCTGTAATTGGCTCCTTCTAGCAACCCAGCTGCCTTTGAAGCAACAACTGAAAGGCTGCGTTCGGGAATACTTCTCAAACGGCCGTTGGAACGCTGAACGGAAAAGCAATACCGAACGGTCACGCCAAGCACGCTAAATGGACGTTTAAAACCCTAGAGGTAAGCTGTAATGTTTGTTGGGTTTGTCTTCAGCTTTGATCGAACTGCTTTATTTTTGTACATTTTCATCATGTTGTTGGAGGGATTCAGAATTATCCTCACTTCTTCCTTTTATTGAATCGAGAGTTCAAACTTATTGCAGTTTTTTTGTCTTGTCGGGTTTAGATGGCCATTATTTTATTGAATGCGGAGACATAGTTGATTATGGAGCTGATTTGATTAAACATCATGACTACTATTGATTATAATGCTGTAGATATTTTATTTAGAAAAAAAAGCTTACAGACGCGACAAAAATTCGATAGGAGTTTATGAAATTATGATTTCAAACGAGTTTTTTCACTTCAAGTCAAAAAAATTAAATTTTTACATAGAGTAAAAAAATTAAATTTTTTGAGTCGAGTTTTGTTCACCCTTAAAATTAAAGTTGAGCATTCGATCGAGTCTAGAGGATTCGAGTAAAAAAATGAATTAGTATAGTTGGCTTGGCTTGTTCTATTTTATAGTTCAAACTTTATTTGAATTGATTCGAGTTGTTTGAGTTTCTGTTTAAATTTAATTGTAAACATTTATAATATTATCATAATAATTTGATTCAATTTAAATGACTTTCTATAGGATGGCAATGGATTAGACTTTATAAAGTTTAGGTCCAATCTAATTAATGATCAGATATCAAAAAAATCTAAGTCTGAATTTAAGTTCGGTTACATAAATTCAAGTTCAATCTAATAAAATATTTAAAATCCATATCCAAAAGTCTGAATCTAATTAATTTTTTTAAAATAACAATTCAAACAAATATCTTTAAATAAAAAATATTTTTCATCAAACAAAAATTAATATCAGTGTAAAACTCTTTAAGTTTTACACGTTTTTTGGATCGTAAGATGGGGGAAATGGATGGTTGAGATTAACTCTGTGTTTTTAATTCTCAAGTGATAATCTTCACATATTTTACTGTTAATCTCATCCATCCGTTTCACTCATCCAACGATCCAAAAAACGTGTAAAACTTAGAAAGTTTTACACAATGTAATTTGATCATATCCCTATTAAATATATATAATATCAATTCAACTTAATTAAGATTTATTCAGATTTAAGTATAGTAGTTTTAAGTATTTTTATTCAGATTTATATATAAATTAAACTCAGATCAAATATGAATTTAGATCGGATCCGAATCGGATCATGACAATGTCCATTATCTTATATATATTGAATATATATATATATATATACTTTTCATACGTGACACACATAATCAGACAAAATTGAAAGAGTTCAATTCAAACATAAAAATCGGTCCACTTTATAAAGACTAATTTTTAAGTTTCATTTAGAATATTGGATTAAGAGTTGTAAAGACATTTTTGTCTTTAATTTTTTTTCTTTTTTAAAAAGGACGTGTAGCATCTTTAGAAGTCTACTTGCAGAGAAAAATAACCTTTTACTGACGATGCATCAAATAATTATCCTTAAATCATATATGAATTTATGTTTCACTTCAAAAGCATATGCAAGCTCTTCAATTATATCCAATATATAATTTAAGGGAAATTATTTGATGCACCGTTTTTTTTTTCAAAAAAAGGTTTCTAAAGATGCTATAGGTCCTTTAAACCCTAAACTTTAAACCATAAAATTTATTTTCAAACCTTAAAACCTAACCACAAACATTAAAACTTTGACTCTAGACAATAAACTATAACAACTAAACCCTAAATTTAGCCACTTATAAAAAACAATTTCTCTGTCGCTGGTGTTTAGAACATTTTTCGCATAATTTAAATAATTCTTTACTTTCAAATAAATAAATTTCATATATGATTCAGATGATATTTAAATTAATAAAACTATATTTTTATATTTTTAATATAAACAAAAATGCTGACTTGACATAATGACACATCAATTAAAAATTATTTTCTAAAATTATTTATTTTTGCTGAAATGTCTTTTTGTCAAGTCATTTCAAGTAATTTATCGTTAGTTGACTAATAATTTTCGTCAACAGAGGGACCATTTTGACCCAAATTAAAACATTGGGAATTAAAATGCTTTGAATAAAACATAGATCAAAATGACTATTCAACTAAACGCTGAATACATTTTTCTATATTATACTTTATTATTTTCAATTGGTTATCCACCTAATTTGGTTTCCAAGTCATTGTTCGTGCCATGTCTTAAATAGTGACATCACTTTTTTTTTGAATGGTCTAAAGGTGATTATAAGGTAGTATATGTTTATACACATTCTTAACTCTTTAACAATACATACATCTTATAGACAGCAGTTGAACACGAATTTCTTAAGATGAATGTAAACACCGTTTTTCGTCCGGGTCGAAATAAATTGGACCTTCAAAAGCCCATCAAACACTTGGAGTCGCCATCGGTCGTTTTGGGTTAGGAACGACCGAAAACCTGTAAAATTGGTCTGCGTCAACACCGAGATCATCGTCAGGTTCAGGAGTCGGTTACGAGTGAAGAAGGTTATAGCACCCCACTACGCCCAAAATTGGTACCTAAGGGTTTTGGTTGTCTGAAAAGAGGAGTCTCAAAAAAGAGGTTAATAGCACTACTTTAAAAAATTATGCTGCTAAAAACATGAAAAATGACGTGATGTGATCTAAAATGCAAATACATGGGAGGAAAGAATTAATTAGCAAAATAAATTAAATCAGAAAAGAACAAAATCAAACCTAATCAAAAATTAAAATTAAATTATTAATCAAGTTCAAAATTATTCACCTAACTAGATCTAACCAAACTTAATTTTAATTAGAAACCAATTCAAAAATTAACCAAACATCAAAGCCAATTAATTACCAAATCTTTAAACAGTGACCAAATTAGATTTAAAGTAAATTAAAAGGGCTTAAATATTAATTAATTTTATGAAGCAGAACCTAATTGAATGAAATCAAAGTCTATATTGCCAAAAACCAATAAGATCAAACTTAAAATAGGACCAAAATCAAATGAATCTAGACTCAAAATACAAAAAATGGGATCTAAATGTAATACACCTAAACTCAAAGGAACTAAAAAGGTAATTTAACCTCTCCACTTAAAACACGCGCATATCAATCTCCAAATTCAATGCTATTTGGTGTTTAATTAAAGGAATTTTAAGTTTCCTTTTTATTCCTTTAATTAATAGACGTTTGGATGCTTTTTTTAATTAACCTGCTTTTAAAAGAAATCAGATTCTCCACTCTCACTCCCAACACAAGCGGCCGCCATCACCATGTCACTATCATCGGCCGTCGTCGATGGCGGTCGTTCAACTTCAAACTACACCAGAGGACTCGTCTCGACGTGCTGGACTCAGATCTGGTGACCGTTTCGTTAGATAACGCTCAGATGCTCACGAATCAAGCAAAAATCGTTTAGGTCATTTCTTCTTCGATCTCCGACTCTTACCGTCAGATCTTCACCGTTTTTCGATATATAGTTCCTTTCGGCCTCCTCTATACTTTGACTGTTTGGATTCGACGGCTGATGTTCTGTTCGCCGGGAATAGTGAGAAAACTCTTCAACTTTCTCCTTTACTTTCAAACTGATTTCAAGACTGGGTTTTTTTGTTCTTCGCGGGTAAGTGATACTTCGATTTTTGGCTCCTTTCTCAATGTTTTTCGAAACTGATTTCCTACTCTCTATTTTGCAGGATTTTTGATTTTCTGTGTGTATCCCCCTTTTAATATTTCTTTGCAGGTTATATAAGCTTTAAAAGAGTCCAAACTAAAATCAAAACCTTGATTTTCGTTCAAGTTGACA
This sequence comes from Hibiscus tridactylites, assembly GCA_958450335.1. Taxonomy (NCBI): domain Eukaryota; kingdom Viridiplantae; phylum Streptophyta; class Magnoliopsida; order Malvales; family Malvaceae; genus Hibiscus; species Hibiscus tridactylites. Next base: position 10,863,407 of record OY288286.1, read on the forward strand.
GATCATGGTCCAAGTGGGTATACAAGATTTTTAGGGGTGATTTGTGTTTGACCGAGAAATAGGGAGAGTGGGTTCATGTGAGGTTGAAGGAGTATTTGACTAGGTTAGTTTAAGTGGAACCTGATATGGCTTGATTTCAGGTATGATTGGATTGGGATCAAATGAGTGTGGGTTTAATTTTGGGTTTGGGCTCAGATATGTTTGGGCTCACTTGAGTTTATTTATTTCATATTCAATGTGGTAAAAATTTGGTGGCGACTCCGCTGGGGACATTAGAGAGTCAAGCCACAAAAGGGTAAATGTTGTCTCAAAAAAAGGAAAAAGGAATTTGAAATATTGGTGATCGTAAAAATTGAAGGTTTTTGTATTTTTACGGAGATTGTTCAATATTGGTCACCTCGTGTTCAATGTTCCTTTGCGCATGAGCATATCATAAGCTCTCAACCCGAGCTTCGTCCCGCTTAAGTGATTGCAATCGCTACCCTTCGAGAGGTTAATCCTCCGTACAAGAATGCGTGTTACTTCCGGGTTTTACATACTTTTTGTCTTCGAGAGGTCAATCCTCCGTACAAGCTTAAAGGAGTGAGGCCCCCCTAAACTGAACTCGGTCCATATGAGCCTATAATGGGTGATGATCGAGGTCTTTGTTGACCTTCGTAGGTCAGTAAAGACAGTTTGGGTACCCTTTTAGAACCTTGAACCACATGTAGTGAGCCGTAGGAGCCCACCCGATTAGAGTCATGATGAACCACAATTGTTAGTGGTCACCTACATATGTACACTCACACACTTTTTACAATGCATTAAATTTATGTTTTTAAATATTTATTTGTTTATGATCTACTAACCATGTTTTTGTGTTTATTTTTTCCACACATGCATCATGTTTATAATGTGTAATAAAGAGATGTTGATATACGATTGGCCTCTCGCAATAGAAGGTTCTTGTAATTGAAATTACGAAAATTATTCTATGAAGAGACTATTATAAATCAACACCTTCTAGGCATTCTTGCCTCAACATTGCATTCTTGAAGCGTGCATTCATAACTCACATGAGTAGATGATCAAACATGGACGATGCGAAGAATAAGAAGTTCAAGCAGAAGTTTTTTTGATGCCTACACAGAGAAGACCCTTGTCATGAATTTCTCGAAACTTTTTTGAAACTTGTTTTGTGAAATGATCTTTATATATAATCTTTTAAGCAATGAATAAATGAGAATGTTTTTTTAATTCAAAAATGAGTTTTCAGACTATAGGCTATGATCAATGAACCAGATTTATAAACTTTGAAGTTCTTTAAAAATCGAATGAATGAAATGCTTTTTTTGAGAATTGAGATTATAGAGCTTTGACATATGAAAAGATTAACCTGTCATACTCCACTTGAAACCAAAAACAAGATTCCTTGATCTTTTATCACAAATTCCTCATGTTCAATACTGGAAAAGCCAAACATTCCAAGGAATACGATCATAGAGTAACACTATTGTTTTTTTGAAAGTTTGACTTAAAGTCAACTTTTTTTACAAGATTAACTTTCCGAGGAAGACAACATCCAAGCCACACCTTTGTTTTTGAAAGTTCGACCTACTGTCAACTTTTTTTTCTGACCAATACCTCAAAGACATGAAAATTAAAATGTTCACTGGTGTACGAATCTTCCAACAAGAAGATAAGGTGGGGCATCCTGTGTTGATTCTGCGAATGAGATCAAATAGTTGGGGCATGTATGAAGAAAAGAAAAGAAAAAAAAAGAAAAAAAGGAGAACAAAGATTAACTTTATCATTCATTATTTGTTTTTAGATGATTCTGTGAATAAATGAGTTAATTCTGAATACCTCTTATTCTAAGGGTAATTCTTTTGCGAAAATATCTATGTATGAAATGACATTTGGCATTCCTTCATCACCCCTTTACAAAAAGAGAAAATTATCATTTGTTGTCCCCGTTTGAGCCTTATAATTTTTTTTGACTTGAACCCTAACCAAGGATCACCCTCCACACTGGGGGCAAAGGTGAAGAAATATCTGCTTACATGAATAAATTGACGATTCTGATCATACTACGAGGATGAAGCCTTATAGACCAGGGGTCAAGAACAAAAAGACTTGTTTCAACCACAAGAAGTGACTTGTGCTCAAATCAAAATAAAGTTCTGAATTCATGAAAAAAAGAGAACGAAAAAGAAAAAAAGAGAGAAAAGAAAACAAAAAAATATGAAATGAATAGAACAGAACGAGGAGCACACATGTGGGGTCCCTCTTCAAAAATGATTATCTTGAGTCCAGTTATCTTCAAGATGAAGCGTGCAACACAATATTGTTTGAAGTTTTGGTTCCAACATTCGTGGAAATATCATGAAATCTTTGAAGATAAAAATGAAATAAAGGAAATGAACTCTGGGGTGAAAACCCAAAAATGGGCAGTCTAGAGAGATCCAAAAAAGAAAATATGTGGAAGCAGATTCAAGTCGAGCAAAGTGAGATTCCAACGAAAACAATTGATCCTTGGTTATTGACCCTTAAACACTTGTTTGAGCCTATGTATCCTTTCTTTTATAACTCTGAACTATAGCCTATGTTACATGCCTATAAAGTCCATTTTGATCATACATAGATATTTGAGTTGTAGAGTCTGTAACACCCGGGTTTGGGGGTCTGATGGAAATAATATTAAAATATTGTTTCGGGTTTCGATTTTATAATTAAAATAATAAAGTATTATTTTGGTCTTCATATTTTCAAAGCAAACATTTTGTGTTGGACCAAATTGAATTGAAACTCAAATTTCATGGATTTTGTAGGTAATGAGTTTGCCATCTCATTAATGGCAAACTTGTAAATTGTTGGACTTCAATTTAAAAACCCCCTTTTTAATTAAAAGAACTATTTGTCATCTCCCTCCTCTATTCATTTGGTTTCTAACGACAAGAAGAGAACTCTTCTCCAAATCCCTATTCCATCTCCTTTCTTCTTCATTTTTGGTCGTTTTTAAAAGGTAACACCGTTTTTGACTTCTCCTCAACTCCCTCTCTTCAAAAGTACCATTAGTTTCTATTTTCGTAAAAAGTTTTAGAAAATGGAGTTTTGAAGATTTTGATTAAAAATGGAAACTTTATATTGTTAAGCTTAATGTTTTGATTTAATATGGTTAGTTATGAAGTATAGGAGTTAAATGGTTCAACGTATATGGATTTTTCTTGATTTTGAGCAATTCCCGAATTTGGGTGTAAATGGGGTTTTTGGAGGGTTTTGGGTGAGTTTTGGGGGTTGCTTTAGGTTGGAATTGATAGACGATTAGTAGTGCTATGGTTGGGGGTCGATTTGGGATCATTTATGGGTGCAAAAAGTGTTGGAAACATGGGTTTTGGATGAGGTCTTGGGGCTGCCCGAGTTTGCAAAATATGGGGTTTGTTCATGGCTTGAAATTGTGTGAATTGTGTTTAAATTGTGTTCCGGGTTAGTATTTTGATGTTTGGGCTGATTTGAAGATTGTTTGAATTGTATTGAGGTTGTTTAGAAGCGAGAACTTGCGTCGCAGAAGCTTAGGGAGGAAATCCGGAAGCTTGAGGGTGGTTGCTTGCTTGGCTTGGAGCTTGGAAGATTATGTGAGTGGTTAAATATTTTTAAAATGGTTTTGAGTATTTGGTTCAAGCATGTGAACCTAGGATGGGCTTGGTAAACCCACCTAGAGTTGGGATTAGAGTGGTAGCCTAATCCTAAGCTTTGATTAGAGACTTTGGTTGCACTCTCTAATGGTTGTTTATGCCTCGTGTTAAATTGTGATTGTGTTGGTTATTTATATGTTGTATACATGTACGTTGAGGCATGTTTGATGCATTGTTATATGCATGTTGATGATAAACATGATGGAGATATACATATGCATGATATATGATGTGATATTGTGTTAGTGTTATACATGTGGTGTGGACATGTGAAATGATATTATGAGGTGATTGTATGATCCGAGGATCATGGTGAGTACATGCTAGGCATGGAAATGTGGTTTGTGCATGACGGTAAGTCATGGTGAGTACGTGCTAAGCACGGAAGTATTATGAAATGATATTGTGAAAGATTAATGGAATGTGTAGTATTGGCACTAGTATGCTTGGGTACAAATGATCGATCATTAGGATGTCTAGTGTGCACACGTGAGTCAAAATGCGCGCGTGATCTTGATGATGGTAGTCATCAAGATGGAGTACGGGTTCGCCCGGAAATCTTCTTATATATATATGTCGGTGATGAGTGGAATCCCATCGACGGGCGTGAGGATGAGTGGAATCCCCTCCATGTGAAATGAGGCGTGAGGATGAGTAGAATCCCCTCCACGTGAACGATGATGAGTGTAATCCCACTGTCAGGTAATGGTTGTGTTGTTGGATGTGAGTTCCAACGGTTATCCGCGTATTCGAGTCATAGCTAGGTGCCAATACGGATTGTGGAGTATGTTGCTCATGTGTTGGTTATATGTGTTTCCATATGTTGAGGTTATGGACTTGTTGAGCATGACATGATTTTGGTAATATGTTCATGCATCATGATTATTTTGGCTCTTGCGGATCGGAGGTAAGATCATGCATTTTATCTTGGTTGTTGATCGTGCTTGGACCCTGCATTGTCGAAGGTTTGTTTTATGAGCTTACCCTCACTAAGCTTTTATGCTTACGCTCCCTTTTTGTTCGACAATGCAGATCAGTAGCTTGTGGGTGGCAAGGGCAAGGGAAGGTCTCCAAGTGTTGCTTATGGTTAGCTCAAGTATGAATTTTTAAATTGTAGAATGTAATAGTTAAGCAATGGGATAGATGTTGCGATTTGAGTTTTGAAGTATGTTGATGTTGGTTTCGTTAAAGAGAATGTTAGACTCTTCTTTATCATGTTGTTGGTTCGGCTTTTGGATGCCATGTTTGGTTGTAAATCATGTTAAGCTTGCCTATCTTAAATGCTTAAGTGCATGTCCTTGTGAAGCATGAACCTTAAGTTTTATGTATGAAGCATGTGTTGGATGTTGTTGATTCTTTAATGGATGGTTCTTATATGCTTGTGGTGTGTTGAGCATGTTGGTAAATGTTGGTTTTGCCTTAGGGTTTATGTTAGTATGTTGTGTGGGGTCTTAGCGGTGTTTTTGGGACATCCTTGTGCCATAAAACAGCTAAAACCAGTCTGCTGGCAGAGGGTGTTTCGAAACGGGCTACCCTGTTTCGATACGGTCCCTTTGCTTTTGGCCGGGCGTTTCGAAACACATAGAGGCCGTTTCGATACACTTTTGCCACTGGAATTCTGAGAAAATGCCGAGATGAAGGTGTTCCGAAACGGGTTTAAGAGTTTTGAAATGGTCAAAATCTCGTTGACCACGAGAAGTTGACCGTTGGGGGTCGTTTCGATACGGGTCACCCATGTTTCGAAATGGTCGCATCAGGTTGACCTTGGCCTGTTGACTAAGTCAAGGCGTATCGAAACACCTTAAGGGCGTTTCGATACGGCCTGCTGTAAAGGACTAAAATGGGTTGTTTTAAAGTGTTGTTTGGATGGTCGTTGCTATTGTTTGTGTTTCCGCTGTCGTGTTTCACATATGGAGTTAATGATGCCAATAGACAAGATAAAGTTAAAAGAAATTTTCTGGGTCGTTAACCGAGGAGGAACCTTAATGGGTTTCGCTTCGGTTTTCCCCGTGTGGCCCACTTGGACCGGTCAAGCGTCCGGACCGGGACGAGGGGGTTACATTTGTTGGTATCAGAGCCAGGTTTCCGAGACCTTGGGCAGGTAAGTGAGGTAAGTTAAGTTCTTATGTTAAATTGCACGGTGTTTGCTTGCCATGTAAGCATGTTCCTTGTTATTCGTGTATGCTGTAATGTGTGATTGTTTGATCGTGAATGTATGTTGTTTGATCGTACGCATATGTTGCTTGAAGTATGTTTAGTAGAGTCTCATTGCTTCTATTACATAGGAAAAAGGATTTTAAGTGAGGGAATCATACTTGAGCCACTTGGACCCTTCCCTTTGCTAACCCAGTTTGTATGTTAAATTGTTGCTGTTGTTAATTTATTGCTTTTAGTAAGTTTGAGGCCAGTGTGTGGGCCGTGAATCGGTAAGTGGAAGTTGTGGTTTCTGGAAAAGTGGACGAGGTTGGGGGAGTTCATCGCTATAGTTAGTGAAGTATGGTTGTACCGGAGTTGAGGTACAATTTGTTTGCTCGAGTCCGTGTGTATGTTGGTTGATTCTCGTTGGTGAGGGACGATGTGATCATTTTTGGTATTAGTTGGTAAAAAGAAGCGAAGACCTTTGAGTGAAGTTCAGGGTGGTATCGATGTTATAGTAGATAAGCCCTTGGTACAGTTTTGAGTTGTTCCCTTTTGATTGATTCTGAATCTGTACTTCCGTATGTTGTTAGCAAGCACGCAAAGTTTGAATATTCCCGGTGAAGTGTTAGAGGTAGGTACGAGTACCTTAGTTCTTTTGACGAGATCAAGGTAAGGGTCTCATGTGAGTAATCCGGAACTCATGAATGTTAGTTAGTGGTCGTTGGGGTTCAACCTATGGTTTTGATACAAGACAGCTTATCAGTATCCGTGAGTGGGAATCGATTGGTGCGATTGGGCCAGTGTACGTCTGAGTTGTCTTCCAACAAGAAGAAGAGATGAAGTCACTTCCGATGTAGTTGAGCCGAGAAGGAAGTCTTGACCTTTGACTCCAGATTGTTTGTGTAACCCCCGTAGCTCGGCCTAGACGGTTGTCCCGAACTACGAAGATTACACGGGGAAAACCAAAGTCAACCCGAAGGTCAACCTTGATTAACGACTTTTTTTTTCTTTTTAAACTTGTCTAGATGCACATTAAACCTAGGCATACTCTTGAGATAAGCATACTCAAAAATCACAGCAATCGGAAAACGATAAGGGACCGAATTGCACAAAATACGAATTTAGGGACCAATTTGTAAATTCTGACAATTAAGAGGACTTTACAAATTTTTAAGTTACCATTATGAAATTAGTCATGTTTCATGCCTCTCTGCCAAATTTCATCTCAAACGGACATCTCAAACTCAAGAAATTGCACATACAAGAATCAGGACTAAAACGTAAAGCTTGCAAACCTCAAAACCATTCAAATTTTATGCCCAACGGTCAAGTGTTCCGAAACGGGTCTAGGCCGTTCAGGAACACCCCTTGGCAGTAGCCAAAGTGTTCAGAAACGGTCTAGGCCGTTCAGGAACACCCAGGCCAAAACAAGGGCCTGTTTCGAAACAGGCAAGGGTGTTTCGAAACACCCTACCCAGAAACAGCAGATATGCCTGTTTTAACACCTTTAAACCCCATCAAACATGCTCCAAACCATTCCACAATAAATCAACAACATGCCAAGCATCATACCTACCAATTTGCATCAAAATCTAGATACAAAACCACCCCTAGGTGCACCAACTCATTCAACACATCCAACACTCAATCATGCTTTTAAAACAAGAAGCATAGCATAACGACTTAAGAATAAGAAGATTCAAACGTTGCAAGCGTTAAACCACATAGTTCAAAATCATAAACCAAACTTGTCCAACATACACAATCTCATTAAACATCAACATAAGAGATTCTCCCCCATTGCCTTTATTATCTATAGCTATTAACCGAGACATACATCTCAAGTGGAGCTCTCCTTGAATCCCTTGCTTCTCGCTGTTCCAACTTCAAATATCTGCATTGATGGACAAAAAGGAGCGTAAGCACATAATGCTTAGTGAGGAATGCTCAAATCCAAAACACCATCAATGCAGTGAGTCATAAAATCTCTTTTAAAAGTAAACACAATTCGATAAACCAAAGCAATGTTTGAAAACCCTTTTTAACAAGATGCTTTAAATCATGCATTGCTCAAACATGAAAACCAACCCTTAGCTTAGAAAAGCTAATTAATTCACTTCAAAGCACAACCTTGCAAAACCATCAATTTAACCATTCCATGCATGAACATCATATGCAAAGTTAAATACAAGATCCTTGGAAAACACTTCCACTTCACATCATACTTTTCTCATACTTGAAAATCATTTCAAAGCAAGAAACCTTTAAAAACCACTTACACCCTCAATTCTATCTCATGCATTAAACAAATGCAATACATGAACCACAAAATCAACATTTGCATTACATGCCTTTTTAAAACAAGCCTTCACAAGACTTCAATGCACCAAAGTGATTCCATGCACACAATGCAACATTCTCAATAGAAGATAAACTCTTGTTCAAGCTAACAAGTAAAACATGCATTCATAGAACATTACACACTTCTCATGCAACCATGCATCATTTCGAGCATCTCATGCTTCATCATATTCAAGAACATTATATTGGCTTCCAAGTGATAATTCACAAACCATCATAACGCAAGACACAATCGGATACGCGGATTACAAGCGTTGTCCCACACGCTTCATACACACTTCCGAACAACAGAAGGTGGAGTTTACCGGTACAATCACAACCCCTCAACACCCGTGATGGAGTTTAACGGTACAATCACAACCCCTCAACATCACTCATCGGAAGTTGTATAATACACTAGCGAGAGCCGGGACACATCACAAGGCTTACACATGGAAGCTACCACAACCATTGTAATCACCTTAACCAAGCTCACACACGGGAGCGACCCTCCACCGTTGTGACGCTTAACAAAGTCCACCATGAGAGCCAACCTCCATCATGGTGACTTTAACAAGGTTCACCCACGAGAGCCATCCTCCATCATGGTGGCACTAAACCAAGCCCACCCACGAGAGCCAACCTCCATCGTAGTGGCACTAAACCAAGCCCACTCACGAGAGCCAACCTCCATCGTAGTGGCACTAAACCAAGCCCACTCACGAGAGCCAACCTCCATCGTAGTGGCACTAAACCAAGCCCACTCACGAGAGCCAACCTCCATCGTGGTGACACCAATTTCCTCAATCGCTAGGATTCTTGGATGGAGTTTACGGTACAATCACAACCCCCTCGACATCCAAGGCGACTCAATTCACGGTGCACCCAATCCTATAGCCGGCTAACTATATCCGATTAAAGTAACCAAGAACCACTTACATCACTTGCCAATATAACCATTTTACCACATTAATCCATTGTTTTACAAGCATAACCAAAATGCCAAAACCACCAATTACCATCATCAATCCACTGTTTTTGAAGCATTACACAAAGCCATTAAACAACATGCAACACTATGCATCAATTCCACAATTCCAATGTACAAAACCAAGGATCTCTTACCTTGAGCATCCTTCACACATGGCTTTCAAAACCAGCACTAAACCATGCTAAAATATGCTTTCAAAACAGAATTTAAAACATGCAAATCACATGCATTGCATCCAACAATCACAAGTGCTTTAAAAACCAATTCATAACACAACCAAGAGAGAAATTCCATTTACTTACTCTTGAGCTTAGCTAAGTTGTTTAGACCTAAACTAAGCTCCCAAAACCTTCAAACCTTGGTTTTAAAGCTGAAAACCCAGCTTCACTCACCGATACACAAAACAAGGCTAGCCAACAAGCCTTCCAAGCATCCGAAACCTTCAACGACACCTCTATTGCTCACGGATCATTCTCCCCTGTTTCAAGCACACAACAACAGAGGATTAATGCGTCATAATGCATTAAAAACACCAGCAACACACCTAAACTCGTTGCTCTTTGCAAATCCAACATTTCGGCTACCAAACACAACCGAAATCACCTCCAAACACTTCCAAGACTTAACCCAGCCAAGATCCATCACTTCTAACCATTTTTAAACATCAATTAACATCCAAAATGATCCCAAACACGTTCTTATACCTCCAGCATTAACAAAACACCAAGATCACCCCAAAAACCACCATTTTCACAAGTAAAAACTTAGGAAAATCAACCTATTAGGGATTGCATTGATCAAACCTCAATTATACATCATTTAGACATCCAAATTACATCAAAAAGACATCTCAAAACAGAGCCCAATCAATTGTTACGAATTTCTTCAAAATTAAATCCAAATCTTGCATTTTAAGCCAAAATCAAGATCACAACATCAAAACCTTTAATAAAACTCAAATCAAGGATTGAGAACTTGGGAATTTCAGTAAAGAACTGAGTATTTAGAGGAGAAGGACGTTCATACCTCTAAATGTGAGTTTCTCCTTGTTTAGAGCCAAAATTCTTGAAAATTCAATAAGCAAATGATGAGAATGGTGTAGGAATGATTAGAGATCAAATAGAGATTAAAATCTCATCTTTAGATGTAAAAATCAGAGGAAAAGTGGCTGGGGAAATGTGTTTGGCTGAGAGAAAAATGAGAGAAAAAGAAATGGGAAAGTTTTGACAAAAGTTAGTTATGAAGTAAAAAATATCTATTTCCCCTTTTTTCCTTTTATTAAAAATCATTAATTAAATCTTTAATATTAAGAAAAATCTGGAGAAAACTCTTCTTGGGTAAATTAGCTCCTTAAAGATTCAAAGTTTCAATCCTTTTAAAACAGTCACCAACTTTTCAAAAATTACATTTTAGTCACTAACTCGAAATGTCTTATTTCCAAACCTCATTTCGCAAAATTGATTTCACCACTCTCTTATATATAATAAAAGATAATTTTTAGATATTTTTCCATATTTTTAATGCATCCTGAACTAGGCTTTCCTTAAAACCACCTTTTATATTCGAACCGAAAATCCGACCGGTCCAGTTCAAACCCAAAACTTCTAAGCCCAAAATTGGGGTGTTACAGTTTGGAAGTGGGATGTTTCGGGTCGTCAGGACTGATGATATAGAACAAGTTCAAGCATGATTGTCTGCGTGTGATCAGAACTGCATTTTGAAGTTTCGAGGTTGCTCTAGGAACAATTTAGAAGAGTCAGATTTTTGTTGAAGAATCAACCTGAAAACAAGAGGACCGAAGACTATCAGCTGTGCACATGTGTAGTTGTAATTTCTGCGGATTCTTCCTTTTGTGTGAGCACACGAAGAAATTTGATGTACATGTTGAGATTTTAGACGTAGGAACGCATGTGACTAGACCTTTTTGTGAGATAGTGGTGGTTAGAAAGATGTTCGGAAGATGTTTGTTGATGGTTCATGGTTACTAGTTTCCAGTAGATGTGAAGTAATTGTCTTTTACGGTTTCGATGTAACAGTTGACATGGTTTGGCTTGTAGAGCACAAAGCTAGGATATACGTGGAGACAAAGAGAGAGTTGCCTTGAAGTTGCAGATTTTTGTGAGACTGTAGTGGTAGGTGAGGACGTGAACTTCTTATTGAATGTTGATCCAGCTTTAGAGGTTAAAGATTGATTGAGTTTAGTTGACGGGCTTGTCTAGCATATGTGATGGATTTGATTTTTTTGAATGAAGATTAGACCACAGAATGTTAGAATAGTTTGTGTTTTCCTAATAGTGTTTGGAAGAATTACCCGGTTTGTCTCTTGACAGGGAAAAGGAGTTGTTGTTGATACCGTCTCCGAGTTTGCTCTTGCTTTGATTGCTTTGTATCTTATGGCTCCCGAAGGAATTGAGAGTGTTGAAGAATCAACTTTGAGATTTGTTGGACCTTAGATTGGTTAGGCCAGTACATCATCTTAGAGTGTGACAGTGCAAGTTGTGAAGAAGAGAGAAGACAATTTGAGAAGGTGTTCAGATTTCATACAGTGGAGACAATTGTCAGTGAATAGTTAGTATCCATTTCCCAGCATCAGTGATTTGTTGATCAGTTAGGGTGTACTCCAGTCCTTTCGAAGATTAATTTGAGACCCGATTTCTTACCAGTTGGAAGTGAGAGAAGTTGAAGTACCGAAGACAGCTTCCGGGGCAAGATGTGGCCGCTTTGAGTTCTGAGTTATGTCGTTTCGTTTGACTAGTGTGTTAGCTACTTTTATAGAGTTGTCGAGCAGAATATTTCCTGAGTTCCTTAATCAGTTTGTAGTAGTTCTCATAGATGATACATGGGTATATTCACGTACCAAGGAAGACCATGACAAGCTTTAGAGTTAGTTTGGTAAACCCTATTAGATAATCAGTTGTAGGCCAAGATGAGCAAACGTGAACTCCGAGTCAAGGAAGATGTTCTCCTAGGATATGTAGATCAGCCGAGTGTATTAGAGTAAATCCCAAGTAGGCAGAAGAAGATGTGAGTTGGAAGAAACCGAAGACTGTGACATGTATCTATAATTCCTAGGTCTAGCATTGTTACTTTCAGAGAATTGTAAATAGTCTTTTGAAGATAGTTGCTCCTTTGACAGATTGCTACAGAAAATGTTCAGTTGTGTGGTTAGGTGCGAGACAATAAGCCCTTGAGAAACCGAAAGAAACTTTGAAGAGAACTTCGACCTTGATCCAGCCTATATCAGAGAGAGAATTTGTGAACCAAAATGGTGCGTTACATGTAGGGTTAGGTTTTGTGCTTATGCGAGACAGAATATTGTGGCTTATTTATCGAGACGGTTGAAAGACTGAGAGAAGAGTTATCCAACACTAGACTTAGAGTTAATTACAGTTGTATTTGCTTCGAAGACTTAGAGGCAAAGCGTGTATAGTAAGAAATGCACAGTATACACATACCATCAGAACTTGAAAAAATTTAGACGACTTAGGAAGGGTTGAAACTTGAACAACATGAGTTGTTAGAATTGCTTGAAGATTGTGAACTCAAGAGTGAGTACTATCCGAAGAGAGTCAACGTAGTGACCGATGTTCCGAGTTATATTTGTTGTTAGACTAGTAGTTGAGTTGCGAGTTATATTTGCCGGATTCAGTTTATCAATGATAGTGGTTCTGTGGCTGAGTTTCATGTTAAACCTACATTGAGTTAGAATGCTTGAAGAGAAACAGTTACAAGACAGGTTCTTGGCACCTCAAGTGCAAGTTATAGCAAAAAGAAGACCTTTAGAATACAGTTTCAGAGATGATAGAGTTTCGCATTTTAGAGACAAGATGGTTGTACCGAATGACATAGTGTTTCGAGACGTATTGTTTTGGCAGAAGCACGCGACAGTTCATTTGTATTGCATTTGAGTAGTATGAAGACGTATTGTAGGTTGAAGATGAGTACTTCTGGATTTAGTTGATGAATGTTATGATTTAGTATGAGAGTAAGTGTGTAAATTGCCAGCGTGTCAAGGCTGAGCATCAGTTTATTCTAGTTTATTACATCCATGGAAGATTCTTACTAGGAGTGGGTAATAGAGATTCGAGATTCCAACTAGATTTTTGAAGACGTCTGCATAGTGTTTGGTTACCCGTTGAAGTCGGATGGTTAGTCAGAAAAAGGTTATGGGTCAAGTATTCGAGCAATGTTGTATGAGTTGTGAACCCGGCTAGTTCTGTTGTTTATTCATTGCGGTTACCACCAGAGTTAGAAAGAGGTTTGTGATGTGTTTTGTGTGTCTATGATCCGGAAGTGTGGGTCAGAATTGTCCCGCATTATGTGGTTGAAGAGGTTGAGTTGAGTTTAAAGTTGACAAGCCTTGAAGGAACCAGTTGAGATCTAAGCATTAGATAGCTGTTGTTGCGTGGTAAGTCTACCGAGTTGGTTAGTATGTTGTGGTGAGAAGGTAAGTGTGGAGGAGTAGATTTCGTGGTATTTCCATGTCCGATAAATTTCGGGGACGAAATTTCCTTAAGTGGGGGAGAGTTGTAACACCTGGGTTTCGGTTTTATAATTAAAATAATAAAGTATTATTTTGGTCTTCATATTTTCAAAGCAAACATTTTTTGTTGGACCAAATTGAATTGAAACTCAAATTTCATGGATTTTGTAGGTAATGAGTTTGCCATCTCATTAATGGCAAACTTGTAAATTGTTGGACTTCAATTTAAAAACCCCCATTTTTAATTAAAAGAACTATTTGTCATCTTCCTCTTCTCTTCATTTGGTTTCTAACGACAAGAAGAGAACTCTTCTCCAAATCCCTATTCCATCTTCTTTCTTCTTCATTTTTGGTCGTTTTTGAAAGGTAACACCGTTTTTGACTTCTCTTCAACTCCTTCTCTTCAAAAGTACCATTAGTTTCTATTTTCGTTAAAGTTTTGGAAAATGGAGTTTTGAAGATTTTGATTAAAAATGGAAACTTTATGTTGTTAAGCTGAATGTTTTGATTTAATATGGTTAGTTATGAAGTATAGGAGTTAAATGGTTCAACGTATATGGACTTTTCTTGATTTTGAGCAATTCCCGAATTTGGGTGTAAATGGGGTTTTTGGAGGGTTTTGGGTGAGTTTTGGGGGTTATTTTAGGTTGGAATTGATAGGCGATTAGTAGTGCTATGGTTGGGGGTCGATTTGGGATCATTTATGGGTGCAAAAAGTGTTGGAAACATGGGTTTTGGATGAGGTCTTGGGGCTGCCCGAGTTTGCAAAATATGGGGTTTGTTCATGGCTTGAAATTGTGTGAATTGTGTTCCGGGTTAGTATTTTGATGTTTGGGCTAATTTGAAGATTGTTTGAATTGTATTGAGGTTGTTTAGAAGCGAGAACTTGCGTCAGAGAAGCTTAGGGAGAAATTCCGGAAGCTTGAGGGTGGTTGCTTGCTTGGCTTGGAGCTTGGAAGATTATGTGAGTGGTTAAATATTTTTAAAATGGTTTTGAGTATTTGGTTCAAGCATGTGAACCTAGGATGGGCTTGATGAACCCACCTAGAGTTGGGATTAGAGTGGTAGCCTAATCCCAAGCTTTGATTAGAGACTTTGGTTGCACTCTCTAAAGGTTGTTTATGCCTCGTGTTAAATTGTGATGGTGTTGGTTATGTATATGTTGTATACATGTATGTTGAGGCATGTTTGATGCATTGTTATATGCATGTTGATGATAAACATGATGGAGATATACATGTGCATGATATATGTTGTGATATTGTGTTAGTGTTATACATGTGGTGTGGACATGTGAAATGATATTATGAGGTGATTGTATGATCCGAGGATCATGGTGAGTACATGCTAGGCATGGAAATGTGGTTTGTGCATGACGGTAAGTCATGGTGAGTACGTGCTAAGCACGGAAGTATTATGAAATGATATTGTGAAAGATTAATGAAATGTGTAGTATTGGCACTAGTATGCTTGGGTACAAATGATCGATCATTAGGATGTCTAGTGTGCACACGTGAGTCAAAATGCGCGCGTGATCTTGATGATGGTAGTCCTCAAGATGGAGTACGGGTTCGCCCGGAAATCTTTTTATATATATGTCGGTGATGAGTGGAATCCCATCGACTGGCGTGAGGATGAGTGGAATCCCCTCGGCGTGAAATGAGGCGTGAGGCTGAGTGGAATCCCCTCCGCGTGAACGGTGATGAGTGTAATCCCACCGTCAGGTAATGGTTGTGTTGTTGGATGTGAGTTCCAACGGTTATCCGCGTATTCGAGTCATAGCTAGGTGCCAATACAGATTGTGGAGTATGTTGCTCATGTGTTGGTTATATGTGTTTCCATATGTTGAGGTTATGGACTTGTTGAGCATGACATGATTTTGGTAATATGTTCATGCATCATGATTATTTTGGCTCTTGCGGATCGGAGGTAAGATCATGCATTTTATCTTGGTTGTTGATCGTGCTTGGACCCTGCATTGTCGAAGGTTTGTTTTATGAGCTTACCCTCACTAAGCTTTTATGCTTACGCTCCCTTTTTGTTCGACAATGCAGATCAGTAGCTTGTGGGTGGCAAGGGCAAGGGAAGGTCTCCAAGTGTTGCTTATGGTTAGCTCAACTATGAATTTTTAAATTGTAGAATGTAATAGTCAAGCAATGGGATAGATGTTGCGATTTGAGTTTTGAAGTATGTTGATGTTGGTTTCGTTTAAGAGCATGTTAGACTCTTCTTTATCATGTTGTTGGTTCGGCTTTTGGATGCCATGTTTGGTTGTAAATCATGTTAAGCTTGCCTATCTTAAATGCTTAAGTGCATGTCCTTGTGAAGCATGAACCTTAAGTTTTATGTATGAAGCATGTGTTGGATGTTGTTGATTCTTTAATGGATGGTTCTTATATGCTTGTGGTGTGTTGAGCGTGTTGGTAGATGTTGGTTTTGCCTTAGGGTTTATGTTAGTGTGTTGTGTGGGGTCTTAGCGGTGTTTTTGGGACATCCTTGTGCCATAAAACAACTAAATCCAGTCTGCTGGCAGAGGGTGTTTCGAAACGGGCTACCCTGTTTCGATACGATCCCTTTGCTTTTGGCCGGGCGTTTCGAAACACATAGAGGCCGTTTCGATGCACTTTTGCCACTGGAATTCTGAGAAAATGCCGAGATGAAGGTGTTCCGAAACGGGTCTAAGAGTTTCGAAACGGTCAAAATCTCGTTGACCACGAGAAGTTGACCGTTGGGGGTCGTTTCGATACGGGTCACCCCTGTTTCAAAACAGTCGCATCAGGTTGACCTTGGCCTGTTGACTAAGTCAAGGCGTATCGAAACACTCTAAGGGCGTTTCGATACGGCCTGCTGTAAAGGACTAAAATGGGTTGTTTTAAAGTGTTGGTTGGATGGTCGTTGCTATTGTTTGTGTTTCCGCTGTCGTGTTTCACATAGGGAGTTAATGATGCCTATAGACAAGATAAAGTTAAAAGAAATTTTTTGGGTCGTTAACCGAGGAGGAACCTTAACGGGTTTCGCTTCGGTTTTCCCCGTGTGGCCCACTCAGACCGGTCAAGCGTCCGGACCGGGACGAGGGGGTTACAGAGTCTATTTTTAGAATTGATACCTCCTCTTGGGGTTAACTCGTTTGTTTCCAGAGGACTTATAAACCTTATAATGCATGATGAATAATCAAAAAAAAGAAAAAAGAAAAGGAAAAAAAATAAAATGAGGGTTCCAAATGAAAACCCGCAAAGGGCATTTTTGAAGCAATGGTGAATTTGAGTCAAAACTTGAAAAGGCAGCTCGAATATGAAGTCAAATATACTGACATGATCCCTAAAAGTTCAATGAAGTTTCGTACACCCTAAAATCATGAGAAAGGGTTTGAAGTTAGTGAACAGTTCCAGAATTCGCACACGAAGCTTCCAAGATCATTCGATCATTTCTGAACAAATCAATGAACATTTGAAGAATCATGTCTCATTCAAAACAACCGATCCCAAAACACATTGTACTCCAAATTGTCTCATACCTTGAAATCACCAATAGTCTTGACACATGTTAAAGAGCTATAGTTTTGAAAGATTGAAAGAGTAATTGATTTGTTTGATCTTCAATGAACTTCAATTTTTATGAAATGTTCTAGTTGTGAGCCTTAAGTGGAGGGCACATTTTCCTTTTGCAAAACGATTTTCGAAAGCTCTTTATGATTTGAAAAATATTTTAAAATAAACTCTATTGAGAATGAAAAAGATTCTTTTGACAATGTTCACTCAGATTTGAAGAGCCTAGAATCAAGAATGGGGCAGGGAAAAGAAAAGACGAAAGTTTGGAGACAAATTTGTTGGGGCAAAACTGAATTGTCACAATCTGGAAGTGATGAATTTACGCCCAATTGGAGGAAAAAAGAAGTTGAGGTGATCAAGCTTGGTTCTAGAAGGAAGACTTCCCAAATATCTTTGCATCACCATTAACCATGAGAGCATGCATTTACATCATTGATATACATGTTTCTATATGCATTCTTTGTACATTAATTATCAAACAGGTACAAACGGGATCTTGTCTCAAGCACGAATGAGTGGTTCTACATATCGAACCTTGCCTTAATCACGAGTAAACAATTCTACATCAAATCCTGTTTCAAACATGAATGATCAGATTTGCCTCAAAGAAGGAGTACCACCATTTGCCTTCGAGATGAAGTGTCAACAATTACCTCAAAGACGAGTGTTATCATATCTAATTACTTCGAAGATGAGTAAATGGAGTTGTCAAGCTATCATCCCCAAAGATTAGGGAGTGGAGTCTTACACCCAAATTAGAATTCGATCCAGCATCCGCAGGTTTGAAGGAGTGGAGTCAGATTTGGCATCCTAGGGTTTTAAGGAGCATATCGAATTTTTAACTTAGTATCCTCGGGTTTGAAGGATCAGAGTTTCTGACATAGTATCCTCGAGTTAAGGAATGGAGTTTTACATCGAGAAATGAATTCTTGAATCCCAACACCCCGAGACGAGCGGGGTACATCTTACAGCGCCCTTGAGACGAGCGGGGTGCATCTTACATCGAGAAATGAATTCTCGAATCCCAGTGCCCTTGAGACGAGCGAGGTACACCTTACAACGCCCTTGAGACGAGCGGGGTACGTCTTACAGCGCCCTTGAGACGAGCAGGGTGCATATTACACCAAGAGATGAGTTTTTGAATTTCAATGCCCTTGAGACGAGCGGGGTATATTGAGTTCTTGAATCCTAAAGCCCTTGTGACGAGCGGGGTATATTTTACAACGCCCTTGAGACGAGCAGGGTGCATATTACACCAAGAGATGAGTTTTTGAATTTCATCGCCCTTGAGACGAGCGGGGTAGATCCTAAAATCCTAGTGCCCTTGAGACGAGCGGGGTACATCGCTAGCACCCTTGAGACGAGCGGGGTGCATATTATATTAGGAAATGAGTTCTTGAATTCCAGTACCCTTGAGACGAGCGGGGTACATCGCCAACGCCCTCGAGACGAACAAGGTGTATATTATATCACGAAGTGAGTTATCGAACATCAACACCCTTAGGACGAGCGGGGGTGTTATCTTTGCAGGTTCAATATTCAATGAAAAAATTTGTTGTTTTTTAGTCTTTGCTCTATTCCTCTTGCTCGAGCAATGAGCAAAGAGGGGCAACTGTACACACCAAATTTTTACTACATTGTGTGAAACCAATATTTTAATTTTGATATAACTAAAGAACCTAAGGACTAAATTGAAAATGTCAAAACGAATTTTTAAGTCCTCAAATATCCCCATATGATTTAAAGAATCTGCCTAAGTTAAAAACTAAGATTTCTAAATATTTTCTAAGTGTTCTTAAAGCCGAAACAATGTTTTTCGAGTCACTGTTTCGAAACGGCCTAAGGCGTTTCAAAACGTTTTCACCACTGCCAACCCCTGTTCCGAAACGGGTATCGAAACGGCTTTAGAACATAGATAACCCGTATCGAAACGACTTCATGTGTTTCAAAACGATTCTTCATTTTGATTTGAAAAATATGACCGTTGCAAAGTTTTTAACTAATTTTTCAGAAACCGTTAAGGCGTTTCGAAACGAGTTCAAGCCGTTTCGAAACGACTCTTAACAGTGGCAAAAGTGTTTCGAAACGAGTTCAATCCGTTTCGAAACGGGCTCTTAAATGCACCCCAACGGCTCTTTCTATTTTGGTCCGTTTCGAAACATGTTCTCGCGTTCCGAAACGGGTGGTTGCAGACTGCATTTATGGAGGTGAGATAACACCCCCAACGGCTCTATTGATGAATGCAACAACCACAACGGCTAGAAATCAATGAGAAGGTATAAAAGGGACCTCTAAAAGCTCCAGCAACAACTATTAATCCAAAAGAAAACATCCAAACATCAAATCCAAGCATTTGTGCCTAAATCCCAATATTGTCTAGAAACCCCAATTGTAATTTTAATTCTTATCTTTTTCAATTGGGTTGAGTGCTTGTAATTGGGCTACAATTTGTATTGAGAGATACTATCTTAGCCATCAAACTCTTTGTTCTCTTTGTGTGAGGATTGGGTTAAATTTTGGGTAGAAAATTTAACCGAAAATTGTAAGGGTTGTCTCCTTAGCCTAGAAAAGGGGAAGAGCAATTAGTGGAATTGTTGCAAATCCTTAGTGAAACTAAGGTAGTGGATGTGGAGTTCATTTGGAACTTGAACCACTATAAAATTCCTTGTCTATCTTTTTAATTTGCAATTTCCACCACCTAAACCTTTAAAAATCCAATTCACCCCCTCTTGGTTCATTTCGATCTTTCGATCCACTCAACAATTGGTATCAGAGCCTACCTCTTTGAGGATTAACAACCACAAGAAGAGTTACTAGGAAGAGTGTGGTCATCAAAAATCAAGAGATAGCTTCAACCTCCGGTTCGGGCATGTATGAGTCTCAATCCACTACAAAGCCTCCCTTCTTCAATGGTGACAACTATTCTTTTTGGAAGAATAAAATGCGTCTCTTCATCAAGTCCAATGACTACTTAGTTTGGGATGTCATTGAAGATGACCCTTACATTCCATTGAAGCAAGATAGTGAAGGCAAGATGGTTTTGAAGAAAAAGGTGGAGATGAGTGAAGAAGAAAGGAGAAAGATTCAAGTAAATGACAAAGCTCTCCACATGCTCTTTTGTTCATTCGGTCCGGACATCTATTCCAAAGTATCATCCATTGAGAGTGCCAAAGAAGTGTGGGACACTCTTGAGACTACCTATGAGGGAACCAATGATGTCAAAGAAACTAAGATTGGAATTCTCAATCTTAGTTATGAAAATTTCAAGATGGAGCCCGATGAGACGGTGTCCAAGATGTTTGATCGGTTCTCCACCATAGTCAATGGGCTCAAAGGTTTTGGAGAGATCATACCGGAAGACAAGCTTGTCCGGAAGCTACTCTATTCACTTCCCGAATCTTGGGATGGGAAGAGAACCGCCATCATAGAAGCTAAAAATTTGAAGACTTTAAAGCTTGATGAGCTTGTGGGTTCTCTCCTTACTCATGAGATTATGAAGCAAGGAAGGGAAGAAGAGAAGAAGAAAGAAGAGAAAAGAGTAGAAAAGCTAGAAGTTGAAAAGAAGAAGAAGATGGGAATATCTCTCAAAGCTTCACTACATGATGAGAGCTCTTCTAGTGAGAAGGATGAGCTAGAAAAATTGGCTATGATAGCCAAACGATTCTCACGTTTTATGAGGTCCAACCGAGGAAGAAAAATCCAAAGAAAAATGGACTTCAAAGGCAAGAACAAAGAAGAAGCAAGGGATCAAATCATTTGCTTTGAGTGCAAACAACCCGGCCACATACGTTCGGAGTGCCCTCAACTCAAGAAGAAGGGCTTTGAGAAGAAGAAGCTCAAAGCCAAGCTTGCTACTTGGAGTGATGAGGAGTCATCGGAGGATGACGAACAAGAAGTGGCCAACCTTTGCCTCATGGCACTTGAGGAAGAATCCTCCATGGTATCCTCTAACTCATCAACTTTAGATTTTACATATGATGAATTGAACGATGCATATGATGAGTTACAAGAGGTCTATGATGAATTAGTTGAGAAATATAAGGAGTCGGTAATTAGGAATAAGAAAATTATTTTGGAACTAAATGAGAAAAATGACTCACTCTCTCAAGCTAATTCAAAATTTGAGAAAAATATATTATGGTTGAAAGATGAACTAAAATTTTTTCAAGATGAAAATGTTGACCTTGATAATCTTTTGTCTCAATGTAATAGTGAACACCAAAAGGTGTTGGATGAGCTAAATGAGCTCAAAAAGTCTTTTAAAAATATTGGTAGTGTCAAGCATGAAATAGGTGAATCTTCAAGAACAAACCAACCTAAGAAAAAAACTAACTACTACAAACAAGGTAGCTTTCCTAGACATAGTAGAGCTAAAAGAATTAGAAGTGTATGGGTTCCTAAGGAACTAGTAAAATCTAATAACATTATTGCTATGTCATCTTGGATTCCTAAGGGAACCAAGGTTTTGGGAGCTAACACTCATGGACCCAAAATGATTTGGGTACCAAAAACAAAAGCTTAATATCTTTGTTTGTAGGGGGAGCATTGCTACAAGGCCAAAGCACAAAGCCAAAACTCATGGTACCTCGATAGTGGATGCTCAAGGCATATGACCGGAGACAAGAGTAGATTCATGGATCTAAAGCCAAAAAGTGGAGGAGTAGTAACATTTGGTGACAACTCCAAAGGCCACATTAAAGGTATTGGCTCCATAGGTAATCACTCTACTATTCTCATTGAAAATGTCTTGTATGTCGATGGTCTTAAACACAACTTATTGAGCATAAGTCAATTGTGTGATAAAGGATTTAATGTTTTATTTGTTAAAAATGGATGCAAAATTGTAGACATTAAATCTAATAATATTATGCTCATAGGTCATCGCATAGGGAACATATACATGGTGCATCTAGATGACATTCATACATCTCATGCATGTTTAGTAGCACAAAATGAAAATGATGCATGGTTGTGGCATAGGAAACTAGGACATGCTAGCATTAGTGTTTTAGAAAAATTAGTTTCCCTTAATCTAGTTAGAGGTTTACCCAAGATAAAATTTTCAAATGATAAAATTTGTGATGCATGCTCTAAGGGTAAACAACATAAGTCTTCCTTTAAATCCATTAATGATGTTTCTACAAGTAGATGTTTACAACTAATTCATATGGATTTATTTGGGCCAATTAGGACTATGAGCTTGGGTGGTAAGTCTTATGCATTTGTACTTGTTGATGACTTTTCTAGATTTACTTGGGTTATATTTTTAAGTACTAAAGATGAGGCTTTGGAAAAATTCATCACATTTTCAAAACTAACCCAAAATGATCTTAAACTTAGAATTTCGCATATTAGAAGTGATCATGGAACCGAGTTTCAAAATTTAGGGTTTGAAGAATTTTTGAATGAAAATGGTATTAGCCACAATTTTTCGGCTCCTCGAACTCCTCAACAAAATGGGGTAGTTGATAGGAAAAATAGAACTTTGCAAGAAATGGCTAGAACTATGCTTTGTGAAAACAATTTACCTAAATATTTTTGGGCGGAAGCTACAAACACCTTATGAGATTTTAAAATCTAAAAAGTCTAACATTAGCTATTTTCACCCTTGTGGTTGCAAGTGTTTTGTTTTAAATAATGGAAAAGACAATTTAGGTAAATTTGATGCAAAAAGTGATGAAGTTATTTTCATAGGTTACTCTTTAACCTCTAAAGCCTATCGAGTATTTAACAAAAGAACTTTAGTAGTAGAAGAATCTATTCATGTTGTATTCGATGATAACCTCCTTTTAAGGAAGGATTCTTGTGGTGATGATGATGTAGGAATCATAAATGCCTTTGATGGAGGACAAACTTCAAAGGAGGATGAAATTCCAACAACTAAAGAAGAGGACACACAAGATCCACCTCTTAAAGCCTTGAAGGACTTGGCTCTTGAGGAAAAGGAAGTGAGCTACCCAAGGGAGTTCAACTATGTCAAAAATGGTGAAATCTTGGGTGATCCATCCAAGGGGGTAACCACTCGATCTTCTCTTAGATTAATGAATCATGTTGCATTTATCTCATGCATAGAGCCTAAGAATATTAAAGAAGCTTTGAAAGATGACTTTTGGATTATGGCTATGCAAGAAGAGTTAAATCAATTTGAGAAAAGTAATGTTTGGACATTAGTTTATAGGCCTAGTAATCAATCTACCATAGGAAGTAAATGGGTCTTTAGGAACAAGCTAGATTAGAGTGGTAACATTGTGAGAAATAAAGCTAGACTAGTAGCACAAGGTTACACTCAAGAAGAGGGGATATATTTTGATGAAACCTATGCACCTGTAGCTAGAATAGAAGCCATTAGGATGTTGCTTGCATATGCATGTTATCATAATTTCAAGCTTTTTCAAATGGATGTAAAAAGCGCATTTTTAAATGGTTTTATAAATGAGGAAGTGTATGTGGAACAACCACCGGGTTTTGAAGATTCAAAATTTCCAAATCATGTTTTCAAACTCACTAAAGCTCTTTATGGTTTAAAACAAGCTCCTAGAGCTTGGTATGAAATACTTTCAAACTTTTTAATTGAAAAAGGTAAGGTGGACACTACACTTTTTAAAAAAATGTATAAAAATGACATCTTAGTAGTTCAAATTTATGTTGATGATATTATTTTTGGTTCTACTAACGAATGTCATTGTCAAGAGTTTGCTAAGTTAATGCAAGGTGAATTCGAGATGAGCATGATGGGGGAGCTCTCATTCTTTTTGGGACTCCAAATCAAGCAATATAAGGATGGCACCTTCATCAATCAAGCAAAGTACATAAAGGATATGCTCAAGAAGTTTGGCTTGGAGAATGAAAAGCCTCAAGCCACACCTATGAGCTCATCTACAAAGCTTGACAAAGATGAAGGAGGTAAGTGTGTTGACTCTAAGCTTTACCGCTCTATGATTGGATCATTTCTTTACCTTACCGCAAGTAGACTGGATATCGTGTTTAGTTTTGCTTTTGTGCTAGGTTTCAAGCTAGTCCTAGAGAGTCTCACCTTATAGCCGTTAATAGAATCTTTAGGTACCTTAGAGATACTCCTTGTTTAGGTCTTTGGTACCCTAGAGACTCCACCTTCAACCTTCATGCTTATTCGGATGCGGATTATGGGGGTTGCAAAATCGATAGGAAAAGTACTTCGGGAACTTGTCAATTCCTAGGTAGTATACTCATATCTTGGTTCTCTAAGAAACAAAATAGTGTAGCCTTATCTACCACCGAAGCTGAGTACATATCCTTAGGGAGTTGTTGTGCTCAAGTCCTTTGGATGAAGCAACAACTCTTAGATTATGGAATTAAAGTTGAAACCATACCCCTAAAATGTGACAACACAAGTGCTATATGTTTAACAAAAAATCCCATCCAACACTCTAGAACCAAACACATAGAAATAAGACATCATTTCATTAGAGATCGTGTCCTTAAAGAAGATGTGGTTATAGAGTATGTAGACACCTTAAATCAATTAGCAGACATATTTACAAAACCTTTAGACAAAGAGCGTTTTTGGTCTCTTAGGAGAGAGTTAGGTCTAGCTAGCCTATCTTGACCTTTTAGAACCTCTTTTGTGCTTAAAATTGCTTGATCTTGTGAAATGCCATGTTTATGTGTTTTGACTCCTAATTTCATTCATGCTTATAGCTAGGGGGAGTATGTTTATGTTTGCATATGTTTTGTCTGCTCATTCATGTCATTCATGCAAGTTAGGCCTTAGAAAAACTCAATTTTCTGCACTTTTAGAGCCTCGTCTGCACTTCTAGGCCCAGGTGTATCGAAACGGGTCAACATGTTTCGATACGGATGCTTTAAAATCATGTATGAGAGAAGGGCGTTTTGAAACGCCTCAAAAGGGTTTTGAAATGTTTTTGCTACTGCCAAGGGGTGTATCGAAACAAGTTTCGATACGAGTCAACGGGGCTTCGATATGGTCAACCCCGTATCGAAACGGTCAAATGGAATTCTAAAAACGGTCAAACTCTCGTGCTCGCGTTTCGAAATAGTCAAGACCGTTCTGAAACGGTTTCGGGGACAGCTTTAAGTAGGGCTTTTAATGATAAAGTTTACTTTAAATTAAAACTCTCCCAAACCCTAAAAACCCTAGCCCGAATTTTTCCCTATAAAAACCCTCTAAACCTCTTTGTTTTTCACCAAATCTTGAGGGGTTTTTCTCTAAAACACTTGTCTAAGCAAGATTCATCAAGATTGTGCAAGGATTTTCATCCATTCATCCAAAATCCCAAACTAAGGTATTTTTCCTCTTTTTCTTTTTCCTTCAATTTATGTTCAAATCTTAGGTTAGAAAATTTTATTTTTGTATAATTTATATGTTTTTATGCTTGGGTTTTTCATATCTTGTAAAAAAAATTCAAAATCTTCAATTTTCTGATTCGAATATAAAAATTTTCACTTGTATTTTCTTTTACTGTTTTTCTCTTAAAAAAATTTTTGTTGTTTTAATTTTTTTTAAAAACCTAAGTGGGATTTATCATTGGATTGAATTTAGAAATCTATGCATACACTTAATTCTTAAAAACTTGTTTGCTAAATGTTTTTAGGATGTCGGAGAATGTTAGCAAAAAGCGTAAGTCCGTTCAAACCGGTGACTCGAGTATGCGTCCGAATCTCGCTCAGCTCTTTCAAAAATCTCTTCGAAATCCAGAGACGAGAGCTCGTTTCAAATATGTCAAGAATTACGAAGTTGGTCGTGAGCGTGTGATTGATCTCGAATTCCTTAACTCTGAGCGATTTCTTTTTCGTTACCTCGAGCGTTTGAGCGAATGGGATCTTCTTCCTTTGTTGAGCATCCCGAATATTTTCTACAAACACATGGTACTCATCTTTTACTCCAATGCTCACCTTATTAATGATGAAACAAACACCGAGGTTGTTGGGATTGAATCTTATATTTTAGGGAAAAAGTTTGTTGTTAATGTCCCTCTCTTGGAGTTTACTTTTTCCCTTAAGGATGAAGGAATTGAGAATGAACATCACTTTGGTACTAACACCGGTCAAGTGCTTACTTTGGATGCGCACGATCGTTTTCTCCACTTGATGGTTTCATAGTTCCTTCGCCCCTCCGGAGGTAAATATTCTCATATCCGTCAAGTTGACTACTTTTGGCTTGAATGTTTCCGTCGTGGTGAGCGTCCTAATGTTGCTAAGATCATATTTGCCGAAATGGTTAACAATGTTAAGCTCATTGACACCGATGCTTTGAAATCCTTTACTTATGGCACGATCTTAAGTCACATTTTTAGCACACTTGGTCTCGATTGCACCTACGACTCTCCGGAACCCCGCAAGTCAAATATTGGTGAGTCCTCTCTTCGTAAGCCCGGTTTTCACTATGTGAACCATGTTTGGGAACATATTGATAGAGCCGCACCTCCTCATCCTCCTCCCGTTGAACCTCAACCGCAAGCTCAAGTTGGAAACAATGAAGCTCTTACGTCTCTCATTACCGAGCGGTTCAATGCCATGGACACTAACATGGCTTCGGGTTTTGGTGCCATCAACACTCGCTTGCAAAATGTAGAGGATCGCCTCCTATCCCTTGAGAATTCACACTCCGCCATGGATATGTCCGTCTTTACCTTCTATGGCCAATAGATGAAGTTTCGCCGTTCTCAAGTCAAGAGCGATGATGAGACTTTTGATGATGATGGTGATGACGAGGCCTAGGATATTCATATCATATCATATTATCTATGCATTTTAGGATTAAGTTTGCATCTTTATGTTTCATTATGTTTTAGGAACCTATGCTTTTGATCTTATTTGGGATTATGCTTTGAACTTAATGTTGATTTATGTTTTGGATATTTTAATTTTATGAATTAATATTATTGTTGCTTATTACTTAATGCTTATTGGTACTAACCCTTTCTCTTCTCTATGAGCTTTGTTTATTATTTTTGATCTAACAAAAAGGGGGAGAAGAAATTTAAGAGCCAAAAATTCGTTTTTAAATGTCTAAAGTGTTTTTAAGTTTTAAAACTTGAATTTCAAAGTTAAAATCTTTTTAAAACTTTAAAAATCTATCTTAAATTAAGGGGGAGTTAGAATGTGTTCAAAATTTTAAAAACTCTTAAAAATTCTAACTTTGGTTTTGTTATATCAAAAAGGGGGAGATTGTGAAACCGATATTTTAAATTTTGATATAACTAAAGAACCTAAGGACTAAATTGAAAATGTCAAAACGAATTTTTAAGTCCTCAAATATCCCCATATGATTTAAAGAATCTGCCTAAGTTAAAAACTAAGATTTCTAAATATTTTCTAAGTGTTCTTAAAGCCGAAACAGTGTTTTTCGAGTCACTGTTTCGAAACGGCCTAAGGCGTTTCGAAACGTTTTCACCACTGCCAACCCCTGTTCTGAAACGGGTATCGAAACGGCTTTAGAACATAGAGAACCCGTATCGAAACGACTTCATGTGTTTCAAAACGATTCTTCATTTTGATTTGAAAAATATGACCGTTGCAAAGTTTTTAACTGATTTTTTAGAAACCGTTAAGGCGTTTTGAAACGAGTTCAAGGCGTTTCGAAACGACCCTTGACATTGGCAAAAGTGTTTCGAAACGAGTTCAATCCGTTTCGAAACGGGCTCTTAAATGCACCCGAACGGGTCTTTCTATTTTGGTCCGTTTCGAAACAGGTTCCCGCGTTCCGAAACGGGTGGTTGCAGACTGCATTTATGGAGGTGAGATAACACCCCCAACGGCTCTGTTGATGAATGCAACAACCACAACGGTTAGAAATCAATGAGAAGGTATAAAAGGGACCTCTAAAAGCTCCAGCAACAACTATTGATCCAAAAGAAAACATCCAAACATCAAATCCAAGCATTTGTGCCTAAATCCCAATATTGTCTAGAAACCCCAATTATAATTTTAATTCTTATCCTTTTCAATTGGGTTGAGTGCTTGTAATTGGGCTACAATTTGTATTGAGAGATACTATCTTAGCCATCAAACTCTTTGTTCTCTTTGTGTGAGGATTGGGTTAAATTTTGGGTAGAAAATTTAACCGAAAATTGTAAGGGTTGCCTCCTTAGCCTAGAAAAGGGGAAGATCAATTAGTGGAATTGTTGCAAATCCTTAGTGAAGCTAAGGTAGTGGATGTAGAGTTCATTTGGAACTTGAACCACTCTAAAATTCCTTGTCTATCTTTTTAATTTGCAATTTCCACCACCTAAACCTTTAAAAATCCAATTCACCCCCCCCCCCCCCGCCCCCCTCTTGGTTCATTTCGATCTTTCGATCCACTCAACACATTAAATATGAAATAAATAAACTCAAGTGAGCCCAAACATATCTGAGCCCAAACCCAAAATTAAACCCACACTCATTTGATCACAATCCAATCATACCTGAAATCAAGCCATATCAGGTTCCACTTAAACTAACCTAGTCAAATACTCCTTCAACCTCACATGAACCCACTCTCCCTATATCTCGGTCAAACACTAATCACCCCTAAAAATCTTGTATACCCACTTGGACCATGATCTGTCAACTTGAACGAAAATCAAGGTTTTGATTTTAGTTTGGACTCTTTCGAAGCTTATATAACCTGCAAAGAAATATTAAAAGGGGGATACACACAGAAAATCAAAAATCCTGCAAAATAGAGAGTAGGAAATCAGTTTCGAAAACATTGAGAAAGGAGCCAAAAATCAAAGTATCACTTATCCGCGAAGAACAAAAAAACCAGTCTTGAAATCAGTTTGAAAGTAAAGGAGAAAGTTGAAGAGTTCTCTCACCATTTCTCGGCGAACGGAACATCAGCCGTCGAATCCGAACGGTCAAAGTATAGAGGAGGCCTAAAGGAACTATATATCGAAAAACGGCGAAGATCTGACGGTAAGAGTCAGAGATCGAAGAAGAAAGGACCTAAACAGTTTTTGCTTGATTCGTGAGCATCTGAGCGTTATCTAACGAAACAGTCACCAGATCTGAGTCCAGCACGTCGAGACGAGTCCTCTGGTGTAGTTTGAAGTTGAACGGCCGCCATCGACGGTGGCCGATGACAGTGACATGGTGATGGCGCCTGCTTGTGTTGGGAGTGAGAGTGGATAATCTGATTTCTTTTAAAGGCGGGTTAATTAAAAAAGCATCCAAACGTCTATTAATTAAAGGAATAAAAAGGAAACTTAAAATTCCTTTAATTAAACACCAAATAGCATTGAATTTGGAGATTGATATGTGCGTGTTTTAAGTGGAGAAGTTAAATTACCTTTTTAGTTCCTTTGAGTTTAGGTGTATTGCATTTAGATCCCATTTTTTGTATTTTGAGTCTAAATTCATTTGATTTTGGTCCTATTTTAAGTTTGATCTGATTGGTTTTTGGCAATATAGATTTTGATTTTATTCAATTAGGTTCTGCTTTATAAAATTAATTAATATTTAAGCCCTTTTAATTTACTTTAAATCTAATTTTGTCATTGTTTAAAGATTTGGTAATCAATTGGCTTTGATGTTTGGTTAATTTTTGAATTGGTTTCTAATTAAAATTAAGTTTGGTTAGATCTAGTTAGGTGAATAATTTTGAACTTGATTAATAATTTAATTTTAATTTTTGATTAGGTTTGATTTTGTTCTTTTCTGATTTAATTTATTTTTCTAATTAATTCTTCCCTCCCATGCATTTGCATTTAGATCATATCACGTCATTTTTCATATTTTTAGCAGCATAATTTTTTTAAGTAGTGCTATTAACCCCTTTTTTAAGACTCCTCTTTTTAGACAACCAAAACCCTTAGGTACTAATTTTGGGCGTAGTGGGGGTGCTATAACCTTCCTCGCTCGTAACCGACTCTCGAACCTGACGACGATCTCAGTGTTGACGCAGACCAATTTTACAGGTTTTCGGTCGTACCTAACCCAAAATGACCGATGGCGACTCCAAGTGTTTGATGGGCTTTTGAAGGCCCAATTTATTTCGACCCGGACGAAAAACAGTGTCTACAATGAATATTATCTATTTTTCTACATAGATCAATTGTTAGATTCAGTTAGTGACGTAACTTATATAATTACTTGAATAATTCAACTTATATGAAAAATTGCGTGGCATGGTTTATTAATGTTCACATAATATTTTCGTATCATATAACTATAAATTATAAATTTACATATTGAGTGTCTATTTAGGCTTAATTCAATATATTTGTCATCAAACTAGATCTTTTTTTGAGATAGGTACAAATCGATTTGTACCTAATCTATAATTTGGCAAACTCTTTGGGACCAATTGTTTCAGTTCCATGACGTCGTGGCACAAAAAATCCAAATAATTATTTAAAAATACAGAAGATACTCAAATGTTTTTTTCCTAAAAATACTTTTAAGTTTATAAATATTTGAAATTTTTATAATATATATTTTTAACATTATTTAATTTTGTAAATTTTATTTTTTAAGATGTTTTATGATTGTGTCATCCCATTTTAATTGCATAACTTTAGAAAAAGATACTATAATTTAACAGATTGTTTTCAATTAGGTGATATATTTACTAATAATTTTTTATATATCTATATGTTTATGTTGTGTTGACATTATTTTTTGTTTCGCATTTTTGTCATGTTTAAATTTATCCCATACCTTCGATCTTTAGAACTAAAAATTTCACTCACTTTGTTGTTGGCTGTAATTCGATTTTAACTTGTTCATTTACTTAAAATCATATTATAATGCCTACGCTATAGTTACATTTTGGTGTTTGTCTTGTATTTAACGTTTTGGTGTGATTACATAATAATATATTTTTTTTTATTCTTAATCTTTTAAAAACACATGCCGTACAAATAATTTTACTCGAACTCGAGTTTTTTCAGAATAATCACACTTCATTTTTTCACTAAAACTACTCAATAAATTCTTCTTGCAATATAATCTCATTGTCATGTCACGACAAAGTCCTAAAAAATCAGGAGCACGAGGAAATGATAATTTTGGGTTGGATGGACTTTTTCTTTTTGCCGCCATTGTTTTTCCAAACTTGTTATTTAAGCCCAAAATGCAATCAACCTAAAGCCCGTGATCTAACTCATGTTCTTCAAGTGAGGAATGAGGAATGAGGAATAATTTCGTGGGATATATAAAGCCAATTAGGTTTAGGGTTTTTGTGGAAGGTGAGAATTGTTGCCGCCTGGGTAGAGGTGAAGATGAAGACCATACTTTCTTCAGAGACAATGGACATCCCCGACGGGGTTAGCATCAAGGTGAAGGCCAAGATTATCGAGGTGGAGGGCCCAAGGGGCAAGCTCACCCGCAACTTCAAGCACCTCAACCTCGACTTCCATCTCATCAAGGACGAGGAAACCGGCAAGCGCAAGCTCAGGATCGAGGCTTGGTTCGGCTCCAGGAAGACCAGCGCCGCCATTCGCACCGCTCTCAGCCACGTCGAGAACCTCATCACCGGTGTCACCAAGGGTTACCGTTACAAGATGAGGTTCGTCTATGCCCATTTTCCAATCAACGCCTCCATCACTAACGGCAACAACTCCATTGAGATCCGTAATTTCCTTGGCGAGAAGAAGGTAAACTTTCTCCCCTTATCTTTCTCATTTCATTTCTCGTATGAAAAATTGAAATTGTGTGAAAAATCAGGTTCGCAAGGTGGATATGTTGGAAGGGGTATCCATTGTCCGATCTGAGAAGGTAAAGGATGAGATCGTTTTGGATGGTAATGACATTGAACTTGTGTCTCGATCAGCCGCTTTGATAAACCAGGTACCCTCTAAGCGCCATTTACTTCGCATTTGTATAGTGTCACTTCACAGGGCTAGAGTTGTGGGGTTGCGGTTAATACTATGAATTGCTCTAATAATTTGAATGTTGAACAGAAATGCCATGTGAAGAATAAGGATATTAGGAAGTTCCTTGATGGTATCTATGTTAGTGAGAAGGGAAGGATTGCCGAGGAGGAATGATTCAAACTGCAGAGAACAAAGATTTCGTTGTCTGGGAAATTTTGGTTTTTTACTACAATTGTGTCTTTTGTGGTGGTTTATAGAATTTTTCTTTGCTTCTAATACAAAGTGCAAGTGCTCTGTCTTTTATTGTAGGATTGCTGGGGTTTTGTTAAAAAAAATTGCAATTAACATTCTCTTTGGCTAAATCAGAATCGAATCAATTATTTTGCTTGTTTTCTTAATCTTTTACTTAACAGAATTACATTTCAATAAAATCAATTTGGAATTTTATCCTGTCGTTTGCCATGCCATACATGCTAATTGTTAGAAGTAGGGAGCAAATGAACATCACATTTTATTACTGCTTGTGTTTATTAAGCTTAATGTTGGTGAACGTCAAGTTCTCGCTTCATAAACTTTTTTAAGCTCAAACCACATCAATTTATGAATTAGACAGTTTGAGCGAGTTCAAATGGCAAATAATCATAAAAACAGTTTACAAGTCAAAGTACAGCATATTGATTTTTTAAAGCAATCATGGCCCTCATATCAGCGATATAAAAATCAGCTGACTCGACTTGTAAAATTAACTAAAATTAGAAATGCTTGTAACCCGAAGGACTGGTAATTTGAAATTGGTTCGAGTTTGAACTGAATGAACTTAGAAATTTTGAATTTGAACCCGACCTGAACCTGAATTCAACCTTATAATGTCCAACTTTTTTTTACTTGGCAAAAAAAGTCAATGATTTAATTTTTGTACATGACATTATTAAATCAGTTTACAAAGTCCTTTAGAAATTTATTTTTAACACCAGTAACATCTCGATTGGACAAATCTGCGATGTTACTTGGCAAAAATGTCAATGATTTAACTTTTTGTTTTTGTTGACTATATTATATCTCTTATCTTATATTTGTTCGATCTCTATAAGGGCTGATTCTGTAAGTATATGTTTAAATGCATTGCTTATGTTTAAATGCATTATTTTGACGTGTACATACATATGTGTTCTGTTTTGATTTGTACATACATGTTTTATGTTTTGTTTTAATGGTTTAATTTGAGTAAAAAAAGGTCTAAAACTATGTGTGTTCTTTTTAACACCAGTAACATCGCAGAACAAAAAGTTAGCAAAAATGAACAAATTTGCGATCGGACAAATATAAGATGATAGACCGAAAAATAAACAAAATGATATTACTAAAAGACTGAAAATTTAGAAAAATTAACAGTCAGCAAAAATAAAAATTAACACAAACAAAAAATACAGAAATCGAAAAAGAAAATGAGAGATATACCTGAAATTTTTGAGAGATTAATAGTAAAAAAAATGAAAGTTAATAAAAAAATGCAAAAATCGAAAAAAGTGAGAATATACCTAAAATTTTAGAGAGATTAAAGTCAACAAAAATGAAAGTTAACATAAACAAAAAATACAGAAATCGAAAAAGAAAGTGAGATATATTTAAAATTTTAGAGAGATTAACAACCAGAAAAAATGTGAGATCTGTGTAACTTACCCAATCTGAGTCTAAAACTATGTGATGAACCCTAAATCACAGGTTCGCAATCAAAAATCCAAAACTCAGATGATAAAAGTTTAAAACTGTGAAAATGAAGAGACCGGGAGATTAGAGTCGAGAGAGATGAAAGAAAGAATCTGAAAGGTTGGGTGGGTCATGAATGGATGAGATGAGAGATTGAGAGTCGAGAGAGAAGAAACTAAAAATCTACGATTGAGAGTCGAGAGAGAAAATGATAGCAAAATACCGCAACCTTAAAAAATAAAATTAGGGTTTGTTTATGGTATAAATGGACAATTATAGTTAGGATTTTATTGGTTTAATAATTAAATTAAATTAATTAATATTTAAATAATATATAATTAGTATTTAATTAAAATAATACTTTTAATATATTTAAATTAATATTTAATCTAATATTTAATTAATAATAATATAATAATAATTTTAGTATATTAAAATTAAAATTGAATTTAATTTTCAATTTTTTTAATTTTAATAATAATATATTTAATTAAAAATAAAAATAAATTTTAGGGTTTGAGTTATGACTTATGAGATCAGTTTAAAGGGTTGGGTTAAGAGTATATGTTTTAAGTTGAGTGATTGGGTTATATGTTTAGTTTAAGGATTCATAGTTTAGGGGTATATGTTGTAAGTTGCATGTTTGGGGTTTGACCTATGTAAGTTGCATGTTTGGGGTTTGACCTATAGGTTTAGTTTAGGGGATTATGCTTACACTTATTAGTATTTACAAGATTTAAGGTTCGAGGTTAGTGGTATATGTTTCAAGTTAAATGTTACAAGATTTAGGGTTTGAGGTTTGGGGTTAGTGTTATATGTTTTAAGTTAAATGTTTAGGGTCATGTGTCTAGTTTAGAAATTCAGGGTTTAAGGGATTAGACTTGCACTTTAATCATTAATGATGGTAAGGTTTAAGGGTTGAGGTTTAGGGTTTAGGGGTACATGTAACATGTTTCAAGTATAATGTTTATGGTTATGGATTTGGTTAGGGATTTAGGGTTTAGGGGATTAAGCTTGCACTTTAATTATAGTGATCATAAGAGTTAGGGCTTGACATTTGGGGTTTAGGGGTTGACCTAATTAAACATTATTTTTAGTCCAAATTATAGTGATCAAATTATATTTTTGTTTATTCTAGTCCATACAATTTAATTTTTAGTCAAAATTGCTCTATATTTATTTATATTTTTTGTAATTTTGTAATCCCCTAAACCCGACTTAGAAGAAAAAGCCAAATTTAAGAAGTTAAATTTGAAAACTTGTCCCACAAGAAACAATCTAGGTTAAATATAATAAAATTCATAATAAAATCAATTGAACAAGAAACCCAATAAATAATATGATTATGATAATTAATTAAAATGTCTGAAAACAAGTTCGTAAATGCATGCATCCAATAATCCGAAATTATAAACATTCTCAATGT
The DNA here is from genome assembly GCA_958450335.1 of Hibiscus tridactylites. Classification (NCBI taxonomy): domain Eukaryota; kingdom Viridiplantae; phylum Streptophyta; class Magnoliopsida; order Malvales; family Malvaceae; genus Hibiscus; species Hibiscus tridactylites. The sequence continues at coordinate 10,898,513 of OY288286.1, forward strand.
CCATATTACACGAATATTCCAAATAATATTAAAATAATAAATCAAAGTAGTCAAAAGAGTTCATACTGAATATTAATATATCTGAATAAACAAGAAATGCTCCAAGTACCAAGTCGCCTAATGAGTCTGAGTATCTGAAAAATAAAAACTAAAGGGTGTAAGGTAAAGAGCTTAGTGTGTCCTTTTGTATAAACAAAACACATAATCAAAACAATATTTCATTTTCAGATAAATTCATTTCCGAAAACAGAGTGTATGCGATAAATCAAAATCATAAATGTTATGATGTCTGATGCATGATGCAATGCCTGAATATCCAATATCATACAGAGTGGAGGTTTCCCTCGCCAGAGTGGAGATTTCTCTCACATTTTCCGAACACAATTTTCGAACCATGACACATGATATGATTTGTAAAATCATAAATTCGAACTCTTACGAGTATCATATTTTTCGAAAATCAGATGCTTGATTTAAAACACATTTCATTATGCTATGCATGATGTTTCAAATAGTCTCAAACCATAATTAATCAGATAATAAATCAAGCAAGAATAAAACATTTACTAAAAACACCCCAAGAAACACACCTTAGCCACAGAAGGTCTAATCTCGAGAAGGGCGAGCTTCACGCTCGGATCTCACTGAATCAGGACCTACGAGATATGAATTCTATATTAGCATTTATTTCTATCACTAAGCCACCAACTAAACACTAAAAACTGAACTGAAGTTATACTCACGTGAAGATCTCGAAAAACGTGTACGATCGGTCTGAACAACTGAAGGTAACCCAACGGTCTCAAGGTCGGCACCTGAACACGAGAATATTCCGAATCAGATTATAAAACTATAACTTATTAGATTCCAATAACAATACATAAAGAGAGCAAAACAGAGCTTTCGGGATCTAATTTGACAAAACGGGCAGAAGATTCGAGTTCAGGACGTCGAGAAAGGTTAATATGAACGTTTTTTTGAAAAAGTCAACTTTTGGTCAACTTTGGTCAAAGTCAAAGTCAATTCTAACGGTCAAAGTCAACTATCCAAGGTCAACGGTCAATGTTGACTGGACTGGTCAAAGTCAACTCGGTCAAACTGATACTCGTCAAAGGGTCAAACTAGTAAACAATTCAGATCTAGTCAAGGTCAACAAATCAAACGGTCCGGTTCATGACTTATGGTTCGGTTCAATGTTCATTGATTTGGTTCGATTTAATTTGAATCACAAGACCGGTTCGGTCTAAGAACATATTCGGTTCATCCATCAAGGTCCGGTTCACCATTTGGGCTCTTATCCGAAATTGGTTCCACTTTAACAACAACCCATTTGTTGAATTTTTGATCAACACTCATAGCTGGGCTCTCCCAAGCCATATTAACATACACAGAAGCCCAACACTCACATAACTCAACCCATGATGCTTTTTCAACTAATATGGTTTAGGGTTTTCAGCACACAAAATGATGGCGACGCAGATGGACGAGCGGTGGCGGTGTAAACTCGTCGGAAAAGACGCGACGTTGGCAGCGGCACAACCAAACGATGTCGACACCTCCACACTCAAGCTTTCACACCAGCTTGCAAAAGCGTCTAGGGTTTACAGAACCCAAAGGCGGCGGCGGCTCGAGAACAACAACAGTGGCAGATCCAGACGAGAACGACAGTGTAACCCAAATCGATTAGGACGACAACGGCTCACTGGAAACACAACACGACGACCACAGTGGTTATTTACGACCACAACAAGATCAAAACGAGTTCATCAACAACAACCCATAACTCAAAACCACCATTTAAAACCAAAAACTCAGATTTCCGGCTTACCCAAAGACACACACGGAAAAGAGAGGGGCGGAGCACACGACAGAGGGATGTGGCGCAAAGGAGAACCGAACGGTTTCTTACTGATCTCTCGCTAACGGTGGCCGGTAATGGGTATCTGAGGGTTGGGGTTGGTTCACGAGAAGAAGAGGAACCGGACGACGGTACCGGATCGGCCAACGGACGACGCTAGGCTAGTGGTCGGAGACTCGCCGAAGACGCAAGGATGGGTGAAGGAGAGGGATATCGAGAGAGAGAGGCGATTAAAATCAATTGGAATCCCAAAAGACCCTCTCAAGCCGAAAATGACGTTTAAATACTCAATTTAATGGGTAAATTACCATAGGAACCACTAAAGTTATTTAGGGTTTGAAAACGAGCAGCTAAATTTCCATAAATTACAAATTAACCAACGAATTCCAAAGCTAAGCCTCATTATTCTGAATTTTCTCAATTTAACCCTTAAACTCAATTAGGGTTTCTGAATTAAATTCCCCAAATTCTAGGGTTATCGACTTAGGGATTTCAAAATTAGGGATTTTTAAATTGGGTAAAATTGGGGGCGTTACAACTCTCCATCCCTCAAAAGAAATTCCGTCCTCGAAATTTTCAGACTTTACAAAATATCTCAAAACCAACTAAAACACGCATATACTTTCCCATTCTGAATTCATGATATATCATAACCGAAAATACGGAAACATAGAACTGGAAAAAGAACTGAAACATATTAAGATGTACCTTCCTTATCATCATGTATACCATCGTATCCAACCCGATCTCCGGTTCGATGTACTGAACCCGGACATCTAATCTTGGATCTAGCTGATCCACCACTCGGAGCATGTCTACCTCTACTAGCAGTACCAGAAGCAACCGACCTAAACTGCACTCTACCTCGGTGAGGTGCCTGAACTGATGCATGACTCTGAATCTGAACGAATGAACCAGTAGCTGAACGTGGACAATTCTTTAAGTAGTGACCCTGAGAACCACATCTGAAACACGTTCTATTCATCAATCTACACTCTCCGTTATGCTTTTTGTTGCAAAAACCACATACAGAAACAAGCTGACGAACTTTTGAACTACCCTGGCTGCCAGACGGAAATATCGATACTGCGGGTCTCACATTCTGATAACTATGAGAAAATGACTCATCTCTAGACCTCTTCCCAAACGGTTTGACAAAACTAGGCTGAGCAGATATGTCCGGTTGCTTCACGACTTGGTCAGAATTCTGAAGTTCCTCTTTTTCCATTAGTGCAAGAATCCTCTCAGCAGTTTTAGCCTGACTAACCATGTTGCTGAACACTTTATCATGATGTGTTGCAACATCTCTCTGAATCGGTAGCCGAAGTCCCTTCAAAAACTAGTCACACTTATCTTTCTCAGTCGCAACTAACTCAGGAACACACTTGGCCAACCTCCGAAACTCTATCTCATAATCATTCACTAACATGTTGTTCTGTTTCAAATTCATAAAATCATCGCGACACTTCGCTAAGAACTCGGCTCCCACATAACGATCCTGAAAAGCATGTCGGAAAAATTCCCATGTGATCTGACTAGATGGAACAATATCAACCACTGATTCCCACCAATTCTGAGCTTCACCCTCTAACAAAGATACAACGGCTCGCAATTTTTTATTAACTGGATAATCCATCTCAACAAACAGTCGTTGCAACTTCTTTAGCCAATACTCTGTATCTGCTGGATGTTTACCGGTTTTACCCTCAAACGATTTCATCCCAACAGCTATGAATTCTGTAGAAATGGGTTTCCTCGGACCCTCTAACTGTCTAATATGTAGAACTAATGTTTTGATATAATAATTGAAAAATGTTTTGGACTGATTTAAAAAGTATTTAAAACAATTTCCAAAGTCCAAATAACTTGAAACTATGCTTAGGGATGTTTTTAAAAGGTTTTACATGTTTTTCAAAGCCAAACTTCACAAAACTGTCTAAGCGTTTCGAAACACCTTAGGGCGTTTCGATACGGTGCATTCCAGTAGCTAAAACGTTTCGATACTGGTATCGAAACGGACTTTACCTGGATGAGGATTTTGCCCAGCGTTTTGAAACGGGCTCTGCCGTTTCGATACGCCTACGTGGCATTGACCACAACGGTCATAAACCCCAACGGCTATTTCCCAACTAACTTTAAAATGCAGGTCGTTTCGATATGGGGACAGGCGTTTCGAAACGGGTGTTTCGAAATGGACTAAAGCGTTTCGATACGGGTCCACGTCAGACTCCAATGACTCTTTCTACTTAAAGGCTGTTTCGAAATATGTTCGAGCGTTTCGAAACGGGGAGCTGCAGAACTATATTTATGGTGGGAATTAAAGTCCTCAAAAGCTCCAATTCAATCCCAACGGCTAGCAACGACTATAAACTCATCAAGGAGTATAAAAGAGACCTCCAAGCATCAAGTAAAGGCTAATGCTCATATTTTCAATCAACAAATGATCAAGAATTGTCTTAGAGCTTAAATTGTCATTTATTGTATAGACAAACACTAGTGAGCCAAAATTGTCAAATTTGCTTAAGTGTTTTAGGTTTTGGGTGAGTGCTAAATTGTGCAAAAAAACCCTATTAGAGGGATTTAAGTTTGCTTTGTTTATCTCTTTGTAAAACAGGGTTTTGATCAAGGCTTTGGGTAGAAAGCTTGATCGTGTATAAGGGTTTCCTCCTAAGCCTAGAAAAGGGGACGAATCAATAGTGGATTGATTGGAAATCCTTAGTGGGGAGCTAAGGTAGTGAATGTAGACCTTGGTTAGAAGGTTGAACCACTATAAATCAATGTGTCAATTATATTTTTAGCTTCCACAACCCTTCCACCCAAAAATCCACCTCTCCACCACTTGGTGAGCCATATCGATTGAACGAATCGAGCTCCTCACAACTCAACAATTAGTATCAGAGCTTGACTCAATCGAAGAGGATTCACATCCTATTGAGAAGATCCGGCAAGCTCGATCATTATTTCATTAACCGGCTCAAATGGCACAATCAATCGACAAACCGCCTTTGTTTGACGGAACCCACTACGCCCATTGGAAAACAAAAATGAATTTCTTCATCAAATCTAGAGATTACAAGCTATGGGATATAGTTGAAGATGGTCCGTTCGTGCCTCAAAGAAGCAAAGCGGAGTGGAGTGTCGACGATCGCAAGAAGATGGAGCTTAATTGCAAAGCCTTGCACATCTTGTTTTGTGCTTTTGGCCTAACCATCTATGAGAAGATGTCTTCTTGTGAGAGTGCCAAGGAGGTATAGGACAAGCTTGAAGTCACATACGAGGGAACCGATGAAGTCAAGGAGACCAAGATTGGGCTCCTAACCTTAGAGTATGAAAACTTCAAAATGGATCCGGAAGAGAACATCGAGAAGATGTTTGATAGGTTCTCCACTACCACCAATGGTCTAAAAGGCTATGGAGAAGCCATTCTGGAGGAAAAGCTTGTTCGAAAGCTCATCTACTCACTTCCCGAGTCATGGGACTCAAAGAGGACCGCCATCATCGAAGCCAAGAATTTGAAGACCTTGAAGCTTGATGAACTCATGGGGTCACTCCTTACTCATCAAATCATGAAGAAGAATAAAGAAAATGAGAAGAAGAGGGAAGAAATTAGAGCTATGGGAGAGAAGAAAATCAAAGGGCTAGGCATCAATACAAGTGTCATGGCTCTCAAATCCTCCACTTGTCATCATGTCTACTCAAGTGAAGAGGAGGATGAAGATGAAGAGATAGTTCATCTCTTCAAGAAGTGTGCCCCGTTCATGAAGAAAGCTTTGAGAGAGCTTGAACGAGATTCCAAGAAAAAGGAGAGGGCAAGCACTTCAAGCCATAAGAAGAAGGCACATATGGCTACAATGAGTGACGAGGACTCCACCGACGACGAACAAGAAAACCTTTGCCTTATGGCCATCGAAGAAGATTCAAGGGTAACTTCTAATTCATCTACTTCATGTTCTTATTCCTTTGATGAATTACAAGATGCCTATGATGATTTGGTTTTAGAGTTTAAAAATCACATTTGGAAAAACAATAAATTGATTTCAAAGTTAAAAATTTAAAATGTTTTGATTTCTAAAACCAAACTTGAACTTGAAGCAAAACTCGAAGAGTTTGAATTGAAATGTTTTAATTTACAAAATTTGCTTCAAAGAGTTCAAGAAGAAAAAGATTTGATTTCCAAAGAGCTTGAAAAGAAAAATAATTTTGGAAAATCAAATTTTTATGTAAGACAATCTAGTGCCCCTAGATTTGTAAAAGGAAAATGTTTTAGAAGTGTTTGGGTCCCAAAAGGACTAACCACTTCAATTAAAAAGGATGACATTGAAAAATGTATTCCTAAGGGGACTAAAATTTGTGCTACTAATGTTCATGGATCCAAAGCAATTTGGATACCAAAAATTACTTGATTGTCTTTTGCTAGGTGTGATGGAGATTGATCAACAAGTCCAATTAATGAGGGGGAGCTCCAAGCACACTAAGGAAGAACACTTGAAGAAGGAAGACTTCACATTCTCCCTTGAGTTCAAGTGTGGTAAAATCTAGTTGCTTTTGATTCTATTTGATTTATTTTTATTTATGTCAACTAGATGATCATTTATGTTGGACTAACATTTTTGATGATGATTTGAGTAAGGAGGGTCACTTTTAAAACAAAATTCTTTTTTTGTCAAATTTTACCTCTATTGTTATTTTGAACTTAATGTTTTAAATTCTTTTTGATATAACAAAAAATGGGAGAAATGGTTTGAAAAATTGAATTTTTAAATGAATAAGGGGTAGCTTTATTTGATTTCATATCTTCAATCTCTTATTCACATTTTTTAAAGTTAAAGGGGGAGAATCCCAAACAATTTTTCAAGAGAGTTTTATTATATCAAAAAGGGGGAGATTGTAGAACTAATGTTTTGATATAATAATTGAAAAATGTTTTGGACTGATTTAAAAAGTATTTAAAACAATTTCCAAAGTCCAAATAACTTGAAACTATGTTTAGGGATGTTTTTAAAAGGTTTTAGATGTTTTTCAAAGCCAAACTTTACAAAACTGTCCAGGCGTTTCGAAACACCTTAGGGCGTTTCGATGCGATGCATTCCAGTAGCTAAAACGTTTCGATACTAGTATCGAAACGAACTTTACCTGGATGAGGATTTTGCCCAGCGTTTCGAAATGGGCTCTGCCGTTTCGATACGCCTACGTGGCATTGACCACAACGGTCATAAACCCCAACGACTATTTCCCAACTAACTTTTAAATGTAGGTCGTTTCGATACAGGGACAGGCATTTCGAAACGGGTGTTTCGAAACGGACTAAAGCGTTTCGATACGAGTCCACGTCAGACTCCAGCGACTCTTTCTACTTAAAGGCTATTTCGAAACGGGTTCGAGCGTTTCGAAACGAGGAGCTGTAGAACTGCATTTATGGTGGGAATTAAAGTCCTCAACGGCTCCAATTCAATCCCAACGGCTAGCAACAACTATAAACTCATCAAGGAGTATAAAAGGGACCTCCAAGCATCAAGTAAAGGCTAATGCTCATATTGTCAATCAACAAATGATCAAGAATTGTCTTAGAGCTTAAATTGTCATTTATTGTATAGACAAACACTAGTGAGCCAAAATTGTCAAATTTGCTCAAGTGTTTTAAGTTTTGGGTGAGTGCTAAATTGTGCAAACAAATACCTATTAGAGGGATTTAAGTTTGCTTTGTTTATCTCTTTGTAAAAGAGGGTTTTAATCAAGGCTTTGGGTAGAAAGATTGATCGTGTATAAGGGTTTCCTCCTAAGCCTAGAAAAGGGGACGAATCAATAGTGGATTGATTGGAAATCCTTAGTGAGGAGCTAAGGTAGTGGATGTAGACCTTGGTTAGAAGGTTGAACCACTATAAATCATTTTGTCAATTATCTTTTTAGCTTCCACAACCCTTCCACCCAAAAATCCACCTCTCCACCACTTGGTGAGCCATATCGGTTGAACGAATCGAGCTCCTCACAACTCAACATAATATAACTGAGCAACTCACGATGAACTGTGGTATTGTCCGGCTGAACTGTCTCAATGTCATCAACATCAAGTGAGTCATCAATTTCGATCTGATGTCCTTCCAATGGTATATTCTCATTATCCGGTATCTCATTCTGATTTCCCATTTGCCCAACAGAAGGCTGATGATCGCTACCAGAAGCAACATTACGGCCACGTCCTCAAACAAACGATAAATTAAAATTCCTACGCGGTGACATAGTGAACTATCTACAAAAGGTATTAACCTAGAGTCAGATTCGGTATTGGAGTCTCAGATTTAAAACACTTTGAAAACATTAAAGTCAAAATCACAGAATACCATAGTATATTTTTTAGAAAATTCCCATTTGTCTCAAAATATTTTGAATGCATGCAGAAGTCAAAAACATTTAAAAAATAATTATTGTGGGCCTCACAGTCCGTGGGTTGAACCAGGCTCTGATACCACTAAATATAACCCCTAAACTCGACTTAGAAGAAAAAGCCGAATTTAGGAAGTTAAGTTTGAAAACTTGTCCCACAAGAAACAATCTAGGTTAAATATAATAAAATTCATAATAAAATCAATTGAATAAGAAACCCAATAAATAATATGATTATGATAATTACTTAAAATATCTGAAAACAAGTTCGTAAATGCATGCATCCAATAATCCGAAATTATAAACATTCTCAATGTCCATATTACACGAATATTCCAAATAATATTAAAATAATAAATCAAAGTAGTCAAAAGAGTTCATACTGAATATTAATATATCTGAATAAACAAGAGATGCTCCAAGTACCAAGTCGCCTAATGAGTCTGAGTATCTGAAAAATAAAAACTAAGGGGTGTAAGCTAAAGAGCTTAGTGTGTCCTTTTGTCTAAACAAAACACATAATCAAAACAGTATTTCATTTTCTGATAAATTCATTTCCGAAAACAGAGTGTATGCGATAAATCAAAATCATAAATGTTATGATGTCTGATGCATGATGCAATGCCTGAATATCCAATATCATACAGAGTGGAGGTTGCCCTCGCCAGTGTGGAGGTTTCCCTCGCCAGAGTGGAGATTTCTCTCACAATTTCCGAACCATAACACATGATATGATTTGTAAAATCATAAACCCAAACTCTTACGAGTATCATATTTTCCGAAAATTAGATGCTTGATTTAAAACACATTTCATTATGCTATGCATGATGTTTCAAATAGTCTCAAACCATAATTAATCATATAATAAATCAAGCAAGAATAAAACATTTACTGAAAACACCCCAAGAAATACACCTTAGCCACAGAAGCTCTAATCTCAAGAAAGGCGAGCCTCACGCCCGGATCTCACTGAATCAGGACTTACGAGATATGAATTCTATATTAGCATTTATTTCTCTCACTAAGCCACCGACTAAACACTAAAAATCGAACTGAAGATATACTCACGTGAAGATCTCGAAGAACGTGCACGATCGGTCTGAACAACTGGAGGTAACCCAAGGGTCTCAAGGTCGGCACCTGAACACGAGAATATTCCGAATCAGATTATAAAACTATATCTTATTAGATTCCAATAACAATACTTAAAGAGAGCAAAACAGAGCTTTCAAGATCTAATTTGACAAAACGGGCAGAAGATTCGGGTTCAGGACTCCGAGAAAGGTTAAGATGAACGTTTTTTTTTGAAAAAGTCAACTCTTGGTCAACTTTGGTCAAAGTCAATTCTAACGGTCAAAGTCAACTATCCAAATTCAACGGTCAATGTTGACTGGACTGGTTAAAGTCAACTCGGTCAAACTGATACTGGTCAAAGGGTCAAACTAGTCAACAATTGAGATCTAGTCAAGGTCAACAAGTCAAACGGTCCGGTTTAAGACTTATGGTTCGGTTCATTGTTCATTGATTTGGTTCGATTTAATTTGAATCACAAGACCGGTTCGGTCTAAGAACATATTCGGTTCATCCATCAAGGTCCGGTTCACCATTTGGGCTCCTATCCGAAATTGGTTCCACTTTAACAACAACCCATTTGTTGAATTTTTTTTATCAACACTCATAGCTAGGCTCTTCCAAGCCATATTAACATACACAGAAGCCCAACACTCGCATAACTCAACCCATGATGCATTTTCAACTGATATGGTTTAGGGTTTTCAGCACACAAAACGATGGCGGCACATATGCATGAACGGCGGCGGTGCAAACTCGTCGAAAAAGACGCGACGTCGGCAGCGGCACAACCAAACGACGTCGACTCCTCCACACTCAAGCTTTCACACCAGCTTGCAAAAGCGTCTAGGGTTTATAGAACCCAAAGGCGGCGGCGGCTCGACAACAACAACAGTGGCAGATCCAGACGAGAACGACAGTGTAACCCATATCGATAAGGACGACAACAGCTCACCAGAAACACAACACGACGACCACAATGGTTATTCACGACCACAACAAGTTCAAAACGAGTTCATCAACAACAACCCATAACTCAAAGCCACTATTTAAAACCAAAAACTCAGATTTCGGGCTTACTCAAAGACACACACGAAAAAGAGAGGGGTGGAGCACACGACGGAGGGAGGTGGCACAAATGAGAAACGAACGGTTTCTTACCGATCTCTCGCTAACGGTGGCCGGTAATGGGTATTTGAGGGTTGGGGTTGGTTCGCGAGAAAAAGAGGAACCGAACGGCAGTACCGGATCGACCAACGGACGTCGCTAGGCCGGTGGTCGGAGATTCGCCGGAGATGTAAGGGTGGGTGAAGGAGAGGGATATTGAGGGAGAGAGGCGGCTGAAATCAATTGGAATCCCAAAAGACACTCTCAAGCCGAAAAATGACGTTTAAATACCCAATTTAATGGGTAAATTACCATAGGAGCCACTGAAGTTATTTAGGGTTTGAAAACGAGCAGCTAAATTTCCATAAATTACAAATTAACCCACGAATTCCAAAGCTAAGCCTCATTATTCTGAATTTTCTCAATTTAACCCTTAAACTCAATTAGGGTTTCTGAATTAAATTCCCCAAATTATAGGGTCATTGACTTAGGGATTTCAAAATTAGGGATTTTTAAATTGGGTAAAATTTGGGGTGTTACAAATTTAGTCCAATTTATTCTAGTCTCTAAAATTAAATTCTTAGTCCAAATTGATCACTATTCATTTTTAGTACTTTAGTCCAAAGTTAAAAAAATAATACTGTCCATTTTTTAGGGTGGACCGCCCAATTTCAAAAATCAGATCAAAATTAAAGAACCAAACAATCGTTTTAAATTTTTAGGGGTTATTTTCACTTTGGGTCCTTACTACTTTAGGAGCTTTATATTTAGGTCTTTTTTATTATTTAGTTTTAGTTTGATTCATTTTAGTCACAATTTTAGGGTTTATGGTTTAGTCTCAATATTAGTGAATGTTTGATTTATTTTATAGTTTAGGGTTTACATTTTAGGGTTTTTAGTTTACGGTGTAGGGTTTATGTGTTGATTAATTTTAGTCCCTGTTGCGTGTAAAATAGTCTATCGCAATGGTAGTGCAAGTATACACGACACAAGTAGTAAAGTGATACGAAGTATCGGATATCGTCTCCACAGGGATTGGGCTAATAGCTTCACCTTAATTCGCTGCAAGAAAGTAAATAAAATATTTGAGAAGTTGTCACGAAAATAATAGAGTAAACGCAAATAAAAGAGTAAAAATATCAAGATAGAGAGAATGGGCTGGTATTGAATTGCTCAGTAGTGCAGGTATTGCAGAGTTTAGGAAATCCAGTTCTGTCGTCGTCACTCGTCGCGGCAGCACCTGTCACGGCGGCAGTCCGTTGATTGTCGCGGCAGCAAACACTCAACTCAGTACTTTCAAGTTTGGCAAGAATCCCAAATCTGCCTTGGCCTATCCCTAGGTCCAAGTCTGTCGATGATCACGTCTTGATGATACCTCCCGGCATGAATCGAAGGATGAACACCGATGTGTATGAATTCTTCTTTAGCCATTTAACCTCGCCCTATCCCTAGGCACGAGATAGTTCAACTATAAACTAGAGAACTTGCTCTTATTTCTTTCGTATACTTAACTCTCCCGATGCTAAGTAAATAGATAACCTCACAATGCTCTCCCGATGCTCTTGCAAGATATTAATAACCAAAATAAGAGAACTTGAAGTTTACTTTATTGAACTGAAAATTCCTAAAACAAAACAACCCTTGCAACTACTTTACAAATCAACCCGTGGCCCTAGGGGTAATTTAGAACATGTTGGCGACGGGAAAACGGCTAGGGGTTTTGGTTATCGGTTATGGGGTATTCGATGTGCCCTAGGTTAAAATACATGCCCTTATATAAGCTTTGGGCTCAAGTTATCTAATTTAACAAGGATTACAACTTTAATTAAAAGTATGATTCTAATAAAGACTAATCTTCAAGGAATCTACTTTCCAGCCGTCTTCCTTGTTTCTTGGGATTTTCTCTCCTTGAGCTTTGGGCTTGACATATCTTTTGATGTGGGGCTTAGAAAAATATAAGGTTTTCACACGACAGACGAGCTGAATTTTCTTTATCTATCGAGGTCCACTTTGCTTTTTCTCCACAAAACTGCTGTCGTCCTCTGCTTTCACGGCAGCACCATGGCAGCATCGTCCTCTTTGTCTGCTTGTCCAGCTTAGCTCTTCTGCTTTTCTGCCCAGCGCCTGCCTTCTCCGTCTGTTATGGCGGCAACCTGCAAAAACAACCATTCTTAGTAGAATCTGTGCCTTTAATATATTTGTGATGTTTTGCTGTAAACTAACATAAATGCAATGAATAATGCTTGAATGCAGCAGAAATATGGGTTAAAAGGAGTGTAAATAATAGAACTTTTACACACTCAACACACCCCCAAACTCAAGTTTTTGCTTGCCCTCAAGCAACTAAGACCTAAAAGAAAAATGAAATATTTTTGTTTTGGCTTTCAAACAGTGAACTTTCTCTTACCCGTCGTTCGTTCCCTGTGATGACAGCAACCTGTCGGATAATTTAGGATCTGTCCGGAATCTCACTATAGTCCTCGTGCAGTGAGTGCATGCTTGTGAACAGTTATATGCCAAGACTCTCTTAGTTTCACTAGAATATTCAACTCTTATCTTGAATTTTTATGCCAAAGTTTATCTTTTTGAAGGCACATTTTCATGCTTCTTTGATTTTTTTTGTTTTGACTCGATTTCTCTAAAGTTTTACTAGAGCCAGTTTTAGGCACCTCTAGTTAGCTTCCTAGAGCCAGTTTCGGGCACCTCTAGGATATTTGAGTCTCTTTTGCTAAACTTCTTTCCTAAAGCCAGTGTTAGGCACCTCTAGGGGCTATTCAAGTGCTAATCTTCCTATTCTAGTTTGGCTAAAAAAAGTCTAAGCAGTATAACAGTCACAATGGTGTTTAAGTTTTCAGAACTATAGAAAGGCTCTAAACTTCTCCTTAAACTATCCTAAAGATGCTGCCACGACAGAGCTGTCACGACAGGCAAGTTCAATTCACAGTTTTAAGCCAAAATTTTCAGTTTTTCAGATTTTTTTTTCAAGAGAAAAATAACTAAGTAAAAGACACAACAATTAACTAAGATGTACTCGGACTCCATTAATATGGAGGGTTTCCACCCCCAAACTCGAGGGTTGCATTGCCCTCAATGCAAATGACAAAATATAAATGAAAACATATGAAGGCAGTACATCACAAAATATATAAATAGCAGGCAACAATAAGAAAATAAGAAACTTAAAATTTAAGCACTGTCTTCACTACTGCTGCTGAGGCGGATTTGGCGGTGGATTCTGGTTCTTGGGGCGGGCTGGGGTGGTTGCTGTACAACCTGAATGTCAGAGCTGCTGCCGCTGCAGTCACTGCTGCTGCTGGCATTTGGCAGAGTTTTCTTGTTTTTCATTCTTTTCTGCCTCTTTACCGGTGTAAATTCTTTCGACAGGTTCCTCTGAATAGAGGGTTCAGCGTCGCTGTCTGCCCAGACTGTTGAGGAAGAGAACCCAGCAACAAAGGCAGCAAGGTCATCCGAGGGCACCGGTCGCTTTGTTCCTCGAGCGGATGTTTCGGCTTGGGGGCTGCCGGCAGTCGTCGGGGCAGGTGATGGTATGGAGGCAGCAGATGGTGTTTGTGGTGTAGCAGCAGGTGTAGGTGTGTGGGCAGGGGTGGGGACAGTGAAGTAGTGGGCAAAGAAGGTGGGAAAGACAACATCAGGGAAATTTAAAGTATTGTGAATAAAATTTACCGTGGATGCGGCAAAGTCCTTGATGAATGTCATGAGGCCCAACTGTCTGTCCTCCATCCTTTGAATGACAGCTAGGATCTGATTGGAGGGGTCTGTCGGAGCAGCTGCTGCGGTGGCAGGTTCAGGATTTGGCTGCTCTAATGATTCAGCTGGGGCAGCAGAGGGGTTGAAAGATGAGAGAGGGGTTGCCACTGTCAGCTCCATGAGGCTGATGATATTCTTTTCCGTCCAACCCCTTCCTTTCACTATGGAATCGGTGTCGGCTTTCGGCACATCATAACAGCGGCAGAGGGACGTGATGAGGTAGGGGAGGCAAAAGAGGTCCGTCGGTCTATGGCCACTTTCCAAAATACTCTCTCGCATATAAATTCCCATATTAATGGGTCGTTCATTTAGAATAGAGTGTATTAAGGCTAACCTCTGCTGGTCAACGGTGGTGTGATGCGACGATGGCATGATCTTCTTTTTGATGAAGGCGTTCCAAAGTTTTGCCTCCGGCAGCAGCTGCCCCCTCTTCACTGTGTGAGGATTTTTTTGGCTTATGTTCCATTCAGTCCCTTCTTCCGTCAGTTCTGCCATGACGACGTCATAGGCAACATCATCCAAAGTGTCAAGGAACTGCTGGTGAGCATCATCGTTGGGGCCTAGGTAGAGGCCATACAAAGAGTTGATGCGCTCGGCTGTGAACTGCACTTCTTTCCCTCAGACAGTCACTGCTGTCGCCATATTGCTGCTGATGGCAGCATAAAATTCCCTCACCAGCGTCTCGTTCATCTCTGCTGGTTGCTCCGCAAATGATTCCTATAAAAGAGCTCTAATCATCCTTGCGATGAAAGGCTTGAGGCCTAGATTAATTACCTTTGGAGTGTAAATGAAGCCTCGTTCTTCCCACATATCTCTGGTTGCAAAGGACTGTGGGGGAGTTGCTGCCGGTGAGGAAGTAGAAGCAGCACTGCGGCGGGTTCTTCTGGAAGACATGTTAGTGCAAGGGTTGTGAAAAGTAAACGAAAGCAAATGAAAACTAAAGGGGGAGAGCAAGTAAGAAAGGCAGAAGTGAATGAAAATGAAAATGAAAATGAAACGGGGTTTTATAGAAGAGGAATTGCTGCCCGTTGAAGCTGTAACGGCAGGCGTGAATAACGGGGCGACTGTTGAGCTTTAGCGTGTCTGACGCGTCTGACACGCGTTTCTGCATCTGTTACGCGTCTGTCACACGTTTCCGCGTCTGTCGTGACAGCATGGTGACAGCTTGTCTTTTTCGTGTCTACCGCGGCAGCTGGAACGACAGGCTTCAATATTGGGCTTTGTTGGGCTGATGGATGGATGATGGGCTGGATTCACTTCTCCTGTTCTTCTTGACTCCTTTTTTTCCTAATAAACATAAAACATTTTCGAATAAAATAAACCTTATTTCCTAAATAATAAATAATAAAAATAAATAAAAATAAAATTTAGGTTAAATTAGGGCTGCTAGGTGGGGCATCTCCTAAGGTAACCACTTTCTGCATTCTTGGGGCTTCAGTCCCCTGATAATGCTTGAGGCGCTGTCCGTTGACTTTGAATTGGTGCCCGTCTTTTAATGATTGGATTGTGATGGCACCATGGGGAAAAACTTGTACGACTTGGAATGGGCCCGACCATCTAGATTTCAGTTTTCCTAGGAAAAGTTTCAGTCTAGAATTGAACAACAATACAAGCTACCCTGGGCAGAACTGTCGTGGCAGCAACTTCCTGTCATGCCACCTCTTAGTTTTCTCCTTGTAGATTCTTGCATTGTCGTAGGCCATTGTCCGTATTTCTTCAATCTCGTTCAGATCTAACAGCCTTTTCTGTCCTGCCTTGTCCAAGTCCATATTCACTGCCTTGATCGCCCAATATGCTATGTGCTCTATCTCGACAGGAAGATGACAGGTTTTTCCATAAATCAATCGGTATGGAGACATGCCCAATGGAGTCTTAAAAGCTGTCCTGTATGCCCATAACGCATCATTGAGGAGTAAAGACCAATCTTTCCTAGTTGGCTTAACCATCTTCTCAAGAATGTTCTTAACTTCCCTATTGGATATCTCAGCTTGTCCATTGGTCTGTGGGTGATATGCTGTCGCGATCCGATGCTTGACACCATATTTCTTCAAGGCGGCAGCAATAACCCTATTGTCGAAATGTCTCCCTTCATCACTGATAATCGCCTTAGGGATGCCAAACCTAGAAAAAATGTTTTTGTGTAAAAACCTTTGGACTGTCTTGGCATCATTCCTTTGAGTGGCGATAGCTTCAACCCACTTAGAGACATAATCCACTGCTAGGAGGATGTATAGATTTCCACATGAAGATGGAAAAGGTCCCATAAATTCAATCCGCCAAACGTCGAAGATTTCAACCTCTAGAATGTTCTGCAGCGGCATCTCGTTTCTCCTTGAGATGTTTCCTGTCCTTTGGCACCTGTCACAACTCTTGTAGAAGATTTGTGCATCTTTATACAGTGACGGCCAATAAAACCTTGACTGCAGCACCTTGGCAGCAGTTTTGTTGCCTTCTAAGTGACCTCCATACTGTGAAGCATGGCAGTGATGCAGAATGTCTTCTTGCTCTTCTTGTGGTACACACCTCCTTATAACCTGATCTGCACATAGTTTGAAAATAAGAGGTTCGTCCCAATAATAATGCTTAACATCATTTTGGAACCTCTTTCTGGCTTGGTAATTAAGACCAGAAGAAATTATTCAGCTAACTATAAAATTAACGAAATCAGCATACCAGGGGAGTTCAGAAGACTTACCTGCCGCCATAGCTGTCGCGGCAGTGATTGCGGCAGCAAACAGCTGCTCGTCTGGGAAGGTCTCCAGTATGTTTGTCTCATCTGTTGGTAGACTTTGTCCCTTCTCCAACCTTGACAAGTGATCCGCCACTTGATTTTCTGTCCCTTTTTTGTCCTTGATTTCAAGGTCGAATTCTTGCAATAGCAGGATCCACCATATCAATCGAGGCTTTGCATCCTTTTTCGCGAACAAATACTTCAGGGCAGAATGGTCTGTGTGCACTATTACCTTCGTTCCAAGTATGTAAGAACGGAACTTGTCAATGGAGAATACCACAACTAATAACTCCTTTTCTGTGGTGGTGTAGTTTAATTGGGCGTCATTCAATGTCTTACTAGCATAATATATGACATGAAATAACTTGTCTCTCCGCTGCCCAAGTGCTGCCCCGACAACATAATCACTAGCATCACACATAATCTCAAATGGCTGTGTCCAGTCTGGTGGCTGTACTATTGGGGATGTTACCAGTTTTCCCTTCAGAACCTTGAATGCTTCAGTACATTCATCATTAAAGTCAAAGGGTAGGTTCTGCTCCAACAGATGGCATAGGGGCTTGGTGATTTTTGAGAAATTTGCAATGAATCTCCGATAAAAACCAGCATGTCCCAAGAAACTTCTAATACCCTTGACTGTGGTCGGCGGCGGCAGCTTTTCAATCACTTCAATCTTAGCCCTGTCGACTTCTATCCCACGACAGCTAATCTTATGGCCAAGGACTATCCCTTCATCCACCATAAAGTGGCATTTTTCCCAATTTAAAACTAGGTTTGCTTTTTCACATCTTTCAAGTACCTTTTTTAGATTGCCGAGGCAACTCTCAAAATCGTCTCCAAAGAATGAAAAATCATCCATAAAGATTTCAAGGAAGTCCTCCACCATATCGGAGAATATGGCCATCAT
Organism: Hibiscus tridactylites; assembly: GCA_958450335.1. Classification (NCBI taxonomy): domain Eukaryota; kingdom Viridiplantae; phylum Streptophyta; class Magnoliopsida; order Malvales; family Malvaceae; genus Hibiscus; species Hibiscus tridactylites. Next base: position 10,916,336 of record OY288286.1, read on the forward strand.
GCACCTTTGGAAAGTGGCGGGTGCATTGCATAGTCCAAACGACATTCTCCTAAAAGCATGCGTTCCGTAGGGGCATGTGAAAGTCGTCTTTTCTTAATTGTAACCCCCTAAACCCAGCCCAGAAGAAATGGGTCGGATCTAGGAAGTATCAGTTGAAAACTTGTCCTTTAAGAAACAATTGAGGTTAAAATATTTTGTAATTCAAAAGAATCGATTAAATAAGTAAAACTCAACAAATATTCCGATTAAAATAAAACTTAATCTTTTGAACGATGTTCCGATAATTAATTAAAATTCTGAAAATAACTTCATAGATGCATGCATTTAATAAAGCCCAAATTAAAAACAGTAAACAGTCCCAACGTCCAAATTACAAAAATGTTCCAAAATATTTCAAAACAGTAGTCTGAAGTAATTAAAAGAGAGTTCATACTGAATTATAAAATATCCGAGTAAAATGCGAGAAGCTCCTAGTACCGAGTCGCCTAAAAGAGTCTGAGATATCTGAAAAAGTAAAAACTAAAGGGTGTAAGCTAAAGAGCTTAGTGTGTCTCTAAAGTGCAACGAAAACAAACCAAACAAACAAAACAGTATTTTATATACTTTTCTGAAAACACAATAAAACTGAATCATGATGATATGATGTCTGATGCACATGAATCATAGTACCCATCTCCGATTCACTGAAAAGTAAGGTTCCTAGAACCTACTTTCTCCATGTCACCATCCGAAGTGGAACTCAGCCCGAATAGTGAAACCACTAATCCGAAGCGGAATTCAACCCGAAGGTTGAAACCACTAATTCGAAGCGGAATTCAGCCCGAAGGTTGAAACCACTGATCTGAAGCAGAATTCAGCCCGAAGGCTGAAACCACTGAACTTCCCCGAACAAATCTCAAACCATATACCCACAATGATATGATACAGATTTTAAAATCCGAGTCTCATCCGAAACTTAAAAATTCAAGTTGCACAATACTTTAAATTCGATGTTTTACGTTTCCGAAAATCTGATATTTCACTTAAATCACAGTATGACATGTTATGCATGATGTCTGAAATATTCACCCAATCACAACAGAGTATGCACACAAAATGTACAAAATATTTACTTATAGTAATACCAGAAAAGCACATAAAACTTTAAGCACAGAAAGAAACACACAAGTTTATAAATCAGGAAGAGACACACCTTTAAGTAACAAAAGCTCTAATGCCGAGAAAAGCGCATCTTACGCTCAGATCTAGCTGAATCAGGACCTACAAAGGTATGAATACTATATTAGTATTTATTACTAACACTAAGCCACCAACTAAGAACATTAAGAACTAAACTAAAGATATACTCACGTGAAGATCTCGGAGAACGTGTACGGTCGGTCTGTGCAACTGGAGGTAACTCATCGACCTCGAAGACGTAATCGCCTGAACACATGAATATTCTGAATCAGATTCTGAAACCATAACTTATCAAATTTTATGAATAATTTACTGAAATTAGCAGAACGGAGCTTTCGGATTTGAATTTGACAAAACGGACAGCAGATACGGATTCAGGACGTCAAAAAAGGTCAAGAGGAACGTTTCCCGAAAAAGTCAACTATTGGTCAACTCTGGTCAAAATCAAAGTCAAACTGGTTAAAGTAACTCTAACGATCAAAGTCAACGGGTCCACGTTCCAAGGTCAATGGTCAACTCTGGTCAAACTAGTCAAATGAGTCGGTCAAAGGTCAAAAGTCAACTGTAAAGTCAAACAAGTCAAGGTCACAAGTCAACAGTTCGGTTCAAAATTTATGGTTCGGTTCGGTCCAAGGTTCACTGATCTGATTCGGTTCTGGAATGGTTCAATTCATAAGACCGGTTCAGGTCTGTCGTTTCAGTTTACCGGTTTGGGTTACTCATAGATCAGGGCTCACATAACACTTATTCACATGGGCCTTACCATCCAACTAACTTCAAAAACCCACAACTCATACTCACACCACAACCATCCACACGGGCCAATCACCAAGCCCAAACCACATACCCACACTTGGCTCCACCGACAACACCTAACTCACCCAGCCCAACAACTAATATTTGCAATCAAATCTAGGGTTTCCAGAACCCTTTGACGGCGCCAACGTCAACAACACAGCAACAACAGCGGTGCAACAATCCACGGTGGTGGTAGATCAACAAGGGTGGCGATGGCTCACCAGCGGCGCGACAACTACGATGACGACGACACAAATCAGCAGCGACGACGGCGGTAGTACCTTTGATAACACAAAAATAATCATTTTCGGCCAAACAACATAACCAAATTCATCACTCCACACTACATATCAAAACTCACAACCAAACAATCTGACGTAAAACCACTAGAGAAGAGCTTACCCAAATCCGACGAACGGTGGAGAGGCACAAATGAGAACGGATGGCGACACAAAGAGAACTCGAGGGTTGGGGTTTGCTTGCGACCCAAAAATGATTCTGACGATGGTGGTGCGGATGGCAGAGGCGGATGGAGCAGGGGAAACCGAACGGTTTTTCTACCGTTACTAACACAAGACGGCCGATGACGGGGGAACCGAGGCCTGGGCTTTGGTCGCGAAGAGAAAACGAGCAACCCTGTGGTCTTAGATCGGCGGTCGGACGACGAGAGAGGCTTGGCCGGAGCTTCGTCGGAGATGGATGAAAAAGATGATATCAGGATAGGGGAAAAAGATGAGAGGCGGCTGCTGATATGCTTTTAGGAAAAGAATAGATATTTAGGGCTAAAAAATGGATTATAAACTCTGTTCAAAGGGTAAAACGCATTGGAATGGTCTCCCAATATTCCTCTTATTACACAACAGTCACAAGAGTTCTCATTTATTCATTTTAGCCACTTAAATATGATTTATAACCAAATAAATCCATTAATTGAAATTAGGATTTCATTAAAGAAATTCCCAAATTAATTTAAGGTTTTAACTTGATTCCCCAAATTCTAGGGTTCCGAATTGGGGATTTCAAACTTAGGGATTTTTCAAATTAGGGAAATTTTGGGGTGTTACATTGATCCTCTGGTGCGATAGCAATTTGATTATAACCTGAATAACCATCAAGAAAACAATAGTAAGATTTACCCGCTAATCTATCAAGCATTTGATCAATAAAGGGTAAAGGAAAGTGGTCCTTTCGGGTAGCTTTGTTAAGCTTCTGATAGTCCATACAAACCCTCCAACCGGTCACAGTCCTGGTTGGGATTAACTTATTGTTTTCGTTGGTCACCACGGTCATTCCTCCTTTCTTGGGAACGCATTGCACCGGGCTCACCCATTTGCTGTCGGAGATGGCGTAAATAATACCAGCATCTAACCATTTGATTATCTCTTTACGCACCACCTCTTTCATCGCATGGTTTAGCCGCCTTTGGGCATCTATAGTCGGCTTATGATCTTCCTCTAAAAGGATTTTGTGCATGCATAACGCCGGACTAATGCCTTGAATATCAGCGATCGTCCATCCAATTGCCTTTTTGTGCTGCCGCAGCATCCCTATTAGCTGCCGTTCATGTTCCTGTGGTAGCTTAGAAGAGATGATTACGGGCAACATATCATTTGAACCAAGAAAAGCATATTTTAGCTGCCCTGGCAGGGGCTTCAGTTCTAAGGCAGGTGGTTCAACAGTAGATGACTTTTGAATTGCATGGTTATCCGAAGTATAATTTAAAGGTTCGAATAACTTACCTGGACGATTGCCTAACTAGTTTACCTCCTCTTGATCTTTAGTATCTGATGTATCAGATTCAGAGGAGTTGCTGTCGTCGGTGCTGTCGTGACAGTCCTGTAAGTGGCTGTCGCAGCAGTGCCCAATTTTGATGTCGTGACAGCCCGACCTGATGCACGGTTGATCAAGGGTAACTTCAGTGATAGCCTTGCATTCCTCGTCTGCATCAGCATGCTTTATCGCTTGGAGAACATTCAGCTTAATCTCTTGATCATTCACTCTCATGGTGAGTTCTCCTTTCTCCACATCAATCGGTGATCTTCTCGTGGCTAAGAAGGGTCGCCCAAGGATGATTGGTGCGTTTTCATCTGCTTCACAATCTAAAACAAGAAAGTCAGCAGGAAAAATAAATTTATCCACTCTTGCCAGAATATCTTCAATTTTTCCTTCCGGATGAACATAAGATCGGTCTGCCAGCTGCAGAGTTACTGTCGTGGGCCGCGCCTTTCCAATACCTAATTTCTGAAAAACAGATTTTGGCATTAAATTAACACTAGCACCAAGATAACAAAGTGCCTTACCCACATATTTATTTCCGATTACACAAGGTATGATGAAGCTCCCCAGATCCTTCTTTTTCTGGGGTGGCTGCCGATGAAGAATACTCATGCAACCTTCTGTCATCTTTACCGTTTCAAATTCCCCAAGTTTAGATTTCTTTGACATGACATCCTTGAGAAATTTGGCATAACCGGGCATCTCCCTAACGGCATCTAACAGCGGAATATTAATATGAACCTGCTTAAAAATATCATAAATCTTTTTGAGTTGAGATTCTTGCTTAGCTTGCTGTATCCGTTGAGGAAAAGGAGGTGGGAGACGATAATCAGCAATACGCCCTTCCCACTACATATGAATCTGAGGAGGTTTAGGTTCATCAATTTTCTCCTCTGTCGCTTCTACTGTCGTGACAGGCTCATCGGCAGCAGTCTGTTTGTTACTTGTCGGGGCAGTTTCCTCGGCAGGTTTATCCAAGGCAGGTTTTCTTACTGTTTCAGCTTCCTTTTCCGGCCCTAATAATTTCTTCCCACTCCTAGTAGTAATGGCCTTACATTGCTCATGTGTGGGCTGCCTAGCATTCTCAGTATTACTAGGAAATCCCCCAGTCTGCCTCGGCTTAATATGTTGGGAAACCTGACCCATTTGTGTCTCCAAAGATTTCAGAGTAGCTTCTTGATTCGTCATCCGCATCTCTGTTTTATCCATGAATGTCTCTGTTTTTCTTATCAAACTGATTCATATTCTCAATATAAGTACTTGTCTGAGACATAAAAGTGGTCAGAGTCTGTTCCAGTATACTGCTCGTGGCAGCTGGTTGCTGCTGTTGCTGCTGCGGCGGCAGTTGTTGTCGCGTCAGCAATCTAGGTCCTCCCTGATTCTGATTGTGTGCTTGAGGATTCAGGGCATTATTAGGATTACTCCAATAAAATTTGGGATCCTTTCTCCAATTGGGATTATAGTTGTTGGAATTGTAATTCGGCTTGTAATTTCCAACATATTTTCCCTCTTCTAACTGTATCGGGCATTCATCCAAACTATGATTTCCCTCACAGATTTCACATACCTCCTCAACAGCAAATCCATGTTGTGCATCATCATTCAATAACCTTTTCATTGCTTTAGTAAGGAATGCTACCTGTGATTTCATCGTGCTGTCGGCCTCATAATCCTTGACAGCTAGTACTCGTTTACCCCCTATTCTTGCTGTCGGAAACTGCTCCTCATTCTTGGCCAGATTTTTCAATACTTGCATTGCCTCGTCCGGGTCTTTATCCAATAATAGTCCGTTTGCTGCTGAATCAATTTGAATACGAGTTTGTAAGTTGGCAGCATTATAAAACTTAGTTACCTGATTCCAGACGGGGAATCCATGCATTGGGCAGTTCCGTAGAAGAGTAGTAAATCTGTCCCAAGCCTCGTGCATCGGCTCGTCATCTTCCTGTTGAAAAGTAGCAATTTCATTACGTAATCGCTCAGATAAATTGCGAAGGATTAAAACGAGATAAAAATTCACGAGATAAATCTGCCCAAGTTCTAATTGAACCCGGCGTAAGTTTATTCCACCAAGTCTTTGCTCTGTCCCTCAATGAATGAGGAAATAACTGAAGCCTCAGTATCTCCGGATTAACTCCTGGCAGTCTAAACGAACCACATATCTCCTGGAACGTTTTTAGATGCTCCCTAGCATCCTCTGTAACAGCACCACTGAATTGACCGGCATTGTTGATCATACTAAACATAACAAGTTTCAGCTCGAAGTTGTCAAAATCTATATCCGGCAGCATGGTTTCCAGTTCTACATGATCGTTCAACATGTAGTCACGACAGGACCGTCGTCCGGCAGCGGCGGGCGGGTCGCCGACAGGCGGGTCGTTTCCATTGTGGGCCATCTTCTCTAGCTGTTCTTCAAGGTACTCATTCCTAGCTAGTATGTGACGAAGTTGTTTCTTGAGGTTGAATGATCGTTCGATTTCCGGATCTAATTGATACTTAGGATCTTTACCTCGATTCGATCTGCGCATAAACAAGTAACCTTGTGAAAAGCAAGAGTTGAATGCACCAAAGAAAAACAGAAAAATAAAAATAAAAATAAAAAATAAAAACGAAAAGTGCAATAAAAGAAAAGGTAGAGTTATGTTGCCAATCCCCGGCAACGGCGCCAAAAACTTGTTGCGTGTAAAATAGTCTATCGCAATGGTAGTGCAAGTATACACGAAGCAAGTAATAAGGTGATACGAAATATCGGATATCGTCTCCATAGGGATTGGGCTAATAGCTTCACCTTAATTCGTTACACGAAAGTAAATAAAATATTTGAGAAGTTGTCACGAAAATAATAGAGTAAACACAAATAAAAGAGTAAAAATATCAAGATAGAGAGAATGGGCTGGTATTGAATTGCTCAGTAGTGCAGGTATTGCAGAGTTTAGGAAATCCAGTTCTGTCGTCGTCACTCGTCGCGGCAGCACCTGTCACGGCGGCAGTCCGTTGATTATCGCGGCAGCAAACACTCAACTCAGTACTTTCAAGTTTGGCAAGAATCCCAGATCTGCCTTGGCATATCCCTAGGTCCAATTCTGTCGACGATCACGTCTTGATGATACCTCCCGGCGTGAATCGAAGGATGAACACCGATGTGTATGAATTCTTCTTTAGCCACTTAACCTCGCCCTATCCCTAGGAACGAGATAGTTCAACTATAAACTAGAGAACTTGCTCTTATTTCTTTCGTATACTTAACTCTCCCGATGCTAAGTAAATAGATAACCTCACAATGCTCTCCCGATGCTCTTGCAAGATATTAATAACCAAAATAAGAGAACTTGAAGTTTACTTTATTGAACTGAAAATTCCTAAAACAAAACAACCCTTGCAACTACTTTACAAATCAACCCGTGGCCCTAGGGAGAATTTAGAACATGTCGGCGGCGGGAAAACGGCTAGGGTTTTAGTTATCGGTTATGGGGTATTCGATGTGCCCTAGGTTAAAATACATGCCCTTATATAAGCTTTGGGCTCAAGTTATCTAATTTAACAAGGATTACAACTTTAATTAAAAGTATGATTCTAATAAAGACTAATCTTCAAGGAATCTATTTTTCAGCCGTCTTCCTTGTTTCTTGGGATTTTCTCTCCTTTAGCTTTGGGCTTGACATATCTTTTGATCTGGGGCTTGGAAAAATATAAGGTTTTCACACGACAGAGGAGCTGAATTTTCTCTATCTATCGAGGTCCATTTTGCTTTTTCTCCACAAAATTGATGTCGTCCTCTGCTGTCACGGCAGCACCATGGCAGCATCGTCCTCTTTGTCTGCTTGTCCAGCTTAGCTCTTCTGCTTTTCTGCCCAGCGCCTGTCTTCTCCGTCTGCTACGGCGGCAACCTGCAAAAACAGCCATTCTTAGTAGAATTTGTGCCTTTAATATATTTGTGATGTTTTGCTGTAAACTAACCTAAATGGAATGAATAATGCTTGAATGCAGCAGAAATATGGGTTAAAAAGGGTGTAAATAATAGAACTTTTACATACTCAACAGTCCCCTTTTTAGTTTAGTTTTAGTTTGATTCATTTTAGTCCCAATTTTTATTCTTTAGTTTTTATATGATTAATTTTAGTCCCAATTTTAATTTAATATGATTAATTATAGTTTTAATTTGATCATTTTAGTCCCTAAAATTAATTTAATTCAATTTAGTCACAATTACTTTTAAATTTGATCCAATAATTAACTGCCCATTTGGCATTTGCCGCCCAATTTTTTTTGCTTAGTGATTAATTACCTTTTAGGTTCTCACTCGTTTAAATTTTTTTCATTTTAGTCCTAACATTCACTTTTAAATTTTAGTTCAATTCAATTCAGTCACAACTATATATATATATATATATTGATAGAGAGAGAGAGAGAGTAAGGATAACTTACATAATGTAAAACTCTTTAAGTTTTACACGTTTTCTGGATCGTTAGATGGAGGGAATGAATGACTCAGATTAACTCCTTACTCTTTTTTTCCAAGTGATAATCTTTACATATTTACTGTTAATCTCATCCATTCATTTCACTCATCCAGCGGTCCAAAAAACGTGTAAAACTTAAAGAGTTTTACACTGTGTAAACGGATCCTATCTCATATATATATATATATATATATATATATTAAATTGTAACATATTCCAGCATCCTAAGGGATATTTTGGTTCATAATAATCCCAAAAAAATTATTTTATCTAAAATTTACCCACAATCACCAGACCGAAGGCTATTTGTACATGTAAAACTTAACTTGAACTTCAACCGAAACCGATATTACCTGACCTGAATTTTATCCATCAACAACGTGACCCGGCCTAAAGTCCATTCGAACCTGAATTAACCCATTAATTAACTGATTTGGACCCAAACCATTTTGGCCTTAACTAAAACTTACTCAACCTGAAATTAACCCAACCCAAACCCGAACTCAATCTGATTTGAAATCAACTTGACAATGACCCGAATCTGAGTCGACTCGAACCCGACCTGATCTGAGTCGAACCATTAAATTGACCTGACATAACACATATCCGATTTAACCTAACATGACTTGAAACTTGAACGATTACTTGATTACAGATCCCTACCTCATATGCTCTAATAGTTAAATTTATAGCTCTTGTTTGGTAATGAACGGGTAGATCATTGCATTATATTAATTAATATTTGATTATATTAGTTGATTTAACCAGTTGATTACATAATGATTGTAACTAATAGTCGATAATTATTTACTTATTTGTAGAAACACTTATATATGCTTTATCCACTAAAATTTGTAGCTCTTGTTTGACAATTAGTGGGATAACATATTATATTAACTAATAGTAGATTGCATTAGTTAATTTGACTGTTACATTAAATGATTGTATAAAAATTTTAATAAAATTAACTGATAATCGATAATTATTTGTTTAAACAAGTAATATTTTGTATCTATATATGTATTAGATTATGAAAATAATTAGTTTTCTATATAACATTATTAAACGTATTTGAAGGATATATATATTAATTTCTTATTTTTAAAATTATTTTTAATATAATTTAATTATGGGTGAACTACACTAAATATCACTGAGCTTTAGGGGTGTATCATTTATACCAATAAACTTTCAATTTGTTCAAATGTAGCACCAAACATTCATTTTGCTTCAACTATACCACTAGATTGTTAAGTACTTAACGAGGCGGTGATCTGACTGACAACGACCCATGTGGATGTTGGACCAAAAAGACTTCATTTTGTTTTGATGCGGTTGTTTTGATGCCTAAAATGGTCCAAAATTACGTCGTTTTGTTAGATTTCATTTATAATATAAATACATTATTTTTAAAAAACCCTAAACCCTAAATTTATATATTAGTACAGTTGATCGTCACTTCTCTTTCCACCACTTTCTTCATTGGACCCTACAATTGGTTGTCCTATTTCTCATTGTCAAAAATAACATACTAATAGAACACTGAACACGAAAGTTTTAGTCAAACGAGCTACAAACGGTGTATGGACGAACAACAAATGATATCAGCAATAAAATATATATATATTTATAAAATTATATTATAAATATTATAAAATATAATATATTTATAAAATTATATTATTAACAAATAAAATTAATCTCAACCGTAATTAAACATAAATATGAGTTATTATAAAATTATAGCAAGTTCTTATTTTAGCTCATTGCTTAGATGCTTAGCTTTGTTTCTTGGTGTCTTTGGTTCAAGCCTTTTAAAGAGCATTAATCATTATTTTTCTAAAATTTCTACCAAAACGACATTTTGGTGCAACATCCATGTGGATCATCATCAATGATGTTACCTTTTCGGGATGTAATGGTCTAGTGACATGATTCAAGTAAAATGAAAGTTTAATATTATAATTGAATAAATTGAAAGTTTAGTGATATAAACGATATGCCGTCTAAAATTTAGTGGTATCTGGTGTACTAATTTTTCTAATTGATCTTTGCATTGAATTTGTTGTTTTCATTGGCTTTTAAATGTCACGTCTAAGAAGAGGCGGTGTCATTAATCCTACATCAGAAAGGAAAAGGGAGGTATTGGGATATATAAACGGTGGCGCGGCACATCCTATCAGACATGTCTTTTGGGAAGAGGGTAATGGCCCCGTGACAAGTGGTATCAGAACAACCCTTTGACTGTCTGATTTCACGCCGAGCGCCCGTGAGCAGGGTAGGCAGAGTGGACAACCGTGACAATTGGCCAATCACGAGAGCGAAAACTAGTGACGAGGGCGTCACAAGTTTGAGTGAGGGAGAATGTCACGTCTAAGAAGAGGCGGGGTCATTAATCCCACATTAGAAAGAAAAATGGAGGTCTTAGAATATATAAACGGTGGCATTGCACATCCTATCAGAGGGTAATGACCCCGTGACAAGAACCTGCATCCGACTGAAAGGGACTCGAAACCGAGACCGACCTAGCAAATTACCTGATATTACCCGAGATCCGATTTTACCCAACTTGTTTTGAACCCGACTTATTTTTAACTTGAACTGATATTGATATAACTTGGTATTTACTAGACATGTTATTGAGGAAGTCTATGATTTGATGAATTTTATGGGTAAACTATACTAATGACCACCGAACTATGGGGTTGGTGTCGATTTGACCACTATATTTTCAATTGTGTTAACTATACCACATAACTATTTAATTGGTTCCAATGTAACCACATGCGGTTAAAAAAATGAAAACGTTGACGGGACTGTTAAAATAATTGGTATAATTACAAATTTGGTCTCCTTTATCTATACAATCTATCAATTTGATCTAAATTTTAATCTAATAAAAATTTATTTATTTTAATTAGGTGGTGACACATTGACACCACCTTGGGAGATTTTAATTATTTTTATTTAAAACCAAGGAACCACCATTGGTAGGAATCGAACCTAAGACCGAGTTTGCCACAGAGCCAAGCATATACTTGTGACAAGCAATACTAATAATATATGGAGAAAGAAAAAAAAACAATATACTCACCCTTGGTTGAATTCGAACCTAGGAATCCTTAAGGGTTGAGGTATGGGTTTGCCATTAGGCCAAATAAGCATTTTTGATATGAAATACTAACTATAATATATATCTTATTTGATTGTAATTTAGTTTGGAATATTATATATATAATAATATTAAAATAATCAAAATTTAAAATTTTAAAAGAAAAACAAACATAAAATATTAAAAAATAATTTTTAATTTTTAATTATTTTAACATAATTATATATTTAATATTCCAAATTAAGTTTTCCTTGAATTAATTTTTAACTTAATTTTGATTATATTAATATTCCAAACTAAATTACAATCGAATAAGATATATATTATAGTTAGTATTTCATATCAAAAATACTTATTTGGCCTAGTGGCAAACCTATGCCTCAACCCTTAAGGATTTCCAAGTCTGAATCCTACCAAGGGTGAGCACACACGCACACACAGTATGTATGTATGTATAAATGTAGAAACCCTAAACCCTAATCCATATATGTATATACATATGTATATAATATGTAAGTTAGTATGTATGTATGTCATATACATACATACTAAAACTTACATTCTAAACCTTAAATCCTAATACACAAATATATATATATATATATATATATATATATATATATATATATATATATATATATATATATGATATGTTTGTTCATTTCTAGTGCCAATTTTTTTTTAATGTGATTCCATGAAAGGCGTTAAATAATTAACTCGAAATAAATATCGACTACTTGTACAATTGTACCGAACTAAAAAATAATACGAATTCAAAACCTGAATTAACCTTACCTGAAATGAAACCGACCTGAAATGAGCTCGACCTGAAGTCTACCCGAGCCCGAATTAACCTGCCAATTACCTGGTTCAGACCCGATCTGTTTGAACCCGACTTGAAATAAACTCGACCTGAAATGGACTCGAACTGAAATGGACCTGACCTGCAATGGACCCGACCTGCTACTGACCTGCACCCGACCCGAGTTGAGTCAAAAAAATTTTTAACCTGAATTGACCTGTATTTAATTTGACCCGACCTGACAGGACCCGACCTGAAACCCATCCGATTATCTATTTTTACAACACTAATTGGCTTTAATACTCGCCTAATGTGTGAATTCACTTTAGTTGAAATTGATTTTCCTAATATGTTACCCTATCTTTGCATTGAATTTGTTGTTTCAATTGACTTTAATACTTGTCTAATTTATGAATTGACCTTTAGTTGGAATTAATTTAGCTTAATTAAATCTTTAGTTATGGTTAATACATAAATTTGTTTTTTAATTGGTTTTACCTTGTATTGTAATTACAATTGAATTAAAATTTGATCATCAACTGTGAATTACATCTTGGTTCAAGTTTGTCTTGTTTTAAACTTCATTGTTTTATGCATTCGTATTTTAATTTTCGAGCATGTGTCATCATTTTTACATACATTCAGTGTCATAATTATTTTCGCATTAATAGTGTTATTAACCGTGTTTTTGAAGACCTTTTATAGAGACAACATAAATTCTCATATACCAATTTTTGGGCGCAACAAAGTTAATTTTACGACCTTCCTCACTAGTAATTTACTCCTGAATCCAATTATCAACTTGACGTTGACGGAAACCAATCTTATAGGTTGACGGTTGTATTCAACACGAAACAACCGATGATGACTCGAAACTTTTGACGAGCATTCAATGATTCAAACAATTTCGACCCGCACGAAAACGTCTTCCACAATGGCTAATAAAATTTGGAAAAGGTTGGAATGTGGGGACATCAGATATGTTATTCTGACACTGATTGTGAATTCCACTGTTAAGCTAAAGTGTTCAAATGTGTCACCCCTCAAAACCATATATAATATACCACCTCCACCTGTAAACCAGTTCCCATTAGCTTCAGAGAATTGAAACCATGAAAAACTGTGGTTTTTACCTAGCTTTTGCTAGGTGCCTTTGCTTATGTACTTGAAAAGTAAGCTCTACTATAATAAAAAAAAATCTGCTATAGGATCACAATATTCAACCAATGACTATAAAAAGACTAATAACAAGTAATCTTTAAAAAACAAGAGACAAAATGAGAATATCACTACAAAATTCAAGCTGTTGTAAAACCCGAATTTTAGATGTTGCAAGGTTCGGATGAAAAATTTGACCGTACATTGTTAAGAAGTTTAAAGTGTCTATCTGTTGTCCAAAAATTAGTTTAATCGAAGCATGGATAAACATCCGATCAAAGAGTTGATAAAAATGGCAAAGTTTGTCAAAATGGTTTTTCTCATTTGTTTTCTCTCGAACGTTTTAGCTCCCTCTCTTTGATTTTCAATCTACAGCGCACTAATTCATTCACTGCCTAACTCATGCAATAGCCAACTTAAAAGCTATTTGCCTAACACAAGAAAAAATGTAGCTGGTAACAAGCCGAACAAAATTAATGCAATAATTAGGGTGGATAAAACTCGACTCGAAAAAAATCGCATTATTTGATTTGACTCGATGTGAAAATAATCGATTTGTTTTGGCTCAACTTGTAATTTCATAAACTCGATTTGACTTGAAAATTTTCAAATAAAGTTTGAGTTATGAAATGAAAGTTCGAATAACATAAATCCGATATTCCATAAACATAATTCGAAATCATAGTCCATAAATCCATAAATCATAGTTCCGTAAAGCTGATGTTTCATAAATCATAGTTCCGTAAAACACATATGATTAAAGTTATTTCTTTATTTTTTTTATGGATTTAGATCTATACTGAGAGGGATGAGCGGAGAAAGGGAGAGTGGCCGCCGGCAAACTTGGACAATTTACGTGGGTAGGATATCGGAAACGTTGCACTGGAAAGGCTTATGGCAAGTGTTTGATAGGCATGGCGTGGTGCTCGACGCTTTCATCCCTCGGAAAAGGGCAAAGGATGGAGGGAGGTTTGGCTTTGTTAGGATGGCGAGTAGGGTAGATGCTGATCGGGCAATTGAGCGTCTAAACAATAAATGGATATATGGGTCTCACTTGATGGTGAGTATGGCAAGATTCGCGGATCATGGATCGTCCAAGAATCAAAGAACTAGGGGCTTGGGTGAGTCTGATCGGAAGAATAATGGGGATGAAAAGGGGCAATCGGAAAGAAACAGTGTGAATTCGAAGAGAATTCATATAACGACAAAGGTGATTAAAGGGAATGTGGATGCAGCTAAAGAGGATATCCTTCAACATTGTATGGTGGGTTGGTGTAATCGCCATTGGAGTTTGAAGGAATTAGCATCGATGATGAATATTCCGAATCACCAAGGATTGTCCATCCTGCGAATTGCTGGACCGACAATTTTGCTGATGTTCAAGGATGCGAAATCAAAGGCAGAGGTGCTGGCAAAGACGAGTTTTAGTGAGTGCTTTTCAAAGTTAGAACGTTGGGATCCGGGGATGACATTAAAGACTCGACGGGCATGGATTTCAGTCCGAGGAGTACCAATTCACGCCTGGTCACTTGAGACATTTGACAACATTGCGAAGACTTGGGGTTCGCTTGTTCGGATGGCGGAGAACACAACATCGCCGACATCGTTCGAATGCGGCTGGTTATTGATTGAGACGGACTCGATGGAATCCATCGATACTAGAATGGTGCTGGAAGTCGGGGGAAATTTGCACCCTATATTCGTCAAAGAGGTGACCATCTTTGGGCCTCTTGTGGATTGTGAATGCACAATGGCCAGTGATGCTAGTAGCGACGAGTCATCAGAGTGTAGTACGTCGGAGTATGTGCCGGAATCGAACATGGGAGATGAATATCAACATGAAATTTTTGAGGACATAGGAACAGGGCTGAAAGATTGGAGGTGCAATCAGCTCTGGAATGATGGTGAACGTGGGGACCAGGTTGTAGGTGATGACACACCGGCCGTCGCGCCTGGGTGTATTATATCGGTGCCGGTGCACGGTGGATTGATGTTGGGCGGCAGTGATGATGGGCAGGTGGGAGTTTCACCGGTATTAGGAGAGTGTGATAACCCAAAGAGTCCTAGAGATATAGAGTTCCAAAAAACTGGAACTGTAGAGGCCAATCCGATCAAACAACCTCCAGTGGTTGAACAAAACAAGCAGGTTGCTCTATCCGATACTCACAACCAGCAGGATGAAACGGTGACTGGAAATCGAGCAACGGACGTTTTGGTCTCTGTTCCAATTACGACAAACACTGTTGAACAAATTGGCTTGATCCCCATCCCTGTAGAAGAGCTGGGCGGTGAACAGGCAGCACGCCAAAGTGGTGAAGCAGACTCCGTTATTCCAATTTGGATTAATGGGGTGTTAAAGAAGACAAAATCGGTGAATGCATTGTCCGGGGTGGTGAAAAATCTGAAACAAGGAAGGGGTCGACCGAAGAAGAGCGGTGGTTGTGAATCCCAAATTATAGTTGCTGACGTTTCGATAACAGACTCGGATTTTCATCGTAGACAGCAAGTACTGTATTGTGAAGCTACAGCGACAGCGGCATTGGGTAATCTGGTGGGGGTGACATCTTTGGGTCGTGAGGAAGAAATCTTGCATGATTTGTCACGAGTGCTGCAAGACGGCATTCGAAATTTGTAACAATGCGACTAATGAGCTGGAACGTCAGGGGGTTGGGTTCGTTGTTGAAGCGAAGACGGGTGGCGGATGTAATTAGGAGGCAACGTTTTGATATGGTGTTGATGCAGGAATCGAAATTAGAGGAGCTGGTGCCGTCGGTTGTTGCTGGAATGTGGTACAGTGATGGTTTTGAGTTCTCATTTTCGCCATCCGTGGGGGCGTCGGGTGGTTTATTAGTGATTTGGGAAGGCGATCGCTTTGCGTTGGAATCGGTTGAGTTAGATAGGCATTTTATTATGCTTCATGGGCGATGGCAGCCGGAGGATATAGTGTGCTGTGTCATGGCGGTATATGTACCTTGCGATATATCGAAGCAGGAAGCTTCATGGCAACGGTTATTGACAGTGATCAAAGGTTTTTCGGGACCATGGTGTGTCGCGGGCGACTTTAATTCGGTGCTACGGCCGTTAGAGAGAGCAGGTTGTAGCACGATGTCGAGAGGTATGGTTTCTTTTGTTTCATTCGTGAATGCCGCAAGCTTGATAGATATACCGTTGCGAGGAAAACAATTTACTTGGTTTGATAGAGATAATCGAAAGAGCCGTATTGATAGATTTCTTGTCTCATCGAGGTGGTTGGATTGTTTTGCTAGGATAGAACAGTTGTCCTTGCCGAGAGGCATATCGGACCATGCTCCAATTTTGTTGATGTGTGATGATATTGACTGGGGGTCCTAGGCCTTTCCGATTTATTAATGTGTGGTTGGATGAGAGGCAGAATGTTAGTCGTATGGCTGAGGAATGGTGCCGGTTGACAGGAATGGGTGTTGGCAATTTCAACATCTCGGTTAAGCTTAGACATTTGAAACATTTTCTTCGCCAATGGAATAAAACGGACTTCGGGGATGTTGAGAAAGAAATTTCACATATTCAAAGCCGTATTGAGTGTTTGGACAATGGTGAGGAGAAGCTGGCCGTGGGGGAGGGAAATGAGCTGTGCGATCGAAAGCGAGCTTGGTTGCAAGCTTTGTGGCGTGCGATTCGCAAAAAAGAATCGATGTGGAGAAAAAAGTCGCGAGCGACTTGGCTTAAATTGGGTGATAGGAACATTGCGTTCTTTCACAGGGCAGCGAAGTTGCGTGCGATACGCAATGCTATTGTTGGGTTGACTATTGGTGGTATTTGGGTCACTGATCCGATTAAATTACGCAAACATGTTGTGAGCTTTTTCTCTAAACATTTCGCTGCGGAAGAGAGATCGTGTAGTTGGTTGTTCGAGGGAGCTTTTAACAGGGTAAATGCAGCTGAGAACTTGGCTTTGATTGCGCCGTTTACTACTGACGAGGCATGGGTTGTCATGCGAGGGAGTGAGGGTTCGAAGTCTCCGGGTCCGGATGGATATAGTATGGAGTTTTTCAAGCGGTGTTGGGAGGTTTTAAGTGGTGATGTGGAACGGTTCTTGGCTGCTTTCTTTTCCACCGGCAAGTTGCCTGTAGGTGTTAACAACACTTTTATTGTGCTACTACCTAAAGTGGTTTCGCCGGTTTCTTTGCATGAGTACCGACCGATCAGCTTGCTAAATTCAATATATAAGATTTTAGCTAAAATTTTAGCTAAAAGGCTACAAGTGGTGTTGGGCGGTTTGATCAGTGACCATCAGTCAGCTTTTGTTCGCGGTCGACAGATAGTGGATGGGATATTGTTGGCCAATGAAACGATACACTCTATGCGGCAAAGTCGGGTGGGGGTGTGTGTGCCGAAGCTTGATTTTGCGAAGGCTTACGATTGTGTCCGATGGGAATTCTTGGATCAAATCATGTGCTCGATGGGTTTTAGCGCGACTTGGCGGGGATGGGTGATGGAGTGTATTGGTACTGTTCGTTTATCTGTTCTGCTAAATGGGAGCGCGACGAAAGAGTTTGACATGGGACGTGGGTTGCGACAAGGCTACCCATTGTCGCCATTATTATTTGTCATAGTAGCTGAGGCTTTGCATCGGCTGTTAGTACAAGCGGATGTAATGGGGCTGATTCGTGGGGTGTTAGTGGCTCCGGGGGTGACGTTGACACACCTTCAGTTCGCCGATGATACCGTTTTATTTTTTGAAGCATCAGTCGAAGCGGCATTGAACATCCGCAGGCTTCTATGTTGTTTCCAGGTGTGTTCAGGTTTGCGCATTAATTTTTCAAAGTCATCTCTTTATTCGATTGGTGTGGATGGGGATTTGGTTGCATCCATGGCAGATGTATTGTGTTGTCGTCAGGGGGAGTTACCGTTTGTGTACTTGGGATTGCCGCTGGGGGTGAATCCGCGTAACATAGTGTATGGGAGCCTGTCATTGCATCTGTCCGCCGGAAGCTTGCGGGTTGGAAGAGGACATCGTTATCGTTCGCGGCACGCGTCACTTTGGTAAACTCTGTCTTATCATCACTCCCAGTATATTATATGGGCTTGTTTCGTGTACCGAAATGGGTAATTGCATCCATTGATAAGTTGAGGCGAGCATTCTTATGGGGCGGGGTCAATTTACAACGAAAAATGAGCAGAGTGAGTTGGAGTTTGGTGTGCCAGCCTCGCCATCTTGGCGGATTGGGGGTGGCTGATTTGGAGGTTCGAAACAAGGCGCTATTGGCGAAATGGTTGTGGAGATATGGTAGTGATGTAACATCGTTATGGCGAGCTATTATTGTATCAAAGTATGGTGAGGCGGCTCAATGGTGGCGGTTTAATAATTCGGTTAGGGGACCGATGTCTGTGATTTGGAAACAGATTGTGCAGACTGTTAGTTCGGAGGGTGTGCAAAAGCACATGGGTGAGAATCAGTTTATTTGGAAGGTGGGCTCGGGGGAACGAGTGTTGTTTTGGTTTGATGCTTGGTGTGTTGAGCAGCCGCTAAAAGATGTTTTTCCTCGCCTGTTCTCGATTGTGGTTGATCGGTTAGCACTAGTAGTGGACATTGCTGTCGATGGGCATTTTCAACATGATAGGTAGGGGGATTTGTTCCATCGTAGCCTACGTTCCTTTGAGGCGCGGCAACTGCAGGATCTTCGGTCATTGGTGTGTCGTGTACAGCTGCGACAAGGTGAGCTGGATATGCTTGTCTGGACGCCGGATAAGCATGGGATTTTCTCTGTCAAAGGGCTGTCCCGTTTGCTTATGATGGACAAGGTGGGTGAGAGTGAATTTGGGGACTGTTTTGCGTGGAAAGTCTTGGTTCCCTTTAAGGTTCAGGCGTTCTTGTGGTTTGCTTGGTTGCGTCGCTTGCCTATGTTTGTGTTTCTGCGGATTCGTGGGATTGATTTGGGCGAACACCAAGGCTTGTGTAGATGGTGCTGCGAGAGGGAGGAAGACATTGAACATTTGTTTTACTCATGCCCGTTTGCTCAAGGATTGTGGAATTGGTTTCGAGGGTGGTGGGCGATTTCTTTGCCATTGCCTAAATCATTAGCAGATTTCCTTCTTCCAGATATGCATTGTTCGTTTACAGGCATCTTGAGGAAGCTATGGGTGTCGAGTGTCGCGGCACTGTTGTGGTCGTTGTGGCTTGCGCGCAACGACTTTGTGTTTAATGGAAAGTTTATCCCGGCAGCGGAAATAGGCTTCTTGGTCAAGTTACGTTCCTTTTATTGGGTGAAGACCCTTAAGGAGGGGTTGTCGGTCAGTGAATCTCTTTGGTGGGACTGTCCGAGTTTGTATCGGGAAGGGTTTGACAAACCGATGGACCGGTTGGGAGTGTGTTGGGAACCGATGATCGGGGTAACGTTAAAATTTTCAGTGGATGGTTCTGCTCGTGGGAAGCCGGGGCCTGCAGGTTTCGGGGGAGTGTTGCGTGATGCTCAGAGTCGTATCCTCGCATTGTTCTCAGGGCCGCTTGGTTCTCTTGATTCTAATGTTGCTGAGATTCAGGCGATAGCTTTTGCTTTGGATTATTTTGTTGCGTCTAAATGGGCTGATCGTCCTCTTATTGTTGAGTCGGATTCCAAAGTGGCAATTGGGTGGGTGTTGCAGGTGGAGCGCCGCCCATGGCGATTGTGGGAGTATTTCCGTGTGATCGACCGTGCTTCTTTGACGTTAGGATCTGTGTGCTTTTCTCATATTTTTCGGGAGGCGAATGGGTTAGCTGACGCGTTAGCGAAGGAAGGGGTGTCTCGTGTCTCTTTATTTCATGCTTCGGTCTGATGATTTGTAAGGGGAGGGGTCCTTGTTTTCTTTTAAGTCGACATGTCGTACTCTTTTCCTCCGTTAGGCTTAGGGAGGTTTTTGATGAGGCGCATGTTTCGACTTGCGTTGTATATTTTCATTAATAATATACTTTGCTTGCTGATCAAAAAAAATGAAAGTTTGAATAACTCGAAATTTCTAGTAATTAGTGTTGGAAAATTTTGATAATTTTGGAGCTTTGAATAAGAAATTGATTCAAATGTTGTTGAGGAAAATGTGGAACCAATTGTTGGTTCGTAAATGTGCAGACGTGCACGACGTGGGCAACGCAAATGTCTGAACTGGTCTGGTCCTTCGTGGGCTTGCAGATATTTTGACCCAAATTTGAAATGAATTTTCCTCAAATAAAAGCATAAATTTTCCAAATTTTATCTTGGAATTAAAAGGGTAAATATTAGAAGTTACCTTTAATTCAGATAATAATTTTGGAAATTGCTTTATAGGAGAATCAATTGATTCTCAATATTAAATGCTCTATTAGGTCAAAATTTCCACTTATACCCTCATGACAATCCTATAAAGAGGGAGTAAAGCTTCTAGGTTTACAACCAACAAAAACCACAGAAAATTTTTATTGTTTTACTCTGTGGATTTTACAAGGGGTTTTCGGTGATAGGCGAAGGCAAGGGTCAGTTCGTGATCTCCACAGTAGTGCTACCGTGGCTGATCATCTGTTGTTGTATCCTGGGAGATAGACGACCAACGAACTCGAGCACCATAGGAGTGGCCGAAAATCTGTCTTAAGGAAACTGCTTTCGTGCAGGCCTCAACACGTTTTCTTTCAGAACTTGTTCCCAATCGGTTTGATTTTAAATATGTTGTATCTAAATTATTAATTTTTATTTCTTATTCTGTTCGATTTATAATAATATCAACATTTGATATTATTGTTTATTATTTTATTCTTGGATTAACGCCAATTTCCTAACATTCTTAAGACATATTTTTTAAGTTTTAATCCAAGACGAATAAATTCCATATTTATGGTCATGATCAATATATATCATACGTGTTGGTGGCAATCGTTGGCACCTCTAGAATTTGGATACTTTACAAAGGCCATAAATAATCCATCAATATACATAAAGGATGAATAAACGTGCAAAGAATCCTTGCGGGGGCAAGGGCCATATTCGAATATTAAGTTGCTGTCAACTTTAAGTTATGGTGCAATGACATCTATCTCTCACCTAATTCAAAGCGATTAAATCATATAAGGTAATTTTTGTCCATATTAACATTTTATGGATTTTTTTGAAAAAAAAATATTCATGAATAAATTAAGGTAAATCCTTAATTTAAGATTTCGCCTATAACCGTGCTTTATTTTGGTAATATTAAAACCATATGTAAATACATATTACATGTAATTTTAAGGTAAAATATTACATTATGTTTGACATGGAATATTTAATTGTTTTATTTTATGTAAGAATATTGTTTCTTTTTATGTGAGTTATTTCCTAATATGTTTGTTTTCTTGTGAAAGTTGCTATAATATTTTATATAAAGAAAATACTCTCTATATAGGAGATGACAAGTCAAAGATTTGCCAAGTTTCAAACTTGGAATATATTTAAGATAGATCATTAAATTATAATATTATGTTGAAAATATTGTTATGATATTATTACCTAATATTTGCAGCCATAAATTTGGAATATCTTTATATGTGCTTTAAAAGTTTACATTTTTGGGTAATAAGAATTAATTTGATTCTTTTTTAAGTTATTGTATTTTTAATACCTTAAATCATGATATTAAGGGATTTTAGAATTCTTTAATGAATTTTGGTTTTTAATATGATTTATCATGTGCCATTATTTTGGCATTAAATGTGTTCTCTTATATTTTTTTGGAATCTATGTGGATTTTATTCCGTACTAATAATTTCTTTTGAGAAATTTTGTAGAGAGAAACAAGATATCCAGGCGAAGCCGTGATTTGTTTTGGAAATAAAGATCTCGTAAATAATTCGTTTCGGGAATTAATTTCTACCATTTTAACGGGTTTACTTGATCTTCCAAACAAGAATCAATGGAATTAAAATCTAAGGATTAATTCCTGTTGGTTTATGTTTGTTAAACAGAATCAAGCTCTGTTGTTTAATAGAAGATATGATGGAAATAAATTATTAAATTTATTTCTTCATTAGAATATTGTGTTGATTCTAATTTTGAAAAAAAAGATAAATCATTGGGTTTATTTTCAATAGAATCTCGTGTGATTCTAACATTGTAGGGGAAATAAATCGTTAAATTTATTTCTTGAGAATTAAATATGATTCAATCTTGAAATAGATTAGTGAATTTATTTTGAAAAAAAAATAACTCAAATTTATTATCAAGTATGATTTTATTTCGGAAATAAATTAGTTTAATCGAACCATAGATAAACATCCGATCAAAGAGTTGATAAAAATGGCAAAGTTTGTCAAAATGGTTTTTCTCATTTGTTTTCTCTCGAACGTTTTAGCTCCCTCTCTTTGATTTTCAATCTACAGCGCACTAATTCATTCACTGCCTAACTCATGCAATAGCCGACGTAAAAGCTATTTGCCTAACACAAGAAAAAATGTAGCTGGTAACAAGCCGAACAAAATTAATGCAACAACTAAGGTGGGTACGACTCGAAAAAATCAAATTATTTGATTTGACTCGATGTGAAAATAATCGATTCGTTTTGGCTCAACTTGTAATTTCATAAACTCGACTTGACTTGAAAAATTTCAAATAAAGTTTGAGTTATGAAATGGAAGTTCGAATAACTCGAAATTTCTAGTAATTAGTTGATCAATTTTCAAGTTCTAGTCGAGCCTATCAATTTTGCATGATATATTATGTGTATCACATGTGAAAATATGAAGAAATATATATGTATATCGTATATGGATATAGAAAGCTGCTAAAATTGGAATCAATGTGCATTATAACATTATAAATAATTACAATTAAATTTGTACAGAAACTCGAAAACTCGACTCTATTCGACTTAAATTTCATAAAATCGACTCGATTCGAGATTTTTTCCAAATAAAGTTGGAATCGTAAAATATGACTCGTAAACTTGAATAACTCAAAATTTTTTAACTCGACTCAATCTAAACTTTAACCCTAGCAACAACCCCTATGGCGATGGGTGAGTGGTTTTACCGGCATAGTGGGTTCCACAACTTTCATTAAAACCTTGCTTGGATAACTTTTCATAAAAAACAATTTTGAAATAACGATTTTAGGTGAGATGATAATAGTCTTTTATACCTTTATCAATGGTCATGTGTTTAATCTTTGCTTCGGGTTTGAATCAACTTTAAAACTTGTGATCAACGTTTACCTCTTATATGAGCCAACATGATGCGGAAAGATTAGTCACTAGTGGAATATCTTGAGAAACCAAAAAAGATAAAATAAAAAAACAATTTTGAAAAGATCATCCAATACCAAACAAGAATCTTGCTTGGATGAGGAGTTAGAGACAGCTTCTTGATGTTGATGGCTAACTAATAAAAATGGGAAAAGATTGGAATGTGGGGGCATCTTATTCTCACACTGATTATGAATTCCACTGCCTAGTTCAATACATTAAGCTAAAGTGTTCAAATGTGTCACCCCTCAAAACCATATATAATAATACTACCACCTGTAAACCATTTCCCATTAGTGGAAGAGAACTGAAACCATGAAAAACTGTGGTTTTTACCTGGCAATGGCGGTGTCTCAATTTGCTTATGGTGCATCAAACATACTCATCAAAATCGCCCTTGAGAGAGGCCTCAATCAATATGTGTTTGTTGTTTACCGCCACATACTTGCCATGCTTCTGCTAGGCCCCCTTGCTTATGTACTTGAAAAGTAAGCTAATCAATTAAACTTGCATTCATTTCAAAGACAAGATGTTAACAATAATAACTTGTTGCATTGTGTTCTTTCAATCAGGAAACAACGTCCTTCGCTTTCGTTGTCGGTGTTCGGAAAAATATTCTTGCTATCGTCTCTTGGGACTACCATTCATCTTAATCTCTACTATGCTGGTTTAGCCTACACTTCACCAACAATAGCAACTGCCTTGAGCAATGTTATCCCTAGTCTGACGTTTCTGCTGGCAGTTTTCCTCAGGTATTTATAATATCCGTTATTACGATAGCGGACCGCTATTTGAATCCCTGATCATTATCTCAATCTCAGCTGAATATTTCTTTCTTCTGTTTTCGATTAAGGATGGAGAAAGTGAACATTAAAAGTGCAACCGGTCGAGCAAAGGTATCGGGTACCCTTGTTTGCATTGTTGGTTCACTTGTTTTTACCTTTTGGAGAGGGTTCGAATTGAAAGGCTTTGTGGACAGGCCATTGATAAACATGTATGCCACAATTTCTTCTCAATCTCATGCAAATGAAAGTTGGATCAAGGGCTCGGCTCTTATTCTAGTCAGTTACATTTCTTGGAGTGGATGGCTAATTCTCCAGGTCAATATCTCACTTTCAAATGTAATGGATTTTCCCCTGTTTTTGGTATTAATTTTCTCCCTCCCAGGCTACGGTATCCAAAGTCTATCCAGCTCAATTATCACTGAATGTTTTGATTTGCTTCATTGCATCGTTGCAATCTTCTGTTCTTGCCATGTTCTTTGCAAGAAATCCTCTCTTGTGGAAGCTGGAGTGGAATGTGCAGCTTTTGACCATCATCTACTGTGTAAGTGTTTCTCGCAGAATTTAATGTCATTTTAGGGCTGCAAAATGAGCCGACTCGAGTCCGAGTAGTGTTGACTTGAGCTTGACTCGGCTTGTTAAGAATTCGAGTCGAGTTAGAGCTCACTCAACTTGAGTCGAGCCTGAGTAGTGTTGAGCTCGAATTGGCTTGTTAAGAACTCGAGCCGAGTTCGATCTCGAGTTGAGACCAATCGAGCCGAGTATTAATCGGGTTTTGATTGAGTCGGTCTCAAGTAGCTTGCGATCTGTCTCTGTTTCATTTACATCCATTATTATTATTACTACCCAACAACGTACATTTTAAATCACTTTAATTTTAAAAAAATTAATATATTATATTTTCGAGTAGTTCGCGAGCTTTTCAATTCAGGTATCGAGTAGCTCGGCGTAGCTCGTTAAGAATTCGAGCTGAATTCAAGCTCAAGTCGAGTATTGACTGAGTCAGACTCGAGTATTAACTGAGTCAGACTCGAGTAGCTCTTTAGTCACTTCCGAAAGAGGTGTGGACATTAATTTCACATAAAAAAAAAAGAGATCTAAGATATAAAAGTAGTGGCCTTACACATCCTATCAAATATATCTTTTAGTAGGATGGTAATGGCCTCATGAGAATAATCAAATTGTCTAGGCAAACTCAAGATTTTGCAAAAAAAAAAAAAACTTTTTGAACAATTAATTGTGCACGTGTCCCGAGCCTCATCTCGCGGTTCGTGACATTAATTACTCCCCTAGTTCTCACCTATATTCACTTCGACCCGAGGAAGAGTGTTGGTTGTAACACATTTAGAGAATCATACTCTCTTAATTTTGGTAAGAATGGTGTTTGTTGCAGGGAGTTGTTCTGTCAGCATTAGTCTACTATTTACAGACATGGTGTATCAGTAACAAAGGACCGGTTTTCGCAGCAATGTTCAGTCCACTGCTCGTTGTTATTGTGGCAATATTATCTGCCATTGTTTTCGCAGAGCGACTTCACGTAGGCAGGTAAACTTAATTATGCAGACAATAATTTCTTTCTTCCTTGAGTGTTGGCAAATTGGCATGGTCTAATCTGGGGAATTTTCAGCTTGGTCGGAGCATTTCTCATTGTTTTGGGACTTTACTTTGTACTTTGGGGCAAAAGGAAAGACAGTTTTGTCTCTGGTAGTGGTAATGGAGACGATGATAAGCTAGTGGTTTCCAGCATCAAAAGCCCAATAGCTACTGATAAATCCGTCACAGGAGAGGGAATGCGTTAGAGAAAATGTAAATCAGACCAAATATGCCTCTAATATTTGATTCGATAGTTACTTTGATTTTTTTAAAGCACTTTAACAACTCAACGTTTCAGTTTAGGCCAAAATGACTCTTCTATGGATGAAAAATGTTAGCCAACTAATGGTAAATGACTTAAAATGACGTGACGAACCTACATAACTGTGCATGTTAACATAGTTGTGACATATAAACAAAGGTCATGACTTGATAAAATGACACCAATCAAAAATAATTTTATAAAACTATTTTTTCTGTTGATATGTCATTCAATCAAGTCATTTTAAATTGTTTATCGTTAGTTGACAAATAAATTTCATCCATAGAGAGAACATTTTGACCCAAAACGAAACATTTAGAGTTAAAATGCTTCAGAAAAAAATAGGTCAAAATATCTATCAAGTTAAACGTTAAGAGCATTGTTTTACATTATTTGAGATTAAAATTAATAATAAGACAGGTGATTGGATTCAAATCCATTCATGAAGTGAAATTATAATAGAAAATGATATTTAATGATGTCAATAACTTGAAGGAGTTAGTGGTTGAAACTTGTACTCTAAGCCCAAGTTCTCATAATGAGGAGTGATAACGAGCCGAGTTGAGCTCGAGCTTGGCTAGGCTCGGCTCTGAAACAATGTTATTAGGCTCGGTTCGAGGTTTGTCGGGCTCGGCTCGAATATAAAGATGAGGCCTCGTTAGATTAATCCAAATAACCAAGAAATATTATTATAATACAAACGCATAATTAAAGAAATTACAAAATTAAACAACAACCAACTAAGGAAAATGCTGAATTTATTTTAATTAATTTGTTGTTAGTGAATTTTTTCTAATTTATTTTATTGTTTTTCTCTCGCTAAACATAATACTTTTAGTGCATATATATATATATATATATATATATATATATATATATATATATATATATATTTCGAGCCTGTTCACAAGCTTTTCGAGCCGAGCTTGGGTTGGTTCAGCTCGGCTTGTTAAAGTCTTGAGCCGAACTTTGACTGAGTCGAGCCCAAGTAGCTCGCGAGCCGGTTAAGCTCATTATCACCCCTACTCACAATAATATCCCATTCCTAATTTTTTATTTATTTATTAGCTTATTATATTAAAATCAAATGGAGTAACTATTAACTTTCTATAAGTATTAAATTGTTATGAATATTTATCTATGTGGATGTCTATAATGATAAGAACTTTATCTAGGAGATTTGATTTACTTTATCATTAGGAATATTATCTCCATTAATTAAAGTTTAATGTATTATGCACTTCTTATGCCTATAAATAGATGAATGCATTGTACACAAATCTAGTTTTGATAATAATACGAATCTCTCTCTTTCTCTCACCTCTTTGTTCTTTTATAATTATTCGTCGTTCTTTATTATTTTATTCACAACACAGTATCAGCACAATTGCGCTCAATCACTTTTATTTTTGGAACGAGAAGGTCCAACGATAGGACGTAGGGACGAGTGATGGTTCCTTGGATCTATTTGGGGTGCAAATTAGTCAACGAGCCAAACCTTTTCCAAATGGTTTGCTGCAAATGAGTTTGTAAGTTTTTTTTTTCTATTTATTTATATTGATATAATGATTGAACTTAAAAAATGATTGGTTAATTATCTCTAATGTATTTCAACTCATTATTTGGTTATTTCTTTAGACCAATATTTTATTTTAATGATGAAATTTAATATTTTTAACCGTGTTTTGATTTTTACATGTGTTTAAATGGCTTGGAAAGAGACATGACGTAAAGACTATGAGAAGCCGTCTTGATTATTTGCTATGCTTCCATTGTCCCCGAGAAGAAAATTAATATTGGTAAATTTTGATTTTATTTTTATTCTTCAAACTATGATTTTAAAGTGCCATAAATCGTGGTGATTTTGAATCTACAAGAAGACTGTTATAAAGTCTATGTTAGCTCGAAAACAATAATTCTCATGCGTCGAAAAACCCGACTACTGACTTCTCTCAAGTTCAAGTTACGAAAATTCGTCTTGATCCAAAAAGTTTGATGGAAGGCATTTCCTGAAGTTAATGCAAACATGATGTTTATTCCATGCGATTATTGGATCTGTTTCATTCCCTGAAGTGAATGCAAACATGGTAAATCATTATTCAGTTAGTGACATAACTTCGATATAATCCAATATATTGGTTGGACATCCCGTTCTGCGAGGCTATTGGTCTCAAAGGAGGCTTTTAAAGGACCTTGTGGACTTGTTTAACAATGCCGCGTACGAGGATTAAATCTGTGTTCTCTGTGATGAGAATATGTTAATAAACACATACTCCACTTTTCACGACGAATAATGTTGTCCTTGGACACAATATCGTGAAAAAGTTTTAAAGGCCGACTGACTCCACTTCATTTCCTGAAGTGAATGTGAGATTATATAATGGAAAGAATAAAGATCACATTAGTAGTTGTGGTTGCGATTGAAGCCATGAATATGGACATGGAAAATATGGTCATTTTACGAATACTTCTACTCATCAGTAGTGAAGTTATAAGGATGCCAAGAGTGATAAAGATCATTCTAAGGAAGTAACATCCTTTTTATTACCAATGCGATATTATAAATCATTGGTCTCGTACTTGTCGTATGCTGAAAAAGACAACAATCATTGAATGATAAAGGAAAGAAAGTATAAGCAAAATTTGTTTGCGAAAAATGAAGAAGATGATATAGGTCCAACTCATTTGGACGTTGTTGATATCCTTATAACACTCGAAGAGAATAAATCATCTTCTAATTATTCTCATAACCTTGAAAAGAATTATTCATATTTTATTTATTTTGCTTTATGTTTATTTACTTTACACATTAATTATTTATGTTTTATATTTATATTTATATTGTTTCACATGATTACTTATCAAATATAATATATGGTGACGATTTATGCTTAGCAGAAGTATATGATATATTTTCTCATTTAAATGTAAGGGAAAAATGTGAGTACTATATCTCAAAGTACTGAAAATATTGATGCTCTAGAAGAGCAATAAATTCTTAAGAGAAGACACATTATGAAAACTGCAGAATTGTGAATATTACAATAATTACCGCTAATGGTAATAATATCGTCACCACTAGAAGTGTGTAACCCCCCTCGTCCCGGTCCGGACGCTTGACCGATCCGGGTGGGCTACACGGGGATAACCGAGGCGAAACTCGTTAAAGCTCCACTTCGGTTATCGACCCAAGGAAAAACTTTTCACATATTATCTTGTCTAGATGCGTTAAATAAACCTATGCGTGAAACGACAGCGGAAACAAGGCTCACGAGAAGCCTAACAACAAACAGGGCCTAAGCCCAACCCTTGAGACCTTTTAGAGATGTCAAAAAGCCCATTTACAGGCCCGTGTTTCGAAACAGACATCGCCCGTTTCGAAACACGGGATCCAGTTTAAAAAGCCAGACACCCGTACCAAAACGCATCCACCCCGTTTTGGAACAGGGTCCCATTTCGCCTAGGCGTTCCGATACTCGTTTCGTAACAAGCAATCACAGTAGCCAAAGTGTTTCGAGACTCGTATCGGAACAAGAGCTCACAGTAGCCAAACCGTACCGAAACACATTCCGATACGGGGGGCCCTGGAACCACACCCGTTCCGAAACAACACAACCTGTTTCGAAACACCCGCAGTATGTGCATTCCCAAAATCAGTTTTAAACATCTCTAAATGATTCCAAACACCCTTAACGACCCCAAGGAGCATACACAACATACCAACACACTCTAGAGGCATGCACCCTATTGCAAACATGCTCAAACACATAAGGATACAAGATAGGGCCATCCATTTAAAAGATCATACATGACATTCAAGATTCATGCTTCACAAGAACATACACTTAGACATTTAAGGTAGGTAATTTAAACATGGTTAACAACCCAAACAAGGCATCCAAAAGCTAAACCAACAACATATAAGGGAGTCTAACATGCTCTTAAACAAAACCAACATCAACATACTTCAAAAGCTCAAAGAAACAATACATGTCCTGTAACCCCCTTAGCCCGACCTAGACACTAGACCAGAACTACGAAGATCACACGGGGAAAACAAAAGTCAACCCGAAAGTCAACCTTGATTAACGACTTTTTTTTCCTTTTTAAAACTTCTCTAGATGCGCATTTAACCTATGTGAAAGCCCAAGAACCTCAGAAGAGAAAAACACAGCGATCAGAAATGTTAAAGGACTCAATTGCAAGAAATACACTTTTAGGGACCAAAATGTAAATTTTGGAAAATAAAAGGACTTCCAAGTTTTTAGTTTTACCAAACCTCAATTAATTATATTATCAGCCTCTCTACCAAATTTCAACTTAAAAAGACATTTCAAGCTCAAGTAATTGCAATTACAACTTTCAGGACTAAAATGTAAAGCATGCAAAAGCTGTCCAATGGTCACCCGTTTCGAAACACTGACACCCGTATAGAAACACCCGTGTCGTACGCCCGTATCGAAACAGTTTTGACCGTTTCGAAACACGGGTATGTTCCGAAACTAGTTCAGAAACGGACACCTCCAGTAGCCAAAGTGTTTCGAAACACCTTTAACCGTTTCGAAACGCCCAGGCCAATTCATGCACCCGTTTCGAAACGACCAAGGGTGTTTCGATACACCCTGCCCAGAAATAGCAGAAAATTCTGGTTTTACACATCCAAACACCAACAAACATACTTTAAACCATTCCTCAACATATCAACAACATGCCAAGCATCATAACTACCAAATTGCATTAAAAACTAGATACAAATCAAACCTTAGGTGCACCAACTCATTCAACACATCCAACACTTGATCATGCTTTTAAAACAAGAAGCATAGCATAACAACTTATGAAGAAGAAGATTCAAATGTTGCAAAGCGATAATCAACAAGATTCAAACCACAAACCGAACATGGACAACATACACAATCTCATTACACATCAATATAAAAGACTCTCCCCCATTGCCTTTATTATCTATAGCTATAAACCAAGGCATACTTCTCAAGTGGAGCTTTTCTTGAATCCCTTGCTTCTTGCTGTCCCAACTTCAAATATCTGCATTGATGGACAAATAGGAGCGTAAGCACATAATGCTTAGTGAGGAATGCTCAAAACCAAAACACCATCAATGTAGTGAATCATAAAACCCTCTTAAATGTAGTTACAATTCAATAAACCAAAGCATTGGTGGAAAACTTCCTTTGAAACAACTTTGCTTAAAACCATGAAATGCTCAACATGAAAACCAACCTTTAGCTTTGAAAAGCTAAACAACTCACCCCAAAACACATTCTTGCAAATACTATTATTTAAACCTTTCCATGCATGAACACCACATGCAAAGTTAAACTCAAATTCCTTGGAAAACAATTCCACTTCACAACATACTTTCCTCGTGCTTGATGATCATTTCAAAGCAAAATACCTTTTGAAAACCATTTGTACCTTCTAACTATCTCATGCATTCAACAAATGCAAAACACATGAACTACAAAAGCAACATTTGCATTACATGCCTTTTCCAACAAGCCTTCACAAGACTTCAATGCTCTAAAGAGATTCTAAGCACATATGCACCACTCACAAAAGAAGATATACACATGCATCATTTTCAAGCATCTCTTGCTTTATTACATTCAAGTACATTATATTGGCTTTCAAGTGATAGTTCACAAATCATTTCAACTCAAGATACAATCGAATACGCATATTACAAGCGTTGTCCCACATGCTTCATACACACTACCGAACAACATAAGGTGGAGTTTAACGGTACAATCACAACCCCTCAACATCACTCATCGGTAGCTGTATAATCTACTAACGAGAGTACGGGACACATAACATAAAATCCACAAACGGACTTTTAACCACCGTTGTGACCTTAACAATATCCACACACGGACTTTTAACCACCATTGAGATCTTACCAACATCCTCACACGGACTTTTAACCACCGTTGTGAGCTTACCAAGATCCACACACGGACTTTTAACCACCGTTAAGATCTTACCAAAATCCTCACACGGACTTTTAACCACCGTTGTGAGCTTACCAAGATTCACACACGGACTTTTAACCACCGTTGTGATCTTACCTCTCTCGTTAGGATACTTGGATGGAGTTTACGGTACAATCGCAACCCCTCAACATCCAATGCGACTTTATTCACGGTGCACCCAATCGTATAGCTGGCTAACTATATCTGATTAAAGTAACCAAAAACCACTTACATCACTTGCCAATATACATCAAATACCATCATCAATTCACTGTTTTCAAAGTATTAAACAAAGCCATTAAACCCCATGCATCACCATGTACCACTACCAATTTAATCAACATGCCAAAACAAGGATCTCTTACCTTGAGCATCCTTCAACACATAGCTTTCAAAACCAGCATTAAACCATGTCTAAACATGCTTAAAAACAGTAATTAAAACACAACCACCCCAAGTGCATTTGAAACCAAAATGTTGAGTGTGTAAAAGTTCTATTATTTACACCCTATTTAACCCATATTTCTGCCGCATTCAAGCATTATTCATTGCATTTAGGTTAGTTTACAGAAAAACATCACAAATATATTAAAAGGCACAGATTCTACTAAGAATGGTTGTTTTTGCAGGTTACTGCCGTAGCAGACGGTAAGGGCAAGCGCTGGGCAGACAAGCAGAAGAGCTGAACTGGACAAGCAGACAAAGAGGACGATGCTGCCATGGTGCTGCCGTGACAGCAGAGGACGACAACAGTTTTGTGGAGAAGAAGCAAATTGGACCTCGATAGATAGAGAAAATTTAGCCCGTCTGTCGTGTGAAAACTGTATATTTTTCCAAGCCCCAGATCAAAAGATATGTCAAGCCCAAAGTTCAAGGAGAGAAAATCCCAAGCAATGAGATGACGGCTGGAAAGTAGATTCCTTGAAGATTTAGTCTTTATTAGATTCATACTTTCAATTAAAGTTGTATTCTTTCTAATTTAGATAACTTGAGCCCAAAGCTTATATAAGGGCATGTATTTTGACCTAGGAGGATATACCCCATAAACCGATTACCCTAGCCTCCTTCCCAAATTCTAGTCGTTTTCTTGCCCTCAACATGTTCTAAATCCTTTCTAGGGCCACGAGTTGATTTGTAAAGTAGTTGCAAGGGTTGTTTTGTTTTAGGAATTTTCAGTTCAATAAAATAAACTTCAAGTTCTCTTATTTTGGTTATTAATATCCTACAAGAGCATCGGGAGAGCATTGTGAGGTTATCTATTTACTTAGCATCGAGAGAGTTAAGTATACAAAAGAAATAATAGCAAGTTCTCTAGTTTATAGTTGAACTATCTCGAGCCTAGGGATAGGACGAGGTTAAGTGGCTAAAGAAGAATTCATACACATCGATGTTCATCCTTCGATTCACGCTGGGAGGTATCATCAAAGACGCGATCATCGACAGACTTGGACCTAGGGATAGTCCAAGGCACATCTGGGATTCTTGCCAAACTTGAAGTACTGAGTTGAGTGTTTGCTGCCGCGACAATCAACGGACTGCTGCCGCGACAGGTGCTGCTGCGACGGGCGCGACGAAAGAACTGGATTTCCTAAACTCTGCAATACCTGCACTACTAAGCAATTCAATACCAGCCCATTCTCTCTATCTTGATATCTTTATTCTTTTATTTACGTTTACTTCATTATTCTCGTGACAACTTTCTCAAATATTTTCTTTACTTTCGTGCAGTGAATTAAGGTGAAGCTATTAGCCCAATCCCTGTGGAGACGATATCCGATACTTCGTATCACTTTACTACTTGCTTCGTGTATACTTGCACTACCATTGTGATAGACTATTTTACACGCAACACAAAACATAGCACAAACCAAGAGAGAAATTCCATTTACTTACTCTTGAGCTTAGCTAAGTTGTTTAGACTTAAACTAAGCTCCCAAAACCTCATCCAAAATGTTTCAAAGCTGGAAAACTCTTTTCCACTCACCGATACACAAAACTATGCTAGCCGACAAGCCTTCCAAGCATCTGAAACCTCCAACGCCACCTTTATTGCTTCCGGATCATTCTCCCCTGTTTTAAACACATAACAACAGAGGATTAATGCATCATCATGCATTAAAATCACCAGCAACACACCTAAACTCGCTGCTCTACATAAATCCAACATTTCGGCTACCAAACACAACCGAAATCACCTCCAAACTCTTCCAAAACATAACCCAGCCAAGATCCATCACTTCTAACCATTTCTAAACATCAATTAACATCCAAATTGAACCCAAACTCGTCCTTATACCTCCAGTATTAACAGAACACCAAGATCACCCCAAAAACCACCATTTTCATAAGCAAAAACTTAGGAAACATAACCTATTCGGGATTGCATTGATCAAACCTCATTTACACATCATTAGACATCCAAAATACAATTAATAACCATCTCAAAACAGAGCCCAAACAATCACCACGAAATTCTTCAAGATTTCTTCAAAATCTTGAGTTTTAAGCCAAAATCAAGTTCATACCATTAAAACCATTTATAAGACTTAAATTAAGGATTGATAACTTGGGAATTTCAGTAAAGAACTGAGTATTTAGAGGAGAAGAACAACCTTACCTCTAAATGTGGATTTCTCCTTGATTAGAGACAATTTTCTTGAAAATCCAATAAGCAAATCAAAAGGATTTGATGTAGAAAGGATTAGGAATTAATTGTTGATTGAATCATCATCAATTGAATTGAAAATCAATGGAAAAGATGCTGGAGAAAAGTGTTTGGATGAGGGAATTTTGAGAGAAAATGAGATGAGAAAGTTTTAAGAAAAGTTAGTTATGATTTAATCAAAAGATAGTTTCTCTCCTCATCTAATTAATTAAAACATTAATTGAATCACTTAAATTTAAGAAAAAATCTGGAGAAATCTTTCTTGGGTAAATTAGCTCCTTAAAGATTCAAAGTTTCAATCCTTACAAAACAGTCACCACTGAACTTTTCAAAAATCGCATTTTAGTCACTATTTCAAAATGTCGCACTTCCAAACCTTATTTTGTAAAATTGATTTCACCACTCTCTTATATATATTAAAAGAGGATTTTTAGATATTTTTCCATATTTTTAAAGCATCCCGAACTAGGCTTCCCTAAAACCCCCTTTTATATTCGAACCGAAAATCAGATCGGTCCGGTTCAGACCCTAAACTTCTAAGCCCAAAATTGGGGTGTTACAACTCTCCACCTCTTAGGAAATTTTGTCCTCGAAATTTCGTCCTGCGAAAAGAGCACGATACCAAACTTCCCAAAGCAACACACAATGTAACACAAGAGTCTTAACCACCATTGAACATCCTCCACCCAAAACACCACAAAAATCAACTCCTCCTCAAATCAAACTTACACTATAACCAAACCCAACACCACTACATACTGTTCAAAACTTCCAGAACACTCAGATGTTAACCTCAGCTTAACCTTTCACAATTTCAAACTGCGCATAGCCCCAAGAACCCGAAGAACCTTCAAATCTTTACAACATACTCCACCTTATCTCATAACTCCCAAAACTCGCACACACGGTGACACCAACCCATCCAGTTTCGGCCACCATGTGACCCACAACCTTTACTGCTTCCAAAACCCCTTGCAAAACTGCTCAACTTCTTTCAAAGATTACCACAACAAGCAAAAAAAATTCTTAAGCATCAACTGCTTACTCAAACTTCTCAACGTATTGATGACATTCCTTCACATCCGCCACTATCACCACCATAACAACTCACCAAAACTACTCAGACAACATTCGAAATCCACGTCACAAGACTCCAACCTTAACTCCGCCAGCTGTTCCACGTACCCCTAGCTAACTTTAGAAAAGATTTACTTATACCCGACTAGCAAACCACTTCTCACAAGAACCCGACCAACCAACAATGGCCCTTGAACTTACATTGCCTTTCCACTTCAAGCTTTGACCATAACACTAACCTTACCTGGATACCGCCCATTCTATACAACATATTAAGATTACGAAACCTCTACTCATTCCAGGCCAAACCTTTCCTACAAGCCTCAACACAATCTCCTCTCAACTCCTCGAAGGTTGCTACGAACCATCACCTACATAAACAGCCCTCCTATCGCAAACATCAACGCCAAGACACCTCAGCACTCTGGAAACACATCCACAACCCATCACATCACTTAACACAAAGAAACTACCACATCTATCAGCTATTCACAACCACTTTGACCGATTCTAACTTCAACCGGTAATCTCCTCACCACCACACCGCTAAACTCTTTAAGCACCAAAACACTTTCCTTCTGCCAACATGCTATATCGCACTCACTATTACTGACAACTCGCTTACTACCCTCCACTACTTCTAACATTCTCCTAGCACCAAAACAACTCTTAAAACCCACCATCCAACCTAATCCTACCACAACACTAACGGACCCAACTAGCTATTAGCAAGTGTGAACGTCCGTATGCATGGTCACCAATATGCCCTATCAATGCCTGTGTACATGTATGCAAAACCTCTAATGTCAAGTCGCATGTATGCATGTACCAACATATATATATATATATAATATAGTATATAACAAATGGTTTTAACTGTGCATGTATGTCGGTTCACACCCACCAATAACATCCTCAGAATCCGCCTAAGAACAACCTCTTACCTCACTTCTATCTTGTCCAGCTCTACCATTCTAACAATCCGCTAACCACATAATACTCCACTAATGCCCTCTTCACACTAAAGTTGTCTTCAAAACAACACCGGCTACTACCCCAAACTTACTAGCTATAAGACCACACCCACTACGCAAAGGAATCCAGACCGAAACCAAACAAAGATAACTAGGGCAAAGATTACTTAACAAGGTTACCTGTAATCACCTCACTGCCCCAGAGCTTCAACAGACAAACTCTCTTCCTCGCAGAACCATCATTCTCTAGCCGCACCACCGCAGCATCAACCAACACTTTAAGGTCATCACCGTCTCCCTGCAGTAAAGAACCCTGACTACCCCGAACCAACTCCAAACAATTTTATCTCCAATGCCCAACAGAACCAAATTTCCAACAAGATTCATCCCCCAAGCTTCTCACACCGTCCTACCTTTCTTGCCACCTCCGAACTCTGTCTCGGCCGCGCCCATGACCCTTCTGAGACCCTTTTGCACCCACTGAAGCTGATCTCACCACTTGAGGACAATTTCGCTTCACATGCTCTTTAGAACCACAGTTCCAACAAACTCCCACGCCCCAACAACCTCCAACATGACACCTTTCACAACGGTCACACATCGGCAACCGAGCTACCACTCCTTGATCATGTAGCACTTGACTCACATCTGCACTACCACCCAGACTTCGATTCAAGCAAACTATCACGTAGCCTCTTACGTTGACCGCTCTCGAGGTCAGTACCCACAACTCTTTTGCTTAAACTTTTCTCACCTTCATAATCTGAAGCTACACCCCCGCGTTGCTTGACCCTTGAGAACTTCTCTCCTAGGTATCTTCCATTAAAGGCGGACACAAAGAACTCCCAGTCTATATCGTGGATATGCGTTGCCACCGCCACATATGTCCACCAGACACAAGCATCCTCCAACATCAACGAGACGACACTTCCCAGCTTACAGGCGTAGTCACACCCTTCCTGATCCAAAATCAGAATTATATTGGCTAACCAGGCCTCGAACGCCTCAGGTGTCGAACCATGATACTCCACAGCTCCCAAATCATATAAACGTTGTTTTGACAAACTCGCGTGTCCCTCAGTCGGCACGTCTACAGGCCTCACTTTCACCACGGCCTGAGATGTTCCTGACACCTCCTGAACCATAGGTGATGAACTCTTCATCACAGAACCAGCTTTCTCCTCCTGCCTTACTACCTCAGCTCTAGGCACTGTAGACTGAAACAAAACACCTCCACCAAAAGGTGAATTCCACGCCTTAACAACCTATGTGAAAGCCCAAGAACCTCGGAAGAGAAAAACACAGCGATCGGAAACGTTAAAGGACTCAATTGCAAGAAATACACTTTTAGGGACCAAAATGTAAATTTTGGAAATTAAAAGGACTTCCAAGATTTTAGTTTTACCAAACCTCAATTAATTATATTATGAGCCTCTCTGCCAATATTCAACTTAAAAAGACATTTCAAGCTCAAGCAATTGCAATTACAACTTTCAGGACTAAAATGTAAAGCATGCAAAAGTTGTCCAATGGTCACCCGTTTCGAAACACTGGCACCCGTATAGAAACACTGGCACCCGTATAGAAACACCCGTGTCGTACGCCCGTATCGAAATAGTGTTGACCGTTTCGAAACACGAGTATGTTCCGAAACTAGTTCAGAAACGGACACCTCCAGTAGCCAAAGTGTTTCGAAACACCTTTAACCATTTCGAAACGCCCAAGCCAATTCATGCACCCGTTTCGAAACGACCAAGGGTGTTTCGATACACCCTGCCCAGAAACAGCAGAAAATTCTGGTTTTACACATCCAAACACCAACAAACATACTTTAAACCATTCCTCAACATATCAACAACATACCAAGCATCATAACTACCAAATTGCATTAAAAACTAGATACAAATCAAACCTTAGGTGCACCAACTCATTCAACACATCCAACACTTGATCATGCTTTTAAAACAAGAAGCATAGCTTAACAACTTATGAAGAAGAAGATTCAAATGTTGCAAAGCGATAATCAACAAGATTCAAACCACAAACCGAACATGGACAACATACACAATCTCATTACACATCAATATAAAAGACTCTCCCCCATTGCCTTTATTATCTATAGCTATAAACCAAGACATACTTATCAAGTGGAGCTTTTCTTGAATCCCTTGCTTCTTGCTGTCCCAACTTCAAATATCTGCATTGATGGACAAATAGGAGCGTAAGCACATAATGCTTAGTGAGGAATGCTCAAAACCAAAACACCATAAATGCAGTGAATCATAAAACCCTCTTAAATGTAGTTACAATTCAATAAACCAAAGCATTGGTGGAAAACTTCCTTTGAAACAACTTTGCTTAAAACCATGAAATGCTCAACATGAAAACCAACCTTTAGCTTTGAAAAGCTAAACAACTCACCCCAAAACACATTCTTGCAAATACTATTATTTAAACATTTCCATGCATGAACACCACATGCAAAGTTAAACTCAAATTCCTTGGAAAACAATTCCACTTCACAACATGCTTTCCTCGTGCTTGATGATCATTTCAAAGCAAAATACCTTTTGAAAACCATTTGTTCCTTCTAACTATCTCATGCATTCAACAAATGCAAAACACATGAACTACATAAGCAACATTTGCATTACATGCCTTTTCCAACAAGCCTTCACAAGACTTCAATGCTCTAAAGAGATTCTAAGCACATATGCACCACTCACAAAAGAAGATATACACATGCATCATTTTCAAGCATCTCTTGCTTCATTACATTCAAGTACATTATATTGGCTTTCAAGTGATAGTTCACAAATCATTTCAACTCAAGACACAATCGGATACGCGGATTACAAGCGTTGTCCCACACGCTTCAGACACACTACCGAACAACATAAGGTGGAGTTTAACGGTACAATCACAACCCCTCAACACCCATGATGGAGTTTAACGGTACAATCACAACCCCTCAACATCACTCATCGGTAGTTGTATAATCTACTAACGAGAGTACGGGACACATAACACAAAATCCACAAACGGACTTTTAACCACCGTTGTGACCTTAACAAGATCCACACACGGACTTTTAACCACCGTTGAGATCTTACCAACATCCTCACACGGACTTTTAACCACCGTTGTGAGCTTACCAAGATCCACACACGGACTTTTAACCACCGTTGAGATCTTACCAAAATCCTCACACGGACTTTTAACCACCGTTGTGAGCTTACCAAGATTCACACACGGACTTTTAACCACCGTTGTGATCTTACCTCTCTCGTTAGGATACTTGGATGGAGTTTACGGTACAATCGCAACCCCTCAACATCCAAGGCGACTTTATTCACGGTGCACCCAATCCTATAGCCGGCTAACTATATCCGATTAAAGTAACCAAAAACCACTTACATCACTTGCCAATATACATCAAATACCATCATCAATTTACTGTTTTCAAAGCATTAAACAAAGTCATTAAACCCCATGCATCACCATGCACCACTACCAATTTAATCAACATGCCAAAACAAGGATCTCTTACCTTGAGCATCCTTCAACACATAGCTTTCAAAACCAGCATTAAACCATGTCTAAACATGCTTAAAAACAGTAATTAAAACACAGCCACCCCAAGTGCATTTGAAACCAAAACATAGCACAAACCAAAAGAGAAATTCCATTTACTTACTCTTGAGCTTAGCTAAGTTGTTTAGACTTAAACTAAGCTCCCAAAACCTCGTCCAAGATGTTTCAAAGCTGGAAAACTCTTTTCCACTCACCGATACACAAAACTATGCTAGCCGACAAGCCTTCCAAGCATCCGAAACCTCCAACGCCACCTCTATTGCTTCCGGATCATTCTCCTCTGTTTTAAACACATAACAACACAGGATTAATGCATCATCATGCATTAAAATCACCAGCAACATACCTAAACTCGCTGCTCTACCTAAATCCAACATTTCGGCTACCAAACACAACCGAAATCACCTCCAAACTCTTCCAAAACATAACCCAGCCAAGATCTATCACTTCTAACCATTTCTAAACATCAATTAACATCCAAATTGAACCCAAACTCGTCCTTATACCTCCAACATTAACAGAACACCAAGATCACCCCAAAAACCACCATTTTCATAAGCAAAAACTTAGGAAACATAACCTATTCGGAATAGCATTGATCAAACCTCATTTACACATCATTAGACTTCCAAAATACAATTAATAACCATCTCAAAACATAGCCCAAACAATCACCACGAAATTCTTCAAGATTTCTTCAAAATCTTGAGTTTTAAGCCAAAATCAAGTTCATACCATTAAAACCATTTATAAGACTTAAATTAAGGATTGATAACTTGGGAATTTCAGTAAAGAACTGAGTATTTAGAGGAGAAGAACAACCTTACCTCTAAATGTAGATTTCTCCTTGATTAGAGACAATTTTCTTGAAAATCCAATAAGCAAATCAAAAGGATTTGATGTAGAAAGGATTAGGAATTAATTGTTGATTGAATCATCATCAATTGAATTGAAAATCAATGGAAAATATGCTGGAGAAAAGTGTTTGGATGAGGGAATTTTGAGAGAAAATGAGATGAGAAAGTTTTAAGAAAAGTTAGTTATGATTTAATCAAAAGGTAGTTTTTCTCCTCATCTAATTAATTAAAACATTAATTGAATCACTTAAATTTAAGAAAAAATCTGGAGAAATCTTTCTTGGGTAAATTAGCTCCTTAAAGATTCAAAGTTTCAATCCTTACAAAACAGTCACCACTGAACTTTTCAAAAATCGCATTTTAGTCACTATTTCAAAATGTCACACTTCCAAACCTTATTTTGTAAAATTGATTTCACCACTCTCTTATATATATTAAAAGAGGATTTTTAGATATTTTTAAAGCATCCCGAACTAGGCTTCCCTAAAATACCCTTTTATATTCGAACCGAAAATCAGACCGGTCCGGTTAAGACCCTAAACTTCTAAGCCCAAAATTGGGGTGTTACATGTCCCATTGCTTGACTATTACATCCTTTAACTAAAATATCCATACTTGATAGCTAAGATAGCACCACAAAGCACACTTGGAGGCCCCTTCTTGCACTAGCAACCCACGAACTACGAATCTGCATTGTCGAACAAAAGAGAGCGTAAGCATAAGGCTTAGTGAGGGTAAGTTCATAAACAAACCTCAACAATGCAGGGTCCAAGCATGAGCACAACCAAGGTAGAATGTATGATCTTACCTTCGATCCACGAGAGCCAAAATACATAAGATGCATGAACATATATTCAATATTATGCCATGCTCAACAAGTCCAAGCTCAACACATGATAATACATAAATCAATGTATTAAACCACCACATATAACAATCCATAATGGTTCACATACAATCTCATATTGGCACCTAGCTATGACTCGAATACGCAGATAACACGTTGGAACTCACATCCAACACAACCATTACCTTACGGTGGGATTACACTCATCACCGTTCACGCGGAGGGGATTCCACTCATCCTCACGCCCCGTCGATGGGATTACACTCATCATCGACTAATATATATGTAAAAAGGTTTTTCGGGCGAACCCGTACTCCATCTTGATGACTACCATCACCAAGACCACGCGCGCATTTGACTCACGTGTGCACACTAAACATCCTAATGATCGATCATTTGTACCCAAACATACTAGTGCCAACATTAAACACAATCCATAATATCATTTCATATCACTTCCGTGCTTAGCACGTACTCACCATGATTAACATCATGCACAATCCACATGCATATAACAATGCATCAATCCAAGCCTCAACACACATGTATAATACCATATACATAGCTAACACAATCACAATCAAACATGAGGCATAAACACATTCAAAGATCAACCATAGTCTCTAACTATAGCTTGGGATTAGGCTACCACTCTAATCCCAACTCTAGGTAGGTCTACCAAGCCCAACTTAGTCCACATGCTTGAACCAAATACGCAAAGACCATTTAAAAACATTTAACCACTCACCTTCACTTCCAAGCTTAACAACCAAGCAACCAAGACCTTCAAGCTTCCGGATTCACTCCCAATGCTTCACTAACATAATTTCTTGCCTCTAATCATTTCAACACATTCAAACAACCTCAAATCAGTTCACACAACAATGTAGCAAACCCGGAACACTACTCAAGCATCAAACACAAGATTTCAAGCCAAGAACAACCCCAAAAACTCCAAACCTGAGCAGCCCTCAAACTCAATTCAAAACTCACGATTTCAACCTCTTTAA
This sequence comes from Hibiscus tridactylites, assembly GCA_958450335.1. NCBI lineage: Eukaryota > Viridiplantae > Streptophyta > Magnoliopsida > Malvales > Malvaceae > Hibiscus > Hibiscus tridactylites. The sequence continues at coordinate 10,959,469 of OY288286.1, forward strand.
CCCTATTAAATGATTCCAAAACAACTCCCAACTATCATACTAACCTCAGCCCTCAATTTCCATCATTAAGCACAACCAAAACTCACCTTAAAACCCTTCAAAAAAACCCATTAAAACCCAAATCCGAAAATCATGGTAAAATACTTTAAAATTCACATATGTTGGACCTTATGGTTCATATACAACTTATCTAACCATAATAAATCAAAAGCTTTGATAAAGACTCATAAAGCTTCAACCTTTGACATTTTTCCATGGAAAACCAAATTTCTAAAACATTGATGAAAATGAAACCTAATGGTACTTTCAAAGAGAGAAAGATGAGAGCAAAATGGGGATGTAATTACCTTTCAAAACCGACCAAAAATGAAGAAGAAAGGAGATGGAACAGTGAAATGGAGATGAGAGCTTCTCTTTGTCGTTGAAAATGGGAAATGTGAAGAGAGAAGAAGATGACAAGGAAACTATTTTAATAAAAGGGGATTTAAATTTGAAAGTCCCTCTTATTACCAAAATGCCATTAATGAGGATGACTATTTCTATTTTCCAATTCCATGGAATTGGGCTTTAAAACCAAAACATGTCCAACATGATTTTACTTGTTTGAAAACCCGAGGCCCAAATAATATTTTATTATTTTAATTATAAACCCGAAACCCAAAATATTATTTTAATATTATTTTCATCCGACCCCCAAACCCGGGTGTTACAAAGTGGAAATTTTAAGAGAGCAATACGAGTTCACAAAATATATTGCTACCAAAAGAATAATTTCTATTGCTACAAAGTGGAATTATAGATAACATATGTTATCAATTGACATTTGAAATAAGCCAATGCAGATATAAGTTATGGTAGCCAAAAAGTTAGTTGAAAGCTCTAGAAGAGTTATATATTGCTACCAAAAGAATAATTTCTATTGAAAGCGTCGAAAGAGCTAAATATATTCCTATTCAAAGGAACATTTTTTTGGTGGACAATGTCTTATCAAGTTTTAAAGAAACTTGTATTTTAAAATTTGTACCACATATGTACAAGTGAGATTGAATCACATGTTATGGTAAATCAGAAGTTTACAAATTCAGAAATACACACACACACACACACACACACACACACACACACACACACACGTATATATTGTTGGCATGGTCGGTTAGACCATCTGATCAATAATGATGCGAAAGCTATTGAGATTTATATGCACATATATTAAAAGAACCTACAGTTCTTGAGGTGCTTGTTCTTAAAGGAATTGATTAAATTCCATTTATTAAGACAACACAAACTTCTTGTGTTGCTTGTTCTCAAAGGAAATGATTAAGATCCCACTTACCAAAAGAACTTAAAGTTCTTGTATTAAAGTTGAGACTGCATGTATTGCATATCTGAATGAAATATGGGCTCATTTATCCACAAATGTAAAAAGTTTTATATAATTTTAGTAGATGGATCTACATTGTTCTATCAACTTACAACTAGAAGTTTGTGAGATTGTTTATAAAAGGATTTAGATTATGCAGTTAGATTATTCATCTTGCAAAAGCTAATGAGTTTATATTTTAGGTTATATTAGTTGTTACAAAGCTTATTGATTATGAAAAATACGGTTTAACAATATTTTAATTGGATGCCTCATGTGATAAGCTAAACTATGAGAACAAGACGATTATTATTCATATGATATTTTCATATAGCAACACTTATATGCATCAAGCCAACGAGTTATAATAAACTCCTCATTATGATTTGACTTTTGGTCAGAAGTCATATTTCTCATTTTATAATTTTGAATGTGTGATATATTGTTGAATTGCTCCACCACAACGCACAAAATGGGTAAATAAAAAGGGTTGAGAATATATATTGAGTATGAGTCTTCTTTTATGGTTAAATTCTTAAACATTAATTGGAAAATCTTTATGACATGAGTAACTAAGTCTCACATATAACATGATTTTTCTCAACATCAGAGGGAGATAATAATCAGTTGGGTAAAAGAAAATGAATTATTGGTATCTAGATCCTCGTATATAAACTAGAAGTTCATAAGATAATTCATGCTATTATATGTCAATTGTCAGACATATTTACTGACCCAATGAGAGTAACTAAGTCTCATATACCAACTGAAATGCTCTAAATTTGAATTACATGTTAAAGCGAACGAATTTAAATCATACATGAATCATGAAAATTGGTTTCAATGATCAAAATTATCGTAAATGAAAAATAGTATGAGATGATCACATATTGGAGGCGGGTGCTCCTGAAGAGACCCAAGACATAACTAATAATAAAACTCTTGAAGAGTTTCAGGTACCTAAAATAAAGATTGAAATCTTAAAGAGATCTCGGTGAGTTATGTCACTACGAGAATGGAACCAGAAAATTAAAAAGTTGTCGACAACAATTTTGCAAACAATTTTACATAAAATACTTCTATAGAAGTAAAGAAAGCAAATGAGGATCTTGTATAGAAATCTATCCAGAAGTATAGATATTGAATTGGCCAATGTAGAAAGACGCTTTGAACCTCTAAAAGAGAAGTATTTAGACCAGCAGTCCAAACACCTAATGGTGTAATGCAAGTGAGACACAAATAAGTAGTCGTAAATACGACTTGAATTATGATTTATGAATAGTTTTTATTACTTCATGGTGGATGCAATTACCTTGACAGTTATAAAATATTTTATATGCGTCTAATTATTTTGTGGATCCATATTTATCCTTGAAGGATTTAAAATGCTAGAAACATTTAGAAATATCCGAGGAAATTTATTTAGACATGTCTCATTGAATATTTATATTTTGGCGCATTTAGTATAATTGCCTTAGTGAGTACTTATTCAGGAAATACTATAAGAATGATCATATTCCCTTATATATTTTATAAAGGAGTTCGATCAAGATTTATTATATCATTAGAACACCTGAAGAGCTTCAAATTGGAAACTCATGGACTGCTTTCAATGCGTTTAATGAAGGTTTTTGAGAAAAATAATCTTGACATCCAGTTTTATCTCGACCTAAAGATCGAGCACTTAAATATGCGTTTTGTCTATGAATGGACATAAGCTGAAAGAATCTTAAAAAAATTCAATATGGATAGAGCTTATCTATTAAGTATCTCAATAATTGTAAGATTGTTGGATGTGAACAAAGATAATTATATCTTTTCTTGGTCTTGAAGCACCATATATTAGTTGGTCAAGAAATATCCATGGATATACAAAGATCATTACCTCTAGATCTTCAAAAATTCGTCGATGCCTCCTAAAAACTTGTAGAAATAATTGTTATGCATGAGGCAAGCCAAAAATGTGTTTGGCTAAGATCATTGACCTAACATATCCAGAAGATATGTGATTTACTTTCACAAGATATGATACAAATGATATCTTGTAGAGATAATGCAAGGTGGATACATCATGGAACATATTACTTCAAAGTTTCATCCCTCACGATCTTTAGAAAAATAGTATTCAAGATTTAATTATGAAGATTCAAAGATCTTATGTGATGTTTTCATGAGGGGGAGTATACGCGTTGCACTCTTTTTCCCTTAATGTCTCAATGGGTTTTCCTGGTAAGATTTTTAATGAGGCAACATGTTATGCGTATCAAAGATGTGTACTCTTTTTCCTTCACTAAAGAATTTTTTTTCTCATTGGGTTTTTATCTTAGTAAGGTTTTTATCCAAGGGGGGTGTTATGAATATTTATCTACGTGGATGTCTATAATGATAAGAACTTTATCTAGGAGATTTGATTTACTTTATCATTAGGAATATTATCTTCATTAATTAGAGTTTAATGTATTATGTACTTCTTATGCCTATAAATAGATGAAGGCATTGTATACAAGTCTAGTTTTGATAATAATAGAATCTCCCTCTTTTTTTCATCTCTTTATTCTTTTATACTTGTTCGTTGTTCTTCATTATTTACTCACAACATAAATTATATTTTTATTATATACTACTAGTTTTTTCCACACAAACAATGTGGGTAAACGTTAATATTTTATGTAAAAATATATTTTAAAAAAATTAATTCATCCATTAGCTTTGTGTTTGATCATTAAGTAGTGATTTGTGTTTGATCGTTAGATAATAGTTTTTAATTATTTTATTTAAAAACATAAAAAATACAAAGCACTCTAATAATAATATCTTTGTCATTTTTTTATTAATTGAGTCAATAATTGATTAAACCATGACATCAATTTATCCGTCACAAGAGAGGGAATGTGTTGAGAAAATATAAAGCAACCCAAATATGCTTGCTAACTTTGAATTAGGAGCGACCAAAACTCAGCTCGACTTGAAAAAACTGAATTATCCAACTCGATTTGATTTGTAACACCCCAAAGTGGGATAATTTATTTGAAATAGTTTAATTGCATTTTAGGGACTTGTTTGGAAAGATTTTAAATTTTGAAAGCTAATTTTGAAAACTCTTGGATGTTTGAGGACTTAGGCTTGATTGAACCATTACCACTTGGCCTTTGGAAATGAAATGAAGAAAAAAGAGAGGGAATAATGCTATAAGGATTCAATCCCACGTTCTTATGGTATGGTAAGTAATGTTTTAACCAACAAAACTAAGGCTCAATCTGGTTATAAGTTACCTTGACTTATTCTTAAGTCTATCTTTTGAATATTTGTTATTCAAAATAATTAAAACAGCAACCAACCCCCCACTTATCACATTAATTGATGTCCCTGTCATTGAAAGAGGGAGGGAGTTTCAGAGTGCGTTTTATGTTTCCCCCCAGAAACTTAATCGCCGATCTAAGCCACCGTCGGTCCGTGGTGTTCACCGCCCACATCATCAGAAGCGTTGCGCTGTCCCAACCAGACCCCGTCGGCCACTCGCGCGTCTGAGTCACCTTTCGCCATGAAAGCCAACTGAAGAGTTCGACGAGAACCCAAGCGACGCTTCTGTTATCAGCGATTCTGTCGCTGTCTGTTGTCCGTGCTGCTCACTACCATCGCACATGTGTTCGTCGTCGTCCTACAGCTAAGACTCACCCCGTCACTCGCCGATCTGCCTCCCCGATCGCCATCCCGTTGAGTTTGAAGCTTCGCCAAACCGTGGTCTTTTTCAGTCTTTTCTGGCCAAGGATGTCGTCGTTGGTGAACGGCGTTGGTCCAGACGTGACCAACATCGAAGTGCGATAAAAAACACTCTGACCGCTTGTCGTTTCAACGCCAGCAAGTCCCTCATCGGAGTTACGCGACCTCCGGCGATCTTGAGTGCATGTAAGGTAAAATCCGGCTTATTTCCGATTTATTTCATTGAAGTCTGGGTTGTGTTGGAATGTTTGACTGAGAAGCTATGTTTTTTCCGGCAGAATCGACGTAAATGGTGCCTCCGGCGACCGTCCGACGACTAGTTTGCCCTTGGGTAAGTGAACCGGTCCGAACCAGTATAAATTAAACCGGTCTAAACACATTGACCAAACCCGGTCTGAGCCCAATAAAACCGAGCCCGGTTTGGTGTATGACCTGGTACGTATGAGTTCGACCCGGCTCGTCTGCCCGACCCAAAAACCCGAACTGAGTCAACCCGAGTCAGCCCGAGTTAACTCGTCCGAGTCAGCCCGAGTCAGTTGACCCTTACTAGTTGACTGCTAACGTCAGTGTTGACCTGCTGACGTCGGCGTTGACTCTAACCCCGTTGACCATTGACCTGCTGACGTCAACGTTGACCTGCTGGCGTCAGCGTTGACCGGTGACCAAAAAGTCAACTTTTCCGAAAACTCCCATGTTATGTTTTTCGTCGTCATGAGTCTGTTTTTGAAGCCCGTTTCGCGAAATTTTTACCAGAAAGCCTCCGAATCTGACCTTGAAATCGAGCTTGTATATGTATTTAATTATCCAGGTAAGAGCTTTAAGAATAAGGTATGATCTTGGAATTTGTGTAATTGAAGGTAATCGCAGTTTCTCGAATACGAGATGTCGAAGGATGTCAAATTCGGGTTCAAGTGAGTTCGAATGTCGTTCGAGAGTCGACTGCTATAGCAAGGATTCAAGGTAATACATTACTACCTTCTACATGCTTCCAAAACTTGTTGATATTCATTTAATGCTTGCACGACCATGATTGAGCATGTGGTTAATTTTGCTACTGTCAATCAATTAAGAAATAAGAACATTAATGGTTAAGATAAATATTCAAATAAGAGGTTCGATAAATCAAAAGGACTTTCGAGTTCAGTGCACAATTAATGAATCGATTAATCTTTAAGTCTGATTATCCTTTTGATTAAAAATAAATGTCAAAAATTTGATTGGCGAATGACGAAAATACCCCTATCTACAAAAAAACAACTTATGAAGCTATACTTGATCCGATAAGACATTTGATGCACTTGAAAACCCCAGATTAATAAAATGTCACGGTAACAAGACTTAAACCCTCGTGTTTGTAAAATGCTTGAGTTACTAGAATTCTGAATAATTCGATGAAGATAAATTTACGGAAAACTATTCGTATGTATGAATTGAGCAATGGGGCGAAAAAGTTTGAATTGATTGAAATGACTAAAAAGGATTGAATATATATATTTATAAGGTTGAAATGGGTCACAATAACCCTGAAGACTGATATTTTCTTCGGGCATTAATTGCCAATCGACCGATATATGAGATATATCCTCGAGGTCTGAAATGAATGAATAGATGGAAGAATCGAGAAACTCTAAATAATTGAAACATTTTCGAGCATCGTAATGTCTGAAATACCTTCGAATGCTAGAATGTCGGAGAATACTTCTAAGACATGGAATTAGAAATCCTAATAATGACAAACAAATATAATGGCTCCAAAATTGATAAAATACGACCCGTGTCAGTTGGTCGTTTCAGATACTATGATGATAGTGGCAGAATACTGTGTAAATGCACATGCAAATTATTTGGAGAAAGTACATAGTTAATAGTGAGAGAGTTATGTTCTTCTAAGGCACATTCAATGTTTTGGAATGAGTTCAGGTACAATGCACATGTTTGAATACTTGGAAAATATCGCTCGATATATGTGCTTGATTTCTAGTAATAAGCTGAGTGGACGATTGATGAAGGCGAACTATTGTTGTTATGCTCTGTAGTCGGTTCTGAGAAGTGAATGGTTGAAGTGTACCTGTCTGGTGAGATATTAAACACTGTGTTAATGAGTTCAATTAGTTCTAAGGGGCTCGAAAACTTGATGAGCAACTAGAATTCCTAAATTTTGTATGTCATCGTTTATACCATGTTAGTTCAAATTACTAGATCACTCTTGAAGGTCAAAATGACTTTAATACCCTCATAGGCTGTAACATTTAAATTTGTTCGTGATATATCTGAAATCCCAACGATTCTGATGCATCAACTTTCGGTGTTGATTCGATCTGTCTTATCGAACTCCCCTATTCTTAGGGACCTCGTTATTAAATCAGTCCAAAATTGTCAAATGTCATCTTTCTAATATCTATCAAGTACCTCTGAGAAATGAATTGAGTCATAAAGCGCGTACCATGTATCTGTGAATATTTTCTGTTCTAAACCAAGACCATATGCTTAAAATTTAAAAGTATGGCATTGTTATACGAAAGGAAAGCAATTACATGGTTTCTGACCTCTGGTATGAAAAATATATCTGATATATGACATTGGATACGAAATAATAATAATAATAATAATAATAATAATAATAATAATAATAATAATAATAATAATAAAATAAATTTGACATATGTCTTCTGGTATAAAAATAGATCTGATATCTATTTTCTGCAATATTGTCTTCTGAATATATACTGAAATCATCTGAGGTATATTATCTGGGATATGAATGAAGATCTGTAGGCTCAGCGCTAGTAAGTCCTTCTGGACCTAAGCTCCTACGCCCAATGGGCATAGGATAAGTCTTTCTGAACCTAAGGCATTCCCTTAGGTAGGCTCCTACGCCTCAGGCCTAGGGTAAGACCTTATGTATGCAGTTTAGAGGGAATTGCATTTTGGAGTTCGGTTAGAGGGTAGTTAAGTAAATTAATAAAACTTTATGACCTCTTCTGAAACATATCCTACTAAATTAATGTATCAAAGTTGAAATCTCAATAAAATTACAATTCGCGCTTAGTGAACCACTCCGAACTCCTTGATTCAACTTTTGGAATCTGAATCCCAGCTTTAGACTCATCTCCTAAGGTTCGAGTGATCAAATAAAGAACAACTCTGTTACCTTCTATTATAATGCTTCACTGAATTATCGAATCTTAATTTGAGCTTACCGTTGCCCGGTTCATCATGACAGTGTTAAGCTTGCCATATACTTGCTTGTGCTTTTAGCATCCCTTGGTAGTCTGTATTACTGAGCTTTCCGAAGCTCACGTTGTTTTACCATCACAAGTTAGAAGATCGACCATGTCACAGCTGTCAACGTCGGTATGAGAGTTTCTTTGGCTTGCTCGCGGAGTATGATATCTGTGTAATTAGGGGGCATGTATGTCACATTTTGATTTACATTCGAGTCTGAAACTTGTTTTAGCAACTTGTAACATAGTTTCTATTTTGTAGTCTGAATGTTTTCCGGAACTGTATTTTAATTCAAACTTGATTTATAATTTTAAATGGTTTAACAATTTATTTATTTGAAACTTTAACGTGGGTCGCTCTAGTGGCCCTAATGTGACTTTCTAATACCCGTATTAACGCATAGGCGGGTCTAGGAGGTTACACGACTCGAAAAAAATCGACTCATTTTGACTCGGCTTGTAATTTTATAAACTCGACTAAAAAAATTCAAATAAAGTTTGAGCTATAAAATGAAAATTCGAATAACTCAAAAAATTTAGTAATTATTTGATCAATTTTAAGTTCGAGTAGAGTCTGTCAATTATGCCTAATATATTATGTATATAACAAGTGAAAAATATGAAGAAATATATATGTATATCGTATATGGATATAGAAAGCCGCTTAAGTTGGAATCAATATGTATTATGACATTATAAATAATTACAATTAAATTTGTACAGAAACTTGAAAACTCGACTCGAATTTCATAAACTCGACTTGATTCGATAATTTTTTTTAAAATAAAGTTTGAATCGTAAAATAGGACTTGTAAACTCGAATAACTCAAATTTTTTAACTCGACTCGACTCGGTCGAACGCCCAACTTTAAACCATAGGTTCTTAAAAAACTTTGAACCATGGAAACATCAAGTGGGTCGTGGTTGGTTCAATGGGCTTATTTCTATTAAAGTAATAAAGAATTTACAAAAATAAATGGATTAATATCCTATACATTGGCGGTGAAAAATAAAGTTTCCACAAGCGGATTTATTTAAGGGTTTAGGGGTTTAGTTTAGGGTTTAGAGGTTAGGGTTTTAGGTTCTATTATTCAGAATTTAAGAACTATGGTTAGAATTTAGGGTTTAGGGTTTGGGGTTAGATTTTTAGAGTTTTAAAGTTAAAATTTTAGGTTTTCAATTTAAGCTTGAAAATAGGCATGCTTGTGTAAACTTTTTTTACACAGTGTATCAAATATTAATCCAAAATAAATAAGTATTGGCGTTGTGCATTTGCATTACTTAGTGTGAAATTAAATTTAAACCTTGTCATGATGCGAGATTTGAATAGAAAATGATATTTAATGATGTCAATAACATGAAGGAGTAAGTTGTGAAAATTGCACTTTAAGGTCCAAGTCCTCACAATAATATACCCTCCCCAATTTGTATATTCATTAGATTATTATATAATATTATATATAATAATATTTTTTTTGGATAATTTGCATTTAATTACCCAAGGAAGCACTGTATAATCTGCTACGTATACACACGAACATCCTTACATAACAAAGAGAGATATTTAAAAATTTCAGTATTAAATTAATATTTTGATATAATAATTTTAAAAAAAATATATTTAGACTTGGTTGAAGATTTAAAAACAATTCAAAGTTATACAAACTTAAAAAATATGTTTCCAAAATTTTTAAAACCTCAAAAATATATGTTATTAATCGTTCGATATATATAAAATATTTTTAAAGTGTTTAAAATATTTTTTAAAGCTTTAAAACATGAAAAAAATATTCAGTCGCTAGTTGACATTGTTCATGCACGAGTACTGTTCATGAATAGTGTGTACCGATACCATTATTTACGGTATTGATACCAGTCAGCCAAAAACATGAATTTGAACTTGTAACAACTATATTTTGAAGGAATATCAATACACATACTTGAGTATCGGTGCCACTGAGTGAAAGGCCTAAAAATCACGAAAATTCATCTCCAAACACCTAAAATTCATCCCAAAGACTATGAACGATGTAAACTCATTCCTCTTTACAAATACACATCACAAGCACTTTAAAAATTAAGAGATGAATATCCAAGCCTATAGATCAAGAGAAAACAGCTTCAAGACATTTTTCTTTCGTTTCTCTTGTAGATTTTGTGGAGAACTTCATTGTAAATCTTTAGTGTTCATCTTCTGAGAGCATAAATGTGCAAACATAATTATCTTGTGAGGTTTTTCTTTGTTTGCTAAATTTGTATTTCTCCTAGGAAAGTATAATTCAGAGTTTTCGGGTATAAACTTTGAGGGAAATGATTTAGAAGATTTTGAGGTATAAATCTCGGTGAATTGTGCAAGGTTACTCTTTATCCTTAAAAGAAAGATAAATTAATGAATTTTGGAAAAATCAGGGAAGGTAGAAGTCGAAACATTATAAATCGTTGCGCAAAGTTTTTTCTTCCGGATGCTTCCACCACAATATCTTGTTTGTTAATTCTACACTTTTTGGCAGTTTTCGGTTAATCGTTAGAGCCCAACAATTGAATCAGAACATTGCCATCGGAGGTCTCACAACCAGGTGTAAAGATCCTCATGTTCGAATTTCATCATTCCAAGAAAAGTAGCTACCATATTTATATTGATAAATTTTGAAGAAGGCCACTCTGTCACATGTATGACAAGTGATACACAAAAAACTCAACTAAATGGGTAGCCTCTAAACTTAAACCCTTCAATTATATATTTAAGTTGTCTATTTTAATGATTTTAAATGTTCATGCATATATGTTAGATAATTTTTTTATGCATGTCATTGTGTAGAACTTTATGCATGTGCATTTGAATGTCTAATTTCAAGTTTTTACATAAAGTTTAGAAGCCTTGAATTTATTAAATCTCATGATTGCTTAAATTCTATTATTTATATATTAAAATTTAATATTTTTCTTGAGCGTCAAAGTGTTTTAGCTATAAACTTAAATGAAATGTTCTATTAAGTGCATTCAAGCTCCAGATGGAAATCATCTACCTCTAATTATGCCTTTATTGATGCTTTCATTTTAAAATGATGGGTTTTGGGTTTGAGCTTTAAAGTTGGGGCTTAGGGTTAGGGTGTAGGAAATTAGGGGTAGGGTGTATTTTTTAGGGTTTAGGGTTTAAGATATGAAAATTAGGGTTATGGCTTAAAATTTAATTTTTAGGTGTTTTTTAGTAAAGGGCATATAAGGAGGCATGATTAGGGGCAGAAAATTTTTACTCTTTAAGCTCCTTATTTTTTCTTATTTTTCATTGTTATTTTGTATTAACAAAGTTTGAATTATTTTTGATATAGCAAAAAAGAGAGAATTAAATGAAAAATTAATTTTCTAAAGAAAAGTTATGAGCTTAAATATTTTTCAAATAAATTACTTTTTCTATATATTATTCTTAAGGGGGAGTATTTTTCAAAAACAAATTTTTAATGGGTTTTGTTATATTAAAAAGGGAAAATTTGTTGAGCTAATATTTAATATAACAAATTATGTGAAAAATGTTTTAGACTTGATTGAAGATTTTAAAAATAATTCAAAGTCCAACGAATTTGAAAAATATGTTTCAATATTTTTAAAAACTAAACAAATATATGTTATTGATTGTTTTATATATATCCAATATTTTTGAGTTATTAAAATATATTTAGTGTTAAAATTAGTTTTTTAACCTTCTAAAACATGAAAATATTGTACTATTCCGTCACTATTTGACACTGATAATGACTTTATTCATGAACGAGTAATGTTCATGAATATTGAATACCTATACTATTATTCACGGTACCGAGCTACCAAAAATATGAATTTGAGATTGTAACAACTATATTTTGAAGGAGTATCGACACTCATACTTGAGCATCGATCCCACTTAGTGCATGGATAAAAATCCTCTGCTCCTTTTCGGTACTCTTATTTATGCCCCAACACTAAAAAAATATATCAAAATTAAATTTCAAGCCATAACCCTAAATTCTAAATCCTAAACCCTACACCTTATACCCTAAAAAATACACCCTACCCTAAATTCCCTAAACCATAACTCCTAACCTAAAACCCTAAACCCTAAACTTAATTTTGAGTGTAGGGCATAAGTATGGGGTAAAGGATTTCCATCCCTTAGTGCATGGGCCTAAAAAGTAATGAAAATTCATCTCTAAACAACAATAATTCATTCGTGACTGCTATAAACGGTTACAAACTCATTCGTAATTATAAATACACATAAAGGACACTATGATAGATTATAAAGTGTGTGGTAGTATGATGATGGGTCTTGTTGCTTATTGAGAAGTTTGAATGTATCAAAACAAAAAGGGTTGAAGTTGGAACCTAAAAAGCAGGGGCTGGACATGGAAGGGAGACAAATAAGGCTGTTCTGTTCACTCTCCTCTCAATTCTCAACTTCCTCCCACCATTTAACCCTTTTTGTCCGTTGTTTAGACCAAATCCACTCCCCCTTACTTCAATTCTCCCATTTCTGTCCTTATAATTTAAACAAAACAAAACTCACAAGCGGCATTATTAAGTAAATACATGTCTTCAAGTTTATACGTATATTTAAACAAAGTTTCATGTACCCTTTTGACAGGAACATTCGTATTTGGAGTTGAAAGTTTCAACAGAACTAAATCATCTTCCTCGGCTGCCATATAATCTGTGGGATTGTCATCTTGTTTTATCAGTTTCATAGATCATTTATTATATTGTTAGTTTGTGATGAGATAAAGTGGTGAAATCGTGATGGCCAGGGAGTACAGTGGATCGCAGATGCACCATCAGCTAGAAGCGAAGAGGAGGCGTCTGACGTGCATTCTTGGGGTTAGTGCCCTCTGCATATTGTTCTACGTGTTGGGAGCTTGGCAGGCGACTCCTAGTACTCAATACGATTTATACACCAAAGTTGGTTGTGATAATACTACCTCTACATCGGACAACAATGGCAATGCAACTCTCGGTAATTCGTCGGCGGACTTGGACTTTGGTAGCCATCATCAGATCACGGTCGAGAGTTCGAAGACAGTCAGTCAATTCCCGCCGTGTGACATGTCGTACAGCGAGTACACTCCTTGCCAAGATAAAGTGAGGGGACGGAAGTTCGATCGTGACATGATGAAATACCGTGAGAGGCATTGTCCCGACAAGGAAGAACTGCTGCTCTGTCTTATACCGGCTCCGCCCAATTATAAGACCCCTTTTAAATGGCCTCAGAGCCGTGATTTTGCCTGGTATAACAATATCCCTCATAAAGAACTCAGCATTGAGAAGGCTATACAGAATTGGATTCAAGTAGAGGGTGATCGTTTCCGATTCCCCGGGGGTGGCACCATGTTCCCTCGTGGAGCCGATGCATACATCGATGACATTGGTGAGCTAATTCCTCTTACTGGTGGAAGAATCAGAACAGCAGTCGACACTGGCTGCGGAGTAAGTAACGAAAATCAATTTGCAATTTAGAGATACCATATGTACTTTTTGGCCAATGTTGGTAACTTTGTACTTGAACTGTGTACTAATTGCCTTTGCTGATTCTTTTCTGCTGTTAGGTTGCAAGCTTCGGTGCTTACCTGTTGAAGAGGGATATCTTGACAATGTCTTTTGCTCCGAGAGATACACACGAAGCGCAGGTCCAGTTTGCGCTGGAACGCGGAGTTCCTGCGATGATTGGAATCATGGGTTCGCAGAGGCTTCCTTACCCGGCAAGGGCTTTCGACTTGGCTCATTGTTCTCGTTGTTTGATCCCTTGGTCAAAAAATGGTAAGGCATCTGTGCATCATTTGTCAAAAATGAAGATCACATTGTTATATATATCAGCTAATGGTTTCGTTTAATTCGGGATAGATGGCTTGTATCTCACGGAAGTAGATCGAATTCTAAGGCCTGGAGGTTACTGGGTGCTCTCTGGTCCTCCGATCCGCTGGAAGAAATATTGGAGAGGTTGGGAAAGGACAAAGGAGGACCTTAAAAACGAGCAAGACGCTATCGAAGACGCCGCCAAACGCCTATGCTGGAAGAAAGTGGCCGAACACGATGATCTAGCAATTTGGCAAAAGCCTATCAACCACCTTAAGTGTGTTAAAATCAAGGAGCTCCATGGAACACCACCCATGTGCACATCACAGGATCCGGATACAGCATGGTAACCCTCTTTAGCCCTTTGATACACATACATATATACACATAAAGCCGATTCGAGTCTCATTCTCTTGTCATCTGTGATAAAGGTACAGAAATTTGGAAGCTTGCATAACCCCACTTCCAGAGGTCACAAATGCAAATGATGTTGCCGGTGGTGAACTACTAAAATGGCCGGACCGTGCATTCGCCATCCCTCCTAGACTCAGCCGTGGCTTAGTACCAGGCGTCGGTGTCGATAGATTCATGGAGGACAATGAACTGTGGAAGGGAAAGATAGCAAATTACAATCGACTTATCACTCCCCTACGCTCCGGACGACATCGGAATATCATGGACATGAATGCCGACCTCGGAGGATTTGCAGCTGCATTGACAAAGTATCCGGTGTGGGTCATGAATGTTGTCCCGCAGAATTCAGACACTGACACATTGGGAATTATTTACGAACGGGGCCTAATCGGTACGTACCAGGATTGGTGTGAGGGATTCTCAACATATCCAAGAACATACGACCTCATCCACGCTAGTGGCGTGTTTAGTATGTATCAAGACAGGTAAACGTGTTTGTTTTACAGACAGTTGATAGCCTTGGTTCCATCATGTGATTAAATTAAAGGTGTGTTGATTGAAGGTGTGACATGACTTACATCTTGTTGGAGATGGATCGGATTCTGAGGCCGGAAGGGTCGGTTATATTCCGGGACACGGTGGAGCTGCTGGTGAAGATAAAGAGTATAACAGATGGAATGAGGTGGAAGAGCCAGATCGTGGACCATGAAAGCGGGCCATTCAACCCTGAGAAAATTCTTGTTGCTGTTAAAACATACTGGACTGGTGAAGCAACACACAAGCAACCCTAGTACACATTTATACTTTAGTTTCCTCTCTTTTCTTTTCTCATAAGTCACTGAGATTTCACCCCCAACATAATTCTTCCTTTTTCTAAGAGTAAACGGGTAGGTTTCTTTTCTTTTTTTTAAATAGTGTATTTTATTAATGCAATGTAAATTTATGCCATTTTTTTTCCAGATCTCTCTATTATTCTCATTGTTTTAGCTTTAATGGTATGAGTATGGAAACCTCAAAGCAAACTAGAAAAACCTTTTCAAAGTTTTTATAAGAGTATCGAATCTCTTGTCCCGTTTTCGAAACCGAGACCTAGAAATCTTAAAGTTAGTCTTGTTTTAATATTTTAAATATGTTTATGCAATGCATATAAAAATATATATATATTTTTCGAACAATTTCTACCTGAATGAGGGAAAGGGGGAATTGCTCCTACTAAGACTAGAATCCAAGACCTAGTGAAAAGGATTGGAAGTCAACGAGAGTCTTTAATAACTTATTCCAAGTTGTGTTGACATTAGAATACAAGTCTTATAACAGTTTTTAAGACTATTTTATTTGAAGAAATATCATTTGTGTATTATATTAATTAATGATTTTAAATAAAGTATTTTAGCGTTAACGAGGGTATACAAGCGATTTGGAATAATAAAAATGATTGAATTGATATTTTTTTTAATATGAAGGATTAAATTTATTAAATTATTTTAAATTAGTACAAAATTGGTAGAATATATAATTTTAATGACTAAAACTGTCATTATACCGAACTGTGTTAGATGTTTGTTTGTATTTTAACAGAGGTGTGGCCTGATCGTAACTAAAACTTTAATTGAGTGACAATTGTAATTTTTAAAATTTCAGTGACTCAATCATAATTTTACTAATAATTGAGTGAACTTCAATATAATTTACCCTTTATTTTATTAGTGATCAAATAAGTTGGGATTTATTTATGGATTAAATATAGATTTGGTGCCTAAACTAGACACATTTTCTCATGTCAGTACCTAATTTTTTTTTCTCAAGTTAGTAATTGAACTAGATACTTTCTCCCAAGTTGGTATCTAAATAACTTTTACTCTCAAATTAGTACCTGAACTTTAATCTAATCCACTATTTGAGTATGTTTATTAACAGTTTTAGTCCCTAAAATTTATATATATTCTATCAATTCATTCCTAATTTGAAACAATTCAAAAAAATTTAAACCTTCATACTTAAAAATTCCATAAATTTAGTCATATTTGTGATATTGTCAAACCAAGTGAGTTTATCGAATCAAAACAATAATTGAATAATTGCATTCTACCATAAACAACAACAAGTTACTATTAAACTTTTATTATACAATGAAAGTAATACAAAATTTCTGAGAGAAAAACAAATATTTTAAGGGAAGAAAAATAGAGTAAATTGATAGAATTTTAAATATAGATGATTAAATTTATTAAATTGTTTCAAATTAAGATTAAATTCATAGAATTTATAAGTACTGATACCAACTTAGGAGAAGATGTCAAGTTCAAGTATCAACTAGGGAACAAATATTCTGTAGATATCAATTCGGGAAAAAGTGCCCAGTTCAAGCACCAATTTAAGAGTAAAATTATGAACAAATCAAATTAAAAGAATGTGACTAGTACATGTGCTAAATTTATATTTAAGCTTTTATTTATTTTATTTTATTTTATTAGGTTTCATGGTTTATTTCAAGAATGTTTCTAAGAAATTTAGATATGATTTAGGTATTTTGTACCCTATAAACATACATTTCTCCTGCGGATTTTCGCACAGCCCCATTCGTTCAGAAATACAACAAATACTTAATTTTAAAAAAATTGTGACTTTTATATATTTTTTATATTACTTTTTAATACGAGTGTTTAATTGTGGTGCGGTAAATATTTGACGCTTTTTTCTATCATCTAAGTATACATGTCCATGCACAAGTGTAACATGTGATGTAACTCCCTCGTCTCGGTTTGGTCGGCTAATCGGTCCGAGTAGGCTACACGGGGAAAACTGATGTGAAACCCGTTAAGGTCCCACCTCAGTTAGCAACCCTAAAAAAATTCTTTTAATTAAATCTTGTCTAAAGGCATATTATTTCCTAAGTGATCACGACATCGGAAAACATCACGAGGTAAAAGCAACCAAGCCAAAACAACATGTTAAACAACCCATTTTACACTTACAGAGCAGGCCGTATCGATACACCTATCAAGGGTATCGATACGCCTTAACCAAGTCAACTGCCCTCAGTCAATACAAGAAGACCGTATCGATACAGCCCTTGAACGTATCGATACGCCCTTATCGGTCAACATCTCGCGGTCAACGAGACAAAACCGTACCGATACGCCAAAGACTCGTGAAAATCTCAAAATTCTAGTGAGCTTTGGGCGTATCGATACACCCCCGAGTATCGGTACCCCTAGTCAATTCTGTGTCCCAAAGTGTATGACCGTATCGATACGGCCCTTAGGCGTATCGATACGCCCTGCACTGCAAGGCACCAATTGGCAGCAAAACAACACAAGACTCAACACTAAATGCATTTTAAGACCTCCCTAGCCACATACAAGCATTCATACAACATTACACAACCCAGAACTAGCATGGAGAACAATTTAGATGAACAACAAGACATTTACACATGGCATTCACATAAAAGATAAATATTGTATTTCAAGCATACTCAAAAGCTTAAAAGCCAAAGGCACATGTCTTCACACATAAGGTTTACATGCCAATCCAAAAACATCATATAGCATAAACAACATTCAACATTTATGAGTCATACAACGCTCATACAAACACATAGCAGCCCCATTGCTAAACTACTACTTTATTTACTAAACCATACTTGAGCAACTACAAAAGCTTGGAATGCCCCTTTCCTTGCTCCTTGCTAACTCCACGCTACAAATCTGCATTGTCGAAAATGAGAGTGTAAGCTAGAAGCTTAGTGAGGATGCTCTAAAATAAAAAACAACGACAATGCAGGGTTCAAGCATATCATCCTTACATCACTCACAATCATACATAGACTTTATATTAAGCTCAACAAGATAAATCATTTATCTAAGCAACATAACCACATGAACAAGTATATTGACCACTATTAGTTTACTCAGATACGCGAATTACACTCAATAACAATATTATCTCGGTGGGATTACACTCATCACCGGACCTTGCATGGATGAGATTCTGCTCATCATCACATGCCCTGTGGATGGGATTCCACTCATCATCACGTATAATATAAACAATTTCCGGTAAAATTTTACATAACCGTACTCCTCCTTGATGACTTAACGCCACCAAGGTCACCCGCGAATTTGACTCAACCGTGTGCACACTAATCCTAATAATCGATCATTTATACTCGGTAAGTTAACTAATGCCAATTATACTTTTAAACCACATCATAGCAACCATCATTTATAACACACATCCACCACCACACACATCAATGTATATTCATACATAGCCAAATCATGCTTCACAAGAATAGAATAGGCATAAACATTTAAAGCTTGGAAACACACAAGAAGTTAAACTACCAATTTAACTTCTACCTAGGAATGGCCTACCAAGCACATTCCTAAACCTCATCTACATACACTTGAACTAATTTACACAAATTTGAAAGTTTCACTCACCACCCTTCCTTAGCAAACCAAGCAAAGCTACTCAAGCCTCCACAATTTTCGGATTCGATCCTGAACCTTCTCCGATGTTTCCTCTTGCTTCTAACCAATCAAAAGACAAGATATTACTCACCAAATCAATGCTAAACTCAGCCACAATCTCAACCCACAATCACAAGCCAAAACTTCACAATTTCAAACCCAAACTAACCACAAAACTCACATTTTCGTACTCCCCAAATACCCAGCTGAAATCCACCATTTTCAACACCCAAATGACCTCTAAAGACTTCCAAAACACTTCCCTAACAACCCTATACCATCAGCTCTTCAACCCAACACAAAACCACACCAAAAATTTAAATTTAGACACTTTCAAAAATGCCCCCAAGACCCATTTCGGGATTTTTGTCAAAATCCTTCCATTTCAACATATGAGGTGTATTAAGGTGAGTTTAACTCAAAACCTAACTTAACAAACCAAAGACAAGTTGAAAACCCATTAAAAATTCATACTTTCTTTAAACTTGAAAAATTAAAAAGTTGATGGTTTTGAAATCTAAGACCAAGGAGATGCTTGGAATGAAAAGGAGAACTCAAAAACGAAATTACCTTCAAATGAGCTCTTGAGATGATGGAGAAAATAGATGGAATAGTGATTCTAAGGTTTGGGGAGATTTTTCACGTGAGAAGCAAATAAGAAGAAGATGACTTCTTTTTTTTTCTTTTTGATTCAAAAAGCTTGTCTTCTTTTTGTTTTGACTTAATTACAAAAATGTCATTGCTTTAAATTTTAATCTCATTTAAAATAAAACCAAGGTGTAATTTAATTAAACCGATTCGAACGACTCGAACCCAACACTCACACCGAACTCCCAACCCCAAAACACTGGTATTACATGTGACACGTCACAGGGTCCCAAAATTTAGAGTCCTACAAAAAAAAATTTGCTAACCCAAAAAATTATTTTAAAAAAAATCTTTTAACTTTCACCCTTTTTATTTCAAGAAATTAATTGTAAACAATTCTTTATTAAAAAAACTCATCAAATTTATGGTGGGTAACGGTCAATTTTTTTGTCAGTCTTAATTTCAATCTTCTTCAATTACTTTAGACTCAACAACTAATTAGTGATATTTATTTTCTAAAGGTTAAAAAAATTCTTACTACTACTTTTAATTATTATTTTGAAGGTTGAATTTCTAATTTGAAAATTTTAAGATTTTGAAGGTTGTCTCTTCTCCAATTCGGTGGTTTTATTGAAGGTATAATGCTTCTTATTTTTTTCGGAGGATATAAATTACTTTTTTCGTTTTTTAGTATCGTAAATTTATCAGTGTTCTCATATTTTTGTATGTTTGATGTTGTTAATTTATGATTAAATTTTTAATTGAGAGATAAAATGGATGACTAAGGCTCTTGAAGTCTTGATCGACTGATGACTAATATTTCAGACTTTTATTCTTCTATTTTTTTAGGTTCTTTTTATCCTTTTAGTTTATCACATGGTTTCTTTCTTTGAGAATTTGATCATGGGTGATGCAATTAAGAAACATGATTCTAGATGTGAAAAACGTAAAAAAAAAGAGACGAGATATATAATTACTTCTGACATTATCTTAGGGCACCTTTAGCATTGCTTAAATATTAACTTTTGCTTAAATAAGTGTTTTTACATTAAAAATAATTGCCAAACACTAATTTTAAAACTGCTTATATAATTGATTATGGACAAAAGCTATAAGCTGGAAAATTCAGCTTTTGAAGGTTGGAAATGCATTTGGAGGTAAAATATTTTTTACCTCTAATTTCATTCATATATTAAGACAATACATAAAAATAACACTAATATACTCAAATAATATATTGAATAATCATATTAAATTAATATAATAAATGTAATGAATTAATTAATACTAAAATAATAATATATTAAATATTAATATTAAAATAATAATAGAATTTAATATTTTAAATAAAAATAAATAATAATAAAATCTCTTTTATTTATTTATCTTTACTTTATAATACCGTGTCTAAAACGGACATTTTGTCTTTTCAAAAGTAATTTTTGACGGCAATGCCAAATATTAAAATCTTACAATTAACTTTTCAAAATCACTTTTTGACAATACTTTTAAAAGTGATTTTCAAAAGCAACGTCAAACTGGCATATGTTTGATTTTTTGTAAGAAACAAACATAATACGATAAATATTGATATTTTACAATTTCATCTTATTATAAAATATTTTAAAAGCCTCTTTTAAAAAAAATATCATGTGGTCTGTACATCTTTTAGGACGGAGCTGCATCTAAGTCGCTAGACGTTTTTAAACCAGACGTACATTTATCTAATATATGATGAAAAGTCGACACACCTAATTTTTCAGTTATTACTTTATTTAATCTTTTGTTATTTTTCCGTGATCTTTCAAAGTTGTTTAAGAAATGTTTTTTGAATTCTAACTCTTAATTCAAAATTCAAATTATTCAAGTTTATCAATAGTTTTATTTGATTTAAGCTTCCGCTTTACACATATTTATTGTCTAGTTTCAATTATGCCTGTATGAGAATCGAACGAACACGGATGAGAGTATGCTCATGTTCGTTCGTTTAATTTTAACCGAATAAACACGAACAACTAAATAAACATAATTTTTTGTTTGTGTTCATTCGTTACGGAATGTAGATTGTTCATGTCCGTGCGTTAAAATAATAAACAAACGTAAATGAACACTAATGAACGGACATATGTAAATAAATTTAGACGAACATATGTAAATAAATTTAAAATTTTAAAATATAATACTTTTGTTATGAAAAATAATAAATATAAATTAACATATGTGAATAGATTTAAACAAACAGATTACTAAACCTTCACGAACGTAAATGAACGAATGAACTCGTTGTTCATGTTTGTTCATTTAATTAAACTAACAGAAAATTTTGTTATATCCATTTGTTTAATAAATAAATGAACTTTTCGTCAATCACTTCATGAACCGTTTGTTAAACATTCGGTTCGTTTACTAACTTTTAAGTTTCAACAAATATCTCTCTATCGGGTTTTCTTTCATTTATCGCTGATCTAAAATTATTGGGTTTTTCATTTATGGGCTTTTATTCGAACAAGGGGATGCCCGAGATCAAACGTGGGATCTAAAAAGTTATTCTTCTGTAGCTGTTATTATGGCATTTGTACCTCCCTATTTCTTTCCATTACTTATCGTCTCGTAAGATGAAAATTCGACGCAACATCAATACATCGTTTTTTTTTAATCGGCAACATGTATGTATTATTAATAATTCCAACATACATGACCAACACGCTCACAAGCCTCGTTAAAAACCTCTCTAAATCCTACAGAGTAAAAGAGTACTCGTGAGCGTGTAACCAGTACAAACAGCAAAGGTAAAAAGAAAAACCTCCTGCTAGGCACCTTTCTTAAACCAACTCGGTCTATCAACACCCGTTTTAGCCAAAACATCCGCAAGTCTATTACCCTCTCTAAAACGTGTTGGAAACATACATCGTTTAGTGCCGCACACGCTTCGTCAATTCGCCGGAACCAGCGCCAAAATTTCCACGGTCGCTTCTCCAAATGCATGACCCAAGCCACGACAGTAGTGGAGTCCGATTCCACCACCAACGGTCGTTGTTCCCAGCCCGATCCCACCACCATCTCCAATGCGTGACAAATAGCTTGCAATTCAGCTTCATTAGAATCCGCAACCCCTATCGGACCTGAAAATAATGCGAAAATACGGCCGAATTCGTCTCGTAACACACCCCCACAACCAGCTTTACCCGGTTTTCCTCGCGCCGAACCATCCACATTAAATTTAAAAACCCCCATCGGCGGCCTCTCCCATTGGATGTTCCCCCGAGTGTCATTGTTCGGACCATGTACCAAGCAATTCAAAGGCGAATCCCACCAAGCTGATTCCACAATCACACTCTCACTATGTAACAGCCGCACCCAATACATCGACCTCAATTTGATGAGGAAAATAATTTCCCCTGCTTCCGCCCGAATATTATTGAATAATGCATTGTTACGCGCCAACCAAATCGACCAAAGAGTCGCTGCACACCCCGCTATCCACCAGTCCCGCAGATGCCCCATAAATACGGATCCAAAACACATCTCCAACCAAGTCCCCACACGCCAAGGCTGGACCATTTCCGTCCCCCACCATCGAAAGTACGCTGTCCAAACAGCCCAAGCTGCTGGGCAGTGGAGCAGGAGGTGATCGAGCGTTTCTTCACCCGCCCGGCACCACACACAACAGACCCCCTCCCCCGTGATCGGCATCCCTCGTGCACTCAACATCGCCATAGTTGGTAATCGATTCAGCCATGCAAACCAGAGAAAATGTTGCACCCTTGGAGGTATCGACAATTTCCAAATCATATTCAATTCATCACTCACCACCAAACCAAACGATTGCATCAATTTCGCCAAATTCGCAACACAAAATTCCCCCGTCGTAGAATGTAGCCACACAGTGCGATCACCTTGAGGTGGGAAGAGATGAAAACTACCACAAAGCACACGGACCTCCATAAGCTGCTCAAGTTCTAAAGAACGCAATGGTCGGACAAAGAATTTCTCCCATTCCTCATGTTCAAACGTACCATCTTTCGTGTACTTTTTCACTGTTAACTCTTTCTCAACCACTAGCCGATATAATCTTGGAAACAATTCAGCCAACGGCCTATCACTACACCACACATCGTGCCAAAAAATTATTTTTTCGTCATCCCCCAATTGCCACATAAAATCCTCACTACCCATCAAACCATGTAAATCCTGCGCTGCATTTAGATTCACAATTTGCCGCCAAACAAAGGACATGTTTTGCAATCCCACCTCTCTCGGCCACCACTTCCGAATATCACAACCATATTTCGCATCTATAATTGTCTTCCAAAGGGAATCCGCTTGCGTCGCGTACCTCCACCTCCATTTTGCTAAAAGCGCAATATTTCTTACGCGCAAATTCACTACTCCCAACCCCCCAAACCGACGAGGTCTA
Source organism: Hibiscus tridactylites (assembly GCA_958450335.1). Taxonomy (NCBI): domain Eukaryota; kingdom Viridiplantae; phylum Streptophyta; class Magnoliopsida; order Malvales; family Malvaceae; genus Hibiscus; species Hibiscus tridactylites. The sequence continues at coordinate 10,983,493 of OY288286.1, forward strand.
CAAGCTATTGACCAGCTCACCCGACTCAACTTCACCTTATTATCCGAACCTCCCCACAGAAACCTCCTCCGTATCCTATCTATCTTACTTAACACACCCCTTGGCACCATAAACAAACTCATATAATAAAGAGGCAAAGCGGACAATACAGTATTAATCAACACTAACCTTCCCGCAAAGGATAATGTGTCACGCTTCCACCCCGCCAAGCTATCCCGGAAGCGTTGTATAAGTGGATCCCACATCTGCATACTGCGCGGATTGACTCCCAAAGGCAGTCCCAAATAAACAAATGGGAGCGTGGCACGATCGCACCCCAACATTGCTGCTGTGCGCAACATCAATTCATCGCTCACCCTATTCCATACAAACGCGATTTAGCAAAATTAATCTTCAAACCAGTAGTATATTCGAAGCATGTCAGAAGACGCTTCAAATCACGTGCAAACTCAATCCTTGCCGGGAAAAATAGGATTGTGTCATCCGCAAATTGCAAATGTGACACAATGCATCCGTCGGCAACTACAACCCCTTCAAACACGCCCAATCGCTTCGCATTAATCAGAAATTGATGAAGGAGTTTAGCCACAATCACAAATAATAGGGGCGAAAGAGGATCACCCTGCCGTAACCCCCGCTGCATGCTAAATTCACCCGTCGGCGAGCCATTTACAAGGATCGACAATCTTGCCGTAGTGACACATTCCATCACCCACTTGCGCCACAAATCACCAAACCCCATCTTCCACATGATATGGTTTAAACATTCCCACTTAATGCAATCATAAGCCTTCGAGAAATCCAATTTTAAAATAAAGCCCCCCTCCGTACTTCGTCTCTGTTGCATCGAATGAATTGTTTCATTCGTCAATAGAATTCCATCTAAAATCTGTCGACCCTTAACAAAGCCAGATTGTACGTCGCTAATCAACTTTGGCAACACCTCCTGTAATCTTTTTGCTAAACACTTGGCTAGGATTTTGTACAGCGAATTCAAAAGACAGATAGGACGATAATCACTAACCACTGTCGGACTCTCCTTTTTTGGAATTAATACCACAAATGAGGAATTAATCCCCGGCGGCAACTTGCTCGTCTGCACAAACTCCGCTATAAACTTCATTACATCCTTCTTTAAAAATGCCCAGCCCTTTTTATAAAACTCGAAGGTGAATCCATCCGGTCCCGGGGTTTTGGAGCCTTCACAATTCCATACTACTGATTTAATTTCCTCCTCGGCAAAATCCACTTCCAAACATGACGCCTCCAATTCACTCAAGCAAGAAAAGTCAACCATCGCTTCCATCGACCCCGCCATCTCCACACGCTGAAAATGCTTCCTAAACTCACTGAAAAAATAAGATTTTAACTCCGTCGGCTCCATTACCCAACGTCCCCGCCACAAAGCTCCTTTAATTGAATTCCGCATCATGCGAATTTTAACCGCCCGGTGGAAAAAGTGAGTATTCTGGTCACCATCCTTTAACCACGCCCCTCTCGATTTTTGGCGCCAATGTACCTCCCTAAGTTTCGATAGCCTCCACAACTCAGAATTCAATTTCCATCTTTCCTCAATATCCTCCCATGTAGCTGAATCCTTTTCGACCATGACATCTAACGCATCCAATTTACTAGTCGAAATTTTAATTTGGCCATCAATGTTGCCAAATGAATGTGCATTCCATCTCTTTAAAAAAGATTTCATCCCTCTCAATTTTGTCGAAATACTCAAACTCCCCCACCCCACATCCGACGCTCCCAATCGTTCCCATTCCTGTCCCATTTTTACCAAAGCATCCTTCGAATACAACCAAGCATTCATAAAACGGAATGGCTTCGGTCCGCTATCGCTAGGATCACTAACCAACAGCAGCGGCACATGATCCGACACACCCCTCGATAAGCCCTGCAATTGTAATGCTTGGAATTTATCTAACCAATCTGGGGACAACAAAAATCTGTCTAACTTGCTGCACTGCTTACCCGGACCATACCACGTAAAGTACCTTCCCCGCAACGGAATATCCAACAGTGCGTGTGATTCAACAAATTCCTTGAGCAAAATCATTCCCCTCGTTCGTGCAACACCCCCTCTCCTCTCATATGGATGCATTACTTCATTATAGTCACCTACCACACACCATGAAATTGAATTATTCTTCAAAATCTCCGATAAGCTAGCCCATAAAACCCCTTGATCAGCCGTTCCACAGGGTGCGTAAATACCAATCACCCCACAATGCCATTCCTCGTGAATCCATTCCCCCTCCACCATTACATATCGCTCACCAATACAAATCGAAGCAGCCTTGAACCGCTTCGTATCCCAAACCACTAGCACGCCTCCAGATCTGCCCCTAGCTGGAGCATAGGCAAATTCATACTCATCCGATGGCCATACTCGTCCTACCGTGTCACCCAAGATTTCCTCCATTTTTGTTTCCTGTAAAATCATCAATTCACCACGATGTTGTCGAACTAGATTTTGCACTGCTCTTCGCTTCACACTCGAACCTAACCCCCTTATGTTCCATGACAACATCCGCATCTCTCTTTGCTATTGATTTACTTCCCGGTCGGCAATTAGTTTCGCCAAATCCTGGACTATGTTCTCTTCATTTCCAATTGCTTCCGCCCCAATGTATTTACCTAATGCTAAAGTCTCTTTCGCCTCCTTAATTATCGATCTTTTTATATTTTCAAAATCAGAATCCGAGAGTGATATGTTTGCAAAATCTTGTGTATCGTTCACCTTCTTTTTTGGTCTGCCTCTACCCCTCTTCACCAATTTTGTCTCAGCTTCTATCCTTTTTTTAGGGGATAAATCATCTAATAAGAGTTCTGATAAGTTCCTTACCCTTCGAAGTTCCCCATTATTTTCAACCACTATCGCCTTTCCAACTCTATCAATTTCCAGCCTTATCCCTTGCTGCCGTCGCTGTTCATCATATCCCAGCTCCACCGATGTCGCATGGATCTCTTCAATACATCGTTCAATTATACAAAATTTGAGTAGGTAAATTTAGCAGGTTAGTTAAATTGTTTATGTTTATTTTCTTAATTTTTTTTAAATTATAGGTTCTAGATCTGGTAGGAGCAACTCTCTTCCTTCCCCTAAAGTTTTTCTTTCATCTTTCCTTTAGGTTTAGGGTCTAAGGTTAGGATTTATGGTTATGGTTTAGGAAATTAGGGGTAAGTGTTAGGATATTAGTTAAAGTTTTAGGTTAGTTAGTCGGTTAAGTTCTTTAATTTCTTTTATTTTCTTTATTGCTATATATATATATATATATGTATTTTTGGATATTGTATTATTCAATTTTTGGGTTATTAATAAAAATAAAACTTTTTCTCTCACCTTCAACCATTCACTTTTCCAAAATTCATCTCAGTCGTTTCTTCTCCCAAAATTCCCTATTCGATAATAAAACCTTAGAACCAATTTCTTATCCTCTTCGCAAAATTACAGATTCAACATGGTATCAGTTGATGATGTTTCTGATTCTCGTTCTCGTTCCGCTGATAATCCTCGAAATTCTTTTAAAAACGATGATCCCTGTGACCCGTTTTACATTCATCCGAGTGAAAATCCTTCATTGGTTCTCACATCTTTGCTTCTTGATGGCAAGAATTATCATCCTTTGGCGCTCTCGATCCGCATGGCGTTGATATCCAAAAATAACTTTGGATTTGTTGATGGGTCTATCAAAGAACCCGAGCCTGACGATCCTCGTTTCTCCGCCTGGGTGAAGTGTAACAATCTGGTCTTATCATGGGTCCAGAGGGCGTTGAATCCGGAAATTGCATAGAGTGTGCTCTAGATTGATACTGCGGCTGATCTTTGGGTTGACCTTTTCGACCGTTTCAGCCAAGGTGATTTGCTGCGAATTTCTGATTTGTTTCAAGAAATTTTTAGCCCGAGTCAAGGTAATCTCACGGTCTCTGCCTATTTTACTCAGTTAAAGATTGTTTAGGATGAGATCTGTGTTTTACGACCTTTGAAATCTTGTTCTTGTTCTACTTTTGTCTATAGAAAACAAGACTTAGTTTTGTGATTTCTTCGTAGTTTAAATGAAAATTTCAATGTTCCTAAAACCCAGATTCTGATGCGCAAACCTTTACTAGATATTAATGAAGTTTTTTTCCTTGTTGCCCAACATGAACGAACCCTATTGTCTACTGCTAGCTTTGATAATGAGTCTCATGTTATGTTGGCTGGTCATTCTTCTGATTCGGGTAGACAATATTGTTGAGTTGAGAGGAGCTCGATTCAATCAACCGATGTTGCTCACCAAGTGGTGGAGAGGTGGATTTTTGGGTGGATTTGGTGTGGAAGCTAAAATATAAATGACACAATGGTTTTAGAGTGGTTCACCCTTCTAACCAAGGTCTACATCCACTACCTTAGCTTCCCACTAAGGATTTCCAATCAATCCACTATTGATTCGTCCCCTTTTCTAGGCTTAGGAGGAAACCCTTATACACCGATCAAGCTTTCTACCCAAAGCCTTGATCAAACCCTCTTTTACAAAGAGATAAATAAAGCAAACACAAATCCCTCTAATAGGTGTTTGTTTGCACAATTAAAGCACTCACTCAAAACCTAAAACACTTAAGCAAATTTGACAATTTTGGCTCATTAGTGTTTGTCTATACAATAAATGACAATTTAAGCTCTAAGACAATTCTTGATCATTTGTTGATTGAAAATTGAAGCATTAACCATATCTTGATGCTTGGAGGTCCCTTTTATACTCCTTGATGAGTTTATAACCGTTACTAGCCGTTGGGATTGAATTGGAATCGTTGAGAACTTTAATTCCCACCATAAATGCAGTTCTGCAGCTCACCGTTTCGAAACACTCGAACCCGTTCCGAAACACCCTTCAAGTAGAAAGAGCCGTTGCAGTCTGACGTAGGACCCGTATCGAAACGCTCTAGTCCGTTTCGAAACACCCGTTTTGAAACGCATGTCCTCGTATCGAAACGACCTGCATTTAAAAGTTAGTTGGGAAATAGCCGTTGGGGTTTATGACCGTTGTGGTCGATGCCACGTGGACATATCGAAACGGCATAGCCCATTTCGAAACGCTGGGCAAAATTCACATCTAGGGAAGGCCCGTTTCGATACCCGTATCGAAACCCTTTTGCTACTGGAATCCCCCGTATCGAAACGCCCTAAGGTGTTTCGAAACGCCTGGAAGGTTTTGTGTATTTTAGCTTTTGAAAACATACAAAACCCTTTAGAAAATATCCCTAAACATAGTTTCAAGTTATTTGGACTTTTGAAATAATTTTGAATTCTTTTTAAATTAGTCCAAAACATTTTTCAATTATTATATCAAAACATTAGTTCTACAATCTCCCCCTTTTTGATATAATAAAACTATCTTGAAAAATTGTTTGGGATTCTCCCCCTTTAACTTTAAAAATGTGAATAAGAGATTAAGGATATGAAATCAAATAAAGCTCCCCCTTATTCATTTGAAAATTCAATTTTGCAAACCATTTCTCCCCTTTTTTGTTATATCAAAAAGAATTTAAAACATTAAGTTCAAAATAACAATAAAGGTAAAATTTGACAAAAAAAAGAATTTGGTTTTAAAATAGCCCCCCTTACTCAAAGCATCATTAAAGATGTCAGTCCAACATTTATGATCATCTAGTTGACATAAATAAAAATAAATCAAATAAAATCAAAATCAAATAGATTTTACCACACTTGAACTCAAGGGAGGATGTGAGACCTTCCTTCTTCAAGTGTTCTTCCTTAGTGTGCATGGAGCTCCCCCTCATTAATTTGACTTGTAGATCAATCTCCATCACACCTAGCAAAAGACAATCAAGTGATTTTTGGTATCCAAATTGCTTTGGATCCATAGACGTTAGTAGCACAAATTTTAGTCCTATTTAGAATCCATTTTTCAATGTCATCCTTTTTAGTTGAAGTGGTTAGTCCTTTTGGGACCCAAACACTTCTAAAACATTTTCCTTTTACAAATCTAGGGGCTCTAGATTGTCTTACATAGAAATTTGATTTTCCAAAATTGTTTTTCTTTTCTAGCTCTTTGGAAATCAAATCCTTTTCTTCTTGAACTTTTTGAAGCATTTTTGGTAAATCAAAACATTTTAGTTCAAACTCTTTGAGTTTTGCTTCAAGTTCAAGTTTGGTTTTAGAAATCAAGTCATTTTGAATTTTCAACTTTGAAATCAATTTATTGTTTTTCAAAATGTGATTTTTAAAGTCTAAAACCAAATCATCATAAGCATCTTGTAATTCATCAAAAGAATAAGAACATGAAGTAAATGAATTAAAAGTTACCCTTGAATCTTCTTCGATGGCCATAAGGCAAAGGTTGGCTTGTTAATCGTCGGTGGATTCCTCATCACTCCAAGTAGCCACATGTGCCTTCTTCTTATGGCTTGAAGTGCTTGCCCTCTCCATTTTCTTGGATTCTCGTTCAAGCTTTCTCAAAGCTTTCTTCATGAACAAGGCACACTTCTTGAAGAGGTGAACTATCTCTTCTTCTTCCTTCTCCTCTTCACTTGAATAAACATGATGGCAAGTGGAGGACTTGAGAGCCATGGCATTGGTGTTGATGCCAAGCCCTTTGAGCTTCTTCACTCCCATAGCTCTAATTTCTTCCCTCTTCTTCTCATCCTCTTTTTTCTTCTTCATGATTTGATGAGTAAGGAGTGACTCCATGAGTTCATCAAGCTTCAAAGTCTTCAAATTCTTTGCTTCGATGATGGCGGTCCTCTTTGAGTCCCATGACTCAGGAAGTGAGTAGATGAGCTTTCAGACAAGTTTCTCCTCCGGGATGGCTTCTCCATAGCCTTTGAGACCATTGATGATAGTAGAGAACCTATCAAACATCTTCTCGATATTCTCTTCCGGATCCATTTTGAAGTTCTCATACTCTAGAGTGAGGAGCCCAATCTTGGTCTCATTGACTTCATCGGTTCCCTCGTATGTGACTTCAAGCTTGTCCCATACCTCCTTGGCACTCTCACAAGAAGACATCTTCTCATAGATGGTTGGGCCAAATGCACAAAACAAGATGTGCAAGGCTTTGCAATTAAGCTCCATCTTCTTGCGATCGTCGGTACTCCACTCCGCTTTGCTTCGTTGAGGCACGAAAGAACCATCTTCAACTATGTACCATAGCTTGTAATCTCTAGATTTGATGAAGAACTTCATCTTTGTCTTCCAATGGGCATAGTGGGTTCCGTCGAAGAAGGGCAGTTTGTCGATGGATTTCGCCATTTGAGCCGGTTGGTGAAATGATGATCGAGCTTGTCGGATCTTCTCAATATGATGTGAATCCCCTTCGATTGAGCTAAGCTCTAATACCAATTGTTGAGTTGAGAGGATCTCGATTCAATCAACCGATGTTGCTCACCAAGTGGTGGAGAGGTGGATTTTTGGGTGGATTTGGTGTCGAAGCTAAAATATAAATGACACAATGATTCTAAAGTGTTCAACCTTCTAACCAAGGTCTACATCCACTACCTTAGCTTCCCACTAAGGATTTCTAATCAATCCATTATTGATTCGTCCCCTTTTCTAGGCTTAGAAGGAAACCCTTATACACCGATCAAGCTTTCTACCCAAAGCCTTGATCAAACCCTCTTTTACAAAGAGATAAATAAAGCAAACACAAATCCCTCTAATAGGTGTGTAACACCCGGGTTTAGGGGCTGGGAGAAAATAATATTTAAATAATATTTTGAGTCTCGGTTTTCTAATTAAATAATAAAATATTTTACATGGGCCTCGAGATTTCAAAATGGATAAGGCTATGTTGGGCCTGTCTCTTGGGTCCAAAATCCACGGACTTTAAGAGATGTGGGTTTTGGCCACTCATTAATGACATTTTTGTAATAAAATGGTCTTCCAAATTAAAAACCCCATTTTTGATTTAAAACACAATTTGTCATCTTCCTTCCCCCATTTTCACCATTTGAACGAAAAGGAAGAGAGCTTCTCTTCATCTCACTTTTTCATCCACTTTCACCTTCATCCTTAGAGCTTTTTGAAAGGTAAATATAGTTTTGACTTGGCCTTGCTATCCTCTACATTTTGGTATTTTTAGATTTCACTAAAACTTTGTATTTTACATTCGGGTTTTTCAAAGTTTTAAGCTAAAGGTTAATGCTTTATGGGTTTTTACTAAAGCTTTCGATTTTTTATTGTTAGATATGATGTTTATGAATCAAATGGTCCAACATATATAATTTTTGGAGTGTTTTATAAGAATTCCCGAATTTGGGTTTTGGTGGGGTTTTAGGAGGGTTTTGAGTTGAGTTTTGGGTGTGTTATATGTTGGAATTTGAGGGTTGATGTTAGGGTAATAGTTTGGGGTTGTTTTGGAAGCATTTGAGGGTGCTAAAAAGGTTGAAATCATGAGTTTTGGGGGCTGCCCGAGTTTGGTGTTTTGGGGGGTTGTTCTTAGCTTGGAATCTTGTATTTATTGCTTGAATGGTGTTCCGGTTTGCTACATTAATTGGTGAATTGATTTGAGGTTGTTTTGATTTTTTTGAGGTGATTAGAAGCAATATTTTGTGTTGGCGAAGCCTCGGGAACAAATCCGGAATCGTTGGAAGCTTGATCGGCTAGTATGGTTGAGCTTGGAATTGTCGGTGAGTGGTTAAAATGTTTTAAATGATTTTGAGCAATTGGTACGAGCATGTGGACTAGGTTGGGATTGGTAGACCCACCTAGAGTTGGGATTAGAGTGGTAGCCTAATCCCAAGCTTTGATTAGAGACTTTGGTTGCACTCTTTAATGGTTGTTTATGTCTCTTGATTTATTGTGATTGTGGTGTTATGTATATATTGTTATACATGTATGTTGAGGCATGGCTTAATGCATTATTATATGCATGTTGATGATAAACATGATGGAGATATACATATGTATGAAATATGATGTGATATTTGTGTTAATGATATACATGTGGTGTTGGCATTTGAAATGATGTTATGAGATGGTTGTATGATCCGAGGAACATGATGAGAACATGCTAGGCATGGAAATGTGGTTTGCGCATGACGGTAAGTCATGGTGAGTACATGCTAAGAACGGAAGTTGTTATGAAATGATATTGTGAAAGATTAATGAAATGTATAGTATTGGCACTAGTATGATTGGGTACAAATGATCGGTCATTAGGATGTTTAGTGTGCACACGTGAGTCAAAATGCGCGCGTGGTCTTGATGATGGTAGTCATCAAGATGGAGTACGGGTTCGCCCGGATATCTTCTTATATATATTAGTCGGTTATGAGTGGAATCCCATCGATGGGCGTGAGGATGAGTGGAATCCCCTCCGCGTGAAACGAGGCGTGAGGATGAGTGGAACCCCTTCCGCGTGAACGATGATGAGTGTAATCCCACCGTCAGGTAATGGTTGTGTTGTTGGATATGAGTTCCAACGGTTATCCGCATATTCGAGTCATAGTTAGGTGCCAATACAGATTGTGTAATATGTTGCTCATATGTTGGTTATATGTGTTTCCATATGTTATGGTTATAGACTTGTTGAGCATGACATGATTTTGACAATATGTTCATGCATCATCTATATTTTGGCCTCGAGGATCGGAGGTAAGATCATGCATTCTATTTTGATTCTTGCTCGTGCTTGGACCCTACATTGTTGAAGGTTTGTTTTATGAGCTTACCCTCACTAAGCTTTTATGCTTACACTCCTTTTTGTTCGACAATGCATATCAGTAGCTTGTGGGTGGCAAGGGCAAGGAAAGGACTCCAAGTGTTGCTTTTGGTTAGCTCAAGTGTGAACTTTAAGTTGTAGATTGTAATAGTCAAGCAATGGGATAGGTGTTGTTGATTTGAGCTTTGATGTATGTTGATGTGGCTTGGTTCTTGGATGCCTTGTTTGATTTGTAAATATTACTTATGTTGCATGTCTTGAATGCTTACATGTTTTGGTTGCTAAGGCATGAACCTTAAAGTGCTTTGTATGTCATCTTTTGGTAAACGTAGGAATCTCTTGGATGAATGATGCTTGTTATTGTTGGTTGCCTCGTATGCTTAGATCTCGGTGGTTAAAGGTTGTTTGTATGTTGTTTGTGGCTAGGGGAGTCGTAAATCGCATCTAGAGTCGAGTCCTAAGTTGTTTGGCTGAAAATTGAAGACTTGCAGTGCAGGGCGTATTGATACGCCCAAGGGCCGTATTGATACGGTTTGCCCTCCAGGACTCAATTTTGGCTTAGTGTATTGATACACGGGGGTGTATCGATACGCTCAAAGCTCACTGGAAATATGATATTTTGGTGAGACTTTGACGTATCGATATGGTCTCCAAGTGTATCAGTATAGGTTTATCTTGTTGACCATGAGATGTTAACCGAGAAGGGCGTATCGATACGCTCAAGGGCTGTATCGATACGGTCTTCTTGTGTTGACCATAGGGTGTTGACCTTGGTAAAGGCGTATCGATACCCTTGACAGGTGTATCGATACGGCTTGCTTAAGAAGGGAAAATGAATTGTTTGAAGTGCTGTTTTGGATGGTCGTTGATATGTTGATTGTGTTTCTGTTGTCGTGTTCCACATATGACTTAAAATTGCATCTAGACAAGATAAAGTTAAAAGAAATTTTCTAAGGTTGCTAACCGAGGTGGGACCTTAACGGGTTTCATATCGGTTTTCCCCGTGTAGCCTACTCGAACCGGTCAGCCGATCAGACTGGGGCGAGGGGGTTACATTTGTTGGTATCAGAGCCTAAGGTTTCTGAGACCTTGGGCAGGTAAGTGAGGTAAGTTTAATTCTTGTATTGAAATTGCACTATGTTTGCTTGCCATGTAAGCATGTTTGCTTGTTTATCAAGTATGCTTGGTGTATGTTGTATGATCGTGTGCGTGTATTGCTTGAAGCATGTTGAGTAGAGTCCCATTGCTTCTATTACATCGAAAAAAGAGATTTTTAAGTGAGAGAATCATACTTGAGCCACTTGGACCCTTTCCTTTGCTAACCCAATTTGTATGTTAATTTGTTGTTGTTGTTGATTTATTGCTTTTGGTAAGTTTGAGGCCAGGGTGTGGGTCGTGAATCGATAAGTAGAAGTGGTGGTTTTTGGAAATGTGGATGATGTTGAGGGAGTTCATCGCTATAGTTAGGGAAGTATGGTTGTACGGGATTTGAGGTACAATTGGTTTGTCTGAGTCAGTGTGTATGTGGGTTGATTCTTGTGGGTGAGGGACGATGAGACCGATTCTGGTATTAGTTGGTAAAATGAAGTAAAGACATATGAGTGGGAGTCAGAGTAGTATCGATGTTATAGTAGATAAGCCCTTGGTACAGTTTTGAGTTTGTTCCCTCCGGTTGGTTCTGAGTCTGTACTTCCGTATGTTGTTAGCAAGCATGCAAAGTTTGAATGTGCCCGGTGAAGTGTGAGAGGTAGGTATGAGTACCTTAGTTCTTTAGGCGAGATCAAGGTAAGGGTCTCGTGTGAGTAATCTGAAATTCAAAAATATTAGTTGGTGATCGTGGGAATCAATTTGTGTGGTTGGGCCAGTATACGTTGAGTTGTCTGCCAGCAAGAGGGAGAGATGAAGTCGCTTCCGATATAGTGGAGCTGAGAAGGAAGTCTTGAGCTTTAGCTTCAAATTGTTTGGTAGTGGGATGTTTTGAGTCGTCAGGATCGATGTTATAGAACAAGTTCCAGCATGATAGTTTGTGTGTAATTATAATTGAATTTTGAGGGTTCGAGATGCTCTAAGAACGGTTTTGAAGAGTTAGGTTATGTTGAAGGACCAACTTGAAAACAAGAGGACCGAAGACTATCAGCTGTGTACATGTGAAGTTGCAACTTCTGCGAATGCGTCTTTTTGTGAGAGCATGCAAAGAAATTTGATATATCTGTTGAGACCTTAGACGTAGGGACGCACGTGACTAGACCTGTTAGTGAGATAGTAGTGGTTAGAAAGATGTACAGGAGATGTTTGTTGATGGTTCAGGGTTACGAATTTCTAGTAGATGTGAAGTAATTGTCTTTTACGGTTTCGATGTACCTCTTGACATGGTTTGGCTTGTAGAGCACGAAGCTAGGGTATGCGTTGAGACAAAGAGAGAGTTGCCTTGAAGTTACAGATTTCTTTGAAACTGTAGTGGTAAGTGAGGATGTGAACTTCTTATCGAATGTTGATCCAGCTTTAGAGGTCAAAGATTGATTGAGTTTAGTTGACAGGCTTGCCTAGCAAATACGATGGATTTGATTTTTAAATGAAGATTAGACCGCATAAGGTTAGAATAGTTTGTGATTTTCCTAAAAGTGTTTGGAAGAATTGCCCGGTTTGTCTCTTGACAGAGAAGAAGAGTTTGTTATCGAGACCGTCTTCGAGTTTGCTCCTACATTGATTCTCTGTATCTTATGGTTCCCAAAAGAATTGAGAGTGTTGAAGAATCAACTTCGAGATTTGTTAGACCTTAGATTCATTAGGCCTAGTACCTCATCTTAGAGTACGACAGTGCAATTTGTGAAGAAGAGAGATGACAATACGAGAATATGTTTAGATTACAAATAGTTGAAACAATTAACAGTGAATAGTTAGTATCCGTTTCCCAGCATTAGTGATTTGTTGATCAGTTAGGGTGTGCTCCAGTCCTTTCAAAGATTAATTTGAGATCCGAGTACTACCAGTTGAAAGTGAGAGAAGTTGAAGTACCGAAGACAACTTTCAGGGCAAGATGTGATCGCTTTGAGTTCCAAGTTATGTCGTTTTGTTTGACTAGAGTGTTAGTTACTTTTATAGAGATGTCGAGCAGAATACTTCCTGAGTTCCTTGATCAGTTTGTAGTAGTTCCCATAGATGATACATAGGTATATTTAAGTACCGGAGAAGATCATGACAAGATTTGGAGTTAGTGATGTAGATCCTATTAGAAAATCATTTGTATGCCAAGTCGAGCAAACGTGAACTCCGAGTCAAGGAATATGTTCTCCTAGGACATGTAGATCAGCTGAGTGTGTTAGAGTAAATCTTAAGTAGGCAGAAGAAGATGTGAGTTGGAAGAAACCGAAGACTGTGACCGGTATCTATAGTTTCTAGGTTTAGCATTGTTACTTTCAGAGAATTGTAAATAGTCTTTCGAAGATAGCTGCTCCTTTGACATATTGCTACAGAAGAATGTTCAGTTGTGTGGCCAGATGCGAGACAACGAGCCATTGAGAAACCGAAAGAAACTTTGAAGAGGGCTTCGACCTTGATTCAACCTATGTCAGAGAAAGAGTTTGTGAACCATAGTGATGCTTTACATGTAGGGTTAGGTTGTGTGCTTATGCAAGACAGAAGATTTGTGACCTATTCATCGAGATAGTTGAAAGACCTTGAAAAGGATTATCCGACACAAGACATAGAGTTAATTACAATTGTAATTTCTTCGAAGACTTAGAGACAAAGCTTGTACAGTGAGAAATGCGCAGTATATACATATCATCAGAACTTAAAATATTTGACGACTTAGGAAGGATTGAAACTTGAACAACATAAGTTGTTAGAATTGCTTGAGGACTGTAATCTCAAGATTGAGTACCATCCGAAGAGAGTCAACGTAGTAACCGCTGTTCTGAGTTATATTTATTGATAGATTAGTAGTTGAGTTGTGAGATGTATTTGCCGAATTCAGTTTATCGAATGATAATAGTTTTGTGGCCGAGTTTCATGTTAAACCTACAGTGAGTCAAATGCTTGAAGAGAAACAGTTGCAAGACAGGTTCCTGGCACCTCACGTGCAAGACATAGTGGAAGGAAGACCTTCAGAATACAATTTCAGAGATGATAGAGTTTGTATTTTCAGAGACAGAATAGTTGTGCCTATTGACATAGTGTTTTGAGACGTATTGTTTTGGCCGAAGCACACAACAGTTCATTTGTATTGCATCTGAGTAGTATGAAGACGTATAGTGGGTTGAAGATGAGTACTTCTGGATTGAGCTGATGGATGATGTGGTTCAGTATGTGAGTAAGTGTGTAATTTACTAGCATGTCAAGGCCGAGCATCAGTTTTATTCTAGTTTGTCACATCCATGGAAGATTATTAATGAAAGTGGGTAATAGATTTGAGGGACCCTGTGTCTGATTCGCCTTTGATTTCCTCCGTGGGAGCTTAGCCGAGTAAACAATCATAGTTGCATCGAGTGTGCTCATTTTATACATGTTCACGTTACTTGTACCTTGTGTAAGATGGCGGAGTCGTACCTTAGCAAGAGTGTGAGTTGTATAGTGTCTTGTATTCGATAGTGGCCAGTAGAGATTCGAGATTTCAACTATATTTTTGAAGACGTCTGCGTAGCGTTTGGTTACATGTTGAAGTCAGATGGTTAGTCAGAAAAAGTTATGAGTCAAGTTTTCAAACGGTGCCGTATGAGAGTGTGAATTGGGCTAGTTCTGTTGTTTATTTGACATGTAGTTGAGTTTTAAAGTTCTTGGAAAAACCCGACTCGGATGTTGTTTCAATAACAACGGTTCCGATCTCAATCTTCTCTTAGTAATCAATTTACTAAGTGTGTTCCCAGGAAATCGAATGTGCTTCAATAGCCGATCCTTCCTCCCACATATTTAACCAAAAATAACATCCTAACTAAAGTCAATCTTTAGTTTTGAAATCGTTTTGATTTTGAAATTAAGCTTAGAAAACCGAGAGAAAAAACCTGAAGTTACTTAAGTATTTTTCATCCCTCACGTTGAAATCGAATCATCGCTTTAGCCTTTGGCTATGAAAAAAAATAAAACTTTATTAAAATAAAATTTCCTAAGAACAAATAAAAACTAAGAAAAAGAGATGAAAGATGTTTTTTTTAAGCTTACCCCAACAGGTATTTATAGCTTCCTAAAACCCTAAAAATACTCTTAAAATGATAAGAGATAATCCTAAAATATTTAAAATACAAGAGATAATTCCTAAGTGATAATAAATAAATCCTAAAATGCTTAAATTTAAAAATAAAAGATAATCCCCAAGCTTTAATCCAAATCTCGGCTGATAAGTGATCCAGAACGCAGCTGATAAGATATCACGCGTTGCTGACATCATCTTCTAGAAGCCTGCTGACGTGTCGTCGAGTCAGCGCATTCATATCCTAATTCATGCCCACTAATCCAGCCATGAATTCAGAAAACTTGCAAAATTCAGCCTTTTTAGCATATTTTCCAGAATCGGATGCCCTGCACAGAAAAGAACAGAAAATCACCAACTAAGCATCTTAAAACAACTAATCAAGGAGTAATTATTAATAAAATAATGTATAATTTAAGCACTAATCACCCGTGCTATGTTGTTGAAGAGATTGAGTTGAGTTTAAAATTGACATGTAGTGGAGACCAGTTGAGATCTTAGCATCAGATAGCTAATGTTGTGTGGTAAGTCTACCGAACTAGTTAGAATGTTGTGGTAAGAAAGAAAGAAAAGTGTGTAAGAGAAGATTTCGTGGTAATTCTTGTCCGATGAATTTCGGGGACGAAATTCCTTAAGTGGGGGAGAGTTGTAACACGCGGGTTTAGGGGCCGGGAGAAAATAATATTTAAATAATATTTTGAGTCTCGGTTTTCTAATTAAATAATAAAATATTTTACATGGGCCTCGGGATTTCAAAATGGTTAAGGCTATGTTGGGCCTGTCTCTTGGGTCCAAAATCCATGGACTTTAAGAGATGTGGGTTTTGGCCACTCATTAATTGAGAATAAGGGAGATAAGGTGGTGTATATTTAAAATTTGGACGGGATAAAAAATAATAATATTAAAAATTGGGCCCACCAAATCTTGGTGAAAAGGATAGCTTCTCATCCTTTATTCGACCTAAATTATCTGCAAAAATAAATAATAGATCAGATAAAATGAAATTCAAAATAAATAAGGATAAAATGAAATAAATTTAAAAAGATAATTAAAATGAGATAAAAATAAATTCAAAAGATAAAAATAAATTCAAATATAAATATGAAAAATAATGAAAATAAATAAAAAAAGGATAAAATCAAAATTAAAAATCTAAAAACAGATTAGATAATTTCGATTATTTATTCTCTTTTTTTGTTTATTTAAAAAGAAAATTCAAATAACATTAAATTATGGCAGTTTAAAATGAAATAAAATAAAGAAAATGAAGAAAAATAAAAATAATTAAAGTAAAAAGAAATGGGTTGCTTCCCATCTAGCGCTTGTTTATCGTCGCTAGCTTGACGACCTTATTTATGCATTTGGTTCCTCGAAATGAATTTCTTCAACCAAACCGATTGGAACATTTTCGTAAAATTGTTTTAACCGTTGTCCATTAACTTTAAAGCTATGTCCTTCGGTGTCTTGAATTTCTACTGCTCCATGTGGAAAAGATTGAACAACAGTGAATGGTCCGAGCCATTTAGAATGCAATTTTCCTGCAAAAAGTTTGAATTTAGAATTAAATAATAGAACTTTTTGACCAACGGAAAAAGATTTAAATGAAATATTTTTATCATGGAAATCCTTTGTTTTGTCTTAAAAATTTGTGCACTATCGTAGGCATGTTTCCGGATTTCCTCGAGCTCTTGCGTTCCCTTCCAATCCCATCCATTTCCATGTTGCATTGTTGAATTGCCCAAAATGCGCGATGTTCCAGCTCGACTGGTAAATGACATGGTTTACCGTAGACGAGACGGTAAGGTGACATTCCTATGGGGCCTTTGTACGCAGTACGGTATGCCCATAACGCATCAGATAGCTTTATGCTCCAATCTTTGCGATCCGGCTTCACGATTTTTTCAAGTATGGTCTTTATCTCTCGATTCGACACCTCCGCTTAACCATTCGTTTGCGGATGGTAAGATGTTGAAATCCGGTGGGTGACACCGAACTTCTTCATGAGAGTGTCAATCACTCGGTTAATGAAATGCTTCCCTCGGTCGCTTATTATCGCTCGCGGTGTGCCAAACCTGCAAAAGATAGATTCCTTTAGAAACTTAACAATGGTTTTAGCATCATTATTTCGGGTTGCTCTAGCTTCAACCCATTTAGAAACATAATCTACCGCAAGAATTATATAAAAATTACCGAATGAAGAGACAAAGGGACCCATATAATCTAATCCCCAAACATCGAATATCTCACATACAGTAATGGGATTAAGTGGCATTTTGTTTCGTCGACTCAAATTACCAACCCTTTGACACGTTTCACAAGATTTGCAAAATAAATAGGCATCACGAAAAATGTTGGGCCAGTAAAAACCACACTCAAGAATTTTATGTGCAGTACGTTTAGGCCCGAAGTGACCACCGCAAGAATAAGAATGACAGAAATTTAGGATAGAGTTTACCTCGCTTTCTGCTACACATCGTCTAATTACCTCATCCGAACAATGTTTCCAAAGATAGGGATCATCCCAAATGAAGAACCGAGACTCCCTTTTTATTCGTTTAACTTCCTCTCTCGGTAAATCTTGTGGCATCTTACCTGTGGCTAAGTAATTCACCATGTCTGCGAACCATGGAACGTTAAGCTGGGCTGCCATTAATCCTTCGTCAGGGAACTCCTCTCTAACCGGTTGATCAGACATAGATAATGGGATGCGACTCAAATGGTCCGCAACAAGGTTTTCGCATCCCTTCTTATCTTTAATTTCTAGGTTGAATTCCTGGAGTAATAGTATCCACCGGATCAGTCTCGACTTTGCCTCCTTTTTGCTCATCAGAAAGCGTAAAGCTTCATGATCAGAAAAGACAACGATTTTAGTACCGAGTAAATAAGATCTAAACTTTTCTAAGGCAAAAACAATAGCAAAGAGTTCTTTTTCCGTTGTTGAATAGTTTTTCTGCAGAGGATCTAAGGTACGTGACGTATATGCTATAACATGTGGTTCCTTGTCGATTCTTTGACCTAACACCGCTCCAACGCTAAAATCGGAAGCATCGCACATCAATTCAAACAGGTGGTTCCAATTTGGTGGTTAGACGATAGGTGCGTTTACAAGCTTCTCCTTGAGTATGCCAAATGCCTCCTTGCATTTCTCGTCAAAATTGAAGGGTTGATCCTTTTGCAATAGACTGTAGAGGGGTTGCGCCAACTTTGAAAAATCCTTAATAAACCTGCGGTAAAACCCTGCATGGCCAAGAAACGATCGAATATCCCTCACAGTTGTGGGGTATGAGAGTGAGCGTATAACATCTGTTTTAGCCTTATCAACAGTAATACCTTTTGAGGAAACTATATGTCCTAGAATTAACCCTTTATCTACCATGAAATGACATTTTTCATAATTTAAAACAAGGTTGAATTCAAGGCATCTTTTTAGCACATTTGTTAAGTTTAATAGACATTCTCCAAATGAATTACCGTAAACTGTAAAGTCATCCATGAATACCTCTATACCTTTTTTGATGAAATCTGAGAAAATGCTCACCATGCATCTTTGTAATGTGGCCGGCGCATTACAAAGCCCGAATGGCATTCGACGATAGGCGAACGTGCCAAAAGGACATGTAAAGGTTGTCTTCTCTTGATCCTCGGGCGCCATAGGAATTTGGAAAAAACCTGAAAATCCGTCAAGACAACAATAGTGAGTTTTACCGGCTAATCTCTCAATCATTTGGTCTATAAAAGGAAGTGGAAAATGATCTTTTCGAGTTAGAGAGTTCAACTTCCTGTAGTCTATACAGACTCGCTAACCATTTTGGACTCTTGTTGGGACCAACTCACCTTCTGCGTTCTTAACCACCGTGACTCCGGTTTTCTTAGGGACTACATGGATCGGGCTTACCCAGTCACTATCCGAAATTGGATAGATTATATCCGCATCTAGAAGCTTTTGTATTTCTTCTTTAACTACGTCCATCATAGGTTGATTCGGGCGGCGTTGTCCTTGTCGAGATGGCTTAGCTCCATCTTCGATTTTTACCTTATGCATGCAAGTGGAGGGACTAAGGCCCTTGATGTCTGCAACGGTCCACCCAATGGCTTTCTTATGCGCTCGCAGCACTGTTAGCAAGTCCTCCTCTTCTTCGTTTGACAGCTTGGTTGAGATGATAACCGGTAGGGTCTCTCTTTCCCCTAAAAATGCATACTTTAGATGCTCGGGTAATTGTTTAAGTTCGATCTTGGGTGCCTGCAATACAGAAGGTAAAGGTTTAGTTTTAGATACAGTAAGTATTAAATCTTTATTTACTGAACAAAGATTTTCAAACTCCCTGTCTTCTTCGTTGGAATCTGCGATTTCTCTGTACAAATCATCCATGAAGTCAGTAAAACTAGTGTCAAAGAAATAATTTATGGCAGGTTCAATGACATCAACAAAATTTAAACTAGCAACATTTTCAGGATGTCTCATAGCTTTGTAAACGTCAAATTTTACTACCTCACCATCGAATTCCATTGTAAGGATCCCACTTCTTACATCGATTTTTGTGTTTGCAGTGCTAAAAAATGGGCGGCCAAGGAGGATCTCAGAAGAGTTGTTTGCTCGGTCGTTTTTCATGTCAATAACATAGAAATCCGCTAAGAAGATCAAATCATTTACCTTTACGAGGACGTTTTCCAGTAATCCCTCTGGGTAGATTATGGATCTGTCTGCCAGTTGTATTGTTACCTTCCTATCCTTCAAAGGCTCAGCAGAAAGTGATTTATAAAATGAAAGGGGCATAACATTAATAGAGGCCCCTAAATCACACATTACTCGTTTAATATCCACTTTACCTATTTTACAGGGAATGGCGAACATACCCTGGTCCTTCAATTTGGGTGGCAACTTTCGCTGGAAGACCGCCGATACATGTTCTCCTATATTAACCTTTTCAACTCCAATAAGACGACATTTATTAGTACATAAATCTTTAAGGAACTTAGCATACCTTGGAATTTTTCGGATTACGCCGAGGAGCAGAATGTTGATCTCTACTTTTTGGAACACATCTAGGATTTCCTTTTCTTCTGCTTGTTTGTCTCTTTTCATCAATCTCGACGGGAATGGTGGTCGGACAACATAAAGGGATGGTTCAGGGGTTGGATTTGGTGTATCTTTTTCGACTGGTGGAGTTGATTTGTCTTTTTGGGTGTTTACCTCCGAGGTTTTGGGTTCTACAATGGTGCCACTTCGAAGAGTGATGTCATTAACATTTTCTTTTGGGTTTATTTCTGTTTGTGAAGGGAGTTTACCTTTGGATTCAAGACGACTTACTGTTTGGGCTAGCTGGCTCATTTGTTTGTCTAACTCTTGTAAGTGGATTTCGGTACGGTTTTGGAACTTCTCTTGGGATATCGCTAGTCGTTCAACCAAAGTTTCTAGAGACGTCTTTTTTTGTGGGTAGGGTTGTCTTTGTTGGTACGGTTGATTTGGCCTTTGGTTGTTCGCGTACCCATAATTTGATTGGTTCCTCCACCCGGAATTATAAGCATTCCCTATGGCGTTGGCTTGGGCGACATCATCTTCTTGAATCATCAGAAAACAGTCTGTCGGATGTTCTGGGCTAGTACAGATTCCACAAAGTCTAGCTGTTTTTCTCTTATCTGCAACAAGAGTTTGCACTATTTCAGCTAATTTATCGATTTTGTTTTCTAATGAAATTGTACTTACCTCGCGAACCTTTCGAGATGGTTCGCTAGACTGGTTGAATCTTTGAGAGTTGGTGGCCATGGTTGATATTAGTGTTTTAGCTGCGGTTGGTGTCATGTTGACTAGAGCTCCGCCACTTGCTGCATCTATCACCTTCATGTCCATAGGCGTTAATCCTTCATAAAAATATTGGAGGAGGGTTTGTTCCGACAACCCATGTTGTGGACAATTTGCACACAACTTTTTAAACCTCTCCCAGTATTCATACAAGGATTCAACTTCTTTTTGTTGAATGCTCAGGATGCTGCGCCTGATTTCGCTTGCTTTCGCTGCAGGGAAGAACCTGTCAAGAAAAAGTTTAGCCATGTCAGTCCATGTTGTAACAGAATTAGGGGGTAAATCAAATAACCAATCTTTCGCTATATCAGCTAAGGAAAATGGAAATGCTCTAAGTTTGATTTGGTCATCGGATACTCCCTGTGGCTTTGTACTTAGACAAACCATGTGAAATTCCTTCAAATGTTTATGAGGATTTTCTGTCGGTAAGCCGTGAAAGGTAGGCAAGAGATGGATCAAACCCGTTTTTAGCACGAACGGTGTTTCGCCATTCGGGAAAGTTATAAACATAGGTTGTTGGCCATCGGGCGCCACATTTAGTTGGTGTATGGTTTGATTTTCGTCTCCCATCGGATTGGGCTCGTAACTCGATTCTGCTTCGGATGTGATTTCTAGATCGCGTTCGAATCTCTGCTGGCGTCTTTTGTTTTTCTTTTCACGAAGTGTTTGTGCGTTCAACTTTCGGGCTAGTGCTTCGATTTCCGGGATGAGATCAAATTGTTCTCCCGGATTGCTCCTGGTCATAAATCAAATAAAATGATATTAGTACTTTGCCGTATTCCCCGGAAACGGCGCCAATTTTGACACGCATCGTATAGTGTCAAAAATAAAACCTTAAACTCAAAATAAATAAGATTTAAATTAATATAGCGAGAGTAAGGGTCGATCCGCAGGGAATAGGAACTCTAACACCTTTCTTCTGATTTAGACCAATAACCTGTAGAAAATAAAGGGGGATTTTAGAATAGTGATTTGAATGAGAAAAATAATAAGAACGTAAAAATAAATATTGAGAATGAATTATAGATAAAAATAGCCTCAAGCCACGCTTTGCCACGACATCTTCGATCACTGAAGTTGATTTTTCTTCGACTTTCCTGCAGGTTACAGTCTACAAGGCCCAACCCTTGTAACTTACTTCTCGTTGGTAAATTCGACTCCCAGGGCAATCCTTGAAGTCAAACTTTAGTGAATTAGCCACGGAAATCGATGCTAACTCAAATCTGAGTTAGTGCTGGAAAAGCCCGTGCTCGGATATTCGTCTCGATGAGAATTGTTCCCGATTTTGATTCCCCTTAGTGGACCACCACTAAGTTTGTTCTTAGGGAGTTGAATTGCCTACAAGCTTTTCCTCGTCCCCAACGATGGATCTAAACCACTTCAAGCCGATGCGCGCTCTCAGAATGAAACAATTGTGATGCCTAAAGATTAGGCCGATTGCCTAATCAATTTTACAGAGAATCTAAAAAGGAGTTGTTGAAGGATTGAAGTATTTTCCTAATCTCAAGAGGTTTGTCGGGTTTGGCGTTGCTTTTGGCTAAAGAGAATTTAGTTAAGCATGGTTTGTGAAAAAACCATACTTAATAAAATAAATAAAGAAATGGAGAAAAGAAATGGAGAAAAATAGAGAGCTTTATTAACTCAAGGAAGAAGATAACAATGGAAAATGTTTGATGATTTAATTCACCCTCAAAGTGGGGTATTTATAGTAGTTGAAACCCTAAACACATAAGAAGATAAATCCTAAATTTAAATAAAATACATAAGATAAATATCCAAGTTTTTGAAATTTAAAATAAAATTCGGATGATAAGCTATCTTGATAAGTGGACTGATAAGTTATCAGAGTTGCTGATGTCATCTTCTAGAAGGTTCTGACGTGGCGCCCAGTCAGCATTCATGCCCTGGTTCATGCCCATGAATCTGCCCACGACTTCAGTATTTTCTGCAGCATTTCAACTTATTTCCAGCATTACGTAACCTGCACGAGAACAACATAAAAACAGTCCAATTAAGTCCTTCAAACATATATTCGATCAAAATAAGGACTAAAAACATAACCAAAATAAATACTTATCAATTAATTTTTGAATAAATCTTTTATATGACATTTTCTTTCTCTATTAATTCACATGATGCCTACCTAAGTACACAAGACATATTTGTGAGTTTTTGAGCCTAATGAGCATGCATGATATTTGCTCTTTGTTTCTCTAAGTGTGCCTAGCTAAATTAGTTGCATTCTAGAACTTGTTTTTAAATTCTTTTTGAGATTACATTGATTGATTATGATGCTTTAATATGATAGAGACACTAGGTTTTAACCATTTCTCTTCCCAAATAAATTACCTACCCTTTAATTAATTTCCCCTAGTGAAACAATTTTTGAGCCTTAGCCTTTTTCTTGAAAATCACCACATTTTAAGCCTAATCCATTTTTCTTCTCAATTCCATCACTTTTGTTCCCTTTTTCAAGACAAAAATCGTCTTCAAAAAAATAGATTCGAATAAGTGCAGTGCAGCAATAGAAATATACTGTGCCGAAAAAAAATTGTGCAGAATTGATTCGAATATACAATGCAAAAAAAAGAAGTGCAGGAAATTGTTTGAGTCTGCAGAAAAATAAAAACAGAAAAAAACCAGTGCATTTCGAAAAAAAGGTACACTGCCGAACAGTTTTTGATCGAATGAAAAAAAAAACAGTTTCGAATATATTTTTTGGGATGATTTTTTGTCTTAAATTTTAGCCCTTATTTTCAGCCTTTATCCTACCCTTACCTTAGCCCCATTACAACCCTTCTTTAAAGACCTCTTGATTTTTGCATCATATTCATGTTAGTAGTGGAGATTAGATTTAAACACAAGCTTATGGTTATGCTCTAATTAGCTTTGGCTCGAGTGATTTTTCTCTACCCTTAAACACTTTGAGTGACATGAGCGATTCCTTGTGAGGGTACTTGGTTTGCATCATTGATGTTAGTAGAGTTTTAGAATGTCGTTTTTGCTTTAAATTGTTAATCTTGCCATTTATCTATTTTTGCTCCTTAGTTTTCTTTCATATTTAGATGATTAATCATATTGAAACCTTTTGAGACTTCGTGAAATTAAGGATGAAAACATGAACTTAAGTTTATTTAATTTTGAGATACTTGAGGACAAGCATCGGATAAGTGAGGGGGAATTTGGTAAGTATTTATTTTGGTTATGTTTTTAGTCCTTATTTTGATCGAATATATGTTTGAAGGACTTAATTGGGCTGTTTTTATGTTGTTCTCGTGCAGGTTACGTAATGCTGGAAATAAGTTGAAATGATGCAGAAAATACTGAAGTCGTGGGAAGATTCATGGGCATGAACTAGGGCATGAATGCTGACTGGGCGCCACGTCAGCACCTTCTAGAAGATGACGTCAGCAACTCTGATAACTTATCAGTCCACTTATCAAGATAGCTTATCATCCGAATTTTATTTTAAATTTCAAAAACTTGGATATTTATCTTATGTATTTTATTTAAATTTAGGATTTATCATCTTAGGTTTTTAGGGTTTTCAACTATATAAATACCCCACTTTGGGGGTGAATTAAATCATCAAACATTTTCCATTGTTCTCTTCTTCCTTGAGTTAATAAAGCTCTCTATTTTTCTCCATTTCTTTTCTCCATTTCTTTATTTATTTTATTAAGTATGGTTTTTTCACAAACCATGCTTAACTAAATTCCCTTTAGCCAAAAGCAATGCCAAACCCGACAAACCTCGTGAGATTAGGAAAATACTTCAATCCTTCAACAACTCCTTTTTAGATTCTCTGTAAAATTGATTAGGCAATCGGCCTAATCTTTAGGCATCGCAATTGTTTCATTCCGAGAGCGCGCATCGACTTGAAGTGGTTTAGATCCATCGTTGGGGACGAGGAAAAGCTTGTAGCCAATTCAACTCCCTAAGAACAAAATTAGTGGCGGTCCACTAAGGGGAATCAAAATCGGGAACAATTCTCATCGAGACGAATATCCGAGCACGAGCTTCTCCAGCACTAACTCAGATTTGAGTTAGCATCGATTGTCGTGACTAATTCACTAAAGTTTGACTTCAAGGATTGCCCTGGGAGTCGAATTTACCAACGAGAAGTAAGTTACAAGGGTTGGGCCTTGTAGACTGTAACCTGCAGGAAAGTCGAAGAAAAATCAACTTCAGTGATCGAAGATGTCGTGGCAAAGCGTGGCTTGAGGCTATTTTTATCTATAATTCATTCTCAATATTTATTTTTACGTTCTTATTATTTTTCTCATTCAAATCACTATTCTAAAATCCCCTTTATTTTCTATAGGTTATTGGTCTAAATCAGAAGAAAGGTGTTAGAGTTCATATTCCATGCGGATCGACCCTTACTCTCGCTATATTAATTTAAATCTTATTTATTTTGAGTTTAAGGTTTTATTTTTGATACTATACGACGCATGTCATTAATCATGCCAAAAATATACAATGCAACCTAGAATTTTCTAACAAGATAGATACAGAACCATGTGAAAACAGTGAGACAAGGCGAAATTAAGGATTAAACGAAGAACTTAAATTAATAAAATCAAGATTTCAAGCGAACAATCAAGATGGATAAGCAAGATAAAAAATGATAAGCATATCTCCCTCCCCCTCACTTAGATGCATTTTGTCCCAAAATGAAAAATTAAATTAAAAGAGAGGAAATGAGAGACTCCCCTAATCAATTGCGGCCACAACCGCGGCCACGTCGTTCGTGGGAAGTGCCGGGGCGAAGATAGGATAAGATCTCGGCCAAGTTAGTCTCGATGGAATGGAGGCGCTCATCCATATCTCTTTGGGGTTGGTCGTCTTGTTTTGGTTGTGCTTGGGCTCGTCTACGAAACACTCGTTCTCGACGAGTTGGGAGAGTACCCGGGGGAACAATATAAGGTACATCAGGGGTGCCTGCAAGTAAGCCCATGGCATCTAGGTATCTCTCATCTAAAGCACTCATAGAAAACGCATAAGTAAACTGAGATGGATCAAAAGTAGCAGGAAAAATACGCAAAGCTAAATGGGTAATATAAGGACCCAGAATTAATGGTCGTGACCTAGTGGTTCGCGGTACACGATGAAACGTGTGGGCCAACCAAAAACCAAGATTTACCTTAATATTTACCTGCATACACCAGAGAAAGAATAACTCAGTTCTACTCACGGTTGATGGAGTGTCGTTTCTGCCGGACAGGTTGTAAACGAGGAATCGATGGATATATCGTAAAGCAGGACTATGAATAGTGTGGTACTTAGTTGTTTTCGGATTGTATTGCGCACCTGCTAAACCTGTCAAAGTCTCTAGAGAAAGGTCGTTATCGAAATCTTCCGGTATGTCTAAAAGGGCAGATTGATAGCTAGGGTCCGAAACATTAGTGACAAAACCCATATAAACATTAAATTGAGTAATAGATAACCGAAAGTATTGACCCAATAGGCGAAAAGATATTATATTTGGTGTATCAAGAGACCTCGCGCGACTACGATCAAACGAAAAAGTAGAATAAAATTCAAGAACTAATTCGTAGTATGTGTCACAAGTAATAATATGAAATCGACGCCATCCAATATTATCAAAAAGTGCTAGGACCGACTCACGTAAATGCAAACGATCTAAAGTTTGATCGGGGATGTACTTACAGACCGGAAGTGAGCGATGTTGAATATGGTTAAACATATCGAGTTCGTCTCCAGTAAAGTGTAAAAACCCTTTCAAGTTCTCATTGTTAGGTGTCGTAAATCGTTGGCTACGTCGTGGATGTTCTTCATGGTCCGATGGAATATCGTTGTGGTCGTGAGGCGGTGATTCCGGTTGAGCAGTGTCCGAGGGATTATGGGCAGCAAACTCAGCGTGCATGTGATCTGTAAATTCAGAGGTAGGGTTAATAACGAATAAAGGTTGAAAAAATTCAGAACTTACCTCATCGGCCATATCGGCCGCCGAATAGTGATCCGAATGCACGGACGTGTTGGTGTGCATGTGATAGGAGGGCAAACGGGTTGGTGAAGGGATGGGCACGTAATGTTGCTGTGATGATCCACCAACCGCATCGGAGGCCAAGGAGTGATAAGGGGAAGGTGGCGGCGATGGTGGATGTGATGAACGACGGAGTGGTGATGGCCACGTTTCGCCACTACCGGTGACGCGAGCAGTGCGGCCGGTGCTGGTCTGTCCGGATCTGTGCGTGGGAGTGCCCCTTGCCATGGCCGGATCGTTGTGGTGTGAGGGAGAAGGTTGGTGCATGTGGGCAGTGGCGGTGTGCATGGATGTGTTTTGTGTCTCAAGGGAGTGGAAGGAAGGTGATGGGGGTGACGGTGGTCGCTGCGGTTGGTGGTGCATGGCCGACGGGGTGGGGGTGGTGTTTGGGATGATGGGAGGCTCGGGAGGTGGGATGGTGTTGGGTTGCGGCTGTGGGTGCTCGGAGTCGCTGCTGAGGGCGACGTACTGTGGTGGTTGGAATCGCCGGCAGCTACCGATGCCGAGTGATGGCTGCTGTGGAAGCCGGCAGGCTTGGTTTCTGGTGCGAGGCATTCCAACAGTGGTGTGTAGGGTAGGTTTCGGGTGGCTGGTGAAGAAATAAAGAGAAGAGGGTTTGGGAGGTGTGCGGCTGGTGAAGAAATAAATAGGAAGGGTTTAATATAGGTCAAAGCTATGGGTTTGGTGGGGTCCACGAAATTCATGGTGATTGGGTTGAAATTGAGGTCTTGACCGGATAAGGGAGATAAGGTGGTGTATATTTAAAATTTGGACGGGATAAAAAATAATAATATTAAAAATTGGGCCCACCAAATCTTGTTGAAAAGGATAGCTTCTCATCCTTTATTCGACCTAAATTATCTGCAAAAATAAATAATAGATCAGATAAAACGAAATTCAAAATAAATAAGGATAAAATGAAATAAATTTAAAAAGATAATTAAAATGAGATAAAAATAAATTCAAAAGATAAAAATAAATTCAAAAATAAATATGAAAAATAATGAAAATAAATAAAAAAAGGATAAAATCAAAATTAAAAATCTAAAACCAGATTAGATAATTTCGATTATTTATTCTCTCTTTTTTTAAAGATGATTTTTGTCTTGAAAAAGGGAACAAAAGTGATGGAATTGAGAAGAAAAATGGATTAGGCTTAAAATGTGGTGATTTTTAAGAAAAAGGCTAAGGCTCAAAAATTGTTTCACTAGGGGAAATTAATTAAAGGGTAGACAATTTATTTGAAGTAAGGGTCGATCCCACAAGGACTAAGAAAACTTCCTGATTTATGTTCGCTTGATCGGTGAGCCAGGAAGAGAGTTGAATGATGTTTAAGTAGAAAAGGGGGTGATTTGTAGAATTTAAGTAAAAATAAATATTGTAGAGAATATTAAAAAGAAGTGAATTCAAATAAAGATTAGCTTCGGGCTTTTGCTTTGACTCAATTTCCTCAGATCATCGGAAAATGTTTTTACTTCAGGATTCACGTCGGTTACTTGCCTACAAGGATCAATCCTTGAGACTTGTTTTTTTCTCTCCGGTAAACCGATAATCTAAAATCAATTTTTAGATTCCAGTTTTCTGGTTAGATTAACCGCGGCTATCGCTGTTAAAAATAAACAGTTTTAAAGTTCTTGGAAAAACCAGACTCAGATGTTGTTTCAATAACAACGGTTCCGATCTCAATTTTCTCTTAGTAATCAATTTACTAAGTGTGTTCCCAGGAAGTCGAATGTGCTTCAATAGCCGATCCTTCCTCCCACATATTTAACCAAAAACAACATCCTAACCAAAGTCAATCTTTAGTTTTGAAATCGTTTTGATTTTCAAATTAAGCTTAGAAAACCGAGAGAAAAAACCTGAAGTTACTTAATTATTTTTCATCCCTCACGTTGAAATCGAATCATCGCTTTAGCCTTTGGCTATGAAAAAAAATAAAACTTTATTAAAATAAAATTTCCTAAGAACAAATAAAAACTAAGAACAAGAGATGAAAGATGTTTTCTTTAAGCTTACCCCAAGGGGTATTTATAGCTTCCTAAAACCCTATAAATACTCTTAAAATGATAAGAGATAATCCTAAAATATTTGAAATACAAGAGATAATTCCTAAGTGATAATAAATAAATCCTAAAATGCTTAAATTTAAAAATAAAAGATAATCCCCAAGCTTTAATCCAAATCTCGGCTGATAAGTGATCCGGAATGCGGCTGATAAGATATCACGCGTTGCTGACATCATCTTCTAGAAGCATGCTGACGTGTCGTCGAGTCAGCGCATTCATGCCCTAATTCATGCCCACTAATCCAGCCATGAATTCAGAAAACTTGCAAAATTCAGCCTTTTTAGCATATTTTCCAGAATCTGATGCCCTGCACAGAAAAGAACAGAAAATCACCAACTAAGCATCTTAAAACAACTAATCAAGGAGTAATTATTAATAAAATAATGTATAATTTAAGCACTAATCAAATTCCCCCTCACTTATTCGATGCTTGTCCTCAAGCATTTCTCAATTAGCATGCTAAAAACCTTAAGTTGCCAACTCCAATTTCATAGAATTCCCAAGATCTCTTAAATAAACTAAATCAAGTAAATGTTGAAATTTAAGACCAATCAATCATGGCATAATCAATTAAGTGTAAATTTCCAAGGCATTTCAATCATCTACCAATTTCAAAGAATACAAGACTTAGCTCCTCACATGGTTCACTATTTTCGCTCAAGTGTTTTGGGTGAAAGAATCGCTCAAGCCTAAACTAATCGACTCATTACCATAGGATTGTAACTAGATCTAATCTCCACTACTTAATATGAAAATGATGCAAAAATCAAGAGGACTTTAAAATGGGTCGTAATGGGGTTAAGGTTCGGGTAATATAAGGGCCGAAAATGAGGTTTAAAATTCAAGGCAAAGAAAAAGATTATCTCAAAGAATTATTCGAAGGGAAAAAGGAAAACAAAAAAAATCAAATGACATCATTTTTTCATTCGAACTGTTTTTCTTTTTTTTTCGAAGCAAACTTTTTCTGTTTTTTTTCTTTTTTCATTTTCACTGTTCGAACAATATATTCGAATCGAACAACATATTCGGACTGCACTGCACAGTTCTGTAATTTTTCTGCGCTGTATTTTTCTGCATTGTTCGAACAAAACTGCACTGATTTATTTTTCTACACTGTGTTTTTTCTGAACTGTTCTGTTTTGTTTGATTCGAATCTATTTTTTTTCTTCTTTTCTCGCTTCAGAATAACCTTAACTTTGTCTGAAAAGGGTGACAAAAAGAGTGAAAAACAGAAAATTGGTTTGGGTTAAATGATGTGGTAAACAAAGAAAATGACAAGGCTCAAAATTGGTTCACTAAGGGAAAAATAAATAAAGGGTGGGCCATTTTTGGGGAGAGAAAAAGGTTTAATCCTAATGCCTCTATCATATTAAAGCATCATAATCAAAATGTGTAGTCTCAACAAGTATCGAGTTACAATTTCTAGAATGCAATCGATTAATTCGGCACATTGAATTGAAACAAAGAGCAAGAATAAAAGATATGCTCATTAAGCTCAAAACTCACATGAAAGGTTTATTGAACTAAGTCATGCATCCAATTCAATCGACAAATTCATGAAATTACCAAGAAAAATTTATATCAACTAGTTATGTCATGCTATCTTACATCTTAAATTCAACAAGAACGAGATTCAATTCACAAAGAAACACAAAGAAATTAAATCAAACAAGAGATTGGCAACCAAGATTATCAACAATTCTAACCAAGAAATAGCTCAATTTCAATCGCAAATCATAAGTAAGAAAAAGAATTTAACAGAAATTCTACCCCCTCACTTAGTCATTTTGTCCCAAAATGCATATCAAAATTAAAAGAGAAAGAAAGTAAGAGCTCCCTGAAATAGTTGCGGTGGCGCTATCCTTTGACGATCTCTAAGGATGATGGGTTTCGGGTGGTTGTGGTGGGCTTGCTCTCGAGTGTAGACCATGGCAGCGATTGAACGGGTTGGTCGAAGGTTGAGGTTGTAGAAGAAGAATTGTGACTGGTTAGCTAGGTTGAAGGAGATGAAAATGATAGTTTGGTGGGAGGAATATTTTAACGAAAATAAAGAGAGAAAAGAGGCGATGGGTTATCACGTTTGATAAGGGGATAAAATTTAAATATAAGTCAAATTTAAAATTTTGGTTTTAAAAATCCGAATAAGGGAATTAAATCCTAAAGTGTATTAAAGAGAGGTTTTAAAAAAGTTAAAAAATTTTAAAATATTTTCAAATTTAAAAACGTGATAAATTTTTTCCATATTTTTAAATTTGTTTTAAATTTTTCCTTTATCAAATGTGATAAAAAATTATTTTAAAATAAGGATAAGAGATGTGTTTTAAAAATTAAGAGAAAAGGATTTTTGGAATGGGATAAGATGATAAGCCACGGTCCAAGGGATTTGCCACCGTGTTTTAAATTCCTACACATATTCAACCAAAAATTTGATTAGCAAGGGATTATCAAAAAAATAAAATAAGATTAACATTAGATATAAATATAAATAAATTAAAGTAAAAATTGGAAAGAAGCAAAATAAAATAAAGAAACAAATATATTTGATTAAAATAAAATAAATAAATTATAACGAAAGGAAATAAATGGGTTTCCTCCCATTAAGCACTTTATTTAACATCGTTAACTCGACAACCTGGTCATAGATCAAAACAAACTTTAATCAGTAACTTTGTCGAAGTCCCCGGCAACAGCGCCAATTTGACACGCGTCGTTTTCACGTCAAAATAATTCTTTATTCTCAATTAATAAATAAATAAAGTTAAATGTAGTAAAAGAGAAGTAAGGGTCGATCCCACAAGGACTAAGAAAACTTCCTGATTTATGTTCGCTTGATCGGTGAGCCAGGAAAAGAGTTAAATGATGTTTAAAAAGGGGGTGATTTGTAGAATTTAAGTAAAAATAAATATTGTAGAGAATATTAAAAAGAAGTGAATTCAAATAAAGATTAGCTTCGAGCTTTTGCTTTGACTCAATTTCCTCAGATCATCGGAAAAGGTTTTTACTTCAGGATTCACGTCGGTTACTTGCCTACAACGATCAATCCTTGAGACTTGTTTTTTTTTTCTCTCCGGTAAACCGATAATCTAAAATCAATTTTTAGATTCCAGTTTTCTGGTTAGATTAACCGCGGCTATCACTGTTAAAAATAAACAGTTTTAAAGTTCTTGGAAAAACCCGACTCGGATGTTGTTTCCATAACAACGGTTCCGATCTCAATTTTCTCTTAGTAATCAATTTACTAAGTGTGTTCCCAGGAAGTCGAATGTGCTTCAATAGCCGATCCTTCCTCCCACATATTTAACCAAAAACAACATCCTAACTAAAGTCAATCTTTAGTTTTGAAATCGTTTTGATTTTGAAATTAAGCTTAGAAAACCGAGAGAAAAAACCTGAAGTTACTTAAGTATTTTTCATCCCTCACGTTGAAATCGAATCATCGCTTTAGCCTTTGGCTATGAAAAAAATAAAACTTTGTTAAAATAAAATTTCCTAAGAACAAATAAAAACTAAGAACAAGAGATGAAAGATGTTTTTTTAAGCTTACCCCAAGGGGTATTTATAGCTTCCTAAAACACTAAAAATACTCTTAAAATGATAAGAGATAATCCTAAAATATTTAAAATACAAGAGATAATTCCTAAGTGATAATAAATAAATCCTAAAATGCTTAAATTTAAAAATAAAAGATAATCCCCAAGCTTTAATCCAAATCTCGGCTGATAAGTGATCCGGAACGCGGCTGATAAGATATCACACGTTGCTGACATCATCTTCTAGAAGCCTGCTTACGTGTCGTCGAGTCAGCGCATTCATGCCCTAATTCATGCCCACTAATCCAACCATGAATTCAGAAAACTTGAAAAATTCAGCCTTTTTAGCACATTTTCCAAAATCTAACGCCCTGCACAGAAAAGAACATAAAATCACCAACTAAGCATCTTAAAACAACTAATCAAGGAGTAATTATTAATAAAATAATGTATAATTTAAGCACTAATCACCGGTGCTATGTTGTTGAAGAGATTGAGTTGAGTTTAAAATTGACATGTAGTGGAGAACCAGTTGAGATCTTAGTATCATGTAGCTAATGTTGTGTGGTAAGTCTACCGAACTAGTTAGAATGTTGTGGTAAGAAAGAAAGAAAAGTGTGTAAGAGAAGATTTCGTGGTAATTCCTGTCCGATGAATTTCGGGGACGAAATTCCTTAAGTGGGGGAGAGTTGTAACACCCGGGTTTAGGGGCCGGGAGAAAATAATATTTGAATAATATTTTGAGTCTCGGTTTTCTAATTAAATAATAAAATATTTTACATGGGCCTCGGGATTTCAAAATGGTTAAGGCTATGTTGGGCCTGTCTCTTGGGTCCAAAATCCATGGACTTTAAGAGATGTGGGTTTTGGCCACTCATTAATGGCATTTTTGTAATAAAATGGTCTTCCAAATTAAAAACCCCATTTTTGGTTTAAAACACAATTTGTCATCTTCCTTCCCCCATTTTCACCATTTGAACGACAAGGAAGATAACTTCTCTTCATCTCACTTTTTCATCCCCTTTCACCTTCATCCTTAGAGCTTTTTGAAAGGTAAATATAGTTTTGACTTGGCCTTGCTATCCTCTACATTTTGGTATTTTTAGATTTCACTAAAACTATGTATTTTACATTCGGGTTTTTCAAAGTTTTAAGCTAAAGGTTAAGGCTTTATGGGTTTTTACTAAAGCTTTTGATTTGTTATTGTTAGATATGATGTTTATGAATCAAATGATCTAACATATATAATTTTTGGAGTGTTTTATAAGAATTCCCGAATTTGGGTTTTGGTGGGGTTTTAGGAAGGTTTTGAGTTGAGTTTTGGGTGTGTTCTATGTTGGAATTTGAGAGTTGATGTTATGGTAATAGTTGGGGGCTGTTTTGGAAGCAATTGAGGGTGCTAAAAAGGTTGAAATCATGAGTTTTGGTTGGGGTTTGGGGGCTGCCCGAGTTTGGTGTTTTGGGGGGTTGTTCTTGGCTTGGAATCTTGTATTTATTGCTTGAATAGTGTTCCAGTTTGCTACATTAATTGGTGAATTGATTTGAGGTTGTTTTGATTGTGTTGAGGTGATTAGAAGCGAGATTTTGTGTTGGCAAAGCCTCGGCAAAAAATCCGGAATCGTTGGAAGCTTGATCGGCTTGTATGGTTGAGCTTGGAATTGTCGGTGAGTGGTTAAAATGTTTTAAATGGTTTTGAGCAATTGGTTCGAGCATGTGGACTAGGTTGGGATTGGTAGACCCACCTAGAGTTGGGATTAGAGTGGTAGTCTAATCCCAAGCTTTGATTAGAGACTTTGGTTGCACTCTTTAATGGTTGTTTATGTCTCTTGATTTATTGTGATTGTGGTGTTATGCATATATTGTTATACATGTATGTTGAGACATGGCTTAATGCATTGTTATATGCATGTTGATGATAAACATGATGGAGATATACATATGTATGGAATATGATGTGATATTTGTGTTAATGATATATGATAAGTATTTATTTTGGTTATGTTTTTAGTCCTTGTTTTGATCGAATATATATGTTTGAAGGACTTAATTGGGCTGTTTTTGTGTTGTTCTCGTGCAGGTTACGTAATGCCAGAAACGAGTTGAAGTGCTGCAGAAAATACTGAATTCGTGGGCAGATTCATGGGCATGAACCAGGGCATGAATGCTGACTGGGCGCCACATCAGCACCTTCTAGAAGATGACGTCAGCAAGCTTGATAACTTATCAGTCCACTTATCAAGATAGCCTATCATCCGAATTTTATCTTTTAAATTCAAAACTTTGATATTTATCTTTTGTAATTTTATTTAAATTATTTAGGATTTATCATCTTAGGTTTTTAGGGTTTTTCAACTACTATAAATACCCCACTTTGGGGGTGAATTATTCATCAAACATTTTTCCATTGTTCTCTTCTTCCTTGAGTAATAAAGTTCTCCATTTTTCTCCATTTTCTTTTCTCTATTTTTGTTTATTTTATTAAGTATGGTTTTTTCACAAACCATGCTTAACTAAATTCCCTTTAGCCAAAAGCAACGCCAAACTCGACAAACTTCGTGAGATTAGGAAAATACTTCAATCCTTCAACAACTCCTTTTTAGATTCTCTGTAAAATTGATTAGGCAATCGGCCTAATCTTTAGGCATCACAATTGTTTCATCCCGAGAGCGCGCATCGGCTTGAAGTGGTTTAGATCCATCGTTGGGGACGAGGAAAAGCTTGTATCCAATTCAACTCCCTAAGAACAAACTTAGTGGCGGTCCACTAAAGGGAATCAAGATCGGAAACAATTCTCATCGAGATGAATATCCGAGCACGGGCTTCTCCAGCACTAACTTAGATTTGAGTTAGCATCGATTGCCGTGGCTAATTCACTAAAGTTTGACTTCAAAGATTGCCCTGGAAGCCGAATCTACCAACGAGAAGTAAGTTACAAGGGTTGGGCCTTGTAGACTGTAACCTGCAGGAAAGTCGAAGAAAAATCAACTTCAGTGATCGAAGATGTCGTGGCAAAGCGTGGCTTGAGGCTATTTCTATCCATAATTCATTCTCAATTTATTTTTACGTTTTTACTATTTTTCTCATTCAAATCACTATTCTAAAATCCCCCTTTATTTTCTACAGGTTATTGGTCTAAATCAGAAGAAAGGTGTTAGAGTTCCTATTCCCTGCGGATCGACCCTTACTCTCGCTATATTAATTTAAATCTTATTTATTTTGAGTTTAAGGTTTTATTTTTGACACTATACGACGCGTGTCAATATACATGTGGTGTTGGCATGTGAAATGATGTTATGAGATGGTTGCATGATCCGAGGATCATGGTGAGTACATGCTAGGCATGAAAATGTGGTTTGTGCATGACGGTAAGTCATGGTGAGTACGTGCTAAGCACGGAAGTTGTTATGAAATGATATTGTGAAAGATTAATGAAATGTGTAGTATTGGCACTAGTATGCTTGGGTACAAATGATCGATCATTAGGATGTTTAGTGTGCACACGTGAGTCAAAATACGCGCGTGGTCTTGATTATGGTAGTCATCAAGATGGAGTACGGGTTCGCCCAGAAATCTTCTTATATATATTAGTCGGTGATGAGTGGAATCCCATCGACGGGCGTGAGGATGAGTGGAATCCCCTCCGCGTGAAACGAGGCGTAAGGATGAGTGGAATCCCCTCCGCATGAACGGTGATGAGTGTAATCCCACCGTTAGGTAATGGTTGTGTTGTTAGATGTGAGTTCCAACGGTTATCCGCATATTCGAGTCATAGCTAGGTGCCAATATGGATTGTGTAATATGTTGCTCATATGTTGGTTATATGTGTTTCCATATGTTGTGGTTATGGACTTGTTGAGTATGACATAATTTTGACAATATGTTCATGCATCATCTATATTTTGGCTCTCGAGGATCGGAAGTAAGATCATGCATTCTATTTTGATTCTTGCTCGTGCTTGGACCCTGCATTGTCGAATGTTTGTTTTATGAGCTTACCCTCACTAAGATTTTATGCTTACGCTTCTTTTTGTTCGACAATACAGATCAGTAGCTTGTGGGTGTCAAGGGCAAGGAAAGGACTCCAAGTGTTGCTTTTGGTTAGCTCAAGTATGAACTTTAAGTTGTAAATTGTAATAGTCAAGCAATGGGATAGGTGTTGTTGATTTGAGCTTTGATGTATGTTGATGTGGCTTGGTTCTTGGATGCCTTGTTTGATTTGTAAATATTGTTTATGTTCCATGTCTTGAATGCTTACATGTTTTGGTTGCTAAGGCATGAACCTTAAAGTGCTTTGTATGTCATCTTTTGGTAAACGCATGAATCTTTTGGATGAATGATGCTTGTTAGTGTTGGTTGCCTCGTATGCTTAGATCTTGGTGGTTAAAGGTTGTTTGTATGTTGTTTGTGGCTAGGGGAGTCGTAAATCGCATCTAGAGTCGAGTCCTAAGTTGTTTGGCTGAAAATTGGAGACTTGCAGTGCAGGGCGTATCGATACGCCCAAGGGCCGTATCGATACGGTTTTCCCTCCAGGACTCAATTTTGGCTTAGTGTATCGATACACGGGGGTGTATGGATATGCTCAAAGCTCACTGGAAATCTGATATTTTGGTGAGACTTTGGCGTATCGATACGGTCTCCAAGTGTATCGGTACGGGTTTATCTCGTTGACCACGAGATGTTGACCGAGAAGAGCATATCGATACGCTCAAGGGTTGTATTGATACGATCTTCTTGTGTTGACCATAGGGTGTTGACCTTGGTCAAGGCGTATCGATACCCTTGACAGGTGTATCGATACGGCCAGCTTAAGAAGGGAAAATTGACTGTTTGAAGTGCTGTTTTGGATGGTCGTTGATATGTTGCTTGTGTTTCCGTTGTCGTGTTCCACATAGGACTTAAAATTGCATCTAGACAAGATAAAGTTAAAAGAAATTTTCTAAGGTTGCTAACCGAGGTGGGACCTTAACGGGTTTCACATCGGTTTTCCCCGTGTAGCCTACTCGAACCGGTCAGCCGACCAGACCGGGGCGAGGGGGTTACAAGGTGTTTGTTTGCACAATTAAAGCACTCACCCAAAACCTAAAACACTTGAGCAAATTTGACAATTTTGGCTCACTAGTGTTTGTCTATACAATAAATGACAATTTAAGCTCTAAGACAATTCTTGATCATTTGTTGATTGACAATTGAAGCATTAACCATATCTTGATGCTTGGAGGTCCCTTTTATACTCCTTGATGAGTTTATAGCCGTTACTAGCCGTTGGGATTGAATTGGAGACATTGAGGACTTTAATTCCCACCATAAATGCAGTTCTGCAGCTCTCCGTTTCGAAACACTTGAACCCGTTTCGAAACACCCTTCAAGTAGAAAGAGCCGTTGCAGTCTGACGTAGGACCCGTATTGAAACGCTCTAGTCCGTTTCGAAACACCCGTTTCGAAATGCATGTCCCCGTATCGAAACGACCTGCATTTAAAAGTTAGTTGGGAAATAGCCGTTGGGGTTTATGACCGTTGTGGTCGATGCCACGTGGACGTATCGAAACGGCATAGCCCGTTTCGAAACGCTGGGCAAAATTCACATCCAGGGAAGGCCCATTTCGATACCCGTATCCAAACACTTTTGCTATTGGAATCCCCCGTATCGAAACGCCCTAAGGTGTTTCGAAACGCCTAGAAGGTTTTGTGTATTTTAGCTTTTGAAAACATGCAAAACCCTTTAGAAAATATCCCTAAACATAGTTTCAAGTTATTTGGACTTTTGAAATAGTTTTGAATTCTTTTTAAATTAGTCCAAAACATTTTTCAATTATTATATCAAAACATTAGTTCTACAATCTCCCCCTTTTTGATATAATAAAACTATCTTGAAAAATTGTTTGGGATTCTCCCCCTTTAACTTTAAAAATGTGAATAAGAGATTAAGGATATGAAATCAAATAAAGCTCCCCCTTATTCATTTGAATATTCAATTTTGCAAACCATTTCTCCCCCTTTTGTTATATCAAAAAGAATTTAAAACATTAAGTTCAAAATAACAATAAAGGTAAAATTTTTCTCCCCCTTTTTGTTAGTAAAATGAACCAAGTGGGTTCTAGTTCTGGTTATGGTTCTAGTTCTGGTTATGGCAACGACACTTCTCGAACTGAATTTTTGTCTAAAGAAGATGGTTCTGGTTCCCTTACCTTTACTAAAGATCAGTATGATACCTTGATTAGTTTGCTTAATGAGAAAGGCAATTCTTTGCCAACTGGTCCTACTATGAATAATGTTTCCAAGATAAATCTACTTTCTTCTCTTTTGATGCCGCTCCATTTGATGCTTCAGGTATTATTCTCTCTTGCTCTACTCTTAATAATGTACCGTGGATTGTTGATAGTGGTGCAACTGATCATATTTGTTGTTCATTAGATTTGTTTTCTACTTATTCTAAGGTGATTGATAAGTTTGTAAAACTTCCTAATGGTCAATTAGTTCTAGTAAGCCATATAGGAACTGTTACTGTTTTTCAAAACCTTATTCTCAAAGATGTATTTCATATCCAGGTTTTAGTTTCAATCCGATTTCTGTTAGTCGGTTAACAAAAGATAAGTCTATTTCCTTGATTTTTAATTCTGGAATTTGTTTTATACAGGATGTGCATCAATGGATGACGATTGGTACAACTAGTGAGACCACTGGTTTGTACAAATTAAATACATGCTTTCGAAATGATTCTGATTCTAGTTGCAATTCTGCTTATACTAATGCTTCTATTTGTAATTTTGCTTCCAGACTTTGGCATTTTAGATTAGGACATCCTTCAAAGCAAAGGATGCATTTCTTTTCTATGTTGCATAATAAAATACATGTTGTGGACTGTTTAGATTGTAATACTTCTCATTTG
Source organism: Hibiscus tridactylites (assembly GCA_958450335.1). Classification (NCBI taxonomy): domain Eukaryota; kingdom Viridiplantae; phylum Streptophyta; class Magnoliopsida; order Malvales; family Malvaceae; genus Hibiscus; species Hibiscus tridactylites. The sequence goes on from OY288286.1 coordinate 11,022,644, forward strand.
GCTAAAAAAAAGATACCTTCTTTTTCTTCTAGTAGTTCTGTTTCTGCATCCTGATTTTTATTCATATTGATGTTTGAGGTTCTTTTCCCATTAAGAGTTTCTATGACCATGCTTATTTTCTCACTATAGTAGATGATAAGAGTCATTTTGTTTGAATTTTTCCCATGAAAATAAAATCTGAAGTGTTTAAATTGATTGTTGATTTCTATGAATTAATTCTTACTAAATTTAATACAAAAATAAAATGCATCCGTACTGACAATGCTGGGGAATTTGAAATGCTAAAATTTTATAAATCTAAAGGTGCTATTCATCAAAATAGTTGCACTTACACTTCTCAACAGAACATCATTGTTGAACGCAAGCACCAACATCTTCTTGTTGTTGCTAGATGCTTGTATATTCAAGTTTTTTTACCTTTAGATTTACGGTAGGACTGTGTGCTTCATTCTGCCTATCTAACTAATAGAACACCTACTCTTATTCTTTCTAACAAAACACCTTTTGAAATTATTTTATCAAACTAAATCAACTTTTGATAATTTAAAAGTTTTTGGATGTCTAGCTTATGCTTCTGTGTTGCCCAAACCTAAAACCAAAATGCACCCCAGAGCTACTCAATGTGTCTTTCTTGGATTTCCAAAACATATAAAAGGTTACAAGTTATTTGACATTCAAAACAGAACTATTTTTATTCCCAGAGATGTTTTCTTCTCTGAATCTATTTTTCCTTTTCAAACAAGAAACCTTCATTCTTCTTATGAAACTATTTTTCTTGTAATCAAATCTAATTCCTCTGTTGAAGATTTCCCTAGTTCAGGTTCTATTGATACTCAAAATCTTGACTCACAGTCTGCACCAGCATCACATCATAATGCATCAGATTCACCATTATCACAGTGTACACCAGATTAACCAGTAGATCAGTTTGCTGAAGTTTCTCCAGCTGAAAGTCAGCATGCTCAGTCTTCAGCTAAGCCTAATAATGTTCTTCATCCTCGGAGGTCACCAAGAATAGTTAGGCTGCCTCCTAAGCTTGATGACTATCACAGTGCTTTACCAAGAATCAAAATTTCTTCACATTCAACACTACATAGCATTGCTCAGGTCCTCTCTTATGACCATATTTCTTTTAATCATCAATTATATATTAATAATGTTGATATATTAAAAGAACCAAAAAACTATAAAGAAGCTATCAAACATACATGTTGGAAAGAAGCCATGAATGAAGAAATTCTTACTTTAAAAAAGAATAACACTTGAACCTTAGTTCTTTTACCTAGTGGCAAGCAAACCATTGGTTGTAAGTGAGTTTATAAAACCAAACTTAAGTCTGATGGTAGTTTAGAGAGATATAAAGCAAGACTTGTTGCTAAAGGGTATACTTAACAACCAGGACTAATTTTTTTGAACACTTTTATCCTTGTTGCTAGAATCACTACTATTAGAACTCTTGTAGCTCTTGCTTCTGCTAATAATTGGCATCTAAAACAATTAGATATCAATAATGCTTTGTTGCATGGTTATCTGCATGAAGAGGTCTATATGGATCCTCCACCTGATTTTCTTCCTAGTGATTCTGGTCTTGTTTGCAAGCTCAATAAAAGTTTATATGGCCTGAAACAAGCAAGTATGCAATGGAATGAGCATTTAACTATAGCTTTAAAAAAATTAGAATTTCATTCAAGTTTATTCTGATTCTTCTTTATTTTTAAAAGGAATGTGTGATAATTTTATAGCTTTAGCTGTCTATGTCGATGATATTATACTAATGAGTCCTAGTTTGGCTGAAATTAATACCATTAAAATGTTTTTAAATTCTACTTTTAAAATTAAGGACCTAGATGATCTAAAATATTTTTAGGCTTTGAAATAGCTCGAACAAAAGAAGGTATTAACCTCTGCCAACGAAAGTAAACTCTTGATCTTTTTGGAAGAAACTGAATTTTCTGGTTCTAAACCTGCTTCAACACCTTTTAATGATAGGACTAAACTTTCTAAGTTAGATGGTGTTCCTTTGGATGATGTTACCTCTTATAGACGTTTGATAGGAAAGCTCTTATATTTGACTAACACTCGGCCTGATATAACCTTTGCTATTAATCACTTGTCTCACTTTATTTCAGCACCTACTGATATTCATTTTTCTGATGTACATAGAGTTTTAAGATATTTAAAAGGCACTCCTGGCCAAAGGTTATTTTTCTCTGCAGACAATGGTATGAAATTAAATACTTTTTTTGATTCTGATTGGACATTCTGTCTTGATTCCCACAAATCAACTACATGCTTCTGTATTTTTCTTGGTTTTGCATTAATTTCATGAAAATCTAGAAAATAGTCTACTATTTTCAGGTCATCCACAGAAGCTGAATATAAAGCTCTTGCGACTGTAACATGTGAACTACAATGACTATTATTTCTCCTCTCTGACTTGCATTTACCTTCTCAATATGTAAATCTTTATTGTGACAATTTGTCTGCAATCAAAATTGTCGAAAATCATGTCCAACATGAGCGCACAAAGCATATTAAAATTGACTGTCATCTGATTCGGGAGAAACTTCACCAAGAAATGTTGCATCTTCTACTTGTTTCCTCTTCAAACCAGCTTGATGATTGCTTTACAAAGGCTTTACCACCAGCTTTATTTCGAGAGTCTATTTTTAAGTTGGGCATTTACAATGTGTATGCTCCAACTTGAGGGGGCTGTTAAGATATTAGTTAAAGGTTTAGGTTAGTTAGTCTATTAGGTTCTTTAATTTCTTGTATTTTCTTTATTTCTATATATATGTATTTTTGGATATTGTATTATTTAATTTTTGGGTTATTAATAAAAATAAAAAAATTTCTCTCACCTTCAACCGTTCACTTTTCCCAAATCTATCTCAGTCGTTTCTTCTCCCAAAATTCCCTATTCGATAACAAAACCCTAGAACCAATTTCTTCTTCTCTTCGCAAAATTACAGATTCAACAGTAAGGTGTATTTTTAGGGTGTAAAATTTATGGTGTAAAATGTAGAATTTAAGGTTAGGATTTAAAATTTAAATTTTTGTGTGTTTTTAGTGAGGGGCACAGAAATGGGCATGATTAGGGGATACATGATTTTTTCCCTTTAGGCAGGACTAGGATTAGAATTTGTCAAAAAAATTATACAAAATCTATTAATGGTTACGGGTAAAAATTTAAATAGCAGTCCATAATCGCAATAGCAGTGTAAAGTGGAATCGCACTAATAACGGGTCGCTATATTCGTTATTATTCTATTATTCTCGCTATGTTTTATGATAAGTGTGCAAATTAAAAAAATTTACGATTGTGATACTGTAATGATCGCAATAACATCAGTTATGTCTGCAATCATAATAAATATAATACGACTTAAAATACGACTGCAATAACAATTTAAATTTCTAGAGTATGGTTCACACTTCACTCAAGCTTTTGTTACAATTATTAATATTTGTGTGATTGTGAGCTTGCGGTTGCTTCCTTCATCAACCATTTTGACGTTGGTTTCTGCTTTTACATGGACCCTATCTTAATCATCATGTATTTGGTTGGTATCACTGTTCCATTAACTCTACACCCCTCTTTTTTCTTTCTTTCTGGAAACAGACATTTTGTTCAGTCCATCCCATTCAACTGAGTTGTGGTGTTCATTGAATGACAGATCCCACCATACTGTGCTTCATTATAACTCCTTCAATAATGCAGATATGCTTCAGTTTTGCTCTTCTAGGTGGTAATTTTTATTTATTTAACAACTGCTATCCGATTCATTAGTAGATTAATCCGGATCATTTTACAAAATGATCAATATGTTAGTAATTTTTTCAACCCAAATTTTTTTATTTAAAACGCTAAAATTTAAACCTTTATCCTTGCTTAAAATACCTAGCGTCTTATATAATTAGACCAACTGATAGTTGTTCTTACAGGGGTGACTTCGAGTAAATAATGGTAATACTAATAGTCTAATACCATTGAGACTGTAGGAGCTATGTGTTTTGTTATCATTTGGAAAGCACCATTGGGCGGTTGTTTTGTCATTGTTTCATAACACAAATCTGACTTTTTTTTTGTTGGAAATTGAGTTTATGGCTGTGTTTGTTTAATATAGTTTAAATTTTAATAAGTGTCCGTTTAGTTCTAAAAATGTTTTTATTATTTTTTATTTTTATTTTCAAATTTTTAAAAAAATAGAAAACATATTTGGATAATATAAATAAAAATTTATTTTTAAAAATAAAAATATTGAAAATGTGTTTGGTATCTAATTTTTCAAAATAAAAATGAACAAATAATTATCAAATAATTAAATAAAAATAAAAATATTTTTACGTGAAAAATTAAAGTTAAAATCAAAATATTAAAAATATAATAAATTAAATATAATTAAATAAAATAAGTTTTAAATCAATAAAAAATGATTTTCATTCTTAATAAGAATAATATAAAACGTGTTCCTAATGACTATTTTTTGGATTTTCAATTCTACCTATAAATAATTCATAATGATGTTGCAATTTTGTCTATAACTTGAGTCATCGCAACAGTTTGTGACATATTAAATGTGACGTGTTTCTCGTTCGAACCAGAAGAAGTTGTTTCCATTATCATCAAGATCTTGTTCATTTTCTCTTTCACCTCTTCAGACAATTCATCAATTTCAGCTTTCAACCTAATAAAAATTATGCACAGAACAACATGCTTTCGGTATACAACGTTGTTTTCTAAGAGGATAATTGAGTATATCTCTCAATGTATCAAATATTTTTTTCAACATACCAATACTTCGCTCAATCACATTTCGAACAAAATAATGTCTCATATTAAATAATTATTCTTTTCCTCAATAATACTTCGCTCAATCACATTTCACCTACCTATAAAGTGTATAGAGTATCTTTGTCCACGAAATGATGCTAAAAATCTTGGTATGTTTGGATATCCACACACCTATGAAACGAATACTCCAACAATAAAAATAAAATACAACAAATCTAAATTGATACTCATTACAAAACTTGCAAGCTATGGAGAAAGGCTCTGGAGCAGGAGCAGCGGAAGAGCCTCGGAGGGTCCTTGGTGATTTCCCCGGCGAGCATCATCGTTCCCATGGATGAGGGGACGGTAAGACTCTGTTCATTGACAATCTTAGCAAAATAATCTCACGTAGAACCTTATGGGAATGGTTCAATAATCATGGTGCGGTAGAAAGGGTTTTCATCCCATTGAAGAACTAAAAAGCGAAATATAAGGAAACAACTTTTGCTTTTATCACGGTGGCAGAGAAAGAGGATGTGAGAAGAATCATTGGGGTTACAGACAGAGTTAGACTGGATGGATTTGTGATTAGGGTTTCAGTGGCGAAATACCCCAGGTTGGCTGACGATTCTGGAGGTAGGAGACGGAGTATGGGAAAAGCTCCATTGAGAGGTGGCAAGGAGAGGTGGCGTGCAAAGGATGCTAGCTTTGCAAACCATGGCCGGAGAGACGACATATCGTACAGGGAAGCACTTCTAAATAAACAAGGAGTCTGTCCTAACGTGAATAGTTTTGATGATAGCCCCAAGTTTCAAGGGGACCATACTAACTTGGATGAGGACCTTCTGAATTTCCGTTTACCAGTGCAACACGGAATGGCTTCATTGCTGCATGGTTGGGTTAGTGAAGCAAGCTTTCGAATAGGATTTCGTTCAAAGGGCGCTAGGGAATGATAACATCGAAGTGCAGTTAGCTAAATGGGGAGCTGATAATGAATCGGTGGTGGTGATGTTCAAATCGAAATAAGTTATGGGGGATGTTTGGAAAAATAAAAATGAGGAGCTTTTCTACTGGTTCGAGCATATCAGTCCGTTGATGTTGAATGTGGTTCCCCATTGTTACTTTAAGATCCAATTGTTTGGTGTCCCACTATATTGTTGGCACAGGGATTTCTTTCAAGCATTGGGGAATAGGTGGGGCAGTTTCATATCGGTGAGTGAAGGTACTATGAAGAAAGAACAACTTGGCAGCCATCATCACAATCAGAGCAGTCAATTCATTTAACTTTCCAAGCAAAATCATTTTTGAAATCGATGGGTTACTCGTACTGTGTTAAGTTGAAGATTGGCGGAGTTGGAGACGGCTACAGTAACAATGAAGCAGGGAGTGGTTCCGGAAATGATGAGTACTTGGGAAAGACGGCGGCCGACCACAATTCTGATTTGGGTGGATAGGAAGGCCAATCCGGGTGGCAGTCGATGGATCGGAATGAGTTTGGGAGATGTAACGTCGAGCCGAATGGCTTTAATGATTTTTCTCGAAATACCGAGAGGGATGATAATGATGTAGAGGAGCATTTAAGTCCCAATATTCTTGGGAATATATTTGCGGCGGAAGATTATAATATGAATCCTGGGGACAATGATGTGGCAGAAGTTGACTCCTGGGATGAGTCCATTGACCACGGGGCACCAGAAGCAAATGTAATGGGTAATGTGGGCCTTGTGGTGAGGAATCCACCGGTTGTTCCTAACAATAATAGGGAAACTGGGCCCATTGATACATTATTACAGATTAACGAAGTGGGCGTCACAAGTGAAATTAATGGCCCAGTCGGGGAAATTAATCTGGAATAATTGCCTGAGTCATCTAATCAGCTCTGGAGGAGAAATCCTTCCTCAAAAGCTAAGGAATTCGTGCCAGACTCCCTGGACGGTTTCATAGCTTGGAGATCGGGTAGCACCTCTTCCTGCAGATTATCAAAAAACCCTACGGTGATGTCGAAGCTTCCCGCCCAGTTCAGTCGTTTTAAGGCTTGCAATAGGAGGTGCCTTAGACGGTATGTGAGGGAGTCTCTGAAATCGGGAAAGATTAACCGAAGTGGCTCTCCGTTGCCGTCAAGTCATGGGAATGAAGCTTCCGAAGAGGGTCTGGAGGCGGAATCCGTATGGGAGGTAAGTAACATGTTAGAAATTTCCTTTAAAGGAGGTCGTCGGGCCGTTTTTGAACAAAGTTAGTGACTTGGAAAGGGAGTTGAGAAGAAATTCTTAAGGTGTTTTTTTTTGCTGGGTATTTACAATCTTTCATGGAGAACACAATCTGTACTTGGAACATCAGGGGCATTAGGAGGAAAGAGAAAAAAAGAGTTTTGAGGAACTGTGTGATGAAGAATAAACCGAAAATGTTTTTTGTACAAGAAACTAAGGTAGAAAGCTTGTCCAATAGGGAGGTTAAGAGTTTATGGCATGTGGGTTCCTTTGAGTTTTCTTTCGCACCGGCAGTGAGATCAGCGGGGGGGGGGGGGGGGGGGCTGTTAAGTGTCTGGGATCCAAACTGGTTTCGTGCCTCAGACATAGTTATAAGGCAAAGGTTTATAGCAGTTTTTGGGTCATTTCCTTCATCCGGGAATGTTTTCGGTTTTGTGAATGTTTATAGAGCGTCGGTCGATTCGGAAAAGCCAGCTTTTATAGGTGAATTATTGGATTTCATAAAGTCAAGATCAACAATTCGGGTGGTAGGGGGCGATTTCAATTTGTATCTAGATGTCGAGGAGAAGATGGGTTTCACTATTAACAATAACTTGATCACATTGTTTAGAGATTTCGTTTCAGAGGCCAATTTGTTAGATATTCTGTTGATAGGAGGAAAATATACTTGGGGCAATAATAGAAATCCACCGACCTTCGTAAGGCTAGATAGGTTTCTTCTATCGGCTGATTTTATCGTGCTATTTCTGGATGTGTCTCAGAAGTTACTTGGGAAAGCTATCTCTGACCACAATGCGGTGTTACTTTCGGTCGATAGTTGCAATTGGGGTCCTAAGCCTTTTCGGGTTTTTAACTATTGGAATGAGGAACCAAGTTTTGAAGAGCTAGTAAGACAAAGAATAATGGGTTTAAAGATGAAGGGGCGAAACTTAAAAATAGGGGCAATCCTTAAAGGGACCAAACAGACCCTTAAATCGTGGTCCTTGAGAAATAGAGTGGATGTTAGAAAAGGAGATTGAGATCACTGAAAAACAGATTGCTGACTTTGAAAAGAAGCTCCAAAGTGGTCAGGACTGCTCGTCCTCTTTCGAACAGATCAGAGCCTGTAGATCCAATTTATGGGCACTGTACAGACGGGAGGAAAGTATATGGATGCAAAAATCTAGAGCACGGTGGGTTAAAGAAGGAGATAGAAATTCTAAGTATTTTCATTTGATAGCCTCGGAAAGGAGGAACGTTAACGCAATCAAAAGCATAAAAAAGGATGGCTACACTGTATCCGAACCAAGACTAGTAAAGGAAGCTGTTAGGGATCATTTCCTTAAATCATACAATTTTATTAATCACTTGGAGGTTAGTGAGTGCTTGCTAAATTTTAACAAGATTAGTCAGGAACAAAACTCTGTCCTGACAAAAGAGTTCTCGGTTGAGGATGTATGGGCAGCATTGGCAGATTCAAATAGCAATAAAGCTCCCGGGCTAGATGGGGTTTAATATGGGTTTTATAAAGAAGTTCTGGACTGACTTGAAGGAAGACATCATGGTTTTCTTCGATGATTTTTACAAAGGCAGGAGTTGGGATAAAGACGTGAATCATTCTTTCATAACGCTAATTCCCAAGAATAAAAATCCGGAAAGCTTAGACGAATACAGACCTATCAGTCTCGTCGGAGGAATATATAAGCTGTTATCGAAAGTCTTAGCGAAGAGGTTGAGAGTTGTAATGGATTCGGTTGTGGGGGATTCTCAGTTTGCTTTCAACCTGGGTCGTCAGATTCTAGATTGTTCGCTGGTAGCCAACAAAGTTCTAGACCACGCGAGAAAGTTGGGCCGCAAGGCGATCGCATTCAAAATAGATTTTCAGAAGGCCTATGACACTGTAAGTTGGGATTTTCTGATTCTTGTCCTACATGCTTGTGGTTTTAGTGAAATTTGGTGTGATTGGATTAGGAAGTGTATTTCTACTGCCTCCATCTCCATTTTGGTGAATGGCTCTCCTACGGAAGCCTTCGATATCACAAGAGGGCTTAGGCAAGGGTGTTCATTGTCTCCCATACTTTTTAATATAGTGGGAGAGGCTCTGAATTTGATGTTGAAGAAAGCGGTCTCAAGAGGTCTTTTCAATGGTATTAAAATTAGCAGTCTGGAACAGCAATTAGAAATATCCCATCTGCAATTTGCAGATGATCTTCTCATTTTCTGCGAAGGAGAAGAAATGCAGGCCCGGGATGTTAAAAGAGTGCTTAGAGTTTTTGAATTATGCTCGGGGCTGAAACTCAACCTTATGAAGAGCAGAATGTTTGGAATTAATATTCAGGAGGAGTCCCTGACCTTATGGGCGAGGAACATTGGATGCCGAGTTGATAGCTTTCCTACGGAGTACTTGGGCCTCCCACTGGGAGCCAATCGAAACTCAGCTCAATTATAGGATCCGGTGGTAAAAAAAATTCAGTCAAACTGGGAGGCTGGAAATCAAAATTCCTTTCATTGGGAGGGAGGATCACGCTTATTAAGTCGGTTCTGAACAGTTTGCCGGTATATTTTATTTCCCTTTTCAAGATGCCTGTGGCTATTAGCAAGAAAATTAATGGGCTGATATCCAAATTTCTTTGGGGAGGAAATGAAGATAAGTCAAAGATTCATTGGTTGGAATGGAGGAAAGTTTGTATGCCAACAGATAAAGGGGGCCTTGGTATCGTCAATTTGGATGTAATGAATCGGGCGTTGATCGGGAAATGGATATGGAGATTCGGCAATGATCTGAATGAGATGTGGAGGAAGGTAATAGTCGCAAAGAATCCAAGAATTAACAAATGTTTGCTGCCAAGACCGGATATGGTAATGAATGGCTCGTGGATATGGAAAGAGATCTGGAAATGTTTCAATGCGGAAGATAGATTCGGAGATGCTCTTCGTAAGAATTTGGTGACCCAGGTTGGGGATGGGATGAATTTTAGATTTTGGTCGGACATCTGGCTTGGTGAAATCTCATTACAGGTACGCTTCCCGCGCATTTTTGCTCTAGCCACAAATAAACAAAGTTTAGTTGCTGATGTTGGAAGAAAGAGCTCACCGGGTTGGTCTTGGAATATCAAACTAAGAAGGGATGTGTTCGATTGGGAAAGACGACAATGGGATGATTTAATTAACTGCCTCAATTCAGTCTCTGTCAATGGATTAGATCACGATTGGGTTCAATGGAAGGGCTCCAATGATGGTTGTTTCGCTGTAAAATCTTTTAGATCAGCACTCGATGCACAGTACACTGGTGCGGGTTTCTGGAAGAAAAACGTGTGGATTGGTTTCGCTCCTCCCAAAGTGGAGGCCTTCTTCTGGCTTATAATGAATGGCAGAGCCCCAGTGAGAACGAAATTAAGGAGGAGAGGTGTTAACTTGCCCGATGGAGATTTTTGTCCCTTTTGCCGTGTTCACCCTAAATCTGTTTGCCATCGCTTTTTCAGTTGCCATGGGGTTTGGAAAATCTGGATGTCGTTTTGCAGGTTCTTGGGTGTCGAAATGGTATTACATGAAGATCCAAAAGTGGTCGTGGAAAGCTGGAATGCATTGTGCTGGATTAAGTCGAAGAAATGGATCTGTTGTGTTCCCTTTTCTATTGTTTGGTCTGTGTGGCTTTATAGGAACGATGTTGTTTTCAAGGGATCGATGGTGGATTGGACGCAATTAAATGCCTTGGTTAAGTTTCGACTAGCGGCGTGGCTCAAAGCTAAATATCCCAATCCCGACATAACAATGGAAGCATTGTTTTGTGATCTAAATTTGGCGGACTCTCTTTTGGTTCGTAATAAGGTAGTCAGTTCTTCGACTAAATGGTTGCCTCCTCCGCGAGGCTTTTTGAAGTTAAACGTGGATGGGGCCATTTCTATGGAGAAAAACTCTGGTGGTATTGGATGGTTGCTTCGAAACGAATATGGAACCATAATGATGCAATTTTCAGAAGCCATTGCCTTAGGTCCTCCAGCCCTATCGGAACTGGAAGCAGTCCACAGAGGAGTGCGTTTTTTCTTGAAGTCAAAATAGAGCTCAGAGTCCAAGCTAATTATAGAGTCAGATTGTAAGTCGGTTGTGGAATGGTTGAATGGATCGGTGAACCCTCCGCTACTGTTCCGAGAGAAGATTTTGGATCTAATGTCCCTCCTCCAAAACAAAGGTTGGTTCGTCAGATGGATTCCTAGGGGGTGTAATACCGCAGCCGATGGTTTAGCAAAAGAAGGAATTGGTTAAATCCTAGTTTTAGAGGTTACATAGGTGTTATGACAGCTTTATCATATTGGGTTGATGTTGATTGCCTTTTTTCTTTTATGGCAAAGCTGGAGACGGTTGTATGTTGGTTTTTTTGGTTGAAATAAAAGATATGTAGTGGGGCACTCTTTTTCCTCTCTAAAAGGGAGAGAGTTTTTAATGAGGCCCAAAATTTTGTCAAAAAAATACAACAAATCTATCATAAAAAATTCATAAAAAAGTAAAAATGAATACTCATATTTACGAATAGTAATAATAAAATATGAGAAATAAAGATAGGTTTAATTATTTACCTGGTAAAGAAGAAGATGAGAAAAAGAATTCAAATGATTAACAATATATAAAAGTGGAGTGTTTATGTTTGAAAACTAAAAGAAATTGATATTTAAATATTAGAAAAAAAAGTTAAAAAGATGTAAAAAAATGGCATCATAAGGATTTGATCTCGAATTAAATAAACTTAAAATTTTAAAAATCTTTTGTTTTAATGTTTTTTATTTTTCTAAAACATTTTCAATGATAATAGTGAAAATATTTTTCAATGTTTTCAAATTTTCACAAATTTTTGTTTTTATTTTCTAGAAATCATTTTCTAACTTTACAACCAAACACGTTTTCATCAACGTTTTCTATTTTTCAAGAAAATAAAAATAAAAATGACCATTGTTTTTGGTTCATGTAGTTTCACATGGTAAAAGGAGTTTAAATTACAGTCTCAATGTTAAACCCTAAACCTTAAACCCTAAGCTCTAAATACTAAACCCTAAATTTTAAACACTAAAAACTAACATAAACCCTAAATCATTAACACTAAATACTAAACCATAAATCCTAAAACTTAAACCCTAAACACTAACCATAAACCCTAAATCTTACTATAAATACTAAATCCTAAACTCTAAATGCTACCATAAATCCTAAACTCTAAACCCTTACCTCTAAACATTAAACATTAACATAAACCTTAAACCCTAAATATTACCATAAACCACAAAACCTAACCTAAATCTTAAATATTAAACCCTAAACACTAACTATAAATCCTAAACACTAACTTTAAACCCTAAATACTAACCTAAACACTAAAGTATAAACCCTAAATACTACTCTAAATCTTAAACCCTAACTTAGACTATGTTTTAGTTGGAACTTGACCAATTTCTTTTCCATCACTGAAATGTGTTAACTAAAAGATTTTTCAAACATGCAAGCTTCGCCAGTGTTGGACCTACTAATATTGTTTTGACTGGTTTTACTTTAGTCTTTTCAACTCAATCTCTACTGATATCTGTCAAAGCTTTTGGCGTTTCTTTCATTTCAGACCAACTGAATCTCCTTTTGTCATTCCTTCTAATCCACTTATTTTGATTGATGTGAATTTTATTAGAATTATTGCGTTGCTGTGATGTTGTGTGTATTATAACAATCTGAACATATTATCATGGGTCATTATGTTCTAAACAAAAAATATGCCTAATAAGACGTTGTGTGTAACATATTGTCCTAACATAATTCTTCACAAAAAATATATCTGATAAGATATATATTGTTATTATTTTTATAATTTTAATTTTTTTATATGAGATTAATGTCTCTTATTTTTTTAAACGTAACAATATCAGCAGATAAAATTAAATAATACGTTTCGGTCTCACTTGCGTTTCAATATACGTGTCTTCTGCACACTGTTACAGCTGCTGATTAAGATTTAGATTCCATTTGGCTAATGTTTTTGCTGGCTGCTGTTTCTGTGTGGACATATAGTCTTTGATCAATATTGTCCTTTAATGTTTGGCATATACTGCGTGAAAGCAACCACCCAATGCCATGTAAATTATTGAGTAAATAGTGTAAGTTGATTATGATATTTGTATTTCCGTTTAGATTAGGATGAGCTGCTGAAATTAAATAGCTTGTTTCTGTCTCACTAGCGTCCAAATATCAGCTTCAGCGACGGACATAGAATTTTATAGTAAGGAGTGCAAATCTATAAAATTTTAAGGGGGCGATTTTATAATATTTTAGGGGAGTAAAAGTAAATTTTCAATAAAAAATACATCGATGTTATGAATATTTATCTATGTGGATGTCTATCATGATTAAAATTTTATCAAAGGAGTTTGATTTATTTATTATTAGGAATATTATCTCTATGAATTAGAGTTTAATGTATTATGTACTTCTTATGCCTATAAATAGATGATTCATTGAAGGCATTGTAAACAATTCTATATTTGAGAATAATACAAATCTCCCTCTTTCTCTCTCATCTCTTTGATCTTTTATTCTTGTTCGTTGTTCTTCGTTATTTTATTCACAACACGTTATCAGCACGAGACTCTAATCAACTGAGGTCTTCATCGTTATAATTCAAAAGAAGTTACCGGAAGAATTCGATTATAGAATGAACCAGAGATAAGTTTTTTTTCTCTCCTTATTTATTTAGTTACCTATTGTCTTTCTCTTTATATTTTAACTTTGTTTTAATTTTTGAAAATTTTGGAAGTATGTTTGAATTTATTCGAACATTGGAAAAGAGATAAATTTGTGGCTTCTCACAAACCAAAAGACGAATCGACAGAGACGAAGAGGTTGCGTTTGGTGTAAATTACATGTATTTTCTCTTATTCCTAAAAGGGTTAATTAGCGGTATGCTTATTCATAATTTTACTTATATGATTATATTTGATATTTTTATATTATTATTTATGTCATTTTTTTTGGTAAAAGTTAATATTTTTAACCGTGTTTTGAGTTTTACATGATATGCTTAAATGAATTGGAAAGAGAAGTGATATAAAGGGACTATGAGAAGCTACCCCGGTTATATGCTATGTCTCCATTGTCCACGAGAGAAAAATCAATATCGGTAAATTTTAGTTTTAGTTTTATTTTTATTATTTATATTATTATTTTAAAGTGCGATAAATCATGATGATTTTGAATTTACAAGAAGATTATTATAAAGTCTATATTTGCTCGAAAGCAATATTTCTTCTTCGTTGAAAAAATTGACCATAGACTTCTCCCAATTTCAAGTTACGAAAATTCTTCTTGATCCAAAAAGTTTTATGGGAGGCATTCCTTGAAGTGAATGCAAAGCATGATGTTTATTCCATGCGATTATCCATGATGGGGCATTCCCTAAAGTGAATGCAAGCATGATGTTTATTCGATGCAATTATCAATGATGGGGCATTCCCTGAAGTGAATGCAAGCATGATGTTTATTCCATGCGATTATTGGATCTATTTCATTCCCTAAAGTGAATGCAAACATGGTAAATCATTATTCAGTTAGAGACATAATTTCGATATAATCCAAGTATAATTGGCTGGACATCCCGTTCTGCGAGGCTACTGGTCTCAAAGGAGGTTTTTAAAGGACCTTGTGGACATGTTTAACAATGCCGCGTACGAGGATTAAATCTTTGTTCTCTGTGATAAGGATATGTGAAAAAGGTTTCAAATGCCCATTGGCTCTACTCCATTCCCTGAAGTGAATGTGAGATTATATTATGGAAGAAATAAAAAAAATCACATTAAAAGTTGTGGTCGTGGTCGTGGCTATGAATATACACATGAAAAATATAGTCGTTTTAAGAATACTTCTACCCGCTGGTAGCGAAGTTATAAGGATAACAAGAGTGATAAAGATCATTATAAGGAAGTGAATTCCTTTTACCAATGTGATGTTATAAATCATTGGTTTCGTACTTGTCAAACGCCAAAGTATTATGGACTTTATCCATAATCATGAATGATAAATGAAATAAAATATAAACAAAATTTGTTTATGGCGAAAATAATTATGGCGTTATTGGTCCAACTCAATTGGATATTGTTAATTTTCTCATAACCCTTGAAGGGAATAATTTACCATTTATTTTATTTCCCTTATAACCTCTAATAGGAATAATTGGTTTTTTATTATTATTTATTTTATTTTTTATGTTAATTCGTTTTATTTATTATTTATTTATGTTAGTTTGTTTTATGTTTATTTATTTCACATATTATTTATTTACGTTTTATGTTAATTTATTATTTGAAGAATATGATTACTTCCGGAATAAAATATACAATGAATTGTGGCTATTTTTGCCTAGAATTGTGGCTATTTATGCCTAGCAGATAATGCAAGTACTCATATTGTACTTAAGCATAAGAAATATTTTTCCTATTTAAATACAAGGGGAAATATGAGTAGTATTTCTCAAAGTACTAAAATA
The DNA here is from genome assembly GCA_958450335.1 of Hibiscus tridactylites. NCBI lineage: Eukaryota > Viridiplantae > Streptophyta > Magnoliopsida > Malvales > Malvaceae > Hibiscus > Hibiscus tridactylites. The sequence goes on from OY288286.1 coordinate 11,038,116, forward strand.
TCAATACTTCGGAAGAGCACTTGAAAGTTTATCTCTGATAGATAATCGACTTGATATGATATGCTATATTTTATATTTTTAATTCCTCGAAGTGAATGATACAAAGTACATATTTTCATTACCTGAAGTAAATGAAACAAAGCACATTTTGAAAGGTGCACAATTATGCATTTCTCGATTAAAATGCAAGGGAATAATGTGAGTACTATATCCGGAAGTACTAATATCACAAAAGGCTCTGATTGAGCAAATATGTTATTGTCAAATGGAACTTTATTCCATATTCACAGTGCGTTATACTCGTCAAAGTCATAAAGAGAGTAATATGAGTTCACAAACTATCCCTTTGGGAATTATAGATAACATATGTTATCAATTGGCATTTGAAATAAGCCATTATGAATATAAGTTCTGGTAGCTAAAAAGTCAGTTGAAAGCTCTAGAAGAGCTATATATTGCTACCAAAGCTCCGAAAGAGCTAAATATATTCCTATTTAAAGGAACAATTTTGATGGCCATACTAGACATGTACGAGTGAAATATTGAATTACATGCTATGGTAAACAAGAAGTTTACAAATGTAGAGATATATACACATATATATAGCTGGCATGATCGGTTAGACCATCCTGATCAATATTGGTGCAGAAATTATTGAAATTTACATGCACATGTATTAAAAGAACATGTAGTTCTTGTGGTGTTTATTCTCAAAGGAATGAATTAAATTTCACTTATTAAAGAACGTGAAGTTCTTGTGTTGCTTAAAGGAATTGATTAAATTCCACTTACTAAAAGAACCTGAAGTTCTTGTGTTGTTTGTTCTCAAAGGATATAGATGATCCCACTTACCAAAAGAATTAGAACTTAAAGTTCTTGTACTGAAGTTAAGACTGTATGTCTTGCATATCTGAACGAAATATGGGCCCATATATCCACAAATGTGGAAAGTTTTATATGATTTTAGTAGATGCATCTACATTGTTTTATCGACTTACAACCAGAAGTTTGTGAGATTGATTCTAAAAAGATTCAGATTATGCAGTTAGACTATTCGTCTCGAAAAGCTAGTGGGTTTATATTTTAGGCTATATCAGTTGTTATAAAGCCTATTGGTTATGAAAAATATAGTTTAGCAAAATTACAATTGAATGCCTCCTATTTAATAGCTAAACTATGAGAACAAAAGAGTTATTATTTATATGGTGTTTTCATATAGCAACACTTATACGCATCAAGCCAACGAGTTATAATAAACTCCCCGTTATGATTGGTTTTTGGTCAGAAATCATACATTTCCCATTTTATGATTTTTGAATGTGCGATATGAATTGCTCCACCACAACGCACAAAATGGGTAAATAAAAAGGGATGAGAATATATATTGAGTACGAGTCTCCTTTTATGTTTAAATTCTTAAACATTAATTGGAGAATCATTTATGACATGATTTTTCTCAACATCAGGGGAAGATAATAATCAGCTGGATAGAGGAAAATGAATTATCATTATCTAGATCCTCGTATATGAACTAGAAGTTCATAAGATAATTCATGTTATTACATGTCAACTGCCAAACATATTTACTGACCCAATGAGAGTAATTAAGTCTCATATACCAGCTGAAATGCTCTAAGTTTAAATTACATGTTAGAGCGAGAGAATGAAAATCATGCCTGAAGTATGATAGTTGAAATGGTTCCAATGATCAAAATTATCGTAAATAGAAAGTAATATGAGATGGTCATATATTGGAGGCGGGTGCTCCTGAAGAGACCCAAGACATAACAAATAATAAAACTCTATAAGAGTTTCAGGTACCTGAAATAAAGATTGAAATCTTGAAGAGATATCGATGAGTTATGTCATTACGAGAATGGAACCAGAAAATTAGAAAGTTGTCGACAACGATTTTACAAACAATTTTACATAAAATACTTCTATAGAAGTAAAGAAAGAAATCGAGGATCTTGTATAAAATCTATCCAGAAGTATAGATATTGAATTGGCCAATGTTGAATGACGCTTTGAACTTCTAAAATAGAAGTATTTGGACCAGCAGTCCAAACACCTAAAGGTGTAATGCAAGTGCAGCACAAATAAGTAGTCGTAAATACGACTTGAACTATGATTTATGAAAAGTTTTAATTACTTCATGGTGGATGCAATTACTTTGGCAGTTTTGAAAATTTTACATGCGTCTAATTATTTGTGGATCCATATTTATCCTTGAAGGATCTAAAATGCTATAAGCATTTGAAAATTTCTGAGGAAATTTATTTAGACATGTCTCATGAATATTTTTTGCGCATTTGGTATAATCGCTTTAGTAAATACTAATTGAGAAAATACTATAAGAATGATCATATTTCCTTATGTATTTTATAAAGGAGTTTGGATCAAGATCCATTATGATAATTTTAGAACTCCTAAAGAGCTTCAAATTGGAAACTCATGAAGTACTTTCAATACAAGTACTTGAATCTTGACATCAAGTTTATCTCGACCTGAAGATCGAGCATTTTTATATATTTTCTTTTGTCTATGAATAGACATAAGCTGAAAGAATCTTAAAGAAGATTCAATATGAATAGAGCATATCTATTGAGTATCCCAATAGTTGTAAGATTGTTGGAAGTGAATAAAGATAATTATATTTTTTCTTGGTCTTGAAGCACTATATATTAGTTGATCAAGAAATATCTATGAATATACAAAGTAAGACTATTGACCCAACATATCCAAAAGATATGTGGATTTACTTTTACAAGATATGATAAAAGCTATCTTGTGTGAAGATAACGCAAGATGTATATCTCAGTTTGAAAGTGGATACATCATGGAACATATTACTCCAAAGTTTCATCCCTCACGATCTTTAGAAAAATGATATTCAAGATTAAATTATGAAGATTCAAAGATCTTCTGTGATGTTTGCATGAGGGGGAGTAAATACGCGTTGCACTCTTTTTTCCTTAACCGAGGTTTTGTCCCAATGGGTTTTCCTGGTAAGGTTTTTAATGAGGCAACATGTTATGCGTATCAAAGATGTGTGTACTCTTTTTCCTTCACTAAATATTTTTTTTTCCACTGGGTTTTTATCTTAGTAAGGTTTTAACGAGGCACATTATCTTCATAGACATCCAAGGGGGAGTGTTATGAATATTTATCTATGTGGATGTCTATCATGATTAGAACTTTATCAAAGGAGTTTGATTTATTTATTATTAGGAATATTATCTCTATGAATTAGAGTTTAATGTATTATGTACTTCTTATGCCTATAAATAGATGATTCATTGAAGGCATTGTAAACAATTCTATATTTGAGAATAATACAAATCTCCCTCTTTCTCTCTCATCTCTTTGATCTTTTATTCTTGTTCGTTGTTCTTCGTTATTTTATTCACAACAATCGAAATTTTTTAAATCATATATGAATCTCAAATTTTTAGGAGGCGAACTTATAAAATTTTAGGGAGGCAAATATAGATTTTTAATAGAAAATATATCAAAAATTACTAAAAAATTTCTAAATCATATATAAATTTCATATTTTTTAAGGGGACGGTTGCCCCCTCCAACCCCTATCTGGGTCCATTCCTGATCAGCTTGTTCTTTGCCTTCGAGCGTTCTTCATCATTTGATGGGTTCATGTGCTATTTCACATCTCTAAATGACATGAATCTATTCATATGCCTTTCTCCTTATACAGGTGTTGTAACTCGTAACGTTACACGTCCCTAAATTATGATTTTTTATCGGTCCATAAATTTTTAAAGGTTCTAATTTTATCTTCAAGCAATGAATCTCATTCTAAACTAATCTTAAACTTTCAAACATTTCAATTTCATATCAAACTAAGATCCTCATTTTAAATTGATCCTAAACTTTCTTTAAATATATCAATTTCATCCTCAAACTATCAATATATTTTAATTGTACCCATGTTAGTTAAACTGTTATAAAAGTTTGTTAATTACCCTGTAAACACTTGTGTATTGTGTAATAGTATGATGGGTATAAATGATTGTTAGTATTGGACCATTGAGTTTAAATAAAATAATAATTTAACTTCAAACGTTGAAAGAATTGTAAACAAATTTAGATAACAAAAATAAAAACCGAATAACCTTTCAATTTCATTTTAAATAACGATTCCGGGACGTGATACAACATTAATGCTTTGATCAATAATTTAACGATAACTAATCATAGATATTAAACATATAAGAATTTATCATTTTATAATATATATATATATATATATATATATATATTTAAATGAGATAGGATCTTCTTACACTATATAAAATTTAAAATTTTTATATTTTTTTGGACCGTTGGATGAAGATAAATGGATGAATGAGATTAACAATAGAAAATATAAAGACTATCACTTAGAAAAGAAAATATAAGGAAATAATCTTAGCCATTTATTATCATCAACCAACTGTCTATAAAAAGTATAAAAGTTGTTGATGGTCAAAATTATCAAGGGTCGGAGACGGTGGTAGGGATGATCATCCCGGGTTAGAGCTTAAGTATTGCTCTTGCTTTTGGGTGGTGATAGTATCGGGAATGGAAAGCCTTAGTTCCTCTTGGCTGCATGCCTAGTTTTATATCACTTGGACGAGTGTCAAGATGGGGTTGTCGTGGCACGTTGATTGGACTAGCTATGACCTGACGTCCTAGGTTCTCCTCGGCATCTGTGATGGGCACATGTGTAGTCATGTGGCCAATAGAAGAAGCGCGATGTTGTTTGTGGTTCTGTCTGTTCGCCACAAATTGCGGAGGGTATCGCATAGTTCGCGGGCGATCCTATACGTTGTGGCCTGCCTGTGTTGTGACGCTCATCACCGGACGTCTCTTATATTATACCGTCCATGGTCTTACTCGCTCTGGTTTCGACACATGGCGGCAGGTGTTTACATGTGATAAGAATTTCCCCCTAGATGAGGGAAGGCTATAAAGTGACCTTGGCGAACCTGAGGAATTTGAATAGGGAGACGTGAGTATCTTATGAAACGTCATGTAAATAGAATTTATTGACGAACCAGTCGGTTTTCTTTAGGAGTAAATCATTGCGTATGAAGCGTCACATGGTGAATCTTTTCAGTAGTGACGCGTGTCGAGAAAGTTATGGCTCTTGGTTATAAATGAACTTTAATAGGTATTCTTAGGTTTTACTTTGTTTGTCTTATTTGTTGTTTTGAGCTTTTTGAGAAGAGTAGAGTAAAGCATTATGAGGATAAATACAATTTATCTTGTGTTAATGGATGAATCATCCGTTGTGGTGAGCGATGAGGTTCATTGTACTACCCAACTAGATGAGTTGTTGACGACGATAGAGTGTCGGGGTCTTCTTGTCGTTGATCATTTTCGTTATCGGTTTAGTATGCCTATTGGGACATTTCGCCTGAATACATGTTCTAACGAGGGAAGGTCATGGTTTTTTACCCCTTGTTTGCTTTTGAAGCTGGGTTCCATTTTCCGTTGTATCCTTTCTCCGTGATATGGTTAAACTGGTTTGATGTAGCGTCAGGTCATTTAGGTGGAAATGGTTGGTGGACTTTGGTGACTTACTTCTTGAATTGTAAGATTCATATGGATGAACCTTCTATTGATGTATTTCGCTATTTTTATAATGTGGCGGATGATCATGACAAGAATGTGAAGAGTTTCGTTACTATTTGTCACCATAGAGGGAAAAAGTCGTTAATGAGCAATCGAACTGACAATCTTCGCATGGATAGGGCAAATTATATCAAATTAGAGTGTATCATTGGGAGTTTTTCGTTCCCTGTTGTATGGCATCGGCCAACGAAGGATAGGGTTGTGCCGCCTAATATTAGGAAAATGTCACATGTTGAGCCAAGGCTAAACAGGAGGCTAGAAAGTGATCCACCCTATCGTTTTGAGGAGGTATGTACCCTTAGAAATGTTTGGGTACTTTGCCTGAAAGGGAAAAGTCCCCATGGTTGGGACGAAGAGGACTTTAATGTATTTCAAGAGGGTTCTTTATCGAATGTGCATATTCATGTGAAGACTTGGCCCTTTGGTGAATGAGGTGAAAACGGGTGGCGAGGATTCTTCTAGGTGACAAGGAGGAACCAGACAACTTCTTTTCGGAGCATACTGGCGTTCGTGCTCATCCCTGGAAATATCATGAGGATGATTCCCCCAGGAGGGGTTAGAGAGGAAGTCGCCTTAGGGTCTCTATGGGGTTTTGTTAATGTAAGCCCGTTTGGCTTTGATCGCGGTAAAGGGGAAAAGAAACGAGCAGTTTCGAGTTCTTTTGATGTTTCTAATTCAGATGACGAGGGGAGTTGTTCGCGTTTGGAACGCAAGTAGAAGAGGTGAACAGATACTGATAATAGTTTTCTGTTGCTCGGAAGAATAATAAATCCTTCTTAGTTATATGCGGGTTGTGGCTCATTGGTCTTTTATCCTTATCTTCCCCTTTTTGTCGTATGTTTCCTAAGGACTGCGGTTTCTCCTTTGTGGGTCGTTAGTGATGAAACATGTGATCGAATTGTGGTGTCAGATACTCCACACTTTGTGGCTAGCAGTGATCCATTGGTTTCGGAACGACTGGTAATAATGGCACAATCAAATGATTTTAACAGCGGAGAAGTGAGTTCACCTTGTTCGGTGGCATTAGCTACTATGGCGATGTCTTTTGTAACCCCCTCGTCCCGGTCTGGCCGGATGACCGGTCCGAGTGAGCTACACGGGGAAAACCGAGTGAAAACCCCTTAAGGATTCCCCCTCGGTTAGCAACCCTATTTTTTTTTCATTTTAAATCTTGTCTAGATGAGTATTAAATCCTAAGTGATCACACAACGGAACAACATTTACGAAACAAACAAACGAACTCAACCCAACATTTTACAGCCCAATTTTAAACTTAAACTGCAGGCGGTATCGATACACTTAAGGGGTGTATCGATACCCCTTGACTAGGTCAACTGGTCAGAGTCAACCCGTGGAGACCGCATCGATACGCCCAAGGAGTGTATCGATACCCTCCCCAACGGTTGACTTCCTACGGTCAACGCTAAGATGACCGTATCAATACCGAAATGGACAGTAGCTCCAGTGACCAAAAAGGTATCGATACGCACCCTCGCGTATCGAAACACGAGGCCTGAAACAAGAAGGCCGTATCGATACGGGACCAACCATATCGATACCCCTGCTACGAACTTACAGGTTTTAGCTAATTTAAAGCACAATGAGGCCTCTAAATCCCTCTAAAACCTCAACCAACACACTAACATCAATCCTAAGGCAAACCAACCATAAAAGCATGCTTTCACATGAAGCCAAAGACAGAAATCAACACAAGAAGATGCATAGATCATACAAGCAACTCAAGCATTCAAACATGAAACAAGGCATCCATACATGGCATCCCAAAGGCAAGTCAACATATAAGGTCATACATGGAACTCAAAGGCCTTAAAAGACACAAGATAAGCATATGAGGGTTGCACCATAACAAGGCAACCTAAACATCTAAAGACATGCATCCACACACAAGCATACATCATAGCATAACATGTTTTACAACCCAAAGCCAAAACAATTCATCAACATACATGAGTCACACATAGCTCATACAAAAACCCTTGCCACATTGCTAGCTAATACAAAATTGATAACCGTACTTGAGCCACAAACTTGGAAAGCCCTTCTTGCCTTGCCTCGAGCTAACACCACGCTAATGATCTGCATTGTTGAACATTGAGAGCGTAAGCTATAAGCTTAGTGAGGGCGCTCTAAAACGAAAAACATCAACAATGCTTCTCCCAAGTACCCTGAAAGTCAATGATACAACAACGCAACATATCCTCTAAGATCTAAATAACCCTCTCTAACTGACCATCTGACTGAGGATGATAAGAAGTGCTGAAGTTCAAACGGGTACCCAAAGCTGTATGCAGACACTCCCAAAATCTAAAAGTAAATCGCGGATCTCTATCTGACACAATGGACTTCGGCACACCATGCAATCTAACAATCTCACCAATGTACAAATCGGCCAATCTATCCAAAGTGTAGGTAGTGTTAACTGCCAAGAAGTGAGCACACTTCGTAAAACGATCCACTATCACCCAAACTGAGTTCTTCTTCGTAGGAGTCAAAGGCAAACCCGAAAAAAAATCCATGGTGATGTTCTCCCATTTCCATTCCGAAATTCTCAACGGCTGTAACAAACCTGAGGGAACCTGATGTTCCGCCTTCACTCTCTGACACACTAAGCACTTGCTCACAAAGTCGACTACATCTCTCTTCAAGCCAACCCAAAAGTACTCATTCTTCAAGTCACGGTACATCTTCGTACTTCAGGGATGCATAGCAAACGGACTACTGTGGGCTTCAGTCAAGATCGTACGTCTCAAGTCACTGTCCTCTGGCACAACTATTCTATCCTTGAAACACAAAACCCCATCAGCACTGAAACTGTAGTATGAAGATCTACCCTCGGCTATATCTTGCACGTGAGGTGCCAAAGATCTGTCTAAGAGCTGTTTCTCTCTAATCAACTGACCTAGGGTAGGTCTAACCTGAAGCTCGGCTATCAAGCCACCATCTCCGGACAAACTCAATCTAGCAAACATAGCTCTCAAGTCCACAACCATCTTCCTACTCAATGCATCGGCCACTACATTAGCCTTACCCGGATGGTACTCAATAGTAAGATCATAGTCTTTTAGCAACTCTAACCATCTACGCTGTCTGAGATTCAAATCTCGCTGAGTCATAATGTATTTCAAACTCTTGTGATCGGTGTACACTGTGCATCTCTCACCGTACAAATAATGCCTCCAAATCTTCAGAGCAAACACAACTGCAGCTAACTCTATGTCATGGGTCGGATAGTTGCGCTCATGGGTCTTCAACTGTCTTGAGGCATAAGCCACTACTCTCTTGTCTTGCATAAGAACACATCCTAACCCTACATACGAAGCATCACTGTAGACTACATAGTCCTTCCCGGACTCTGGCTGAATCAAAATCGGTGCTTGGGTCAAAGCTTCTTTCAACTTCTCAAAGGCTCTCTGTCTTGCATCTGTCCACTCAAACTGAACACTCTTCTGAAGTAACTGTGTCAAAGGAGCGGCTAACTTAGAGAAACCCTCTACAAATCTCCTATAGTATGCGGCTAAGCCTAGGAAGCTGCGTACCTCTGTCACAGACTTCGGTTGCTTCCACTCAACAATGGCTTCAATCTTCTTCGGATCAACTCTAATCCCATCGGCTAACACTACATGTCCTAAGAAGACTACCTCACGGATCCAGAATTCACACTTGCTGAGCTTCGCATACAACTGATGATCTAGCAAAGTCTTCAAAACAAGTCTCAAGTGTCGGTCATGGTCTTCTTCAGTTCGCGAGTACACCAAAATGTCATCAATAAACACAACAACAAACTGATCTAGATACTGATGAAAAATCCTATTCATCATGTCCATGAAAGCAGCCGGTGCATTAGTCAACCCAAAAGGCATGACTAAGAACTCATAGTGACCATTCTAGTCCTAAAGGCCGTCTTCGGTACATCAACCTCTCTTACCTTTAGCTGGTAGTAGCCCGATCTCAAATCAATCTTCGAAAAGACCGATGCTCCTCTCAACTGATCAAACAAGTCATCAATTCTAGGCAACGGATATTTGTTCTTCACTGTCAACTGATTTAACTGTCTGTAATCTATACACATTCTCATGCTTCCATCTTTCTTCTTCACAAACAACACTGGTGCACCCCAAGGTGAAGAACTAGGCCTAATAAAACCTCTATCTGTCAATTCTTGCAACCGAGTCTTCAACTCTTTCAATTCTTTCAGTGCCATGCGATACGGAGCAATCGAAACAGGAGCTGAATCAGAATAAGTCTCAATGCTGAACTCAACCTCTCTGTCTGGTGGTAACCCTGGCAACTCTTCCGGAAACACACTAGGAAAGTCACATACTGTCCGGATGTCCTGAGGTCTAACCTCACTCATGTTAGGGTTCATCACATACGCTAAGTATGCTTCACACCCCAACTCAACTAATCTCTTAGCCTCTAACACTAAAACCACATTGGACAAGAACTTCACGTTCTCACCCACCACTACAATCTCATAGTCATATGTGAGCCTCAAAGATATCCGCTTAGTTTCAAAATCTATCCTAGCTCTATGCTCCGTGAACCAATCCATACCCAGAATCACATCAAAACCATAGAAAGGAAGTTCCATCATATCCACTGGAATAATATGCCCCTGAACCATAAAAGGAAACCTTCGGTACATCTTCCTAACTACTACCGTGTCCCCAAAGGAACTAGTAACACTAACTCCTACCTCTAACATCTCACATGGCAAATTCAAAGACTATGCATGCTCACTCAATATGTAGGAATGTGTAGACCCAGAGTCAATCAAAGAAAGCAAACCCAAAGACTGTATCGAGAAGTTACCTGCGATCACATCGGTGTCATGCTGATCTCCACGCTGAGCATAAACTCTGGCCTGACCTCCGCCCTCTGGCTGGACTGCAACTACATGTGCTATGTTCCTCTGACCATCGTTCCTCGGCTGGAAGTTACCTCTACCATGCCCCTGGCCTCTCTGAAAATCATTGGCTTTAGCAGGAGCCTGAGTTGGTGCCTGTCCCACCTGATGTGGATAGTCACGCCTAATGTGGTCTCTAGCACCACAACTCCAACAAGAATGAAAATTTCCCCAACACTCACCGGTGTGGTTCCTCCCGCAAGTAGCACATGTGGGCAACTTCCCACCAGCTCTCTGGCCCTGGTGGCCACTACCGTGGTTACCGCCACCACGCCTATGATCATACTGATGCATGTTGTCCCGATGCCTCTTGGCATCATCTCTATCGAAGTTGCTGAACCTCTTACCCGAACTAGATCCACCTGACCGCCTGGTCAAACTCAAACTGTGCTCTAAGTCCTTGGCCCTCGCGACCAAGACATCAAAATCAGTTTAATCTGAAGCTAGAGTATATGTCTTGATCTCTTCACTCAGCCTGTAACGGAAGCGGTTACAATGCTCCACCTCAGTAGGTACAAGCGCAGGTGCATATTGACTCAATCTGACAAACCGGATCTCATAATCGGTCACGGACATACTCCTCTGAAGCAATGCCATAAACTCCCTCTTCCTCTCATCGAGGTATCGCAGACCCAGATACTTCTTACGGAAAGCTGTCTCAAAGAACTCCCAAGTGATCTCGGCCTCATCCATACCCGTAGTAATGGTGACCCACCAAGTGTAGGCATCACCCTGAAGCAAAGACTCAACACATCCCAACTTGCGCTCACCAGTACACCCCATCTGAGCAAGGATACAAACAGTCTTCTCAAACCACAATTCTGATCTCTCCAAAGTAGCCCCTCTAAACTCTTCGGCCCCAAGGCCCCGAAGTCTCTCTAAAGGCCAATCCAGTGCCCTCACTCTGATGATGTGTTGCCTGACCTCCAGCTACTGCAGCCTGAAATGCCCCGGCTATCGCCTGAACCAACGGAGCTAAGTCTATCTCGGCCGGTCCTTGGCCACCTTGACCTCCTTGTGGTCCCTCTCCTTCGGCCCCGGCCTCACCTCCCGCTCCCGGTGGAGGAGGTGGTGGTGGTGGTGGTGGAGGTGGTGGAGGAGCTCCAACTCCAACCACAGGCTCTCCCACTTGAGCCTCAACTCTCACTACTGGCTCAACTCCTAGAGCCTCTGCCCGTGGTTCCGGTCGAACCATCCTAGGCCTCCCACGTGGTCTCATGCTACAGCTAGCAAGGTATAAACTACAACAAGAAACAGATAAGGATTACGTTAGTCAAAGCAAGGTTCCAATAGTGCTCAAGTACTCATTTTTTCCAAAAATCTTTTTAAATTAAGTAATAGTAGCAATGGGCACACACTCCACACCATACACGACAATTCATGCTTCAAAACGTCATACGAACAGTCAAATATTCAAGAATTCATGGTAAGACATGCATCGAACAACACAATCATTTAATACATCAAGCTTACCTCACTTACCTGCCTGAGGTCTCAGTAACTTCAGGCTCTGATACCAACAAATGTAACCCCCTCGTCCCGATCTGGCCGGATGACCGGTCCGAGTGAGCTACACGGGGAAAACCGAGTGAAAACCCCTTAAGGATTCCCCCTCGGTTAGCAACCCTATTTTTTTCATTTTAAATCTTGTCTAGATGAGTATTAAATCCTAAGTGATCACACAGCGGAACAACATTTACGAAACAAACAAACGAACTCAACCCAACATTTTACAGCCCAATTTTAAACTTAAACTGCAGGCGGTATCGATACACTTAAGGGGTGTATCGATACCCCTTGACTAGGTCAACTGGTCAGAGTCAACCCGTGGAGACCGTATCGATACGCCCAAGGAGTGTATCGATACCCTCCCCAACGGTTGACTTCCCACGGTCAACGCTAAGATGACCGTATCGATACACCAAAGGCCCGTATCGATACCGAAATGGACAGTAGCTCCAGTGACCAAAAAGGTATCGATACGCACCCTCGCGTATTGAAACACGAGTCCTGAAACAAGAAGGTCGTATCGATACGGGACCAACCGTATCGATACCCCTGCTACGAACTTACAGGTTTTAGCTGATTTAAGGCACAATGAGGCCTCTAAATCCCTCTAAAACCTCAACCAACACACTAACATCAATCCTAAGGCAAACCAACCATAAAAGCATGCTTTCACATGAAGCCAAAGACACAAATCAACACAAGGAGATGCATAGATCATACAAGCAACTCAAGCATTCAAACATGAAACAAGGCATCCATACATGGCAATCCAAAGGCAAGTCAACATATAAGATCATACATGGAACTCAAAGGCCTTAAAAGACACAAGATAAGCATATGAGGGTTGCATCATAACAAGGCAACCTAAACATCTAAAGACATGCATCCACACACAAGAATACATCATAGCATAACATGTTTTACAACCCAAAGCCAAAACAATTCATCAACATACATGAGTCACACATAGCTCATACAAAAACCCTTGCCACATTGCTAGCTAATACAAAATTGATAACCGTACTTGAGCCACAAACTTGGAAAGCCCTTCTTGCCTTGCCTCGAGCTAACACCACGCTAATGATCGGCATTGTTGAACATGGAGAGCGTAAGCTATAAGCTTAGTGAGGGTGCTCTAAAACGAAAAACATCAACAATGCAGGGTCCAAGCATGTAAATCATAATCTCACATACATCAAACATTGGCATATAATCAAGTAGACCTAGCTAGTCTTTCATGTGGCATAATATGGCATCTTACCTCATACTAAGCATCAAGCATTAATAACAACCACCATATATCACATTATATGAACAAGTTAATTGGCCACTTTAAATTACCCCGATTGTGCGGATTTAAACCTCAACAACACTTTACCTCGGTGGGATTACAGTCATCACCGGACCTTGCATGTGCGGGATTCCACTCATCGCCACATGCCCTACGGATGGGATTCCACTCATCATCCCGTAGAAATATATAAAAGCTTCTGGTGGAATATTACATCACCGTACTCCTCCTTGATGACTTAACGCCATCAAGGCCACGTACGTTTTGACTCAATTTGTGTGCACACTAATCCTAATGATCGATCATTTACAACCGATAATTTAATTAGTGCCAATTATCATAACCACATTATATATCATCAACCACATTCCATGCTCATCACATATATATACATTTCATGAATATACATGCACTGATTAATCACAATCACAAGAGCATAGCTAAACAAACATAATAGCATTTAAGGAGAACAAAGGCTAAATTAACTACTTGAGTTAAATAGAAGTGGCTTACCAAGCACACTTTACACACACGCACTACACATACTCGAACCAAACTTTAAATCAAGTTCGAAACCACTCACCGCCCTTCCTTAGCTACCAAGCGAAACTCCTACGAACCCGGATTCGGTCCCAAAGCTTCTTCGACGATCCCTCTTGCTTCTAGCCAACCAAAAACACAACCAATAGCCACAATCAATACCAATATTCAATCAACACATAACTTTTGAATTCAAACCAACTTCTTCCAAAATTTCCAATTCAATTTAAATCCCCAAATATCTAAAATTTGTACTCCCTACAACCCTAGCTGAAAACTCCACTTCCAATCATCCAAATGACACCCAAAAGGCCCCAAATCACCTTCCTAATATACCTAAACCAACAAACCTTCAATTTCAACCTTAAACCTCCCAAAAACCCAAGTTTTGACACCTTAAAATTTGCCCTAAGACCCTACTTCGGATTTTCATCAAAATTCAACCAAATTAACATATAATGTGTATTTCAACATGAGTAAACAAAGCCCCAACTCAATTTATCAAAACAAGATGAAAAACCCTTTAAAAACCCAAACTTTAAAACAAACCCTAATTTTCAAAACCCCATATCTTTAAAATCTAAAACCATGGGTTGATAGGGGATAAAGAGGAGAGTAAGAAAATGATTTTACCTTTCAAAAACACCTTGAATTGAGGTTGCAATCCAATGGAATAGTAACCAAGCTTTGAGAGGGTTTGGGTGTTTAACATTAAACATGGGAAAAGGTGAGAAAGATGACAACTTTATTTTAAAGTTGTCTCGCTTTTAAAACTTTTGGGTCCAATTACAACATTGGTCCCTCTTCTTTTTCCCAAAGCTCAATTAGATCCAATTTAGGTTGAATTGATTTTAATTTAAATTTTATTGACTCGAACTATAAACCTGGTTAACTCCTAGGCCCAAAACACGGGTGTTACATCTTTGACAGATGTAACTTCTACTGCTCCTTATCTGGGAATTTCCCCTCGCGGCCAGCATGCCTTTGTAGGAGTGCCAACAAACGTCATAGAGGCAGCACGAGAAAGTGTGACAATGCGAATGAGGGCCTATAGCTCAAAAAGCATCCTTTGAGTGCCGAGGAAAATATGTTGGGAAAAAGGCTAGTGCTCGATGCTGGGGTTACCGATGTTTTGTATAGGCTAAATCGTGATGCTCAATCTGTTCTCGAACTTCATAGTTCGTCTCACAAGGCTACGACGAGCGCTATTGTGGGCGTTGTTTTTGCCAGCTTGAGTGCTGGTTTGTCTATTGATTATGCGCCGTCAGGTATTTTAAGTAATGTATTATTGTTGCTTTTTGTGGCTTTGGTACTTAGTTTGTGACATAGTTTGTTTAGCGGGTTTGTTTGCAGGGTCAATTGTTATTGATTCCATTGTTATTTATTGCTCCACCAAAGATGTATCCTCTATGGTTGCATCTGCTGGGCTCACATCTTTTTCAGATTCTATGGTGACTCATCTTGTACCTATGTCTAGTGACATTTCTTTGTGTGAAGGAAACAAACTCTTTCCTTCGTGGAGTGCATTTTATCCTTGGAGGGGGTGTCAGGGGGTCAAAAAATCGGTTCCATCCTGAATCTGCTTGTAGGAGGCTGTATGATTTGTTTGTGAATAGTGGTGGCACTTTTTCACCATGTACTAATATCAGAAGGAGCATTAAGGGAGTTGGGGTCTCATTCATGAATTAGATTGTGTTTAGCTTAACGTGGAAAGGAATGTGAGGTTGTGTTCGCAGGTGGATTGTTACTCAGGTCTTCTTGAAGAGAGTGCCAATTTGTGTTCGTAGGTGGAACGTTATGCTGCTTAGCTGAGGGAGTTGCAAGAAAAGCACGAGGCAGATGTTTGGGCGCAGTTAGGAGACTTGCATATGAAGCATACGGAGGAGATTGCTAAGAAACAAAAGAAGAGTGATCATACTCTTAGAATTAAGAATAAGTTGCTTGAGACCACGAAGCAGAGTTTTAAAACCGAGATCCGAGGTCTGAAAGAGGAGCTGGAGCAAGTGAAGAAAGCGACAGATGAAAGCTTCGCAAATTTTACAAGGAAATTGAAAGAGCTTAAAAAATTATTAAAAATGAGATTATGGTGTTGCAGGCTGCTCATGATGTTGATGTAGCGAAGAAAGTTAAGGTAGTTGCAGACACCACTTCTGCCTTTATGGTTGACGGGATGGAAAGGTCCCGAGATGATGCCATTTTAGCTTTCAGTTGGCTCGGGGTCCTTTTGATGTTAGAGGTGTAGATTTTTGTGTTTTTTGTGAGGTAGGCGCAAATTTTGATGTGAGAAACCCCTCTGGGCCTTTGTGGGAAAGTTTTGCTGCAAAATATAGAAGCGTTGTAGTTTCTTCTGCACTTGGTTTAGATGTGTCCTCTTCCCTGAACGACCGCAGTGGTGTCGCGAATAGAGTAGACGGTAGTGGTGCTTTTGGTGACTGTAGCGTGGGTGTATAACTATTGCTGTTATTTACTTCTTTGTTTTGTCGCGTGATGGAGGAACTTGTTTTGGGGGTTATTTTAGCTTATATGTGTGTGTGTGTGTGTGTGTGTGTGTGTACGTATTTTAATCCTAGAATTAAATGTTCATATTGGTGGCTCTCACTACAATAAAACAAGTTTTTAGTCCTATAACGGTGTTTTTAAGCGACGCTAAAACATTCCTGACACTAAAAAAAATGTCACAAGAAACGTCGTTGAATCGAGCGTTGCAACAGTTAGTGGCGTTTGTGAAGAAAAATGCCACTAAAAGTCACGTTCTATAGCGACGTTTGTGTTAAAACGTCGTAAAAAAATAACTAGTAGTGGCGTTTTATTTCTCAAATGCCGTAAAAGACTAACTTTTAGTGGCATTTTATTTCTCAAACGCCACAAAAGACTGACTTGTGGTGGCGTTTTATTTCTCAAACGCCACTAAACTTAATTGTAAGAGAAATTTATAATAAAATACATATTACAATAAAAATTATTTTTTCATTGTTTCTATTTGTCAAAAAAATAAATTACATAAACATTATATTTGTTAAATAAAACATTTATTTCATCCCAAAAATATATTTTCACAATTAACTTAAAATATTTGTTAAACAAACTAAATGATAAAACTTTACATGTTTTGGAATAAATTCCAAATGCATTATAGAAAGTAGTACAGATTTTTAAAACTGCCAAAGTACACATCCTTGGGGAGATGATCAGAGCTCTTCTTGATCATTGAGACCTATGCCAAGATAGAAGATCAAACTAATATTAGCCTAATTGTAATAAATCTAACCAAATCAAAGCATGAGAAATTAATAGAGGAAAGTTATACCTCAGTAAAAGGTTCCTTGACATGAAAATAAATTACAAGGGAGATGAAAATGTAATAACTAATAACATACCCTTTCCATGAAAATAGACATTTCCATGTTACGGGTTTGCTTCACAAACAACTCGTAGTTACATGGTTTGTAGAAGAAGCTTTCCAACCAAGTCTCATTCTAAATAAGACTACAAGCACCAAAATGAAATTGCAGAAGGACGTACAAGAGCATCAAGTTAGATTTTAATGCATAAAACAGTTACCTTATATGTTTTTTAGAATCTTTCAATAAAGTAATATAATAAAAAAAGAATGAAAGAGAATCTCAAGTTGATGACATACAATCTAATGGTAAATTAGAAATGTTACAAGTCATCTCCAGTTGATTAACTTATAGAAGAAGACCACAATCATGTATAAATCTTTTAGCTTATTGTTCCTCTAATTCTTTTGTTCTTTATATCACTTCCCCCTGTACAAGATCATTTAGAAAATAGAAATGGAATCGAAGAGAAACTAACAGTAAAATACACAACAAAGTATAGAAATCGAAAGGTGAAACGAAGATTTATACTCATTGGAATTGATTCTAGGACTTTAAATACATTATGAGAGGCAACCTTCTGCTCAACAAAGTTGAAAGAGGTTGAAATTCCAATAGCCATGTGATAAAAGATACAATAGGAAAGGCAGCCTTCTAATCTAGGGGCCAATTATGTAGTAATATTTATACAAGCAAACAACGTGTTTGTCAAAATGCACAGCAGAATCCTCTATTAAAATCTAAATGAAAAGAAATTGATCGAAAAATAAAACAAAATTCATAAGAAATCAATACAAAATGGAAATAAAAAATTGTGCCTTCCAAGCAAGAGAAAAGCCAAGCCGGGTTGCAAGAAAGCTACTAACAATCCAACAAACAATCCAGTGAGGCGGCGTAACAAGGATGAGGATGTTGATGATCAGATCACAGTGAAAGAGTAATCTAGAGTGGAAGAGAAACGCAAATGCGTGAATGGGGTTGTTGATGCCGATAAATGGGAAATTTTACAGAATTGCGCTTTGGGTTTTTGTCGTCAACCCAGCCAAATAGCAGATCTTGCAAATGAGATTACAAAGGCGAAATTGACAGGTTTTACGTTGATGCGAGTTGCGGGCTCTCTTGTATTATTCATGTTTGAAGATAAAGAATTGAGGAAGAGAATTTTGGAGACTAGGCGTCTAGAAACATGGTTTGAAAATTTAATTGAATGGCCGCCTACATCATTTTTACCGAATCGAAGGGTATGACTTTCAGTAAGTAGAATTCCTATTCATGGATGGTCTGAAGAAACATTTCAAAATATTGCAGCGATTTGGGGTGAACTCGTACGGATTGACATTGAGACTTTGGCGCCTTTGATGTTTGAACGATGTCGATTTCAGATCGAAACCGACTGGATTTCACACATAGATGAAGTAATGGAATTGCGCATTAACGATAACGTCTTCACAATTCGCGTTACAGAAATTGAGGAAGTGATTGACCCTAAGTGTGATTATAGTTGTGAGGCGGCGAACTGCTCGGAAGATACATTGAGTACTGTGGATTTGAACATGGATATGTCCAGCCCGGTTAAGGTGTCTATAAGTGGGAGGCCAGCAAATGATACAGTGGTACCTAATTCTTTCTCTTATTCGGCTCTAAGATCGAGCCAAATTGATCGTATGTGGAATGAGAAAAAGAGGGAGGATTGGCGTGTCATGAGCATGGCAAGTTGGATGGCGGATGAAGATGTAAGCTTTGTCCATCGTGAAAGGGAAAGTCAGCGAATTCTGGATGTTTTGTCGAGTAATGCTATGATGGATGTTTTTCCAAACAATGTGGGAGTACCGTGTGATAAAAAAGTTGCCGAAGAACTAGTAGTTGATGAATTGAGCCCACGTGTTGATGGGTCAAGGATAGAAATTCCTATGGCTAATAAGGTTCAAACAATTGAAAGCAATGGAGAGTTTAAAAGGTTACGACATGTTTCAGAAATCGAATTGAGTTTTTTATCCCCTGGTGAGCGAGGTGAGGCTGAAGTGAAGCTGGTAAAAAAGGGCAGAGGTCGTCCGAAGAAAAACCAAAAACCATCAAAGGTAATTGCTAATGGCTCTTTGTCAGATTCGGACTTCTATAACTGGAAACAGATTATTTTAAGAGAAGCAGAGGAAACATTGAAATTGGGTAAACTGATTGGGGTGAAAACAATTGGAAATGAACAAGAAATTGTAAAGGATATCGCGTGTGTGATTGAAGCGCGAGAACAACAATAATTGCGAAGAGCGTTGGGTTTGTGTTCGTGGAATGTGAGAGGGATTGGTTCAACGTTGAAGCGTAATTCGGTTTAACACTTTTTGAGACAACAAAGGTGTGTGATGGTCATTTTATATGTGACTAAATTAAAGACATCAAGTGATGGTATGGATATTTTACATTGTTTGTAAGTCAAACGCAACCTATATCTGATTTTTAGCGGCATTTTTTACAAAAACGCCACATATATATGTTTTTAGCGGCGTTTTTAATAAAACTTCACTAAAAGTATATAAAAATTGTGGTGCTTCCAAATAAAACGCCGCGATTTTTGTCAGTTATGGCATTTTTTATTTAAATACTGCAAAATGTAAAAAAAAAATAGCGGCGTTTACTCAAAAAACGCCGCTAATAACATGTTTGTTGTAATGTCTCCTTATTGGTATATAAAACGACGTCGTCTGGTGTTCCCATTTGCTGCTATAAATTGGGCTCCTTTGGTCAATATCTTCACAACCTAATTTACGAGTAGTTTATTTGCTTTGTGTGTGGTTTTCTTGTACGACTTTGCTTATGCCGTCTTGAGAAGAGGAGAAGAAAATATGCATGTAGGAATGAGTAGGTCTTGGGATGGGGCGGGTATCCTTGTGGATTAGACTACTTGTATTGCCAGACAATAGTGTTCGGAAGGCTATGGTTAACCATCTGTAGTAAGGAGTGTCAACAGTCAATGTATTTGGAAAGTCCTGGGTGCAAGGCTTTTCTGAATACTATTGCCTATTGGTGTTTGTTACTAGATCAGCAGGTGACGTTTTGTTGGGCATGACATTGATGCTATTGATGTTTGCTTAGTTTTTACAGTCTCCCTAAAGTGTGTCATCGGAGTGACTGTTCATTTTCCAGTTGTGGTGCTTGTGGTGTCGACAACCATGGCGACAATCGGTTCGCACCAGATGAAACGTAAAGTGGAAATAAAGCGGAAATGGGAGAGATGGTTCTGATCTCCATGTACTATGTCTGCAACATTAAGAAGCCCATCTTTTTCGAACTTTGCCACTCGTTTATGGGCTTCTCTTGATGGATTTCGCTGGCAATAAGAATTTCCTGACTTTGAGGGACGTAGAATTTGATGACGTGTGCATTTTATTTTATGATTTGGGTTCTTGCTTCCTAGTGATGAGGAATTTGTGGGGGATAAATTACAATATTGGAATTATGTTTGAATTTCAGTGTTTGTATTGTATTTTTTTCTTTAATAAGTTAGTGTACTAATGTAAATTGGTGTTGGTTGTAAATTTGTAAGATAAGCTGGATTGTTTGTTCGTTTTTTTATTTTGCAGTTGCTAACATGATTATTATGTTGGAGTAAGTTTGTTCAGATGTCGTTCCTTATGAATCATGTGTCGCATCAACAACGACCGTGTCTTGTTATTTGATTTAAATGCTATTTTCGCGTATCAAGAAGTCTGTTTTAGATTGGAGCATTGCTTATTTTTTTACTTGCATGCTTTGATAGTGGTGGTACGGTAATATGGATCTTGAACGTTCGCGATCTTTGCAGGGTAAAAGGTGGCGAACTCGTGTTCCTTTTGCAATCAGATTCTTGGGGAAGCTCGTTTTGCATCATTTTTCATGAAACTACATTACTTTCTCAGAGCGGACTGTATATTTACATAGTTAGGTAGAATTGGGAGGACTTTTGCTCTCGAGTGAGATTACCGTTTTGTGTCGTTTTTCATGAAACAACATTACTTTCTTGGAGCGGATTCTTGGACGGGTTAATGGTGAGGTGAACACCCCGCCTCCCTTTGGAGGAATAGTTTGCAGCAATCTGAGTTGCATATTTTGTGTGTTTTTATGCGAATGACGTTGGGTATACTTGTGGCGAATGACGTTGGGTATACTTGTGAAATTTTAAATTGGGAGAATCCTTTCCCCCTACATGAGGTAGGCTGTATTGGTGTACATTTACTGACTCGTGCGTTGGTTTATTCATTACTTACTCGTGGTATATATTAACGCCCTATTCTCTTGTTGTATGCGAATAATTTAAAGGACCCCTTTTACGCGTAATTAGCAGGTTTCTTATGGGAGTTTGTTTTGCTTTATTTCTTATAGAATGACATCGCCTTCCCGAAGTGGGCTACACTTTTTCTTCATTAGTTAATTATTTGGAGGAATTTTGCTCCTAGGCAGTAAAATATTGTGTTTTAATGTTCTTCGTTGTCAAGTAAGTGACATATGCGGGAAGACTAGTTTTCTTTGTTTCCTTGTTTTAAATATGTTCGCAATCAATATTGTAGTAGTCTTATTCAAATGGTCATGCGAGGAATTTGGTTGTGTGTATCTATTTCTAATTTTGAGAGCTTGTGATACTTTGGGGGCAACGAACTATTTTTTTTTGTATGCTCCTTTAAGATAAAGGGGTTTCATTTCTTCTGAAAGTCAAAGGTATTGTGTAGCATATTGCGGATTGGGGTATCCATGCCCCCTAAATGAGGATTTTATTTTGGTTCACTTGTTTTAGAGGCAGCAATCGTTGATCTGATTCCTCTATTCTTTAAAGTGGCTGACGCTT
The DNA here is from genome assembly GCA_958450335.1 of Hibiscus tridactylites. Taxonomy (NCBI): domain Eukaryota; kingdom Viridiplantae; phylum Streptophyta; class Magnoliopsida; order Malvales; family Malvaceae; genus Hibiscus; species Hibiscus tridactylites. The sequence continues at coordinate 11,060,174 of OY288286.1, forward strand.
TCTTAATGGGGGTAGCACCCCGCTAAGTGTTATACTAAGCATCGGTTAACTGGATGTCCAAATGGGCAGTAGCTCTCTATATATGCAGGATTTACTCCGTTGACTTTCTTAAAAGCAAGTTTTTTCATCTTTGCGGTCACTTTACTATGCGCACTCATTTCGGGAGCGGCTAGTGAGCTTTTTCATCTTTGCGGTTGTTTTTCTATGCACACTCACTTCGGGAGCGGCTAGAGAGCTTTTTTTATCTTTGCGGTCGCTTTTCTATACACTCACTCCAGGAGCGGCTAGCAAAAAATTTTCATCTTTTCGGTCGCTTTTCTATGCACGCTCACTTGTGGAGCGGCTAGCGAGCTTTTTTCATCTTTACGGTCGCTTTTCTATGCACGCTCACTTCAAGAGCGACTAGAGAGATTTTTTTCATTTTTGCGGTCGCTTTTCTATGCATGCTCACTTCAGGAGTAGCTAACGAGCTTTATTCATCATTGCGGTTGCTTTTCTATGCACGTTTACTTCAGGAGCGGCTGGCGAGTTTTTCTCATCTTTGCGGCCGCTTTTCTATGCATGTTCACTTCGGGAGCGGCTAGCAAGCCTTTTTTATTTTTGCGGTCACTTTTCTAAGCATACTCCCTTCGAGAACGGCTAGTGAAATTTTTGCATCTTTGTGGTCGCTTTTCTATGCACGCTCACTTCAAGAGCGGCCAACAAGCTTTTTTCATCTTTTCGGTCGCTTTTCTATGCACGCTTACTTTGGGAGCGGCTAGCGAACTTTTTTCATCTTTGCGGTCACTTTTCTATGAAAAAAACACATTAGTAGGAAAAGACATTTATTTAATTAAAATATTTGGATATAATATTAAACACACAGGTTAATTTGTTTGTAAAAGGTTAAAGCAAAATGCATGTTGAATTAGACAAGTTAGGATATACCTTTGTTTGTTTGGTGCGTTTCTGTTCGATGACCAGTCACCATTTTTCATATCCTTGATACTGGACGCGGCTACTGAATGGCTCGAAGCTTTATTTTGGATGCCGTTTGTGACTTCTCACTTCGACTGCCGAAGAAGTCAGGGAGGGAGAGCTCTATTTACCGAGTTTTGTGGCTTCAGACCTAATCATCATAGATTGTCTACTTTCCTTTAGCTAGATGGTCATAAGGGTTGCCTAGATTCCACATCCGGACACTTTTTGCTCTTCGTATGCGCTTCTGTTGGGTACATCCCCTTCTTATCTTTAACGAACTTGTTGCGTGTAAAATAGTCTATCGCAATGGTAGTGCAAGTATACACGACGCAAGTAGTAAAGTGATACAAAGTATCGGATATCGTCTCCACAGGGATTGGGCTAATAGCTTCACCTTAGTTTTCTGCACGAAAGTAAAGGAAATAATTGAGAAGATTGTCACGAGAATAATAAAATAGACGTAAATAAAAGAGTAGAATTATCAAGATAGAGAGAATGGGCTGGTATTGAATTGCTCAGTAGTGCAGGTATTGCAGAGTTTAGGAAATCCAGTTCTGCCGTCGCGCCCGTCGCGGCAGCACCTGTTGCGGCAGCAGTCTGTTGGTCGTCGCGGCAGCAAACACACCAACTCAGTACTTCAAGTTTGGAAAGAATCACAGATCTGCCTTGGCCTATCCCTAGGTCCAAGTCTGTCGATGATCACGTCTTTGATGATACCTCCCGGTGTGAATCGAAGGATGAACATCGATGTGTATGAATTCTTCTTTAGCCACTTAACCTTGCCCTATCCCTAGGCACAATATAGTTCAACTATAAACTAGAGAACTTGCTCTTATTTCTTTCGTATACTTAACTCTCCCGATGCTAAGTAAATGGATAACCTCACAATGCTCTCTCGATGCTCTTGCAAGATATTAATAACCAAAATAAGAGAACTTGAAGTTTATTTTATTGAACTTGGAAAATCCTAAAACAAAACAACCCTTGCAACTACTTTACAAATCAACCCGTGGCCCTAGGGGTTTTTAGAACATATCGACGGCGGGTAAACGGCGGAGGGTTTTTAGGTTGTCGGTTTAAAGGGAAATCGGCTATGGGTTATGAGCTATGCCCTAGGTTAAAATATATGCCCTTATATAAGCTTTGGGCTCAAGTATTCTAAGTTAACAAGGATTACAACTTTAATTAAAAGTATGATTCTAATAAAGACTTAATCTTCAAGGATCCTACTTTTCAGCCGCCTTCCTTGTTTCTTGGGATTTTCTCTCATTGAGCTTTGGCTTGACATATCTTTTGATCCGGGTCTTGGAAAAATATAAGGTTTTCACACGACAGACGAGCATAATTTTCTCTATCTATCGAGGTCCATTTTGCTTTTTCTCCACTAACTTGTTGTCGTCCTCTGCTGTCACGGCAGATCCATGGCAGCATCGTCCTCATCGTCTGCTTGTCCAGTTCAGCTCTTCTGTTTCTCTACCCTGCACCCGCCTTCTCAGTCTACTATGGCAGCAACCTGCAAAATCAGCCATCTTTTAGTAGAATCTGTGCCTTTAATATATTTGTGATGTTTTGATGTAAACTAACCTAAATGCAATGCAATGATGCTTGAATGCAGCAGAAATATGGGTTAAAAGGGGTGTAAATAATAGAACTTTTACACACTCAACACACCCCCAAACTCAAGTTTTTGCTTGCCCTCAAGCAACTAAGACCTAAAAGAAAAGAGAATATTTTTGTGTTGGCTTTCAAACAGTGAACTGTCCCTTACCCGTCACTCATTCTCTGTGGCGGCAGCAACCTGTCGGAAAGATTAGGATCTGTCCGGAATCTCACTATAGTCCTCGTGCAGTGTGTGCATGCTTGTGAACAGTTATATGCTAAGACTCTATTAGTTTCACTAGAATATTCAACTTTTTAACTCGAATTTTTATGCCAAAGTTTATTTTTGAGGACACATTTTCATGCTTCTTTTCTTTTATTTTCAAGCTAAGTTTTACTAGAGCCAATTTTAGGCACCTCTATTTAGCTTCCTAGAGCCGGTTTCGGGCACCTCTATGTTTTTGAGTTTCTTTTGCTAAACTTCTTTCCTAGAGCCAGTGTTAGGCACCTCTAGGGGCTATTCAAGTACTAAGCTTCCTATTCTAGTTTGGCTAAAAGAATCTAAGCAGTATAACAGTCACAATGGTGTTTAAGTTTTTCAGAACTATAGAAAGGCTCTAAACTTCTCCTTAAACTGTCCTAAAGATGCTGCCACAGCAGAGCTGTCATGACAGGTAAGTTTACTTCACAGTTTTAAGCCAACATTTTTTTAGTCTTTTCTGATTTTTTAAGAGAAAATAAATGAGACACAACAAATAAATAAGATGTACTAAGACTTCATTAAAATGGAGGGTTGCCACCCCCAAACTCGAGGGTTGCATTGCCCTCAATGCAAATGACAGAAAAATGAAGGCAGGTACATCACAAAATATAGATAAAGCAGGCAGCAATAAAAAGAAAATAAAAAACTTAAATTTTAAGCGTTGTCTTCACTGCTGCTGCTGACACGGATTTGGCGGCGGATTCTGGGTTGTGGGGCAGGCTGGGCAGGTTGCTCCACGACCTGGATGTCTGAGCTGCTGCCGCTGTCCCAAGTGCTGCTAGTGGTGGTGGTGGTGCTGGCCTTTGGCATTAGCTTTCTGTCGGCCATCTTTTTCTGCCTCTTGACAGGCGTGAATTCCTTCTCCAAATTCCTCCGAATAGGAGGTTCTGCCTCGCTGTCGGCCCAGACGGAGGAAGAGGAGAAACCAACAACAAAGGCATCGAGGTCATCCGAGGGCTGTCGTTTTGTTCCTCGGGCAGATGTGTCGGCCGGAGGACTGCCAGCTGCCGTCGGGGCAAGTGATGGGGTGGAAGCAACAGAATGTGTGTGTGGGGATGCAGGAGGTGTAGGTGTGTGGGCAGGGGTGGGGATTGTGAAATAATGGGCAGGGAAGGTGGGGAAGACAACATCGGGATAATTTAAAGTATTCGTAATAAAATTTACCGTGGAGTTGGCGAAATCCCTGATGAATGTCATCAGCCCCATCTGTCTGTCTTCCACCCGCTGTATGGCAGCAAGGATCTGAGCAGATTGGTCTGTCAGAACAGCTGCTGCGGCAGGTTCAGGGGCAGGTTCCTCGGATGATTCTGCTGGGGCGGCAGCCGGGTTGAAGGAGGAGAGGGGGGTTGTGACTGTCAGCTCCATGAGGCTGAGAATGTTCTTATAGGTCCAACTTCGTCCCTTGACCAGTTTATCGGTGGTGGCTTCTGGTACGATAGAGCAACGGCAGAGTGATGTGATCATGAAAGGCAGGTAGATGAGGGCGGTTGATCTGTTGGTGCAGTCCAAGATGCTCTCCCTCATGTAGCGTCCCACATTAATAGGCCGGTTGTTCATGATCGAATAAATGAGGGCTAGCCTCTGCTGGTCCACTGTCGTGTGATGGGAGGACGGCAGAATTCGCTTCTTGATGAAAGCGTTCCATAGTTTGGCTTCTGGAAGCAGCTGCCCCCTTCTGACGGTGTTGGGATTTTTCTTGCTAGTGTTCCATTCCGTTCCTTCCTCTGTCACCTCTTCCATGACAGCACCGAAGGCAGCAGAGTCGAGGGTGTCCAAAATCTGCTGGTGGGCATCGTCGTTGGGACCGAAGTAGAGGCCATACATATTGTTGATGCGTTCTGTTGTGAATGGTACCTCTGTCCCTCAGACAGTTACTGTAGTTGTCGTCCTGCTGTCAATGGCAGCATAGAACTCCCTCACCAACGTTTCATTCATTTCAGTTGGCTGCTCTGCAAATTGCTCCCATAGTAGAGCCTTTATCGCCCTTGCGATGAATGGTTTAAGCCCCATGTTTTCTGCCTTTCGGATGTAGATGAAGCCTCTTTCTTCCCATAGTTCCTTAGTCGCAAAGGACTGCGGGGTGGGTGCTACCGGTGAAGAGGTTGAAGCAGCACTGCGGCGGGTTCTTCTGGAAGACATATTAGTTGCAAGGGTTTGTGAAAGTAAAGAAAATAAAGAAAAACGAGAGGGGAGATCAAGTAAGAATAAGCAGAAGTGAGGAAAATGAAAATAAAACGGGGTTTTATAGAGGTAGAGTTGCTGCCTGTTTAATGCTGTAACGGCAGGCGTGAATAACGGGGCGACTGTTGAGTTTTAGCGTGTCTGACGCGTCTGACACGCATTTATGTGTCTGTCACACGTTTCTGCGTTTGCCGTGACAGTCTGTTGACAGCCTGTCTTATCCGTGTCTGCGGCGGCAGCTGGAACGACATGCTTCAATAAATGGGCTCTGTTGGGCTGATGGATGGATGGTGGGCTTGGGTCACTTCTCCTTTTCTTCTTGACTCCTTTATTTCCTAAAAACAGAAAATATAAAAACATTATTTAAATAAAATAAACCTAATTTCCTAATAAATAATAAATAATAGAAATAAATAAAAATAAAATTTAGGTTAAATTAGGGATGCCTTGTGGGGCATCTCCTAAGGTAACCACTTCCTGTATTCCTGGGGCTTCACTCCCCTGATAATGCTTAAGGCGTTGTCCATTGACTTTGAATTGGTGCCCGTCTTTTAGTGATCGGATTGTGATGGCACCATGGGGAAAAACTTGTACAACTTGGAACGGGCCAGACCATCTAGATTTTAGCTTCCCTAGGAAGAGTTTCAGTCTAGAATTGAACAACAGTACAAGCTGCCCTGGGCAGAACTATCGTGGCAGCAACTTCCTGTCATGTCACTTCTTAGTCTTCTCCTTGTAAATTCTTGCATTGTCGTAGGCCATTGTCTGTATTTCTTCAATCTCGTTCAGATCTAATAGCCTTTTCTGGCCTGCCTTGTCCAAGTCCATATTCACTGCCTTGATTGCCCAATATGCTTTGTGCTCTATCTCGACAGGCAAATGACAGGTTTTTCCATAAATCAGTTGGTATGGAGACATGCCCAATGGAGTCTTAAAAGCTATCCTATATGCCCATAATGCATCATTAAGGAGTAAAGACCAATCTTTCCTAGTTGGCTTAACCATCTTCTCAAGAATGTTCTTAACTTCACTATTGGATATCTCAGCTTGTCCATTGGTCTGTGGGTGGTATGCTGTCGCGATCCTATGCTTGACACCATATTTCTTCAAGGCGGCAGCAATAACCCTATCGTCAAAATGTCTCCCTTCATCACTGATAATCGCCTTAGGGATGCCAAACCTCGAAAAAATGTTTTTGTGTAGAAATTTTTGGACTGTTTTGGCATCATTCTTTTGAGTGGCGATGGCTTCAACCCACTTAGAGGCATAATCCACTGCTAGGAGGATGTATAGATTTCCACATGAAGGTGGAAAAGGTCCCATAAAATCAATCCCCCAAACGTCGAAGATCTCGACTTCTAGAATGTTCTGCAGTGGCATCTCGTTTCTCCTCGAGATGTTACCTGTCCGCTGGCACCTGTCACAGTTCTTGTAGAAGTCCTATGCATCTTTATACAGTGTCAGCCAATAGAACCCTGACTGCAGCACCTTGGCAGCAGTTTTATTGCCTCCTAAGTGACCTCCATATTGTGAAGCATGGCAGTGATGGAGAATGTCTTCTTGCTCTTCTTGTGGTACACACCTCCTTATAACCTGATCTGTACACATTTTGAAAAGAAGAGGTTCGTCCCAATAATAATGCTTAACATCATTTTGGAACCTCTTCCTGGCTTGATAATTAAGATCAGAAGGAAGTATTCCGCTAACTATGAAATTAAAGAAATCAACATACCAGGGGAGTTCAGAAGACTTACCTGCCGCCATGGCTGTTGCGGCAGCGATTGCGGCAGCAAAAAGCTGCTCATCTGGGAAGGTCTCCAGTATGTTTGTCTCATCTATTGGCAGACTCTGTCCCTTCTCCAACCTTGACAAGTGGTCTGCCACCTGATTTTCTGTCCCTTTTTTGTCCTTGATCTCAAGGTCGAATTCTTGCAATAGCAGGATCCACCGTATCAACCTAGGCTTTGCATCCTTTTTCGCGAACAGATACTTCAGGGCAGAATGGTCTGTGTGCACTATTACTTTCGTCCCAAGTATGTAAGAACGAAACTTGTCAATGAAGAATACCACAGCTAATAGCTCCTTTTCTGTGGTGGTGTAGTTTACTTGGGCGTCATTCAATGTTTTGCTGGCATAATATATGACATGAAACAGCTTATCTCTGCGCTGCCCAAGTGCTGCCCCGACAGCATAGTCACTAGCATCACACATAATCTCAAATGGCTGTGTCTAGTCTGGTGGCTGTACTATTGGGGCTATTACTAGTTTTTCCTTCAGAACCTTGAATGCTTCAGTGCATTCATCATTAAAGTCAAAGGGTCGGTTCTGCTCTAAGAGATGACATAGGGGCTTAGTGATTTTTGAGAAATTTACAATGAATCTCCGATAAAAACCAGCATGCCCTAAGAAACTTCTAATACCTTGACTGTAGTTGGTGGCGGCAGCTTCTCGATCACTTCTATTTTGGCCCTGTCGACTTCTATCCCACGACAGCTAATCTTATGGCCAAGGACTATCCCTTCATCCACCATAAAGTGGCATTTTTCCCAATTCAAAACAAGATTATTTTCACATCTTTCAAGTTCCTTTTGTAGATTACCGAGGCAAATCTCAAAATCGTCTCCAAAGACGGAAAAATCATCCATAAATATCTCAAGGAAGTCCTCTACCATGTCGGAGAATATAGCCATCATGCACCTTTGGAAGGTGTCGGGTGCATTACATAATCCAAACGGCATCCTCCTAAAAGCATACGTTCCGTAGGGGCATGTAAAAGTCGTATCTTCTTGATCCTCCGGTGCGATAGCAATTTGGTTATAACCTGAATAACCATCAAGAAAACAATAGTAAGGTTTACCCGCTAATCTATCAAGCATTTGATCAATAAAGGGTAAAAGAAAATGGTCTTTTCGGGTAGCTTTGTTAAGCTTCCGATAGTCCATACAAACCCTCCAACCGGTCACAGTCCTGGTTGGGATTAACTCATTGTTCTCATTGGTTATCACGGTCATTCCTCCTTTCTTTGGAACGCATTGCACCGGGCTCACCCATTTGCTGTCGGGGATGGCGTAAATAATACCAGCATCTAACCATTTGATTATCTCTTTACGCACCACCTCCTTCATCGCATGGTTTAACCGCCTTTGGGCATCTATAGTCGGCTTATGATCTTTGTTGAGTTGTGTGGGGCTCGATTCGATCAACCAATGTTGCTCACCAAGTGGTGGAGAGATGGATTTTTGGGTGGAAGGGTTGTGGAAGCTAGAATATAAAAAGACACAATGATTTATAGTGGTTCGGCCTTCTAACAAGCACCTACATCCACCACCTTAGCTCCCCACTAAGGATTTCACAATCAATCCACTAATTGATTCGTCCCCTTTTCTAGGATTAGGAGGAAACCCTTACAATCGATCAAGCTTCTACCCAAAGCCTTGATCAAAACCCTCTTTACAAAGAGATAAAAGAAAGCAAACTTGAACCCTCTAATAGGTGTTTGTTTGCACAATGAAACACTCACCCAAAACCTAAAGCACTTGAGCAAATTTGACAATTTTGGCTCACTAGTGTTTGTCTATACAAGAATTGACAATTTAAATGCTAAGACATTTTCTTGATCATTTGATGTTTGACAATATGAGCATTAGCCTTCTCTTGATGCTTGGAGGTCCCTTTTATACTCTCAATTGAGTTTATAGCCGTTTAGGACCGTTGAAGTTGAAATAGAGTCGTTGGAGCCTTTAATTCCCTCCATAAATGCAGTCTGCAGCTCCCCGTTTCGAAACGCTCGAAGCCGTTTCGAAACACTCTCAATATAGAAAGAGTCGTTGCAGTCTGTCAGGGTACCCGTTTCGGAACACCCCCTTGCCGTTTCGGAACGCGTATCGGAACGCTATAAGCCCGTATCGAAACGACCTGCATTTAAAAGTTAGTTGGGAAAGAGCCGTTGGGGTTTATGACCGTTGTGGTCAGTGCCACGTGGGCGTATCGGAACGGCCTAGCCCGTTTCGAAACGCTAAGGCCCGTTTCGATACGAGTATCGAAACGTTTTGGCCACTGGAGGCACCTGTTTCGAAACGCCCTAAGGTGTTTCGAAACACTAGGACAGTTTTGTGAAAATTGGCCTTTGAAAACATGAAAAACCCTTTTGAAAAATCCCCTAGACATTATTTCAAGTTGTTTGGACTTTGTAAATGTTTTAAATGCTTTTTAAATTAGTCCAAATCATTTTTCAATTATTATATCAAAACATTAGTTCTACAATCTCCCCCTTTTTGATATAATAAAACCACTTGAAAAATTGTTTGGGATTCTCCCCCTTTAACTTTAAAAGTGTGAATAAGAGATTAAAAATTTTAGGCTAAAGGGGTAGTTTTGCCCCCAAGTTCGACCCAAATATGCAATGTCGCCCCTCGTCGAAAAACGCATTCAATGTGCCCCTTATGTTTGAAAAATCGATCAATTCCGACCTTTGACTAACGTTGACTAACGTTCCCGTCAATTCCTGGGTGACGGGCCATTAACTCTTGCACGGTCAGCTATCCTTGCCAGCTGGCTTGCCATGTCACGCGCTGACGTGGAAAAAAAAAGCTTACGTGGCAATTTTTTTTTAAAATAAGCTATCTCTGTCTCCCCTCTCTCTCACGATAGCTCTCACCTTTACCCATCTCCGGCGAAGCTCCGATCAGGCCCAAGCCGTCGTCCGTTCGTCGATCGGAGACCATCGGTGTGCTCGGGTTCTCTTTGCGATCAAAACCCACCCAACCTTTACCCTTCGTCATCGGTCGTTCGCTCGGAAACGGTTCAAAACCGTTCGGTTTCATCTCCCTTGCGCCACTGTTCGCCGGTCATGTCGTGCACTGCCAGTTCTACCTTTGTTCGTCGTCGGTTCGCGATGAAACCCAACCATCAGATCACCCTCGCCGACCGTAAATCGCGAGGAACGTGAGTGAACCCTCGAGTTCTCTTGCACCGCCGCCGCCTGCTCTGACGTTTAGTAACTCGTGGTCTACATTCGCCGCCGCCGCCGCCTTCTCTTGCACCGCCGCCGCCGCCGCCTGCACTGTTCGCCGGTGTGTTGCTGCTGCCGTTCAGTCGTCCTGTCGTCTACATTCGTGCGTTTTTCGGCCCGTAAGCTTTTTTTATTATTGAATTAATATAATAATACAAATCTCAGTTTTTAAATTAATATAATAATATAATATTTTTATTATTATTTTTTTAAAAAATTGCCACGTAAGCTTTTTTTTCCACGTCAGCGCGTGACATGGCAAGCCAGCTGGCAAGGATTGCTGACCGTGCAGGAGTTAACGGCCCGTCACCCAGGAATTGACGGGAACGTTAGTCAAGGGTCGGAATTGATCGATTTTTCAAACATAAGGGGCACATTGAATGCGTTTTTCGGCGAGGGGCGACATTGCATATTTGGGTCGAACTTGGGGGCAAAAGTACCCCTTTAGCCAAAATTTTAATTCAAATAAAGCTCCCCCTTATTCATTTGAAAATTCAATTTTTTAAACCATTTCTCCCCCTTTTTGTTATATCAAAAAGAATTTAAAACATTAAGTTCAAAATAACAATAGAGGTAAAAACTTTGACAAAAATAAGAATTTGGTTAAAAAATGGCTCCCCCTTACTCAAAGCATCATCAAAAATGTTAGTCCAACATATATGATCATCTAGTTGAATAAACTAAAAAATAAGACAAATTAATTCAAAACAACTAGAAATTTTACCCACACTTGAACCCAAGGGAGGATGTGAAGCCTTCCTTCTTCAAGTGTTCTTCCTTGTGTGCATGGAGCTCCCCCTCAATGTTTGACTTGTTGAACATCTCCATCACACCTACAAAAGACAATCAAGTAATTTTTGGTATCCAAATTGCTTTGGATCCATGAACATTAGTAGCACAAACTTTAGTCCCCTTAGGAATCCATTTTTCAATTTCATCCTTTCTAGTTGAAGTGGTTAGTCCTTTTGGGACCCAAACACTTCTAAAACATTTTCCATTCACAAATCTAGGGGCACTAGATTGTCTAACATAAAAATTTGATTTTCCAAAATTGTTTTTCTTTTCAAGTTCCTTGGAAATCAAATCTTTTTCTTCTTGAACTTTTTGAAGCAATTTTTGTAAATCAAAACATTTTAATTCAAACTCTTCAAGTTTTGCTTCAAGTTCAAGTTTGGTTTTAGAAAGCAAATCATTTTGAATTTTTAACTTTGAAACCAATTTATTGTTTTTCAAAATGTGGCTTTTAAAATCTAAAACCAAATCATCATAGGCATCTTGTAATTCATCAAAAGTGTAAGAACATGAAGTAGATAAATTAGAAGTTACCCTTGAATCTTCTTCGATGGCCATAAGGCAAAGGTTGGCTTGTTCATCGTCGGTGGAGTCCTCATCACTCCAAGTAGCCACATGTGCCTTCTTCTTATGGCTTGAAGTGCTTGCCCTCTCCTTTCTTTTAGGTTCTCGTTCAAGCTCTCTCAAGGCTTTCTTCATGAACGGGGCACACTTCTTGAAGAGATGAACTATCTCTTCATCTTCATCCTCCTCTTCACTTGAGTAGACATGATGGCAAGTGGAGGATTTGAGAGCCATGGCACTATCATTGATGCCAAGCCCTTTGATTTTCTTCTCTCCCATAGCTCTAATTTCTTCCCTTTTCTTCTCATCCTCTTTGTTCTTCTTCATGATTTGATGAGTAAGGAGTGACCCCATGAGTTCATCAAGCTTCAAAGTCTTCAAATTTTTGGCTTCGATGATGGCGGTCCTTTTTGAGTCCCAAGACTCGGGAAGTGAGTAGATGAGCTTTCGAACAAGCTTTTCTTCCGGGATGGCTTCTCCAAAACCTTTAAGACCGTTGGTGATGGTGGAGAACCTATCAAACATCTTCTCGATGTTCTCTTCCGGATCCATTTTGAAGTTCTCATACTCCAAGGTTAGGAGCCCAATCTTGGTCTCCTTGACTTCATTTGTCCCCTCATATGTGACTTCAAGCTTGTCCCATACCTCCTTGGCACTCTCACAAGAAGACATCTTCTCATAGATGGATGGACCGAATGCACAAAATAGAATGTGCAAGGCTTTGCAATTTAGCTCCATCTTCTTGCGATCGTCGGCACTCCACTCCGCTTTACTTCTTTGAAGCACGAACGGACCATCTTCAACTACATCCCATAGCTTGTAATCTTTTGATTTGATGAAGAACTTCATCTTTGTCTTCCAATGGGCATAGTGGTCTCCGTCAAAGAAAGGTGGTTTGTCGATTGATTGTGCCATTTGAGCCGATTGATGAAATAGTGATCGAGCTTGCCGGATCTTCTCAATATGATGTGAATCCTCTTCGATTGAGCCAAGCTCTGATACCAATTGTTGAGTTGTGTGGGGCTCGATTCGATCAACCAATGTTGCTCACCAAGTGGTGGAGAGATGGATTTTTGGGTGGAAGGGTTGTGGAAGCTAGAATATAAAAAGACACAATGATTTATAGTGGTTCGGCCTTCTAACAAGCACCTACATCCACCACCTTAGCTCCCCACTAAGGATTTCACAATCAATCCACTAATTGATTCGTCCCCTTTTCTAGGATTAGGAGGAAACCCTTACAACCGATCAAGCTTCTACCCAAAGCCTTGATCAAAACCCTCTTTACAAAGAGATAAAAGAAAGCAAACTTGAACCCTCTAATAGGTGTTTGTTTGCACAATGAAACACTCACCCAAAACCTAAAACACTTGAGCAAATTTGACAATTTTGGCTCACTAGTGTTTGTCTATACAAGAATTGACAATTTAAATGCTAAGACATTTTCTTGATCATTTGATGTTTGACAATATGAGCATTAGCCTTCTCTTGATGCTTGGAGGTCCCTTTTATACTCCCAATTGAGTTTATAGCCGTTTAGGACCGTTGGAGTTGAAATAGAGTCGTTGGAGCCTTTAATTCCCTCCATAAATGCAGTCTGCAGCTCCCCGTTTCGAAACGCTCGAAGCCGTTTCGAAACACTCTCAATATAGAAAGAGCCGTTGCAGTCTGTCAGGGTACCCGTTTCGGAACACCCCCTTGCCGTTTTAGAACGCGTATCGGAACGCTATAACCTCGTATCGAAACGACCTGCATTTAAAAGTTAGTTGGAAAGAGCCGTTGGGGTTTATGATCGTTGTGGTCAGTGCCACGTGGGCGTATCGGAACGGCCTAGCCCGTTTCGAAACGCTAAGGCCCGTTTCGATACGAGTATCGAAACGTTTTGGCCACTGGAGGCACCTGTTTCGAAACGCCCTAAGGTGTTTCGAAACACTAGGACAGTTTTGTGAAAATTGGCCTTTGAAAACATGAAAAACCCTTTTGAAAAATCCCCTAGACATTATTTCAAGTTGTTTGGACTTTGTAAATGTTTTAAATGCTTTTTAAATTAGTCCAAATCATTTTTCAATTATTATATCAAAACATTAGTTCTACAATCTTCCTCGAGGAGGATTTTGTGCATGCATAACGCCGGACTAATGCCTTGTATATCAGCAATCGTCCATCCAATCGCCTTTTTGTGTTGCCTCAGCATGCCGATTAGCTGTTGTTCCTGTTCCTGCGGCAGCTTAGAAGAGATGATTACGGGCAACGTATCATTTGAACCAAGAAAAGCATATTTTAACTGCCCTGGCAGGGGCTTAAGTTCTAAGGCAGGTGGTTCAACAGTAGATGACTTTTGGATTAAATGGTTATCCGAAGTGTAATTCAAAGGTTCGAATAACTTACCTAGACGATTGCCTATCCAGTTTACCTCCTCCTGATCTTCAGTATCAGATGTATCGGATTCAGAGGAGTTGCTGTCGTTAGTGCTGTCGTCAGTGCTGTCGTGACAGTCCTGTAGGTGGCTGCCGCGGCAGTGACCAAATTTAATATCGTGACAGCCCGACCTGATGCAGGGTTGATCAAGGGTAACATCAGTGACAGCCTTGCATTCCTCGTCCACATCATCATGTTTCATCGCTTGGAGAACATTCAACTTAATCTCTTGATCATTCACTCGCATGGTGAGTTCTCCTTTCTCCACATCAATCAGTGATCTTCCCGTGGTTAAGAAGGGTCGCCCAAGGATGACTGGTGCGTTTCCGTCTGCCTCACAATCTAAAACAAGAAAGTCAGCAGGAAAAATAAATTTATCCACTCTTACCAGAATATCTTCAATTTTTCCTTCTGGATGGACGTAAGAGCGGTCTGCCAGCTGCAAAGTTACTGTCGTGGGCCGCGCCTTTCCAATACCTAATTTCTGAAAAACAGATTTTGGCATTAAATTAACACTAGCACCAAGATCACAAAGTGCCTTACACACAAATTTATTTCCGATTACGCAAGGTATGATGAAGCTCCCCGGATCCTTCTTTTTCTGGGGTGGCTGCCGGTGAAGAATACTCATGCAACCTTCTGTCATCTTTACCGTTTCAAACTCCCCAAGTTTAGATTTCTTTGACATCACATCCTTGAGAAATTTGGCATAACCGGGCATTTCCCTAACGGCATCTAACAGCGGGATATTAATATGAACCTGCTTAAAAATATCATAAATCTTTTTAAGTTGAGATTCTTGCTTAGCTTGTTGTATCCGTTGGGGAAAAGGTGGTGGAGGACGGTAGTCAGCAATATGTCCTTACCACTGCATACGAATCTGAGGAGGTTTAGGTTCATCAATTTTCTCCTCTGTCGCTTCTGCTGTCGTGACAGGCTCATCGGCCGCAGTCTGTTTATCACCTGTCGGGGCAGCTTCCTCGGCAGGTTTATCCAAGGCTGGTGCCTTTACTGTTTCAGCTTCCTTTTCCGGCCCTGGTAGTTTCTTCCCACTCCTAGTAGTAATTGCCTTACACTGCTCATGTGTGGGCTGCCTAGCATTCTCAGTATTGCTAGGGAATCCTCCAGTCTGCCTGGGCTTAATATGTTGGGAAACCTGACCCATTTGTGTCTCCAGAGATTTCAAAGTAGCTTCATGATTTGTCATCCTCATCTCTGTTTTATCCATGAAATTTTCTGTTTTCTTGACAAACTGATTCATATTTTCAATATAAGTACCTGTCTGAGACATAAAAGTGGCAAGAGTCTGTTCCAGTATACTGCTTGTGGTAGCCGGTTGCTGCTGCGGCGGCAGTTGCGGCGGCAGTTGCGGCGGCAGTTGCTATCGCGTCAGCAATCTAGGTCCTCCCTGATTCGGATTGTGTGCTTGCGGATTCAGGGCATTATTAGGATTACTCCAGGAAAACTTGGGATCCTTCCTCCAATTGGGATTATAATTGTTGGAATTGTAATTCGGCTTGTAATTTCCAACATATTTTCCCTCTTCTACTTGTATTGGGCACTCATCCCAACTATGATTTCCCTCACAGATGTCACACACCTCCTCAACAGCAAATCCATGTAGTCCATCATCATTCAATAATCTTTTCATTGCTTTAGTAAGGAATGCTACCTATGATTTCATCGTGCTGTCGGCTTCATAATCCTTGACAGCAAGTACCCGTTTACCCCCTCTTCTAGCTGTCGGAAACTGCTCCTCATTCTTGGCCAGATTTTTCAAAACTTGCAATGCCTCGTCCGGATCTTTATCCAATAATAGTCCATTTGCTACAGAATCAATTCGAATATGAGTTTGTAAGTTGGCAGCATTATAAAACTTAGTTACCTGATTCCATACGGGGAATCCATGCATTGGGCAGTTCCGTAGAAGAGTAGTAAATCTGTCCCAGGCCTCGTGCATTGGCTCGTCATCTTTCTATTGAAAAGTAGCAATTTCATTACGTAATCGCTCAGATAAATGCGAAGGATTAAAACGAGATAAAAATTCACGAGATAAATCTGCCCAAGTTATGATTGAACTCGGCGTAAGTTTATTCCACCAAGTTTTAGCTCTGTCCCTCAATGAATGGGGAAATAACCAAAGCCTCAGTATCTCCGGGTTAACTCCTGGTAGTCTAAACGAACCACAGATCTCCTAGAACGTTTTGAGATGCTCCCTAGCATCCTCTGTAACAGCACCACTAAACTGCCCGGCATTGTTGATCATACTAAACATGACAGGTTTAAGCTCGAAGTTATCAACATCAATATTCGGCAGCGTGGTCTCCAGCTCTACATGATCGTTCAACATGTAGTCACGGCAGAACCGTCGTCCATCGGCGGTAGGCGGGTCGCCGACAGGCGGTATACCACCACCAGCGGGCGGGACATGTGCCATCTTCTCTAGTTGTTCCTCAAGGTACTCGTTCCTGGCTAAGAGGTGACGAAGTTGTTTCTTGAGATTGAAGGAACGTTCAACTTCCGGATCTAATGGATACTTAGGATCTTCACCTCTTTTAGATCTACGCATAAACAAGAAAACCTCGTGAAAAGCAAGAGTTGGAAGCACCAACGAAAAATAGAAAAAGAAAAATTAAAAGAAAAACAAAAACAAAAACAAAAACGAAAAGTGCAATAAAAGAAAGGTAGAGTTATGTTGCCAATCCCCGGCAACGACGCCTAAAACTTGTTGCGTGTAAAATAGTCTATCGCAATGGTAGTGCAAGTATACACGACGCAAGTAGTAAAGTGATACGAAGTATCAGATATCGTCTCCACAGGGATTGGGCTAATAGCTTCACCTTAGTTTTCTGCACGAAAGTAAAGGAAATAATTGAGAAGATTGTCACGAGAATAATAAAATAGACGTAAATAAAAGAGTAGAATTATCAAGATAGAGAGAATGGGCTGGTATTGAATTGCTCAGTAGTGCAGGTATTGCAGAGTTTAGGAAATCCAGTTCTGTCGTCGCGCCCGTCGCGGCAGCAGTCCGTTGGTCGTCGCGGCAGCAAACACACCAACTCAGTACTTCAAGTTTTGTAAGAATCCCAGATCTGCCTTGGCCTATCCCAAGGTCCAAGTGTGTCGATGATCATGTCTTTGATGATACCTCCCGGCGTGAATCGAAGGATAAACACCGATGTGTATGAATTCTTCTTTAGCCACTTAACCTTGCCCTATCCCTAGGCACAAGATAGTTCAACTATAAACTAGAGAACTTGCTCTTATTTCTTTTGTATACTTAACTCTCCCGATGCTAAGTAAATGGATAACCTCACAATGCTCTCCCGATGCTCTTGCAAGATATTAATAACCAAAATAAGAGAACTTGAAGTTTATTTTATTGAACTTGGAAAATCCTAAAACAAAACAACCCTTGCAACTACTTTACAAATCAACCCGTGGCCCTAGGGGGTTTTAGAACATATCGACGGCGGGTAAATGGCGGAGGGTTTTTAGGTTGTCGGTTTAAAGGGAAATCGGCTATGGGTTATGAGCTATGCCCTAGGTTAAAATATATGCCCTTATATAAGCTTTGGGCTCAAGTATTCTAAGTTAACAAGGATTACAACTTTAATTAAAAGTATGATTCTAATAAAGACTTAATCTTCAAGGATCCTACTTTTCAGCCGCCTTCCTTGTTTCTTGGGATTTTCTCTCCTTGAGCTTTGGCTTGACATATCTTTTGATCCGGGTCTTGGAAAAATATAAGGTTTTCACACGACAGACGAGCATAATTTTCTCTATCTATCGAGGTCCACTTTGCTTTTTCTCCACTAACTTGCTGTCGTCCTCTGCTGTCACGGCAGATCCATGGCAGCATCGTCCTCATCGTCTGCTTGTCCAGCTCAGCTCTTCTGTTTCTCTGCCCTGCACCCGCCTTCTCAGTCTACTATGGCAGCAACCTGCAAAATCAGCCATCTTTTAGTAGAATATGTGCCTTTAATATATTTGTGATGTTTTGCTGTAAACTAACCTAAATGCAATGCAATGATGCTTGAATGCAGCAGAAATATGGGTTAAAAAGGGTGTAAATAATAGAACTTTTACACACTCAACAGAACTCATCTAATTGTCCCTTTCTAACAGCTAATTCTATCGCATTTTTTAGATGGATACAATTATCTGTGTCGTGCCCCTGCCCCTTATGAAATTCGCACCCTTTGTCCGGCTTTTCTCTGATTTCGTTAGGCCTCATCTGCGGCTGGGGCTTCAGGATTTTTAGATGTTTTGCATGGTGTAGGATACACAATAGCGGGTCCATTAGAGTGTGATACGTTCAGAAACTGAGCGATGACCCTTTTCTGACCTAGCTTTTCTCGCGTTGAATGGCCTTCTTTCTTACTTGAGCTCCTTGCTTCTACTTTCTATGTAACAGTGTGATTATTTTCTTATTTTTGAGATTCTCCTCTACTCGTACAGGATACTAAGTTTCCTCCCCCTAGTTCTAGTTTATGGGTTCCAAACTTTGCATGCGTTTAGCTAAATCTCTTAAGAAACTTACAGGTGTGGCTCCCCGGTCGACTTCTGTTACATGCACACACTGATCCCCTATTACTTTGGCTATAATGGCTCCGGATTTCTCTATAGTCTCCTCGTCGTGCTCTCATTTCAAATATTGCATTCGTCCTCTGATATATTCTTGTTGTTGTCTAAGCTATTTCAGTGCGGCATGGGTATACTCTTTCATGATTTTCAGTCTATCCTAAATGTTGGCTAGCTGGCCGCCTCTGTCCTGAAAAGGAGGGATTTCCTCTTCCATCTCTTTTTGGCTCTTTTCTTCCTCCATATATTTTCCATGATTTCTCTTGCTGGAGTTGCTTTACGTCACTTCTTGAGAATCAAATCGAAAGGTGAAGGATCCACGCTCACCACACCCATTGTTGATGGTCAAAATGATCAGGGGTCGGAGACGGTGGTAGGGATGATCGTCTTGAGTTAGAGCTTAAGTATTGATCTTGCTTTTGGGTGGTGATAGTTCCGGGAATGGAAGGCCTTAGTTCCTCTTGGCTGCATGCCCAATTTTATATCACTTTGGCGGACGTCAAGATGTGGTTGTTGTGGCGCATTGATTGAAAACTAACGACTTCGTTTCTTAACTTGAGTGATCTGCAAAAAGTAAAAGAGGATTTCAGAGATAAAAAAATGAAGTGTAATTAAAAGCAATAAATTTTAAAAGAAAGAATTCAAAGATGATGGTTTAGCCATAGGCTTTGCTAGCCGCAATTTCGATCGTTCATCGAAATAATTTTCCCTTTTGGATAGTGCTTTGGTTACAGTCAATAGGGCCCAACCCCTGCAGCTAACTCTTCTCTCAAGTTAATCGAGATTTCCATGTCTATCTGTGAAATCTAACCCTTGTTGGTTCTAACCACGTCTATCGCCGTTACCACCAAGCTATTTTGAATACTGGTAGAACCCAACTCGAGTTATGGTGTCTCGTAGAAAATCGAACTCGATCTTGATTTCCCTTAGCAGACCGCAGCTAAGTTTATTCACAGGAAGACGAATTACGACCAACCGATATGTCTCCTAAACTGTTAGTCAAAACATCTTTCAAAACAACGAGCTCTTTTTGAGTAGACGATGTAGTAACTTTTAAAAGAATGGTTGATTTCCACTCCGTGTTTCTAGAGAATCGAAGAATACTTTTCGAAGTTTTGAAGTGCAACTCAATTCTCACTATTAGAATTGAGTCATCGCAAAGCTTTAGGCTAAGTGAAAACTTAGCTAAGCATGGATTGGATCATGCTTAGCATTTGGTATGAAAAAATAAAGAAAGAAAATAACGCAAAAGATGAAAAGGAAATGGCTGCTATAGAATTCACCAAGGGAAAATACAAATTCCAAACTGAATTCTAAAGGTTAAACCTAAGGGGGTATATTTATACCTGAGAATTCTAACAAGGTAAAATAAAAAATCCTAATAAAAGATAAAGATAAAGATAAAGCTAAAATATTCAAACTAAAAACCTAAAATTAAATCTAAATGTTTATCACAAAAGACAAAGATAATAAATTCAAATCATGTGGCTCCGGTTGAATTCTACTTTATCTTCTGGATAACCTCATATTTATCTTCCATGCACTCATCTTCAAGATAATTTCGAGTTTGACTTCGAGATAATGCTGATCAACCTTCTAGAAGCTGATGACTATACACTGAATTATGATGCATCAGACTCGGACTGCATCGTGCCTCAGGTCGTGCCCACGACTCATGCCATAACATCCGGTGAAAATTCAGATTCTACCTTCAATTGTTGGTTTTGAGCTGACATAGTCCAATAAAGCTCCTACCAAAATAAAGCCCAAAAGAATTAATTTAGGAGTATATATATATATATCAACAAAATAAAGAATAAAACATATTAAAAGTATGCAATATTCTACGCTTATCACTAATCATTATACATGTATAAGGGTAGAGCGATAATTTCAAATGGTGGGCGGGGAGGAGTAGGACAGGTAATTTTACCACTAATGTCGTTTAAAATTATGAAATCATGAATTTCATATGGTTATGAAGAGTTGGTAGCTTTGGTTTTTTGTTTGCGCAAAAGTTGTTGATTTTAGTTGTAATTGGTAGTGGGAGATGAAGTTGTTTAATTGGGCATATAGCCTATATCATCACCTGAATAAACAACTTAAAAAGTAAGGGATTGGTAGGGTTAGCTTGTGGCATTTAATTATTTTATTAGGAGTTTGATACCATGATTAATTCATCCCTAATTTGTTTTCTTTGACTATAGTATTTTTTATAAGTATTGGTATCTTATTCATTGGTCTACTAATCCATATTAAATTTTGCTTAAGGGGTGACTCTCTCAACCCAGTTTTCTCCATTCGTAACGTCAAGATTCAAATTTCTGGTCTTGCTTAAGGGGTCTAGCACCTCATCTTGTTAAACCAACTAATTATTATTTTAGAAAGAGAATTTTTAAGTAAAGTCCAACTCATACAAGAAATAAAGTTTTGCACGCGGAATATACCGCTGAAAACGCTCTTCCTGCATGCGGATTGTACATGCATCATTCATGGACTTTTTCTTGGCTTTGTGATTATAATATATAAATGGCGTTGTAACTTCTATCAAACTGTTATTGAGATCTTTCCGCATATCTCTCTCCATGTAGGAAGAATCTGTTCTAAACAGCCGAAGCCATGTGTTTAACACGTAAAACTGAAGCATCTGAGACAAGGCTATAGGGAAATCTCCTGCATATGGCTGTCTGGTGGCATTTTGTTAGACAAAAAGGTCATATAGATCTTTAAATCCTAAAATTTTGAGAAAAGTTATGTGGTAGACATTTGTTTCAAAATTGTTAGATTTTATTAATTTAATTTCTAAAATTTATTAACAATTTTATTAAAAATAATTTTTAAAAATAATTTTGTATGTGCCTAAATTATGAGATGCTATATAACTTATCCAGTAACTAGTTATGTACATAAAATTAGGTACATAAAACTTTAAGACTTATTGCATAAAGTATTAAGCAATAAAACTATAGAATATATGTCTAGGGATCCAAATAATTTATTTAATTAGAGAATTAGCCACATCAACTTCAATTAAATAAAATTACGTTAAGGATCTCATAAGGACTAGGCATAAAATGTTGTATAATGATTTAGCAACAACTTTGAATAAAATTTAGGGTTAATATATAGCTAAGTGATTTTTTTATAATTTTATTTAATTAAAAACTAGTCACAATATCATTGGTTAAATAAAATTAATAAGGTTAAAAATCACATAAAGAAAGCTTAGATATTAAATATCATTACATAACTTATTAATCTAAAAATTATTAGATGAGTTTTTATAATTACCCACAGGAGTTATGAAAATAAATTTAATAATTTTTATATAAGGGATAGAAAATAATTCTATCATAAAATAAATTTAATCGAATTAAAAATTTAGCCCACATGCAATTTTTATGTCACTAGATTCATTATTTACATAATTTGTATTGGTAAATTATGACTTATGTCTGCCTCAAATTTATATTAAGCATGTATGTCAATTTATTTTGCAGTATTACAACCTATGAATATGTCTGATAATAAAATAGATATCTCTAAAATAACCAGTGAGAACTTTAAGTTTTGGAAGGAGGGTATTCTTCTTCAATTAGGGTGTATGGATATTGATTATGCCATAAGAAAATCTGAGCCACATATCACTGACACCAACAATCAGGCTGATCTTGCTCTATATGAAAAGTGGGAGCGATCTAATCGCTTAAGTATTATATTCATTAAGAGCAAGATTTCTACTGATGTCCGTGGCTCGATTGAGCATTATAACAATGTCAAAGAGCTATTAACGACTATAGAGAAACATTTTTAGACTTCTCAAATGTCATTAGCCAGCACCCTAATTGTGAAGTTCACATCACTGAAGCTCACGACAGTGAAAGGTGTGCGTGATCACATCAATAAGATGCAAGATCTGGCAGCTCGATTTAAGGCACTTGAGGTTGAAATGTCTGAATCTTTCATGGTGTAGTATATATTGAACACTCTTCCTCTTCAATATGGGCTATTTAAGATCTCTTATAACACACAAAAAGATAAATGGTATATTGATGAACTTTTGACCATGTGTGATCAAGAAGAAGGTAGGCCCATACCAGAAATGAGAGAGAGTGCGCTGACGGTTACTCAAGAAAAGAGGTCATTCCAAGCCAAGCAAAAGGGGAAGGCTAAAATGCAACCCCAAGCTGACATACAGAAAGAGTTCACGTGTTTCTTCTGTAAAAAGAAAGAAAACATGAAAAATGATTGTGTCAAGCATAAGAGGTGGCTTGAAAAGAAAGGTAAATCAATCTCAGTTGTTTGCTCTGAGTCAAATATGGCTGATGTTATTTATAACACATGGTGGATTGATTTTGGTTCTACAATCCATGTCTCAAATTCCTTATAGGGATTAAAAAATCTGAGGGAACCAATAGGAAATGAGCGACACATCTATTCAAAAAACAAGATTCAGACTCATGTGGAAGCTATTGAGACATGCGAATTAGTGCTTAGTAGTGGCTTTCTTTTAATTTTAGAAAAAAAACTTTTTATATTCCTAGTTTTTCAAGAAATTTAATTTTCATTTCAAGACTTGCACCCTTGGGGTGTAACCCTCTCATTCCGGTCTGGCTGGATGACCGGTCCGAGTGGGCTACACGGGGAAAACCGAAGCGAAACCCAAAGGATTCCCCCTCGGTTAGCAACCCTATTTTTTTTATCTTGCCTAGATGAATGTTAAGTCCTATGTGATTCACGTCAGCGGAAAACGTTCAAAGGAAAAACACATTCGAATCACAACCACGCATAAACAGTCAATTTTAAGCTTATAAGGCAGACAGTATCGATACCCTAATCAGGGGTATCGATACCCTCCTTCTAGGTCAACCCAGGAAGTCAACACGAGAAGACCGTATCGATACCCTTACCAGGGGTATCGATACCCTCTTCCTCGGTCAACCTTCCTTGGTCAACAGATTTGACCCGTATCGATACTCGGGACCCCGTATCGATACGCTCCAATCTAACTCCCAAACCCAGATTACAGAAACTTTGGACGGTATCGATACCCTAAGGGTATCGATACCCTAGGCAAAATCTGAGGCATTTGGGCAATAGAGTATCGATACCCTAACCAGGGGTATCGATACCCCCTGCACTGCAATTCCTCAAATTCGACTAAAACCACCCCAAACCGACTTTAAATGCATTCCTCGACTCACCTAAGCGTATACCAACATGCAAGCACACATATTTAAGCCATAGGTAACAATCAAACATGGATTCAAGCTTTCATACATAGCATTTGATTCAAGGAGCAAAATAGGCAATATTAAGCATACATAAAGACTCAAAAGGATCATAAGGCCACAAGTCATTCAAAAGAGGTTAGCACCCAGCATAAGACAACCTAAAGCATCCTAGAGCATATCATCATACACACCAACATTCATCAAAGTATTGCATGCTCACAAACCATAATCAAACTCAACAACATCATCATTCAAATGAGTCATACATGCTCATACAAAGACCCTTGCCACATTGCTAGCTATTACAAAATCGATAACCATACTTGAGCTACAAACTTGGATGCCCTTCTTGCCTTGCCTCGAGCTAACACCACGCTAATGATCTGCATTGTTGAACATCGAGAGCGTAAGCTATAAGCTTAGTGAGGGTGCTCTAAAACGAAAAACAACAACAATGCAGGGTTCAAGCATGTAATCCTAGTCTCACACGTATCAAGCATTTCAAATAAACAAGTAGACTTAGCTAGTCTTTCAAGTGGCATATATGGTCTCTCAATCCTAGCAAGATTTCACATCATTATCAATTATCATATACAATACCATATAACAAAACCACATATCACCATCATATATCACATTACATAAACAAGATAAATTGGCCACTTTAATTACCCCGATTGTGCGGATTAAAACCTTGACAACACTTTACCTCGGTGGGATTCCACTCATCACCGGACCTTGCATGTGCGGGATTCCACTCATCGCCACATGCCCTACGGATGGGATTCCACTCATCATCCCGTAGAAATATAATAAGCTTCCGGTGGAATGCTACATCACCGTACTCCTCCTTGATGACTTAACGCCATCAAGGCCACGTACGTTTTGACTCAATTTGTGTGCACACTATCCTAATGATCGATCATTTACAACCGGTAATTTTTAGTGCCAATTATTATAACCACAACATGTATCACCAACCACATATCATCAACACATTCATGCTCAACACATATATCCACAACATGATATACATATACATGCACCATCTAATCGCAAGCATTTGAGCATAGTCATCAAGCACATAGCATTCAAGGAAAACTAGACTAAGTTAACTACTTGGATTAAAAGGAAGTGGCCTACCAAGCACACTTGCACACACACACACTACTCATGCTCGAACCAACTTTAAAACAAGTTTAGACCACTCACCGTCCTTCCTTAGCAAATCGGACAATCCTCCTACGCACCCGGATTCGGTCCCAAAGCCTCTTCCGCGTTTCCTCTTGCTTCTAGTCAAACAAAAACACGTATATTACTTCCCAATTCAATGCTAATTCAACCTTCAACCCACATTGCAACCACAACCCAAATTCTTCCATTTCTCAAATCACACAATCTCCTAAAAACCCAATTTTCGTGCTCCCCTAAGAACTTGCTGAAAAATCAATTTCCAAACATCCAAATGGCTTCCAAAACATCCCAAATCACCCTCCTAACATAACTAGACCATCAGCCCTTCAATTCCCACACAAATCCTCTCAAAAACCCAATTTTTCAAACCCTAAAATTGGCCCTAAAGACCCCCTACGAAAATTCATCCAAAATTGACCAAATTCATATATGTTGTATACTTTAGCATGATTAACAAAAACCCCAACACAATTTCTTAAGACCAAATGAAAAACCCCATTAAAACCCAATTTTCATCATAAACCCTAATTTTTCAAAACCCACATTTTTGAAATTTAAGACAATAAGCAAGTAGAGGATGGAGAGGAGGTTAAGAAAATACAATTACCTCTTAAAATGGTGTGGAAATCGGGTGTTAAAATTGATGGAATAGTAATTCCAAGCTTGGGAGGTTTTAGAAATGGTGGGGGTTTTCAAAATGGGAAAAGGAGGAAGAATGGGGGAGGAAGATATCTTTACCATAAAGTGGTCTTCCTTTATTTAAAACTTGGGTAAATAGCCCAATAGGTCCTTCCCAACTTAATAAAACTCATTTAGACCATTATTTGAAATTGAATTGTTTTAATTTAGTTTTATTTAACTCGAGCTAACACCCGACTAACTCCTAGGCCCAGAATACGGGTGTTACATGGGGTATTGTTTTAATTTTTCAAACGTTGGATTCAGTTTATTTTATAAATTTGAAATTGATGGAAATGATATTAAGTGATGGTCTTTACTCTATTGATTTACAAAATAATTTCTCTCATAATGTTATGCACATTCAAACCGGTACTAAGCGTTGTGTTATAAATGAAGATTCATCTACTTTATGGCACTGGAGATTAGGACACATCTCCAGTGAAAGGATTAAAAGATTAGTAAATGATGGGATACTCAATACCTTAGATTTTACCGACTTTGATACTTATGTATACTGCATTAAGGGAAAGTAGACTAACAAGTCAAAGAAAGGTGCCAAGAGGAGTTCGACCATATTGGAAATCATCTATTCTAATATCTATTGCCTAGATATGGATGTGCAGTGTCAAAAATACTTCATCACTTCTATAGATGATTACTCACGGTTCATGTATCTCTACATACTTCATCATAAAAGTGAAGCATTAGAAGCCATTAAGGTTTTCAAGGCTAAAGTAGAGAAACAATGTGGTAAGCAAATAAATATTGTGAGAATCGATAGAGGTGGTAAGTATTATGGTAGATACACTGAAGATGGACAAAAACCTTGTCCATTTGTGAAGTTTCTTCAAGACAATAGTATAGTTTCCCAATACACCATGCCAGGCTCGCCTGATCAAAACGGTGTTGCGGAAAGAAGAAACCGAACTTTAATGGATATGGTGCGAAGTATGCTTAGTAGCTCTAAGCTGCCTAAGTCTTTATGGGTTGAAGCTCTCAAGACAACTATGTATATATTAAACCGAGTCCCAACAAGGCTGTCCCAAATAAACCTTTTGAGTTATTCAAAGATTGAAAGCCGAGTTTGCGACATATACGCGTATGAGGATGCCCGTTTGAAGTGAGAATTTATAACCCACAAGAGAAGAAACTGGACCCAAGGACCATTAGTGGGTATTTCACTGGATATGTTGAAAAGTTTAAAGGTTACAGACTATTTTCCATCTAACAACACTAGAATTGTGGAATCAAAAAATGCAAAAATTCTTGAGAATGACTCAATTAGTGGGTGTGATTTGTCTCGAGATTCAATACTCGTAGATCAACCATCCACTTCAAGTGAGAGATTGGTTATCATATATAACACCCCTCAAGCTCAATCGGGTGTTGAACAACCAATCAATGAAGTTCCACAACATGTTGAAAACACTCTAGTAGATCAAGTTGTTCAAGAAAATCCAGAAGTTATTGAACAACCAGTTGAACAGCACGATCCACAAGAAAATGTTGGTTCAACATTAAGGAGATCTGCTAGAGAAAGAAAATCAGAAATTTCTAGTGATTATTTTGTGTATTTACAAGAATCTGACTATAATATTGGAGCTGAAAATGATCCTGAGTCATTTTCACAAGCCATGAGCTACAATGAATCAATATTATGGTATGATGCTATGAAGGTTGAGATGAATTCTATGAAAAGTAAAGAAGTTTGCGATCTTGTACCGTTTCCTGATGGTGTGAAAGCCATTGGATGTAAATGGGTCTTCAAAACAAAAAGAGACTCAAAAGGCAACATAGAAAGATAAGCAAGACTTGTTGCTAAAGGATTCACTCAGTGAGAAGGAATCGATTATATTGAGACTTTTAGTTCAGTATCTAAGAAAGATTCCTTACGCATTGTGTTAGCATTAGTAGCTCAATTTGACCTTGAGTTACAACAAATGGATTTGAAAACTGCCTTTCTTAATGGTGACTTAGAGGAAAAGGTATACATGAAACAACCTGAAGGATTTTCCTCTAGTGATGGTGAAAATTTGCTTTGTAAGTTAAAGAAATCTATATATGGATTGAAACAAGCCTCTCGTCAGTGGTATTTGAAATTCCATTAGGTTATCTCTTCATTTGATTTTGTTAAGAATATCATGGATCAATGTATATACCAAAAGGTTAGTGGGAGTAAATTTTTTTTACTAGTTCTATATGTGGATGACATTTTACTTGCAACAAATGACATTGGTATGCTACATGAGGTGAAACAATTTCTTTCTAAGAATTTTGATATGAAAGATATGGGTGATGCATCTTATGTCATTGGTATTAATATTCATCGTGATAGACATAAAGGTGTCTTAGGTCTATCCCAAGAAACCTATATCAACAAAGTTTTAGAAAGATTTCAGATGAAAGATTGTTCACCTAGTGATGCTCTTATCGTGAAGGGTGATAAATTCAATATGAATCAATGCCCGAATTTGAGAGGGAGCAGATGAAAAACATTATGTATGCTTCTGCTGTTGAAAGCCTGATGTATGCTCAAGTTTGTACAAGACCTGACATTGCATTTTCCGTTGGGATGTTGGGAAGATATCAAAGTAATCCGAGTATGGACCACTGCAAAGCTGCAAAGAAGGTTTTGAGATATCTCAAAGGGACAAAGGAATACATGCTTACGTACAAACGATCTGACCATTTGGAGGTGATTGGCTACTCCGACTAAGACTTTGTTGGTTGTGTTGATTCACGTAAATCAATATCAGGTTACATATTTATGTTTTCCAGTAGAGCTATATCTTGGAGGAGCGTCAAGAAGACATTAACTGCCACTTCCACTATGGAGGCTGAGTTCATTTCATGTTTTGAGGCTACCTCACACGGAGTATGGTTAAAGAGTTTCATTTCTCGGCTTAGAGTTGTGGATTCTATTTCTAGGCCATTAAAGATATATTGTGACAATTTAACTGTTGTCTTTATGACTAAGAACAACAAAAGTGGAAGTCGAAGTAAACACATCGGCTTTAAGTATCTAGCCATAATGGAACATGTTAAGGAAAAGAAAGTGGTCATTAAGCACATTAACACTGAGCAAATGTTAGTTGATCCTTTGACTAAGGGCATGCCACCATATAAATATAAGGATCATGTTTTCTCTATGGGACTTGCTCCCACTTTGTAAATTTTTGTTGTAAGAATGATTCTGTTGAAACTCTAATAAAGTTTGATATTTCTCATATATGTTGTGTACACATTAAGTTAATTGTTTCAAGAAATATCACTAAAGTTTGGACCTAGAATAAACATTGGGTTTATTCATTAAGTATTTAGGCTAATGTGTTGAGACTTGATGTATTGTAAAACATAGAAGATACTACTCAAATCTAAGGGGAAATGTCGCCATGATTCATGCATTATGTTTTGACTTAAAGTATCCATGGGAAATACGAACCAAGTGGGAGAATATATAACAATTTTGTGGTTCGTGGGTCATTCCCACTTTTCATTTTACTCTCTCAATCTCACTCACGTTGAGATTAAAGTGGTTCATGGATTGGTTTTACCGCTCCAAATATGGGAGTTAAGAGGCATTAACGGGTAATTAGTGTTGGTTTTGATGCGGGTACCATCACTATAAATACCCCATTAGCCTAACGTCCCTAAGCACCAAATACAAGAATCACATATTCCATCTAAGTGAGTTTTGAGTGCTTAGAAGATCATTAGCGATTTTAGTTTTGTGTAGTCTAATCCGCTATATTCGAATGTGGTTCGAGGCGTTGCTATGGTGGTTTCAAGTGTTCAATGGTGGTTTGACGTGCTCGACGGCGGTGCAACCACGTCTCAATTTGTCATATGGTTTTTGACAATGGCTGGAGATTTTTATTTTCGATCTTTCCATTGCATTTTTTCTTGATTTATGCTTACATCGTTAATAAAAATAATTAATTTATAACCTGACTCCCTAAAATTTCTAAGATCTATTAACCAAACCCTTAAACACCCGACACCACCACAATCCTTCGTTCCCTCACCACCACCTCTCCGATCACATTCTTTGGTCAGAATTCCCTCTTCATTCTATTTAGATTTCAGCTTTACTCTAACTCCATCTCTTTTCTACAAACTCAAAACTTTGTATTCTTAAATCTCGTTATTCATCAATATTACTTTCAATGGATGCAAAATCCATTCGTTTGGATTTTTTCAATTTATAAAATGATTTTATTTCCTCAAAAATCCATTATTTTCTATGTTTCAGTCTCTATCATTCTAGTTTCACACATTCTCTTACTCTCTCTAAACTCCTTCTAGAGGATTCTTCATTATGAATATAATATCCTCTATTATTGAGGTATTTCATCCTAAAAAATAAATTTCATCACTCTTGAAAGTCATGGCTTGAAGGTTTTATAGATTATCTATGAGGTCTTAACATCATGTCCATGATGTCTTAATAGTTAATATCATAGTATGAATGTTTCTTTGGGGAGTTAAAGGACCCCTAATCATATGGTTGAGATCCCATCGACATGTTATTTTATTTTAGAAGGCATAGTGCCTATTAGATATTGACATAAATTCAAGTTCATGATAAAGTTGAATTTTATTATAATTCTAGTGGCGGAGGAATACTTGATAATTAGGTTTATTTATTTAATATCTAAAGGGTTCTTGTTATACTCTTGATAAGCTTTATAGTATATGCCTCTTTCGGAAGCGCATCTCTGAATTTAAGGTCTACCCTGAAATTTGAAAGCCTTTGGCATTCATAAGTCTCTGCCAAAGCTTCTCTAAAGCACTTATTCTACACACCACTCTTCAACAAGTGAGGCACCATGGACTTCGGAGCTCACATTCTCCCGATCGCTCTCCATACTTGGTTATCAGGCCTTGCCGTGACAATTATCAAGTCTACTTAACCCAAAAGCTAAGCCTATTATTCGACAGTCAAGCCTACTTTGTCAGTCCATCAATAGCCACCATGACGCTAAGCCTCACGTCATCCCATCAACAACAGTACTTGGGGTTATAAATACCTAGGAGATCGAGAATGAAGGGGGAAGAGAGAGAACGAGATAAAAAGAACAAATGGTTAATCCCCCTCTCCCACTTTACTATATTCTTCATTCCTCCTTATTTTGACCACCATCAACAATTACCATACCAACTGCAGCTCTCTGCCCAAATCCACCATGGTGAATCGTCTGAAACCGCCACCAACCACCTTGGTCCTCTTCTCCACCTTCCTTGTTCGGTGTCTACCACTTTAGGCATCTATATTTATATTAAGCACGAATTCTTATGGGCTAAAGTTTCTTGATGGCCAAATATTTAGCTCTATAAATATAAAGTTGGTCTTAACCTTTAGAATTACGAGAGAGAATTATTCTAGAGAGATGTAATCACTTTTAGGATCTCTACAATTATTGTTCTTTCGTTGCAGAGATGGGTATTGTAGGGACACTGGGAAAAGTGTTTGGGGTACTTTGGATATCATGTATTTGTACAATTCATGTTCTCTACGTTGATAGTGGATTATTCGTTTCTCTCATCAATGGGGGTAGTTAAGGCTGAACCATGTTAAATCTCGTCTCTCACTTGTCTTGTTTCTTTGTTGATCTTGCTTTGTTATTTTTTCGCATATAAATTCCTAACAAGTGGTATTAGAGTTATGGTTAGCGTTGCACAGTTTGAAGGAAATTATTGTTTCGGTTTTGTTAGTGATATTGGAGACATGCAAGAGAAGTTTTGATGTGATTAGTTTTCAGTTGTAGTGGGGGTAATTCTCAATCGTTCCAATGGTGCTTCAACAGATATTATTTAAGAATTGAAGTTGTTGAAGATTTGAAGACCAATGCTCAGATGGACTTCGTGTCAAGGGAGAGATTTGTTAGATATTGACATAAATTCAAATTGGTAATAAAGTTTCTACATTAGGTTTTAGGATATATATATTATTGACTACATGGGATATCATGTATTTGCATTCTTCGAGTTCTCTATGTTGATAGTGGCCTATTCGTTTCTCACATCCGTGAAGGTAGGCAAAGTCAAACCATATTAAATCTGGTCTCTTGCGTGTTTTGTTTTTTGTTGATCTGGTTTTTTTCGCATATGAATTCCTAACAAGTGTTGAAGCATTGGCGCCAAGTCTTCAATTTTTTTTCATAAGCCAAACATCTCTACAATATTCATCTTCGTAACATAGATGTAATAGTTGCAAAGATATATATTGTTTGTTACATTGG
The DNA here is from genome assembly GCA_958450335.1 of Hibiscus tridactylites. NCBI lineage: Eukaryota > Viridiplantae > Streptophyta > Magnoliopsida > Malvales > Malvaceae > Hibiscus > Hibiscus tridactylites. The sequence goes on from OY288286.1 coordinate 11,091,896, forward strand.
GTTTTGGATATATATAGTGTGTTATACTGAGAATATACCAATGACGAACGATAAAGACAAACAAAGAAGATGGTGTTCACAAAAAAATAAGTAAGAAAATAAAGAACATCAAGATTTATGTGAAAAAACAAAAAGAGAAAAACCACAAACAATGGATAAGAAATTTAACTATAAAAAAAAAGATTACAAGTAGTTTGTGTCTTAACGCTCTGTAGAATATTCTACTTGTAACACCCTAAAATTCGGTCTAGTCAGAAATATGTTTCGGTGATCGGAAATTTCACATTGATAAGGTCTAAATATAGTATCGACTAGTTAATCATTGATATTGGACCATTCATTGATTTGGCGAGGCGTAGGAATTCGAGTATCCACTATCTTGATTCAATCCAAGGATTAATAAGAAATTTGATATGTTAAACATTGTATATTGAGACATTGCATTGACATTGATGAGCATGAGATTGTGTAAAAACTTCATACATTGTTATTCATATTGTTGTGACTACCTCACTAGGCAATGTATTCCTAACGTGTCTCATCTCATGCATTTCAGGTTGAAGAATTAACCCCTTTTGAAGATCGGACAAATCGTAGCAAGACAAGTCAGTACAAGCCAAGTAATGTAAATTGACCTTAAGAACTCCTAGTAAGGTGGCAAAGTAGTTGAACTAGTCTTATATGCTTGTTTTGCTATGCCTAATATGTGTAAGAGATGAAAAGTGGTTAAAGGCTTAAATATGACTTTTGGTTTAGCTATAATTTGGTAAAAATGACATATTTGGCTCATAAAGGTCAAAACCTAATAAACATATTTATTTGTTGATGAAATTTGGCATGCTATTAGTTTATAACATTTAAAAGTTGTGTGTAAAGTTTCGTTGCATTTGAACACCATTTGGCAGGTCAATTCGATTAAAAACCATCAAAAATATGTCATTACAAGTCAGGCCATATCGATACGGGTGATGGCGTATCGAAACGGTTAGGCATAATTGGACTCTAAGAATAGAGCCTTTCGATATGGTCAGAGGCAATATCGGAACATTTTGCTACTGGAATTCACTGTTTCGATACGGGTCATTAGTGTACCGAAACTGGTCAAAGTCAAAGGGAGTCAACTCGTACCGATATAGGGCTTGCTGTATCGAAACGGTTTAAAGGACAAGTCAACTTATGTTTACCAATGTTCACGTATTTCGAAACAGCCTTAAGGTGTTTCGATACAAGGTTAGTTATGTTAGTTAAAAGGGCTTAAATAGAAGGTTGCAATGTTCACAATTTGGTCAATGAACTTTGAATGATTAAATTGAATGGGTAAATGAACTCCAAATTGTATGAAACTTTGCATGCCTATTAATAATGTATTTAATTTCATTGTAGTTTAACCAATTTCATCGAAGGACCTCTTATTTATCGAAATTACAGCTTGGTCTCTAAAATTTGTAATACTTTAGAATTAGTCTTAAATGATTAATTATTGCTTCATAAGGTTTAACTGGACTAAGATGCATTATGGTAATCCGTTATTGTATATTATTGTTTTAAATCTTGAGTATAAAAATGAAATTTTATTGTATTGTTCACTGTATTGTTCATCGATATCATCTTCCAGCCCGGTTCTCGACCAGACCAAGAAGGGGGTGTTACATTTGTGGTATCAAAGCTAGAGTTTAGTCTATTCTAAGACTAAACCGATGCTTGTTGCATTGTTATTTTGTTACATTGCCACCTAGAAGTTATATATTACGTATATTGTGACTTGTCGACTAATCTGATCTTTCATATAGTTATGTCTGAAACTAATGAAGCTCACATTGACGAGCTTGCTACCAGATCCTCGACATATGGAGAGGATATTAGAGGAGGGAAACCTCTGAATCCACTGATGGGAGACTACCATTTTGACGGTCTCTGAAGACACTGTGACTTGGGAGTTCTTCCTTAAAGAATTCCGCAAGAAATATATCAGTGAGTTTTACCTAGCTGAGAGACGAAGTATCTTCCTCCACCTCAAACAAGGCGGGCGGCCGATCGAGCAGTATATCCATGATTTCTGCAAGTACTGCAGATACAGTGCTGAGTATATAAAGAAGGATGAAGATAAATGATGGATGTTCATTGCAGGGCTCAATGATGAATTACGCCCTATGTTTACTGCACTGAGCATCATTGATTTTCAAGACTTGGTGAACCGAGTTAAGGCCACTGAAGCGGCACAGAGGGCTCAGTGTGCCGGTGGGTCAGGAAAATCTGAAAAGAGGTTTAGGGTTGATTCTCGACCTCCGAGATAGAACAAGAAAGGGAGATATCAAGGCCACAAGCAGAATGTCTATCCACAGCCTTTCCGTTCTGGGAATACTGAGAGGCCTCAGTCTGTGACGTACTCCTTTGCTAAGGCAGCGCCTGTTGATAGCACTGAAGGTTCAAATCGTGGCAACCAACTTCCAATTTGCAGTTATTGTCAGAATAGGCAACCAGCGGGTCAATGTCGTAAGCATAATAGAGCTTGTTACTACTGTGGGGAGCAGGGTCACTTTATCCGTGACTGCCCTTCAAATGAAACCAAATCTACTGCTACACCAACTACTACTGCCTCTCCTGCTCAGTCCATTCGAGGTAAAGGATCAAAGTAGGGATCATTGGGAACTTATGGATGATTGAGTGGTTCGGGGAAACCATTTATTAAGAAAGATTCTAAAGCCCCTACCCAAATGTATCACGTGAGGAGCAAAGAAGAGGAGGATGGACCTGACGTCATTGCATGTACCATTGAGCTATATTCATATCATTTGTATGCATTGATTGACCCTGGTTCTACTCACTCTTTTATAAGCACCATTGTAGTTAAGAAATATAGTATGTCTTCTAAACCAATAGCATCGAGAATCTCTGTAACCAATCCCTTAGGAGATTGTGTCACCATGAGGGTAGTGTGCAAGAATTGCCCCTTATTGATTCAAGGGATTCCTTTCCCGACCAATTTGATGGCCTTACCGATCCATGAGTTCGATGTTATCTTAGGATTAGATTGGCTTAGTGAGCACCAAGCCTAGGTAGAATGATGTAAAAGGAAGTTGTACCTTCGAGGTCTCGGCAAAGAGAGTGTTGTTTTGATGAACGCGAGAAATCCTTCATTGTGTGCATTGACATTAGAAGCTAAAGATGAATAACAATTGCAAGACATTGACACCGTATGCAAATTCCCTAATGTCTTCCCTGATGAACTTCCAGGTTTGCCCCCAACCCGTGAAGTGGAGTTTGGCATTGAGGTGCAATCTGGGACTGCTCCAGTTTCCATCGCACCATATCGTATGACAGGTATTGAATTGAAGGAGTTGAAAGCCTAAATTCAAGAATTATTGAGCAAAGGTTTCATTCAACCAATCTCTTCGCCTTGGGGAGCACCAGTTCTCTTTGTAAAGAAGAAAGATGGTTCTATGCGATTGTGTATTGACCATCGATAGTTGAATAAAGTAACCATCAAGAACAAATATACATTGCCTAGAATAGATGAATTGTTCGATCAACTAAAGGATACATCTATGTTTTCCAAGATCGATTTAAGGTCGGGATATTATCAAATGAGAGTTAAGGAGTGTGATGTACTGAAGACCGCTTTCTGTACAAGATATGGACACTACGAATTCTTGGTGATGCCCTTTGGGTTAACCAATGCACCGACAGCCTTTATGGATTTGATGAATCAAGTATTTAGAACCTATATTGATAAATTTGTAGTGGTGTTTATAGATGACATATTGATTTACTCTAATAATGAAGCAGAACACCGAGATCATCTTCGTATCGTGCTACAGACCTTAAGAGAGAAGAAGTTGTACGCGAAGTTCTCTAAGTGTGAGTTTTGGCTCACCGAAGTTGCCTTTCTAGGACATATTGTGTCAGATTCGGGTATTCTAGTGGACCCGAAGAAAATTCAAGCTATTGTAGATTGGCATCCACCGAAGAATATTGGTGAGGTCAGAAGCTTCATTGGGCTTGCCGGCTATTATAGGAGATTCGTGAAAAGGTTCTTTTGATAGCCACTTCTTTGACTAAGTTATTGCGAAAAGAAGCTCCTTTTGTTTGGACCGTAGATCAACAACGGAGTTTCGATCAATTGAAATAAATCTTGATTCATGCACCAGTTTTAATCCAACCCGAGTCTGGAAAGGACTACACAATTTATAGCGATGCATCACACCTCAGGTTAGGATGTGTATTGATGCAAGAAGGCAAAGTCATCGCTTATGCTTCAAGACAACTTAAGCCGCACGAAATGAATTATCCTACCCATGATCTAGAATTGGCTGCAGTTTTCTTTGCACTGAAAATCCGGAGACAATACCTCTACGGAGAAAAATGTTATCTCTTCACCAATCATAAAAGTCTTAAGTACCTATTGACCCAAAAGAAGTTGAATCTTCGACAACGGAGGTGGATGGAACTCCTTAAAGATTACGATCTTGTCATTGATTATCATCTGGGCAAGGCCAACGTTGTAGCTGATGCACTTAGCCGCAAACCATTGCCTGGTAAGTTTTGACAGTGAATATGGAGTTATATGTATTGTGTGGTACATTAACTCATTGTAATATCGCTATATTGTAGCCCCTCGAGAAACTAACGCTCACTTCCGACATCGGAAGCATCATTGTCTTGTAGTTGAACTTCAAGTTTGGTCTACCATCGTTTCCCGAATCAAGGATTTGCAAGAATAAGATCCTAAGCTTCAATCCATTGTTTCTAAGCTATCGAACAACTCCGACTTCAGAATTAATTCTAAAGGACTCTTGTGTTTTCATGACCGGGTTTGTGTACCTAATGATGAATCTCTTCGCATCGATATTCTCTCTGAAGCTCATTCAAGTTTTTTTTTCTGTTCACCCCGGGTCCGTAAAGATGTATAAGGACCTACGTGAACTCTATTGGTGGCCAGGCATGAAGCATGCCATAGTTGATTACATTTCCAAATGTCTCACGTGCCAACGTGGTAAGGCAGAACATTGTGCTCCTACCGAATTATTGCAGCCTATCGATCCACCGAAATGGAAGTGGGAAAAGATCACTATTGATTTTGTTAGTGTCTACCGCTAACTCTCGCGAAGCATGATGCCATATGGGTCATTGTAGATCGTTTCACAAAGTCAGCTCATTTCATACCGGTCAGAATGGACTACGATCTTCCTAAATTAGTTGACTTGTACATTAAGGAAGTGATCCGACTCCACGGGGTACCTAAGTCTATTATCTCAGACCGAGATCCCCGATTTGCATCTCAGTTTTGGAGAACCTTACAATGAGCTCTGGGCACCAGAGTTAATCTTAGCAAAGCCTTTCACCCTCAATATGACGGCCAGTCAGAAAAGGTAATCCAGGTAATTATCGAAAACTTGTTCATTGAAACCTTAGAATCTGTATTTTTATTGAACCTTCCTATGTAGATCTTGGAAGATATGTTTCGAGCATGCATCATTGACTTTGGTGGAACTTTGGATAAATCTCTACCCCTTGTTGAATTCGCCTACAATAATAGTTACCAAACATCAATCCAAATGGCCCCATATGAAGCATTGTATGGTAGACGGTGTCGAACTCCATTGTGTTGGTCGGAGCTTGGTGAGGGCAAGATATTGGGTCCTGACGTACTCCAGGAAACTGAAGAACAGGTTGCCATTATTCATGATCGTTTAAAGGTTGCTTTTGATCGACAATAGGCTTATGCTGATCTTAAGAGAAGATACATTGAGTATGAAGTTGGTGAGAAAGCCTTCCTCAGAGTATCACCGTGGAAAAGGGCTCTAAGGTTTGGTAAGAAGGGAAAATTGAGTCCCCGATTCATTGGAACCTTTGAAGTCATTGAAAGAGTTGGCTTCGTGGCATGTTGATTATTGTTGCCCTCTAAGCCTTCCTCAGAGTATCGATTCTCCAGAAGTATCGTTCCAATCCTACGGATATTATGGAACCTAAATCTGTGGAAATTCAACCGAATTTGTCCTACGAGGAAGAACCGGTTCAGATTCTTGTAAGAGAAGTCAAGAGGCTTCGCAACAAAATGGTATTGTTAGTTAAAGTGCTCTGGAGGAGCCACACCGTTGGGGAAGCCACTTGGGAACCTGAAGAGACCATGAAACAACAATATCCACATCTCTTCGGTTTAGGTAAAAATTCGAGGATAAATTTTTCTTAAGGGGGAGAGAGTTGTAACACCCCAAAATCTGGTCTAGTTAGAATTAGGTTCTAGTGATCGGAAATTTCACATCGATAAGGTCTAAATATAGTATCGACTAGTTAATCATTGATATTGAACCATTCATTGATTTGGCGAGGCGTAGGAATTCATGTATCCACTATTTTGATTCAATCCAAGGTTTAATAAAAAAATTGATATGTTAAACATTGTATATTAAGACATTGCATTGACATTGATGAGCATGAGATTGTGTAAAAACTTCATACATTGTTATTCATATTGTTATGACTACCTCACTAGGCAATGTATGTCTAACGTGTCTCATCTCATGCGTTTTAGATTGAAGAATCAACCTCTTTTGAAGACCGGACAAGTCATAACAAGACAAGTCACTACAAGCCAAGTAAGGTGGCAAAGTAGTTGAACTAGTCATATATGCCTGTTTTGTTATGCCTAATATGTGTAAGAGATGAAAAGTAGTTAAGGGCCTAAATATGACTTTTGGTTTAGCTATAATTTGGTAAAAATGACATATTTGGCTCATAAAGGTCAAAACCTAATAAACATATTTATTTGATGATGAGATTTGACATGCCAGTAGTTTATGACATTTAAAAGTTATGTGTAAAGTTTCGTTGCATTTGAACACCATTTGGCAGGTCAATTCGATTAAAAACCATCAAAAATCCGTCATTACAAGTCAGGCCATATCGATACGGGTGATGGCGTATAGAAACGATTAGGCATAATTGGACTCAAAGAACATAGCATTTCGATACGGTCAGAGGCATTATCGGAACATTTTGCTACTAGAATTCACTGTTTCGATACGGGTCATTAGTGTACCGAAACGGGTCAAAGTCAAAGGGAGTCAACCTGTACCGATACAGGGCTCGCTGTATCGAAACGGTTTAAAAGACAAGTCAAATTATGTTAACCATCGTTCACATGTTTCGAAACGGCCTTAAGATGTTTCGATACAAGGTTAGTTATGTTAGTTAAAAGGGTTGAAACAGAAGGTTGCAATGTTCACAGTTTGGTCACTAAACTTTGAATGATTAAATTGAATAGGTAAATGAACTCCAAATTGTATGAAACTTTGCAGGCCTGATAATAATGTATTGAATTTCATTGTAGTATAATCAATTTCAAAGAAAGACCTCTGATTTATCAAATTTACAGCTTGGTCTCTAAAATTTGTAATAGTTTAGAATTAGTCATAAATGATTAATTATTGTTTCATAAGGATTAACTGGACTAAGATGCATTATGGTAATCCGTTATTGTATATTACTATTTTAAATGTTGAGTATAAAAATGAAATTTTTGTATTATTCATTGTATTGTTCATCGATATCACCTTTCGACCCGGTTCTCGACCAGACCAAGAAAGATGTGTTACACTACTTGTATCTAATTTTGTGTCTAAAACCCTAATCCCTAGTATGTATTTATAGTGACTAGTTGTTTTCTTACAATATAAACTTACATAGAAAGTAATTATACTCAACATAGGTTTCCTAATTTTAATTAATGTAAGTAAACAAGATCTAATGAAAGTAAGTTTTTTACTTTAAAACAAATCCTAAAAGAATTGGGCTCACAAATCTTTATCTCTTCCATGAAACCCTTTCAAGGGGCGTTCATCAATAATGAGACTTGACCAAGTTCAAGTTTTGCTCAAACTTGACTATAGGATGTGTAATAATCGTCATTCTTACAGAGGACCATAATAAATTTTTGAAGTTAATGTCTAGAATCGCATTATAGCCTTTTGTCACTAGTTTTGTTATGTCTTTAGGTTCTGACTCTCAGAGTCTTTTCTTTCTTCTGAAATACCGATATACCATGAACATACCTTTTACAATTAGAAAGTCTTAATAGGTTACGTGTAATGTTTTGGTGCATTGATTCTATATGCTCATGTACAACAAACACTTGTTTGCTTGCATCTTCACAAAAGATTGTCTTAATATAAGTTGATGACTTTCGTCTTGCCTCTATATCCTCTAACACAGAAGAGGTAACAACAACATCACCTACAACAGTAGAACCTACAAATCATAGAGTTTTTCAATCTTCTTCTAACATTTCATCATGACAGAGGAACCTCTGCTAACCTTTAGAACTCCACCTTCAACGGAGTACATATACCCCTTTGAGTCAAGGGTACTTACAGAAATAAGATTCTTCTTCAGATTTGGTATGTGTCGTATGTCACTGAGGGTGTAGCCCCCTAAACACGGCTTATAAAAAATGTTGAATTTAGGAAGTCATGGTTGAAAAATTTCCCATCAAGTAATAGATTTTAGGTTTAAATAATTTATAAAAATAATAATAATTAAATAACAATAATTACCTTAAAATACCACAATTGCTTATGAAACTGAAACGTTATAACATATTCTGATTATTTAATAAAATCATATAAAATAAAACTCACAATGCATATTGAACATAGTCTCAAAATACAAAGTCTCAAAGCAAGAATTACATAAATGTCCCAAATAATTAATTAATAATCTGAGAGTCTAATTAAAATAGTTCAAACTGGTAATAAAATATCCAAGTTAAATGCGAGATGCTCCAAGTACCGAGTCGCCTAACATTCTAAGTATATCTGAAAGAGAAACTAAGAGAGAGTAAGCTAAAGAGCTTAGTATGTCTATAAAGTGCAAGCAACCAAAAAACATAACAATGTTATTGTTTTTTCTGATAAATACTTTTGAAAATACATTAAATCCAAATCGTAATGATATGATGTCTAGTGCACATGCCCAACACAATACCCAATTTAGTTGCATCATCTAAAGAGTAAGGTTCCCATAATCACTCTCTACGTCGTCACCATCTGAAGTGGATCAACCTGAAGGGTGAAACCACTAAACTTCTATGTATAATTCCCAACACATGTACATACAATGATATGATGCTGATTTTAAAAATCTAAATCTTAATGCAAACTCGAAGTATTAAAATTCAAGTTACTCAATTCTAAAACTTTGGTCTTTCACAATTCAGTAAATTTGATATTTCACAATTTGATAAATCTGATTTTTAGTTAAAATACAGTTTGATACGCTATGCATGATATCTGAAAACTTTCTCAAATCGCAACATAGAACAATTCGCGTGAGATATAAAAATCTCATTTCACACAAGTATGTAGCATAGTATGAAACACAAAAAAAAATTATTTATGGGTAATCCTAACCAGTGGTCCCTTTCGTTTAGGGTGTGTTCTATTTTGGTCACCAAAATTCAAAAAAGATTATTCTGGTCACTTATGTTTAGAATCGTTTCTATTTTGGTCCTTTGGTTGTTAGTCTCCGTTACTTAAAAAATTTAGTTTCTAATTTAATCCCCAAACTTTCAAAATTTTATTTTTCATCATCTTCCCCAAAAATTATAAAATTAAAATCCCAGAAAATTAATTCAAAACTCTAACCTCTGTCTCCACTCCCCTATAAATTAACTGCACACAAAGAACACAGAAAATCACACAACCGAAAATTACAACTAAAAATTTTAACAAAATTATTAATGTTAATTACTACCCTGTTGAAATTGCCAAAAGATCAAATTTGTGTCATAGACCTATTGGTATTGGAGTTCAGGGGCTTTCAGACACATTCATCCTACTTGGTTGGTGATTTTGATAATTCTTTAAAGTGCATTAAAATAATTTGGATCAATTTGATTGCAAATAACAATGCCTTAAATTCTTGTTTCTTGATCTGTTTTGCTCACTGTCGAGTTGTATGTTCAACTTTAAGGTATTCTTCAGCCAGACATGTGGGGTGTTACTCCTTCAGATCGGTGGGATTGGACTACTCTTAGGGACATGATAGCTAAGAATGTAGTGAGAAATTCACTTTTGTTGGCACCTATGCTGATTGCTTCCACTAGTCAGATTCTTGGAAATAATGAATGCTTTGAGCCATATACTTCCAATATATAGCCGTTGAGTTTTGAGGTATGCTCTTATTTCCCATTAATCATCACATGCATTGATTTGTTATTATTTGCTTAAAATATTGTGTATCTTTTACCTTTAGTGGGGAGTTTGTTGCGGTAAATAAGCATCTTTTTATCTACATGAATAGAATTTATAGTGAGATCTCGAAAAATAAATAATTTTCGAGTTTATTAATCCCTTCAGGATCCCTGGGAGCTTGCAATGGAAGCTAGTGCTTTTAATCTTGGGGGAATGGGTTGTAGTGCTGGGTTATAGTCATTGATTTAATTTTCTTGCGTTTTAGTTTTATAATTTTTGGGGAAGATGGTAAAAAATAAAGTTTTGAAAGTTTGGGGGTTAAATAAGAAATTAATTTTTTTAAGTAATAGAGACTAACGGCTAAGGGACCAAAATAGAAATGATTTTAAACGTAAGTGACTAGAATAATCTTTTTTGAATTCTGGTGACCAAAATAGAACACACCCTAAAAGAAAAGGACCACATGTGAAGATTACCCATTATTTATTTATAGAACCGGAAGAAACACACCTTAAGCGGTCAATAGCTCTATCGTTGAAAAGGATGCTTCTCATATTTAGACCTATCACTTGGTCTAACTGAATCAGAACCTACGAGGTAAAACTCTTTATTAGCATCTAACGCTATCATTAAGCCACCAACTAAAAACAATTACTAATCTGAAGGAATACTCATGTGTATTCCTCAAAGAATGTGCACAATTAGACTAAACAAGCGAAGATAACTCGTCGGCCTTAGAGACGTAATCACCTAAACATGAGAATAACTTGGATCAAATCAATATTCAATTCATTTGAAATTACTAAGTATAACAATTGTAAATAGCAAAATGAGACTTTCGAGATCAAATTTGACGAAATGGGTAGCGAATTCAGACTTAGGACGCCGACAAAGGTCAAAATGAAGGTTGTCCAAAAAAGTCAACTCTAGTCAAAGTTGAACCTGGTCAAATTTAAAGTCAAGCGGTCAAAGTCAACCTTGACGGTCAAGGTTAAATTGTCAACTATTCATGGTCAACGGTTAAAGAGTTTGATTTGGTCTATTATCGGGTCGGTTAATGGGTCAAATTTGGTTTCGGGTCAAATCTGATTCGGGTCGGTTCTGCCGATTTGATCCGATTCACTAGTCTAGTTTGGGTCATCGTTCAGAACCGGTTCGGTTCACAGGTTTGGTTGGGTTCACACTAATCAATTTGGGCTCTCAAGATAGATTACTCACACTTGGGCCACAGTTTGGGCTAACCCAAACCATATTCACCCACACATCAAGCCTAACATCTTGGTTTGATCACGGATAGCCCAACAAGGAATGATGTACGCTCCGATTAGGGATTTATACCCTATTTTGGTGACAGCGGCAAGGCCAACGACGATGGCCAATGCTGCAAATGACGATGACAGATCCTAGGTGTTCTCGGCGGCGAAACACAACCACGACAAGAACGCGAAGATTCAAAAGTCACAACACAAACCACAAAGGATTTATTCGAAAAAGCAGAGGCTAAAAGTGGCTTACTCAAACATAAATGGAGAACAAAGTGATGAAGTGAGCAACAGAACAGAGAACGACGACGAACAATGGTGCAAAAGAAACCTCAAGGATTTCGAATGTCTTCTCTTTTGAAGACTCACAAATAGTGGTTGATGGAAAAGTGCCAAAGGTTGGGGTTTGCTCGCGGGTCGACAAAGGTCAAGATGGTGGTGACGGTGTGTGAAACGAATGACGGTGAGTGGCTTATCAGAGCTTTGTTGGTGATGAGTGAGGTTGGTTATTTAAGAGAAAAAGAATAAAATAGGGAAGGGGTATGAGGCACTAGAAATCTTATATGGAATATGAAAAGGCTTTAGGGGTTTAAATACCACAAAAAATTGGGTAAATGGCACAAGGATCACCAAAGAAGCTAAGGGTTTTCACAATAAGACACAAGTTTTACCCGAATAACAAAAAGACCCTCAAATACCCTTTTTGTTCAAATAATCACCAAATTCAAATTAGGGGTTTAAATTTAGAAATTACCAAAAAATAGGGTTCACAAATTAGGGATTCTAACAATATATTCTACTTGTATCTAATAATTTTGGGTGTTACAAAGGGTTCTGACATTATCATCGAACATCCTAATTTTGACGTTGTCAACTTCGACGACACTGCTTGAAGCATTATTTCTCATTACCACAACTCATGTTGGAACTTCATCATAGGTTATAAACCATTTTTGGTTGGGAAACATATGGAAGGAACATGTAGAGTCGAGTATCCAATCCTTACTTGCACTTGTGTTGTTGTCAAAATCTACCAAGAGTTCTCTGTCATCGTACTTCTCCACGATATCATCTTCATCTTATTTTGCAACTTATAAAACTCAGATTTAACGTGACATTTCTTTTTGCAAAATGACTTGTTTCACCTCGATTTTACGACTTGGATCTGCCCTTATGTTTTATCTCTAAAATTATGATCACATTTTATTCTATAGTCCGAACTAGTTAATCCACGCACCATGAGACCCTCAACTTGGAACTCGGAGCCGGATACAATATTTTCCATCTTGTCATGAGAATGCAAGTCATCATATACCTTTTCAAGAGTAAGTATTTCGCAGTTGTACATGATGGTTTTTCTAAAAGATGAGTATGTGGGGTGCAGAGAACACAATAAAATCAAACCTAGGTCTTTTTTATTATACTTTACCTCCATTGATTCCAGATCTGAGACGATCTCTTTAAAATCGACTAGGTGGTCATCAATACATGAACCTTATGTCAATTTATGTGAGTATAGATGTTGCTTCAAAAGCAACTTGCTTGTCAAGGTTTTCTTTAGGAAATTTTTCTCCAATTTTGCCCATAAAGAAAATAGTTGTCTTTTCTTTCAGAACATCTTGTAAAATATTGTTTGATAAGTGCAAAGGGATTTGGGATGCAACTTTTTAATCCCTACGATACTTTTCTACGTCGTCTAAATCCAATTATATGAGTACATTCCAAACTTTCACCTACCACAACGAGAACCTGGTGTTATGATCAAATAGTGGAATATCATGCATCGTTTTCGCCATTACCGTGATCATGATAAATAACCTAAAGCTCTAATACCAATTTGTTATATCATGGATATATCGATGATGAACGAAAACGGCAAACAAAGAAGATGATGATTGCAAACAAAACAAAAGAATAAAGAACACTAAGATTTGTGTGGAAAACCCAAAAGGAAAAAACTACAGGCAGAGGATGAGAACTTTCACTATGACGAAAAAGGGCTTACAAGTAGTTTGCGTCTTAATGCTTTGTAGACTATATTCTACTTGTATCTGATGTTGTGTCTAAAACCATAGTCCCTAAATATCTATTTGTAGGGATAAGTTACTTGCTTACAAAGGAAACATATATCGAAAGTAATTCTTGTAACACCATCGACCTATATGTCACATTTAGGTCTCAAGCCTAACTCGTTACCATAAAATTTCCAACCTAGTTTAGCCCAAACCACATTCATTTTCATAAAATCCATTAAGTTCAAATATTCAACATAGATAAATAGTTAAAAATGGTACATGGGAGCACCATTCAAAATACATAATTAAAAGCATTCGACTCATAATTTAAAATCCAAAAATAATAGTTACAATACAACATAGGGTCCTATGAATACATGGCTCAGCAATCTAAGTAATATACTCGGACAATGGTCGATGCTGAAGTCCTACTTTGATGGTGCTCCAATAATATATGCCAACATACTAACATGCGAACGAAAACAACAATTCTGAACGTTGAGCTAACGAAGCTCAATGGATACACTTCCACTCAACTATGCTTTATGCAAATCATATATAAAAGCATGCAACTAAAAATAATATCATGGCAATATAATAATATTGGTGCTACCTCTAGCTGCCTAAACACACAGAAAACAATAAGGGATGCATTACTCTCATATAGCACATATGCATCATACCAACAAACTTGGAGTGAGGTGCGATGTCACACAGTTTCAAGAACGTACACTCTAAGTGAAGCCTAGTGTCACACAGCCTCGGGAACGTACATCCGAAATCTTATCTCATGGTGTTGCATCACTTTCATTAGGTATCCAGATCCCATCAACCAAGGTGACTCACCTAGACAAGTGCCCTTACTTAGTACGTAACATCACACGATCCACCAAGGATCCCTATGGTTGCTATTACAACAAGTCACCCAACATTTAACAAGTTATTATTCAGTGCTCCTATATGAAGGTTAAATCTCATTTCCTTAGTTTTACTATTTATTTTACAACATTATAACTCATTGGGCCTTAGTCCTCAAATTACAGGCCTCTCGAACTAAAAACATATTTTTTCAGGCATATTACCCAGTGGGTATCGATACCCACTAACTTGTACCGATATGCCTCTCTAGATACCGATACCGATCCAAAGCGTATTGATACTCAGCTTCACACACGTAGGATTTTAACCAGCAACCTCGTACCGGTATACAAAGGTCGTGTAGTGATACCCTATAGGTACCGATACGCTCCCAAGTGTACCGGTACACATTTTGCTACTAGAATTATGATAAAACAGGGGTACCGATACCCACCTTAGGCGTACTGATACGCCTTTCAAGAATTGCATGTGTTCCTTAAGAAAAACACATGGTACCGATACGTGTTCAACCTGTATCGATACTCAAACCCCAAATTCATTATCTAGAGTTCATAAATCCCCTCTCATGCCCCCAAGACCCAAAGTTAAACCCTAAAACAAACATTAAAGTTATAGGGGTAGTTTAAGTGGTTTCCTACCATTTTAAGTCATTTTAAAACCAATCTTAGGGTTATCCATTAAAGAGGTCTCATGCATTCAAGCAACCAAAACATCAACCAGGCAACAAGGCAATCAAACTTATCATTTCTAGGAATACAAAGGAGTTAGTAGTGTACTAACCTTACTCCTATAGCTGAGAGTGAAGCTCCTAGCCCAAGCTTCAAGCTTTCTTCTTCCCTTGCTCCTTGGAGGAGTTTCAAACTTCTTTACTACAAGAAAATGTTGTAAATCACATTACAACATTGTTGGAAACTTAAGGTATGAAAAAGGAAGAATTCTACAATAAGAAATAGAGTCAAATCCCCCATTCCCATTCTTCCTATTCAACCCCTACCGAACACATATTTTCCAACCTCTACCAAAACCAACTATTCTTACCTTGATAGATAGATCCTTGAATGTTGTTAACCTTCCCTCAACAACCAATCCAAGATTCACACTTCCAAACATAAAGATTTAACCTTTCTCTTTTAGATGGGGTTAGGGGATGAGAATGGATGGGTGTTGAAGACAAAGGGACATAGTGAGCTCATTCTATTGCTTTTCTGGTGACAATTAAAGAAACTCAACTTTTCCTCTTCAAAATAATTATGAAATTACCTCATTACCCCTCATTGTCTTCCTAACTCATCCTCACACCAAAAACTCAAACTTAACAACCATAAACAAGCCAACTAAGGCTCTCAAGGTCCAAACCACTCGGCCCAAACGCGAAGCCCACGCTCGGGTTAAACCGACCCTCAGATTCCGAAATTCGTGTCGTTAACAGTCTCCCCACCTTAACGAAAATTTCTTCCTCGAAATTTACTTGATGGAAACAGATGCAGATAAAGCAACTTCATATCCTCTTCGACTTCCCGCGTAGCCTCCTCGACTTCGTGGTTTCTCCGTAACATTTTTACCAGAGGTATACACTTATTGCACAACTTCTTGACTAATTTGTCCAAAACCCTTATCGGTTCTTCCTCATTGGTCAAATCGGTGTTGATATCAATCTCTTCAATCGAGATAACATGCAAAGAATCAGAACGGTAGCGTCTCAACCTAGACACATGGAACACATTGTGGATGTGTGCCATCTTCAGAGGCAAGGCTAACTGGTAAGCCACGGGTCTAACCCTCTCAAGAATTTCTTACAGACCGATAAACCTCAGGCTTAACTTCCTATTTCGCCCAAAGAGGATCACTCTTTTCCACGGTGACACCTTGAGGAACACTTTGTCACCAACATCATACTCAATGTGCTTAAGCTTCCGGTCCACATAAGCTTTTTGACGATCAAAGGTCGCTTGAAATATTTCCTTGATTATCTAAACCTTCTCTTCGGTTTGTATAATCAAATTTGACCCCATGATCTTTCTCTCATTAAGCTTGGTCCAACACAAGGGTTTCCTAAACTTACGTCCATACAATGCCTCAAAAGAAGCCATCATGATGCTCGATTATAAGATGTTGTTGTAGGCAAACTCAACAAGCGGTAATTGATCTTCCCAACTCCTCTCGAAATCAATGACACAACATCGAAGCATATCCTCCAAGATCTGGATAACTCACTCAAACTGACCATCGATCTAAAGGTGGAAAGCTATATTAAAATGCAACTTGGTATCCAAAGCCTCATGTATCTTCATCTATAAACTTACTGTGAACCGAGGATCCCTATCTGATATGATTGACGATGGCACTCCATGCAACCTCACAATCTCTTAGATGTACAATCGTGCCAACCTTTCAAGCATCAAATCCATACGCACAAGCAAGAAATAGGCAAACTTGGTTAATCGATCAATTATTACCCATATAGCATCATGTTTCCTTGGGGTCAACGGCAAACCCGTCACAAAATCCATGGTCGTACGATCCAACTTCCATTGTGGAATCTAAATGGGCTGAAGCAAGCCCGAATGAATTTGGTGTTTGGCCTTAGCTTGCTGACAAGCTAAACATCTTGTCACAAACTCGAATACATCTCTTTTTATACTAGGCCACAAATAAAAAGGGCGAAAGTCTTGGTACGTCTTATTGTTACTCGGGTGCATAGCAAACCGACTACGGTGCGCCTCCTAAAGAATATGGTCCTGTAAATCCTCCAAAACTGGGACACACAATTGACCTTTGAAGCACTAGACTCCACCATCTCATACTTCAAAATTGGATGCCTCACCTCTCTGAACCATCTCTATCTTTGCCACCAACTCCTCGTCCAACACTTACGTTCTCTTGATCTCTTGCACTAAGGTAGGCTCCACACGAAGCTCAGCTAACAACCCACCATCTGCGGTCATCCTCAAACATGAAAACATCACTCTCAAGTCTGACATAGACTTCCTAGTCAAGGCATCGGCTACCACATTAGCTTTATCGGGATGGTACTGTATGATACAATCATAATCTTTTAGCAGCTCAATCCATCGTCTTTGCCCCAAATTAAACTCATTTTGGTTAAAGAGGTACATCAAACTCTTATGATCGGTGTAGATATAGCACTTTTCCCCATACAGATAATGCCTCCAAATCTTCAATAGAAAGATAACTACGGCAAGCTCCAAATCATGTGTAGGGTAATTTTACTCATGGGGCTTAATTTGTCTCAAGGCGTAAGCAACCACTTTACCCTCTTCCATGAAAAAACAACCAAGCATATTCAATGAAGCATCAGCGAACACAACATAATCCTCTCTCGGCTTGATTTGCGTAAAAAACAGAGCCTCCGTCAGATAAGCCTTCAACTGCTCAAAGCTTTGGTGTCTTCTCTCGTTCCACTCAAATGAAACTCCTTTCTGCAACAACTTGGCCATAGGTGTCGCCCGTCGCAAGTCTAAGGAAACTACGGACCTCTGCGATATTCCTAGGTGGCTTCTACTCTACTACAGCTTAAATCTTTTGTGGATCGACACGGATCTCGTCTGTCACAACAATGTGGCCCAAAAAACGTCACCTCAGAGAGCCAAAACTCACATTTACTGAATTTGGAAAAAAGATGTTGTTCCCTCAAGGGCTGAAGGCATCAATGAAAATAAAAAAAAAACTAATCTAGGTAGGGTTAAAAGATCCGGTTAATCAGGTCCATAAAAGTTGCAGGTGCATTGGTAAGCCCAAAAGGCATTACAAAGAACTCATAATGCCCATACCGTGTCCTGAAAGCGGTTTTCTGAACATCCTCTTCTGCTACCTTCAACTGGTAGTAACTCGACCTCAAGTCCATCTTTGAGAACACACGGGCACCTGTCAACTGGTCAAACAAGTCATCTATACATGGGAGGGGATAACGATTCTTCACCGTTACCTTATTGAGCTGGCGGTAGTCAATACACATACTTAATGAACCATCATTCTTCTTGACAAACGAGACTGGTGTATCCCAAGGTAATATGCTTGGTTGGATGAATCCTCTTTCCAATAACTCTTGAATATGATTCTTTAGAACTCTCAACTTCATGGGTGTCATGAGATACGAAGTAATAGACACTAGTGTCATATCTGGCATCACGTCTATCCGAAATTCTAGCTCACGATCTTGAGGTAATTCAGGCAACTCTTCTAGAAATGCATCGGACAACTCTCTAACTGTTTGAAGACTCTCAAGTGTCAGACTCTCAACACTTGTGTCAACCACGCGAGCCAAGAAGGCCTCGCAACATTGTTGGATCATCATTTGTACCGCCAAGGCTGACACTACATTGGAAAGGTAAGGATTTCTCTCACCCTTCACCACCAACTTGGCATCATCCAAACCACGAAGCTTAAGGCTCTTCACGCTACAACCAAAATGTGCATCATGCTCAAACAACTAATCCATATCTAGGATAACATCAAACTTTTGAAACGGCAATGTCATCAAATCAGCTGGAAAGATTGAACCATGAACCTCAATCGGACACCTCCGATACACCTTATCTACTAAAACATCATACCCTAAAGAACTAGTTGCACAGACTAGTCACACCCTCAACCCGGATGTCACATTTGGGCCTCAAGCCCAACCTGTTACCATAAAATTTCCAACCTAGTTTAGCCCAAACCACATTTATTTTCATAAAAATCCATTAAGTTCAAATATTCAACATAGATAAATAGTTAATAACGTTACATGGGAGCTCCATTTGAAATACATAATTAAAAGCATTTGACTCATAATTTAAAATACAAAAATAAGAGTTACAATACAACATAGGGTCTTATGAATATATGGCCCAACAATTTAAGTACTGTACTTGGACACATGTCGATGCTGAAGTCCTACTCCGATGGTTCTCCAACATTCTATGCTAACCTACTAATATGTGAACGGAAACAAAAATTCCGAACGTTGATCGAATGAAGCTCAGTGGATACACTTCCACTTAACCATGCTTCATGCAAATCATAAATAATATCATGCAGCTAAAAAATGATATCATGGCAACATAATAATATGGGGGCTACCTCTAGCTGCCTAAACACATAGCAAACAAAGAAGGATGTATTACTCTAACATAGCATATATTCATCATACCAACAAACTTGGAGTGAGGCCTGGTGTTACATTGTCTCAGGAACGTACACTCGGAGTGAAGCCTTGTGTCACACAGCCTCGGGAACGTACATCTGGAATCTTATCTCATGTTGTTGTAACATTTTCATTTGGTATTCAGATCATATCAACCAAGGTGACTCACTCATACAAGTGCCCTTACTTAGCACATAACATCACACGATCCACTAAGGATCCCTATGGTTGCTATTACAACAAGTCACCCAACATTTACCAAGTTATTATTCATTATGCTCGTATATGAGGGTTAAATCTCGGTTCCTCAATTTTACTATTTATTTTACCACATTAGAAGCCCATTGGGCCTTAGTCCTAGAATTATAGGCCCCTCGAACTCAAAATACATTTTCAGGCAGATTGCACAATGGGTATCAATACCCACCAACGTGTACCGATCCGCCTCTCTAGGTACTGATGCCCATCCAAAACATACTGATACTCAACTTCACACACGTAGGGTATAACCAGCAACCCCGTACCGGTACACGGCCCCCGTGTACCGATACTCCATCGATACCAATATGCTCTCAAGTGTACCGGTCCACTTTTTTGCTTTTGGAATTCTGATGAAACATGGGGTACCGATACCCATCCTTAGGCGTACCAATACGCCCTTCAAGAATTGTATGTGTTCCTCAACAAAAATAGTAGGTACCGATAAGCGTTCAACCCGTATCGGTACTCGAACCCAGAATTCATTTCCTAGAGTTCGTAAATCACATCTCATGCCCCCAAGACCCGAAGTTAAGACCTTAAAACGAACCTAAAAGTTACGGGGGTAGTTTACGCGGTTTCCTACAATTTTTAAGCCATTTTAACACCAATCTTAGGATTAAACATTAAAGAGGTCTCATGCATTCAAGCAACCAAAATATCAACCAAGCAACAGGTCAATCAAACTTATGATTTCTAGGAATACAAAGGAGTTAGTAGTGTACTAACCTTACTCCTATAGTTGAGAGTGAAGCTCCTAGCCCAAGCTTCAAGCTTTCTTCTTCCCTTGCTCATTGGATGAGTTTCCAACTTTTTTCACTACAAGAAAATATTGTAAATCACATTATAACATTGTTGGACACTTAAGATATGAAAAAGGAAGAATTCTACAATAAGAAATGGAGTCAAATCCCTCATTCTCGTTCTTCCTCTTCAACCCCCACCAAACACCTATTTTCCAACCTCCACCAAAACCAACCATTTTTACCTTAATAGATAGATCCTTGAATGATGATTAACCTTCCCTCAACAACCAATGCAAAGTTCATACTTCCAAACACAAAGATTCAACATTTCTCTTTTTATGGGGTTTGGGGATGATAATGGATGGATGTTGAAGACAATGGGACATGGTGAGCTCATTCTCTTGCTTTTCTGCAAAGAATTATAAAAGCCCAACTTTTCCTCTTCAAAATAATTATTAAATTACCTTATTACCCCCAATGTCTTCCTAACTCATTCCCAAACCAAAAACTCAAGCCCAACAACCATAAACAAACCCACTAAGGCTCTCAAGGGTCCAAACATCTCGGCCAAAACGTGAAGCCCACGCTTTGGGTTAAACCGACCCTCAGATTTCAAAATCTAGGTCGTTACAATTCTACTCAACATAGGTTTCCTACTTTTAATTAATGTAAAGTAAACAAGATATACTAAAAGTAAGATTCTTACTTTAAACCAAATCCTAAAAGAATTTGGACCACAACTCTAACAATGCCTATGAACACAACACCAACATCACTAGTCGAGCAATTAACCTTCAACGTTCAACGCGGAAACGATTAATCACTACATTCTAATATATATTAAGAGCAATTACTTTAATAAGTAACGATCAGATGGTTTTTGGATTATACAAGTTTAAAAAAATTGCCAGTCGCTTCAATGATTCAATTTGGCATCTTGTATTCTCTAGATCATCTCGGTCAAATTAGGATTAGGGCTCAACCTGAAAAAACCGAATTATTCGACTTGAGGCGAAATAACCCTACTCGCTTTGACTCGACTCGAAAAAATTTCAAATAAAGTTTGAGTTATAAAATAGAAATTCAAATAACTCTAAATTTTAGTAATTAGTTGATCAGTTTCTAAGTTCGAGTCAAGTCTGTCAGTTCTGGCTGATATATTATGTATGTCACATGTGAAAATATGAAGAAATAAACATGTATATCGTATATGGATATAGAAAGCCGTTTAAATTGGAGTAAATATGTATTATAACATTATAAATAATTACAATTAAATTTTTACAGAAACTAGAAAACTCGACTCGAAAAATTTTCAAATAAAGTTTGAGTCGTAAAATAGGACTTGTAAACTCGAATAACTCGTAATTTTTTGACTCGACTCGATCAAATGGCCAACACTAATTAGGAAGTAACAAAATTAATATTCGTTTGTCCAAAGTTCAGGATCAAAATAGAAATTAATTATATATGTTAACAAGTCACATCATCAACATATCGAAAGTTAACGATTCAATGACTAAATTGTAACAAATCGATAACGTAAGTAACCGAAGCGTATCTCCTAAAATTTTAGTGGTCCAAATAAGACAAAACCGAAACAAAAGTAACATTTGATGTAGTTTATCCAAAGATTAATGGTAGGTAGCTAGGGCATGAGTATTGGGTTCAAAAGCAAAATGATGGGGCCTTGGTTATTCTCATTGAGAATCAGGTGGAGTATCTTCATTTCTACCCAAAGGTTGTGGCACAAAAAATAAAAGCAAATATAAAAAATGAAAAGCTTTCGATGGTCAAACCCACTCAACATCACATGCCACCATTTCTCCACAATCTGCAGGAACTTTCGCACTCTACCTCACTAATATGATCCGTAATATATGCTTTTTTTATGTTGGCAAAATTATGAAATTTAAAAAATGAGAATAATTGTGCTTTTTCTTCTCCCTTGTTGATTGAATATAACATATATTGAGCTGTGGGAATGTGCGAGCCATTAAAACAAAAAAGAAATCTTTCAAGCAGTCTTAGAAAATGACATTTAGGAATCAAGAATTAGTCCCTTTTTGGTTTTGTACTGGTGGTTGCCATCTGTACAGGTAGAATTTGATACTCAACCCAACTTTTGAACAACCAATGAGGAAAATAAAAGGGTTTGATTGGTATATTATAATTATAGACACCATTAAAAATATGATCGATATATAGTCCATGACAAGGCTAATAAATATTAAAATGGTATAACAAACACAATCGTTTTATATAAACATGTGATTCCAATAGAAAAAATATAATGTTCATTCTAAGAGATCTGGGTTCAAACAGTTTGTCTGCAAAGTGTGTATGCGTTATCAAAGATTTAAAAAAAATAAGAACATATACTACCTTGTAATCACCTTATGATCATTAAAAAAGAATAGTCAATCTCACATTTTGTTCATGTATATTGCACCTATAACGGTGTCAACTGAATTATACTCGATCGACGTGTAACGAACACAATTAAAACAATTTCTATTGTAAAAGTCCATACAATTTTTTAATTATTCATTAAATCAATCGACTGCGTTTGAACGTATACATTGTTGATACATGAAATGCAAATCTTATATTTAATTTTTTGAACGAATAATGGCCACTAATTTTATTGAACAAAGCGGGAAAACAATAAAGTTACAATAAGAGTATAGTAAAACTAGAGTAGACTAATCACATCAAAAGATAATTCTCACGAAAGCATTAAAGTGCACAAACTATAGTCTAAAAATAAAATAGGACCATACAAAGAAAGAGTTAAGACCCAACCAAACAACTTGAAAAAAATGATTTTCACAAGCAAACACAACTGTCATCGATGAAGGATAAATATCATCAACACAAGCATAGAAAAAATACATATAACAATGATGAGTTCTCAAATATGACATATTTCATTTGTTATTTTTCTATTTATTTGGACTTCTTGCTGCTTAATACATGTTGTTTTTGTTATATTTTGTGCAGGAACCCAATTCTGGAAATAGCAGTGAAAATGGGGCATTTCTATAGTTTTTATTATAATTCTGTCATGATGGGCATCATGGGCACGACACCGGGCACGACGCGTCTGACGTGGCAGTGACGTGGCAATGACGTGGCGACTTCTAGAAGCTTCTGGAACGTTCTGAGAGATCTTATCAGCTTATCAGATTAGATTTTCTACATTTAAATTTCAAAACATTTGAACTGTTTTATCTTTTGTTTATTATTTTAAATTATCTCATCACCTTATCTTTGTAAATCTAAGTCTATAAATACCACCCTTGGTAAAAGCTTAGATCATCAATCAATAAATTAGTTTTCATCTATTAGCTTTGAGTATTTTTTTCCTTTGTAAATAGTTTTTAGCTTTAATAAAAGCTATTTTCCTTTATTTTTCCTTGTTCCATTTATTTTATGTTATTTTATTACTTTTCCAAAACCAAATTAAGCATGATAATCAATATCATGCTTAGCTAAATTTCTTAAGCCAAGAACCAGCCAAGTCAATTCGATTCGTGAGAATTGAACTTGCTTAAATTCTTTTGGGGAAATCATTTGTATCTTTCTGCTTAGATAGTTTGGCACTCGGCCTTACTACAAATTTTTAACCGTTTTTCATATCAAAAAGGGCCCTTTGGTCTGAATTCGCTTAAAAACACAGTTGGGAGGAAGGATCGGCCTGTGGCAATTTCGACTTCCTATGAACACTCTTAGCGGCGGTCCGCTAAGGAAAGATAAAATCAGAAGCGATTCTATTTTTAGACAATTTCTGAGTCAGGTTTTTCCTGCTTTATTCTAAATACTTTAACGGCGATAGTCGTGGTTGATTTATTTAAGAACCGTCTTTCGAAGATAGACTTGGGAGGATTGGTTACTCGAGAGAAGAACAAGTTACGACAGGTTGGGCCTCGTAGACTGTAACCGACATGATCCCCGAAATAAAAATCTATTTCAATGATCGAAAGAATTGAAGGAGCTGGTTCGAGGATGATTTGCACACTTGGTTTTTCTTACTACTTTTAATCCTTTTTTTTATTTTATTACTTCATCAAAAATCATATCACCCCTTCTTTTATTTCTTCATTTTTACAGATATTCATGGGAACTCAGATTCGACAAATTCAAGTCAACAATTCCAGTTAATATCCTTGCGTATCGACCCTCTTTCCCTATATTACTCAATTTCTTTATTTTATTTATTGTTGAAAGATGTTAAACATATATTTATTTTTGACCGGTTAAACGACGACTTGTCAAAATTGGCGTCGTTGCCGGGGAGATTTACTTTCGGCATTTTTGACTGATTTTGTTTTATTTTTTATGACCAGGAAAACCCACTTTTAAAGAACAAAATATTTAGCAAAGGTCGTCGAGCTAAACGACGTTAAACAAAGCGCTAAATGGGAGACAACCCATTGATTTATTTTTTCGTCAATTTTTACTTCCTTTTTAATAATTTAATTTATGTTTCTTTATTTTTCATTTTTCTTCTTTTTAATTGCCTTAATAAATTTTCCTTTGCAGGATTCTTTTCGCATGCAACAGGCCGAGCATCACACTCCAGCTAAAGTGCACCGTTTCATTAATGGGGTGCATTTTAGCACACTCAATGAACGGTGCACGATAGCCCAAGCCCTTTCCCCTTAGTACCTGTCCATTTTTTCCCTTTTCCCCCCTCCTTTCTTTCTTTCTTCCTGAAAACCACTAAATCCCTAAAAACACAACACACCCAGCCGCAAACTCACTCAGCCGCAATTCACCATGTCCCGCACCTCCTCCACGCAGCGGTGGTCGAAGACGGCAAGCCCCCGCCCCCGAACGAGAATCCCATCCCTACGACTCCCACCGCTCCTCCGCCTCCTTCTCCAACAGCACCGCCGGTTCAAAGCCCTCTACCGCCGTTGATCCGAGCCACTCATAGTGCACCATTCCCATCGACTCACTCTACATCCACGGGGAGTATCTTTTGCCCTTATTATCTCTTTATTTCCTTAATTTTTATGAATTGGGGCAATTCACTTAAGTGAGGGGGAGGGTAGTAAATTACCACTTGTCTGCTTGTTTGATAATATGTTTTGATTTTGATTAAACCTTGAGATGAATTTTTTCTTGCCATTACTTGTTGTCCATCATGTTGTACTTGTTCTTGTGCTTAGGAATGATTGAATTATAGCATTTTGATAATCAAAGGATATGGGTAATCTGCAGTTTGACATCTCTTTTAATTACTCTTGATAGTGTTAATTAGATTTCTCGCCTAGCTTAATCAAATTAGCCCAATTTTGGTAAGATTTGAGCCTTGAGCATGCATTCTTCATATTATGCTCATTTCTTTTGCTTGAGAGTGTCATCCTGAATTTTAGGAATCTAGAACTTGTGGCTTGCTTACGATTCGAGACTACACTAAGAACGGGGTGCTTTAAAATGATTTAGGCATTAGGATTTAACCATTTTCTCTCTTTCATTAAAATTTACCTTTCGCTTAGTGAACCCTCTTGAAGCCTTATATCCCATTTTTTTGGCTTAACCCTCAACCAAACTTTTTGATTGATCAAATGCTAGAAATTATATTGCTAGACAAAAAAAGGGCTGCAATTCGAATAAAGGGCAGAATTTTTCCGAAAAAAATGAAAAAAGAAGAAGAAGAAAAACAGTTTCGAAAAGAAGAAAAGAAAAAAATGTGTGTTTGCTTGCCCATTTTTAGCTCCTTTTTAATGTCTTCACTGCTTAATATTTGAAATATCTTGCATTGATCATCTTCTTTTACCTTTTCTTTCCATCTTTCTACCCTTTTTCTAAACCCACATTACACCTTGAATAAAAGACCTAATAATTTTTGCACCTCGATTCTAATAAAGTAGTGGAGAATTGAACTTGTTACAAGCCTATGAAAATCTTTGTTCATGCATGACTTAGAGTGTTTTTGCTTCACAATTACCTTTAAAACAGTTTGAGTGCTCTTGAGTGTATCTTGGTGAGGATTAAGACTAGGTTAGGATTTGATTACCACTTGATAGACGATTGAAAGAATGAAAGATTGTTCTTTGCTTATATCCTTTGGTTTGATTTGTGTCTCTTTCATGGTATTTCTTTTGCACTTGAACTCTTATAATTTTGCTTGATACTTGTGATGGCTTGAAGAATGCATTCTTGGTTAATATCTTTTTCGGACATACTTGAGGACAAGTATGAGACAAGTGAGGGGGAATTTGATGAGTTCTCAAATATGACATATTTCATTTGTTATTTTTCTATTTATTTGGACTTCTTGCTGCTTAATACATGCTGTTTTTGTTATATTTTGTGCAGGAACCCAATTCTGGAAATAGCAGTGAAAATGGGGCATTTCTGCAGTTTTTATTTTAATTCTGTCATGACTGGCATCATGGGCACGACACCAGGCACGACGCATCTGACGAGGCAGTGACGTGGCAGTGACGCGTCAATGACGTGGCAACTTCTAGAAGATCCTGGAATGTTTCGAGAAAAGAATCCGATCAGTTTATCAGCTATTATCCATTTAGTTTTATTTTGAATTTTAATCAACATTTGAATTTGAATTGTTATTATCCCATCACTTTATCTTTGTAAATCTAAGCCTATAAATACCACCCTTGGTAAAGGCTTAGATCATCAATCATTTTAGTTTTCATCTTCTAGCTTGAAACGTTTTTAGCTTTAATAAAAGTTCTTTTACTTTATTTTCTTGTTCTATTTTTATGCTATTTAATTATTTTCCAAAAACCAAGTTAAGTATGATAATTAATATCATGCTTAGCTAAATTTCTTGAGCCAAAAGCTAGCCAAATCAATTCTAATCGTGAGAATTGAACATTGCCTAAATTCCTTCGGGAATACATTTTTATCTTTCTGTTTAGATAGTTTGGCAATCGGCCTCACTAAAGTTTTTAATCGCTTTTCAAATCAAAAAGAGCTCGTTGGTCTGGAATCGTTTAAAGACATAGTTGGGAGGAAGGATCGGCCTGTGGCATTTTCGACTTCCTGTGAACACTCTTAGCGGCGGTCCGCTAAGGAAAGATAAAAATCAGAAGCGATTCTTTTTAAGACAATTTTTGAGTCGGGTTTTTCCTGCTTTCAAAACTAAATATTTTAACGGCGATAGACGTGGTTATTTTGTTTAAGAATCAACCTTCGAAGATAGTCTTGGGAGGATTGGTTACTCGAGAGAGAAGCAAGTTGCGACGGGTTGGGCCTCGCAGACTGTAACCGACATGATCCCCGGAGTAAAAATCTATTTCAATGATCGAGGGAATTGACAAGGCTAGCTCGAGGCTAATTTTCATATTTGGTTTTTCCTACTATTTTCTTTAATTCTTGCATTTTATCTTATTACTTCACTCAATATCAGATCACCCCCCTTTTTTTATTTCCTTGTTTTGCAGATATTCCTGGGAATTCAAATCCGACAAAATTCAAGTCAAGAATTTCGACTAATCTCCATGTGGATCGACCCTCTTTCCCTATATCTACTCAATTTCTTTATTTTATTTATTGTTGAAAGAGGTTAATTTATTAATTTATTTTTACCGGTTAAACGACGACTTGTCAAACAATGACAAAACGTTCACAAAATTGTCTATCACAACTAAACCAGAAATTATCTTTGGTGATGGCGAGTATCTATCGATATA
Organism: Hibiscus tridactylites; assembly: GCA_958450335.1. NCBI lineage: Eukaryota > Viridiplantae > Streptophyta > Magnoliopsida > Malvales > Malvaceae > Hibiscus > Hibiscus tridactylites. Next base: position 11,120,068 of record OY288286.1, read on the forward strand.
AGAGAATTAATCCGTTAGACCAAATCATAAATAAATTAACAATATAACTAAATAGACAGTAATGGAAGAGAGGACGTCAAATCTAACCTTCAGCAAAATAAAAAATATACTAAAATAGAGAAAATGTACCACAAAGAAATCTTATATTTTAGGTTCCGGTCCAATTAATATTTTCTTTTGTGTGTTTATATGACATATATTTCAGAAAGAAAAAAAACAAACAAACATAAGATGCAAATTCACATATGTAATTACTTTTGTGTTTTGGTGAGTAAACTAAGGAATCAAATTGGAGAAAGTAAAGGGAAAAAGAAGAGGTGGAGATGTGGTCCTTGGTTGAGTTTCAAAGATCATCATTGAAACCCTTAAACAAAAAGAAACCCCACTTCATTTTGTCCACAAAGTGCTCATGTAATGAACCTTCAGTTCTTTATCTTTTATCTGGAACTCGATCCCTTTCCTAGTTTTGGAAGGAAAACATCGAAACCACGTTCACTAAGCTACCAGAGACAAGTTACCTTCGAAGATTCCGATCGATCTACACTCTAAATCACGTGTAGGATGGACCGAAGAGTGCTAGGGGACAATAGCACCTCTAGAGATTTTAAATTCTAATATAGTTTATGTATTTATTATCAATATATAAGTTTACATTCCCTAAAATTTAATAATTCTACACCCCTAAATTTTTATATAACTCTAACAATTTGTATCCCCTAAAATTATGTAATTCTACACCCCTAAATTTCAGATCTCGGGCCTAATCTCAGAGCTGAATATGTTGAACTTATAGCAATTACAACAACTTTTGATTTATTTATGGAAGCGGGATAGGTCGAAAAAGCAAGTTTCATTGTGGAATCTGATTCTCAAGTCATTCTAAACTGGATAAGTAATCATATGCTTCGGTGATGAAAATGATGATCAATCTTTGACGACATGAGTCGATTACAACGATCTATTGTTGTAATGCAATTTCGATATGTCTCGAGAGAAAGAAATTGTATGGCGGATCACCTGACAAAAGCATGTTTGATAAGATCTGTTATGTTTAAAGCATGGAGGCAGGTTGTCGAATAGAAATCTTTTGTCCTTTCTAAGTATCCCTATTAATGTCTCAGCATTAAAAATTAGGTTTAAGGCTATGGGGTAGGATTAGGTTTTCGAGAATTAGGGATATGGTGTATTTTTCAAGTTCAATGATTAGGATTTAGAATTTAGAGTTAGAAATTAAAATTTAATTTTTTAATGTCTGACATAAAAAGGGACACCGAAAAAAGACGGGAAATTTTTATCTGTAAATTTTATTGTTGTTGTAGTATTTTGAGATTGGAAGAAATACTCACTAGATTATCCTGTTTTGCAGCATGCATTTTGATGACATGCTTTGAGGCCTAATAAATATACTTGTTTGATGCTATCAAGTTAAATGAGAAGGTGGCTGTGACATTGTCGGTCAAGTATTCTCCAACTAATCATGTTGTTTAAAGAATAACTAAGAGTGTAGGTTTTCGAATTTAGTGCACAAACCCCACACATTTAGCAAGGCATAATCTCCACTTAGAGTGGCAGCCTTGGTGGCGCCATCCAATAATTCTTAAAAAGAAGTAATTTGTTGCATTAATTAATCCTAAAGAATCACTTAATGCGACTTTATTGGCAGGTTTAATTAAAAAGTATTCACTTTCGTGGGATGGAGGGTCACCGCGTTTCATTTCTCATGTCCAACCTTTTCTCCCATTTCATGTGCATACAGATTGAAGTTCCTTCCAATTATTTAGCCTAAGTTTTACGGAGATAGAGAGTAGGTCTTAGGGTTGGGTTATGGTCTGCCTTTTTGTCATGTTTTTTTCTTTCAAATCACTTGTTCGTTTTAACGGTTTAAACAAAGATTATTTTCATCGAACTGTGTAAGACTATAAAAACAATAAAACGCTCCTATTAAATATTTTAACATTCTTGTATTCTTAGATTTTCAAATCCGAAAACTAGGAAGAAACCACATATAAGGTGAGAGGGGTAATTGCCCCAAATCTTGATGGATTGATAATATTTTAGGCCACTGATAATTTTAAAATCGTTACAATTAAGTCTTTGACTCTCCTAAAAAAATTTAGTTTATTATTGTTTAAGACATTGTCAGTTAAAATTAATGAAATTAAACTTTGACCCGTCATTTTTCTGGTTTAATTACATTTTAAGATCTTTCAAGTTTAAAATTAATAAAATCACACCTTAAACTCCATTAATTTTTATGGTTTAATTACTTTTTTAAGACCCTGCTCATTTCAAAGTTAATCACTTTGCCTCCCTCTTAGTTTAATCTTAACTTTGTTCTTGTCCAAGACTTTGGTTAGGTCTTAGGATTTGGTTTTTGGGTAATTTCGTTACGTTGTTTGAATTTTTATGTGTTGCTTCATCCAGAGACAAATGGGGTTAAAAAAATCCAACACAATTATTTGCTGCATTACATTTGTGGTTACCTAAAACAACAACAATGGTAGACACTAGACAAGAGACCAGTGAACCTTAATGAATGTATGATGATATGGGCAACTCAACAACAAATGTATATATGTTCTGTTTCCACTGCTTTTCCTTATAACCAAATTTTAATTTAGTTGATTTTTCAGACAATGTGGTCTTAATATAATGATGAGGTACAAAGTTGTACTTTTACTTATATATATATATATATATTATTGGGAGAAGGCCTATATAAAGTTCATTATTTTATTTAGTGGGTGGCTGTGGTTTAATTAATATGGTGTTAAAATGTGGTTATAGATGCAGTCACGAATATTGATGTGAATATTACGTCGTAATTTTTTAAAATATATTTTAAATTATAGTTATAATTGCGATTGTGTTTTCATTATAATCTTTAAAATTATTACGATTATAATTTAATATTAGGTTAATCACTAGTTTGGGGTTGGTCCGAAGATGCTTGTTTATTATACTACATTATTATCATTATTGGACGGGTAGTGTAATAATAATAAAATAGAAGTGAAAGTGATGTGGTGACAGAGCATGTGGGGTTGGAGTCTTTTGTCATCAAGGTGGGCTCGTGGGATATACATTTGTTGACGAAACCCATCCATCAAAACCAAAGATCGGACGGCTCTACAACGTCTGTGACCCAAGGCTCCCGTCCCTTTAGCATTCATTGTTAAAGCCGAAAGAGCTGTCAGAAGATGGTATATGGAACCATGTTTGCATTGACATTTTTTATTAGCTTGACATCAGATCTCTACTCTTTTTTACTCAATATGATCCAACGGTGGGTTGGCAAGTTTGTGATTTGAAGGAAGCGGTGACTCTAGCAATATTATTAAAGAGGGTGCTCCAAATGATGCATGTGCATTGACTTTTTTTTTTTTATGAAAATCATCAACTGTGGTTTTGATATCTCAATTATTATTGAAATTAGAGTTTAGTCCCTATGTAATTTGATTTTTTTATAATATCATTAATAGTCAACTATTCTAATTAAAATGCTTATTTGATTTTTATTTATAAAAATTTCTATCATATAAAACTTGGGTTGAAAATGATGATTCTAAGAAAAACATGCTTTTAACATTTAAACTGAAATAGTTAACAGTTTTATATATTCAGATTAAACCTTAACATTATAAATCTAGGGTTCAAATTATAATTTTGTGAATGGATTAAGTTGGATTGAGAGCAGGGGCAGAGCTATGATCAAATATTGAGATGGACAAAAGTCAATCAATCATTTAAATCTAAAAATTAGGATGAGCAAAGACATTATACAACTAATATTTAAACTAAAATGGTCCCAAATGCTATTATACCAAAAAAAAAATTGAGAGAGACAAGAGCCCCTCCCAATTTATACACAACTCTATCTCTAATTGAGAGAATTACTCCTTAATGAGTCTATCGATGCTCAATTTAGATTAGTCCAACAATGGATTGTATATTGATGGTGGTTAATGGTTATACGGAAAAAATGATAACATTGTAAAACTAGAGGGATGAAATCATGTCAAATAAATGTATAGATATGAAATCGTAAATTGAATCGTAATACAGAGACCAAAACCATAATTTGACCAAACAAATAAGGAAACCCTACAAGCCTCGATTTGTGTTATAAATACGTGGTGCATTGCATTTATAATTCTATCCCATCACTCTAAACTAAGCTACCCTTCGCCCCGGTTCATCTCCCTCATTTCCTCATCCTCTTTTGTAATAATCTACGAAACTCTCGGTTGTTTTTCTTTCGAACAGCAACTTATAAGCTCATGATCTGCCATTGCTTCTGAGCTTTCAGTTATCTTCCACTTGAAGCTGGATCGGTTCGTTTCCACTCTTCCTTAACTATACATTTATAAAAACATATCAAGCATGTAAGTTTTGCTTTTCGTAGCTCAAATCCTGTCCCAAAAAATCAAAAAAAATTGTTTTGAATTTCTATGCAAGTAGTCGAACTTCTTCGTTTATCTATCTAGGTACCTGTAGTTTTTGATCTGGCTACTTTCATCCCCACTATTCCTTAGCCAAACATTTATAAAAACCTGCACAGCATGTAAGTTTTGTGTTTCCATATCTTCAATTTCCAATCCAAAAAAAACCAAAAAAAAAACATAGGATCTGTAGTTTATAATGTTTCCATAGAATTTGTTCTTGATTCTTACTGATCGTGGCGGAAATTAGAACAACCGTGTAGCTACACCTTTATAAAAGCTTACGAATCATGTAAGAGTCGTTTTCTACTAGCTGCCTTTGAATATCTATTCTCAAAAAAAAAAAAAAAAAGAGAGAGAAAAGGTTGGTTTTAGTGAAGAAAAAAATGCCGGAAGAAGAGACTGCAACCCCGAACGCGTCGGCACCGGCAACGCCGGGGACGCCGGGTGGACCGCTGTTCACGTCGATGAGGGTGGACTCGCTGTCTTATGATCGGAAGTCAATGCCTCGATGCAAATGCTTCCCGGTGACTGCCCCGACGTGGGGTCAACCTCACACATGCTTCACCGACTTCCCCATGCCTGACGTCTCCCTTACCCGAAAGGTGCGCCGCCGCCCTCTCTCTTTCTCCGTTCATTTATTTATTTAAATTTATGGTTTCGGTTCATATTCAATTCAAATGGTAATATATTAAGACAGAATTACGTCAAATTTGATAGCATATGGCCGGTGTCTGCTCTACTTCCCTGCATTATATAACCCAGAACGGGCCCCACTTGAGAGAAATGAGTTCATTTCTAGCACACTCATGAGGAAATGAGATTGGAATGATTATTTTTATATTGTATTTTTGTTAAATCTGATCTGATTAACTAACTAACTAATTAACTAACTAACTAATGAGTTGAATTCGGAAAGTTAAATAAAAAATTTACTGCTCAATAATCATCATTTTTTGATTTTTTTAATGTTAGTTTTGCATAAGAATTGGGGTATCTGATTAAATTGAGTGAATACTTTTTAGTTAATCAAATTGAAGAATATTTTTTAAGTCTAAATTTAAGTTGATTTTTTTATGAATTGAGTAGAAATTAATGAATTTTGATATATTGCTTAGAACAAATAAAACATGAAGAAAAAAGTTAAAAGTATTAACTAGTTTAGAACACTGTCATTTACTCAAAGAAGAGAAAAAGTAACACCTATATAATCAAAACAACCTTGTTTGTTAATCTAATTGAAATTTTTAATTTGATTCAAACCAAGAAACAGTGATTCGAATAATTTGATTTTACATTTTTTTAAATTGTTTGAATAGAATCGAATTTTATTCTGTATTCGAAATTGCCAGACGCTAGGAATATTTTTTTTTTGAAACAAGTAGTATATTATGAAACAATGAGTAATTGAGTAGCATAAATTACAATGGTGTATCGGTTTATATGTGCAGCTGGGGGCAGAATTTGTGGGGACTTTTATCCTAATATTTGCGGCAACAGCGGGACCTATAGTGAACCAGAAGTACAACGGAGCCGAGACACTGATCGGAAACGCGGCATGCGCGGGGCTGGCCGTGATGATAATAATTTTATCGACCGGACACATCTCTGGGGCTCATCTTAACCCTTCCCTCACCATTGCATTCGCTGCCTGTCGTCATTTCCCCTGGACTCAGGTTCCAGCCTACATTGCGGCTCAGGTCTCCGCCTCTATTTGCGCTTCCTTTGCTCTCAAGGGAGTCTTTCATCCCTTCATGTCCGGTGGCGTCACCGTCCCCTCCGTCAACTACGGACAGGCTTTCGCACTCGAGTTCCTCATAACTTTTAATCTTCTCTTCGTCGTCACCGCTGTCGCCACCGATACTCGCGCTGTATGTTCATCTTTGTACCGTCAAATATAACAATTCGTATTAAGAAAATTAAAGTAATTAAACATGTTTTTATATTTCAGGTCGGAGAGCTGGCAGGAATAGCTGTTGGGGCAACTGTAATGCTCAACATTCTCGTTGCTGGGTTAGTACCGTTACCAAATTCATTTTCTTGTTACCATGTTTTAATTCTTTTTCTTTTCTACATTTTGCCTCAACAAAAAAATATTAAAAATGATTTAGATACACACTTAAAAATAAAGACAACGTAAAAAATGTCACTAACTTTTGACTAAATAGTCACATTGATATTTATTTTTAAGCAATTTAACTTTAATATTTTATTTTAGGTTAAAATGACCCCGTGAATGAAAATTATTAGTCAACTGACTATAAATGACTAAAAATGACGTGACAAACCTACATGACAGTACACACGACAAAATTTTTTAAAATCAAGTTAAAAATTATTTTGAATTATCTCATAATAAAAAAATTAAAAAATAAACATTTGATTATCTTACCATTTCTAACATTAATGCTAAACATTTTTTATTAAATAAAAGTATAATATTTTTTTATTTAAAAAATATAATATTTTTATGTTAAATTTTGAATTCATATAAAATAAAATAATAATAAGAAATTTTGAGTCACTAAGTTAATAAATGAATATTGTATTATTGCTAAACTTTACTTTGGTGTAGGGGAAAATGAAGAATTAATGAACAAGAAATGTCAAATGGGTATAAGATATTTTATACACCATAATTAATTTATTCAAATGTCAAATGTTGTATTTAATAACATCGATACGGAGATAATGGGGATAAATATATTTTAAGAAGTGTGACTAATTTGCCAACTATGCCAATAATGTTCATTAAAATAATCATCAAAACAAATTCCGATAATTTATTAAAATTAGAATACGATTTATATAAAAAAATGAAGAACAAAGATATTGACCAAAAATAAAAGATTAGATTAGACAAGAGACATGAACTGGGGCTGTACTAAATTTGACGTGACACGTTGGAAGCATTTGTATTTTGTAGCTAGTAATCGACCAACCACGTCGTAGTACGCCATCGAGGCCGGTTGCAACTTGTCATCCGAATCTTAATTTACTACTGATTTGATAGAGTAGGTTGGCGTTACTTCCACACTCTCACAGCAAACACATTTCATTGTAAAAGAGAGTCAAAATTTGTGGCTTAATGTCTACACTATCTCGTCCTTTTTGTTTTTAGGTGTTTAAATTATTTTTAGTTAAAGTAAATATCTTTATTTTTGCTTTTTAGCCAAAATAAATATATTAATTAATTTTAAAAGAGACTAAAAATGAGGTCGAGACATTTGTTTTAACTAAAGAAAAAAATAAAATTGTTTAAACACTTATTTTGATATTAAGTGAATCTTTCTTACTTTAACTTGGTTTAAGGTTTAATTTCTATTAATATTTTTCTAATCCCTTTCTCCATTGTTTTTTCAAAAGAATTTTTTGGGTCAAAAGCAATATAAAACAAATGGTTTTTCAGGAAAAGTATTTTTTTTCAGAATTTAAAATTTTTACTTTTTCAAAAGCATTTTTATTATAATTACTTATTTATCCTATTTTTATCACCAATTTCTTTTATATATATTTTTTAAAAAGTGTCTGAAATAGATATTTTATCTACTTAAAAATATTTTTGACAACAATTCTAAATTTATTTTTTTTGAATTCACTTCTGAAAATCACTTTCTTACTTCACTTTCCCAAAGGAATGTCAAACTAGCCATATTTGAATTTATTTTATGTTGAATATATTGGTCTGGTTATATGGAAATATTTATTCATATTTTTCTTAACCTTTTCACAATGCTCGCACATATAATCGAAATCAAATTTATTAGGATAAACATTATTTCCTTTTTAACTAAAAATACTCGTTGGGTTCATTTTAAAGTTGAATTTTATACCACTTCTTTATTTAATTAGATATCTCAACATGGCTTCTAAAATTATTATTATTATTATTATTATTATAGTAAAGTAGCTAGTAAAAGGTCAAAATAACAACAATTTAGATAAAATAAAATAAAATATCAAGTATAAAGTAGTGGTTGACCCTTGCATTGCAGGCCAAGTAGTGGGGGTTCAATGAATCCGGTGAGGACATTGGGGCCAGCAGTGGCAGCAGGAAACTACAAGGCACTGTGGATTTACTTGATAGCTCCCACGCTGGGCGCCGTGATCGGTTCCGCCACCTACACTCTGGTGAAGCTCCGCGACGATGAGGCTGAACCACCGCGCCAGGTCAGGAGTTTCCGACGCTAGCCAATCATACCAATGGGAGGAAAGTTTCATACTTTCCTCTAAATGTCTGCCTCAGTTCATGTGTGTTTGTTTGCTTGGTTGCTTGTTTGATTGAAGTAATAGGGTTTGTGAATAATAGGCGATGGGACCTTAAGTCCACGGCCTACAGTACTTTGGTTGAATTATGTTGCTCTTTGCTTTGTTTTTTTCTCCTATTTGGTTTGTCTGTTTTAATAATGGGTTTGATGTGTATTTTCCTTTGCATTGTCAATAATAAAAGGTTATCATGTGTGATACTGTTTTAATGGTCTTTCTGGATGAGAATCAAATCACGTTTTAAGATTCTTCAATTACATAATTGCAGATTTCTATGCTTTATGAATAACCAAAGCTTATGATGGTTTTAACCCAATTTACCATTTATTTCTGGTTTAAATGTTTTTCCTCTAATTGCACTGGTGCAAAATCAAGTAAGCTCTCACTCCTAGTCTTGATCAATCAATCTTTATTTAAATTTTTTTAATCAATTAAGCATTTCTTATTACAATTGTGTTAATCACACTCTAGGCGGAACCTTTAAGCGACTAGGGGTCATGTTCACTCAAATTTTAGAAAATTTAAATTTTGTCCTTCAAGATTTTTAAAACTTTTAATTTTGCTCCTTCAACGTTTTTAAAAATTCATATTAAGCTTCGAAACTTTAAATATTTTTAATTAAATTTCCTCTCAAAATTTTTAAAAATTTATGATTAAATCTCTCAAAATTATTAAAAATTGTAGTTAAACCTCAATTTTTTAAAAGTTTTCATTTAAGACTCCAATTTTTTAAAAATTTAAATAAACTATCCAAACTCCTACTCCAAGTTCCGCCATTGATCATACCAATAGTTAAGTTTATTAAAGAATCTAAAAATTCATTTTAAATCATAAATGTTTTTAATAATTATAAAAATTCCAGACAAATCATAAACGAGTAACCCAATCTTTAAACATGCCTAAGAAGATTATAATTTAGGGTTTAGAGGTTAGGTTTTAAGTTTTAAGGTAATACGTTAGAAATTTAGGTTTTAACCTACAAAATTTAAATTCTAACCCAACACCCTAAATTTAAACTATAACCCTAAACTCTAAGCATATAAACCTAAACCCCTAAACTATAAAGTCTAAACCAAATCTCTAACTACTAAAATTAAGACTCTTGTAGAAACAAAATATTTTCACTAACAGTGCATAGTATAATTATCTTTAATGTATTCCTTAATCATCCTAAGTCAAAATCCAAATTGCAGTAACAAAAGAGAATGGCCTTACGAGATCCTAAAGTCTTTCCAAGCACATAGCTCCATTTGCACTCATCTCTGTCTACACGTATATTTTCATATATTATAATTTTTTTTCTCAAAAAAGCCAACAAAAATCGTAGCGGTGAGTCTAGAGTGCGGTATTTTAATTTAAAGTTAAAATACAACACAGTCGAAATATTAGAAAATGTGTAATCTAAAATATTACCCACACAATTGAAATGTTATACTTTTTGTTAGGATGATTAATCAACTTGATTTGGCCAAGAGGTGTGAATCGACAATTTTAAATGTGAAGGGAAGCAAATGAAAATATATAAAAAGAGACAAAAAGGTTTATAGTGGTTCAACCTTCTAACAAGGTCTGCATCCACTACCTTAACTCCACACTATGGATTTCAAACAAATTCACTAAGAATTTCTTCCCCTTTTCTAGGCTTAGGAGGAAACCGTTATGTAAAACCTATGTTTGATTTTGATATAACAAATTAATTGAGGACCAATTTTTAAAAGTAAATAAATTTGTAAGTACTCAAAAGTCTCACTCAAAGTCAAAACTTAAACCCCAAAAATTTTCTAAGTATTTTCAAGTCAAACCTTACAAAATCGCCTAGGCGTATCGATACGCTCTATAGCGTTTCGATGCAAATTATAGCTACTGGAATTTTAAAAGAAGATGGACCATCCATTCTGATAAAGCAAGAAGGAGATAGGCAAGTTCTAAAAACAAAGCACGAAATGATGGATGAAGAAAGAAGAAAGCTACAAGTCAATGATAAGGCCTTGCACATTGTCATGGACCAACTTCCCACGACCGAGCAAGCCGCACCCATAGGTGCTTGCCTTAGCACACCAAGTCCTTCACTCGACCGAGGGACCCGAGTAGATGCCAACACCATACGCCAAGGGGCCATGCATAACACCCCACGTGGTGTCCGCGTCCGAGAGAGCCGAGCCGGAGCACTTCCCGTGCGCTATGGGGCCAAGTCAAGCACCCCATGTGCTGCCCACGAGAGTAGGACCTGAGGGGGCACGCTGCACGCACCCAAGGGGGCCTTGCCGAGCACCCTCCATGCTGCCCAAACCATGGAGCCCGAGTCAGCACCCGACGTACACACCAAGGAGGCCGAGTCTGCACCCAATGTGCACACTGAGGGGCCTAGGAGAAGCCCATCTTAGTTTCTCACACCTTTAGGGCCCGATTTAGCACCAAGCATGATAAAGAGGGGGTTTTGGACAAGCCAACTAGGCCTAGCAATGCCCAATCCGCCCAAGAGACCAAGACCCATTATGAGTTGTCATCTTTTGACCAACACACATTGAAAGATATCATCCATGGAGTCATATTCGAGGAAAGTCTTCCTTGCCAACAAATCTATGATGTAATAGCTTTGTATTCTAGGCAACTTGTTATTATGTGATAGAGTTGCCATGTTTAGGAGGATAATATTCATCCATAGCCCTTGAATGGAATCACCCTTAGCCGTTAGATCGAGAGGGCCAAGGCTATAAATATAGCCTTCCCCCAACCATTCTATTCATCTTTCATTCTTTGAGTATTTTCTTGAGTAAAGAGTTTTAAAGCTTTTCTCTTCATCGTTTGCCTTGCCTTCCCATTTTTCCAATCAAGCTTCCGCATATCTAATTTCTAAGCACTCTTGCTTAGCAAATTCGAAGGCTGACTTAGTCCATCGACTTAGCTCGATGACTAAGGCCGCACGGATCAGCTAGTCAGAACCTAGCCCCATGACAAGTGGTATCAGCGCCATTTTCCGCATCCTACCGAGTCGTGATGGCATGCAACGGATCTGACCATGAGCACAGTGAGCACGAGAGTCGACGTGTGACATGAAAAATAGAGAAGGCCAAGAGGGCTAGTTCCAAGGACCGAATCACTACACTTGAGGACAAGGTCATCCACCTTGAGAATGCCACGATCGGAGCGAAAGAGAGGCTCGATGTGGTTGATGTCCGACTATGGGAGTTGGGCCAATGGAATGACAAACTTAAGGAGGAGTTCCAAGGAATAATTGATGATGTCAATCAACACGTAGATCTACAAGACGTATCCCTCAAAGATGAAGTAAAGGCACTTAAGAAGATCGTGGAAGATCTTGCCAAACAAGCCGAGGTAGCCGCGCTCAGAAAGGAGATCGAGGATCTCAAGAGCGAGGTGCTTGTTTACAAAGCCGCCGTAAGAAATGGCGTGGTGTTTAGCCCAGCGAGGGTGCTAATTGATGTCCCGAAGCCGAAGCATTTCGAGGGACGAGATCAGCCCAACAAGTGGAGAATTTCTTGTGGGGGCTCGAGCAGTACTTCAAAGCATTGTGCATCATCGAGGATGCCGACAAGGTAAGTACCGCGTCAAAATATTTGACTAATAATGCTTTACTTTGGTGGAGACGCAGGTGCTCCGACGAGAAACGTGGAGGCACTAGTGTTCAAACGTGGGACGAGTTCCAAACGGAATTCAAGAACCAGTTCTACCCCAGAGATGCCAAAAGAGAGGCGCGATCCAAGCTTAGACATCTTAAGCAAGAGGGATCAATATGAGACTATGTTCGGGAGTTTAGCGAGCTACAACTCCAAATTTCCGACTTAAGCAAGAAATATGCATTGTTCCATTTCATGGATGGGTTAAAGCCGTGGGTAAACACCGAGTTAGAGAGGAGAGACGTGAAAGAACTCTCCAAGGCCATTGCCGTTGCCGAGTCATTGAAAGATCATAGTGTTGATCGAAACAGATCACCCAAGTCCAAGCCATGAAATCGAGATAGATCCAACGAGAATGAAAGGGAGGAGTCATTGAATGGTAGTGGCAAGCCATCGAATGACAAATCCTTTCGATTCACAAGGCCTTGGGAGAGGAAAGACCGAGGTCCAGTGAAGTGCTATCATTACGAGGGACCCCACCTTGTTCGTGATTGCCCAAAAAAGATGAACCTTTCCGCCATCTGAGGAGGAGATGGAGAAGAGGACAAGTACGCCCAACTTGGTTTCATCGTGAGTTCGCTTCAAGCCAAGAGTGGTCGAAAGAAGAAGGGACTTATGTTCGTGGACGTGGAAGTTGCTGGCAAAAAGCTAAGCGCGCTTGTGGACAGTGGTGCATCCGAACTGTTCGTGTCCGAGCAAGCGGCCAAGCGCTTATGCCTTCAAGTTAAGAAGGCGAGTGGATGGATCAAGACCGTCAATTTTAAGGACGAGCCAATTGCGGGAGATGCAAATGGCGTGGATCTTCAAGTCGGATATTGGCACGGTAAATCTTCCATCAAGGTAATTCATTTAGATGATTACGATTTCATTTTGGGTTTATCTTTCCTTGAGCGGGTTGATGCACTTGTCTTGCCCAAGAGGGATGTTTTGTGTATTCTAGATCGCCGCCAACAATGTGTTGTGCCAATGAAGCGAGTTGCGGACAAGAACACTAAGGCATTAGCAACAATCTGTTTCGTCGAGGGAGTGTCGAAGACAAGAGTCAACGATGACGAGACCATGGTAGAGTCCATGAGGCAAAGGGATGAGTCTTTGAGGAGGTCAAAGACGAGAAGCCTTTGGATTTGCCAAGACATTACCACCAAGGAGCAAGGGGGTTCATGAGATCGAGTACCCAGTCGAGTTTGATGAAGTGTATCGAGTTCCCAAGGAAGAGAGGTTAGCACTTTTCTATGAAGAGTTGCAAGCCGAGTTTGCTGTTGCGTGTAAAATAGTCTATCGCAATTATAGTGCAAGTGTACACGACACAAGTAGTAAATGATACGAAGTATCGGATATCGTCTCCACATGGATTGGGCTAATAGCTTCACCTTAGTTTACTGCACGAAAGTAAAAGAAATATTTGAGAGTTGTCACGAGAATAATAAAGTAAAAACGCAAATAAAAGAATTGAGTTATCAAGATAGAGAAAACGGGCTGGTATTGAATTGCTCAGTAGTGCAGGTATTGGATTGCTTAGGAACTCCAGTTCTGTCGTCGTGCCTGTCGCGGCAGCACCTGTCGCGGCGGCTGTCCGTTGGCTGTCGCGGCAGCAGACACACCAACTCCGTACTTCAAGTTTGGCAAGAATCCCAGATCTGCCTTGGCCTATCCCTAGGTCCAAGTCTGTCGATGATCACGTCTTTGATGATACCTCCCGGCGTGAATCGAAGGATGAACACCGATGTGTATGAATTCTTCTTTAGCCACTTAACATTGCCCTATCCCTAGGCACAAGATAGTTCAACTATAAACTAGAGAACTTGCTCTTATTTCTTTCGTATACTTAACTCTCCCGATGCTAAGTAAATAGATAACCTTACAATGCTCTCCCGATGCTCTTGCAAGATATTAAAACCAAAATAAGAGAACTTGAAGTTTATTTTATTGAACTTGGAAAATCCTAAAACAAAACAACCCTTGCAACTACTTTACAAAACAACCCGTAGCCCTAGGGGGAATTTAGAACATGTCGGTGACGGGTGAACGACAAAGGGGTTTAGGTTATCGGTTATGGGGTATTCGGTGCCTCCTAGGTTAAATCTATGCCCTTATATAAGCTTTGGGCTCAAGTATTCTAATTTAACAAGGATTACAACTTTAATGAAAAGTAAGATTCTAATAAATGCTTAATCTCTAAGGATTCCTACTTTTTAGCCGCCTCCTTGTTTTATGGGAATTCCTCTCCTTGAGCTTTGGCTTGACATATCTTTTGATCCGGGGCTTGGAAAAATATTTGGCTTTCACACGACAGACGAGCAGATTTTTCTCTATCTATCGAGGTCCATTTTACTTTTCCTTTTCATTGGGCTGCTGTCACCTTGCTGTCACGACAGGTCCATGGCAGCTTCGTCCTAATCGTCTACTTGTCCAGTTCAGCTCTTCTGCTTCTCTGCCCTGCGCCTGCCTTCTTTGTCAACTATGGTAGTTACCTGCAAAATAAGCCTTCTCTAGTAGAATCCGTGCTTTTAATCCATTTGTGATGTTTTACTGAAAATTAACCTAAATGCAATGCAATGATGCTTGAATGCAGCAGAAATATGGGTTAAAAAGGTGTAAATAATAGAACTTTTACACACTCAACACACCCCCAAACTCAAGTTTTTGCTTGCCCTCAAGCAATTAAGACTTAAAAGAAAAAAAATTTTGTGTTGGCCTTCAAACAATGAACTGTCCCTTACCCGTCGCTCATTCTCTATGGCGGCAGCAACCTTTCGGAAAGGTTAGGATCTGTCCTGAATCTCCCTATAGCTCTCGTGCAGTGTGTGCATGCTTGTGAACAGTTATATGCCAAGACTCTCTTAGTTTCACTAGAATATTCAACTTTTTTAACTCGAATTTTTATGCCAAAGTTTATTTTCTTGAAGACACATTTTCATGCTTCTTTTTCTTTCTATTTTCAAGCTAAATTTTTCTAGAGCCAGTTTCGGGCACCTCTAGTTAGCTTCCTAGAGCCGGTTTCGGGCACCTCTAGGTTTTTGAGTTTCTTTTGCTAAACTTCTTTCCTAGAGCCAGTGTTAGGCACCTCTAGGGGCTATTCAAGTTCTAAGCATCCTATTCTAGTTTGGCTAAAAGAAATCTAAGCAATATAACAGTCACAAAGGTGTTTAAGTTTTTCAGAACTATAGAAAGGCTCTAAACTTCTCCTTAAACTGTCCTAAAGATGCTGCCACGACAGAGCCGTTATGACAGGTAAGTTAACTTCACAGTTTTAAGCCAACAGTTTAATCTTTTCTGATTTTTTTAGAGAAATTAAATAAATAAAAGACACAACAGTTAATAACAAGATGTACTTAAGACTCCATTAATGATGGAGGGTTGCCACCCCAAACTCGAGGGTTGCATTGCCCTCAATGCAAAATGACAGAAAAATAAAGACATGAAGACAAGTACATCACAAAAGATATAAGCAGGCAGCAATAAAAGGAAAATAAAAACTTAAATTTTTAGTCGTTGTCCTCACTGTTGCTGCTGACACGGATCTGAGGGCGGCGTCTGGGCTATGGAGGAGGCTGGGCAGGTGCAGGGGCAGGTTGCTCTACGAGATAGACATCGGAACTGCTGCCACTGTCCCAAGTGCTGCTGGTGGTGGTGCTAGCCTTGGGCATCAGCTTCCTGTCTGCCACGTGTTTTATTCTCTTGACCGGCGTAAATTCCCTCTCCAAATTCCTCCTGATCAGAGGGCTTTCATCGGAGGCAGGTCTCTTCGTTCCTCTGACAGGGGTGTTGGCCGGTGGACTGCCTGCTGCCGTCGGGGCAGGTGTTGGGGTGAAAGCAGTAGAGTGGGAATGTGGGGAGGCAGGTGGTGTGGGGACATGGGAGGGGATATGGAAATAATGGGCAATAAAAGTAGGGAACTGAACATCGGGAAAATTTAAAGTGTGGGTAATGAAGTTTACCGTCGAATTTGTGAAATCCCGGATGAAGGTCATCAATCCCATTTGTCTTTCCTCTACCCGTTGTAGCGCAGCAAGGATGTGGGCGGATTGGTCTGTCGGAGCGGTGGCGGCAGTAGGTTCAGGGGCAGGCTCCTCTGATGGTTCTTCTGGGGAGCCGGCTGAGTTGAAGGAAGAGATAGGTGTAGCTACTACCAGCTCCATGAGGCTGTTGATGTTGTTGTTTGTCCAGCCTCTGCCCTTTATGATTTTGTCGGAGGGTTCCTCGGGGACAGCAGCACAGCGGCATAAGGAGGTTATTGTGAACGGCAGGCAGAGGCAGGAGTCGGAGCGGAAGGTGCAGTCCAGGATGCTGTCCCTCATATAGCGGCCCACATTAATAGGCCTGTCGTGCATGATGGAATGAATGAGTGCGAGCCGCTGCTAGTTGACTGTCGTGTGGTGGGAAGAAGGCATGATACGCTTTTTGATAAAAGCGTTCCAGAGTTTGGCTTCAGGGAGGAGCTGCCCCCTTTTTACAGAGTGGGGGTTCTTTTTGCTGGTTGTCCATGTGGTTCCTTCCTCTGTCACCTCCGCCATAACAGCACCATAGGCGGCAGCATCGGGGGTGTCGAGAAATTTCTGGTGGGCATCATCATCGGGGCCAAAGTAGAGGCCAAACATGTGGTTGATGCTGTCAGCTGTGAAGGGCACTTTCACTCCTCGAACGGTGACAGATGTTGCCGTTCTGCTGTCTATGGCAGCATAAAACTCCCGGACTAATGTGTCGTTTAGTTCTGCCGGTTGTTCAGCGAAGTGCTCCCATAGTTGAGCCGTGATGGCCCTTGTGATGAACGGCCGGAGTCCCATGTTGGGTGCCTTTCGGATGTACATGAAACCCCGTTCCTCCCATAACTCCTTTGTGGCGAAGGGCGATGCTGCTGCTGAAGAAGAAGCTGAGGCAGCACTACGGCGGGTTTGTCTAGACGACATGTTAGTTGCAAGGGTTGTGAAAAATGAAGAAAGCAAATAAAACTAGAGGAGAAAGCAAGGAAGAATAAGCAGAACTAAGAAAAAAAATGAAAATGAAAACGGGGTTTTATAGCGGTCGAGGGTCTGCCCGTTTAATGCTGTAACGGCAGGCGTGAATAACGGGGCGACGGATGGGATTTAGCGTGTCTGACGCGTCTGACACACATTTATGCGTCTGTTACGCGTCTGCCACACGCTTCTGCGTCTGCCGTGTCAGTCTGTTGACAGCCTGTCTTATCCGTCTGCGGCGGCAGCCGAAACGACATGTTTCAATAAATGGGCTCTGTTGGGCTTGATGGATGGATGGTGGGCTTGGATCACTTCTCCTTTTCTTCTTGACTCCTTTATTTCCTAAAAACAGAAAATATAAAAACATTATTCGAATAAAATAACCTAATTTTCTAATAAATAATACTAATAAATAATAAAAATAAAACTTAGGTTAAATTAGGGATGCCTTATGGGGAATCTCCTAAAGTAACCACTTCCTGTATTCCTGGGGCTTCAGTCCCCTGATAGTGCTTGAGGCGCTGTCCATTGACTTTGAATTGGTGCTCGTCTTTTAATGATCGGATAGTGATGGCACCATGGGGAAAAGCTTGTACCACTTGGAAGGGGCCAGACCATCTAGACTTTAGCTTTCCTGGGAAGAGTTTAAGTCTAGAATTAAACAACAACACAAGCTGCCCTGGGCAGAACTGTCGTGGCAGCAATTTCTTGTCATGCCACTTCTTAGTCTTTTCCTTGTAAATCCTTGCATTGTCGTAGGCCATTGTCTGTAATTCCTCAATCTCGTTCAGATCTAATAGCCTTTTCTGGCCTGCCTTGTCCAAGTCCATGTTCACTGCCTTGATTGCCCAATATGCTTTGTGCTCAATCTCGACAGGCAGATGACAGGTTTTCCCATAAATCAATCGGTATGGAGACATGCCCAATGGAGTTTTAAAAGCTGTCTGATATGCCCATAATGCATCGTTCAGAAGTAGAGACCAATCTTTCCTAGTGGGTTTAACCATCTTCTCAAGAATGTTCTTCACCTCCCTATTAGAAATCTCAGCCTGTCCATTGGTCTGTGGGTGGTATGCTGTCGCGATCCTGTGCTTGACACCATATTTCTTCAACGCGGCAGCAATTACCCTATTATCAAAATGTCTCCCTTCATCACTAATAATCGCCTTAGGGATGCCAAATCTAGAAAAAATGTTTTTGTGCAAAAACTTTTGGACCGTCTTGGCATCATTCTTTTGAGTTGCGATTGCTTCTACCCACTTGGAGACATAATCCACTGCTAGGAGGATGTAAAGATTTCCACATGAAGATGGAAAAGGTCCCATAAAATCAATCCCCCAAACGTCGAAGATCTCGACTTCTAAAATGTTTTGCAGTGGCATCTCGTTTCTCCTCGAGATGTTACCTGTCCGCTGGCATCTGTCACAGTGCTTGTAAAAGTCATGTGCATCCTTATATAGTGTCGGCCAGTAGAACCCTGACTGCAGCACCTTGGCAGCAGTTTTATTTCCTCCTAAGTGACCTCCATATTGTGAAGCATGACAGTGATGGAGAATGTCTTCTTGCTCTTCTTGTGGTACACACCTCCTTATAACCTGATCTGCGCACATTTTGAAAAGAAGAGGTTCGTCCAAATAATAATGCTTAACACCATTTTGGAACCTCTTCCTGGCTTGATAATCAAGATCAGAAGGTAATATTCCGCTAACTATAAAATTAACGAAATCAGCATACCAGGGAAGGTCAGAAGACTTACTTGCCGCCATGGCTGTCGCGACAGCGATTGCGGCAGCAAAGAGCTGCTCATCAGGGAAGGTCTCCAGTATGTGTGTCTCATCTATTGGTAGACTCTGTCCCTTCTCCAACCTTGACAAGTGATCTGCCACTTGATTTTCTGTCCCTTTTTTGTCCTTGATTTCAAGGTCGAACTCTTGTAATAGCAAGACCCACCGTATCAATCTAGGTTTTGCATCCTTCTTTGCGAACAAATACTTTAGGGCAGAGTGGTCAGTGTGTATTATTACTTTCGTCCCAAGTATGTAGGAACGAAACTTGTTGATGGAGAACACCACAGCTAACAACTCCTTTTCTGTGGCGGTGTAGTTCACTTGGGCGTCATTCAACGTCTTGCTGGCATAGTATATGACGTGAAACAACTTATCTCTGCGCTGCCCAAGTGCTGCCCCGACAGCATAGTCACTAGCATCACACATGATCTCAAATGGCTGTGTCCAGTCTGGTGGCTGTACTATGGGGGCTGTCACTAGTTTTTCCTTCAGAACCTTGAATGCTTCAGTACATTCTTCATTAAAGTCAAAGGGTCGGTTCTGTTCTAAGAGATGGCATAGGGGCTTCGTGATTTTCGAGAAATTTGCAATGAATCTCCGATAAAAACCCGCATGCCCTAAAAAACTTCTAATGCCCTTGACTGTGGTCGGCGGCGGCAGCTTCTCTATGACTTCTATTTTAGCCCTGTCGACTTCTATCCCATGGCAGCTAATCTTATGGCCAAGGACTATCCCTTCATCCACCATAAAGTGGCATTTTTCCCAATTTAGAACAAGATTAGCTTTTTCACATCTTTCAAGTACCTTTTGAAGATTGCCGAGGCAGCCCTCAAAATCGTCTCCAAAGACGGAAAAATCATCCATGAAAATCTCAAGGAAGTCCTCTACCATGTCGGAGAATATAGCCATTATGCACCTTTGGAAGGTGGCAGGTGCATTACAGAGTCCAAACGGCATCCTCCTAAACGCATATGTTCCGTAGGGGCATGTAAAAGTCGTCTTTTCTTGATCCTCCGGTGCAATAGCAATTTGATTGTACCCTGAATAACCATCAAGAAAACAATAGTAAGGTTTACCCGCTAATCTATCAAGCATTTGATCAATAAAGGGTAAAGGAAAATGATCTTTTCGGGTAGCTTTGTTAAGCTTCCGATAGTCCATACAAACCCTCCAACCGGTCACAGTCCTGGTTGGGATTAACTCATTGTTTTCATTAGTTATCATGGTCATTCCTTCTTTCTTGGGGACACATTGCACTGGGCTCACCCATTTGCTGTCGGAGATGGCGTAGATAATACCAGCATCTAACCATTTAATTATCTCTTTACGCACTACCTCCTTCATCGCATGGTTTAACCGCCTTTGGGCATCTATAGTCGGCTTATGGTCTTCCTCGAGGAGGATTTTGTGCATGCATAACGCCGGACTAATGCCTTGTATGTATGCTATCATCCATCCAATCGCCTTTTTGTGCTGCCTTAGCATGTCGATTAGCTGTCGTTCTTGTTCCTGCGGCAGCTTAGCAGAGATGATTACGGGCAGTGTGTCATTGGAACCAAGATAAGCATATTTTAACTGCCCTGGCAGGGGCTTAAGTTCTAAGACAGGTGGTTCAATAATAGATGGCTTTTGGATTACATGGTTATCCGAAGTATAATTAAAGGGTTCGAATAACTTACCTGGACGATTGCCTAACCAGTTTACCTCCTCCTGATCTTCAGTATTAGATGTATCGGATTCAGAGGAGTCGCTGTCGTAGGTGCTGTCGCTGTAGCTGTCGTGACAGGCCTGTAGGTGGCTGTCGCGGCAATGACCAAATTTTATATCACGGCAGCCCGACCTGATGCAGGGTTGATCAAAAGCACAAAAGAAAAATTAAAGAAAAATAAAAATAAAAACGAAAACGAAAATAAAAAATAAAAACGAAAAGTGCAATAAAAGAAAGATGTAGTTATGTTGCCAATCCCCGGCAACGGCGCCAAAAACTTGTTGCGTGTAAAATAGTCTATCGCAATTATAGTGCAAGTGTACACGACGCAAGTAGTAAGTGATACGAAGTATCGGATATCGTCTCCACAGGGATTAGGCTAATAGCTTCACCTTAGTTTACTGCACGAAAGTAAAAGAAATATTTGAGAGTTGTCACGAGAATAATAAAGTAAAAACGCAAATAAAAGAATTGAGTTATCAAGATAGAGAAAACGGGCTGGTATTGAATTGCTCAGTAGTGCAGGTATTGGATTGCTTAGGAACTCCAGTTCTGTCGTCGTGCCCGTCGCGGCAGCACCGGTCACGGCGGCTATCCGTTGGCTGTCGCGGCAGCAGACACACCAACTCCGTACTTCAAGTTTGGCAAGAATCCCAGATCTGCCTTGGCCTATCCCTAGGTCCAAGTCTGTCGATGATCACGTCTTTGATGATACCTCCCGGCGTGAATCGAAGGATGAACACCGATGTGTATAAATTCTTCTTTAGCCACTTAACCTTGCCCTATCCCTAGGCACAAGATAGTTCAACTATAAACTAGAGAGCTTGCTCTTATTTCTTTCGTATACTTAACTCTCCCGATGCTAAGTAAATAGATAGCCTCACAATGCTCTCCCGATGCTCTTGCAAGATATTAAAACCAAAATAAGAGAACTTGAAGTTTATTTTATTGAACTTGGAAAATCCTAAAACAAAACAACCCTTTCAACTACTTTACAAAACAACCCGTAGCCCTAGGGGGAATTTAGAACATGCCGGTGACGGGTGAACGACAGAGGGGTTTAGGTTATCGATTATGGGGTATTCGGTGCCTCCTAGGTTAAATCTATGCCCTTATATAAGCTTTGGGCTCAAGTATTCTAATTTAACAAGGATTACAACTTTAATGAAAAGTAAGATTCTAATAAATGCTTAATCTCTAAGGATTCCTACTTTTCAGCCGCCTCCTTGTTTTATGGGAATTCCTCTCCTTGAGCTTTGGCTTGACATATCTTTTGATCCGGGGCTTGGAAAAATATTTGGCTTTCACATGACAGACGAGCAGATTTTTCTCTATCTATCGAGGTCCATTTTACTTTTCCTCTTCATTGGGCTGCTGTCACCTTGCTGTCACGACAGGTCCATGGCAGCTTCGTCCTAATCGTCTACTTGTCCAGTTCAGCTCTTCTGCTTCTCTGCCATGCACCTGCCTTCTTTGTCAACTATGGCAGTTACCTGCAAAATAAGCCTTCTTTTAGTAGAATCTGTGCTTTTAATCCATTTGTGATGTTTTACTGAAAATTAACGTAAATGCAATGCAATGATGCTTGAATGCAGCAGAAATATGGGTTAAAAAAGGTGTAAATAATAGAACTTTTACACACTCAACATTTGCTGAGTGGTCAAAGTCCATGGACGAGTGGTATGATCCCATGGAACCGAGCCAAAGCATCATGATGGAAGGAGCAAGCCGAAAGTCTCTAACCATAATGCAATCTGAGGAGGTGATGCCCAAGAGCAGGGGCCAATCCATGCCAACATCACTTGACTTGGGTATCGGCAAGGCATAGTGGATCGAGCCGATAAGGACCTTACGTCCGAGGTAAGTGATTCTTTATATGAAGAATCAAGCCTAACACAAGGTCATTTGGTTGTTTGTAGGATGCCTACAAGATTGAACGAGGAGCCAAATCGAGCCATGGCGCGAGTAGGCAAGAATGCCTATGGATGGGAGAAGCCATCGAAGCCGAGGGAACACCTCACCCCAACTATCCTAGTCCAGCCGTGCGACAAGGATAACGAGGGATCGAGTCACAAGGTGGATGGAAAAAGCCAAGAGCCCAGAACCATCTACCAAGCCGAAGGACAAGTGCTAGAGAGCACCGAAGTGGGGCTATTCCACAACCCCGCCATCATCACTTGCCTTGAGTATCGACAAGGTGTAGTGAAGCCACCTGAAGAAGACATTGTGTTCAGGGTAAGTGAGCCAATTTATGAAAATTCGAGTCTAACTTGCTCTGTTTCCATCCACAGGTTGCTTGCGAGATCAAGCAAGGAGCCGAGTCAAGCCGTGGAGCAAGTAGGCGAGAAGGCCTACGAGATCGAGTTTCCATCGAGAGAACAAGTAGACCTTGCCATCACCCCTAAGCCGTTGGACGAGGATGCCAATGTCTAAGAGTGGAGCAAGCCGAGCCAAGCACAAAGCAAGGCGAACGTCTCCTTTGACGAGGAGGCACCACCCATCGAGACGGATCGAGAGCCAAGGCATGAAGGCCTTACACTTTGCACGAGAGTTCCATTAGCCGAGCGGGAACATGACGAGGAGCCGAGGCCATTCGAGGATGAGACGACCGAGACTCACCATCGCCTATCGATGAGGGCGTCGATAGATTCAGTGGGGGGAGAATGTCACGGACCAAATTCCCACGATCGAGCAAGCAGCATCCATAGGTGCTTGCCTTAGCACTCCAAGTCCTTCACCCGACCGAGGGACCCGAGTAGATGCCAACACCACACGCCAAAGGGCCATGCACAACACCCCACGTGGTGTCCGCATCCGAGAGAGCCAAGCCGAAGCACTTCCCGCACACCATGGGGCCAAGTCAAGCACCCCATGTGCTGCCCACGAGAGTAGGACCCGAGGGGGCAGGCTGCACGCACCCAAGGGGGTCTTGCCGAGAACCCTCCATGCTGCCCAAACCATGGAGCCCGAGTCAGCACCCGATGTGCACACCGAGGGGCCTAGAGGAAGCCCATCCGAGTTGCCCACACCCCTAGGGCCCGATTTAGCACCAAACATGCTAAAGAGGGGGTTTTGGATAAGCCAATCGGGCCTAGCAATGCCCAATCCGCCCAAGAGACCAAGACCCATTATGAGTTGTCATCCTTTGAGCAACACACATGGAAAGATATCATCCATAGAGTCACATTCGAGGAAAGTCTTCCTTGCCAACAAATCTATGATGCAATAGCTTTGTATTCTAGGCAACTTGTTATTATGTGATAGAGTTGCCATGTTTAGGAGGATAAGATTCATCCATAGCCCTTGGATGGAATCACCCTTACCCGTTAGATCGAGAGGTCCAAGGCTATAAATAGAGACTTCCCTCAACCATTGTATTCATCTTTCATTCTTTGAGTATTTTCTTGAGTAAAGAGTTTTAGAGCTTTTCTCTTCATCGTTTGCCCTGCCTTCCCATTTTTCCAATCAAGCTTCCGCATATCTAATTTCTAAGCACTCTTGCTTAGCAAATTCAAAGGCTGACTTAGTCCATCGACTTAGCTCGACGACTAAGGCCGCACGGATCAGCTAGTCAGAACCTAGCCCCGTGACAACATGCTCTTTTGTGCACTTGGACCAGATATGTACTCAAAGATTTCTTTGTGTACAAGTGCAAAGGAGGTGTGGGACACGCTCGAGACCACCTATGAGGGAACCAACGATGAAAAGGAGAGCACGATTGGACTCATTAACTTGAGCTACGAGAATTTCAAGATGGAGCCCGATGAGAATGTTACAAAGATGTTCGATCGTTTCTCCATTATCGTCAGCAATATCAAAGATTTCAGAGAAGTCATCTTCGAAGATAAGCTTGTCCAGAAACTCCTCTACTCTCTTCCCAAGTCATGGGATGGGAAAAGAACCGCCATCGTCGAGGCAAAGGATTTGAAACAAGGAAGAGAAGAAGAGAAGAGAATAGAAGAAGAGAAGGGAAAAGAAGAGAAGAGAAGAAAGTCGAGAAGAAAGAGGTAGAGAAGAAGAAACTCGAAGTTGCTCTCAAAGCTTCTTTTGAAGAGAGTGATTCGAGCAAGGAGGAAGACGAAGAGATGGCTATGCTAGCCAAAATATTCACTCAGTTCATGAAGTCCAATAGAGGACGAAAATTGAACCGAAAAGGTGACTTCAAAAATAAGAACAAGGAGGATGAGAAGGATCAACTCATATGCTATGAGTGCAAGAAGTCGGGGCACATAAGAACCAAATGTCCCCAACTCAAAAGGAAGAGCTTCGGGAAGAAGAATAAGCTCAAGGAAAAAGTTGCTACTTGGAGTGATGAGGAATCATCTGTTGATGAGGAGCAAGAAGTTTCCGACCTTTTTCTCATGGCCTTGGAGGAGGATCCTAAGGTAACCTCTAACTCATCTAATTTTGATTTTACATACGATGAGCTTCAAGAAGCATACAATGAGTTACAAGAGGTATATGATGATTTGGTTGAGAAATATAAGGAATAAATTTTGAATAACAAGAAAATCATTTCCGATTTAAATAGCTAAAACGATTCCATATCTAAAACCAATTCGGAGCTTGAAAAGAAGGTTGTGGTTTTACAAGATAATTAAAAATATTTTAAGAAAGAAAATATTGACTTGAACAACATTCTTTCTGAGTTTCATGATCTTCACCACAAAGAGGTGAATGATCTCAAAGTTTTTTTAAGCAAAGTTGGTTCAACTACTTTTGAAAAGGGACAATCTTCTAAAACCAAGTATGTGAAAAGAAACTTTGTTAACCACAAACAAAGAGGCTTCCAAAGGCCCTCTAGAGATAAGAGAGTTAGAAGTGTTGGGTTCCTAAGGAACTAGTACCTTCTAACAACCTTAATGTTATTGCTTCTTGGATTCCTAAGGGAACCAAGCTTTTGGGAGCTAACGTCCATGACCCAAAATGATTTGAGTACCAAAAACCAAGAATTAATTCTTTGTTTGTAGGGGGAGCATTGCTACAAGGCCAAAGCTTCAAGTTAAAACACATGGTACCTTGATAGTGGATGCTCAAGACATATGACCGGTGACAAGAGTAGATTCTTGGAACTAAAGCCAAAAAGTGGTGGAGTAGTGACATTTGGTGAAAACTCCAAAGGCCACATTGAAGGAATTGGCTCCATTAGTAATCACCCTTCCATTCTCATTGATAATGTTTTATATGTCAACGATCTAAAATATAAATTGTTGAGCATTAGACAATTATGTGATAAAAGGTTTTTATGTTCACTTTGATATAAATGGTTGTAAAATCTTAAACATTGAACTAACAAAATAATGCTCATAGGTCATTGCATAGGTAATATATATATGGTGCATTTAGATGACATACACATTTCTAATGCATGCTTTGTAGCTAAGGATGAACATGATTCATCGTTATGGACTAGGAAACTACGACATGCTAGAATGGGTGTTTTAG
Organism: Hibiscus tridactylites; assembly: GCA_958450335.1. Taxonomy (NCBI): domain Eukaryota; kingdom Viridiplantae; phylum Streptophyta; class Magnoliopsida; order Malvales; family Malvaceae; genus Hibiscus; species Hibiscus tridactylites. The sequence goes on from OY288286.1 coordinate 11,146,309, forward strand.
AAAAATTGGTTTCCCAAGATCTAGTAAGAGGTTTACCTAAGCTAAAATTTTCTCTAGATAAAATTTGGGATGACTGTGCTAAAGGTAAACATAAAAGGTTAAAAAACATAAAAGGGCATCTTTTAAACCTATTAATGATGTATCAACTAGTAGAATATTACAATTGATCCATATGGATATCTTTGGACCTATTAGGACAATGAGCTTGGGTGGAAAATCATATGATTTTGTTTTAGTAGATGATTATTCTAGATACACCTGGGGTTCTATTCTTAAGTACTAAGGATGAGTGTAACAATCACAAATGGGGCTAGTAAAGTTTTAAGAATTTTTGGGAGATTTAATCCACTTTTTTCTAAAATAATAAGTTTTAGGACTTAATTGAATGAATTCGGATTTAGGAAGCTCGATTTATAAGGAATTGATTACCAATATGAAAAAGAAATAAAGTTTGGAGACAAAAGTGTGAACTCCCAATGGTTAAATGGCTAAGAATGTGGTTTGACCAATTTTTTGACATTAAATCTGCCCAAAGTTAACGTGTTGGCATAAAGGGGTAGGGGTTTTATTTATTGAGGAAAGGAAAAGGAAAGTGAGAAAGAAAGAAATTAGTGGAGATTCAATCTTCGGTCTACAAAGATTCGACCGTTCGTTAAAGATACCTCCACCACCATTGCGTTCATCTCGTCGAGAGGAGTTCATCGGTACCAATGACATCATCATCGGAGTCACCCTTGGAGGGGGTGTGTGTGTATCGTTAGAAAACTTGAAAGGTTAGTATCCGAACTTTGAGTTTAAATTTTGAAAATCTGAGGCCACCTTCGTTGACCCGTTTGACTGATCCGTTGAGCTGTTTGACCGAGCCATTGACTGTTGACTTTTTTACGAGAGTTTACTTTTTTGGAGGTCCTTACCAGGGGGTTTCTCGACGTTCCAGATCCATTGGCACAATTCGTTTTTCCAAATTCAAACCCGATAAGCCGTTTTCAATGTATGACTTTATGGATAAATTCGACTATAGCGTTTAAGTTCTGTTTCTGATGTAATTCGCATTTCTATGTATCTGAGTTCTCGAGTGATGTCGAACCTGAGTTCAAGAGAGTAATCAAATGAAGTATCATGGATCAATCGATGTAGCTCAAAGTCGAGGTAATACTTTACTACCTATTGTATATGCTTTATGGAACATGTTGGTAATTTGTTTATGCATGAAAAAATGTGATTGGTCATTTTATTTCCGTTGATTAGTTTATGGTTATATTGTTTACAGTAAAATGATAATAACTAGTTAAGACTGAATGACTCGAATAAGAAATTGATGATCAGTAAGAAATCCAAGTTCAGTGAATAATCGATAAAATAGTTCACCTTAAACTTTCAATTCAGATTATTTCTTGATAAAAGAACTAATGCTCAGAATGTTTTTTTATGAATTTCGAAAATGCCTTTATGGTATAGAATGACTAAAACACCCCTAGTAATGAAGTAATCTTGAAATCTACGCTAAATCTGATAAAACAACCGATTCTTCTGAAAATCCCGAAATTTCTTTGGAAGTTATAGTAACAAGGCTTAAACTTTCAAGATTGTAAAGTACTTGGATTCTTTTGAATTTTGAATAAATCTCTGAAGATAAATTTATGGGAAACTATTGTATGTCTAAATTAGTTAAAGTTGCGTAAAACACTGAATTGTTTTGAATGACTAAAATGATTGGAAATATTGATAAGTCTGTTTTGATCTATATGATCATAATGACCAAAAAGATTAAAATATCCTCGGTGCCAATTGCCAATTAACCAAAATGATGGATAGATTCATGAGATCTGAAATGAAGAAATAGTTGGAAGAACCGAAAGGCTTTGGATAATTGAAACACTTTCGGGCATTGAAGTGTCTGAAATACCTTTGAATACTAAGATGACTAAAAATACCTCTAAGACATGGGACATGAAATACCAATAAGCTAAACAAATGTGATGGCTCTGAAAGTGGTAATACATGACCCATGTTTGTAGGCCATTTCCGATACTAATGTGATATTGGAGAAATACCATATGAAGACATGTGCAACTTATTGGAGAAAAGACATAGTTAATAGTAAGAGTAACATGTTTACCAAAGGTACATTCGATGTTATGATTGAGTTCAGGTGCAATGCACATGTTCGAATATTTGGAAAATACTATTTGATTACATGATCGATTTCTTGTAGTACGTTCAGTGGTTGATTAGTGAAGGCGAACCATTTTGTTATACACTTTGGTCGGTTCTGAGAAATGAATGCTTAAGGTGTACCTACCCGGTTAAATAATTAACACTGTATTGATGGGTTTCGATCACAACAAAAGGACTCGGAAAACTAGTGAGCAACTAGAATTCCTAAATTTTGTACATAGTCGTTTATACATTGCTGGCTTAAACTAGCAAATTGCCCTCTTAAGGTCAAAAGGACCATAATGCCCTCATAGGCTTTAATGATTGGACCACTCATGATATATCTGAGATCCCAATGATTCTGACGCATCAACTTCTGAATGTCTGGTTTGAGTCGTTACTATCGAACCCCCTTTTCATAGGGACCCTATTCTGAAATCAGTCCAAAATTATCAGACATTCAATGTTCTTTTTCTGATAATTACCAAGCGTCTCTGGGGAATAATTGGACCATATAGTGTGTTCCTTGTGTCTTTGAACATTCTTTGTATTTTTAAACCAAGATTGTCTAATCTAAAATTTAAAAGTACAACACTAATATTCGAAATCAAAATGATCTATGGCTTTTGTCTTCTGATCCAAAAATATACCTGATATCTGCCTTTTGATACAAAAATAAACATGACATCTGTTTTCTGATATGAAAATGTATATGAAATTTGGTTTATGATATTACTATTTACTGGATAAAATCTAATTTCATCTGAGATATGATTGAAGATATGTAAGCTCAGCGTTGGTAAGCCCTCCTGGACCTAGGATATCCTTTACGCCCAACGAGCTTAGGGGAGTCTTTCTCTAAGCTCTTTCGCCCAATGGGCCAAGGGTATGTCTTTCTGGATATAGTTATGTGATATTGCATCTTGGCGTACGAATGAAGGGTAGTTAAGTGATTATAAATACAACTTCTGGCCTCTTCTGAAATCTATCCTACTGAATTAATGTACCAAAGTCTAAAACTCTTGGTATGCTTCTGATCTGTGCTTAATGAAACAACTAAACTCTTTGATTCAACTTCTATAATCTATATCTCTTCCGAATCTACGAGTTATAGGTTTATCACCTGATACTTAGAGATTGAATAAAGACAAAAATTGTTATATTCAAAATTAATGCTTCACTAACGTATCGAACCATGATCAGAGTCTATAGTTGTCCAGAATCTCATGAAAGTTTTATGCTTTGCCTTATATTTGCATGTTGCCTATAACATCTTTTGATAGTTCTATACTACTGAGCTTTCCCAAGGTCACATTGTTTTTTTACCAACGCAGGTTAGAAGAAATCCATCATGGTTTAATGTCCAATGTCAGTGTTTGGAGTTCTCTCAATGTTGCTTTTGGATTACGGTACTGGTTCAATTAGTGGGCATGTATGTCGTGTATTATTTTATGTTAGTGTCTGTAATGTATTTTCTGAACCATTGTTATATGTTTAAATGATTTTATGAAATGATATTTTAAACATAATTTGTTCATTGTTTACATACATTTAAAGAAAAACATTTTTATGTGGATTTTTGTTGTGGGTCGCTCTTGTGACCCCAAATGTGACCTCATAGAACTCGATATAACGTATAAATGGGTCTAGGGGGTTATAATAAGGCTTTAGAAAAGTTCATCACGTTTTCAAAAATCACTCAAAATGATCTTCGTCAATTAATTTCTCATATTAAAAGTGACCATAGAACCGAATTTCAAAACTTAGGATTTGAGGATTTTTGTAATTCAAATTGTATAAGCCATAATTTTTCCGCTCCTCGCACTCCTCAACAAAATGGGGTAGTTGAGAGGAAAAATCGAACTTTAGAAGAAATGGATAGAACCATGCTTTGTGAAAATAATTTTCCTAAGTATTTTTGGGTGGAAGCCACAAATACCGTTTGTTACATTATAAATCAAGTAAAGATTAGGCCGATTTTAATGAAAACACCTTATGAGATTTTGAAATCTAAAAAGCCTAACATTAGTTATTTTCATCCTTTTGGATGCAAATGTTTTGTTTTAAATAATGGAAAAGAAAATTTAGGCAAATTTGATGCTAAAAGTGATGAAACTGTTTTTTCTAGGTTACTCTTTAATGAAAACACCTTATGAGATTTTGAAATCTAAAAAGCTTATCGTGTATTTAACAAAAGAAATTTAGTTGTTGAAGAGTCTATTCATGTGATTTCTGATGATAATCTCCTTCCGATAAAGGATTCTTGTGATAATGATGATGATGTAAAAATCATTGAATCTAATGATGGTGAACAATCATCAAAGGTGGATGAGGTTCCAAGCAAATATGAAAAATCATAAGATCCACCTCTAGAGGCCTTGAAGGACATGACTCTAGAGGAAAAGGAAGTGAGCTACCCAAGGGAATACAACTATGTCAAAGGTGGTGAGATATTGGGTGATCCATCCAAGGGGGTAACCACTAGATCCTCTCTTAAACTTATGAATAATGTTACATTCATTTCATGCATAGAGCCTAAGAATATCAAAGAAGCATTAAATGCTGATTTTTGGATATTAGCAATGCAAGAAGAATTAAATCAATTTGAGATGAGTCAAGTTTAGAAATTAGTGTTGTGTGTAAAACTGTCTATCACAATGTAGTGCAAGTGTACATGACGCAAGTAGTAAAATGATACGTAAGTATCGAATATCGTCTCCACAGGGACTGGGCCAATAACTTTAACCTGGAATTACTGCACGAGAGGGAAAAAGAAAGAGTTTAAATGTTTGTCACGAGATAATAAAGAATACTGAAAATAAAAGAGTAAAGAAATCAGTATAGAGAGAATGGGCCGGTATTGAATTGCTTAGTAGTGTAGGTGTTGCAAAGTCTAAGAATCTCTGCTCTATCGTTGCGCCTGTCGCGGCAGCGGTCTGTTGTTTGTCGCGGCATCGATCACACAACTCTATACTTCAAGCTTGGCAAGAATCCCTGCTGTGCCTTGGCCTATCCCTAGGTCCAAGTCTGTCGATGAACACGTCTTTGATGATACCTCCCGACGTGAATCGAAGGATGAACACCGATGTTGTTGAATTCTTCCTTAGCCACTTAACCTCGTCATATCCCTAGGTCCGAGATAGTTCAACCATAAACTGGAGAACCTGTACTTATTCCTTTCGTATACTTAACTCTCCCGATATTAAGTAAATGTGTAATCTCACAATGCTCTCCCGATACTCTTACAAGATGTTGAAAACCAGAATAAGCAAACTTGAAGTCTATTTTATTGAACATAAAAATTCCTAAAACAAAGGCAATCCTTGCAACTACTATACAAAATCAACCCTTAGCCCTAGGAGAAGTTTAGAACATGATGAGAAAAGGAAAACAACTAGGGTTTAGAAGAGAATGCTAGAGAGTAAGATATCCTTCCCTAGGTCGAATTACATGCCTTTATATAGGTCTTGGGTTCAAGTTTTCTAATATGGCAAGAATACAAGTTTAATTTGAAGTACAACTCTATTAAAGACTAAATCTTCAGAGCATATGTCTTTAATTTGTCCTTCCTTCTTGCTTGGAGTTTCTTCCTTGAACTTTGGGCTTGGCCTTCATTCTGATCTAAGGCTCAGAAAAATATAAGGGTACTCCACTACAGACCGGCTTAATTTCCTCTTTCTATCGAGGCCCACTTTACTTCCTCCCTTCACCATTGCTGTCGTCCTTGGCTGCCACGGCAACGGCCTTGGCAGCATCCTCCTTCTCGTATGCAGTCCAGTTCCAGCTCTGCTTCTTAACTGCCCAGCATCTGCTTCTCCACTGCCCTCCATTTGTTACAGCAGCTACCTGCAAAAGCAAACAATTTCAGTAGAAATTGTGCCATTTGATATAATTGTGATGTATGAATGAAAACTATCCTAAATGCAATACATTATACTTGAATGCAGCAGAAATATGAGTTAAATAGGGGGTAAAATATAGAAATTTTACACACTCAACACACCCCCAAACTTAAGTTTTTGCTTGCCCTCAAGAAATTCAGACCTAAAAAAGAAATAATTTCTTTTGGCTTGAAACAGTGAACTTTTCCTTACCTACCCTCCATTCCCTATTGTGAGCAACACCCTGTTGGATAATTCAGGATGCATCCAGAACCTTGCTATAATTCTCGTGTAGTGTGTGCATGTTTGTGAACAATTATATGCCAAGACTCCCTTAGTTTACTAGAATAGCTAAGCTTCTAACTTGAATTTTTATGCCAATTTTCATCTTTTTGGAGGCAATTCTTAGGCTCCTTTATTTTTTTATTTAGACTCGATTCTATTTTCTCAAGCTTAAGTTTGACTAGAGCCGGTTTCGGGCACCTCTAGCTAACTTCCTAGAGCCGGTTTCGGGCACCTCTAGGTGTATTGAGTCTATTTTTCTTAACTTCTTTTCCTAGAGCCTGTGTTAGGCACCTCTAGGGGCAACTCAAGTGTTAAGCTTTCTATTCTAGTTTACTAGCAGAGTTCTAGGCAGTATAAAAGTCACAAGGGTGTTTGAGATTCAGAACTATAGTAAGGCTCTAAACTGCTCCTAGAACTATCCTAAAGGCACTGCCACGATAGAGGCTGTCACGGCAGGTAAGTTCAGTTCAAAGACTTAAGCCAAATTTTCATTTTTTAAGCAAAAATAAACTAAGTAAAAGACACAATTTTTAAACTTAAAGACACTTCATTAATGGAGGGATGCCACCCCCAAACTCAAGGGTTGCATTGCCCTCAATGCAAATGACAGAAATGAAAAAGAAAAAGAAAAACAACATCAAAAATTATAACAAAATGGCAGACGACAAAAATAAGAAAAGAAACTTAAATTTTCAGGCGTTGTCGTCGTCGCCGCTGCTGCTGCTGATACGAATCTGCCTGCGGGCAGTGACTTTCCTTGTCGGTGCCGGCAGATGGATGGGAGAGGCAGAGGTGTTCTTGGTTTTGGATTCCCTTGGAGGTTGAATGCGGGTAGGGGAGATGTGGGGTTGTTTCTCCAATACCTGAGCCTCATCGGAGCTGCTGTTGCTGCTACTACTGCTGCTGCTATTGCTGTTGCTGCTAGATTTGCCTTGGTCCGATGGTTTGACTCCGGAGCCTGGTTTCTGTCGTTTCACCGGGGTGAACTCCTTCGACAGGTTCCTCTTGATAGAGGGCTCATCATCGGATGCTGCCCAAATTTCGGAGGAAGAGAAACCTGCAATATACCTGTCTAGGTCGGACATGGGCTCTTTCCTCTTGGTTCCCCTGACAGATGTTTCTACTGTGCGGCTGCCGCCTGCAGCTGTTGTGGCAGGAGTTGGAGTGGACGCGACATATGGCGTTCTTGGTGTGGCAGCAGGTGTAGGGGTATGGGCAGGTGTGGGGGCAACAAAATAATGGTCGGGGAAGGTAGAGAACAATACATCATGAAAATTAAGAGTAGTTTTAATGAAGTGTACCGTTGCTGTGCTGAAGTCCCGAATGAAGCTCATGAGGCCCAGCTGCCGTTCTTCCATTTTCTGCAGGGCAACAAAGATTTAAGTTGAGGTGTCTGCTGGAGGAGCTGCTGCAGTGGGCTACCTAGGTTCTGTGGCGGCATGTTCGGTTTGGGTGGGCTCTGTCGGCTCACCTGCCGCGGCAGTGGGGTCAAAGGACGACAGGGGTGTGGCAGCTTTGAGTTCCATCAGGCTGAGGATGTTCCTTCCTGTCCAGCCTTTTCCTCGGACTCTTAAATCCCCGGCAGCTTCCGGTACATTGTGGCCACGACAGAGGGCAGTAATGAGGTATGGGTAGAAGAGTGGTCCTGACGGCCGGTACGCACAATCCAATATTCCCTCCCGAACGTATCTACCAATGTTAATTGGCCTCTCATTTAAAATTGAATGGATGAGGTCTAACCTTGGTTGGTCTACCGTTGTGTTATGCGAGGAGGGCATAATCCGCTTCTTGATGAATGCATTCCAAAGCTTTGCCTCCGGAGTGAGTTGAACTCGTTTTACCGTCCTTGGATGTTTAGGATCGGTATTCCACTCGGTACCCTCATCTATTAGTTCTGCCATCACAGCATCGTAATCTGCCGGCTCTAAGCTTTCCACAAATCTTTGGTGGCCGTCTTCTTTTCTCCCACCATAGAACCCATAGAGTGTGTTGATGTATTCGGGCACAAAAGGTACCTCTTTTCCTCGGACCGTTATTGCTGTCGCTTCCCTGCTGTTGATGGCAGCATGAAATTCTCGGACTAGAGTTACGTTCATTTCCTCCGACTACTCGGCAAAAATCAGCCACTGTAGGGCTTTGATTTTGCGGGCTATGAACGGTTGTAGCCCAAGGTTCTCTGTTCTGGTGGTGTAAATGAAGCCTTTCTCCTCCCACATATCTCGGACCTAGAAGGAGCTTGGAGTGGATGCTGTTGGGGTAGATCCTGAGGCAGCACTACGACGGGTATTTCTGGTACTCATATTGCACGGAATGTGGAAAAGAAAATGAAGCAAATGAAATTCTAGAGAAAACAAGTAGAGAGAGTAAAAGTGAGTGAAAAATGAATAGTAAAACAAGGTTTATTTATAGGGGGAGTTTACTGCTCGTTGGAGCTGTAACGACAGGCGCGAATAACGAGGCCAGCTGTTACGTGGTTTTTGATGCATCTGTCACGCGTTTCCGTGTCTACTGCGCGTCTGTTACGCGTTTGCGTGTCTGCCGCGACAGCGTGTTGACAGGCTGGATTTTCCGCGTCTGTCGCGGCAGCTGTAACGACAAGCTCCTAAGATGGGCTTTTTGGGCTGATGGAAAGATGGTGGGCTGAATTCACTTCTCCTCTTCTCCTTGTCTCCTTTATTTCCTAAAAATAATAACAATAAAAAAACTTAGTTCATAAAAATAAAATAATTCTAATTACCTAATATATATAAATAATAAATAATGATAAGAATAAAATTAGGTTAAATTAGGGATGCTAGGAGGGGCATCTTCTAAAGTAACCACTTCCTGCATTCTTGGGGCTTCAGTCCCCTGATAATGCTTCAATCTTTGTCCGTTGACTTCAAATTGGTGCCCGTCTTTTAAAGATCTGATTGTGATGGCACCATGGGGAAAAACCTGCACCACTTGAAATGGGCCGGACCATCTAGATTTTAGCTTCCCTGGGAAGAGTTTCAACCTAGAGTTGAACAACAACACAAGCTGCCCTGGGCAGAACTGTCGTGGCAGAAACTTCTTATTATGCCCCTTCTTTGTCTTGTCTTTGTAAATCCTTGCATTGTCATAGGCCATTGCTTGAATTTCTTCTATCTCATTCAAATCAAGTAGCCTTTTCTGTCCTGCATTCTCCAAGTCCATATTCACTGCCTTAATGGCCCAGTATGCTATGTGCTCAATCTCAACAGGTAGATGGCATGTTTTCCCATAAATCAGCCGGTAGGGGGACATTCCCAATGGAGTTTTGAATGCTGTTCTATAGGCCCATAATGCATCATTGAGGTGTAGAGATTAGTCCTTCCGAGTTGGCTTAACCATCTTTTCAAGAATGTTCTTGACCTCTCTGTTGGATATTTCAGCCTGTCCATTGGTCTGAGGGTGGTATGTTGTTGCGATCTGATGTTTGACACCATACTTTTTTAAGGCAGCAGCTATAACCCTATTGTCAAAATGCCTCCCTTCATCACTAATGATCACCTTGGGTATGCCAAGTCTGGAAAATATGTTTTTATGCAAAAACCTCTGAATCGTCTTGGCATCGTTTTTCTGAGTCGCGATCGCTTCTACCCATTTGGACACATAGTCTACTACCAGGAGGATATATAAGTTCCCACATGAAGCTGGGAATGGTCGCATAAAATCAATCCCCCAAACATTGAATATCTCAACTTCAAGAATGTTTTGCAGCGGCATCTCATGTCTTCTTGAGATATTTCCAGTCCGTTGACATTTGTCATAGTTTTTGTATAATGTCTGGGCATCCTTGTATAGTTACGGCCAATAGAATCCAGACTGCAAAACTTTGGCAGCAGTTTTGTTACCACCTAAGTGTCCTCCATATTGTGAAGCATGGCAGTGATGAAGCACAACTTCTTGTTCATCCTGTGGTACACATCTCCTGATAACCTGATCTGCACAATATTTGAAAAGAAGAGGTTCGTCCCAATAATAATGCTTAACATCATTTTGGAACCTCTTCCTTGCTTGATAGTTAATGTCAGGAGGAGTTATTTCGCTAACTAAATAATTAATGAAATCAGCATACCAGGGGAGTTCAGAAAACTTACCTGCTGCCATGGCTGTCGCGGCAATGCTTGTGGCAGCAAACAACTACTCGTCAGGGAAGGTCTCCAATATTTGTGTCTCGTCTGTTGGGAGACTCTTTCCCTTCTCTAGTCTTCACAAGTGATCTGCAACTTGATTCTCTGTCCCCTTTTTGTCCTTGATCTCAAGGTAAAATTATTGCAGTAGCAGAATCCAACGTATTAGTCTAGGCTTTGCATCCTTTTTGGCGAACATATACTTTAATGAAGAGTGGTCTGTGTGGACCATGACATTCGTTCCAAGTATGTATGAATGAAACTTGTCAATTGAGAACACCACAGCTAACAGTTCTTTCTCTGTTGTGGTGTAGTTTACTTGGGCTTCGTTCAGTGTTTTGCTGGCATAGTATATAACATGGAAGAGCTTGTCCTTCCTCTGCCCAAGTGCTGCCCCAACAGCATAGTCACTAGCATCGCACATGATCTCAAATGGCAGTTTCCAATCTGGTGGCTGTACTATTGGGGCTGTTACCAACTTTTCTTTCAGAACCTTGAATGCCTCAGTACATTCGGTGTTGAAGTTGAAGGGACGGTTCTGCTCCAGAAGATGACACAAGGGTTTGGTGATCTTCGAAAATTTTTCGATAAACCTCCGATAAAAACCAGCATGCCCTAAAAAACTCATGATTCCCTTGACTGTGGTGGGTGGCGGCAGCTTTTCGATTACCTCAATTTTAGCTCTGTTGACTTCTATGCCACGGCAGCTTACTTTATGGTCTAAGACTATCCCTTCATCCACCATGAAGTGACATTTCTCCCAGTTTAATACAAAGTTTGCTTTCTCGCATCTCTCGAGCACTTTCTGCAAGTTGCTTAGGCAGCTCTGAAAGTTATCTCCAAAGACAGAGAAATCATCCATGAATATCTCTAGGAAATCCTCCACCATGTCAGAAAAGATTGCCATCATACACTTCTGAAAGGTTGCTGGTGCATTACAAAGTCCAAATGGCATCCTCCGAAAAGCGTAAGTACCGTATGGGCAAGTGAACGTCGTCTTATCTTGATCCTCCGGTGTGATGGCTATTTGGTTATAACCTGAGTGTATCCATCAAGAAAACAGTAGTAAGGCTTTCCCGCTAATCTATCAAGCATTTGATCAATAAAAGGCAGGGGAAAGTGGTCCTTCCGGGTAGCTTTGTTAAGCTTCCGGTAGTCCATACAAACCCTCCAACCAGTCACAGTCCTGGTTGGGATTAACTAGTTTTCTTCATTGGTTACCACGATTATTCCTCCTTTCTTAGGAACGCACTGCACTGGGCTCACCCACTTGCTATCCGAGATGGCATAAATTATTCCAGCATCTAGCCATTTGATGATCTCCTTACGAACCACCTCTCGCATAGCATCGTTTAGACATCTCTGAGCATCTATGGTCGGCTTGTGATCATCCTCTAAGAGGATTTTATGCATGCATAGTGCCGGACTGATGCCTTGGATATCAGCTATCGTCCATCCAATAGCCTTTTTGTGCTGCTGCAGCATCCCTATCAGCTGTTTTCATGTTCCTGCATCAACTTGGAAGAGATGATTATGGGCAACGTATCATTTAAACCAAGGAAAAAATATTTAAGCTGCCCTGGCAGGGGCTCAAGATCTAGAACAAGTGGCTCTACTGTTGATGGTTTTTGGACTATATGTTCATTCGAGGTATAGTTTAAGGGCTCGAATAACTTACCTGGATGATTGCCTATCCAGTTTACCTCTTCTTTTTCTTTAGTATCAGATATATCAGATTCTGAGGAGCTGCTGTCGTCGTCGCTGCCGTGACAGTCTTCTAAATGGCTACTGGGGTAGTGGCCAATTTTGATCTCGTGGCAGTCCGACCTGATGCAGGGTTGGTCAAGGATAACTTCAGTGATAGCCTTGCATTCTTCTTCTACATCAGCATGTTTTATTACCTGAAGAGCATTCAACTTGATCTCTTGATCGTTCAATCTCATAGTGAGTTCTCCTTTTTCCACATCAATCAATGATCTTCCTGTGGCTAAGAAGGGTTGCCCCAGGATGATTGGTGCATTCTCATCTGCTTCACAATCTAAAACAAGAAAGTCAACAGGAAAAATAAATTTATCCACTCTTACCAGAATATCTTCAATTTTCCCTTCTGGATGAACGTAAGAGAGGTCTTCCAGCTGCAGTACGACAGTTGTGGGCTGATCTTTTCCATTACCTAATTTCTGAAAAACAAATTTGGGCATTAAATTTATACTAGCACCAAGATCACAAAGTGCCTTATCCACAAATTTATCTCCGATTATGCACGAGATGATGAAGCTCCCATGATCTTTCTTCTTCTGGGGTGGATGCTTGTGCAGAATACTCATGCATCCCTCTGTCATTTTAACCGTTTCAAATTCCCCAAGTCTGGATTTCTTCGACATGGAATCCTTGAGAAATTTGGCATAACCAGACATCTCCTTGATAGCATCTAACAGCGGAATATTGATATGGACCTGCTTAAAAATATCATAGATCTTCTTAAGCTGGGATTCATGTTTCAACTTCTGTAACCGCTGAGGAAAAGGAGGTGGAGGACGATAATCTGCAATGCGTCCTTCCCACTGCATTCAGATCTGAGGAGGCTTAGGTTCTTCATCCTTCTCCTCTGTCCCTTCTGCTGTCGTGACAGGTTCATCGACAGCAGGCTGTTTGTCGTCTGCCGGGGCAGCGTTCTCGGCAGTCGACTCCAGGGCTAGTTCCTTAAATGATTCAGCTTCCTTTTCTGGCCCTGTTAATTTCTTCCCACTCCTTGTTGTGATGGCTTTGCACTGCTCATGTGTGGGTTGTCTAGCGTTTTCAGTATCGCTAGGAAATCCTCCATTCTGCCTCGGTTTAATATGCTAGGAAACCTGACCCATCTGTGTCTCCAGTGATTTCAGAGTAGCTTCATGGTTAGTCATCCGCATCTCTGTTTTATCCACGAATGACTCAGTCTTCTTGACGAAGTGATTCATGTTCTCAATGTAAGTTCCTGTTTGAGACATAAACGTAGCCAAGGTCTGCTCCAGTATACTAGTCGTGGCAGCTGGTGGTTTTTGCGGCTGCTGCTGTGGCTGCTGCCGAGTCAGTAATCTAGCCCCCCTGATTCTGAGTGTTCTGTGCTTGAGGATTCAGGGCATTGTTAGGGTTGCTCCAAGAGAACTTCGGATCCTTTCTCCAATTGGGATTGTAATTGTTAGAATTGTAGTTCTGTTTGTTGTAGTTCCCAACGTACATCCCTTCCTCTAACTGTAGTGGACAATCTTCCGAACTGTGATTCCCATCACAAGTTTCACATACCTCTTCAGCGAGTAGACATGTTGTGAATCTTCTTTCAAGAGCTTTTTCACTACCTTTGTGTGACATGCCACCTGTGTTTTTAGAGAACTGTTGGCCTCATAATCTTTCACACCTAGTACTCGTTTACCCCTTCTTCTTGCTGTAGGAAAATGTTCCTCGTTCTTCGCCAGGTTTTTCAATACTACCATTGCGTCTTCTGGATCTTTGTCCAACAGGAATCCATTCGCCGCTGAATCAATTCTCATACGAGTCTATAAGTTGGCAGCATTATAAAATTTAATTACCTGGTTCCAAACGGGGAATCCATGCATTGGGCAGTTTCTTAGTAGGGTGGTAAATCTGTCCCATGCCTTGTGCATTGGCTCGTCTTCTTCCTATTGAAAAGTAGAAATTTCGTTACGTAATCGCTCAGATAAATGTGAAGGATTAAAACGAGACAAAAATTCACGAGTTAAATATGCCCAAGTTCGTATTGAACCTGATGTTAGTTTATTCCACAAAGTTTTCGCCCTGTCCCTCAATGAATGAGGAAATAATCGAAGCCTCAGTATATCCAGATTAACTCCTGGTAGTCTAAACGAACCATAAATTTCCTGGAACGTCTTCAGATGCTCCCTAGCATCCTCTGTAGCAGCACCACTAAATTGGCCAACGTTATTAATCATGCTGAACATGACAAGTTTCAGCTCGAAATTTTTCAGCTTCTACGTCTGGCAGGGTGGTTTCTAGTTCCACATGATCATTGATCATGTAGTCTTAGCATGACCGGCGTGCGGCAGTGGCAAGAGGATCGGCAGGTTGTCCGTTCCTTCCATCTCCGGAAGGATCTTCAGGACCCTGGGGGTTCCCTTGGTTGTTCCTTCTTTCTCCGTGCCTTTCGTTCACCATTGCTTCTAATTGTTCCTCCAGGTATTCGTTTCTTTCTACGAGGAGGCGGACTCATATCCTGAGATTGCACGTTCGTTTGATTTCAGGATCTAACTGGTGCTCAGGTTCTTTTCCTCGTTGAGATCTGCGCATAAGAAAACAAAAGACCTTGTGAAAGGTACATGTTGAACAATCCAAGTAAAAACAGAAAAATAAAAGAAGTGCAGTAAAAGGTAGGGTAAAGATATGTTGCCAGTCCCCGGCAACGGCGCCAAAAACTTGTTGCGTGTAAAAGTGTCTATCGCAATATAGTGCAAGTGTACACGACGCAAGTAGTAAAGTGATACGCAAGTATCGGATATCGTCTCTACAGGGACTGGGCCATTAGCTTTAACTTGGAATTACTGCACGAGAGGGAAAAAGAAAGAGTTTAAATGTTTGTCATGAGATAATAAAGAATACTGAAAATAAAAGAGTAAAGAAATCAGGATAGAGAGAATGGGCCGATAATGAATTGCTTAGTAGTGTAGGTGTTGCAAAGTCTAGGAA
This sequence comes from Hibiscus tridactylites, assembly GCA_958450335.1. NCBI lineage: Eukaryota > Viridiplantae > Streptophyta > Magnoliopsida > Malvales > Malvaceae > Hibiscus > Hibiscus tridactylites. The sequence continues at coordinate 11,161,466 of OY288286.1, forward strand.
TCTTTGTTCTATCGTTGCCCCTGTCGCGGCAGCACCTGTTGCGGCAGCGGTCTGTTGTTTGTCGCGGCAGCGATCACACAACTCTGTACTTCAAGCTTGGCAAGAATCCCTGTTGTGCCTTGGCCTATCCCTAGGTCCAAGTATGTCGATGAACACGTCTTTGATGATACCTCCCAGTGTGAATCGAAGGATGAACACCAATGTTGTTGAATTCTTCCTTAGCCACTTAACCTCGCTATATCCTTAGGTTCGAGATAGTTCAACCATAAACTGGAGAACCCGTACTTATTCCTTTCGCATGCTTAACTCTCCCGATATCAAGTAAATGTGTAATCTCACAATGCTCTTCCGATACTCTTGCAAGATGTTGAAAACCAGAATAAGCAAACTTGAAGTCTATTTTATTGAACATAAAAATTCCTAAAACAAATGCAATCCTTGCAACTACTTTACAAAATCAACCCTTAGCCCTAGGGGAAGTTTAGAACATGATGAGAAAGGGAAAACAACTAGGGTTTAGAAGAGAAGGCTAGAGAATAAGATATCTTTCCCTAGGTCGAATTACATGCCTTCATATAGGCCTTGGGTTCAAGTTTTCTAATATGGCAAGAATACAAGTTTAATTTAAAGTACAACTCTATTAAAGACTAAATCTTCAGAGCATATGTCTTTAATTCGTCCTTCCTTCTTGCTTGGAGTTTCTTCCTTGAACTTTGGGCTTGGCCTTCATTCTGATCTAGGGCTCAGAAAAATATAAGGGTGCTCCACGACAGACCGACTTAATTTCCTCTTTCTGTCGAGGCGCACTTTACTTCCTCCCTTCACCATTGATGTCGTCCTTGGCTGCCACGGTAGCGGCCATGGCAGCATCGTCCTTCTCGTATGCAGTCCATTTCCAGCTTTGCTTCTTCACTGCCCAACATCTGCTTCTCCATTGCCCTCCATCTGTTACAGCAGCTACCTACAAAAGCAACCAATTTCAGTAGAAACCGTGCCATTTGATATAATTGTGACGTATGAATGAAAACTATCCTAAATGCAATAAATTATGCTTGAATGCAGCAAAAAGATGGGTTAAATAGGGGTAAAATATAAAACTTTTACACACTCAACAATTAGTTTATAGGCCTGGTAATAAGTCTACTATAGAAACTAATTGGGTTTTTAGAAACAAACTAGAGAGTGGTAACATAGTGAGGAACAAGGCTAGACTTGTTGCTCAAGGTTATACTCAAGAAAAGGGAACTGATTTTGATGAAACCTATTGTTACGCGATCTTGCAATACTATAAATGATACGCAAATGGTGCAAGTATACACGTCGAACGAGAAATAAAGTGATGAGTGAGTATCGTCTCAGCAGGGATTGGAGGTATTCACGGTTGCTGTAACAATAAAGATTGAACTTTTTGCATATGAGAATGCTAAAGTAAAAGAGATGGTGTAAAATAATGTTGAAGCAAAATAGTGCAGAGAAAGATGAGATAACAATATGATAGACATGTAACCTTTCGTATGCGAAACTCACTACAGAATGACTGGCTGGGAATGATGGATAACCTAACTCAAGCTTCTTAACGATACTAAGGCTCTTCATCTATCTTCTATGCTAGGCGGGATTTTCTAAGAATGCTCCTAAACTATCTCTAGCAAGGGAACTGGGAGTTAGAAATGCTACAGCCACACCTCTTGGCGTAAACTCTTAACACTCCCCTACCCTTCACGTACTATCCTTCTTAGCCCTTGAAACCTATCACTTATCTCCAATGTAGGTTAGAGTCCGCCTCTCAACAGTCACTCCATTACTTATGGGGGTTCTAAAGCTAGCTCTCTCGATTACTAACCCCAACATACACTTAAAGAACGGACAACTCTCGAAGGCGCTTAAGGTAGGGCCTATCTCTCAAAGCACTTACAACCCTAAGCTCTTACAACTTTAAGGAAATGAGAAATGCATAAGCAAAGCATAGAATCATGATGAACACTGAAAAAGCCATAGCATGAATTAAAAAGTACTCAAAATAAAATCATCCATCAAACCCAAGCCACCTAAAATAGTGTGTGGCTGGGCAATATCATCGAACGTATCATTGCGATAACATCACCAAATATAAAGATATGACAAGAAATTGCTATAGCGACAGAAAGAAAGGTGAACTCCCTCTCCGCCATGGACTGCCCGACTTTCTTAGGCTCATCGCCTATCTCGAGGCCGGTGAGGCCACTCCTTGGAGCTTCAAATATGGAGGACACTGAGATGGAGATGAAAAACTTTCCACTCCTTTTCTCTCTCTTTTGCCAATCTTTTTGCAACAAAATATACCACACTTTTCTCCAAGCTTCTCTCCCCTTTATATAGTGGAGGCTTCTAGGGTTTGGCGCCCTAAAGATGCCTTGATAATCTCAAGGAATATCCATCGACAAGGTCTGCCACGAGGGGACAAGGAGGACAATCTGCAGGTGGGTACCGGCTGCTGCACATGTTAGATCGTCTTTTACTACGTTTTCACGTGATTCTGCAGCTCATGTGTATCTCACGTGCTGGCCAATATCCACTTCCATCATGCTATAGCAATTCCCGACACCGACTTTCTCTCTTGACTCCTTCCCTGTGCACCAATATAAGCAAAACCAACCTTCCGAGCAGTATCCCTTGATATGGACCAATAACCAGCAAAGATAAAGATGGACCCGGAAGAAGAAAATGCAACCTAAATGCAGTCTAAATGATATGGTATGAACTCAAGAACAGGAAAATGCTATAGCAAAAAGGTATGAAAACAAGGATATTTATGCAGTTATCACACCCACAAACTTAAGCTATTGCTTGTCCTCAAGCAATGAATAGAACAGAACAAAAGAACTACTATGGCAAAGATTTAACCTAGAGGATTGCTATGTAAATATTTCAATCCTCAGAAATAACTTAGGCATATAAATAAATATACACAACTAGACGTGAGATCCTTAAGAACATTCCTTAGGACTAAGTTGTGTGCATGGCTGCCTTCCTCCTATACTTAAGCTGGTGAGACAAATTTTCAAGGAAGCTCCCTAGTTATACCCTAACTATGTTCTCTAGTTATTTTCCAATTTTTAGACTCCCAAAGATATAGGTTTTCTGCTACGAAGGGTGTCAGCTCATCACACCTGCCATTTTTAACTCTAGATGAGCAGGGAGCAAACCTCTCGCCCCCGAGCTAGTAGGCAGAGTCATCCCGTGAAAACTTTCATTCACTCATATGCTATAGCAAAGCTTTATTTTTCTCCTTGTTTTGTTTATTTTTACATTTAAAAGCTATAGCAAAGCGGAGTGTCCTTCTACATATATGTCGTAGCATTTATTCGTTTGTTTTAGCATAGAGCCGTCTAGTTTTTCTTTTAAGTTCTCTAGAGTTTACATATCAAAGTTTACTAGGGTTCTTCCTAAAAAAATTTCTAACAAACTTACTTATAGAAAGAGAGCAGATGTGTAACAATTTTCTTTTAACAACTAGATCCTAAAGTCAGTTCTACAGATCTCAACTAGTTGTGTTTTTTCTAACTTAGTTCAGGCCTTAGAGATTTCGTCGTCAGACATCATAAATATATTCATAAGCTGTCTCTAGACTAAACAGAATGCCATAGTAAAAATTTTGTTCTATTCTATAATGCATATGCTAAAGAAAAATATTAACTATGAACACTAACACCCCTAAACTTGAGAAATGCAGTGTCCGCAATGCATAAACTAATCTACACTATATGCCTTGAAAAATGAAAAATTGAAAAGAAAAAAGTTAGTTACCTCCTGGGTGCGGAGGCTAGGTGGTGCTGCTGGTGTTGTCCATTGATGTCTCAAAAGAGTAGTGGTGTGGGTCTGCCACATTGTCCACACTCTCTGATGAGACTGTTTGAGCACTAGACGATGGCCTGACACGTCCAACAATATGTTTGATCCGAGTTTTCGGTCTAGATGCTGTAGCATCCTCAGATTGTGCTGGTGTCTGCTCAGTTTCTTGTGCTATAGCAGTTTCCTTCTGAGGGGTTTCCTCAAGATCACTTGGTACGTGCTCTAGCTCTAGAAGTGGGTTTTCTGGTCTTGATGGTTTATGATTAGTTACCTTTCTGGTGTGTTTCCTTTTCTTGGCCGGAGAGGCTGCTGGGTCAGTTTTTTCGATAGTAGGCAGAACAGAGGGAGTTTCTTGTTCTGACTGGGCAGTTGGAGTTACTGGTGCTTTCTTTCTTGGAGTCTTTTTCTTGGCAGTAGGTGGGACGGAGCTAGGGCCACTTGTAACCCCCTTAACCCGGGCTAGACGGTTGACCCGAATTAAGAAGTTTACACGGGGAAAACCAAAGTCAACCCGAAAGTCAACCTTGATTAACGACCCTTTTTTTCTTTTTAATCTTATCTAAATGCATATTAACCCTAATCAAACACTCAAGGAAAGCATACTCGAAAACCACAGCAATCGGACAACGAACAGGGACTCGATTGCACAACATACAGATTTAGGGACCAAAATGTAAATTCTAGAAATTTGAAGGACTTAGTCAATTTTAAGGTTACCAATATGAAACTAATCATAATTCATGCTTCACTGCCAAATTTCAACTCAAACGGACATCACAAACTCAACCAATTGCATATACAAACATTGGGACCAAAACGCAAGGATTTCAAAACATAAAACCGTCAATTTCAGTGCCCAACGGCCAGGTGTTCCGAAACGGGGATAATCCGTTCCGAAACGCGGGACCGTTCCGAAACAGGTTTCGGAACAGGGATTGGCAGTGGCAAAACCGTTCCAGAACGACTCTACCCGTTTCGAAATGCCAAGGCCATTTCAGGCCCTCTGTTCCGAAACGGTAGCACCCGTTCCGATACAGGCTGCCCAGAATTGCAGATTTTTGCTGGTTTAATTCACAATTGACCCATCAAACGCATTCCAAAGACAACCAAATCATACCAGCAAGTCATTCAACACTCTTTGAACATTTTAGCATCAACCAATTTCAATCATAGCCTCAATTTAAGAAAAACCCAATTCTATAGGCATGCATCCTATATAGAAAACCAAGTAACCATCAATTCACCAAAACCATACACCAATGGCCATTTACATGTTCCAGCATCACCATAAGCGCAAAACCAACTTAGGGAGTCCAAAACATCTCCCAAAACAAAAACATAAGTTCCCATTGCCAAATGCCAAAAGCTAATAGTGTTAGGAAAACATTCACCATACATGAGCTTAGTCTTTCTCTTGGATCTTTGACCTCCTTGCTGCCCTTAAAGAACTTCAAAGCTCTGCATTATTGGTTTAGGAAAAAGAGAGAGCGTAAGCACATAGCTTAGTGAGGAATGCTCATTTAAAACATCACAATAATGCATTTGCAAAACACCTTTTTCAAAACCTTAGTTCAAAACAACATTTACTCATGCACATATGCATACAAACCAAGCATTTCATGCTTCAAATCATCAACATGTTATATTGGCTTACAAGTGATAATCATAACCATTTCACAACTCAAAAACACAATCGACAATCAACAATCGCATACGCGGAATACAAGCGTTGTCCCTTACGCTTCATACACACTACCAATATCAAGGTGGAGCATGGTACAATCACAACCCATCAACACCCGTGATGGAGACTATGGTACAATCACAACCCCTCCACATCACTCATTGGTAGTTGTATAACATCACTAACGAGATCACGGGACATACAACACAAGATCCACACATGGACTTTTAACCACCATTGTGATCTTACAATACACAAGGTCCACACATGGACTTTTAACCACCATTGTGACCTTAACAATACACAAGGTCCACACATGGACTTTTAACCACCATTGTGACCTTAACACAAGATCCACCCATGGACTTTTAACTACCATGGTGATCTTAACCATCTCGTTAGTGTACTTGGATGGAGTTTACGGTACAATCACAACCTCTCAACATCCAAGGCGACTTTATTCACGGTGCACCCATTCCTATAGCCGGCTAACTATATCCGATTCAAGTACTTTTAAAACAACACATCACTTGCCAATATACATCATTTAACATCATTAATCCACTGTTTTAAAGCATTTAACAAAGCCATTAAATCCACATGCATCACTATGCATTGAAATCACATTTATCAATGTAAAACCAAGGATCTCTTACCTTGAGCATCCTTCAACACATGGCTTATAAAACCAGCAATAAACATGCTAAAATATGCTTTCAAAAACAGAATTAAAACATGCAAACAAATCACTTTGCATTCAACCATCACATGGCTCATCATCAAGAGAGTTTTTCCGAAAACTTACTCTTGAGCTTAGCTAAGTTGTTTAGACTTTAACTAAGCTCCCAAACCTTCAAAACATTGGTTTCAAAGCTGAAAACCAAACTTCACTCACCGATTCCGTTTCGCAAGCTTGCCGAAACACCAATCAAGCTTCCGGATCAACACCACAAGGATCCGAAGATGTCTCCCCTGTTTTAAACACATCAAAGCAGAGGATTAATGCATCATCATGCATTAATATCTTCAACCAAAACACCTAAACTCGCTGCTCACATCAACACTCACATTTCGGCTACCAAACACAACCGAAATCACATCCAAACACCTCCACAACACTACCCAGCCAAGATCCATCAATTCCAAACATTCTTACACCTCAATTAACACCCAAAAAGGATCTAACCACGTCCTTATACCTCCAGCTATAGCAGATCATCAAGATCACCCCAAAAACCATCACTAGCTCAAGCAAAACTTAGGAAAATCAACCTATTCGGGATTACATTGATTAAACCTCAATTTCACATCAATTATACATCCAACTTTCATCAAAAAGACACCTCAAAACAGTGCCCAAACATTTCATACGAATTTCATCAAAATTAAACCAAATCTTGCATTTTAAAGCCAAGATCAAGAACAAATCATTAAAACCTTTAATAAAACTCGAATCAAGGATTAAGAACTTGGGAATTTCAGTAAAGAACTGAGTATTTAGAGGAGAAGGACATTCATACCTCTGAGTGTGAGTTTCTCCTTGTTTAAAGCCAAGATTCTTCAAAATTCAATAGGCAAATGCTAAGGTTTTGATGTAGAATTGATTAGAGATCAATTGGAGATTGAAATCTCATTTTTAAATGTCAAAATCAGAGACAAAAAGGCTGGAGAAAAGTGTTTGGGTTGAGAGAAAAGTTGAGAGAAAAGAAATGGGAAATTTTGAGAAAAGTTAGTTATGATCGCAAAAATATCTATTTCCCTCCCTTTTTCCCTTAATTAAAACCATTAATTAAATCTTTAATTATTAAGAAAAATCTGGAGAAACTCTTCTTGGGTAAATTAGCTCCTTAAAGATTCACAGTTTCAATCCTTTAAAAACAGTCACCAACTTTTCAAAAATTACATTTTAGTCACTAACTTGAAAATCACACTTCGAAACCTCATTTTGTAAAATTGATTTCACCACTCTCTTATTTATAATAAAAGAGGATTTCAGGATATTTTTCCATATTTTTAATGCATCACGAACTAGGTTTTCCTAAAAATCACCTTTTATATTCGAACCGCAACCCCGACCGGTCCGGCCCAAAACCCAAAACTTCTAAGCCCAAAATTGGGGTGTTACACCACTAGGAGACATTGTGCTTGCTGTAGCAGTGGTGGGGGCTTGCAGTAACTCCATAGGAAATACTGGAAAAGAGACGTTCTGGTCCGATAGGAGTTTGCTTAAGCAGGATGCTATGGCACTATCATGGTGTTGGGCATATTTGAAGTATGCCCACTGGTGTGCCTTCATCAGGGTGAGCTCAGAGCTCAGTTCTTTTGTTTTTGCCACCAATGCTGCCACTCGTGCTGCAGCAAAACTTTTAGCTCCTCCCTCTACTGCTTGCTGAGGCATGTCTTCATTAAATCATTGGAGTTCCGTAACGAGGGCTGGAGTCAAACCTGTCTTTCCTGAAAGAGATGTATCTACAAGATCGTCTATGAAGACGTCTTTCCTTTTACACAAGGCAGTGACTAGGTTAGGAAAACCAAGGGGACTATGGGCCCATTTCAAACAAGCATATACCCCACCACAATTATTTTTCCTATGTCAATTTGTCTACCATGTATTATCGAGTGAATGAGAAAAAGTCGAGAGATGTGGACGGTGGCAGTGTGTAGTGTAGGCATAATCTTATGTCTCATAAAGTGATTCCATACCCTTGCCTCAGGTTTGAGGCGTCCTCTCTCAGCTGACTTGTTATTGTCCAGCACCGTTCCTTGAAAACAGATGTCCTCTAGCACCTCGCACTGCGTCTGCGCGTCCATTGTCATCACAAACTAAGTGTGGTGGTCTACAGTATACTTTAGCCCATAGAACTTGTTGATTGCTACATCAATAAACTTTATCTGCTCTCCTCGCTCATGAACTGTGGACTGGGTTGGACTTGTGAGGTGTGCATAGAACTCATTTACAAGTGATGTGAAAATCTCCTCAGGGTGAGCAACGAAGTTTTCCCAACCATGTGTGCCAATGACATCCATTACAAACTGGTCGAACTGATCTTCTTCCTCTTGAGGGTATTTGAACCCTAGTTCTGGAAGAACATTCATGTTCTTGAGCTTTGACCATCTCTCCTTTGCTGCGTCGTCAAGAAATTTGGGAATTTCAAGGACTGGTTGTTGTTTAGGATGGTCAGAAGTCTCATTGGCATTTTTGCAACGAGCCATGGAGTTTTTGTTGAAAAGTGGAGAGGAGTAAATATGTGAAGGGAAAGAAAAATGGTGAAGGGTATTTTGTGTGTTTGGGAGAAATTCGAAAAGATGAGGGGGAAAGTTTTGAGTGTTGAAGAAGATGAAGAAGGTGAGGGGACGAATAATGAAGAAAATACTGGAAGTTGAAAAAGGTGGGGAAAACTGATGAATTAATGGAAGAGGGGAGGTGATGGGGACGTGTGTCGGCTTTAAGGGAGAGAGAAAAAAATGGAGTTAATGCGATGGCTGACGGCTGGAGAGAGAGAATATGGGTTTATGTGGCTAGGGTTTCTCCTCATTAAATAGATAAACATTCTCTCTCATGCTTTTTTGTTTTTCTCTCTCTTTTTAATTCAACTCCCCCATTTTTCGGATAAAAACTCCTTATCTTTTTCTTTCCCCTTTTTCTTTCATCCCTCAAAAAATGGATAAAAACAAACTCCTTGTCCTTCTCCCTTTTTCTGCCAACCCTGTAGACGACACGCTCTCCTGCCTCTGTACCTGACATTGTACTAGGAAAGAGAAAGCCTTGTACAAGGGTCATGTGAAAAGATATGAAAATTAAAGGCAAAGATAACATAAAACTAGACTAAAAAGAAAAGCATTATTTATGGACATGCTATAACATAAAAGATATGGTTAGAGATACAAACTTTTAAGGATCGTGAAGATCCAGGTATGACTTGTCTCTGAGGATAGGAGCTCCACTATACACCTTCAGGCGTTGTCCATTGACTTTGAAGACTTCATCGTCGTCCAACTTCTTGATATCCACTGCGCCATGAGGGTACACCTTGTGTATGATGAATGGCCCTGACCACCTCGATTTCAGCTTTCCAGGAAAAAGCTTTAGACTGTTGTTGTAGAGAAGCACTTTTTGTCCTTCTGAGAAATGCCTTGGCATAATGTGTTTGTCATGCCACTTCTTTTTTTCTCCTTGTAGATGCGAGCATTCTCATACGCTTGGCCTCTGAATTCCTCCAGCTCGTTAAGCTCTAGCAACCTTCTTTCACCAGCAAGTTGGGCATCCATGTTGAGTTTCTTGATTGCCCAATAAGCCTTGTGCTCAAGCTCCACGGGTAAGTGGCCCTCCTTGCCAAATACAAGCTTGATGGGTGACATGTCTAAAGTTGTCTTAAAGGCTGTCCTATATGCCCAAAGTGCTTCATCCAACTTGGAGGACCAGTTTTTTCTCTTAGGATTAACCACCTTCTCCAAGATTTGCTTGATTTCCCAATTGGAAACTTCAGCTTGTCCGTTTGTCTGTGGATGATATGTTGTAGCAATCTTGTGCCTAACTCCATAGCGATGTAATGCTTTAGCAATAAGCTTGTTGTCAAAGTGAGTTCCTTCATCACTGATGATGGCTCAGGGTGCTCCGAATCTAGTGAAGATGTTATTGTGAAGAAACTTCATGGCTGTCTTAGAGTCATTCCTTGGGGTGGCAACAGCCTCCACCTATTTTGACACGTAGTCGACTGCTAGCAAAATATATAGATCTCCATATGATGCAGGAAACGAACCCATGAAGTCAATTCCCCACACGTCAAAGATTTCAAGCTCCAGAATATTTTGCAACGTCATTTCATTCCGTCAAGAGATGTTCCCTATTCTTTGGCATCGATCACAAGTCTTGTAGAACTCGTGTGCATCCTTAAAAAGTGTAGGCCAATAGAATCCTGCTTGAAGAGCTTTTGCAGCAGTTCTAGCACCACCAAAATGCCCTCCACACGGTGATGAATGACAGTGGTACAGAATGCTATGGTATTCTTCCTCTGGAACACATCTTCTTATGATCTGATCAGGACATTGCTTGAACAAGTAGGGTTCATCCCTATAATAGAATCTTGCATCATGTCTGAATTTCTTGAGTCCATGGCTAGATAAATTAGGAGGCAAAATATCACTAACAAGATAATTAACAATATCAGCATACCACAGAATTGTTGTAGCAGCTAACAGTTTCTCATCAGGGAATTCCTCCTTAATTTCAGTTTCAATACCTTGTGTGATAGCATTTTATAGCCTAGATAAATGGTCAGCTACCTGGTTCTCACATCTTTTTCTATCTCTAACTTCTAAGTCAAATTCCTGAAGCAAGAGTATCCACCTAATAAGTCTAGGTTTAGCATCCTTTTTAGTCACTAAGTACTTAATGGCTGAATGATCGGTATGAACTATGACCTCAGTGCCTATCAAATATGACATAAACTTATCAAAGGAAAATACTACAACAAGTAGTTCTTTCTCAGTAGTGGTGTAATTGATTTGTGCATCATTCAAAGTGCGACTAGCATAATAAATAACATGAAAGAGTTTACCTCGGCGTTGACCAAGTGTTGCACCGACGGCGTAGTCACTTGCATCACACATCAGCTCAAATGGCTCGTTCCAATCAAGTGGAATGACAACTTGTGCTGAGATAAGCTTTTCCTTCAGTTCTTGAAATGCGCTATGGCAATCTTTGTCAAACACAAATGGTTGATTTTTCTGTAGCAAATTGCATAGCGGCTTTGAGATCTTCGAAAAATCCTTGATGAATTTTTTGTAGAAGCCAGCATGCCCTAGGAAGCTTCTTACTTCCTTGACAATAGTGGGGGGAGGTAGTTTTTCAATGACTTCGACCTTTGCTTTGTCAACTTCTATCCCTTCCTTCAAAATCTTGTGGCCTAAGACCGTTCCTTCTATTACCATGAAATGGCATTTTTCCCAGTTGAGTACCAAGTCCGCTTCCTCACACCTCTTTAGGGCCTTGGCGAGATTGCCCAAGCATGTGTCAAAGTTATCTCTAGAGACCGAGAAGTCATCCATAAAAATTTCTAAAAAATCCTCGACCATGTCTGAAAAGATAGCCAACATACATTTTTGAAAATTTGCTGGAGCATTGTAGAGACCAAAGGGCATTCTCCAAAAAGCATAAGTTCCATAAGGGCATGTGGAAGTCGTATTCTCTTGGTCTTCGGGTTCTATAGCAATCTGATTATACCCAGAATACCCATTGAGGAAACAGTAGAATGCCTCCCGCTAGTCGATCCAACATCTGATCAATGAATGGGAGGGGAAAATGGTCCTTCTTGGTGGCCTTGTTGAGCTTCCTATAGTCCATACAAATCCTCCACCCCATGACGGTTCTAATAGGCAACAACTCATTCTCCTCGTTGCTTACCACAATCACGCCTCCCTTCTTCGATACGCATTGCACTGGGCTGACCCATGAGCTATCGGATATCGGGTAGATTACTCCAGCATCCAGCCACTTGATTATCTCTTTCATCACTACCTTCTTCATAATTGGGTTTAGTCTCCTCTGGGGCTCAACTGAATTGCCGTGACAATCATCAAGCAAAATTTTGTGCATACATATAGTAGGGCTTATACCCTTCAAATCAGCCATAGTCCACCCTATTGCTTTTTTATGTTGTAACAACATATTTACTAAACTAGTTTCTTGCTTAGGTGCGAGACTAGATGAAATTATCACATGCAAAGTTTCATTGCTCCCTAAATAAACACATTTAAGATGTGATGGCAAAGGTTTCAGTTCTAAAGAAGGTGCATGCTCAAGGGAAGGTTTAGGAGGTACAAATTCTGAAAAATCAAGAGGTTCAAAGTGCGTACCTGGTCTAGCCTCGAGTCGACTAGACTGCTCCAGTTCCCTTGAGAGCTCTTCTTTGTATGAATCATCATCTTTGCAGAGTGCTTCAAACTCTTCCATTTGCATCTCATTGCTACAACAAAACTCATCAATCATATTCTGTGATGTAGCATCTACATATTGGCATACTCCTGGGTTGTCTGCATACTTGAGGGTGTCATGAATATTGATCGTGACCGTCTGATCAACCACTCGCATTGTAAATTCACCCTTCTCACAATCGATCAAAGCTCTCCCGGTGGCTAGAAATGGCCTACCCAAGATAATGCGTGTATTGCTGTCAGCTTCACAGTCGAGGATTAAGAAGTCGAATGGAAAGATAAATCTGTCCACTTTTACCACAACATCTTCAACTCTCCCTTATGGGCAAACGTGAGAATGATCTGCTAGCTGTAGCACAACCTTGGTGGGATGTGCCTCTCGAATTCCCAGTTTCAGAAAAATCGACTTAGGCATCAAGTTAACACTTGATCCTAAATCACAAAGTGCTCTTCCAAAAACTTGTCGCCAATAGAACATGGGATAGAAAAACTACCAGGGTCCTTCCTTTAGGCGGCAACTTGCTCCATATAGAATAGCATTCTTCTGCTATAGCGACAGTGTCTTGCTTCTCAACCTTCCTCTTTTTCGTGACTATATCCTTGAGGAACTTGGCATATGTTGGCATCTGATCATTGACCTCTAGAAATGGGACATTGATATGTAGTTTGTCCAGGATATCCACAAATTTCTGGAATTGAAGGTCTTCTTTTTGCTTATTGAGTCGTTGAGGAAAAGGAGGTGGGTGTCTAACTTCATTTGTCTGAACCGATGGAGTTGCATCTTTTGTTGTAGCAAAAGTAGGCTCCTTCTCTGGTGTTTCTTTTTCTACGACATCCTCACCATTCTCTTCAATTGGAGGATCTTGTAAGTTATCTTCTTACCGAGGCAAGTTGGGCTGAGAGTCCTCCTTCTCGTTTCCCCCAAACTTGTCTTCTTTGCTAATTTCCTTGCCACTCCTTAATGCGAGTGCACATCATTGTTCCTTGCTATGGTGCTTAGTGGCTTCAGTGTCACTAGGCAGACTTCCTTGTGGTCGCACATGCAAAGTTTGAGCTTTCTGACCAACTTGTGTTTCTAAGGCTCGGAGAGAAGAACTATGGCTTTGAAATAAGGCTCTTTGATTTTTTATGTTTGCTGCGTGATCCTGTAGCAAAACTTTCATGGTTCCCATGAAATCTTTTGTCATAGCCATAAATTCCTTGAATGTAGTCTCCAGCGAACTGTTCGATGAAGATGTTGCTCCCTTGTGACCTTTCCATGACATCATCTGGTTAGAAGATGGTGCTTTGATCAGATTTTGATGTGGCGCTGGCTGTGCAGAATTACTGTGCCATTGATTACCCCAACTAAAATTTGGATGCTGACGCCATCCTGGGTTGTAGGTATTGGAGTATTGATTGTTGTTGCGGTTATAATTCCCCACATAGTTGGCTGACTCTTGATTGTCAGGGCATTCACTCAAATGGTGATTGCCATCGCATCTGAGACATGAGGTTGTGGACTTCACTTCCTTGACTTCGTTGGGACGTTGGAGGTTCTTTAGCATATTTGTGATAGCAGCTAACTGGGTGGCTACCGAATCATCAGCGTCACTGTCTCAAGCTACTTGGGTTCTCCTCCCCGTTCCAAGCCTTGTGATCGGGAACTGGTAACCATTGTTGGCAACCCTATCCAGAATGTCAAATTCTTCCTCCGGTGATTTGTCTAACAAGGTCCCATTTGTTGAAGCATCTAGCATCATCTTTGTGGGAGCATTTACCCCATTATAGAACATAACCACTTGGGCCCAATCATGAAAACCATGATTTGTGCACTTCCTCAATAATCCCTTGAATCGATCCCAACACTCATACATGGATTCGTCATCATCTTGACGAAAAGAAGCTATATCATTTCTCAACTGAGTGTTTCTATTAGGTGGATTATACCGTAGCAGAAAACTTTTGCATAGATCTGTCAAATTCTCCATTGATCCAGTTGGCACTCCACTTAGCCATGCTCTAGCACGATCACGTAAAGAATATGGAAACAATTTAAGCTTTAGCAAATCCTTGTGCACTCCTTGTTGTTTGAATGAGTCACAAACTTCCAAGAAAGCACAAATATGTTGTCTTGCATCTTCGTGAGGCATACCCCCAAACTGACCAATAGTGTTCAACATGTTGAACATAACATGTTTACGCTCTAACTGGGCTGCCTGAATTTCTGGAGCTACTATTCCGGGATAGAGATCATCCAAGATAAGAGTTAAATGATCTCTAATTGCTCGAGGTCGAGCCGCTTCTCCCTGGCCATTTGCCATAGCATCTTCGTTACCTTGAGGTGGTGGTATTTCTCCGTTCATGTTTCTAGTCTCTTATCGTCGAACAAGTCTCCTAAGTCTCAAGAAATGCTCGATCTAAAAAATAGGTGATTGCAGGGGTCCTCTAGGTCGCCTTCTGGTCATACACTAGCAAGACACTTGAAAGAAAAACGAAAAACCTAAAATAAATATGTACAAAAACAAAATGAACAAGCTGTAATCACTAATTTTGTCCGGACCTCGAACCCCTTTAGTTTGTGTTTATCTTGGGCTTATTGGGCTGTTAGGTATTTTAAAAAAAATGAGAAAAAGAGAAAAAAAAACAAATATACACATGTATGTATATAAGTAAATATTACTATTATTAACTCTCATTTGAAAACCCCTAAACATTACTAACATATTATTGTTGTGTGTTATCTCTATTATTATTATTATGGTATTATTATTTCTACTATCATTATTACATATTTGTCATTGTTCATTATTATTAGTATTATTATTATTACTCACGTTTATTGTTATTATTGTTTATATTATTTATGTATCATTGTATTTATATAATTTATATTATTATTAGACTAACTAAAATCAAATAAATAAAACCATCATATAAACAAAAAGGCCCAAATTTATTAAATATTAAAGTCCATTTAACAAAACCCAAAAATATTCATTACACAGATTGAACCAATAAGCCAAAATGCCCGGCGGGCCCAAATTACACAAACAACCCTAATGAAAAAACCATATTTGTCTTTTGATTTCAGCTGCAGCCGCCGCTCATATGTGACCGTTGGATCTGGCCGCGATCCAACGGTCCATATCACACCCGCCAAAGAAGCCCTAGAGAGCCCCATCAGGGTTGAAGCGCCGCACCCTTTCCCACCGTTAGATCACGCAAAGGACCAACAGTTCAGTTCTGTCCGCAAAGAAAAACCCTAGAGAGGGTCTCCCCTTTGCCCTTGCACCGCGCAGCCTCGACCGTTGGATCGATTCGATCCAACGGTCCCAGATCAAGATCGGCAAGCGTTCTGGATCCCCAACGTGCCCCACGCTCGACTTGTCGTCTGCCAACGCCCGCGTACGAGACCACGCACCTGACGGTTCAGTCCCCTCTGCCACAGCCAGCACCTCCACGCCGATGTCCCCTCAGTTTCGGGCAATTCTGACATCCACAGAAAAAAAAAAACAGAAAGTTAGATACCCAAAGCAGCAAACAAACAAACACAAGATGCAAAGGTCAACCAGACAAAGCTTCAGAGATCAAAGAGAAAATTAAATTTCTAAGCATTGCATGTATTTTATTCGGTTATATAGGAAACCGAAGCAGATTGTAAGAGGGGGGTTTTTCAGAGAGAAAAAGTTGTTAAAGAGAGATTCGAAAAACTTCAGAGAAACATTGTAATCACAGTTTTCATATCAATACAAGCAAGTCAGATTTTCGGAGGTATTCCCCTCTTATTTTTCATTTCAGTCGAATCGAAAGCAAAAATATATAATAAAAACAGATTTGGGTTTCATCTTTTTACCTTCGCCGTTCTGGTTCCCCCATCTTTTTCCTCTCCGGTGACAATCCCTTCGACCTCTTTGAGGTCGTGCGTGGTGAGTCGGAGAAGGCTAACATCAAAAGGGGTTTTTCAGCTCTCTGTTTTCGATTTTCAGAAGAAAAAAATGCTTTTGGTTTTGAGTTCGTAAAAGAGGTTTTGGTTTTGGGTTTCCGGAAAGGGAGTGAAAGTAGGGGCTTTTTCTGGTTTTATTTTGGTTTCCGGAACCCCTTTGCGGCGCCGGAGCAAACAAAGAAAAGGGGGAAGCTCTCCCCGATTTAGGGTTTGACAAAACAAAAAAAGGGTTGGCTTTGTTTTAATCTCCGTTTTATAGCGTTTTTTATTTTTTAATTCGGGTTAACCACTTTAAAGTCCCTCCGCGTTGACGTATTCACGCGAGAGGGGCTTCCGCGTTTTCAAACCTCCTCCGGAGTCCTTAGGCTTTTTATTTCACCGTTTTCAATTTTGTCCCAAAATCCGTTTTCAATCAGTTTTCGAGTGGGGCAATTACGTTTTTGGTCCCTATAACTCCCCGCGTTGTTTTAGTTGGGTCCTATTTCGTGTTTAATTAGTTTTGTTAAATGGTTTATTTACATTTACAGTCCCTACATGTTTATGTCCTTTTTTAATTTCATCCTGTCTTATTTTAATCGGTTCTTTTACCCTTTTGAGGATAATCCGTTCGAGCCCTTACATTTTTATTTTATTTCGTTTTGCACCCCCGAATCAATAGTTTATTCACCGTTTTGATCTTGGGATTCATGTTTGTTTAAATTTCAGTAGGCTTGTTGTCATGTTAACTTAACTTGTTTTTTTATAATTCTGATGTAAATATGTTAGTAGGTGTATTGCTCTTATGTTGTCGCACACCATATGCATTTCATCTAGGGTCGTTAAGGTATTAAATATGTACATGTACATAATATATGGTTGTCATGTAGCCTCATTCGAGTATTATGATTCGTAGTGCATCTTCACATTTGTGTTATATGACTTCGTGCATGATTTTTGGTTAACCATATAAATTACGTGGAATTTCGAATTTTGTATACTTATCATATTTTTATGAATGTTCGTTTATGCCATCACATGCCATGCCAATTATTTTATGTGCTTCGCTTATTTCTCCTTTTTATCGCATGATTCTATGTCTCATTCGTGTATTTATTTTTAAGCGGTAATGTTTTTGGTACCAATTTTCGGGCACGACGGGGGTGCTCATCCTTCCTCGCGTGTAACCGACTCCCGAACCCATTTTCAAAAGAAAGAATCTCTGGTTTTATTTCGGTGTACGGTCTACCATTTTTAAATGGCCGGTGGCGACTCCTCTATTTTTACACAAATTCGACTAAATTTTCAAAAACCATCAAAAAACTCGGTCCGTCCGAGCGACATCCGAGGCACTTTGTATTTTTTGAAATTTTTTTAGTCGCAACAGATGGCGACTCTGCTGGGGAGAAATTTTTGTTTTCAAAAGCAAAAAAGAGAGTCAAGCCAAAAAAAAACTTTACCGCTCAATTAATATTAGAAGTTGCGAATTAAAGTGACCGAGTCGATCGATATTTGTTTATAAGTGCGAGTTTATTTTAAACGCATTTAAAATTGGCATTTAAACTCGTTCGTTTAAGTGGGGGGAAAACGCTAGTGCTTTCGTGGGGATATTGTTTCTCCGTATGGGCCTAGCAAGTACCTTCGGGGCTCGAGTACCCTATATCTCCGTGAGAATATCGTTTCTCCGTGCAGATATAGCTAAAGGGTCCCCTTGAATTGAACTCGGTTGAGAGGAGCCTATAATGGGTGATGACCGGGGGCCTTGCTACCCTTAGAAGGGGACAACGAGGACAGTTCGAGTACCTCCTAGAACCAAAACTGCATGTAGAGAACTAGATTGCCCACCCTTTTTAGAGCCATGCGGACAACCTAGGTTTATTAGACGGGATAAGTAGGGTTGCTTGCTTTCATGCTTGCCTTTTTCTTATCATGTTTATCCGACACTAACGATTTTTCTTATGATCTTCTTTGCATTTATTCTCGTATGCATTTCATGACATAAAGGTGTTGAGTCAAGGTGGTTTTACCCAATCAATGGCTATCATTATGGACGGGAGGTTGCTAGAAGAGATGATGTCAATTAGCAAGTCCGACATTGGTCAGAGTTGAATCAGAAGAGATAAATGGGCAGTTTACCGAGCAAATACACAGTGTCAGGTCATTTAATACCTACCATTGAAGAAAGCACAACCCTTCTCCATCCCGAGGAAGTCAATCAAGATCGAATCTACTCTGAACATCCAAAGTCACGAAACTACCCGACCAAGTGCAAAGAGGCGGCCAGAAAGAGCGTGGCGACTGGAAAGGGCATGGATTAGGTCAAGAGATGGATTCAACTTCGAGGAAATAGCTTGTTTTCTGGGACTTGATACAAGCAGTTTTAGAGGGTCTTGAATTGCTAGAGAAGAAAGCAAATCCGGCCCCAGCAATTTTGTCGAAGTCTTCATTTCCTTGAGCACAATTCGGAGATCCGAAGAGCATTCGTCGGACTTTTGCTATGACTATCTTGTAACGAGGATCCTCCTTTGCGTTCAAATGAAAGTTGGCCTAAGGGGAATCACCTATATGACCAACACTTTTGACTTGCATACATTTGTAACATTTGTAGCATATATCATTTCAAAACAACATTAAAATTGTCAGCCATGCACCCATCTCATGATCATGCATCTGTTGATTCGAGTCCATAATACATCCATCATTGGACATTAAAATTTGCTTAAGGCATTTCATCGCACCATTACTAATTGGGGAAAAACACTCATGTCAGAAACAGAAAAGAGAGAGAAAATGGACAAAGAAACAGTTTCCAGCCAATACCGCTTCGAGAATGTGAACAACCTGGTGAGAAGGATGGATGAGCTCGAGCAGTTCCACCAGCAGTTAGTGTGGAACCAGAAGGAAACGATCGCATGCGTGAAGAAGTTCCAAGATGAAACCAAGGAACAATTTGACGAGTTGAAGGCTATGATCGCCACCCTGACCAAGAAAGGCAAAACCCCCAAGCCCAAAGAGAGTATGGAAGGGGATTTCGATATTGTGATGGAGGAGGTCTTATCTGAAGAAGACCAGGCTGTCATCGGCCAATATGAGGTGCACTGCTCCCATTCCGAATGCCCTATTGAGTTGGCTCTAGACAAGATCGAGGATTCACTGCGGAAAATCCTAGATGAAGAATGGGACCGGAAGCAACAAGGACGGGTGGAAACCGCCAGGAGTGCCACAATTTCAAAGCCCCAGGGTATGAATGAAGATCGTCTGAGCTCAAGGAAGGCCAAGAGTGCCGAGAAAGGGAAGGAAAAACTCACCCTCTTGCTAACATACTCCCGAGTCTACCGCGCGGATTAGGTCTAAAGACGGCCTAAGAAGGGGCAATCTTTTGAAAGGGCAGTTTTTTTTTAGAAGACACTGATCTTCAATTTAGTTTAGGGTTTTATGTCTCCATGCATCCTGTTTGTTTTACCTTTTGTTGTCGGATCTTTCCCTCATTAAGGTGCATGTGTAAGTTTGTATTGTTGGCATGTGATAGCTAGCATCTTTTGTAAGGGCTTTTGTGATGTCCGTTTGTTTTATTTTCAATGAAGGAGACTTTTGCAAGCATTTTATATTCCATAATTTCTTTTAAACATTTCATTTATTCTTTATGGTTACAACCTTATTGTTTTTCTATTAAAAACATACATGTATATATTTTTACAAAAAATGACCTTAATACTTTGAAAAGAAAAAAAAACCAAATGTTGTGGGAATGATACGAATGGAAGCACCATTTGTTCTACTCAGGCCAAGAGAGGGGTGACAACGAGTGTTTAGGAATAATGGGCCACTCCCATTGAGTGAATTTTCCTCTCGGGCATTGTTGTCTAAGGTTCTTGAAAGAAGTGATAACCCTAAAACTTCTACCACCGGAAGACCAATTTTGATATCAGTGTATGGGAGGACATTTGGCATTCCTTCAATTCCATTCACACAGAAAGAAAATAAAAAAATACCCATTGTTGTCCCCGTTTGAGCCTATCAAACTTTTTTTCTTCTGATTGAACCCAAACCAAGGATCACCCCTACACTGGGGGCAGAAAAGGATAGAAGTTTGCGGATGAATGTATGACATTGGATCCTGAATATGCTATGAAGACGATGCCTTGTGAATTAAAGGGCAATAAAAGAGAATAGATGCATTGAATACATTTTCAGTTTGAGCGGCGTAAACATCAAAAGGAAACAATAAAAGAAAAGTTGGTGCTCAAAGAGCTACCCGAATATAAGCGAAAGTTACCGACATAAAAATTGTAGAAACCAAAAGCAAAAGCACTAAAGTAAAAAGTACGGTTTTGAAAGGAGAGAAGTGGATAAAGAAAAGGAACAAGAGGATTCCCTATCCAAATGAATCTCTACTTAGATGAGCCTCGAGAGATTGTTTACCTTTGAGCAAAAGCCTACACCAATACGATGCAAAGGTGCAACTTGATCCGAAACTACGCTTGATAAAAGGAAATGAACTCTAGGATGAAAACCCCAACAAAAAGGGGCAGTCTAGAGTGATCCAAAGAAGTAAGAGAGGAAATAGCATTTCATCGGAGCATAATTGAGACTTCAGATTAAAACAATTGATCCTTGGTTTCACCACCCTTAAACACTTGTTTGGGCCTACTTACCCTTTCTTCCATAGCCGTGATCCTTAGCCTGCATTACAAGCCATAAAAGACCACTTGGACCGTACACAGACGGATAATTTAGTCTTCAGATCACATCCCGCCTATCGGGGTTAACCTTTCTTCAAGGATTGCCACACTTCTAATGCCTGATTGAGATCAGAAGAGAGGGAAGGATGGGGCATGGTGAGTTAGTGAGGTAAAGAGAGCCACCTTAAAATTGGGTAGAAACTAGTCGCTCCTCTCGGAAGCCTAATAGCCCAGAAAAGATTTCATATGTGCATCCCTGCAACATTCGGAAAATTTCACTTGGGTCAACCTTTTTTCAAAGACCCCAAACTTGATTTTCACTTGACATGATTATTTAAAATGTATATTTACATAATAAAATTATTTTTACCCAATCACTTGCATAAGTCTTCTACATGGGAATGAACAAGCGAACTGACCATGGCTCGAGGTAAAGACGACGAATACCTCCAGTTGAAATATCAAGACCGTCTTCGGTGAAATGTTGAGCTACAAAGTCAACCTTCGATAAGAAGTGTTGGAATAGGACCTGAGGGTAGAAATTTTGTCATTAAGAGTCGGGGAACATAAGTTACCCTTGGAACCTAAGCATCTTGCTGGAGAGAATGTCCCGAGAAGGACCATGTGCGCCGCGCACCAAGATGAGACAGTAAATATCGTCTGAAATCAACTCGAAAAAAGGCGATGAAGGCGAAAGTACGCCTAAGAAAAGAAGGAAGATTAAGAAGAAGAGAAGAGGAGCCAAGGCGAAAACCCAAAGGCACTTCGGGTCAACGGAGCGAAATTCAGAAGAGGCGCTCTTGACCACAAATTTAGAGGAATAAGGGCCAAATATTGGTGGCATCTTTGGACAGAAGACACCATTTAAAGCAGTCGACATTAACCAGAGGTCAGTTAGAAGGTACATAAGCCTGAAGTAAGTGGGGGCAATGGGATTCTAATCAGTGTAAGTCCTCCCTTCAAGAAGAAGCGAAAAAGAGAGAAGTTGACTTCAAGATGAAAACTCAAAGGAGTGCCCAAAAAGAGAAAAAGAAGAAGAAAGAGGACAAAGAAGAAAAGGGAAGACACAGTGAAAACCCAAAAGACACTTTGGGGATTGAGGCGAAATTCAAGAGGAACGCTTCAGATCACAGAGCTCAGGGCAAAGGATACAGAAACTCAAAGCCCTAAGAATTTTAGAGCGAAGGAGTCAGATCACAGATCTCAGGGGAAAGGAGTCAGAAACTCAAAACCAAAGGATTTTAGAGCAAAGGAGACAGATACTCAAAGCTCGAGACAAAGATATATGACATCTGCTTATCTATTTAGGCATTTGGAGAATAGAACCCGCCTATCCGTTCAGGCACTTGGAGAATGGAAATCTGCTCATCTATTCGGGCATTCGGAGAATAGAACCCGCCTATCCGTTCAGGTACTTGGAGAATGGAAATCTGCCTACCTATTCAGGCAATCAAAAGTCAGTAGAAGAAAAGAAAGAAGAAAAAACAAAAAAACAAAGCAACAACAACAAAAAAAGGAAAGAAAAGGAAGGAAAAGAAAAGTTCAAAGTGAAAACCCGCATGGGCACTATGGGGTAGACAATTCTAGAAGTGGGTCAAGAAGAGAAGAAGAAGAACAATGGTTCGGGAGAACCGAGAAGAGAGGCGATCAACGCAAGAAGCAGCACCAAGGGACACGATGTCAATAGAATTAATATAATTAAATAACTTGGAAACCCCAATCATACATCACGAGTAGTTAGGCATCCCTAGGATAAGAGCATGCTAACTCATAACATCATAGCATTTTTATCTCTTTTCAAAGATTCTTGAAAGACAAATTGAATACCTCTCGGGATGAGGAGAAAATGATAAAGCGAGAACTAAAAGGATTTCGGGCGAAGCCTTTCAATCCGCCGCTTCAGAATGTCAGGCGAAGTCTTCATGTTCGCCACTCAAGGATTTCAAATGAAAGCTTTCAAGCTTGCCGACAAATCTCAAGATAAAGGATCCTACAAAGAAAGGGTCCAAACAAGCTCTATATAGGAGGAACTTGCGACTTTAGGATCTCGAAAGCGGAAGGTCCTACAGAGAAGGGACTCGTA
The DNA here is from genome assembly GCA_958450335.1 of Hibiscus tridactylites. NCBI lineage: Eukaryota > Viridiplantae > Streptophyta > Magnoliopsida > Malvales > Malvaceae > Hibiscus > Hibiscus tridactylites. Next base: position 11,184,580 of record OY288286.1, read on the forward strand.
GATCCTTGATTTCAGAAAGGAGTTCAATAGAGAAGGAAATACTACTCGAAGAGTACGCTAAGGAAGAGGAGTTCTATGGAAAAAGAACTCAGAATCCTAAGGCTTCAAGATCTCGAAAACGAAGGGTCCTAAAGAGAAAGGACTTCGAGATCTTTGATTTCAGAAATACAAGGACGAGAGTTCTATATAGGAAGAATTGCCACTCGAAGAACACACCAAGGAAATGAGCTCTATAGAGAGAGAAGTAGGACAAAATTATTGCTTATGGTCTTTGCTTTATTCTTGCTTCACAATTATAACCAAAGAGGGGCAACTGTAATAACTAATTTTGTCCGGACCTCGAACCCCTTTAGTTTGTGTTTATCTTGGGCTTATTGGGCTGTTAGGTATTTTAAAAAAATGAGAAAAAGAGAAAAAACAAATATACACATGTATGTATATAAGTAAGTATTACTATTATTAACTCTCATTTGAAAAGCCCTAAACATTACTAACATATTATTGTTGTGTGTTATCTCTATTATTATTATTATGGTATTATTATTTCTACTATCGTTATTACATATTTGTCATTGTTCATTATTATTAGTATTATTATTATTACTCACGTTTATTGTTATTATTGTTTATATTATTTATGTATCATTGTATTTATATAATTTATATTATTATTAGACTAACTAAAATCAAATAAATAAAACCATCATATAAACAAAAAGGCCCATATTTATTAAATATTAAAGTCCATTTAACAAAACCCAAAAATATTCATTACATAGATTGACCCAATAAGCCCAAAAGCCCGGCAGGCCCAAATTACACAAAAAACCCTAATGAAAAAACCCTATTTGTCTTTTGATTTCAGCTACAGCCGCCGCTCATATGTGACCGTTGGATCTGGCCGCGATCCAACGGTCCAGATCACACCCACCAAAGAAGCCCTAGAGAGCCCTATCAGGGTTGAAGCGCCGCACCCTTTCCCACCGTCAGATCATGCAAAGGACCAACGGTTCAGATCTATCTGCAGAGAAAAACCCTAGAGAGGGCCTCCCCTTTGCCCTTGCGTCGCGCAGCCGAGACCGCAGGATCGATTCGATCCAACGGTCCCAGATCAAGATCGGAAAGCGTTCTGGATCCCCAACGCGCCCCACGCTCGACTTGTCGTCTGCCAATGCCCACGTGCGAGACCACGCGTCTGACGATTCAGTCCTCTCTGCCACAGCCAGCACCTCCACACCGATGTCCCCTCTGTTTCGGGCAAGTCCGACATCCACAGAAAAAAAAACAGAAAGTCAGATACCCAAAGCAGCAAACAAACAAACACAAGATGCAAAGGTCAACCAGACAAAGCTTCAGAGATCAAAGAGAAAATTAAATTTCTAAGCATTGCATGTATTTTATTCGGTTATATAGGAAACCGAAGCAGATTGTAAGAGGGGGATTTTTCAGAGAGAAAAAGTTGTTAAAGAGAGATTCGAAAAACTTCAGAGAAACATTGTAATCACAGTTTTCATATCAATACAAGCAAGTCAAATTTTTGGAGGTATTCCCCTCTTATTTTTCATTTCAGTCGAATCGAAAGCAAAAATATATAATAAAAACATATTTGGGTTTCATCTTTTTACCTTCGTCGTTCTGGTTCCCCCATCTTTTTCCTCTCCGGCGACAATCCCTTCGACCTCTTTGAGGTCGTGCGTGGTGAGTCGGAGAAGGCTAACATCAAAAGGGGTTTTTCAGCTCTCTGTTTTCGATTTTCATAAGAAAAAAAGGAGGTTTTGGTTTTGAGTTCGTAAAAGAGGTTTTGGGTTTGGGTTTCCCGAAAGGGAGTGAAAGTAGGGCTTTTTCTGGTTTTATTTTGGTTTCCGGAAACGGCGACCGGAACCCCTTTGAGGCGCCGGAGCAAACAAAGAAAAGGGGGAAGCTCTCCCCGATTTAGGGTTTGGCAAAACAAAAAAAGGGCTGGCTTTGTTTTAATCTCCGTTTTATAGCGTTTTTTATTTTTTAATTCGGGTTAACCACTTTAAAGTCCCTCCGTGTTGACATATTCACGCGAGAGGGGCTTCCGCGTTTTCAAACCTCTTCCACAGTCCTTAGGCTTTTTTTTCACCGTTTTCAATTTGGTCCCAAATCCGTTTTCAATCAGTTTCGAGTGGGGTAATTACGTTTTTGGTCCCTGTAACTCCCCGCGTTGTTTTAGTTGGGTCCTATTTTGTGTTTAATTAGTTTTTTTAAATGGTTTATTTACATTTACAGTCCCTACATGTTTATGTCCTTTTTTAATTTCATCTCGTCTTATTTTAATCGGTTCCTTTACCCTTTTGGGGATAATCCGTTCAAGCCCTTACATTTTTATTTTATTTCGTTTTGCACCCCCGAATCAATAGTTTATTCACCGTTTTGATCATGTGATTCATGTTTGTTTAAATTTCAGTAGGCTTGTTGTCATGTTAACTTAACTTGTTTTTTTTATAATTCTGATGTAAATATGTTAGTAGGTGTATTGCTCTTATGTTGTCGCACACCATATGCATTTCATCTAGGGTCGTTAAGGTATTAAATGTGTACATGTACATAATATATGTTTGTCATGTAGCCTCATTCGAGTATTATGATTCGTAGTGCATCTTCACATGTGTGTTATATGACTTCGTGCATGATATTTGGTTAACCATATAAATTACGTGGAATTTCAAATTTTGTATACTTATCATATTTTTATGAATGTTCGTTTATGCCATCACATGCCATGCCACTTATTCTATGTGCTTCGCTTATTTCTCCTTTTTATCGCATGATTCTATGTCTCATTCGTGTATTTATTTTTAAGTTGCATCTCGAATTATGAATGTAATGCGAATGCCTTTTTATTCGGGATCGAACGAGGCCAGTACCAGTCGTAGTGGTGGTGGTTCGGACGTTCTTTCTCGAATATTAAGGCTTTTAAAATTCACTCGCCCGTATAATCAAATTTCGATATGATTCGTCACTTTAATTCGCAAAGTTTAATATTAATTAAGCGGTAATGTTTTTGGTACCGATTTTCGGGCACGACAGGGGTGCTCATCCTTCCTCGCGTGTAACCGACTCCCGAACCCATTTTCAAAAGAAAGAATCTCTGGTTTTATTTCGGTGTCCGGTCTACCATTTTTAAATGGCCGGTGGCGACTCCTCTATTTTTACACAAATTCGACTAAATTTTCGAAAACCATCAAAAAACCCGGTCCATCCGAGCGACATCCGAGGCACTTTTTATTTTTTGAAATTTTTTTAGTCGCAACACAAGCGATAAAAACAAAAATTGTAAACAACCAATTGACAATCCCCGGAAACGGCGCCAAAAACTTATTGCACGATCTTGAAATACTATAAATGATACGCAAATGGTGCAAGTATACACGTCGAATGAGTAATAAAGTGATGAGTGAGTATCGTCTCCACAGGGATTGGAGGTATTCACGGTTGTTGTAACAATAAAGATTGAACTTTTTGCAGATGGGAATGCTAAAGTAAAAGAGATGGTGTAAAATAATGCTGAAGCAAAACAATGCAGAGAAAGATGAGATAACAATATGATAGACATGTCCCCTTTCGTATGCGAAACTCACTACGGAATGACTGGCTGGGAATGATGGACAACCTAACTCAAGCTTCTTAATGATACTAAGACTCTTCAGCTATCTTCTATGCTAGGCGGAATTTGCTAAGAATGCTCCTAAACTATCTCTAGCAAGGAAACTGGGAGTCATAAATGCTACAGCCATACCTCTCGACGTAAACTTTTAACACTCCTTTAACCTTCACGTACTATCGTTTTTAGCCCTTGAAACCTATCACTTATCTCTAAGGTAGGTTAGAGTCTTCCTCTCAACAGTCACTCCATTGGTTATGAGGATTCTAACGCTAGCTCTCTCGATTACTAACCCCAACATACACTGAAAGAACGACCAACTCTCGAAGGCGCTTAAGGTAGGGCCTATCTCTCAAAGCACTTACAACCCTAAGCTCTTACAACTTTAAGGAAATGAGAAATGCATAAGAAAAGCATAGAATCATGATGAACATTGAAAAAGCCATAGCATGGATTAACAAGTACTCAAAATAAAATCATCCATCAAACCCAAGCCACCTAAAACAGTTCGTGGCTGGGCAATATCATCCAACGTATCATTTCGATAACATCACCAAATATAAAGATATGACAAGAAATTGCTATAGCGATAGAAAGAAAGGCGAACTCCCTCTCCGCCATGGACTGGCCGACTGTCTTAGGCTCACTGCCTCTCTCGAGGCTGGTGAGGCCACTCATTGGAGTTTCAACGATGGAGGAGACCAAGATGGAGAAGATGAAGATGAAATACTTTCCACTCCTTTTCTCTCTCTTCCGCCTCTCTTTTTGCAACAAAATATATCACACTTTTCTCCAAGCTTCTCCCCCTTCATATAGTGGAGGCTTCTAGGGTTTGGTGCCCTAAAGATGCCTTGAAAATCCCAAGGAATATCCACCGACAAGGTCTGCCACGAGGGGACAAGGAGGACAGTCTGCAGGTGGGTACCGGGTGCTGCATATGTCAGATCATCCTTTATTGCATTTTCACGTGCTTTTGCAGCTCACGTGTATCTCACGTGCTGGCCAGAATCCATTTCCATCATGCTATAGCAATTCCCGGCACCGGCTTTCTCTCTTGACTCCTTTCTTGCGCACCAACAATACCAAAACCAACCTTCCGAGTAGTACCCCTCAATATGGACCAATAACCAGCAAATATAAAGATGCACCCAGAAGAAGAAAATGCAACCTAAATGCATTCTAAATGCTATGGTATGAACTCAAGAACAGGAAAATGCTATAGCAATAAGATATGAAAACAAGGATATTTATGCAGTTATCACCTATGCATCTGTAGCTAGGATGGAAGCTATTAGGATGCTTCTTGCATTTGCATGTTATCATGAATTCAAGGTTTTTCAAATGGACGTTAAAAGTGCATTCTTAAATGGTTTCATAAATGAAGAGATGTATGTAGAACAACCACCTGGTTTTGAAGATCCAAAATACCCAAACCATGTTTTCAAACTTTCAAAGGCGCTATATAGTTTGAAACAAGCTCCTAGAGCTTGGTATGACAGGTTGTCTAGCTTTTTAATTGAAAAAGGTTTTAACAAAGGAAAGGTGGACACTACACTCTTCATTAAAAAAATGGCAAAGACATTTTAGTAGTCCAAATCTATGTTGATGATATAACTTTCGGATCTACTGATAAAATGTTTTGCCAAGATTTTGCTAAGTTGATGCAAGGTGAATTTGTGATGAGCATGATGAGGAGCTCTCATTCTTTTTGGGACTCCAAATTAAGAAAAGAAAGGATGACATCTTCATCAATCAAGCTAAGTACATCAAGGATATGCTTAAGAAGTTTGGGTTGGAGAATGTGAAACCTCAAGCCACACCAATGAGCTCTTCCACAAAGCTTGACAAAGATGAAGGAGGTAAGTGTGTTCACTTAAAGCTTTATTGTTCTATGATTAGATCTTTGCTTTATCATACCACAAGTAGACCCACATTATGTTTAACGTTTGTTTGTGTGCTAAATTTTAAGCTAGTCCTAGAGAATCACACCTTATAGTCGTTAAGAGAATCTTTAGATACCTTAGAGACACACCTTGTTTAGGCCTTTGGTATCCTAGAGATTCCTCCTTTGATTTACATGTTTTCTCAGACGCGGATTATAAAGGTTGTAAGATAGATGGAAAAAGTACCTCATGTAACACCCTGAAGCTAGAAAAAAGAGGAAAATGAGAGAGTTTGCAGCCAAGGGGATTCAAACCCATTCCCCTTGGCATGTGAAATGAAAGGTTAACCATCTAAGCTAAGGCCACTATTGGTCTTACCCTAGTTTGGTTTTTTATTTAACATGTTATGGTTTGGATATATTGGTAATAAATGATAATCTAACTCCCCACCTACCTAGTTGGCCTTTCGAATATGGAAATATCTCAGATTTCAAACGTTTCCTCTCACCTAATCCCTCACCGTCCGGCCCCGATCTCGGCCACCGCATCACCGTAGTCCTCACCGCTATCATTGGTGTGACTAGTACCACACCGTGATTCCGCCCCCAACCATCACTCGCAATGAACGGTCATCGTTTGCCGTAGAAACCCGATTGAAGGTCCGATGAGGAAACCCAAGCGCCGCCTTTTCACTCTTCTCAGTTTTCGGCCACCCTCTACGCCCGTTCGAGACGCGGCCATCGGATCTTAACTCCTAGTGTCGGTGCAATCGAAACTCTTATGGCCGATCATCGATCTGCCACCAAGAGAACCTTCATTGGAGCTACACATTATTCTAGCCGTCCCTTCGCATTTCAAGTTAAAACGGTGAGTTTTCGACCGATTTTCGATGTGTAATGTTGTGTTTGAGCTGTAGAGTTTAAATTTCGTTCTGTTTTCGGCCAAATGTACCTTTTTGGGTCTCCGGTGAGGTTTTTTGGCGTTTCTCCGGTAAGAATAAGTTTAGGTTAGTGGGCCGAGTTGCATTCGGCCCAAACCCAACCCAAGCCTGGCCCGAGTCAAATTTGAACCGAACCGTTTCTCTCTGACCCGAATCGATCGAGTCAGCTCATTGAGTCAACTCGATTGACTTTGACCTATTGATCGTTGACTTCGACCCGTTGACTGTTGATTTTGACCAAAAAGTCAAATTTTTTGAAAACCCATATTTCATGTTTTTTAACGTCATGAGTCCGGTTTTGAAGTTTCTTTCTCAAAATTCTGACCCGAATCTGACCTTGAATCGGAGAATGCATGTGTATAGTTTTTCAGTTTTAGAGTGTGATCAAGCTAAGGATTGATTATGTATTTTATGTGTAATTGAAGGTATTCACATGTCTTCGTATTTGAGAGGTAGAGGACGTCAAATTCGAGTTCGAGTGTTTGAACGTCATTTCATGGGTTGGCCGGTTTAGGAAGGATTGAAGATAATACTTTACTACCTCTTATATGTTGTATGAAACTTCTTGTTATTGGTTAATGCATGAATGAATTTTATTAATGCATGAATATTTTAAATTCATACTGATTACGATAGAAAGATAATAATGTGGATAAGACCTGAATGACTCAAATAAAGAACTAATGATCGATAAGAATCCAAGTTCAATGTATAATCGATAAATCAGTTCACCTCGAAACTTTCAGTTCATATTATTTCTTGATAAAAGATTTAATGCTCAGAATGCTTGGATGAGAAATGACAAAAATGCCCTTGAGGTATAAGAAGGACTAAAATACCCCTAACGATGAAAGCGATCTAGAAATCTACACTAGATCTAGTAAAATAATTAATTCATCTGAAAACCTCGATTTGCTTAGAAAGTTATGGTAACAAAGCTTAAACCTTTGAAATTGTAAAGTACTTGGATTTTCTTGAATTCTAAATAAAACTCTAAAGATAAGTTTACGGAAAACTATTCGTATGTAAAACTCTAAAGATTGAATTGATTGAGTTGATCGGAATGATCGTAATGACCAAAAGACTAAAATATCCTCGAGCACTAATTGCCAAATTAACCCAAATAATGGTTATACCCTCGAGTTTTGAAATGAATGAATAGTTGGAAGGATCGAAAGGCTTGGGATTATTGAAACACCTTCGAGCATCGAAGTGTCTGAAGTACCTTTGAATATTAAAATAACTGAAAATACCTCTAAGACTTGGAATAAGAAATACCAATAAATCTAAACAAATGTGGTGGCTCTGAAAGTGGTAATACACGACTCGTATTTATTGGTCATTTTTATACTAATGTGATAATGGGGTAATACCATATGAAGGCGTGTTCGATTTATTTGGAGAAAGTACATAGTTAATAGTAAGAGTAACTTGTTCTTCATAGGTACATTCGTTGCTATGGATTTAGTTCGGGTGCAATGCACATGTTCAAATACTTGGAAAATACCGCTCAAATACATGTTTGGTTTCTTGTAGTACGTTTAGTGGTTGATTGGTGAAGGCGAACAATTTTGTTATACATTGTAGTCAGTTCTGAGAAATGAATACTTAAGGTGTACTAGTCCGGTTAAATAATAAACATTGTATTGATGGGTTCTGATTAGTTTAAAGGGACTCAGAAACCCGATGAGCAACTAGAATTCCTGATTTGTACATCATCGTTTATACCTTGTTGATTTAAATTACCAAATTACACCTGAAGGTCAGATTGACCATAATACCCTTATAGGCATTAATGATTGGATAACTCATGATATATCTGAAATCTCAATGATCCTAATACATCAATTTCTGAATGTATGGTTTGAGCCTTTAGTATCGAATCCCCTTTTTATAGGGACCTCATTCTAAAATCAGTCCAAAATTGTTAGATGTTCAATGTTCTCTTTCTTATAATTATCAACTACAAGGAATAAATTGGACCATATAGAGTGTTCCATGTGTCCAAGAATATTTTCTCTGTTTTAAACCAAGACTATATGATCTGAATTAAAAGTATGACACTGTTATTCAAAATGAAAGCAATCTATGGCTTCTGTCTTCTAATATAGAAATATATCTGATATTCGCCTTATGATACAAAATAAATATGACATTTGTCTTATGATATTTAAAAATATATATGTCATATGTTTTCTAATATTACTATTTACTGGATAAAAACTAATTTTATTTGGGGTATATTATATGGGATATGATGAAAGATTTGTAGGCTTAGCGCTGGTAAGTCCTTCTGGACATAAGCTCTTACGCCCAATGGGCCTATGGTAAGCCTTTTTGGGATATTGCATATCGGTATATGGTTGGAGGGTAGCCAGAAAATTAAAATAAAACTTTACATTCCCATATATAATTCTACCATGCTGAATTAATTTACTAAAGTCTAAAACTCTCAGTATGCTTCCAATATGTGTTTAATGAAACCCACTAAACTCTCTGGTTCAACTTCTGTAATCTATCTCCCTTTTGATTATACGGTTTGTATGCTTCGTGCCTAATATTCAATGATTGAATAAGAACAATTCTGTTATATTCAAATATAACGCTTCACTGAAATATCGAATCATAATCGGAATATGTAGTTTCCTGGAATTTCATGACAGCTTTATGATTTGCCTTATACTTGCATGTTGCCTATAGTATCTATTGGGAGTTTTGTATTACTGAGCTTTACCAAGCTCATGTTGTTTTTACCATCATAGGTTAGAAGAAATCTATCATGATATAGTGATCGACATCAGTGTTTGGAGTTCTCTCGGCGTCAATTTTGGAGTACAGGACTGGTAGAGTTAGTGGGCATGTATGTCATGTATTGTTTTATAATAGTGTTTGTAAAACGTTTTCTAAAATTATTGTTATATGTTTAAATGTTTTCCTAGAAGGGTATTTTAAACAGAAGTTAATGTTGCAATTTAATAAGTGTTTTAAGGAAAAATGTTTTTATGTGGATTTTTACTGTGGGTCTCTCTTGTAACCCTAATGTGACTTCCTAGGAGTCGTGGTAACACATAAGGGAGTTTAAGGGGTTACACCTCTGGTACTTGTCATATCTTAGGTAGTATGCTCATATCATGGTTCTCAAATAAACAATATAGTGTAGCCTTATCTACCACCGAAGCGGAATATATATCGGCCGTAAGTTGTTGTGCTCAAGTCCTTTGGGTGAAACAACACCTTTTAGATTATGGTATTGATGTAGGTACCATACCCCTTAGGTGTGGCCACACTGGTTCAATTTGTAGAACCAAACACATAGAAATTAGATATCATTTCATTAGAGATCATGTTTTGAAAAATGAAGTTTTAGAATATGTAGTCACCTTGAACCAATTAACGGATATCTTTACAAAACCATTAGACAAATAGCGTTTTCGGACTCTTAGGAGAGAGTTAGGTTTGACTAGCCTTCCTTGACCCTTTAGAGCCTCTTTGGTACAAAAACATTTCTTGAATATGATTAATTGCCATGCTTTTGTGTTTTTGCTCCTACATGCATCTATGCTTGTTGCTAGGGGGAGTATGTATATGTTTTAGTCCATTCATTTTGTTCATATATTATATACATGCATTTAGATTCGATTAAAGTTGAACTTTTGAGCTCCTTGTTGCCCAACATGTTTTTTCTAGCAATGGAGTATCGATACGGGTCCTAGCGTATCTATACGTTGTTCTGATACGCCACATGGCGTTTTGGTATGCGTAGCCGCTGAGAGTTTAACTGAGCATTAATGACCAAATTTCACTTTAATTCAAACACCCCTCTTTTCTCTCAAAACCCTAACCGGGTTTTCCCTATAAAATCCCCTCAAATCCTTTAGGTTTTTCACACAATTCTTTGAGGGCTTTTGTTTTTCAAACCACGTCTAAGCTATATCATCAACTTTGGTGCATCATAATCCCTTCATTCATCCATAATCCCATATTCAAGGTATAAACCCTTTTTATTTTCTTTTTAATTTCGTTATGATTTAAATATTGTTTTTAATCGAAATTTATATTTTTATTATGTATATATCATGGGTTTCAATAGTTTTGTAAAAACTTTTTCAAAACTGAAATTTCTTGATTCGAAAATAAAATTATATCGTATTTTTTCTAAATTGTTTTCAAAACTCTTTTTACCGAAAATTCTTTTTATACTTGTTTTTATTTTTAAACTATATTGTATATGTTTTTCTTTAAATACCTTGATCATTGGATTAGTTATTTGGATCGAATGTGATGATTTATACATACATTTGTTTTGGTTTGATTTTAATTTCAAGATTTTACATGGCGCCTAAAAAGTGACCAAGAATTAGTGAGGTTGGAGAAACTTCCGAGAACGATGGTACGATACCAAGCCTCACCCTTATTATCCAAAAGCATTTTCAAACACCCGTCGGAGTGGCTCACTACAAATAATACCAAAACTATAAGATTCGTCGTAAGCATATTACCTCTATCCCTTTTCTTAATTCTGAGCGTTTTAAATTCAAATACCCTGGTTTCTTGCATCTATGTAAGTTTATGACCTTTTTAAGTATACCCAGAGTTTTTTACCATAACCTTGTTATCATTTTTTATGCCAATGCCCAGTGTATCTATAGTCTCAATCGAACCGAGGTTATAGCCATAGAATCCTATCTTATGGGGAAGAAGTTTAGGATTGACCAAACTGTTTTAACCAATGTTTTGGGTTTGAGAACGTAGGGATAGATGATGAAAACTCCTTAGGCCATGTCCTTAGCGGCTCTGTAACCGTCTTTGATGCCCATGATCACATCCTTCACCTCATGATCACTTGGTGGTTCCGTCCATCTGGTGGCAAGTTCTCTACAATCCGACAAGTCGATAATTTTTAGATTCGATGCTTTCGTGAGGAAAAGCGCCCAAATCTAGCTTAAATCATGTTCGCGGAGATTGTCTACCTCGTGCAACATCGCCACACCACCCTTCTCTCATCCTTCACATATGGCACTTCTTTGAGCTACTTGTTCTCAAAGTTGGAGATTGATTGCTCACAAGACTATGCCGAGCCCCTCACCGATCCGATCGACGAACGTTCCTTAGGTCATTCCAAGTTTCATTACATTAATGGAGATTGGGTTCGTCTTGAAGTCCCTCCTCAAAATGTTGAAGCCAATCTGGTGGCCTCTCAAGAAGCTCCTCAAGCTTAGGTGGCCCAACCTTCAATGGATACTCTTATGGCCTATCTTAATGAGCAATTTACTTCCTTGGGCACCACTATTGCGTCTTTGGATACATCCATGACTTCCGGGTTTGCCGCCATTGACACTTGATTCACTTCTTTGGAGGAAAGAATGACCACTATTAAAAATCGAGTCACTTCTATTGAGTCTCAACAAAACTCAATGGACGTCTATCTCACCGCTTTTCATGGTGCATGGCTCCAATATCAATCAAGATGAGACAATGATGAAGATGAAGATGAAGAGGATGACGACGGTGAGGACGAGTCTTAGGCATATGTATCTCATGACATCTCATATCTTATTAGGATTTTAGTTTTTAGGCACCTATGTTATTTATCTTTAAACCTATGCTTTGATTTATGTTTTTAGGATTTGAGTTTGGATTTATGTTGCTTTGAACCTTCTACACTTTAAATGCTTACTTATAATTATGTTGTTTGCTTTATATTGCTTCGATGTTTATATCTTGCTTATGAACCTATGCATATCCCATTGATTTTGATCTAACAAAAGGAGTGAGAATACTTAAACAGACAAAATTTTTAAAGTTTTTTTTCAAAATCTAGCTTATTGTAAGGGGGAGTATTTTTCAAATCACTTAAAAATTTATTTTGGTTTTGTTATATCAAAAAAGGGGGAAACTGAAAAACCTATGTTTTATTTTGATATAACAAATTAATTGAGGACCAATTTGCAAAAGTAAATAAATTTTTAAGTATTCAAAAGTCTCACTCAAAGTCAAAACTTAAACCCCAAAAATTTTCTATGTGTTTTCAAGCAAAACTTTACAAAATCGCCAAAGCGTATCAATACACCCTAGAGCATTTCGATACAAGTTTTGGCTACTAAAATTTTAATTGAGCACAACGTTTTGATACGGCTTACCCTATTTCGATATGATGTTACGATACGAGCTTGTCCGTTTCGATACGACATTCAAATTGGGATTTATACAAATGAGTTTTGGTACATGCCTTAGGCGTACTAATCCTCAAGTTCGGTACGACACATCAGCATACCGATACGGGGTCTTAAGATTTTTAAAATCTTTGCATTAAATTTTCCGATCGTTGAGTGTCAGTTAAAGCTTCAAATTCAGTTAACTTGTACCGATACGCCCTTGAAGCATATCGATGCCTTTTTCCCAAGACTTTTTCATCGGATTCCAGTGAGCAAATATCGTACTGATACGACCTAGCCGTTTCGATACGACCCCCATTTTACACTAAGGCAGTTTCGATACGCCTTCCCGCATATCGATACGTTCATGCATTTACTCTTGCAACGGCTAGTTTCTGTCTTACAGGTACCGATACAGGGCTCTCGTGTACCAATACACCCTGCACCAGAAGTGCATTTATTGCAGAAAAATGGTCTCCAACGACTCTATTTATGATCTCAGCTACCCAAACAGTTAGAAATCAATGAGGAGATATAAAAGCAAGACTTAAAAGCTACAACAACAATTATTCATCAAGTGAGAAGCATTCAAGCAAAAATCCAACCTCTTTGAGCTTTTTAGAGCCAAACCCTTGTACCCAACATGTGATTTTTCATTGTAATCTTTTATTTCAAGTTTGGGGGGAGTTCACTTGTAATTGGGCAACATATAAGCCTATTTGAGAGGTTAATTTAAGTTTGCCAACTATCATTTATAAAAGAGTGTTTTTAATCAAGCTTTGGGTAGAAAGCTTGTTTGTCTTGTAACAGTTTCCTCATAAGCCTAGAAAATGGGACGAATTCAGTAATGAATTGTTTGAAAATCTTTAGTGGGAGCTAAGGTAGTGGATGTAGAGCTTGTTAGAAGCTTAAACCACTATAAATCTCTCGTCCTTCATTTTTATCTTTCCTACTTGCTTCCTTGAATTTTTTTAATTGCCAATTCACCCCTTCTTGGCCATTTGGTTTCGATTGATCATCTTAATATGTTACAACTATCAAAGTTTCGACCCAAACTTGATCAAGAACACTCTTTTACAAGAAGTGGTTTGCAAACAAAGAAATCCTCACAAAGGAATGTGTTTGCCCAATTACAAGTACACTCAACCCAAAACTTGAATCAAAAGATTACAATGAAAATCACTCAAGCGGGTTACAAAGAATTTGATTCTAATAAGCTCAAAGGTGTTGGATTTTTTTCTTGAATGCTTAAGACTTGTTGACTTGTTGTCGTTGAAGCTTTTGAGACTTGATTTTATACCATCTCATTGATTTCTAACCGTTTGGGTGGTTTAGATCATCAATAGAGCCGTTGGGCTGCATTTTTTACGCATTAAATGCTCTTTTGGTAGGCTACTATATCGGTATATGAGCTTTCACTTCGGTACCTACCATAAAAAGAAAGAGTCATTGTACTAAGGGGTATCGATATGCTTGAGGGCATATGGAAACGAGTAGTGTATAAAACAGAGGTGTATTGAAACTAATAGGACCGTATCTGTACATATTTTGCTCACTGGAATCTGAGGAAAAGGTCCAAGGAAAATTGCATAAGTACGTATAAGGGTGTATCGGTACGATGTAACCAATTTTCAAAGTTTGTTGATTCCAACAACTGACAAGGTAATGGTTAATAATTAAATGCAAGGATTTTGAAAATCTTAACACCCCATATTGGTACAGGTGAAGTTGTACTCGTAACCAAAATAAATTCCCAGGTTGAAGGCTGTATTGAAACATACATTACAGTATTGTTACGATATAGCTATTAAGTTAATTCTATTTTCTAGTAGCTAAAAATCGTATCGAAACAGCTAAGTGCGTATCGATACGCCTAAGCACATTTAGTTATTTTGAGTATCAAAAACACTTAGAAAGTATTTGGGGTTTAAGTTTTTTACTTAGCAAACATTTTAAGTTCAAATCGTTGTCATTTTGTGAGACTTTTTGAATACTTAAAAATTTATCCAATTTTACAAATTGGTCCTTAAACTCTTTGTTATATCAAAATCAAATATATGTTTTACAATCTCTCTCTTTTTGATATAACAAAACCAAAGTAAATTTTTAAGTAAGTTTGGAAAATACTCCCCCTTTCTTTAAGACTAAAAGATAGATTTTTAAAACACTTAAAAAAATAAGCTCTTTAAAAAAAATTAAGCTCTTTTACTTCTCCCCTTTTTGTTAGATCAAAATCAATAGGATATAAAGCAAGATATAAGAAATTAAATACTCCAAGCATAAAGGAAATAACATAAATACTAATAAAGATCAAAGCATAAAATATTCAAAGCAACATAAAATCCAACTCAAAATCTAAAAACATAAACCAAATCAAAGGCATAAAGCATAGGAGTTCATAAATCAAAAGACATAGGTGCATAAACTTAAATCCTAATATGATATGATATGCATGAGATGCAAGAGCCTAAGGAGCGCCTTCATCATCTTCTTCTTCATCCTCGTCATTGTTTCCAAGAGAATGTCCACGCCACTCTCTATGAAACACGACAAGAGTTATATCCACCGAAGCTTGACGATTCTCAATAGAGGTAACTCTATTCTCCTAGGAAGTTAAACGAGTATCAATGTTTGTGGAACCGAAATTCATACTTGTTTCCAAACAATTCAAACGAGTATCCAAAGAATCAAACTTCCCATCAAGATAAGCCATAAGTGCATCAAGGGAAGGTTGAGCAACCGAAGCTTTCGGAACCAGAACTGCTTGAAGAGCCTCCATGGGATGGGGTTGAGCATCTTGAGGAAGATCCTCAATACAGATCCATTGTTCATTATAGAGAGTGGACTTTGTTTGGCGAAGAAATCACTCATCAATAGGATCAGTGAGAGGTTCACCAAGATCATATGAACAATCAACACCAATCTTGTGAAACAAATAGCTCAAAGCGGTGCCACAGGTGAAGAATGAGATAAGAGTTGTATGACGATTTTGCACAAGGAAGACTATCTCGGCAAACATAATTTGAGCAAGGTTAGGAAGCTTACCCTCACGAAAGCAACGAAGCCAAAAGTCATCGACTTGGTGAATCGTAGAGAATTTACCACCGGATGGTCAAAACCACCAAGTAATAAGGAGCTGAAGGAAGCAATCGGAAGCATCGAGCACGGTCACGGAGCCACTTTGAACATGTCCCAAAGAGTCCTCATCATCAATTCCCACATCCTCAAAACCCAAAAGTTTGCTAAAATTGAGAAATCAATTTGAAATTTCTTACCCATAAGATAAGATTAAATATCAATAACTGCGATTTTATCTTAGTTATAAATACACCGAGAATTAAAGTAAAAAAATAAGGACAATGTTTCAGTAAAGAATGCCGAGTATGCTCAAAAATTGCATGAACTTTCATTGTTGCATTAACTCATGGTATCTAAAATTAAATTGTTCGAAAGTCATGAAGGGAATAGAAACCACACGCTCACGGTGGATTTTAAAACTTTGGTTATGTTTAAAACGATCCAGTCAAATCGAGTTGTTCGAGTTTTTATTCAAATTTAATTGTAAACATTTATCACTTTATGATACTAATTAATTCAAATTTAAAAGATTTTCAATAACAATATACAATACACATATACATTTATTCATATGTTGTGTGTGTGTATATATATGACAGAATTGAGAGTCTCGACTCGAAATCGAAAATTAATCTACTATTTAAGCAGTGACAGATCTAGACTTAATGTTAAGTGGATTCAAGAAAGCCAAAGTTAAACGAACTAAGTGGGTACAATAAAAAAAAAAGAACTAAATGGGGTCAAGTAGGTTCAAATATATTTAATTTTCGTTTTTACTCACAATTTTTTTTATTTTTACAAGAATTCTCTAGAATCAAATGGGTAAATTGACCTCACTAAAGTCCATTTAAATCTGCCCCTGTATTGAAGTATACATGATCCACATATATCATGTAATTGACTGTTGCACGTAAACATGTTAGCAATGACGTGGACACATAGATACTTGGAAGCTTGAAAGAAGTTTCAATCTCACAACCTATGTCGTACGTATTTTTACATTAAATAGAGTTTGCTTCAATAATGTTAAGAAGTTGCGACATGTCCGTGACACGAAAATTTCTGTGTACAAAACCCCCCCTCAAAACCAACATCCCATTAGAATCGTATTAGATTGTACAACTGTGTTAACAACTAAGGATTAGGAGTTGGTAACTAATTTTTATTAGTATTTAAACCATGTATTAACCATGATAATAACAGTGTTAACTACCGTAATGGTCAGTTATGTTTCCCCTCAGCACAAAGTTGGTCACCGAATTTTGAAAACGACTAGTAAAGTCACTTACATTTTGGGGTGTAAACTTTTGGTCACTCAGCCGTTTGTTGCCGTTAAAAATTAACGGAAGACTGATCCAAGATGATAAAAAGGATAAATTACCTAGACAGTCCCTAACTATTACTTCACTTCTATTTTGACCACCGAAATAAAAACAATTTGTATAATTACACATTTAATCCTCCATATTTACATTTTTTTTCTTCTCTCCTCCACCATCTTCCATATTCTTCTTCATCTAACTCAATTTCTAATTTTCTATTATATTAATCCTCAATTCACACCGTATATATAATCTATCACCGTATATATCTATGTTTCAAATAATGTTTGTAATTGTTCATATGGTTCAGTACAAAATAATGCCCAATTTACGTGCAGCAATGTTTACATAGCATATTCGAAAGGCTTAAATGAAAATAGGTGCCTAAAGTATACCTTGTTTGAACTTTAGTAAAAATAGGTGCCCAAAGTTTTAACCGTTATAATTTTAGGTGCCAGACCGTTAAAGGGGTGTTAAAAAATTATCAACCAATCAATGCTCGACATAAGGCACTATTTTCATTTTAAAAACAATTTAATGAAAAAAGGCTCAGAATTTTTAATCTTTCAAAAAATCCTGAAATTTTGGAAATTTTACAAAACAATCCTCAATTACCCAAAATTACCCAAACCTCCAAATTGCCACCGCTTCCGCCGCCGATTGCTGCCCCTGACCACGCCCCTTTGGTCGCTACAGCATGTCAATCATTTCCCCCCAACATGGCGTCACCGGAAATGGTGAACGACGTGCAACCGAACGTCGAGCGCCGCGACGGCAGAAGCAATAATAATTTAGGGGTTTGGGTAATTTTAGGGATTTGGGGACTGTTTTGTAAAATTTTCAAAATTTCAAGATTTTTTGAAAGATTAAAAATTCTGAGTTTTTTCATTAAATTTAAAAAAAAATAAAAATAGTGTCACATGCCGAGCATTGTTTGGTTGATAATTTTTTTAACACCCCTTTAATGGTCAGACACCTAAAATTATAACATTGTAAACTTTAGGCACCTAAAATTATAACAGTTGAAACTCTGGCACCTATTTTTATAAAAAAAAAGTACTTTAGGCACCTAAAGTTAAAAAAAGTATACTTAGGCACTTATTTTTCATTTAAGCCTTTCGAATATGCTATGTAAACATTGTTACACGTAAAATGGCTCATTGGGCATTATTTTGTACTGAACCATATTAAGAATTACAAATATTATTTGAAACATCGATATATATATATATACGGTGATGGATTATAATATAAGGTGTGAATTGAGGATTAATATAGTAGAAAATTAGAGATTGAGTTAGATGAAGAAGAATATGGAAGATGGTGGAGGAGAGAAGAAATAAAAAATTGTAAATATGAAAGATTAAATGTGCAATTATACAAATTGTTTTTTTATTTCGGTGGTTAAAATAAGAGTGAAGTAATAGTTTATGGACTGTCTAGGTAATTTATCCTTTTTTATTGTTTCAGATCAAGCTCTCGTTAATGTTTAACGGCAACAAATGGCTGAGTAACCAAAAGTTTACACCCTGAAAATGTAAGTGACCTTACCGGTCGTTTTTGAAAATCGGTGACCAACTCTGTACTATAGGAAAACATAAGTGACCATTCAAGTAGTTAACCCATAATAATAATAAGAGTTTCCATTATTCCTTTACTCTTTTGTCTTACTCTGATAAAACACACGCGTAGAAGCTTATACACTTGATTCAAAACCTTAACATGGTATCAGATGACTCTTCCGCTTCTCATTCTTTCGAGACCAATCAAGTTTTCAAGAACGATGATCCAACTGATCCTTACTACATCCACCCTATTGAGAATCCGGCACTTGTTTTGACGTCTTCCCTGTTGATCGGCAGCAACTATCACGAATGGGCTAGATCTATGCACATGTCTCTCATTTATGATAACAAATTTGGCTTTGTGGAGGGCTCCATCAAACAACCCAGAAGTGGTGATCCTTGTTTTCAAGCTTGGATTAAGTGCAAAAATATGATTTTATCATGGATTCAACGAGCCTAAATTAAGAAATTGCGCAAAGCGTCATTTGGATTGACAACGCTTTGGAATTATGGATTGATTTGTTCGACCGCTTCAATCAAGGTGACCTAGTTCGAGTTTCTGATCTACTTCAGGATTTATACTCCCTAAATCAAGGTAATCTTTCAGTTATCACTTTTCACACACAATTGAAGACTACCTGGGATGAAATGTGTAATTTACAGCCTTTACTTTCGTGTGAATGTGCTGCTGCTAAGTATAGAAAACAAGACTTTATGCTTAGGTTTCTTAGGGAATTGAATGAAAAAATTTCAATCCAGAAATCCCAAATTCTAATGATGAAGCCTCTGCCTAAGATCAATGAAGTCTTTTCTATCGTGATTCAACATGAAAGGTCTATGAATTCTATCATTTCTACCGATTCTAAATCTTGATGGCTGATAGATATAATTGCAAGAATCCTTATCAAAACAATGTAACTAGGCAAGAAAGTAGGTATGCTAATTCTAAGAAGTTTTTCCCTAGCACCAAGAAACCGTTGTGTACTTACTGTGGTTTGTTTGGGCATAACATTGATAAATGCTATAGGAAGCATGGCTTCCCTCCTAGTTATAGGAACAAAAGTTATAATAGCAGATCGAACCAAGTTGGTTCTTCAATTAATGAGGATTTGGTTAATAATGAGTCTTTAGCCAAAGAGGATTTTCATTATGTTCAATTTACTAAAGAACAGTATGAAAGCTTACTACATTTGTTACAAGAAAAGTATTTGGTCAATAATTTTGCTCAGAATTCAAAGGACTCCAAGGTGAATATGCTTCTGTCCACCTTTGATACTACTCTACAAAAAGATACAAGTATTGTTAATTCTACTATTCTTTCTTGTTTTTCTTTTAAACATATTTTTACTCCATGGATTATAGATTTTAAAGCTACCGGTCACATTGTGAATTCTCTATGCTTGTTTAAATATTGTCACATTATAACTGATAAATTTGTGAAACTGCCTAATAATGAGTTGGTCAGTGTAGTTCATGTAGGTACTGTTAAGATTACTGAATCTTTGGTCTTACATAATTTTTTCACATACCAACTTTTGACTTGAATTTGATACCAGTCTCACAATTAACTAGAGCAACACAATTTCACTGATTTTTACTTCTGGTGTTTGTTGTATACAATATGCCATTCACTGAAAGATGATTGGTTTAGCTAGAGAAACAAATGGCTTATATGTTCTTGACGTCACAACTTCTTCAACAGATTCTACTTCCACTGTTTGTTCTATTATCTCTTTAAATAAATGGCATGCTAAGCTAGGTCACCCTTTTCAAGGGAGAATGATTTTTTTTCTCAATTACACAATAGTATTCCAACTGGTCTAGTTCCTGATTGTGATATCTGCCATTTAGCAAAACAGAAAAGACTACATTTTCCTATTAGCAGTTCACTTAGTGAATTTGTATTTGATCTTGTAAGTATGAATGTATGGGGCCTTTTCCCATAAAAAAACATATATGACCATTCATACTTTTTAACTATTGTTGATGATATAAGTAGATATGTTTGGCTTTACCCTATGCAGTAAAAATATGGAGTTTAAACGATTATTGTTGAATTGTGTAAACTGGTTGAAACTCAATTTTCAAGAAAATAAAATGCATTAGAACTGACAATGCTAAGGAGTTTGAAATGATAGACATTTTTAAATCTCATGGTATAATTCATCAAAACTCTTGCATTCATACTCCTCAACAAAACAATATAGTTGAAAGGAAACATCAATACATACTTATTGTTGCTAGAACTTTAAAAATTCAAGCATCTTTACCATTAGAGTTTTGGATGGATTGTGTTTTGCACTCTGTTTATGTAGGTTATATATTTAGGAATATCGTGTAATTAGAATCCCTTACTTTAAGGGATTATATCTTATCCTAGAATTAGTCTCTTTTCTAATTTAGAGTTTTCTGAGATATATATATATATATATATATATATATATCTTGTATATAAATATGTAACAGATCTTTTCTAATGAATCAAGAGAGAGAGAATTACTCTAACTAATTACATGGTATCAGGTTAGAGCGATCCATCCAAATTTTGATCTCTTTTTTCCTCAATCCCTAGTCATCTCTATTTTTTCCCACGGTTTTCGAACCCTCAGCATCCGAAATCAGTTCCCAAAACAACCATGCTCAATCTGATTTTCAGATTTCAAATTCATCCAGCATCCGAAATGAGTCCTCCAACAGTTTTAGCAAGAAGTAGATAGAGGAGCTACAACAGATTTTTAGTAGTATGACAGCCAAGCCTACTAACATAGCTTATACTGCTACTGAAGGTACTAATCCATATGCTTCCTCGGTACAATGGATAGTAGACTCGGGTGCATCTGATCATATGACAGGAAACATTGATCTCTTGGAGGAATATAATGACATAAACCTCCAAGCTTCTATCAAATTGGCAGATGGCTCTCTTACTACATTCAAAGGGAGTGGTTCTGTTAAATTAAACAAAAATATTCTACTTCATAATGTTCTCTATGTTCCTAGACTTGCATGCAATCTATTGTCAGTCAGCAAATTGATCAAAGATTCTAGTTGTAATGTAGTTTTTGGTACTGGTGGTTGCATTTTTCAGGCACGGGGCTCGAAGATGGTGATTGGTAATGCTAGGCTGGGCCAAGGATTGTACACACTTGGGAGGCGAGCTTTTCATAATCATGGTCTATCCAGTAAACTTAGGAAACCAATTTTATCTTCTAATCTCAATACCAATAACATTATGTTATGGCACTCTAGATTAGGTCATCCTAGTTTTTTCTATCTTTCCAAAATGTTACCAGAATTATTTATAAATAAAAATCCCTCTTTGTTTTCTTGTGAAATTTGTCAGTTAGCTAAACACACCAAAAAACCATATATTGCAGCCAAATTTGAACCAACAACACCTTTTTCCATCATCCACAGTGACATTTGGGGCCCTTCTACTATCAAAAATATTTCTGGGTATAAGTGGTTTGTATCTTTTATAGATGATTACTCTAGGAAAACATGGGTATTCTTAATGAGAGAAAAGTTTGAAGTTGAGTCTATCTTTTAAAAAAATTTATCAAAAGGTTGAGACCCAATTTTAAGGAGTGACAATGGGATTGAGTATTTGAATAAATCTCTTGGGTATTTCTTTAAGGAAAAGGGAATTGTTTATCTTACTTCTTGTGTCAATACACCTCAACAAAACGGGGTAGCTGAAAGAAAAATTAGACATCTTCTAAAGGTTACTAGGTCTCTTATGTTTGCAGCTAAGGCTCCTAAGTATCTTTGGGGAGATGCACTCCTTACGGCCACTTACCTCATCAATAGAATGCCAAGTAAGACCTTAGGTTTCCAAATTCCTACTGAGGTTCTATTTAGACATTTTCCATATTTTAAACTGTTAAACTCAACTCTTTCTCCTCGGGTATTTGGGTGTACAACATTTGTTCATACCCACAATAATAACAGAGGGAAATTAGATCCTAGGTCCATAAAGTGTGTGTTCTTGGGCTATTCTTCGAGTTAGAAGGGTTACAAGTGTTACTCACCATCAACGAAAAAGACCTATGTCTCCTTTGATGTTACATTTTTTTTAGAACCAACCTTATTTTTCAGGAACAGAAATTCAGGGGGAGAATTACAAGGAATTTCAGCATGTTCAAACCAATATTTCTTTACAACCAATCCTTTCTTTACCTATTATTGTTCCTCCACAGCTATCTAGCACATTTCAAAGTCCGAGTAAGGGCGTTGGGAATAACCTAAACAATTCTGATGATGATTTACCTTCCCCATTATCTCAGCATCCTACTCCATGCAAAACACCTTCCACCACTACTAAAACTGCACCTAACAATGACCTTGAAACCATAACACCCTGACCGAAGCAACTCACTATTTACTCAAGAAAGAGGAAAGTTGTTGCTGAAGAAATCAGTCAACCTAGCATTTGCCGAGAACCAATTCGGATTCTGCTACAGCTGAAACAGAAAGTAATAATGGTTCCCAAGAGGCTACTGCTATTGACCTTGATGATTTTCCTATTACTATTAGAAAGGGGTAAGAAAATGTTATGTTCATAGCATAAATAAGTATGTTGCATATGGGAAATTACAGCCTCATTCAGGGCATTCACTGCCAGTATTAACAGTGTAAAAGTCCCAAGAACTGTGACAGAAGCATTTCAATCTCCTTAGTGGAAAAGGGGTGTGGAAAAGGAGATAAAAGCTTTGCAAAAGAATAAGACATGAAGTTTGGCAGATTTTCCAGAAGGGAAGAAAGCTGTTGGATGCATGACAAGTCGTCGTTTAACCGGTCAAAAATAAATATTTAACCTCTTTCAACAATAAATAAAATAAAGAAATTGAGTAGATATAGGGAAAGAGGGTCGATCCACGAGGAGATTAGCTGGAATTATTGACTGAAGATTGCTTCGATTACTACTTCCAGGAATATCTGCAGAATAATTAAATAAAATGGGGAGAGTGATTTGATATTGGATGAAGTAATAAAATAAAATACAAGAATTAAAAATAATAAGAAAAATCAAGTATGTGAAATAGCCTCGAGCTAGCCTTGTCAATTCCTTCGATCATTGAAATAGATTTTTACTTCGGGGATCATGTCAGTTACAGTCTGCGAGGCCCAACCCGTCGCAACTTGCTTCTCTCTCGAGTAACCAATCCTCCCAAGACTATCTTCGAAGGTTGATTCTTAAACAAATTAACCACATCTATCGCCGTTAAAGTGTTTAGTTTTAAAAGCATGAAAAGCCCGACTCAGAAATTGTCTTAAAAAGAATCGCTTCTGATTTTATCTTTCCTTAGCGGACCGCCGCTAAGAGTGTTCACAGGAAGTCGAAATTGCCACAGGCCGATCCTTCCTCCCAACTATGTCTTTAAACGATTCCAGATCAACGAGCTCTTTTTGATTTGAAAAACGATTAAAAACTTTAGTAAGGCCGATTGCCAAACTATCTAAATAGAAAGATAAAAATGTATTCCCAAAGGAATTTAGGTAATGTTCAATTCTCACGATTAGAATTGATTTGGCTAGCTCTTGGCTCAAGAAATTTAGCTAAGCATGATATTAATTATCATACTTAACTTGATTTTTGGAAAATAATTAAATAACATAAAAAATTGGAACAAGAAAATAAAGTAAAAGAACTTTTATTAAAGCTAAAAATGTTTCAAGCTAGAAGATGAAAACTAAAATGATTGATGATCTAAGCCTTTACCAATGGTGGTATTTATAGGCTTAGATTTACAAAGATAAAGTGATGAGATAATTTAAAATAATAAACAAAAGATAAATAATTCAAATGTTTTGAAATTTAAATGCAGGAAATCTGATCGGATAAGCTGATAAGCTCTCTCAGAACGTTCCAGAAGCTTCTAGAAGTCGCCACGTCATTTCCACGTCAGACGCGTCGTGCCCGGTGTCGTGCCCATGATGCCAGTCATGACAGGATTATAATAAAAACTGCAGAAATGCCCCATTTTCACTGCTATTTCCAGAATTGGGTTCCTGCACAAAATATAACAAAAACAACATGTATTAAGCAGCAAGAAGTCCCAATAGCTAGAAAAATAACAAATGAAATATGTCATATTTGAGAACTCATCAATGCAAGTGGATATTCATAGTGAAATATCATTCAGATGGGAGCGTAGAAAGATACAAGGCAAGGCTGGTTGCCAAAGATTTTTCTCAGTCCTATGGTATTCACTACCAGAAGACTTTTGCACCGGTTGAAAAATTAAATACCATTAGAATATTGTTGTCAGTGGATGTTATCGTGAACTTGAATTTACATCAGCTAGACATAAAGAATATGTTTCTGAATGGGAACCTTGGGGAGGAAGTATATATGGAGGTCCCCCGAGATTAGAAGGAAAGGTCACTAAGAAAATTGTGTGTAAGCTTAGTAAATCCTTATATGGCTTAAAACAGTCTCCCAGAGCGTGGTTTGATCGATTTGCTAAGACTATGGCACATAATGGTTTCAAACAAAGCCAAGCGGATCACACACTATTCAGGAAAGTTGCATCAAGTGGTAAGATAACTCTCCTAATTGTCTATGTAGATGATATGATTATCACTGGCAATAATATAGAAGAAATAGAAAAGCTAAATGTAGAACTAATGTTTTGATATAATAATTGAAAAATGTTTTGGACTGATTTAAAAAGAATTCAAAATTATATCAAAAGTCCAAATAACTTGAAACTATGTTTAGAGGATATCTTTAAAGGTTTTTACATGTTTTCAAAGCCAAACTTAACAAAACCGTCCAGGTGTATCGAAACACCCTTAGGCGTTTTGATACGGTGTCTTCCAGTGTCAAAAACATTTCGATACGGGCTATGTCGTTTTGATACGCCTACATGGCATCGACCACAACGGTCATAACCCCCAACAGCTATTTTCCAACTAACATTTAAATGCAGAGCGTTTCGATACGGTGCCTAGCGTTTCGATACAGGCGTTTCGATACAGCCCATGGCGTTTCGATATGGATGCTCGTCATATTGCAACGACTCTTTCTACTTGAAGAGCGTATCGAAACGGGTTCGAGCGTTTCGATATGGATGCTCGTCATATTGCAACAGCTTTTTCTACTTGAAGAGCGTATCGAAACGGGTTCGAGCGTTTCGATACGGGTAGCAGCAGAATTGCATTTATAGTGGGAAATAAAGTCCTCAACGGCTCCAAATCAACCCCAACTGCTAGTAACGGCCACAAACTCATTGAGGAGTATAAAAGGAACCTTCAAGCATCAGGATATGGTTAATGCTTCAATTGTCAATCAACAAATGATCAAAAAGTGTCTTTGTACTTAAATTGTCATTTCTTATATAGACAAACACTAGTGAGCCAAATTTGTCAAATTTGATTAAGTGTTTTAGGTTTTGGGTGAGTGCATTATTGAGCAAACAAATACCTATTAGAGGGATTTAAGTTTGCATATTTCTTTTCTCTTGTAATGAGGGTTTGATCAAGGCTTTAGGTAGAAAACTTGATCGGTGTATAAGGGTTTCCTCCTAAGCCTAGAAAAAGGGGACGAATCAATAGTGGATTGATTGGAAATCCTTAGTGGGAAGCTAAGGTAGTAGATGTAGACCTTGGTTAGAAGGTTGAACCACTCTAAAATCATTGTGTCATTTTTATTTTAGCTTCCACACCACATCCACCCAAAATTCCACCTCTCCACCACTTGGTGAGCAATATTGGTTGAAGGAATCGAGCACCCTACAACTCAACAATTGGTATCAGAGCTTGGCTCAATCGAAGAGGATTAACATCCTATTGAGAAGATCCGACAAGCTCGATCATCATTTCACCAACCGGCTCAAATGACGCAATCCATCGATAAATCGCCTTTCTTCGACGGAACCTACTATGCCCATTGGAAGACCAAGATGAAGTTTTTTTATAAAGTCAAGAGACTACAAACTATGGGACATAGTTGAAGATGGTCCGTTTGTGCCTCAAAGAAGCAAAGCGGAGTGGAGTGCCGACGATCGCAAGAAGATGAAGCTAAATTGCAAAGCCTTGCACATCATCTTTTGTGCATTTGGCCCAACCATCTATGAGAAGATGTCTTCTTGTAAGAGTGCCAAGTAGGTATGGGACAAGCTTGAAGTCATATACGAAAGAACCGATGCAGTTAAGGAGACCAAGATTGGGCTTCTCACCTTAGAGTATGAGAACTTCAAGATGGATCCGGAAGAGAACATCGAGAAGAGGATGATAGGTTCTCCACAATCACCAATGGTCTCAAGGGCTATGGAGAAGCTATTCAGAAGGAGAAACTTGTCCGAAAGCTCATCTACTCACTTCCTGAGTCTTGGGACTCAAAGAGGACCGCCATCATCGAAGCCAAGAATTTGAAGACCTTGAAGCTTGATGAACTCATGGAGTCACTCTTTACTCATCAAATCATGAAGAAGAGCAAAGAAGATGAGAAGAAGAGGGAAGAAATTAGAGTTATGGGAGAGAAGAAGATCAAAGGGCTTGACATCAACACAAATGTCATTGCTCTCAAGTCCTCCACTTGTCATCATGTAGATTTTAGTGAGGAGGAAAGTGAAGATGAAGAGATGGCATATATCTTCAACAAATTTGCCCGGTTCATAAAGAGCGAAATGAAAAATTCCAAGCATGAATCGAGGAAGAAGATGAAGAATTCCCACAAGTCCAACAAGAGGGGATCATCTTCAAAGCAATCATATGTGGCCACTTGGAGTGATGAAGACTCCACCGATAATGAAGTAGCCCACCTATGCTTGATGGCCCTCAATGAGGGGGAGGTAACTTCTAACTCATCCATTTCAAATTCATATACATTTGATGAGTTGCAAGATGCCTATGATGATTTACTTTTGGAATTCAAGGCATCATTTTCCAAAAACAAAAGGTTGATTTCAAAAATAAAAATTGAGAATGATTTGCTTTCCAAAACAAATCTTGAACTTGAAGCAAAATTGAAAGATTCTGAATAAAAATGTTTTGATTTACAAAATTTGCTTCTTAAAGTTCAAAAAGAAAAAGATTTGATTTCCAATGAACTTCAAAAGAAAAATGATTTAGGAAAATTAAATTTTTATGTAAGACAATCTAGTGCCCCTAGATTTGTTAAAGGAAAATGTTTTAGAAGTATATGGGTCCCAAAAGGACTTAGTACTTCAATTAAAAAGGATGAAATTGAAAAATGGATTTCTAAGGGGACTAAAGTTTGTGCTACTAATGTTTATGGATCCAAAGCAATTTGGATACCAAAAATCACATGATTGTCTTTTTCTAGGTGTGATGGAGAGTAATCAACAAGTCCAATTAATGAGGGGGAGCTCCATGCACACTAAGGAAAAACACTTGAAGAAGGAAGGCTTTACATCCTCCCTTGAGTTCAAGTTTTGTAAAATCTAGTTGTTTTTATTTTTATTTAGATTTATTTTTCATTTAATTCAACTAGATGATCATATATTGTTGGACTAACACTTTATTGATGCTTTGAGTAAGGGGAACCATTTTTAAACAAAATTCTTATTTTGTCATTTTTTTTACCTCTATTATTATTTTTGAACTTACAAGTATTTTGAATTTATTTTGATATAACAAAAAGAGGAGAAATGGTTTGAAAAATTGAATTTTCAAATGAATAAGGGAGAGCTCAAATTAATTTAAATTTTTTTATCTCTTATTCACAATTTTAAATTTAAAATGGGAGATTGTAGAACTAATGTTTTGATATAATAATTGAAAAATGTTTTGGACTGATTTAAAAAGAATCCAAAACTATTTCCAAAGTCCAAATAACTTGAAACTATGTTTAGAGGATATCTTTAAAGGTTTTTACATGTTTTCAAAGCCAAACTTAACAAAACCGTCCAGGTGTATCGAAACACCCTTAGGTGTTTCGATACGGTGTCTTCCAGTGTCAAAATCATTTCGATACGAGTATTAAAATAGGTCTTTTTTGGATGTGTATCAATCACTAGGGTTATTAACGAACAATGAGTGCCCAGCGTTTCGATATGGGCTATGCCGTTTCGATATGCCTACGTGGCATCGACCACAACGGTCATAACCCTCAACGGTTATTTTCCAACTAACATTTAAGTGCAGAGCGTTTCGATACAGTGCCTAGTGTTTCGATACGGCCCATGGCGTTTCGATACGGATGCTCGTCAGATTGCAACGGCTCTTTCTACTTGAAGAGCATATCAAAACGGGTTCGAGCGTTTCGATACGGGTAGCAGCAGAACTGCATTTATGGTGGGAAATAAAGTCCTCAACGGCTCCAAATTAACCCCAATGGCTAGTAACGACCACAAACTCATTGAGAAGTATAAAAGGGACCTCCAAGCATCAAGATATGGTTAATGCTTCAATTGTAAATCAACAAATGATCAAAAAGTGTCTTTGTACTTAAATTGTCATTTCTTGTATAGACAAACACTAGTGAGCCAAAATTTTCAAATTTGCTCAAGTGTTTTAGATTTTAGGTGAGTGCATTATTGAGCAAACAAATACCTATTAGAAGGATTTAAGTTTGCATATTTCTTTTCTCTTGTAAAGAGGGTTTGATCAAGACTTTGGGTAAAAAGCTTGATCGGTGTATAAGGGTTTCTTCCTAAGCCTAGAAAGGGGACGAATTAATAGTGAATTGATTGGAAATCTTTAGCGGGAAGCTAAGGTAATGGATGCAGACCTTGGTTAGAAGGTTGAACCACTCTAAGATCAT
The DNA here is from genome assembly GCA_958450335.1 of Hibiscus tridactylites. Classification (NCBI taxonomy): domain Eukaryota; kingdom Viridiplantae; phylum Streptophyta; class Magnoliopsida; order Malvales; family Malvaceae; genus Hibiscus; species Hibiscus tridactylites. The sequence goes on from OY288286.1 coordinate 11,213,883, forward strand.
TGTGTCATCTTTATTTTAGCTTCCACACTACATCCACCCAAAATTCCACCTCTTCACCACTTGGTGAGCAAGATTGGTTGAAGGAATCGAGCACCCTACAACTCAACACTAAAGATGGATCTTGCAAAGGAGTTTGAAACCAAGGATTTAGGGAGTATGAGGTATTTCTTGGGTATGGAAGTCGCAAGGTCCAAGGAAGGGCTGGTCATAAACAACATAAGTATGTTTTGGATCTTCTCGCAGAAATGAGAATGCTCGACTGCAAACTAGTTGAAACTCCAATGGAGCCGGGCTTGAAGTTTTGCAAGGAAAGAACTAGAAATCCAGTAAACAAGGAAACCTACCAAAGGTTAGTTGGGAAGTTGATTTATCTTTCTCTTACCAGGCCTGATATTGCATACTCAGTTAGCATTGTCAGCCAACATATGAGTGACCCTCGAGAAGAACATTTGGAAGCTGCTACAGAATTCTAAGGTTCTTCAAGTTTACACCAGGAGCTGGACTTATATTTAGAAAAAAATGAAGACAGAACAGTGAAGGTTTATACAGATGCAAGCTGGGGAGGTGAATTAACTGATAGAAGGTGAGTTAGTGGCTACTGTACATACGTTTTGGGTAATTTGGTGACTTGGAGAAGTAAGAAACAAGCAGTTGTTTCTCGAAGTAGTGTCAAGTCAGAGTTTAGAGCACTAGCTCTTGGAATATGCGAAGGAATGTGGATTAAAAGACTTCTTACAGAACTGGACTTAGATGACAAGAATGATTTTAAGATATTTAGTGATAGCTAGTCAGCTATGAGTATAGCAAAAAACCCAGTACAACATGATAGGACGAAGCACATTGAGATAGACAGACATTTTATTTACGAGAAGGTTAACAATGGAGTTGCAAAACTACAGTACATTCTGACAAAGAAACAGCTGGCAAATATCTTCACCAAAGCTCTTCCACGAGTATCTTTCGATGAGCTGTCATCCAAAATGGGTATATACAACATATATACACCAATTTGAGGGGGAGTGTAGGTTATGTATTTAAGAATATTTCGTGTAATTAGAATCCCTTACTTTAAGGGATTATATATTATCCTATAATTAGTTTATTTCCTAATTTAGAGTTTCTTAAGATAGATATATATCTTGTATATAAATATGTAACATATCTTTTCTAATGAATCAAGAGAGAGAGAACTACTCTGACTAATTACAGTTTATTTGATTAATTTGACAACTACTCACGTGCTTCATAATAAAACACCTTTTGAAGAGTTATTTCAACTAAAACTTAAACTTGAAAATCTTAAAATTTTTGGTTGTTTAGTTTATACATCTATTCTACCTCAGCCTAAGACTAAGCTATATCCTAGAGCTGACACATGTATATTTCTTGGATATCTCAAATCTGTTAAAGGTTTTAGACCTTTTAATTTAGACACTAAAATTATTTTTTTTTTCACGAGACGTTTTTGTTAAAAATAAATTTCCTTTTCAAACAAATTTTGTTAGTTCTTCTAATGAACCTTTTTCAAGAGATGTTTTCAGCACTGATTTTGTGGAAAATAGAGACTATACTTTGTTTTTCTAAATTGCACCTCATGTACCTTCTAACTCAATGGCATCTTCTTCTCCTAGACTAGCAAGACCTTTAAGGCATACTCAGCTACCACAGAAGTTTAAGGACTATTAGGTTATCTTACCTAGAGTTAAGAACTCATCCAGATCTACACCACACAGTATTGCTCAGGTTTCATTCTATCACAAAATTTCTACTACTTATCAAGGATGCATTAATAGTATTGATTTTTTTTTATAAGAACTTAAAAATTATAAACAAGCTATTTTACATAATTGTTAGAAAAAGGTTATGGCTAAGAAATATTAGCTTTAAAAAACAATAATACATGGACTTTAGTTCCTCTTTCCCTAGATAAATAAACTATAGGTTGTAAGTGGGTTTACAAAACCAAACTAAAATCTGATTGTAGCTAGAGGTGGCAAATGGGTCAATCGGTTCGGGTTCGATTCGAGTCATTTCGGTTGCGTTTATTTCGGGTATGATATTTTCAGTTCAGATTCGGTTTCAGTTCGGTTCGGTTTTAGTTCGGGTCTATTGTGTTTCGGGTCATTTTAGGTCGGTTGATTTTCGGTTCGGTTAATTTCAGTTAGGTTATTTTTGGTTCAATGAGAGATCAGTCGTTTTTAATCAAATTTTTAGGTTGGTCAGATTTTTACACCCTATATATGACTTTATAAAGTCAATATATTTGACATTTTAGTGATTTGTGCGGCTGTTCATATTTTATCTTTCTTTATTTCTATTAATCGGGTCCATTCGGTTCGGGTCTATTCGATTTGGGTCCATTCGGTTCGGCTCTATTCGGTTTGGGTCCATTCGGTTCAGGTCTATTCGGTTTAACTAAATTCGGTTCGGTTTATTTCGGGTTTCAAATCAAATTTCAGATCAGATTTCGGGTCAAGTTCGGGTTGATTTTCGATTTCGGTTCGGGTCTGGGTTCGGGTAATTCAGTTCGGGTTTCGGTTCTCGGGTCAAGTTTGTCAAGTCTAATTGTAGCTTAGAAAGATATAAGGGCAGACTTGTTGCTAAAAGATATACTCAGGAGAATGAAATGGATTTTCTCAACACTTTTAATCCTGTTGCAAAGATTACCACAATAAGAACTCTAATAATTGTTGTTGCTATAAAAACTAAAAATTACAGTACCTTGGCATAAACAATGTTTTTTTGCATAGTTTCCTTCAAATAATTCAAAATTTTTAATAATTAATAGATTAATTTTTAAGTTGGATTTGAGACTCTCAATTTTGTCACATATATATATATATTCATATGTATTGTAAATGGTTATAAAAAACTATTCAAATTGGAATTAATTATTAGGGTAAACTACCTGAAATACCACTCAACTTTAATGTGTGACTCTAATATGCCACTGAACTAAAATTCGATACTATAATACCATTGAACTTCACTGTGTGATTCAAAGTTAGCACTCCACCGTTACTCCCATTACGGAATTCTGACGTGGACTCTAACTCCCGTTACAGGGATGACGTGACCGATAAAAAAATAATATCTTTTTCTAGATATGATCCACCTCATTATATTTTATGTTTTATTTTTACTATAAAATCTCTTTTGGCTGAAAACAAAACCCTAATTTCTTATTTTCTATTTCCCAGCATAGATTTTGAAGCTGATCCAAATCAATGGAGGTAGAATGACAAAGATCAAGTGAACGCAGGGTTGAAGTAGAAGAACCCATTTCAATTCCGGTGTGTGGATGCGGATATCCGGCAAAGCTGACTACATCGTGGTCTAATGCCAACCCTGGAAGGAGATTCTTTGGCTGTAAAAATTACGGGAGTTTTCTTCATAAACATTGTAGATTTTTTTGTTGGTTTGATCCTCCAATGAGCCCACGTGCAAGAGTTGTTCTCGTCGGACTGCTAAACAAAATCAAGACGAATAACATCCAAAGAAGGAATGAGAGATTTGTCTGGATTTTTGTTTTGATTATCAGTATTGTACTACTGTGGTACTTAATGCACTAAGGGGAGTGGAGATGTTTATTAGTTATGTTTTGTTGGAAAGGATGATGATGAAATTGATAAGATGAGATGAAATCGATAGGAGTGAAAAACGAAACGAAAGGGAAGAGTAAAAGAACACGTGCAAAATAAACTTCTATTTTATTTATTCTAAAATTGATTTTACAAGGGTAAAATGAGTTTATATTTATACCAGTATAAGACTTAAAGAAAGAATAAAAGAAATACAACTTATACCGGTATAAGACTTAAAGAAAGAATAAAAGAAATACAATTAACTTATACCGGTATAAGACTTAAAGAAAGAATAAAAATAAAACATAAAATATAATGAGGTGGATCATATCTGGAAAAAGATATTATTTTTTTATCGGCCACGTCATCCCTGTAACGGGAGTTAGAGTCCACGTCAGAATTCCGTAATGGGAGTAACGGTGGAGTGCTAACTTTGAATCACACAGTGAAGTTCAATGGTATTATAGTATCGAATTTTAGTTCAGTGGCATATTAGAGTCACACATTAAAGTTGAGTGGTATTTCAGGTAGTTTACCCTAATAATTAATTCCAATTTGAATAGTTTTTTATAACCATTTACAATACATATGAATATATATATATATATATATATATATATATATATGTGACAAAATTGAGAGTCTCAAATCCAACTTGAAAATTAATCTATTAATTATTAAAAATTTTGAATTATTTGAATTTTCATCTTATAACTCAAACTTAATTTTACTTAATTTTTCTTTCAAGTAAATTCAAATTTATAAAATTATGAGTCGAGTTAAATTTTACACGTCCTGAATTTTAATCGCCGTGTGCATTCATTGTCGTCCTGAATTTTAATCGCCGTGTGCATTCATTGTCGTAGCTTGGTTGGAGTTTGCAAGCCATATAGTTACTGTATGTGTCGTGAACATTTTTTAACCGGGTGTAAAAAAGCTTGACAATTAAAATTTTGAAAATTAAGTTTTTTTTGTTCATTTTAATTTGATCTTGAAAATTAAAGTTTTTCGTATTAAATTTAATTTTTCATTATTTTATTTTGAAAACAAATTTAGAGTCGCCACGATCATTTTGGGAGACCGAGTACCATAAAACACCTAGAGATTCTGTATTTTAAAATTTAGGTTCGATAGTCGATTACGTGTGGAGAAAAATTAGCATCCCACGAACTACCATTGTTGATACCTTTTAATTTTACATGGCCTTTAAGAATAACCTTTTGAATTTAATTATATCCATTAATTATTAAATAAATTTTAAGTCCAAATGAAGATATTCTTTTTATAAAGAAATACATTTTAAAATCGAATATGAAGCACCCTGTTAAGAAGTACCCCATTCATATCCATAAAATGTATTTCCTAACACAAAGGGTTTCAATGCATGAATTTTTATTATCTTGTTCATTTTAAGTACCAAACTTAATTAGACTCTATTTAGTTAAATTAATTAAACTATGAATATTATTAATTTAAAGCCATTATGATCAAAAAGTACTAATTTCTTGAATACCGTCCAGAGCCCTTAAATTCCATATAATATTCTCTAATTAAAATGATCATTTTAATTAATCAAAGTACTAACCTAATTAAAGTTCTATTTAAATTAACTATGGGATTTATTTAGTTCTAGGTTGTAGTGTATATTAAATATACCTTCTTAGGACCAATTTTGTGACAACATTCCATTGCAACCAAATGGAACGCCATCTAAATTTGAATCACAAGATTTCTATTTAATATAGATTAATTTGCTACAATGTTTTTTTTTATTTAATTAATTAAATTCTAGAGTAAACTACATAAATGACCACCTTACTATTGTAAAAGTTGTAATCTGACCACTTTATTATTTTTCGTCACAATTAAACCACCAAACTATTTAAATGATATCAATGTGACCACCAGTCGTTAAAGGTTAACGGAAGGGTGATGTGGCAGTTAAAAAAATAAAGGTATAATTACACATTTAGTCCTCGTTACTTATAAACCCTATCAATTTAGTTTTAATTTTAATTTAATAAAATAAATTAATTATTTAATTAGATGTTGACACGTGTCAACACCTTTTGGAAGAATTTAATTATTTATATTTAATTAAATTATTTTATTTTTCTCCTCCAATCAAGAGGTGACATGTGTCACCACCATTTAGAGGAGAAAAATTCAATTTGCCACTGGTGGGAATCGAACCCGCATATGGGTGATTTAGAAGCAATGGCTTCCCCACTACACCAAGAATGTATTTGTACTAAAAATAACCCTTTTAAATATATGTTCTATTCCGGTTGAGATTTAATGAGAAATGAAAATTACAATCAAGAAAAGCTCTTGATAACAATGTTTGTGCAAATTACAAACAAACATGATAAAAGTATTCGAATCAACAACTTGGATTAAAACAAAGGAATCATACTGGTTCCCTTGAAGCAGTAGAGCTTGCATCACACATTTCATTCCCAACAACGCTGCCTCGCGTTCGAGAGCTCCATAGACGAAATACTCCATGATCGAGCAAGAAACTCCATGGACTCTCTCGGAGTTTCAGGAGGAGGACAACACACCGGCGGCAACCACCTTGCAGGGCCATTCTCATCTATATTTTCCAGCTTTAGGGTCAAGCTTTTCATACTGCATGAACTCACTAACACCAAAAAGAACAAAAACAACCCATTCAAGCAGCCATGTTAGTGCTCCAAGTTCTAAATGAAACACCAAAGACTATAATAGTAAAAGGACTTACTTTCTTTAAGCTGAGACTTTGGTTTTGATAGTTGCCATTTGAAGTGAAGCTAGAACCTGCAACTTTCATTTCCCTTCATCGGGAAGAACAAAAGGAGAGAAAAAGTGGGGAAGGGGGATATATTATATTGTACTGGAAAGGGCAGTTTTTCATCTTTGTCCTTGACTTCCCGTTTATTATCAGCTTTATGTTATAAAGAGAGCAAAGGAATTGTTCATTAAATTAAAATTAGGATTAAATTGATAGAGTTTATAAGTAACGATGACTAAATGTGTAATTATACCCTTATTTTTTTAACTGCCACGTCACCCTTCCGTTAACCTTTAACGGCTGGTGGTCACATTGATACCATTTAAATAGTTTGGTGGTTTAATTGTGACGAAAAAAAGTAATGTGGTCAGATCGTAACTTTTACAATAGTAAGGTGGTCATTTATGTAGTTTACCCTAAATTCTAATTAAGAACTTAAAACTAAGGCTTTGGAACTATCCTAATTAACTAAATGTTTACATTGTCTAACATATAATATGACAATGTTATTTATAAACATGTATCAAGCAAACAATTAAACAATTAAATTAATTGAATAATTAAAATTAAATTAATACTAGATTAAGGACTGAATTGCAATAAAAATAGACTTTATGGCTCTAATTTTATTAAAAAGGTGACCAAAGTGAATTACAGCTCAAACATTTGGAGACCAAATGAGTAATAACCCCATTTTAAAAAAGACGCAGATCTCGGGTCAAACTTTTTTATCCCAAAATCGATCAGACTTTAATGTTTATCCCATGTTCATACCAAACTCGTCCTCATTCATTATTTCAATCTGCCACAAACACTAAACCCTCATCAATTCATGTTTATTTTAGATCAAACACCCTAAATCCTTATAAACCAAACCGTGTTCATATCCTTTTTCTATTTCGATCCACCACCACCACCACTAATCCACTCCGACCCATTTGTCGGCCGCCAGAGGCGGTACCGGCCACCATCGGCCTCCATCCCCGGTCATCTCCTGCCTCACTCCGGTCACCTCTGTAACTCCGGCCACTACTAACCTATCTCCGCCACCGTTTGTCGCCAACTCCGGCCGCTGTGTGCCACCGTACAAAAACCCTAAAACCTCCTAAATCCTCCAATTTTAGCCCTAAATCTAAATCTAAACCCGGATTCAACTAAATCCAACCATCTTCCCCATCCTAAGACCTGAATATACCCGAACTGAACCTATATCTATCATTTTTCGACTCCGCCAGTTAAAACACTCTGTCCGCCACTCTCTAAACATTCCGATGTCTATATTTTTAGACATGTTCTTTCCTTTTGATTTTAACTCACTTAGTTACTATTTTTTTAGTTTTTAGGCTTACATATAATGTTTTACTGACTTTTTTGTAGGGAATTGAAGAATAGAGGTGGTAATTTACCTTACCGGCGTGTAAAGCTAGCCTCGGCAAAGCTCCGGTCTTCTTCTCTGGCAAGCTTCTCAATCTCCGGCAACTCTCGGTATTCAGCAAGTAGTCCCTTCAACACTTTTCTCCCTCCTTTAGTTGAGTAATTATGACTTCAATTATTTCCCATTAATTAATCCATTTCTCTCTCTTTACTATTCATAGTGATATTGGGATATGATGTCAGCATAACATCTCGAATACACAGTTGTTACCAACTCATCTTGGAGAAAATAACTATCCATGTGCTCCCATTTAAACGAATCAAAAGCTGACATCTGGACAAGTTTAGGCGGCAAACTTGTGTTTATGATATATTTGTGCTTCTTTTGGGCTGATATTATCATAAATGGGCGGGGAAAAGATTATAAATAGCCATATATGTGCTTTTGGATTTGTATTTGGGCTTTCAGCTGAGTTTGGGTTAAATTGTGTGTGATGGACACTTATAATGGATATTTGGGACTATTTATGGAATAATTGGGTTTTTATTTTTTATTTATTTACGACAATATAGTATATTTCTATACCCAGATAAAAATTGGGTATTACAACCGCCCCTCTAGATTTCTTGCTAAGCGAACTCTTCACATTAGGAGCTATGTCTTTGTTGGGCGAACTCTTCATATTAGAACCTTTATTTTTTTCGGGGCGAACTCTTCATATTAGAAGTTTTGCGTTCTTTGCTAAGTTCCTGTCAAAATATATTAAAATACTTGAAAGTAAGTTAGTATGGCCCTAATTTTCTATATGATGCATGAGCCATATCACTTTGGGACTAATCAAATAGCTTTTGCCTTCTGAGGAAACGGTATGGCTTTTCTTTGTTATACTTCTTCACTACTTCGTAGTCTGAGCCGATGTTTCGTCTCACATTCGGGAGTAACCTTCAAAACCTCCTTTCTGCGTTTCTGGCTCTTTGCTCTAAAGTGTCCTCCAAGGTTTTTACTTTATATTGCTTTTCTCAAAGCGTCCTTTAGAGTTTTCACTTCTTCTTCTTCTTCTTCTTCTTCTTCTTCTTCTTTCTTTTCTTTTTTCTTTTTTCTTTCTTTGAGGCGCCCTTTCGGGTTTTCATCTTTGTCTCGTAACACTTTCTCTTGCATTATTTTCTATGTCTAACTTTCACACTTGTTTGAGTACTAATTAGCTTAAGCACTTCATTGTTTCTTTCATTTCTTTGTTTTCGCTTGCACAACATTCAACTCAACCTTTCTTTTATACACTCTTCTTCAATACCCTGAATGCTAAAGTTCACTTGCATCTTTCAAAACATAGTAATACCAAGAAATCATATGTTTTTAATGCATTACACTAGTCATTTACATGATGATTTAGAAATAAAGAAAGCTCGAAAGAGAATTCATGAATTTTATTGAGGCTTATAAGCAAAGTACAGTAGAGTTTGAAAAAGTCATGACAAACTGAAACAACAAAGTCAAGAAACAATGCCAAATCCTCGGGCATCCATAACATGAAGGATTCAACAACCCCATCGACTGAATATAGTCTTGAACTTGAGCCTTTGTCTATCAGACTTTGAACTTTGTCAAGATGTTTACAGATGTGAAATCCCTTCCAAACTACTAGGTGTCTGAGAGGTTTTAATTGTCGGATACCTAATCTCAATGCATCTGAGTCGCCCTTTACAAGTTTTCAACCCAGATCCTCATTTGGTTTCAATACGCCCTTTGCATATTTTTCATCTTGAACCCTCATTTTCTTTTTCTTTTTCATTTTTGTTTTTATTTTTTATATCAAAGGCGCCCTTTCGGGCTTTCACCATAGATATTTTCATTTTGCGAAGCGCCCTTTTTAGGTTTTCACTCCGCCTTTTTCTTTTTCCTTTTTCAATATCTTTTTCTATTCTTCAGATGTGTTGGAGTATGCCCAAAGACCAATCATATGATGATTGAATAAACATACTATTTTACTAGATTTATCAAGTAATGGCATTGCCGTTATTATCATTTGGTATGTTTCTGTGCATCAAACTAACCATTGGATAATAATGTCCATACAATAATATGATTATTGTTAAATAGAATCCTTAGTCGAATATTATTACGGGTATGGACAGTGATAATATATAAAGACTAATATGTGGTTGATTGATAACAAGTGTTGTAATTGACATAGAGATGTCAAAATCAACACATAAGTATTTGTTAGAGAACAACATACTGGATTGACCCGTTATGAGCATGTTTCTTCGGTAATTATGTGACAGTCACAACATTGCTCATGATAAACATATGTATGATCCTCAGACTTGAGATCAACATGATTTCAACATAAAGATTTACGTATTTTGACATAGTCAAACGTGTGTCGTAACTGACTACATTATAAAGACTGATGATTGGATACGTGATGACCTATGTAGTGAAATATGGTTGATCAAGAAAGGATTTGTCCCTCATATATAATGGGAGAAATATCTTCGGCCACTTGATTGAGTGAGATTAGAAAATGCATGGCCATGCTCGAATATTATGATATGAGATATCATAGAGATTCGTTTATAATAATCTACTCAAGACATCAAGAAACACTAGATGGACAACGCAAGTGTGACTAACCCATGACTTGTGTTCATCTAAGATATAAAGGACAAAAGGATAAAATACATAAAGAAAGTTTATTCAGGAATTAGGAAAGTCAAACCATGACTTCATGCAACTTAGGTAGCAATGATGTATTGCTAGATGACACTCATTGTTTGTAAAATTAGAACAGTTCTAATTTTGCTGCTAACGTTGCATGAACCTACAAGGGTCACACCCTTCGAATGAAATGAACAAAAATTGGAAACCATACTCCCTATTTTAGGGAGGTTGCCGAAAATCCCCTATGAGATAGGGAAAATCGGCAACTCCTTTAAATATGAATAATATTGGATAAATATTGTATTTATCAAATATTATTTAGAGTATGGAAAATATTTAGAGACTTAAATATTATAGAATAAGATTCTAGAAATTTAAATATATATTTGGAATTTATATAATGTATATTTAATTCCAAGTTTATGTAGAATTAGATTCTACATAATTAAAATATATATTTAAATATATTTAAATCCAAGTAAAGATAGAATGAGATTCTATATAGTATATATATATATATATTTGGATTAAATATAATGTATATTTAAATCCATGTTTTATGTAGAATAAGATTCTACATAATTAAATATATATATTTCATTTAATATTTTTAAATATAATGTATATTTAATATAAACCAATTTTAAGTAGAATTAGATTCTATGAATTTTGGTTGAACTTGGATTTAAGGAATTCAACTAGAATTAAGTCTCTGAATACTATTTAAAGGGACAAGGGCTAGAAACCAAATCATCCCTCTTCCTCCTCTTGAAGATTTCAACAACACCCCTAGGGATTCCCCACTGGAATTCGACATATCCCAGAAAGCTCTCTGAGAAGCTATTCGATATTTTTCTAGTGTTCTACTAGCCCCCTGGCAAATCCCTGAAGGTTCCCTTGCTCGATTGCAAATCCCGGTTGAACTCCTGGTCGATTTCAGACTCCCTCAGGAATCCTTGGAGGGATTTCGACTTCTCCCTGGAAGGTGTTCAAACCTGTCGAAATTTATCCCTAAGTGTTAGGGAGGCAGAAACTTTGTTCGTTTTGTTCGGGTGGACTCCGTAGAGGTCGTTGCGAACCTGTGGCGATTCCAGTTTTACTTAACGTGGTTATTCCGACATACCGTCGGTTTTTCAGTTTCCAGAGTTTTAAAAGGTAACTCTTCATCTTTTACCCCGGATTAGTTCATGTACATGGATCCTGGCTGGATTACGTCGGATTAATTTTTCCGCTGCGCCACGGGGTGTGCCGACGTAACCCAACAAGATGTAATATTTTTTTAACTGAATCAGAGTTCACTTGCTTGTGCAACTCTTCACCATCCATTTCAGTTAAAATCAACGCTCCTTCAAAGAAGGCCTTTTTGACAACATAGGGCCCCTCCCAGTTAGGCATCCATTTCCCACGGAAACCTTGATGCATTTGTAAGATATTTTTCAGCACCAGATCACCCTCTTAAAATTCTCTAGGCCAAACTTTCTTGCCATGGGCTCGTATCATTCTTTTCTGGTACATTTGATTGTGATAAATATCTTCCAACCTTTTTTCCTCGATAAGATTAAGCTGGTCAAATCGAGCTTGTATGCACCCTGCTTCATCTAGCTTCACTTCAGATAAAACTCGAAGAGATAGAATTTCAACCTCAATTGAAAGTGCCACCTCGGTTCCATATACCAAGGAATATGGCGTTGCCTTAGTAGAAGTTTGCATCATGGTCCGATATGCAAACAAAACAAATGGCAACTTCTCATGTCAATCCTTGTGGGTTTTTGTCGTATTCGATGTGATCTTTCTGATATTCTTGTTTGATGCCTCCACTGCCCCATTCATCTTAGGGCGGTAAGTTATAGAATTGTGGTGCATGATTTTAAACTGCTCACACACTTATGCTATTACTTTGTTGTTGAAATTGGTGGCATTATCAATGATAATTATTTAAGGCAATCCGTATCAATAGATAATCTCCTTCTTCAGGAACTTACAGACTGTAGATCTCGTGATATTGGCATACGAAGCCGCCTCCACCCGTTTGATTAAGTAATCAATGACCATAAGGATGAAGCAATGGCCATTAGAAGCTTTAGGGTAGATCTGACCAATAACATCTATGCCCCAAACAACAAAAGGCCAAGGTGAATTCATTGTATGAAGAGGTACCGGTGGGGCATTAATCTTATCAGTGTGTATCTGGCACTTGTGACATTTTTTTAGCATACTTAATGCAATCTCCTTCCATGGTTGACCAGTAATAACCATATCTCTTAATCTTCCTAGCCAATGCAAAGCCATTAGCATGTGTTCCATAAATTTCATTGTGCACTTCTGCTAAAATGTCTCTAGATTCTCAGGAATTAACACATCTTAGCAAGATCTGATCCTTGGCTCTTTTATATAAGATTTCACCATCAAGCACATATCCTGAAGCCATTCTTCTAATAGTTCTCTTGTTGTTGTCATTCTCTTCCCTTGGGTAAGCCCTGGAATTTGATATACTGCAAGATATCGAAAATCTATAGTTTTCCATCTGCCTCTTCCTCTATGCTATAACAATGAGCATATGTGTCGTAACTTTGCATTTGAATTGGCATTATATCCTCTAGTTTGCTTGCTAGAAATACCGAAGCCAGTGTAACTAAGGCATCAACCATTTGATTATCTTCCCTAGGGATGTATGTGAAAGTGACTTCCTCAAATTCTTTCATCAAATCAAGGATCAACTTCTAGTACTCGATCAACTTTACATCATTTTTTCCCATTCTCCGCGGAGCTGATAGATGATTAATGTTGAGTCTCTATATACATTCAATACTTCTATCTTTCTTTCAATAGCAGCTCGTAACCCCATGACACAAGCTTCATATTCTACCATATTATTGGTGCAAAGAAATTCTAATTTGCTTGTGAAAGGATAATTCACTTTAATTGGGGAGATCAACACTGCTCTAATTCCACGTCCCAGGGCGTTGACTGCCCCATCAAAGTATAATTTCTAAGTTTCATTCTATGAAGTTTCATTTTCTTCAGTAGAGATATTCATCACATCCTCATCTTGGAAATCAAAGTTCAGGGGCTCATAGTCCTCTAAAGCACGGCTGGCCAAGAAATATGCTATTGCACTTCCCTTTATTGCTTTTTGACTTACATACACAATGTCAAATTCTGACAACAACATTTGCCAATGATCCAATTTTCTAGTCAATGCTGGTGCTTCCATTAGAAACTTTAAGGGATCAAGTCGAGATATCAACCAAGTATTGTGGTATAACATGTACTATCTAAGTCTACGAGTTACCCAAACCAAGCACAACATAGTTTGTGAATCGATTGGTGCCATACTTCACACTTTATGAATTTTATGCTTAGATAATAAATGGCTCTTTCTTTCCCGTATCATCGTGTTGCCTCAGTACGCACCCTCATTGAATTTTCGTAGACCATCAGGTAAAGAATGAGTGGTCTATCTGAGATCGGTGCTACTAGAATCGGAGCATTTGTCATGTAATTCTTAATCTTGTCTAGCGTCTCTTGGCATTCTTCATCCCAATCTCCCGAGATATCCTCGAAATTCCTTTTGTGAACGAGGGGATGGAAGATTCTAGATTGCCTTCACCTTGTCTGGATCAATCTCAATTCCTTTCCTGCTGACAACGAAACCTAGGAGTTTTCTTGATGTAACCCCAAAAGTGCATTTATTCAGATTGAGCTTCAACTGATACTTCCTCAATCTCTGGAACAGCTTCTTTAGGTTCTGAATATGCTCCTCTTCAGTTTGGAATTTGGCGATAATATCATCCACGTACACCTTAATCTCTTTATGCATTATATCACGGAAAAGAGTCACCGTGGTTTGCTGGTATGTTGCCCCATCATTCTTCAGTCTAAAGAGCATCACTTTGTAACAATATGTGCCCCACAAGGTTATGAATGTCGTCTTTTCCATATGTTCTGGATTCATCTTTATCTGGTTGTATCCCGAGAAGCTATCCATGAAAGAAAACCATGAATGTCGTGATGTATTATCCACCAAAATGTCCATGTGGGGCAAAGGAAAATTATCCTTTGGATTGGCTCTATTTAGATCTCTATAATCCACACACATGCATACTTTCCCGTCTTTCTTCGGCACCAGGACTATGTTGGCCACCCATTATGGATATCATGACACTTTAAGAGAGCCAACATCAATCTATTTTTGTACTTCTTCTTTAACCTTTAGTACAATCTTCGGTCTCAATCTTTTGAGCTTCTGTTGCACCGGTTTATACTTTGGTTTTATGGGCAATTTGTGTATAATAATATTTATATCCAATCCTAGCATGTCCTAATAGGACCAGGCGAAGATATCTTTGAACTCTCGCAACAAATCGATCAACTCTTGTCTAGTTTTTGGAGAGAAAGCAATACATATCTTCACCTCTCTTTTGATTTCATTCGTTCCCATATTCAATATTTCAATTTCTTCTTTGTGAGGTAAGATCTGCTTGTTTTCTTTTTCAACCAACCTCAGTAGTTCATCAGGGATTTCACATTTTTCTTATCTTTGACCTCATTGACTTTCATTAGACACAATCGCCGCTCAAAATCTAATTCATCATCGGAGCCACTACCAAAAACACATGCACAACGGCGTTTTGTAAAAAGGTAAAAAAAAACTCATCCATTTTCCTTATTTTAAACTTCAAACATAATAAAGAAAGAAGATATTACCAGAAATGACAAAGCTTACTTCTTTGTTCCTTTTAAACTCTGACTATAGATGCTTGCTTACTTTTTACACTTAGTTTTGTATGTATTTATTGTGTATTGCGTATGAATCGTGTTGTGTGTAGAATTACATGGTATTTATAGTTACAATTTTTCTTGGTTTTCAAGCTCAAATACCAGATTTCCTACCCTAAATCATCTCTGATTTGATTCAGATTAAGCTCGATTATAGCCATGGCTTCATTTTAGGGGACTGCTCATTTGACTTTGCTTCGATCTTGGCTCTGACTTTAAGCTTGTTGCCTTTTTCTCTCTGTGTGAATCCAGTTACTGCTTAATTCTTGCTAGGGCTTCAAATTAGTGATTTATTTTTTTACTGGTCAAGCTCTATTTTTTGAGAATTTGACCCTTTTGTTTCCTTTTTGTATGTTTCTGATGATCGGGAATGACAACAACCACATCGACGATAGCAAATCAGAGCAAAGGCGACATCGAAGAAGGCATATAGCTCGACGGAAGTTGATAAGTTGGGCGTGTGGCTACCACGCGCTAGTGGAGATCCACGTTCTTTGCTTCTGATCAATCTGGGCCGTTAGATCACTCTTCAATCTAACGGTTGGGAAGTACGGCTCTTGATCTTTCCTCCAGCTAGGGCTTCTCCCGTACGATCTGCGCCGTTGGACCAGCCCTTGATCCAACGGCCCCTGTTGGCTGCGCAAGAGAAAGAAAGCAGTTAGGGCCTTAGGGTTTTTTGGGTTAGTCTTGGGTTGGTCGGACCCTTATTGTAATGGACCACCATATTTTTTTTAAATATTATGGGCTCTTTATTATAATGGACTGTTTTTTTATATATAATGGACCTTTTATATATTTTTTAGGTTTTAATAATTATACTAACTATTACAATACTACTAATAGTAAAAGTATACATAATAATAATAATAATAATAATAATAATAATAATAATAATAATAATAATAATAATAATAATAATAATAATAATAATAATAATAATAATAATAATAATAATAATACAATAACAATGGCATTAAACACAAATAAAATGCGAAAACGATAGATTTTAGTGAAAATTCAGTGATAACAAATGCCCCTCTTTGCTCATTCTGGTGAAACATGAATAGAATAAAGAATAAAAGGTCACTGATTTTCACCAATTACTAAACCTGTCAAAACTCAATGCTCGAATAGATAGGTTGTTTCTGAAAAAGGTTTCATCCTTCTCATGCTCGGATGGATAAGCAATTTCCATTCTCCTTTTGCCTGAACGGATAGGCGGGTTCTGAAAAAGGTTTTATCCTCCTTATGCTCAGATGGATAAGCAAGTTCCATTCTCCCAAACGAATCGACGAGTTCTATTCTTCTTATGCTTGAATAAATAAATAGGTTTCATTCTTCATACACTTGAAAGGATAGGTGGGTTCTATTCTCCTTATGCTTGAATAGATAAGAAGGTTTCATTCTCCATACGCCCGAACGGATATGCGGGTTGTATTATCCTTATGCTTGAATAGATAGGCAAGTTCCATTCTCCTTATGCCTGAACGGATAGGCGGTTTCTATTCTCCTTATGCCTGAATAGATAGGCAGATTCTATTCTCCTTATGCTCGAATAGATAAGCGGGTTCCATTCTCCATACGCCCGAACGAATAGGTAGGTTCTTTTGCTGGAAAAGCCTTCGTATACCTCTTTGTTTCATTGAAAACATTTGATCTTTGCTCACTTAATCCAGTAATCTTGTACTCCTGGTCAGAAGTATGGACTTCTTCAACTATCTCTACTTTGTCATTCTCATTCTTCTTTACCTCCTTGATTCATTGAAAACATTTGATCTTTGCTCACTTAATCTAGTAATCTTATACTCCTGGTCGAAAGGATATACTTCTTCAACTGTCTCTACTTCGTTATTCTCATTCTTTGTACCTCCTTGCTTCATTGAAAACATTTGAACTTCATATGCAAACATCTTAAAATCTACTACATTGTAGATGATGCATCAATATTCAGAGATAAGCCTTATTGAGTGCCTCTAGAATGTGAATTAGAATCCTTACATCTTTGGATGCCACCTCCAATATCTGTAAAATTGTTCTCATTATCATGGAAGAAAGACTGGAGATCAAGAGAACAAGCAACTTTAATGATATCTAGAAACTTCAAAGCTCCTTGAGTGGTCTTAGATTTTTGTCTACTCGGAATACTTTGGATTGCTTGCACGGGAATCTTTGCAACAAAACTTATTTCCACCTTGAACGTCCTTATGTGTTAATGCTCCACCCCAAGTTCTAAACTAATCCACGGAACGCCTCATGGTCCATGTACTTTTAAAACTCTTTTAATGTAGTGCTCAAAAATCTTTTGCACGTTTTAAAAGATGTCAAAATCATTAATTCTTATTTCAATGCAAGATGCTTATGAAAAAGGGAAGGGTATCAACAAAGAGGAAGGTCAATGGAATTTTATTCATATTGAGGATAACAGGAAAGGAATCACAAGAACAAGCACACATATATCAATAGCAGAAACTTCTCCCCAATCAAAATGCCATAAGATGACTTGAATACTGCTCATGCCAAGTAGACTTCAAAACGGGTAACACTGTAAGAAGATATATAATTTATCTTTGTCACGTCCCGAGAGAATCACTTGCCGTATCAACTACTTGAGCCGCCCTTTGTGGGTTTTCAACTCAAATTCTCCTTTGGTTCAAAACGCCCTTTATATGTTTTCATTTTGCATCCCTTTTTTTCTTTTCTCTCTTTTTTCTTTTCTTTTTCCTTTTCCTTTTTTCTTTCTTTATTCCTTTTCAGACATAATACTTCTTGACTGAATCAGAGTTTATCGGGCTCTGAAATTTATCTTCATCCATTTCAACCAACATTAATGCCCCACCTAAGAAAACCTTCATTACAATGTATGGTCCCTCCCAATTTGGTGCCCATTTTCCTCGGGAATCACTCTATTTGGTAACTTCTTTTTCAACACCAAATCACCTTCCTAGAATTCTCTCAGGCGAACTTTATTCTCATGAGCCCTTATCATCCTTCTTTGGTACATCTGCCCATGAAACAATGCCTTCAACCTCTTTTCATCAATTAGATTAAGCTGGTCGTATATTTCCTGAACCCATTCTGCTTCCTCCAATTTTGCTTCTATTAAGACACGGAACGATGATATCTCTAACTCAATTGGTAATACTACTTCTACTCCATACACCAACGAAAATTCCGTTGCCCCTGTGGATGTTCGTACCACAGTTCGGTATGCATATAAGGAAAACGACAGCTTCTCATGCCAATATTTATATGTATCAACCATTTTTTTGACTATCTTCTTAATGTTCTTATTTGCAACTTCTATTGCCTCATTCATCTTTGAGCGATATATTACTGAATTATGATGTTTGATATTGAACTGCTCACAAACCCCATCTATATTCTTGTTATTTAGGTTGGAAGCATTATCAGTAATGATACTTTTAGGCAAACCATACCGACAAATAATTTCCTTTTTTAAGAATTTGCAAACCGTAGATCTGGTAACATTTGCATAAGAGGCTGCTTCAACCCACTTTGTGAAGTAGTCGATAGCTACCAAAATCAATCGATGACTATTTGACGCCTTTGGATGAATCTGACCGATGACAACTATGCCCCACATGGAAAATGGCTAAGGAGCTGACATTACATAGAGTGACTGAGGGGGTGTATGAACCTCATATGCATAAATTTGACAATTGTGGCATTTGCGAGAATAATGGATGCAATCCCCTTCCATGGTTGACCAATAATACCCAAAGCGCATGATTCTCATAGCCATGGTAAAGCCTCCAGGGTGGGTTTCACAAACTCCCTCGTGAACTTTTTCTAAAATCAATTGATCTGTTTCGCGTCCATACATCTCAGAAGCACCTGATCTCGACTTCTCTTGTATAAAATTTCTCCATCTAGAACATACCCCGATGCCAATTTTCTTATCATTCTCAGTTGCATGGGGCGGGTATTGTTGCGACTTTATATACTGTAGAATATCATGGTACAAGGTAAGCCATATGCTTCCTCTTCCACGTCGTAGCAGTGAGCCGTGGAATCTACCATTTGCAATTTGATGGGCATCATCTTTGAATTTTCACTTGCCACATAGCAACTAAAGTGGCCAAGGCATCTGCCATTTAATTTTCTTCTCTAGAGAGATACTTGAAGGTGATCTCATCGAATTCTTTAGTTAACTCGAGAACCATCTTGTGGTATTCTACCAGCTTTGCATCTTTCGTCTCCCATTCACCACATACTTGATAGATCACTAACGCCGAGTCTCCGAAAACTTTCAAGCTACGTATTTTCCTTTCAACGGCCTCCCTTAATCCCAATATGAAGACCTCATATTCTGCCATATTATTGGTGCAGAAGAAATTCAAACGACTTGTGAAAGGATTAGTAATCCCCTTATGGAGAAACCAAGACTACTCCAATGCCACGTCCCAATGTATTTGCTGCACCATCGAAGTTCAAGACCAATAACTCTGTCGGGTCTTCGCTATCTTCTGAAATATACATTAGTTCTTCATCAGGAAAATTGAAACTCAGTGCCTCATAGTCGTCACAAGCTTGACTTACCAGAAAGTCAGCTATGGCACTCCCTTTTTACTGCTTTTTGGCTCACGTATTAAACGTCAAACTCAGATAGTAACATTTACCAATGTCCTAGTCTTCCTGATAGGACTGGAGCTTCCATCATGAACTTTAATGCATCTAACTTTGAAATTAGCCATGTAGTGTGATATATCGTATATTGCCTAAGCCTTTTAGCTGCCCAGACTAGTGCAAACATAGTTTTTCAATTGAGGAGTACATGATTTCACAATCAGTAAACTTTTTGCTTAGGTAACATATTGTATTTTCCTTCTTTCCAGTTTCGCCATGTTGCCCCAGCACACAACCCATAGAGTTTTCATACACCATTAGGTATAGATCAATGGCTTTCTAGAAACTGGCGGAACCGGCACAAGAGGATTAGTTAACTGTTCTTTGATCTTCTCTAAAGCTGCCTGGCATTCTTCGTTCCATGTGTCTGGATTATTTTTCCTTAGTAGCCTGAACATCATATCACATTTGTTTGTTAGCTGGGAAATGAAGCGTGCAATGTAGTTTAATCTTCCCAAAAAATCTCGAACTTCCTTCTGTGTTTGTGGTGGTAGAAGCTCTTGTATGGCCTTAGTCTTGTCAGGATCAATCTCTATTCCTTTTATACTTACCACAAAGCCTAACAATTTTCTGAATGTAACCCCAATTGTACAATTATTTGGATTAAGTTTTAGTTGGAATTTCCTCAACCTTTGAAAGAGTTTTTCTAAATTCATTAGATGCTCCTCCTCAGATCGAGATTTAGCAATCATATCATCTACATACACCTCTATTTCCTTGTACATCATATCATGAAAAAGGGTGATCATGGTTCTTTGGTAAGTTTCCCTAGCATTCTTCAAGCCATAAGGCATTACTTTATAGCAAAAAGTGCCTCATAGTGTTATAAAGGTGGTCTTTTCCATATCTTCTGGGCACAACTTAATCTGATTATATCCGGAGAACCCATCCATGAAAGAAAAGAGGGAATGTTCAGCTGTGTTGTCCACTAATGTATCAATGTGTGATAGCGGGAAATTATCCTTGGGGCTCACACTCTTTAGGTCCCTGTAGTCCACACACATTTGTACCTTTCCATCTTTTTTAGGAAGTGGGATGATGTTTGCTACTCATTCTGGATATTTGGCCACTTCAAGGAACCCTGCGTCGTACTACTTTTTCACTTCATCCCTAATATTCAGGAGTGTCTCAACTTTCATCCTTCTAAGCTTCTGCTTCACGTGTTTGCATCCTAACTTTATTGGCAGCCGATGTACAACAATGTTAGTGTCAAGACCGGACATGTCTTGGTATGACCATACGAAAATATCCTTGTATTAATTTAGTAGTTTGACCAGCCTTTGTCGAGTAATAGCTGTAATGGTGGTGCAAAACTTTACCTCACGTTTTTCTTCTTTTGTGCCAAGGTTTAGAATTTTCAATTTTTCCTTATGGGGTAGAATATGTTTCTCTTCTCCTTCTACCATCATGAGCAAGTCATTGAGTGGATCATACTCTTCCTCATCATCAACATTTTAAATTTCTCCTAGGCATAAAGGCAGTTCAAAGTTAACTTCGGATTCTGACTCAGAATCATTTAAGCCACTGATATCTGAAGACCTGCAAAGGTAAAAAAACAAGGAATATATATACAAAGGAAAGAGAGATGAACCAATGAATGGAATGATTTGTTTTAGTTCTCGTTTTTACTTTGATGTTTATTTATGCTTTATGGGAAATTTTGCCACACGAAATTTGTTGGAAGAGAAATGCATCTTTATTGAATTTCAAATTATTAGTTCGATATAGGCCCTTTACATAAGATCGCTAATTGTCTCCCGACCTAGGGCAAAAAGGATGGTTTTTGAGAATTACTCTGAAACTATCTTAAAGACTACATGAATTTCTTCAGCAGTCCAGTTGTCAAGTTTAGAGTAGGGGTTAATCATGGACAAGTACTTGCTCTCTCCTTCCTCGTCCGTCACAGTGTTAATATTCATCTTCTCAAATGCTTCACACAGGTTATTCTTTCCTTTCTCCTCCTCATTAACTTGGGCGTTGGGGTCCAAAAATCCTTCAATTTTGAAATTATGGCTCAGAGGTGGGAATGTCATAGGCTCCCACTCAATTTCATCCCCTTTCAATCTTGTCCTTCTCCTTTCTTGGTGCTTCCTAATTTCTACCTTTCTCTGCCAATGGTTGGGCTTGAAGCCCAACCCAAATTGATCATTTTTGTTGGGATAACCACGGGGTACAGCCTCCCTTGTTGTCTTTTCCCAAATCTTTTTCTGACTTTAGCTCATTTTCCGAGAATTTGCTTCACTTGCATCTTTGCGCAGCTGGATAGTTCTGGTTATTGTACTTTACTCCCATCGGCGACAAAGGTTGCATTGACTAGCTCCACTGTTCTGAAGTGACACTCGAGCACACCCTCATCAATCTTGATATAGGGTGCGTCAGTAGTCACTAATGCAATAATTTCCTCCTCTACACCGATTGTTATCAACTGGTCGTAAATCACTAATTTCAACTTCTAGTGAAGGGTAGAAGGGACCGCTCCTGCTGTATGGATCCATGGGTGCCCTAGCAAACAATTATAACTAGACTTTATTTCCATGACCGCAAATTCTACGTTGAAAGTTAATGGTCCGATCTGCAAAGGCACTTCAATCTTTCCTAGCACATTTCTCCGCGTTCCATAAAATGCTCTCACGGTATTTTGATAAGCTCTTATATGCGAGCTGTCCATTGGTAATTTCTTTAATGTCGCTAAAGGGAGAACATTCAGGGCCGACCCTTTATGAATAAGGACACCTGGCATCATGTATCCCTTGCATCTTGTAGAAATGTGCAGAGCTTTGCATGTTCCCCTCCCTCCTTCCGGTATTTCCTCATCATTGAAAGAAATAAAATTGTTAACAATAATGTTACTGACCACCATGTCCATATTGTCGGTAATGATCTCTTTCGACACAAATGTGCAATTTAGAATCTTTAGCAAGGCATCACGGTGGCCCTCAGAACTTAACAATATTGGTAACATAGAGATTTGAGCTTGGAGCTTGTGAAGCTGTTCCGCCACGCTATACTCAATGTGTTTGAGTATCTTTAGAAATTCTTGAGCCTCTGACTCCTTTACAAGCTCATGGTATACTGGTGTCTTCTTTTTAAAGATATCTCTTTCATCCTCTTTTTTTGGCTCTTTAGCAGAAGCCTTTCTCTGTGCCGCGTCCCTATCTTCTACTAATGGCGGGGAATACAATCTCCAACTTCTAGTGAAACGTTTCACCTCCTTAACATGTTCATCCTTTTTCTTTCCTTCAGCAGGTAACTCTCTTGGGGCCGCCACCGTGTAAGCGTAGTTCTAGGGGACTTGCTTGCTATCTTTGTATAGAAATGGGGTTGGTGCCTTGATTATATGTCGTGGGGTTATACCCCTCATTGTCTCACTAACTCTTTCGTTGGCCTTAATAACCAATGGCTTCATTCCTGCACAATCCTTCCTTTTAGTTGACTCTTCTGTTGCACATATTTCCATCATGTGCTTTTTGTTTCCCTTCTTGAAAAACTCAAGTTCTTTACTATCTATTTTGGCTTGGACCATACATTTAAATTCCAAATATCATTCAATCTCATGTCCTTCTATTCCGTGGTACTCACAATATGGCCCTTCTTCCATTTTCATTTCTTGGGCTTCTCCTTCTAGGCTCCCAACTTCAATCATTTGGGCCCATACCCATTCCATGGGTGCCTTGACCTCAACAAAACATGCCTTGACCATCCTATCTTCTTCCTTAATGATTGTATTCACTCTTACCTTCTGGTGATTTGGCAAAGGATTCCCTTTTTCTTTAGACGTGTCAAAAGATAACATGCCGGACTTCCTTAGATCGTCCACTACCCTTTTAAATGCAGTGCATTTTTCTATAGTGTGCCCCTAATTCTTGTGTGGTATTCGCATTGTGCCTTCTCATCATACCCATGTGGGTATGAGGGTAAAAATAGAGGAACATGGTGTGGAAGCACCATCTGAGACTTGATTAGTTCAACGAACAATTTTGCGTATGTCATTAGGATAGGAGGGAAGTATGGTTTAGAACCCCCTTAATATCTCCGTTCTTCCTTCGGCAAGCTTGTTGCAAAAGGGGATGGAGTTGAAACATTGGGCTTATTGAAAACCACAACCTTAGAATAATTGGGGTTGTAGACATTGGTTGCATTGACTTCACTTTCCCTCTTCTCGTAGGGTTTCTTCGTTTATCTTCTATCCAACTTTCTGTTTTTGACAGCCGCTAAAATTAACTCACCATTCATTAACATATCTGCAAAACTTTTGGTTGCATGATTTATCATAAAATGAACCATTCAAGGTTTCAACAAACATTGGGGTAATCTCATTCTCCAACAATGGTGGTTGAACTTGAGCAGCTACATCCCTCCACCTTTCCGTGTACCGGCGGAAACTCTCATGATGATTTTGTTCCATCTCTTGTAGGACCAGTCAGTTTGGAACCATGTCTGTGACATGTTTGTATTGCTCGCTAAAAGATTTGGATAAATCTTTCTATGATCTGATGTTGACCCGGCTCAACTACGTGTACCAGCGTGCAACTGACCCTACTAAACTATCCTGGAAGCATTGGATGAGTAGCTTCTCGTTGTCCAGGTACATTGACATTTTCCTGTACTACATGGTTAGATGTGCTGAAGGGCATGTGATTCCATTGTATTTGTCAAAATTCGAAATCTTAAATTTCGGAGGCAGCACTAGGTTTGTCACCAGGCTCAGGTCCCTTGCATCCACTCCACCATGGGTGCTTTCTTCTTGGAAGGATTTGATCATTCCTTCAATCTTTTCATATCGGTCCTCCCATTTCTTCTCAACCTTGGCTTTGTCAGCGATTTCATCGAGGTCAGGCACCTCATAGTTATGAACCTTCTCATTTGGAGCGTGAACAGAGGACTCAGCGAAATGGAAAGGGGCTTTAGACTTGGAAGCAACCTCCTTTTGTATCCCAAAAGTAATTCCAGGGAATCGCAGCAGTACACTGGTGTCTCCTTCTGCGTCAGTTGCATCTAGATCTTTGAACCCCAGCATGGTTGCGATTTGACTAACTAGTTTCCGATGAGCTGACTCTATTTCTTGCTTCAGGTCAGTTTTGATCTTTTCCAACCTGTCTTGGGTAGGGGTGATAATGAGCCTGACCGACTCACGAGCTACTCGGGCTCGGCTCGGTCAAAGCTCGATCAAAGCTCGGCTCAAGTGAGCTCGACTCGGGCTCGGGCTCGGCTCGAAACCTTAACAAGCCGAGCCAAGCCTACTCAAGCTCGGCTCGAAAAGCTCGTGAACAGGCTCGGAATCTACATATGCACTAAAATAAATTATGTGTTTGTATTTTCTTTCATTAGTTGATTGTTGTTTGATTTTGTATTTTCTTTAATTATGTGTTTGTATTATACGAATATTTATTGATTATTTGCATTAATCTAATTTTTGGCACTTTTCCCCCTTTCCGGTCATTGAATTTCGTTTTAGTGTTGGTTATGAAAGGAATTTTTAACGAATATTTTATATAAAAAACTATAGCAAAATTTTTCATTTCGAGCCGAGCCAAGCCTGACGAGCCCGAGCCGAGCCTAACGAGCTTCGAGCCCAAGCCGAGCCTAATACAATTGTTTTCGAGCCGAGCTCGAGCCTAAAATTCCGAGCTCGGCGAGCCTCGAGCCCGAGCCGAGCCCAATTACACTGTTTCCGAGCCGAGCCGAGCCTGGCTCGTTATCACCCCTAGTCTTGGGTGCTTTTGTGGTTGATTTCCAAAGCTTCCAGTCTATTTTCCATGTCTATCGCTCTAGTTTGGGAATGAGTGTCATACTTGTGAGTTGTTTTTGTTGTTCTGAATGTTACTTATGTCATTTTTTATTTAAGTTAGTTTCTTATCATGTCATGAATGCACGCAACAAAGAAATATAAACAAGCAATCAACCAAATAAAAATGATGCAAATGCATGGATGCAGGTGAAGGGTCATTAATTTCATTAAATATTTTCTCAAGAAACACCTTTCAATTAGATGCCAAAGGTATTTTATTACAAGAAATTTTATTTTTCTACGTGTACATCTCAGCCCGAGTACCCAAGTCCTTGATCTCTTCTATTGACCACATGAGCCTTGGTCCTATTTTAACTACTGGCCTAATGTATATATAGAGGGTTGTGGCTTCAGTTGCTAACATCATTACATGCTTAACCACATCTTGAATTTAAGCCATCATGAACCTATCGAACTCATCTCGTTCTTGGAATCTCCTGCATTGTCTTTGAGACGAGTGAACCAGTAGTCATTTCCTCCATCACCAATATCTTCAAGGACTAGGATCTTCTTTCTATATTCTTGGATTATGTTGTCCATATTTTCCACTCGCTCCTTCAAGAAATCATTTTCATACAAACTAGCTTGAAGCTCCTCATAGGTTTGATCACTCTGAAGCTTGTGAAGAGTCTGGTTCAAGTCCTCCATCTTAGCTTGCAATTCACCAACGGAAGCCTGGCTTTGCTTCAACTTCTCACTAGTCTCGTCATAGGCTGACTGCAGTTCTAGCAAACGGATGTTATTGTCGTAGGCCTTCCTTTTCTAAGAAGCTACAATTTCCTTCTCTTTTTCAAGGCTTTGTTTGCCCCTTCCATTTTCTGCCACTTGCTTACCTTTATTTTTCTCTTCTGCAACTGCCCACCTATATTTCTCAATTTCCCTTCTGTCGCGCTCTCTTTCTTTGCCCACAGCTTGCTCAATCTCTTGTCTCTATTGCTCTAAACTCTTTTTTAAACCAGCATTCTGAACAGTGGCTTGAAATTTGAGGAAGTCAACCCTTTGTATCTCATATTTCTCTTTCAGGTCTATATACAACTTCGTTATTCGATTGGTTTCTCCTTTATACTTCTCCACATCAAGGCTTGACTCGAACTTGTCTTGTTAGTTCTGTTCTCACAGGGCTTCTATCTCCATCTTGGCCCTTCTCAATTCTTCTCTCAAAATGTCAGCCTCAGAGGGGACCACCTTCAAGTGTTCTTCTAAAGAATTGGCCTGTCCAAGAGTAGGTAGCATGATCTTGTCATTCATTCTTGTATGCCTCCGAATATCATAGTTAGGGGTGAACATGCAATGTCTGTCGGACTCTAGCTTCATATAATAGCAGTTATTCCATGAATCACTAATGGTTTGTATCTTCCCTCTAAACTCGCCTTGAAACTCGAACTCTGATGAACTAAGTGGTGAAAGGAACAAACTGTCAAGATCCATACTGACGTGATACCAACAAGGGAGCACACCCAATTCCTCCTTATAAACCTAACAACATCAGGAAGTTGTAATCTCCACATTTGTACAGAACCTTGGCATGACCCATCCACGAAACCCTCCATTTGATTTCTTCGTCATGGCAGTCTCTGAATATATCAACCCATTTGCTTTTCTTGATAATTGGCCAATCCTTGGCTAAAAATTCTTGGAGTGGAGAAAAATTGGGGGAGAACACATTGGATAGAGTCAAGGTTGGGCACTTTCAGAAGTGGTTGAGGGTCCATGCCTGAAGTAAAGGAGCACACCCTCTGAAATGCACACCTTCCACTTTTCTACATGCATTCAGCAAGATGAAGGTTTTAGCTAACACTACAAGTACCGGGTTGACTTCCCTCTTCAATTCCTCAAAGAAATCAAGCAAGGACACATCAATGTTTCCTAAGACCCTAGGAAAGATGACCAAACCGTAGATTGCAATAGCCGGGAGATCTTCCCTCTTTTCTTTGTCTGGATGAACATCTATTATATTTCTGATGCTTGACCATGGGAAAGAAAAACTACCTCCTCTTTTCCTTATCAAACCCTTGACCCATCCATCACTCATCAAACGTAGGCATCATGTCTTCTCCATTAAAAGTGAACCAAGCCCTTCAAGAATTCCTCATCTATCTTCATATACAGTAGGTACGCTATGTAGCCATAAGACTCACCGAATAACTACTTAGTCTTGTAATCAAATTGCTCCTAGATTTCCCGCAGCTCTTGTACGTTATTCTGTTTAAAACTAATATGGGCATACTTTGAAGTCTCTATCTCATGATCAATGGCCAAACTGTCCCCATATATCCGCTGGTTAATCCCAGACCAGTGACATACCCTCGCATTTTTATCTTCCTTCTTTAGGATCTTTCCATCCATGATGACAACTTTTCAAATTGAGCAAATATTCTAAAAAACCAATCCCTTCTTGATATGGAATGATGATGCAAGATTAACATGCAAAACAACAGATTATAAGGAAAGGATTAGAAACAAGAAGACAAAAAGGGTCCAAAATAATTGAAAACTCGGGTATAGAGCTTTTGAAAAGTTTTAGAATACGTAAAATAGAACTATATTCATTAAACGGGCGAATAAATTGAAAGATTTGTGAACTTGTAAATTCCACTTGCCTTTAAAAACATTTTTTTAAATCAATTTGTGGCCAGACCCTCTTTTGTTTTTAAAACAAAAATTGTCCCCAGTGGAGTCGCCAAGTTACCACAACCCTTTCGAGCCTGGCATTATTTGAAAACTAAAACACAGAGTCGCCACCAATCCTTTTGAAAAAAGTGTGATCGGTTACGTGTGGGGAAGGATTAGCACCCCCACAACGCCCAAAAATTGGTACCTTATTGATTTCAAAAGGTATTTTCCAAAGTTAGAATTTGCAAGTTCAAAAGAGTTTCAATTTATTCATTCGTTTAATGAATATAAATCTATTTTAACGGCCTTACCGCCCAAAAAATGAACTCCAATCACAGCCAACACTCCAGATGCTAACTCGTCATTTCCATTTGGTAAGACACCGCATTAATTAGTTCTCACCTTTTAAACAAACCAACAAGAAACAATTAAGTGAGTTGAAGTTTTTAATTAAATCTAATTAGTGATTATTATCCTCGGAAATGTCTACATTTATTTTATCTATTAAAGTTCAAGTGTAATTAAGTGTATTTTATTTAAATACTGAGAAAATTTTACTACACGCAAAGTTTCTAATCTAAGCCTTTTGAGAACCTATGCCTAAGGATCAAAATTGATCACTTTCAACAAGCAAATGGAATTTAAAGCAAAAAAGCTATAAAACTATATTTTGGTCTAACAAGAAAATGGACAAATAAAAACCTTTTATTATATATATATATATTTTAAAAAAATTGGTGACCAAATTGAAAGAAAAATAAAATGCAATGGTCAAATTATGATAAAAGGGCGAAATTGAAAGTTGAAGTGCCACGGTAAAAGATCCGTTAAAGAAGGACGCGAGTCTTAAAGCGGGTACGATTCAGGATATTCGGTTAGTATAAAATTAAAAAAAAGAAATATTAAGCCCTTTTTCAAAACAATCAAAACTTTTCCCCTTTTAATTCTCTTCTCGTCCTCTCCATCGTCTAGAGATGGTGACAAATGTTCGCCATGCCGGCCGCCGTTGTAGGCAGCGAAAAGAGGAAGCTTTCCAATCCCTGTTAAAAGCTTTCGGTCAAATGGCGAACCAAAACCTCATTACCCTTTCTTTTAAAACTGATTTTCCATAATTCGCTAGACCTCGAGTCACATATTCATCATCGGAGCCACTACCAAAAACACATGCACGACGACATTTTGTAAAAAGGTAAAAAAACTCATCCCTTTTCCTTATTTTAAACTTCGAACATAAAAAAGAAAGAAGAAATTACCAGAAATGACAAAGCTTGCTTCTTTATTCCTTTGAAACTCTGATTATAGATGCTTGCTTGCTTTTTACACTAAGTTTTGTATGTATTTCTTGTGTATTGTGTATGAATCATGTTGCATGTATAATTACATGGTATTTATAGTTACAATTTTGCTTGTTTTCAATCTCAAATCCAAGATTTCCTCCCCTGAATCGTCTCTGATTTGATTCGGATTAAGCCCGATTCTAGCCATGGCTTCGTTTTAGGGGCCTGGTCCTTTGACTTTGCTTCGATATTGGCTCTGATTTTAAGCTAGTTGCCGTTTGCTCTCTGTCTGAATTTAGTTACTGCTTAATTCTTGGTAGGGCTTCAAATTAGGGATTTTTTTAGCTGGCCGAGCTCTATTTTTGAGAATTTTACCCTTTTATTTTCTTTTTGTATGTTTCTAATGATCGGGAAATGACAACAACCAATCTGGTGGGAGCAAATTGGAGCAAAGGTGACATTGAAGAAGGCGAATCGCTCTGCAGAAGCTAAAAACTCGGGCGCGTGGCTGCCATGCGCGAGTTGTGATCCCTGTGCTTTACTTCTGATCAATATGGGCCGTTAGATCACTCATCGATTGTCACAACCTTTTTTCGGGCTCGACATTTTAAAAAAATTAAAACAACGAAGTCGCCACCAATCTTGTAAAAGGTGTGATTGGATCACCTAACAACGGATTTGGTCTCCGAAAACACAGAAACGGGTTCTGGAGTCAGTTATGCGTGGGGAAGGATTAGCACCCCTACAGTGCCCAAAAATTGGTACTTAGTTGATTATAAAAAATTTTAATGTCGAAATTTGCAAGTTCACGAAAAGTTCGATTTATTTGTCCATTTATGACTATGAATCTATTTTAACGGTATTACCATTCGAAAAATGAACTCCAATCACCACCAACACTCCTGACGCTAACCCGTCATTTTTATTAAACAAGCATGCAAAAAATAATTAAAAGATAAAATAAGAAAACAAGAAAATAAATTGCAAAGTTAAATATATACAAGAAAATAATTAAATAAAAAGTAAATCACGAATCTTTTTAAAAAGTGTATGAACTGATTTTATTAAAACTTAATTATGAAACTTTTCGAAAAGGGTTTTAAACAAACACATTGAAAAAGGAAAATTAAAGAATGATGACCAAATTTAAAAAAAAAACTATTGAAATTTAGGACCAAATTTTAAAGAAAACAGTGACCATTTTGAAACAATTAAAAATATGACATCTCGCGGGGTAAAAGGATTGAGACGGGAGGTTTTAATGAGTGAAATTAACCCATTTTACCTCGAGTATAAAACCAATTTAAAACACCTTCCATTTTAACTTTTCAACAAAGTTGGATCAAAAACCCCTTCAAGTGTTCTTGGTGATCTTCATTCTTGAAGAACACCGAGAACGAGCGACCGTTCCAGCCACCTTCTATTGGCGTTGGCCGCCGTCTAACAATGATGACATTTATTTTTTATTCTAAAAACTTAAAGTACAACGATAGCTTATTCGAAAGCTTTTCTCCACAACCTTAATGCTAAATCCAGATTCTTTTCATGTACTAGTGATATTTTCAATTGTATGTGTAGTGAGTATTACAAGAGGGGATGGGGGTATAAATAGGTATTTTTCATACCAAAAATATAAGAGAATTCGGAATAATAAAAATCCAAAAAATCTTTTTAATTTTCTTGATATATTTGCTTGATTATGCTCGATTCCTTGCCCCCTTTGAGTTTGGATTCCAATTCTCTTTTATTTTTGGTCAAATTTGCACTTATTTGGGATTTGTTTCCCTCTTTTCCATATTTGAACCAAGATTTTACCGTTTCTTTTTGCTTTGTCGCAGATGCCCAGACAACGGGGGAAGAAGACGGTGATGGCGTGAACTTGCGAGTCTCGTCGGTGCTGTCTGATGATGATTGGTCGACTGTTGGTCGTAGGATGGCAACTGCGGCAGCCGAACCCGAGCAACTTGGCTGCTTATTTGCGGGTGAGTGGCGCGCACGCACGCGGGAGAGGGAGGCGAGTGGCGGCATGAGTGGGAGCTGCCCTCCCTCTTTCCCGTAGTCTAATCTAAATTGTTAGATCTTAGCCTTAGATCTAACGGCTGATATTAATGCTTGCATATCAGGGGAAAATGGGTTAGTTAGGCTTACAATGTACATAGGTTTTTATTTAATAAAAGTGGACCCTTATTATTTTTATTGGGTTTTTATTTAACAAGCACTAATACTTATACTGTAAAATAATAATAAATAATAGTAACAATAATATAATTATCAAATAAAATAGGGTGAAAATCTAGTGGCAACAACTACCCCTATTTGCTCATTCCGGTGAAACATGGATAGAGCACAGACCAAAAGGCACTGATTTACACCAATCGCAAACTAGCTGGACATCAAAAAAGGGTTTCATTCTCCTTAGGCCGGAACAGATAGGTCGGTTCCATTCTCCTTATGCCTGAACGGGTAAGCGGATTTCATTCTCCTTATGCCTGAACAGTTAGGCAGGTTCTATTCTCCTCAAGCACGAATATATAGGCGGGTTCTAAAAAGTTTTCATCCTCCTCATGCTCAGATGGATAAGAAGATTAAAAAAATGTTGCATTCTCCTCATGCTCGAACAGATAAGCAGGTTCTGAAAAAAAAGGTTCCATCCTCATCATGCTCGGGTGGATAAGAATATGTTGAAAAATAAAGGTTTCATTCTCCTCATGCTCGAATGGATAAACATGTAAAAGGGTTTCATCCTCCTTATGCTCAACTAGATAAGCAGGTTCTATTCTCCTCATGCTCGAATAGATAAGCAAGTACTGAAAAAAGGTTCCACCTCCTCATGCTTGGATGGATAAGTAGGTTCTATTCTCTTCAAGCTTGTATAGATAAGCAAGATCTATTCTCTATACGCCTGAACGGATAGGAGGGTTCTTTTGCTGAAAAAGCTTTCGTACTTGTAAAAATCTGATACATGATGCAATTATGATGAGCATGCCCCTAAGGATGTCTAAAACTTGAATGCATGTCTCATTTCTTTTACTTTTTAAAATTCTTTTCCTCAAAATTAATTTTTCCTTTGGTTTTTGAATCCACGTGTTTGCTCGCTCAGCCTAGATAAACATTTGTTCATTTTCATTGTATTTCTTCGACTCATGGAAAACATATGATCTTTACAAATTTGCTCACTCAATCCAGTGATCTTATACTCATGGTTGGAAGGACAGACTTCTTCAATTGTCTCTTCTTGGCTATTCTCATTCTTTATACATTTTTGCTTCATCAAAAACAGCTGATCTTCGTAGGCAAATGTCTCAAGATATACCATCATTGTAGTTGATACATTAATATCGAGTGAAAGGCTTCCTTGAATGCTCTTGAAAGCTTCAAATGTAACCCCCTAAACCCGACCCATAAGAATTGGGTCAAATATAAAAAAAATAGTTTAAAGCTTGACCCTCAAATGAAGTAATCCGATTCAAACTCTAATTCCAAAATAGATAATAGTAAAAACACATAATACATATTTATAAAATCATCCTGAAAGTATTAAATATCCAAAATATATATGCATGATAAAACATAATAACCCAAATAAAACGTCCGAAATCTGAAATTAAATACAATCTGATAAAATATATAATATCAATAGGACCAAACATCATACTGATAATAATAAATAAATTAAGCTGGAAAAAAGTGGTCCTCCAAGTACCGTAGCCTAAACCTGAGTACCTGAAATAGAAACTAAGGGGGAGTCAGCGAAAACGCTCAGTGTGTCTCTACAGTGCAAACAGATCTAACAGAATCATCATATTAATAGAGTCAGCCATACATGATCAGAATACTATTTTCCACCAAGAATCAATTCAATCACATAAACAGGTATGAATGAATATGCAACACATTATGACATGCACCCAACTACATCACCATCCGAAGAGTAAGGTTCCCCAGAACCACTATCTACCTCGTCACCATCCGAAATGGAATTCAGTCCGTAGAGTGAAACCACTATACCGAAGCAGACTTCAAACCGAAGGATGAAGCTACTAAACTTCCCCGAACAGAATCCCAACCAAAATGAGATGACATAATTTTCTGAGTTTTGAATCTAAATGCATTGTTTATCAACAGAAATGCATAATCATATAATATGATATACAATGATCTGAATCTGATAACACACACACACACACACACACACACACACACACACACACACACACACACACACACACACACACACACACATATATATATATATATATATATATATATATATATATATATATATATATATATATATATATATATATATATATATATATTGGATGATGTAACAACATACTGAACAAGTCAAATATCACAGATCATCAGAATGTTATTACCATACAACATCAGACCACATCATATTTACAATTCAATCCATTAACATATATAAATAGATAGCACAGAAGAGAACAACTCAGGTAGCTAACACTCAATGTTGACGGTGACGTCTCCCACGCTCAGCTCTATCTCTAGGTCGGTCAGAGTCAGCTCCTATAATAATTAAATACACCATCAAAGATACTACTACTATGCCAAGACACTGATAATATAAGTATCAAATATATTATTAATTAAACTCACGAACGGATCCCTGTAACACCCTAATTTTGGGCTTAGAAGTTTAGGGTCTGAACCGGACCGGTCTGATTTTCGGTTCGAATATAAAAGGAGGTTTTAGGGAAAGCCTAGTTCGGGATGCTTTAAAAATATGGAAAATATCTAAAAATCCTATTTTAATATATATAAGAGAGTGGTGAAATCAATTTTACAAAATAAGGTTTGGAAATACAACATTTTGGAAAAGTGACTAAAATGCGATTTTTGAAAAGTTCAGTGGTGACTGTTTTGTAAGGATTGAAACTTTGAATTTTTAAGAAGCTAATTTACCCAAGAATGATTTCTCCAGATTTTTCTTAAATTTAAGTGATTTAATTAATGTTTAATTAATTAAATGAAAAAGGGGAAACCACTTTTTAGATTTTCATAACTAACTTTTCTTAAAATTTTCTCATCTCTTTTTCTCTCAAAATTCCCTCATCCAAACACTTTTCTCCAGCAACTTATCCATTGATTTTCACTCCAACTGATGAAGTTTCAATCATCAATTAATTCCTAATCCATTCTACATCAAATCCTTTTGATTTGCTCATTGGATTTTCAAGAAAATTGGCTCAAATCAAGGAGAAATCACCATTTAGAGGTAAGGTTGTTCTTCTCCTCTAAATACTCAGTTCTTTACTGAAATTCCCAAGTTATCAATCCTTAATTTAAGTTTTATAAATGGTTTTAATGATATGAACTTGATTTTGGCTTAAAACTCAAGATTTGGAGGAAATCTTGAGGAATTTCGTTGTGATTGTTTCGGCTCTGTTTTGAGATGATTATTAAATGTATTTTGGATGTCTAATGATGTGTAAATGAGGTTTTATCAATGCAATCCCGAATAGGTTGTGTTTCCTAAGTTTTTGCTTATGAAAATGGTAGGTTTTGGGGGTGATCTTGGTGTTCTGTTATAGCTGGAGGTATAAGGACGAGTTTAGGTTCATTTTGGATGTTAATTGATGTTTAGAAATGGTTAGAAGTGATGGATCTTGGCTGAGTTATGTTTTGGAAGAGTTTGGAGGTGATTTCGGTTGTGTTTGGTAGCCGAAATGTTAGTTTTGGTTAGAGCAGCGAGTTTAGGTGTGATGGCTGAAGATTTTAATGCATGATGATGCATTATCCTCTGCTTTGATGTGTTTAAAACAGGGGAGACATCTTCGGAAACTTGTGGTGTTGATCCGGAGGCTTGATCAGCGTTTCGACAAGCTTACGAAACGGAATTGGTGAGTGAAGTTGGGTTTCAAGCTTTGAAACAAATGTTTGAAGGTTTTGGGAGCTTAGTTGAAGTCTAAGCAACTTAACTAAGCTCAAGAGTAAGTTTTCGGTAAAACTCTCTTGGATGAGCCATGAAGTGGTTGGATGCATTGTCTTTAATTTGCATGTTTAAATTCTGTTTTGAAAGCATGTTTTAGCATGGTTAATGCTGGTTTTGAAAGCCATATGTTGAAGGATGCTCAAGGTAAGAGATCCTTGGTTTGATATGTTGTAAATGTGGATTTGATGCATAGTGATGCATGATGTTAAATGGCTTTGATTAATGCTTTAAAACAGTGAATTGTTGATGATAAATGATGTATATTGGCAAGTGATGTGTT
Source organism: Hibiscus tridactylites (assembly GCA_958450335.1). Lineage (NCBI taxonomy): Eukaryota > Viridiplantae > Streptophyta > Magnoliopsida > Malvales > Malvaceae > Hibiscus > Hibiscus tridactylites. The sequence continues at coordinate 11,249,619 of OY288286.1, forward strand.
GGTTTTAAAGTACTTGAATTGGATATAGTTAGTCGGCTATAGGATTGTGTGCACCGTGAATAAAGTCGCCTTGGATGTTGAGGGGTTGTAATTGTACCGTAAACTCCATCCAAGTACACTAACGATAAAGGTAAGATCACAACGGTGGTTAAAAGTCTGAGTGTGGATCTTGTGTTGTGTGTCCCGTGTTCTCGTTAGTGAAGTTATACAACTACCGATGAGTGATGTTGAGGGGTTGTGATTGTACCGTTAAACTCCATCACGAGTGTTGAGGGGTTGTGATTGTACTGGTAAACTCCACCTTGTGTGTTCGGTAGTGTGTATGAAGTGTATAGGACAACGCTTGTAATCCGCGTATCCGATTGTGTTTTATGTTGTAAATGGTTATTGATGATCAATTGAAAGCCAATATGACATGTTGATTTTAATGAAGCATGAGATGCTTGTTTATGTATGCAAGTTTGCATGAATAATGGTGGTTATGTGATGGAAGGTTTTGTTAAAAGTGTTTTATAAAAATCATTATTGTGTTGTTTCTTTAGAGCATGCCTCACTAAGCAAATGTGCTTACGCTCTCTCTCTTGAACCAATAATGTAGATAATTGAAGTGTTTGAGGGCAACAAGGAGGCTAAGAGTCCAAGGGAAACTAAGCTCATGTATGGTGATGTTTTCATAACACTATTAGTTTTTGATATTTTGGCAATGGGAACCTATGATGTGTTTTGGGAGATGTTTTGGACTCCCTAGTTGTGGCATGATGCCTTTGATGATTTGGATTTGTAAATGGCCGTTTTGATGCTTGATTTGGTGTTTTGTTGGTTGCTTGGTTTTGGATACTAGGATGCATGCCTATAGACTTGTGGAATTCCATGATTGATGCCATGAACGTGTTTTGAAGTTGCAAACATGTACCTTATATGTATGATGACTTCTTGGCATGATTAGGAAGTCTTTAGGTTGTGTTTGAGTGGTTTTATGCATGTTAAACCAGCAAAATCTGCAGCTTCTGGGCAACCCGTATCGATACACTCATAGGCGTTTCGAAACATGGGCCTGTAATGGCCTTGGTGTTTCGAAATGGCTGGTGACCGTATCGAAACGGTTTAGCCACTGGAAGGCCTTGTTTCAAAACAAGCCTCGAAACGAACCCGTGTTTCGGAACGGTCAACCCCGTTTCAAAACAGGTGACCGTTGGACACTGATTTGAATGGTTTTGAGGTTTGCAAGCTTTACGTTTCAGTCCCGAAAATTGTATTTGCAATTTCATGAGCTCGAGATGTCCGTTTGAGGTGAAATTTATCAAGGAAGCATGTAATGTGACTAATTTAATATTGGTAACTTAAAAATTAGTTAAGACCTAATTTCCTGATTTTACAATTTGGTCCCTAATATTTGTAATTTGTGCAATTGAGTCCCTTATTGATATCTGATCACTGTGCTTTTCACATAAATGTTTTCCAAGAATACGCTTAAGGTTAATGAGCATCTAGACATGATTAAAAAGAAAAAAAGGGTCGTTAACCAAGGTTGACTTTCAAGTTGACTTTGGTTTTCCCCGTGTAATCTTCATAGTTCGGGTCAACCATCTAGGTCGGGCTAAGGGGTTTACATTTGGTGGTATTAGACCTAAGTTCTCGTGTAAATGGGAATGGTTATGTGGGTGAAGTATGTGTGATTGCATGATATGCCTTTTAAATGAAAGTATGATGTATGAATTGTAAAGTATGTTGCAATTGTGATGTTATGCTATGTTGAAGCATTTTAGAGGAACCCGTTGCCATATCAAAACTAATGAAAGGAATTATTTTTGGAAAATGAGCTTGAGTACTTGGATTACTTACCTTGTTGAGCCTAATTATGTTTATTGCATTTGTGTCAGTGCATTGTTTTTCTTGTAAATGGGGCCTCGTAGAGAAATGAGGATGAATACGAGAGCTATGGCTCAGAATGAGAACGAGGAAAACATTGAGAATGTTGTGGATATACCTCCTCCCCTGGTAGTGGACCACCCGGCGGTGGTGGTGCTGGAGGTGAAAATGCTGGTGTTTGTGTTGGTGCTGGTGCTGGGGTCGCTGGACCTGAAGCTATGCAAGGGCAAGCTGCTCCTAACATGACTGTATTGATACAGGCTATTGTTGGAGCCTTTCAGGCAGCAATAGCTGGAGCTCACGGAGCTGTGCATCAGGGTGATGCTAACGTGAGAATACCTTTGGAACGTCTTCGCAGTCTGGGAGGGACTGAGTTCAGAGGTTTATCTCCTGAAGGTTCTGAATCTTGGTTGGAAAGCACCAAGAGGATTATGGGACAGATGAACTGTAACGATGTGCAGAAGTTAGGTTGTGTGGTATCGATGTTACATGATGATGCGTATACGTGGTGGACGACCACTGTCTCCGGAATGGAGGAAGTTTATGTGACTTGGACGTTCTTTCTGAACGCGTTCAAGCGAAAGTATCTAGGTGTGCGATGCCTGGATGAGAAGAAAAGAGAATTCATGTCTCTTGTGCAAGGAAGCATGACGGTGGCTGAGTATGAGATCCAGTTTGTCCGTCTTAGTCAGTACGCACTTGAGCTTATCCCTGATGAGCGGGAGAGGTGTGAACGCTTCCGATATGGTTTGATGTCGGATGTGAAGACCTTTATACTTGCTGCTGAGTATACAGATTTTGATGTGTTGGTTAGTAGGGCGAAGGACATTGAGCAGAACTTGGGTCTGCCTTCCAGAGGTGTTAGTTCTAGCTCGGGCAAAAGAGATGCTGAGTATAGTTCCGGTGGTGGACGGAACAAGAGAGGATGAGATAAGAGGTATCAGTCTTCTACTAGGTGTGGTAATGGAGGGCATGGTGCGCATGTTCAGGGAGACATGATGAGATTTGATCAGAACACGTGCTGGACGTGTGGATCACGTGGCCATTTGAGGCATGATTGTCCTTGAACAGCGAGGGAGGTTCAGGCTCCTGTTGCGGTGACCGGTAATTCATGCTGGAATTGTGGTTTGGTAGACCACATGAGGAGGGAGTGTCCTTTGTTGGCCGGTGGTGGTCAGGGACGTGCTCCTGGAGTTGTTGCACCACAGAGAGGTTGTGGGCGCGACCATGGTAACTTCCAGCGCAGAGATGATGGTGGGAGGAATGTGGCGCATGTGGTGGCTATCCAACCTGAGGGTGGTGGCCAGGCTCGAGTGTATGCTCATCGAGTTGGGAGAAATGATACGGATGTGATCGCAGGTACCTTTACTTTGCAATCCTTGTCATTACTTTCCTTGATTGATTCTGTATCTACACACTCATACATATTGTGTGAACATGCTCAATTGCTTGGTTTACCTGTTGAGTCTTTGGATGTTGGTATTCGTGTAACTAGTTCCTTTGGTGAGACCGTTGTGACACAGAGGTTGTATAGAAGATGTCCTTTGGTAGTGCAAAACCATGTTTTTCTTATTGATCTCATGGAATTGCCATTCTATGGTTTTGATGTAATCCTTGGTATGGATTGGCTTGTTGAACATCGAGCTGTGGTGGATTTTGAGAACAAACGGGTTTCGTTGAAACTTGCGGATGATTATGAGGTAGTGGTGGTTGGTGAGAATGTGAAGTTTCTTGCCAATGTGGTGTCTACATTGGAAGCAAGCCGAATGATGAGGCAAGGTTGTGAGGCCTACCTAGCCTTTGTTATGAATCCTAGCTCTAAGGAGTTACGAGTCCAAGATATCAGAACTGTGCGAGAATTTCCTGGTGTGTTTCCGTGGGAGTTACCTGGTTTGCCTCCTAATCGAGAGGTGGAGTTTGGGATTGAGTTGTATGAAAACACGACTCCAATGTCCATTACTCCTTACTGAATGGCACCTAAGGAGTTGAAGGAGTTGAAGACGCAACTTCAGGAGTTGCTTGATCGTGGTTTCATTCGGCCGAGTGTGTCACCTTGGGGTGCACCGGTCTTGTTTGTGAAGAAAAAGGATGGCACTATGAGAATGTGCATCGATTATTATCAGCTGAACAAGTTGACTATCAAGAATTGGTATCCTTTGCCGAGGATTGATGATCTTTTTGATTAGTTTCGGGGAGCGGATGTGTTCTCTAAGATTGACTTAAGGTCAGGTTATTACCAGTTTAAGGTGAAGGATGTGGATGTGCCAAAAACAACATTCAGAAAGAGGTATGGGCATTATGAGTTTCTTGTGATTCCGTTTGACGAATGCTCCTGCAGCTTTTATGGACATGATGAATAGAATGTTCCATGAATATTTGGACAAGTTTGTTGTGGTGTTCATTGATGATATCCTTGTGTACTCTCGTACTGAGGAGGAGCATGAGGGGCATTTGAGGATTGTGTTGCAGGCACTGTTGAAGAATCAGCTTTATGCTAAGCTGAGCAAGTGCGAATTCTGGCTTAGGGAAGTTGTGTTCCTTGGTCATGTGGTTTCTGCTGAAGGGATTCGTGTTGATCCTCAGAAGATTGAGGCAGTGATGAATTGGAAGCCTCCTAAGTCTGTTCATGAAGTCCATAGTTTCCTTGGGTTGGCGGGATACTACCGGAGGTTCGTGGATGGATTTTCAAAGATTGATGCACCTTTGACGAAGTTGTTGCAGAAGGATGTCAAGTATGAGTGGACAGAAGCGAGACAGCAAGCTTTTGAGAAGCTTAAGGCAGCTTTGACGCAAGCTCCTATCTTGGTTCAACCTGAATCAGGGAAAGAGTTTGTGGTGTACAGTGACGCATCCTATGTTTTTTTGGGGTGTGTGTTGATGCAAGAGGGTAAGGTGGTGGCTTATGCATCGCGCCAGTTGAAGGTGCATGAGCGCAATTATCCTACGCATAATATTGAGTTAGCTGCGGTGGTCTTTGCTTTGAAAATTTGGAGACATTACCTGCATGGTGAGAAGTGTATTGTGTACACAGATCACAAAAGTTTGAAGTATCTGATGTCTCAGAAAGAGTTGAATCTTAGGCAACGACGTTGGTTGGAGTTGCTTAAAGATTACGATCTGACGATCGAGTACCATCTTGGAAAAGCTAATGTTGTAGCGGATGCCTTGAGTAGGAAGGTGGCAGTGGAGTTGAGGGCTATGTTTTCCAGTTTGAGTATTTCGCGAGATGGAGGTCTTGTGGCTGAATTGCAAGTGAAACCATCTTTGGTTCAGTTGATAAAGGATAAGCAGTTGTTGGATGATTCCTTGGTGCCACATGTTCAGGATATTGCTGAGTTTTCGGTAAAACTCTCTTGGATGAGCCATGAAGTGGTTGGATGCATTGTCTTTAATTTGCATGTTTAAATTCTGTTTTGAAAGCATGTTTTAGCATGGTTAATGCTGGTTTTGAAAGCCATATGTTGAAGGATGCTCAAGGTAGGAGATCCTTGGTTTGATATGTTGTAAATGTGGATTTGATGCATAGTGATGCATGATGTTAAATTGCTTTGATTAATGCTTTAAAACAGTGAATTGTTGATGATAAATGATGTATATTGGCAAGTGATGTGTTGGTTTTAAAGTACTTGAATCGGATATAGTTAGCCGGCTATAGGATTGGGTGCACCGTGAATAAAGTCGCCTTGGATGTTGAGGGGTTGTAATTGTACCGTAAACTCCATCCAAGTACACTAACGAGAAAGGTAAGATCACAACGGTGGTTAAAAGTCCGTGTGTGGATCTTGTGTTGTGTGTCCCATGTTCTCGTTAGTGAAGTTATACAACTACCGATGAGTGATGTTGAGGGGTTGTGATTGTACCGTTAAACTCCATCACGGGTGTTGAGGGGTTGTGATTGTACCGCTAAACTCCACCTTGTGTGTTCGGTAGTGTGTATGAAGTGTATGGGACAACGCTTGTAATCCGCGTATCCGATTGTGTTTTATGTTGTAAATGGTTATGGATGATCACTTGAAAGCCAATATGACATGTTGATTTTAATGAAGCATGAGATGCTTGTTTATGTATGCAAGGTTGCATGAATAATGGTGGTAATGTGATGGAAGGTTTTTTTAAAAGTGTTTTATAAAAAGCATTATTGTGTTGTTTCTTTAAAGCATGCCTCACTAAGCAAATGTGCGTACGCTCTCTCTCTTGAACCAATAATGCAGATAATTGAAGTGTTTGAGGGCAACAAGGAGGCTAAGAGTCCAAGGGAAACTAAGCTTATGTATGGTGATATTTTCATAACACTATTAGTTTTTGATATTTTGGCAATGGGAACCTAGGATGTGTTTTGGGAGATGTTTTGGACTCCCTAGTTGTGGCATGATGCCTTTGATGATTTGGATTTGTAAATGGCCGTTTTGATGCTTGATTTGGTGTTTTGTTGGTTACTTGGTTTTGGATACTAGGATGCATGCCTATAGACTTGTGGAATTCCATGATTGATGCCATGAACGTGTTTTGAAGTTGCAAACATGTACCTTATATGTATGATGACTTCTTGGCATGATTAGGAAGTCTTTAGGTTGTGTTTGAGTGGTTTTATGCATGTTAAATCAGCAAAATCTGCAGCTTCTGGGCAACCCGTATCGATACACTCATAGGCGTTTCGAAACGGGGGCCTGTAATGGCCTTGGTGTTTCGAAACGGCTGGTGACCGTATCGAAACGGTTTGGCCACTAGAAGGCCCTGTTTCAAAACAAGCCTCGAAACGAACCCGTGTTTCGGAGCGGTCAACCCCGTTTCGAAACAGGTGACCGTTGGGCACTGATTTGAATGGTTTTGAGGTTTGCAAGCTTTACGTTTCAGTCCCGAAAATTGTATATGCAATTGCATGAGTTCGAGATGTCCGTTTGAGGTGAAATTTATCAGGGAAGCATGTAATGTGACTAATTTAATATTGGTAACTTAAAAATCAGTTAAGACCTCCTAATTTCTTGATTTTACAATTTGGTCCCTAATATTTGTAATTTGTGCAATTAAGTCCCTTATTGATATCTGATCGTTGTGCTTTTCACATAAATGTTTTCCAAGAATACACTTAGGGTTAATGAGCATCTAGATAGGATTAAAAAGAAAAAAAGGGTCGTTAACCAAGGTTGACTTTCGGGTTGACTTTGGTTTTCCCCGTGTAATCTTCATAGTTCGGGTCAACCGTCCAGGCTGGGCTAAGGGGGTTAAATTCCCGGTGTCTGAGCAACATGAGGTCGTCCAGGTGGAGGAGGAGGAAGGATCTCAGTATTCGAGTCAACGTCGTCTGAAAATAAGAATAAATACAATTAATTTCCCAATATTCAAATCTTTAAATACTAAGTATAATCGAATAAAAGTGATCAAAACGGTCTTTCCTGTTCGAATTTGGGAAAACGGGCAGCGAAATCAGAACTAGGACGTCGAGAAACATAAAATAGGCCTTTTTTGAAAAATTCAACGGCCAACGCTGACGTCAGCCAAACTGGTTTTTCTTTGAATATATCCGGTTCGGTTAAACTCAATCGGTTCAACCCGGTCTAGCCAAAATGGACCGGTTCAGTCCGGTTCAACCCCCAAAATCCCCAATTCCACCGATTGAAATTTAGGGCACATTACTTCCCGATTTCCCCACCGCTGGTGACCTTTCATGCCATAATCTTGTGAGTTTATGTAACCCCCCCACACACACAACTAACACAAGCCCAAATCACACTTACCCAACTCAAATCACGACAAAAAATAATGAAATTGATCACCCTCTCGTTCGATTTATCCAACAGTTTTCGGTTCGTTTAAGAACAACAGTGGCCAGAAACGAAGTGTGGTTGTTGGGGTTGTGTTTGCACGGTTGAGGGGAAGCGATGGTCGGCCTTGTCGCGACAAACAACCGCTGATTTGGTCACGAACGGAGCTAAACGGTGCTTGAAAATGGTGTATTCTGGTTCGATGAAAACACGAAGGGAAAATGGGAACTGGAAACTGAAACGGCGCATAATCTGAAGGGAGAAGTGTTTTACCCTATTTTGGGGTAAATTACATCTTAAGGACCCCTACAATTTCCCGCCTCACACTTATGTCACCGAAATTTATGATTATTACAAATGAGCCACTGAATCTCAATTTAAAAATTGAATTCAAAATTTTCCAAATTTTAGGGTTTAAAATTAGGCATTTAAATTCAAATTAGGGTTTCATAATTTGGGGTGTTACAACTCTCCCCTCGTTAAAAGGAAATTTTGGCCTTGAAATTTACCTGTAGCAAAAAGGTGTGGATACTGAGCTTGGATGATAGTCTTGGGCTCCCACGTAGCCTCATCATGACTACGACCACGCCACAGGACTTTGACCATCTTAATGGTCTTCCTTTTGAGAACATTTTTATCCTGAGTAAGAATCTCAATAGGCTCCTCCTCAGAACACAAATCAGGACGGATCTCAATATCCTCAACATGCATAATATGTGACGGATCAGGATGACAACCTCTCAACACTGAGATATGAAAGACATCATGAATACGCTGAAGCTCTGGTGGTAGCTTTAACTGATAGGCAACTGGTTCGACTCGACGAATAATCCGATAAGAGCCAATGTACCGAGGACATAGCTTTCCCTTCCGACCAAACCAAAGTACCTTCATCCAAGGAGATACTTTCAAGAAAACCTCATCACCCACCTCAAACTCAAGATCACGACGTCTCAAATCGGCATAAGACTTCTGTTTGTCAAAAGCAGCCTTAAGCCGATCCTGAATCATTCTAACTGTCTGCTCTGCCTCCTAAACAATATCCAGTCCCAACAATCTATGCTCATTAAGTTCAGTCCAACCAATAGGTAATCGACATTTACGTCCATACAGAGCCTCATACGGTGTCATCTTAATACTGGCCTGATAATTGTTATTATAAGCAAACTCTGCAAGTGACAGGAAATCCTCCCAACTGCCTCTGAAATCAAGAATACAACCCCTCAGCATATCCTCAAGAATCTGGATCACACACTCAGACTGACCATCTGTCTACGTATGATAAGATGTACTGAAGTTCAACCGAGTACCCAAAGCAGAATGAAGAGAGCCCCAGAATTTTGAAGTGAACCTCGGATCTCTGTCAGAAATAATAGATGATGGTACCTCGTGAAGTCGAACAATCTTAGAAATATAAAACTGAGCTAACTTACTCAAAGAATAGTTGTTGAGTGTGTAAAAGTTCTATTGTTTACACCCTTTTTAACCCATATTTCTGCTGCATTCAAGCATTATTCATTGCATTTAGGTTAGTTTATAGCAAAACATCACAAATATATTAAAAGGCACAGATTCTACTAAGAATGTCTATTTTGCAGGTTGCCGCCGTAGCAGGCGGTGAGGGCAGGCGCTGGGTAGAAAAGCAGAAGAGCTGAACTGGACAAGCAGTCAAAGAGGACGAAGCTGCCATGGTTGCTGCCGTGACAGTAGAGGACGACAGCAGTTTTGAGGAGAAGAAGCAAAGTGGACCTCGACAGATAGAGAAAATTCAGCCCGTCTGTCGTGTGAAAACCTCATATTTTTCAAGCCCCAGATCAAAAGATATGTCAAGCCCAAAGTTCAAGGCGGGAAAATCCCAAGCAAGAAGATGACGGCTGGAAAGTAGATTCCTTGAAGATTTAGTCTTTATTAGAATCATACTTTCAATTAAAGTTGTATTCTTGCTAATTTAGATAACTTGAGCCCAAAGCTTATATAAGGGCACGTATTTTAACCTAGGAGGGCATAACCCATAACCGATTACCCTAGCCTTCTTCCCAAACTCTAGTCGTTTTCCATCCCACAACATGTTCTAAATTCCCCCTAGGGCCACGGGTTGATTTGTAAAGTAGTTGCAAGGGTTGTTTTGTTTTAGGAATTTTCAGTTCAATAAAATAAACTTCAAGTTCTCTTATTTTGGTTATTAATATCTTGCAAGAGCATCGGGAGAGCATTGTGAGGTTATCTATTTACTTAGCATCAGGAGAGTTAAGTATACGAAAGAAATAAGAGCAAGTTCTCTAGTTTATAGTTGAACTATCTCGGGCCTAGGGATAGGACAAGGTTAAGTGGCTAAAGAAGAATTCATACAAATCGGTGTTCATCCTTCGATTCATCGGGAGAGTTGAACTATCTCGGGCCTTTCACATGATGGTTTTTATCGTGGATTCATTGCGAATTTCTCAAAAATCACCAAGCCCCTATGGCATCTTTTGGAGCAGAACCGACCCTTTGACTTTAATGAAGAATGTACTGAAGCATTCAAGGTTCTGAAGGAAAAACTGGTAACAGCCCCAATAGTACAGCCACTAGACTGGACACAGCCATTTGAGATTATGTGTGATGCTAGTGACTATGTTGTCGGGGCAGCACTTGGGCAGCGGAGAGACAAGTTATTCCATGTCATATATTATGCCAGTAAGACAATGAACGATGCCCAGGTGAATTATACCACCACAGAAAAGGAGTTATTAGCTGTGGTGTTCTCCATTGACAAGTTTCGTTCTTACATACTTGGAACGAAGGTAATAGTGCACACAGACCATTCTGCCCTGAAGTATCTGTTTGCGAAAAAGGATGCAAAGCCTCGATTGATACGGTGGATCCTGCTATTGCAAGAATTCGACCTTGAAATCAAGGACAAAAAAGGGACAGAAAATCAGGTGGCAGATCACTTGTCAAGATTGGAGAAGGGAGAGAGTCTACCAACAGATGAGACAAACATACTAGAGACCTTCCCAGATGAGCAGCTCTTTGCTGCCGCAATCACTGTCGCGATAGCCATGGCGGCAAGTAAGTCTTCTGAACTCCCCTGGTATGTTGATTTCGTTAATTTCATAGTTAGCGGAATAATTCCTTCTGATCTTAATTATCAAGCCAGGAAGAGGTTCCAAAATGATGTTAAGCATTATTATTGGGACGAACCTCTTCTTTTCAAAATATGTGCAGATCAGGTTATAAGGAGGTGTGTACCACAAGAAGAGCAAGAAGACATTCTTCATCACTGCCATGCTTCACAGTATGGAGGTCACTTAGGAGGCAACAAAACTGCTGCCAAGGTGCTGCAGTCAGGATTCTATTGGTCGTCACTGTATAAAGATGCACAAATCTTCTACAAGAGCTGTGACAGGTGCCAAAGGACAGGAAACATCTCAAGGAGAAACGAGATGCCGCTGCAGAACATTCTAGAAGTCGAAATCTTCGACGTTTGGGGGACTAATTTTATGGGACCTTTTCCATCTTCATGTGGGAATATAGACATCCTCCTGCAGTAGATTATGTCTCTAAGTGGGTCGAAGCTATCACAACTCAAAAGAATGATGCCAAAATAGTCCAAAGGTTTTTACACAAGAATATCTTTTCTAGGTTTGGCATCCCTAAATCGATTATCAGTGATGAAGGGAGACATTTTGACAATAGGGTAATTGCTGCCGCCTTGAAGAAATATGGTGTCAAGCATCGGATCGCGACAGCATACCACCCACAAACCAATGGACAAGCTGAAATATCTAATAGGGAAGTTAAGAACATTCTTGAGAAGATGTTTAAGCCAACTAGGAAAGATTGGTCTTTACTCCTCACTGATGCATTATGGGCATATAAGACAACTTTTAAGACTCCATTGGGCATGTCTCCATACCGATTGATTTATGGGAAAACATGTCACCTACCTGTCGAGATAGAGCACAGAGCATACTGGGCAATCAAGGCAGTGAATATGGACTTGGACAAGGCAGGATAGAAAAGGCTGTTAGATCTAAACGAGATTGAAGAAATCCGGACAATGACCTACGACAATGCAAGAATCTACAAGGAGAAAACTAAGAAGTGGCATGACAGGAAGTTGCTGCCACGACAGTTCTGCCCAGGGCAGCTTGTATTGTTGTTCAATTCTAGACTGAAACTTTTCCCAGGGAAACTGAAATCTAGATGGTATGGCCCATTCCAAGTCGTACAAGTTTTTCCCCATGGTGCCATTACAATCCGATCATTAAAAGACGGGCACCAATTCAAAGTCAACGGACAGCGCCTCAAGCATTATCAGGGGACTGAATCCCCAGGAATGCGGGAAGTGGTTACCTTAGGAGATGCCCCACCTGGCATCCCTAATTTAACCTAAATTTTATTTTTATTTATTTTTATTATTTATTATTTATTAGGAAATAAGGTTTATTTTATTCGAATAATGTTTTTATGTTTAATTTTTTTAGGAAATAAAGGAGTCAAGAAGAACAGGAGAAGTGAACTCAGCCCACCATCCATTCATCAGCCCAACAAAGCCCAATATTGAAGCCTGTCGTTACAGCTACCGCAACAGACGCGGAAAAGACAGGTTGTCACCATGCTGTCATGACAGACGCAGAAACGTGTGACAGATGCGTAACAGACGCGGAAACGTGTGTCAGATGCGTCAGACACGCTAAAGCTCAACAGCCGCCCCGTTATTCGCGCCTGCCATTACAGCTTCAACGGGCAGCAATTCCTCCTCTATAAAACCCCGTTTCATTTTCATTTTCACTCACTTCTGTCTTTCTTACTTGCTCTCCATCTTTAGTTTTCATTTGCCTTCATTTACTTTTCACAACCCTTGCACTAACATGTCTTCCAGAAAAACCCGCCGCAGTGCTGCCTCTACTTCCTCACCGGCAGCAACTCCCCCACAGTCCTTTGCAACCAGAGACATGTGGGAAGAATGAGGCTTCATTTATACTCCAAAGGCAAAGAATCTGGGCCTCAAGCCTTTCATCGCCAGGAAAATTAGAGCTCTATTATGGCAAACATTTGCGGAACAACCAGAGGAGATGAACGAGACGCTGGTGAGAGAATTTTATGTTGCCATCAGCAGCAAAACGGCGACAGCAGTGAGTGTTAGAGGGAAAGACGTACCATTTACAGCCGAGCACATCAACTCTTTATATGGCCTATGCATAGGCCCCAATGATGATGCACACCAGTAGTTCCTCGACACCTTGGACGATGTTGCCTATGACGCTGTCATGGCAGAACTGACGGAAGAGGGGACCGAATGGAATACCAGCCGGAAATATCCACACACGGTGAAGAGGGGGCAGCTGCTGCCGGAGGCAAAACTATGGAATGCCTTCATCAAAAAGAGGATCATGCCGTCGTCACACCATACAACCGTTGACCAGTAAAGGTTAGCCTTAATACACTCTATTTTAAATGAGTGGCCCATTAATGTGGGTAGTTATATTCGAGAGAGTATTTTGGAAAGTGCACATCGACCGACGGGCCTCCTTTTCCTCCCCTACCTCATCACATCACTCTATCGCGGCCATAATGTGCTGGAAGTCGACACCGATTTAATAGTGAAAGGACGGGGTTGGACGGAAAATAATATCCTCAGCCTCATGGAGCTGACAGTGGCCACCCCTCTATCATCATTCAACCCCGCCGCCGCCACAGCTGAATCATCAGAGCAGCCAAATCCTGCACCTGCCACCGCAGCAGCTGCTCCGACAGACTCCTCCAATCAGATCCTAGCTCCCATTCAAAAGATGGAGGAAAGACAGTTGGGCCTCATGACAATCATCAGGGACTTCACCGCCTCTACGGTAAATTTTATTCAAAATACTTTAAATTTCCCTGATGCTATTTTCCTCACTTTCCCTGCCCATTACTTCACTGTCACCACCCCTGTCCACACACCTACACATGATGCTACCCCACAAACACCATCTGCCGCCTCCATACCATCGCCTGCCCCGACAGCAGCCGGCAGCACTCATGTCGAACCATTTGCTCGAGGAACAAAGAGACCAGTACCATCGGATGACCTTGCTGCCTTTGTTGCTGGGTTCTCTTCCTCCTCCGTTTGGGCAGACAGTGATGATGAACCCTCTATTCAGAGGAACCTGTCGAAGGAATTTACACCGGTAAAGAGGCAGAAAAGAATGGTAGATAAGAAGACTCTGCCAAAGGCCAGCAGCAGCAGTGACAGCAGCGGCAGCAGCTTTGATATTCAGGTTGTTCAGCAACCACCCCAGCCCGCCCCGCGAACCAGAACCCGCCGCCAGATCCGCCTCAGCAGCAGCAGTGAAGACAGTGATTAAAATTTAAGTTTCTTATCTTCTTATTGCTGCCTGCCATATATATTTTGTGATGTACTGCCTTCATATGTTTTCATTTTTATTTTGTCATTTGCATTGAGGGCAATGCAACCCTCGAGTTTGGGGGTGGCAACCCTCCATATTAATGGAGTACATCTTAGTTAAATTTTGTGTCTTTTACTTAGTTATTTTTCTCTTTAAAAAAATGATGAAAATAGTGAAAATTTTGGCTGAAAATGGTGAACTGAACTTACCTGTCGTGACAACTCTGTCGTGGCAGTAACTTTAGGATAGTTAAGGAGAAGTTTAGAGCCTTTCTATAGTTCTGAAAACTTAAACACCATTGTGACTGTTATACTGCTTAGACTTCTTTTAGCCAAACTAGAATAGGAAGCTTAGCACTTGAATAGCCCCTAGAGGTGCCTAACACTAGCTCTAGGAAAGAAGTTTAGCAAAAGAGACTCAACAGCCCTAGAGGTGCCCGAAACTGGCTCTAGGAAGTTAACTAGAGGTGCCTAAAACTGGCTCTAGTAAAACTTTAGCTTGAAAAATAGAGAAATCGAGTTAAAACAAAAAAAATCAAAGAAGCATGAAAATGTGCCTTCAAAAAGATAAACTTTGGCATAAAAATTCGAGTTAAGAGTTGAATATTCTAGTGAACTAAGAGAGTCTTGGCATATAACTGTTCACAAGCATGCACACACTGCACGAGGACTATAGTGAGATTCCGGAGAGATCCTAAATTATCCGACAGGTTGCTGCCGTCATAGGGAACGAACGACGGGTAAGGGAAAGTTCACCGTTTGAAAGCCAAAACAAAAATATTTCATTTTTCTTTTAGGTCTTAGTTGCTTGAGGGCAAGCAAAAACTTGAGTTTGGGGGTGTGCTGAGTGTGTAAAAGTTCTATTAGTTACACCCTTTTTAACCCATATTTCTGCTGCATTCAAGCATTATTCATTGCATTTAGGTTATTTACAGCAAAACATCACAAATATATTAAAAGGCACAGATTCTACTAAGAATGGATGTTTTTGCAGGTTGCCGCCGTAGCAGGCGGTGAGGGCAGGCGCTGGGCAGAGAAGCAGAAGAGCTGAACTGGACAAGCAGTCAAAGAGGACGAAGCTGCCATGGTTGCTGCCGTGACAGTAGAGGACGACAGCAGTTTTGAGGAGAAGAAGCAAAGTGGACCTCGACAGATAGAGAAAATTCAGTCCGTCTGTCGTGTGAAAACCTCATATTTTTTCAAGCCCCAGATCAAAAGATATGTCAAGTCCAAAGTTCAAGGCGGGAAAATCCCAAGCAAAAAGATGACGGCTGGAAAGTAGATTCCTTGAAGATTTAGTCTTTATTAGAATCATACTTTCAATTAAAGTTGTATTCTTGCTAATTTAGATAACTTGAGCCCAAAGCTTATATAAGGGCATGTACTTTAACCTAGGAGGGCATAACCTATAACCGATTACCCTAGCCTTCTTCCCAAACTCTAGTCGTTTTCCATCCCACAACATGTTCTAAATTCCCCCTAGGGCCACGGGTTGATTTGTAAAGTAGTTGCAAGGGTTGTTTTGTTTTAGGAATTTTCATTTCAATAAAATAAACTTCAAGTTCTCTTATTTTGGTTATTAATATCTTGCAAGAGCATCGGGAGAGCATTGTGAGGTTATCTATTTACTTAGCATCGGGAGAGTTAAGTATACGAAAGAAATAAGAGCAAGTTCTCTAGTTTATAGTTGAACTATCTCGAGCCTAGGGATAGGACAAGGTTAAGTGGCTAATGAAGAATTCATACAAATCAGTGTTCATCCTTCGATTCACGCCGGGAGGTTGTTGAGTTGTGTGGGGCTTGATTCGATCAACCAATGTTGCTCACCAAGAGGTGGAGAGGTGGATTTTTGGGTGGAAGGGTTGTGGAAGCTAGAATGTAAATGTGACACAAAGATGTATAGTGGTTCAACCTTCTAACCAAGGTCTACATCCACTACCTTAGCTCCACACTAAGGATTTCACAATCAATCCACTATTGATTCGTCCCCTTTTCTAGGATTAGGAGGAAACCCTTACAACCGATCAAGCTTCTACCCAAAGCCTTGATCAAAACCCTCTTTTCAAAGAGAAACAAGAAGCAAACTTAAAACCCTCTAATAGGTGTTTGTTTGCACAATTAAGCACTCACCCAAAACCTAAAACACTTGAGCAAATTTGACAAATTTGGCTCACTAGTGTTTGTCTATACAAGAAATGACAATTTAAGTGCTAAGACAATTTCTTGATCATTTGATGTTTGACAATATGAGCATTAGTCTTCTCTTGATGCTTGGAGGTCCCTTTTGTACTCCCAATTGAGATTATAGCCGTTACTAGCCGTTGGGGATGAATTTGAGCCGTTGAGGACTTTATTTCCCTTCATAAATGTTGTTCTGCAGCAATTAGTATCGATACACGTGGAACGGTATCGATACGGCCTTCTTGAGGAAATAGCCGTTGGGCTCTTGCCAGCATAGGCGTATCGATACGCTTGAAGGCGTATCGGTACGGGTCCATATTTGAATAGCCGTTAGGAAATAGCCGTTGGGGTTGTTGAACTGGGATCGGTACGCTTACCTGGCGTATTGAAACGATCCCGGTCCGTATCGATACACTAAACCCTTGTATCGATACGGGTTTTGACAGTGGCCAAACTGGGGCAAAAAGGTATCGGTACGGGTCCAACCGTATTGAAACTGGTAACGTGAAATCACAAGTTTGGCTATTGAAAACATGAAAAATCTTTGCCAAAATCCTTTCAAAATACCTCAAACATAATTTCAAGTTGTTTGGACTTAAAAACAAGTTTTAAATTCTTTTCAAATTAGTCCAAAACATTTTTCAATTGTTATATCAAAACATTAGTTCTACAATCTCCCCCTTTTTGATATAATAAAACTAACTTGAAATTTTTTTTAGGATTCTCCCCCTTTAAATTTAAAAATGTGAATAAGAGAATTAGGAATGTAAATCAAATAAAGCTCCCCCTTATTCATTTGAAAAATTCAATTTTTCAAACCATTTCTCCCCCTTTTTGTTATATCAAAAAGAATTTAAACATTAAGTTCAAGGTAACAATAGAGGTAAAAACTTTGATGAAAATAAGATTTTGGTTTTAAAATTGGCTCCCCCTTTACTCAAAGCATCATCAAAAAGTTAGTCCATCATATATGATCATCTAGTTGAATTTAAACAAAAATAAACAAATGAAAGCAAAAAACAACTAGAAATTTTACCAACACTTGAATTCAGGGGAGGATGTGAAGCCTTCCTTCTCCAAGTGTTCTTCCTTGTGTGCATGGAGCTCCCCCTCAATGTTTGACTTGTTGAACATCTCCATCACACCTAGCAATAGACAATCAAGTAATTTTTGGTATCCAAATTGCTTTGGATCCATAAACGTTAGTGGCACAAATTTTAGTCCCCTTAGGAATCCATTTTTCAATGTCATCCTTTTTAATTGAAGTGGTTAGTCCTTTTGGGACCCAAACACTTCTAAATCATTTTCCTTTAATAAATCTAGAGGCACTAGATTGTCTAACATAAAAATTTGATTTTCCAAAATTGTTTTTCGTTTCAAGTTCTTTGGAAATCAAATATTTTTCTTCTTGAACTTTTTGAAGCAATTTTTGTAAATCAAAACATTTTAATTCAAACTCTTCAAGTTTTGCTTCAAGTTCAAGTTTGGTTTTAGAAAGCAAATCATTTTGAATTTTTAACTTTGAAGTCAATTTATTGTTTTTCAAAATGTGGCTTTTAAAATCTAAAACCAAATCATCATAGGCATCTTGTAATTCATCAAAGGAATAAGAACATGAAGTAGATGAATTAGAAGTTACCCTTGAATCTTCTTCGATGGCCATAAGACAAAGGTTGGCTTGTTCATCTTCGGTGGAGTCCTCATCACTCCAAGTAGCCACATATGCCTTCTTCTTATGGCTAGAAGTGCTTGCCCTCTCCTTTCTTTTAGGTTCTCGTTCAAGCTCTCTCAAGGCTTTCTTCATGAACGGGGCACACTTCTTGAAGAGATGAACTATCTCTTCATCTTCATCCTCCTCTTCACTTGAGTAGACATGATGGAAAGTTGAGGATTTGAGTGCCATGACACTTGCATTGATGCCAATCCCTTTGATTTTCTTCTCTCCCATAGCTCTAATTTCTTCCCTCTTCTTCTCATCCTCTTTGTTCTTCTTCATGATTTGATGAGTAAGGAGTGACCCCATGAGTTTATCAAGCTTCAAAGTCTTCAAATTTTTGGCTTCGATGATGGCGGTCCTCTTTGAGTCCCAAGACTCGGGAAGTGAGTAGATGAGCTTTCGAACAAGCTTTTCCTCCGGGATGGCTTCTCCATATCCTTTGAGACCATTGGTGATGGTGGAGAACCTATCAAACATCTTCTCGATGTTTTCTTCCGGATCCATTTTGAAGTTCTCATACTCAAGAGTTAGGAGCCCAATCTTGGTCTCCTTGACTTCATTGGTTCCCTCGTATGTGACTTCAAGCTTGTCCCATACCTCCTTGGCACTCCCACAAGAAGACATTTTCTCATAGATGGATGGACCAAATGCACAAAATAAAATGTGCAAGGCTTTGCAATTTAGCTCCATCTTCTTGCGATCGTCGGCACTCCACTCCGCTTTACATCTTTGAGGCACGAACGGACCATCTTCAACAACATCCCATATCTTGTAATCTTTTGATTTGATGAAGAACTTCATCTTTGTCTTCCAATGGGCATAGTGAGTTCCGTCAAAGAAAGGCGGTTTGTCGATTGATTGTGCCATTTGAGCCGGTTGATGAAATAGTGATCGAGCTTGCCGGATCTTCTCAATAAGATGTTAATCCTCTTCGATTGAGCCAAACTCTGATACCAATTGTTGAGTTGTGTGGAGCTCGATTCGATCAACCAATGTTGCTCACCAAGAGGTGGAGAGGTGGATTTTTGGGTGGAAGGGTTGTGGAAGCTAGAATGTAAATGTGACACAAAGATTTATAGTGGTTCAACCTTCTAACCAAGGTCTACATCCACTACCTTAGCTCCACACTAAGGATTTCACAATCAATCCACTATTGATTCGTCCCCTTTTCTAGGATTAGGAGGAAACCCTTACAACCGATCAAGCTTCTACCCAAAGCCTTGATCAAAACCCTCTTTTCAAAGAGAAACAAGAAGCAAACTTAAAACCCTCTAATAGGTGTTTGTTTGCACAATTAAGCACTCACCCAAAACCTAAAACACTTGAGCAAATTTGACAATTTTGGCTCACTAGTGTTTGTCTATACAAGAAATGACAATTTAAGTGCTAAGACAATTTCTTGATCATTTGATGTTTGACAATATGAGCATTAGTCTTCTCTTGATGCTTGGAGGTCCCTTTTATACTCCCAATTGAGTTTATAGCCGTTACTAGCCGTTGGGGATGAATTTGAGCCGTTGAGGACTTTATTTCCCTTCATAAATGTTGTTCTGCAGCAATCAGTATCGATACATGTGGAATGGTATCGATACGACCTTCTTGAGGAAATAGCCGTTGGGCTCTTGACAGCATAGGCGTATCGATACGCTTGAAGGTGTATCGGTACGGGTCCATATTTGAATAGCTATTGGGAAATAGCCGTTAGGGTTGTTGAACTGGGATCGGTACGCTTACCTGTCGTATCGAAACGATCCCGGTCCGTATCGATACACTAAACCCTTGTATCGATACGGGTTTTGACAGTGGCCAAACTGGGGCAAAAAGGTATCGGTACGAGTCCAACCGTATCGATACTGGTAACGTGAAATCACAAGTTTGGCTATTGAAAACATGAAAAATCTTTGCCAAAATCCTTTCAAACTACCTCAAACATAATTTCAAGTTGTTTGGACTTAAAAACAAGTTTTAAATTCTTTTAAAATTAGTCCAAAACATTTTTCAACTGTTATATCAAAACATTAGTTCTACAGAGGTATCATCAAAGACGTGATCATCGACAGACTTGGACCTAGGGATAGGCCAAGGCACATCTGGGATTCTTGCCAAACTTGAAGTACTGAGTTGAGTAGTTGCTGCCGCGACAATCAACGGACTGCTGCCGCGACAGGTGCTGCCGCGACGGGCGCGACGACAGAACTGGATTTCCTAAACTCTACAATACCCGCACTACTGAGAAATTCAATACCAGCCCATTCTCTCTATCTTGGTATTTCTACTCTTTTATTCACGTTTACTTTATTATTTTCGTGGCAACTTTCTCAAATATTTTCTTTAATTTCGTGCAGTGAATTAAGGTGAAGCTATTAGCCCAATCCCTGTGGAGACGATATCCGATACTTCGTATCACTTTACTACTTGCATCGTGTATACTTGCACTACCATTGCGATAGACTATTTTACACACAATAATAGTCAACTCGGATAGGGATGAAATGTGTGGACTTCGTCAGGCGATCAACAATAACCCAAATGGAATCCTTCTTCGACGGAGTCAAAGGAAGTCCACTAAAAAAGTCCATAGTCACGCGCTCCCACTTCCACTAAGGAATCTCAATATGCCGAAGTAACCCAGATGGATGTTGATGTTCTGCTTTGACTTTCTGACAAGTCAAACATCTCGATAAAAATCTGACGACGTCTCGCTTAAGACCTTTCCACTAGTACCTTTCACGAAGATTCTTATACATCTTGTCACCACCATGATGTATAGAATAAGGACTGTCATGGGCTCACGGAGAATAACCTGTTTCAGCTTAGAATTTCTCGGAACACAATACCGACCTCGAAAGCATAAAACACCATCATGATCAATAGAGAAATCTTGAGATGTACCATCCTCAACCTCTCTCAAATGGTGCATCAAGAACGGATCACTAGGCTGCTTAGCTCGAATATATGAAATCAAAGTAGGAATAACCCGAAGTTCTGCCAACAGACTGCCATCGTCGTACAAACTCATCCGAGCAAACAAAGCTCTCAAATCTGAAATGGCATTATGTATCAATGCATCAGCAGCGCCATTAGCTTTATCCAGATGATACTCAATCTCACAATCATAATCCTTGAGAAGCTCTAACCAACGACGTTGTCTCAGATTAAGCTCTTTCTGAGTAAGGAGGTATTTCAGACTATTATAGTCTGTATAGATTTAACATTTCTCTCCGTAGAGATAGTGTCTCTAGATATTAAGCACAAAAATAACAACTGCAAGTTCTAGATCGTGGGTAGGATAGTTACACTCATGCGGTTTCAATTGTCGAGACGCATAAGCCACTACCTTACCATCATGCATCAGAACACACTCCAATCTGGTGTACGAAGCATCATTGTAAACTGTATAAGCCTTACCAGGCTCAAGCTGAATCAAAATTGGTGCTTCAGTCAACACAGACTTAAGCTTCTCGAAACTAGACTGTTGAGCCTCAGTCCAAATGAAGGGAACATCCTTCCTTAGAAGCTTAGTCAACGTAGCTGCAATAGAAGAGAAACCCTCAACGAATCTCCGATAATAACCTGCTAAACCCAAGAAGCTTCGAACCTCAAGAACATTCTTGGGTTGTTTCCAACTCATAATAGCCTCGACTTTCTTCGGATCAACCTGAATACCCTAAGCAGAAACTATATGACCCAGGAACATAATATCATAAAGCCAGAATTCACACTTACTGAATTTTGCATAAAATTGTTTATCTCGCAGAGTCTGTAACAAAATTCGAAGATGTTCCTCATGCTCTGCCTCAGATCTAGAATATACCAGTATATCATCAATAAATACCACAACAAACTGGCCAAGATAGGGTTGAAACACCCTATTCATCATATCCATAAGAGCAGCAGGGGTGTTAATCAACCCCAAAGGCATCACAAGGAACTCATAATGACCATATCGTGTCCAGAAAGTTGTTTTGAACACATCAGAATCCTTAACCTTGAGTTGGTAATAACCCGATCTCATGTCTATCTTAGAGAATACCGTAGCTCCCCGGAACTGGTCAAACAGATCATCAATACGAGGAAGAGGATATTTGTTCTTGATCGTCAGCTTGTTCAGCTTCCGATAATCTATACAGAGTCGAAGTGTCTCATCCTTCTTCTTAACAAATAGAACACGAGCTGCCCAAGGAGAAACGCTGGGTTGAATGAAACCTCGATCCAACAGTTCTTGCAACTGAATCTTCAACTCTTTAAGTTCTTTCGGTGCCATCTGATAAGGTGCCATAGACACAGGAGCTGTACCCGGATAAACCTTGATGCCAAACTCAACCTCATCCCGTTTCGACGGCACCCTAGGTAATTCTTCCGAAAAAACGTCTGGAAAGTCTTTCACAACTCAAATCTTATTTAATCCGGAATTAGACTATCTCGGATCAAGGATATAGGCAAGATAAGCAATAGACCCTTTCATGATCATTTTCTCAGTTTTGAGAGCTGAAACGATATTAGATAGGAACCCTCTGCGCTAACCAATCAGAATCACCTCACGATCATTAGAAGTTCTTAGTGTAGCCCTTTTTCTTTTCACAGTCTAAAGTAACACGGTGAGTAGACAACCAATCCATACCTAGGATAAGATCGAACTCCCCAAAGGATAGCTCCATCAAATCAACTGGAAAGATCTCCCCTTGAATCTCCAGAGGACAATTCTTGTATACTTTAGTAACCTCAACATGCTTACCCACTGGACTGTGTATAGTAACAGCACTAACAATATCCTCAACAGAAATCTCAAGACCCCCAGACATAGAACTCGCAACATAGGAATGAGTCGAACCATTATCAAGCAGAGCAAAGTACGAAATAGAATGGATAGAGAATATATCGGCAATAACATCTGGCTCATCACGATCCTCATGCCTCCCAGTAGAATAAACTAACCCCGACTGTCTGGCCCCTGATTTGTTGATCCTCTACTCAGAGCTGGTCTACCTCTGCTAGCAGAACTCGTAGTAACATATCTGACTTGACCTCTCCCCCTGGCGGGAGTTTGTACAGATGCCTAAGATTGAGTAGTAGTAAAAGCTGAGGGAAGTGGAACCGGACAATCTCTGAAACGGTGCTCGAATGAACCACATCTGAAACAAGCTCCAGTCTGCCTCCTACACTCGCTCGAATGCCACTTCTTACAAAAAGAACACTGTGGCACCCCTCGAGTACCAGTCGAACCACCAACACCAGCAGTCGAAACAGAAAAAGTCACTGGTCTAGCTCTCGAATAACTCTGATAGCCTGACTCATCTCTAGCTCTCTTTCTAGACTGATTCCCCTGACAATGCTTAACTGGCACTGACAATGGTCTCTTTCCTCTATCAGATCCATGCAACTCAAGTTTTCTCAACCCTGCCTTATAACGCTCAGTTGTCCTAGCTCTTCGAGTAATATCCTTGTATTCCTTGTCCATATGTAGAGCAACACCAGCCTTTATCGTATGACGTAATCCCTTTAGAAACCACTCACACTTGTCCTTCTTAGTGGTCACTAATCCAGAGACATACTAAATCAATCTCATTAACTCGATCTCATAATCATTTGCAGACATATCATTCTGCCTCAGTTTCATAAAATCATCTCAGCACTTAGCTATATACTCAGCTCCGACATATCGATCACGGAAAGCTTGTCTGAAATGATCCCAAGTATCCTTACTAGCTGGAGTAACATGCTCCTCAGCCTCCAACTAATTCTGGGCTTCACCCTACAACAGTGAAACGGCAGCCCTGAGTTTCTGGTCGGTAGGATAATCCATATCAACAAATAGTCGCGGAAGCTTCTTCAGCCAGTACTCTGCATATGCCAGGTCTGTTCCCGTCTTTCCATCGAACATAGTCATCCCGACAGCTAGAAACTCTGTGGATATGGGTCTCCGAACACCCTCAGACTGACGAAGGTATCTCAATAGCTCTCTCTGAATAGTAACGGCATCCGTGCCCACTGTCTCACTATCCCCTGAATCATGAGGACCACTACTCTGAGCAAGCTGAACATGTGATTCTCCTCCACTAGTCTGATGAGCTCTAGTCTGCTGAGCCTGAATCTGATCCACATGATGTTCCTCCACATTCGCACCCTGGACCTCACCCTGGTTTTTAATCGAACCCTCAGGAGGTGGAACATCACTATCTGCAGCCACGGTACGATCTGACCTCGACCACGGCCTCTACCACAACCTCTACTGGCCGCAACTCTATAACTTCTCTGAAATTTTCGTTTTACCCGAAAACATTTGATAACCCAGGCCGAGTGTTGAACCTGGCTCTGATACCACTATATGTAACCCCCTAAACCCGACCTATAAGAATTGGGTCGAATATAGGAAGTCAAGTTCAAAGCTTGACCCTCAAATGAAGTAATCTGATTCAAACTCTAATTCCAAAATAGATAATAGTAAAAACACAAAATACAGATTTATAAAATCATCCCAAAAGTATTAAATATCCAAAATATATATGCATGATAAAACGTAATAACTAGGGGTGGGCAAAAAACCCGATTACCCGGTCCCGGACCCGGTCGGACCCGGTGGATTTTTACCCGGTATTGGTTCCGGTGGGACCGGGACTGGATCCAAAATTTAGGTCCCGATTGTAACCGGGACCGGGACTGGATCCTGCTTTTTTGGACCCGGTACCCGGTGGGTACCCGGTACTGGTCTGGTACCTAATGGCGTTGAAGAGGTTGAAAGCAACTGAAGGCGCTCCTTTATTTCTCTTTGTGTATGAATATTATGAGTATGACTCGTTTTAAGACTTCAACCTTCAAGCCTACAATATTCTGACTTTGTTATTTAATATTATTATTGATGGTTAGAATTTTTTCCCATGCTGCTCAAATTTTATTAATAATAGACTAATTGACCGGGTACCCGGTATTGGTACCGGTTCCCACCGGTACCGGGACCGGTTCCTGAAATCTTAGACCCGGTCTAACCGGGACTGGGACTGGTTCTAAATTTCAGGAACCGGTAGTTACCGGGACCGGGACCAATTCTAGGCAAATTGGCCGGGTACCCGGTCTTGCCCACCCCTAGTAATAACCCAAATAAAACGTCTGATATCTGAAATTAAATACAATCTGATAAAACATATAATATCAATAGATCCAAGAATCATACTAATAATAATAAATAAATTAAGCTGGAAAAACAAGTTCCTCCAAGTATCGTAGCCTAGACTTGAGTATCTGAAATAGAAACTAAGAGGGAGTCAGTGAAAACGCTCAGTGTGTCTCTACAATGCAAACAGAACTAACAGAATTGTCATATTAACAGAGTCAACCATACATTATCATGATATTATTTTCCACCAAGAATCAATTCAATCACATAAACAGGTATGAATGAATATGCAACACAAGATGACATGCACCCAACTACATCAACATCCGAAGAGTAAGGTTCATCAGAACCACTCTCTACCTCATCACCATCCGAAGTGGAATTCAGTCCATAAAGTGAAACCACTAATCCGAAGCAAACTTCAACCCGAAGAATGAAGCTACTAAACTTCCCCGAGAAGAAACCCAACCAAAATGAAATGACAAAATTTTCCGAGTTTTGAATCTGAATGCATTGTTTATCAACAGAAATACATAATCATATATTCTGATATACAATAATATGAATTTGATAACATATATATATATATATATATATATATATATGTATTGGATGATGTAACAGCATACTGAACAAGTCAAATATCACAGATCAACATAATGTTATTACCATACAACATCAGACCACATCATATTTACAATTCAATCCATTAACACATATACATACAAAGCACTGCATACATATAGCACAGAAGAGAACACACCTCAGGTAGCTAACACTGAACGTCGACGATGACGTCTCCCACACTCAGCTCTATCTCTAGGTCGCTTTGAGTCAGATCCTATAATAATTAAATACACCATCAAAGATACTACTATTATGCCAAGACATTGATAATATAAATATTGAATATATTATTAATTAAACTCACGAGCGGATCTCGATTTATGAGCAACAGGAGGTCGTCTAGGTAGAGAAGAATGAAGGATCTCATTATTCGAGTCAACGTCGCCTGAAAATAAGAATAAATACAATTAATTTCTCGATATTCAAATCTTTAAATACTAAGTATAATCGAATAAAAGTGATCAAAACGGTCTTTTAGGTTCGAATTTGGGAAAACAGGCAGTGGAATCGGAATTAAGACGTCGAAAAATATAAAATAAGCCTTTTCTGGAAAAGTCAACGATCAATGCTAACGTCAGCCGAAGTGGTTTTTCTTTGAATATATCCGGTTTGGTTAAACTCAACTGGTTCAACCCGGTCTAGCCAAAATGGACCGGTTCAGTCCGGTCCAACCCCCAAAAATCCCCAATTCCACCGATTGAAATTTAGGGCACATAACTTCTCGATTTCCCCACCGCTAGTGACTTTTCACGCCATAATCCTGTGAGTTTATGTAACCCACACACACACACACAACTAACGCAAGCCCAAATCGCACTTACCCAACTCAAATCATGGCTAAAAACAACAAAATCGATCACCCCCTCGTTCGATTTATCGAACAGTTTTCGGTCTGTTTAAGAACAATAGTGGCCGAAAACGAAGTGTGGTTGCTGGGGTTATGTTTGCACGGTTGAGGGGAAGTGATGGTCGGCCTTGTCGCGAAAAACGGTTGCCGATTTGGTCATGAACGGTGTTTGAAAATGGTGGGTTCTGGTACAATGAAAACACGAAGGGAAAATGGGAACTGGAAACTGAAACGGTGCATAATCTGAAGGGAGAAGTGTTTTACCCTATTTTAGGGTAAATTACATCATAAGGACCCCCTACAATTTCCCGCCTCACACTTATGTCACCTAAATTTATGATTATTACAAATGAGCCACTGAAATTCAATTTAAAAATTGAATTCAAAATTCCCAAATTTTAGGGTTTAAAATTAGGCATTTAAATTCAAATTAAGGTTTCATAATTTGGGGTGTTACATCAAGTCTTCATTTGCCCCATAAAATAACATTAAGCACCTTCAACACTTCTTCTGAATTCTCAAATGCTTTCCCCTACATGACATCTTGAAGCGTTTATACGCTAAACCTTCACCTTGAATGTCTTTGCATGATGTTGGCGCTTTAATCTCTGCCTCTCATGCCTATCAAAGTCAGTGATCTTCAACCTTTGGTCGACATAACTTGCCCCCATCTGATGGCACAATTTGCGCACTGAGAATGGCTCTATCCCTTTTTATGCTTTATGGATGTTACATCTTATGTGTGGATCTTGCTTGACAACACAGTTCACTTAAAACTCTTCAACACGCGTGCTTCTTCTTATTTCTTTTTTACCTACCCATGCAAGGCGATTCCCCCGTTCAAACAGAGGTACAATTGTTTCCGGAAGTGATGGAAAACATTCGTTTCTAGTTCCCTACGATTGGGATCAATACCAAGAAATCCTTTGTTTTTTTTTATAAATCTATGTCAGCCTACTTGTAAGGTGCAAGAAAAGGCTAGAAATGATAGTTCAAAGGAAGAAGCCATGGCAGATGCAAGAGAAGGCTAAAAATGGGGATTTAAAGAAAATAGTCATGGCAAACAAGGAAAAGAGAAGAGTCAAATGCCCCAAAATTCATAGTATGAATGATTCATGAATCTATCAATCGGATAGTGCCCTACTTTTCGGTAGCTCTTTTTAACTCACCCACTCCCCAAATTTTAAATTTCCCACTTTTCTAATCTCAATCAGACATTAGAAGTTTTGAGGTCCCTGAAGAGAGGTTGACTCAATTAGGCGGATGTGTTCTAAAAACAAACTCATTTTCTTAGATATTCATGTGTGATCCAAATGGTCTTTTAAGGCTTGTAATGTAGGCTAGGCTCAGGTTACCAAGAAAAGGATATATAGACTCAAATACATGTTTTAATGGTAATCAAACCAAGGATCCACTTTTCGTGATGAAATCTTCATTCTTTTTTCCTTGGATCACTCTAGACTGCCCATTTTGGGTTTTCACCCTAGAGTTCATTTCATTCTTCTGGCACATGTCCCATTTTAAGGATTTTTTTTTCAAATTTCCTTCGCACTCTAGCTTTCATTTTTTTCTTTTTTTCTTTTTCTTTCTTTTTTCTTCTTTTCTTTTTGTGTCCTTCTCAAACCGAATTTAGGGCATTTGCTTGATCTGTCGTGTTTTTTCCTTTGCTTTCAATTTTCATCCTCTTTTCCCCTAGTGTGGAGAGTGATCCTTGGTTAGGGTTCAAACACAAGAAAAAAATAGCAGGTTCAAAAGAGGGAAACAAGGAATTTTTTATATTTTCTTATTCGTGAAGGAAAATGAAGGAATGTCAAATGTCATCTCACACACAAATATCATCGAAGAAAAGCAGTCTTTAGTTTGTAGATGTTTTAGAGTTATCATTTTATTCAAGGTCCTTAATAATAATGTCTGAGAGTAAAATTCACTAATAATATGTATATGGGATCTCCCCCATTAAACCTGAACACACTTTTTGCCCATCTATCCCGGGATTAGATTCAAAAGTCATTCATACAATCAATTATAAGGGCTCTGCCAAGAAGACATATGTTTGAAGAGAAATGGATGAAAATGAAAAGAAATGAGAAATGTTTGCCACTTGAGAAAACAAATGGAATGCATCTTTAAACTAGTAGATTAACATAGAAGCCCTTACAAAAGATCCCTAATGCTCGTGGGTAAAAGCAAAAGGGTAGATTCTAGGTATGAACTCAACGTCGTCTAAGAAAATTAAGCATTATTCCATGAAGACAAAGACGAACTTCAGCCAAGCTCAATTTGTCTTCTTCGCGACAAGAATCCATTGTCGGAGTAGTTCAGGTTATTAGAGCTCGCTATATTCTTCTTCTCTTAGTCTTCCACTTTTGATGGCTGCCAATATCAACTCTTTGTTTATGACCATGTCTGCAAAACCTTCAGTGACATGGTTTAACATATGGTCGTAGAAGGGACCATTTAAAGTATCCATAAACATTGGAGTAACCTCGTTTTCCAATAATAGAGGTTGTACTTGGTCTGCCACATCTCGCCACCTCTAAGCATACTGGCAAAATCTCTCGTCAGGCCCTTGTTCCATATCTTGCAGTACGATCCTGCTTGGGACCAAATCTGTCACATGCTCGTACTATTTGAGGAAAGCTCTTGACATATCTTTCCATGTGCGTATGTTGCCCCGATTTAGTAGAGTATACCTTCGAGAAGCAGACCCTGATAGACTGTCTTGGAAGCAGAATATGAGTAGTTTCTTGTTTTCTACATGCGATGACATTTTTCGACAGTACATGGTCAAGTGTGACCAAGGGCAAGTAGTCTCGTCATACTTCTCGAAGTCAGGAGCTTTGAATTTTATAGGAACTACCAAGTCAAGCACTAGGCTTAGATCTCTAGCATCTACGCCACCATAGACATTTCCTCCTTGTAGCGCTATGATGATCTCTTCAAGCCTGTCATATTGATCTTCTAGCTTCTTTTTTCATTTTGAATCTATCGGCTGCCTTATGGAGATCCAACGCCTCAATGCCTTGATTTCCTTCAAGATTTATCCTCGACCTTGCTGGAGTATGAGCTGAGGTTTCTGTTGTAAAGATTTGAAACCTCTTATTCGGTGGAAATATATAACTAGTAATCCAGGGCTAGGGCGATGAAACATCAATGACTTCAACTGTCTTTCCTCTTTCTGGGTCTTTGAAACCTAACATAGCCGCTATCTGGCTGATAGTGTTTCTTTGGGCTCGTGCAATTTCTTCCTTCAATTATTTCTCCATTTTATCGAGTTTGTCTTGGGTACCATTGTGGCTATTCTTTAAAGTTGTCAATCTGTCTTCCATGGACATTGCTCTAGACCAATAATGAGTATCGTATTTGTGAGATTTTTACTATTTTGGAAATTTTGCCATGTGATTTTTTTTAAATTAGTTTCTTATCACGTGTGAATGTATGCATCAATCACAATATAAATGCAAGAAACAATAAAAAAGCAAATGTATGAATGCAAGCAAAGGGCCATCGATTCCATTAAGGTATTGCTCTAGAAATAGCCTTTATTGGATGATAGAGGTCCTAGGAATACATCTCAATTTAAGCACCCAGTTCCTCTATCTTTAGTGAGTCTTTGGAGCCTTGGTCCTACCTCTCTTATCGTTCTGACATAGGGGCGAAAGTTTTAGCTTCTCTAACTATCATCTTGCTACGTATTCAATTTAAATTATGATACTTTTGTCGAACTCGTCTCGTTCCTGAGTCCTTTTGACATTGCCCCTAAGCCGAGTGGACCAATGATCATCTTCAAATTCTTCATTTTGCAATAACTGCTTGGTTGCACGGTCAAAGTAGTCCCATACCACTTGTAGCTTATGCACGATATTTTGCTTGGTACTGATGTGAGCATACTTTGTTATTTCGTCCACGTGATCACTGTACATCCGCATTGTCTTCCTCTTTCTTTAGGTACCTTCGATTCATTGCAAAAGCTTTTTCTAATTGAGCAACATGCTTCAAAATCGACCCCTTCTAAATATGAGATGCAAATGCAAGGAGAGAGAAAAATACAAAACAAAATTAAGATAAGAAAAGGAAAGGAAAGGAAAGGATTAGTATTCTTAAAAAATGGAAATAAAACATAAAATGTCCAAAATAATTTCATTGTACGAATAATTTTGGGCAGCACATTCCAACACTCTAGGACATGTCTCCATAGATTATCCTTACGAAATAATTTTGACCATACTAAAAGCCTAAGGTTTCCACATGGCTTTATTGGGGGTGGGTTTTCTAGAATCTCACACAAAAGTTAGGTTCTAAAAAGGTTCCCAAGCTGTCCTCGTTGTCCCCTACTAAAGGTAGCAAGGCCCCTAATTCTCACCCATTATAGGCTACAAATGAATAATCTCTCAGGGGGGACTCATTTCCTACGCCTTTACGAAGGATCGGTATCCTTACGAAGACATTGGGTATATGAGTCCCGAAGGTACTTGCTAGGCTCATACGGAGAATCATTATTCTGACATGAGCAAAGCGTTTTCCCCCACTTAATCCAATGGGACGAAGATCGAATGCAGAGCTTAACCAATTTTTAAATGCGTAAAATAGAAGCATATTCGTAGATGGACAATTAAATTGAATTTTACATGAACTTAACAAATTCCGACATTAAAACAAAATGTAATTGACTTGTGACTCGACTCTCTTTTTTGTACAAAATAAGAATTCCCCAGTGGAGTTACCAAGCTATCACAACTTTTTTCTCGGGCTCGACATTTTTAAAAACTAAAACAAAAAACAATCGCCACCAATCTTGTAAAAGGTGTGATTGGATAACCTAAAAACGCGTCATTTTAATAAAACATTTTATTTTATTAAAACAATGGATTTGGTCTGTGAAAACACGAAAACGGGTTCGGGAGTAGGTTATGCGTGGGGAAGGATTAGCATCCCTACATAAATTGGTACCTAGTCGATTGCAAAATGTTTTAATGTCAGAATTTGCAAATTCACAAAAAATTCCATTTATTTGTTCATTTATGAATATGAATCTATTTTAACGATCTTACCATTCGGAAAATGAACTTTAATCACCACCAACACTCCTGGCGCTAACCCGTTATTTTTGTTTGGTAAGACACCGCATTAATTATATTCCATTTTTATTAAACAAGCATGCAAAGAAGTAACTAAAAGATTAAATAAGAAAACATGAAATTAAATTACAAAATTAAATATATACAAGAAAGTAATTAAATAAAAAATAAATCACGAATCTTTTAAAAAAGTGTATGAACCGGTTTTATTAAAACTTAATTATGAAACTTTTTGAGAAGGGTTTTAAACAAACACATTAAAAAGGAAAATTAAAAAAGATGACCAAATTAAAAAAAACTATTGAAACTTAGCACCAAATTTTAAAGAGAAGAGTGACCATTTCGAAACAATTAAAAATATGGCATCTCACGGGGTAAAAGGATTGACACGGAAGGTTTTAATGAGTGAAACTAACCCGTTTTGCCTTGAGTATGAAAATAATTTAAAACGCCTTCCATTTTAACTTTTCAACAAAGTTGGATCAAAAACCCCTTTTTCAAATCCTTTCAAGTGTTCTTCAAGAATGAAGAACACTAGGGATGAGCCACCGTGTCGGCCGCCTTCCACCTGCGTCAGCCGCCCTCTAACGTCGATGACTTTTATTTTTTATTTCGAAAAAATAGTAAAAAAAACTTTAGCTTTGAATGGAGGAAATCCGATTACAACAACATTTTTTAAACGATTCGAGGTAAGAACTTCGCCATTTTATACATGTTAGATTCAAAACAATTAAAAAAATATGAACAAAAAAGACAAAATAGAGAAGAATGCAATACCAAAAAGCTTGTTTCTTACTCCAAAAACTTTGAGTACAACGATAGCCGATTCGAAAACTTTTCTCCACAACCTTAATGCTAAATCTAGATTCTTTTCATATAGTAGTGATATTTTCAATTGTGTGTGTAGTGAATATTACAAGAGGGGGTCCGGGTTTTAAATAGGTATTTTTCATACCAACAATACAAGAGAATTCGAAATAATAAAAATCCTAGAAAATTTGTTTGATTTTCTTGATATATTTGCTTGATTATGCTTGATTTCTTGCCCCTTTATGTTTGTATTCTGAATCTCTTTTATTTTGGTCAAATTCGCACTGATTTGGGATTTGTTTCCCTCTTTTCCATTATTGAACCAAGACTATGCCCTTTCTTTTCGCTTTGTCGCAGATGCTCAGATGGCGGGGGGAAGAAGACGGCGATGGCGTGAACTTGCAGGCATCATCAGTGCTTGTTGATGATGGCTGGTCGACTGCTGGTCACAGCACAGCAACTGCGGCAACCGAACTCAAGCAGCTTGGCTGCTGATTTGTGGGTGAGTGGCTCGCATGCGCGCGAGAGAGGGAGGTGAGTGGTGGCGCCAATGGGAGATGCCCTCCCTCTTTTCTCCTAGTCCAATCTCGACCGTTAGATCTCAGCCCTAGATCTAACGGTTGATATTAATGCCTACATATAGGGGAAATGGGTTAGCTGGGCTTACAATGTACGTGGGTTTTTATTTAATAAAAGTGGACCCTTATTATTTTTATTGGGTTTTTATTTAACAAGCACTAATACTTATATTATAAAATAATAGTAATAATAATAAATAAATAATAGTAACAATAATACAATAATTAAATAAAATAGGGTGAAAAATCTAGTGACAACATTGATCTAACGGTTGGGAAATGTGACACTTGATCTTTCTCCAACTAGGGCTTCTCTCGTACGATCTGCGCCGTTAGATCAGCCCTTGATCCAACAGCCCTTGTTGGCTGCACAAGAGAAAGAAAGCAGTTAGGGCCAT
Organism: Hibiscus tridactylites; assembly: GCA_958450335.1. NCBI lineage: Eukaryota > Viridiplantae > Streptophyta > Magnoliopsida > Malvales > Malvaceae > Hibiscus > Hibiscus tridactylites. The sequence continues at coordinate 11,282,970 of OY288286.1, forward strand.
AGGGTTTTTGGATTTATCTTGGTCTAATCGGGCCCTTATTGTAATGGACCATCATATTTTCTAAATATAATTGGCTCTTTATTATAATGGACCTTTTATATATTTTTGGTTTTTAATAATTATACAAATTATTATACTACTACTAATAATAAAAGTAATCATAACAATAATAATAATAATAACTATACATAATATAAGACAACAATAACAATGGCATAATACACGAATAAAATGCTAAAACGATAGATTTAGGTAAAAATTCAGTGACAACAGAAACATGTTTGCCATTTGAGAATCAAAGTGAAAAGCATGTTTATTGAAATGAACTTACACAATAGCCCTTTACAGATAATCCCCTGTACTCGTGGGCAAAAGTACATGGTGGTTCATGGCACTCTGTTTTATTCTTAAAAACTAGGGGAAGATCCTCGGCTATCCAATTATTGAGTGCTTCACTAGAAAGGTATGGACGAATTCCTTCCAGAAACTTGTCGGACTGAGATCCCTCAATTATGCCATTGACGTACAAACCCTCCATGCTATTGCCAAAAACTCTTCCTCCTAAAGCTTCACAATCTCTTGATTGTCTTTCTCAAGTTGTTTCTCCACATTTTCAACCCGCGAGACTTGAAGATGTTGGTCAAGTCAAAGAATGTCATGGGCTCAAAAGAAGTCTCAGTACCCAAAAATAGGAATCTCATTTGGTCTTATCTCTTCTTCAGATCCTTTTGTCTCTACTAAATGTTGGGTTTAAACCCAAGTCCAAAATGATCCTTCTTCATGATGACAGGCTTCAGACGCAGACATCTCTGAAGATATTTTCCAAGTCCCTTTCCTGCTTTCGCACATCTGCCAAGTGTTTCGCGGACGATTATCTTAGTGCAATTTGGTAAACTTGGTCAAGGTATTGGCTTCCCTTCAGTAATGAAAGTCGCATTTATAAATTCCAGGGCCCTAAACGAACATTCAAGAGCATTTTCATTTGCCTCAATGTGGGGGGCATCAGAAGTCACAGAGGCAATAATATCCTCCTCAACTCCAATACTGACTAGCTTTCCTTCTATCACAAACTTCAATTTCTAGTGCAGGGACGATGGTACCGTGCCAGTGGAATGGATCCATGGTCTTCCCAACAGGCAATTGTAAGTTGGTTTTATATCCATAACAACAAAGTCAACATTATAGATTAGAGGCCCAATCAACAGTGGCACCACGATTTTCCAAAGCACATCTCTAGTAGTACTGCCTAAGGCCCTCGCAGTGTTTTTGTAGGTCTTCATGTGCAAGTAATCAATCGGTAACCTCTGTAGAGTAACCATTAGCAAAACATTCAGCGCTGACCCATTATCAATCAGTACTCCTAGAAATACATGACCTTTACAGTGAGTGGTGATGTTTAAGGCATTTACATATCCTATTCCTCCCTCTGGGATTTCATCGTCAGTGAAAGTGATATAGTTGTCGGCAGTGATATGATTTACAATCCTATCCAACTTGCGCACTGATATATCGTTTGGAACAAAAGTTTGATTTAGCACCTTGATTAAAGCATTATGGTACCCTTCTGAACATAACAGTAATTTGAGGACAAAAATCTTGGCATGTTGTCTCTTCAACTGCTCAACTATACTTTATTAGCTATGCTTCAAAAATTTCAAGAACTCCTGGGAATGTTCTTCTGTGACGGGCTCATTTATTTTGGGAACAGGCTCTTCCTCAAATTTCTTTCTAGTACTGCCACAACTTTTCCTTTCACTTTTTTGGTTTCCTTGGATGTTTTTAGTGAATAACATCTACTACTCCTGGTAAAATGCCCAACTTCATTCATTGATTCAGTATCAGGCTTTTCTACTGCTTTTTCTACCAGTTCCATCTTCTTTTCAGCAAATGGTTTTACCTCCTCCTGAGATTTTGATTCCTAAAGTATAGTCACACTAGCAACGTAGTTCCAAGGGACCTTGTGCGTATCTTTGAAAGTGAATGTTTCCGGAGGAGAGATAACAACTTTCAGAATCTGTTGGGTTATTCGGTGCTCGATTCCTTCAACCGTTCTTGCTCGCCAAGTGGTGGAGAATTGGAATTTTGGGTGTAAGAGGTGTGGAAGCTAAAATTGATAAGGGCAAGATGATTTGTAGTGGTTCAACCTTCTAACCAAGGTCTACATCCACTACCTTAGCTTCCCACTAAGGATTTCCAATCAATCCACTATTGATCTGTCCCCTTTTCTAAGGTTAGGAGGAAACCCTTACAAACCGATCAAGCTTTCTACCCAAAGCCTTGATCAAACCCTCTTTACAAGAGATAAAAGATAAGCAAACTCAAATCCCTCTAATAGGTATTTGTTTGCACAATAAAGCTCTCACCCAATCGTAAAAACACTTGAGCAAATCTAAAAATTTTGGCTCACTAGTGTTTGTCTATACAAGAAAATGACAATTAAGCACTAACACAATTTCTTGATCATATGTTGTATTACAATTGAAGCATTAACCATTACTAGATGCTTGGAGGTCCCTTTTATACTCCTCTTTGAGTTTGTAACTGTTACTAGCCGTTGGGAATGAATTGGAGTCGTTGGAGACTTTATTTTCCATCTTTAATAATGTTCTGCAGCCTTTGGTATTGATACGCGTGGACCCGTATTGGTACGGCCTTCTTCAGAAACTAGTTGTTGGGCTCTTGCCAGCCTAAGTGTATCGATACGCTTGAGGGCGTATCGGTACGGTATGTCATTTAAAAGATCGTTGGGAAACTAATTGTTGGGGTTGTTAAAATGGGGATCGGTACGCTTACCAGGCGTATCGAAACGATCCCTCACCGTATCGAAACGGCAAAGCCTGTTTCGATACGAGTTTTGGTAGTGACAAAACATGGGCAAAAAGGTATCGATACGGGGTACACCGTATCGATACGGGCAACCTGAAAATTCAAGTTTGGCTATTTAAAAGCATGAAAAACTTTGCCAAAAACCTTTTTAAATGCCTCAAACATATTTTCAAGATGTTTGGACTTAAGGACATGTTTTAAATTCTTTTCAAATTTAGTCCAAAACATTTTTCAATTATTATATCAAAACATTAGTTCTACAATCTCCCCCTTTTGATATAATAAAACTAACTTGAAAAATTGTTTGTGATATCTCCCCCTTTGTGAAATAAATTTGGAATAAGAAAATTAAGATTTGAAATCAATTAAAGCTCCCCCTTATTCATTTGACAATTCAATTTTTCAAACTATTTCTCCCCCTTTTTGTTATATCAAAAAGAATTTAAAATACTTTTAAGCTCAAAATAACAATAGAGGTTAAAGAAAATGACAAAAGTAAGAATTTTTGTTTTAAAATGGCTCCCCCTTACTCAAAGCATCATCAAAATGTTAGTCCAACATATATGGTCATCTAGTTGAAATTTAAAAAAATAAAACAAATAAAAGCAAAAACAACTAGAATATTACCACACTTGAATCCAAGAGAGGATGTGAAGCCTTCCTTCTTCAAGTGTCTTTCTTTGTGTGCATGGAGCTCCCCCTTAATGTTTGACTTGTTGATCAATCTCCATCACACCTAGCAAAAGACAATCAAGTAATTTTTGGTATCCAAATTGCTTTGGATCCATAGACGTTAGTAGCACAAAACTTAGTCCCCTTAGGAATCCATTTTTCAATTTCATCCTTTTTAGTTGAAGTACTTAGTCCTTTTGGGACCCAAACACTTCTAAAACATTTACCATTACAAATCTAGAGGCACTAGATTGTCTTACATAAAAGTTTGATTTTCCAAAATTATTTTTCTTTTCAAGCTCTTTGGAAATCAAATCTTTTTCTTCTTGAACTTTGTGAAGCAAATTTTGTAAATCAAAACATTTTTGTTCAAACTCTTCGAGTTTTGCTTCAACTTCAAGTTTGGTTTTAGAAATCAAATCATTTTGAATTTTCAACTTTGAAATCATTTTATTGTTTTTCTAAATGTGATTTTTAAACTCTGTAACCAAATCATCATAAGCATCTTGTAATTCATCAAAAGAATATGAACATGAAGTAGATGAATTAGAAGTTACCCTTGAATCTTCTTCGATGGCCATAAGGCAAAGGTTGGCTTGTTCATCGTCGGTGGAGTCCTCATCACTCCAAGTAGCCACATATGCCTTCTTCTTGTGGCTTGAAGTGCTCCCCCTCTTCTTTCTCATGGATTCTCATTCAAGATCTTTTAAGGCTTTCTTCATGTAAGGGGCACACTTCTTGAAGAGATGAACTATCTCTTCTTCTTCATCCTCCTCTTCACTTGAATCAACATGATGGCATATGGAGGATTTGAGAGCAATGGCGTTTGTGTTGATGCCAAGCCCTTTGAGCTTCTTCTCCCTCATAGCTCTAATTTCTTTCCTTTCCTTCTCTACTTCTTTATTTTTCTTCATAATTTGGTGAGTGAGAAGTGACCCCATGAGTTCATCAAGCTTCAAGGTCTTCAAATTCTTAGCTTCGTTGATGGCGGTCCTCTTTGAGTCCCATGACTCGGGGAGGGAGTAGATGAGCTTTCGGACAAGCTTCTCTTCCGGGATGGATTCTCCATAACCTTTAAGACCATTGGGGATGGTGGAGAACCTATCGAACATCTTCTCAATGTCCTCTTCCGCATCCATCTTGAAGTTCTGAAACGCTAGGTTGAGGAGCCCGATCTTGGTCTCCTTTACTTCGTTGGTTCCTTCGTATGTGACTTCAAGCTTGTCCCATACCTCCTTGGCACTCTCACAAGAAGACATCTTCTCATAGATGTTTGGGCCAAATGCACAAAATAGGATGTGCAAGGCTTTGCAATTAAGCTTCATCTTCTTGCGATCTTCGGCACTCCAATCTGCCTTGCTTTGTTGAGACATGAACGGACCATCTTCTACTATGTCCCAAAGCTTGTAGTCCTTTGACTTTATGAAGAACTTCATCCTTGTCTTCCAATGGGCATAGTGAGTTCCGTCGAAGAAGGGTGGTTTGTCGATGGATTGCGCCATTCAGTCGGTTGATTGAAATGATGATCGACCTTGCTAGATCTTCTCAATAGGATGTTAATCCTCTTCAATTGAGCCAAGCTTTGATACCAATTGTTGGTTTATTTGGTGCTCGATTCTTTCAATCGTTTTTGCTCGCCAAGTGGTGGAGAAGTGGAATTTTGGGTGTAAGAGGTGTGGAAGCTAAAATTGATAAGGACAAGATGATTTATAGTGGTTCAACCTTCTAACCAAGGTCTACATCTACTATCGTATCTTCCCACTAAGGATTTCCAATCAATCCACTATTGATTCGTCTCCTTTTCTAGGATTAGGAGGAAACCCTTACAAACCGATCAAGCTTTCTACCCAAAGCCTTGATCAAACCCTCTTTACAAGAGATAAAAGATAAGCAAACTCAAATCCCTCTAATAGGTATTTGTTTGCAGAATAAAGCTCTCACCCAATCGTAACACTTGAGCAAATCTAAACATTTTGGCTCACTAGTGTTTGTCTATACAAGGAAATGACAATTAAGCACTGAGACAATTTCTTGATCATATGTTGTATTACAATTGAAGCATTAGCCATTACTAGATGCTTGGAGGTCCCTTTTATACTCCTCTTTGATTTTGTAGCTGTTACTAGCCGTTGGGGATAAATTGGAGCCGTTGGAGACTTTATTTCCCATCTTTAATGTTGTTCTACAGCCTTTTGTATCGATACACGTGGACCCATATCGGTACGGCCTTCTTCAGAAACTAGTCGTTGGGCTCTTTCCAGCCTAAGCGTATCGATACGCTTGAGGGTGTATCGGTACGGTATGTCATTTAAAAGATCGTTGGGAAACTAGCCGTTGAGGTTGTTAAAATGGGGATCGATACGCTTACCAGGCGTATCGAAACGATCCCTCACCGTATCGAAACGGCAAAGCCTGTTTCGATACGGGTTTTGGCAATGACAAAACCTGGGCAAAAAGGTATCGATACGGGGTACACCGTATCGGTACGGGCAACCTGAAAATTCAAGTTTGGCTATTTAAAAGCATGAAAAACTTTGCCAAAAACTTTTTTAAATGCCTCAAACATATTTTCAAGATGTTTGGACTTAAGAACATGTTTTAAATTCTTTTCAAATTAGTCCAAAACATTTTTCAATTGTTATATCAAAACATTTGTTCTACAGAATCGCTATCGGCTTTCCATCATTAGTTGAATTTCCATACTTTGTCCTTGCATAGATGATCAACGGCTTGTTCACCCTATATCTGACTGTAGAATATTCAGAAGTGCACACCTCTACTTCTTTTCTCTCTCCTGCCTTTTCAAAGAACTTGATCTCTTTGTTATCCATCATTTTCTGAATCAAGTATCTAAACTCATAACATTGTTGGATCTCATTGCCATCCTCTTGAGTATACTCACAATATGTACCAAATTGTACTTCTTTTTCGACCATCATGCTTATTTGAATCATCTCGACATTGAATAATTGTTCAAACACCCATTTCAAAAGAGATCTGATCTCTGATACATCAATTTTTGACCGCTTAGCTTCATCATCTTCTTCTATGGCATTCACTCCTCTTCCTCCGTGGTTGGGCAACGGGTTTATCGCTATATTGGGTTCATCAAATTTCAACACCCTAGTGTTAATCAAATTTTGAACTACCTCTTAAATTTTTTGCAACTTTCAATAGTATGCCCCAGTATTTCAGCATGGGACTCACAATGAGCATTTGGAATATGCTATAGAGGGTGAGGAGGTTGTAGAGAAGTAAGATAGTTCGGCCTAACCAGATCTGCTTCATATAACTACGGGTAGAGTTCAGCATACGACACTGGTATGGGTGTGAAATTCATCTTGTCATTTCTTGAACCTCGAGGATCTTTCTTATTTTAATTCTGAGAATTTCTCGATGCAGCACCAAGTGGCGTAATGGAAACATTTTTTTAAGCCTCATAAACACACGCATTATTTATCTCACTATCTTTTCCCTTATAATTCTTGCGAGAACCATCTCCACTTTCAATTCTCCCACTCATGATTGTCGCTTCGATCAGTTCACTTGTCATCACTATATCCACAAAGTTTTATGTTGCGTTTCTAATTAGTCTCTCAAAAAGAGGACCTCTCAGAGTCTGTACAAACATGTGGGCAACCTCACTTTTCATTAATAGTGGTTGTACTTGTGCTGCCACATCCCTCTATCTCTGAGCATATTGGCGAAGAGTTTAATTAGTTTTCTATTCCATCCCCTGCAACATACACGACTTGGGACCATTTCTATCACATGTTTATAATGTTCCACAAAAACGATCGCTGTTGGAAACGTTAAACTCGAAAGAACCTGCACAATCTATTGAGCAAACTCGAATCGAATATGTTTAACGTCGAAGGACTTGGACCCGCTAAATAGCAATTTAGGAACCCGAACTATCAATGACAAACAAACAAGTTTGAGTGTCGAATAGTTCTAAAAAGAACCAAAAAGAGAAAATTCTCTCAAATGTAATTTTTATTCAAAGTTGGTAACATTTTTACATGTAATTTTGGTCTACTTAAATAGGTAGAAAGGTGGTTGGCCGAACCTTACACTTTTGGTTGTTTTTTAAGTGTTTGAAAATTAATTTTAAACACATTAAAAACCACCATGGGCGGCATTCAATTGTGGCCACATATTTGACAAGTAAGTGGCGCCAATGCACATTTAACATGTGCATAAAAAGTATTTGAAATGCAAAGAACAATCTGTTTGTTCTTATCTCATGGACTTTGCCGCACCAAACGAGTGAATATCGGTTGCATGGAGATTTGAAGGAGCTCATGGCTGCACTTAAATGTAAAGCACATGAAAAATTATGCATGCATTTAAACTTCAAAGATGGAAGTTGTTTGTTGATTCACGCATGGTTGTTTGATTCTTTGATGTCCGAACGTGCATGGCTCACGCATGGGCTGCTGCACACATATGCAAAACATTATTATAAGTTACATTATCAAATTATTCCAAACATATGTATCATATTATATACGTATTTAAACATACTTAATAAATAGTATAACCTAAATAAGTCACATATCAGCATGCAACATATTAAAATTCATATCGTTTAAGGCACAAGTATTATCAAATGATTCAAAAATATTAGCACAAGTAAGGAAAAGAGCTTCCCTAAAAGTTTGAAGTTGCATCGTTGGGTGGCATAAATGTGCTCACATCATCCCCCCTTCTTTAATGTGATTTGTCCCCAAATCGACCCTCATTACAAAAGGGAACAATTATGACTTTTGCTTGGGAGAAAACTTCCTCATCTTTCGTGCTCGGCACATATGCCATCCTCTTGGAGCAAGTTCTTTTACAAAGAACACAAATGGAAACGCCTTCTTTCTTGTACCTTTTCGAATAATGCACAACATAAAGTCAAACAATGCTCGTTGCACATTCGTAATCCTGCAAACAATGACATATAAAGGCAACTTCAAAGAACAACAAGAATCTCAACGATCATCCAAAATCACAACACAAGGTTGTTCACAATCCAATGTACAACCAAAGAAATCAGCATATAAAAATGAAAAATCAATAGTATAATGGAAATGAACATCAAACCGTGGTATAGAAGGTTGCTGAATTTTTGAAAAGAACATAGATGAACTAGACATACCAACAGTAGCAACCTTGGGAACTTCTCATGGCATCACCTTATTAACCTGCAAGTTAGAAGAAGAAATAGAAGAAAATGTCGAATCAGATAATACCTGTGAATTTGCTTCCTTCTTTTCGCATTCATTCTTCTCTTTGTTGGTTTTCCAAGCTGCAGTACTCGCTTTCAAACGAACTTCGTCTTCATATACTTCACTTGGAGTCATAGGTGCCAAAGTTACCTTTTTGCCCTCATGAGTAAAAGAGTATCGATTGGTGTAACAATCGTGCAAAACTCTCTTATCATAATGTCACGGTCTTCCTAACAACAAATTACAAGTATACATAGAAAAAACATCACAAGTTACCTCATCCTTGTATTTACCAATGAAAATGGTATAACAACTTGTTCGGTAACTTTGATTTCAACACCATCATTCAACCATTGTAACTTGTACGGATTGGGATGTGTGGTCGTCTTCAGTCCTAACTTGTCAACCATGAGAGTACTAGCAAAGTTAGCACAACTACCACTATCAATATTCACAATACATACCTTTCCGTTCACGTTGCATCTCGTATGGAAGAGGTTGTTTCGTTGCGGTTCATCCTGTGATGGTTGATCATTCAGACTTCTCTTGTCAACAAGTGCTTCATCGGTAGCCAATATCTGCACATTGTCATCATTTATCTCTTCATGGACAGAATGGGAACCACCCCCATCAAGTTTATCCATTCGAGAATGTATAGGCTTCAATGCATTAGCAATCACTCGTTGCATCATGCGCTCTAAGGCTTGCATATGGAGATTCAGTGGTTGTTGTTCACCCAAATTATCATCAGAACCTGCCATGTTGAAAAACTAAAACAACAAACCAAAACGCACTATATATATATATATATATATTAGTGAAATAAAAAATGGACCTCACTGCACACTCAACAAAAATCTCACAGATCGCTCCAAGGAAAGATCGCTCAACAATTGCACTCAAACGCACGTGTTTCACTCGGGAGAATACTTGAATGGCTCTTTTTGTCTCCCCTTCTGTTCTCACACGCTCAATTGCCTTTTCCATTCGATCTCTCGCAATCAGTTCTTTAATGAACTAACTTGATCTTTCGGACTTGTTAACTGTGTCAAACTTACAAGATAATATAATAGGTAAACAAACAAATGGTTAAAGGACAAATAGGGGCTGTTAGGTGAAATAAAAAGAAAAAAAGGCTAAAAAATAATAATAAGAAGGGTGGAAATTGGTGATGAAACAAAAGAAATAAAGGCTGATAAAAAAATGAAGGAAAAGGAAACAACTTACTGCAAAGAAATGCTTACAACGATCCTATCACCGAACAAACAAGAACAAGTTGTTTCGGGTGATTTTGAAGCATTCCATGGCAAATTTGATCATCCTTCATCATTTTCACGAACCAACAGCACATATGAACGTAAAAATACACCAAATATTCGAATCTGATTTTTTTGCTTTTTTTCGAATTTTTTAATGGCTTTGACTTTTTTGGTCAAAATTTGACTTTGACTATTTTTCAGAATTTTGATTTTTTTTTACTTTTGTATTTTTTTGATTTCTTGTAGTGCAGAAAGTGCTATAATCCAACCTGGCTCTGATACCACATAATAAGGGGCAGTCTGCCCAAACGGACTATCCTCGTTTGTTACGAATCTAGGAATGTTGTAGGCACGTTCCTGCAATAAAAACGACAAGGAAATAACAAAAATTATACGACATATTTATGTTAAATAGGAAATTAAAGATGAACCAAAATAAGAATAATAATAATAATATAGGGTAAGATGATAATTTTGGCGTTTTGGAAAGACTTCAAACGATGGTGAAGAAGGCTTCAAAAACGATCGCTGTTGGAAATGCTAAACTCGAAAGAACCTGCATAATCTACTGAGAAAACCCGAATCGAATTTGTTTAACGTCAAAGGACTTGGACCCGCTAAATAGCAATTTAGGAACCCGAAGTATCAATGACAAACAAACAAGTTTGAGTGTCGAATAGTTCTAAAAAGAACCAAAAAGAGAAAATTCTCTCAAATGTAATTTTTATTCAAAGTTGGTAACCTTTTTACATGTAATTTCGGTCTACTTAAATAGGTAGAAAGGTGGTTGGCCGAGCCTTACACTTGTGGTTGTTATTTAAGTGTTTAAAAATTAATTTTAAACACATTAAAAACCACCATGGGCGGCATTCAATTGTGGCCACATATTTGACAAGTAAGTGGCGCCAATGCACATTTAACATGTGCATAAAAAGTATTTGAAATGCAGAGAACAATCTGCTTGTTCTTATCTCATGGACTTTGCCGCACCAAATGAGTGAATACCGGTTGCATGGAGATTTGAAGGAGCTCGTGGCTGCACTTAAATGTAAAGCACATGCAAAATTATGCATGCATTTAAACTTCAAAGATGGAAGTTGCTTGCTGATTCACGCATGGTTGTTTGATTCTTTGATGTCCGAAACATGCATGGCTCACGCATGGGCTGCTGCACACATATGCAAAACATTATTATAAGTTACATTATCAAATTATTCCAAACATATGTATCATATTATATACGTATTTAAACATACTTAATAAATAGTATAACCTAAATAAGTCACATATCAACATGCAACATATTAAAAGTCCTATCGTTTAAGGCACAAGTATTATCAAATGATTCAAAAATATTAGCACAAATAAGGAAAAGAGCTTCCCTGAAAGTTTGAAGTTGCATCGTTGGGTGGCATAAACGTGCTCACATCAGTGTACCAGCGTACTGTTGAGCTTGTTAAGCTATCTTGAAAAAAAATGAATCAATAGCTTCTTGTCCTTCAGATGAGCAGCCATCTTACGACAGTGCAAAGTGAGATGGGCTGTTGGACAAGTTGTCCCATCATACTTCTCAAAATCTGGTACTTTGAACTTGGGTGAAAGAATCAGATCATCAACCAAGCTCATATCAGCAACACAAGGTCCTATTTCATTCACTTTCTGCATTTCTAGCAACCGGTCTTCTAGAGCCTTACAACGCTCTTCATACTTTCTCTCAATTTCAGCGTGAATCTTTTCAATCTCATTGAGGGTATTCAGATCTGGGATTTCCTCGCCACTCCCAAAATTTACCCCAACATGGACTGGGTGACTAGTTGTTGCACCAGCTAGGTTGATTTGAACCTTCTTCACATGGGGAGGTCCCTCAGGTTGTGCCCTTATGTGAGATGTAATTTATGCCTAGTCGGTCATTTCATTCGAAGCACCTTCATGTACTTTAGCTTTCCCATATTCTTTTGGTCCCAACAAAGTAGTCAGATGGCTGATAATATCCCTTTGCGATTGAGCCAAATGATCTTTCATTGATTGCTCCATTATGTCAAACCTATTTTTCATCTCAACACAATCATTATCAAGACTAGTAATCATGTCTTCTACAACCATAATCTTGGAGCGCAGATGTGTTCCGTATGAATGCGGAATTATTGTGATTTAAAAGCAAACTGCCATAGAACCTTTCCTTATTAAAAATACATTTATTTTGCATAATAAAATACAACGTGATTGAATGTATGAATGTTTGAGTGCATGAATGCAAAAGGGGTATTGAATTTAAGAGCTAGTCTTTAGAGAAACATCCTTTAGCTGGAAAAGTCGAATACAGGAAATATATAACCTCAATTACATAAAACTACTAGATCGAACCCCCTAAATTAACTAATTTATGTAGCAATCGAGTAATGGCTTCTCCATGTTCGAGCTCAATATCTGAACATTGCAATAAAGTTGTAGCTTCTTTTGACAAGATTTGTACATACATAGCAATACTCTTCACTTGTTTCTTGAAATTGACCAATTCATCATTCTAACTCGGAACAATACGTTGCGTTGCTTCATACTTGCTTTTCCATGTACTGCTTTCTTGATACAATGCTCCTTCATAGCTTGCAAGTTTTTTCCTTCAAGTCTTGTATTGTGCTTTTCGGCTCTTCCACCTTTTTCTTCGGACTCGCATTCTCTTGTTCGATAGTAACCTTTCCCTCATTATAACACCCCATGAGGACTTGCTCCATTTGCGACACTTGTGATGCTAATTCTGAATTCTGAGTTGAAAACTCTAAGTTCTGAGCCTTTTCTTCCTCGAGCTTCTTTTTCGCATGATTATATGATTCCTTCAAGTCTCGAATCTTCTTCTTTGAAGCGCTAAAATTTTCGTCGTACAGTTTTTTATGGTCATTCCTTTCTTTTGTAATTGTATCCAACTGTGTATTCAGATTTTCCACTACCTTGCCCAAGCTTCCCTTTCGTGGCTCTCTGCAATTCGTGTGAATTTCTTTTAAGTCCTTCAGTTCTTGACTAATTTTTCTCTTTAGTTCTCGAAGAGTCTTTTCCTTGCCTTTCTATACATCTACCTCTAGTGTGGTCATGGAGAGCTTATGCTTTAGTTCACTAATTCTCTTTCCATACCCTTTCTGCTCCTTCTCGTGATCGTGCTTTAATTTTTCCAATGTTGATGGTGTGTCTCTTGTACGTTCATTAGTCGATTGGGTGTTAACCGAGTCATTTCGGGGAATATTGTCGTTTACCCTTCGAGCTTTCCGTTCTTTATAGTTTGGCATGATTTTTGTCACATCTTGAAGCTTTACTCTTTTTGGTGACTTCCAAGCGTCTAAAGTATCTTTCACCTTTATCTTATATCATTTCATCTTGTGCATGTACTCAAACTTTTCCATACCATCAATGGGGGAATAAACTGTCTTGACCCAAATTGGCGAGACACTGGAAACATACAATAAGTTGTTCCCCCCCCAAACCCCAGGTAATGGAACCCAATCAAAATTTCCACACTGGTATAGGTAATTGACCAAGTTCAACCAAGTATCCTTCCAAACAACATAAGAATCCTTCATGTTTAAGAAAATATCTTTCCACTCTTCTTTTGTCTTCTTCTCAACCTAGTACACAACTAGGTATTCCTCTAATGGTGAGTAATCAATACAACATCTACGAGCCCTATGAGGTGTAACCCATCTATGTCCCCTAAACCAGAACTCCAACAGTTGAGCGCAACCTCAAAATCTCTCGTCTCCTAAATTCTTACAATAGGACAATGTTCTATATACTTCAACTAAAATAGCTGGTACTCGATTAACCTTGTCCTCTAAGTGCTCGAATAACATCATGGTTGATGGATCTATGAGGTCCGAAATTCTTGGGAATAAAATTAACCCATAAATGCACAAGGCAAACAAACTTCTTTTCCTATCTTCTTTATCACTTGTCAGTATCAAGTCTCTAATAACTGTCCAACCCATCCGCTTATTATCTTCGGCTACCTCTTTATTTTCTTTATGTTTTGTCTTCCCACTAAATCAAGGTTCATTTTTTCCCATAATTGCCTTCAACGTCTTTCTGAAGGTTGGAACACTAGGGGGTCTCGTATAGACATTGTCTCTTTCAACTCTTGGGCAGTGTATCAAAGTTTCATATTCCTCTAATGTGGATGTCATGTCTACATCTTCGAACGTGAAACAATTATATGTTGGGTTCTAGTATTGTGTCATGGCTCTAATAAGCTTCCGGTCTACTGAAATTTACAATAGCATTACCATATCTCCGAATTCCTTCTGAAACTCTACCTTCATAGGCTCATCCCACTATTGCCATATTGCCTTGAGCTCTGGCAAACAACTATTTTTACCCGAGTTAATTTTAGCTTTGTCTTTTGTTTGTGTCATGTGGTATGCCCAGATACTATCACCCTTCATGAATTGTGTTTCCTCTGACCATGTTCATATTGCGGTATTATCCACTCCCTATCTATCGGACACTTCAGTCATATGTGATACTTCCTATTTAGCTAGCTTTCAAATCAATAGCCCCTTTTAAATGCAATATGATGACATATAGGAGAAAAACAACAAAGAAAACAAATCACAAAGAAAATGTGTCAGTATTCATGAAATAATACTGGAAGTAAAAACTTAAAATTAATATACACAACACATGTTATATCAAGCAACGAAAGTAACCATATAAATATATTTAAATCGGCAGCACCTATCATAGGTATCTGTCTGGTTCTAATGGGTTGGCTTCTAGATTACAGTATGTGGTGTTTGTTCCAGACTCTGGGTACTCGAACTGTCATTACTGTTTACTGTGACAGCAAGACATTGATTCAGGAGTATACAACCCCTTATAGCAGAGGCGGAACCTCACAGTGTATAAGATTAAAATACATAAAGAAAGACAAACATCCGGTCATGGGACTGAATAACTCAACGTAGGATAATGTCTTGCTCCCACTTAAGGGTGAAAGCTCGAGTAGAAGGCTATGCATGAATGACAATTTATATCACACAAAGAAAAAGCTACCGCCATTCTTTCTAAAAATCCATCCACTAATTATTGGAAAAATTGAATTCAAATTATCATTCTTAAATGCCAAAATGCCACATAAAATTGACTAGGCCTGACTCTCGAGTTTTTAAATTCTCCAACGGAGTTGCCAAGCTATCATGACCATTTTTGAACCGGGTGTAAAAATAGATTGACGATTAAAGTTTTGAAAATTAGTTTTTTCATTTTAATTTGATCTTGAAAATTAGGGTTTTTTGTATTAAATTTGATTTTTCATTATTTTATTTTGAAAACAAATTTGGAGTCACCACCGATCACTTTGGTAGACCGGACACCATAAAAATAATCAGAGGTTATTTATTTTAAAATTTTGGGTTCGGGAGTCGGTTATGTGTGGGGAATGATTAGCACCCTTACAAACGCTCGTTGTCGGTACCTTTTAATTTTACGTGGCATTTTGACATTTAAAAATAACATTTTGAATTTAACTTAATCCATCAATTATTAAATAAATTTTAAGCCCAAATGAAGATGTTTATTTTATAAGGAAATACATTTTAAAATCGAATCTGAGATTAAAAGCATCATGTTAAGAAGCACCCTCATTCATATCCATAAAATATATTTCCCAACACAAAGGTTTTCAATGCATGATTTTTTATCATATTATTCATTTTAAGTACTAAACTTAATTAGGCTCTGTTTAATTAAATTAATTAAACTATGAATTTTATTAATTTAAAGGTCATTATGAGACAGTACTAATTTCTTGAATATCGTCCATTTCGGAGTCTTTAAACTCCATATAATATTCTCTAATTAAAATGGTCATTCTAATTAATTAAAGTACTAACATAATTAAAGTTCTATTTAAATTAACTAAGGGATTTGTTTAATTCTATGTTGTAATGTATATTAAATATACCTCCTTAGGGCCAATTTTGTGATAACATCTCATTGCAAGAAAATGGAACATCATCCAAATTTGAACCACAAGGTTTCTATTTAATATACATTAATTTACTTCAATGTCCTTTTCTTATTTAATTAATTAACTTCTAATTAAGAACTTAAAACTAAGGCTTTAACACTATCCTAATTAATTAAATGTTTACATTGTCAAACACATAATACTACAATGTTATTTATAAACATGTATCAAACAAACAACTAAACAATTAAATTAATTGAACAATTAAAATTAAATTAATACCAGATTGAGGACCGAATTGCAAGAAACACGGACTTTATGGCTCTAATTTTATTAAAAAGGTGACCAAATTGAATTACAACTCAAACTTTAAGGAGACTAAATGAGTAATAACCCTATTTTAAAATACACACGGATCTCGGATCAACCCGGATCAAAACACGCAGACCTTGAGCTAACTCGGTGTCAAAACGACATCGTTTGACTCAGAGAATAAAAACCCTTTGACCTGGCCAACTCGACCATTTGATAACCGAGCTCTCTCTCTCTCCTCTCTCACTCCTCTCCCATTTTCTCTCAACTCAAACACCTAAACCCAGATTTTTTTAACCCAGAATTGATCAAACACCAATGTTTATCCCATATTCATACCAAACTCATTCTCATTCATCATTTCAATCCGCCACAAACACTAAAATCTCATCAATTCATGTTTATTTTGGATCAAACATCGTAAATCCTTATGAATCAAACCGTGTTCATATCTTTTTTCCATTTCAATCTAACACCACTAATCTACTTCGGCTCGTTTGCCGACCGCTAGAGGCGGTGTCGGCCACCATCCTCAGTCATCTCCTACCTCATTTTGGTCACCTCTGCAACTCCGTCCACCGCTAACTTATCTCCAACCACCGTCCGCCGCCATCTTCGGTTGCCATACAAAAACCCTAAAACCTCTCAAATCCTTAAATTTTTAACCTTAAATCTAGATCTAAACCCGGATTCAACGAAATTCAACCATCTTCCCCATCCTAAGACCTAAATCTACTCAAACCTATACCTATCATTTTCAACTCCGTTAGTTAAAACATTTCGGTCGCCACTCTCTAAACATATGATAACAAGATAGGACTTCCGATCTATATATTTTTTAGATATGTTCTTTCTTTTTTATTTTAACTCACTTAGTTACTATTTTTTAGTTTTTAGGTTTAGATCTAATGTTTTACTGACTTTTTTTTGTAAGGAATTGAAGAATATAGGTGGTAATTTACCTTTCCGACGTGTAAAGCTAGCCTCGGCAAAGCTCCGATCATCTCTTCCAGCGACTATCGTTATTCAGCAAGTTGTCACGGACTTATTCTCACAAACCGATTCGTGCGGCGTTAGCAAGCCTCGATGATGCTAACCAGCCTTGATCTCTCACGCAACTTAATGACTAAACAAAGAACACAAGAGAAGGCAAGATAGTTTACAAGTAAATAACGTGTATTAAACTAAAGAATGAAGGTTACAAGAGAGCTTTGTAGTATGCTTTACAAGATCACTTCTTGAGTGAGTATAAAATGAAGGGGGTGGCCCTATTTATAGGCTCCCACCTCCTCAATGGACGGTTGAGATCGATTTGATTCAACGGTCCATATGTTGCCTCCCAAAATATCTTCTAAGGGACTACACTATTCTAGAGAATTCTACATATGTGTATACATATCTACATATATACAAAAAGGTTCTAGAGAGTTACAGGGTCTTCAGGAGTAGTCCCGAGCTTTCCCGAGTCTTCCCGAGCCTTCTGGGTCTTCTCGGGTGTGTCTAGACTTGGATAGAACGTCCCGGACTTTTCTAGATCGTTGTGGCATGTCCCTAGATGCTTCATGGCCGTCCTAGGCCTTTATAGAGTCCTTCTTGGTGCTTGCTTGCCTCAAAAGTGCCCAAGAAGTGGTAAGAACCTCGGTTTGGATTTTCGGGAAAAATGGTGGGTTGTGACATTCTCCCCCACCTAAGCTCGCAACGCCCTCGTCGCGCCTTCGTTGAACTCTCGGAGTTGGTCCTTGAATTGCCAAAGGGCTTCTTCAGTTTCCCAACTCGCCTCGGTAATGGGCAGACCCTTCCACTTGATGAAGTATTCCTTGTAAGCTGGAACGCCCCTTCGCCTAATCACTCGATCAGCTAACACTTCTTCAACTTCTTTGTCGAAGGAAGTGACCACGGTTGTGGGTGCTCTAGTGGAGACTCCCATCGATGGATCCTCCAAGTCTTCATGATAAGGCTTCAACAAACTCACATGAAAGACTGGAAGAATCTTAAGCCTCGGTGGAAGTTGAAGTTGGTAAGACACCTTGCCTACTCGCTTGATCACCGGGAATGGTCCTTCATACTTGCGGACTAGTCCCTTGTGCACTCTTCGTAGGGTCTTGAATTGCTGGGGTAGGAGCTTGAGCATGACAAGGTCTCCTTCCTTGAACTCTAGGGGCCTTCTTATCTTGTCTGCCCACTTCTTCATCCTCTTGGCAGCCTTGTGTAAGGATGCTCGAGCAAGCTCGTTCTGCTCATGCCACGACTTGGCAAGCTTGTAGGCTGCGGGGCTCTTCCCTTCATAGCGTGTGGCAAGGGAGAGCGGTGTGGTCAGTTGGTGTCCCAAGACAATCTCAAAGGGACTTCGGTTGGTGGCCTCACTCCATTGTAGGTTGTAGGAGAACTGTGCAACATCGAGAAGCTTGGCCCAATCTCTTTGATTCGCACTAACGTAGTGCCTTAAGTAAAGCTCCAAGAGAGCATTGATGCGCTCGGTTTGCCCGTCACTCTAGGGATGGAAGCTTGTTGAGAAGTTAAGGTCGGACCCTATCATCTTGAAGAGTTTGGTCCAAAACCTCCACGTGAACCTTGGATCCCGATCGCTAACGATGTTATCTGGTACACCCTACAACTTGACTACGTTGTGGAGAAAGAGCCTTGTTGCCTCGTCTGTTATGTAATCGGGGGATGCCGCAATGAAGGTGGCATACTTACTGAATCAGTCCACCACGACCATTATGCTTCCAAACCCATCAGACTTGTGTAGGTAAGTGATAAAGTCCATAGAGACACTCTTCCAAGGCTTGTCGGGCACGAGCAAAGGGTCTAGGAGCCCTCCTCCTTGTTGTTGAACAACCTTGTCTTGTTGACACACAAGACAAGTTCTCACGTACTCTTCCACGCCTTCATGCATCCGGGGCCAATAGTAGTTGGACTTTAAGAGTGCAAGGGTACGTCGCATACCTAGATGACCGGTTCATAAGGAGTCGTGACACTCCTTGATCAACTTCTTACGTAGATTACCCCACTTTGGTACATATAGACGGTTGACTTTGGTGTAGAGTAATATGTCACTCACCCAAAATCGTCGGGTCTTGCCCTCATTGACTAGGGCAGTGATACTTTGGGCAAGGGTCTCCTGGTGTAGGCCTTCCTAGATCCGATCGAGGAGTAGACTAGTGACTTGGCTTAGCGTAGCTAGCTCTGCCTTCCGACTCAACGCTTCAGCGACTACATTCGCTTTGCCCGGCTTATATTGTAGAATGTAGTCGAACTCGACTAGGAAGTCTTGCCACCTAGCTTGCTTTGGGCTAAGTTTCTTCTGAGTTTGGAAGTAGCTAGTTGCTACGTTGTCAGTTAGGATCAAGAACTTAGCCCCTAGGAGGTAATGTCGCCACACCCTAAGGCAGTGGATGATGGCAGCCATCTCCTTCTCTTGCACGGTGTAGCGTCTCTCTGTATCATTGAGCTTCTGACTCTCATAAGCGATCGGATGCCCATCTTGCATAAGAACTCCTCCTATGGAAAATTTTGATGCGTCGGTGTGCAACTCGTAGGGCTTGGTGTGGTCGGGCAAGCTCAGTACTGGCTCCTCACAAACGGCCTTCTTTAGGTCTTTAAAAGCTTCTTGACAAGTTGGTGACCACACCCACGGCTTGTTCTTCTTTAAGAGCTCTGTTAAAGGCGTAGCCCTTGCTGAATAGCCCTTGATGAATCAGCTATACTAGTTCACCAATCCGAGGAAAGATTGTAGTTCATGTACTTTGGTGGGAGGCTCCCACTCTTGGATAGCATGAACTTTGCCATCTTCCATCATGAGCTTTCCATCCTTGAACCGATGCCCTAGGAACATGACTTCGGGCTTGGCAAAGGAGAATTTCTCCTTCTTGATGAATAGTCGGTTCTCTTGCAGAACCTTGAACACTTCCCTTAGGTGTTCAACATGTTCCTTTAGGGTCTTGCTATACACCACAATGTCGTCAAGGTAGACGACCACGAACCGATCAAGGTAGGGATGGAAAAGCTTGTTCATCAAAGTGCAAAAGGTTGTTGGGGCGTTTGTTAGTTCGAAAGGCATGACTAGGAATTCATAAGATCCATACCTCGTGAAGCATGTGGTCTTGGGCTCATCCCCTTCCGCAATGCGCACTTGGTAGTACCCCGATCGAAGATCCAACTTGGAGAAGTATTGTGCATGCCCGAGCTGGTCAAATATATCCGAGATTATGGGGATCAGATACTTGTTTTTGATGGTGACCTTGTTGAGTGCTTGGTAGTCAATGCACATCCTTAGCAAACCATCCTTCTTCTTCTGGAAAAGGACTGGTGCCCCAAATGGTGCCTTGGATGGTCGGATGAACCCTGCATCAAGTAGCTCTTTGAGTCGTCTCCTTAGTTCTTCCAGCTCTGGGGGTTCCATGCGGTAGGGCCACATGGCTAGTGGTTTGGTGCCGAGTTCCAACTCGATCTTGTGATCTACTTCCGTTCTTGGTGGTAGCCTTCGGGGTAGTTCAGGTGGTGCAACATCCTTGAACTCATCAAGCACTTGAGCTACCTCCCTTGGAAGGTCTTCGTTGGGCATGGCCTCCTCGTCATCATCTCACTAAGGATGGCCAAGTAGTTTTCCTCGTTTCTCTTGACGCCCTTCTTGAATTGCAAGGCAGAGAGTACCTTAGCATCTTGCTTGGTGGCCCTGGTAGTTGGCACCATGCAAGCTTGATTGCCATCCATGATGCACATGCTATTGGCAAAGGGCACGGGGAATGCTTTGACTTGATCGAGGAACTCAAGCCCTAGGACGATCTTGAAGTCGTCCATTGGCACGACGGAGAAGTATAGGTGCTCTGACCATTTTCACACAATGATCTTGACCCCTCGTGCGATCCTATGGATGGGCTTAGCGGCTGAGTTGACTGCCTTAATGGATCCGCCTCCTGCTACGGCTTTAAGACCAAGCCTCTTAGCTTCTTCTAAAGAGACAAAGTTATGAGACGCACATGTGTCGAGAATTGCCCTTGATGCTTTCCCATTGATGGTGACGTCTACATAGAGCAACCCCTTGGCTTCGGTCTTTGGGGCGGATTGGATGACATTTAGCAATTGCATAAACCCCATTTGGACACCTTCATCTTCTTTGTCGGTGTCACCTCCTTCTTGATGCTTCGCGAGGAGCGAGTTGAGGGCTTGCCTTTGCGGGCACTCTCGAACCCAATGATCTCCATCACAGATGAAGCACTTGTTGGATGATGGTCGCTTCGGGCCTCAAGTGTCCTTAGCTTTGCCTTTATCCTTGTTCTTCCACGAAGACGAGTCTTTGTGCTTGGGTGCATTGTCTTCATGATGTCCCTCTTTGCGATGGCCTTTGTCTCCCCTACCTTTTGCATGGACACCTTTCTTGTCCTTAGACTTGTTGGTCTCCTTGTTGCTAGAGTAGTCAACAAGGCTTTCTGCTACGGCAATGGCTTCGGCAAGATTTTGAACTCCCCGACGCCTAACCTCGGCCTTGGCCCATTGTTGGAGGTCATCCATAAAGTTGAAAAGGGAGTCTTTGTCAGAAAGATCGGGGATCTCGAGCACTAAGGTAGTGAACTCTTTTACATAGTCACGTATGTTCCCCGATTGCTTGAGCCTTCGCAAATGTGCCCTCGCTTCATCTTCGGCATTCTCTGAGTAGAATTGCCTTTTAAGCTCCTTCTTGAAGTCATCGAAGGTAGTCATGGTGCATGTGCCCTTCTCCACGTCACTATGCTCTCTCCTCCACCAAAGCATAGTTGTGTCGGTGAGGTAGAGTGAGGCGGTTTGGATCTTGGCGGCCTCGTCTACAATTCCCACCGCAACAATATATTGTTCCAAGCCATACAAGAAGTTGTCTACTTCTTTTGCATTGCGTGCACCCGCAAAGGTCTTAGGTTTGGGCACCTCGACCTTCCTAGACTCATATCTGGTGCTTGGCCCGGCGGCCATGGCTCGCTTGCACAAGTCAAGGTTTCCTTGCAAGGCCTCAATTGGAGCTTGAGAGTGAGCAAGTTCTCGTTGGAAAGAGTCACGTACCTTCGAGAGCTCCCCCATTAGGAGATCGCGGATTTGCCCCATTTCCGCGCGCATGATTTCCTCTAGCTTCACCATCATGGCCTTCATGGCCGTGTGGATCTCGGCATCCTCCGCCTCGAGGCCTTCCACTCGGTTGGTAAGGTCATCCACTCGGGTGCTCACACCCACCACATTCTCCTCAATGTGGGTAAGACGGGTCTCCAAGCTAGAGATCATGTCCTTAGACTTGGCCCTAGGCCTCGTCTCACCAGGCTCAACCATCTCCTCGCACCCTCGACGCTCATGCATAACTTTTGTGTCGGATGAGCTAACTGCTTGACTCTTGCCCGTTTTCGCCATCTCCTGAGTCTCGTAACACGCTCTGATACCAACTGTCACGGACTTATTCTCACAAACTGATTCATGCGGCGTTAGCAAGCCTCGATGATGCTAACCAACCTTGATCTCTCACGCAACGCAATGGCTAAACAAGGAACACAAGAGAAGGCAAGATAGTTTACAAGTAAATGACTTGTATTAAACTAAAGAAGGAAGCTTACAAGAGAGCTTTGTAGTATGCTTTACAAGATCACTTCTTGAGTGAGTACAAAATGAAGGGGGTGGTCCTATTTATAGGCTCCCACCTCCTCAATGGACGGTTGAGATCGATTTGATCCAACGATCCATATGTTGACTCCCAAAATATCTTCTAAGGGACTACACTATTCTAGAGAATTCTACATATGTGTATACATATCTACATATATCCAAAAAGGTTCTAGAGAGTTCCAGGGTCTTCCGGAGTAGTCTCGAGCTTTCCCAAGTCTTCCCGAGCCTTCTGGGTCCTCCCGGGTGTGTCTAGACTTAGATAGAAAGTCTCGAACCTTTCTAGAACGTTGTGGCATGTCCCTAAATGCTTCATGGTCGTCCTAGGCCTTTATAGAGTCATCCTTGGTGCTTGCTTGCCTCAAAAGTGCCCAATAAATGGTAAGAACCTCGGTTTAAATTTTCGGGAAAAATGGTAGGTTGTGACAAATTAGTCCCTTCAACACTTTTCTCTCTGCTCCTTTAGTTGAGTAATTATGACTTCAATTATTGCCCATTAATTAATTTATTTCTCTCTCTTCACTATTTATAGTGATAGTGGGATATAATGTCAGCGTGACATCCCAAATACACAGCGGTTACCAGCTCATCTTGGAGAAAATCATTATCTATGTGCTCATATTTAAACGAATCAAAAGATGTCACCTGGACAAGTTTAGGCGGAAAACTTGTGCTTCTGACATATTTGTGTTTCTTTTAGGCTAATATTATCATAAATGGGCGGGAAAAGGTGGTAAACAAACTATATATGGGCTTTTGGATTTGTATTTGGGCTTTCAAATGAGTTTGGGTTAAATTGTGTATGATGGACACTTATAATGGATATTTGGGACTTTTTATGGAATAATTGGGTATTTATTTATGGGTTTTATTTTGATGCACAAGCTGTGTAAATTTTTTTTACACAATCCTTTTATAAAATTTAAAATCTAAATCACAAACCCTAACAACCTAAAACCTAAACCCTAAGCCCTAAACCCTAAACTCTAAATTCTAACCATAAACCTTAAATTATATACCCTACATACTAAACCCCTAAACCCTAACATAAAACCCTAAACCCTAAACCCTAAAATTAAAGGGCTTGTGTAAACTAAAGTTTACACAGCTTGTGCATCAAAGTATTTTCCTTTATTTATTTATTTATTTATTTATTTATTTACGAGAATATAGTATACCCGGATAAAAATCGTGTATTACAGTCTGATAATCATACCATACAACATTCGTCAACTAAATATAATAAGACAGAAATATGTCGAACTTTATCTCAAGAAATCTACATGTGATTTATGTAGATATAAACCAGAGTACTCAAACATGGTTAAAATTAGGGGTGGACAAAACTCGAGTCGACTTGAAAAAAATAATTATTTTACTCGAATTAAGGGTAAAAAAATTAGCTCGCTTTATCTCGACACGGAATTTTTTTAAATGAAGTTTGAGTTATGAAATAGAACTTCGAATAACTCAAATTTTTTAGTAATTAGTTGATCAATTTTCATATTTGAGTCGAGTCTGTCAATTATGCATGACATATTATGTACATCACATGTGAAAATATAAAGAAATATATATATATATATTTATATCGTATAAGCATATAGAAAGCCGTTAATATGAGAATCAATATGTGCACCGCTCAGCTATAAGTATATGCATATAGAAATATATATATGTGCACTGCTACGTATATGCATATAAAAATATATATGTACAATTAAATTTGTACAAAAACTTAAAAACTCGACTCGATTTGAAAAAAAATTATATAAGATTTGAATCGTAAAATAAGACTTGTAAACTCGAATAACTTTAAAAAATTTAACTCTGACTCGATTTGAAAAAAAATTATATAAGATTTGAATCGTAAAATAAGACTTGTAAACTCGAATAACTTTAAAAAATTTAACTCTGACTCGATTGAACGACCAACCCTAATTAAAATACATGGGAAAACATGGTTCCCTTACCCTTGCACGAAGACTAAATGAACGAAAAAAAATGAAGCGATCTCAAGCCAACAAAGAAGGAAAGCAATATCAAGAACAAAATTCGACCAACCAAACAGGACTAATCTAGCTTCCTGCTAGTGAGCAGGCAAATAAGAACCCAGCATTTGACTATTATCCAGGGACGAAGCCATGAAATAAAAACTAATGAGGCCATAAATTAAAAAATTAAAAGATTAAAAATATCACTTATAGGATTTGATTTAATGACTTTCAAGTAAGACAAACATACTCTCAATTATACACTCTAGCACTAAGACAAAAACTACTCTTTTAATATCTCATAAAGTAAAATAAATTATAGGATAAATTACGTAAATCATCACTGAACTTTACTCTTAAACCTATATTGGTCATTGAAATTTTAAAACGTTCAATTTACCCACTGAAGTTTAGACATTAAACATTTTTTGTCACTAAAGTTTAGATATTGAACTTTTTTTGTCACTCTTAAATCTCAAACGAATATAGATGATGGTCGTTCAGTCTCAAATTTCACTAGTCACTTCGTCTCGCCCCCCCCACCCCCACCCCCACCCCTGAGTCTGAGTTCGACCTCTATTTTGTCGGAAAGTGCTACGAAGTTCACGAATCGACCAAAAACTTTCTGGTTTCTCTCTCATCGATCTCCCTCTCCCACCGTTGGATGTAGCCTGTTTCTTAGTATGTTGCTTCTCTCGTGTCGGTGAAGTTTTTCACCGTTCGAATCTTGGAGAAGTTCCTTCGTTCGTCGGTAAATGAACATCGTTAAAAAGTTAACAGAGGAATGACAAAAAATGATCATTGTCTAAACTTCAATGAGTAAATTAAACGTTTAAAAACTTAAGTGACCAGAATAAGTTTAAGGGTAAAGTTCAGTGATTATTTACATAATTTACCCTAAATTATAACTTACAATTCTGCATGAACCCAATTAAAAAAACAATGGACCATCGGAGTGGCCCGCAGAGGCCAAGCCCCTGCCAGCCACAACCCCAACCATGGAAGTGATCCAAGTAGCTAGACCATGGTTACTTGAGAGTGAAATTAAACAGCTCTAAACAGTTTCACAGTGGGGAAATTAAACAGTATTTAACATTGTAATAATTACCCCTTGTTTAGTGGATATGTGGGATACTTGTTTGTAAACCAATTATTATCATGTTGTTTGACGGTATACCAAAAAAAAACTGTACGAAAGAATAAAGAAGAAAGTTCCTTTTTTGGTACACTATCAAACAACATATGTAATCAAATGTTTAAAGAAAGGAAAATGTTGAGATACTAATCAAGGAATGAGAAGAAGAAGAAGAAGAAAAAAGCATACTATCAGTTCTTTTGTTCGAATCAGATTTTTTGTTCGACAATCAGCTTCGAGAAATTCATAAGTTTATAAGAATAGAAAGTAGGTGATAGTTTGGACCATTATTGGGTTAGCTAATAATTTGTTGAATTAGTTCTAACCGTTCACTACTTCTAATCATCGGTGGTTGAATTAGCTGATATCTTAGGCGATTGTTTTAAGCATGTCAGTTTGATTTTTCTCAAAATTGGATTATTCAGATCAGTCGAGAGAGCTAGCTTAAATGATTTTAAGGTATTTTCAAGTTTCATGAGTTATAAATAGGGTAAACTAGGCAAGGAAGGTTGCTCAATTATGGGTAAAGTTACATTTTGGTCACTCAATTAATATTATAGTTATATTTGGGTTACTCAATCGATATTATGGTTACATTTGAGTCACTCAACCATTAAATTATGCCATATAATTGGGTATAATGACAGTTTTAGCCATCAAAGTTTTTATATTTTATCAATTTAGTTCAAATTCAAAATAATTCAATAAATTTAACCCTTCGTATTTAAAAATATATATTATTTTAATTATTTATATTATAAAATTGATTTTTTAAGTTCTCTGCAAGTCTATGTATTTTTATTAAAAAAAATATAATTTTTGTAGTGGAATTTTATTATAAAATAGACTTGCAGAGAACTTAAGAAATTTATTTTATAATAAAAATTCAATAACTTACATGGTAGCAGTAACTAGAAAATTATGTGGCAGCAAAAATTAGTGTTAACGAGGGTATACAAGGATATGAAAAAAAAGACTAAATTGATATATTTTTTATGGGTAAACTACTGCAGGGGTCACTTTCGTTTCCCGTTTGTACAGATTTACTCACCACTTTTGAAAAGTGCCAATAAGTGGTCATCTACGTTTTCGGTGTGTAAAGACTTGGTCACTCCGACGTTATAGTTCGTTAGTCCCCTAACGGATTGCTGATGTGGCGGAGTTAAAATAAGGATAAATTACTGCAATAGCCATTAAAATTTATCTCATGTACATTTTTTCTCCTCAATTTAAAAAAGTAAACATTATAGTCACTAATAAAAATGTTTCTTTATAATTTCACCCTTAAATTTTTAAAAATTCATTATTCAATCCTAAAACTTTACAATCAATTAGTACAATAATATTATAAATGCTTAGATGAAAAATAGGTGCCCAAAGTATACCCTTTGAAACTTAGGTGCCCAAATTGCTCCTATTTAATAACTCAAACTTAAAAATTTAGTCCACTAACTACTAAAAAATTCGAGTTATTGGAATTTCTATTTTATAATTCAAACTTTATTTTGATTTTTTGAGTCGAGTTTATGAAATTATGAGCGAGTATTTTCACATAAAACCAAAAAATTTAATTTTTTCGAGTCAAGTCGAGTTATTGGAATTTCTATTTTATAATTCAAACTTTATTTTGAATTTTTGAGTCAAGTTTATGAAATTATGAGTCGAGTATTTTCACATCAAACCTAAAAATTTAATTTTTCGAATCAAGTCGAGTGTTGCACTTCCCTACATATAATTTTTAATTTTAAAAGAATTCTTAACCTGGCTCATTTAATTCTTTTCGAATATGAAAAAAGAGAAAAAGAGAGAAGCCTTCCCCGACCCTTCACCTAACCCCATCAGCCACTCCTCCGATCGCCTCCACCACCCCGTCGTGGCATGCACCGCCGTCACCTCCTTGTTCGTCGCCGTGCCCTGAATCGAACCCCGAGCACCACGCGCAGAACCGACGCTTCGTCTGTCGTGGAGATCGATTTAAAGATTCGACAGAAACCTCCCTTTCACCTCTGATTTTTGAGTTTTTCGGCCACCTCGACCGTCTTTTCGTCGTGCCGTCAGTGTCATCGTCATCTCTGAGCCATGGCGAGCAAAACTCAACTGGGCAATCGACCGATCAACGTCGATAAAGGCCTGTCGGAGTAACGCGAGTTCGACCGACTTTGGTTTAAAAATTATATGTAGGGAAGTGCAACACTCGACTTGATTCAAAAAAATTAAATTTTTAGGTTTGATGTGAAAATACTCGACTCATAATTTCATAAACTCGACTAAAAAATTCAAAATAAAGTTTGAATTATAAAATAGAAATTCCAATAACTCGACTTGACTCGAAAAATTAAATTTTTTGGTTTGATGTGAAAATACTCGACTAATAATTTCATAAACTCGACTCAAAAAATCAAAATAAAGTTTGAATTATAAAATAGAAATTCCAATAACTCAAATTTTTTAGTAGTTAGTGGACTAAATTTTTAAGTTTGAGTTATTAAATAGGAGCAATTTGGGCACCTAAGTTTCAAAGGGTATACTTTGGGCACATATTTTTCATCTAAGCATTTATAATATTATTGTACTAATTGATTGTAAAGTTTTAGGATTGAAAAATGAATTTTTAAAAATTTAAGGGTGAAATTATAAAGAAACATTTTTATTAGTGACTATAATGTTTACTTTTTTAAATTGAGGAGAAAAAATGTACGTGAGATAAATTTTAATGGCTATTGCAGTAATTTATCCTTATTTTAACTCCGCCACATCAGCAATCCGTTAGGGGACTAACGGACTATAACGTCGAAGTGACCAAGTCTTTACACATCGAAAACGTAGATGAGCACTTATTGACACATTTCAAAAGTGGTGACTAAATCTGTACAAACGGGAAACGAAAGTGACCCCTGCAGTAGTTTACCCATTTTTTAAATATGAAGGGTGACTCAAATTTAACCTTACCCATAATTGAGTGACCCAAATTTAACCTTACCCATAATTGAGTGACCCAAATTTAACCTTACCTATAATTGAGTGACCCAAATATATTTTTTAATATTTGAGTGACTCAAATATAACATTACCCATAGTTGAGTGACCTCCGTTGTAGTTTACCCTAATAAATATTTACATTTCAAATATTACAGTTTTTTTTGACAAGTACTAATTCTAATCTTAATCTTACCTAGAAAGGAGGGGTATAGAAACTTTAGGAAAAAGAAGAAGAGTACTCAAGAAACCCATAATTAGAAGTTAGAAAGAAAAAAATAAACAAGGTATAATTAATCATTAAAAAATAGGAGAATCAAAGTTTAAATGAATTAAAAATGGGAGGTATAAATGAGTAAAAACTTATTAAATTTTTAGGTTTAAATGAAAAATAAGTGCCCAAAGTATCCCTCTTTTGAACTTTAAGTGCTTAAAGTTTTTTTTTTTGTAAAAATAAGTGCCCAAAGTTTCAACCATTATAATTTTTGGTGCCTAAAGTTTACAATGTTACAATTTTAGGTGTCTGACCGTTAAAAAAGTGTTAAAAATTGTTAATCAATCAACGCTTGACAAGTGGCATGTTTATTAATTTATTTCTTTCAAAATTAAAAACTTAAAACATTTTTTTTATAATTTGTTAAACTTTTCAGAAAATTCCAAAATTTTGAAATTTTTACAAAACATCCACTATGTGAAACCGATATTTTAATTTTGATATAACTAAAGATCCTAAGGAATAAATTGAAAATGTGAAAACGAATTTTTAAGTCCTCAAACCTCTCTATATGTTTGAAATAGTATGCCTAAGTTAAAAACTAAATTTATCAAATGTTTTCTAAGTGTTCTTAAAGCCAAAACAGTGATTTT
The DNA here is from genome assembly GCA_958450335.1 of Hibiscus tridactylites. Taxonomy (NCBI): domain Eukaryota; kingdom Viridiplantae; phylum Streptophyta; class Magnoliopsida; order Malvales; family Malvaceae; genus Hibiscus; species Hibiscus tridactylites. The sequence continues at coordinate 11,312,798 of OY288286.1, forward strand.
TGAGTCACCGTTTCGAAACGGCCTTAGGCGTTTCGAAACAGTTTTGAAACAGTGAGTTCATGTTTCGAAACGGGTATCGAAACGATTTCAACACTGCTAACCCGTGTTTCGAAACAAGTTTCGAAACGGCTTAAGAACATTGAGACACCGTATCGAAACGACATCCAGTGTTTCGAAACGGCTTTAAAACTGATTTGAAAAATATGACCGTTGAATGTTTTTAACTGATTTTAAACAAGTAGTTAAGGCGTATCGAAATGATCTCAAGTCGTTTCGATACGATCCTTGACAGTGGCAAAATGTTTCGAAACAAGTTTCGAAACGACTCTTAGCGTATCGAAACATCTCTGACCGTTTCGATACGGGCTCTTTAATGCACCCCAACGACTCTTTCTATTTTGGTCTGTTTCGAAACAGTGTCGGGCGTTTCGAAACGGTTGGTTACAGACTACATTTATGGAGGGAAGATAAAACCCCCAACGGCTCTATTGATGAATGCAACAACCACAACGGCTAGAATTCAATGAGAATGTATAAAAGGGACCTCTAAAAGCTCCAACAACAACTATTGATCCTAAAGCAAACATCCAAACATCAAATCCAAGCATTTGTGCCTAAATCCCATTATTGTCTTGTAACCCTAATTGTATTTTTCATTCTTATCATTTCAATTGGGTTGAGTGCTTGTAATTGGGCTATATTGTGTATTGACAGATACTTGTTTAGCCAACAACTTCTTTGTTTTAATTGTGTGAGGATTGGGTAAAATTTTAGGTAGAAAATTTGACCGAAAATTGTAAGGGTTACCTCCTTAGCCTAGAAAAGGGGAAGAGCAATTAGTGGAATTGTTGCAAATCCTTAGTGAAGCTAAGGTAGTGGTTGTAGAGTTCATTTGGAACTTGAACCACTCTAAAATTCCTTGTCTACCATTTTATTTGCAAATTCCACCACCAAGAACTTTAAAAATCCAATTCACCCCCTCTTGGTTTATTTCGATCATTCGATCCACTCAACAATTGGTATCAGAGCCTACCTCTTTGAGGATTAACAACCACAAGAGGAGTTCCTACGAAGAGTGTGATCATCCAAAAATCAAGATATGTCATCTACCTCCGGTTCGAGCATGTATGAGTCTCAATCCACTACAAAACCACCTTTCTTCAATGGTGACAACTATCCGTTTTGGAATAATCGGATGCGTCTCTTCATCAAGTCCAATGATTACTTGGTTTGGGATGTCATTGAAGATGGCCCCTACATTCCATTGAAGCAAGATAGTGAAGGGAAGATGGTTTTGAAGAAGAAGATGGAGATGAGTGAAGAAGAGAGGAAGAAGATCCAAATAAATGACAAAGCTCTTCACATGCTCTTTTGTTCTTTCGGTCCGGACATCTACTCCAAAGTCTCATCCATTGAGAGTGCCAAAGAATTGTGGGATACTCTTGAGACCACCTCTGAGAGAACTAACAATGTCAAGGAAACTAAGATTGGAATTTCAAGATGGAGCCCGATGAGACGGTGTCCAAGATGTTTGATCGCTTCTCAACCATAGTCAATTGGCTTAAAGGGTTTGGAGAAACTATACCGGAAGACAAGCTTGTCTGGAAGCTACTCTACTCACTTCCCGAATCTTGGGATGGGAAGAGAACCGCCATCATAGAAGCCAAAAACTTGAAGACTTTAAAACTTGATGAGCTAGTGTGTTCTCTCCTTACTCATGAGATTATGAAGCAAGGAAGGGAAGAAGAGAAGAAGAAGGAAGAGAAAAGAGTAGAAAAGCTAGAGGTGGAAAAGAAGAAGAAGATGGGAATAGCTCTCAAAGCTTCATTACTTGAGGAGAGCTCTTCTAGTGAGGAGGATGAGCTAGAAGAATTGGCTATGATAGCCAAACGATTCTCACGCTTCATGAGGTCCAACCGGGGAAGAAAAATTCAAAGAAAGATGGACTTCAAAGGTAAAAACAAATAAGAAGCAATGGATCAAATCATTTGCTTCGAGTGCAATAAACTCGGCCACATACGTTCGGAGTGCCCTCAACTCAAGAAGAAGGGCTTTGAGAAGAAGAAGGAGCTCAAAGCCAAGCTTGCTACTTGGAGTGATGAGGAGTCATCCGAGGATGACGAACAAGAAGTGGCCAACCTTTGCCACTTGAGGAAGATTCCTCCATAGTAACCTCTAACTCATCATCTTTAGATTTTACATATGATGAATTAAATGATGCATATGATGAGGTCCAAGAGGTCTATGATGAATTAGTTGAGAAATACAAGGAGTCGGTCATTAGGAATAAGAAAATTATTTCGGAACTAAATGATAAAAATGACTCACTTTCTCAAGCTAATTTAAAATTTGAGAAAAAGATATTAGGGTTGAAAGATGAACTAAAATTCTTCCAAGATGAAAATATTGACCTTAATAATCTTCTTTCTCAATGTAATAGTGAACACCAAAAGGTGTTAGATGAGCTTAACAAGCTCAAAGAGTCTTTTAAAAATGTTGGTAGTGTGAAGCATGAAATAGGTGAATCTTCAAAAACAAACCAACCTAGGAAAAAGACTAATTGCTACAAACAAGGTAGTTTTCCTAGACATGGTAGAACTAAAAGGATTAGAAGTGTATGGGTTCCTAAGGAACTTGTAAAATCTGATAACATTGTTGCTATGACATCTTGGATTCCTAAGGGAACCAAGTTATTGAGAGCTAACACTCATGGACCCAAAATGATTTGGGTACCAAAAACAAAAGTTTAATATCTTTGTTTGTAGGGGGAGCATTGCTACAAGGCCAAAGCACAAAGTCAAAACTCATGGTACCTTGATAGTGGATGCTCGAGGCATATGACCGGAGACAAGAGTAAATTCATGGATCTAAAGCCAAAAAGTTGAGGAGTGGTGACATTTGGTGACAACTCCAAAGGCCACATTAAAGGTATTGGCTCCATAGGTAATCATTCTACTATTCTTATTGAAATGTCTTGTATGTCGATGGTCTTAAACATAACTTGTTGAGCATAAGTCAATTGTGTGATAAAAATGGGTGCAAAATTGTTGACATTAAATCTAATAATATTATGCTTATAGGTCATCGCATATGTAACATATACATGGTGCATCTAGATGACATACATACATCTCATACATGCTTGGTAGCTCAAAATGAAAATGATGCATGGTTGTGGCATAAGAAACTAGGACATGCTAGCATTAGTGTTTTAGAAAAATTAGTTTACCTTGATCTAGTTAGAGGTTTACCCAAGATTAAGTTCTCAAACGATAAAATTTGTGATGCATGCTCTAAGGGTAAACAACATAAGTCTTCATTTAAATCCATTAATGATGTTTCTACAAGTAGGTGTTTACACCTTATTCATATGGATTTATTTGGACCAATTAGGACTATGAGCTTGGGTGGTAAATCTTATGCATTTGTTCTTGTTGATGATTTTTCTAGATTTACATGGGTTCTATTTTTAACTACTAAAGATGAGGCTTTAGAAAAATTCATCACATTTTCAAAACTAACCCAAAATGATCTTGAACTTAGAATTTCTCATATTAGAAGTGATCATGGAACCGAGTTTCAAATTTTAGGGTTTGAAGAATTTTTAAATGAAAATGGTATTAGCCACAATTTTTTGGCTTCTCGAACTCCTCAACAAAATGGGGTAGTTGAGAGGAAAAATAGAACTTTACAAGAAATGGCTAGAACCATGCTTTGTGAAAACAATTTACCTAAATATTTTTAGGCGGAAGCCACAAACACCGTTTGCTAAATTGTTAACCGAGTAATGATTAGGCCAATTTTAAAGAAAACACCTTATGAGATTTTAAAATCTAAAAAGCCTAACATTAGCTATTTTCATCCTTTTGGTTGCAAGTGTTTTGTTTTAAATAATGGAAAAGGCAACTTAGGTAAATTTGATGCAAAAAGTGATGAAGCTATTTTCATAAGATATTATTTAACCTCTAAAGCCTATCGTGTATTTAACAAGAGAACTTTAGTAGTAGAAGAATCTATACATGTTATATTCGATGATAATCTCCTTCCAAGGAAGGATTCTTGTGATGATGATAATGTAGGAATCATAAATGCCTTTGATGGGGGACAAACATCAAAGGAGGATGAGATTCCAACAAAAGAAGAGGACACACAAGATCCACCTCTTGAAGCCTTGAAGGACTTGGCTCTTGAGGAAAAGGAAGTGAGCTACCCAAGGGGGTTCAACTATGTCAAAGATGGTGAAATCTTAGGTGATCCATCCAAGGGGGTAACCACTCGATCTTCTCTTAGATTAATGAATCATGTTGCATTTATCTCATGCATAGAGCCTAAGAATATAAAAGAAGCATTGAAAGATGATTTTTGGATTATGGCTATGCAAGAAGAGTTAAATCAATTTGAGAGAAGTAATGTTTGGACATTAGTTGATAGGCCTAGTAATCAATCTACTATAGGAACTAAATGGGTCTTTAGGAACAAACTAAATGAGAGTGGTAACATTGTGAGAAATAAAGCTAGACTAGTAGCACAAGGTTACACTCAAGAAGAGGGAATAGATTTTGATGAAACCTATGCACCCGTAGCTAGAATGGAAGCCATTAGGATGTTGCTTGCATATGCATGTTATCATGATTTCAAGCTTTTTCAAATGGATGTTAAAAGTGTGTTTTTAAATGGTTTTATAAATGAGGAAGTGTATGTGGAACAACCATCGGGTTTTGAAGACTCAAAATTTCCAAATCATGTTTTCAAACTCACTAAAGCTCTTTATGGTTTAAAACAAGCTTCTAGAGCTTGGTATGAAAGACTTTCAAACTTTTTAATTGAAAAAGGTTTTGAAAAAGGCAAGGTGGACACTACACTTTTTATAAAAAGGTATACAAATGACATCTTAGTAGTACAAATTTATGTTAATGATATTATTTTTGGTTCTACTAACGAATGTCATTGCAAAGAGTTTGCTAAGCTAATGCAAGGTGAATTCGAGATGAGCATGATGGGAGAGCTCTTATTCTTTTTGGGACTCCAAATCAAGCAAAGGAAGGACGGCACCTTCATCAATCAAGCAAAGTACATAAAGGATATGCTCAAGAAGTTTGGCTTGGAGAATACAAAGCCTCAAGCCACACCTATGAGCTCATCTACAAAGCTTGACAAAGATGAAGGAGGTAAGTGTGTTGACTCTAAGCTTTACCGTTCTATGATTGGATCATTGATTTACCTTACCGCAAGCAGACCAGATATCTTGTTTAGTGTTTGCTTGTGTGCTAGGTTTCAAGCTAGTCCTAGAGAGTCTCACCTTATAGTCGTTAAGAGAATCTTTAGGTACCTTAGAGATACTCTTTGTCTAAGTCTTTGGTACCCTAGAGACTCCACCTTCAACCTTCATGCTTATTCGGATGCAGATTATGGGGGATGCAAAATCGATAGGAAGAGTACTTCGGGAACTTGTCAATTCCTAGGTAGTATGCTCATATCTTGGTTCTCTAAGAAACAAAATAGTGTAGCCTTATCTACCACCGAAGCCGAGTACATATCCTTAGGGAGTTGTTGTGCTCAAGTCCTTTGGATGAAGCAACAACTCTTAGATTATGGTATTAAAGTTGAAACCATGCCCCTTAAATGTGATAACACTAGTGTCATATGTTTAATAAAAAAATCCCATCCAACACTCTAGAACCAAACACATATCACTTCATTAGAGATCATGTCCTTAAAGAATATGTGGTTATAGAGTATGTTGACACCTTAAATCAATTAGCGAACATATTTACAAAACCTTTAGACAAAGAGCGTTTTTGGTCCCTTAGGAGAGAGTTAGGTCTAACTAGCCTATCTTGACCTTTTAGGACCTATTTTGTGCTTAAAATTGCTTGATCTTGTGAAATGCCATGTTTATGTGTTTTTACTCCTAATTTCATCCATGCTTATAGCTAGGGGGAGTATGTTTATGTCTGCATATGTTTTTCCTGCTCATTCATTTAATTCATGCAAGATAGGCCTTAGAAAATTTCATTTTTCTACACTTTTAGAGCCTCATCTGCACTTCCAAGCCCAGGTGTATCGAAACGGGTCCACCTGTTTCGATACAGATGCTTTAAATTTTTATCTGAGAGAAGGGTGTTTCGAAACGCCTTCCAAGGGTTTCGAAACATTTTTGCTAATGCCAAGGGGTGTATCGAAACAAGTTTCGATACGAGTCAACGGGGATTCGATATGATCAAACCCATATCGAAACGGTCAGCTGGAGTTGAAAAGTCGGTCAACCTTTCGTGCCCGCGTTTCGAAACGGTCGACACCGTTCCGAAACGGGTTAGCGGACTGCTTTAAAGGGGCTTTAATGTTAAAGTTTAACGTAAATTAAAACTCTCTCAAAAACCCTAAAAACCCTAAAACGATTTTCTCCTATAAAAATCCTCTAAACCTCATTGTTTTTCACCAAATATTGAGGGCTTTTACTCTTAAACACAAGTCTAAGCAAGCATCAACAATCTTGTGCAAAGATTTTCATCTATTCAATCAAAATCCCAATTTAAGGTATATTTTCATCCTTTTCTTTTTCCTTAAATTTATATTCGAATCTTAGGTTAGAAGTTTTTAATTTTGTATAGTTTATGTGTTTTGATACTTGGGTTTTTCAAATCTTGTAAAAAAATTCAAAATCTTCAATTTTTTTTATTCGAATATATAAGTTTTCATTCGTATTTCCTTTACTTTTTTTAAAATTGTTTTTCTCTTAATTTTTTTTTTGTTTTGTTTCTTTGTTTTTCAAACTTGTTTCTTAAACCTAAGTGTGATTTACCGTTGGATTGAATTAAGAAATCTCATGCATACACTTAAACTTGTTTTTAAATTGCTTGTTTATGTTTTTAGGATGTCTACGGAGAACGTTAACAAAAAGCATAAGACGGGTCAAACAGGTGAATCGAGTATTCGTCCTAATCTCACCCAGCTGTTTCAAAAAAGTCTTCAGACTCAAGAGATGAGGGAGCGTTTCAATTATGTCAAGGAGTTTGAAGTTCGTCGTGAGCATGTTGTTGACCTCACGTTTCTTGACTCTGAGCGCTTTCTCTTTCGTTACCTCCCACGTTTAAGAGAATGGGGATTCCTTGGTTTGATGAGTATCCCGGATATTTGCTACAAGCACATGGTTCTTCTCTTTTACTCAAATGCCCAATTCATTAATAGTGAAGACAACTCTGAAGTTGTTGGCCTTGAGTCTTCTATCTTGGGAAAGAGGATTGTCATTGACATCCCTTATTTAGAGACTACTTTTGGTCTTAAGGACGAAGGAATCGAGAATGTGAGTCACTTTGGTTCTCAAACCAGTTCGGTGCTTATCTTGGATGCTCACGATAGGTTTCTCCACTTGATAGTCTTGTGGTTTCTTTGCCCCTCCGGAGGTAAATGTTCTCACATTCGTCAAGTAGATTATTTTTGGCTTGAATGTTTTCGTCATGGTGAGCGCCCTAATCTTGTTAAGATCATGTTTGCCAAGATAGTCAATAATGTTAAGCTCCGTGACACCGATACACTCAAATCTTTCACTTATGGAACTGTTTTAAGTTACATCTTTGGCAAGCTTAATCTTGATTGCACCTATGACTCATCGGAACCCCGCAAGCAAAAGCTTGGTGCATCTTCTCTCCGAAGGTCCAGCTTTCGATATATCAACAATGGGCAATGGGAACATGTTGATAGGGAAGCACCTCTACCTCAAGTTGAACCTCAACCACAAGCTCCAGTTGCGAACAATTAAGCTCTCACGGCTTTTCTTACCGAGCGGTTCAACACTTTGGACACTAACATGTCTAGAGGTTTTGGTGCTATCAATACACGCCTGCAATCCGTAGAGGATCGTCTCCTTACAAATGAGAATCGACTCACATCCATTGAGAATCAACGCACGGCTATGGACATGTCCTTCTCCGCCTTTTATGGCAAATAGATGGATTTTTGTCGTTCTCAAGCCAATAACGATGATGATTCCATGGATGATGATGGTGACGACGACGAGGCTTAGGATTCTCATGTCATCTCATATTAGCTATGCATATTAGGATTAAATTTGCATCTTTATTTCTTATGTTTTATGAACCTATGCTTTGATTTTATTTGGGATTATGCTTTGAACTTATTGTTTAAGATTTATGTTTTGGATATTTGAATTTTATGAATTAATATTATGTTGCTTATTGATTATTGATTATTGCTTTTAACCCTATCTCTTCTCTATGAGCCTTGTTTATTATTTTTGATCTAACAAAAAAGGGGAGAAGTAATCTAAGAGCCAAAATTCGTTTTAAACGTTTAAAGTGTTTTTAAGTTTTAAACCTTGAATTTAAATCCTTAAATCTTTTTAAAACTTTAAAAACCCATCTTAAATTGAGGGGAGTTAGAATGTATTCAAAATTTTCAAAATTCTTAAAAATTCTAACTTTGGTTTTGTTATATCAAAAAGGGGGAGATTGTGAAACCGATATTTTAATTTTGATATAACTAAAGAACCTAAGGACTAAATTGAAAATGTGAAAATGAATTTTTAAGTCTTCAAACCTCTCTATATGTTTTAAACAGTATGCCTAAGTTAAAAACTAAATTTATCAAATGTTTTCTAAATGTTCTTAAAGCCAAAATAGTGATTTTCGAGTCACCATTTCGAAACGGCCTTAGGTGTTTCGAAACAGTTTTGAAACTGTGAGTTCATGTTTCGAAACGGGTATCGAAACGATTTCAACACTGCCAACCTGTGTTTCGAAACAAGTTTCGAAACGGCTTAAGAACATTGAGACATCGTATCGAAACGACATCCAGTGTTTCGAAACGGCCTTAGGCGTTTCGAAACAGTTTTGAAACTGTGAGTTCATGTTTCGAAACGGGTATCAAAACGATTTCAACACTGCCAACCCGTGTTTCGAAACAAGTTTCGAAACGGCTTAAGAACATTGAGACACCGTATCGAAACGACATCCAGTGTTTCGAAACGGCTTTAAAACTCATTTGAAAAATATGACCGATGAATGTTTTTAACCGATTTTAAACAAGTAGTTAAGTCGTATCGAAACGATCTCAAGACGTTTCGATACGATCCTTGACAGTGGCAAAATGTTTCGAAACAAGTTTCGAAACGGCTCTTAGCGTATCGAAACATCTCTGACTGTTTCGATACGCGCTCTTTAATGCACCCCAACGACTCTTTCTATTTTGGTCTGTTTCGAAACAGGGTTGGGCGTTTCGAAACGGTTGGTTGCAGACTACATTTTATGGAGGGAAGATAACACCCCCAACGGCTCTATTGATGAATGCAACAACCACAACGACTAGAATTCAATGAGAAAGTATAAAAGGGACCTCTAAAAGCTCCAGCAATAACTATTGATCCTAAAGCAAACATCCAAACATCAAATCCAAGCATTTGTGCCTAAATCTCATTATTGTCTTGTAACCCCAATTATATTTTTCATTCTTATCATTTCAATTGGGTTGAGTGCTTGTAATTGGGCTATATTGTGTATTGAGAGATACTTGTTTAGCCAACAACTTCTTTGTTTCAATTGTGTGAGGATTGGGCCAAATTTTGGGTAGAAAATTTGACCGAAAATTGTAAGGGTTACCTCCTTAGCCTAGAAAAGGGGAAGAGTAATTAGTGGAATTGTTGCAAATCCTTAGTGAAGCTAAGGTAGTGGATGTAGAGTTTATTTGGAACTTGAACGACTCTAAAATTCCTTGTCTACCATTTTATTTGCAAATTCCACCACCAAGAACTTTAAAAATCCAATTCACCCCCTCTTGGTTTATTTCGATCATTCGATCCACTCAACACCCTAAAGCCCTAAAAATTCTCACACCCCCAAATCGTTGCCGCTTCCGCCGCCGATCGCCACGCCTGAGCACACCCATATGGTCGCCAGACAAAGGCGGTCATTTTCCCCAACACGGCGTCACCGGAAACGGCGAGCGGCGTGCAAACGAATGTCGAACGCCGAGCGCGAAATCGACGTTCGGCTAGCACGTCGTTCGCCGTTTCCGACAATGTCGTGTTGGGGGAAATGACCGCCTTAGTCCAGTGACCAAAAGGGTTTGGCCAGGGACGACAATGAGCGGTGGAAGCAGCGACGATTTGAGGGTTTGGATTTGGGGAATTTTAAAATTTTGGGGATTGTTTTGTAAATTTTTTAAAAATTCAGGATTTTATGAAAATCTGGGAAAAAAATTGGGTGTTTTTTTAAAATTAAAAATAAAACTACCACATGTCTAGCACTGATTGGTTATAAAAAAGTAACACTATTTAACTACTGAAAACTTAAAATTGTAACTGTTGAAATTTTTTTCCGGACTTGAACTTAAATAGTTATAAGCTCGAAATTTGTCAAACTTAAATTACAATAGACTTAAATTTTTCAGATTCAAATCAGCTCGAACAGACGGACAACTTTCGAGCTTGGACCGGTTTAACCAGCTCTACTAGAAAACCAAATTAAAATACTAATAACGTATGGAGGAGAGTAGATTGTTGTATTCTAATGTCCTTGTTTGTATAGTATTTGTTTTTGTATACCATTTTGATAAACGACAAATATAATAGGCCAGAAATATGGGAGAAGAGTTGGCCTTTCGAGTTTCCAGGAGAGCATCAGCGTCATATTTGTCGTTTTATTATCTCTTCCGGCTAAAGGGATTCGGTATCAAATCACCAACACATTCATTAAAGGCTTGTCCATTCACAAATATAGTATGTGATACGTTATAAGGTTTTAATATTCGAAAGTTTGACATTTTATAAAAAAAATCTGCTAATTTAAAATATATATTTAAAAAAACTTTTAATTTTTTTCTTTCACTATCTCAAGAATTTAATTATAATTAATTCTTTCTAAAAAATTATTAAATTTATGGTGTGTAACGGGTAGTTTTTTTTTATTTTTCTCTATCCTAATTACAATACTCTTTAATTACTTTAGATTCAAATACTAATTAGTGATATTCATGGGTAATTTTTTTATTTTTCTCTATCCTAATTTCAATACTCTTTAATTACTTTAGATTCAAATACTAATTAGTGATATTCATCTTCTAAAGGTTAAAAAAAGTTTATACTACTAGTTTTAATTAGTATTTTGAAGGTTGAATTTTTAATTGAGAAATTTAAAGATTTTAGAATTTTGAAGGTTGTCTCTTCTCCAATTCGGTGGTTTTGTTGAAGGTATAATGTTTTTTTTTTTGGAGGATATAAATTACTCTTTTTATTTTTTTAGTATCATAAATTTACCGGTACTCTCACATTTTATGTATGTTTGATGGTCGTTAATTGAAGTTTAATTTTTAATTGGGAGATAAAATGGATGGCTAAGGCTCTTGAAGTCTTGATCGATTGATGATTAATATTCCAAACTTTTATTCTTCTAAATTCCAGGTTCTTTCTTTCCTTTTAATTTTTAATTTATTATTCGGCCTCTTTCTTTGAGAATTTGATTATGGGTCGTGCAATTAGGAAATATTATTTCAGAAATGTAAAAAAACGTAAAAAAAAAAAGAGACGAGATATAAAGTTGTTTTGTGATATTGTCTTAGTTTCATGTGTTTAAAATTTTTTATTTTATAAAAAACAAATGTAATAAAATATATTTTAATATTTTATCTTATTATAAAATATTTTAAAGGCTTCATTTTAAAAAGTATTAGAGGATTTGCACGTCTTTTATACGGACCTACTTCATCATAATAAGAAATAGGGAAAACTACACCATTGACCACCAAACAAATTGGAGATACCTATTTGAACCACCAAACTATAAAAAACGTCAATCACACCACCGAACTTATAAAATCAATCTATTTTGACCACTGCTGTTAAAAACCTAACGGTGGAGTGACGAAACTGCCACGTGGCAATTGATGGGTATATTTAAAAATTACACATTTGGTCCCTATTATTTACACATTCTTTCAATTTAGTCCTAATTTTCAATTAATAAAATAATAAATTATTTAATTAAGTGGTGACACGTGTCAAGACCTTATTGGAGGATTTTAATTATATATATTTAATTTTATTAATTTATTTTCCCCTCCAATCAGGTGGTGACACGTGTCACCACCAATTTAGAGGAGAAAAACAAATTTTTCTTCACATGCGCTGGGGTGGAATCAAACCTGAGTCTCCCAGGGGTAAAGGCAATGGCTTTGCCACTACATCAAGCACAACTTTATGCTATAATTCTCCAAATATAATATATATCTCTTACTAGTTTCTACATTTATAAGCCAAAAGCTCAAACCCTAGACACTAATTTCACATATATAAATCCTAAACCCTAAACTCTAACCCCAAATATTTCAAATTAATTTCACACTAAATATTTCAAATTAAACCTCAAACCCTAAAATTTTCAAACTAATTCCATGCTAAATATTTTAAATTAAACCCTAAACACTAAAAATTTCAAATTAATTTCATGTTAAATATTTCAAATTAAGCCTTAAACCCTAAACCCTAAATATTTCAAATTATTTTCACGCTAAGTATTTCAAATTAAACTCTAAATAGTTAGTGTGTAATTAATTTGAAATTTAGGGTTTAAGGTTAGGGTTTGGGTTTAATTTGAAATATTTAGCATGAAAATAATTTGAAATATATAGGGTTTAAGGTTTAAGGCTTAATTTGAAATACTTAGCGTGAAATTAATTTGAAATTTTAGGGTTTGGGGTTTAATTTAAAATATTTAGCGTGAAATTAATTTGAAAATTTTAGGGTTTGAGGTTTAATTTGAAATATTTAGCGTGAAATTAATTTGAAATATTTAGGGTTAGAGTTTAGGATTTATATATGTGAAATTAGTGTTTAGGGTTTGAGCTTTTGGCTTATAAATGTAGAAACTAACAAGAGATATATATTATATCTGGAGAATTATAGCACAAATTTGTGCTTGGTGTAGTGGCAAAGTTGTTGGCTTTACCCCTAGGAGACCCGAGTTCAAATCCACCCCAACGCATGTGAAGAAAAATTTGTTTTTCTCCTCTAAATTAGTGGTGACACGTGTCACCACCTGATTGGAAGGGGAAAATAAATTAATAAAATTAAATATAAATAATTAAAATCCTCCAATAAGGTCTTGACATGTGTCACCACTTAATTAAATAATTTATTATTTTATTAATTGAAAATTAGGACTAAATTGAAAGAATGTGTAAATAACAGGGATCAAATGTGTAATTTTTAAATATACCCATCAATTGCCACGTGGCAGTTCTGTCACTCCACCGTTAGGTTTTTAACGGCGATGGTCAAAATAGGTTGATTTTATAAGTTTAATGGTGTGATTGACGTTGTTTATAGTTCGGTGGTTCAAATAGGTATCCCCAATTTGTTTGGTAGTCAGTGGTGTAGTTTTCCTAAGAAATAAATGAAAATGCAGTCCCACCCTTTTGTTTTTTAGCTCAATTATTGCTTTTCTTTTCACAGCCACAGTTTAAAATTACTTTTATAAACAGATATTTTTACGACCTGAGTGTAATTTTGTATCATCCGGCACCATTAGTAGTGGAATTTGACATCATCGCGTCTCAATTATGAAAACCAGATTTTATATGATTTTTTTATATTTATAATATTTAAATTACTTATTAGAGCTGGACGTTCGATTATATCGAATCGAATTAAAAATTTTAAATTATTCGAGTTTACAAGTTATATTTTACGATTTAAACTTTATTTGAATTTTTTTCGAATCGAGTCGAGTTTTTGAGTTTCGTTACATATTTCATTGTAATTATTTATAATATTATAATATATATATATATATATTAATTCTAATTTAAACGACTTTCTATATCCATATGTGATACCTATATATATATATATATTTACATGTGATATACATAATATATTTGAAAAACACGACTCAAACTTAAAAACTGATCAACTAATTACTAGAAATTTTGAGTTATTCGAATTTTCATATTATAACTCAAACTGTATTTAAATTTTTTTTAGTCAAGTCAAATAATTCAATTTTTTGATCGAGTTTGGTAACCCCTAGTGCACATATGGGTAAATGTACTGCATTTTCTTATATCTTTATGGCATACCTCTCCCTTATGACACGTTTTCGCCACGTCATTATCGTACTTGTACTGCTAAGTCATCATCATTGACTGTCATGTCAATATTGTGGACTGCTGCGTCAATAACATGGACCGTCACATCGACACCATTAACTGCCACGTCAATAATATAACCGTTGAAGGGTCAATTTGATGCAATTTGTGAATTGAAGAGTCTAATTGGGTGCGCTTTTTGGCGAGAAAATGAATTGAGTTTTTTGAGTCAAACTCAAGAACAAAAATACGCCTTTAGTCTTTTTTAATGTCTTTAATTCGTTTCAGATCATTTTATCCGTATTTACTTCTTTTTGTGATATACGAAGTTGGCTTTTTAAAAAAATAGAGTCGAAAAAAGGTAAACTACATAAATGGTCACCGAACATTTAGAGCATATTCATTTTGGTTATTGTATTTTTAAAATATTCGATAAAATAACTTAATTTTTAGTTCGATTTCAATACAGTTACCGAACTTTTAGTTTTCTTTTAATATGGTTCTTCACGTTACCTTCCGTTAGAAGTTGGCGTTAGTTTTCGTCTTCCCTTAATAAAAAATAGGTAAACTACACCAATCATCACTTAACTTTCTGGTCAAACCACCAGCAATTTGCATCTCCGGTTGCCCCCCTCGCCCGTCAACTCCAGATTCTTCTTGTCCGAACCCAAATGAAGTTTCGGATTGTCAGAAAGCATGCATCAGTAAAGGTAGAAAGTCGACTCTTTCTCCACTTATTACTGAGTTATCTTCATGTCAGAGAGAAGCTGTTAAGACAGCCGAGGTTGCTGAGAAGCTGGGTTTCGCATTCATCGAACCAAAGGATCGGGTAATTGCTAAATTCTTGGACCTGAACTGCGTGGACCTTCACCAATCATAGCTTCTTTTCAAGGTATTTCATTTCGACTTGCTTATTCATGCAATGCCTGATTTCAAGTTCATTTCATGGAATATTAGAGGTTGCTGCAACCCTCTCAAAAAAAGGGCAATTCAGAAAGTTTGTTATAGCAGTGAGGTAAAGTTAACTCTCATTCAAGAAACCAAATTGAAAGTTGACAGGGGTAATTTACTGAGAAAATTATGGGGATCAAAAAGGGGAGAAATGTTATTTAGATCTGTTGATGGCTTATCGGGCGGTTTGATTTCAATTTGGGATCCGGATTTCTTCGCAATTGAATCTAATATTGTAGAACAGAGATACATTGTTATGGTTGGGGTATTGAAGTTGTGGAATTTGAAAATTTGCATTGCGAACATTTATGCTCCTAATGTAGATGCTGATTGGAAAATTTTCTTTGAACATCTTGAGTGTTTGTTGATACGCTTGAATCTGCCCACTATTCTAGAAGGTGATTTTAATTCCATCCTCTCAGAACATGAAAAACTTGGATCCTTCTTCAACAAGAATTCTGCATAAACTTTTCATAGTTTTTTTAGACAATCTGAATTTGCTTGATCTCCCTTTAAAAGGGGGTGAATTCACTGGGTTTGGTGGAAATTCTCCCTCTCAAGCCAGCAGGTTGGATAGGTTCTGCATATCTCCTGATGTGATGCTTCTTTGGCCTAATTTGGTTCAGAAGGTTCTTCCGAGGGGTATCTCTGATCACTGTCCGATCTCTATGGTCTTAAAGTCAGAATCAGTAGGTGCTAAACCTTTCAAATGGTTCAATTCTTGGGCCGATATGGAGGGATATACTGATATGATCAAGGATGTGGTGGAAAGTACAAAAACTAAAGGCATTATGAGAGTCTTATTAGAATGCAAAAGGAGATCGAAAGATTGGTTTATCGCTGCTGGGAAGAACAATATTGATTCTATTAAATCTCTCGAATCTGATCTTCAGAAGACAGATGAAATGTTATACGGCAATAATCCTCAGCCTTTACTTATTCGAGAAGCTGCAGAAAAAAGGGCTCAACTATGGAAATTGTACAGAAAAGAAGAACTCGATTGGCTTCAGAAATCTAGATTAAAATGGTTTCGCGAAGGGGACAAAAATACGAGGTTTTTTCATCTCACAGCCTCGACTCGTAAAGCTCGCAATTACATTTCTCACATCAAAGTTGGGCAGAACAGATACACTAATCAGCATGACATCTCGCGTGAGTTCGTGCAGCAATTTAAGAGTTTCTTCACTGAATTAAAGACTTTAAAGTTGCGTCGATGGGAGATTTCTCTCAACTCCCTCACTTGTGAAGCTGCCTCTTCGCTTGAACGGCCTTTCTCAATCGAGGAAGTGTGGGAAGCGATTGAATCTATGGATGGTAATAGAGCGTCGGGTCTAGACGATTTTAATCTTGAATTCTACAAGAAATATTAGGGCTCTCTGAAAAATCCAGTGATGCTATTCTTTGAGGACTTCTATCAAGGAAAAGGTATTCCTACCGACCTAAACTCCACTTTTGTGGCCTTAATTCCCAAAACCAAAAATCCGGAAGCCGTTGAGGATTTTAGACCTATCAGCTTAGTTTGAAACTTATATAAAATTTTAGCAAAAGTTCTTGCTAAAAGATTGGCGATTCACATGAGTTCATTAGTAAGTGATAACTAGTTTGCATTCATTAAAGGCCGACAAATTTCTGATTGTTCGTTAGTGGCAAACGAGATTGTAGATTTTGCTAAAAACAGTGGCCAAGAATTTGTAGTGTTTAAGGCGGATTTCAAGAAAGCATATGATGCTATCGAATGGCCATTCTTATTTCTTGTTCTAAGGAAGATGGGTTTCGGTCGAAGGTGGTGCAGTTGAATCCGAGCTTGTATTACGTCTGCATCACTTTCTATTTTGATCAATGGCATTCCGTCAAATCTTTTCCGCATTAAAAAAGAATTGAGACAAGGCTGCCCTCTCTCGCATCTTCTATTCAACTTGGTCGCAGAAGGTTTGAGAGCTTCCCTCTCTAAAGCTGCTGCTCTGGGCCTTTTCAAGGGTGCTGAATTCAAAAATGAAAGCCTTCTTATCACGCACCTACAGTTCGCAGATGACTTAATATTGTTCTCTGAGGAAAAGATGGAACAGATCCTTAACTTAAAGAGAATATTGAGAGTATTTGAGGTCTTCTCCGGGTTGAAACTCAACATGAAGAAAACAGAACTGTTCGGTGTCAATGTCAGTGATGAAATTGTGAAGAAATTCGCTGATACTATAAAATGTTCTCATAACTCCCTTCCTACTAAGTATCTGGGATTACCATTAGGGGCTACTAAGAACAACACTGCTCTATGGAATCCAGTACTGGACAAAGTTTGTCACCGCTTAGCTGGATGGAAAGGATCCAATCTATCTCCAGCTGGTCGTTTGACTCTAATTAAGTCTGTCCTATGCACCCTCCCGATTTATTACCTCTCGTTATTCAAAATGTCGGCATCCATCAGTTCGCAATTAAATAAACTCATATTCAATTTTATTTGGGGCAAAGTCGATGGAAGAAATACTCATTGGGTTCGATGGGAAGATTTATGTTGTCCCAAAGAAACTGGAGGTTTGGGTATCGTCGACATCAGGTTGAGAAATCATGCTCTACTCAATAAATGGATTTGGAGGTACAATGCTGATCAAGCTAGTTTGTGGCACAAAGTTATTGATGCCAAATATTATGGTAAATCTAAGTCTTTAATTCCTCCAGCAACAAATCAAAGGAAATTATCTTGGATGTGGCGTGATATCTCGAGGCCTATCTACTACAATTCTGATCCGTTCGTGGAAAATCTTCGGCCTATTTTAGGCGATGGAAGTTCCATAGATTTCTGGTTCGATTGCTGGGCTGGTGTTGTTCCTCTCGCATATCTTTATCCTAGAATATTTGCTCTAGCAGTTTTGAAGAATGGCACGGTTAATCAATTTGGAGTGAAATCTCAATTTGGATGGAATTGGGAGATCACACTTCGTAGAGATTTATTCGATTGGGAGAGTTTCAATCGCACTCTTAACAGATTTGCCGCATCGACATTGTCTAATGATACCATGCACTGGTTAGGTGATTCAAGCGGTTGTTACACACCCAAAAAGTTTTGCGAGCTCAGTTATTCTTTCGATAAAGTGAACAATCCTATTTGGAAAGATGTTTGGAATAAATATATACCTCCTAAAGTACAATTTTTTATGTGGAGATTGATCCGAAAGAGGCTAGCCACTAAAGCCAATCTTTTTAAAAGAGGCTCCTCCAAAATAAATGATGATTTATGCCCATTATGCGGGATTGAAGAAGAAACCGAGCACCACCTGTTTTTCTCTTGTCGAAGCAGTTGGGAATGTTGGATGAAATGGTGTATCAAGTGGAATTACACCTTTGTCTTTCCAGGGTCACTTATCAGTGTGTTGTCTGTGTGGTCCCAAATGGAAGTTAAAGCTGAAACAAGAATGGTCTGGGTTATCTCCTTCTTCGCGTTTTGCTGGAGTATTTGGCTGCACCGAAATGATCTCATTTTCAACAATTCACGGATGACGGTTGAACAGCTTTTTGCCGGAGCGCAAATTAGAACTTTTAAATGGTGCAATTATAATTGGCCTAAGTCCTTTTTCTCGGAGAGCTACTTCTTAGCAAATCCGGCTGGTTCTTTTTGCCCTACAATTAATACAACGAAGAATTCAGTTTCTACTTTGATTGATCTTCCAAAGGCCGATTTCACTTTCTTCGTGGATGGTGCTGTATGCGGGAGTTTTGGCGAAGCTGGCATAGGGGGTCTGTGCAGAGATAGTAATGGAAACTTGGTTGCAAAATTTTTAAAATCAATTGGTGTATTAGATGCTTCTTCCGCTGAATTGTTGGCTATTAAGGAGGCGTGTTCTATTTGTATGTCGGTTTCAATGCTGCTAGATAAAAGAATTCTCTTTTCATCGGATAGTTCCCTTGCTGTGTCATGGATCCGAAATCCAAATGTGGCTCCTTCGATATTCAGGTCCCTTGCTGTTGAAATTTGGAATTGGAGTGTGACAAAAAATGGAAATTCGATTTTATTAACAGGGAACGCAATAACGAAGCTGATACGTTGGCTAAAAACGGAATTGGAAGAAAGTTGAACCTCTGTTGGATTGCTGGTATTTAATTATTTCAGCTAGCAATAGCAGTTGCTGTTTTATTTCTATTGGATGTCGTGTTGATTAGTTTATAATAGTTTGTTGTATTTTTGTACTCTAGCTCTTGAGCTGGAGCTTGTAACAGAGATCTTGATTGACGTTGTTATAGCAATAAAACTGGGCACTCTTTTCCTCCTTCCAATGCCTATGTTTCGACTATAGGTACGAAGGAGGTTTTTAACGAGGCCCATTTCTCTTTCAAAAAAAAAACTTTCTTCCCACTCTTATTTTGGTCACTATAGTTTAAAAATTTCAATCTAATAATTTAACTTTTGAATTGTTTATATTTTTGCCACTCTCAAATGACATATTTATACAAATAAAAAAATTCGATTAATCCTTAAAAAATATTTTGATTAATTGGTAAATTCAGATTATTCAATTCTCGATCTTACATTGTACAAATTAAATCAGATAATCGATTAACCAGTTAACCGAAATATTTGATTCTGTAAATGATTTTTTAATTTGTTTATTAAAATATCAAATATGATAATATAATAAATTTAATAATTGTTTAGTTGTGATAAAAGTGTAAAAGAAATTAGAAAGTCAAAAATTGAAAGTTCACACCTATTAATTCTACCTAGAGCCAAAACTTTTTAAAAAAAAATCAAAAGGGTATCAAAATCACTAGACTATAATATATTGTAATGCATAAAATTTAACAATATCGTATATAATATATCAGTTCGTTTAATCATTTTTTCTTAAAATCGTGAATCGTAATAGAATCGAAATAATTTATTTTAAAATTTTGTACCGGAATCGTGTTCGATTAATCCTGAAAAAATATTTTGGTTGATTTCTGAATTCAGATTATTTAATTTTCGATCATATATTGTACCAATTAAATTAGATAATCGATTGATCGATTAATTGAAATATTTGATTCAAGTAATATGTTTTTACTTTGCTAATTAAAATATCAAATATGGTAACATGGTAAATTTAATAAGCAAAGTAAAACAAAACCATTACCTGAATTTTTTTAAGGATTAATCAAAATTTTCTATTTGTATAACCATGTCATTTAAGAGTGACCAAAATATGAACAATTCAAAAGTTAAGTTATTAAGTTGAAAATTAATAAATTCTAGTGACCAAAATAAGAGTGAGAAGAAAGTTGAGTGATAATTGATGCAGTTTACCTATTTTTATTAAAGAAAAATGAAAACTAATGTCATAGTTGAATTAAAATTGAACAATTCGAAGGCAACGAGAGGGACCGTATCAAAATCGAATTAAAAGTTGCATAATCTTATCAAATATTTTAAAAGTACAATGACCAAAATAAATATTCTCTAAACGTTCTATGACCATTTATGTAGTTTACCTAAAAGAAATATTCAATGCTGAAACATTGAATTTGCGAAAGCGAATACGTAAGCAAATATATATAACAATAATGAACAAAATAAAAGAAAAAGTAAGAGGAGAAAATAGTAATACCAAAGCAAAATAGGTACATTGAACCTGGACATATTTAGTTGGAGTGTAAATGTGTAATTGGCCTATAAAAGAAAGTACATTGGTTGATCCGGAATTGCGGTTTAGCACAATCATATTCTCCACCAATCAAAGAAGAAACAGAGCAAATGGCGGTGGTAGCAGCAAACAGGAAGGATGAAGAAGAGTTGAGGAAGAAGAACCAGGAGCTAGAGAAGGAGCTGAGGGAGAGCCGGGAAAGAGAGGAGCAGATGAGGAAGGAGCTGCGGAAGGTATGGGAAAGGCTGAGGGTGACGGAAGAGGCGGAGGAGAGGCTGTGCTCGCAGCTGGGGGAGCTGGAGGCGGAGTCGGTGAACCAGGCCCGTGCATACAACGCCCACATAGTGTCCCTCATGGACCAGCTCTCCAAGGGTAACAACAACAACAACAACCTACTCGTCAACAACCACCGCCACGGCCACCGCTCCCCGGCGCCCATCTCCATCCTCTGATGTTATATATACTCTTACTATTAGATTTATGGCTTCGACTTTTGTTTGATGATTTTTAGTATGTAAGCAAAGGCCTGGGGCTGGGGAGTCTAAATCCCTACAGTATGGAGTCTTATTTTCTTCTGTACTCTACAATTCCAATGATAATCCCAAATTATTGTTGCTAATCGGAGTTGGTGTTTAATTTTCTTTCCGGTGTTCCTTAAATGCATCAAAAACTTCATAGAAATATTTTTAATAATATAAAATATATTTAAATTTAAATTTTTACTTTTACTTATATACTGACACCGTGTGTATTAAATAAGAATAAGATTGTAAAAATTATGAAAAATTAAGTTCTTTAGATGAAATTTAAATAAAAATTAAATTTATTTAGGGTCAAGTACATCAATGGTCATCAAACTTTTAAAAGTTACATAATGGGCATTAAAATTTAGTTTTTTGGTACAAAATGATCATTGAGCACTTAATTGTCGTAAAGTTACATAATGGGCATTAAAATTTAATTTTTGGTACAAAATGATCACTGAGCACTTAATCGTCGTTACCACGTCTCTCAATTAACGACAATTAACAGCTTAGTGATCATTTATTAATAAAAATTAAAATTTGATAACAATTATGTAACTTTTGAAAGCTCAATAACTATTTTTATTTTTATGGACAATTTAGTGACCATGTGTTTACTTTACCTATTTATTTAAATCTCTTTTCTTTTAATTTTTTTAATAAATTTTACATTAATTTTATTCGATTAAATATATAATTTTAAAAAAATAAAAATTGTTAAAAATAGAAGGTAAACTACGATCTGTATAGTTTTTTTAGCAGTTTTATTTTTACTTGTAAAAGACTGCTAGCAGGGATTTCTGTTTTATTTTGGAATACAAACCATACATTCATATAAAATGTAAACTACATTGAAAATCATTCAATTTTTTTTAGTAAAATTATGATTGAGTCATTTAATTATTAAAATTATAATTGTGTCATTTAATTAATATTTTAGTTATGATTGAGTCACTCACATGTTTTAAATGCAAATGGACGTTAAAATGTTGTTGTCGTATAACAAACAAATCACTTAATTATTAGTGAAGTTACAAACATGTCACTCAATTAAAATTTGGTTACAATAAAGTCATTTTTCAGTTAAAATTGAAACGAATATCTAACTAGGCTTGATATAATGACATTTTCAGTTCTCGAAATCTATATATTCTATTAATTTAGTCCTAATTCAAAATAATTTAATTAATTTTAAACTAATTTTTAACGTATTTAGATTTAATGTATTTGGATATATAGATAAATTCTAATAGACATTCGAATAGTACAAACACAAGGACTATCACAAAATATGAAAAGTTAAACCCATTACCCACTACTCTGAATTATACATCCGTCGATGACAGTTTTTCATCTTTCTCTTTATAAAAACTAGTTTCTCTGTCAACAATCGTTAGAGAAAGTGGTTAAAAGCTCTAAGTTGACACACTCCCCTCCTCCTAGATTGTGGGTTCTATGTAACCCCCTTGACCCGGCCTAACAGGTAGACCGAACCGAACGAGTCACACGGGGAATATTAAAGTAATCCGGAAAGGTTTACCTCAATAAATGACCCTATTTTTTTTCTTTTTATCTTGTCTAGATGCAAATTAGGTTCCTATGTGTTTTACACCGCAACAGATCATTTGCAAATTCAAACATACATCAATTTCACCCGATTACCGCTTTTAGGGACCATTTGGTAATTTTTCTGATTCGCAGACACTTAAGTCATTTTACTGTTACCGTCCTTTATTTAGTCTCATTACATGCATCTCTGTCAAA
Organism: Hibiscus tridactylites; assembly: GCA_958450335.1. Taxonomy (NCBI): domain Eukaryota; kingdom Viridiplantae; phylum Streptophyta; class Magnoliopsida; order Malvales; family Malvaceae; genus Hibiscus; species Hibiscus tridactylites. The sequence goes on from OY288286.1 coordinate 11,335,746, forward strand.
ACTCAGCTAAAAAATAATCATTCATACACATTCAATTACATCCACAACATTAAGGGACTAAAACACAAAGAATCAAAACTCCAGAACATGCCATCAACCAACTTGCCACCTGTTTCGGAACACTAAAGCCCTGTATCGAAACACATAACATTCCATTAACTAACATAACCGTCACTTGTTTCGAAACACTAAAGCCCTGTTTCGAAACATGGGCTCGTATCAGAACGCCTTTGAAGTGTTTCGAAACTATGGTTTCCAGTAACAAATCGTATCAGAACAGACCTTACTCGTTTCGATACACCAAGGCCATTTCAAGCACCCCGTTTCGATACAGGCTCGAGTGTTTCGAAACACCTGGGCCTGTAATGACAGATTTTGCTGGTTTTTCTCCCAAAATTCCAACTTAAACCAATCCAACATGTTTCTAACATGCATACATCATACATAAACGTTATTCATCAAACATATGCAACATTTTTAGCATCAAAGCATGACCAATTGCATCAATGTAAATCTAGAGGCATGCAATATAGCAAACAAACCACTCAAGAGTCGAAACTCAAACCAATACTTCAAACACTAGTTAAAGGCCTTTTACAAGTAAAAGAGCATATAACAAACATGCTCAAAGGGTGTTTATACACATCACCCAAACAAAACTTAAAATCCCTCATTGCCTATATTACTCTAGTCCATAACCGAAACATACTTTCAAAGTGAAGTCTTCTTAGATCCCCTTGCAAGTTGCTGCCTCCTAACACTTAGTTATTTGCATTGATGGACAAAAGAGAGTGTAAGCATACAAGCTTAGTGAGGAATGCTCAAGAACCAAAAACACCATCAATGCTTAAATCATTATCACACTTTTGAAAACCATCATGCCCTCTTTGAAATCCATGCACTTCATCATTAAAATCAGCATGTTTACACCATGCAACAAGTATCAAATACTTCTTAGCAAAATCCATTGCTAACATATAAATCAAGCCTTCCATGCATATCTACCAATATGCAAAGCTTTTAAAGTAACACATGCATTTTTCATGTTATGCATCCATAAACATTTACATAACAATTAATCAATTATATTGGCTTTCAAGTGATCAATAACATTCTCATTTATCAAAAATCATATCAGATACAATGATTACCAAGTGTTATCCCAAACACTTTATACACTCTACCTGCACCTCAAGGCTCACACACGAGAGCTACCCTCCACCCATGTGACACCTGTGGTTGAGTATTCGGTACAATCATAACCCCTAAACACCACTCATCGGTAGATGTATAGCCCACTAACGAGAGACGGGACACCATACAAGGTTCACACACGGGAGCTATCCTCACCATTGCGACACCTTAAACATTCCTCGATCATTAGTGTACTTGGATGAAGTTTTCAGTACAATCACAACCTCTCAACATCCAATGCGACTTGTTTATAGTGCACTTAATCCTATAGCCGGCTAACTATATTCGAATTCATTTGCAAAACACTTTACACAACATCACTTGCCAATATAATTCACTTTTAATACCAACCTCACTATTTTTCAAAGCATTCACAATAAACCATATTCCAAGCATTAAACCATGCTTTATAAAACAAGTATAAACTCATACTTACAAGGATCACTTACCTAGTGCATCCTTCAACAACATGGCATCATAAACAGCAAATTATATGCTCAAATCATGCTTTAAAATGGTAGGTAAACACATATAAAAACAAGTGCATCCATAAGCTCATAATAGCACAATCCGAAGGAGAAAATCACTTTACTTACTTCCGAACTTAGCAAAGCGTTTCAAGCTTACACTAAGTTCCCAAAACCACTTTAAAGATGTTTCAAAGCTGGAAATTCCATTTCCACTCATCGACTTGCGAAACCTTAATTGTCGGCGCAAAAATCAAGCGTCTGAAGCCCCCCGAATCTTCATCGTTTGCTTCCAAAAGATCCTACCCTGTTTACACCACACAAGGACAGAGGATTAATGCATCTCAATGCATTAAAACCACCATCAAACACTAAAATCCCGCAGCTCTACCCAAAGGCACCAAAATACTCATTCGAAACAACCGAAATCACCTTCGATTGATCACTAAACTCAACCCAGCCATCAACAACACTTCCAACCCATTTTAACTATAAATCAACATCCAAAATGCCTTAATATCATCCTTATACCTCTAGCAACTCAAATTTCACAATTCCAAGCCTAAAACCCAAAACTAACAACCTAGACAATTAGAGATCTCAATGATTTCGAGATTATTATGATCAAAGCTCATTATTAACATCATTTAACATCCAAATCAACCTTAAAATCATTCTTAAATAAATCAAAATAGTGCCCAACCGAAAATCACCTTTAATCTCATATTTTAGCAAGATTTATGCATTTTTACCAAATCTATCATTAAAACCTCAATTAAAAACATAAATCAAGAGTCAAATACTTTGAAATTTAATTAAAGAACCTTGATTAGAGGAGTAACATGAAATTACCTCCAATCCTTACTTTTCTTTCAATTGGCAAGTTTTCAACTCAAGAAGCTTTAAGAAATCTTTCCAAACCTTTAAGTACAATCTTTGAAAAGTGTTGTGAATCAAAAGAGAAAAAGGATGAAAAGAATACCTAAAATTGAGAGAAAAGAGAAAATGTTCGGCTGAAGAGAAAAGGAGAAATAGAAAAGTTACGTCAAAAATGCTTTAACAATTTAACCACCTCTTTTAATAAAATCACCATCTTCTACTTTAATTAAAACATTAAAATCACATGCAAATTAAAGAAAGGCTTACTTGCCATTAAGCTCCCTAAAGATTCTAAGAATTTGACTCTCTTTTGAAAATCACACTTTTTACACAGTTTTAAATCTTTACAATTTGGTCACTGCCCAAAATGTACACGTTCCAAAATCCATTTTATAAAATTGATTTTACCAAACCCATCTATATCATTTTAGATGATTTTATAAATTTTTATCATATTTTTACCTTATCTCGAACCATGATTTCCCTGAACCATCCTTAAAGACTCGAATCTCCAACTCTAGGTTCGATTAACCCAAACTGATGCCTAAAACATCTAGGCCCAAAACCGGAGTGTTACAACTCTCCCCCACTTAGGAAATTTTGTCCTCGAAATTTTACCCGATGGAAAAAGATTCGGGAACTGCTTCAACATGTCTGCATTGCTCTCCCACGTGGCCTCCTCAACTCCCCGATGTCGCCACAACACCTTGACAAGTTCAATCGTTTTACCACGAAGAACTTTTCTACCAGAATCAAGGATCCTCATTGGTTCCTCATCATAAGATAAATCTGGATTCAACTTAATCTCCTCAACATGCATCACATGAGATGGATCCGATCTATACCTTCACAACAGAGAAACATGAAACACATCATGAGTCTTCTCCAACTCAGGAGGCAACCTCAACCGGTATGCAACACGACCAACTCGCTCCACAACCTCATAAGGTCCGATAAATCTTAGACTAAGCTTACCTTTACGTCCAAACCTCATCACCTTCTTCCAAGGTGACACCTTCAGAAACACGCAATCTCCAACCGCAAACTCAATCTCCTTACGCTTTAAATATGCGTAAGACTTTTGACGATCCGAAGTATCCTTCAACCGTTCATATATGAGCTTCACCTTCTCAGTTGTTCCCTTAAGCAAATCTGACAAAAAACAACTTTTGCCCCGCCTCCGCCCAACAAAGATGCATTTTACACTTTCTTCCATACAAAGCCTCATACGGAGCCATTTGTATACTTGCTTGGAAACTATTATTATAGGAAAATTCCACCAAAGGCAATTGTTTTTTCCCAAGAACCTTGGAAGTCTATCACACAACATCTCAACATATCCTCCAACACCTAGATAACTCTCTCCGATTGTCCATCCGTCTGAGGATGATACGAAGTGCTGAAATTCAAGCGCGTACCCAACGCTTGGTGTAAACACTCCCAATATCTCGTTGTAAACCTCGGATCTTCATACGACACTATAGACTGGCACACCATGCAGACGCACAATCTCATCAATATACAACTCCGCTAGCTTATCCAACGTATACGTAGTATGCACTGCCAGGAAATGTGCACACTTCATAAGATGATCTACAATCACCCAAATGGAGTTCTTTTTTGATGGTGTCAAAGGCAAATCGGACACAAAATCCATCGTAATCCTTTCCCATTTCCACTTCAGTATCCTCAAAGGCTGCAACAAACCAGAAGGAAATTGATGCTCAGCTTTCACACGCTTTTCAACCCTACCCAATAGTACTCATCTTTCAAACCACGACACATCTTGGTACTACCAGGGTGCATAGCAAAAGGAATGCTATGAGCTTCAGTCAAAATAGTGCGCCTCAACTCAACATCCTCCGACACAACTATCCGACTTTTAAAGCATAAAACACCATAATAATTGAAACAGAAATCTATTGCATTACCATCAGCTATATCCTGAACATGAGGCACCAACGAATCATCAAGAAACTACTTATCCTTAATTAACTGAATCAAGGAAGGTTTCACCTGTAACTCGGCTATCAACCCACCATTACGCGATATACTCAACCGAGCAAACATCGCTCTCAACTCAACATCCACCTTCCTACTCAAAGCATCGACCACAACATTGGCCTTTCTAGGATGATACTCAATCGTCAGATTATAATCCTTAAGCAACTCCAACCATTTTCATTGCCTAAGATTCAACTCCCTCTGAGACATCAGATACTTCAAACTTTTATGATCGGTGTAAACCACACACTTTTCACCGTAAAGGTAATGTCTTCAAATCTTCAAAGCAAACACAACTGCAGCAAGCTCTAGATCATGAGTAGGATAGTTGCGCTCATGCACCTTCAACTGTCTAGACGCATATGCCACAACCTTACAAACTTGCATCAACACACAACCTAAACCAATATACGACGTATCACTGTAAACCACAAACTCCTTACCCAATTCTGGTTGAATCAAGATATGAGCTTGCATAAAAGCTTCCTTCAACCTCTCGAAAGCTTGTTGCCTAACATCCATCCATTCAAAGAGAACATTCTTTTGCAACAGTTTTGTCAAAAAAGCAGCAATCTTAGAAAAACCCTCCACAAACCTTCGATAATATCCAGCCAAACCAAGAAAACTACGCACCTCTGTCACCGATTTAGGCATTTTCCAATTCATCACCGCCTCGATATTGTGTGGGTCAACCCGAATACCCTCAGCCGGCACTACATATCCAAGAAAAACTACTTCCATGAGCCAAAACTCACACTTGCTCGGCTTAACATAAAGCTGATTCTCCAACAACACTTGCAACACAATCCTCAAATGCTTATCATGATCCTCCTCGGTACGCGAGTACACGAGAATATCATCGATAAACACTACCACAAATTGATCTAAGAACTCATGGAACACACGATTCATCATATCCAAGAATGTAGTCGGTGCATTTGTCAACCTAAACGGCATCACTAAGAATTCATAATGGTCGTACCTTGTTCGAAAAGCTGTCTTGGGTACATCTACATCTTTAACCTTCAATTAATAATACCAGATCTCAAATCAATCTTTGAAAACACTGAAACACCTCGAAACTGATCAAATAAATCATCAATCTTTTGCAAAGGGTACTTGTTCTTAATCGTCATTTTGTTCAGTTGCCGATAATCTATACACATACGCATCGTGCCATCCTTCTTCTTTAGAAACAAGACCAATGCAGATCAAGGTGAAACACTTGGCCTTATGAACCCTCGATCAAGTAACTCTTGAAGTTGCGTTTTCACCTCCTTCAATTCTTTAGGTGCCATCCAATAAGGAGCAATAGACACTAGAGTCGTATTTTCATACAACTCAATGCCAAACTCAACTTCTCTGTTCGGTGGCAAACTAGACAACTCTTTCAGAAAGACACTCGGAAAGTCACATATTGTTCATATGTCTTGCACTCACACCTCTTTTGTACATGGGTTCATCGTATAAGCTAGGAAAGCTTCGCAACCCAACTCCATCATCCGACTCGCTTCAAGAGCCGAAATTGCATTGGATAGGAACTTCACATTCTCGCCTACGATTACTACTTTGTAATCATCAGCAAGTTTCAAGATATCTTGCTTAACATCAAAATCAACTATAGCTCTATGCTCAGACAACCAATCCATTCCAAGAATCACATCAAAACCATAGAAAGGCAACTCCATCAAATCAAATGAAAACATATGGCCTTGAATAGATAAATGATATCTCCTATAGAGTTTTCTCGTAACAAAAGTTTCACCAAAAGAGCTTGTTACATGCATTCCTACATCTAGCATCTCAACAGGGATATCAAGAAAATGTGCATGCTCACTCAAGATGTATGAATGCGTAGATACAGAATCAATTAAAGCTAACAAAGACAATGATTGCAAGGTGAAGGTACCTGCAATCACGTTGGTGTCGTTACGTCCCTCGCGATGTGCATACACTCTCGTAGGACCACCACCCTCAGGTTGAACAACAACAACAACATGAGCTACACCTCTATGCTCATCCTCCCTCTAATGGAAATTACCTCGGTCGCGCCCACGGCCTCTCTGTGGTGTAACAACAAGTGCTCAATCTTGACCAACTCTAGCTAGCAAAGGACACTCATGCCTCATATGATCAGCTGATCCACAGTTCCAACGAGAATTAGCCCCATCCATGGGAGCATGCGCCTCACGAGCCACACGAGGACAATCTCGCCTCAAATGCTCTCGCGATTCACATGACCAGCAAGTATTCTGCTCAAACCTCACCCTGTTACCCTGAGCTGGTGCACCTCGCTCAAAATTACCTTGCCTCGCCTCGCCTCAGGCCGATATCTACGATCACAGTTTCTCTTGTTCTATCCACCATTAGGACCAGAATCTGCAGCTCTCTTACTCGAGCTAGAACCACCAACGCGATAGGTCAAACCCAAAATCTGCTCTATATCCTTGGCTCACATCACCAACACATCAAAATCAGTATAATCAGAAGCGAGCATGGAAGTCTTCACTTCTTTCACTAAGCCATAATGAAAGCGATCACATCGATGCTTATCAATCGGAACCAATTCCGAAGCATACTGACTCAAACATACGAACTGGACCTCGTACTCAGCTATTGTCATGTTACCTTGCACCAAGGACATGAACTCCCTCTTCTTATCATCCAAGTATCTAACTTTCTTTTTAAAGGCAGCCTGGAAGAACTCCTAATCCACCTCATTGGGTTCCATGGCTGCGATCATAGTCGTCCACCAAGCATATGCATCACCATGTAATAAAGAGACAACACATCCTAACTTGTGTGCATCATTACATCTCATCTAATCCAAAATCCGGATCATACTAGCCATCCAAGCCTCGGATGCTTCAGGAGACATTCCACGATATTCAACGCCTCCCAAACTTTGCAAGCGTTCCAATGACAAACCCACTTGCCCAGCAGCAGGTGCTTGCACTTGCACTCCAGCAACATCAGCTAGGAATGCTCCAATCATCACCTATAGCAAAGGCGTGTATCACCCAACACCGGACTAGTTGGTCCATGTTGCACTTGCTCCTCACCCTCAGGTGGTGGTGGCGGTGGACGAGGTAAATTCGCACTAGGCAGAACCCCGTTCTCTTGATTCCTTTGCTCACCAACATGAGTAATTGACCATAAACGTAGCTCTCTCCTCGGTCCCATTGTGCTATTATCATTAAGGCATGAATATAAAACAAAACAAGAAATCATGCAAGCTTCTAGCAAGGATCCAAGACTTCAAATTAAATTTAAAACATTTCACTATAGTAATAAGGCAATGGGCATCCCAATTTTCCCCAAATATAGCATAAAGGATACAACATACATGTCTCAACCATCATGCATCCCAATCAATAAGATTCAACCCATATTATCATCACATATAATAGCTCACACTCATATCACAATCATCATACATAGCATCACCATCATTTGATCAACATTAACATGCTTATAAAATTCACCGTGCAAAACAAACATCATCGAGCACATACAAACACATCACATTGACTTACCATTAATTTACTATCAACCCATTCTTTTGAAACCTGGCTCTAATACCACCAAATGTAACCCTCTCAACCCGGCTTAGCCGGTAGACCAAACCGAACAAGTCACACAGGGAATATTAAAGTAAACTGGAAAGGTTTACCTCAATAAACGACCCTATTTTTTTTCTTTTTATCTTGTCTAGATGCAAATTAAGTTCCAATGTGTTTTACACTACAATGGATCATTTGCAAATTCAAACATACATCAATTTCATCCGATTATCGCTTTTAAGGACCATTTTGTAATTTTTCTAATTCACAGAGACTTAAGTCATTTTAGTGTTACCATCCTTTAACATGTCTCATTACATGCATCTCTGTCAAAACATAGCTCAAAACAATCATTCATACACATTCGATTACATCCACAACATTTAGGGATTAAAACGCAAGGAATTAGAACTCTAGAACATGCCATCAACCAACTTAACTGCCACCTATTTTGGAACAGTAACGCCTTGTTCTGAAACACAGAACATTCCATTAACTAACATAACTGTCACTTGTTTCGAAACACATGCTCGTACCGAAATGCCTTTGAAGTGTTTCGAAACCATGGTTTCTGGTAACAAATCGTACTGGAACAGACCTTACTCGTTTCGATACACCAAGGCCATTTCAGGCACCCCGTTTCGATACAGGCTCAAGTGTTTCAAAACACCTAGGCCTGTAATGACAAATTTTGCTTGTTTTTCTCCCAAAATTCCAACTTAAACCAATCCAACATGTTTCTAACATGCATACATCATACATAAACGTTATTCCTCAAACATATGTAACATTTTTAGCATCAAAGCATGACCAATAGCATCAAAGTAAATCTAGTGGCATGCAACCTAGAAAAAGAACCAATCAAGAGTCAAAACTCAAACCAATACTTCAAACTATAGTTAAAGGACTTTTACTAGTGAAAAAGTGTATAGTAAACATGCTCAAAGGGTGTTTATACACATCACCCAAACAAAACTTGAAATCCCCCATTGCCGTTATTACTCTAGTTCATAACCGAAACATACTTTCAAAGTGAAGTCTTCTTAGATCCCCTTGCAAGTTGTATCCTCCTAACACTTAGTTATCTGTATTGATGGACAAAAGAGAGCGTAAGCATACAAGCTTAGTGAGGAATGCTCAAGAACCAAAAACACCATCAATGCTTAAACCATTATCACACTTTTGAAAACCATAATGCCCTCTTTGAAATCCATGCACTTCATCATTAAAATCAGCATGTTTACACCATGCAACAAGTATCAAATACTTCACAACAAAATCCATTGCTAACAAATAAATCAAGCCTTCCATGCATATCTACCAATATGCAAAGCTTTTAAAGTAACACATGCATTTTTAATGTTACGCATCCATAAACATTTCCATAACAATTAATCAATTATATTGTCTCTCAAGTGATCAATAACATTCTCATTTCTCAAAAAGCATATCGGATACACGATTACCAAGTGTTGTCCCAAACACTTCATACACTCTACTGGCACCTCAAGGCTCACACACGAGAGCTACCCTCAACCGTTGTGACACCCGTGGTGGTGTATTTGGTACAATCACAACCCCTCCAACACCACTCATCGGTAGATGTATAGCCCACTAATGAGAGACATGACACCATACAAGGTTCACACACGATAGCTATCCTCCACCGTTGCGACACCTTAAACATTTCTCGATCGTTAGGGTACTTGGATGGAGTTTTTAGTACAATCACAATCCCTCAACATCCAATGTGACTTGTTTATAGTGCACTCAATTCTATAGCCGACTAACTATATTTGATTTCATTTGCAAAACACTTTACACAACATCACTTGCCAATATAATTCACTTTTAATACCAACCTCACTGTTTTTCAAAGCATTCACAATAAACCATATCCCAAGCATTAAACCATGCTTCATAAAACAAGTATAAACTCATACTAACAAGGATCACTTACCTAGTGCATCCTTCACCAACATGGCATCATAAACAACAAATTATATGCTCAAATCATGCTTTAAAACATTAGGTAAACACATATAAAAACAACTGCATCCATAAGCTCATAATAGCACAATCCGAGGGAGAAAATCACTTTACTTACTTCCGAACTTAGCAAAGCGTTTCAAGCTTACACTAAGTTCCCAAACCACTTTTATAATGTTTCAAAGCTCGAAATCCCATTTCCACTTACCGACTTGCGAAACCTCAAATGCCAACACAAAAATCAAGCGTCTGAAGCCCCCGGATCTTCACCGTTTGCTTCCAAAAGATCATTCTCTATTTACACCACACAAGGACAGATGATTAATGCATCTCAATGCATTAAAACCACTAGCAAACACTAAAATTCCGCTGCTCTGCCCAAAGGCACCAAAATACCCATCCGAAATCACCTTCGAGTGATCACTAAACTCAACCCAACCATCAACAACACTTTCAACCCATTTTAACTATAAATTAACATCCAAAACACCTTAATATCATTCTTATACCTCCAGCAACTCAGATTTCACAATTCCTAGTCAAAACCCCAAAACTAACAACCTAGACAATTGGAGATCTCAATAATTTTAGGATTATTATGATCAAAGATCATTATTAACATGATTTAGCATCCAAATCAACCTTAAAATCATTTTAAATTAATCAAAACAATGCCCAATCGAAAATCACCTTTAATCTCATCTTTTAGCAAGATTTATGCATTTTACCAAATCAATCATTAAAACCTCCATTTAAAACATAAATCAAGAGTCAAATACTTTGGAATTTCATTAAAGAACCTTGATTAGAGGAGTAGCACGAAATTACCTCCAATCCTTGCTTCTCTTTCAATTGGCAAGTTTTCAACTCAAGAAGCTTTAAGAAATCTTTGCAAACCTTTGAGTAGAATCTTTGGAAAAGAGTTGTGAATCAAAAGAGAAAAAAGATGAAAAGAATTCTGGAAATTGAGAGAAAATAGGAAATGTTTGGCTGAAGAGAAGGAGAAATAGAGAAGTTACGTCAAAAATGATTTAACAATTTAACCACCTATTTTAATAAAGTCACCCTCTTCCACTTAATTAAAACATTAAAATCACATGCCAATTAAAGAAAAGTCTTAATTTCCATTAAGCTCCCTAAATATTCTAAGAATTTGACTCTCTTTTGAAATCTTACTTTTTACACAATTTTAAATCTTTACAATTTGGTCACTGCCTAAAATATACTTGTTCCAAAATCCATTTTATAAAATTGATTTTACCAAACCCATCTATATCATTTTAGATGATTTTAGAAATGTTTACCATATTTTTACCTTATCCCGAACCATAATTTCCCTGAACCGTCCTTAAAGACTCGAATCTCCAACTCTAGGTTCGACTAACCCAAACCTGTAGAACTAATGTTTTGATATAATAATTGAAAAATGTTTTTGGACTTGTTTGAATATTTTGAAAACTTATTTAAAGTCCAAACAACTTGAAAATATGTTTGAAATGGTTTCATAGGTTTTTAATATGTCTAAAACGCTTTTTAAATGGCCAAAATATCATTTTTACAAGGCTCGTATCGATACACCTTTGATCTATTTTGATACGGGATCTTCCAGTAAGCAGAACCCAGATGCAGGGCTAGAGGTATCGAAACCACCTTGCTGGTATCGATACCTGTAGGTTTCGAAACCACCTTGCTAGTATCGATACCTATAGGTTTCGAAACCACATTGCTGGTATCGAAACCAGCCTGACTTTTTCAAACCCCAACGGCTAGTTTCTGATGAAGGTCGTACCGATACGAGTCCAAGCGTATCGATACGGAAGGCTGCAGAACAACATTAATGAAGGGAAATAAAGTCCTCAACGGCTCCAAATCATCCCCAACGGCTAGTAACGGCTATAAACTCATCAAGGAGTATAAAAGGGACCTCCAAGCATCAAGTAAAGGCTAATGCTTCAATTGTTACAACATTATGATGCCAAAATTTGTCTAGAGCTTTAATTGTTCATTTCTTGCTTAGACAACACTTGTGAGCTTACATTGTTAAATTTGCTCAAGTGTTTAGGTTTTGGGTGAGAGCTTAGAATTGCAAACAAACACCTTTAAGAGGGATTTCTAGTTTGCTAAGTCTTTCTTTATAAAGAGAGTGTTCCTTCAAGCTTTGGGTAGAAAGCTTTGAGGTTGTAATGGTTTCCTCCTAATCCGAGAAAAGGGAACGGAATTCTTAGTGAATTTGTTTGGAAATCCTTAGTGGGGAGCTAAGGTAGTGGATGTAGACCTTGGTTAGAAGGCTGAACCACTATAAATCCTTGTGTCAAATTGCCTAATTTTCACCTCCCACTAAAACACCCAATTATCATACTTCTCCACACTTGGCGAGCAAGAACGGTTGATCGAATCGAGCCCTTAAAATCTCAACAATTGGTATCAGAGCTTGGCTCAATCGAAGGGGATTCACATCCTATTGAGAAGATCCGGCAAGCTCGATCAACATTTCACCAACCGGCTCAATGGCACAATCAATCGACAAACCGCCTTTCTTCAACGGAAATCACTATGCCCATTGGAAGACAAAGATGAAATTCTTCTTGAAGTCAAGAGATTACAAGCTATGGGACATAGTTGAAGATGGTCCGTTCGTGCCTCAAGGAAGCAAAGCGGAATGGAGTGCCGACGATCGCAAGAAGATGGAGCTTAATTGCAAAGCCTTGCACATGCTCTTTTGTGCATTTGGCCCAACCATCTATGAGAAGATGTCTTCTTGTGGGAGTGCCAAGGAAGTATGGGACAAGCTTGAAGTCACATACGAGGGAACCGATGAAGTCAAGAAGACCAAGATTGGGCTCCTAACCTTAGAGTATGAGAACTTCAAGATGGATCCGGAAGAGAACATGTTTGATAGGTTCTCCACTATCACCAATGGTATTAAAGGTTATAGAGAAGCCATCCCGGAAGAGAAGCTTGTTCGAAAGCTCATCTACTTCCTTCCCGAGTCATGGGACTCAAAGAGGACCGCCATCATCGAAGCCAAGAATCTCAAAACCTTGAAGCTTGACGAACTCATGGGGTCTCTTCTCACTCACCAAATAATGAAGAAAAACAAAGAAGAGGAGAAGAAGAAGGAAGAGATTTGAGCGATGGGGAAGAAGAAGATCATGGAGCTAGGTATCAATGCTAGTGCCGTAGCTCTCAAATCCTCCACATGCCATCATGTAGATTCAAGTGAGGAGGAAAGTGAAGATGAAGAGATGGCCTATCTCTTCAACAAATTTACCCGGTTCATGAAGAGCAAAATGGAAAAATCCAAGGATGAATCGATGAAGAAGATGAAAAACTCCTACAAATCCAAAAAGAAGGGATCATCTTCAAAACAAGCATATGTGGCCACATGGAGTGATGAAGACTCCACCGATGATGAAGTAGCCCACCTATGCTTGATGGCCCTCAATGAGGGGGAGGTAACTTCTAACTCATCTATTTCAAATTCATATACATTTGATGAGTTACAAGATGCCTATGATGATTTGCTTTTGGAATTCAAGGCATCATTTTCCAAGAACAAAAAGTTGATTTCAAAAATAAAAATTGAAAATGATTTGCTTTCCAAAACAAATCTTGAACTTAAAGCAAAATTGAAAGATTTTGAACAAAAATGTTTTGATTTACAAAATTTGCTTCTCAAAGTTCAAAAAGAAAAAGATTTGATTTCCATTGAACTTGAAAAGAAAAATAGTTTTGGAAAATCAAATTTTTATGTAAGACAATCTAGTGCTCCTAGATTTATGAATGGTAAATGTTTTAGAAGTGTTTGGGTCCCAAAAGGACTAACCACTTCAACAAAAAGGGATGAAATTGAAAAATGGATTCCTAAGGGGACTAAATTTTGTGCTACTAATGTCTATGGATCCAAAGCAATTTGGATACCAAAAATTACTTGATTGTCTTTTGATAGGTGTGATGGAGAGTGATCAACAAGTCAAACTTTGAGGGGGAGCTCCATGCACACATAGGAAGAACACTTGAAGAAGGAAGCTTCACATCCTCCCTTGAGTTCAAGTGTGGTAAAATCTAGTTGCCTTTGTTTTTGTTTGATTAATTTTTATTTAAGTCAACTAGATAATCATATATGTTGAACTAACATTCTTATGACGCTTTGAGTAAGGGGAGCCAAATTTTAAACCAAAAATTTTAAGTGTGTCAATTTTTTTTCCTCTATTGCTACTTTGAAACTTAATGTTTTAAATTCTTTTTGATATAACAAAAAGGGGGAAAAATGGTTTGAAAAATTGAATTTTCAAATGAATAAGGGGGAGCTTTATTTGATTTCATATCTTTAATCTCTTATTCACATTTTTAAAGTTAAAGGGGGAGAATCCCAAACGATTTTTCAAGTTAGTTTTATTATATCAAAAAGGGGGAGATTGTAGAACTAATGTTTTGATATAATAATTGAAAAATGTTTTTGGACTTGTTTGAATATTTTGAAAATTTATTTAAAGTCCAAACAACTTGAAAATATGTTTGAAATGGTTTCATAGGTTTTTAATATGTCTAAAACGCTTTTTAAATGGCCAAAATATCATTTTTACAAGGCTCGTATCGATACACCTTTGATCTGTTTCGATACGGGGTCTTCCAGTAAGCAGAACCTAGATGCAGGGCTAGAGGTATCGAAACCACCTTGCTGGTATCGATACCTGTAGGTTTCGAAACCACCTTGCTGGTATCGAAACCAACCTGACTTTTTCAAACCCCAACGGCTAGTTTCTGATGAAGGCCGTACCGATACGGGTCCAAGCGTATTGATACGGAAGGCTGCAGAACAGCATTAATGAAGGGAAATAAAGTCCTCAACGGATCCAAATCATCCCCAACGGCTAGTAACGACTATAAACTCATCAAGGAGTATAAAAGGGACCTCCAAGCATCAAGTAAAGGCTAATGCTTCAATTGCTACAACATTATGATGTCAAAATTTGTCTAGAGCTTTAATTGTTCATTTCTTGCTTAGACAACACTTGTGAGCTTACATTGTTAAATTTGCTCAAGTGTTTAGGTTTTGGGTGAGAGCTTAGAATTGCAAACAAACACCTTTTAGAGGGATTTCTAGTTTGCTAAGTCTTTCTTTGTAAAGAGAGTGTTCCTTCAAGCTTTGGGTAGAAAGCTTTGAGGGTTGTAATGGTTTCCTCCTAATCCGAGAAAAGGGGACGAAATTCTTAGTGAATTTGTTTGGAAATCCTTAGTGGGGAGCTAAGGTAGTGGATGTAGACCTTGGTTAGAAGGTTGAACCACTATAAATCCTTGTGTCAAATTGCCTAATTTTCACCTCCCACTAAAACATCCAATTATCCAACTTCTCCACACTTGGCGGGCAAGAACGGTTGATCGAATCGAGCCCCTAAAATCTCAACAAAACCGATGCCTAAAACATCTAGGCCCAAAACCCAGGCGTTACATTCTAGACCAGATAGGAGAAAAATTTCCCTTCTCCCTCCCCTAGGTACGAATTGTCCAAAAAATAGTTTCTCTAATCTTCCAATGTTTTATTTTGGCTGAATATCACTTTTCCTTTGCATTTTAATTAAATTCTCAATTTAATTTGTAATACCCATTTTATGTCTGGACTATAACCACATATTCTCTCGAGTAATATTATTATATCTTATTATTAAAAAAATAAAAAATATATAAAGCAAAAAAAAAAAAGAAAAAGAGAGGGCAAAACAGCGTGGATGCATCCACATTAAACTTTATTTCCGCCTCACCCTCCCTTCCAATCGCCTATAAAAGGCCGGGGGGGGGGGGGGCGAGGCTTTGCACAAGACACAAAAAATTAAGCTATGGAGACATGGCAAGCAAAGCTGGCAGTGCCCCTTTCGAACCTAAGGGCAATGCCCTTTCGATGGTTCGATCAATTATTCAATCGGGGTTCTGCTGAAATTTGTTCGGGTCATTATTTTTATAGTCAGATGATGCGAAGATCTTGCTAGGGGTCGATCGAAGTTCTTCATTCGAGCTTCTAGTAGAGTAAATTTTGATCTTTATCTTTGTATTTATTTTAATGTCAGGTTTTTGTAATAAATATCTTTGTATGAATTATTTACGATGTTCTTTTAATTATTTGTATGTTTTCATATTTTTTATGTCATGTCTGTATACTTTAAGTTCTATGAATTATTTATATAAATAAAATATATTTATATATTGTTTAATTAAATTTTAAAATCTTTTATTAGGGATTATCGTGAAAAACTTACCTCGAATTGTAAGGGGTGCCGCTTTTCGTTAGTCCCTACTACAAAAATATCATTTTTAATCGTAAATTATAAATTTCAAAATAAGTTCCCTTTATTCGGGAGTCTAACAAAAATTATGCCCTGAGCGTAGGGCTGTAAATTTCTTTTATACACGAAAATTATGCCCCGAAAGTTGGGGTGTAAATTTTCTTTTTTACGAAAAAATATTCTTTTAAGGGATCTCAATTTTTAATTTAATTCAAATTCATAATTTCTATCATTAAAACACTACGTAATCAACACGTACCAATTTTTTAGCGTTGTGGGGGTGTTCACCCTTCCACAAACGTAACCGACTCCCGAACGTGTTTTTCTGATTTCGCAGACCAAAACTCGTTGTTTTAATAAAAATGACAAAACAAGTTTTATTAAAATAACCGGGTTTTCAGGGGATCCAACCTCACCTAATCTAAAATAAAAAAATGGTGGCGACTCTTCGTTGTTACAACTTTGCGACTTAATTGGGGACCATTCTTTTACATAGTCAAACCAAGAGTCGATTATTTCTTGCTTTAATAAATGGAAATCATTACTTCGATTCAATTTATTTAGTGATCCTTTTTTTACAAAAAGTTTTTAATTTTTTTTTCTGATATTGCATATCATAAGCTCTACACCGATCTTTGTCCCTTCTAAGTGGGAGTGAGAAACTACTCATTCTTAAGGTACCCCCTCCATGCAGGAATATGGATTGATTCCGGAATATAGGTCATTTTGTTTTTGTGAGATTTTATCTCTGTGTAGACCTAAGGAAATATATCCTCCAGAATCGATGTCCTAGCGATAGTTCGGGTACCGTTACTTTAAAACCAAAACCACATATAGCGAGCCGTATGAGCCAACCTCTTATAGCCAATGTAAAACTCTGCCCATTAGCAGTCACCCTGTTTAGGTTTTGAAGCCTTTATTTGTCATTTATGTACAATGTGCTTTACTGTTAAATTTGTCTTATTTATTCATCATTCAATTTATTCATTCAATTCTTTTATTATGAACTAACCCATTTTCTTTTTTGGTGATCACACCGCATTAGATCATTCACTTCGCATTAATTGTATGACACCATTATAACATTTTGATTTTTGCATTCCACCAGCATGAAGTATTGATTCACGACTGGTTCCTAATTTGAAAAAAAATCTATCATCGGGAGAAAATCTAGTCCCTAGATATCAATGCAACATTCAAAAGTTGCAAATAAATCCCGTGAATTCAGGCCACGAGAACCATTTATGAATCAATACCTTCACAACATGCACCCTGCATTTACATTTCAAAATTTTGAAACCGATCCCTGGGATGCCCCATGCCAGCAGATACCAGATAAAGCAAAGTCGGCCAATCTAATATCATGTTAGACCTCCTCAAGAGCCTGATCCAGAGAAATTTTCGAATAACCTCTGCGCTCATATAGACACCACGCCTCTACAAGACCCCAATCTTAGAGCATTCCTCGACGAGTTTAGAAAGCGAGCCTCCGATGCTGAGTTAGACTTTCGCACCTTAAATGACCATGTCAACCATCGACCATAACACTTTGCCTGAGCTAAAAGCGATGAGCTACCATGAACCAAAATCAAATTTAGAGACCCGATCGGGGGAAAACATAACGCGACCATGAGAACAATGAAATCCCTTTAAGGAAAGGCGAAAACAGACTCCAAGCTTCGATTTCGTTTCAAAGAGTAGTCTCAGACGAAAATGATGAGGCATTAACCCGATCAAGTAACTCCACAGAAAGATGATCGAATCCAAAAGATGTTAGGGGTATCCTTATATACAAGGGTCCTGAAAAGAAGACTAAAAGACCTCAACACGGAGGCAACAACATGATGACCAACCTTTAGCCCTGAAGAATGCCGAATACGCAAAAAGCTCAAACATCCAGATAAAAACGGTAAAATATTTTCGAACAAATTACTAACTAATGTTTCATTTCATTTTCAGGGTCATAACTCCATGCCATGAAGCTCCATAATCAACTTTTTCTGATCTCGCCTCCGTCAGTGGTGGTGAGCCAAGTCAATTTTCCTGGAAAAGAGAAAAAAATGAGATGAAATCAGGATCATTCAGCTTAGAAGTTCAAATTCAGAAAAGAATGTGGACAATGAAGCTTGGGAGGCAAACTTTTGTTGGGGCAAATGTTGAACAAAAATGATTTAGAAGACTAAGCTAAGCCAAAAAAGAGGACTTCAGCAAGAATTTCACACATCTCCATGAGAACATATACAAAAACACATGCATCATTGCATCACCAAACATGTCCATACATCATGGCATCTGGTTTTCATAAAGCATTCACTTAAGTATTTCGACAAGAATTTTATGCATCTTTGCATCATCACAAAAACATGCGCATGCATACCATTTGTATAAATACATTTCTAGAAACTAACTTTGCACTTGTTACTCAAAGAAATTTTCTAAATTCAATTCTTTCACACAGACATTTTTCTCAAATCTAGAATTTCTTAATTCCATCCTTTCTTAAGGATAGTTTTCCTCAGAACATGAGTTTCTTAACTCCATCCTTTCTTAAGGACAGTTTTCCTCAGAACACGAATATCTTAATTCCATCATTTTTAAGAATCTTTTCAGAATTTCTTATCCATCGTTTCTTAAAGACGATTTTTCTCAAAACAAGACTTTCTTAATTTCATCCTTTCATAAGGATAGTTTTCCTAAAAACCGGAATTTCTTAACTTCATCCTTTTATAAGGATAGTTTTTCTCAAAACTTAAATTTCTTAATTTCATCCTTTCATAAGGATAGTTTTTTCTCAAAACTAGAACTTCTTAATTTCATCCTTTCATAAGGATAGTTTTTTTTCTTCTCAAAACCTGAATTTCTTAATTCCATTCTTTTATAAGTTCTCTGAAAACAAGAATTTCTTACTCCCATCCTTTCACAAGGACGTTTCTCTGAAAACAAGAATTCCTTACTCCCATCCTTCCATAAGGATAGTTTTTCTCAAAACCGGAATTTCTTAATTCCATCCTTTCATGAGGACTTTTCTCTGAAAATAAGAATTTCTTACTCCCATCATTCCATAAGAATACTTTTTTCTCAAAATATGAATTTCTTAATTTCATCCTTTCTTAAGGATAGTTCTTCTCACAACCGGAATTTCTTAACTTCATCATTTCTTTTTTTTTTGATCGGCAAAAAGCTGTATATTAATGGAGGAAATATACAACTCGAGTCACACATGCGCCTCATTAAAAACCTCCCTAAGCCTAACGGAGGAAAAGAGTACGACACATGGACTAAACGGGAAACTTCATCCTTTCATAAGGATAGTTTTCCTAAAAACAAGAATTTCTTAATTTCATCCTTTGATCTCGTCTCTTTGTCAGAGTTGCAGCTAAATCAAAGCTGTTTTTGGTAAGTCCAACAGAAATGTCGGCACAACGTGCTTAAACATGGTAAAGTTTAAGACAATGGATATTTTAAGTGTCCATCGAAAATATATTTTTACGAATGATCGAAGGAAAATAAATCCTTTGAAAAAATCCAATGTCATGATTGGTACAAATAATTGTACCCAGGGGAATGATACAACTAGCCCAGAGCAAACGGCTACCGGTAAAGGCAAGTCAAAACTGTTGATCCCTGTGCATTTAGGAAAAATGCAAAAGAAATCTGGAATCCGAGCTGGAGGTATTTTTCAGATCATCTGTCAAGAACATTCATCATCCGATCATGTTTCTTCCTCAGTGTTGCGGCTGGATCAAGTTTTGCAGACCTTGCTTCTTCATTAGTATTGCAGCTAGGTCAAGTTTTCTCCAGGTATTGCGCCGTCGTTAGAGTCGTAGCAAGCCGAACCCATTTTGCTTCCTCCACGAGTCTCCATAGTTTGAAAATTTTCTCTCATACGGATCATTGCATTTTGAAGATTTTGCCAATGAGAACGGCCGAGCGGATCAAGCAGAGTTCAGGAAAAAAATGATGGCCAGAGAAAGGATCCCAGACCTGACCGAACATAAAATGGTTATTCTTTTATCTTTACTCTATTCCTGTTACATAACAATGAGCAAAGGGGGCAGTTGTAACACCTATTTTATATCCGGGCTATAACCACTTATTCTCTCGAGAAATATTATTATATCTTATTATTAAAAAAAATAAAGCAAAAAAAGAAAAAAAAAAAGGGCAAAACAACGTGGATGTGTTGCATCCACATTAAACTTTCTTTCCACCTCACCCTCCCCTCCAATTGCCTATAAAAGGCCGGGGGGGGGGGGGGGGGGGACTTTGCACAAGACACAAATAATTAAGCCATGGAGACATGGCAAGCAAAGCGGGCAGTGCCCTTTGGATGGTTCGATCAGTTATTCAATCGGGGTCCTGCTGAGATTTGTTTGGGTCGTTGTTTATATAGTCAGAAGATGTGAAGATCTTGTTAGGGGTCGATTGAAGTTCTTCATTCGAGCTTCTAGTAATATAAATTTTAATTTTTATCTTTGTATTTATTTTAATGTCGGGTTTTTGTAATAAATATCTTTGTATGAATTATTTACGATGTTCTTTAATTATTTGTATGTTTTTATATTTTTATGTCATGTCTGAATACTTTAAGTTGTATGAATTATTTATATGAAAAATATATTTATATATTGTTATGAATATTTATCTATGTGGATGTCTATTATGATAAGAACTTTATCATGGAAATTTGACTTACTTTATCATTAGGAATATTATTTACATAATGTATTATGTTCTTCTTATGCATATAAATAGATGATTTACTGAAGGCATTGTACACACAATTCTATATTTGAGAATAATACAAATCTCCCTCTTTCTCTTATCTCTTTGCTCTTTTATTCTTGTTCGTTGTTCTTCGTTATTTTATTCACAATACGTTATCATCACGACTTGTTCGTTATTTTAATTACATCGAAGATCAGATTCATTTACAACACATCAACCACTTAATTCGATTTTTTGAAAAATATTTGATGTGAAGAATCGTAAGCGAAGAAGAAAAGGTTAGCAAGTTTTTTTCCTCTTGATGCTTTACCTTTATAATTATTTCTATGATTTTGATTGAAACAACCATTATCGATTTGAAACTATTTATTACTTTTTGTGTATTTTTAATGAAAAGAAAAGTTATAAAACTAGAATTATTCTTTAATAATTCATCAGACATATTACTTCTAATGGTGCACGTGATTTCAAAGAAAAAAGAAAAATAGTGGCAAACTCATCCATAGTTTTTGGTCTGATCAGTTTAGTCATCATATACCTTTCTTTAATTCTATTTTGATCCCAAATAGTTCTATTTTATGTACTTCAGTTCATCATGTTATCCTTCTAAATATATTTACCGTTTCTCATACCAATAAGTTCGTAAATAAAATTGTGGAAGAAGAACATTATCGATTGGGAGTTATTAAATTTCTTTAATTTTTTTAGTTTATAATTAAACATCAATATTTGCATTTGATTTTTCTATTGATAAAATCGATATCTTTAATTGTGCTTTGAGTTTTATATGATATCTTTAAATGGCGTGGCAAGAGATATGACGTAAAAAAATTATGAGAAGCTGTATTGGTCATTTGCTATGTCTCCATTGTCCTCGAGAGGAAACTCATTATCGATAAACTTTACTTTTATTTTCATTCTTTAAAATACAATTTTAAAGTGTGATAAATCATGATTACTTTGAATCTACAAGAAGATTTTTATAAACCCTATATTTTCTCAAAAGCAATCAGTCTTCCCTGTCGAAAAATCGACTATAGACTTCTCCCAAGTTCAAGTTACGAACAAATCGTCTTGATCCAAAAAAATTTGTGGGAGGCATTCCCTTAAGTGAATGCAAGCATGATGTTTATTCTATGCAATTATTGAATCCGTTTCATTCCTTGAAGAGAATGCAAACATGGTAAATCACTACTTAATTGGTAAAGTAACTTCGATATAATCCAAGTATATTGGCTGGACATCCCGTTCTTTGAGGATGTTGACCTCAAAGGAGGTTTTTAAAAGACCTTGTGGACTGATTTAACAATGCCGCGTACAAGGCTTAAATCTTTGTTCTATGTGATAAGGATATGTGAAAAAGGTTTCAAAGGCCCACTAGCTCTACTCCATTCCCTGAAGTGAATGTGAGATTATATTATGGAGAGAATAAAAGCCACATTAGAAGTTGTGGTCGTGATTGAAACCATGAATATAGGCATGAAAAATATGGTCATTTTAAGGATACTTCAACCCACCGGTAGTGAGGTTATAAGGATGACAAGAGTGATAAAGATCATTCTAATGAAGTAAAATCCTTTTTAATACCAATGCGATGTTATAAACCATTGATCTCGTACTTTTCGTACGTTGAAAAATCAACAATCATTGAATGATAAAGGGAAGAAAATAGAAGCAAATTTTGTTTACGAAAAATGACGAAGATGATATTGGTCCAACTTTATTTGGACATTGTTGATCCAACTCATTTGGACGTTGTTTATTTTCTTATAACCCTTAAAGGGAATAAATCATTTTCTAATTATTCTCATAACTTTAAAGAAAATTATTTATCTTTTTATTTATTTTTCTTTATGTTTATTTACTTTACACACATTAATTATTTACGTTTTATATTTATATATTATGATATTTATTTATTTATTTTGTTTAACATGATTAGTTGTCAAATATAATCTATGGTGACGATTTATGCTCAACATAAACATAAGATATATTTTCTCATTTAAATGCAAGGGAATAATATGAGTACTATATTTCAAATTACTAAAAATATTGATGCTCTAGAAGAGCAATAAATTCTTGAGAGAAAGCATTTTATGAAAAGTGCAGAATTACGAATATTGCAATAATTACCGCTAATGGTAATAATATCGTCACCACTAGAAGTGGAAATTTTAAGAGAGCAATATGAGTTCGCAAAATATCCCTTTGAGAATTATAGATAACATATGTTATCAATTGACATTTGAAATAAACCAATGTAAATATAAGTTCGGTAGCCAAAAGGTCAGTTGGAAGCTCTAGTAGATCTATATATTGCTACCAAATGATAATTTCCATTGAAAGCTCTAAAAGAGCTAAAGATATTCCTATTCAAAGAAACAATTTTGATGGTCGTACTTGACATGTACGAGTGAGATTGAATCACATGTTATGGTAAACTAGAAGTTTACGAAATTTAGAAATGTATATACACATTTGTATATAGTTGGTATGATCGGTTAGACCATCCTGATCAATAATGATGCGAAAGCTATTGAGATTTATATGCACATTTATTAAAAGAACCTAAAGTTCTTGTGGTGCTTGTTCTCAAAAGAATTGATTAAATTCCACTTATCGAAAGAACACGAAGTTTTTGTGTTGCTTGTTCTCAAAGGAAATGATTAAAATCCCACTTACCAAAAGAACTTGAAGTTCTTGTACTAAAACTGAGACTGCATGTCTTGCATATCTGAACGAAATATGAGCCCATATATCCACAAATGTGAAATTTTTTATATGATTTTAGTAGATGCATCTACATTGTTTTATCAACTTACAACCAGAAGTTTGTGAGATTGATTCTAAAAGGATTCAGATTATGCAATTAGACTATTCGTCTTGCAAAAGCTTGTGGGTTTATATTTTAAGCTATATCAGTAGTTACAAAGCCTATTAGTTATAAAAAATACAGTTTAACAAACTTTTAATTGGATGTCTCCTCTTTAATAGCTAAACTATGAGAACAAAAGAGTTATTATTATATGGTGTTTCCATATAGCAACACTTATACGCAACGAGTTATAATAAACTCCCCGTTATGATTGGTTCTTTGGTCAAAAGCCATACATTTCCTATTTTATAATTTTTGAATGTGTGATATGAATTGCTCCACCACAACGCACAAAATGGGTAAATAAAAAGGGTTGCGAATATATATTGAGTACGAGTCTCCTTTTATGTTTAAACTCTTAAACATCAATTGGAGAATCATTTATGAGATGATTTTCTCAACATCATGGGAGAGAATAATCAGCTGGATAAAGAAGGAAAATAAATTATCATTATCAAGATCTTCGAATATGAATTAAAATTTCATAAGATAATTCAAGTTATTGTATGTCAAATGCCAGACATATTTACTGACCTAATGAGAGTAATCAAGTCTCATATACCAGCTGAAAATGCTCTAAGTTTAAATTACATGTTAGAGCAAATAGATGTAAATCATGCCTGAAGCATGATAGTTGAAATGGTTCCAATGATCAAAATTCTCGTAAATGGAAAGTAAAATGAGATGGTCATATATTGGAGGCGAGTGCTCCTGAAGAGACCCAAGACATAACTAATAATAAAACTCTAGAAGAGTTTTAGGTACTTGAAATAAAGATTGAAATCTTAAAGAGATCTCGATGAGTTATGTCACTACGAGAATTGAACCAAAATAGAAAAGTTGTAGACAACGATTTTGCAAACAATTTTACATAGAATACATCTATAGAAGTAAAGAAAGAAATGAGGATATTGTATAGAAATCTATCCAGAAGTATAGATATTGAATTGACCAATGTAGAAAGACGCTTTGAACTTCTAAAAGAGAAGTAATTTGACCAACAGTCCAAAACACCTAAAGGTGTAATGCAAGTGAGGCACAAATAAGCAGTCGTAAATACGACATAATTATAATTTATGAAGAATTGTAAATACTTCATGGTGGATGCAATTACTTTGGCAGTTATGAAATATTTTATATGCGTCTAGTCATTTTGTGGATCCCTATAAAAAGAAAGTTATTCTTGACGGATTTAAAATGCTAGAAGCATTTGGAAATTTCTGAGAAAATTTATTTAGACATGTCTCATTCAATATTTTTGTCGCATTTGGTATAATTGCCTTAGTGAGTACTAATTGAGGAAATACTATAAGAATGCTCATATTTTCTTATGCTTTTTATAAAAGGAGTTTGGATCAAGATTAATTACGATAATTTAAATATTATTAGAACTCCTAAAAGCTTTCAAAGCATTTGATTATTTAAGGAAATGAATTGAGAAAAAGAATCTTGAGATGTGGTTTTGTTTCCACCTAAAGATCGAACATTTAAATATACGTTTTTGTCTATGAATAGACACATGTTGAAAGAATCTTATCGAGATTCAATATGAATAAAACATATCCATTGAGTACCTCAATAATTGTAAGATTATTGGATGTGAATAAATATGACTATATCTTTTCTTGGTCCTGAAGCAACACATACATTAGTTGGTCAAGAAATATCTATGGATATACAAAGATCATTACCTTTAGATCTTCAAACATTCGTCGATGCCTCCTCAAATCTTGTAGAAATAATTGTTATGAACGAGGCAAGCCAAAAATGTTTTTGGCTAAGACCATTGACCCAACATATCCAAAAGATATGTGAATTTACTTTCACAAGATATGATACAAAGCTATCTTGTGTAGAGATAATGCAAGATGTATATCTCAATTGAAATGTGGATATATCATGGAACATATTACTTCAAAGTTTCATCCCTCACGATATTTAGAAAATAATATTCAATATTGAATTATGAAGATTCAAAGACCTTCTGTGGTGTTTTCATGAGGGAAAGTAAATACGCGTTGCACTCTTTTTCCCTTGACCGAGGTTTTGTCCCAATGAATTTTTCTGATAAGGTTTTTAATGAGGCAACATGTTATGCATATCAAAGATGTGTGTACTCTTTTTCCTTCACTAAAGATTTTTTCCCAATGAATTTTTATCTTAGTAAGGTTTAACGAGGCACATTATCTTCATAGACATCCAAGGGGGAGTGTTATGAATATTTATCTATGTGGATGTCTATCATGATAAGAACTTTATCATGGAGATTTGACTTTCTTTATCATTAGAAATATTATCTAAATTAATTAAAGTTTAATGTATTATGTATTTCTTATGCCTATTAATTACTGAAGACATTGTACACACAATTCTATATTTGAGAATAATACAAATCTCCCTCTTTCTCTCATCTCTTTGCTCTTTTATTCTTGTTCGTTGTTTTTCGTTATTTTATTCACAACATATATTGTTTAATTAAAATTTAAAATCTTTTATTATAGATTATCGTGAAAAACGTACCTCGAACCGTAAGGGGTGTTGCTTTTCGTTAATCCCTATTACAAAAATATTATTTTTAATCCTAAATTATAAATTTCAAAATAAGTTCCCTTTATTCGGGAGTCTAACGAAAATTATGCCCTGAGCGTAGGGATGTAAATTTCTTTTATACACGGAAATTATGTCCCGAGTGTTGGGTGTAAATTTTCTTTTTTACGAAAAAATATTCTTTTAAGGGATCACAATTTTTAATTTAATTCGAATTCATAATTTCCATCATTAAAACACTACGTAATCAACATATACCAATTTTTGGGCGTTGTGGGGGTGCTCACCATTTCCCACATGTAACTGACTCCCGAACTTATTTTTCTGGTTTCGCAGACCAAAACTCGTTATTTTAATAAAAACGACAAAATAAATTTTATTAAAATAACCAGATTTTCAGATGATCCAATCTCACCTAATCTAAAATAAAAAAGATTGGTGACGATTCCCGTTGTTACATATTCATGTATTATTGGCGTGGACCATGTACTTAACATTGAATGGGTCTTTAATTAATGCCCCAAAGTTAGCTTACAATAAACACAATTTATAATTTATAATTAATGACCTACTTTATTTATTAATTAACCACAATTTATAATTTATAAACAAAGACTTTTGGCATACAATAACCTACTCTCCTGGAAACGACTGTAATAATTTATATTGGCGTATGGAAGCAAGTTAGCCATGCCTACCCGTTTAGTTTGAACCATAAGTTTTTCAAAAGTTTGCCTCACACGCAAACGACAATGTTGACCCCTATATGTAGAGGAGTGTTTATTTTTGGATATAATAAGCATCAGTTTGTTAAATACAATGAGATTAAAATTTTTAATTTTAGGATACTCGAATATTCAGATAATCAGAAATTTAAAATATTGTGATCTGCATCTAATTCAAAAAATTAAAATTCAGATAAAATATTTAATCCAAAAGTAAAAGTTAGATAAAATATCCAAATTTTCTAATCGAATCAATAAATAATCGAATCAATTGTATTAGGTATTTTTAAACACCCCTACTAAGGGTGCAACATCCACAACAATACCAAGAATGTAGTAACATCCAATCCAAATCTCAATGCTAAGTTAACAAAGATTATTTTTTTAAAACAATGAGAAAAAGGGTAATTTGGCTCAATATTCCTTTTGGAAATTTATTGGAAAAAATATCTCACTCTAGATAACATTTAAAAAATACTCATTCAAGCCACGTAGGGGGAAGTCGCGGTTTGCAAAACGTGACTTTGAAAGTTTCATTTTACAAAACACGACTTTCGTGTTGAGTAAATAAGTAAAAAATAATAATTTTTAAATTTTTATTATACAGAAATTGTGGTTTACAAAACACGACTTCGTCTTCCGTAGCTTGGAGAAGAAATATTTTTTCAAATATTATTTAAAAAAATATTTCTCTTAATAAATTTTTAAAAGAGAATATACAGCCAAATTATCATGAAAACTAAACTAAGCTTAGCTTAAAAAGGGTATCAAGATCATCATGAAGAGCCATCAGCACATTTTACGACGAAGTCAAAAATATCCACCACCAGATAAAGGAACTTGAGCCATTTTTGTCATGTCGCCTGCTACTATGTTACATTCTTGGGAAACATGGGAAAATGAGACTTACCAGTCTCGAGAGAATAAATCCCAAATGTGGTGAAGCAAAGTGAGGCTTAAAGACAAATTTAGGACCATTTAGTCCCATTTTGACAAAAATAGGACACCAAATTCTATATTTTTTGGAATAGTACCATTACAATGAACTTGTCACACATACACGATGAATTTTAAAAAATATTTATTTTTTATTCAAACTCGCCACATAATCCTGGCGAGTTCGAATTTTTTTATACTCAAATTCCAGATTAAATTTTAAGCAAGGCGATTAGCGTAATCCTAATCCAAACTTGTCGTAGGCGCACGACGAGTGTCAAGTGGGTTAACGGTCGTAACGTTTCAACATAACATCGTTTGGGCTAATATGAAACTCGATCGCCGTGGTTGGACGACGAGTTTGGTTTAAAAAATAATAAATTTTGAAAGAAATAAATATAAGAAGGTAAGTTTGTAGCATTTATGAAACAAAACTTTTTAACAAATAGTTGACACAAAGATGGACAATTATGATTTTGTTCGATTTGGGTCAGTATATAATGTATGTTAATGTTAGTCAATGTTGTTAGAATAAGTAGGTAAATTTTATCTCTCTACCTTAACGAGCTGGAAAAGATAATGAGGATGATGTCTACCAAAAAAAGTTTCACAGAATTAAAGAATAAAGCAGGGTAGAATTTTGCGTAGCACATTCTTTGAACATCAGATGAGTAACCAACACATAAACATGAAACTACAATGATTTCAGCAATGGAAGGTTAATCAGATTCTGGCTCGGTGTCATCGTAGTCAGTAGAGACGTCTGAAGTTAAGTTCTTCGATCCATTTTTGTTTCTCTTATCTGAGACTATATATAAAAAGCTGCAACGCATAAGCAGCTGCATCAACATCCGACGAAGATGGAGCTTGTTTAGTGGCCGTTGTGACTGTGGATGGACTAGTTTCTCTAGGTGCAGATGAACTACCTTCTCCGGCCTGGACCTGATGGAACATAACATATAAGTGGATGCATTTAGGTGTCAACCGACTAATGCTTGGAAACAGATCGATGATTTAGTGTAATTAAGCAAGTAAATAATGCCAATATTAGGTTTATTTGCGTGTAAGTATACACGGTCAACAAGTAATACATCAATAAGTTGAGCATCGTATCTACATGGATTGTCCAGAAATTAACTACCACGATAATTACTTGTGAAGTGGAACAAATACGTTGATAATTGAGATCTAATTTTAATTAAGAAAATGACTAAGGAAACTGAAGTAAGAATTCAAGCAGATTGGCAAACAAATGTATCCAGGTGATTGATTGGCGTTGGCAAAGGATGCTTGGGTTTCATACTAGCACTAACAACGTTTAACAATGTTCAACCTTGGCTTTATTGTCGAGCAGATTTTAAGGTAGCATTGCCTCTGTCGACGTCAATACTCTAAGTTAATTACTTTTAACACATATATGTCTATAATTATGTTTTCAAATAATTAACTTGAAAAAGTTTTAATCTTTACTCCTAAGGGGTAGATTCACTTCCGAAAGTAAGCTCATCTACTTGAACATCTTCTGTCGAAGTTTATCTCCTTAGTATTTGGCAATTAATCCTTATCTCCTAAGTCTGTTAATATATTAAGGGATAATGAGCATTCAATGCCAATTGTTGTATGGTATAAAATAAGATAAAATGTAAGCGCAAGCAAAATAAACAATATTGTCAAGACATTCAATTATTAAAAACCTAAAGCTAAGCATTCATTGCAAAACACCTCTAGCCAACTTACAGAATTAGTTCATGGCTGGGGAAACCAACCAAACCATATCGTTTTTAAACATCACCATCATATTAGAAATGAAAACTAAGAGAAATGGACTAAAGAAGGATATTCGTCGATGCAGCCCTTTTAAGGATCTAGAGCTCTTGGCTAGACTTCCCGGTCGAACCACGGTTTGCCCTATACTCTCTTTCTTCTCATGATGCAGCCTCTTTTGCTCAGTTAGCAAAAGAAGGAAGATCGATGCCCGGTCAGATAGTCGTTAGTTAGAGCCAAGTAAGCCCTAATTCAAAAAGATCCTGCTCCTGTCCTGCCAAACCTGTCTACCACATCAAGAAAATTACCCCCTCACTCTAGCAATGAAAACTGTACATTCCTTAACTCCTAGATGCAAATGCATGAATCAACTAGCAAAATGCACAAATATGAACCTAAAGTCAAGCAATAGTATGACAATATATGTGTGAAAAATAGTACTTTTGAGGAGTTAGCACTCCCCAACCCTAACTCATTTCTTGTCCTCAAGCAATGCAACTAAAAACTATAGAACACATTAAATTAAGCACCTCGAGAAAATTTTGATAATTAACAACACAAGCTAGCAAGAAAAATCTGGCCATAGTTCT
The DNA here is from genome assembly GCA_958450335.1 of Hibiscus tridactylites. NCBI lineage: Eukaryota > Viridiplantae > Streptophyta > Magnoliopsida > Malvales > Malvaceae > Hibiscus > Hibiscus tridactylites. Next base: position 11,366,291 of record OY288286.1, read on the forward strand.
GTCCTCAGATATCCTAGAGCAATAATGCCAACAGATAAACAAATTCAAGCGCAACAATATAACTCTAACCTAAGGTCATGGGGTGCGCATGAAGTGCAGGTGGTTTGCACAAGTATCCTTCAACTCCCTTAGTGGAATTTTACTATTCAAACTTAAAAATGATTTTTTTTCTTTTATTAACTAAGGGTTTCTTTTTATGACATTAAATTTGGGTTCACGTCATGACGTTGTTTGGTGTGAGAAGTAAGAGGGAGCATACCATGAACCCCACGTTAATCCAAACTACATCACTAAGCTAGCTCATTACACTCATACCTTAAAGTTTTTGTTGGCCTGAGAACTAAGAGGGAGCAAACTACGAAGCCCCAAGTTACTTATTGTCTCTAAGGCAGAGGAGTGTTCTAATTTTTTAGCCTTTGGCAAAACATTGTTGTCTTATTCTTTACTTTTACCCTAACATATTTTTTCTTCTTTTTCTATATATTATTTATATATTTTTTTTGAGTTTAGATTCAAGAATCCTAAGTTTGTCTTGGGAATTAGATGCATACTAGGTGTTTAAGTGAAACTAAACTTCCCTAATCTAGAGATCAATTGCCAAGCAACCCGACATTATTAAATTTGTTGGCTCATGCTAACTAAAGATTCTAATTTCATAATCGAACATGGCATACTAGTGCAAATTCTAACCATGCTAGTAATGTGTTGGCAAAATTATCAGTCCAAAATCAAGTTGTGGCAAAAATTTTAATGGTTTGGTATGCATGGTTCTACCTAATCTATATGGCAATAACAGAATGCAAACAAAAACATAAAAAATGAATGTATGTCATGGCAATAAATGTGAGGCAATACCCCCCAAACCAAAGGTAATCATTGTCTTCAATGTATGAGAACACATCTATACAAATGCAATGAATGCTATAAAAATGAGAAATATGAAACTAAGGAGTTAAGAGGAAGAGGACTCCTCTTTGGAATGTTCGACACGAGTGACGCAAGTTTTTTTCTTGGTGAAGCTCCCTCGATTTGGTGCCAAGGACTTCTTCTATTTCAGCTGTGGATTCGAGGTAGCAATAGAGGCCTTCACGTCTTGCAGGACCTCTTCAATTACCCTTGCCGGGTAAGATGCGACAGGAGCTACAAGGGTAACTGAAGAAGTTGGAGCAACGAGCAACACATCAGTCTTGGTAGGAGTGGCGTTGTATGATGTACTATAATTGACACACAAATAGTGCAAGTATACACGTCGAACAAGTAGTAAAGTGATGAGTGAGTATCGTCTCCATAGGGATTGGAGGTATTTCAAGTTAAGTTTAAGCACACAAAACAAAGCATGGATATTGATTAAGGAGCTTGTTTTGAATGAGTAAATAAGATGTTGTAGCAAAACTAGTATATAAAAATTGGAGTAAACTTAATGAACTTTCAACGTCCTCTCACGTGTGTGAAACTCTCTATGGAATGACTGGCTAGGCTTGCTAAGGAATCCTTTACTTAAGTCTCACACATGTCTAACTATTTTATTCCCAAACTATGCTCGACAAAGTTTACTATGATGCTTCTAGATTATCTCTAGCAAGAAACCTGACAGCCATAATGCTACGACAATACCTCTCAACGTGAACCCTAGCAAGCTACTTATCATTTAAGTACTACTCCTTTTAGTCGTTGAAACTCTATCCTTATCTCTAAGGTGAGTTAGAGTTTGCCTCTCAGCACAACCCCATTGTCCACGTAGATCTAGGCTTAACTCTCTCAACCATTAAGCACATCCAATATTTAGGTTAAGGCTACTCTCGAAAGCTCTTACAAACGTAAGGCAATAAAACAGTGAACAAAACATTTAAGGAACTTAAAATAACTAAACATCCATTAAAACCAAAATAAAATCATCCAAAGCAAGCCCAAGCCACTTAAAACCAGTTCATGGCTGGGCAATAAACATCCATCATCATTCGTTTGAAACAACTCATTCCAGAAATAATTGCTAAAGTAGAACATCTAAAAAGGAAGGAAAAACTCCCAACGCCGTCTTGGATTGCCACAAACTGCCCTAAGATTGGAGCTTCTCTTGAACGCGAGCAAGATCACCCCTTGGAGCTTCAACTATGGAGGACAACAAGGTGAAGAAGATGAAGAAAGTGGTCGACTCTCATTCTTTCTTTCCTCGCCCAAAAAGCTCTCTTTTCAATTCTCTCTCATTCTTCTTCAATGTGGACTTCTTGTCCTTTATATAGTGGGGGATCCTAGGGTTTAGTGCCCTAATATTCCTTGAGGGTCCTAGGGAATATTCACTCTTCATGTGTGACATAAAAGACAAATAGGGGGTTCACACATGTGGGTCAAAGAGAATGTCTTCGATGCTTTGTCCTTTTATGTGCCCATAACTGCTGTCCAAAATGCTGCGAAGTTTTCCTCCTTTTCCTAGCTTCACTCTTGCTTCACCTGCACATCACCGCACCAGAACATACCCTTCCAGCAACATCAAATCTTGTAAAATAAACCAAACCACCAAACAAGCAAAGCCCTATGCAACTATATGTCCTAAATGCATCTATATGCTATGAAATGATCTTGAAACCAAACAAATACTTAAGTAGAAAGGCATGAAATATATGTATTTTTGCAAGTTATCACACCCCAAATTTAAGTTATTTATTTCCCTTAAGCAATGAGTAGAGAAAAATAGAAAACAAATGTTGTGGAAAAAATTAATTCAAGTTAGCTTCTATGGCAAAATTTCAGTCCTAAAAAAATATAGGCTTTCATACTTCAGACATAAATGAGATTCTAAGAACAGTTCCTTAGGGCCAAACCCCTTGTTGGTGTGTGTGTAATTGCATGCAACTTATGCTTAACAGAGTTAGAAAAATTTTAAACAAGAACTCAAGTACATCCTAATGTGTAACTATTTAAGCACAAATTTACTCCAATAATTTAACTATTTTTTTAAAAGGGTGCCAGCTCATCACACCTACCATCCCTCACTCCAGGTGAGCATGGAGCATACCTCTCACCCCTAAGCTAGTAGGTAGAGTCATCCCGTGACAACTTTCATTCACTCATTTGATGTTGCTGCCATTTATTTAAGCATGGTTTCCAGGCAATGCAACACAAAGCAGAGTGTCCTTATACAAATATGCCGTAGCATTTATTCACAATTTACTATATTCAATAGGCACAAGGGTGTTTAGTCAAGCATTTACTGCTTTCATTTATCAATCAAGTTCATTAACTTCTTTCACGCAAGGATATGTATGAGTTCTAAAAACTTCTCTAACAATTTTAGCCTAAGGAGCATACAATTGTGTAACAATGTAAAGATAAAGCATCAAGCCCTGAAGTCAGTTCTACCAATCTCAATAGTCATGCATGTTCAATCAATCCATAGCTATAAAAAATTATTCATCATTGGACATCCTCAATTTATTCATATAGTTGTCACTGAATCAAACAAAATGCCATAGCAAGATTTTTGTCTCTAACTACAAATGCAAATGACTAACTATGGGCACTAACACCCCCAAACTTGAAAGATGTAGTGTCCTCAATGCAATAAAAGTAAAACTAAATGCACCTATTCTACATGCAATGCAAAGTGAAGGGGGTACCTCACTTTTTGGCTTTTGTTGTCTTGGTGGCGTGATGCTTAATGCTCGTTGATTTGAACGAGGCGATGAGGGGTCATTTCCTTCTTGTTCAGGTGGTGGGGTAGAGACTCATTAAGCTGGCGTCTCTTGATTGGTTGAGCTAATATCTGACTCGTTCTCCTCAACAGGTGTGTTCCAAATTCGACCGACAGTGCACTTTGTGTGGGTTCTTGTTGCTGAGATAGGATTTGGCGTTAGGGCATGTGAGGGTGTGGGAGTAGAGTGCATAGTGTCATCATCATCAGACTCAATGCTCACATGATCAACGGTGGGTTCTTTGGTTGGTGGAGCCATGGGAGCTTTACCCGTTCTCTTGCACTTTTTAGTTGTGGACATGTTGTGGCATTAGTGGCCTGGTTCTAGGAGGACTGCTAAGGCTGTGCAGGGCTTTTGCTAGAGGCTGGTGTTTTCTGTGCAGAATTGGGAGGGGGTCCTTCTTATGTACCAGCAGGGCATCAGGGAATGCTGGAAAGTCATCACTGATGTGCGACAGGATTTCCTTGAAATAAGAGTTCATGTCAACATCCCTTTCCTTGACATATGCAAAAAAGGCAATCATATCTACGGGCATCTGACTCATGTCTTCCTGGAGGCGAGTGGTGGAGGCTATTGACGTAGAAACTCTTTCCGTAACAAAATTTTTGGCCCCTCCAGCTAGGGTTTACGCCGAGACATCTTCATCAAATCCCTTGATGATGGGGATCAGTTCTGGGGTAATAGGGCCTTTGCCTAATTCATGTGTGTCAGTGATAGGGTCTTCAAACACTTTCTTCTTGCGGTACAAAGCTGTGATAAGATTTGGGAAGATCAATGGGCTGGATTTCCGTTTTACACAAGCGTACACTTCGTCCACAATAATCTTGCCAACATCGATTGGTCGACCATTCAGGATTGAGTGTAGGAGGAGAAGTCTAGGGATATTGACTGTGAAAGTGTGGGATGTAAGCACAAAGCTGTGATAAGATTCAGGATCTATTGGCCTCTGGCTTGAGGAGTGCACGCTCAACGAATTTGTTGGACGGGTCCAACTCTATGCCCTCAAAACACAAATCTTCCAAGACTTTCTTGATGGTCTATGGTCGGCATTCTAGAAAAAAGGAGTGTGTTGATCTACCAAATATTTTAGCCCATAGAATTTATTGATCTTGGTGTCCGTGAACTTAATCTAGTCTCCTCGCACTTACACGCTCGACTGAGTGGGACTGGTGAGGTGAGCGTAAAACTTCTTCATGATGGGGACACAAATGTTTCTTGGATGCGGGAAAAATGTTTCCCACTCGTGCTTGGCTATAATCCCCATGACGTCCTTGTCGAAACCATGTTCCCCTTCAGTAGGGAACTTGAAGCCTTGCTCAAGATTTTTTTTTCGGTCCTTGAGAAGTTGGAAGCGTTCTTTGGCTTTATCATCGAGGAACTTCTTGATCAGCACTGTTTTTGTTGGGCACTGCTGGATTCTCCTTCGACTCTCTTGTAGCGAACCATTGTTTTGCAAGAAGAGGGAGAACGAAGGGGAGAGTTTTGGTAGGAATTTTGGTTTTGTTTGATGCGGTGTAAGGGTTGTGATGTTGAAGGTCTTTTGTCAATGGTGGGTTGTCGAGCAGAGAAGACGAAGGGGGAGGGGTTTTGGATTTTGGGAAGAGATTAAATGTGGATGTTATGATGGTGATGGGAGTTGAAAAGAAAGCAACTGCCACGATTTAAGAGAGAGAGAGAGAGAGAGGAATTTGGATGTTTGTGCGGTGTAGGTTTAGGATAGAGGTAAGTGATAATTAATGAAAAGTAAAAAGTGAGAGAGAGAAGATGGCAGGGTAATGATGGTTAGGGTTTCTTTTAAAAAAGGGTTAAAAGGTAAATAAATTCCCTCTCTTTTTGCCTTTTAAGAGTCGACTCCCTCCAATGTTGGAAAAAGTTGGTTTTTCCAATTCTTTTTGTTCTTATAAAGACAAGACCCTGATCCTTCTAGGACAAGCTGTCTTTGTCCACTAAACCCTGGCATGCCACCTACAGCTCTAGGATTATTCAGGCATGAGTAGATGAAGACAAGATAAAAGCATAAAATAAAACAAAGCAACATAAAGAACAATAAATTAAAGGATGAAGTACGACTCAAAGATAAAAACGTGCTAAGTTATTTATGAACAGGAAATCATGAAAATGCCACAGCAAAATAAAAAGAAAAGTGAAGGTTTCAAACTCTCAAGGATTATGAAGGGATAGAGAAGATTTGTCTCACCGGATGGGGGCTCTATTGTATATATTTTGGCACCGTCCGTTGAACTTGAAGACTATGTCATCATCGAGTTTTTTGATATCTACCGCACCATGGGAGTAGACCTTGTGCACTAGGAAAGGGTCTGACCATCAGGACTTCAGTTTGCCTGGAAAGAGTTTGAGCCTGGAGTTGTAGAGAAGCACTTGTTGTCCTTCTGAAAAATGTCATGGCAAAAGATGTTTTTCATGCCACTTATTTGTCTTCTCCTTGTTTAGGCGCACATTCTCATAAGCATGAGCTCTAAACTCCTCCATCTCATTTAACTCTAGAAGCCTTCTTTCTCCAGCTAATTGGGCATCCATATTGAGCTTTTTAATGGCCTAATAAGCCTTGTGCTTGAGCTCAATGGGGAGATGACAAGCTGTGAAACGATATTTTAATTTTGATATAACTAAAGAACCTAAGGACTAAATTGAAAATGTGAAAAATGAATTTTTAAGTCCTCAAACATCCCTATATGTTTTAAAGAATATGCCTAAGTTAAAAACTAAGTTTATCAAATATTTTCTAAGTGTTCTTAAAGCCAAAACAGTGATTTTCGAGTCACCGTTTCGAAACGGCCTAAGGCATTTCGAAACAGTTTTGAAACTGTGAGTCCATGTTTCGAAATGGGTATCGAAACGATTTCAACATTGCCAACCCGTGTTTCGAAACAAGTTTCGAAACGGCTTTAGAACAAAGAGACACCGTATCGAAACGACATCTAGTGTTTCGAAACGGTTCTTAAATTGATTTGAAAAATATGACCGTTGAATGTTTTTAACTGATTTTTAACAAACCGTTAAGGCGTATCGAAACGATCTCAAGCCGTTTTGATATGATCCTTGACAGTGGCAAAATGTTTCGAAACAAGTTTCGAAACGACTCTTAGCGTATCGAAACAGGTCTAGCCGTTTTGATACGAGCTCTTTAATGCACCCTAACGACTCTTTCTATTTTGGTCTGTTTCGAAACAGGGTCGGGCATTTCAAAACGGTTGGTTGCAGACTGCATTTATGGAGGGCAGATAACACCCCCAACGGCTCTATTGATGAATGCAACAACCACAACGGCTAGAAATCAATGAGAAGGTATAAAAGGGACCTCTAAAAGCTTCAGCAACAACTATTGATCCAAAAGCAAACATCCAAACATCAAATCCAAGCATTTGTGCCTAAATCCCATTATTGTCTTGTAGCCCCAATTGTATTTTTCATTCTTATCATTCCAATTGGGTTGAGTGCTTGTAATTGGGCTAGTTTATGTATTAAGAGATACTTGTTTAGCCAACAAATTCTTTGTTTCAATTGTGTGAGGATTGGGTCAAATTTTGGGTAGAAAATTTGACCGAAAATTGTAAGGGTTACCTCCTTAGCCTAGAAAAGGGGAAGAGCAATTAGTGTAATTGTTGCAAATCCTTAGTGAAACTAAGGTAGTGGATGTAGAGTTCATTTGGAACTTGAACCACTCTAAAATTCCTTGTCTATATTTTTATTTGCAATTTCCACCACCAAGAACTTTAATAATCCAATTCACCCCTCTTGGTTTAGTTTAGTTTGATCATTCGATCCACTCAACAATTGGTATCAGAGCATACCTCTTTGAGGATTAACAACCACAAGAGGAGTTCCTAGGAAGAGTGTGATCATCCAAAAATCAAGAGATGGCTTCTACCTCCGGTTCGAGCATGTATGAGTCTCAATCCACTACAAAACCACCATTCTTCAATGGTGACAACTATCCGTTTTGGAAGAATAGAATGCGTCTCTACATCAAGTCTAATGACTACTTGGTTTGGGATGTCATTGAAGATGACCCTTACATTCCATTGAAGCAAGATAGTGAATGGAAGATAGTTTTGAAGAAAAATGTGGAGATGAGTGAAGAAGAAAAGAAGAAGATCCAAATAAATGAAAAAGCTCTCCACATTCTTTTTTGTTCTTTCGGTCCGGACATCTACTCCAAAGTATCATCCATTGAGAGTGCCAAAGAAGTGTGGGACACTCTTGAGACTACCTATGAGGGAACCAATGATGTCAAGGAAACTAAGATTGGAATTCTCAATCTTAGTTATGAAAATTTCAAGATGGAGCCCGATGAGACGGTGTCCAAGATGTTTGATCGTTTCTCCACCATAGTCAACGAGCTCAAAGGATTTGGAGAGACAATACCGGAAGACAAGCTTGTTCGGAAGCTACTCTACTCACTTCCCGAATCTTGGGATGGGAAGAGAACCACCATCATAGAAGCTAAAAATTTGAAGACTTTAAAGCTTGATGAGCTAGTGGGTTCTCTCCTTACTCTTGAGATTATGAAGCAAGGAAGGGAAGAAGAGAAGAAGAAGGAAGAGAGTAGAAAAGCTAGAGGTTGAAAAGAAGAAGAAGATGGGAATAGCTCTCAAAGCTTCATTACTTGAGGAGAGCTCTTCTAGTGAGGAGGATGACCTAGAAGAATTGGCTATGATAGCCAAACAATTCTCACGCTTTATGAGGTCCAACCGAGGAAGAAAAATTCAAAGGAAGATGGACTTCAAAGGTAAAAACAAAGAAGAAGCAAGGGATCAAATCATTTGCTTCGAGTGCAATAAACCCGACCACATACGTTCGGAGTGCCCTCAACTCAAGAAGAAGGGCTTTGAGAAGAAGAAGAAGCTCAAAGCCAAGCTTGCTACTTGGAGTGATGAGGAGTCATCCGAGGATGACGAACAAGAAGTGGCCAACCTTTGCCTCATGGCACTTGAGGAAGATTCCTCCATGTGGGAGCATTGCTACAAGGCCAAAGCACAAAGTCAAAACTCATGGTACCTTGATAGTGGATGCTCAAGGCATATGACCGGAGACAAGAGTAGATTCATGGATCTAAAGCCAAAAAGTGGAGGAGTGGTGACATTTGGTGACAACTCCAAAGGCCACATTAAAGGTATTGGCTCCATAGGTAATCACTCTATTATTCTCATTGAAAATGTCTTGTATGTGGATGGTCTTAAACATAACTTATTGAGCATAAGTCAATTGTGTGATAAAGGATTTAATGTTTTATTTGATAAAAATGGGTGCAAAATTGTTGACATTAAATCTAATAATATTATGCTCACAGGTCATCGTATAGGGAACATATACATGGTGTATCTAGATGACATACATACATCTCATGCATGCTTAGTAGCACAAAATGAAAATGATGCATGATTGTGGCATAGGAAACTAGGACATGCTAGCATTAGTGTTTTAGAAAAAACTAGTTTCCCTTGATCTAGTTAAAGGTTTACCCAAGATTAAATTCTCAAACGATACAATTTGTGATGCATGCTCTAAGGGTAAACAACATAAGTCTTCCTTTAAATCCATTAATGATTTTTCTACAAGTAGATGTTTACAACTTATCCATATGGATTTATTTGGGCCAATTAGGACTATAAGCTTGGGTGGTAAATCTTATGCATTTGTACTTGTTGATGATTTTTCTAGATTTACTTGGGCTCTATTTTTATGTACTAAAGATGAGGCTTTAGAAAAATTCATCACATTTTCAAAACAAACCCAAAATGATCTTGAACTTAGAATTTCTCATATTAGAAGTGATTATGGAACCGAGTTTCAAAATTTAGGGTTTGAAGATTTTTTGAATGAAAATGGTATTAGCCACAATTTTTCGACTCCTCGAACTCCTCAACAAAATGGGGTAGTTGAGAGGAAAATATAACTTTACAAGAAATGGCTAGAACCATGTTTTGTGAAAATAATTTACCTAAATATTTTTGGGCGGAAGCCACAAACACCGCTTGCTATATTGTTAACCGAGTAATGATTAGGCCAATTTTAAAGAAAACACCTTATGAGATTTTAAAATCTAAAAAGCCTAACATTAGCTATTTTCATCCTTTTGGTTGCAAGTGTTTTGTTTTAAATAATGGAAAAGACAACTTAGGTAAATTTGATGCAAAAAGTGATGAAGCTATTTTCATAGGATACTCTTTAACCTCTAAAGCCTATCGAGTATTTAACAAGAGAACTTCAGTAGTAGAAGAATCTATACATGTTGTATTCAATGATAACCTCTTTCCAAGGAAGGATTCTTGTGATGATGATGATGTAGGAATCATAAATGCCTTTGATGGAGGACAAACTTCAAAGGAGGATGAGATTTCAACAAAAGAAGAAGACACACAAGATCCACCTCTTGAAGCCTTGAAGGACTTGGCTCTTGAGGAAAAGGAAGTGAGCTACCCAAGAGAGTTCAACTATGTCAAAGATGGTGAAATCTTGAGTGATCCATCAAAGGGGGTAACCACTCGATCTTCTCTTAGATTAATGAATCATGTTGCATTTATCTCATGCATAGAGCCTAAGAATATAAAAGAAGCATTGAAAGATGATTTTTGGATTATGACTATGCAAGAAGAGTTAAATCAATTTGAGAGAAGTAACGTTTGTACATTAGTTGATAGGCCTAGTAATCAATCTACCATAGGAACTAAATGGGACTTTAGGAACAAGCTAGATGAGAGTGGTAACATTGTGAGAAATAAAGCTAGACTAGGAGCACAAGGTTACACTCAAGAAGAGGGAATAGATTTTGATGAAACCTATGCACCCCTAGCTAGAATGGAAGCCATTAGGATGTTGCTTGCATATGCATGTTATCATGATTTCAAGCTTTTTCAAATGGATGTTAAAAGCATGTTTTTAAATGGTTTTATAAATGAAGAAGTGTATGTTGAACAACCATCGGGTTTTGAAGACTCAAAATTTCCAAATCATGTTTTCAAACTCACTAAAGCTTTTTATGGTTTAAAACAAGCTCCTAGAGCTTGGTATCAAAGGCTTTCAAACTTTTTAATTGAAAAGGGTTTTGAAAAAGGCAAGGTGGACACTACACTTTTTATAAAAAAGGTATAAAAATGACATCTTAGTAGTACAAATTTATGTTGATGATATTATTTTTGGTTCTACTAACGAATGCCATTGCAAAGAATTTGCTAAGCTAATGCAAGGTGAATTTGAGATGAGCATGATGGGGGAGCTCTCATTCTTTTTGGGACTCCAAATCAAGCAAAAGAAGGATGCCACCTTCATCAATCAAGCAAAGTACATAAAGGATATGCTCAAGAAGTTTGGCTTGGAGAATGCAAAGCCTCAAGCCACACCTATGAGCTCATCTACAAAGCTTGACAAAGATGAATGAGGTAAGTGTGTCGACTCTAAGCTTTACCGTTCTATGATTGGATCATTGCTTTACCTTACCGCAAGTAGACCGAATATCTTGTTTAGTGTTTGCTTGTGTGCTAGGTTTCAAGCTAGTCCTAGAGAGTCTCACCTTATAGCCGTTAAGAGAATCTTTAGGTACCTTAGAGATACTCATTGCTTAGGTCTTTGGTACCCTGGAGACTCCACCTTCAACCTTCATGCTTATTCAGATGCGGATTATGGGAGATGCAAAATCGATAGGAAGAGTACTTTGGGAACTTGTCAATTCCTAGGTAGTATGCTCATATCTTGATTCTCTAAGAAACAAAATAGTGTAGCCTTATCTACCACCGAAGCCGAGTACATATCCTTAAGGAGTTGTTGTGCTCAAGTCCTTTGGATGAAGCAACAACTCTTAGATTATGGTATTAAAGTTGAAACCATACCCCTTAAATGTGATAACACTAGTGCTATATGTTTGACAAAAAATCTCATCGAACACTCTAGAACCAAACACATAGAAATAAGGCATTATTTCATTAGAGATCATGTCCTTAAAGAAGATGTGGTTATAGAGTATGTTAAATCAATTAGCGGACATATTTACAAAACCTTTAGATAAAGAGTGTTTTTAGTCCCTTAGGAGAGAGTTAGGTCTAGCTAGCCTATCTTGACCTTTTAGGACATCTTTTATACTTAAAATTGCTTGATATTGTGAAATGCCATGTTTATGTGTTTTTACTCCTAATTTCATCCATGCCTATAGCCAGGGGAGTATGTTTATGTTTCCATATGTTTTTCCTACTCATTCATGTCATTCATGCAAGTTAGGCCTTAGAAAATTTCATTTTTCTGCACTTTTAGAGCCTCATCTGCACTTCTAGGCCCAGGTGTATCGAAACGGGTTAACCTGTTTCGATACAGTTGCTTTAAATTTCTATCTGAGAGAAGGGCGTTTCGAAATGCCTTCCAAGGGTTTTGAAACGTTTTGGCTACTACCAAGGGGTGTATCGAAACAAGTTTCGATACGAGTCAACGGGGATTCGATACGGTCAAACCCGTATCGAAACAATCAGCTGGAGTTGAAAAGTCGGTCAATCTTTCATGCCCGCGTTTAGAAACGGTCAAGACCGTTCTGAAACGGATTTGCGGACTGCTTTAAAGCGGCTTTTAATGTTAAAGTTAAACACAAATTAAAACTCTCCCAAAACCCTAAAAACCCTAGAATCGATTTTTCCTATAAAATCCCTCTAAACCTCATTGTTTTTCATCAAATCTTGAAGGCTTTTTCTCTTAAACACAAGTCTAAGCAAGCATCAACAATATTGTACAAGGATTTTCATCCATTCATCCAAAATCCCAATTTAAAGTATTTTTCCTCTTTTTCTTTTTCCTTCAATTTGTATTCGAATCTTAGGTTAGAAAATTTTAATTTTGTATAATTTATATGTTTTGATACTTGGGTTTTTCAAATCTTGTAATTTTTTTTAAATCTTCAATTTTTTGATTCGGATATATAAGTTTTCTCTCGTATTTTCTTTACTGTTTTTCTCTTAATTTTTTTTGTTTTGTATATTTGTTTTTAAAACTTATTTTTAAACCTAAGTGGGATTTATCATTGGATTGAATTATGAAATCTCATGCATACACTTAAACTTGTTTTAAATCGCTTGCTTAATGTTTTTAGGATGGCTACAGAGAATGTTAACAAAAAGCGTAAGACCGGTCAAGCAAGTGAATCGAGTATTCGTCCTAATCTTACCCAACTTTTTCAAAAAAGTCTTCAAACTCAAGAGATGAGGGATCGGTTCACTTATGTCAAGGAGTACGAAGTTCGTCGTGAGCGTGTTGTTGACCTCTCGTTTCTTGACTCCGAGCGATTCCTCTTTCGTTACCTCGACCGCTTAAGAGAATGGGGATTCCTTGGTTTGATGAGTATCCCAGACATTTGCTACAAACACATGGTACTTCTCTTTTACTCCAATGCTCAATTTATCAATAACGAATACAACTCCGAAGTTGTTGGCCTTGAGTATTTTATCTTGGGGAAGAGGATTGTCATTAACATCCCTTTCTTGGAGTCTACGTTTGCTCTTAAGGACGAAGGAATTGAGAATGACAGTCACTTTGGTTCTCACACCGGTTCGGTGCTTACCTTGGATACGCATGATAGATTCCTCCATTTGATAGTCTCATGGTTCCTTCCCCCCTCCGGAGGTAAATATTCTCACATTCGTCAAGTAGACTATTTTTGGCTTGAGTGTTTTCGTCGTGGTGAGCGCCCTAATCTTGTTAAGATCATATTTCCCGAGATAGTCAATAATGTTAAGCTTCGTGACACCGATGCCCTGAAATCCTTCACTTATGGAACGGTTTTAAGTCACATCTTTAGCAAGCTTAATCTTGATTGCACCTATGACTCTCCAGAACCCCGCAAGTCAAAAATTGGTGAGTCCTCTCTCCGTAAGTCCGGTTTTCGCTATGTAAACAATGGACATTGGGAACGTGTTGATAGGGAAGCACCTCCTACTCCTCCCGTTGAACCTCAACCACAAGCTCAAGTTGCGAACAATGAAGCTCTCACGACTTTCCTTACCGAGCGGTTCAACACTTTGGACACTAACATGTCTAGAGGTTTTGGTGATCTCAATACCCGCTTGCAATCCATAGAGGATCTCCTCCTTTCCAATGAGAATCGACTCCAATCCCTTGAAAATCAACAATCGGCCATGGACATGTCCTTCTTCACCTTTTATGGCCAATGGATGAAGTTTCGTCGTTCTCAAGTCAAGAGCGATGATGAGTCCACGGATGATGATGGTGACGACGAGGCCTAGGATTCTCATGACATATCATATTAGCTATGCATTTTAGGATTAAGTTTGCATCTTTATTTCCATTATGTTTTATGAACCTATGCTTTTGATTTTATTTGGGATTATGCTTTGAACTTATTGTTTAAGATTTATGTTTTGGATATTTTAATTTTATGAATTAATATTATTGTTGCTTATTGCTTATTGATTATTGCTTTTAACCCTATCTCTTCTCTTTAAGCCTTGTTTATTATTTTTGATCTAACAAAAAGGGGGAGAAGTAATCTAAGAGCCAAAATTCGTTTTCGTTTTAAATGTTTAAAGTGTTTTTAAGTTTTAAACTTTGAATTTAAAAATTTAAATCCTTTTAAAACTTTAAAAACCTATCTTAAATTGAGGGGGAGTTAGAATGTATTCAAAACTTTCAAAACTCTTAAAAATTCTAAATTTGGTTTTGTTATATAAGAAAATGGGGAGATTGTGAAACCGATATTTTAATTTTGATATAACTAAAGAACCTAAGGACTAAATTGAAAAAGTGATAACGAATTTTTAAGTCCTCGAACATCCCTATATGTTTTAAAGAATATGCCTAAGTTAAAAACTAAGTTTATCAAATATTTTCTAAGTGTTCTTAAAGCCAAAACAATGATTTTCGAGTCACCGTTTCGAAACTATGAGTCCATGTTTCGAAAGGGGTATCGAAACGATTTCAACACTGCCAACCAGTGTTTCGAAACAAGTTTCGAAACGGCTTTAGAACAAAGAGACACCGTATCGAAATGACATCCAGTGTTTCGAAACGGTTCTTAAATTAATTTGAAAAATATGACCGTTGAATGTTTTTAACTGATTTTTAACAAACAGTTAAGGCGTATCAAAACGATCTCAAGCCGTTTCGATACGATCCTTGACAGTGGCAAAATGTTTTGAAACAAGTTTCGAAACGACTCTTAGCGTATCGAAACAGGTCTGGCCATTTCGATACGGGCTCTTTAATGCACCCTAACGACTCTTTCTATTTTGGTCTGTTTCAAAACATGATCGGGCGTTTCAAAACGGTTGGTTGTAGATTGCATTTATGGAGGGGAGATAACACCCCCAATGGCTCTATTGATGAATGCAACAACCACAACGGCTAGAAATCAATGAGAAGGTATAAAAATGACCTCTAAAAGCTCCAACAACAACTATTGATCCAAAAGCAAACATCCAAACATCAAATCCAAGCATTTGTGCCTAAATCCCATTATTGTCTTGTAACCCCAATTGTATTTTTCATTCTTATCATTCCAATTGGGTTGAGTGCTTGTAATTGGGCTAGTTTATGTATTGAGAGATACTTGTTTAGCCAACAAATTCTTTGTTTCAATTGTGTGAGGATTGGGTCAAATTTTGGGTAGAAAATTTGACCGAAAATTGTAAGGGTTACCTCCTTAGCCTAGAAAAGGGGAAGAGCAATTAGTGGAATTGTTGCAAATCCTTAGTAAAGCTAAGGTAGTGGATGTAGAGTTCATTTGGAACTTGAACCACTCTAAAATTCCTTGTCTATCTTTTTATTTGCAATTTCCACCACCAAGAACTTTAAAAATCCAATTCACCCCCCTCTTGGTTTAGTTCGATCATTCTATCCACTCGACACAAGCCTTGCCATAGACTAGCTTGAATGGCGACATTCCCAAGGGTGCCTTGTAGGTAGTGCGATAAGCCCAAAGAGCTTCATCAAGCTTTAGAGACCAATCCTTCCTTTTAGGGTTGATCACTTTCTCAAGTATCTGCTTGATCTCTCGATTGGAAACCTCACCTTGGCCATTTGTCTGGGGTGATATGCTGTAGCAATATGGTGTCTCACTTCGTACCTCTATAATGCCTTAGCAATACACTTGTTGTCAAAGTGGGTTCCTTCATCACTGATAATGGCTATCGGTGCTCCAAACCTTGTGAAGATGTTCTTATGAAGGAACTTCATGGCAGTCTTGGAGTCATTCCTTGAAGTAGCTACTGCTTCGTGTTGAGTGTGCAAAAGTTCTATATTTTACCACTCATTTAACCCATATTTCTGTTGCATTCAAGCATAATTCATTGCATTTAGGTAAAATTTCACATATACATCACAATTAGATAAAATAGCACAGTTGCTACTGATTTTGGTCATTTTTGTAGGTATCTGCTGTGGCAGACTCAGGACACAAATGAGCAGAGTTGGAACACAAGACCAGAGTCGAGAAGCAAGATGCTGTCGTGGCCACTATCGCGGCAGCCATGACGACAACATTGGTGAAAGGGAAAAGTGAAGTGGAGCTCGACAGATAGAGGAATTCAAGCCGGTCTATCGTGGACCACTCTTATATTTTTCTGAGTCCTGGAGCAGAATGAAGGCCAAGCCCAAAGTTCAAGGAAGAAACCCAAAGCAAGAAAAGAGGACGAATTAAAGGCATCTACTCAGAAGATTTAATCTTAAATAGAGTTGTACTTTAGTTTGAACTTGTATTCTTACCTTATTAGAAAACTTGAACCCATGGCCTATATAAAGGCATGTAATTCGACCTAGGGAAGGAGATCTCATCTCTAGCCATCTTCCCTAAAAACCTTGTCGTTTTCCCCTTCTCATCATGTTCTAAACTTTCCCTAGGGCTAAGGGTTGATTCTGTAAAGTAGTTGCAAGGATTGTACTATTTAGGAATTTTCTGTTCAAGCAATAAAACTTCAAGTTTATTTATTCTGGTTTTTCACATCTCGCAAGAGTATCGGGAGAACATTGTGAGGTTATTTATTTGTTTGATATCGGGAGAGTCAAGCATACGAACAGAATAAATATGAGTTTTCCAGTTTGATATCGGGAGAACATTGTGAGGTTATTTATTTGTTTGATTCACGTTGGGAGGTATCATCCAAGAAGTGTTCAGCAACAGCACTTGGGCCTAGGGATAGGACACGTCACAACAGAGATTCTTGCCAAGCTTGAAGTACAGAGTTGTGTGATCGCTACCGCGACAACAACAGACTTTTGTCGCGACAGGTGTTGCCGCGACAGGGACGACGACAGAACAAGAATTTATCTTCAGTGCAACACCTGCACTACCTAGCAAATCAATACCGACCTATCTCTTAACCCTGAATATTTTATCTTTTATATTCATTATTCTCCAATATTACCTTCCAAAAAATTTAAACTCTTTTTCTCTCTTGTGCAGCAACTATAGGATAAAACTATAGGATATTACCTTCCAAAGAAGAGTGCAAGGCCATCACTGAAGTAATCCTTGACCAACCCTGCATTAGGTCAAGCTGCCATGACATAAAGTTTGGTCATTGCCACAACAATCATATGGAAGACTGTCACAACAGCAACGATGACTGTGACTCCTCCGATTCAGACATATCCGACACTGAAGGTCATGAGGAGGTAAATTGGATAGGCAATCGTCTAGGTAAGTTATTCGAGCCCCTAAATTATACCTCGAATGAACATATAATCCAAAAGCCTTCAATTAAAGAACCACCTGTTTTAGATCTTAAGCCCCTACCAGGGTAGCTTAAATATGTTTTTCTTGGTTTAAATGATACGTTGCCCGTAATCATCTCTTCCAAGTTAATGCAGAAACAGGAGCAACAACTAATTGGAATGCTATAGCAGCATAAGGAGGCCATTGGAAGGACAATAGCTGGCATCCAATGCATCAGTCCGACATTATGTATGCACAAAATTCTCCTGGAAGATGATCATAAGCCGACTATTGATTCTCAGAGACGCTTAAACGACGCTATGCGAGAAGTGGTGAGAAAAGAAATTATCAAATGGCTTTACGCCGGAATCATATACGCCATCTCGGATAGTAAGTGGGTGAGCCCGGTGCAGTGTGTACCTAAAAGGGGAGGAATAACCGTAGTGACCAAAGAAGAAAACGAGCTAATCCCAACTAGAACTGTGACCGGTTGGAGGGTTTGTATGGATTACCGGAAGCTTAACAAAGCTACCCGGAAGGACCATTTTCCCCTACCTTTTATTGATCAAATGCTTGACAGATTAGCGGGGAAACCTTAATATTGTTTTCTTGATGGTTACTCAAGTTATAATCAGATAGTGATTGCACCGGAGGATCAAGAGAAAACTACCTTCACATGCCCGTACGACACTTATGCTTTTCGGAGAATGCCAATTGGACTCTACAATGCACCAACAACCTTTCAAAGGTGCATGATGGCAATATTCTCCGATATGGTGGAGGACTTCCTAGAAATTTTCATGGACGATTTTTCCATCTTTGGAGACAGTTTCGAAGGTTGTTTAAGCAACCTACAGAAGGTGCTTGAAAGATGCGAAGAATCGAATTTGGTCTTAAACTGGGAAAAATGCCACTTCATGGTGCATGAAGGGATAGTCCTAGGCCACAAGGTAAGTTGCCGCGGCATCGAGGTGGATAGAGCAAAAATAGAAGCCATCGAAAAGCTACCGCCACCCACCACAGTCAAGGGAATTCATAGTTTCTTAGGCCATGCTGGGTTTTATCGACGATTTATTGCCAATTTCTCGAAGATTACCAAGCCCTTATGCCACTTATTGGAGCAAAATCATCCTTTTGACTTTAATACTGAATGTACTGAGGCATTCAGAATTCTGAAGGAGAAGCTGATAACAGCCCCGATCGTACAACCACCAGACTTGAGTTTACCATTCGAGATAATGTGTGTTGCCAGTGACTATGCTGTCTGGGCAGCACTAGGGCAGAGGAAGAATAAGATCTTTCATGTAATCTATTATGCTAGCAAAACACTGAATGATGCCCAAGTGAACTACACCACAACGGAAAATGAACTATTACCTGTGGTGTTCTCAATCGACAAGTTCCGTCCATACATACTTGGAACGAAGGTGGTGGTCCATACAGACCATTCAGCACTGAAGTATTTGTTCACAAAAAGATGCAAAACCGAGACTAATACATTGGATTCTGCTGTTGCAAGAATTCGACATTGACATCAAGGATAAAAAGGGGGCAGAAAATCAAGTAGCAGACCACTTGTCGAGATTAGAGATGGGAAAGAGTCTACCGACGGATAGGACCAACATATTGGAGACCTTCCTGGACGAACATCTTTTTGCTACAACCAGCACTGCCACGACAGCCATGGTGGCAGGTAAGTTTTCTGAAACTCCTTGGTACGCTAATTTTGTTAATTAAATTGTTAGCGGGGTACTACCTCCTGAACTTAATTACTAAGCAAGGAAGAGGTTCCAAAATGATGCAAAACATTATTATTGGGATGAACCTCTTCTTTTCAAACATTGTGCAGACCAAATTATCAGGAGATGCATACCACAGGATGAACAGGAAGTTGTGCTTCACCACTACCATGCTTCCCCATATGGAGGACACCTAGGTGGAAACAAAACCACTGCCAAAGTTTTGCAATCTGGTCTCTATTGTCCCACACTGTTCAAGGATGCACAAGCCTTCTACAAAAGTTGTGACAAATGCCAAAGGACTGGGAACATCTCGAGAAGGCATGAGATGCCACTGCAGAACATTTTAGAAGTTGAAATCGTCGATGTATGGGGAATCGATTTCATGGGACCGTTCCCAACATCTTACGGGAACCTGTACATCCTACTGGCAGTGGATTATGTGTCCAAGTGGGTAGAAGTGATCGCCACTCATAAAAATGACGCCAAAAATGTTCAGAGATTATTGCACAAGAATATTTTCTCTAGATTTGGCATTCCTAAGGCGATCATCAGTGACGAGGGGAGACATTTTGATAATAGGGTTATTGCTGCTGCCTTGAGAAAATACGGAGTAAAGCACCTGATTGCAACAACATACCACCCTCAAACCAATGGACAGGCCGAAATATCCAATCGAGAAGTAAAGAACATACTTGAGAAGATGGTTAAACCCACTCGAAAAGATTGGTCTTTACACCTCAATGATGCACTCTGGGCCTATAGAACAACATTCAAAACACCACTGGAATGTCACCCTACAGGCTTATCTATGGGAAAACATGCCACTTACCTGTTGAGATAGAACACAAAGCTTACTAGGCTATCAAGGCAGTAAATATAGACTTGGATAAGGCAGGACAAAAGAGGCTACTGGACTTGAATGAAATTGAAGAAATTCGAGCAATGGCCTACAACAATGTCACCCTATATATAAACCGCAACAGTCTCCACCCCAAGCCACACCGCCATTTCAGACCGTTTCGCCTCCACCGACTTCGCCACGAGATACCACAACTCCTTCAAAAAGAGGGACATGTGGGAGGAAAGAGGGTTCCTCTACACCGAACCCACGAGAGACCTAGGGCTTGAAAGCTTCACAGCAATAAAAATCCATGCCCTCAAATGGCAGCAGTTTGTTGCCCAACCGGAAGAGATGAACATCACGCTCGTCAGGGAATTCTATGCTGCCGTCGACAGCAAAGACACTACGACATTGACAGTTCGAGGCAAACAACTCTCCTTCGAGCCTTCTTACATCAACACCCTCTACGGTTTATATGGGAGTAAGAAGGAAGACTCCCACAAGAGATTCGTCACTAGTCTGTCACCGGCAGACTACGACGCGGTAATGGCAGAGCTCATCGAGGAAGGGATAGAATGGAATACCGACTCTAAACACCGATGGACGGTGAAGAGAACTCAACTGACTCCACAGGCCAAATTGTGGAATCACTTTGTGAAGAAGCGCATCATGCCGTCATCCCACAACAACACCGTCGACAAACCAAGGTTAGCCCTTGTTCATTCCATTTTAAATGAGAGATCTATAAATGTCGGTCGCTACATATGGGAGGGAATTCTTGAATGTGCCCTCCGACCATCAGGACCCCTTGTTTTCCCATACCTCATCACCACCATATGTCGGGGTCACAACGTATCAGAAATTGCTGAAGACGTCAAAGTCCGAGGGAAAGGGTGGTTGGAGAGGAACATTTTCAGCCTCATGGAGTTGAAAGCTGCCACCCCACTGTCCTATTTCAACCCCTCTACCACAGCAGAGCAGACAGCAGGCCCCAGCTCCGCCGAACCTACCGCAGCAGAACAACAGCCAATGACAGAAGCTCCACCACCAGACACCTCTACCCAGATGATGTCGATACTTAAAAGAATGGAGGAAAGGCAGCTCGAACTGATGTGCTACATGAGGAATTTCACGCCAGCAACGGTAAATTTTATTCATAATGATTTACATTTTACAATTGTGCTGTTCCCCTCCTTCCCAGAACAGTTTTTTGCTGCCCCCACACCTACTCCTACCCCTGCTGCGAGCCCTAAAACTCCGCCTTCTACCTCTACACCTACACCGGCCACAACAGCTGAAGGCGGCAGCCAAACTACCACGGCCAGAGGCGAGAAAAGAAAGGAGCCCATGCCAGAACTCAACGAAGAATATTTTGAAGGGTTCTCCTTATCGTCCGTCTGGCAGGATTCTAACGGGGAGCCCTCAGTTGCCCGAAACCTCTCCAAGGACTTCACGCCAATGAAAAGGCAGAAGCTCAACGAGGCTGGCGGCGGACCCTCCGGCGAAGGAAAATCTGCCAGCAGCAGCTCCGACGATGAGGTAGAGGTGCTGGACAAGCCCCCACACATCTCACCAACCCGTGTCCAGCCACCAAGAGAAGCAAAGAAGAAGACAACCTCTGCCTCTCCCAGCACACTGCCAGCCCCTGCCATGAAAGTTACTACCTGCCGGCAGCTCCAGATTAGTAGCAACAGCGATGACAGCTCCTCAACTTAAGTTTCTATCTTATATTTTTTGTCTTGCTGTTTTATTTATTTTGTGATGTATTTTGTTTTTCTTTTCTTTATTTTCCATGTTGTCATGCATTGAGGGCAATGCAACCCTCGAGTTTGGGGGTGGCATCCCTCCATTAATGAAGTGTTAGTTGTGTCTTAATTTTGTGTCTACATATCAGTTATTATTTAGTATATATATAAAAAAAATTGGCTTAAGTCTTTGAACTGAACTTACCTGCCGCGACATACTCTGTCGTGGCAGTGCCTTTAGGATGTTTTTAGGAACTGTTTAGAGCCCTACTATAGTTCTGATATTTTAAACACCCTTGTGAGTCATATATGATGTCTAGACTTCTGTTTGTACACTAGAGTAGGAAAGCTTAACCACTTGGGTTGCCCCTAGAGGTGCCTAACACTGGCTCTAGGAAAAGAAAACAAGAAAAGGAAAACTTAGACTCAATACCCCTAGAGGTGCCTAATACAGGCTCTAAGAAGTTAGCTAGAGGTGCCCAAAAACAGGCTCTAGTCAACTTAAAATAAGAAAAACACCGAGTCTAATTCAGAAAGAACTAAAGGAGCCTAAGAATTGCCTCCAAGAAAATGAAATTTGGCATAAAAATTCAAGTAAGTAGCTTAACTATTCTAGTAAACTAAAGGAGTCTAGGCACATATTTATTCACAAAACATGCACATACTATACGAGACCTATAGCATGGTTCCGAATAAATCCAGAAACGTCCGACAAGGTATTGCTCGTGATAGGGCAGGTGTGGTAGGTAATGAAAAGTTCATTGAATTAAGCCAAACCAAAAAGATTTTTAGTTTTAGTTAGGTCATATTTGCTTGAGGGCAAGCAAGAACTTGAGTTTGGGGGTGTGTTGAGTGTGCAAAAGTTCTATATTTTACCCCTTATTTAACCCATATTTATGATGCATTCAAGCATAATTCATTGCATTTAGGTAAAATTTCGCATATACATCACAATTAGATAAAATAGCACAGTTGCTACTGATTTTGGTCATTTTTGCAGGTATCTGTTGTGGCAGACTCAAGACAGCAAAGGAGCAGAGCTGGAACACAGGACCGGAGTCGAGAAGCAAGATGTTGTCGTGGCCACTGCTGCGGCAGCCATGACGACAACATTGGTGAAAGGGAAAAGTGAGGTGGAGCTCGACAGATAGAGGAATTCAGGCCGGTCTATCATGGACCACTCCTATATTTTTCTGAGCCCTGGAGCAAAATGAAGGCCAAGCCCAAAGTTCAAGGAAGAAACCCAAAGCAAGAAAAGAGGACAAATTAAAGGCATCTACTCATAAGATTTAATCTTAAATAGAGTTGTACTTTAGTTTGAACTTGTATTCTTACCTTATTAGAAAACTTGAACCCAAGGCCTATATAACGGCATGTAATTCGACCTAGGGAAGGAGATCTCATCTCTAGCCATCTTCCCCAAAAACCTTGTCGTTTTCCCCTTCTCATCGTGTTCTAAACTTTCCCTGGGGCTAAGGGTTGATTCTTTAAAGTAGTTGCAAGAATTGTACTGTTTAGGAATTTTTTGTTCAAGCAATAAAACTTCAAGTTTATTTATTCTGGTTTTTCACATCTCGCAAGAGTATCGGGAGAGCATTGTGAGGTTATTTATTTGTTTGATATCAGGAGAGTCAAGCATACGAACAAAATAAATACGAGTTTTCCAGTTTATGGTTAAACCATCTTGGCTTAGGGATAAGTACGAGGTTAAGTTGCTAAGGAAGAATTCAACAACATTGGTGTTCACCCTTTGATTCACGCCGGGAGGTATCATCCAAGAAGTGTCTAGTAACAGCACTTGGGCCTAGGGATAGGACAAGTCACAACATGGATTCTTGCCAAGCTTGAAGTACAAAGTTGTGTGATCGCTGTCGCGACAACAACAGACTTCTGCTGCGACAGGTGCTGCCGCGACAGGGACAACGACAGAACATGAATTTCTCTTCAGTGCAACACATGTACTACCGAGCAAATCAATATCGGCCTATCTCTTAACCTTGAATCTTTTATCTTTTATATTCATTATTCTCCAATATTACCTTCCAAACAATTTAAACTCTTTTTCTCTCTCGTGCATCAACTATAGGATAAAGTTATATCCGATACTCCGAGTATCACTTTACTACTTGCGTCATGTACACTTGCACTATATTGCGATAGGACTTTTGACACGCAACACTTCGACCCATTTGGATACGTAATCCATGACCAAAAGGATGTATAGGTCTCCATAGGAGGAAGGGAAGGGTCCCTTGAAGTCAATTCCTCATACGTCAAAAAGCTCCACCTCCAAGATGCCTTGTAATGGCATTTCATGCCTTCGTGAAACGTTCCCCGTTCTTGTGCATCGATCATAAGCCTTGCAAAATTCATGTGCATCCTTGAAGAGTGTGGGCCAATAGAATCCGGATTGGAGGACCTTTGCGGCTGTTCTAGCCCCTCCAAAATGGCCTCCACAAGGAGATGAATGACAATGAAATAATATCTCCTCTTAGGGGACACACCTTCTAATTATTTAGTCGGTACATTGCTTGAACAAATAGGGTTCATCCCAGAAGTAGAATCTCACATAATGTCTAAACTTTCTTCGTCCCTGGCTATTCAAAATAGGAGGCAAAATATCACTAACGAGAAAGTTAACAATATCAGCATACCAAGGAATTGTTGTAGCATATAATATTTTCTCATCAGGGAATTCCTTCTTAATGTCTAGTTCATCATGCTTTTCATCATTGACTTCTAGCCTAGAGAGATAGTCGGCTACATGGTTTTCACACCCCTTTCTATCCCTAACCTCCAAGTCAAATTCTTGCAAGAGAAGTATCCACCTAATAAGTCTAGGTTTAACGTCCTTTTTAGTCACTAAGTATTTAATAGCTGAATGATCGTTGTGAACGATGACCTTAGTGCATATCAAGCATGACCTAAACTTATCAAAGGCAAACACAATAACCAATAACTCCTTTTCGGTAGTGGTGTAGTTAATTTGTGCATCATTCAAGGTGCAACTAGCATAATAAATAACATGAAAGAGTTTACCTCGGCGTTGTCCAAGAGTTGCTCCTATTGAATAGTCACTTGCATCACACATCAACTCGAAAGGCGAGTTGCAATCAGATGGAACAACAATGGGTGCTGAGATAAGTTTCTCCTTCAGTTCCTTGAAAGCATTGTAGCATTTGTCATCAAATATGAAGGGTTGATTTTGTTGTAGCAAATTGCATAATGGCTTGGAGATCTTGGAGAAGTCATTGATGAACCTTCTATAAAAGCCAGCATGGCCCAAGAAACTCTATATACCCTTTACGATGGTGGGAGGAGGTAGCTTCTCGATCACCTTAATCTTTGCCTTGTCCACCTCGATTCCCTTCTTCGATATCTTGTGGCCCAAAACCATTCATTCGGAAACCATAAAATGACATTTCTCCCAATATAGAACCAAATCAGCTTCTTCACACAGTTTAAGCACCTTTCCCAAATTTCCTAAGCATGAATCAAAATCATCCCCGGAGACTGAAAAGTCGTCCATGAAAATTTCCAAAAATTCTTCAACCATGTCTGAAAAAATAGCCAGCATACACTTCTAAAAAGTTGTTGGGGCACTGCATAGTCCAAAGGGCATCCTTCTAAAAGTGTAGGTTCCATATGGACAGGTGAAGGTTGTCTTGTATTGGTCTTCAGGTGCTATAGCAATCTGGTTGTACCCTAAATATCCGTTGAGGAAACAATAGAACTTGCCAATCTATCTAGCATTTGATCGATCAATGAGAGATGGAAATGGTCTTTCTTGGTTGCCTTGTTCAGATTTTGATAGTCCATAAATATCCTCTACCCCGTGACGGTCCTTGTTGGTAGCAACTCATTATCCTCGTTACTCACCACGATCATGCTTCCTTTCTTGGGCACACGTTGTACCGGGCTGACCCACGAATTGTTGGATATAAGATATATAACACTAGCGTCAAGCCACTTGATTATCCCCTTCATCACCACCTTCTTCATGATTGGATTTAGACTTCTTTGGGGTTCGACAGAATTGATGTGACAATCATCAAGCAAAATTTTGTGCATACAAATAGTAAGGCCTATACCCTTCAAGTTAGCCATAGTCCAACCTAAAACTTTTTTATGTTGAGATAACATATTTATCAAGCTAGACTCTTGCTTATGTGTAAGACTAGATGAAATTATCACAAGTAATGTCTCATTACTTCCTAAATAGGCATACTTAAGGTGCGATGGAAAAGGTTTCAATTCTAATGTGGGTGCATGCTCGAGTGAGGGCTTAGGAAGGGTAAATTCTGAAAAATCAAGAGGTTGGATATGCGTACCCGATTTAGCTTCAAGCAAGCTAGACTGCTCCATCTCCTCGGAAGAGTCCTCGAACTCATCATAGTCATCCTCAGGGTCATCCTCATAGAACTGCATATATTCTTCCATCTCCAGGAGATTGTTGCAGCAAATATCTGTAATTTCCTTTTCTGCTATAGCTTCCATATACTAACACTTCTCATGTTCATCCACATATTTGAGAGTGTTGAAGATATTGATGGTCACCTTTTGATCAACCACTCTCATGGTGAACTCACCCTTCTCACAGTCAATCAAAATTCGACCGGTGGCTAGGAATGGTTGCCCCAAAATAATAGGTGCAATGTCATCCGCTTCACAATCGAGAAGAAGGAAGTCGACTGGGAAAACAAATTTGTCCACCTTCACCACTAAATCTTCTATCCTCCCTTCCGAACGTACATGAGATCGGTCGGCCAATTGCAAGATGACAGAGGTTGGCCTTATGTCTCCAATTCATAAAAACTGACTTGGGCATGAGATTCACTCTAGACCCAATGTCACATAAGGCTTTCCCGACATAATTATCACCTATAAAGCGAGGGATGATGAAGCTGCCAAGATCCTTTGTCTTAGGAGGTAACTTGCTCCACACAGAATAGCATTCGCTTGTTGTAGCAACAATCTCATATCTCTCAACCTTCCCCTTATTGGTGACAATGTCCTTGAGAAATTTAGCATACGTGGGCATTTGGTCGATGGCTTCTAGAAAAGAGACCTTGATGTGCAGTTGGTCAAGAACATCCACAAATTTCTTGAACTGAAGATTCTTGTTCTGCTTCTTCAGTGGTTGAGGGAAGGGTGGTATGGGTCTGACTTCTTTTTCTACCATTGAGGTCTTTTCTTTTGTTGTAGCATTTTTCCTCATTCGATAGGTTCATTCATCGAATCCTCATCCTTATCCTTCTCACACGATGACTCCTCTTGCAAATCAGGTTCCTCTCGCGCATCCTTTGGAGTGGAGTTTTCTTCCTTCTTCCACCAAACTTATCTTCTTTGTTAAGTTTGGTGCCACTCCTCAAACTGAGTGCACTGCATTGCTCCTTGCCGTGGCTTTTAGTGACTTTAGTATCATTAGGCAGATTTCCTTGGGGTTGCACATGCAATGCTTTTGCAATCTGGCCAACTTGGGTTTCCAAAGACCGCAAGGATGAGTTATGGCTTTGTAGCAAAGCTCCTTGATTCTAAATAGACATAGTGTGGTCTTGAAGTAGTGTCTTTGTAGTTGACATGAAGTCTTTAGTGGATGTCATGAAGTCCTTGAGCGTAGCTTCCAAAGAGTAGCTGGTCGATGAAGATGCAGAACCTCTGTTGTTTTTCCATGGCATATTCTACTAAGAACCTTGATGTTCAGGCAGATTCTGTTGCTGATTCGAGCTGCCACAGTTGTTGTTTCCTTGATTCCCCCAAGAAAGGTTAGGATGTTGACGCTATCCTGGGTTATAGGTATTCGAGTAGGGTTTGTTATTCTGGTTGGAGTTCCCCACATAGTTGATGGACTCTTGATTATCCGGGCACTCGCTCAAATGGTGATTTCCATCACAACGAAGGCAAGTGGATGCCATCTTTACTTCCTCCACCTCATTAGAACGTTGGAGATTTTTCAACATACTTGTAATGGCATATAATTGAGCTGAAATTGAGGCATCCGCGTCCATGTCACGTGTTCCTTGAGTTCTTCTCCTTGTTTCAAGTGTTGAAGATGGAAATTGGTAATCGTTGTTAGCAATTCTATCGAGGATTTCGAATGCTTCCTCTGGTGACTTGTCCAGCAAAGTTCCATTTGCTGACGCATCTAGCATCATTCTGGTGGGAGCATTAACACCGTTGTAAAACATCACTACTTGTGTCCAATCATGAAACCCATGATTAGTGCACTTATGCAACAGTCCCTTGAATCGGTCCCAACACTCATATATCGATTCATTATCAGATTGACGAAAAGAGGCAATGTCATTCCTCAACTGAATGTTCCTGTTTGGTGGATTATACCGTAGCAAAAAACTTTTGCACAAATCTATCCATGTTTCCATTAATCCGGCCGGCACACCACTCAACCATTCTCGTGCTCGGTCACGCAAGGAATAAGGGAAAAGCTTGAGTTTCAGCACATCTTCGTGTACCCCATGTTATCGAAAAGAGTCGCAAACTTCTAAGAAAGCACATATGTGTTGCCTAGGATCTTCATGAGGCGAGCCTCCAAATTGACCAATCGAGTTCAACATGTTGAACATTAAGGGTTTAAGCTCGAAGTGGGCTGCTTGAATTTTGGGAGCTACAATCCCTGGGTTGAGGTCATCCAAGATACGATTCAAGTGAGCTCTAATAGCTCATGGTCGACCTGCACCTTCTACTCCTTGATTTAAAATTGCTGCAGCATAAGGGTTCCTCTGATTCTGAGCTGGTAAACCCCATTGGTTTTGAGCTCCGTTCATGACTCTAAGTGCTTCTTATATTTTCCTCTGTTGATGAAAAATATGTTCAATTTCTGGAATAAACGGTAGTATGGGTTCGTCGGGTCTTCCTCGGGTCATGCACTAGCACAACACCTAAAAAAGACAAACAAAAATAACAAGTAAATAAATACAAGAAAAGAAGAAATAAACTATAACGAAGACTAAACTTAAAAAAACCAATTGCAAATCCCCAGCAACAACGCCAAAAACTTGTTGCTCTGTATGATGTACTATAATTGACACGCAAATAGTGCAAGTATACACGTCGAACAAGTAGTAAAGTGATGAGTGAGTATCGTATCCATAGGGATTTGAGGAATTTCAAGTTAAGTTTAAGCACGCAAAACAAAGAATGAATATTCGTTAAGGAGCTAGTTTTGAACGAATAAATAAAATGTTGCAGCAAAAACAGTATATAAAATCTGGAGTAAACTGAATGAACTTTCAACGTCCTCTCACGTGTGTGAAACTCTCTACAGAATGACAGGCTAGGGTTGCTAAGGAATCATTTACTTACATCTCATGCATTTTAACTATTTTCAGCCCAAACTATGCTCGACAGAGTTTACTACGATGCTTCTAGACTATCTCTAGCAAGAAACCTGACAGCCATAATGCTACGACAATACCTCTTAGCGTGAACCCTAGCAAGCTACTTATCGTTTAAGTACTACTCCTTTTAGTCGTTGAAACTATATCCTTATCTCTAAGGTGAGTTAGGGTTTGCATCTAAGCACAACCCCATTGTCTATGTAGATCTAGGCTTAACTCTCTCAACCATTAAGCACATCCAACATTTAGGTTAAGGCTACTCTCGAAAGCTCTTACAATCCTAAGGAAATAAAATAGTGAACAAAGCATTTAAGGAATTGAAAATAACTAAACATCAATTAAAACCAAAATAAAATCATCCAAAGAAAGCACGAGCCACTTAAAATCAGTTCATGGCTGGGCAATAAACATCCATCATCTTTCGTTTGAAACAACACATTCTAGAAAGAATTACTAAAGTAGAACAACTAAAAAGGAAGGGAAACTCCCAACGACATCTTGGACTGCCATGAACTGCCCTAAGCTTGTTGCTTCTCTCGAACGCGAGCAAGATCACCCTTTGGATCTTCAGCTATGGAGGACAACAAGGTGAAGAAGATGAAGAAAGTGGCTGACTCTCCTTCTTTATTTCCTTGCCCAAAAAGCTCTCTTTTCAATTCTCTCTCCTTCTTTAATGTGGGCTTCTTGTCCTTTATATAGTGGGGCTTCTAGGGTTTAGTGCCCTAATATTCCTAGAGGGTCCTAGGGAATATT
Organism: Hibiscus tridactylites; assembly: GCA_958450335.1. NCBI lineage: Eukaryota > Viridiplantae > Streptophyta > Magnoliopsida > Malvales > Malvaceae > Hibiscus > Hibiscus tridactylites. The sequence continues at coordinate 11,396,082 of OY288286.1, forward strand.
CCCTCTTAATGTGGGGCACAAAAGACAAATAGGGGGTTCACACATGTGGGTCAAAGAGAATGTTTTTGATTTTTTGTCCTTTTTTTACACCCAAAACTACTGCGACATTTTCCTCCTTTCACCAACTTCACTCCTACTTCACCCGCACATCACCGCACCAGAACATACCCTTCCAACAGCATCAGATCTTGTAAAATAAACCAAACCACCAAACAAGTAAAGCCCTATGCAACTATATGTCCTAAATGCATCTATATGCTATGAAATGATCTTGAAACCAAGAAAATACTTAAGTAGAAAGGCATGAAATATAGGTATGTTTGCAAGTTATCAGTATGCACATTATCCTCAAACTCTTACGGAGTCTCAATTCTGGCAAATTCTACGTGGACATGAGATATTAGTACTGTGGGATCAAATTGTTGGGTGGGAGTATGAATAGACTAGGGGTTGGCTAGCATTTCTTCTGGTGCATGAAGCTCAGCTGGGAACTCTAGATATGGTGGAAAAGAATTAGTGAACCTGCCCTCGAGAGTCGTCTTTAGGGCGTGGTCCCTGGCTCTAACATATTTCTAGAGCACCAATTTTTGTTCATCAGCCTTCTCTAACTTCTACAGAATGTGTTCTTGGCGTTGATAGATCTGGGAAAGCAATGCCATCGTATCAGCCGACACTGGTGTGGAAGGTTCTGCCTTAGATGTCTTGACAGTAGATGCTGGCTGGGCAGCTTTTCCTTTTCCTTTCTTTTTTACCTCCCTGGCAATCAATTGCCCCCACAAAGCAGGAGTGATGGTTCCTTTGCATTTTTGGACATTGTCGGAGTCGAGCGTTGACACCTTATGTTGCATAAAAATTTTGGAAATTAGCGAAGCAAAAATCAAACTGCCACAACTCTTATCGGCACACTTGTAGGTATCGTCAATGATCAAACGACGCACATTGATCTTTCTTCCTATCATGATCGAGTGCAACAAATCCATCCTCTCCTCTAAAATTGTGGCATTATGTGTAGTCGGCATCAGATTGGCCTTCAAGAAATGGTTTCATCCTCTCGGTTGTGGTTTCAATGCCATCCTTTTCACCGCCCTCTTGACCTTGGAAGAAATGTTCCAATTGGGCATGGTTCGCACAAATCCTTCAATAGCAGCTGTCTCTTGGTAGCATCAATAGATTTGGTGGATACCGAATGCTCCACCCTTGTACCATCCAAACTAAACATGTGATTAACATACCCTTCATCAAACTGAACACACATACCTCGTACGAACACAAAAGTCGAGGCTTTGGTGGTGATGTGGGCATAAAATTTGCAGTCAATGGTTGAGTGGGCCTCTCCAAGATGAAGGAAAAAGACCGTTCAATGGTGTTCCTTGACGATGGCAACCGCCTCTGGTAAATACCCCAAATTGGGTCCATTCTTGAATTTGAACCCTTTTTCGTAGCAAAAGGTACGTGCAACGTAGTTCTCATCATACTTCTTCTTCATCTCATCGTTGAAGAAGATTAGGGGCAAGTTTGATGAAGATTCCATTAAAGATTTGGAGAAGTATGTATGATTGGAGTAAGAGATGAAAAAAATTGGGTTCTTTATTTTCTTGCAAGTTTGAAAGAATGGAAAGGGGAAAAGTTATTGATTAAGGGGAAAATGGGAGCTAAATATGGATTAATGAGAATGGTTGGGTTGGTTTAAAGTGAATTTAGTGGAGGTAATGATATCATGGCAGTTATGACGTGCGTGGGGGAGTAGGATAATGATGATTTTGGGCGAGTGGGAATTGAGGCATGGGAAAAGAAAGCACGGCTTACCTAGGGTAAAAATTTCAAATTTTGAAATTTTACTTGGGCGGCAGCTAGGATTTCTCGCTCAGTAAAAGTTACTCTCCCTTGGGCATGATCTTGAATAATGTCCACGTGTTACCACGCCTCATGATGATGGGTATCCGAATGCCATCATATCCTAGCATACTGCCTTGGCAAAATAACATGTACTAACGACCACAAAAACCTTTCAAAATAGAAAAAGAAAAATTAAAATAGATAAACTAAAATACTAGAAATAAAATATTTGTCCTAAATACAATGAACAAATTAAGATAACAAAAAATACTGAACCTCTACTAGGAGAATAATCTCCTTGGCATTTCTCTAACTTTCTTCACAATAATGCTTCAACCTTTGGCAATTCACCTTGAACGTTGTCCCCGTTTTCAAGTCCTTAATATCTATTGCTCCATGAGCATTAGGCTTGACAACTTCAAATGCTCCTGACCATCTGGACTGAAGTTTACTTGGTAATAGCTTAGGCCTCGAATTGAACAACAGCTTTTGCCCAACTTCAAACTGTCTTGGCAATATTCTACTATCATGCCACCTCTTTGTTCTTTCTTTATAATGTTTTCCATTTTCATACGCTTGGGCTCTAAACTCCCCAACTCAATTAAATCTAGCAAACGCTTCTCACATGCAGCCTTCCATTCCATATTCAACTGTTTGGTTGCCCAATAAGCTCGATGCTCTAATTCTACTGGCAGATGGCATGACTTCCAAATACAAGCTTGTATAGGTAAGTCCCTAATGGAGTTTTGAAAGCTATTCTATATGCCCATAAGAAATCATCTAGCCTTAAAAACCAATCCTTCCGAGTTGGGTTCAAAGTATTCTCCAAGGTATTCTTGATTTCCCTGTTTGAGATTTTTGCATGGCCATTTGTTTGAGGGTGGTAGGCAGCTGCAATTCTTTGTATGATTCCTTACATGCGCAAAGCTTTAGTGATTAAATGGAATTTAAAATGGGTAGCTTCATCATGTATGATAGCTCTGGGGCACCAAATCTTGTAAAGATGTGCTTATGTAGGAACTTGGCAACTGCATTGGCATTATTTTTTGGGAGAGCAACAGCTTCAACCCACTTTGAGACATAATCTACTGCCACAAGTATGTATAAATTTCCAAACGATTGAGGAAAAGAACCCATAAAGTCTATACCCACACATCAAACATATCTACTGGCATGATATTCTGAAGTGGCAATTGATGCATGCTGGAAATATTTCCAGTTCGTTGGCACCTGTCACATGACTTGGCAATAATGTTGGCTTCTTGAATAATGTTGGAAAAAAATCTTGACTGCAACACCTTGGCTACTTTCTTTATTCTAGCAAAGTAACCTTCATATGGTGTTGTATGGAAAAGCTAGAGAATGTTTTGTTCTTCATCCTCTAGCACACAACGACGAATGATTTGGTTGGCACATTGTTTGAACAAGAACAAATCATCCCAGCGGTATTGCTGGATATCCCTCACAAATCGTTTCCGGGCATTACTCGACAAGTCTGGTGGCATTATATTGCTGACCAGATAGTCGACTATGTCAATATACCATGGAATGGTAGTGTTCGTAAGAAAATATTCATTAGGGAAATAATCTCTAATGACAGTGGCATTACCACCCTCAATGTGGTCCTCTAAATGAGTTAAATGATCAACCACTAGGTTTTCACTGCCATTCTTGTCTCATATCTCGAGCTCAAACTCTTGCAACAAGAGTGTCTATCAGACCAGTCTGGGCTTAGCATCTTTCTTTGCCAGAAGATATTTGATTGTCGAGTGGTCTGTGTTTACCACAACTTTACTACCAACCAGGTAAGACCTGAATTTGTTGAATGCAAAAACAACTGCAAGCAACTCTTTCTCATTTGTTGTGTAGTTAAGTTTGGTCTCGTTCAATGTACGACTGGCATAATATATGGTATGGAAAATTTTGCCACACCATTTTCCTAACACAACTCCAAAGACGTAGTCGCTGGCATCGCACATGAGCTCGAATGGCTTATTCCAATTTGGTGCCACGACTATGGGGGAATTAACTAGATTATCTTTCAATTCCTTAAAAGGTTTCAAACAAGAATCATCAAACGTAAAAGTGGTATTTTGTTCCAAAAGTAAGCATAAAGGTTTAGAAATTTTCAAGAAGGCTTTAATAAGGCGACGATAAAAACCTACATGTCCCAAGAAACTTCTAATACCTTTGACACTTGTGGGTGGTGGCAATTGTTTGATTACCTCTACCTTTGCTTTATCTAATTTCAGTCCCTTTTTCGGTCACTTTTTGTCCGAGAACTATACCCTCCTTCACCATGAAGTGGCATTTTTCTTAGTTCAGGACCATGTTGGTTTCAATGCATCTCCGTAGAAAAAGTTCCAAACTATGAAGGAATTACTCAAAACTTTTGCCAAAGACGAAAAAGTCACCCATGAGGACTTCTAAGTTATTTTCGATCATATCCAAGAAAATCGACATCATGCAACGCTGAAACGTTGTTGGGGCGTTACACAATCCAAAAGCATCATTCTGAAGGCGAATTTCCCATATGGACCAGTGAATGTAGTCTTATCCTAACTTCTAGAGCGATGGTAATCTGATTATAGCCCGATTAGCCCTCCAAGAAGCAATAAAATGACTTACCTTCCAATTTGTCTAACATCTAATCAATGAAGGGTAGTGGAAAGTGATCACTCCGGGTGGCATTATTTAGCTTCCTGTAATCCATGCACACCCTCCAACCTGTCACGGTCCTCGAGGGGATCAATTCATTTTTGTTGTTTTGAAACACAATCATTCCACACTTTTTTGCACACATTGCACCTAGGCTGACCCATGAGCTATCATAAATGGGATAAATTATCCCGACATCCAGCCATTTTATGACTTCTTTCTTGACTACCTGTTTCATGCTAGGTTTCAATCTCCTCTGGGCCTCAATTGTTCTGTCATGGCGATCCTTCAGAATAATTTTATCCATACAGATTGTTGAGCTTATCCCTCGGATATCAGCTAAGGTCCATCCCAAGGCTTTCTTATAATTGCCCAGTGTCTCCAACAATCTTTCCTTCTGGTCATCTGTCAAATCAGCAACAATGATTATTGGGAAAGTGAAGTTGTCTCCTACGTAGGCATATTTGAGGTGGCTTGGCAAAGGTTTCAGCTTCAGTTCTGGTGGCTCCTTAATAGATGGTTCGAGTGCCTTGATTTCTCTGCTAGGCAACTCAAGTGACTCGTGCCTCTTGTAATAACTCATGACCTCGTTCAACATGGTCGGTTTTTCAAATTCTTCACTCATCATATCTTCATCATCATGTTCCTTGGCATCAACATCTGTACCTTGGCAAATATGTGTTATGTTCACATTGAAGATGGATTCCATCAGCTCAATAGTTTGGCATTCCTCAGGTTCATCTACACACTTAAGAACTTGAAATACATTCAAGGTAATATGTTGGTCATTCATACGCATAGTAAGCTCACCTTTTATAAAATCAATTAAAGTCCTACCCGTGGAAAGAAATGGTCTTCCAAATATTATTAGGATATCAACATCAACCTCATATTCTAAAATAATGAAATCAACTCAAAATATAAATTTATCTACTTTTACCAACATATCCTCAATCTTACCCTTGGGATGTGCATAAGACCAATATGCCAGTTGGAGTGTTATTGTGGTAGGCCTTGCTTCAATACCAAGCTTCCTGAAACTGATATTGGCATCAAATTGATGTTGGCTCCCATATCACACAGTGCTTTAACCATGAATCTATTGCCAATTGTGTAGGGAATAGTGAAACTTCCTGGATCTTTCAATTTTGGTGGCAATCTATTGGTTATCATTGCACTACATCCTTCAATAAGTGCGATAATCTCGAAATCACCCAGTTTCTTCTTATTGGACAAGATGTCATTCATGAATTTGACATAGTTAGGCATTTGCTCAAGAGCTTCCACTAATGGTATATTGATATGTAGTTGTTTAAGGACTTCCAAGAAACACTTAAACTGTTGATCTTGCTTGTGTTTTTGGAGTATTTGTGGAAAAGGTGGCGGTGGATAGGAAAATGTTGGCTCCGCTGGTTTTTTCGACATGGTGTTGGAATCAAATTAAGGTCTAGCATCGTTAGTGCTCGCCTCATTTTTCTCTGCTTCCATGGGCTCATCTGCTGGCACCAACTTCTCGTCCTGGTAAATAGTTGACTGCATGACAAGTGGTTCTTTCTTGCATTGTTTGCCACTCCTGAGAGTGACAACTTTGCATTGTTCATTCCCTTTTGCCGAGCATCTTCCATATCACTTGGAAAAGTTCCTTGGGGTCTGTTAATGAGTGCATTGACAATCTATCCTAGCTAGACCTCCAAGTTTCACATAGATGCTACTAAACTCTGGGCAGAGGCATCATTTTGCTCCATGTACTCTGATAAAGTGTTTCTCTAGGTATATCTCTACCCTATACGGAAATTGTTTTATGCTCTATGCGGCATCATATTCTGGTTGAAACTAGGCGGTGCATTGTTGTTCTGACGTTGGGTATTAGATTGGTTACCTCCCTAATTTTCCCATGAAAAGTTCGGATGTTGATTCCAACATGTGTTATAAGTATTGGAATGTGGATTAGTATTATGATTGTAATTCCCAAAAAAATTTACCAATTTTGGGTTTTCTAGACATTCATCCACATTATGATCCTCTCCACAAATAGTGCATAATGGTTCTAGTGCCTTCATTTCTCGGATTTTAGTAGGCTTCTGCATCGTCTTCACTATATTAGTGAGGTTGGAAATTTGAGCATTGATAGATGACAGTGCATCAAGCTCTAATTTCCTAGTGACTTTCGTCTTGGTCCACAATCTGGTAGTAGGGCATTGAGTTCATTGGTGTCAATCCTTTCAAGGATGTTAAATGCCTCCGTAAAATTCTTGTCTAGAAACGAATCGTTTGTCGAAGCGTCAACCACAGTCTTAGCATGAGCATTGAGTTCGTTATAAAAGGTCTTCATCTGGGTCCAAGTAGGGAATGCATGCATGGGGCATCTTCTCAACAGGTCCTTGAAACGTTCTCAGGCATCAAACAAAGTCTTTCCATCAGCCTACCTAAAAGTAATGATTTCACTATGTAGCTTGGCATTAAGTTTAGGTTGCTAGAATCTCAGAAGGAACTTCTGCCATAATTCTGCCCACGAAGTAACTGAACCAGGTGACAAAGAACTTAGCCACGTTTTTGCTCTATCTCTCATAGAGAAAGAGAATAGTCTCAACTGCACTGTTTCGTCGGCCACACCAAGTTAATGAAACAGTTGGAACACATCCATGAATTGCTTCAAGTACTGTCGTGGGTCTCTGATGGTTGATCCATCAAATTGAACTACATTCTATAGCGTCTGAATCATTACCGGTTTAAGTTCAAAAATAGTTCTATTTACCTCTAGACCATTCAATCCTGGCATCAAATTATCCATATTTGGTGCCAAGTGTTCTCTGATAGGTCGTTCCTCTTCTGCAGCAACAGAAGGAGTGGGCAGAATTTCATCATGTATTGTCAGATTCTCCTAGTTGTTGGCATTAATTATGACCCTACTAGATCAATTTCTCGAAATTTTCTTCTTAACCTGCGTAGGGTTCTTTCAATCTCTGGATCATATAATAAATCTTTCTTCATAGTGCGGCTTCTGGTCATACACCAAACAAAACAAAATAAGAAAAATGAAAGGAAACAAAAACAAGTAAAAATCAAAACAATAAACTCCAATGCAATCTCCAGTAACGGCGCCAAAAACTTGTCGTCTGACTAATTCTTAGCAACAGATCGATGATTTCGTGTAATTAATCAAGTAAATAATACAAAGATTAGGTCTATTTGCGTTCAAGTATACACGGTCAGCAAGTAATACATCAGTAAGTTGAGTATCGTATCCACATGGATTATCCAGGAATTAACTGCCACAATAATTACTTGTGAAGTGGAACAAATACGTTGGTAATCAAGATTGAATTTTAATTAAGAAAATGACCAAGGAAACCGAAGTAAGAGTTCAGGCAGATTGGCAAACAAATGTATCTACTTTTACCAACATATCCACAATCTTACCCTTGGGATGTGCATAAGACCAATATGCCAGTTGGAGTGTTATTGTGGTAGGCCTTGCTTCAATACCAAGCTTCCTGAAACTGTTATTGGCATCAAATTGATGTTGGCTCCCATATCACACAGTGCTTTAACCATGAATCTATTGCCAATTGTGTAGGGAATAGTGAAACTTCCTGGATCTTTCAGTTTTGGTGGCAATCTATTGGTTATCATTGCACTACATCCTTCAATAAGTGTGATAATCTTGAAATCACCCAGTTTCTTCTTCTTGGACAAGATGTCATTCATGAATTTGACATAGTTAGGCATTTGCTCGAGAGCTTCCACTAATGGTATATTGATATGTAGTTGTTTAAGGACTTCCAAGAAACACTTAAACTGTTGATCTTGCTTGTGTTTTTGGAGTATTTGTGGAAAAGGTGGCGGTGGATAGGAAAATGTTGGCTCTGCTGGTTTTTTCGACATGGTGTTGGAATCAAATTAAGGTCTAGCATCGTTAGTGCTCGCCTGATTTTTCTCTGCTTCCTTGGGCTCATCTGCTGGCACCAACTTCTCGTCCTGGTAAATAGTTGACTGCATGACAAGTGTTTCCTTCTTGCATTGCTTGCCACTCCTAAGAGTGACAACTTTGCATTGTTCATTCCTTTTTGCCGAGCATCTTCCATATCACTTGGAAAAGTTCCTTGGGGTCTGTTAATGAGTGCATTGACAATCTATCCTAGCTGGATCTCCAAGTTTCACATAGATGCTACTAAACTCTGGGCAGAGGCATCATTTTGCTCCATGTACTCTGATAAAGTGTTTCTCTAGGTAGATCTCTGCCCTATACGGAAATTGTTTTATGCTCTATGCGACATCATATTCTGGTTGAAACTAGGCGGTGCATTGTTGTTCTGACGTTGGGTATTATATTGGTTACCTCCCTAATTTTCCCATGAAAAGTTCGGATGTTGCTTCCAACATGTGTTATAAGTATTGGAATGTGGATTAGTATTATGATTGTAATTCCCAAAAAAGTTTACCAATTTTGGGTTTTCTAGACATTCATCCACATTATGATCCTCTCCACAAATAGTGCATAATGGTTCTAGTGCCTTCATTTCTCGGATTTTAGTAGGCTTCTGCATCGTCTTCACTATATTAGTGAGGTTGGCAATTTGAGCATTGATAGATGATAGTGCATCAAGCTTTAATTTCCTAGTGACTTTCGTCTTGGTTCACAATCTGGTAGTAGGGCATTGAAGTTCATTAGTGCCAATCCTTTCAAGGATTTTAAATGCCTCTGTATAATTCTTATCTAGCAACGAATCGTTTGTCGAAGCGTCAACCACAGTCTTAGCATGAGCATTGAGTTCGTTATAAAAGGTCCCCATCTGGGTCCAAGTAGGGAATGCATGCATGGGGCATCTTCTCAACAGGTCATTGAAACGCTCTCAGGCATCAAACAAAGTCTTTTCATCAGCCTACCTAAAAGTAATGATTTCACTATATAGCTTGGCATTAAGTTTAGGTTGCTAGAATCTCAGAAGGAACTTCTGCCATAATTCTGCCCACGAAGTAACTGAACCAGGTGACAAAGAACTTAGCCACGTTTTTGCTCTATCTCTCATAGAGAAAGAGAATAGTCTCAACTGCATTGTTTCGTCGGCCACACCAAGTTAATGAAATAGTTGGAACACATCCATGAATTGCTTCAAGTACTGTCGTGGGTCTCTGATGGTTGATCCATCAAATTGAACTACATTCTATAGCGTCTGAATCATTACCGGTTTAAGTTCAAAAATAGTTCTATTTACCTCTAGACCATTCAATCCTGGCATCAAATTATCCATATTTGGTGCCAAGTGTTCTCTGATAGGTCGTTCCTCTTCTGCAGCAACAGAAGGAGTGGGCAGAATTTCATCATGTATTGTCAGATTCTCCTAGTTGTTGGCATTAATTATGACCCCACTAGATCAATTTCTCGAAATTTTCTTCTTAACCTGCGTAGGGTTCTTTCAATCTCTGGATCATATAATAAATCTTTCTTCATAGTGCGCCTTCTGGTCATACACCAAACAAAACAAAATAAGAAAAATGAAAGGAAACAAAAACAAGTAAAAATCAAAACAATAAATTCCAATGCAATCCCCGGTAACGGCGTCAAAAACTTGTTGTCTGACTAATTCTTAGCAACATATCGATGATTTCGTGTAATTAATCAAGTAAATAATACAAAGATTAGGTCTATTTGCGTTCAAGTATACACGGTCAGCAAGTAATACATCAGTAAGTTGAGTATCGTATCCACATGGATTATCCAGGAATTAACTGCCACAATAATTACTTGTGAAGTGGAACAAATACGGTGGTAATCAAGATTGAATTTTAATTAAGAAAATGACCAAGGAAACCGAAGTAAGAGTTCAGGCAGATTGGCAAACAAATGTATCTACTTTTACCAACATATCCACAATCTTACCCTTGGGATGTGCATAAGACCAATATGCCAGTTGGAGTGTTATTGTGGTAGGCCTTGCTTCAATACCATGCTTCCTGAAACTGATATTGGCATCAAATTGATGTTGGCTCCCATATCACACAGTGCTTTAACCATGAATCTATTGCCAATTGTGTAGGGAATAGTGAAACTTCCTGGATCTTTCAGTTTTGGTGGCAATCTATTGGTTATCATTGCACTACATCCTTCAATAAGTGTGATAATCTCGAAATCACCCAGTTTCTTCTTCTTGGACAAGATGTCATTCATGAATTTGACATAGTTAGGCATTTGCTCGAGAGCTTCCACTAATGGTATATTGATATGTAGTTGTTTAAGGATTTCCAAGAAACACTTAAACTGTTGATCTTGCTTGGCAAACAAATGTATCTAGATGATTGATTGGCATTGGCAAGGGATGCTTGGGTTTCACGCTAGCACTGACAGAGTTTAACAATGTTCAACCTTGGCTTTATTACCGAGCATATTTTAAGGTAGCACCGCCTCTATCGATGACGGTACTCTAAGTTAATTACTTCTAACACATATATGTCTATAGTGATGTTTTCAAATAATTAACTTGGAAAATTTTAATCTTTACTCCTAAGGGGTAGATTCACTTCCAAAGTAAGCTCGTCTACTTAAACATCTTTTGTCAAAGTTTCTCTCCTTAATATTTGGCAATTAATCTTTATCTCCTAAGTCTGTTAAGATATTAAGGGATAATGAGCATTCAATTCCAACTATCGTATGGCAAAAAATATGATAAAATATAAGCACAAGCAAAATAAACAATAATGTCAAAGCATAAAATTATTAAAAACCTAAAGCTAAGCGTTCATCGCAAAACACCCCTAGCCAACTTAAAGAATTAGTTCATGGTTGGGGAAACCAACAAAACCATATCGTTCCACCATCATATTAGAAATAAAAACTAAGAGAAATGGACTAAAGAAGGAGATCCGTCGATGCAACATCTTCGAGGGTGATTGTGCACTCCCCACATGGCATGTGGAAGGTGTGTGTCTCTGGTCTCCAATGCTCCACCAACCCTTTAATCAACTGTGGCATTATTTCAAAGTTATAAATCTTTTCCGTCTAACTAAATTCGGCTGTCTCCAGAAATCCACATATTTTCATGCTTTGCGAATCGTTCCATAAAAACCGAGGTCGAAATAGTGTCCCTTCCGTCTACAAACACAAAATTTAAATTAAGTTACTACTTTATAATTTACAAACAACAAATTAAAATTCGTAAAAAACTAAACAATTACTACCAATAATTCAATGTTGTTTGTGATATGTGATTCTTCTCGTCTTAACAACACCAATCCAAAAAATTTGCGCCAAAATACCTTAAACTGTAACAACACAATTAAATAACAAATATTTTTACCAAAAAAGACTCACAAACAATGTAACACCCTAAAATAAAGAGTCGAGGCTAAAAAGGGAAGCAAGTTAAAAGAAAAATGGTAAGAGGACTATGAAAGTTTGAACCCATGACCTTTTAGGTAATGTGCTTAAGGCTTAACCATTTGAGCTAGGACCATCCTTGTTCCTAGTCTACACCAATTAAATTTTAATATTTTTTTATGTATAGTCTGGACCAATAATAAATTTGGTTTGACTCCTCACCTACACGAGGAGATGATTCGAATCTGGAATGGTTCTAGAACGCTCTCACCCTCATTCTCCCTAGCCGCCGTTCAGCTCTGGTCCCGGCCACTGCCACGACGTTGCCATCACCGCCAGCATCATCAGAAGCGCCACAACATCGCGACCTCACCCCTGGCTTCTACGCGCACAACCAAGCTGCCCTTCATCGGCAAAATCTTGTTTGAAGTTCGGCTAAAACCACCCCCTAAACCGCCGAATCTGCTTCCCTGCATTTTTAGCCTTGGTTGTCGTCCGTTCACGACACGGACACCAGATCCGAGCTCCTGGCGTGACGGCGAGCAAAACCCAATCGCCCGACCACTCATGAGACGTCGGTAAGGGCTTCATCAGGGATACGCGATAATCTGGCCATTTTCGAACCGTTTGGGTAAGTTCCGGTATCATTCTGATCTGTTTGGCTAAGTCTTAGGGTTAATATGATTTTGGGTTTAACGATCTGTTGATTTTTTCCAGAATTGACCCAAATGGTGCCTCTGACGACCTTCCCCGGAGACCATCTGATGACCAGTTTGTCATTGGGTAAGTAAACTGGTTCAAACCGGTATAAAGTAAACCGGTCTGAACCCATTGATCAAACCCGGTCTGAGCCCAACTAAACCAAGACCAGTTTGGTGTTCGACCCGTATGCCCGAGTCTGACCCGACCCGTCTGTCGAGTTGACTCAGTGAGTTAGCTCGCCCGAGTCAACTCAGTGAGTCAGCCGAGTCAACTTAGTTGACCTTTGACCTGCTGACGTTAGTGTTGACTTTGACCGTTGACCAAAATTTTAACTTTTCTGAAAACTCCTATTTTATGTTTTTCGATGTCCTGAGTCCATTTTTGAAGCCCGTTTTGTCAAATTCGAACCCGAAAGCCTTCGAATCTAACCTTGAACCTGAACTTGTATATGCATGTAGTTATGCAGTTAAGAGTACTGTGAATAAGTACTAAAATGGGAATTTGTGTAATTGAAGGTACTCACAGTTCCTTACATACGAATTGTTGAGGGATGTCAAATTAGGGTTCAAGAATGTTTGGATGTCAATTTCAAGGATTGACCAATATATCAATGATTTAAGGTAATACATTACTACCTCTTGTATGCTTTATGAACATGTTGGTATTCGGTTAATGCATGCATAAATTTGATACGGAGTGATGTTAACTATGTATAAGTCAAATCAGATATGAAATGAATATGATAACCTGGATAAGATTGAAATGCTCGAACGGGAAAGTTAATAAATGTAAGGATTTGGAGTTCAATAAATAAATAATATGGCAGCTAATCTCAAATTTCGATTATTAGTGTCAAATGATTAAATGTTAAAAATATTTGGATATGAAATTATGAAAATGCCCTTAAGGTATGAGAATGACTAAAATACCCCTGGAATTGGAAGCGGTCTAGAAATCTACGCTAATATGGTAAAACAACCTGATTTATCTAAAAACCTCGACATACTTGGAAAGTTATGTTAACATGATTTAAACCTTCGAGATTGTAAGGTGTTAGGTTTCCTTGAATTTGGAATGAATCTCCGAATATATATTTACATGAAACTATCCATACCTCTGAATTAATCAAGTGACTCAAAATATTGAATTGATTGAAATGACTAAAAGTATTGGAAATATTTTTATGGTTAAATTAATCGGAAGGATCGTATTGACCAAAAAGGCTGAAGTATCCTCAGACATCGAGGTTTGCAAGTTAACTGGAATGATGGATAAGCATGTGAATTCTGAAATGAATGAAATGGTTTGGTACCGAAATTACTTGAATGACTGAAACACCCACGAGTACTTAAATAATTGAAATGCTATATATGGTTCAATTGACAGGAAAGATGGATATCCCAAGCTTCAAAATGACTAAAATACCCCCATTGACTAGAATAAGTAAATTGCCTTTGATAAAATTCTAGAAATGCCAATAAAGCTAAAAATGATGAAAATGCCCTTAAAGGTTGGAGCATGAATCATGTATGTCAATCACTGTTGATGTTAGTATAAGGTTGGAAGTTTTTCCACCCAGAATATAAGTTTGACTATTCCGTGGCAAATCATGCGGTGAAATATGAAAGCAACCGTTCAGATATACGATACAGTTGGATGCATTAGAAGCGTTAGTTAGTAATGCAAGGTTGGAGATGTTAATTCAAATGGTTTGGAGGCTCGAAAAACTTCTAGAAATCTTAAATATTGCAAATCGTCATTTTATCATTATTGGGCTAAATTATAAAATCACCTCTGATAATTAAATGACCAAAACATCCTTGTTAGCCAAAGTAATTAAAATAGCCCTGAATGTATCTGATATCGTGAAAGATCTTATCATAGAAATCTTTGATTGCATGGCTAGAAAACTGATGAGCAAATAGAATTTCCTGAGCGACTGTTTATGCCTCGTTGGTATAAATTACCAAAATGCTCATGTATGATAAAATGACCATAATGCCCTTGTAGGCTTAAATGACTAAAGTACTCATGATATATCTAAACTCTAAAAGATCTTGATGTATCAACTCCTGAATATATGGTTTGAACTGTTAATACGAACCCCTTTTTTTAATATAGACCTCGTTTATGAAATTCGTTCAAATTGTCAAAAGTTTAATCCCTTCTGTAAATGCCGAGTATCTTCAAGAAATAAAATGTTCTATCTAGTGTGTTCCATGTGTGCTACTGTTGAGTGTGTAAAAGTTCTATTATTTACACCCTTTTTAACCCATATTTCTACTGCATTCAAGCATTATTCATTGCATTTAGGTTAGTTTACAGTAAAACATCACAAATATATTAAAAGGCACAGTTTCTACTAAAAATGGATGTTTTTGCAGGTTGCTGCCGTAGCAGACGGAAAGGGAAGGCGCTGGGTAGTGAAGCAGAAGAGCTGAACTGGACAAGCAGACAAAGAGGACGATGCTACCATGGTTGCTGCCGTGACAGCAGAGGACGATAGCAGTTTTGAGGAGAAGAAGCAAAGTGGACCTCGACAGATAGAGAAAATTCAACCCGTCTGTCGTGTGAAAACCTCATATTTTTCCAAGACCCAGATCAAAAGATATGTCAAGCCCAAAGTTCAAGGAGAGAAAATCCCCAAGCAAGAAGATGACGGCTGGAAAGTAGATTCCTTGAAGATTTAGTCTTTATTAGAATCATACTTTCAATTAAAGTTGTATTCTTGCTATTTTAGATAACTTGAGCCCAAAGCTTATATAAGGGCATGTATTTTAACCTAGAGGGCATAACCGATTACCCTAGCCTCCTTCCCAAACTCTAGTCGTTTTCCATCCCACATCATGTTCTAAATCCCCCCTAGGGCCACGGGTTGATTTGTAAAGTAGTTGCAAGGGTTGTTTTGTTTTAGGAATTTTCAAGTTCAATAAAATAAACTTCAAGTTCTCTTATTTTGGTTATTAATATCTTGCAAGAGCATCGGGAGAGCATTGTGAGGTTATCTATTTACTTAGCATCGGGAGAGTTAAGTATACGAAAGAAATAAGAGCAAGTTCTCTAGTTTATAGTTGAACTATCTCGGACCTAGGGATAGGACGAGGTTAAGTGGCTAAAGAAGAATTCATCCACATCGGTGTTCATCCTTCGATTCACGCCGGGAGGTATCATCAAAGACGTGATCATCGACAGACTTGGACCTAGGGATAGGCCAAGGCACATCTGGGATTCTTGCCAAACTTGAAGTACTGAGTTGAGTGTTTGCTGCCGCGACAATCAACGGACTGCTACCGCGACAGGTGCTGCCGCGACGGGCACGACGACATAACTGGATTTCCTAAACTCTGCAATACCTGCACTACTTAGCAATTCAATACCAGCCCATTCTCTCTATCTTGATATCTTTACTCTTTTATTTACGTTTACTTCATTATTTTCGTGACAAACTCTCAAATATTTCCTTTACTTTCGTACAGTGAATTAAGGTGAAGCTATTAGCCCAATCCCTGTGGAGACGATATCCGATATTTCGTATCACTTTACCACTTGCGTCATGTATACTTGCACTACCATTGCGATAGACTATTTTACACGCAACAAGTTTTTGGCGCCGTTGCCGGGGAATTGGCAACATAACTCTACCTTTTCTTTTACTGCACTTTTTATTTTTATTTTTATTTTTCTGTTTTTCTTTGGTGCATTCAACTCTTGATTTTCACAAGGTTTCTTGATTATGCGCAGATCGAACCGAGGTAAAGATTCTGAGTATCCATTAGATCCGGAAATCGAACGTTCATTCAATCTCAAGAAACAACTTCATCACTTACTAGCCAGGAACGAGTACCTTGAGGAACAGCTAGAGAAGATGGCCCACAATGGAAACGACCCGCCTGTCGGCGATATTATACCGCCTGCCGGCAACCCTGTTGCCACTGCCGGATGACGGTCCTATCGTGACTACATGTTGAACGATCATGTAGAACTGGAAACCACGCTGCCGGATATTGATGTTGACAACTTTGAGTTGAAACCTGTTATGTTTAGCATGATCAACAATGCCAGTCAATTCAGTGGTGCTGTTACAGAGGATGCTAGGGAGCATCTAAAACGTTCCAGGAAATCTGTGGTTCGTTTAGACTGCCAGGAGTTAATCCGGAGATACTGAGGCTTCGATTATTTCCCCATTCATTAAGGGACAGAGCAAAACCTTGGTGAAATAAACTTACGCCGGGTTCAATTAGAACTTGGGCAGATTTGTCTCGTGAATTTCTATCTCGTTTTAATCCTTCGCATTTATCTGAGCGATTACATAATGAAATTGCTACTTTTCAACAGGAAGATGACGAGCCGATGCACGAGGCCTGGGACAGATTTACTACTCTTCTACGGAACTGCCCAATGCATGGATTCCCCGTCTGGAATCAGGTAACTAAGTTTTATAATGCTGCCAACTTACAAACTCGTATTCGAATTGATTCAGCAGCAAACGGACTATTATTGGATAAAGATCCGGACGAGGCAATGCAAGTATTGAAAAATCTGGCTAAGAATGAGGGGTAGTTTCCGACAGCAAGAAGAGGGGGTAAACGGGTACTAGCTGTCAAGGATTATGAGGCCGACAGCACAATGAAATCACATGTAGCATTCCTTACTAAAGCAATGAAAAAGTTATTGAATGATGATGCACAACATGGATTTGCTGTTGAGGAGGTATGTGAAATCTGTGAGGGAAATCATAGTTCGGATGAGTGTCCTATACAGTTAGAAGAGGGAAAGTATGTTGGAAACTACAAGCCGAATTACAACTCCAACAACTATAATCCCAACTGGAGAAAGGATCCCAAGTTTTCTTGGAGCAGTCCTAATAATGCCCTGAATCCTCAAGCACACAATCAGAATCATGGAGGACCTAGATTGCTGACGCGACAGCAACTGCCATCGCAACAGCAGCAACAACAACAACCAGCTGCCACGAGCATTATACTGGAACAGACTCTGGCCACTTTTATGTCTCAGACATGTACTTATATTGAGAATATGAATCAGTTTGTCAAGAAAACAGAGACATTCATGGATAAAACAGAGATGCGGATGACGAATCATGAAGCTACTCTGAAATCTTTGGAGACACAAATGGGTCAGCTTTCCCAGCATATTAAGCCAAGGCAGAGTGGAGGATTCCCTAGTAATACTGAAAATGCTAGGCAGCCCACACATGAGCAATGTAAGGCTGTTACTACTAGGAGTGGGAAGAAACTACCAAGGTCGGAAAAGGGAGCTGAAACAGTAAGGAAACCAGCCTTGGACATACCTGCCGAGGAAGCTGCCCCGACAGGTAACAAACAGACTACTGCCAATGAGCCTGTCACGACAGCAGAAGCGATAGAGGAGAAAAATGATGAACCCAAACCTCCTCAGATTCGTATGCAGCAGGAAGGACGTATTGCTGATTATCGTCCCCCACCTCTTTTTCCTCAACGGTTACAGCAAGCTAAGCAAGAATCTCAGCTCAAAAAGATTTATGATATTTTTAAGCAGGTTCATATTAATATTCCGCTGTTAGATGCCGTTAGGGAGATGCCCGGTTACGCTAAATTTCTCAAGGATGTCATGTCAAAGAAATCTAAACTTGGGGAATTTGAAACGGTAAAGATGACAGAAGGTTGCATGAGTATTCTTCATAGGCAGCCACCCCAGAAAAAGAAGGATCCGGGGAGCTTCATCATACCTTGTGTAATCGGAGACAAATATGTGGGTAAGGCACTTTGTGATCTTGGTGCTAGTATTAATTTAATGCCAAAATCTGTTTTTCAGAAATTAGGTATTGGGAAGGCGCGGCCCACGACAGTAATTCTGCAGCTGGCAGACCGCTCTTACGTTCATCTGGAAGGAAAAATCGAAGATATTTTAGTAAGAGTGGATAAATTTATTTTTCCTGGTGACTTTCTAGTTTTAGATTGTGAGGCAGACGAAAACGCACCAGTCATCCTTGGGCGACCCTTCTTAGCCACAGGAAGATCACTGATTAATGTGGAGAAAGGAGAACTCACCATGAGAGTGAACGATCAAGAGATTAAGTTGAATGTTCTCCAAGCTATGAAGCATGCTGATGCAGACGAGGAATGCAAGGCTATCACTGAAGTTACCCTTGATCAACCCTGCATCAGGTCGGGCTGTCACGACATCAAAATTGGTCACTGTCGCGGCAGCCACCTACAGGACTGTCACGAAAGCACTGACGACAGCAACTCCTCTGAATCCGATACATCTGATACTGAAGATTAGGAGGAGGTAAACTGGATAGGCGATCGTCCAGGCGGGTAAACCTTACTATTGTTTTCTTGATGGTTATTCAGGGTATAATCAAATTGCTATCGCACCGGAAGATCAAGAAAAGACGACTTTCACATGCCCCTACGAAACGTATGCTTTTAGGAGGATGTCGTTTGGATTATGCAATGCACCCGCCACCTTCCAAAGGTGCATGATGGCCATATTCTCCGATATGGTGGAGGACTTCCTTGAAATATTTATGGATGATTTTTCAGTCTTTGGGGACAATTTTGAGAGCTGCCTAGGCAATCTACAAAAGGTACTTGAAAGATGTGAAAAAGCAAATCTAGTCTTGAATTGGGAAAAATGCCACTTTATGGTGGACGAAGGGATAGTCCTTGGCCATAAAATTAGTTGTCGTGGGATAGAAGTCGACAGGGCCAAAATAGAAGTGATCGAGAAGCTGCCGCCGCCAACCACAGTCAAGGGTATTAGAAGTTTCTTGGGACATGCTGGTTTTTATCGGAGATTCATTGCAAATTTCTCAAAAATCACCAAGCCCCTGTGCCATCTTTTGGAGCAGAACCGACCCTTTGACTTCAATGAAGAATGTACTGAAGCATTCAAGGTTCTAAAGGAAAAACTGGTAACAGTCCCAATAGTACAGCCACCAGACTGGACACAGCCATTTGAGATTATGTGTGATGCTAGTGACTATGTTGTCGGGGCAGCACTTGGGCAGCAGAGAGACAAGCTATTTCATGTCATATATTATGCCAGCAAGACATTAAAAGACGCCCAAGTGAACTACACCACCACAGAGAAGGAGTTATTAGCTGTGGTGTTCTCCATTGACAAGTTTCGTTCTTACATACTTGGAACGAAGGTAATAGTGCACACAGACCATTCTGCCTTGAAGTATTTGTTTGCAAAAAAGGATGCAAAACCTCGATTGATACGGTGGATCCTGTTATTGCAAGAATTCGACCTTGAAATCAAGGACAAAAAAGGGACAGAAAATCAGGTGGCAGATCACTTGTCAAGGTTGGAGAAGGGACAGAGTCTACCAACAGATGAGACAAACATACTAGAGACCTTCCCAGATGAGCAGCTCTTTGCTGCCGCAATCACTGCCGCGACAGCCATGGCGGCAGGTAAGTCTTCTGAACTCCCCTGGTATGCTGATTTCGTTAATTTTATAGTTAGCGGAATAATTCCTTCTGATCTTAATTATCAAGCCAGGAAGAGGTTTCAAAATGATGTTAAGCATTATTATTGGGACGAACCTCTTCTTTTCAAAATCTGTGCAGATCAGGTTATAAGGAGGTGTGTACCACGAGAAGAGCAAGAAGACATACTTCATCACTGCCATGCTTCACAGTATGGAGGTCACTTAGGAGGCAACAAAACTGCTGCCAAGGTGCTGCAGTCAGGGTTTTATTGGCCGTCACTATATAAAGATGCACAAATCTTCTACAAGAGCTGTGACAGGTGCCAAAGGACAGGAAACATCTCAAGGAGAAACGAGATGCCGCTGCGGAACATTCTAGAAGTCGAAATCTTCGACGTTTGGGGGATTGATTTTATGGGACCTTTTCCATCTTCATGTGGAAATCTATACATCCTCCTGGCAGTAGATTATGTCTCTAAGTGGGTCGAAGCTATCGCCACTCAAAAGAATGATGCCAAGACAGTCCAAAAGTTTTTACACAAAAACATTTTTTTTCTAGGTTTGGCATCCCTAAGGCGATTATCAGTGATGAAGGGAGACATTTTGACAATAGGGTTATTGCTGCCGCCTTGAAGAAATATGGTGTCAAGCATCGGATCGCGACAGCATATCACCCACAGACCAATGGACAAGCTGAAATATCTAATAGGGAAGTTAAGAACATTCTTGAGAAGATGGTTAAGCCAACTAGGAAAGACTGGTCTTTACTCCTCAATGATGCGTTATGGGCATATAGGACAGCTGTTAAAACTCCATTGGGCATGTCTTCGTACCGATTGATTTATGGGAAAACATGTCACCTACCTGTCGAGATAGAGCATAGAGCATACTGGGCAATCAAGGCAGTGAATATGGACTTGGACAGGGCAGGGCAGAAAAGGCTGTTAGATCTGAACGAAATTGAAGAAATACGGACAATGGCCTACGACAATGCAAGAATTTACAAGGATAAAACAAAGAAGTGGCATGACAAAAAGTTGCTGCCACGACAGTTCTGCCCAGGGTAGCTTGTATTGTTGTTCAATTCTAGACTGAAACTCTTCCCAAGGAAGCTAAAATCTAGATGGTCTGGCCCGTTCCAAGTCGTACAAGTTTTTCCCCATGGTGCCATCAAAATCCGATCATTAAAAGACGGGCACCAATTCAAAGTCAACGGACAGCGCCTCAAGCATTATCAGGGGACTGAAGCCCCAGGAATGCAAGAAGTGGTTACCTTAGGAGATGCCCCACCTGGCATCCCTAAGTTAACCTAAATTTTAATTATTTATTTTATTTTTATTATTATTATTTATTATTAGGAAATAAGGTTTATTTTATTTTGAATAATGTTTTTATGTTTATTGTTTTTTAGGAAATAAAGGAGTCAAGAAGAACAGGAGAAGTGAACTCAGCTCACCATCCATCCATCAACCCAACAAAGCCCAAATATTGAAGCTTGTCGTTACAGCTGCCGCGACAGACGCAGAATATACAGGCTGTCACCATGCTGTCACGACAGACGCAGAAACACGTCACAGACGTATAACAGACGCGAAAACGTGTGTCAGACGCGTCAGACACGCTAAAGCTCAACAGTCGCCCCGTTATTCGCGCTTGCCGTTACAGCTTCAACGGGCAGTAATTCCTTTTCTATAAAACCCCGTTTCATTTTCATTTCACTCACTTGTGCCCTTCTTACTTGCTCTCCATCTTTAGTTTTCATTTGCTTTCATTTACCTTTCACAACCCTTGCACTAATATATCTTCCAGAAAAACCCGACGCAATGCTGCCTCTACTTCCTCACCGGCAGCAACTCCTCCACAGTCCTTTGCGACTAGAGACATGTGGGAAGAACGCGGCTTCATCTATACACCAAAGGCAAATCATTTATACACCAAAGGCAAAGAATCTGGGCCTCAAGCCTTTCATAGCCAGGAAGATTAGAGCTCTATTATGGCAAACA
The DNA here is from genome assembly GCA_958450335.1 of Hibiscus tridactylites. Taxonomy (NCBI): domain Eukaryota; kingdom Viridiplantae; phylum Streptophyta; class Magnoliopsida; order Malvales; family Malvaceae; genus Hibiscus; species Hibiscus tridactylites. Next base: position 11,418,040 of record OY288286.1, read on the forward strand.
TTTGCGGAGCAACCAGAGGAGATGAACGAGACGCTGGTGAGAGAATTTTATGCTGCCATCAGCAGCAAAACGGCGACAGCAATGAGTGTTAGAGGGAAAGAAGTACCGTTTACAGCCGACCATATCAACTCCTTATATGGCCTCTACATAGGCCACAATGATGATGCACACCAGCAGTTCCTCAATACCTTGGACGATGTTGCTTATGACGCTGTCATGGCAGAACTGACGGAAGAGGGAACTGAATGGAATACCAGCCGGAAAAATCCATACACGGTGAAGAGGAGTCAGCTGCTGTCGGAGACAAAACTATGGAATGCCTTCATCAAAAAGAGGATCATGCCGTCGTCACACCATACAACCGTCGACCAGCAAAGGTTAGCCTTAATACACACTATTTTAAATGAACGGCCCATTAATGTGGGTAGTTATATTCTATAGAGTATTTTGGAAAGTGCACATCGACCGACGGGCCTCCTTTTCCTCCCCTACCTCATCACGCCACTCTGTCGCGGCCATAACGTGCCGGAAGCCCACACCGATTTAATAGTCAAAGGACGGGGTTGGATGGAAAAGAATATCCTCAGCCTCATGGAGCTGACCGTGGCCACCCCTCTATCATCATTCAACCCCGCTGCCGCCACAGCGGAATCATTAGAGCAGCCAAATCCTGAACCTGTCGTCGCAGCAGCTGCTCCGACAGACTCCTCCAATCAGATCCTAGCTGCCATTCAAAAGATAGAGGACAGACAGTTGGGCCTAATGACATTCATCAGGGACTTTGCCGCCTCCACGATAAATTTTATCCAAAATACTTTAAATTTCCCTGATGTTGTTTTCCCTACTTTCCCTGCCTATTACTTTACTGTCACTACCCCTGTCCACACACCTACACCTGCTGCTACCCCACAAACACCATTTGCCGCCTCCATACCATCGCCTGCCCCGACAGTAGCCGGCAGCACTCATGTCGAACCATCTGCTCGAGGAACAAAGCGACCAATGACATCGGATGACCTCGCTGCCTTTGTTGCAGGGTTCTCCTCCTCCTCGGTTTGGGAAGCCAGTGATGATGAACCCTCTATTAAGAGGAATCTGTCAAAGGACTTTTCACCGGTCAAGAGGCAGAAACGTATGGCAGATAAGAACACTCTGCCAAAGGCCAGCAGCAGCAGTGACAGCAACAGCAGCAGCTCTGATATTCAGGTTGTACAGCAACCACCCCAGCCCGCCCCGAGAACCAGAACCCGCCGCCAGATCCGCCTCAGCAGCAGCAGTGAAGACAGTGATTAAAATTTAAGTTTCTTATCTTCTTATTGCTGCCTGCTATATATATATTTTGTGATGTACTGCCTTCATATGTTTTAATTTTTATTTTGTCATTTGCATTGAGGGCAATGCAACCCTCGAGTTTGGGGGTGGCAACCCTCCATATTAATGGAGTACATCTTAGTTAGATTTTGTGTCTTTTACTTAGTTATTTATCTCTAAAAAAATTGATGAAAATGTTGAAATTTTGGCTGAAAACTATGAACTGAACTTGCCTGTCGTGACAGCTCTGTCGTGGCAGTAACTTTAGGATAGTTTAAGGAGAAGTTTAGAGTCTTTCTATAGTTCTGAAAACTTAAACACCATTGTGACTGTTATACTGCTTAGACTTCTTTTAGCCAAACTAGAATAGGAAGCTTAGCACTTGAATAGCCCCTAGAGGTGCCTAACACTGGCTCTAGGAAAGAAGTTTAGAAAAAGAGACTCAATAGCCCTAGAGGTGCCCGAAACCGGCTCTAGGAAGTTAACTAGAGGTGCCTAAAACTGGCTCTAGTAAAACTTTAGCTTGAAAAATAGAGAAATCAAGTCAAAACAAAAAAATCAAAGAAGCATGAAAATGTGCCTTCAAAAAGATAAACTTTGGCATAAAAATTCGAGTTAAAAGTTGAATATTCTAGTGAAACTAAGAGAGTCTTAGCATATAACTGTTCACAAGCATGCACACACTGCACGAGGACTATAGTGAGATTCCAGACAGATCCTAAATTATCCGACAGGTTGTTGCCGTCACAGGGAACGAACGACGGGTAAAGGAAAGTTCACTGTTTGAAAGCCAAAACAAAAATATTTCATTTTTCTGTTAGGTCTTAGTTGCTTGAGGGCAAGCAAAAACTTGAGTTTAGGGGTGTGTTGAGTGTGTAAAAGTTCTATTATTTACACCCTTTTTAACCCATATTTGTGCTGCATTCAAGCATTATTCATTGCATTTAGGTTAGTTTACAGCAAAACATCACAAATATATTAAAAGGCACAGTTTCTACTAAAAATGGTTGTTTTTGCAGGTTGATGCCGTAGCAGACGGAAAGGGCAGGCGCTGGGCAGTGAAGCAGAAGAGCTGAACTGGACAAGCAGACAAAGAGGACGATGCTGCCATGGTTGCTGCTGTGACAGCAGATGACGACAGCAATTTTGAGGAGAAGAAGCAAAGTGGACCTCGACAGATAGAGAAAATTCAACCCGTCTGTCGTGTGAAAACCTCATATTTTTCCAAGCCCCAGATCAAAAGATATGTCAAGCCCAAAGTTCAAGGAGAGAAAATCCCCAAGCAAGAAGATGACGGCTGGAAAGTAGATTCCTTGAAGATTTGGTCTTTATTAGAATCATACTTTCAATTAAAGTTGTATTCTTGCTATTTTAGATAACTTGAGCCCAAAGCTTATATAAGGGCATGTATTTTAACCTAGAGGGCATAACCGATTACCCTAGCCTCCTTCCCAAACTCTAGTCGTTTTCCATCCCACACCATGTTCTAAATCCCCCCTAGGGCCACGGGTTGATTTGTAAAGTAGTTGCAAGGGTTGTTTTGTTTTAGGAATTTTCAAGTTCAATAAAATAAACTTCAAGTTCTCTTATTTTGGTTATTAATATCTTGTAAGAGCATCGGGAGAGCATTGTGAGGTTATCTATTTACTTAGCATCGGGAGAGTTAAGTATACGAAAGAAATAAGAGAAAGTTCTCTAGTTTATAGTTGAACTATCTCGGACCTAGGGATAGGACGAGGTTAAGTGGCTAAAGAAGAATTCATCCACATCGGTGTTCATCCTTCGATTCACGCCGGGAGGTATCATCAAAGACGTGATCATCGACAGACTTGGACCTAGGGATAGGCCAAGGCACATCTGGGATTCTTGCCAAACTTGAAGTACTGAGTTGAGTGTTTGCTGCCGCGACAATCAACGGATTGTTGCCGCGTCGGGCGCGACGACAGAACTGGATTTCCTAAACTCTGCAATACCTGCACTACTGAGCAATTCAATACCAGCCCATTCTCTCTATCTTGATATCTTTACTCTTTTATTTACGTTTACTTCATTATTTTCGTGACAAACTCTCAAATATTTCCTTTACTTTCGTGCAGTGAATTAAGGTGAAGCTATTAGCCCAATCCCTGTGGAGACGATATCCGATACTTCGTATCACTTTACTACTTGCGTCGTGTATACTTACTACCATTGCGATAGACTATTTTACACGCAACAGCTACATTTAGTTGAATGTGTTACATGATTATTACATATTAGTAAACAATCTAATGACTTATTTATGAACGATGATATGCTTGATAAAATGATGAACTAGACAAATGATAACATTTTATGCCTACTCCTTCTAAGTCCGCTTGATCCGTATACTTAGTATATGATTGTGCTATGTGGTTATTTGATTTGTGATAATATTGTCTATATGCCTGATGTAAGTAATAGTATAATTTGTTAGCTTTTCCTATGATGGTACACTCGGTTTGCATGATGAATGATGATATTGTTTGCTCAATAGTATGCTCATATATGTGTCTAAGGAGCATGAACTTCTGTTTCTGATGCCCTGAATGGGATATGTCTTCCATATGTATTATGTTACTCATGTTTGAAATTTGAATACCGATTATTATCTGGGGTATACTGTTGGGTTATGCTATGAAGTCTCTATTGATACAACCCTGATCAAGCTGGTAAATCCTTATGGACTCAAGGTCTCCCCTTGGGTAGGTTTCGATGCTTTAGCACGGGTAAATCCTTATGGACCTAAGGCAGCCCCTTAGGTTGCACCTATGCCCATCAGGCTTAGGGTAAGTCCTTATGGATGCAGTTCTGGGGAACTGCATATTTGGAGTAAGGTTGGAGGGTAGTTACTAGTAAACTCTTGTATGTACTTGAACATTTGCATTGAATTGTTATCTGTTCTTAAGATATGATTGGTATGTATTTACGCCTGTTTGATCTGCACTTATTGGAACATATTAGACACTAAACTCTTTGACTCCACCTTCATATGTTACCAGCCTATATAATTCCCGTCTAAATCTTGATGTTTGAATAAAGAACAAATAGCGTTATTCTCAAGTATAATGCTACCTTGAAATAGTAGAACAAAATGGAGACTGTTACTACATGGAACATCATGAAAATGTTATGCCTACCATATATATGCATGAGCTTATAGCATCTTTTGGTAGTTCTGTATTATTGAGTTTTTTCAAGCTCACGTTGTTTTTACCATCGTAGGTTAAAAGAATATATCATGGTATTATGTTTGACATCAGTGTTCGGAGTTCTCTCGGCGTTGCATCTGGAGTACGGTACTGTATAGTTAGTGGGCATATATGTCATGTATTGTTTTATGATAGTGTCTGTAAAACACTTTCTAAAATTTTTGTTATGTGTTTAAATGACTTCCTGAATTTTTGTTATGGAATTTAAACAGAAGTTGATTTTTTTCGATTTAATAAGTGTTTGAGGAAAAAATGTTTTCATGTGTATTTTTACTGTGGGTCGCTCTTGTGACCCTAATGTGACTCCCTAGGATCCGTTGTGACGCATAGGCGGATCTGGGGGTTACAAACACCATAATCTAAAAATTCAAAAAACTATTACCTTGAATCTTCCGAAATTTTTTGCGTGGTTGCTTTTTTTGAGGCTATACGAAAATCACACAGCTTAACAATCTTACTTTCTTAATTTGCTCAAACTAAAGAGGTTGAAGAATATTTAGGTGCTTAACCCTCTACACCAAACTTCTTATTTATACTAAACAACAAAAACCCTAACTTGAAAAGGATGATCCTTGGTGAACATATAGAAAAATGAAACTCGTCGTAGGATCCCAACGAGTTTCATTTTTTATCCGTTTACCAACGGTCATACTTTTCAAGATACGGTTTTTGCTGAAACGTCACAATAGTCGTTAACCCAGTTGAAACTCGTTGTGGCCCTACAGCGAGTTCAGTTTAAGATTAGGTTAATCTTTTGATTAAGATTTAAACTAGATATTTTATAAAATAAATCGAAACTCTTCGGGATCCTACGGCGAGTTTGAATAATAAAATTAATATTATTTTGGAACTCGTTGTGCATGTGCGGTGAGTTCACTGTAATGGTGCTAGTTCGAGAAATATAGAATTTTAGGTTATATTTTGGTAAAAATAGGACAAATGGTCCTAGATTTGTCTTTAAGCTGCAAAGTGAAGCTTACCCCAGAAATGTTCCGCCCATGGAGCAAACGTACAGCTTCACGACTGTCTAGCTCAACCTATAATCGTCGTACTTCAAGGTTCCATGTGTGCTAAAGGCCTTCATAAACTCCCCACAACACAGCCTCTGAGGTCAAACACACTACTAAAACTTTAGAGAAACCGAACACCCAGTTACCAGCCTTGCCAAAAAAAGTCATATCAGCAGACCGACAATGCGCACTATCCGTATTTAGTTTATAATACCCAAACAGAGGAATTTTTCAATGAGCATTCACACGGTGTGTACCCTCATTGAGAGAAGAAGCACTAACCGCTGAAACATTAGCTAGATTAGCTCCCGCAATATGTCGTTGAGCCATTACTAAAACAAATTCACGTCCCACATTTAGCGAATCAAATACAAGGAGGTTACGACTAATCCAAATAAACCACATTCGAACATGAGCGAAACAAGTGTAGAATTGTTGTTGAGACGGCCATGTGCAGCTAACCAAAGGAAAACTTTGAAATATCCATGTCGAGAATCACAAACTTTCTCACTGTTGGGATTTGAAGAACAACATTCCAACTGTCGGCAAACTTTCTCACCATTAGAATATCCTATTTTTGCCTTTTTGCAGGTTCCCTCTGGGTTTAATTAAGTGTAGAATTGTTTGGGATGAGGATAGAATTCAAGCGTTTGATTTTGAATAGGATTTGAGTGAAGGAGATATCGTTGAGGCATGAGAATAAGAGAGGGTCATCAAAGATTTAAATAGTGGTTTGCAATCGTAATAGCGGCCGTTAGATAACGGTTTCGATATCGTTCAAAATTACGATACCGACAACCGTTATATTTTTAATAATATCAGTTATGTCTGCAACTACGATAAACACAACACGACCGAAAATGCAGTTACAACCGCAATTTAAATTCATGATGTTGATATTTTGGGTGGAGATGGAGAGTGAATTGACTGAATCGAGATAGGGTTCATAGCGACAATAAGGACTAAGAAAAATATAATGTCAGAAAATATCCCTAATATTTGACTGGATAGTCATTTTGGTCCTTATTTTTTTAAGCATTTTAACACTCAACTTTTTATTTTGGGTCAAAATGACCCTCCATAAATGAAAATTGTTAGTTAACTAAAGATAAATGACTTGACAGAATGGCACATCAATAGAATTTTTTTTTTATAATTTTATAAAATTATTTTTTTGATTAATGTATCATTCTATCAAGTCACCACATTTGTCTATATAACACTTTATAGCGGATGGAAATCATCTACCCCTTTTCGGTGCCCCTACTTATGTTCCCACACTCAAAATTAGGTTTAGGGTTTAAGGTTTTAAGTTAGGGGTTATGGTTGAGGTCTAGGGAATTTGGGGCATGGTGTATCTTTTAGGGTGTAGGATTTAGGATTTAGAATTTAAGGTTAGGGCTTAAAATTTAATTTTATTGTGTTTTTTAGTGTTGGGGCATAAGTAGGGGCACCGAAAAGGGGCAGAGAATTTTTATCCCTTCATAGCTCTTTAAGGAACAATTTTTTCTCCTTCATTTATGGATTAATTTGTCCCCATTTTAATATTCCATGCATTCATTTTTGTATTTTGTTTAACTCAGGTCATATTTACTCTTTTATGCATCTTTTTGCTGCTTTATCGATGTATTATTAATGTTCTTATAGAGAAAGTTCCGTCACGGCAGCCAGGTTCGGCACTGCAGTAGTCAGCTCTCCAGATCCTGGGATAAGGACGAATATATCAATTGTATAATCTGTTACAATTAAGGGTGGGCATTGTCGGGTACCCGGTTCCTATTTTTTTATTCTAGAATTAAAAAAAATCACATGTTAAACACAAAAATATTTTTAAAAAAAATAAACTTAAAACTTAAAAGAATATAATACAAACATAGAAAAAATGTAGGGGTTTAAACTTAATTTTAGAGTGAAAATATTAAGAAACATAAAATAAAAATATAATTTTAAATATAAAAAATATATATTAATTTTTATCGGGTCGGGTCGGGTACCCGGTAAGAGGAAACTTTCGGCCCGTGTCCCGGTAAATTTGTCGGGTCGGGTACCCAGCCCGGTTGGGTAATTTTTTTTCGAGAATTACCCGACATTTTACATAGTTCGTGTGACGTTTATTCATCGATCAACATTGCTATGTCAGTGTGCACTGTCATGTAGGCTTGTCACGTCATTTCAAGCCATTTATCATTAGTTTACTAACAGTTTTTATTCACGGATGGGCCATTTTAGTCTAAAATGAAACGTTGAAGGTTAAAATGCTTCAAAAATAATACGAACTAAATTGATTATCCAGTCAAACGTTAATGATATTTTTTTTAATATTGTCCCATTAAGAAATTAGGGTTTCTTTTGGATTTTAGCTTGGCTGCCCAAATTGGATTTTTAGAATTAGATTTGGGTTGTCGTATGTTTGGGCTTTGGTTTGTTGTGGGCCTGACAACCCAAACATAATTCGATGCGTAGAATTATAATTCTGAATTTCCAATTTAAGTACTACTTAAAACCAAAATCAAACTCAACCGAATGCAAAATTAAAACAGACCCAACTTTAGGGCATTGGGCCTGAACTTCATAATTGAGAGCTCTATGTTCTTATTTTTTTTTGGATAAACAATAATATTGGTCAATAAATTATTCTTTATTTTCTACTATTTTGATCACCAAACTATTTTTTTGGTAAAGTTATCACTAACGTTATGTTTTTTTTTATTTTGGTCACTAATGTTACCTTTTCCTATTTTGTCCACAAATCTATTTCCTTTTTCCATTTTGATCGCCAAAGTATTGTTTTTTGCGTAATTTTTTTAATTGAGCGTGAGCGAAATAGAAAAAAAACGTAACGTTAGTGATAATTTTGTCAAAATAATAGTTTGGTGACCTAAAAAAAAGAAAATGTTAATAGTTATTATACTTAATTTGTTTGGCTTTATGCTTTTAGGGTTTCCCTGTTTACATTTTGTTTGGAATTTGATTTGTGTTCTCGCAGCTTATAAGGCGCTGCTCAACTCATAATTTGTGTTATCTAATACCAGGGAAGATCAATTGGTGCGGAATGAACAGCTCCAGGGAAGATTCTCCAGATTGGCTGCGCTCTTTTCAGGTATAATCAGATTTTTCGCTTTTCTATTTTCTGTGTTTTCATTCGTAAACCCTATAGCAGTTAGCTTACTCTTGCATCTCCACGTTGTTTTTTCTACTGAATCGCGAGAATTAGCTTTGATTTCAGGCACCGTCTTCTAATTTGACATTATCTTCGGATTCCGATTCTTTACCGAATGGTAGCCCGCTTAGGGAGGATAAAACTGATGATGAAGGCATCGTTCTACACAGATCATCAACATTTGAAAAGAACAATATAAACAACGATAGAGTATATAATGGAACACCTTCGAAAAAGAAGAAAACCGATGTCTTCAAAAAACAGGAAGGTAAAAGAAGTAATACTTCTATGAATGTTAAATGAATTGTGAAAAAAATATAGTATAATGTATCAACTTTTGGTTTCTGAGCCCTTTCTTTGAAATTGACTTTGTTATTTACAACTTGTGCACTATGAACTTTTAGCAATGATACAGGAAGTGGGAAGGATGGAAAGGTATCTATGGAAGAAATGTCCGAGAAAGATCATGTAAGATTTCACATTGCATTACCTTTCCGGATTGCCTAATTCAGGCTTCTCCTTTTGTTATATAGTCTATAAAAATGTCATCAAGCTTAAAAAGTTGGTTGTGGATCCTGTATTAGAATTTATGAAAATAAAGACATTTTTGCTTTAGGAAAGAATCATTTTATGATAGAACAAAACCATTCTCATTCATTTAACAGGATGATAAAAGCTTTATAATGTTAATGTTACTTCATATGTTTGAGACTTATACTATAATAAGATAATCATCCTGGTATTACTCTAATTAGATTAGAGGGATATTGTTAATATCGGTGCTGATGAAAGTAGTTGGGTGTTGAACAGGGAGCGAATCATTCAGGTTTGACGTTGTCATCAGATTCTGAGTCTTCTCCTAAAAGGAAGGAGAGAGGGTCTTTATCTCAAGAAAGTGGTGAGACCAGTGATCCAGTTCTGACTGGCAGAATTGAAAAGCCTCCACGAAAGAAGACTTGTAAAGGAATTTCTCCAAAAAAGGGGGTAAAAACTGGGGTTCAGACTCCCCAAAAGGAGAAGAATGTGAAAGATGATGCAAAGGTAACAGGTATGATACTGGATTTGTACTGTAAAAATTTATTTTTAACTTGTGTTGGGTCCGTTTGGCTAGCTTAAAACATTCATATAGCTGATGCAAAGGCCATTAATGTGATAAAGCTACCAAAGTTGCTTCACATGCAATGTCTGATTCTGTTACAGAAAATGATGGTAATGTGGAAACTGCCGAGGATGCGGCATCGGAAAAGCACAATGGACCTCATGTAAGAATGTTGGTCGGAACTGTGATGGTTTCTTTTTTTGTCATCTGAGCCTCTGATTTACTGAATTCTTCAAAATTTATAATATGCAGGTTTCCACCTCAAGGTTGCCTTTGGTGATGTCTGAGAAAGTTCAACGCTCAAAGGTTGGATCTATATTGACGTAGTTATAGCTTATTTACAACTAACTTCCCTAGAGAATTGGCTGTGAATTTCAAGAATGATTACATTGACAATGCCTAAGAGTATAATCAGAAATAACCTAAAATTAATAATTTAATTACTTTCTTTGTCTCTAAAGCTCTGCAAACAACCTGGGAAAACCTAGAAACTAATCTTAACTAGTATATTTGGTCTCTCTTTTAACTACTTGTGGACTTTTAAGGATTTTTGCTTTATGCTTTTATTTTAATTCAGAATCTAAAACTCTCTAGTTTGGTTTGTTTTTTTTTTTGTCTGCAAAAGTGGAAGCCTCAAGTAAACAAAATATATTTTGTGTTACAGAGATCTTAAATTTATAGAATTAACTAAAGAAATTTTGGCCTTGTGATCACATGTCTACGTTGAAAATGAACCAATGATTAACAATAAATTTTGTGGTTTGTGCAGGCACTTGTTGAGTGTGAAGGGGATTCAATAGATTTGAGTGGCGATATGGGGGCTGTTGGTCGAATTGTAGTTTCTGGTTCTGCATCTGAAAATCATGAGATGCTCTTAGACTTAAAAGGCATATATTGTTTAACTGCTCTTCTTAGGTTTAGATGATATATCTGTTTATTTTATATTTTAAATTATCATCTCTGAATGGTTGGTGAGTTACTGACACCATTAGGGTAAACGAAGACATACTAACATAGATATATTCATGTATACTTGGACTGGTTCTGCACTCAAGTTCAGCGAGTTACTGAATTTTCTGTTAAACTCTATCTATTTGAAGACCTTAGCTTTCTTAATCTCTCCTGACTGGTTTTAAATGGCTTATTTTTTCAGGAACCATATACAAAACAACAATAGTGCCTTCCAGAACATTTTGCATCGTGCGTAAATTCTATCTTGCATTTTCTCTGTGGACATTTGTGATGTATTGATGATGTTTACCCATAATTTTTGTAGTACAGGTTAGCTTCGGTCAGACTGAGGCTAAGGTTTGTCCTAGAACTTAACTTCGGTATTGCATTGATCGGTCAGAGGTTTGTTAGTTTCCTGAATGTGTTGCGGTTAAGTTTCTTTATTGGTCCTCTGAATTGCATATTCTGTTATCAGATAGAGGCTATGATGAATGACTTCATTCAGCTGAAGCCACAATCCAATGTTTATGAAGCAGAAACAATGGTGGAAGGTACCCTTATTTTAGCTATTTATTTTGTATTTAGTGCTTCAATCTAATATTAGATTATGGTTCCCATTTTGTCATACTTCCATGAAGAATTTGCTCCGTTGTTGATATTTCATGACCTGGCGTTAATAGGTACGCTAGAGGGCTTCTCGTTTGATTCTGAAGATGAAGTGGAGAAGATGCCGAAGGCGATTCCTCATCAAAATGAGGAGTTGGATGGGCAAATGAATGTGAAATCCAAAGGAAGAGCTGACAAAACATCTGTACGCATTCAATCCGCTTTCTTCACTAAAGTGCATCTCTGTTAAATAAAACAAGCATTTATATATGTTTATATGACATAAAGGGGTGGGTTGGTGTAGATGGCATCGCGGAAGAGAGGTAAAGCTGTTGGAGGAAAGTCACAGCCGGCCAAGAAAGCAAGAAAGAAGACGGTGGTTTCAAAGAAACCCAAGGCCAGAAAATGAGAATGTTCAAATTGTGAAACATAATATTCTTGGTAAGCATTAGATGAATGATGATAACTTCAAATCTCTATTTGCTTTTAAACGCGTTCTATTCTCAAAGACCTAATGGCAGGTAATAAGAAAATGAATTGTGAAATGGTACAAATCATTACTCCTAAAAATTATTAATGGAATTTCGATTTGAACTACGTAAAAATATCAAAATAAATGCACCCAAAAACCTTGAAATTTTAAACTGCTAGCATTTTGCATTAGCATTACGATTATTGTGTGAAAAATTAATTATTTTAAAAATATATATTTAGGTTGTTAGAAAAAAAAAATTTGAGTTTAAAAATAACTATAAAAATATAATGATATTAAAAATGTGGCTAAGGTTGCTCATCTTGCCCCATTTTGTATGTGTTCAAATTCTAGCATAAGAATGTAACATCTTTATTTAATAAACAATTTTTATATATCATTAGATTTGTAAAAGTTAGATATACCTTTTGATACACCTTTCGAGTTGGTATCTAAATTTTTTCTCTTTCAAGTTGATATTTGAACTATACACTTTCTCTCAAATGAGTACTTAAATAATTTTTTTTTATCTCAAATTGGTATTAATCTTTAATCTTATCCATTATTTCGGTGCTTTAATTTTAGTCCTTAATTGTTATGCATTGTATTAATTTGGTCATAATTTGAAATATTTCAATAAATCTAATACTTTATATTTAAAAGTTTCATAAATTTAGTCAAATTTGCGATATTGTTAAACTAAACTAATCTATTCATATCAAAGCAGCAGCTGGATTTTACATTCTACCATAAAAGTAACAAGTTATAATTTTTTATTATACAAAAAAATAATATAACATTTCTAGGAGAAGAACAAATAATTTATGAAATGAACAAAAGGTAAATTATGATTTTTATTTAGTATAAAGAGTTAAATTTATTAAATTGTTTTAAATAAGGACTAAATTAATAGAATGAAGTAAAGTTATACCAATTTGAAAAAAGTAATTGAAGTAAAAAAATCTTTAAATACTACTCGGTCACCTAAAACTCATGCATGAAAGGGTATTTACGAGAGTAATAACATAATGTCTGGCACGGAGATGGAGAGTCTCATTGAGACTTGATGTGAAAGAGAAATAAAATTAATTTTGATACAAAATCAAGATGTTAAAGAATCACATACAAAATCGAACACAAAAAAGCATTCGATCAATAAAAACTTTTTTTAATAGTGTAAAGGTGATTACAAGGTAGTATCTATTCATACATATTCTTAATTATTTGACAATAGACCTACACCTTGTAGATAAAGTAATTTGAACCCGTGTCTCTAATGATAAACATCATTCGCTTTTCTATTGGGACACTTGTTGGGTTCCGATCAATAAAAACTTCGTAGAACTAATGTTTTGATATAATAATTGAAAAATGTTTTGGACTGATTTAAAAAGTATTTAAAACATTTCCAAAGTCCAAACAACTTGAAATTATGTTTAGGGAATTTTTCAAAAGGGGTTTTCATGTTTTTCAAAGCCTATCTAAACAAAATTGTCAAGGTGTTTCGAAACACCTTGGGCGTTTCGAAACAGGGGATTACAGTAGCCAAAACGTTTCAAAACTTGTTTCGAAACGGGCTTCCTTGGATAGGATTTTTGCCCAGCGTTTCGAAACGGGCTAGGCCGTTTCGATACGCCTACATGGCATTGACCATAACGGTCATAAAACCCAACGGCTCTTTCCCAACCAACTTTCAAATGCAGGCGTTTCGATACGGGCCTACAGCGTTCCGATACGCGTTTCGAAACGGCAAGGGGGTGTTCCGAAACGGGTACCCTGACAGACTGCAACGGCTCTTTCTACATTGAGAGTGTTTCGAAACGGCTTCGAGCGTTTCGAAACGAGTAGCTGCAGAACTGCATTTATGGTGGGAATTAAAGTCCTCAACGGCTCCAATATGATCCCAACGGCTAGTAACGGCTACAAACTCAATTGGGAGTACAAAAGGGACCTTCAAGCATCAAGAGAAGACTAATGCTCATATTGTCAAACATCAAATGATCAAAGATTGTCTTAGCACTTAAATTGTTAATTCTTGTATAGACAAACACTAGTGAGCCAAAATTGTCAAATTTGCTCAAGTGTTTTAGGTTTTGGGTGAGTGCTTAATTGTGCAAACAAACACCTATTAGAGGGTTTTAAGTTTGCTTTCATTGTCTCTTTGTAAAGAGGGTTTTGATCAAGACTTTGGGTAGAAGCTTGGTCGGTTGTAAGGGTTTCCTCCTAATCCTAGAAAAGGGGACGAATCAATTAGTGGAATTGGTTGAGAAATCCTTAGTGGGAAGCTAAGGTAGTGGATGTAGACCTTGGTTAGAAGGTTGAACCACTATAAATCATTGTGTCAATTTTCATTTTAGCTTCCTAAACCCTTCCACCCAAAAATCCACCTCTCCACCACTTGGTGAGCTAAATTGGTTGATCGAATCGAGCCCCTCACAACTCAACAAACTTAATTTTGCATAAAATCTTGATTTATCACAAACAAAGACATAATACTAATTTTATAAAGATTAATTAATAAAGTTTAAGAAGAAAAGAATGGTTGTTACTAAATTAGGACACTTGAAAGTTTTGAAAGGTTAATTAGTAATCTTGTAGAGGATAATTTATATTCTGAATAATTGAACTTAATTTATGTTTTTTTAAGTATCGGGCCTCGTTAAAAACTCCCCACTAAACCTACAAAAGGGGGAAAAGAGTGCCCTATTTTATTTCAGATAATATTGTTCCAAAAGATGGAAGTACACTGTCAAATAGAATTCTTACAACCAGTTCCTCTTACACTATCAATAGCGAACCAAAGGATTACCTATCATGCATCAATGTCTTTTGCCCAGACCCATTCCTGATCTCGATTTATCCCACCCTTGGCAAGAGCATGGGCGGCTCCATTTTTGTCTCTACCTGCGAATTCAAGTTTCCAGCTAGAATTTTCAAAGAAGCTACTACATTCGGAAATGAGAACCGCAAAAGACCCAGATGGTTGGATTAATTTATTGATCCATTGCACTGCCATCAAACAATCAGATTCAATAATTAAGGGATTATCTCCATGCTTAATCCATTCCTTGTAAATTTTCCTAGCTTCGGCAATAGCAAGAATCTCAGCTCTCGTTGGTTCAATCAACCCTGTTGCTTTGGAGAATTTCATTAGTGGGGTACCTTCACTGTCGCGGAGAATGCCTCATATCCCTCCTAATCCGAAGCTGCCGTGAACTGTTGCATCGACGTTAAATTTATAGGAACCAGGCGGAGGGGCTGCCCAAACTCCTTTATCGTTGATGTTACCACTGCAAGCGCCGATGATATGGAGACTCGGGTACCGTACGAAGTCGATCAAGGATAATACTGTCTTGGGCCATTTACTTTTACACCAAAGGCCAATGCGGAGAACTGTTGAATCACAGAACCTATTAATGTTCAGCCCCTTCTTCTTGAAGAGCACCTCATTTCTCTCGATCCAAATTGACCACATAATTCCGAAGAAAGTCATTACCCATATAGGTTTTGAATCACTTTTAACGGAGATGTTATGCCATACCTCCATTAGCACCTTCAAGTTACTTGGAAGGACAAAATGAATGTTTCATAAGTTGCACCAGTGTTGCCACACTTTCCATGTAAAATTGCACTGACAAAATAGGTGATCACAAGATTCCACTTGAATCCCGCACAACACACATAAGCCTTCGTCTTGGATAGCCACGCCCCTTTTTATAAGGGCATCTCGAGTAGGAATACGACCCTGTATCGCTTTCCAAAGAAAGACTTCTACCTTCGGAAGGGCCATACCGACCCAAATGAGGCTAGCGTAACGATCGGCAGCAGCACCTTCAAACAAGCTGCTGATACAGAAGTCTTTTGAGTTATAAATTCCTCCCGATGAACCCGTCCAACAAATGTCGTCATTACCAGATTTTACATTCGATGCCCTGTTTAGAACATTTAAGAATTCAACCCATGTTTCTTCCTCCCAACTAAACAACTGTCTTCTTAGATCTACCTTCCAGCACCACTTCCCATCCACTATCGATCCAAAGTCTTTAACTTTACCAGTCTTTTTTATTGCTAAGCTGAAAATCTTTGGAAAAGTCGATTTTAGGGAGGAAGACCCAGTCCATTTGTCATCCCAAAAGTTCACCGACAACCCATCTCCCACTACACTTCTTATATTTTTGCGAAACTACCTTTCGGATCATTACAGATTTTCAGTATGCTCTTCCACTCCCAAGACATCTTACCATCGGTCGAAGAAGGGACAGAAAGGAAAGGGAATGGCAGCAAAAGTCTAAGTCAAATTGACTTGTTAAACCATTCCTGATTTTTATGTTAAACCATCCACTTAATTTATGTTAAACCAATAAAAACTTACCTTCTTGATTTTGATTAATAAAATTTTTAATTTTATAAATTATTTTAAATAAAATTCTAAAGAAAATGAAACTACTCAATTTTTAAGTTAACAAAGCCTTTAATGTAAAATTAACTTGTTTTAACAAGTAAAAAAATTTCTAAGTCAAAACAAAAATAATTTTAAATATTTTTATAAGTTCGATGGTACTCAAAAAGGTCAATTTGGTCATAAAATATTGATACGACCCTTTGCGTATCAGTACGAACTTATAAAATTAAAATTACAAATGACCAATGAGTATTAGTATGACCCTTTACGTGTCAATACGAGATTTTTAAAACTATTATTACGATGGACAGACAATATCAGTATGATACTTAGCGTACATATTTGTCCTGAAGTCATCTTTCAAAATCACACAAGGACTACTGGTACGGTACCCAGCGTATCGATACCAATTTTTTCTTAAAAATTCTAGTGAATAATTTCAGTATGGGTACACTCTATTTATATCGATACCCCTTACTCCATACCGATACTTGATCTTGAGTACCTATATGCACTTATTAAATAATGACTACTTCTATACTGAGTAGGTATCGATACAGAGTTTCGCATAAAACGATTATAATCAAGTCTCCAACAACTCAAACGGTTAAAAATCAATGAGAGTATTTATAAACAAGTCTCCACGGCTTCTAAAAAACAATTATTCTATAGTATTTGAACTAACTCCAAAGGTTTATTTGAGCTTTATTATCAAATTTCTTGTAAATACTTGTGAGAGTTTTCTTTGTAATCTTTATTTATCAAGTGTTTGGGAAAATCAGTGATCTTAAATTTCTGCAAACATTTTTCTTTAGAGGGTTTTTATATTTTACTCATTTTTATTAATATTTCTTCCTAAAAGAAAAAACAAATTAGTGTATTTATAAAATTTTTAATGTGATAGCTAAGGTAGTAGATGAAAACTTCATTAAGAGAGTCGAACCATTTTAAATTTTATTACAATTTTTTTTTCTTTTATAGTTAGCTTCCACATTTTTTAAAATTGTTAATCCACCCCCTTTTAGCATATTTTAATTGTTCGATTAACTCAACAATTTAGATCACAAAACTTTAATTTAATTAATTTTTAAATCCTTTTATGAGGCAGGTTTGAGCAGTTATATAATTATTTTTAAATGAATTATTTATTTTAGTAAATTAGAATTTAATCAAATAATTATTTTTGTTGGATCCCACGAACTTATATACACTCTCCTATTGAATGGTAATAAGAACAGTGAATAAAACAGATGGTGTTCATCATATTCGGATTGAGAATGTTTATCTTTGTCCGTATATACATTGAGTTAAGAATATGTATAAATAAATACTATTTTATAATAACTTTTAAACTATTAAAAAACAATTCATTATAACCTCTCAAGCCATCCAAGTTAAGATCCATCACTGTTTCTTCATGTGTGTTTCAAGATTAATGATAAACAGAAACACTAAATAAATATTAAAAATCTTATAGCTAAACTTCCTTACACTTTACATGGTTTGTGATATGTAATTATCTTATAATATTTTTTTATCCGATCAAGTCATTGGGTTGAATACGGGTGTTACGTATTCCCTTCTACTCAATTCAATGTTGCTTCTGCCCTGATTGCACTCAGGTCTATAACCTATGTTTTTTTTATTTAACTATCGGTAGTTGATTCATTGATCGATTAATGTGAAGGCGATCTTCCCACTATTCTAATAATTTTTTTCACTCGCAATATTAAATTTAAACCTCTGACCTTGGTTGATGAATCTATGGTTCTGTGGGCTCTTTGATAATTTATTTTCTTTTATGCCAATGCAGATTCGTAAACATTCGGTTCCTCGTTAAATTCATAAAACCAAAAAAAGTAAAAGTAAAACTCTTTGTTGTAATAGAAATAGTAATAATTTATTCATCACCGGATAAAGTTATACGTGGATACAAATTAAATTCAAATGTGAATGATCATGTTACAAATTATTTAAAAGCAGATCTGATCAAATCCAAGCCTTCAATGTTGGAAACCTGACGAACCTTCTTGGTTTGGATTTTGGATCACTCATCAAAGTGAGGCGAGAGGGGCATCGCTTTTAACTTCTTCCTTGCTTGGGGCCACATCATCTGGTTTTTCCTCAGCCGCTTCAACCTCCTTTACCGGTTGTTCTGTGGCACCCTCCACCTTATCTTCGTTATTTTTGTTGGTGGCTTCAACCTCGTCCTCCATCTTAGGAACGTCTGTCTCCGCAGACACATCCTCGGAGGACGACGATTGAACCTCCTTTTCTGCCTCCTGTTCAGGTTTTTCAATCTGAATCTCACCTCCGTTAGTGGTGCTCTGCATTTATACATACACGTATGTTGATCAAATATTTAAATTGTGATTGTGGTCGCGGACTTTTGTCGTAGTTGTAAACATAACAGATACTATTGCAGTTATTGTTAATTATTATTTTTCACAATAACAATTTTAAACAATGTTATTAATATTATATTGCGGTCACTATTATAATAATGGACCGCTATTTGAATATATGATGTTGATAACAAATACTATACAATGAAATGAATAAACAGCTTATATAAGTGGTAAACTAAATTGCATGAAATACCTGAGCAGCGGCCTCAACCTGAGGGTTGTCGGAGCTTAAAGGAGAGGCGCGGGCAGGGCCGTTGACCAACTCCTTTGGTTTGCTCGCACAGCCTCCCATGATAGAATTGGAAGTTGCGGAAAGAGAGGGTCGGGCCGGGCAGGCGAGTGTGCGGAGGTGGTCGGATTGAAGTTTGTAGAAAGGGGAGGAATAGGATGATGAGGTTGAGGCAAGGAATGGGAGACAATCCATTAATATAGTAGGCAGTAGGCAGCAGCTTGTAATGTTTAGGAAATATTGCATTTCCGATCATTATGTTGGACCATGTGAATTGGCGTATAAACGGTGTGGCTTAGTTTTCTGGGCCGCATTTCATGCCAGGGTCACAATTCGTTGGAGTTTGTTACCACAATTCAGAAGCGTATGCCCCTTGAGTTTCTTGTCCTCAACAATCAACATGATGTATTTCTTTCCAACTTAAATCTTTAATTTCACAGCATGAGGAAGCTTGTGCCAATTCTATATACACTCCACACCTATCATCTTTTACATAAAAGTAGTTCCAAAAAAATGTTTAAGGAATAGACTCTTAAAATTTTGAACTTTATGTATGATTTAGAAATTTTTTATTGAAAATCTATTTACACGCCCTAAAATATTATAAGTTTGCCCCTAAAATTTTATAAGTTCGTCTCCCTAACATAAAAAAAAAACAATTAAGCTTATGAAATTTTTTATACTCAATAAAACTTTTGAGCCAATTTTTTGAATCAATTAAGCTCTTTGACCAATTTTGACCATCAATTTTTGACGGTTTTTTTTTTTGAGATTTTATCACTACTTGACATACTACAAATTTGTGATATTTACAGTTTTTTTTAAAAAACTATTTTTATAATTTCTAAAAGTTTTTAGAAGTTTTAAAATTTTTAAAGAATTTTTAAATAAAATAAAAATTATGATAATGTCAAGTGACAATGACGTTGCACCAACTTATTAAAAAATTTATTAGATTTAACGGTCAATATTGATCAAAGAGTTAAATTAATGATGTTATAGAGTATAAGAACTTAATTGGGTAAAAAAAATTCAAGAGCTTAATTGATATATTTTACTCCAAAAGTTCAAAAATTTATGATACGCTTAAGCAAAAAAATAATATCCACATCAGTTTGTTACTACTTTCAGATCAATCAAAACATAATATCTAAATATTGATCGATGTTGCAAAACTCGGGATCCAAGTATCAAATATTAATATAAAAAGTATATATATATATATAGGGTCACCAATAACACCCATGAAAATTCAATCAATAAACCACAAGATATATAGCAAATTATTGAATGGGTTTACAGCAAGCACGATTGATTAAATAGGAAATTTTTGGTGTTAATATGTTGCCCTTGTCATTATTATAGTATTTAAAAAAGGTTTAATATAAAAATAAGTGTTTAAATTATACATCTTTTTAATTTTAAGTGTTTAAATTTTTTTTATAAAAATAAGTACCTAGCATTTTATTTCGTTAATTTTAGATGTCGGATTGTTAATGGCATTTTTAAAAAAATTCTTTAATCAATCATAACATGACATGTGTCATGTTTTTTTTATTCTTTTAAAAATCAAAATTTTTAAAAAAATCTTAAAATTTTAAAAAATTATCAAAACGGTCATCAAATCCCTAAATCCTCAAAGCCTTAAATCTCAAATCTTGATTCTAGTCATTGCCGTTGTCGGACTCCACGACCATTTTTCCCACCCTCCCATCAACGGACATATTTGTCCAACATCGAACTCATGAAAAGATAAAAAGGAACGATGAGCGACGAACAACGACTAACTAAAAGATGAACAATGTACAAATTTTGCGGTGAAAGGAGGAGACTTCATTTCGTCGTCGATGGTGTTATTAACAACGACAATAGTGGCCGGATTTGAACTTTTATGGTTATTTTGTAAATTTTTAAAAAAATAGATATTTTTTTAAAAATTAAGTTAAAAAAATAAAAAATCAAAAAGAAATTAAAATCAATATCATGTTTTGATTGGATTGGATAACATTTTTTTTAAACGATCGTTAACGGCCAAGCACCTAAAATTAACGAAATGAAACATTAGACGCCTATTTTTATCAAAAAAAAAAAATTAGGCACCTAAAATTAAAAGGAGATATAATTTGAACACTTATTTTTATACTAAGCCTTTGAAAAAATAGTACAAGAAATGAGGTGATCAAGTTCTGTTTTATTTAGGGCAACACAGGTGTTTCTTTCCTGAAAATTTCTTAACCTTAGTTGGCTGTAAAAGATATCCGGCCAGTATTACATGGCAGTTCTACACTCTTGCCAAATGAATGAACATCCTTTTCATCAGATTCTAAAAATCCCCTAAATCATTGCCTTTCTTTTGGGAATTTTCACAACATTTTAACAAAAGTAGTCTGCATACCAGAACCCAGAAACAGATTCTGGTTTTCAGGCAATGGGAACTTTGGTTGTATCAGTTCTATTCCTTCTTGGAGCTCTGAAGTGAAAATCCTGGTTGATCAACGAGACTCGAGTCCCTTCCTTCCACAGCTCTGGCGTTCAAGATTTCACCTTCAGTGTCTCCAGAAGGAACAAGTTTTGTGCTTCCAGATAGCTCAGGGGAACAGTTTAGATGAGAACCGTCCGAAGAAGCATTGCGGACCAGGCTTTTGTACATGGTTAGAGTTTGGGCAATCATGTTGGCAGGGTTTGCAGCAGAACTGGGAAGTAACATTGTTGTACCCTAACAAATGAGCAGAAAGGGCACGTTCAAGCAGGATGATAGAGACAGAGTGAAAAATCAGTGATAACATTAATACTCGCAACAAATGTTCGAGATCTCCCTTTTACCTCCTTTGCGATATTACTGAAGGCTTGAATGTACTGCTCTGCAATCCTCAAACTTGCTGCCTGCAAAAGAGACCATGATGTTGAGCTCCATTTTTACTTCAGCTTAACAAATCATGATACATATAGCACTAACAAATAAGAAATTCTATTTAAAGGATTGGAAAAAATAAATTAAAGTATTCAGTATATTCTCTATATCTGCGAAATCCAGACAACTAAAGAGTATCAAATAATTACACAAGAACAACACTACTCGGATCTCTTACGCATGGACTATTTGATATTTATAAGTATTATCACAAGTCAACACATTTACAAACTTCTAAGATGTGGAAATTCATGATGCTATAAAACTAGTCTGGGAAACATTGTTTAAATCTTCCTCTAATAGCTTCAGGTTGGACTACATAAATTTTAGCACTTATTATGTACACATGAAATGACAAGATGAAAGAAGCTCACCTCCACTCCCCCATTTTCCTTCAGTGACTGAGACACCAAGGCAATTCCTTTAGCTGTAGCTTGTGCTCTAGCAAGGATGGCTTCCGCTTCACCTGATTAATGAGTTTGTTAGGAAGGAAAATTTGAAGACATCAAGTGAAGACTGAAGATGCAATCATGCTACAAAGTGAGTAAACAGGAAAAGAACAATAACAAAATTAGACGGTTCCGCAATTAGTTTGTGTTGACCATAAGAGGAAAGTTCATAATGATATACATAAATGAATAATCAAAATTAATAACCTGCATCAACTTGTATTACAATTCATACAAAACCCTATCATCTTTTAACATAATGACTGTTTGCAGGTTGATGATCACTAACCTTGTGCTCGGTTAACCTGATCCATTTGTGCAGCTTCCGATGCTAAAATCACAGCATTTTTCCTACCGTCAGCAATATTTATATTGGACTGCCGTTCTCCTGTTAGAATTAACTTTTATGAATAAATCATACCATCTAAAATCAACTATTAAAATAAGATGGTATGGTGCCAGAAGGCTGTAGACACCAAGTTAAACTAAAAGGGAAATGAAGTACGACGACAAAAATTAATGCATTACCTTCAGATTCAAGAATTTGAGCTCTCTTTTTACGCTCTGCTTCTGCTTGCATCTCCATAGCTGCCCTCACACCACGAGGTGGAGATATATCCCCTGGGATGACAGAGAAGTGAAATATATACAAAGGAAGTATTGGTAAATAAAGATTGCCAAAATCGAAGTATTGCTGAACCATACTCACTTATCTCATAACGGAGACATTGCAGGCCCCAGTCTTTTGCAGCCACATTGATGGCCTCCTGTAATGCTTACATAATTTCAAAAGAATCATCATCTTTTTCCTTAAGTGTGAACAAGGTGCTGCGTACATTTGAGACTTTTATCGTGCAATATGAGAGAACATGAATAATATTGTCTCATTCTAACTTTCTTGGCACCACCAAATTCACTTGTGAGTCAAAAATTATCAGACATTTACTAAACTAGCTAAAAGAAATATACATATCACGCATAAACTTGCCAATAACAGGCAAAACAAGGTTTGACGGTGGGTTGATCATAAGTAATTGACCTTAACCAGTGTACTGAGGGAAAAAGCAATATATAGGCTATATTTTCAACTTGACACCATTGGTAGGAGCCATCAGAAGAATAAACATTCTTATTTCCAAGTGAAAGTACACAAATTGAAAATAGTGTAGTTATTCAGAATGCCTCATCCCAAACTGTTGGTACAAAGTCAGAACCATAATTATAGCTCGTCTAAAGAGACTAATGATTTGTAGAGAGCCTCAACCTATTTCGACTGAGCCTTTTATTGAATAGAACCAGAATTTTACCATAAACTCGAATTATTGAATGTCGGGTCAGGTTCATTCATGTAATAACTATAAGACAATTTATTTATAGGTGGATCAAAGAAAGAAAACGAACCACAATCTTCTCATTGAGAGTGTCCCTCTCTTCGAAGGTTTTGTCGAGTGTAATTTTACCAAGCTCGCTACGCATCGTAGTCTGAGCAAGCTGAATTACGGCATAGATTGGGTTCTCAACTCCATAAGAGGCAAGTTTTGGGTCCACAATCTGCAAGATTCCAAAGCAAATTTTAGAGCAAAGATTTAAAAGTTGAGCAAAGAGGCGAGGGCACGAGCAAGGATTCAAATAGCGATCAGCTACCGCAGTAGCTGCTAGTGATAGCGGCACGTCGGAAAACACTATTGCAGAAAATAGCCGTCCGCAATGACAGCAATAGCATCCATTATGAAAGACCGCAACCAAAACACGGCTGCAACCACAATTTAAATCACTGGGCAGGAGAGTGAAAATGAAAGACCTTGACATAAAGAACACCATCAATGAGAATGCTGACATTGTCCTTGGTAATAGCGGATTGGTCCGGGATAGGAATGGCTTCTTCCTTGAGGGAGTGAACGTAGGCAATTCGATCTACCAATGGGATAAGGAAATGTATCCCAGACGGCAGCGTTTTCAAGTATTTCCCGAACCTTTCTATCACGAACGCTTTCTTCTCCGGTACGATGCGAATGCCCCAATTTACCGGAGGTGAAGTCTCGTACCTAGGAATTTAACCCCCAAGAATAAACAAAGTTTGAAATCATCTTTGGGGGTTTATAATAAAGTATACTGTAAGTATACCTGAAGCTAGGATCGCGGCCGGTACGAAGATGGCGGACGGTGGTGCCGAACGGCGGAGCTGGAGAAGAGTGCTGGCGGATAACGGCAGTGGAAAAGGAGGATTCCTGGAGATATCTAAGAGTTCTAACGCCGTTGTTCAGGGAACCCACTCTCAACATCTTAGCCATTTCGATTTCTCAAGAATTGACTGATTTTTTTTCCTCTTTGTTCCCCAGTTCAAGACCGTGGGAGATAAAACCCTAGTAAAACCTTTGAATTGGAAAATCAATATGTATATTTGTTTTTGGTAAACTATCTGGTTGAACACCCAATTTTTGGATTTGACCTATTTTGACCATCGAACTACAAAAATTTAAAATTTGATCATCCAACTATTTAATTGGACCTATTTTAACCACGTGACTGTTAATAACAAAATTTATAACTACATATTTGGTCCCTGTTAATTACTTATTCTATCAATTTTTTAGCCTATTTAAGCTTTTAAAATTTGAGCCATAACATAGGGATGTCCTACGCAATTAACCCCTTAGAAGAAATGATAAGCAGTGATATTTCTTATCCCTGAAAAATATCCTTTCAGACATTCACTCTCGAGCTCAATTTCCCGCTCCCGAAAGCTCAATCATTTCCCCCAAAACTTAAACCCTTTTTATCAAAATCATGCAAAGTCTTTAAGATTTTAGTTTTTCGATGTTTCCGAAACCTAAAAAAAGCAGATACAATAAGGGTTTTAGGGAGGTTTCTTACTCCATCACACTTGTTAGTTGTTTCATGCCACTGAAAGCCCAACGAAAATGGCTGCTTCCATTGTTCTCTCGCTTTGTCCGTACATACTCTCTCGCCGGCCTGGCCCGAAAAATCGTTACTTTTCTTGCTTTCTCAGCTCTACTACTCCTATAGGTTTCTCTTTCTTTCTGTTATTGTATTACATATATATATATATATATATAATCTTTTTTTAATGTTGTTTTAGGATTCTATTTTATTGCTGATAGAGTGAAGTAAGAGCGAGATTATGAAACTTTTCTGTTTTCTGTTTGTTTTAAGCTTAGGGGGTGGACTGGTTTTTGCTTATGTTTTTTGAGTTGGTTGGATAATTATAGACCAGAATCTGAAATTCCAAACCATCAACCTAATCCAATTCGACCATAAAAAGCTAACAAAATTGAATACAAATTGATATGAAATTGGAAATGATTCGAACCCAAATACAGAACAACCCCACCTTCTCTTTTTTTTTATTTAATTAAATTAAAATTATGATCAAATTGATAAAAATAGGTAACTAACAGGAACTAAATGTATAATTATACAAATTTGTATTAACAGCATGTCACCCTTTGGTTAGATTTTAACGGCCGGCAGTCAAAATAAGTCTAATTAAATAGTTTGATGGTCGAATTTTAAATTTTTGTAGTTCGATGGTCAAAATAGGTCAGACCCAATAGTTAAGTGGTCACCCAAGGTAGTTTACCCTATTTTTTTTTGGTCAATTACCCTATTCATACCTGAACTATACCAAATTTTCAGTTTCATACATAATATTTTAAAATTTTCGGTTTCATATAAAGGGTATTTCGCCATTAACGAGTTTTCCCACTTCAGTCACGAAAGCTGACATGGCATGTACAAATGAATCAAACTTGAACATGTGACATTTAAAAAAATCATAATTTATTTAAAGGCATAATAGTCGAATTAGTCCTTCAAAATTTATATTTTTTTAATTTCGGCATTAAAAGTTTAAAAATCCTAAACCCTAAAACTAATCCCTAAAATTAAAAAATTATTAACCATTAACCCTAATTCATAAACTATAAACCCTAAAATGTAAGTCTTAAACTCTAAAACCCCAAAGTCTATAAACTCTAACGCCTTTCCAACCACCAGCTCTGGTCACCCACCAGTCGGCCGTTACAACCTCCGGCGACCGTCCACATAGGTTCCCCACTTTCATCCGACTTTGCCTATGCCCGTAATGTCTTTAGCTGTGGCCTCCATCAACCAATCAAAACTCCCTTGATCGTTCAAGTTTCTATCACGGCTCTTAGATGCGTCATTCGACGATCTCCATTAAAGCGAGAAGAGGCAGGTTGGGTAAAGGACCAAACAATAGAGCTTGCAGTGTCAATCAGACTGTTATAAGATGAATAAGGGTGGGTTTTGAAACAGAAAGAGGTGGTGATAAGAATGTTATGGGTATAGGAGAAGTCAAACAAAAGTGGGGAAGCTATAGGGATGATCGTTGAAGGTTGTAACGGCCGGTTGGTGGGTGACTGGAATTGGTAGTTGTGTAACGTCCTAAATTTGGGCTTAGATGTTAGCTTGTTGGGTTAGATGGTTCGGGTGAACCAGATTGGTCAATTTGACATAGATCTGGGGATTAATTCGTAACAAATATTTTTGAAGGGGATAAAATTGTGGAAAATGATTGGAAAATGTTTAATAATATGTTAAAGGTTTTGGTAAGTTCAATTTGATAAAATAAAATTGGATTTATGAACATTTTGATTCTAGTAATTAAAATGTAAAATTTGAAAATTTCTTTGGTAACTAAATCGAAAAAGGGTCAAAACATAGAATCTTTAGGGGATATTAAACCACTTGGTTTTATTAGATTTTCCCTTAAATTTTTGTTGAGTTTTAAGGTGCTCAATTCCTTCAACCGATCTTGCTCACCAAGTGGTGGAGATGTGAAATTTTGGGTCGATGTGGTGTGGAAGCTAAAATATAAATGACACAATGATTTTAGAGTGGTTCAACCTTCTAACCAAGGTCTACATCCATTACCTTAGCTTCCCACTAAGGATTTCCAATCAATCCACTATTGATTCATCCCCTTTTCTCGGCTTAAAAGGAAACCCTTATACACCGATCAAGCTTTCTACACAAAGCCTTGATCAAATCCTCTTTACAAAAGAGAAAGATAAGCAAACTTAAATCTCTCTAATAGGTATTTGTTTGCACAATTTAACACTCACCCAAAGCTTAAAACACTTGAGCAAATTTGACAATTTTGGCTCACGAATGTTTGTCTATACAAGGAATGAAAATTTAGCTCTAAGACAATTTCTTGATCATTTGTTGATTGACAATTGAAGCATTAACCATATCTTGATGCTTGAAGGTCCATTTTATACTCCTTAATAAGTTTGTAGCCGTTACTAGCCGTTGGGGTTGAATTGGAGCCATTGGAGACATAAATTCCCACCATAAATGCAGTTCTACTGGTACCCGTATCGAAACGCTCGAACCCGTTTCGATACGCTCTTCAAGTAGAAAGAGTCGTTGCAGTCTGATGCAGCACCCGTATCGAAACGCTTTTGGCCGTTTTGAAACACCCGTATCGAAACATCTTTCATCGTATCAAAACGATCTGCATTTAAATGTTAGTTGGGAAATAGCCGTTGGGGGTTTATGACTGTTGTGGTCGATGCCACGTAGGCGTATCGAAACAGCATAACTCATATCGAAACGCTGGGAAAAAATACACATCCAGAAAAGACTCGTTTCGAAATCCGTTTCGAAACGTTTTGACACTGAAAGACCCTGTATCGAAACGCCTAAGGGTTTTTCGATACACCTGGATGGTTTTGTTTAGTTTGGCTTTGAAAACATGTAAAAACCTTTAAAAACATCCCCTAAACATAATTTCAAGTTATTTGGATTTTGAAAATAGTTTTGAATTCTTTTTAAATCAGTCCAAAACATTTTTTAATTATTATATCAAAAAATTATTTCTACAATTTTATTATTTTAAAATAATTAAAAGGTGATTTTTAATTTGGTTATAGTTAATTGAGATTAATAAACCAAAATTTATTTACGTAACTACTTTTTCTCCAAACATTTTCTCTCAAATTCTCAGCAACCAAAATATATTCTTCTTCTTTAAAACCATGGGGAATCAATCTTTTCATCTTGCTTTTGTTTTCAACAATAGATTCATTTGATTTTACATCAAATCTTCTATATTAACTTTGGTGATTTCTCCAAATCAAGACAATTGAGGACGAAGTCTACATTTAGAGGCGATTTTCGTTTCTCTTCTCTAATCAAAGGTTCTTAATTGAAATTCTCAAGTTCTTGATCATTTGTAATTGATTTTTGAGATGCTTTGATAATTAAATCAAGATTTAATGGTTTATTATTGATTTTATTAAAAAATTAATTGGGCTATGTTGTAAATCTGATTTGGTATAATTTTAGTGAGTTTAAATCACCTTGAGGAAGTGTTTTAATGTTTTAGAATGAAATCTACAAAAGAAATTATGGAACTATTTGATTGGTTAATTTTTGATAAATTTTAATGGTTTTAGGAGATGTTTTATGTGTTTTTGAGTTGCTGGAGATATAAAGATGTTTAGAAGGTGTTTGTAGATATGTTTGGATGTGGATTGAATGTTACTATCGTTGGTTTGAGGTTGTGAATTGTTAGAGCAAAGATTGATGTTGTTTTCGATTGCATCGACTAGTTTTTGGAAGGTTTATGTTGGGTCATTTAAGGTCTAGTTTTATTCGGTTTAAGTTTAGTTTGAGTCTGATTTAATTTTAGTTCGGGTCTATGATGATTTCAGTTCGGTTAATTTTTAGTTCGATTGACTTAAGATTCAGTTAATATTGAGTTGGTTATTTCAGGTCAGGTCAATATTGAGTTAGTAAAAAATCGATCGTTTTAGTCGAGTTTTTAAGCATTTTTACACTCTTTATATGACTTTATATAACCAATATAATTGACTTTTTTGCTGAATTCTATGACAAGTTGCCTTAGGTTCGGGTTGCTCTATTCGGTTCAGTTGAAAATCATTTCGAGTCCATTTTTAGTTCAAATAAAATTTGAGTTAATTTTGGTTTAGTTTATTTCGGGTTTCAAATCAAATTCGAGTCATCGTATTCGTATTCGGATCCCTGGTCAAATTTGCCACGTCTAGATTCTACTGTAATTTAAGCGCAAGTAATCCAAAAAGGCAAACCAAGCAACTGGCGGTAGGGGTGGGAGAAAATACCCGACCCGAAAACCCAAAAATAAATACCAGGCAATTTCCGGAAAAAAAAATTATCCGACCGGACCGGGTACCTGCCCGACAAATTTCCCGAGACACGGGCCGAGACACAAGCCAAACGTTTTCCCTTACCGGGTACCCGACCCGATAAAATTTAATATATATTTTTTATATTTAAAATTATATTTTTATTTTATGTTTATTAATATTTTCACTCTAAAATTAAGTTCAAATCCCTACATTTTTTCCATGTTTGTATTATATTCTCTTAAGTTTTAAGTTCATTTTTTTTAAATATTTTTGTGTTTAACATATAATTTTTTTTAATTTTAAAATAAAAAAAAATAAGAACCGGATACCCGAATCCCGGGTACCCGACAATTCCCACCCCTAGCTGGCGGCATCACCATTGCTTTAGTTGCTTAAGAAATCTCAAAAACTGGATGAAGGGATAAGTAAGATAGTAGGAAATAAAATGTGCAGCAGCTTCAGTAATCAGTATGACAACAAAATGCATTGTGTTTCCAACAGACAGGGCCATAAGAATTTAAATACTCCAATCACAGAATTTTCTCAGATCCAAAATGTTTGCTGATGTGATGAACAATACCCAGAGAGATACAGTTCGCTTTCACTACAAATCATATCCCAGGATGCTTGCATTAGGATTGCAAATCTGTAATCCTGCAGAACAAAAAGATATCAGTAAATCTTCAACTCACTTTGGTTAAATGCCTGATGTCATTCAATTAATCCCAGAAAGGAAGAAACATTGCACAATCACAGTTTCTTCATTATACTAGACGCTTCAAATTTAGCTTCTTACTAACCGGATTTACCGTACTAGAAAAGGAACTGCACATATAATGCAACAAGCAAAAAATAATAATTCAATTGAGGTAATGCACTCACTATCTTCTAGAAGATAATGCTGCACCAGTTGCCCTGCCATGGTACAAGGCGGTTAGGCTTTAATAAACTGAGGCATAAAAATGTGCACTTATAAATGACCATCAATCTGCAGGGTTTTAAGCCACATACCTGCCCTGCTGTTTCCCAGCAAAATTAGAATTAGACCTTCCAAGACCAGAGGCCTTGCTTTCAACATTAGTCACACTTGATCTCTCAAAATTTGCCCCATTAGATTTGCTCAATATTTTTACATTTGAGAGACTTCCAGTCACACCGAAAGAAACTCCATTTGGATGTGGATTCTGCATCCCTAATCGCTGTGAATGATCATCCGCTGCATTTTTGGAGATGACTGCATACCCCTTGAATGCAGCATTCTCATTCTTCACATGATTGGAATTAGCTGATGGTAGACCCCTCTTTTGTCGATTTGGCTGTGCCATTGGAGTAACAGCAACAGACGGCAAAACAGGGGAGTAAGGAGATGAGGCTGCGGCTGCTGCAGCAACTTTAGCAACAGCAGCAGTGGCTGCTATCATTTCTTGTGCACCTTCTCTAAGTTGAATATACTCACCGTCAATCAGAAACAACTGAAATTACAATTTCAGATCTTCAGAAAGTGCAATCCACGCCTATAAAAAGAAATGTAAAAGATGCAAGAAACAAACCTCAGGGTGACCGGCTACAAAGTCATCCAGCTTTCCATACTTCTTCTTGTAATCATGCCAGTGTAAAGGTGCAAGCATTTTCCCAAGCCTATTTGGTAGCTGCAGTTGACAGACACAAGTCAAACCCCATTTGTGACCTAATACCAAAGTAAGTAGACCTGTGAAAAATTATTAGCAGACCAACCGTAGAACTGATCCGAATTCTGCCACCAGCTGGTATTGTGCGAACAATGCATGCCAACAATGACCTTTCATCAAGCAGAGCAGTCTCTGAAGTCTTGGCTGGTATCAGGTTATTAGTCTGCCCAGTTGAGACCAGCTTTTCGGGCAAAATAGCACCAGTTCCATTTTTTACAATTGTTTCACAGGAATCAGCAGAATGCACTGAAGTATCATGAGATGGACTGGCAACAGCAGCAGTACTTGTTTCCTCTGCTGTTAGAATTTGATCCTCCAGCACTTGATTATTGATGTTCAAAACATTCTGTTCCTGTCCAGTTCAAATTTTAGTAGAGGTTAGATCTGAAAGATTCCCAACTGCTTGAAGACTAACCAAACTGACAAACCTTGGCTTCACAGCTCAATCTTATTGCCTCATGAAATTGTGAAGAAACCTGCGGCAAAGTTGGCTCAGGTTGGGAGTTCACAAGGTAACTTGCACTAATTGACTGAACAACCTGAAGAGAAATGGTCTCAGTAAGTTGCAAAAACAGACAAAAACAACACTGAGTAGAATGGTTTTGATTTAAAGAACCTGTGCTTTCCGAGAAGATGATATCACAGACTCGGGCTCTGGCCCTTGGCTTACATGCTCTAGATAGTCAGGACGATTGGTTTGGTCATTGACAGACATGTCATATTCATGCTTTACGTCTGAGCTCCCAAAGTTTTGATCAGTTTGGGATAGTGGAATATGATCCTGTGCAGACAGCTGTAAACCCTCTGAAGATGTCTGGAAAACATGATTAAAAACCATTACATATAACAAAGAAAACCTTGTCAAAATTGATAATGTATAGGTTTGACCATACCAGTTGGTTCTGCCACTGTTGGATGGATGACGTATCTGGCATTGTGTAGTGTCCAACATGAGATGTCAAAGAAGGGGGAGCCTCCTGTTGTTGCATGATAAATGAATGCAAAGCAGATACCTGCCCAGGTGGGAAGTATGTAGGCATCCCAATTGGAGCAACCGGAATACTTGGAACATGGTCATTCTGATTCTGACAGTAAATACATTCATTTAAGGGAACAAAAAGAGTTGCACACAAGACAAAAATGATGACAAATTGACCATTAAATAAAAGCCTAAGCTTTAGAACTAAAAACTTCACCATCTCAAACCATAAATTAGATCGAACATAGAAAGACGGAGGGAGGGGAGGGGAGGGGAGGGGTGGAGGGATCAACTGTAAAACTAAAGAAACATGTGTATTAAATTTTGGCAATGAAATAAATTATCATATGAAGAAAGATGTACACTTATAATATAGATGGTTATAAACATTAAATTGGTTAAATTATTGTAGAATGTAGAAGTCTCTGCACTCTAACTAAAAGTTCATTTTAATCCCCCTACTATAAAAAGGAATATTTTAGTCCCTTTACATTTGAAAAGTGAACATTTTGGTCCAAAACACTAAAGTTATTGTTAATTGGTTTAATATTTTGGATTAAACACTCTTTAGATCCCTCTCAGTTTTGAACTTGAGCAATTAATCTCTCTCAAAACAATTTTTTTTTGTGAATTTTTACATGAAATTTTTAAACACATGAAATCTAAATGCAAAACTAATTTCTATTCTAACTCTAACCCTGTTGTCTTCAAAACTGACAGGGACTTTAAACCAAAATATTTAAGTCACCTATAACTTTAAAATTTTGGACCTTTTTACTTTTCAAATGTACAGGGACTAAAATGTCCCTTTTCATATTAGAGAGACTAAAATGAACTTTCACGTCTAATACAAGGATCAAAATGTTCCTTTGTATAGTAGAGAGACTAAAATAAACAAGTAATTTCTAATAGAATTTAACCACATTAAATTTCAGATTGCAACACAATTCAGCAATGACACTTCAGAAGAGCCAGCAATCTTACATGATTTGGTGCATTGCTAGCTGAAACAAATTGAACATTGTCTGAAGCTCCATTTGAAATGACCGGAGTCTTAACATTTGCTGCACCACTTCCATTAGAATCCAATTGTTGTCCGTTATTTTGACCAAATTGAGATGATTCTTTTGATTTTCTTTGGGACATAAGTGATTCATCAGTATAGGAACCATTCCTCTCTCTAACATCAGCCAACTCAAGTTGAAGCTGATGTATTGCATGCAAATGAAGTCTCTCCATCTCTGCAAACTAACATTATCAACCACAAACAAGCCAACTTAAATTGCTGAAAATGGCATCAATCTATTTATTCAAGGAATGCAAGAAATGTGTAAACAAGAAGCTAACAGCTCATCTACCTGTCTCTGACAGCCATGCCAAAGCTGGTTATATTGCTCTGTACGTTCTCGCAACTCAGCCTGTAATGTACTTGACTGCAAAGCATCCATCTCCTGGACACGTGAAATCCAAGTTTGGGCTTCTCTCAACTGTTCATCCCTATAAAGGATGGCTTCTTGAGCAGCCCTATACTGAAGAATACAACTATCATTAGAAAATGAGGCTTGCCGCCTTCTAGAAATCAAAATTATAGTTAACTGAAATTGTTACATGGCTTAAACATACAACAAAATAAATCTGTTTATTGTAATTTTAGTTGATATGAAAGTAAGCATTGTAATTTTCATTAACCAACAGATGCATACCAGGACAGTGTAACAATAATCACGCCTTAATAACTGGAATTACAAATAGTAAAAGGTGCACTAAAATCAAGAAAATGTATAGACCTGTTCCTGCAACTCAATAAACTGCCTCTCTTTCTCTTGAACATGCTCTTGAAGATCTTGTATCTTTTTTATATGCTGGGCTCTCTCAGCTTCTGAATGATCACGTTCTCTTCTGCCAGAAGACAAAGAACAGGAAACCCGTAAAAATTTCAGAAGATTCAGATCTCTGCTGCAGGTTTAATGTAACTAAAAGCAGTAACCAACAAAAGAAGCTGATAATCAGTTGGGAATTCCAGTACTAAGCTAATACATTCTCAACCCTCGGATAGGTTTAGAAAATTTCAGTCTTATCAGTCTCACAGCAACTGGAAATACAGATAAAGCATTCATATCAATGTTAATCCTTTGAGCCTTATGTTGACCGCAATTAAAAAGGCCTTAACCGTAAAACACAAATACAGACCTGAAAGTAGCCAGTTCCTTGTTTTGCTCTCTGAGAAGGTCGTCCTTTGCCCAGGCCTGCCAAGATAACCAAGACGTGCTAATTTATACACAACTTACTAAACACCACACTTTATTTTAAAAGAAAAACAAAGCTTGTCAAAAAGCAGAATAAAAAAATGACCAACCTCTTCTTTATCCACTTTGATGGCATGCAATTCTCTATCTTTCTCTTCAATTTTCCTTTCCAATTCATGCATGGTCTGTTCTCTTTCATTGAGTTGCTCCTATTCAAGTAAAGAAAGCAAAAATACAGATTGGAAGTCACAAAAGGACAGCAACATCATAGAACCTAGTTGTATCATACTTTGAAATAATTTCAAGAGTCAATGGATGTGATTGGTATTTTATAGATCACTCAAACATCACACATTCAAAATGTTATTTCAAATAAATAACAATAAGCCTTGGATACAACTCCAGGAAAGGAGGGACAGGTTTTACTCGTTGACTTCAACAGTCAGCACATGATGACATAAATTACTTGATGTTTATGATCTGAAAATCTACTTTCATTTTCTTGTTCATAAATCAATATCATATTATCATTCATAAAAGTCATTAAAACTTTTCTTTTTCTCTGAAGGTTGAATTGCAGAACAATCATACTGTGAATCACATTCTAAATTCAAACCTCAAGCTTGGCAACGGCATTGGCATGGGCAGCTATTTTAGCATCATAACTGCTCTGCATTTCCAGGACCCTCGACCTTGCAATTGCCAGTGCTCGGAGTTTAACCTCCATTTGCAGGAGCTCTTCTCTTTGTCCAGTAATATTTTGGATTTGCTGCTGTAATATGTCATCATCTAAACTTCCATCGGCCGTGATTGAGAAGTTAACATCAGCAGGCTCTCTCCCATGCTGCACCTTGATAAGCATTCAAAAATGTTCACTTCTCATCATTCTCAAAAAAGCATTCAATTTCAAGATTAAAAAGCCTTACCTCATATATGGTTCTCTCATCTGATTGTCCCAACTTTGATCTGTCTATTTCCTGCATGTCACAAGAAAACTGAATAAAACATTTCAATGAACAGTGAAGGTCTATTAAAAATAGCAACAATAATATTTCACAGCTTAATCAACATATCTTGATGCTCAATCTGCTACTCAAAGCTGGAAATTTCCCCATAGCATTAAACCCAAAAAATTAAGCTCTTAGGATTACATAAACAGTTAATCCAGTTGACGTGAACCCACCTAACATTGTAAATTATTACAACAAACAATGCATCAAAAAGTAAACCACATGCTTTTTAGTTAATGGCAATGCATCAAAAAGCTGCAATTTAGAGCACAAGGTTGGTTCATAAATGAATCATCCAAAAAATATCCCAAATTTTGTTACCCAGTACATTACCAAGTGCAAACAGAGAACAATGAAGAATCCCAAACACTAGTAAAAATAAATCAAACCCGTCAACTCTTTTTACTTGATCATAGGGCCCAAACAATGGGGAATTTTCGTTCTCAATTCAACAATATCTAAGAACCCAAGTAATACCAGAAGGCGAAGGCATATTCATCAACAAATAAAATTACCACTTCATCCCCATGATTACGAACCGGGTGATGGTCGGAAATGGCACGCCACTCCTTACGCGACGATGATGACATTGGGAGCGAGCCGCTCCGTGCGGCGGCACCGCTGGCCGCTGCTTCCATTGATTCGAGAATGTCCCACGCTACACCAACTCTCTCACTTTCTTTATCTGCAAAAGGCAGAGCCAAAGAAGAAGAAAAACTAGGGTTTTTCAATTTCCAATTAAAGATACAAACCAAACCCTAGAATTGAATAAATTCAGAAGAAAGGATCATAAATGATAAAAAGATTAGAGGTGGAGAACAATGGGGGAGATTGGGTTTTAAAGATTGGAATTTGGAGGGGTTTTGAAGAAATGTTTAATTAGTTTGATATATAGTGAGATTTTAACGCCACAGAGATGATTGGGTGCGTCAAGTTTTCGGCCCAGGTAAGGCTCCCGCCATTTATAGGGGAAGTTCGTCGACAATAGTATTCCATCACGCTTTCTGGTCGCGCGTGTTCTATACATTTCTGGTCTAGCAGTCAATATTTATTTCTCATACCATTTATTGGAGAAATTATATCATGGGTAATTCTCACCACGTCATCCATAGAACCAACCACTAAAAACCGCCCACTTTATCATTTTTTTTCCATGTCATTAATTTAATAATAAAATAACTTCCCAAAAACAGTTTTTAAAATGACATGGAAAATCTTTAGTGAAGATTCATTGGGGGGAAAAATGATATGGAAAAATCATGGTGAAGTGGGTGGTTTCTATTGGTTGGTCCCATGGATGACACGGTGGGAATTACCCATAATATAATTTTTCCATTTATTGACAATTTCTCTAATCAAGTTATTGGAAAATTCTAATGAAAGACGGATTAATATACGGTTTAAGAAATGGCGTGACCAGAAACATAATAAGATAAGTAATAAAGTCGGTAAAGCGCGACCGAATATGTTGACATAATATAATGTATCCGGTAAAAAACATGAAGAAATATTTAAAAAAATGGTAACTGGCAAACTTAAGTTATCAGTAGGTATCGATACAAACATAATAAAATAGGTAAAATTAATTATTTTGTTGATAAGAGTATCAACATATTAGGTAGCGCCTATTATGTTATTAAAGTTTAAGCTGATGAGGCCTTGGAAATCCGACGATAACAAAATAGGTAAAATTACTTATTTTGTTGATAAGAGTATCAACAAAATAAGTAATTTACTCAAAAGTATCAACAAAATAAGTAATTTTACCTATTTTGTTATCGTCGGATTTCCAAGGCCCTATAAGCTTAAACTTTAATAACATAATAGGCGCTACCTAATATGTTGATAATATTATCAACAAAATAAGTAATTTACCTATTTTACAATTTTAACTGATCACCTATTTAACCGGTCACGCCGTATATTAGCCGTATTTAACCGTCTCCCAGCAGAACCTCTCCAAGTTATTGCTTTTTCTCTCTAAATAGTAAGTTTTTAAATTTATTTATTGAGATATTTGATTATTGTTGTTGGATATAGGGCGTAAATGAGCATAGTTCGAGAAGTGTCGAGTTCGGCTCGACACGTTAAGAACTCAAGTAGAGTTCGAGTCGACTCCAACCAGGTAGAATGCTGACTGAACTTTGATCGAGTCAGACTCGAGTAGCTCGCGATTCATATGGTCTCATTTACAATTCTATTAATGATAATTTATTATTATTATTATTATTATTATTATTATTATCCAACAACATACATTTTAGTTCACTTTAAATTAAAAAAATTCAATATATTATATTTTTAGTAGCTCGTGGGCTTTTCGAATTGGGTATCGAGTCGAGTTCAAGGTCAAGTCGAATCTAATCAAATCAAATATTAACTAAATTTTGATCAAATCAGAGTCAAGTTACTCACGATCTGTCTCGTCTCATTTACCGTCATA
The DNA here is from genome assembly GCA_958450335.1 of Hibiscus tridactylites. Lineage (NCBI taxonomy): Eukaryota > Viridiplantae > Streptophyta > Magnoliopsida > Malvales > Malvaceae > Hibiscus > Hibiscus tridactylites. Next base: position 11,455,804 of record OY288286.1, read on the forward strand.
GTTGTGTAGGCTAGTTTAAAATCCAATCCATTGTGTGGAGCATAAATCACATAAAGGAGCTTGATACCTATAGGTGTCGAAGTCAAATATATATTGATTTGAATGGTTAAAAAAATCTTTAATTTTGTTCGAAAAAATGCATAAAATAAAGGGGTTTTTTATACCCGAGTTAACACGACACTGTTTTAGTGTCAGGTTGGAGCTACTCGTGAGCCTAGTTCGGTTCGGGTTCAGGGTCCACGCACTTTCAATCTGGGTGGATTGGATATCAGACCCGTGCACCAACTCTTGGGGTTTTAAGTTTTGGGGCTGGAAATTTTTTAAACTTCTCAATTTAATCAATTTTCTTAATAACAACCAAAATTAAACTTTGTTTTCCTTTTAATTTAATCCTTCTTTGAATTGCCTAATTTAATTAATTGCTTAATTTATATGTATGCTGCATGTTTTAAAATAAAGCATATAGTATATTTGTTAGTTAATGTTAGACACTTAGATTTATTAATTGCTAGAGCCTTAGTTCTATGTTCTTGTTAGGATTAAATAAATAAAATATGAGAGATAATTGTAAGAAATAAATGAGTATTAAAAGGGAAGCTTTGAAGTACTAAGCTGGATAGTGTCTCATTGCAATGAGATGTTACCCAAGGGGACTTTTAAATAAAATATTTGATACCCATTTAAACTTAAAAAATAACAAATTGGCCTAGTTAATTAAATTAAAGCTTTAATTAGGGCTTATATTTAAATAATTAAATTCATCAATTAAATTAGGAATATTATTTAATTTAGGGCTTTGATATGAATAGTGCTCAAGTAATTGGGTGTTATATCATAAATACCCTAAATTTACTAATATTCATAGTCTTAAATAATTCAATTAATTATAGCCTTTTTAAGTTAGAACTTAAAATAAACAAGACAATAATCGATCATGCATTTAAAAACCTTTTATGTTGGAAATATATTTTTGAATGCGAATAGGGGTGTCCTAACGTGCCTGTGTACTTTTAATCTCATATTCGAATAAAAATATATTTCCTTATAAAATGATATCTCCATTTACAATTTAAATCCAATTAATAATTATGGTTAAATTAAATTCAAATTGTTATTCGGAATGCCAAAATGGCACATAAAATTAAAAGGTACTAATAACAAGCGTTTGTTGGGTGCTAATTATTCCCCACACGTAACCGACCCCCGAACCCAAATTTTAAAAAAATGAATCTCTGGTTGTTTAATGATGACCACTTATTGGCACTTTTCAAAAGTGGTGACTAAATCTGTACAAACGGGAAACGAAAGTGACCCCTGCAATAGTTTACCCTTATATATTTTTATAAAATTAATATTAAATTATTAATTGGAGGTTGGGATTATGAGTTTACGCACGTACGCACGCGCGAGCGCACACACACATAACCTATAAAAGAGAACTTGATTTTGTTGCTCGTGCTTGGACCCTGCATTGTCAAGGTTTGTTTTATGAGCTTACCCTCACTAAGCTTTGCGTTTACGCTCTCCTTTGTTCGACAATGCAAATCTTTAGTTCGTAGGTTGCTTGTGCGAGGAGAAGGGCCTCCAAGTGTGCTATTTTCTATCTTCAAGTATGAACTTTTAAGCTAAAGATGTAATAGATAAGCAATGAGATTTGTGTATGTTGCTTTGTGTTAAAGAGCTTGTTAAGACTCCTTTAGTATGTTGATGTTTTGGTTTATGGCTTGTTAATGCCTTATTTTGGATGGTAAACCATGCTTGTGTTGCGTATCATGTATGTTTATGTGTTTGGTCTTAAGGCATGAAAACCTCGTTGCGATGTCTTTATGGTGAATGCTTGATTCCTTAAAATGTATGACCTTTTCATGTATGTTGTGTGTTGATCATGTTTGGAGTAGGGTAAATGCCTCTAGAGTATGTGGTTGCATGTTATACCTTGTTTCTTGATGTTTGAGGCTTGTTGGGAGCTTTTGGAGATGCAAAAATCTGGTTTTTAGCAACACACCGACTGCAGGCGTTTTGGAACGGGTAAGGCTGTTTCGGAATGGGTGTGGTTCCAGGGACACCCGTAGCAGAATGTGTTCCGGTACAGTTTGGCTACTGTGAACCCCTGTTCCGATACGCGTATTGAAACGTTTTGGCAACTGTGAGGGCCTGTTCCGGAACGTGTTTCGAAACGCCTAGGCGAAATGGACACCCGTACCGAAACGGGGTGGTGCGTATCGGTACGGATGGTCTGGTTTTTTAAACTGGGGTCCGTGTATCGAAACGAGCAAGCCTATTTCAAAACACAGGCCTGAAATGTGGGCTTTTGGCATCTCTAAAGGTTCTCAAGTGTTGGGCTTAGGCCCTGTTTGATGTTAGCTTTCTTGTGAGCATTGTTCGTGATCATTTATGTGTGTTTGGGTCGCGTTTGCAAGAAATCGGATTAACTTGACAATTGGTAATTTAAATTAACTTACGCTCTCTTGCTTAGTCTTGTCCTCGTTTTCCATTGTCGTTTGTCACACATAGGACTAACTAAATATCTAGACAAGACAATAAATCAAATAAAGTTTTCTAAGGTCGTTAACCGAAGTGGAGCCTTAACAAGTTTCGCCTCGGTTTTCCCCGTGTAGCCCACTCGGACCAGTCGGCCCTCAAGACCGGGACGAGGGGGGTTACACGAATAACTTGAAATTTGTTGACTCGACTCGATCGAACGCTCACCTCTATCTTAAGATATGACGCGTGAACTCGAATAACTCGAAATATTCGAATATTTTAAATCGTTTTTCTTTTAAATCACATCGAATATTTAATAACTACTTTAAATATTCGATTTACAGGAAATAAAATTGATTTAAAATATTTAAATATTTAAAGTAGTTAGTAAATATTCAAATATTTAAAAGAAAAATATTTAAAGTAGTTATTAAATATTCAAATATTTTAAATCATTTTCCTTTTAAATCGAATATTTTTAAATTAAATTGAATATTTAAAGTATTTATTAAATATTCAATATGAAAATGTTAAATATTATATTTTAAAAATATCCGATTTAAAAGAAAAAATGATTTAAAATATTCAAATATTTCGAGTTATTCGAGTTGGCGCGTCATATCTTAAGATAGAGGCGAGCGTTCAATCGAGTCGAGTCAAAAAATTTCAAGTTATTCGAGTTGACGCTTCATATTTTACAACTCAAACTTTATTTGAAAATTTTTCGATTCTAGTCTTCGAGTTCCTACAAAAATTTAATTGTAATTATTTATCATGTTACCATACTTTGGAATTTTGCTTTAAGGACCAAATTGAAAGAATGCATAAATAACGAGTGCTAAACTTAGTGAATTGTTTTGAATTAGGACTAAATTGATTGAATGTATAAATATGAAGGAGTAAATGTGTTATTATACCAAATTTTATAACAGACACTTAACGAGATTTAACGTATAGTTACCATTTTGTTATAAAACATAAAATTTAATTGTCATTTTGTGATTTTTGAAAGTTTGGTTACCATTTTGTTTTTGTTTTTACCAAAATTCAGTGACCGTCTGCGTAGTTTACCCCTTTTTAAATATTTTGGTACGATATAACCATGTTTGGTAATTAGCGAATAACATATTACAATGGCTTATAGTATTAGTTGATTTATCTAGTGGAGTACATTAATAGAATGTATAAAAATGTTCGATAAAATTAATTGGTAATTGATAGTTGTTTGATTATTTGAACAAGTTAAATGACATATAGAGACATGATTATATTCAATAGTTGTTTGAATAATTTATTAGTTTTTTATCTATTAATATTAATTAAGTTATGAAAATTAATTTTTTTAATATCATTCTAAGCATACATGAATAATGAATATATTAATTTTTTATTTGTGAAATTATAATTTTAATAAAAATTTATTAATTATTAAATTTAAATGTATACACTAATTTATTTATGAAATTATATTTTAAATATAATTTTATTAATTATTAAATTTAGATATATATTAATTATATATTATTTTTTATTTTATAAAATCATCTTTTAAGTTTTATTAGTTATGGAAATTTTTTTATTTAGAGAAATTTTTTATATATGAAGACAAAAAAAAAGTTTGTACAATTATTTTATTCAAACCTATAATCCAAAAACTCCTAAAAAGTGCCGTCTCAAATTGAAATGTTTTACCCGAATTTTTTATTACAATCTTTTATTTATCAAATATTTAGATTAACAAATTTTAGTGATAAACTATTTAAAATTATTTAAATTTCTAATTTTAACTTAATTTTTTTTACTAAACGGGACCTATGGAAGTATAGGTTTATTTAATAGAAAGAAATGAATTTTAGGTGCAAAGAATAATCATTTTCGAAAGGAAAGCAAAGACTAGAAAGCATAAAACAAGTCAGCATGACTTTTCTAAGAATGGATTAATTCAAACCCTAAAACACCAGACATGATGGTGGTGGTCTTTATCGATGATGCCTTGAACATGGCGAAACTCGTGGACATGGCAAGGGATGGTGATGGGGCCTTGATGATCGAATCCGTACTCCTCATCCGCTTCCTTCAAGAGTTGAACGAAGAGTGGGTGGCTGACATACATCATCGGAATCACAAACCTCTGTTGCTCTTCCCCTTCACCCACCAGGATTCCTACACTACCCTTTGGAACATCTTTGTTTTCATGAAGATGGAGGTGGAAACTTACGTGCTGCTTGTCTCCGCTAAACCCCATTTTCTGATCTCCGGCGAACCCCAAAAGTAACAGGAAAAAAAGCCTAATAGATGTGGTGGTAGAAAAGAGGTGTGCTTACAAGAGAAGGGAAGAGAAAGGCCAAGGATCAGATGCAGAAATGGCAAGCTTGAAAAGGGTGAGAGTCAGAGAAGAGTGTGTTAAAGAACCGGGAACGTTGCTCATCATAAACCGAAAGAGGACAGGTGAGAGATTGTGGAGAAACAAGGAGATATGGGAATTTATACCCCGAGAATCAGAAGAGGGCTGCTTAGTTTATACACAAAGGCTTCTGGGTGGGAGCGTTGTACACGATTTGACCAGGACAAGGAGAAGGCCCAAATCACCGTGTCTCTTGCCCATCCATATTACCTATTTTCTTCATTTTACAGCTGTGAGCTGCCAGCTCAAACGTGTTGGCAGATATTTTAAAAGAGCAGGTACCACTAAATGTAACATGTTTTTATCACCATCTTTTCAATTGGTCCATTTTTACCATCAAATTTTATTTTCCGACTCAAATTTTTTAGTACTAGTGGATTGATTTTTAAGTTCGAGTCAAGCTCTTCAATTTTTCCTAATATATATATACCAATATAAAAAATATGAAGAAATATATGCCACATATGAAAAAAATATGATGAAATATATATGCATATCGTATACGATTAGAGAAAATCGATGAACTGAATCAAAGTGTACTATATAACATGATAAATAATTACAATTAAATTTGTATATGTAACACCCCGTTTTTCATAAATAAAATATATATATAAAAAGAAGAGAATGGTGCTCGTATGAGGGTTTGAACCCCCGACCTAAGGTTAGAGAGTGCAAGCCTTAACTGTTTGGGCTAAGGTAATATCTAGCTATAATCTACCTCAACTTATTTTTAAGTTATTCATTCCTGTTGTATCAAAAATAATAATTAAGTTGGATAAACCATCCACCTATCGAGAGAATGCCTTAGATTTGAAATGTTGGAATACCAAGAGCCCTCTTACCTAACCCCCTGTCACCATGTCCGATCTCGGCCACCGCTCGCCGGTGTCGTGCACCGCCGTCACCTCCACGTCCGCCGTCGAGCCCTGACCAAAACCCCTCTAACCACCCGCTCAACCGTCGTTCCAATCGTCGAGAATTGAAGGTTAAAGGTTCGTCGAACCTAGGTTTTGGGTAACCCGTTTGATCGTCGTTGATTCCGGCCGCCGTAGACGTCTGTTTGTGGAGTTGCGGTTACCATTGTCTTCCTTGCGTTGAGATGGTCCCGACCCCTCCCTCCGTTCATCGGTTCATCATCGTTAGGGAGCTTGCCGGAGTTGCATCGAGTTCGACGGCGTTCCCTCTCGTTTGGTAAGATTCGGTAAGCTTCCGACTTGAATCCGGTTTGTAGATGTGAATAGTTGAGTTATCTAGTTGATTATCGTCTTTTTGGCAAAAAAATCAGTGTTTTGAAGGGTCGCCGGTGAAATTTCCGGCAAGTTGCCGGTGAGTCTAGGGTTAAATAGTGGGTCGGGTTATTTTCGGCCCACAACCCGACCCGTCTGCCCGACCTTGAGCCCGAACCACCTCTGACCCAAAACTCGAGCCGAGTCAGCCGAGTCAACTCGTCCGAGTCAGCCCGAGTCAACTAAGTTGACCCCTATCAGTTGACTGCTGACGTTAGCGTTGACCTGCTGACGTCAGCGTTGACTTTGACCATGTTGACCGTTGACCTGCTGACGTCAGCGTTGACTTTGACCGTTGACCAAAAGTCAACATTTTCTGAAAACTCCTATTTCATGTTTTTCGACGTCCTGAGTCCGAATTTGAAGCCCATTTCGAAAAATTCTAACCCGAAGGCCTCCGAATCTGACCTTGAACCCGAGAGTGCTTATGTATTTAAATTAATTGATTAAGAGCGTTGTGAACGAGGTCTGATCTTGGGATTTGTTTAATTGAAGGTACTAATAGTTCCTGGAATACGAGATGTCGAGGGACGTCAAATTTTTGTTCGAGTGCGATTGAATGGGGTATCATGAATCGATCGATGCAGCTCGAAGTTAAGGTAATACATTACTACCCTCTGCATGCTCTTGAAACATGTTGACATTTGGCTATGTTTACATGACCATGTTTAAGCATATGATTATCTCTGCCTATATCGATTAATTATGAAATAAGAATAATAATGACCAATGCAAAAATACTTGAATAAGTGGTTTGATAAATCGAAGAGACATTCGAGTTTAGTACATGATTATTGAGACGGTAAATCATTAAGTCTGATTATCTCTTTTATTCAAAGTATAAATGTCGGGCATATCTGATTAACAAATGACGAAAATATCCCCCCTTAACTATAATCACAACCCGAGAAGCTATACTTGATTCGATAAGACATCTGATACACTTGAAAACCTCAAACTATTGAAATGTCACGGTAACAAGACTTAAACTCTTGAGATTGTAAATTGCTTGAGTTGCAAGAATTCTGAATAATTCGATGAAGATAAATGTACGGAAAAATATTCGTATGTATGAATTGAGCAAGGAGGCGAAAAAGATTGAATTGTTTGAAATAACCAAAAAAAGGATTGGATATACTGATAAGGATGAGATAGGTCACAATGACCCTAGAGACTAATATTTTTCTTCGGGCATCAATTATTATTCGACCGACATATGTGATATACCCTCGAGATCTGAAATGAATGAATATATGGAAGAACCGAGAAACTCTGAATAATTGAAACATTTTCGAGCATCGTAATGTCTGAAATACCCTCGAATACTAGAATGTCGGAGAATACTTCTAAGACATGGATTTAGAAATCTCAATAAAGACAAACAGATGTAATAACTCCAAAAGTGGTAAAATACTACACATGTCAGTTGGTCGATTCAGACACTATGATGATAGAGGGAAAATACCGTGTGAATGCATGCGCAATTTATTTGGGGAAAGTACATAGTTAATAATGTAAGGGATCTGTTCTCCTAAGGCATATTTGATGTTTTGGGATGAGTTCAGGTACAATGCACATGTTTGAATACTTGGAAAATACCATCCGAATATATGCTTGATTTCTAGAATAAATTCAGTGGACGATTGGTGATGGTGAACTATTGTTGTTATGCTCCGTAGTCAGTTCTAAGAAATGAATGGTTGAAGTGTATCTATCCGGTGGGATATTAAATACGGTGTTAAGGGGTTCCGATTAGTTCAAAGGGGTTTGGAAACTTGACGAGCAACTAGAAGTCATAAATTCTGTACATCACCGTTTATACATTGTTGGTTCAAATTACCAGTTTAACCCCCTCGAAGGTCAAAATGACCTTAATATCCTCATAAGTTGTAACATTTAATTCTGCTCGCGATATATAAAAAATCCTTGATGATTCTGATGCATCAACTTTCGATGTTGATTCGATCCGTCTTATCGAACTCTCCTATTCGTAGGGATCTTGTTCTGAAATCAGTCCAAAATTGACAAATGTCATCTTTCTGATATCTATCAAGTACCTCTAAGAAATGAATTAGGCCATAAAGCGCGTACCATGTATCTGTAAATACTTTATGTTCTAAATCAAGTCCATAGGCTTAAAATTTAGAAGTATGATATTGTAATACGAAAAGAAAGCAATTCTCTGATTTTTAACCTCTGATATGAAAAATATATATGATATCTGACATTTGAATACGAAATAATAATAATAATAATAATAATAATAATGTTAATAAAATAAATCTGATATATGTCTTCTGGTATAAAAATAGGTTTGATATTTATTTTCTGTAATATTGTCTTCTGAATATAAACTAAAATCATCTGGGGTATATTATCTGGGTTATGAATGATGATCTGTAGGCTCAGCGCTGGTAAGTCCTTATGGACCTAAGCTCCTACGCCCAATGGGCATAGGGTAAGCCTTTCTGTTAAGCTCCTACGCCCACGAGCCTAGGGTAAGTCTTTTTGGACCTAAAGTATCCCCTTAGGTAGGCTCCTACGCCTCAGGCCTAGGGTAAGACCTTCTGTATGCAGTTCAGGGCGAATTGCATTTTAGAGTTCGATTGAGGGTAGTTAAGTTAATTAATAGAACTTTCTGACCTCTTCTGAAACCTACCCTACTAAATTAATGTATCAATGTTGAACCCTCAGTAAACTTTCAATTCGCACTTAATGGACTACTCTGAACTCCTTGATTCAACTTTTGAAATCTGAACCTCCTCTGAATCTCCGACTTTAGACCACCTCTTACGGTTCGGTTGATCAAATAAAGAACAGCTCTGTGACCTCCTAATAATGCTTCACTGAATTATCGAATCGTAATTTGAGCTTACCGTTGTTTAATTTTTCACGACAATGTTAAGTTGCCATGTACCTACTTGTACCTTTAGCATCTCCTGGTAGTTTGTATTACTGAGCTTTCCGAAGCTCACGTTGTTTTTACCATCACAGGTTAGAAGATCGACTTTGTCGCAGCTATCAACGTCGGTATGAGAGTTTCTTTGGCTTGCTTGCGGAGTATGGTATCTGTATAATTAGGGGGCATGTATGTCATGTTTTTATTTATACTCGGATTTGAAACTTGTATTATTTTATGGCATTGTCTGTAAAATATTTTTCTGAAGTTTTTATTATGTGTTTAAATGACATCCCGAAATGATATTTTAAATAGAAGTTGATTTTTTTTCAGTTTAATAAGCGTTTCAAGAAAATGTTTTTTATGGGTATTTTTACTGTGGGTCGCTCTTGTGACCCTAATGTGACTTCCTAGGATCCGTTGTAACGCATAGGCAGGTCTAGGGGGTTACATTTAGTGGTATCAGAGCTTCTAGTTGCGTCTTTCTGGGTAGATCGGCCGATCGTCTGTCGTAGGGTGTCTGGTTTGTACATGCCTCTAGATCCTGACCGTACTCCACCAAGCCGAGACTCTGATGTCGAATCTTTTTTTTTCCTGAAATAACTGAATCTAAGCTTTCTGTACGATGTAACTCGAATAGTAATGACAAGGAATGTCTGTAACATTCGTCTGTGAATTGAATTAACTTAATGGATTTGAACCTGGAGTGAGAACCTAAGATGGTTTATGCATGTGAAATCGAAGATCTAAATCTTATAAAGAATAAATGTTTGATCAAACGAGGAAACCGATATAAGATTGCAAGTAAAGTAGCTCGGTGATAATAAGTGTGTTTGAGAATATTCTGACATAAATTTGATAAAAGTTTTACGAATTTAAAAGAAAGGTGTCTGTGAGATCGTTGAAAGTATAGATTATGTGGTGGTTCTGTTATGCACGAAGGAAACAATTATCGGAGAATTTCAATGAATGCAAGTGATATCCGTTTAAAACCTTTGTTATGTTTGAGCGATATGAAGAAAGACATTTTGGGGGTAAAAGTGACGCAATGAACCGTCATATGTATCATACTTACTGAATTTTGATGTTTACATCTTGATTCTGGAGGGCCCTGATTGACGCTTTGAGTACTCGCATAAACTTCACGCACAGTTCATCCGTAAATTGATTGTCAACCTTGTAGAGTAATTCAGATTCTGATAGACGTACTTTCAGACTGTATGATCGACTTCTGTGGTGGCGAGAATGTTTTGTATTCTTGACTGAGTATGCTATAATAATAGCAGCTACGAGACAAGTGTTCGTGCGGCTCCGTATGAAGTTTTGTATCGATTTATGTACTGCAGTTAACCAATTGGGTTGACGTGCATCATGGGATGTTTTGGGTCTAATGTCAGCCCGAGTGACCGGATCGATACCAAATTGATCCGTGACCGTCTGAGCGTCATGAGAAACAAGGATACCCTGATAGATAAGTTTCAGTACAATAACGGATGAAAGATTTGTTTTGCATTTCTCTGACCCTGGTAAATTTCGAGGACGAAATTTCTTTTAAGGGAGGGAGAGTTGTAACACCCCGTTTTTCATAAATAAAATATATATAAAAAGAAGAGAATGGTGCTTGTATGAGGGTTTGAACCCCCGACCTAAGGTTAGAGAGTGCAAGCCTTAACCGTTTGGGCTAAGGTAATATCTGGCTATAATCTACCTCAACTTATTTTTAAGTTATTCATTTCTGTTGTATCAAAAATAATAATTAAGTTGGATAAACCATCCACCTATCGAGAGAATGCCTTAGATTTGAAATGTTGGAATACCAAGAGCCCTCTTACCTAACCCCCTGTCACCATGTCCGATCTCGGCCACCGCTCGCCGGTGTCGTGCACCGCCGTCACCTCCACGTCCGCCGTCGAGCCCTGACCAAAACCCCTCTAACCACTCGCTCAGCCGCCGTTCCAATCGTCAAGAATTGAAGGTTAAAGGTTCGTCGAACCTAGGTTTTGGGTAACCCGTTTGATCGTCGTTGATTCCGGCCGCCGTAGACGTCTGTTTGTGGAGCCGCGGTTACCATTGTCTTCCTTGCGTTGAGATGGTCCCGACCCTTCCCTCCGTTCATCGGTTCATCATCGTTAGGGAGCTCGCCGGAGTTGCATCGAGTTCGACGGCGTTCCCTCTCGTTTGGTAAGATTCGGTAAGCTTCCGACTTGAATCCGGTTTGTAGATGTGAATAGTTAAGTTATCTAGTTGATTATCGTCTTTTTCGGCAAAAAAATCAGTGTTTTGAGGGGTCGCCGGTGAAATTTCCGGCAAGTCGCCGGTGAGTCTAGGGTTAAATAGTAAGTCGGGTTATTTTCGGCCCAAAACCCGACCCGTCTGCCCGACCTTGAGCCCGAACCACCTCTGACCCAAAACCCGAGCTGAGTCAGCCGAGTCAACTCGTCCGAGTCAGCCGAGTCAACTCGTCCGAGTCAGCCGAGTCAACTCGTCCGAGTCAGCCGAGTCAACTCGTCCGAGTCAGCCCGAGTCAACTAAGTTGACCCCTATCAGTTGACTGCTAACATTAGCGTTGACCTGCTGACGTCAGCGTTGACTTTGACCATGTTGACCGTTGACATGCTGACGTCAGCGTTGACCTGCTGACGTCAGCGTTGACCTGCTGACGTCAGCGTTGACTTTGACCGTTGACCAAAAGTCAACATTTTCTGAAAACTCCTATTTCATGTTTTTCGACGTTCTGAGTCCGATTTTGAAGCCTGTTTCGCAAAATTCTAACCCGAAGGCCTCCGAATCTGACCTTGAACCCGAGAGTGCTTATGTATTTAAATTAATTGATTAAGAGCGTTGTGAATGAGGTCTGATCTTGGGATTTGTGTAATTGAAGGTACTAATAGTTCCTGGAATACGAGATGTCGAGGGACGTCAAATTTTGGTTCGAGTGCGATTGAATGGGGTATCATGAATCGACCGATGCAACTCGAAGTTAAGGTAATACATTACTACCCTCTGCATGCTCTTGAAACATGTTGACATTTGGCTATGTTTGCATGACCATGTTTAAGCATATGATTATCTCTGCCTATATCGATTAATTATGAAATAAGAATAATAATGACCAATGCAAAAATACTCGAATAAGTGGTTTGATAAATCGAAGAGACATTCGAGTTTAGTACATGATTATTGAGACAGTAAATCATTAAGTCTGATTATCTCTTTTATTCGAAGTATAAATGTCGGGCATATCTGATTAACAAATGACGAAAATATCCCCCCTTAACTATAATCACAACCCGAGAAGCTATACTTGATTCGATAAGACATCTGATACACTTGAAAACCTCAAACTATTAAAATGTCACAGTAACAAGACTTAAACTCTTGAGATTGTAAATTGCTTGAGTTGCAAGAATTCTGAATAATTCGATGAAGATAAATGTACGGAAAAATATTCGTATGTATGAATTGAGCAAGGAGGCGAAAAAGATTGAATTGTTTTAAATAACCAAAAAAAGGATTGGATATACTGATAAGGCTGAGATAGGTCACAATGACCCTAGAGACTAATATTTTTCTTCGGGCATCAATTAATATTCGACCGACATATGTGATATACCCTCGAGATCTGAAATGAATGAATAGATGGAAGAACCGAGAAACTCTGAATAATTGAAACGTTTTCGAGCATCGTATTGTCTGAAATACCCTCGAATACTAGAATGTCGGAGAATACTTCTAAGACATGGATTTAGAAATCTCAATAAAGACAAACAGATGTAATAACTCCAAAAGTGGTAAAATACTACACATGTCAGTTGGTCGATTTAGACACTATGATGATAGAGGGAAAATACCGTGTGAATGCATGTGCAATTTATTTGGGGAAAGTACATAGTTAATAATGTAAGGGATCTGTTCTCCTAAGGCATATTTGATGTTTTGGGATGAGTTCAGGTACAATGCACATGTTTGAATACTTGGAAAATAACATCCGAATATATGCTTGATTTCTAGAATAAATTCAGTGGACGATTGGTGATGGTGAACTATTGTTGTTATGCTCCGTAGTCAGTTCTAAGAAATGAATGGTTGAAGTGTATCTATCCGGTGGGATATTAAATACGGTGTTAAGGGGTTCCGATTAGTTCAAAGGGGTTTGGAAACTTGACGAGCAACTAGAAGTCATAAATTCTGTACATCACCGTTTATACATTGTTGGTTCAAATTACCAGTTTACCCCTCTCGAAGGTCAAAATGACCTTAATATCCTCATAAGTTGTAACATTTAATTCTGCTCGCGATATATCAAAAATCCCTGATGATTCTGATGCATCAACTTTCGATGTTGATTCGATCCGTCTTATCGAACTCCCCTATTCGTAGGGACCTCGTTCTGAAATCAGTCCAAAATTGACAAATGTCATCTTTCTGATATCTATCAAGTACCTCTAAGAAATGAATTAGGCCATAAAGCGCGTACCATGTATCTGTAAATACTTTCTGTTCTAAATCAAGTCCATATGCTTAAAATTTAGAAGTATGATATTGTAATACGAAAAGAAAGCAATTCTCTGATTTTTGACCTCTGATATGAAAAATATATATGATATCTGACATTTGAATACGAAATAATAATAATAATAATAATAATAATAATAATAATGTTAATAAAATAAATCTGATATATGTCTTCTGGTATAAAAATAGGTTTGATATTTATTTTCTGTAATGTTGTCTTCTGAATATAAACTAAAATTATCTGGGGTATATTATCTGGGATATGAATGATGATCTGTAGGCTCAGCGCTGGTAAGTCCTTCTAGACCTAAGCTCCTACGCCCAATGGGCCTAGGGTAAGCCTTTCTGTTAAGCTTCTACGCCCACGGGCCTAGGGTAAGTCTTTCTGGACCTAAGGTATCCCCTTAGGTAGGCTCCTACGCCTCAGGCCTAGGGTAAGACCTTCTGTATGCAGTTCAGGGCGAATTGCATTTTAAAGTTCGGTTGAGGGTAGTTAAGTTAATTAATAGAACTTTCTGACCTCTTCTGAAACCTACCCTACTAAATTAATGTATCAATGTTGAACCCTCAGTAAACTTTCAATTCGCACTTAATGGACTACTCTGAACTCCTTGATTCAACTTTTGAAATCTGAACCTCCTCTGAATCTCCGACTTTAGACCATCTCTTACGGTTCGGGTGATCAAATAAAGAACAACTCTGGACCTCCTAATAATGCTTCACTGAATTATCGAATCGTAATTTGAGCTTACCGTTGTTTAATTTTTCACGACAATGTTAAGTTGCCATGTACCTACTTGTACCTTTAGCATCTCCTGGTAGTTTGTATTACTGAGCTTTCCGAAGCTCACGTTGTTTTTACCATCACATGTTAGAAGATCGACTTTGTCGCAGCTATCAACGTCGGTATGAGAGTTTCTTTGGCTTGCTTGCGGAGTATGGTATCTGTATAATTAGGGGGCATGTATGTCATGTTTTTATTTATACTCGGATTTGAAACTTGTATTATTTTATGGCATTGTCTGTAAAATATTTTTCTGAAGTTTTTATTATGTGTTTAAATGACATCCCGAAATGATATTTTAAATAGAAGTTGATTTTTTTTTTTCAGTTTAATAAGCGTTTCAAGAAAATGTTTTTTATGGGTATTTTTACTGTGGGTCGCTCTTGTGACCCTAATGTGACTTCCTAGGATCCGTTGTAACGCATAGGCGGGTCTAGGGGGTTACAATATAGGAACTCGAAAACTCGACTCGACTCTAATTTCATAAACTCGACTCAAATAAAAAAATTCAAATAAAGTTTGAGTTGGAAAATATGACGCGCGTCAACTCGAATACCTCGAAATTTTTTGACTCGACTCGATTGAACACTCACTCCTAAATAGAATGTTTAAAGAGATAAGTGTGATGTCGTGGAAGTTCTTCCGAGTTTCAAAGAGAAAGGTTATCAAAAGTTCAAGCAATTGAGGATTGACTCATATGTAATTTTTGTAGCGGTAATTTTTTAAGTATGAAGTGTGACCCAAATGTAACCTTACCCATAATTTAGTGGTCGAAATGTAACCTAACCCATATTTGAATGACTAAAATATAACTTTTAAAAATTGAATGACCAAAATATAACATTACCTATAATTGAGTGGTCTCCGTTGTAGTTTACCCTAAAAAATTAATGGTGGGTTACAAACTCACGTGACCCACCAAGTAACTACATACATCCACCCCTGCCCCCAGGGCCTACCGAAAGCTAGACTCCAACCCCACATTTCAGCCACGAGCACGATAGAGCCCCCAAGCCGTCCTCGAGTCTTTCTCTCAAGGAAACAATACACCAACCACTTGAATTATATTCGTATTGAATATTTTTTTAGTTCTAATAAGTGGCATCGAGTTAAATTTATCAAATCATTGAGAATTAATTATGTATTATAGTTTGATCTCTCGTATGTTCTGAAATTTCCCTATTACCCTATAAGTGATAACCCATGTACGTAATTAATCGGGAAATTGGAAATTTAATCTTGGAATTCTAACCGTCAGTATATTGTTCTTTTGATTCATCATATGCGATAGCCTTTTGTTGCGATTGTAATTGGGAATCGGTGATGTTTCTGTGCATTTTCAACGTTTAAAGGCTTTTATGTTCCTCTGTTACTTCTTTGATTTAGGATACTGGAAATTGAATTTCAGCTTTGCCGCGCGCATATATATATATATATTTGAAATATTCTTTCCAGAATATGAAATTGCATTTAAATGTTGCATTGTTTTTGCTTGTTTAGCAATCACATAAAATAACTCAAGTTATGATATATATTTTATTTAATATATATATATATATATTTAATTCGATTGAATTAAAATTTTAGTTTTGATAATTAGGTATAAAGAAAAACTTTTAGAAACATATGAATTCATGTTTTTGGCTATGTTTAATATTTTAGTGGGTTAATTGAAACACAATGTCACTAAAGTGACCGCTTTTGCGTAGATTAACTTATTTAAAATATCAAGATGCTTGTGTTTTTGTAATTCATTCGTTTATTAATTGGCCAAAAAAAAAATTAATATTTGGCCGAATTACAACGACACATGTGGTAATAAACGTGTGACAATTATAAGGTATTATATGTGTGCAATACGTTAGTGCAAAGTTTAATATGTTGTTTGACATAGTTTATTGTCAATGTTTGATTACTACAACAAGAGTACCACATATTGTTAATATTAATATCCAAAGACTTGATATTAATGTTGTGTTTGGTATCTTGAGGGGAATTAGTCATTATTTTGAATATATGTGTTTACTTATGAAAAATTGATGCGAGCCTGTTTATTTTTATTTTGTTCTATATCCAACTAGTTCTTATGTTTCCACAATATCTGCTAATGTCAGTTCTATACCCATGCTTAATGGGACAAATTTCAAGGAATAGAAAAGACACTTACTCATAGTGCTTGGCTGTATGAACATAGACCTTGCATTAAGGCAAGAACAACCTGCACATCTCACTGCAGATAGCACCCCCGATACAAAAAAGAATTTTGAGAGGTAGTATCGTTCCAATCGCATGAGTCTAATGATCATGAAACACAACATTTCAGAAGCCTTTATTGGCACATAAACTAAAGAGATTACTCAGGCAAAGTCTTTCCTTGACAATCTTGAGCAACGTTTTGCTAAAAGCGATAAGGTTGAAATGACATCACTTCTGACTTCTTTGATGTCTATGAAGTATAAGGGTCAAGGAAATGTAAGGGAGTGAGTACATTAAGGAAATGTTCCATATTGCTTCAAAACTTAAGGCACTTAAGATTGAGCTTTCTGAAGACTTGCTTGTTCTTATGGTTCTGGTATCGCTTCCTACGTAGTTTAGCTAGTTTAAAATTAGTTATACTGCCAAAAGGAGAAATTGACTTTAAATGAGCTCATTTCTTATTGTGTTCAAGAGGAAGATAGGTTGAAGCGTGAAAAAATTGAAAGTGCTAATTTTTCCAGTGCCTCTAAGGACAAGGGGAAGAAAAGAAAATATCAGAATGAAGTTGCTAAGGGTCCAACTCAAAAGAAACAAGAGAAAGTTCCAAATAAATGTTTCTTTTGTGACAAGCCTGGACACATGAAGAAAGATTGTGCCAAATATCACGCATGACATGAAAAATATATGAATCTTACTTTGGTCTGTTCTGAGGTTAATTTAGCTTCAGTACCTAAAAATACCTGGTGGTTAGATTCTGGTGCTACTACTCACATAAGTGTTTTTATGCAAGGTTGCATGAGCTACCGAAAGCCAACTGATGGTGAAAGAAACATCTTTGTGGGCGATGGAAAATCGTTAGAATTTGAAGCAATTGAGCATTTTAGTTTGTTATTAGGAACTTATTTTTATTTGGATTTGAAAGACTCTTTTGTTGTTCCGTCTTTTAGACGGAATTTAGTTTCAGTTTCTTTGTTGGACAAATTTGGATATTGTTGTTCATTTGGAAACAATCAGTTTACGATCTTTAAATTCAAGTATTGTTGGAACTGGTTATTTAAATGCTTATGACAACATTTATTTGCTAGATACAATTGCATCATATAATAAAATCTTGCATGTGGAATCACGTGGTACTAAACGCAAATTAAACAAGGAAAATTCAGCATCATTATGGCATTAGCACTTAGACCATATCTCAAAAAGTAGGATTGAGTGACTTATGTCTAATGGTATTTTGGAGTCTCTTGACTTTACAGACTTTAATGTTTGTGTTGATTGCATCAAGGAAAAACAAACCAAAATCAAGAGATTAGGTGCCAACAGATCTACAAACGTCTTAGAATTAGTTCAAACTGATATTTGCGGGCCTTTCGCTACGTCATCTTGGAATTCTCAATAATATTTCATAACATTCATAGAAGATTACTCACGTTATGGGTACCTATATCTCATTCATGAGAAATCTTAGTCTTTGACGTGTTCAAATCTTATAAAGCTGAAGTTGAAAATCAACTCAACAAAAGAATTAATAAAGTCAGATTTGATCGTGGTGGTGGGTACTATGGTAGATATGATGGCTCAGGTGAATAACATTAGGACCATTTTCAAAATTCCTAGAGGATGTGGTATTGTCCCATAATACACCATTCCATGATCACCTAGTACGAATGGTGTAGCTGAAAGACGTAATAGGACTCTTAAGGATATGGTAAGAAGTATGATTGCTCATTCTAGCTTACCTGAGTCCCTGTGGGAGAAGCATTAAAGATAACAACGTACATTATGAATAGAGTACCAACTAAAGTAGCTGAAAAAACACTTTATGAGCTTTGGACACGTCAAAAGCCTACTCTAAAGCACTTTCACATTTGGGGATGTCTAGTTGAGGCAAGGCCTTATAGGCCATATAAAAAGAAATTGGACTCTAAAACAATGAGTAGCTACTTTATTAGTTATTCTGAGCAATCTAGGGACTATAAATTTCATGATCCCACGACTAAGAATATTTTTGAGATGGGAACTACAACATTTTTGAGGATGTTGATTTTGAAGGGAGAAATAAGGTTAGAGACATTGCTTTTGAGGAGGAATTGAGTTCTAACTCAATTCTTACTATCACTTTTGATGATGTTCAGGTTCCTATACCTTTCATTAATCAAGAAGTGAATCCAGAACCTCAACCAGATAGTGTTGAACAACTTTCTCTTATTCAGGATGAGGTAATTATTCCAGAAGAACAAATCCAACAACCTCAACAACAAGTGTCATTAAGGAGATCCACGAGAGAAAGGAGAAATGCTATTCATATGATTATGTTGTAATTTCTTCAAGGAAATAAGGTTGGAAATCGAATGATGGAAGATGATCTAATCAACTTTCACTAGTCCATACAAAGTATTAACTCTCAAAAATGGATTGATGCCATGCTGGAAGAGTATAAATCCATGCAAGACAATATAGTTTGGTAACTTGTCTCCTTATCTGAAGGTGCAAAACCAATTGGTTGCAAATGGATATTTAAAACCAAGAGGGATACAAATGGTAATGCAGAGAGGTATAAGGGACGTCTTGTAGCTAAAGGATATACTAAAAAAAAGACATTGACTTTTTAAAGACTTTCTCTACGGTTTCATCGAAAGACTCTTTTAGGACAATCATGACACTTGTAGCTCATTTTGATCTTGAGTTACATCATATGGATTTTAAGACTGCATTTCTCAATGGAGACATTGAAGAAACAATTTATATGGTGCAACCAGAAAGCTATGAGTTAGGAGACCCAAAGAATATAGTTCGCAAATTTACGAAATCCATATATAGACTCAAGCAAGCTTCTCGTTAATGGTACCACAAATTTTATCAAGTAATTGTCTCGTTCGATTTTGAGATGAATATTATTGATGATTGTGTGTATCAAAAGTTCAGTGGGAGTAAGCATATATTTTTGGTTTTATATGTCGATGACATTTTGCTTGCCACAAATGATATAGGCTTATTGCATGAAACCAAGAGATTTCTATCTGAGCATTTTGAAATGAAAGATCTTGAGAATGCTTCTTTTGTTTTAGGAATTCAGATGCATTGAGATCAATCTCAGGGTATTCTTGGATTGTCACAAAAGAACTATATCGATAAAGTACTTAAAAGGTTTGACATGCAAAATAGTAAACCAATGGGCACCCATGTTGCTAAAGAAGATAAATTCTGTCTTTCCCAATGCCTTAAAAGTAACCTTGAAATTCAAGAAATGCAAAGGATTCTTTATACATCAGCTATTGGGAGTCTAATGTATGCTCAGGTATGTACGCGTCCGAATATTGCATACATTGTTGGGATGTTAGACAGATACTCAAGCAACCCTGGTATGGACCATTGTATAGAAGTCAAGAAGGTTATGAGGTATCTTCAGAGAACAAAAGATTACACACTCACTTACAGGAAATCGGATTATTTGGAGGCCGTAGGGTATTCAGATTCTGATTTCGCTAGATGCCAAGATAGTAGAGTTATATCCTGAAAAAGTGCCAAACAAACATTTGTAGCTTCTTCCACTATGGTAGCAGAGTTTGTAGCATGTTATGAGCCATCAAATCATGGAATATGACTGCAAAATTTTTTCACTAGGCTACATATTTTGGAGAATATAGAAAGACCTCTTAAGCTATTTTATGACAATAAGTCTGCAGTACTGTATTCGAACAACAATAGGAGCCCGTCTAAGTGAAAACACATAGACATAAAGTTCCTAGTTGTAAAAGAAAGAGTGCAAAGTGGAAAAATATCCATAGAACACATTGGGACAAACTCCATGATAACGAATCTGCTCATAAAAGGTTTACCACCCAAGGTCTTTCATGAGCACACTACTCGTATGGGTGTTATAGCATTTGAGGATATTATTGTTTGAGTGGGAGTTTGTTATTTGTTTGCTTTATGTTTGGTTTTGGACATTTAGGTATCTGGTTATTTTTCTAATAAAAAATGGAGTATTTAGTTTATTCACTCTTTTTCTTATTATGATAAGGACCTCAGTTAAGTTTAAAGAGGACTAGTTGGAAATAGGCATGTTCGGTTCACATTTACATGTAATTTCCATGCTACGCATCCATGATTGATCTGTGTCATTTGATTATGTTTGTACACGTGACCATTGATGGGTCCAGTCATGATTGATATGGCGAAGACCGCTTTGATCCTATATGGACATGGTTGATGGATGAGATTGTTAAAGAAAACCTATTGTATGATAACAAATTTTTGAGCTCGTAAGGTTATATATTTGTCAGCAAACATATGTTGCCCAAGTGTGAGATTGTTGGATTAAAATCTAGTAATAGTGGGCACATATGTATAATTTATGTTGCTATTATAAAGTTTAACACGAAATTAAGTGACCAATTATGTTACACGTGTTATAGGTACTAAACTGTCATGGAATGAAAAGTGTAGATACCATAAGTTATATTTATAACTGAATGAGGGGAAAGTTGTAAATATTAATAAACTGTTTAAATTCAGTTTATATAATGGGGTAGTGGTACCCAAGATATACATTAACTTGCATATCTCTCCTTCCCCATCAGAGAGTTGTGTGGCAAGAGGTAACTTATCATCTTGGAAGATCAAATCCTCTCTGAAAAAAATCCATCTGTAACGCCTCGAATTTGGGCCTAGAAGTTAGCTAGATAGATTAGACGGTTCAGGTGAACTAGATTGATGATTTATGAGTATGGAAAATGGTTTGCAAAAGGATTTAGAGAATACTAAAATACATGTTTTAATGTATTGGAAATTGCTTTGATTATTGAATATGTAAAACAATGAGGTAACACGCTTTAATTGAGTATATTGACAAGTGACAATGGTTAAAACTTATCGGATATAGTTGGCTAGCCATAGAGTTTAAAGTGCAATATAATAAGTCGCCTCATGGTACGTTGAGGGTGTGGGATGCCACCGTATTTATTTCTCTGGTTGGTGAATATAAAGGTGTGTTTAAAGGAACCACCACAGAAATTTGAGTATCCGATGTGTTTTCCTAAAAATGTGATAATATGGTTTTTGGTTACTTTAATGTCAATATATGAATTAATGTATCATGATAGATGGATAATGTTTGTATAATGTGGTTTATACATGTGGTACTCCTTAAGCTTTGCTATTGAAAGAATAAGCATGTGAAGGCTTAAGTTGAGATTTGCATAATGGTTATGCTAGAGATCTATGATACATGTTTATAATATGGTTTAATATGCATGTTTTGGAAAGGTAAAAGAAGCATGAGATGTTTTGACATGATTTTTAAAACACGTTTTAAAGCAAATGGTTTTAAATGCATTGATAAGTGGTTTTGAGAATCCTTCACTAAGCATTTTGTGCTTACGCTCTCCTTTCTTATCAATACAAAAAAGTGAGCTTACTGGCCAACAAGAAAGCAATGAGGAATCCAAGAGTTAAACTATTTCAAGTATGGTTTTATAAATACTTCGTAGTAATAAAGGAAATGTGATCAAGTTGTAATTGGGAGGGTTGTTCGGTTACTCCCAGTTTTGAATATGTTTTTTTTGCTGTTTTAGACTTGTATGATGGTTTATGCTTTGAAATTGGGGCTTTCAGAAAGTTTAAGCATGTTGGGTAGATATCATGCCTTTAGATATACCTTGATTACCTTTGTTGTCGTAATGTCCATGCTTCCATGTTATATTGGTTTTTGGTTGACATGATGTTTGTAAGATGTTCCAAACATGTTGTTTTGTGAGTTAAAGGATGTTTGGGGCCTATTCGGACTTTTTTAGGTAGGTTTTAAAGTGTTTCGAATGTTCATTTTCTGTATAGCTACAGGGAGGTTCCAAAATCAGCCTCAAGGTTTCAAAACCAGAGGGCCTAAAGGTTTCAAAACTAACCCAAAGGTTTCAAAACTAGGAGGCCAATTTTGGCTAAAGGGGGGTTTCGATACCTTTCATGGGATTGTTTTGCAAAGATGAAAATTAGTTTAAAAAGTTATATTTTGGTCTTATGGCATAAATGTACCAATTCAATTAGTTTTAAGTGTCCTTTTGAGCCGAAAATTTACATGTGGGTCTAAATGCCGTCTAATTCCTGAATGATGCTTTTAATTTTGTATGGGTCCCTATGGTATTATGATTCTTACAATTTGATCCTTATTTTGTATGATTGCTAATTAGATGAGATTGAATGATTGTTTTGAGCTAAAATTTTATTGGCATGCATTTAACATGACTAATTAAGTTTTGGTAACTTTGGATTTAATTAAGTCTTCTTAGTTTTTCGGATTTGCAATTTTGTCCCTAAATTGCATTTAGGCTCAATTGGATGTCAATTCGACGCCCGATCCAAACAAGAACTTAACCGCTACCAGCATGTACACTTAAGAACTAAATGAACATCTAGACAAGATAAAAAGAAAAAAATGGCATAAGTTTGAGTAAATCGTTCCAGGTTTGTTTCGGCAAACCCAATGTAGCTCGCTTGGTTCGGTCTGATATCTAGGTCGGGTCAAGGGGTTACACCATCAATGGATTCAGGTACGCTTCTGCAAAATCTTGTCTTTTTTCTTAATGCTTTGACATGTATGGATCATGGATTATATTCGCATTGAATATTTTTTTGGTTTTAACATTAGGGTCATGGTTCGAAGCTCTTAGAAAGGGGTTTCAGTTGGAGGGCTTATGGTTAACGGTGAGATCGATTAGTAAAACAATGGTTTATAGAGGGTGTTTGACGCACTGTTTCACGTAAGGGTGAACAATAGTTGGAGCTCAGAGGTGGAGGCGAAGGGTCACGGGCTGCGCAATGGGAGGCAAACAGTGCCTGAGGGTTTTGATTCGATCAACGGGCACCACACAACAATATTTAGAATAGAATGGCTTACGACGACTGTGGTTCGAAAAGGAGGTTGTGCAAGGTGAAGGAGAAATCAACTATGATTTTTAGGAGATGAAGAGGGAAATGGCAGAAGGAAAAATAAAGTATTTATATTTAGCTTGAATAGCTAAATTGTGGAGGCATACCCTAAATTATTTAGGGTTTCATGAAGAAGCCCAAAATTTCTGATATTTCTACTTTTACCCCAAAATTCCCAGAATCATCAATTCAGTTCAAATTTTCATTTTTCCATTTGGTTCTAAATTTCACAATTCCAAAATTTCATGTTTCCACTAGAATTTGTATGTTTTGGATTGTTTTAAAAAATAACTTTACTTATTCGTTTTAGTACTTAAATGCTTGTTTTTGGACATTGATGAGTTTCATGAATGCGATCGAATCGATATTTATCAAATGTGATATTTTAGGTGTATTTAAAGTAAAGGTAATCTTCACCAGTGGTCCCTTTTGTTTAGGGTGTGTTCTATTTTGGTTACCAAAATTCAAAAAAGATTATTCTGGTCACTTACGTTTAGAATCGTTTCTATTTTGGTCCATTGGCCGTTAGTCCCCGTTACTTAAAAAAATTAGTGTATAATTTAACCCCCAAACTTTCAAAATTTTATTTTTCACCATCTTCCCCAAAAATTATAAAACTAAAACTCCATAATTTTTTCCAAAACTCATTGATCTGCACAAAGAGAGGTACGAGGTATCAAAATCTTAGTCATGGCTTGATACGATGGATGTCAATTGCCGAGTGCAAACCTCTGTGTCACCTTGTTGAAAACCAAACATTCCAGGCCCATCTGTAGTTCCAGCAGCGAAACCCGTACCAAGAACAGCCAAACAAGTCTTTACCACGACGCTTTCATTCAATTGCACTTCAAGGTTGGTGAAATTTATATACGTATGGCGATAATCAATTTTTCCACTCAACAGATTAGTAGCAGAACTGAATAGCTCCACAGCCTTTTCGAATTACCTCTCTCCTATGATCTCCGTGCTCAATATTTCATCGGGGTATCTATTACACAAATTTAAGTTAAAACAAGGCGAAGCAGTCTATTAAGATAAAAGCATGTGGCAAAGGTATACATACCAAGGGCCACGGCCCATGCAAAGCTGGTCATTGCCATTACAAAACGAGTGATTGAAATCACAAGGCCTCCCGGTGTCTGTGCAAAATGCTCCTAGCACATTTGGGGACACATCTCCAACATTTGATTGGCAAAAAGCCCCCACAAATCTAGTCTCGTCGTTCTTCCTCACTTTGAATCCTTGGCTGGTTGTTTTCCCACATGATTTTCCTCCCGTGGCCTTGATTTTTTAGCTTTCTTTGTTAGTTTGCTGATGTATGTCAAAAGCATGTATGATCAGAGCGTGAAATTTTGTTCATTCATTATCTGAATTTAAACCTATGTGAATTTATAGGGGAGGGGAGGCAGAGGTTAGGGTTTTGAATTAATTTTATGGGATTTTAGTTTTATAATTTTTGGGGAAGATGGTGAAAAATAAAATTTTGAAAGTTTGGGGGTTAAATTATAAACTAATTTTTTAAGTAACGGAGACTAACGGTCAAAGGACCAAAATAAAAACGATTCTAAACGTAAGTGACCAGAGTAATCTTTTTTAAATTTTGGTGACCAAAATAGAACACACCCTAAACGAAAGGGACCACTGGTGAAGATTACCCTTCATTTTTAACCTTCCCCTAAAACAGATCAAAACTAAAACCTTTTTCTTTGTATTGTTCATCTTTGTTTCACGAGTTCATCGCAAACTCATGAAATTCTCAAAAAACTGGTCGTGAGCCGCTGCCGCCCCGGCCACCATCGCTTGTCGCCGACTGCCGCTCGTCGATTTACCCAAAATTAAACCAGTAAACAATATTTTCCTTCTTTAAAAAATCGTATCCAACTCCATATTTAAAGAAAGAAACCCCCGATTTACCTAGATCTAAGAAAGCTAAAATCAAAACACCCTTTTTGCAAAATGAAACACTAAAAATATTACATCCCCACCGGAGTAACTCGTTTTTCATCGGAGGCGAAGCCTCGGCCGAAGAACGGCCACAAATCTGAAGATCAAAACGGGTAAAAAACCCTCAAACCCTTTCCCTTATTATTCTGGTTTGAAACGAAAACAAAGAGAGAAAGCTTTTTTGCCTATGAAATCTTTTTCTCTCTTATATTGATGTTGAATCCCTTGTGTGTAAGGTCATTTTTAGGATCTTAGATCCTATGACCAACGCAACACTCGAAATCTTAAATTCTAAAAAGTATGACCCTTATAGTAAATTCGCTGCACCACTACGACGAGTTTCAAAATTATATTCTTTTTTATTAAAACTTGCTTTGCTAATATGGAGAGTTCTAATTATTTCATAATACCTGCTTTAACCATTAATCACAAGATTAATATAAAATTAAACATAACTTGTCTTAGGGACACAATGAGTTCCCTCTGGCTTAACGGCTGTTTGACTTGGTTATTACTCTAGGAAAAAAGTGTTTGATTAATTTGTAAATTATCTAACATTTTGTAATTTTATTTGGATGCACAAGTAGTATAACTAATAGGTTATAGAATCTTTTAAATAAAATGCAGAAGATGAAATGGATTTTTTAATTTTAAAATTATAATCTTTTAGGTGAACTATGCAGTGGTGAAAAATTAGATTAAAAATGAATTTTAGTGAACTTTCATACTAATATTTAGGGTAAACTATACCATTGACCACCATACTTTGTTTAATGTATTAAAATGACCACCTTAAAAAAATCGACTCAATTGACCACCCAAACTATTGAAATTGGATCAATGTGACCACCAACCGTTAATGGGCTAACGGAAGGTGACGTGGCAATTAAAAAATTAAAGGTATAATTACACATTTGGTCTTTACTATTTATACATTTTTTCAATTTAGTCCTAATTTTAAACTAATAAAATAAATTAATTAGGTGGTGACACGTGTCAACACCTATTTAGAGGAGAAAAATAAATTCAACCACACATGCTATCCAGGGGAATCGAACCTAGGTAATCTAAGTGCAAAGGCAATGGCTTAAACACTGCACCAAGCACAATTTTGTGCTTTAAAACACCAAATTCAATATATATCTCTTATTGGTTTCTACATTTATAAGCTAAAAAACTCAAACCCTAAACACTAATTTCACATATATAACCCTAAACCTTAAACCCTAAATGTTTACCCTAAACACAATACCTATAATAAAGGTCTGTGATTGTTCTGTTACATTATCAGTAACAAAAATGGCAAAAATTAAGAATAAACATCATGAAAAAAGCTAAAGATTATAACAGGAAGAAGAAAAATAGGCAGGAAAGGATTAAATCAGATCAACAGAAAACTGCAACTCCAATAAACATGAACATAATACTCAATCAAACTCAGAACTCAAGACTGGAATGCAATTGAACTAAAGGCAAGACATCAATAAAACAAGAGACAAGACTAGCATATAGTACTTCTATTACTTTCCTTTACACAATGTTGCAAATGCCCATTTTAAGTCCACTAATGCAACTAAATTGAGAAGAAAATGTGCAGATCATTTCCTTTTCAAATACTACCTTCAACTTCGATTGGACAGTTAACCCTTTCACAATATGCATATTCTAGCATTCATTCCCCTTCAATCTTAAGCCATTCTTTTATGGTTTGACTTGAACCTTGAAGTAAAACTTTATGACATCAACTTAAAAAAGAAATATACAAACCAGAAATATCAAATGCAAGGCTGAAAAAGCAAATTAAGAGAACTAAGGCTTAAAAATGAGTAAGATGCATAGGGATTCTAGTTTCTAAAGTTTATTAATTCAAAGAGAATAATAAGGTTGCTGTCATAAAGTCACCATGATGCGTGTTTTTAAATTTAGGGTTTAAAAATTAATTTGAAACATTTAGGGTTCAAGGTTTAGGGTTATATATGTGAAATTAGTGTTTAGGGTTTGAGCTTTTTAGCTTATAAATGTAGAAACCAATAAGAGATATATATTGAATTTGGTGTTTTAAAGCACAAAATTGTGCTTGGTGCAGTGGCTAAGCCACTGCCTTTGCACTTAGATTGCCTAGGTTTGATTCCCCTGGATAGCATGTGTGGTTGAATTTATTTTTCTCCTCTAAATAGGTGTTGACACATGTCACCACCTAATTAATTTATTTTATTAGTTTAAAATTAGGACTAAATTGAAAAAATGTATAAATAGTAAAGACCAAATGTGTAATTATACCTTTAATTTTTTAACTGCCACGTCACCTTCCGTTAGCTCATTAACGGCTGGTGGTCACATTGATCCAATTTCAATAGTTTGGGTGGTCAATTGAGTCGATTTTTTTTAAGGTGGTCATTTTAATACATTGACCAAAGTATGGTGGTCAATGGTATAGTTTGCCCTAATATTTATGTTAAAACATGGATAGTTAATAAAAATTAAACAACAAATTTATGTTCGAGATGGACATTTTGGCATTCTATGACCTGAAAGTCTACAATTCCCGTAGAGTCTAGGTTGTTTGGTAGGCTCGCGCTTGCGGCGATTCATGTCGTCCATATCATTCTGAATCCGTGTGGATTTGGGACGTCCTGCTTTTTCCCTTCGCAGAGTTGGGTCAGGTAAAATTGTGGTCCATGTCTGCTTAGCATTCCATTCAGTTTCGTTGCCGATTGGTGGGAATTCAATTTCGTAGACCTTAAATAATGAATGAAATCAATATATAGGATCCACGTATTCCTTGTAATCGATCATGGCAGTGGAGCATGCTGCGATAACATGCTCTCACGGAATCTTTAGTGTTTGAAATTTGCCATAGTCGCATGACCTGTTTCGGAGACCCACCTTGTACAATGTTGGGTTAAAACCTTGCATTGGTCGTGGTATCTCCGAGACACGAAAATAGTCATCGTTACGCGACATTGGCAACACATGCAACCCATTCGGTTTAAGAACAGTTTTTTTTTAAAATTCGTATCGTATCTTTGAGAGGAATGTGAGACCCCTTTTCAGTATGCCGTCAGCTTTTTTTTTGACAAGGTTGCGAATAGCTTGCCCAAACGAAAGCATGTAGATTTCACGATGGCGGCCACTGGCAATTTTGAACATCCTTCAAGGAAGAATTGATTGCCTCGACCAAGTTGGTTTTCATGTGGCCATATCTGAAACCACTGTCGTATGTGTTGGTCAATTTTTTCTTTGGGAATTTTTGCACCGTACTTGTAGCCCAGATCATTCTTCTCCCGCAACTTTCCAAGCATTTGTTCAAATATGTTTTGAACTAGTTCGTACACTAAGACACGACAGAGTGTACAAATGAGATATATAGGGAAAGTAATGATAAATACAACAAATCTTAAAACGTACCCATGCGTATAATGAGCCTACGTTCATCGTCCTTCTTATAGCAGCCATGGTAGTTTGCGGCAATGTGGCGTATGCACTAACAATGCTCAATGTTTGGAGATTGAAACTATTGCGCACATGACAAACAAAAAAGAAAAATCAAACAAGCAAGAACACAAGAGATTTAACGAGGTTCAGCAATGTGCTTACGTCCCTAGGGAGCAAAGAATGATTGTTTTCTTTTATTCAATCAATGGTCCTTAGGTTACAAATAGCACATCTATTTGTAGACCCGGTACAATTACAAAGATATCCCGTACCGTACCGCGGGGGCTTCGCCCCCGCACTCCCAACCGACTTAATCCGAGCTCACTAAAAACTCGAGTACTCCTTTGATGGATAGATGCTCTCGCTCCGCAAAGCCTAAAGAACAATTGATGAAGTGCCTAATGAGGTGGGGGCAAGCCTCTTTATATAGCCCCCTACATCCAAGTCTTATTCTAATTAGGATAAGGAATACTACTCCCCGAAGGATTAGAACAATTGTAATCCTAGTTAAAGTTGCCATCATCTGTTATTTTACAATATATGAGCCATACTTAACAAATCTCCAACTTGGCGAATATCATGTCCCTTAAAAGATAAATCTAGTGTTTCTCACACATCAAATTGGGTTGGGCTACCATGCTTCTCTAACATTTGTAAACATTCAACAAGTCCAAACAATGTTTGAACTTGTATTTAGTAATAGGTCAACATATCAACTGGATTGTCTGCACTATGCACATTTTATAACAATATCTCACCAAATACAATCAACTCTCTAATCTTGTGAAATTTCACATCAATATGTTTAGTTCTAGCATGATACACCTGATTCTTAGCCAAATGAATAGCACTTTGGCTATCACAATGGAACTAAACTCCACCTTGCCGAATACCCAATTCCTTCACTAGCCCGATAAGCCATAATGTTTCTTTTGCAGCTTCAGCTACTGTCATGTACTCAGCTTCAGTTGTTGATAATGCTACAACAGACTGAACAATTGACTTCTAACATATAGGCCCTCTACCAAGGGTGAAAACATACCTAATTGTAGACCTTATATCATCCAAATCACCAGCATAGTCTGAATCTACATATCCAACAATCAAAGGATCATGTCGCTGACTGCCAAAAACAATTTCATGTCCCACAGTACCATTTAAATACCTGAAAAATCCACTTGAATGCTTCTCAATGTGATCTTCTTGGTTTAGACATGTATTTACAGATTTGACCAACATCATGAGCTAAATCATGATGAGTACACACCGTCGTATACACCAGACAGCCGACAACACTGGCACAAGGGATTTGCTTTGCTCATCCCAAACCTGTCCAACACTTTCTCAACATAGCCTTGCTAAGATAACCATAGTTTCCTTGAGCCTCTATCTCTATGAATCTCTATTCCAAGAATTTTCCTTGCAGCTCCTAAGTCTTTCATATCAAATTCCTTACTCAATAAAGCTTTTAAACCGATAACATCATGCATATACTTTGCAGCCAACAACATGTCATCAACATACATTAGTAGAAAAATAAAAGAACCATCATCAAGGATTTTAACATAGACACAACAATCATACTCACATCGCTTGTAGCCAATCTGAATCATGTAGGAGTTGAATCGCTTGTACCATTGTTGTGGAGACTGCTTCAACCCGTACAAGGATTTCTTTAACCTGGAAACCAGATGTTCATCTCTAGATTGAACGAACCCTTCTGGTTGCTGCACATAATTCTGCTCCTCTAGATCACTATGAAAAAAAGCAGTTTTAACATCCATATGCTCTAAATGCAAATCCGAACTAGCTACAAGTGCAAGAACTATCCTGATTGAAGTATGTCTAACCACAGGAGAAAAGATTTCATCATAAGCAACTCCTTTTTGCTGTGAAATACCCTTTGCTACCAATCGAGCCTTGAACTTTCCCCCCTCTTTTTCTGATATTGTTGGTTTCCTTTTATACACACATATGCAACCTATAGCCTTTTCCCTCAAGAAGCCTAGCTATCTCCCACGTATGATTTTTCTGCAAAGATTCCATCTCCTCAACCATTGCAGTAATCCATTTACTTTTCTCTGGACTAGAGATAGTCCCTTGAAAAGTATCCGAATCTTCACTACTAATGTGAAGTGCAAAAGACACCATATCTTCTAAACCCAATCTGCATGGATCATTTACATTGTTGCATCTCTCTCTATTTCTGGCTAAATTATAATTCTGCAACAAAACTGTATTAGAGTCACCAGAAGTTGAATTTGAACTTTCACCTTTCTCAGCTGTTACTTCTTTCTCAACTACTCTTGGATACTATTCGAAATCCACCAGCACCTTGTCTCGGTTATGCTGCAACATGAATTGCTCGTCAAAAATTGCATCTCTACTTATCAATGTTTTTCTTGCAACTGGATCCCAAAACTTGTATCCTTTGACACCTTTCTTGTAGCCCAGAAAGATGCACTTCTTCGATTTTGCATCAAGTTTTGATCTCTCATCACCAGGTACATGCACATAAGCAAGACAACCAAAAATCCGTAAGTGTGAAAAATCAACTACATTTCCTGTCCATACCTCTTCTGCAACTTTTCCACCCAAAGATTCTCGTGGTGACCTGTTGATGAGTTAGCATGCCATACCTATAGCCTCCGCCTAGAAGTTTTTAGGAAGCCCTACATTCAGTCTCAAGCACCGAGCCCGCTCAGCTAATGACCTGTTCATCCTTTCAACAACACCATTTTGTTGTGGCGTCTTTCACACTAAAAAAAGTCTCTGAATCCTATAATCCTCACAGAACTTCAGAAACTGCGAATCTGTGTATTTTGTGCCATTATCAGACCTTAAATACTTGATCTTTCTACCTATTTGGTTATCCACCTCAGTTTTCCACACCTTGAATTTGGAAAAAGGCTTCAGATTTCTGTTTCAAGAAATACACCCAAACTTTCTTAGAAAAATCGTCAATAAAAGTAACATAATACACAGATCCACCCAATGATGATTCTCTGGTAGGCTTCATACATTATAATGCACATAATCAAGAATCCCTTTAGTTTTGTGCTTTCCAGTCGTGAAACTGACTTTAGTCTATTCACCAAGAACACAAAATTCACAAAAATCTAGCTTACAGCTTTTGAAACCATGTAACAAATTTATTTTATGTAATTCAACCATTCCACGTTCACTAAGATGACCAAGACGCATATGCCACAACTTTGTATTATCATCATATGACTCAACAAAATGAGCTCCACCTAAAACTGTACTCCCTAACAGTTTATAGATATTCCCTGCAGTTATCTTTCCTTTCATCACTGTCAATGCACATTTAACAATCCTAATGGTTTCGCTATCCTCATTAGCTTTAAGAATTAAACCATTCCACGTTCACTAAAATGACCAAGACGCATATGCCACAATTCTGTATTATCATCATATGACTCAACAGAATGAGCTCCACCTAAAACTGTACTCCATAACAGTTTATAGATATTCCCTGCAGTTATCTTTCCTTTCATCACTGTCAATGCACCTTTAACAATCCTAATGGTTTCGCTATCCTCATCAGCTTTAAGAATTAAACCATTCTTATGCAAAGTGCCCAAAAAATTAGATTCTTTTTCAAAATCGGTATATGTCTAACATTACATAATGTTCTAAAAGTACCATCATACATCTTAATTCTGACTTCACCAATACCGACAATATTGCAACATCTATCACTAATAATTAGAGTACAAGCCCAATCCCCTAATCCCTAAAGTAATGCTATAACCCCAAACACTCAAGTTCACACATTTACCCTTAAACCCCTGAACTTCAACACCCAAATCTTATAATCACTAATAATTAAAGTACAAGCATAATCCATTATTCCCTAAACTAATCACATAACTTAAACACTCAACTTGACACAATTACCCCTAAACTCCAAACCTCAACCCCTAAATCTTACAACCACTGATAACTAAAGTGCAAGCATAATCCCTAAACTAATCCCATAACACGACAATCATCTAAGAGACAAAAATAATCCTAGGTTAAAAATGTAAATCCGCATTCCCTCACCTTATATCTCCAGAACCAACAACCATACCACGACAATAGCTAGAGAGACAATTTAGTTAGAGACCTACTTTAGTCTATAAACTAAGGTTGAAGTTTTTATAGAGAGTACAATAACAACAAGATCAAATACTTTTTGGTGTACTAAAATAGGAACGCGGGAATATGTGGAGTACTAAATATATAGTTATCCCTTTTTTTTCCAAATCCTAACCACTAACTCTAACTCTAATCTTAAACCATATTTTTCATAATGAGCAAACATATGGGAACCGAAAGGGTTAAGGTTTTTCTGCTTTGAAACTCTCTTTACTCAAATAAAAATTATCTGCCCTTTTTGGTCCCACATCTATACTCCAACACTAAAAAATAGGGTTTATATTTTAAAGTTGGGGTTTATATAGTTTACGTTTGGAGGTGTTGGATTTAGAATTTAAGAATTAGGGTTAAGATGTATGGCTTAATTTTTTTAATGTTGGACATAAATAGAAGATACCAAAAAGGAACTGGGGATTTTTGTTTCTCTCTACTCGAAATAGAACTTAGAATTCTCGAGAAGTTTCATTACATTTTGAACAATGATGAATATTTGATACACTCTCAGTGTAAAAAAATTACACAAGCATACATATTTTTAAGCCAAAAATTTAAAGGGTAAACTACTTGGGTGACCACCCAACTATTGTGTCTGATCTATTTTGATCACCGAACTGCAAAAATTCAAAATTCGACCACTCAACTTTTAATTGGACCTATTTTGACCACCATCCGTTAAAATCTAACAGAGAGGTCATGTGCCAGTTAAACTTTTTTGTATAATTACACATTTGGTGCCCCAGTGTCAAGAGTTAGCAAAGAAGCCATTGACAAAACTTCCACTTCGATGTGCCCGCTCCGATGAGGACTCTCCTGTCATATCTTGCACAAATCTATGACCACAAGTTCCTGTTATAGATATGCAAAAGTTATCTTCGCATGAAGAAAGGGATCGCTTGCATCATGCATGAAAAGAATGGGGTTTCTTCTAGGTACTTGTTTTTCTTATCTCAATATATATATATATATATATATATATATATATATATATATATATATATATATATATATATAGTGTGACCTTGGGGTTTAAAACTAAAAGATGAAATTGTGTTGCATTTCATCAACCATGGGGTGAGCACTTCACTGGTGGATAAAATGAAGATGGAGGTCTAAGAGTTATTCAATCTTCCGATGGAAGAGAATAAGAAGCTTTGGTACAAACTAGATGAATTAGAGGGATTTGGATAGGGCTTTGTTGTGTCTGAGGAGCAGAAGCTCAACTAGAGATATAGGTTCTACATGATGACCCTTCCAACTTGTAACACCCCAATTTTGGGCTTAGAAGTTTTGGGTTTGAACCGGACCGGTCGGATTTTCGGTTCGAATATAAAAAGTGGTTTTAAGGAAAGCCTAGTTCAGGATGCATTAAAAATATGGAAAAATATCCAAAAATCCTCTTTTATTATATATAAGAGAGTGGTGAAATCAATTTTACAAAATGAGGTTTGGAAATATGACATTTTGAGTTAGTGACTAAAGTGTAATTTTTGAAAAGTTGGTGACTGTTTTAAAAGGATTGAAACTTTGAATCTTTAAGGAGCTAATTTACCCAAGAAGAGTTTTCTCCAGATTTTTCTTAATATTAAACATTTATTAAATGATATTTAATAAAAGGAAAAAGGGGGAAATAGATATTTTTGATTTCATAACTAACTTTTCTCAAAATTTTCCCACTTCATTTTCTCTCCATTTTCTCTTAGCCAAAAAAATTTCCCCAGCCATTTTTCCTCTGATTTTAACATCTAAAGATGAGATTTCAATCTCTAATTGATCTCTAATCATTCCTACACCAAATCCTTATCATTTGCTTATTGAATTTTCAAGAATCTTGGCTTTAAACAAGGAGAAACTCACATTTAGAGGTATGAACGTCCTTCTCCTCTAAATACTCAGTTCTTTACTGAAATTCCCAAGTTCTCAATCCTTGATTTGAGTTTTATTAAAGGTTTTGATGTTGTGATCTTGATTTTGGCTTGAAATGCAAGATTTGGATTTAATTTGGATTAAATTCGTAATAAATGTTTGGGCTCTATTTTGGGATGTCTTCTTGATGTATTTTGGATGTATATTAGATGTGTAATTGAGGTTTAATCAATGCAATCCCGAATAGGTAGATTTTCCTAAGTTTTTACTTGTGAAAATGGTGGTTTTTGGGGTGATTTTGGTGTTTTGTTAATGCTGGAGGTATGAGGACGTGTTTGGGATCATTTTGGATGTTAATTGATGTTTAATAATGGTTAGAAGTGATGGATCTTGGCTGGGTTAAGTTTTGGAAGAGTTTGGAGGTGATTTCGGTTGTGTTTGGTAGCCGAAATGTTGGATTTGTGTAGAGCAGCGAGTTGAGTTGTGTGGCTGGTGTTTTTAATGCATAATGATGCATTAATCCTCTATTTTTATGTGCTTGAAACAGGAGAGAATGATCCGTGAGCAATATAGGAGGCGTTGAAGGTTTCATATGCTTGGAAGGCTTGTTGGCTAGCCTTGTTTTGTGTAACAGTGAGTGAAGTTGGGTTTTCAGCTTTGAAACCAATGTTTGAAGGTTTTTGGGAGCTTAGTTTAAGTCTAAACAACTTATCTAAGCTCAAGAGTAAGTAAATGGAATTTCTCTTTTGGTTTGTGAAATGAATTGGCTTTTAAATGCACTTGTGATTGTTGGATGCAATGTATGTGATTTGCATTTTTAAATTCTGTTTTGAAAGCATATTTTAGCATGGTTTAATGCTGGTTTTGAAAGTCATGTGTGAAGGATGCTCAAGGTAAGAGATCCTTGGTTTTGTACATTGGAAATTGTGGAATTTATACATAATGTTGCATGTTGTTTAATGGCTTTGTTTAACGCTTCAAAGCAGTGAAATGATGATGGTAATTGGTGGTTTTGGCATTTTGGTTATGCTTACAAAAAAAACAATGGATTAATAAGGTAAAATGGTTATATTGGCAAGTGATGTAAGTGGTTCTTGGTTACTTTAATCGGATATAGTTAGCCGGCTATAGGATTGGGTGCACCGTGAATTGAGTCGCCTTGGATGTCGAGGGGGTTGTAATTGTACCGTAAACTCCATCCAAGAATCCTAGCGATTGAGGAAATTGGTGTCACCACGATGGAGGTTGGCTCTCGTGAGTGGGCTTGGTTTAGTGCCACTACGATGGAGGTTGGCTCTCGTGGGTGGGCTTGGTTTAGTGCCACCACGATGGAGGATAGCTCTCGTGGGTGAACCTTGTTAAAGTCACCATGATGGAGGATGGCTCTCATGGGTGGACTTTGTTAAGCGTCACAACGGTGGAGGGTTGCTCCTGTGTGTGAGCTTGGTTAAGGTGATTACAATGGTTGTGGTAGCTTCCATGTGTAAGCCTTGTGATGTGTCCCGTCTCTCGCTAGTGTATTATAAAACTTCCGATGAGTGATGTTGAGGGGTTGTGATTGTACCGTTAAACTCCATCACGGGTGTTGAGGGGTTGTGATTGTACCGGTAAACTCCACCTTGTGTTGTTCGGAAGTGTGTATGAAGCGTGTGGGACAACGCTTGTAATCCGCGTATCCGATTGTCTCTTGTGTTGTGATGGTTTGTGAATTTTCACTTGAAAGCCAATATAATGTTCTTGAATGTAGCATGGAAAGTGTGTAATGTACCAAGAATGCATGTATTACTTGTTAGCTTGAACAAGTGTTTATTTTCTATTGAGAATGGTGCATGTGTGCATGAAATCTCCTTAGTGCATTGAAGTCTTGTAAAGGCTTGTTTTAAAAGGGCATGAAATGCAAATGTTGATTTTGTGGTTCATATGTTGCATTTGTTTCATGCATGAGTTGGATTGAAGGAGTAAGTGGTTTTTTAAGGGTTCTTGCTTGAGATGATTTTCAAGAATGATAAAAGTATAATGTGAAGTAGAAGTGTTTTCCAAGGGTTTTGTATTTAACTTTGCATATGATGATCATGCATGGAAAGGTTAAATTGATGGTTTTGCAAGGTTGTGCTTTGAAGTGAGTTACTTAGCTTTTCTAAGCTAAGGGTTGGTTTTCATGTTTGAGCAATGCATGATTTAAAGCATGTTGTTTAAAAAGGGGTTTTCAAACATTGCTTTGGTTTATCGAAATGTGTTTCCTTTTTAAAGAGGTTTTATGACTCGCTGCATTGATGGTGTTTTGGTTTTGAGCATTCCTCACTAAGCATTATGTGCTTACGCTCCTTTTTGTCCATCAATGCAGATATTTGAAGTTGGGACAGCAAGAAGCAAGGGATTCAAGGAGAGCTCCACTTGAGATGTATGTCTCGGTTAATAGCTATAGATAATAAAGGCAATGGGGGGAGAGTCTTTTATGTTGATGTTTAATGAGATTGTGTATGTTGGACAAGTTTGGTTTATGGTTTTGAACTATGTGGTTTAACGCTTGCAACGTTTGAATCTTCTTATTCATAAGTCGTTATGCTATGCTTCTTGTTTTAAAAGCATGATTAATTGTTGAATGTGTTGAATGAGTTGGTGCACCTAGGGGTGGTTTTGTATCTAGAATTTGATGCAATTTGGTAGGTATGATGTTTGGCATGTTGTTGATTTATTGTGGAATGGTTTGGAGCATGTTTGATGGGGTTTAAATGTGTTAAAACAGGCCTATCTGCTGTTTCTGGGCAGGGTGTTTCGAAACACCATTGCCTGTTTCGAAACAGGCCCTTGATTTGGCATGGGGGTTTCGAAACGGGTAGAGGCGTTTCGAAACACTTTGGCTACTGCCAAGGGGTGTTCTTGAACGGCCTAGACCCGTTTCGGAACACTTGACCGTTGGGCATATTTTTGAAATGTTTTGAGGTTTGCAAGCTTTACGTTTTAGTCCTGATTTTTGTATGTGCAATTGCTTGAGTTCGAGATGTTCGTTTAAGGTGAAATTTGGCAGAGAGGCATGAAAAATGACTAATTTCATACTGGTAACTTAAAAATTGGTAAAGTCCTCTAAATTTTTAGAATTTACAAATTGGTCCCTAAATTCATATTTTGTGCAATTGGATCCCTTATTGTTTTCCGATTGTTGTGATTTTTTAGTATGCTTATCTCAAGAGTATGCCTAGACAAGTTTAAAAAGAAAAAAAGGGTCGTTAATCAAGGTTGACTTTCGGGTTGACTTTGGTTTTCCCCGTGTAATCTTCGTAGTTCGGGTCAACCGTCTAGGCCGGGCTAAGGGGGTTACATTTGGTGGTATCAGAGCTGAGTTGCAAATGCTTGGGGAAATGGTAAATTATTGTAATATGTGTTTGATGTTTATTCTGATGTGTGGTTGAAAGTCGGTTGAAGTGCGTGTTCTTGAGCGAATTGTTGATGTTTTTAACATGCTTTTTGGTTATGAATCTTCATTGAGCTAATGTGGATTTGTGCTGGTAATATGTTGATGATGTAAGGTGACTTTATGAATGATGAAAGTGTGGTGGGTATAATATGTTGATATTATGCTGTTATGGGTGAATGTTGTTTGATGAGAGCATGATCAAAGTATGTTGATTGATATGCTTGATGTTGTGATATCCATGTTTTTATTGACTGTTATGCCTTGTAAAAGGGGATAATTCGAGATACCCATTGCCTTATTATTATAGCTATTGCGTTATGTTGTTATTGGAGTCTTGAATCCTTGCTTGAAGCTGGTCTGATCGTTTTATTGTTTTGTTATGATAGCTTGTTGTTAATAGCATGGTGAAAACGATGAGAGAATGGAAGCTTGGTGAGATGGTTGCCGCTTTAGAGCAGGTTGTTAAGGCGTGGAATTCACCTTTTAGCAGAGGTGTTTCGTCTCAGTCTTTGGTGCCTGGAGTTGAGGTAGTGAGGCAGGAGGAAGAAGCTGGTTCTGTGATGAAGAGTTCATCACCTATTGTTCAAGAGGTGTTGGGAACATCTCAGACTGTGGTGAAAGTGAGGCTTGTAGACGTGTCGGTTGTGGGACACGCGGGTTTGTCGAAACATCATTTACATGATTTGGGAGCTGTGGAGTATCATGGTTCGACACCTGAGACGTTCGAGGCCTGGTTGGCCAGTGTAATTCTGATTTTGGATCAGGAAGGTTGTGACTATGCCTGTAAGCTGGGAAGTGTTGTCTCA
The DNA here is from genome assembly GCA_958450335.1 of Hibiscus tridactylites. Lineage (NCBI taxonomy): Eukaryota > Viridiplantae > Streptophyta > Magnoliopsida > Malvales > Malvaceae > Hibiscus > Hibiscus tridactylites. The sequence goes on from OY288286.1 coordinate 11,494,926, forward strand.
TTGATGTTGGAGGACGCATGTGTCTGGTGGACATCTGTGGCGGTGGCATCGCATATCCACGATATAGATTGGGACTTCTTTGTGTCTGCCTTTTATGAAAGGTACCTTGGAGAGAAGTTTCCCAGGGTTAAGCAACGTGAGGGTGTGGTTTCAGCTTATGAAGGTGAGAAAAGTTTAAGCAAGAGAGCTGTGGGTACTGACCTCCGGAGCAGTCGGCGTAAGAGGCTACGTGATAGAAGGTTTTGCTTGAATCGAAGTCCGGGTGGTGGTGCAGATGTAGGGCAAGTGCTACATGATCAAGGAGTGGTAGCTCGGTTACCGGTGTGTGACCGTTGTGGAGGGCGCCATGTTGGAGGTTGTTGAGGCGCAAGAGTTTGTTGGAACTGTGGTTCTAAGGAACATGTGAAGCGAAATTGTTCTCAAGTGGTGAGATCAACTTTAGTGGTAGCAAAAGGGTCTCTGAAGGGTCGTGGGCACGGCCGAGACAAAGTTCGAAGGTGGTAGGAAGGGCAGAAAGATGTGAGGAGCTTGCGGAATGAATCTTGATGGAATTGTGGGTCTGTTGGGCATTTGAGACGAAATTGTTTGAAGTTGGCTCGGGGTAGCCAGGGTTCTTTACCGCAAGGAGATGGTGATAACCTTAATGTGTTAGCTGGTGCTGCAGCAGTGCGGCTGGAGGATGATGGTTCTGCGAGGAAGAGAGCTCGTCTGTTGAAGCTCCGAGGCGGTAAGGTGTTTACAGGTAACCTTGTTAAGTAACCTTTGCCCTAGTTATCTTAGTTTGGTTTCGGTTTGGTTTTTCCTTGCGTAGTGGGTATGGTCTCGTAACTAGCATGTTTGGGGTAGTAGTTGGTGTTGTTTTGAAAACAACTTTAGAATGAAGAGGGTATTAGTGAGTATTTTGTGGATAATGGGTTATTAGAATGGTGGGGTTAGACAAGTTGGAAGTGAGATAGGAGGTTGTTCTTAGGCGGATTCTGGGGATGTTATTGGTGGGTGTGAACCGACATACATGCACAATTAAAATCATTTGTTATATGCTATATTATATATGTACTGGTCCATGCATACATGTGACATGTCATTAGAGGTTTTGCATACATGTACACATGCATTGATAGGGCATATTGGTGATCATGCATACGCACGTTCACACTTGCTGATAGCTAATCGGGGTCGTTAGTGTTGTGATAGGGTTAGGTTGGATGATGGGTTTTAAAAGTTGTTTTGGTGCTAGGAGAATGTTAGAAGTAATGGAGGGTATTAAGCGAGCTGTCGGTAATAGTGAGTGTGATATAGCATGTTGGCAGAAGGAAAGTGTTTTGGTGCTTAATGAGTTTAGCGGTATGGTGGTGAGGAGATTGCCGTTTGAGTTAGAATCAGTCAATGTGGTTGTGAATAGCTGGTGGAAGTGGTAGTTTCTTGGCGTTAAGTGATGTTGCAAGTTAGTGGATGTGTTCCAGAGTGCTGAGGTAACTTGGCATTGATATTGTAATAGAAGGGTTGGTTATGTAGGTGATGGTTCGTAGCAACCTTCGAAGAGTTAAGAAGAGGTTGTGTTGTGGGTTGTAGAGAAGGGTTAGCCTGGGAGAATAGAAGTTTCGTAATCTAAATATGTATGTATAAAGTGGGCAGTGTCCTGGTAAGGCTAGTGTCCTAGTCAAAGTTTGAAGTGGAAAGGCAATGTAAGTTCAAGGGCCATTGTTGGTTGGACGGGTTCTTGTGAGAAGTAGTTTGCTAGTCGTGTATAAGTAAATTCCTTCTGAAGTCAGCTAGTGGTATGTGGAATGGCTGGCGGAGTCAAGGTTTGGGTTTTGTGACATGATTTTTGAATGTTGTGTGTTTAGTCCTGGTGAGTCGTTATGGTGATGATAGCGGCGGATGTGAAGGAATGTCAGCAATACGTTGAGAAGTTTGAGTAAGCAGTTGATGCTTAAGGATTTTTGCTTGATGTGGTAACCTTTGGAAGAGGTTGAGCAGTTGTGCAAGGGTTTAGAAGCAGTGAAGGTTGTGGGTTACATGGTGGCTGAATTGGATTGGTTGGTGTCACCCTGTGTACGAGTTTTGGGAGTTATGAGTTAAGGTGGTGTATGTTGTAAAAGTTTGGAGGTTCTTCAGGTTGTTGTTGGGGCTATGTGCAGTCCGGAAGTGTAAAAGGCTAAGATGTGGTTAACATCTGAGTGTTCTGGAATACGTGAGCAGTATGTGGTGGTGCTGAGTTTGGTGGAGTTATGTGTGGTGAGTGTTCCGTGGTGGTTAAGTCTCGTGTGTTGCCTTGTGAGTTGCTTTGAGAAGTTTGGTTGTGCTCTTTTCGCCGGTTGAAATTTCGAGGACGAAATTTCCTAAGAGGGGGAGAGTTGTAACACCCCAATTTTGGGCTTAGAAGTTTTGGGTTTGAACCGGACTGGTCGGATTTTTGGTTCGAGTATAAAAGGTAGTTTTAAGGAAAGCCTAGTTCGGGATGCATTAAAAATATAGAAAAATATCCAAAAATTTTCTTTTATTATATATAAGAGAGTGGTGAAATCAATTTTACAAAATGAGGTTTGGAAATATGACATTTTGAGTTAGTGACTAAAATGTAATTTTTGAAAAGTTGGTGACTGTTTTAAAAGTATTGAAACTTTGAATCTTTAAGGAGCTAATTTACCCAAGAAGAGTTTTCTCCAGATTTTTCTTACTATTTAACATTTATTAAATGATATTTAATAAAAGGAAAAAAAGGGGAAATAGATATTTTTGATTTCATAACTAACTTTTCTCAAAATTTTCCCACTTGATTTTCTCTCCATTTTCTCTTAGCCAAACACATTTCCCCAGCCATTTTTCCTCTGATTTTAACATCTAAAGATGAGATTTCAATCTCTAATTGATCTCTAATCATTCCTACACCAAATCCTTATCATTTGCTTATTGAATTTTCAAGAATCTTGGCTTTAAACAAGGAGAAACTCACATTTAGAGGTATGAACGTCCTTCTCCTCTAAATACTCAGTTCTTTACTGAAATTCCCAAGTTCTCAATCCTTGATTTTAGTTTTATTAAAGGTTTTGATGTTGTGATCTTGATTTTGGCTTGAAATGCAAGATTTGGATTTAATTTTGATTAAATTCGTAATAAATGATTGGGCTCTGTTTTGAGATGTCTTATTGATGTATTTTGGATGTATATTAGATGTGTAATTGAGGTTTAATCAATGCAATCCCGAATAGGTTGATTTTCCTAAGTTTTTACTTGCGAAAATGGTGGTTTTTGGGGTGATTTTAGTGTTTTGTTAATACTGGAGGTATGAGGACGTGTTTGGGATCATTTTGGATGTTGATGATTAATAAAGGTTAGAAGTGATGGATCTTGGCTGGGTTAAGTTTTGGAAGAGTTTGGAGGTGATTTCGGTTGTGTTTGGTAGCCGAAATGTTGGATTTGTGTAGAGCAGCGAGTTGAGTTGTGTGGCTGGTGTTTTTAATGCATAATGATGCATTAATCCTCTGTTGTTATGTGCTTGAAACAGGGGAGAATGATCCGTGAGCAATAGAGGAGGCGTTGAAGGTTTCAGATGCTTGTTGGCTAGCCTTGTTTTGTGTATCAGTGAGTGAAGTTGGGTTTTCAGCTTTGAAACCAATGTTTGAAGGTTTTTGGGAGCTTAGTTTAAGTCTAAACAACTTAGCTAAGCTCAAGAGTAAGTAAATGGAATTTCTCTCTTGGTTTGTGAAATGAATTGGCTTTTAAATGCACTTGTGATTGTTGGATGCAATGCATGTGATTTGCAGGTTTAAATTCTGTTTTGAAAGCATATTTTAGCATGGTTTAATGCTGGTTTTGAAAGTCATGTGTGAAGGATTCTCAAGGTAAGAGATCCTTGGTTTTGTACATTGGAAATTGTGGAATTTATGCATAATGTTGCATGTTGTTTAATGGCTTTGTTTAACGCTTCAAAGCAGTGAAATGATGATGGCAATTGGTGGTTTTGGCATTTTGTTATTCTTACAAAAAAACAATGGATTAATGAGGTAAAATGGTTATATTGGCAAGTGATGTAAGTGGTTCTTGGTTACTTTAATCGGATATAGTTAGCCGGTTATAGGATTGGGTGCACCGTGAATTGAGTCGCCTTGGATGTCGAGGGGGTTGTAATTGTACCGTAAACTCCATCCAAGAATCCTAGCGATTGAGGAAATTGGTGTCACCACGATGGAGGTTGGCTCTCGTGAGTGGGCTTGGTTTAGTGCCACTATGATGGAGGTTGGCTCTCGTGGGTGGGCTTGGTTTAGTGCCACCACGATGGAGGATGGCTCTCGTGGGTGAACCTTGTTAAAGTCACCATGATGGAGGATGACTCTCATGGGTGGACTTTGTTAAGCATCACAACGGTGGAGGGTTGCTCCCGTGTGTGAGCTTGGTTAAGGTGATTACAATGGTTGTGGTAGGTTCCATGTTTAAGCCTTGTGATGTGTCCCATCTCTCGCTAGTGTATTATACAACTTCCGATGAGTGATGTTGAGGGGTTGTGATTGTACCGTTAAACTCTATCACGGGTGTTGAGGGGTTGTGATTGTACAGGTAAACTCCACCTTGTGTTGTTCGGAAGTGTGTATGAAACGTGTGGGACAACGCTTGTAATCCGCGTATCCGATTGTGTCTTGTGTTGTGATGGTTTGTGAATTTTCACTTGAAAGCCAATATAATGTTCTTGAATGTATTGAAGCATGAGATGCTTGAAATGATGCAAGGTTGCATGGAAAGTGTGTAATGTACCAAGAATGCATGTATTACTTGTTAGCTTGAACAAGTGTTTATTTTCTATTGAGAATGGTGCATGTGTGCGTGAAATCTCCTTAGTGCATTGAAGTCTTGTAAAGGCTTGTTTTAAAAGGGCATGAAATGCAAATGTTGATTTTGTGGTTCATATGTTGCATTTGTTTCATGCATGAGTTGGATTGAAGGAGTAAGTGGTTTTTTAAGGGTACTTACTTGAGATGATTTTCAAGAATGAGAAAAGTATAATGTGAAGTAGAAGTGTTTTCCAAGGGTTTTGTATTTAACTTTGCATATGATGTTCATGCATGGAAAGGTTAAATTGATGGTTTTGCAAGGTTGTGCTTTGAAGTGAGTTACTTAGCTTTTCTAAGCTAAGGGTTGGTTTTCATGTTTGAGCAATGCATGATTTAAATCATGTTGTTTAAAAAGGGGTTTTCAACCATTGCTTTGGTTTATCGAAATGTGTTTCTTTTTTAAAGAGGTTTTATGACTCGCTGCATTGATGGTGTTTTGGTTTTGAGCATTCCTCACTAAGCATTATGTGCTTACGCTCCTTTTTGTCCATCAATGCAGATATTTGAAGTTGGGACAGCAAGAAGCAAGGGATTCAAGGAGAGCTCCACTTGAGATGTATGTCTCGGTTAATAGCTATAGATAATAAAGGCAATGGGGGGAGAGTCTTTTATGTTGATTTTTAATGAGATTGTGTATGTTGGACAAGTTTAGTTTATGGTTTTGAACTATGTGGTTTAACGCTTGCAACGTTTGAATCTTCTTATTCATAAGTCGTTATGCTATGCTTCTTGTTTTAAAAGCATGATTAAGTGTTGGATGTGTTGAATGAGTTGGTGCACCTAGGGGTGGTTTTGTATCTAGAATTTGATGCAATTTGATAGGTATGATGTTTGGCATGTTGTTGATTTATTGTGGAATGGTTTGGAGCATGTTTGATGGGGTTTAAATGTGTTAAAACAGGCCTATCTGCTGTTTCTGGGCAGGGTGTTTCGAAACACACTTGCCTGTTTCGAAACAGGCCCTTGATTTGGTCTGGGCGTTTCGAAACGGGTAGAGGCGTTTCGAAGCACTTTGGCTACTTCCAAGGGGTGTTCCTGAACGGCCTAGACCCGTTTCGGAACACTTGACCGTTGGGCATATTTTTGAAATGTTTTGAGGTTTGCAAGCTTTACGTTTTAGTCCTGATTTTTGTATGTGCAATTGCTTGAGTTCGAGATGTCCGTTTAAGGTGAAATTTGGCAGAGAGGCATGAAACATGACTAATTTCATAATGGTAACTTAAAAATTGGTAAAGTTCTCTAAATTTTCAGAATTTACAAATTGGTCCCTAAATTCGTATTTTGTGCAATTGGGTCCCTTATTGTTTTCCGATTGCTGTGATTTTTGAGTATGCTTATCTCAAGAGTATGCCTAGGTTTAATGTGCATCTAGAAAAGTTTAAAAAGAAAAAAAAGGGTCGTTAATCAAGGTTGACTTTTGGGTTGACTTTGGTTTTCCCCGTGTAATCTTCGTAGTTCGGGTCAACCGTCTAGGCCGGGCTAAGGGGGTTACACAACTTATTTGAGAAAACCTCACTTCTTCTCTAATATCCCACTCGCCTTAAGGTTCTTTTGATTACATTTGTCAAATACAATTAATGCATAGTATCTTTTATATCGACGGGATAAATTTGGTGTTCTTGTCTTGTTCTTAAATAATGATCGCAGGGAAACCTTGGAAGCTTATTCTGTAGAACTGAAACATCTTGTCATGAAACTATTGGACCTCATGGCAGAAGCTTTAGGGATGGACCCTAATCACATGAGAGTGTTGTTTGAAGTAGGACTCAAGCCAAGGCGATGAACTATTATCCCCCATGTTCGCAGCCAGAACATGCAATCGGTTTCAAATCTCATTTTGATGTCGGTGGCCTCACCATTCTGCTCCAGGTAAACGAGATAAAATGTCTCAGATAATGAAAAGTGGGGTTTGGGTTCCAGTCAAACCACTTCCAAATGCTTTTCTGATCAACCTCGAAGACTGTATGGAGGGGATAATTAATTCGTGTCCACCATTTCCTATTCCTTTTTCATATGGTCGGCAGATGAATAATGTTTGGTGTTCAGAGGTTGCAGATAATATGAATGGGATTTACGAAAGCATTATCATTGTGCGACCGTGAACTCAGTTAAAGACAATGCTGATTAATTTTATTTAACTAAATTAAAATATGCTCAAATTGATACAATATGTAACTAATAGGGACCAAATGTGTAATTATACAAAAAAATAACTATCACGTAACCTCTCTATTAGATTTTATCGGATGATGGTTAGAATAGGTCTAATTAAATAGTTAGGTTGTCGAATTTTGAATTTTTGTAGTTCGGTGGTCAAAATAGACCAGACTTAATAGTTGAGTAGTCACCCAAGGAGTTTACCCAAATTTAAATTTCTAACCCTAAAACTCTAACCTCAAAACCAATTCCCTAAATAACTTCTAAACCTTAAATTAAAACCATAACCCCTAAAGAATCCTTTCAACCATCTTATTTTCAAACACTTTATATACAGCAACCGATGAATCTTTTGATACGACCCTTTTTCAACATCTGAAACCACCCAAAGAAGTTAGAGGGAGTTTTCCCCAACAAATGTTCACAGAAATGTTTATAATTATAAGTCCTTAATTTGTAAAGCCAAGATGCAAACAACTTCACCAAGATAGCTGTTATTACTATTAGGCATTGCTTCAACCGTTTAGCTGCTTCTTTGTTCCTCGTACCTGTCCAAAACCCAGAATCCCAACGATGGAAAAAGGCCAACTTTAACAAGTGATTTACCCAAATAACAACGAAATCAAAGGGAATTCCTTTTTGTTGTTCTTGTTTATGTTTTTTCATTTTAAATACTTTGTTCTCAATTGAAGACAACATCGGACGACAAAACAAAGGGAACGAGGAAGAAAGAAAGAAGAAAACAAAGATAGAAATGGGATATTCATATTACAGAGGTGATGTTGAAGACTATGATTACTTATTTAAGCTTGTTTTGATCGGCGACTCTGGCGTTGGGAAATCCAACCTTTTGACTAGATTTACAAAGAACGAGTTCAACCCTGAGTCTAGGGCTACTGTTGGGGTTGAGTTTGCAACTCGTAATGTTCATGTCAATGATAAGGTCATTAAGGCTCAGATTTGGGACACTGCCGGACAAGAAAGGTATGGTGTTTGTTCTCTCAATGTTGGTTTCTTGCAAAATGAGAAATTAATGGTGTTTATTTCATGGAAATGAATGAATTCCGATCTATCTTCTTTTCCCTTTTGGTGAAGGTATCGTGCAATAACCAGTGCATATTACCGTGGTGCTATTGGTGCTTTACTAGTCTACGACGTGTCCTGTAGTGTTACGTTCGAAAATGTACGAAGGTGGTTGAAGGAACTCAGAGATCACACCAATGCCAACATCGTGATTATGCTGGTTGGAAACAAGTCAGACCTGCGTCACTTGCGAGCGGTTTCGACCAAAGACGGCAAAGCTTTCGCCGAGAGTGAGAACATTTATTTCATGGAAACATCTGCACTCGAGTCTGTCAATGTTGAGAATACATTTGCTGAAGTGTTGAGACAGATTTATCATGATGTGAAGAAGAAAGCTCTTGAAGCTGGAGCAAACCCGGAGGCTTTGCCCAAAGGAAAGACGATGGACGTCGGATCACATGACGATATGTCGGCCATGAAGAAACTAGGATGTTGCTCGAGTTAAGCTCAGGCTTTGAAACATGTTTTGCAGTGGCTCTCAAAATTCTGGTCTTGACCAACAGTTGTACAACCCAGATTTAGGTGGATCATAACAATGAGTTATGAAATGAACAAAAGAGGAAAACACCAAGCGGAAGACTTGAAGCATATGGTTCTATCAGAAAGACTGAAAGCTGAACTTTTTTCTAAAGCTTGTGAATTAGAGGACTGCATCCCTGAAACCTGAAAGCCATGAATTGCAAATATGGGAAGAAATGAAATAAAAATGAATGTTGTAATGTGGTTTAACTTGTAATTCCAATTCAAATTATATATTACAAAACCTATATGGTATAGGTTTGTCTTTTTGAAATAATTAATAGAAATTAGGGGTAACTACATATTTAGTACTTCATTTATTTTCGCGTTCCTATTTTAGTACTTCAAATATTTTTTGGCAAAATGGTACCTAACGTTACGTTTTTATTCTGTTTTGGTATCGAGTTGTTAAAAACAAAAGGAGATGATGAAGTGGCTTGTTTTTAATTGGGATAATCACAGTTTTAGTCCCCAAAACATATACATTTCTATCAATTTGGTCCAAACTATATCAATTCAATAATTATCTTAAATATTTTGGTTTAAATTTTAAATCCCCCATTTTATTTCTTCTTCCCCGAAACTCTAACTTGTTTTATTTCTTCTTCTCAATCAGTTGATTCATCTAAGAGGCCAATAATCCTAGATTAAAACAACTTACTGCTAGTTATGGTTATAAAAAAGCATCATAAGAGAATTTTCTAGCATAACTCTTTTCGGTATGTCACATAGAAATGCTTTCAGGCCCCTTTGTTTGACCCTTTATTTGTTTCTTTTGCTTTCCCTTTCTTAAATTCAGGTTGTAGATATGGTTAAAAAGACACCAACTTACAAAAAACAGATTGCGGTCATCAAAATTTGAACGCGGTGGAGGGACCTCAAATAAATAGAAGAGTAACAGTCAAATAGACAAGTATGTTGCATTTACAATTTTCATTTTTAGCCCATAAAATTGGACTCCGATATAGTGGTTTGTTTACATTAGGCACACATAGCAGTGTGATTTTTGTTACATTACCCACACATCGATCAATTTGGTTTGTTTTTTTTTTCTATAAAAATTACCCGTATTTTAACTGTAGGAAAAAAGGAGAAAGATTTCAGAAAGGAGCTTGAGCAGGACATTAAGGGAGCTAAAAAGTCATCCATCTGAGAATTAATTGGTGTCCATTTCTTTCTTCTCCCCTACACGTTTGGCAAGGTCAGAACACTAGCTATCAAGCTAAAATAGCTACAATTTCGGGTTAAGATTAGTAATTTAGTGAATACCAAATATGTTGGTATATCTAAGTGTTTGATCTTGTTGTTATTGTACTATCTATAAAAACTTCAACCTTAGTTTATAGATTAAAGTAGGTCGCTAACTAAATTGTCTCTCTAGCTATTGTTGTGGTATGGTTGTTGCTTCTGGAGGTAAAAGGTGAAAGAAATGTGGATTTACAGTTTTAATCTAGGATTATTTTTGTCTTTTAGATGAACCAACTGATTGAGAAGAAGAAATAAACGGGGTTAGAGTTTTGGGGAAGAAGAAATAAAATGGGAATTTATAGTTTTAACTCAAATATTTAAGATAATTATTAAATTGATATATTTTGGACCAAATTGATAGAAATGTATAAGTTTTGGGACTAAAACTATGATTATCCCAATTAGAAATAAGACATTTCATCATCCCCGTTTGTTTTTAACGGTCGAAATACCAAAACAGAACAAAAACATAACTTTAGGTACTATTTTGCCAAAAAAAGGTTGAGTACTAAAATAAGAATGTGAGAATAGGTGGGGTACTAAATATGTTGTTATCCCTAGAAATTATATAGAGATCTATGAACCAAATCCTCTAACCGATCATGGCACATAATATAAGATGGAAATCCTGGTCTCCCAAACTATGTCTCTTTTGGTACCCCCACTTTAGAAAAGTTGGTTTAGAGTTTAAGATTAAGAGTTGTGGTTAGGGTTTAAGGAATTTGGGGTAGGGTGTAATTAAAATGACCATTTGGTTTGAAACTGATATGGCAGGCGGCAGGCTTATCACCTATGGGCTATGGGATTGGACATTATTCATTTATTTGTACCGTTTTCGGCTAGGGATTTAGGTTGGTCGCCTAAAAATGGGCCGTATATATTTTTAAAAAACTTTAAACTAAATTACCAAAAAAATGAATAAGAATTAATTTAGACTAAAATTTTAATTTTACGGACTAGAATAAATTAGACTAAATTATAAAAAATATAAATAAATATGAGTCAATTTTGACTAAAAATTTAATTGAAGGGACTAAAATAAACAAAAATATTATTCGACTAAATTACCAAAAATAGAAATATATACGAGTTAATTTGGACTAAAATTAAAGTTTTAGGGACTACAATGAACAAAAATACCATTATATTTAGAACATTGGACTAGATTAGAAAAATTTAAAATAAATTGACGTCAATTGGGTTAAAAATTAGGGACTAATATGAACAAAAATAAACCCCAATCCCTAAACTAATCTCATAACCCCAAACACTCAACCTGCCATATTTGCCCATAAATCCCAAACCCAAACCCCTAAATCTTACCATCACTAATAATTAAAGTACAAGACAAATTCCCAAACCTCTTAATCCCTAAACTAATCTCATACCCTCAATTCTAAACATTCAACTTGAAACATGAATTGTTTATACTCCTAAACCCCAAATCCCAACATTTTCTCTCTCAAACTCTAGGTTAAATTTTAAAAAAAGTACAAAAATTAAAAATTAAAAATATTACAAGCACTAATAGTTAAAGTGCAAATCGAATCCCATAACTAATCTCATAACCCCAACCAAACACTCAACTTGGTTTTCTGGGTTTGTGTCTGGATTTAGGTGTTTGTTTACTCAGTATTAAACTTTCATTGTAATTTCGAATACTTCTTTGTTTAATAAAATTAATGGATTCAATTTCAAAAAAAAACACACACCAAAAGTAAAGAATAAAGTACCCCTTTGGGGTGTGCCAAAAGAACTTGCGGAATCAAAGTTTTTTCGATTAATTGTTCTGGTAAATTTAAGTTTGATTGATTAATAGTTATTTTTTTTAAATTTCGGTTATCGGTTAATTTAGTTAAAAAATTCCAACTTTCGGTTATCGATTAATTTACATATATTAAGCATAGACCCGTTTAGGATTTTTTTAACCAAATCAAATTTTCGACCCTGAGTAAATATCCTAAACAAAATATTATATATCTATATATTAAAATAAAATATATAAAATATATTATATTTACATATATCTAGTCTTTTAGTTTATATTATATATGATTGGTTTCCTCCTAATATATTTATCTTTATTTTTACTAAAATGACCTCTATTCCGTAGGATTAATACAAATGTATATTTTTTGGGGAAACGATTAAAGATGAAGAACTTTGGTGAATTAAATTGTTATATTTTCTGTTCAGGCAGACCACCGATATTTTTTTGCCTCAAATTCATAGCTTTGAAACGAGCAAAAATATCAGTTCTTTTTTCTTTCTTAATCAATAATCTTAAACTCTTAACCCTAATCATAAACCATATTTTTAAAATTGGGGCATACATATGTGCACCCTAATTCTAAACTCGAATAGAAATCATTTGTCTTTTTTATGCCCCTCTCTATGCCATAACTCTAAAAAAAATAAGACTTAGGTTTTAAAATTGTGATTTAGAGTTAGATTTTAAGGTTTATAATTTATTTTTAGGGTTTAAAATTTAAGAGGTAGAGTTTATTTTTTAATGTTGAAAAATAAATTGAATTCACCAAAAGATAACCAGAGAGTTTTTGTTCCTCTTTACTCGAACTAGAACTGTCAAGAAGATTCATTGCATTTTGAACTATCCAATCTTCAAACAGTTTATATACAACAACCGAGGAATCTTTTGATACCACCCTTTTCAACTTCTGAAACCACCCAAAGAAGTTAGAGGGAGTTTTCCCCAATAAATGTTTTTTAAGTGCTTAATTTGTAAAAGCCAAGATGCAAACAACATCACCAAGATAGTTGTTATTAATATTAGGCATTTGCTTCAACCGTTTAGTTGCTGCTTTGTTCTTCAGCCCTGTCCAAAACCCAGAATCCCAATGACAACAAAATGCCAACTTTAACAAGTGATTTACCCACATAACAACCAACCAAAGATCATTCCTTCTTGTTGTTCTTGTTCTTGTTTTTCCTTTTTAAACACTTTGTTCTCAATTGAAGACAACATCGGACGGCAAAATAAAGTGAACAAGAAAGAAAGAGGCAAACAAAGAGAGAAATGGGATATTCATATTACAGAGGTGATGTTGAAGACTATGATTACTTCTTTAAGCTTGTTTTGATCGGTGACTCTGGTGTTGGGAAATCCAACCTTTTGACTAGATTTACAAAGAACGAGTTCAGCCTCGAGTCTAGGTGTACTATTGGGGTTGAGTTTGCAACTCGTAATGTTCAAATCAATGATAAGGTTATTAAAGCTCAGGTTTGGGACACTGCTGGACAAGAAAGGTATTTATGTTTGTTCTCTCGATGTTGGTTTCTTACAAAATGAGAAATTAATGGTGTTTAGTTCCTACAAATGAATGAATTTTGATCTATGTTTTTCCTTTTGGTGAAGGTATCGTGCCATAACCAGTGCATATTACCGTGGTGCTGTTGGTGCTTTACTAGTCTATGACGTGACCCGTAGTGTTACGTTTGAAAGCGTACGGAAGTGGCTGAAGGAACTCAGAGATCACACCGATGCCAACATCGTGATTATGCTGGTCGGAAACAAGGCGGACCTGCGTCACTTGCGAGCAGTTTCAACCGAAGACGGCAAAGCTTTTGCCGAGAATGAGAACATTTATTTCATGGAAACATCTGCACTCGAGTCTGTCAATGTGGAGAATGCATTCGCTGAAGTGCTGACCCAGATTTATCATGTTGTAAAGAAGAAAGCTCTTGAAGTTGGAGGAAACCCGGCAACTCTGCCGAAAGGCAAGACGATCGACGTTGGATCACATGACGATGTGTCGGCCATGAAGAAACCCGGATGTTGCTCGACTTAAGCGGGCTTTGAAACTAGGGAAGTAAAAACTGCTCGAGTCAGAATTTGGTTTGATCTGAGGGTTCGATGACTTGACATGACAGGTCATGTCAGATACAGATTATGTCAGGTCAATTTAATGACTCGATTCAGAATAGGTCGGGTTTCGGTCGACTCAGATTCAGGTCATTATCAGGTTGATTTCAAATCAGATTGAGTTCGGATTCAGGTCGGGTTAATTTTAGGTCGGGTAAGTTTCAGTTCAGGCCAAAACGGTTCGGTCCGAATCAGTTAATTAACGGGTTAATTCAGGTTCGGATAGACTTCATGTCGGGTCACGTTCTGGTCGGGTCACGTCGTTGACGAATAAAATTCAGGCCGGGGAATATCGATTTCGGTTGAAGTTCAAGTTGGATCTTACCGTGTACAAATAGACTTCGGTATGGTAATTGTGGGTAAAGTTCAGATAAAAATAAAATTTTAGGGATTAATATGAACCAAAATATCCCTTAGTTTGCCGAAATATTTTACAATTTGATATATATATATATATTTAATTATGACTAAATTGAATTAAACTAAAATTTAAAAGTAAATGTTAGAACTAAAATGAAAATTTTAAATAATTGAGAACCTCAGAGGTAATTAATCACCAAGCAAAAATTAGGAGATAAATGCCAAATGGGTAATTAATTATTGAATCAAATTTAAAAAGATTCCATTTGGATTTTGAAGGGAAAGAACCTAAAAATTAGGGGCTTAATTCCCTCCAAATTTTTGGCCTTCCCCCTACCAATTTATTTTTTTCATCATTTTAATTAAAGTGAAACGGTGTGAGAGAAAGTTTCCCACCCGCATGGGGAGTTAGGATAAATTATTTTTTAGCCCTTCTAACTTTAAATGTTTTTCATTTAAGTCTCAAACTTTCACTTTTAGGTTTAATTTAATCCAATTGAGTCATAACTTAAATTAATTTAATTAAAATTCCACATTTAGTTTTAGAATTCTTTTAATTATGTACGTAATTTATGCTCCTAAGTTTTAATTTAGCTCAATTAGATCCTAAGTTTAATAAGTTAATTCAATTCGAAAATTATTATTATACCATATAAATTTTAATTTAATATAATTATACACAATTTTTTTATTTGAATGTAAATATGTAATTGTACACATGAAAGTTGAAATTTTAATTTAATTTCATTGTACACATGAAGCTTTGATTTAAATATTTAATCAAATTTAAATGCATAAAATTTCAAGTTGAATCGGAATTAATCTCGTAAATCAATAACCCTATACTAAACCATCAGCCATTAATACTAAACTCAAAACCATAAACCTTAAAGAATCAAAATTAATCTCATAAACCAATAACCATAAGCTAAATCATTATCCATTGATACTAAACCCTGAACTTTAAGGAAACCAAATTAATCATCTAAACCAATTACCCTAAACTAAACACTAAACTAAACCATAAATCTTAAAGAATCAGAATTAATCTCATAAACTAATAATACTAAACTAAACCATAAATTGTTAATATTAAACCATAAATCATAAAGCTTAAGGAATTATGTTGACAACATTTACATATTTAATAAAACTTTTAAATATTTTAATATATTATAATTTATAAATATAAAAAAGCAAACATATTAATTTAATGATCATAGTTAATCATGTACCTTAAATTGTGAAGACGTATTTTGTCACACTATAATATAATAAATTCATAATATAACAAATTAATCAATTGTAACTTATTAGTTATTACAAGTCAGATAAATATCAAGCCAGCTAAATATCATATCAATTCAATAACAAGTCATGTCATTTACAGGTTGAGTCAATTACTGATCAGGTTGATAATAGGTCGGGTAATATTAGTTATTTACCAGGTTAATCTCGGTTCATGTTCATATCAGGTCGGATGCAGGTCGGGTTCGGTTATCACATTATTAGGTTGAATTCAGGTTCAGGTCATTTTCAGGTCGAGTTCAGATCCAAAAGTTCTAGGTCCAACTCGAGTTCAGGTCAACACCAGTTCAGACTCGAATCGATTTCATATCACCACCACCTCAAGTCACAAGCAGTTCTAACTCAAGTCGGTTTCAGTTAGTTTTGTAGATCAAGTCAGCTTTTTACTTCCCTATCCGCTTGAGATATAGTTTTAGTCCCAAAACTTATACATTTCTATCAATTTGGTCCAAAATATATCAATTTAATAATTATCTTAAATATTTGAGTTAAAACTATAAATTCCCATTTTATTTCTTCTTCCCCAAAACTCTAACCCCATTTATTTCTTCTTCTCAATCAGTTGATTCATCTAAAAGACAAAAATAATCCTAGATTAAAATTGTAAATCCACATTTCTTTCACCTTTTACCTCCAGAAGCAACAACCATACCACAACAA
This sequence comes from Hibiscus tridactylites, assembly GCA_958450335.1. Taxonomy (NCBI): domain Eukaryota; kingdom Viridiplantae; phylum Streptophyta; class Magnoliopsida; order Malvales; family Malvaceae; genus Hibiscus; species Hibiscus tridactylites. Next base: position 11,510,973 of record OY288286.1, read on the forward strand.
TAGCTAGAGAGACAATTTAGTTAGCGGCCTACTTTAATCTATAAACTAAGGTTGAAGTTTTTATAGATAGTACAATAACAGCAAGACCAAACACTTAGATATACCAACATATTTGATATTCACTAAATTACTAATCTTAACCCGAAATTGTAGCTATTTTAGCTTGATAGCTAGTGTTCTGACGTTGCCAAACGTGTAGGGGAGAAGAATAAAATGGACACCAATTAATTCTCAGATGGATGACTTTTTAGCTCCCTTACGTCCTGCTCAAGCTCCTTTCTGAAATCTTTCTCCTTTTTTCCTACAGTTAAAATACGGGTAATTTTTATAGAAAAAAAAAACAAACCAAATTGATCGATGTGTGGGTAATGTAACAAAAATCACATTGCTCTGTGTGCCTAATGTAAACAAACCACTATATCGGAGTCCAATTTTATGGGCTAAAAATGAAAATTTTAAATGCAACATACTTGTCTATTTGCTTATTACTCTTCTATTTATTTGTGGTCCCTCCACCGCGTTCAAATTTTGATGACCGCAATCTGTTTTTGTAAGTTGGTGTCTTTTTAACCATATCTACAGCCTGAATTTAAGAAAGGGAAAGCAAAAGAAACAAATAAAAGGTCAAACAAAGGGACCTGAAAGCATTTCTATGTGACATACCAAAAAGAGTTATGCTAGAAAATTCTCTTATGATGTTTTTTTATAACCATAACTAGCAGTAAGTTGTTTTAATCTAGGATTATTGGTCTCTTAGATGAATCAACTGATTGAGAAGAAGAAATAAAACATGTTAGAGTTTCAGGGAAGAAGAAATAAAATGGGGGATTTACAATTTAAACCAAAATATTTAAGATTGTAACGCCCCGGTTTGGGCTTAGAAGTTTTGGGCGTTGACCGGTTCGGTCAAAGTGCTGATCGAATATATAAGAGTGAATTTAGGAAAGCCTAGTTCGGGTTGCATTATGTGCTTACGCTCCTTTTTGTCCATCAATGCAGATATTTGAAGTTGGGACAGCAAGAAGCAAGGGATTCAAGGAGAGCTCCACTTGAGATGTATGTCTCGGTTAATAGCTATAGATAATAAAGGCAATGGGGGGAGAGTCTTTTATGTTGATTTTTAATGAGATTGTGTATGTTGGACAAGTTTAGTTTATGGTTTTGAACTATGTGGTTTAACGCTTGCAACGTTTGAATCTTCTTATTCATAAGTCGTTATGCTATGCTTCTTGTTTTAAAAGCATGATTAAGTGTTGGATGTGTTGAATGAGTTGGTGCACCTAGGGGTGGTTTTGTATCTAGAATTTGATGCAATTTGATAGGTATGATGTTTGGCATGTTGTTGATTTATTGTGGAATGGTTTGGAGCATGTTTGATGGGGTTTAAATGTGTTAAAATAGGCCTATCTGCTGTTTCTGGGCAGGGTGTTTCGAAACACACTTGCCTGTTTCGAAACAGGCCCTTGATTTGGTCTGGGCGTTTCGAAACGGGTAGAGGCGTTTCGAAGCACTTTGGCTACTTCCAAGGGGTGTTCCTGAACGGCCTAGACCCGTTTCGGAACACTTGACCGTTGGGCATATTTTTGAAATGTTTTGAGGTTTGCAAGCTTTACGTTTTAGTCCTGATTTTTGTATGTGCAATTGCTTGAGTTCGAGATGTCCGTTTAAGGTGAAATTTGGCAGAGAGGCATGAAACATGACTAATTTCATAATGGTAACTTAAAAATTGGTAAAGTTCTCTAAATTTTCAGAATTTACAAATTGGTCCCTAAATTCGTATTTTGTGCAATTGGGTCCCTTATTGTTTTCCGATTGCTGTGATTTTTGAGTATGCTTATCTCAAGAGTATGCCTAGGTTTAATGTGCATCTAGAAAAGTTTAAAAAGAAAAAAAAGGGTCGTTAATCAAGGTTGACTTTTGGGTTGACTTTGGTTTTCCCCGTGTAATCTTCGTAGTTCGGGTCAACCGTCTAGGCCGGGCTAAGGGGGTTACACAACTTATTTGAGAAAACCTCACTTCTTCTCTAATATCCCACTCGCCTTAAGGTTCTTTTGATTACATTTGTCAAATACAATTAATGCATAGTATCTTTTATATCGACGGGATAAATTTGGTGTTCTTGTCTTGTTCTTAAATAATGATCGCAGGGAAACCTTGGAAGCTTATTCTGTAGAACTGAAACATCTTGTCATGAAACTATTGGACCTCATGGCAGAAGCTTTAGGGATGGACCCTAATCACATGAGAGTGTTGTTTGAAGTAGGACTCAAGCCAAGGCGATGAACTATTATCCCCCATGTTCGCAGCCAGAACATGCAATCGGTTTCAAATCTCATTTTGATGTCGGTGGCCTCACCATTCTGCTCCAGGTAAACGAGATAAAATGTCTCAGATAATGAAAAGTGGGGTTTGGGTTCCAGTCAAACCACTTCCAAATGCTTTTCTGATCAACCTCGAAGACTGTATGGAGGGGATAATTAATTCGTGTCCACCATTTCCTATTCCTTTTTCATATGGTCGGCAGATGAATAATGTTTGGTGTTCAGAGGTTGCAGATAATATGAATGGGATTTACGAAAGCATTATCATTGTGCGACCGTGAACTCAGTTAAAGACAATGCTGATTAATTTTATTTAACTAAATTAAAATATGCTCAAATTGATACAATATGTAACTAATAGGGACCAAATGTGTAATTATACAAAAAAATAACTATCACGTAACCTCTCTATTAGATTTTATCGGATGATGGTTAGAATAGGTCTAATTAAATAGTTAGGTTGTCGAATTTTGAATTTTTGTAGTTCGGTGGTCAAAATAGACCAGACTTAATAGTTGAGTAGTCACCCAAGGAGTTTACCCAAATTTAAATTTCTAACCCTAAAACTCTAACCTCAAAACCAATTCCCTAAATAACTTCTAAACCTTAAATTAAAACCATAACCCCTAAAGAATCCTTTCAACCATCTTATTTTCAAACACTTTATATACAGCAACCGATGAATCTTTTGATACGACCCTTTTTCAACATCTGAAACCACCCAAAGAAGTTAGAGGGAGTTTTCCCCAACAAATGTTCACAGAAATGTTTATAATTATAAGTCCTTAATTTGTAAAGCCAAGATGCAAACAACTTCACCAAGATAGCTGTTATTACTATTAGGCATTGCTTCAACCGTTTAGCTGCTTCTTTGTTCCTCGTACCTGTCCAAAACCCAGAATCCCAACGATGGAAAAAGGCCAACTTTAACAAGTGATTTACCCAAATAACAACGAAATCAAAGGGAATTCCTTTTTGTTGTTCTTGTTTATGTTTTTTCATTTTAAATACTTTGTTCTCAATTGAAGACAACATCGGACGACAAAACAAAGGGAACGAGGAAGAAAGAAAGAAGAAAACAAAGATAGAAATGGGATATTCATATTACAGAGGTGATGTTGAAGACTATGATTACTTATTTAAGCTTGTTTTGATCGGCGACTCTGGCGTTGGGAAATCCAACCTTTTGACTAGATTTACAAAGAACGAGTTCAACCCTGAGTCTAGGGCTACTGTTGGGGTTGAGTTTGCAACTCGTAATGTTCATGTCAATGATAAGGTCATTAAGGCTCAGATTTGGGACACTGCCGGACAAGAAAGGTATGGTGTTTGTTCTCTCAATGTTGGTTTCTTGCAAAATGAGAAATTAATGGTGTTTATTTCATGGAAATGAATGAATTCCGATCTATCTTCTTTTCCCTTTTGGTGAAGGTATCGTGCAATAACCAGTGCATATTACCGTGGTGCTATTGGTGCTTTACTAGTCTACGACGTGTCCTGTAGTGTTACGTTCGAAAATGTACGAAGGTGGTTGAAGGAACTCAGAGATCACACCAATGCCAACATCGTGATTATGCTGGTTGGAAACAAGTCAGACCTGCGTCACTTGCGAGCGGTTTCGACCAAAGACGGCAAAGCTTTCGCCGAGAGTGAGAACATTTATTTCATGGAAACATCTGCACTCGAGTCTGTCAATGTTGAGAATACATTTGCTGAAGTGTTGAGACAGATTTATCATGATGTGAAGAAGAAAGCTCTTGAAGCTGGAGCAAACCCGGAGGCTTTGCCCAAAGGAAAGACGATGGACGTCGGATCACATGACGATATGTCGGCCATGAAGAAACTAGGATGTTGCTCGAGTTAAGCTCAGGCTTTGAAACATGTTTTGCAGTGGCTCTCAAAATTCTGGTCTTGACCAACAGTTGTACAACCCAGATTTAGGTGGATCATAACAATGAGTTATGAAATGAACAAAAGAGGAAAACACCAAGCGGAAGACTTGAAGCATATGGTTCTATCAGAAAGACTGAAAGCTGAACTTTTTTCTAAAGCTTGTGAATTAGAGGACTGCATCCCTGAAACCTGAAAGCCATGAATTGCAAATATGGGAAGAAATGAAATAAAAATGAATGTTGTAATGTGGTTTAACTTGTAATTCCAATTCAAATTATATATTACAAAACCTATATGGTATAGGTTTGTCTTTTTGAAATAATTAATAGAAATTAGGGGTAACTACATATTTAGTACTTCATTTATTTTCGCGTTCCTATTTTAGTACTTCAACTATTTTTTGGCAAAATGGTACCTAACGTTACGTTTTTATTCTGTTTTGGTATCGAGTTGTTAAAAACAAAAGGAGATGATGAAGTGGCTTGTTTTTAATTGGGATAATCACAGTTTTAGTCCCCAAAACATATACATTTCTATCAATTTGGTCCAAACTATATCAATTCAATAATTATCTTAAATATTTTGGTTTAAATTTTAAATCCCCCATTTTATTTCTTCTTCCCCGAAACTCTAACTTGTTTTATTTCTTCTTCTCAATCAGTTGATTCATCTAAGAGGCCAATAATCCTAGATTAAAACAACTTACTGCTAGTTATGGTTATAAAAAAGCATCATAAGAGAATTTTCTAGCATAACTCTTTTCGGTATGTCACATAGAAATGCTTTCAGGCCCCTTTGTTTGACCCTTTATTTGTTTCTTTTGCTTTCCCTTTCTTAAATTCAGGTTGTAGATATGGTTAAAAAGACACCAACTTACAAAAAACAGATTGCGGTCATCAAAATTTGAACGCGGTGGAGGGACCTCAAATAAATAGAAGAGTAACAGTCAAATAGACAAGTATGTTGCATTTACAATTTTCATTTTTAGCCCATAAAATTGGACTCCGATATAGTGGTTTGTTTACATTAGGCACACATAGCAGTGTGATTTTTGTTACATTACCCACACATCGATCAATTTGGTTTGTTTTTTTTTTCTATAAAAATTACCCGTATTTTAACTGTAGGAAAAAAGGAGAAAGATTTCAGAAAGGAGCTTGAGCAGGACATTAAGGGAGCTAAAAAGTCATCCATCTGAGAATTAATTGGTGTCCATTTCTTTCTTCTCCCCTACACGTTTGGCAAGGTCAGAACACTAGCTATCAAGCTAAAATAGCTACAATTTCGGGTTAAGATTAGTAATTTAGTGAATACCAAATATGTTGGTATATCTAAGTGTTTGATCTTGTTGTTATTGTACTATCTATAAAAACTTCAACCTTAGTTTATAGATTAAAGTAGGTCGCTAACTAAATTGTCTCTCTAGCTATTGTTGTGGTATGGTTGTTGCTTCTGGAGGTAAAAGGTGAAAGAAATGTGGATTTACAGTTTTAATCTAGGATTATTTTTGTCTTTTAGATGAACCAACTGATTGAGAAGAAGAAATAAACGGGGTTAGAGTTTTGGGGAAGAAGAAATAAAATGGGAATTTATAGTTTTAACTCAAATATTTAAGATAATTATTAAATTGATATATTTTGGACCAAATTGATAGAAATGTATAAGTTTTGGGACTAAAACTATGATTATCCCAATTAGAAATAAGACATTTCATCATCCCCGTTTGTTTTTAACGGTCGAAATACCAAAACAGAACAAAAACATAACTTTAGGTACTATTTTGCCAAAAAAACGTTGAGTACTAAAATAAGAATGTGAGAATAGGTGGGGTACTAAATATGTTGTTATCCCTAGAAATTATATAGAGATCTATGAACCAAATCCTCTAACCGATCATGGCACATAATATAAGATGGAAATCCTGGTCTCCCAAACTATGTCTCTTTTGGTACCCCCACTTTAGAAAAGTTGGTTTAGAGTTTAAGATTAAGAGTTGTGGTTAGGGTTTAAGGAATTTGGGGTAAGGTGTAATTAAAATGACCATTTGGTTTGAAACTGATATGGCAGGCGGCAGGCTTATCACCTATGGGCTATGGGATTGGACATTATTCATTTATTTGTACCGTTTTCGGCTAGGGATTTAGGTTGGTCGCCTAAAAATGGGCCGTATATATTTTTAAAAAACTTTAAACTAAATTACCAAAAAAATGAATAAGAATTAATTTAGACTAAAATTTTAATTTTACGGACTAGAATAAATTAGACTAAATTATAAAAAATATAAATAAATATGAGTCAATTTTGACTAAAAATTTAATTGAAGGGACTAAAATAAACAAAAATATTATTCGACTAAATTACCAAAAATAGAAATATATACGAGTTAATTTGGACTAAAATTAAAGTTTTAGGGACTACAATGAACAAAAATACCATTATATTTAGAACATTGGACTAGATTAGAAAAATTTAAAATAAATTGACGTCAATTGGGTTAAAAATTAGGGACTAATATGAACAAAAATAAACCCCAATCCCTAAACTAATCTCATAACCCCAAACACTCAACCTGACATATTTGCCCATAAATCCCAAACCCAAACCCCTAAATCTTACCATCACTAATAATTAAAGTACAAGACAAATTCCCAAACCTCTTAATCCCTAAACTAATCTCATACCCTCAATTCTAAACATTCAACTTGAAACATGAATTGTTTATACTCCTAAACCCCAAATCCCAACATTTTCTCTCTCAAACTCTAGGTTAAATTTTAAAAAAAGTACAAAAATTAAAAATTAAAAATATTACAAGCACTAATAGTTAAAGTGCAAATCGAATCCCATAACTAATCTCATAACCCCAACCAAACACTCAACTTGGTTTTCTGGGTTTGTGTCTGGATTTAGGTGTTTGTTTACTCAGTATGAAACTTTCATTGTAATTTCGAATACTTCTTTGTTTAATAAAATTAATGGATTCAATTTCAAAAAAAAAAACACCAAAAGTAAAGAATAAAGTACCCCTTTGGGGTGTGCCAAAAGAACTTGCGGAATCAAAGTTTTTTCGATTAATTGTTCTGGTAAATTTAAGTTTGATTGATTAATAGTTATTTTTTTTTAAATTTCGGTTATCGGTTAATTTAGTTAAAAAATTCCAACTTTCGGTTATCGATTAATTTACATATATTAAGCATAGACCCGTTTAGGATTTTTTTAACCAAATCAAATTTTCGACCCTGAGTAAATATCCTAAACAAAATATTATATATCTATATATTAAAATAAAATATATAAAATATATTATATTTACATATATCTAGTCTTTTAGTTTATATTATATATGATTGGTTTCCTCCTGATATATTTATCTTTATTTTTACTAAAATGACCTCTATTCCGTAGGATTAATACAAATGTATATTTTTTGGGGAAACGATTAAAGATGAAGAACTTTGGTGAATTAAATTGTTATATTTTCTGTTCAGGCAGACCACCGATATTTTTTTGCCTCAAATTCATAGCTTTGAAACGAGCAAAAATATCAGTTCTTTTTTCTTTCTTAATCAATAATCTTAAACTCTTAACCCTAATCATAAACCATATTTTTAAAATTGGGGCATACATATGTGCACCCTAATTCTAAACTCGAATAGAAATCATTTGTCTTTTTTATGCCCCTCTCTATGCCATAACTCTAAAAAAAATAAGACTTAGGTTTTAAAATTGTGATTTAGAGTTAGATTTTAAGGTTTATAATTTATTTTTAGGGTTTAAAATTTAAGAGGTAGAGTTTATTTTTTAATGTTGAAAAATAAATTGAATTCACCAAAAGATAACCAGAGAGTTTTTGTTCCTCTTTACTCGAACTAGAACTGTCAAGAAGATTCATTGCATTTTGAACTATCCAATCTTCAAACAGTTTATATACAACAACCGAGGAATCTTTTGATACCACCCTTTTCAACTTCTGAAACCACCCAAAGAAGTTAGAGGGAGTTTTCCCCAATAAATGTTTTTTAAGTGCTTAATTTGTAAAAGCCAAGATGCAAACAACATCACCAAGATAGTTGTTATTAATATTAGGCATTTGCTTCAACCGTTTAGTTGCTGCTTTGTTCTTCAGCCCTGTCCAAAACCCAGAATCCCAATGACAACAAAATGCCAACTTTAACAAGTGATTTACCCACATAACAACCAACCAAAGATCATTCCTTCTTGTTGTTCTTGTTCTTGTTTTTCCTTTTTAAACACTTTGTTCTCAATTGAAGACAACATCGGACGGCAAAATAAAGTGAACAAGAAAGAAAGAGGCAAACAAAGAGAGAAATGGGATATTCATATTACAGAGGTGATGTTGAAGACTATGATTACTTCTTTAAGCTTGTTTTGATCGGTGACTCTGGTGTTGGGAAATCCAACCTTTTGACTAGATTTACAAAGAACGAGTTCAGCCTCGAGTCTAGGTGTACTATTGGGGTTGAGTTTGCAACTCGTAATGTTCAAATCAATGATAAGGTTATTAAAGCTCAGGTTTGGGACACTGCTGGACAAGAAAGGTATTTATGTTTGTTCTCTCGATGTTGGTTTCTTACAAAATGAGAAATTAATGGTGTTTAGTTCCTACAAATGAATGAATTTTGATCTATGTTTTTCCTTTTGGTGAAGGTATCGTGCCATAACCAGTGCATATTACCGTGGTGCTGTTGGTGCTTTACTAGTCTATGACGTGACCCGTAGTGTTACGTTTGAAAGCGTACGGAAGTGGCTGAAGGAACTCAGAGATCACACCGATGCCAACATCGTGATTATGCTGGTCGGAAACAAGGCGGACCTGCGTCACTTGCGAGCAGTTTCAACCGAAGACGGCAAAGCTTTTGCCGAGAATGAGAACATTTATTTCATGGAAACATCTGCACTCGAGTCTGTCAATGTGGAGAATGCATTCACTGAAGTGCTGACCCAGATTTATCATGTTGTAAAGAAGAAAGCTCTTGAAGTTGGAGGAAACCCGGCAACTCTGCCGAAAGGCAAGACGATCGACGTTGGATCACATGACGATGTGTCGGCCATGAAGAAACCCGGATGTTGCTCGACTTAAGCGGGCTTTGAAACTAGGGAAGTAAAAACTGCTCGAGTCAGAATTTGGTTTGATCTGAGGGTCCGATGACTTGACATGACAGGTCATGTCAGATACAGATTATGTCAGGTCAATTTAATGACTCGATTCAGAATAGGTCGGGTTTCGGTCGACTCAGATTCAGGTCATTATCATGTTGATTTCAAATCAGATTGAGTTCGGATTCAGGTCGGGTTAATTTTAGGTCGGGTAAGTTTCAGTTCAGGCCAAAATGGTTCGGTCCGAATCAGTTAATTAACGGGTTAATTCAGGTTCGGATAGACTTCATGTCGGGTCACGTTCTGGTCGGGTCACGTCGTTGACGAATAAAATTCAGGCCGGGGAATATCGATTTCGGTTGAAGTTCAAGTTGGATCTTACCGTGTACAAATAGACTTCGGTATGGTAATTGTGGGTAAAGTTCAGATAAAAATAAAATTTTAGGGATTAATATGAACCAAAATATCCCTTAGTTTGCCGAAATATTTTACAATTTGATATATATATATATATTTAATTATGACTAAATTGAATTAAACTAAAATTTAAAAGTAAATGTTAGAACTAAAATGAAAATTTTAAATAATTGAGAACCTCAGAGGTAATTAATCACCAAGCAAAAATTAGGAGATAAATGCCAAATGGGTAATTAATTATTGAATCAAATTTAAAAAGATTCCATTTGGATTTTGAAGGGAAAGAACCTAAAAATTAGGGGCTTAATTCCCTCCAAATTTTTGGCCTTCCCCCTACCAATTTATTTTTTTCATCATTTTAATTAAAGTGAAACGGTGTGAGAGAAAGTTTCCCACCCGCATGGGGAGTTAGGATAAATTATTTTTTAGACCTTCTAACTTTAAATGTTTTTCATTTAAGTCTCAAACTTTCACTTTTAGGTTTAATTTAATCCAATTGAGTCATAACTTAAATTAATTTAATTAAAATTCCACATTTAGTTTTAGAATTCTTTTAATTATGTACGTAATTTATGCTCCTAAGTTTTAATTTAGCTCAATTAGATCCTAAGTTTAATAAGTTAATTCAATTCGAAAATTATTATTATACCATATAAATTTTAATTTAATATAATTATACACAATTTTTTTATTTGAATGTAAATATGTAATTGTACACATGAAAGTTGAAATTTTAATTTAATTTCATTGTACACATGAAGCTTTGATTTAAATATTTAATCAAATTTAAATGCATAAAATTTCAAGTTGAATCGGAATTAATCTCGTAAATCAATAACCCTATACTAAACCATCAGCCATTAATACTAAACTCAAAACCATAAACCTTAAAGAATCAAAATTAATCTCATAAACCAATAACCATAAGCTAAATCATTATCCATTGATACTAAACCCTGAACTTTAAGGAAACCAAATTAATCATCTAAACCAATTACCCTAAACTAAACACTAAACTAAACCATAAATCTTAAAGAATCAGAATTAATCTCATAAACTAATAATACTAAACTAAACCATAAATTGTTAATATTAAACCATAAATCATAAAGCTTAAGGAATTATGTTGACAACATTTACATATTTAATAAAACTTTTAAATATTTTAATATATTATAATTTATAAATATAAAAAAGCAAACATATTAATTTAATGATCATAGTTAATCATGTACCTTAAATTGTGAAGACGTATTTTGTCACACTATAATATAATAAATTCATAATATAACAAATTAATCAATTGTAACTTATTAGTTATTACAAGTCAGATAAATATCAAGCCAGCTAAATATCATATCAATTCAATAACAAGTCATGTCATTTACAGGTTGAGTCAATTACTGATCAGGTTGATAATAGGTCGGGTAATATTAGTTATTTACCAGGTTAATCTCGGTTCATGTTCATATCAGGTCGGATGCAGGTCGGGTTCGGTTATCACATTATTAGGTTGAATTCAGGTTCAGGTCATTTTCAGGTCGAGTTCAGATCCAAAAGTTCTAGGTCCAACTCGAGTTCAGGTCAACACCAGTTCAGACTCGAATCGATTTCATATCACCACCACCTCAAGTCACAAGCAGTTCTAACTCAAGTCGGTTTCAGTTAGTTTTGTAGATCAAGTCAGCTTTTTACTTCCCTATCCGCTTGAGATATAGTTTTAGTCCCAAAACTTATACATTTCTATCAATTTGGTCCAAAATATATCAATTTAATAATTATCTTAAATATTTGAGTTAAAACTATAAATTCCCATTTTATTTCTTCTTCCCCAAAACTCTAACCCCATTTATTTCTTCTTCTCAATCAGTTGATTCATCTAAAAGACAAAAATAATCCTAGATTAAAATTGTAAATCCACATTTCTTTCACCTTTTACCTCCAGAAGCAACAACCATACCACAACAATAGCTAGAGAGACAATTTAGTTAGCGGCCTACTTTAATCTATAAACTAAGGTTGAAGTTTTTATAGATAGTACAATAACAGCAAGACCAAACACTTAGATATACCAACATATTTGATATTCACTAAATTACTAATCTTAACCCGAAATTGTAGCTATTTTAGCTTGATAGCTAGTGTTCTGACGTTGCCAAACGTGTAGGGGAGAAGAATAAAATGGACACCAATTAATTCTCAGATGGATGACTTTTTAGCTCCCTTACGTCCTGCTCAAGCTCCTTTCTGAAATCTTTCTCCTTTTTTCCTACAGTTAAAATACGGGTAATTTTTATAGAAAAAAAAAACAAACCAAATTGATCGATGTGTGGGTAATGTAACAAAAATCACATTGCTCTGTGTGCCTAATGTAAACAAACCACTATATCGGAGTCCAATTTTATGGGCTAAAAATGAAAATTTTAAATGCAACATACTTGTCTATTTGCTTATTACTCTTCTATTTATTTGTGGTCCCTCCACCGCGTTCAAATTTTGATGACCGCAATCTGTTTTTGTAAGTTGGTGTCTTTTTAACCATATCTACAGCCTGAATTTAAGAAAGGGAAAGCAAAAGAAACAAATAAAAGGTCAAACAAAGGGACCTGAAAGCATTTCTATGTGACATACCAAAAAGAGTTATGCTAGAAAATTCTCTTATGATGTTTTTTTATAACCATAACTAGCAGTAAGTTGTTTTAATCTAGGATTATTGGTCTCTTAGATGAATCAACTGATTGAGAAGAAGAAATAAAACATGTTAGAGTTTCAGGGAAGAAGAAATAAAATGGGGGATTTACAATTTAAACCAAAATATTTAAGATTGTAACGCCCCGGTTTGGGCTTAGAAGTTTTGGGCGTTGACCGGTTCGGTCAAAGTGCTGATCGAATATATAAGAGTGAATTTAGGAAAGCCTAGTTCGGGTTGCATTAAAAATATGGAAAAATGTTCTAAAATCATCTTTTAATATATAAAAGTGAACTGTGAAATCAATTTTGAAAAATGAGGTTCAGAAGGGTGACATTTTGGCTAGTGACCAAAATGTAATTTTTGAAAGTTGCGTGACTGTTTTATAAAGGATTGAAACTTTGAATCTTTAAGGAGCTATTATTCCAAAGAGAGTTTCTCCAGATTTTTCTAAGATATTTTAATGCAAAATTCTGATTTTAAAGCTTAAGAAAAGTGGAGGGAAATCATTTTGCTATTTTATAACTAACTTTCCATTTTCTTCCAATTTTCCTTTTCTCTCATTTTCTCTCAACCCAAACACTTTCTCTCCAGATTTTCTCCTCCGATTTTGTCACTCAAATCTTCCTTTTCTATTCTCCTTGTATTCCTAATCATCTCTACAACAAAACCTCACCATTTGCAAGTTGTTTCATCAAGCTTTTTGGTTCTAAAAAGGAGAAATTCAAGTTTGGAGGTAAGAACGTCCTTCTCCTCTAAACTATCAGTTCTTTACTGAAATTCCTAAGTTCTCAATCCTTGATTTGTGATTTATTAAAGGCTTTTCAATTAAAATCTTGATTTTGGCTTAAAATGCAAGATTTGGTGATTTTTGTGGAATTTTCGTATGATCTGATAAAGCAGGGTTTTGAGGTGTGTTTTTGATGTTAAATGAATGCTAAATTGATTAGAAGTTGAGGTTTAATTAATGCAATCCCGGATAGGTTGAATTTCCTAAGTTTTGCTTGAGTTTTTGGTTGTTTTTGGAGTGTTTTTGATGATCTGTTATACCTGGAGGTATAAGGATGTGTTTGTGATCATTTTGGATGTTAATTGATGCTTAAAAATGGTTAGAAGTGATGGATCTTGGCTGGGTTAAGTTTTGGAAGTGTTTGGAGGTGATTTCGGTTGTGTTTTGTAGCCGAAATGTTGGATTTGTGATGAGCAACGAGTTGTGTTGTGTTGCTGGTGTTTTTAATGCATAATGATGCATTAATCCTTTGTTGTTGTGTGCTTGAAACAGGGGAGTTTGATCCGTGAGCTTTAGAGGCATTGCGGAAGGTTTCGGATGCTTGGAAGGCTTGTTGGCTAGCCTTGTTTTGTGTATCGGTGAGTGAAGTTGGGTTTTCAGCTTTTAAACCAAGGTTTGAAGGTTTTGGGAGCTTAGTTTAAGTCTAAACAACTTTGCTAAGCTCAAGAGTAAGTAAATGGTTTTTCGCTCTTGGTTGTGTTGTGAATTGGCTTAAAAAGCAATTGTGTTTGATGGTTGCAATGCATGTGATTTGCATGGTTTATATTCTGTTTTGAAAGCATATTTTAAGCATGGTTTAATGCTGGTTTTGAAGTCCATATGTGAAGGATGCTCAAGGTAAGAGATCCTTGGTTTGTACATTGAAAATGTGGTTTTGATGCATGGTGTTGCATGATGTTTCATGGCTTTGTGTAATGCTTAAAAACAGTGGATTGATGATGGTAAATGATGGTTTTTTCATATTGGTTATGCATGTGAATCATTGGACTAATGTGGTAAGATGGTTATTTTGGCAAGTGATGTAAGTGGTTCTTGGTTCTTTGATCGGATATAGTTAGCCGGCTATAGGATTGGGTGCATCGTGAATAAAGTCGCCTTGGAGGTGGAGTGGTTAAGAGTGAACCGGTAAACTCCCTTCAAGTATCCTAACGAGATGGTTAAGGTCATAATGGAGGTTGAATGCTCATTCGAGGACCTTGGTTAAGCAAAGGTTATATGGTTGTTAAAAGTCCATATATGGGAACCTTGTGCTTGTTAAGATCACAATGGTGGTGTAAAGTCCATGTGTGGATCTTGTGTAGGGTGTCCCGGATCTCGTTAGTGATGTTATACAACTACCAATAGGTGAATGCAAAGGTTGTATGGTGGTTAAAAGTCCATACATGGGAACCTTGTGCATGTCAAGGTTGTATGGTGTTTAAAAGTCCATACATGGGAACCTTGGGAAAAGTTAAGGTTGTGTGGTGTTTGAAAGTCCATACATGGGAACCTTGTAAAAAGCTAAGGTTGTATGGTGTTTAAAAGTCCATACATGGGAACCTTAGGATGGTGAGGTCAAATGGTGTTTAAAAGTCCATTTGGAGACCTTGGATTGGTAGTGTGTATGAAGCGTGGGGGACAACGCTTGTGATCCGCGTATCCGATTGGGTGTTGAGTTGAAAAGTGGATGTGGTTGATCTCTTGGAAGCCAATATAATGTTCTTGATTATTAAAGAAGCATGAGATGCTTGAAAAGATGCATGGTTGCATGAAAAGTGTTTAATGCTTGTGAATGCATGTTTACTTGTTAAGTTGAACAAGTGTTGATTATCATTTGGTAATGATGCATGTGTGCATGAAATCTCTTAAATGCATTGGAGTCTTGATAAGACTTGTTTTAAAAGGCATGTGAGGATGATGTTGTGGTTCATATATTGCCTTGGTTTAATGCATGTGTTGGATTGTTTGAGTAAAGGTTTTAAAGGGTTTCTTGTTTGGAATGACTTTCAAGTATAAGAAAGGTATGTTGTGAAATGGAGGTGTTTTCCAAGGTTTGAATTTAACTTTGCATATGGTGTTTATGCATGGAATGGTTAAATGGATGATTTTGCAAATTATGCTTTGAAAAGGTTTTCTTAGCTTGCTAAGCTAAGGGTTGGTTTTCATGTTTGAGCAATACATGGTTTAAGCATGTTGTTGAAAAGGGGTTTTCAAACTTTGCTCGGTAAACAAATCGAGTTGCTTTTCAAAGAGGTTTTATGACTCGCTGCATTGATGGTGTTTTGGTTTTGAGCATTCCTCACTAAGCATTATGTGCTTACGCTCCTTTTTGTCCATCAATGCAGATTCTTGAAGTTTGGACAGCGAGAAGCAAGGGATTCAAGGAGGACTCCATTTGAGATGTATGTCTCGGTGAATAGCTATAGTTAATAAAGGCAATGGGGTAGAATCTCTTGGGTTGATGTTTATGTGTTCGTATATGTTCGGACAAGGATGGTTTTATGTTGTTGATGTTGTTGGAACATGTTTTGGCTTATATGAGATGGATTTGGAGATTTTTTGTTTAAACGGTTGCTTGTGTAGAAAGCATGCTTATAGAATTGGGGCTTTTCATATATGTTGTTATATTGATGAATTGTTGATGCAAGTATGTCTCCTTTATGTTGAATTGCATGTTGGTAAAGTTTGGTGGCTTTTGGAGTAAGTTCGGATGGTCAATTGCGTGTTTAAGCATGTCTTTTTCTGCATTATGTGCAGGGCGTTTTGGAACAGGGACTACCGTTTCGGAACGGATGCCCTGAATCAGCCCAGGCGTCCGAAACGGTAGACACCGTTTCGAAACGGAAAGCATCCTGCCAGTCCCCCGTTGCGGTACGCGTTGCGGAACGGCCCCGCGTTTCGAAACGGGCTCTGCCTGTTTCGGAACAGGTGACCGTTGGGGACTGACAGTGGCAGTTATATGTTTCGAAATGTTTGCGTTTTGGTCCTGAATCTTGTTTGTGCAATTGTGTGAGTCTGGAATGTCCGTTTGAGCTGAAATTTGGCAGAGAAGCATGAAACATGATTAATTTTAAGTTGGTAACTTAAAATCTGGTTAAGTCCTTTAAGTTCTCAGAATTTACAATTTGGTCCCTAAAGTTGTAAATTGTTCAATTGGGTCCCTGGTTGATCTCTGATGTTTATGATCTTCGAGTATGTTGTTGTGTGATCACATCTAAGGTTAACGTGCATCTAGACAAGATTAAAAAGAAAAAAAAGGGTCGTTAATCAAGGTTGACTTTCGGGTTGACTTTGGTTTTCCCCGTGTGACTTTCTTAATTCCGGTCAACCGTCTGGGCCGGGTTAAGGGGGTTACAAAGATAATTATTGAATTGATATAGTTTGGACCAAATTGATAGAAATGTATATGTTTTGGGGACTAAAACTGTGATTATCCTAATTAAAAACAAGCCACTTCATCATCTCCTTTTGTTTTTAACGACCCGATACCAAAACAGAATAAAAACGTAACGTTAGGTACCATTTTGCCAAAAAATAGTTGAAGTACTAAAATAGGAACGCGAAAATAATTGAAGTACTAAATATGTAGTTACCCCTAATTTCTATTAATTATTTCAAAAAGACAAACATATACCATATAGGTTTTGTAATATATAATTTGAATTGGAATTACAAGTTAAACCACATTACAACATTCATTTTTAATTCATTTCTTCCCATATTTGCAATTCATGGCTTTCAGGTTTCAGAGATGCAGTCCTCTAATTCACAAGCTTTAGAAATAAGTTCAGCTTTCAGTCTTTCTGATAGAACCATATGCTTCAAGTCTTCTGCTTGGTGTTTTCCTCTTTGGTTCATTTCATAACTCTTTGTTATGATCCACCTAAATCTGGGTTGTACAACTGCTGGTCAAGACCAGAATTTTGAGAGCCACTGCAAAACATGTTTCAAAGCCGACGCTTAAATCGAGCAACATCCCAGTTTCTTCATGGCCGACATATCGTCATGTGATCCAACGTCGATCGTCTTTCCTTTCGGCAAAGCCTCCGGGTTTGCTCCACCTTCAAGAGCTTTCTTCTTTACATCATGATAAATCTGCCTCAACACTTCAACGAATGTATTCTCAACATTGACAGACTCGAGTGCAGATGTTTCCATGAAATAAATGTTCTCACTCTCGGCGAAAGCTTTGCCGTCTTTGGTCGAAACCGCTCGCAAGTGACGCAGGTCTGACTTGTTTCCTACCAGCATAATCACGATGTTGGCATTGGTGTGATCTCTGAGTTCCTTCAGCCACCTTCGTACGTTTTCGAACGTAACACTACAAGTCACGTCGTAGACTAGTAAAGCACCAATAGCACCACAGTAATATGCACTGGTTATTGCACGATACCTTCACCAAAAGGGAAAAAAAGATAGATCAGAATTCATTCATTTCCATGAACTAAACACCATTAATTTCTCATTTTGCAAGAAACCAACATTGAGAGAACAAACACCATACCTTTCTTGTCCAGCAGTGTCCCAAATCTGAGCCTTAATGACCTTATCATTGACATGAACATTACGAGTTGCAAACTCAACCCCAACAGTAGCCCTAGACTCAAGGTTGAACTCGTTCTTTGTAAATCTAGTCAAAAATTTGGATTTCCCAACGCCAGAGTCGCCGATCAAAACAAGCTTAAATAAGTAATCATAGTCTTCAACATCACCTCTGTAATATGAATATCCCATTTCTATCTTTGTTTTCTTCTTTCTTTCTTCCTCGTTCCCTTTGTTTTGTCGTCCGATGTTGTCTTCAATTGAGAACAAAGTATTTAAAATGAAAAAACATAAACAAGAACAACAAAAAGGAATTCCCTTTGATTTGGTTGTTATTTGGGTAAATCACTTGTTAAAGTTGGCCTTTTTCCGTCGTTGGGATTCTGGGTTTTGGACAGGTACGAGGAACAAAGAAGCAGCTAAACGGTTGAAGCAATGCCTAATAGTAATAGCAGCTATCTTGGTGAAGTTGTTTGCATCTTGGCTTTACAAATTAAGGACTTATAATTATAAACATTTCTGTGAACATTTGTTGGGGAAAACTCCCTCTAACTTCTTTGGGTGGTTTCAGATGTTGAAAAAGGGTCGTATCAAAAGATTCCTCGGTTGTTGTATATAAAGTGTTTGAAAATAAGATGGTAGAAAGGATTCTTTAGGGGTTATGGTTTTAATTTAAGGTTTAGAAGTTATTTAGGGAATTGGTTTTGAGGTTAGAGTTTTAGGGTTAGAAATTTAAATTTGGGTAAACTCTTTGGGTGACTACTCAACTATTAAGTCTGATCTATTTTGACCACCGAACTACAAAAATTCAAAATTCGACAACCTAACTATTTAATTAGACCTATTCTAACCATCATCCGATAAAATCTAATAGAGAGGTTACGTGATAGTTATTTTTTTGTATAATTACACATTTGGTCCCTATTAGTTACATATTGTATCAATTTGAGCATATTTTAATTTAGTTAAATAAAATTAATCAGCATTGTCTTTAACTGAGTTCACGGTCGCACAATGATAATGCTTTCGTAAATCCCATTCATATTATCTGCAACCTCTGAACACCAAACATTATTCATCTGCTGACCATATGAAAAAGGAATAGGAAATGGTGGACACGAATTAATTATCACCTCCATACAGTCTTCGAGGTTGATCACAAAAGCATTTGGAAGTGGTTTGACGGGAACCCAAACCCCACTTTTCCTTATCTGAGACATTTTATCTCGTTTACCTGAAGCAGAATGGTGAGGCCACCGACATCAAAATGAGAGTTGAAACCGATTGTATGTTCTGGCTGCGAACATGGGGGATAATAGTTCATCGCCTTGGCTTGAGTCCTACTTCAAACAACACTCTCATGTGATTAGGGTCCATCCCTAAAGCTTCTGCCATGAGGTCCAATAGTTTCATGACAAGATGTTTCAGTTCTACAGAATAAGCTTCCAAGGTTTCCCTGCGATCATTATTTAAGAACAAGACAAGAACACCAAATTTATCCCGTCGATATAAAAGATACTATGCATTAATTGTATTTGACAGATGTAATCAAAAGAACCTTAAGGCGAGTGGGATATTAGAGAATAAGTGAGGTTTTCTCAAATAAGTTGTGTAACCCCCTTAGCCCGGCCTAGACGGTTGACCCGAACTACGAAGATTACACGGGGAAAACCAAAGTCAACCCAAAAGTCAACCTTGATTAACGACCCTTTTTTTTCTTTTTAAACTTTTCTAGATGCACATTTAACCTAGGCATACTCTTGAGATAAGCATACTCAAAAATCACAGCAATCGGAAAACAATAAGGGACCCAATTGCACAAAATACGAATTTAGGGACCAATTTGTAAATTCTGAAAATTTAGAGGACTTTACCAATTTTTAAGTTACCATTATGAAATTAGTCATGTTTCATGCCTCTATGCCAAATTTCACCTTAAACGGACATCTCGAACTCAAGCAATTGCACATACAAAAATCAGGACTAAAACGTAAAGCTTGAAAACCTCAAAACATTTCAAAAATATGCCCAACGGTCAAGTGTTCCGAAACGGGTCTAGGCCGTTCAGGAACACCCCTTGGAAGTAGCCAAAGTGCTTCGAAACGGCTCTACCCGTTTCGAAACGCCCAGACCAAATCAAGGGCCTGTTTCGAAACAAGCAAGTGTGTTTCGAAACACCCTGCCCAGAAACAGCAGATAGACCTGTTTTAACACATTTAAACCCCATCAAACATGCTCCAAACCATTCCACAATAAATCAACAACATGCCAAACATCATACCTATCAAATTGCATCAAATTCTAGATACAAAACCACCCCTAGGTGCACCAACTCATTCAACACATCCAACACTTAATCATGCTTTTAAAACAAGAAGCATAGCATAACGACTTATGAATAAGAAGATTCAAACGTTGCAAGCGTTAAACCACATAGTTCAAAACCATAAACCAAACTTGTCCAACATACACAATCTCATTAAACATCAACATAAAAGACTCTCCCCCCATTGCCTTTATTATCTATAGCTATTAACCGAGACATACATCTCAAGTGGAGCTCTCCTTGAATCCCTTGCTTCTTGCTGTCCCAACTTCAAATATCTGCATTGATGGACAAAAAGGAGCGTAAGCACATAATGCTTAGTGAGGAATGCTCAAAACCAAAACACCATCAATGCAGCGAGTCATAAAACCTCTTTAAAAAGGAAACACATTTCGATAAACCAAAGCAATGTTTGAAAACCCCTTTTTAAACAACATGCTTTAAATCATGCATTGCTCAAACATGAAAACCAACCCTTAGCTTAGAAAAGCTAAGTAACTCACTTCAAAGCACAACCTTGCAAAACCATCAATTTAACCTTTCCATGCATGAACATCATATGCAAAGTTAAATACAAAACCCTTGGAAAACACTTCTACTTCACATTATACTTTTCTCATTCTTGAAAATCATCTCAAGTAAGAACCCTTAAAAAACCACTTACTCCTTCAATCCAACTCATGCATGAAACAAATGCAACATATGAACCACAAAATCAACATTTGCATTTCATGCCCTTTTAAAACAAGCCTTTACAAGACTTCAATGCACTAAGGAGATTTCATGCACACATGCACCATTCTCAATAGAAAATAAACACTTGTTCAAGCTAACAAGTAATACATGCATTCTTGGTACATTACACACTTTCCATGCAACCTTGCATCATTTCAAGCATCTCATGCTTCAATACATTCAAGAACATTATATTGGCTTTCAAGTGAAAATTCACAAACCATCACAACACAAGACACAATCGGATACACGGATTACAAGCGTTGTCCCACACGCTTCATACACACTTCCGAACAACACAAGGTGGAGTTTACCTGTACAATCACAACCCCTCAACACCCGTGATAGAGTTTAACGGTACAATCACAACCCCTCAACATCACTCATCGGAAGTTGTATAATACACTAGCGAGAGACGGGACACATCACAAGGCTTACACATGGAAGCTACCACAACCATTGTAATCACCTATAATAATTAAGTTACTGGAAAGGATACGAGTTGCTGCCTTGGAAGCACAATTGGGCTCTTTTATTCTCTTTTTCTAATCATGGCTTAAGGGCTTCAGCTCATCACAACTATTCTTTGGGTTTGAAGCTAAGATAGGTGCACTCTAATGTTTCTATTAATTTTGTGCTAAGGGCATATTTACTAGTTAGGTTGCATTGCTTGAAGACAAGAAATAGTTCGAGTTTGGGGGTGTGTAGAGTGTCCATGAGTTCTATATTTTGTACACATTCCTGCCCTTATTATTGATGTTCTTAAGCTCATTTAGGCATATTTAGGTGCATTGCATGCATTATAACAATATCTTCTCTTATACCATGCTTTTATTGAATATTTTATGTTTGGTTGAGAAAAGTTATTGTTTTAGTTTAGTTTATATTTTCAGGTGCTATAGATGGGAGAGGAGAGGAGAGGAAAGGATTGGACTGGACAAGAAAGCTGGAACCAAATGAGTTGTACTAAAGCAGCTCCAGATGCCGCCAAGGACGCTGCCAAAGCAGCATTGCCGCCAAGAGTCGCCCGGGCAGGAGTTACACCGACATAGCCAAGATGGGTCACGATTTCAAAAGGGCAATTTCCTAAGCCCAATGAGCCCAGTCTTGCTATTTCTTGAAGCTTGTAGCGACCGGTAGAGCTTATTGAAGATCGATAAGTAGGAGGACTTATCCTTACTTGCGGAAGAAGGCAATGTCCAAAGAGTCTATATTTGAAGTATAAAGGATTCAGTATTTAATGTAACTTACTTTTAGAACTCCTACTTCAAGAAGGACTCAAATTTAGGTCATGAGCCCTATATATACCCAATGCATGTAAGGGTATAGGGACATGTCGTGAGGGAATTAACGACATCTGCCGATGAGAGTGTAGATGGGGGTTAGCTAGATAAGTTGGAGTGTTGGGGGTCGCGGCCTAAATCTTCTAGGATTAGGCGCGTGTATGTAAAGTAATTCGTGGAAATGGTTGTATAGTTTTGAGTTGTTTCAAATAAAGTTCTGAGTTTGTTTAATTCATGCTCCTTGTTCGTTCAATTAGTCTACACCAACCAGTTGAAGAGAAAATCAATTTTCGGGCACGAAAGTGAAAGGCTCACGAAAGGGTTAAGCACGGTTACAACTCACAAAGGCGTGACTAACTTGGTTCCACACTAGTCCTCAAGTTTCAACGACTAAAAGGGATTACCAACAAAGTTGTCTAATTTGGTTCCACACTAGTCCACAAGTTAAGCAATCTCTAGCATCCTAACCTAGAAATAGGAGGGATCACTTTCGACTATCCTGCCGAACTTGGAATGTCTGCTAGACTTGCCTCCATGACTTCTTTTTGTTCACCTGTCGAGACAGTACACACCCTTGCAGTGGCAGTAACCTACTGCGGCCGCGTGCCAGGGTCGTAGTTTTCCGCCCACCATACCGTCGAGGTAGCATCTCTTGGCAGCGCAAAACATACTCAAGCTTTACAATGCAGTGCAAAAGCTATTAAGCTACACTTGTCTTACCGAGCTTATCGTCCAACTCTCTCCCTATCATTTCACTCATCATTATCTTTATCTTTATTTGTGTTTTTATATTTCCACATCATGAAATTTAATGGCGCATTTACTAAATATTTGTGTAGGAAACCATTCATAGGAGCTATTACAATCCCTGTTGGAGACGATATCCTTTATACTATAACTTGACAAGAGTGTGCACTTGCGCTCATAAATGGAGAACACCTAGATGCTCTACAGTATGTTTCACCTTTAAATTATTGTTTCTTTGTCTCATTTCTTTTTTTTAATTTAGGGAATTCAACTCATCACATTCTTTTGGCTCGAGATAAATGATGGAGCAAACAATAAAACCCCGAGCTACTCAACATTGTAATGATTTGAAAATATTACCATCACTCATGAAGCTAAGGTTTTTGACTTGGATGGTGCAGTGCAGCCTTATTTGTCCTATCGCTTCAGCGGAGTGCCCCAAAGTTTCCACACTCTTATCCGAAAATGCTTCTTTTCCCGGCTTCGAACATTAGGTTGCATTTTTATATCCCAGGATTTCATCTCATTAGTTGTTTGACTTTGTCAAGATTTGAAAATCACTTATGAAGCCAAGTTATAGAGTAGATGGAACATAGCTAACCTTATTAGACACATAATCTTGTGGCTATAGCAGAGTGCCCCTGAGATTTCTCCTTTTTTACTTTTTCTTTTTACAAAGTGGAAGATTATTCTCCCAAGTGCATTATAATGTCCTCATGTGTGGTTATTATTGGTTGACCAAATTAAATCAGAATATAAGTCACATATTCGTCATCTTCGCAACTTCTGATTTCAACTAGACACATGCTGCTAGAAATTAATTATTGGACTTGAATCAAAGTCATTATTGTAATTAATATTTAGGTTCTTGATAAAAATGATATGTACATATATGTATGTGAAAATCAAAACCATCCTATAACAATGAATAATATGTTTAAAGTATATAAATTGTTTACCAAATGAGAGGCAAAATAATATTTTTTAAACTCAAACAAATAAACAATAGCCCTAACGAAAGCTCCTCATTTGACGTGTTTAGGCCAAGAACGCCTCTAAGGTTTGCTCTCAAATCCATGGGGTTGCTTGAAAATGCCCCCATTGTGTTGAATTGAATTTTCTTCTCGAGCAGTAGCATTTCAGGTCGGACCTTGTGGCAACTTGGAAAACAAATCTCGGTAAGTAAAAGAAGCCAGACTAAAATGTAAGTCCTTTGATTTGTCTTTCTTCTCTTGAGAACCAGAGACTTGTCAACCGGTAAATAATATGGTTTTGGAATAGTTGGCGCCATATGTCATAAATGGTTCTCAGTTGCACTGACGAGAAGTCATTTTCTTGCCCTTTCTGCTTTCTGAGGCGAATATTCCTCCCATAATTAATATACCATTATGAATTAATGCATGCAATGCAAAAAATAAATTAAAAGCAACAATAATACAAAATGCAAGGATAAATGCAAAAGCGTTGATTCTCGAGCAGTCCTTAGAAATACTTCTGTTTAACGGAGAAGATGTCTGATTACAA
This sequence comes from Hibiscus tridactylites, assembly GCA_958450335.1. Lineage (NCBI taxonomy): Eukaryota > Viridiplantae > Streptophyta > Magnoliopsida > Malvales > Malvaceae > Hibiscus > Hibiscus tridactylites. The sequence goes on from OY288286.1 coordinate 11,535,337, forward strand.
GAAGCTGAAAAAATGAATTACAAATAACGGTTGGCTTCTTTTCTTGAGATTCTGACTTCATGAAGCAAGGCCTGTACCCTTCGTCTCAGTGCTGTTTCCAGACCGTTTCCAGACCGATGGGCGACCCCGTCACTTATTCTCTTATAATGCTCGAAGGATCCACAACGATATAATCTATATACTCTGGAGCTTTTGGGAATATCGTTAACCAGTGCAGGCAGAATGCGGACAAGAGAATCTTCTTCAGGGGCAGATCTTGACAATCCAGTTTGAAGGGAGTATTTAAAATTTTTAAAAATTTTGGAGGCCTAAATTAAAATTTCCAAAGATTTTGAAGGGTTTAATTTAAATTTTTCATAGAGATGTAGGAGTCTAACTAAACTTTTCGAAAAAATCCAAACTTATCAAGACCTGGTTTTTAAAAAAATAGAAAGGGATTTAATTGAAATTATTTAAAATTTTAAAATATAATAATAATTTAGGAAGTCACAAAAAAACTTTACCCTCTAGAAACCAATTCAAATTATAATATATATTAAAATGACATAAAATAAATTATTTCTGATAATAATAAAAAGTATCTCAATCATTATAAAATCTGAAAGTTAAAATAATAATCTTATAATTTAAATAAAATATTCAAATTTAAAGTATGAAAACGCATGCTAAAAATAATAAGTCCCAAATTTGAAATTACATTAAAATCTCAAAATAATTTGAATAATAAAATTATTCCTCAAAGTAAAGTATGTCCATATTGAAAATAAAATAGAATCGATAAAATAAAGAGATCCTTCGAGTACTAAGTCGCATAGAGTGCAAGATATCTGTAAGAGAAAACTATGTGGAGTAAGCTAAAGAGCTTAGTGTGTCTCTAATGTGCAAGAAAAACCACAATCACAATATTTTTTCTATAAAATCTTTAAGTTCAAAACAAATGATGATTCACAACACAAACTATTTAATTTTATAGACACAATGCAATGCACCCAGCTACAGCTCACCAATCACTAAGAGCAAAGTTCCCCAGAACTCCTCACTACATCCACCAATCGGTAAATTGTCGAAATCACAATCTTCCACCGTACAATCCCAGCCCATGCACACAACGGTATAAAATCACAGTTCTCAAATCTCAACACAAGCCTGTAATGTAATTTGAGTCCACAATTCAAAAATCTATTATTTAAAACAAATCTCTATCTCAAGTATGAATGCATAGAAAATTCTTTATGCAACAAGACATCTCATGTAAAATACCATAAATTGTAAAACAATTTCACACAGTAAAATCATTTATATAGCACAGTAAGAAACACACAAATATAATCATTTATCTATAGCACCGGAAGAAACCCGCCTTAGCCCTAACGAATTTAAACTACTGAATAACGCGCTTTCCACTATAAAAAAGTACGCGTCCAGTTGTATTCGTTATAGTTGGGAATATGAGCACACGACATATATGATACGTCTGAGTTTAGAGATCATAGAACCTTAAAAAATTTAAGCTAATTCACGTGGTTCCTTGTGTACAATAGCAACATGGAAATGGCATAGTGGAGGGTCCCACGTAATGTCTTTATTCTTTCTAAAAAACATAGAAAACACTAGAATTAAAACATGGTTTGGCAGGGATCAACATACTGTTTTATTTTGGGATGGAGAGGAGAAACATGGAAATGGCATAGTAGAGGGTCCCACGTAATGTGGTTTCGGCCTCTGACACATGTCTTCTCGTCAATTTATCTCTTTCTTCGATTGGTCATCGTTTAAACCCAACTCGATATTATAGCATTATTGCTCTTGGCATTACAGACTTCTCTCTCATCTCGAATGCCCTCTAAAATGAACCGTCATTGAATCAATATTTATGTTATGATGAACCGTCCTCGAATCAATATTTATGTTATGATGAGACATGCAACATAAATGCAGGAAAAGGGAAAGAAAGCGAAAGAAAAAACAAACAAACAAACACCAACAGAAAACCAAATCAGTACGGTGAAATAATCAAATAATTTAAATGAATGAAATGCCAATTAATAAACAAGGTGGTAAATTGAAGCAAATAAATCATGCGAATAAAAGAAGTATAAACCAACAACAAACAATGATACATATAAACAACCAAGGCCTAACAAAGGTTACCGCTAAATGGGCAGAGTTTCAGCATAGCTCTAAAGGGTGGGCTCTTGCGGTCCACTATGTGAGGTTCAGATCTATAGTAGAAGGGTACTCGAACTATGGTTATTATTGCGTGATTTAAGTGCAATGCAAACGGTGCAAGTATACACGTCGCAAGTGATAGTATAGATTAAGACCGTCTTCACATGGATTTGAAGAAACTCGTTTTTTAATGGCTTGCATTGAAAAGAGAAATAGATTGTGATAGTAGATTGTGATTTTAACGAAGTAAAATAAACTAAAATTAAAAAAAGTAAATAAAGGGGGAAGGAACCAAATTGTGATAGTAGGTTGGGTTATTGAGTTTAGATGTGCAGTTGCCGAATGAATTGTTGTGGCTAGTAATTGCTGAGGTAAATAGGTTGTTGTGGCAACTGGGTTTTCAATGTTTGGCGGAGTGTTCTTCAATGCCTTCGCATTATCCCTAACTAATGAACTGGTGTTTGCGCATAACTTGGCGATACATCCCTGCGTTAACCTTGGGTGAACAACACCGATCTTGCACTCCTTTTAGCCGTTGAAATCTGATCCTTATTCCTAAGGCGAATTAGTTTCTACCAATCGGCTTATTCAAATAGAAATCGTAACAAATTCGTTTCATGAATCTAGTTCTCCCGAACTTAGATAAATAAATTCATTCAAGTTCGTCTCCTGAGTTCACTTGAAATCACCAGTTAAATCTAGTTCATGTTTGGGTGAAAAGAAATCACAAAGAAAATAAACTCAAACATAAAAAAGAGAAAAAAATCTTAAACTCTTCAAAGCCCGATCACGATCGAACTCTTTATGCCAAACTCCCTCTCTTCCTTCTTAGTTTCTGCGATCAACCTTTTATAGGAGGGGAGAGCTCAATCTGAGTTTCAAAGATGATGTTTATCCATATATCTTGAGAAGAGAAATTAGGCTTTATTTCCTTATCTAGAGATATGGATAGATAAGGAAATAATTCAAGCTTTATTTCTTATCCTTATTTGCATATCATCCCATTTAAGAGGAGATAAGTCAGGATTAATGGCTCCAAGATTCTCTCATCTTCATCTTCAACAGCTGATACATTTATTTCGGGCTTTATCATATGCGATAAGGATAAATCTTGAAAAATTCTACATTTATTCCCGACTTGCCCTGGAAACCGCTCGACAATCAGCTCGACAATTTGTACCTGCACAAAAGAAGTAAAAAACAACAGCATTTTCTCGACAAAAATAACTAAATTCAAGGCCAAGCCCTATAAACAAAAGGATTACGAACTTATGCATGAAATACCACAAATACAACTAAATGGGCCAAATTCTCAACATTAATATGAGTAAAAAGGGTATAAAATATACTACTTTTTTCACACTTAACACCCCCCCCCCCCAAATCGAACTATTGTTTGTCCTCAAGAAAATGCAGAAACTCATAATTACCTTCCAAGGCATTTACCACAAAACATACTTCAAATCTAACTTCTATCCTCGGAACCATGGCAAAAAAGAATTGATTACCTTTCACCCTTCGGGAAGCACAGAAAGTCACCCAAAAATAAACCATGATATTGGTGCAAGTGTGTGAGCATTGTTGTGAACAAGTCAATCAAAAGGATTCTAAAGTAGTTTTTTTATATAAACAACAATATTGCCAAAGGCAATTTATTAACAACAATCCATGACTAATTTAGGGATTCATCTTATCACAACTACTTTTCTAGGCTTGAAGATAAGATGGAGAAAACAACGAACCCCCTAGCCTATTGAGCAGAGTCATCCTGTGAAGTATTTCATTCACTCATGCTAAATTATATTTCCTACTTGGTTTTAGCCAAGCGTACCAGATGTGTGTAGTAGCGGAGTGTCCTAAGCACATGGTATTTTATTCAACTAGAGCCAGAAAGGCACCTCTAGTATTATTTGATTTTTTTCTTTGGTTAATCCTAAGATCAACAAGTCACATCCGTGTAATAATTAAGCAACATCATAGCAGATTTTCAAGTTAATTCCATGCCAAACCTAAAGTCTAAGGTGTTCTCATCTAAATGTCGTGGCAATTAACTCATCATAGGAAATCACAACAAATTTTTGGTAGTTTAATATGTAATTGTCAAGCCAAGTAACATATGCAAGCTAACATGAGACAACTAAAATCTAGACAAAACTATGCAAACTAACATGAGATAGATAAAAACAAAACTAAGATACCCCCCCAACTCGAGTGAAGCATTGTCCTCAATGCATGTAAAACAAAACAAAAGAAATAAAAATGAGTTAATCAGAGAGGTTGTCACCTCGGATTTGTAGAGTCCTTTTTGTTGTTTGTTTGCTGCCTCGCCTTAGTTGCTGTCATGGAGCTGGTGCAGGGGTTGCCGCGACAATGTTGCTAACCTCGAGCTCAACATCAATTGTCGGGGAAAGTAACTCAGAATGATAAATCAAAACTGGAACGGTAGTTTTCGGATTGACCTCTTAAAAATAAAAACGGATACTTCTCTTAAGGATACTTCTCTTTTATTGCGCTCGATGTGTAAACCAACATAGTTCTTCAATCTCTATTCATTGACTTTAAACTCGTGTCCATACGTAGTCGATTTGATCACGACAGCCCCATGGGAGTAAGGTTTAACTACTTCGAATGGCCCAGACCATCTTGACTAAATTTTGCCCAGAAAAAAGTTTAAGTCTGGAATTGTATAGGAGCACCAGTTGTCCTGGAAAGAATTGTTGCGACAATAGCTTCTTTTCATGCCACCATTTGGTCTTCTCTTTATAGAGCTTGGCATTTTCATAGGCTGCTACACGAAATTTTTCTATCTCGCTAAAATCCAGTAAGCGCTTTTGTACTGCTTGTTCCCAGTCCATGTTCATTATTTTGATCGCCCAATAGGCCTTATGCTCGATCTCCACCAACAAGTGGCATGTTTTGTCGTAGACAAGTATGTAAGAAGACATGCCTATGGGCGTCTTGAATGTTTTTCGATAGGCCCAAATTGCATCATCAATTCTCGCAGACAAATCCTTTCGCGAAGGATTAACAACCTTCTCAAGGATAATTTTCAATTCATGGTTAAAAATTTCCACCTGCCCGTTTGTTTGTGGGCGATACGTCGTGGCAACTTTGTGAGTCGCTCCAAAGCGCTGTAACATCTTGGCAATAAGATTATTGTCAAAATGTTTGCCTTCACCACGGATAATTGCCCTCGGCATTTCGAACCGTGTGAAGATGTTTTTCCTGCAAGAATCGCTGCACAATCTTTGAATCATTTCTGGGAACTGCAGTTGCCTCAACCCATTTGGGCACGTAGTCCACGACAAGTAGGATGTATACGTTGCCGAATGATGATGGGAAGGGCCCCATGAAATCGATGCCCCACACGTCGAACAATTCTACCTCGAGGATGTTCTGCAATGACATCTCATGCTGCCTTGAGATATTCCCCATTCGCTGGCATCGATCACAACTCTTGTAGAATTCACGGGCATCTTTATAGTGAGTGGGCCAATAAAATCCTGACTGTAAGACTTTGGCCGCAGTTCGAGTACCTCCAAAATGGCCTCGATAGGTTGATGAATGACACTCTAGAAGCACATTTTCTTGTTCTTCCTCGGGAATACATCGTCGTATGGCCTAATCTACACACTAGGGAGATGCAGTGGCAACTAGCAGCTGCTCGTTTGGGAATACGTTATGGATATCCAACAGATCATCATCTTTACTGCCTCTTTCCAACCTTGACAAGTGATCAGCAACCTGGTTCTCTGATCCTATTGAGTGGATCAAATGATCGATATAAACCAAGAGAAGGGTGAATTGAATTTTTAGACTTTTTGATAGTGGAATTGGCAAATAAAAAGATAGACAAAATGGATTTAGAGCGGTTCAAGTTCCAATCGAACTCTACATCCACTACCTTAACTTCACTAAGGATTTTCAACAATTCCGCTAATTGCACTTCCCCTTTTCTATGCTAAGGAGGTAACCATTACAATATCGGTCAAATTTTCTACCCAAAATTTGACCCAATCCTCACACAAGAATTACAAAGAAGTTGATGGCTAAACAAGTATCTTTCAATACACAAAGTAGCCCAATTACAAGCACTCAACCCAATTTGAAAGGATAAGAATGAAAATTACAATCTCACAATTGGGGTTTACAAGAAATAATGGGATTTAGGCTCAATTGCTTGAATTTAATGTTTGGATGTTTGCTTTGAGATCAATAGTTGTTGCTGAAGCTTTTAGAGGTCCCTTTTATACCTTCTCATTGAATTCTAGCCGTTGGGGGTTGTTGTATTCATCAATAGAGCCATTAGGGATGTTATCTTCCCTCTATAAATGCAGTCTGCAACCACTCGTTTCGAAACGCCCGATCCTGTTTCGAAATAGACCAAAAAAGAAAGAGCCGTTGGGGTGCATTAAAGAGACCGTATCGAAACGGGCACGATGGTTTTGATACGCTAAGAGCCGTTTTGAAACTCGTTTCGAAACACTTAGCCATTATCAAAGCTCGTATCGAAACGGACTGAAGGTGTTTCGATACGCCTTAACGATCAGTATAAAAACGGTTAAAAACATCAACGGACATATCTTTAAAACACAGTTTGAAAGCTGTTTCGAAACGTTTGAAGTCGTTTCGATACTATCGTATCGAAACGGGACAAACCGTTCTGATGTTCTTAAGCCGTTTCGAAACCCGTTTCAAAACAAAGGTTCACAGTTTCAAAACCGTTTCGATACACGTTCCGAAACACAGGTTTATAGTTTCAAAAGTGTTCCGGAACGCCTAAGGCCGTTCCGAAACAGTGACTCGAAAATCACTGTTTTGGCTTGAAGAACACTTAGAAAAGTTTTGACAAATTGAGTTTTTAACTTAACCATTTTCCTTTAAACATATAGAGAGGTTTGAGGACTTAAAAATTCATTTTCTCATTTTCAATTTAGTCCTTAAATTTCTTTAGTTATATCAAAATTAATTATCAATTTTACAATCTCCCCCTTTTTGATATAACAAAACCAAAGTTAGAATTTTTAAGAGTTTTGATCTTTTGAATGCATTCTAATTCCACCTCAATTTAAGATGGGTTTTAAAGTTTTAAAAAGATTTAAAATTTAAGTTTTAAAACTCAAAAACACTTAAAACGAATTTTGGCTCTTAAATTACTTCTCCCCCTTTTTGTTAGATCAAAAAAATAATAAACAAGGCTCAAAGAGAAGAAACAAGGTTAAAAGCAATAAGCAACATAATATAGATTCATATAATCCAAATCCAAACATAAAACTTAAACAATAAGGTTCAAAGCTCAATCCCAAACAAAGTAATCAAAGCATAGGTGCATGAAACATAAAGAAATAAAGGTGCAAACTTAATCCTAATATGATAGTCTAATATGCGATGCAATAAAAAAACCTAAGCCTCGTCATTGTCACCATCAACATCGGAGGAGTCATCATCATTCCTAGCTTGACAGTGACGAAAGGTCATCCATCGACCATAAAAGGTGGAGAATGACAAGTCCATTGATTGATGTTGATTCTCAAGGGAGGTGAGACGATTTTCCACGGATTGCAAGCGATCATTAATAGTACCAAGACCCACCTCCATTGTGTTGAATCACTCGGTGAGAAAAGCCATAAGAGCTTCATTGTTGGCAACCGGAGCTTGAGGTTGTGGTTCAACTTGTGGTGGAGGAGCATGCCTATCAACTCGTTCCCATTGGCCATTAATGTTGTAGTGGAACCCGAATTTTTGGAGAGAAGCTTCACCAATCTTTTGCTTACGAGGTTCCGGAGAGTCATAAGTGCAATCAAAATTGAGCATCCCAAAGATATAGCTCAAAATAGTCCCATATGTGAAGGATTTGAGAGCATCAGTTTCACGAAGGTTCACATTGTTAACCATCTCGGCAAACATAATCTTAACAAGATTTGGGCGCTCTTCACGACGAAAACAATCAAGCCAAAAATAATCTACTTGACGAATATGAGCGAATTTACCTCCGGAGGGGTGAATAAACCACAAGATCATCAAGTGGAGGAACCTATCATGTGCATCCAAGGCAAGCACAGAACCGGTATGAGAACCAAAATGAGTCACATTCTCGATGCCTTCGTTCTTAAGGACAAGAGTAGTCTCTAAAAAGGCGATGTCGATGACAAACCTCTTCCCCAAGAGAAAGGACTCAATGGCAACAACTTCAGAGTGATCCTCATTATCAACAAGTTGAGCATTCGAGTAGAAGATGAGAATCATGTGCTTGTAGATCACATCTGGTATGTTCAAGATAGGCATGAAGCTCCATTCACGTAGACAATCTAGATAACGGAAGGCGAAACGCTCTGAATCAAGGAATGGAACATCAACCACACGTTCGCGACGGACGACAATCTCCTTGACATAAGTGAAACGTTCCCTCATCTCTTTAGTCCAAAGACTTTTGAGAAATAGCTGGGTGAGATTAGGACGGATACTGAAATCACTTTCTTGACCCGTCTTACGCTTCTTGTTCAAGTGCTCCATTGAAAAACTCTTAAAAACATAAAGCAAGCAATTTTGAAATTAAAGTGTATGCATGAATATCCTCAATTCAATAACAAATCCCATTTAGGTTTAAAAAAGATTTAAAAAAATTAAGAGAAAAACAAATTTAAAAGAAAAACAAACAAAAACGAGTGAAAATAATATATCCGAACCAAAAAAATTTAAGATTTTGAAATTTTTTTGCAAGTTTTGAAAAACTCAAGTACAAAAACATATAAACTATACAAAATTAAAAATTTCTAACCTTAAAAATGAATTAAATCAAAGGAAAAAAGAAAAAAGTAGTAGATATACCTTAGAAGGGGATTTTGGATGAATGAGTTGAAAATCTTGCACAATATTGATGAGGCTTACTTAGACTTGTGTTTGAGTGTAAAAGCCCTCAAGATTTGATAAAAAAAAACAATGAGGTTTAGAGGGTTTTTATAGGGAAAAGTGATCTAGGGTTTTTAGGGTTTTGAAAGAGTTTTAATTAAAGTGAATTTTAACATTAAAAGCCCTCTTTAAAGCTGTCAGCATACTCGTTTCGGAACAGGCTCGATCGTTCCGGAACGCGAGTATCGAAACGTTGACTAACGTTTCAAGTCCAGCTGACCGTTCCGATACGGCTTTGACCGTATCGAATCCTCGTTGACTCGTATCGAAACTCGTTTCGATACACCCCTTGGTAGTAGCAAAAGCGTTTTGAAACCCTTTTAAGGCGTTTCGAAACACCCTTCTCACAGATATATCATTTAAGGCACCCGTATCGAAACAGTTGGATCCGTTTCAATACACCTAGGCCTGGAAGTGCATATGAGGCTCTAATTTTGTAGAAAAGTGGATTTCATGAGACTCTATATGCATAAATGACATGAATGAGCAGGAATAACATGTACAAACATAAACATACTCCCCCTAACTATTAGCATGGATGAAATTAGGAGTAAAAACACATAAACATGACATTTTCAAGAGATCAAGCAATTTAAGCACAACAAGGGTCCTAAAAGGTCAAGAAAGGCTAGTTAGACCTAACTCTCTCATAAGGGACCAAAAAACGCTCTTTATCTAAAGGCTTTGTAAAGATGTCCGCTAGTTGGTTTAAGGTGTCAACGTACTCTATAACAACATCTTCCTTAAGGATATGATCTCTAATGAAATGATGCCTTATCTCTATATGTTTGGTTCTAGAGTGTTGGATGGGATTTTTTGTTAAGCATATGGCACTAGTGTTATCACACTTAAGGGGTATGGTTTCAACTTTAATACCATAATCTAAGAGTTGTTGCTTCCTCCAAAGGACTTGAGCACTAAAACTCCCTAAGGATATGTACTCGGCTTCAGTGGTAGAAAGAGCTACACTATTTTGTTTCTTAGAGAACCAAGATATGAGCATACTACCTAAGAATTGACAAGTTCCCGAAGTACTCTTCCTATCTATTTTACAACCCCTATAATCCGCATCTGAATAAGCATGGAGGTTGAAGGTGGAGTCCTCAGGGTACCAAAGACCTAAACAAGGGGTATCTCTAAGGTACCTAAAGATTCTCTTAAAGGCTATAAGGTGAGACTCTCTAGGACTAGCTTGAAACCTAGCACACAAGCAAACACTAAACAAGATATCCGGTCTACTTGCGGTAAGGTAAAACAATGATCCAATCATAGAATGGTAAAGCTTAGAGTCAACACACTTACCTCCGTCATCTTTGTCAAGCTTTGTAGATGTTGCGTGTAAAATAGTCTATCGCAATGGTAGTGCAAGTATACACGACGCAAGTAGTAAAGTGATACGATGTATCGGATATCGTCTCCACATGGATTAGGCTAATAGCTTCACCTTAATTCACTGCACGAAAGTAAAGAAAATAATTAAGGAGTTGTCACGAAAATAATAAAGTAAACGTAAATAAAAGAGTAAAGATATCAAGATAGAGAGAATGGGCTGGTATTGAATTGCTCAGTAGTGCAGGTATTGCAGAGTTTAAGAAATCCAGTTCTGTCGTCGCTCCCTTCGCGGCAGCACCTGTCGCGGCAGCGAACAATCAACTCAGTACTTCAAGTTTGGCAAGAATCCCAGATGTGCCTTGGCCTATCCTTAGATCCAAGTCTGTCGATGATCACGTCTTTGATGATACCTCCCGGCGTGAATCGAAGGATGAACACCGATGTGTATGAATTCTTCTTTAGCCACTTAACCTCGTCCTATCCCTAGGTCCGAGATAGTTCAACTATAAACTAGAGAACTTGCTCTTATTCCTTTCGTATACTTAACTCTCCCGATGCTAAGTAAATAGATAACCTCACAATGCTCTCCCGATGCTCTTGCAAGATATTAATAACCAAAATAAGAGAGCTTGAAGTTTATTTTATTGAACTGAAAATTCCTAAAACAAAAGCAACCCTTGCAACTACTTTACAAATCAACCCGTGGCCCTAGGGGGAATTTAGAACATGTTGTGGGAAGGAAAACGGCTAGAGTTTTGGGAAGGAAGCTAGGGTAATTGTTTATGCCTTTCTAGGTCAAAATATATGCCCTTGTATAAGCTTTGGGCTCAAGTTATCTAAAATAGCAAGAATACAACTTTAAATGAAAGTATGATTATAATAAAGACTAAATCTTCAAGGAATCTACTTTCCAACTGTCATCTTTCTTGCTTGGAATTTTCTCTGCCTGAACTTTGGCCTTGACATTCCTTTTGATCTGGGGCTTGAAAAAATATGATGTTTTCACACGATAGACGGCTGAATTTTCTCTATCTGTCGAGGTCCACTTTGCTTCTTCTCCTCAAAACTGCTGTCGTCCTTTGCTGTCACGACGGCAACCATGGCAGCATCGTCCTCCTTGACTGCTCGTCCAATTCCAGCTCTTCTGCTTCACTGCCCAGCGCCTGTCCATTCCGTCTGCTACGGCAGCAACTTGCAAAAACAGCTATTTTTAGTAGACTCTGTGCCTTTTAATATATTTGTGATGTTTTGTTGTAAACTAACCTAAATGCAATGAATAATGCTTAAATGCAGCAGAAATATGGGTTACATAGGGTGTAAATAATAGAACTTTTACACACTCAACAGTAGATGAGCTCATAGGTGTGGCTTAAGGCTTTGCATTCTCCAAGCCAAACTTCTTGAGCATATCCTTGATGTACTTTGCTTGATTGATGAAGGTGTCATCCTTCCTTTGCTTGATTTGGAGTCCCAAAAAGAATGAGAGCTCCCCCATCATGCTCATCTCAAATTCACCTTGCATTAACTTAGCAAACTCTTTGCAATGACATTCATTAGTAGATCCAAAAATAATATCATCAACATAAATTTGTACTACTAAGATGTCATTTTTATACCTTTTTATGAAAAGTGTAGTGTCCACCTTACCTTTTTCAATCAAAAAGTTTAAAGTCTCTCATACCAAGCTCTAGGAGCTTGTTTTAAACCATAAAGAGCTTTAGTAAGTTTGAAAACATGATTTGGAAATTTTGAGTCTTCAAAACCCGGTGGTTGTTACACATACACTTCCTCATTTATAAAACCGTTTAAAATGCGCTTTTAACATCCATTTGAAAAAGCTTGAAATCATGATAACATGCATATGCAAGAAACATTCTAATGGCCTCCATTCTAGCTATGGGTGCATAGGTTTCATCAAAATCTATTCCCTCTTCTTGAGTGTAACCTTGTGCTACTAATCTAGTTTTATTCCTCACAATGTTACCACTCTCATCTAGTTTGTTCCTAAAGACCCATTTAGTTCCTATAGTAGATTGATTACTAGGCCTATCAACTAATGTCCAAACATCACTTCTTTCAAATTGATTTAACTCTTCTTGCATAGCCATAATCCAAAAGTCATCTTTTAATGCTTCTTTTATGTTCTTAGGCTCTATGCATGAGATAAATGCAACATGATTCATAAGTTTAAGAGAAGATCTAGTGGTTACCCCCTTGGATGGATCACCCAAGATTTCACCACCTTTGACATAGTTGAACTCCCTTGGGTAGCTCACTTCCTTTTCCTCAAGCCAAGTCCTTTAAGGCTTCAAGAGGTGGATCTTGTGTATCCTCTTCTTTTGTTGGAATCTCATCCTCCTTTGAAGTTTGTCCTCCATCAAAGGCATTAATGATTCTTACATCATCATCATCACAAGAATCCTTCCTTGGAAGGAGGTTATCATCGAATACAACATGTATAGATTCTTCTACTACTAAATTTGTTTCGTTAAATACACGATAGGCTTTAGAGGTTAAGGAATATCCTATGAAAATAGCTTCATCACTTTTTGCATCAAAGTTACCTAAGTTGTCTTTTCCATTATTTAAAACAAAACACTTGCAACCAAATGGATGAAAATAGCTAATGCTAGGCTTTTTAGATTTTAAAATCTCATATGGTGTTTTCTTTAAAAGTGGCCTAATCATTACTCGGTTTACAATTTAGCAAGCGGTGTTTGTGGCTTCCGCCCAAAAATATTTAGGTAAATTGTTTTCACAAAGCATGGTTCTAGCCATTTCTTGTAAAGTTCTATTTTTCCTCTTAACTACCCCATTTTGTTGAGGAGTTTGAGGAGCCGAAAAATTGTGGCTAATACCATTTTCATTTAAAAACTCTTCAAACCCTAAATTTTGAAATTCAGTTCCATGATCACTTCTAATATGAGAAATTCTAAGTTCAATATCATTTTGCGTTAATTTTGAAAATATGATGAATTTTTCTAAAGCCTCATCTTTAGTACTTAAAAATAGAACCCAAGTAAATCTAGAAAAGTCATCAACAAGTACAAATGCATAAGATTTACCACCCAAGCTCATAGTCCTAATAGTCCCAAATAAATCCATGTGAATAAGTTGTAAACACCTACTTGTAGAAAAATCATTAATGGATTTAAAGGATGACTTATGTTGTTTACCCTTAGAGCATGCATCACAAATTTTGTCATATGAGAACTTAATCTTGGGTAAATCTCTAACTATATCAAGGGAAACTAATTTTTCTAAAACGCTAAAGCTAGCATGTCCTAGTTTCATATGCCATAGCCATGCATCATTTTCATTTTGAGCTACTAAACATGCATGTGATGTATGTATGTCATCTAAATGCACCATGTAAATATTACCTATGCGATAACCTATGAGCATAATATTATTTGATTTAATGTCAACAATTTTGCACCCATTCTTATCAAATAAGACATTAAACACTTTATCACAATATTGGCTTATGCTCAACAAATTATGTTTAAGACCATCGACATATAAAACATTTTTAATAAGAATAGTAGAGTGATTACCTATGGAGCCAATACCTTTAATGTGGCCTTTGGAGTTGTCACCAAATGTCACTACTCCTCCACTTTTTGGCTTTAAGTCCATGAATCTACTCTTGTCTCTGGTCGTATGCCTCGAGCATCCACTATCAAGGTACCAAGAATTTTGACTTTGTGCTTTGGCCTTGTAGCAATGCTCCACCTACAAACAAAGATATTAAACTTTTGTTTTTGGTACCCAAATCATTTTGGGTCCACGAGTGTTAGCTCCCAATAGCTTGGTTCCCTTAAGAATCCAAGGTGACATAGCAACAATATTATTAGATTTGACAAGTTCCTTAGGAACCCATACACTTCTAATCTTTTTAGTTCTATTATGTCTAGGGAAGCTACTTTGTTTGTAGTTATTAGTCTTTCTCCTAGGTTGGTTTGTTTTATATGATTCACCTTTTTCATGTTTCACATTACCAACATTTTTAAAAGATTCTTTGAGCTTGTTAAGCTCATCTAACACCTTTTGGTGTTCACTATTGCATTGAGAAAGAAGATTATTTAGGTCTATATTTTCATCTTGGAAAAATTTAAGTTCATCTTTTAAACCTAAAATCTTTTTCTCAAATTTTAAATTAGCTTGAGAAAGTGAGTCATTTTTATCATTTAATTCCGAAATAATTTTCTTATTTCTAATGACCGACTCTTTGTACTTCTCAACTAACTCATCATAAACATCTTGCAACTCATCATATTCATCAAATGTAAAATCAAAAGATGATGAGTTAGAGGTTACCATAGAGGAATCCTCTTCAAGTGCCATGAGGCAAAGGTTGGCCACTTCTTGTTCGTCATCCTCGGATGATTCCTCATCACTCCAAGTAGCAAGCTTGGCTTTGAGCTTCTTCTTCTTCTCAAAGCCCTTCTTCTTGAGTTGAGGGCACTCCGAACGAATGTGACCAGGCTTTTTGCACTCGTAGCAAATGATTTGATCTCTCTCTTCTTCTTTGTTTTTACCCTTGAAGTCCATTTTTCTTTGAATTTTCCTTCCTCGATTGGACCTCATGAATCGTGAGAATCTTTTGGCTATCATAGCCAATTCTTCTAAATCATCCTCCTCACTAGAAGTGCTCTCCTCATGTAATGAAGCTTTGAGAGTCACTCTCATTTTCTTCTTCTTTTCTACCTCTAGCTTCTCCACTCTTTTCTCTTCCTTCTTCTTTTCATCTTCTCTTCCTCGCTTCATTATCTCATGAGTAAGGAGAGAACCCACTAGCTCATCAAGTTTTTGGCCTCGATGATGGCGGTTCTCTTCCCATCCCAAGATTCGGGAAGTGAGTATAGTAGCTTCCGAACAAGTTTATCTTCCGGGATTGTCTCTCCAAAACCCTTAAGCTCGTTTAAGATAGTTGATGTAACACCCGTGTTTTAGGGTCGGGAGTTGAGTGTGTGAGTCGGGTTCGAGTCGTTAGACTCAGTTTAATTAAAATAGGCTTGGTTTTATTTAAATAATAGAAAGAAAAAAAGAGAAAGAATTAAATCTCATTAATGGCATTTCAGTAAATATCCAAAAACAAGGGAAAAGATGAGCTTTTGAAAACAAAAAGGAAAATGGTCTTCTTCTTCTTCCTTATTTTCTTTTCAACGTCAAAAACCCCAAAACCCTCCCAAGCACTATTCCATCAAGGCTCTTCATTATTTCTTGTGATTTCAACGAGAACCAAGGGAAAACATTGGAGAGGCTTCGGGCACAAATCTGGGGAATTTGGAGAATTAAGATCGGTGTTCGGCTTTCCGTTTGGGTTGCAAAGGTGAGTGGAAATGTTTAACTTTGTTTTGCTTTCGAAATGGGATTCTTGGGGGTTTGAGTGGAGCCTTGAGGACTCACCTAAGCCCAAGTGTAAGTCTACTACTCCTACCTTATTGGCTATGCGTTGATGCGTGACTATTTGTTGTGGTTTCATATGCATGGTGAATTTCTTTACATCCGTTGTTGTTGTGTAGTCATTGTTGGTGTCGAGCCTCACGTGATGGTTGTCATAACTACGATGATGTGTAGTCCCACCGATAGTGACTAGTAGAAGAGTACTTTGATGTGTAGTCCCATTGGAAAACTACTAGTCGAAACGGTGATGTGTAGTCCCACCGTGTTTTGGTTGTGCTTGTGCAAACCATGTACTTATGTTATTGTGACTCTCGTTGTGCATTTAAGTGTTTTACTTAACCTTTAAGAAATGTGTTTTGAAACTGCATTGTTGATGAGTTCTAGAGCTTTGCTCACTAAGCTGTCAAGCTTACGCTCTCTGTTTTTTATCAACATGAAGATCATTAGAGTTCGGAAGGCAAGTGGGCAAGGGAGGAGCTTTTTGGAGTTCTCGAGTAGCTCAAGTATGCTTTAAGTGTTTGTATTAATGCCTAGACAATTGGGGTATAGATTTTTATGGAGTTGGTGTTCAAACTCCTTAGTTTGGTTTTATTGATGTTTGAGCATGTTGAGTTGTTGATGCTATGTTGGGTATGTTTATGCCTTGATGTTGTGGATTGAAAACCATGTCTACTTCGTTGCTTAACTGCCTTGTATTTGAGAGTTTATGACCTCGATCTGTGAATGCTTATGTCATTGTTTCTAAGTATGTGAGACCTTGCCATGATATGCCTATTTGAGTGTCTTTTGCCTTGTATGAAATGGTAAAGCCATGTATGTCTTATGCTAGTATTCTACCTAAATGCCTATCTTGAGGTGTATGCCATGTTAGTTCGTTTTAAGTAGTCTCGTATGATTGATCTTGCTTGATTAAATGTTGTATGAATGTTGATTGTGGATAGGTGAGTCATAAAAAGCATTTAGAGTCGAGTCTTGGTTCGTTTTGCTACAAATTTGAGTCTTGCAGTGCAGGGCGTATCGGTACGCCCAAGGGCCGTATCGATATGGTCATACACTTTGGGACTCTAATTTGGCTTAGCGTATCGATACACGGGGGTGTATCGATACGCCAAAACCTCTTTGGAAGTCTGAGATTTTGACGAGATTTTAGTGTATCGGTACGGGCTCTAGGCGTTTCGGTACGATCATTTATCGTTGACCACGAGATGTTGACCAAGGAGGGCGTATCGGTACGGTCAACCAGTGTACCGATACGGTCCCCCTAGGTTGACTTGGGACAGTTGAGCTGGTCAAGCTGTATCAATACCCTCTTCTAGTGTATCGATACAGCTTGTCGAACAAAGTAAAATTGGGCATTTTAAATTGTTTGTTTGATTGCTTCGCATCACTTGTTGTCTTTCCGCTGTCGTATCACACATAGGATGTATGAATGCCATTAGACAAGATAGTAATTTAAGGAAATTTTTAGTGTTGCTAACCGAGGTGGGTTCCTAACTGGGTTCATTTCCGTTTTCCCCGTGTAGCCTACTCAGACCGGTCAGTCGTCTAGACCGAGACGAGGGGGTTACATTTGGTGGTATCAGAGCTTGAGGGTTCCGAGACCTCGGGCAGGTAAGTGAGGTAAGTTAATGTGTTATGGGTTGTTATATCTCGGTGAGTATTTTGCCATGTATGCTTGAAGTTTGTTGCTAGCACAGTGTATGAATGCATGCTTTAATGACCTTGTTGTTGTTTGTGGGTTGGTCAAATGTCCCCATTGTTAGGCGTTTTGCTAACCTAACATAACGTTTTTCTTTATGTGTTAGGTTTGACAAGCTTGAGAACTTAAGTCCTTCCCCTTTTGCTAACCTAACATTTTTCTTTATGTGTTTTGTGTTTGTTGTTCTAGATTCTATCTTGATATGGTGAGACCGAGGGGGCGACCTAGAGCGGGTGACCAGGCACATGGGGGTGAGCCTCATGTTCCTTCTGCTCCCGGTGGTAATGGAGTGGGTGGCAAAGGTAACGTGCCTCAGGCTGGTGCGCAAGTCGGGGGTGATGGTAATGGGCCTCAGGCCGATGCTAATGTTGGAGGTGTTGGGGCTTAGGCGGGTTAGGGTCCAGCGGGCGCGAACATGACCCATTTGATTCAGACCATAGTCGGGCCTTTTCAGTCAGCTTTGGCCGGTATGCAAGTTGCAGCACCACCTCAGGGTGCGGGGACAGGTCTACCCTTAGAGAGGCTCCATAATTTGGGGGTAGTTAAGTTTTGTGGGTTGACCCCCGAGGTTTCAGAGGCGTGGCTTGAGAGTACTACACGCATTTTGGGTCAGATGGAGTGCTTAGACGTTCGTAAGTTGGGTTGTATTCTTTCCTTACTTCAGGGGGACGCATACACTTGGTGGACCACTGTTACATCAGGTATGGTCGAAGCGGATATCACATTGGAGTTCTTCAGAAATGCCTTTAAGAGGAAGTATCTTGGGGTCCGATACTTGGATAAGAAGAAGAGGGAGTTTATGGCTTTGGTTCAGGGCAACAGGACCGTGTCTGAGTACGAGGTTCAGTTTGTGAGATTGAGCCAGTATGCACCTGAGCTGGTTCTTGATGAGAGGGAGCGGTGTGAGCGCTTCCGGTATGGGTTGACTATAGATGTAAAGACATACAAGCTTGCCTCTGACTACACTGAGTTCGATGTTTTGGTCTCCAGGGCCAAGGATATTGAGTAGAACTTGGGCTCCAGTGCTCGTGCTAGTGGGTTCGACTCTGGGAAGAGACACGCGAATTGGGATCGAGACCATGCCAAGAGGCATAGAGATAGGAGGTATCATCTTGACTCGAGACATAGAGGTGGTAACTATGGTCAGGGCCGTCAGGGCCAATGAGCTGTTGTGCACACTCCGGAGTGCACTAAGTGCGGGAGACGCCACCAGGGCGAGTGTATGGGTATCTATGGAGCGTGTTGGAACTGTAGCTCCCGGGACCATTTGAGGCGTGACTGTCCACACCGGGCTAGGGGAGGACCGGCTCCAGCTAGGGGTTTTGAGCATCAGAGAGGCCGTGGGCACAGTCGTGGAAACTTTCAGCCAAGGAACGAGGGTCAGAGGAACTTGGCTCATGTAGTAGCAGTCCAGCTCGAGGGAGGAGGACCGGCCAGGGTGTATGCTCAGCAAGAGGCTGGGAATGACACAGATGTCATTGCAGGTAATTTCTCGTTACAGTCTTTGAGTTTGCTTTCTTTGATAGACTCGGGGTCAACACATTCGTATATTTTGGGTGAGCACGCAAGGTCATTAGGGTTACCTTGTGAATGGTTAGATGTAGGTGTGAATGTTACTAGCTCTTTTGGTGACACAGTGGTAGTTAGGAAAATGTATAGAAGGTGTCCCTTGATGGTTCAGGACCACGTGTTTCCGATCGATATGATGGAATTACCATTCTACGGTTTTGACGTAATTTTGGGCATGGATTGGCTCGTAGAGCATAGAGCTAGGGTTGCCTTTGAGACCAAGAGAGTCTCCTTAAAGCTTACGGATGATTTCAAGGTTGTTGTAGTTGGCGAGAACGTTAGGTTCTTGTCCAATGTTGTTTCTGCCTTGGAAGCTCAGAGGTTGTTGAATTCGGGGTGTCAGGCTTATTTAGCTTATGTAATGAATCCAAATATGAGTGAAGTTAAGCCGCAAGACATCAGGGCAGTATGTGATTTTCCGAGTGTTTTTCCGAAAGAGTTGTCGAGGTTGCCTCCAGATAGAGCAGTTGAGTTTGCTATTGAGACATATTCTGATTCTGCACCAGTGTCTATTGCTTCGTATAGAATGGCGCCGAAAGAGTTGAAGGAGTTGAAGACACAGATTCAGGAGTTGACCGGTAGAGGTTTCATTAGACCTAGTATTTCGCCATGGGGTGCTCCGGTCTTGTTTGTGAAAAAGAAAGATGGTAGCATGAGGATGTGTATAGATTATAGGCAATTGAACAAAGTGACAGCGAACAAGTACCCTTTGCCTAGGATAGACGACTTGCTTGATCAGTTGAGGGGTGCTTCAGTGTTTTCGAAGATTGACTTGAGATCCAGGTACTATCAGTTGAATCTAAAGGATGTGGACATACCGAAGACGGCCTTTCGTACACGTTATGGGCACTATGAGTTCTTGGTGATGCCTTTTGGGTTGACTAATGCTCCAGCAGCTTTCATGGATATGATGAACCGTGTGTTTCATGAGTTCTTAGACAGATTTGTGGTAGTGTTCATAGATGACATCCTAGTATACTCTAGGACCGAAGAGGAGCATGATGAGCATTTGTGGTTAGTGCTTCAGACCCTACTAGAGAATCAGTTGTATGCCAAGCTAAGCAAATGCGAGTTTTGGATTAGGGAGGTAGTCTTCCTAGGTCACGTGATCTCGGTTGAGGGGATTAGCGTGGATCCTAAGAAGGTAGAAGCTATAGTGAGTTGGAAACAACCGAAGTCAGTGACAGAAATCCGTAGTTTCCTAGGTTTGGCAGGATACTATAGAAGATTTGTTGAGGAATTCTCCAGGATAGCGGCTCTTTTAACTAAGTTGCTTTAGAAGAATGTCCCCTTTGAGTGGTCAGATGCAAGACAATAAGCGTTTGAGAAGTTGAAGAAAGCTTTGACCGAAGCTCCTATCTTGATACAACCTGAGCCGGGAAGAGAATTTGTGATTTATAGTGATGCATCGTACGTAGGTTTAGGTTGTGTGCTCATGCAAGAAGGTAATGTTGTAGCCTATGCTTCGAGACAGTTGAAAGTACACGAGAAGAATTATCCCACCCATGATATAGAGTTAGCTGCAGTAGTGTTTGCATTGATGATTTGGAGACACCATCTTTATGGTGAGAAGTGTACCGTGTATACCGACCACAAGAGCTTAAAGTACTTGATGTCTCAGAGGGAGTTAAACCTTAGGCAGCGTAGGTGGTTAGAGCTTCTTAAAGACTATGACCTGACGATAGAGTACCATCCGGGAAAGGCAAACGTAGTGGCCGATGCTTTGAGTAGAAAAGTGGTTGTTGAGTTACGAGCTATGTTTGCGAGATTGAGCGTGTCCAATGATGGTGGGTTGGTATCTGAGCTTCAGGTTATGCCCTCATTAGTTCAGTTGATTCGAGAGAACTAGTTGTGAGATGAGTCGTTGGAACCTCACGTGCAAGACATAGTCGAAGATAGGCCTACCGATTATTGTTTTGGGGAGAATGGGATCCTATGTTACAAGGATAGAATAGTAGTTTCGGAAGATGCCGAGTTGAGGCGTACGATCTTGAATGAAGCTCATAATAGTCCTTTTGCTATGCATTCGGGTAGCGCGAAGATGTATCGAGGGTTAAAAGAAGAATACTATTGGGTTGGGTTGAAGAAAGATGTGGCTGAGTTTGTGAGTAAGTGTATGGTATGTCAAAGAGTCAAGGCCGAGCATCAGTTTCCATCAGGGTTGTTACAGCCGTTGAAGATTTCGGAATGGAAGTGGGAACGTATCACCATAGACTTTGTGTCAGGGTTACCGTTGAATCCTTCGAGGAAGAACTCTGTGTGGGTGATAGTTGATAGATTCACTAAGTGTGCTCACTTCATACCTGTTCATACCACCTATACTTTAGATAAATTGGCCGATCTGTACATTTGTGAGATAGTGAGACTACATGAGGTACCGAAATCGATTGTGTCAGACCGAGATCCGAGGTTTACAACTAGATTCTGGGAGTGTTTACATCGTGCCTTTTGTACTTGATTGAACTTCAGTACTTCGTATCATCCGCAGTCAAATGGTCAGTCTGAGAGAGTAATTCAGGTGTTGGAAGATATGTTGATATGTTGTATTATCGATTTTCAGGGGTCTTGGGAGAAACATCTTCCGCTAGTCGAGTTTGTTTATAACAAAAGTTTTCAGTCGAGCATTCAAATGGCTCCGTAAGAGGCCTTGTATGCCCGATTTTCTTAAGGGCACCACTAAGAAGGTAAAGTTGATATGCGATCGTTTGAAGGCAGCTTCAGATCGACAGAAGTCCTACGCCGACTTAAAGAGGAAAGAGATTGAGTATTCCGTGGGCGATAAAGTGTTTTTGAAAGTCTCACCTTGGAAGAATGTGATGAGGTTTGGTAGGACGGGTAAGTTGAGTCCGAGGTTCATTGGACCTTATGAGGTAGTTGAGAGGATTGGCCCCGTTGCATATAGATTGAGACTTCCGACTAAGCTAGAGAAGATTCATGATGTATTCTACGTGTCGATGCTTCGTAAGTATAGGTCAGATCCGTCCCATGTAATGCCCATGGAAGAGATTGAATTGAATCCGGATTTGACTTATAATGAGGAACTAGTGGAGATCTTAACCTCAGACAGCAAGGTGTTACGGGGTAGATCAATTGAGTTAGTCAAAGTGAGGTGGCAACGTCGAGGGGTGGACAAGGCCACTTGGGAGAGAAAGGAGGATATAGAAAGGCAGTTTCTGTATCTCTTTCAATCAGGTAATTTCGAGGACGAAATTCTTTAAGTGGGGGAGAGTTGTAACACTCGTGTTTTGGGGTCGGGAGTTGAGTGTGTGAGTCGGGTTCCAGTCGTTAGACTCGGTTTTATTTAAATAATAGAAAGAAAAAAAGAGAAAGAATTAAATATCATTAATGGCATTTTAGTAAATATCCAAAAACAAGGGAAAAGATGAGCTTTTGAAAACAAAAAGGAAAATGGTCTTCTTCTTCTTCCCTATTTTCTTTTCAACGTCAAAAACCTCAAAACCCTCCCAAGCACTATTCTATCAAGGCTCTTCATCATTTCTTGTGATTTCAACGAGAACCAAGGGAAAAAATTGGAGAGGCTTCGGGCACGAATCCGGGGAATTTGGAGAATTGAGTTCGGTGTTTGGCTTTCCGTTTGGGTTGCAAAGGTGAGTGGAAATGTTTAACTTTGTTTTGCTTTCGAAATGGGATTCTTAGGGGTTTGGGTGGAGCCTTGAGGGCTCACCTAAGCCCAAGTGTAAGTCTACTACTCCTACCTTATTGGCTCTGTGTTGATGCATGACTATTTGTTGTGGTTTCATATGCATGAGAATTGCTTTACATTTGTTGTTGTTGTGTAGTCATTGTTGGCTTCGAGCCTCACGTGATGGTTGTCATAACTACGGTGATGTGTAGTCCCACCGGTAGTGACTAGTAGAAGAGTACTTTGATGTGTAGTCCCATTGGAAAACTACTAGTCGAAACGGTGATGTGTAGTCCCACCGTGTTTTGGTTGTGCTTGTGCAAACCATGTACTTATGTTGTTGTGCCTCTCGTTGTGCATTTAAGTGTTTTACTTAACCTTTAAGAAATGTGTTTTGAATCTGCATTGTTGATGAGTTCTAGAGCTTCGCTCACTAAGCTGTCAAGCTTACGCTCTCCTTTTTTCCAACATGTAGATCGTTAGAGTTCGGAAGGCAAGTGGGCAAGGGAGGAGCTTTTTGGAGTTCTCGAGTAGCTCAAGTATGCTTTAAGTGTTTGTAATAATGCCTAGATAATGGGGGTATAGATTTGTATGGAGTTGGTGTTCAAACTCCTTAGTTTGGTTTTATTGATGTTTGAGCATGTTGAGTTGTTGATGCTATGTTGGATATGTTTATGCCTTGATGTTTTGGATTGAAAACCATGTCTACTTCGTTGCTTAAATGACTTGTATTTGAGAGTTTATGACCTCGATCTATGAATTCTTATGTGATTGTTTATAAGTATGTGAGACCTTGCCATGATACACCTATTTGAGTGTCTTTTGCCTTGTATGAAATGGTAAAGCCATGTATGTCTTATGCTAGTATTCTACATAAATGCCTATCTTGAGGTGTATGCCATGTTAGTTCGTTTTAAGTAGTCTCGTATGATTGATCTTGCTTGATTAAATGTTGTATGAATGTTGATTGTGGATAGGTGAGTCATAAAAAGCATTTAGAGTCAAGTCTAGGTTCGTTTTGCTACAAATTTGAGTCTTGCAGTGCAGGGCGTATCGGTACGCCCAAGGGCCATATCGATACGGTCCTACACTTTGGGACTCAGATTTGGCTTAGCGTATCGATACACGGGGGTGTATCGATACGCCAAAACCTCTCTGGAATCTGAGATTTTGACGAGATTTTGGCGTATCGGTACGGGCTCTAGGCGTTTCGGTACGGTCATTTATCGTTGACCACGAGATGTTGACCAAGGAGGGCGTATCGGTACGGTCAACTAGTGTACCGATACGGTCCCTCTAGGTTGACTTGGGACAGATGACCTGGTCAAGACGTATCGATACCCTCTTCTAGTGTATCGATACGGCATGTCGAACAAAGTAAAATGAGGCATTTTAAATTGTTTGTTTGATTGCTTCGCATGGCTTGTTGTCTTTCCGCTGTCGTATCACACATAGGATGTATGAATGTCATTAGATAAGATAATAATTTAAAGAAATTTTTAGTGTTGCTAACTGAGGTGGGTCCCAAACGGGGTTCATTTCGGTTTTCCCTGTGTAGCCTACTCGGACCGGTCAGTCGTCCAGACCGGGACGAGGGGGTTACAGTTAAGAAGCGATCGAACGTCTTGGACACTGTTTCGTCGGGCTCCATCTTGAAATTCTTATAACTATGATTGAGAGTTCCAATCTTGGTCTTCTTCACATCATTGGTTCCTTCATAGGTGGTCTCTAGAGTATCTCACACTTCCTTGGCATTTTCAATGGAGGAGACTTTGGAGTAGATGTCGGGACCGAAAGAACAAAAGAGCATGTGAAAAGCTTTGTCATTTATTTGGATCTTCTTCCTCTCATCTTCACTCATCTCAATCTTCTTCTTTAGAACCAATTTTCCTTCATCTTCCTTCTTCAAAGGAATATATGGACCATCTTCAATGACATCCCAAACAAGGTAATCGTTGGATTTGATGAAGAGGCGTATCCGGTTCTTCCAAAATGGATAGTTGTCACCATTGAAGAATGGTGGTTTTGTAGTGGATTGAGACTCGTACATGCTTGATCCGGAGGTAGATGTCATGGCTTGATTTTTGAATGATCACACTCTTCCTAGGAACTCCTCGTGTGGTTGTTAATCCTTCAAAGAGGTAGGCTCTGATACCAATTGTTTAGTGGATCAAATGATCGATATAAACCAAGAGGGAGTGAATTGAATTTTTAGACTTTTTGGTAGTGGAATTGGCAAATAAAAAGATAGACAAGGGGATTTAGAGTGGTTCAAGTTCCAATCGAACTCTACATCCACTACCTTAGCTTCACTAAGGATTTTCAACAATTCCACTAATTGATCTTCCCCTTTTCTAGGCTAAGAAGGTAACCGTTACAATATTGGTCAAATTTTCTACCCAAAATTTGACCCAATCCTCACACAAGAATTACAAAGAAGTTGATGGCTAAACAAGTATCTCTCAATACACAAAGTAGCCCAATTACAAGCACTCAACCCAATTTGAAAGGATAAAAATGAAAATTACAATCTCACAATTGGGGTTTACAAGAAATAATAGGATTTCAGGCTCAATTACTTGAATTTAATGTTTAGATGTTTGCTTTGAGATCAATAGTTGTTGCTGAAGCTTTTAAAGGTCCCTTTTATACCTTCTCTTTGAATTCTAGTCGTTAGGGTTGTTGCATTCATCAATAGAGTCGTTGGGGATGTTATCTTCCCTCCATAAATGCAGTCTGCAACCACCCGTTTCGAAACGCCTGATCCTGTTTCGAAACATACCAAAAAAGAAAGAGCCGTTAGGGTGCATTAAAGAGACCGTACCAAAACGGGCACGATCGTTTCGATACGCTAAGAGTTGTTTCGAAACCCGTTCCGAAACACTTAGCCACTTTCAAAGCTCGTATCTAAACAGACTGAAGGTGTTTCGATACGCTTTAACGATCAGTATAAAAACGGTTAAAAACTTCAACGGACATATCTTTAAAACACAGTTTGAAAATTGTTTCGATGTTATTAAGTTGTTTCGAAACCCATTTCGAAACAAAGGTTCACAGTTTCAAAACCATTTCGATACACGTTTCGAAACACAGGTTCACAGTTTCAAAAGTGTTCCGGAACGTCTAAGGCCGTTCCGAAACGGTGACTCGAAAATCACTGTTTTGGCTTCAAGAACACTTTGAAAAGTTTTGACAAATTGAGTTTTTAACTTAACCATTTTCCTTTAAACATATAGAGAGGTTTGAGGACTTAAAAATTTGTTTTCTCATTTTCAATTTAGTCCTTAAATTTCTTTTGTTATATCAAAATTAATTATTGGTTTCACAAATCCTTTCTTGTCTTTAATTTCAATGTCAAACTCTTATAAAAGTAATATCCAACAAATTAAATGAGGTTTGGTATCTTTTTTAGCAATTAAATACTTAATTGACGAATGATCAGTGTGAAGAATTACCTTTGTACAAATCAAATAAGGACAGAGCTTATCAAATGTTAATACTACAGCTAGAAATTCCTTTTCAGTTGTTGTATAATTCAATTGAGCAACATTAAGGGTTTTGCTAGCATAATAAATCACATGTAAGATTTTACCTTTCCGCTAGCCTAGGACAGATCCTACCACAAAGTCACTCGCATCGCACATGGGCTAGAAAGGTAGGGACCAATCAGGGGGGATGATAATAGGTGTCGTGGCAATTTGCTTCTTCAGGGCTTCAAATGTCGTGGCATAAGAATCATCAGAATTGAAGGTTTTATCATGTTCAAGCAAATTACAAAAGGGCTTAGAAATCTTAGAAAAATTATGAATAAACCTTTTGTAAAAACCTACATGTCCGAGGAAACTTTGGATCCCTTTGACTGAATTTGGTGGCGGCAACTTCTTAATCACATCCACCTTAGCCATGTCTACTTTGATTCCTTTGGATGAGATCTTGTGTCCTAGCATGATACCTTCCACCATAAAGTGGCAATTCTCCCACTTTTAAACTAGGTCAAATTCTTCACAACGTGCTAACATCTTTTCCAAATTGCCGATGCAATTGCCAAAACGGTCTCTAAATGCCGAGAAGTCTTCCATGAAGATTTCAAGGAAATATTCCACCGTGTCGTAGAAAATTGCCATCATACACCTCTAGAAGGTAGCTAGAGCATTGCACAATCCGAACGACATCCTCCGAAATGCATATGTACCAAAAGGGCAGGTGAAGGTGGTCTTTTCTTGGTCTTCTGACGCTATGGCAATTTGGTTATAACCTGAATATCCATCAAGAAAACAATAAAAGGATTTTCATACAAGACGATCAAGCATCTGGTCAATAAAAGGGTAAAGGAAAGTGGTCTTTCCTAGTAGCCTTGTTCAATTTACGATAATCCATACAAACTCTCCAACCAGTGACAGTTCTAGTTGGAATGAGTTAATTGTTTTCATTACTTACCGTATTCATACCTCCCTTTTTTGGTACACATTGTACCGGACTTACCCATGAGCTGTCGAAAATCGGATATTTGATACCGGTGTCAAACCACTTTATGATCTCCTTCATCACGACTTGCTTCATGACAGGGTTAAGTCTCCTTTGAGCCTCAATGGAATTGATGTGGCCTTCATCTAACAGGATCTTGTGCATACACAGTGCCGGACTAATTCCCTTCAAATATGTGATTGTCCAACCAATTGCCTTCTTGTGTGTACCAACACGTCAATCAACTTCTTCTTTTTTCAAGCTGCAATTTAGAAGAAATGATTACGGGAAAGGGGTTATCTTTTCCCAAATAAACATATTTCAATTGCCTTGGCAATGGTTTTAATTCTAAAACAATAGGTTGTTCAATGGAAGGTTTTTTAGGTTTATCTTCCTTGCTTGAGTAATCCAAAGATTCGAAATTTTTACCTCGTCGACTTACAATCAACTTTGCTTCATGTTGTGCCTAGTCGTCCGACTCCTCAAGTTCTTCATGCTCGACAATGAAATTGTCGTGACAATACTCCTCTACAACAATATTAAATTCTGTGGTGGCCTGAATAGTCTGGCATTCTTCTGGATCATCAGTATACTTTAGGGTTTTGAATACATTCAGTGTAACTTGCTTATCATTAACCCTCATAGTGACATCTCCCCTTTCAACAGTGATCAAGGTCCTCCTCGTTCCTAAGAACGGTCTTCCAAGAATAATGGGCACAAACTCATCTGCTTCACAGTCCAAAACAATAAAGTCAACGGGAAAAATAAATTTATCAACTCTTACCAAAATGTCTTCAATTTTCCCTCTGGATGCACATAAGATCTATCGTGGGTCTTGCCTTCCCTATGCCTAACCTTTGGAAAATAGATTTGGGCATGAGGTTTATGATTGCTCCAAAGTCGCACAGTTCCTTCCCGATGTAGTGATTGCCGATGGCACAAGGTATTGTAAAACTGTCTAGATCTTTACTTTTGGGTGGCAGTTGGTTGTGCAACATTTCCATACATCCCTTTGTCAAGGCAACTGTCTCAAAATTGCTCAACCTAGTTCGCTTAGAGACGATTTCTTTAAGGAACTTAGCATAATTCAGCGTCTTCTCTATTGCCTCAATCAGTGGCAAGTTGATGTGAACTTGCTTCAAGATGTTAAGAAACTTCTTGAACTGGTATTCATGCTTCTGCCTCTTTAGCCTCTGTAGGAATGTTGGTGGCAATCTAATCTCTTTGCCTTTACTCGTTTCATCTGGCTTGGCATTGTTGGATGAACTTGCCGCGACAAGTGGACTTGTTGAGGCAACTGCTGAAGGCTCATCATCTACGATTGTTGTGACATTGCTACTAGGTACATCTTTTTGAACATTGGACTGTTCTACTGGCTGATTACAATCCTTGGGTTAGATAGGTTCATCATCTACCTTTTGTCCACTTCGAGTGGTGATCACTTTACACTATTCATGGTCAGATCCTCGTATGACCTCAGTGTCATTGGGCAAACTAACGTGTGGCCTTATATTCAAAATTTGGGAAAATTGCCCGACTTGCGTTTCCAATGCTTTCAAAGTTGCTCCTTGACTCTACATTGTCATCTCGGTCCTATTGACAAAAGCGTCAGCCTTTTTCATGAAATTACTAGTCTTAGCCATATAAGATTCAGTTTTAAGCATAAAAGCATTTAGAGAAGTTTCCAAAGAACTAGCTGGTGACGATTGTTGTTGTGGCAACTGTTGTCGTGGCATGTTATGTTGAAATCTTGATGCTTCTGCATTTTGGCGGTTCTGATTGTTGGAGTTATTCCGGTTACTCCACAAAAAGTTGTGGTGTTGCCTCCATGTTGGATTGTACGTGTTGGAATATGCATTGTTGTTTCGATTTTAGTTTCCAACATAGAAACTGGACTCTGGGTTTTGTGGACACTCAAAAGAATCATGGTTAGAATTATAAGAATCACAAAATAAATCCACTACCTTGACCTCATGTGAGTTATTGGGTCGCTGCATGTTTTTAACCATGTTGGTTAATGTAGCCAATTGTGCTGAGATAGCATCTGATGAATCAAGCTCAATTGCCGAGGCACTTTGCCTTATTGCTCCCCTTCTAGTGATTGGGAACTGATAATCATTGTTGGCAAGTCTGTCTAAAATCTCCAAAGCTTCCTCAGGTGACTTATCTAGGAGTGTGCCATTTGTCGAGGCATTCATCAGCATCGTTCATGCATTCAAAATCTCCAAAGCTTCTCTAGAAGTGTGCCATTTCACCTTATTGTTCCCCTTCTAGTGGTTGGGAACTGATAATCATTGTTGGCAAGTCTGTCCAAAATCTCCAAAGCTTCCTCATGTGACTTGTCTAGAAGTGTGCCATTTGCCGATGCATCCATCATCATGGTCAGTACGTTTACTCCATTGTAGAACACCATTACTTGCGTTCAATCTCTAAATTCGTGCACGTGACATTTGCATAGAAGCTCTTTGTACCGAACCCAGGCCTCGTACATGGATTTGTCATCTTCTTGACGAAAAGAAGTAATGTCATTACGCAATTTATCAGTCATATTTGTAAAATTAAATTTAACAAGGAAACTTCGGCATAGATCTGTCTAAGATTCTAAAGATACGGATGAGATACTGTTTAACCATGATTTCGCCCTATTCCTCAGTGAATAGGGGAATAACTTCAGCCTTAGGACATCCTCATGGACTTCTTGTTGCTTGAATGAATCCCAAACTTCTAAGAACGATTTAAGATGTTGTCTAGCATCTTCAGTTGCTAAGCCGCCAAACTGACCAATTGAATTGAGCATATTGCACATCATTGGCCTTAATTTGAAGTACGCGGCTTGAATCTCATGAGTGACAATTCCTAGATTGAGATCTCCAAGGTCTTGAACTAAGTGATCTTGGATTGGTTTGTTTCGTACACAAACAGGTTGCCCTGCTAGAGTTGTACCTCCTCCTGCCACAACATTCTGATTGCCGACTGGATCAAAAGGTGGATCTGCCATTGCTGCTCTTAGGTCTCTCCTTCTTCATTGAAAAACCCGTTCAATTTTAGATTCAAGTGGGTAGTCTTGTGATGTTGGTCTCGCTCTGGTCATACACAGATGCAAAACCTAAATTGTTAGCCACTTGAAACCAAATAAAAAGATAAAATAGAAAAGAAACAAGGGTGCAAGAAAATAAAAACAAAGTCTCTATTGCCAATCCCCGACAACGGCACCAAAAACTTGTTGGCAATTTAAGTGCAACGCAAACGGTGCAAGTATACACGTCGCAAGTGATAGTATAGATTAAGATCTTCTCTACATGGATTAGAAGAAAATCATCTTTTAATCACTTACATTGAAAAGAGAAGTAGATTGTGATGGTAGGTTGTGATTTTAACGAAGTAAAATAAACTAAAATTAAAGAAAAGTAAATAAAGGGGGGAAGGAACCAAATTGTGATAGTAGGTCGGGTTATTGAGTTTAGTTGTTCAGTTGCCGAATTAATTGTTGTGGCTAGTAATTGTTGAGGCAAGTAGGTTGTAGTGGCAACTTGTTTAGTAAACTGTCGTGGCAACTAGATTTTCAATGTTTGGCGGAGTGTTCTTCAATGCCTTGGCATTATCCCTAACTGAAGAACTGGTGTTTGCGCATACCTTGGTGATATATCCATGCGTTAACCTTGGGTGAACAACACTGATCTTGCACTCCTTTTAGCCTCTAAAATCCGATCCTTATTCCTAAGGCGAATTAGTTTCTACAAATCAGCTTATTCAAATAGAAGCTATAACCAATTCGTTTCTTGAATCTAGTTCTCCCGAACTTAGATAAATAAATCCATTCAAGTCCTTCTCCCAAGTTCACTTGATACCAAATGAAAAGCCAAGAATGGATAAACATCGAAAAACTTGAATTAAAAACCAACATCAATCATTCGTCCTCAAACATACAAAACCCAACAACCCGAGCTAATCAAATCTAGTTCATGGCTGGGTGAAAGGAAATCACAAAGAAAATAAACTCAGACATAAAAAAGTGAAAAAAAAACCTAAACTCTTCAAAGCCCGATCACGATCCAGCTCTTTATGCCCAACTCCCTCTCTCCATTCTTAGTTTCTGTGATCAGCCTTTTATAGGAGGGGAGAGCTCAATCTGAATTCAAAGATGAGGTTTATCCATATATCTTGAGGAGAGGAATTAAGCTTTATTTCCTTATCTAGAGATATGGTTAGATAAGAAAATAATTAAAGCTTTATTTCTTATCCTTATTTGCACATCATCCCATTTAAGAGGAGATAAGTCAAAATTAACGGCTCCAAAATTCTCTCATCTTCATCTTCAACAGCTCATAGATTTAATATGGGCTTTATCCTATGCTATAAGGATAAATCTTGAAAAATTTTGCATTTGTTCCCAATTTGCCCTGGCAACCGCTCGGCAATCAGCTCGACAATTCGTACCTACACAAGAAAAGGCAAAACGTCATCATTTTCTCCACAAAATAACTAAATGCAATGCCAAGCCCAGTAAACAAAAGTATTACGAACTTATGCATGAAATAGCACAAATGCATCTAAATGGGCCTAAGTCTAAACAATAATATGAGTAAAAAGGGTATAAAATATACTACTTTTCACACTTTTACCTACTAAGATAATAAGACATCGATTCGAGAGTATACGAGTCCTTATACCATACGGAAGTGTTGACCCTACGAAATATAAATATCGTATTTCGTAAGCGAATCACAATCTCATACGGAGGTGAATACCCCACGAAAGAAAGTGAACACTCCCACTTATCGGAGGACGAAGCTTGGGTAGCTCATGCATGAATGAAAAAGTATATCAAACAACGTGTAAAATAAAGCGGTAAACAAACAAGGTTAGGTATTAAAAATTAAATTAAATTAAATTAAATTTCTCTTAGTAAATACGATACGAACCTGACTAAGACCTAACTCTCTTTTTTTATTTTTGAAAACAAAAATAGTCCCCACCGGAGTTGCCATGTTGTAGCAACTACATTTTATTTAAAAAAATAGTTTTAAAAATGATGGGGGATTTAAAAAAAACATCTTAAATTAGGTGATTTAAAAAAAAGCTCGTGTTTTAAAATAAAAAGATAGAGTTTTAAAGTGGTAGATCGAATACTAAAGAAGAAACTAGAGATTTAAAGTGGGTTCGGGAGTCGGTTACGAGTGGAGAAGGATTAGCACCCTCACCACGCTCAAAAATAGTATCTAAGGGTCCGTATCGTATTTAACTAAAATAATTTAAATTCAACTTAATTTAACATCTAATCCCTAAAAATGCATGCATGCATGGTCATGTCATTCGAATATATAATACCTCGCAATTTACGGTAACAAAAGGAGTTGACACACGAATACTCGGAATGACCCTCTTAATAGGGTACCTAAATCTTGAAGCCTAAAACTAATGCAACAAGATATACAATGCATGACGAATTTAAAAATGCTTAAAATAAATACAAGAGATGAATAACTAACTATGCCAACCAATAATAAAGCAAGAACATACAAAATTTAGAAACATAAATACAAGCAAAGGATCGAATATAAGACCAAAATCAAAGATAATATATAAAAAAGCGATATTCAAAATTCAATGCATACCATGTGTATTAAACATAATGCAGAAGGAAACAAATAATGAAATATAGAATGCAATAACAATTTAAGAACAAACAACGAACAACATACTAGGGTGAAATAGAAAGAAAAAAACACACATAAATTACTACAAATAAATCAGGAAATAAAATGTAATAAAAGGTATATATATATGTTAGGATCCACTTACACAGGATGTAAACTCATAGTTTTACAAGTTTTTTGGATCGTTGGATGAGTTAAATGGATGGCTGAGATTAACTTCATATTTTTTCCCAAGTGATAATTTTCACATAATCCACTGTTAATCTCAATCATTCATTTCACTCATCCAACGATCCAAAAAACGTGTAAAAGTTAAAAACTCTTACACACTGTAACTGGATCTTATCTCATATATATATATATATATAACTCTTAAGTTTTACATGTTTTCTGGATCGTTAGATGGGGGAATGGATGGCTCAAATTAACTCCTTACTCTCTTTTTTCCAAGTGATAATCTTCACATATTTACTGTTAATCTCATTCATTCGTTTCACTCATCCAACGGTCTAAAAAACATGTAAAATGACTAAATTGATGTATTTTTTTTAAATACGAAAGGGGACCAAAACGTAACCTTACCCATAATTGAGTGACCCAAATGTAACTTTTAATAATTGGGTGACCCAAATATAATATTACTCATAATTGAGTGACCTAAGTGTAACTTTTAATAATTGGGTGACCTAAATATAACCTTACTTATAATTGAGTGACTTCTGTTATAGTTTGTTTGTGATAAATGAGACCTAATCTCTATTGTTGATGATGATGGCCCTAACATCCCCTTTTCTATGTTTGTTTTTGCATGCTTGGTGGTGGCAGTTGTACATTGACAGCATGATCACCGGTGGTGACTCCACGTGGAAGGAGGTAAGGGTGGGAATTGTCGGCTATCCGGTTTTCGGGTACCCGGTTCATTCGGGTACCTCATTAGGCGGCCCGTGTCTTGATCCATTATATCTAGTGCCCCTAGATTTGTAAAAGGAAAATGTTTTAGAAGTGTTTGGGTCCCAAAAGGACTAACCACTTCAATTAAAAAGGATGACATTGAAAAATGGATTCCTAAGGGGACTAAAATTTGTGCTACTAACGTTTATGGATCCAAAGCAATTTGGATACAAAAAATTACTTGATTGTCTTTTGCTAGGTGTGATGGAGATGTTCAAAAAGCCAAACTTTGAGGGGGAGCTCCATGCACACAAGGAAGAACACTTGAAGAAGGAAGACTTCACATCCTACCTTGAGTTCAAGTGTGGTAATATCTAGTTGTTTTTGCATTTATTTGTTTTAATTTTTATTTAATTCAACTAGATGATCATATATGTTGGACTAACATCTTTGATGATGCTTTGAGTAAGGGTTGATATAACAAAAAGGGGGAGAAATAGTTTGAAAAATTGAATTTTCAATTGAATAAGGGGGACCTTTATTTGATTTCATATCTTTAATCTCTTATTCACATTTTTAAAGTTAAAGGGGGAGAATCCCAAACAATTTTTCAAGATAGTTTTATTATATCAAAAAGGGGGAGATTGTAGAACTAATGTTTTGATATAATAATTGAAAAATGTTTTGGACTAATTTGAGAAGAATTTAAAACTTGGTTTTAAGTCCAAACAATTTGAATTTATGTTTGAGGGATCTTAAAAGGTTTTTGGCAATGTTTTTATTGATTTTAAATAGCCAAACTTAAGTTTTCAAGCTACTCGTACCGATACGGTCCAACCCGTATCGATACCTTTTTGCCCAGTTTGGTCACTACCAAAACCCGTATCGAAACAGGCTTGGTCGTTTCGATACGGATCAGGATCGTTTCGATACACCTGGTAAGCATACCGATCCCCTTTCCAACAACCCCAACGGTCATTTAAAAGTGAAACCGTACCGATACACCCTCAAGTGTATCGATACGCCTAGGCTGGCAAGAGCCCAACGACTAGTTTCTGATGAAGGTCGTACCGATACGGGTCCAAGCGTATCGATACGGAAGGCTGCAGAACAGCATTAATGAAGGGAAATAAAGTCCTCAACGGCTCCAATTCATCCCCAATGGCTAGTAACGGCTATAAACTCATCAAGGAGTATAAAAGGGACCTCCGAGCATCAAGTAAAGGCTAATGCTCATATTGTCAATCAACAAATGATCAAATATTGTCTTAGTGCCTAAATTGTTAATTCTTGTATAGACAAACACTAGTGAGCCAAAATTGTCAAATTTGCTCAAGTGTTTTAGGTTTTGGGTGAGTGCTTAAATTGTGCAAACAAACACCTATTAGAGGGAGTTATGTTTGCTTTATTTATCTCTTTGTAAAAGAGGGTTTGATCAAGGCTTTGGGTAAAAAGCTTGATCGGTGTAAAGGGTTTCCTCCTAAGCCTAGAAAAGGGGACGAATCAATAGTGGATTGATTGGAAATCCTTAGTGGGGAGCTAAGGTAGTGGATGTAGACCTTGGTTAGAAGGTTGAACCACTATAAGTCATTGTGTCAATTATCATTTTAGCTTCCACACCACCTCCATCCAAAATTTCACCTCTCCACCACTTGGTGAGCCATATCGGTTGAACGAACCGAGCTCCTCACAACTCAACATTTTGTTTTAAATAATGGAAAATAAAATTTAGGCAAATTTGATGCTAAAAGTGATGAAGCTATTTTTCTAGGTTACTTTTTAAACTCTAAAGCCTATCGTGTATTTAACAAAAGAACATTAGTTGTTGAAAAGTCTATTCATGTGGTTTTCGATGATAACCTCCTTCAAAGGAAGGATTCTTGTGATGGTGATGATGTAGGAACCATTGGACCCAATGATGGTGGACAATCATCAAAGGTGAATGAGGTTCCAAGAAAAGATGAAGAAGCACAAGATCCACCCCTAAAGGCCTTAAAGTACATGACTCTAGAGGAGAAGAAAGTGAGCTACCCAAGAGAGTACAACTATGTAAAAGGTGGTGAGATTTTGGGTGATTCATCCAAAGGGGTAACCACTTGATCATCACTTAAACTTCTGAATAATGTTGCATTCATTTCATGCATAGAGCCTAAGAATATCGAAGAAACACTAAATGATGAGTTTTGGATATTTTTCATGCAAGAATAATTAAATCAATTTGAGAGAAGTCAAGTTTGGAAATTAGTTGATAGCCCTAGTAATAAATCTACTATAGGGATTAAATGGGTTTTCAGAAACAAACTAGATGAGAGTGTTAACATAGTGAGAAACAAGGCTGTCAAGGTTACACTCAAGAAGAGAGAATCGTTTTTTTATGAAACATACGCACCCTTAGCTAGGATGGAAGCTATTAGTATGCTTCTTGCATTTGCATGTTATCATAAATTCAAGCTTTTTCAAATGGATGTCAAGAGTGCATTTTTAAATGGTTTTATAAATGAAGAGGTGTATGTGGAAAAACCACCCAATTTTGAAGATCCTATTTTTCCAAACCATGTTTTTAAACTTACTAAAGCTTTATACGGTTTGAAACAAGCTCCTAGAGCTTGATATGAAAGGTTTTCAAGCTTTTCGATTGAAAAAGGTTTTGAAAAAGGAAAGATGGACACTACACTTTTTATTAAAAGAAATGGAAAAGACATCTTATTAGTTCAAATATATGTTGATGATATAATTTTTGGTTCAACTAATAAGTTGTTTTGCCAAGAGTTTGTTAAGCTAATGAAAGGTATGAATCTTACTTTGGTCAGTTCTGAGGTTAATTTAGCTTCAGTACCTAAAAACACTTGGTGGTTAGATTCTGGTGCTACTACTCACATAAGTGTTTCTATGCAGGGTTGCCTGAGCTACCGAAAGCTAATTGATGGTGAAAAAAAACATCTTTGTAGGCGATGGAAAATCGGTAGAAGTTGAAGTAATTGGGCATTTTAGGTTGTTATTAGGAACTGGTTTTATTTGGATTTGAAAGACACTTTTGTTGTTCTGTCTTTTAGGCGTAATTTACTTTTAGTTTCTTTATTGGACAAATTTGGATATTCTTGTTCATTTGGAAACAATCAGTTTACTTTGTCTTTAAATTCAAGTATTGTCGGAACTGGTTATTTAAATGCTTATGACAACCTTTATTTGCTAGATACAGTTGCATCATATAATGAAACCTTGCACGTGGAATCACGTGGTACTAAACGCAAATTAAATAAGGAAAATTCGGCATCATTATGACATAAGCGCTTAGGTCATATCTCAAAAGGTAGGATTGAGCGACTTATATCTAATAGTATTTTGGAGTCCCTTGACTTTTCAGACTTTAATGTTTGTGTTGACTGTATCAAGGGAAAACAGACCAAAATTAAGAGATTAGGTGCCAACAAATCTACAGACGTCTTAGAATTAATTCACACTGATATTTGTGGGCCATTCCCTACGGCATCTTGGAATGGTCAACAATATTTCATAACATTCATAGACGATTACTCACGTTATGGGTACCTATATCACATTCATGAGAAATCTCAGTCTTTGGACGTGTTCAAATCTTATAAGGCTGAAGTTGAGAATCAACTCAACAAAATAATTAAGAAAGTTAGATTTGATCGTGGTGGTGAGTACTACGGTAGATATGATGGCTCAGGTGAACAACATCTAGGACCATTTGTGAAATTCCTAGAGGAATGTGGTATTGTCCCACAGTGCACCATGCCAGGATCACATAGTCTGAATGGTGTAGCTGAGAGACGTAATAGGACTCTTAAAGATATGGTAAGGAGTATGATTGCTCATTCTACCTTACCCGAGTCCCTCTGGGGAGAAGCATTAAAGACAACAGCGTACATTCTGAATAGAGTACCAACTAAAGGAGCTTAAAAGACACCTTATGAGCTTTGGATGGGTCAAAAACCTAGTCTAAAGCACTTTCACATTTAGGGATGTCCAGCTGAGGCAAGGCCTTATAGGCCACATGAAAAGAAATTGGACTCCAAAACTGTGAGCAACTACTTTATTGGATATTCTGAGCGATCTAGGGGCTATAAATTTTATGATCCCACGATTAAGAATATTTTTGAGACGGGAACTGCATCATTTTTTGAGGATGTTGAATTTGGAGGGAGAAATAAGGTTAGAGACATTACTTTTGAGGAGGAATTGAGTTGGAACTCAATTCCTACTATCACTTTTGATAATGTTCAGGTTCACATACCTATCGTTAATCAAGAAGTGAATCCAAAACCTCAACAAGATAATGTTGAACAACTTCCTCCTATTCAGGATGAGGTAATTGTTCCATAAGAACAAATTCAACAACCTCAACAACAAGTGCCATTAAGGAGATCCACAAGAGAAAGGAGAAATGCTATTCCGGATGATTATATTGTATTTCTCCAAGAAAATGAGGATGATAATGGAATGATGGAAGATGACCCAATCAACTTTCATCATGCCATGCAAAGTGTTAACTCTCAAAAGTGGATTGATGCCATGCAGGAAGAGTATAAATCCATGCAAGACAATAAAGTTTGAGAACTTGTCCCATTACCTGAAGGTGCAAAATCAATTGGTTGTAAATGGATATTTTAAACCAAGAGGGATGCAAATGGTAATGTGGAGAGGTATAAGGCGCGTCTTGTAGCTAAAGGATATACTCAAAAATAAGGCATTGACTTTACAGAGACATTCTCTTCGGTTTCATCGAAAGACTCTTTTAGGATAATCATGGAACTTGTAGCTCATTCTGATCTTGAGTTACATCAGATGGATGTTAAGACTGCGTTTCTCAATAGAGACATTGAAGAAACAATTTATATGGTGCAACCAGAAAACTTTGAGTAGGGAGATCCAAAGCGTATAGTTTGCAAATTAAAAAAATCCATCTATGGACTCAAGCAAGCTTCTCGTCAATGGTACCACAAGTTTCATCAAGTAATTGTCTCATTCGGTTTTGAGATGAATATCGTTGATGATTGTGTGTATTACAAGTTCAGTGGGAGTAAGCATATATTTTTGGGTTTATATGTCGATGACATTTTGCTTGCCACGAATGATATAGGCTTATTGCACGAAACCAAGAGATTTCTATCTAAGCATTTTGAAATGAAAGATCTTGGGGACGCTTCTTTTTTTTAGGAATTCAGATACATCGAAATCGAGCTTGAGGTATTCTTGGATTGTCACAAAAGAACTATATCGATAAAGTACTTAAAAGGTTTGGCATGCAAAATAGTAAACCAATGGACACCCATGTCGCTAAAGGAGACAAGTTTTGTCTTGCCCAATGCCCTAAAAGTAACCTTGAAATTCAAGAAATGCAGAAGATTCCCTATAAATCAGCTATTGGGAGTTTAATGTATTCTTAGGTTTGTACGCGTCCGGATATTGCGTACATTGTTGGGATGTTAGGCAGATATTCAAGCAACCCTGATATGGACCATTGGATAGCAGCCAAGAGGGTTATAAGATATCTTCAGAGAACAAAAGATTACATGCTCACGTATAGGAAATCAGATCATTTGGAGGTCGTAGGGTATTCGGATTCTGATTTTGCTGGGTGCCAAGATAGTAGAAAATCTACATCAGGCTATATTTATCTATTAGCTGGAGAAGCTATATCCTGGAAAAGTGCTAAAAACACTTGTAGCTTCTTCCACTATGGCAGCGGAGTTTGTAGCATGCTATGAGGCATCTAATCATGGAATATTGTTGCGGAATTTTGTCACTGGGCTGCGTATTTTGGAGAACATAGAAAGACCGCTTAAATTATTTTGTGACAATAAGTCAGCAGTACTATATTCCAACAACAATAGGAGCTCGTATAAGTCAAAGCACATAGACATAAAGTTCCTAGTTGTAAAAGAAAGAGTGAAAAGTGGACAAATATCCATAGAACACATTGGGACAAACTCTATGATAGCGGATCCGCTCACAAAAGGTTTACGACCCAAGGTCTTTCATGAGCACACTGCTCATATGGGTGTTGTATCATTTGAGGATATTATTGTTTGAGTGGGAGTTTGTTATTTGTTTGCTTTATGTTTAATTTTGGACATTTATGTATTCGGGTTTTTTCTGATCAGAAATGAAGTATTCAGTTTATTCACTCTTTTCTTATTTTGATAAGGACCTCACTTAAGTTTAAAGAGGACTAGTTGGAAATAGGCATGTTCGGTTCACATTTACATGTAATTTCCATGCTACGCATCCATGATTGATCTATGTCATTTGATTGTGTTTGTATACGTGACCATTGATGGGTCCAGTCATGATTGATATGGCAAAGACCGCTTTGATCCTATATAGATATAATTGATGGACGAGATTGTTAAAGAATACCTATAGTATGATAGCAAATTTTAAGCTCATAAGGTTATACATTTGTTAGGAAACATATGTTGCCCAAGTGGGAGATTGTTAGGTTATCCAATAATAATAGGCACATATGTATAATGTATGTTGCTATTATAAAGTTTAACACGAAAATTAAGTGACCAATTATGTTACACGTGTTATAGGTATTAAATTGTCATGGAATTAAAAGTGTAGATACCGTAATTTATATTTATAACTCAATGAGGGGCAGAGTTGTAAATATTAATAAACTGATTTTAATTCAGTTTATATAAAGGGTAGTGGTCCCCGAGATCTAGGTTAACTTGCATATCTCTCCTTCCCCGTCAGAGAGTTGTGTGTCAAGAGGTAACCTATCATCTTGGAAGATCAAACCCTCTTTGGAAAATCTCCGTCAATAGATTCAGGTACGCTTCCGCAAATCTAGTCTTTATTCTTAATGATTTGGCATGTATGGATCTTGGGTTTATATTCGTATGAATATATTTTGGTTCTAACAGGGGGAGCTTTCATTTTTCTTGATACTCCAAATCAGACAAAGGAAGGATGACACCTTCATTAATCAAGCTAAAATACATCAAGGACATGCTCAAGAAGTTTGGCTTGGAGAATGTGAAACCTCAAGCCACTCTAATGAGCTTGTCTATAAAGCTTGACAAAGACAAATGAGGTAAGTGTGTTGACTAAAAGCTTTATCGTTCTATGATTGGTTCTTTTCTTTACCTTACCACAAGTAGACCCGACATTATGTTTAGTGTTTGCTTGTGTGCTAGGTTTCAAGCTAGTCCTAGAGAGTCACACCTTATAGTCGTTAAGAGAATTTTTAGATACCTTAGAGACACACCTTGTTTAGGCCTTTGGTATCCTAGAGATTCCACCTTTGATCTTCATGCTTTCTCGGATGCGGGTTATGGGTTTGTAAGATAGATAGAAAGAGTACCTCCAGAACATGTCAATTCCTAGGTAGTATACTCATATCTTGGTTCTCTAAGAAACAAAACAATGTAGCCTTATCTACCACTGAAGCAGAATATATATCAGCCGAAAGTTGTTGAGTTCAAGTCCTTTGGATGAAGCAACAACTTTTAAATTGTGGAGTTGATGTAGGTATCTTACCCCTTAAGTGTGACAACACTAGTGTCATATGCCTCACTAAGAATCACATCCATCATTCTAGAGCCAAACACATAGAAATAAGTCATCATTTCATTAGGGATCATGTCTTGAAAAATGATGTAGTTCTAGAGTATGTTGACACCTTGAATCAATTAGCGAACATCTTTACCAAACTTCTAGACAAAGAGCATTTTTGGACTCTTAGGAGAGAGTTAGGTCTGACTAGCCTTTCTTGACCCTTTAGAGCCTCTTAAGGTAAAAAAACTTTCTTGAATTTGATTGATTGTCATGCTTATGTAATTTTTCTCATTGATGCATATATGCTTGTTGCTATGGGGAGTATGCATCTGTTTTAGTCCATTCATGAAGTTCATACATCTTTTACATGCATTTAGATTCGATTGAAATCAAATTATTGAGCTACTTGTTGCCCAAAATGCACTTTCTGGCACATTTGTATCAAAACAACTCAGGGAGTTTCGATAAGCGTTCTTGAATGTTTGCCCAGATTGCATTTTCTAGCACAATTGTATCAAAACGGGTAAGGGCATTTTGATACGGACTCATGGACATATGACCAAACTGGTTTCTTGCAAAAACGGTATCGAAACGACTAAAAAGCGTTTCGATATGGGCATC
Organism: Hibiscus tridactylites; assembly: GCA_958450335.1. Taxonomy (NCBI): domain Eukaryota; kingdom Viridiplantae; phylum Streptophyta; class Magnoliopsida; order Malvales; family Malvaceae; genus Hibiscus; species Hibiscus tridactylites. Next base: position 11,577,233 of record OY288286.1, read on the forward strand.
GATTGTGTTTCGGTACAGGTTGGACATGAATTGGTACGGACTCGTTGAGAAACGGCGGTACACCCCATGGCGCAGCAAAAAATTATCCGGTGAATTTCGCCAATGATCCATGTACAAGGGATGAAGTTGGGGTGAGTAAGGATGAAATATTATCTGAATAAATCTGGTATCTTGATATCCTTAGAGAGTTAGGATAAACAAAATCGAATCTGAGTCGTCATAATAGCGCTCCGACCTCTACGCAGTCCACCCGAACGAAATGAACAATATTTTCTCTTCTCTAATTGTTAGAGAGGTTTTCCGAAAAAGCATGCTTTTGGATGCTAGACCTAATGCCTTTATATAGATTCAAAAACCTAATTCTAATTAAATTCGGATTCATTAAATATACAATATATTTAACTGGATGTAATTAAATATGTAGAATCTAATTCTACTTTAATTTGAATTCATTAAATATACAATATATTTAACCGAATACAATTAAATATGTAGAATCTGATTCTACTTTAATTAGGTTTCTTTAGGGATATATATATTTTAATAGTGTTTGATAATTACAATAACTATCTAATTATTAAAAATATATAAACAAGATTATCTATAATTACAATAATTATAATAATTCCGTATTTAATAATTATTATGTGTACAACAGGTTTGTACACATGTTATCTAGTCGATATTTGATCGTTTCAATCATAGGGTGTGACCCTTGTAGGTTCATGTAACGTTAGTAGTAATATCTAGAACAATTCTAATATTACAAACGATGAGTGGCATCTAGCAATACATCATTTCTACCTAAGTTACATGAAGTCGTGGTTCAACTTTACCTTTTTCCGTGATTAACTTCTTTTATGTATTACATCCTTTTGTCCTTATATCTAGATCGAACACAAGTCATGGATTAGTCACACTTGTGTAGTCCATCTAATATTTCTTGATGTCTTGAGTAAACTATGATAAACAAATAACTATGATATCTCATATCAATTTATTCGAGCATGGCCTTGCCTTTTCTAGTCTCAGTCAATCAAGTGGCCAACGACATTACTCCTATTATGTAAGAGGGACAAATACTATCTTGATCAACCATATTTCGCTATATAGAGTGTGACATATCCAATATCAGACTTTATAGTGTAGTCTGGTACAACACCCGTTTGACTACATCAAAATATGTCACTCTCGATATTGAAATAATGATGATCTCAAGTCTGAGGATCATACACTTAGTTATCACCATGAGCAATGTTGTTACTGTCACATAATAATCCAAGAAACATGCTCATAACAGGTCAGTCTAGTATGTCGTTCTCTAACACATACTTATGTATTGATTTTGACATCTTTATGTCAATAACAACACTTTGTTATCAATAAACTACATATTAGTCTTAATAAATTATCGTTGTCCACGCCCACAATATATCTCGACTAAGGACATTCACGAATAACTGTATTATTCTAAGGACTTTATTATAATTCATTTTATTTATAGATGCACAGAATAAGACTAAAATAATAATAATGGCTTCATTAATAAACAAGATAAAATAAGTATGTTTTTTACAATCATCTCATGATTGGTCTTTGGGCATACTCCAACAATCTTCCACTAGCACTAAGACCAATCACTCATGTATCTAACATCAAAAGACTTAGTGTGACGTTCATGCTTCTGCTGTGTCAGAGGCTTTGTCAGTGGATCGACGACATTGTCATTCGTTGGTACTCTGTATATTTCTACATCTTCTCGATCAATGATTTCACGAATATGATGGTAACGCCTAAGTATGTGTTTGGATCGTTGGTGAGATATGTGTTCTTTTTCTTGTGTGATGGCTCCGTTGTTGTCACAATGTAGATCTATAGCATTTCATATGATAGGCACGACCCCTAGTTCAGATATGAACTTTTTGATCCAAACAACCTCTTTTGCAGCATCGCTTGCTGCAATATACTCGACTTATGTTGTAGAATCTGCTATTGTATCTTGCTTTGAACTTTTCCAGCTTACAACACCTCCATTAAGGCAAAACACAAAACCTGATTGTGATCGAGAATTATCATTATCAATTTGGAAGCTTGCGTCAGTATAACCTTTTATACTTAGTTCTTCCTCACCTCCATACATAAGGAATGTATCATTAGTTCTGCTTAAGTACTTAAGAATGTTTTTTACTGCAACACAATGACCTTCACAAGGATCTACTTGGTATCGACTTGTCATACTTAGTGCATATGATACATCCGAACGTGTACATAGTGTCACGGTCCGTCTGCGTGATAGGCAAGACCGTGACGAGATGCTTGCTGGCTGTGCTTAAGTCGGGATGCGGGATAGCATTAAGGGTGTAGTAGGTGCCGTACAGCCGTTCGGTCCTGGGGACAGGGCGTGCTGGTTAGGCACCACACTGGTCGGGAGCTGTCCCCGCTTCCCTGATGAGCCCATGGGAGGGCGAAACCAGTAAGCATCGAGTGGAAAAGGCTGAGCCCCGAGCTTATGGGAGCCCTGGGTTGCCGCACGGGGGAGTTGTCCCTGCGTGAAGACTCTAACCCCGTGACAGATGGTATCAGAGTCGGTCCGTGTGCTAGCTGTGAGCTTACCAAGCGCTCCATGTGCTGCGCGTAGCGGGTCAAGTGGACGAGCGATGCCTCACACCCGAGTGAAGTGGTGTCCGCGAGTGGGACCTCTAGAAAGATATTGAGACGAGGTAGGGTAGGCAGGAAGCTACAGCGAAAGTTCGCCAAGCACTCGCAGAACCTCGGTAATGAAGGCGAGCAGGCATGGAATTGCACACTCGATCTAGGTTGGTTCCCCATACGAGTGGGAACGAGATTTCTCCCCATGCACGAGGGCGTGCATGAACTGAGTGGGGGAGATTGTCACGGTTCGTCTGCGTGATAGGCAAGAACCGTGACGAGATGCTTGCTGGCTGTGCTTAAGCCGGGATGCGGGATAGCATTAAGGGTGTAGTACGTGCCGTACAGCCGTTCGGTCCTGGGGACAGGGCGTGCTGGTTAGGCACCACACTGGTCGGGAGCTGTCCCCGCTTCCCTGATGAGCCCATGGGAGGGCGAAACCAGTAAGCATCGAGTGGAAAAGGCTGAGCCCCGGGCTTATGGGAGCCCTGGGTTGCCGCACGGGGGAGTTGTCCCTGCGTGAAGACTCTGACCCCGTGACAGATGGTATCAGAGTCGGTCCGTGTGCTAGCTGTGAGCTTACCAAGCGCTCCATGTGCTGCGCGTAGCGGGTCAAGTGGATGAGCGATGCCTCACACCCGAGTGAAGTGGTGTCCGCGAGTGGGACCTATAGAAAGAGACTAAGACGAGGTAGGGTAGGAAGGAAGCTACAGCGAAAGTTCGCCAAGCACTCGCAGAACCTCGGTAATGAAGGCGAGCAGGCAGGGAATTGCACACTCGATCTGGGTTGGTTCCCCATACGAGTGGGAACGAGATTTCTCCCCATGCACGAGGGCGTGAATGAATTGAGTCGGGGAGATTGTCACGGTCCGTCTGCGTGATAGGCAAGACCGTGACGAGATGCTTGCTATCTGTGCTTAAGTCGGGATGCGTGATAGCATTAAGGGTGTAGTACGTGCCGTACAGCCGTTCGGTCCTGGGGACAGGGCGTGCTGGTTAGGCACCACACTGGTCGGGAGCTGTCCCCGCTTCCCTGATGAGCCCATGGGAGGGCGAAACCAGTAAGCATCGAGTGGAAAAGGCTGAGCCCCGGGCTTATGGGAGCCCTGGGTTGCCGCACGGGGGAGTTGTCCCTGCGTGAAGACTCTGACCCCGTGACAATAGCATGGCATACATGATAGAACCAATGGCCGAAGTATATGGAATCTTACTCATGCATTCTCTCTCTTGAGGCGTTGAAGGACACATTTCCTTCGAGAGCGAAATACCATGTCTCATAGGTAAGAATCCTCTTTTAGATTCTTCCATACTGAATTTTTTTAGTACTTTGTCTATATATGTATTTTGACTTAGTCCTAGGAGTCGTCTTGATCTATGTCCATAAATCTTAATTCCTAATATGCAGGTTGCTTCACCCAAGTCTTTCATAGAAAAATATTTTCCTAAACAAGTCTTTACAGACTGTAAGGTAGGTATGGCATTTCCTATTATTAGTATGTCATCCACAAACAATACCAAGAATGTAACAGTGCTCCCACTAGTTTTCTTGAAAACACGTGACTCATCTTCATTTTTAATGGAACCAAACTCTTTGATTACCTCATTAAAACGAAGATTCCAACTTCAAGAAGCTTACTTCAACCCATAAATTGATCTTTGTAGTTTGCATACTTTTAGGGCATCTTTTAGATCGACAAAACCCTCAGGTTGTGTCATGTACACATCCTCATCTAATTTTCCATTAAGGAAAGCGGTTTTGACATCCATTTGCCAGATTTCATAATCGTAATATACAGCTATTGCAAGCAATATCTGGATAGATTTAAGCATAGCAACAGGGGAAACGTTTCATTATAGTCTATACCATGAATTTGACAAAATCCTTTATCAACCAATCTCCCTTTGTATGTTTGTACATTGCCATCCATATCGGTTTTCTTTTTGAAAACTCATTTGCACCCTATAGGCTTAACTCCTTCGAGTGGGTCAACCAAAGTCCATACTTGGTTTTCTGACATGGAATCTATCTCGGATTTCATGGCTTCTAGCCATTTCTTAGAGTCTGGGCTCTACACTGCTTCTTGATAAGTCTTAGGTTCATCTTGGTCTGTGAGAAGAACATCTACATGCAATGTGAAAAGAAATCTATATCTCTCAAGCGCATTGCGTTCTCTCATAGATCTCCGTAGTGGTTGTGTTTTAAGAATGGTTGTATGTTTCTCAACTATTTGTGGAACTAGTGATTGTTCAATCTTTGGTTCAGTGATCTATGGTTGATCTTGAATTCCTTCAAGTTCAATATTTCTCCCACTTCCCTTTCCGAGAATAAATTCTCTTTCGAGGAAAACTCTTGTTCAAGCAACAAACACTTTGTTCTCAGATGGATTGAAGAAATAGTATCCTTTAGTTTCTTTAGGATACCCTAAAAATTATATTTATGAGATTTGGGTTCGAGTTTTGTAGACATCTGATGTTTAACATAAACTTTGCATCCATAATTTTTTATAAAAGACATACTAGGACGCTTCCCAGTCCACATCTCATATGGTGTCTTTTAAACCTATTTAGACGGAACATGATTTAGTGTGAAAGTAGTTATTTCTAGCGCATGTCCCCAAAAAGAAGTTGAAAGATCACCATGACTCATCATTGACCGAACCATGTCTAACAATGATCGATTTCTCCTTTCGAAGACTCCATTGTGTTGTAGAGTACCTGAAGGTGTAAGTTGTGAGACAATCCCACATCCTTTAAGGAGTTCATCAAACTCTAGGCTTAAGTATTATCCTCCTCGATCTGATCGAAGAGCTTTGATACTCTTTCCTAACTGGTTTTGTACTTCATTCTTAAATTCCTTGAACTTTTCAAGGGCTTCAGATTTATGATGCATTAGGTAAACATACCCATATCTACTGAAGTCATCAGTGAAAGTAATGAAATATTGAAACCCTTCTCTGGATTGTGTATTCATCGGTCCACATACATCACTAGTATTAGACCTAATAAATCACTTGCTCGCTCATTTTTACCGTCAAATGGTGATTTGGTCATTTTCCCATTAAGCAAGGTTCACATATATCTAATTGTTCGAAAACAAAAGAATCCAAAAATCCATCTTTATGAAGTTTTGATATGCATTTCTCACTTATATGACCCAAGCGACAATGTTAGAGATAAGTTTAATTAGAGTCATTTGTTTTTTATTTTTTTGTATTTATGTTATATATGGAGTTGTCTTGATCTAAGATATAGAGGTCGTTGATTAATTGAGTTGTACCATAAAAAACATTATTGAGGGAAAAAGAACAACTATTATTCTTAATGATAATCTCAAAACCAATCTTTTCCAAACAAGAAATTGAAATAATGTTTTTAGTCAAACTAGGTACGAAATAACAATCCTCTAAATCTAAAACAAGTCCACTAGGTAATGACAAAGTATATGTTCTTATAGCTAATGCAACAACTCTTGCTCCATTTCCCACTCGTAAGTCCACATCTCCTTTTGCCAATTGTCTACTCATTTTTAGTCCTTGTACATAAGTACAAATGTGTGAACCACAACTGGTACCCAAGAAGTAGATGTTGGTTTATTAATATCAATAACATAAATACCTGATCTGGACTGTCCATTTTCTTTTGCCCTCTTGATGTCCTTAAGATAGACAGGGTGGTTTCTCTTCCAATGTCCAGCATTTTTGCAATAGAAACACTTTCCTTCTTTTGCAACTCCTATTTTGGGTTTCAATGCAGCTTTTCCTTTGTTGGGCTTTTTCTTTGCCTTGGTGTTGGGCTTTCCTTTTCTATTATCCTTCCATACCATCAGAATAGGTTTGTAACCAACCTTTTTCATGTTGTTTTCTGTTGTTCTGTTAACTAGGGCAACGATTTGTTAATTTCATTCATATTGAAATTAAGAACAAACTAATTAAAACTATCCAGCAACGATTGCAAGATAACATCATTAGCCAATTCAACACTTAGAGGGAAGCCCAATTTTTCAAGGGTCTAAATATACCCTATCATTTTGAGAACATGGGTTCCCACTAGAGTTCCATCCATCATTTTGTATCGAAACAAAGCCTTAGAGGTCTCATATCTCTCTTGACGAGCTTGCCCCTCATATAATTTTTTGAGATTTTTAACCATCTCATAGGAAACCATGTCCTCATGTTGCTTCTGAAGCTTAGGGGTCATGGTCGCAAGCATCAAGCATCCAACATCTACCGTGTCATTTGAGTATTTCTCAAAGGCTTCCTTTTCATCTTTGGAGGCATCATCCATTGACCTTTTAGGAACAGGTTCTTCAATGATTTGCAGTTTCCATTCTTGCTTAAGGAAAATCTTTAAGTTACGGAACCAATCAAGGAAGTTCAAGTCATTCAATTTGTCCTTCTCAAGGACGGATCGCAATGATAATGTATTTGAGTTAGCCATAAAATCTACAATGATAAAATATGATTTATATGTACATTTTATCATGTTTATAAAGAAATTACATTCCCACTATTAAAAAACCTTAAAATTGAAAAAACTTACTAAAAGTATTTCTAGTGGGCAAGGATCCATATTTCATTACATCCTAGGTCGGCTTTGGCTTTACTCCTAGAATTCAATTATTTAGGTAAGCAACACTTGCTAATTACATCTCATGTAATTCCTATATTTGGTGAACAAATATTGTTCCTAATCATCTCATGATTATCCAAATCATTAGTCTTTAGATTTCTAATCTCATTAGAACAAACTAGTTTAACTAATATTACAACAAATGAATATTTGTAACGCCCCGGTTTAGGGCCCGGGAGTTATCGATGTTGATCTAGGATTAGTTTCAGGTTAAATTTAAATTAAAGAGCTGATTTTTATAAAAGTTCTTATTATTTACGATAATGTCATTAATGAAATTTTAAGAGGGTTTTGAAAATCAAAACCACTCATCTTCTTCCAAAAACCCTATTCTCTCATTTTTCATCTCCTTTCCTCCATTGAAGACCTTTGAAGTTAAATCCTTTTTTTTCTTTTCCTTGTTTTACTTAAATTTAACTTAAACTAAAGTTGGATTTGCAAAGCCCATTAATTCTCAACCTTGAAATTTCAAGATTTATGAAAAGTGGGGATTTTGGGTGAAATCTCGTGTGGGTCTTTTAGGGAAGTGTTTTGGTGTGTTTTTAAAGTTTATTTTGAAGTCATAACATGTTAAAAAGGTTGCTTAATTATAGTATACCCGAAACTAGTCTTAGGGTGGATTTTAGAAGTGAAATAAGTGAGTTTTTGGCTTGATTTTGTAGTAAAAAGAGGGCTGGAGGTTTGTGGACCTTGGATAGGTGTTTTTAGACGTTATTTGATGATTTTTGAGTGGTGATAGTGCTTGTTTGATTGGATTCCCGAAACCACTATTGTAGGTGATTTTTAGAAGTGGAAAATAAGAGTTTTTAAGGTGTTTATGTGGGGAAATGAAGGGTTGACGGTTGTATAGCCTTCGGGTGATGTTTTAGACATGTTTTGGAGTGTTTTAAGTGTTTAAATTGAGAGGTAATGGTTGGGTTTTGCTGGAGTACGAAAATGAGAATATTTGGGAGGAATTCGGCTTTGAATTGTTGAGAAAATATTGTGGAATTGTGAGTTGATGTATAACAGCAAATTTGTGGTTGATTAAGAGGTTAATACATTCTTTTTTATTGGTTAGAAACAGCAGATTTGGCCTTGGGTGGTTCGGACGCGGTCCCGGGAAGTTCGGAAGCTTGAAACGACTTTGTGGTTTGCATTGGTGTGCAAATGGTGAGTGGAAACTGTTTTGAGGTTTAAATATGTTCAAAGAGGTTTATTGGGGGTTTGGGTGGAGCCTTAAGGGTTAGCCTAAACTCAAGTGTAAGTTGCTATTTCACCTTGTTTCATTAAGTGTTAATGTGTGTGTGATTGTTGTGATATTGCGTGAAATGTGGGTTGCTTTTACTCTCTGTTTAATGTTGTTGTGTAGTCGTTGTTGGTGTCGAGCCTTGTGTGATGGTTGTCGTTGCTACGGTGATGTGTGGTCCCACCGATAGTGACTAGTCAAAGAGTACGGTGATGTGTAGTCCCACTGGTACTAACTAGTAGAATAGTACGGTGATGTGTAGTTCCATCGGAAAACTACTAGTTGTTGTGAACGGTGATGTGTAGTCCCATCGGGTATTGGTTATGCATGTGAATATCATGTATTGTTGATGTTTGTGTATTATTACATCTTTCCTTAAATGGTTTTGCCCTAAAATCTAAGTTTGTTTTTTTAAAAACTGCATTGTTGTTGTGTTTTAGAGCTCCGCTCACTAAGCATTTAAGCTTATGCTCTCCTTTTTCCAGCAATGCAGATCGTTAGAGGCTTGAGAGGCAAGTGGGCAAGGAAGGAGTTTCTCAAGGTTCTCGGGTAGCTCAAGTATGGTTTATGCTATGTAATAATGCTTAGACAATGAGAATATTAGGCTTTTGTATAGAGTTGGTGTTCAAACTCCTTTGTTGGCTTGTTAATGTTTCTAGCATGTTTGGTTTGGTGATACTATGTTGAAGCATGCCTCGTTATGGCCTTGTCACTTGATAGATGTTAAGCATGCTTTATTGCCTTATATATATATATATATATATATATATATATATATATATATCATGTTTGATGGTTTGATGTTTTGGCATGTGTTGGAAGGATCTAAATGTATGTCTCTTGCTTGCCTTGAATCATATGTATGCTCTATGGTTGATCATGCTTGTGGTAGGTTGGAATGCCTCTAGATTATGTGTATGTTTGTTGTTTCATGTTTCTTTTGGTTTGGGAGTATGTTTGTTATGGCCTTTAACTCTTTTGTTGGTTTGCTAAGCATGTTTGTTTGCTAGTTTCCTCTATGTATGCTTAAATGGGTGTTCGTTGCTTCATTGTATGCTTAAACCACTCCGTATGCTTATCTATAGTTTCTTAGTGATGTATGTGAGTTGGTATGTTGCTAGTCGAGTCGTCAAATGCATCTAGAGTTGAGTCCTTGTGTTTTTAGCTGCTAACGTGAGATTTGCAGTGCAAGGCGTATCGGTACGCTCAAGGGTTGTACTGATATGGTCCTTGCTTGGGGACTCATTTTGGGTAGAGCGTACCGGTACACGGGGCGTATCGATATGCCAAAGGCTCTCTGGAAATCTGAGAAATTGACGAGATTTTGGCATATCGGTACGGGTCCTAAGGGTATCAATACGGCCTTTGTAGTTTGACTGTGAGAAGTTAACCGTCGAGGGCGTATCGGTACGGTCTTGCTGTGTATCGATACGGTCTCTCTGGGTTGACTTTAGGGTGTTGACCAGGTCCATTCATATCGATACGGTCATCTAGCCTATCGATACGGCATGTTATAAAAGTTAAGATGGATTGTTTAATTGCATAGCTTGGGTGTTTTGTATCCGTGTGTATGTTCGCTGCGTGTCCTACCACATAGGGTATAATAGATGCATCTAGAAAAAATAAGGAACAAAAAAAGAAAAGGGTTGCTAATCGGAGTGAGACCTTAGCGAGTTTCGCTTCGGTTTTCCCCGTGTAACCCGTTCGGACCAGTCTGTCGGCTAGACCGGGACGAGGGGGTTACAATATCATTTGCTTATTCTTCGCGTTTAACCAAGATATATCTAAGTATTTTGCTTTGGCAAAACCTACATAGTACTGATCGAGGTTTTAACTAGTGCTAATATTGGATGACTAATTTTTAATTAAATATAGAGAGTTTTTGTTATATTAATCTCACCATTATATTATGATCTAATCAGTTACCATCATGCTAAAACATACATTGTATCACATACATGTAAAGCAGTTAATATAAATGCAATGATTATAGCCCTTAAAACTAAGGTAGCCCATCCCAAGCCAATGGGAGAACCAATATTTCTAAAGATAGAACTTGCTTCTCAAGCACCTAATCCAACTTTGATTGGCCCATCATTCTACTCCTTTGGTCCACGCTTTCTCTGCAAATATTACAATTTTCAGAAACTCGTTTTACATACGAGGGAGTAAGATGAGAAGAAAATTACAATAGAAGAAAGAAAGACACGACACGCAGGCCGTATTTATTTAAAACCAAAATAAAAGGGCAATTGAGCTATAACCATGCATTTAAAACATTGTTCATATCAAACATAACATCGACGCAGTTTATTATTGAGGTCTTGACATATTGTACCTACGCAGGGGTCAAAGGAGAAGCCCCTTGCGGGGGTCCGGCGGCCCCGCAGCTGCCTCACGATTTGATAACTTTTATCAACATTATCGCTTTTTTTAGGATTTCAAAATCCACGAGGTTTTTACTTGAACAACTCTTTGTTACTTTCCCCGCATGTTATCCATAGACTAACCATTAGTCTGAATATAACTAATGCCCATATATGTTAACGCTTAACATCCGAAAACCCTAGTATATCTGTGACTAACTCTTTAATCACTTGGAACAATCAATTTAATTTATTCAAATTAGGTGTAAAACGATCTAATGTGTGAAAATATCATATATTTGTCAAAAATCAAATAAACCCTAATTTTATAACATGCATCTCATACAAAAGCATCATCCAAGTATTCAATTCCAAATTCGTATCGTACAAGTGGCTATGATACCACTGTTGAGAAATGTCGGTACACCCCATGGAGCAGCGAAAAATTATTCGGCTAATTCTGCTAGTGATCCATGTAGAAGGGACGAAGTCGGGGTGAGTAAGGATGAAATATTACCTTAATAAATCTGGTATCTTGATATCATTATGGAGTTAGGATAAACCAAATCAAATTCGAGTTGTCACAATAGCGCTCCGACCTCTACGCAGTCCACCCAAACGAAACGAACAATATTTTCTCTTCTCTAATTGTTAGAGAGGTTTTCCGAAAAAAAACATGCTTTGGCTGCTAGACCTTATGCCTTTATATAGCATTCAAAATCCTAATTATAATTAAATTCGAATTCATTAAATATACAATATATTTAACCGAATATAATTAAATATGTAAAATCTAATTCTACTTTAATTTGATTTCATTAAATATACAATATATTTAACCAAATACAAGTAAATATGTAGAATCTGATTCTACTTTAATTAGGTTTCTTTTGGGATATATATATATATATATATTAATAGTGTTTGATAGTTACAATAATGATTTAATTATTAAAATATATATAAACGAGATTATCTATAATTACAATAATTATAATATTTTCATCTTTAATAATTATTACGTGTACAACAAGTTTATACACATGCTATCTAGTCGATATTTGTTTGTTTCAATCATAGGGTGTGACCCTTGTAGGTTCATGTAACGTTAGTAGTAATATCTAGAACAATTCTAATATTACAAACAATGAGTGACATCTAGCAATACATCATTGCTACCTAAGTTACATGAAGTCGTGGTTCAACTTTACCTTTTTCCATGATTAACTTCTTTTATGTATTACATCCTTATGTCCTTATATCTAGATCGAACACAAGTCATGGGTTAGTCACACTTGTATAGTCTATCTAATATTTCTTGATATCTTGAGTAGACTATGATAAACGAATAACTATGATATCTCATATCAATTTATTCGAGCATGGTCATGCATTTTCTAGTCTCACACAATCAAGTGGCCTACGATATTACTCCTATTATGTAAGAGGGACAAATCCTATCTTGATCAACCATATATAGAGTGTGACATATCCAATAGCAGTATTTATAGTGTAGTCTATTACAACACACGTTTGACTGCATCAAAATATGTCACTCTCGATATTGAAATATTGATGATCTCAAGTCTAAGGATCATACACTTAGTTATCACCATGAGCAATGTTGTGACTGTCATATAATAATCCAAGAAACATGCTCATAGTGGATCAGTCCAGTATATCGTTCTATAACACATACTTATGTATTGATTTTGACATCTTTATGTCAATAACAACACTTTGTGTTGAGTGGGTCAAGGAAACGATATAAGCCAAGAGGGGGTGAATTGGATTTTTAGAACTTTTGGTGGTGGAGTGGAAAATTAAAAATTTCTAGGCAAGGGATTTTAGAGTGGTTCAAGTTCCAATTGAACTCTACATCCACTACCTTAGCTTCACTAAGGATTTTCCAACAATCCACTAATTGCTCTTCCCCTTTTCTAGGCTAAGGAGGTAACCTTTACAATACCTGTCAAATTTTCTACCCAAAATTTGACTCAATCCTCACTCAAGTGATACAAAGAAGTTTAAGGCTAAGACTAGTATCTCTCAATACAAAATATATCCCTTTGACAAGCACTCAACCCAATTGAACAGATAAGAATGGAAATTACAAAGTTCACAATTGGGGTTTACAAGAAATATGAGATTTTTGCACAATTGCTTGGATTTGATGTTTGGATAATTCTTTGGGGATCAATAGTAGTTGTTGGAGCTTTTAGAGGTCCCTTTTATACCTTCTCATTGAATTCTAGCCGTTGGGGTTGTTTCCTTCATTAAAATGGCCGTTGGGATGTTATCTTCCCTCTATAAATGCAATCTACAACTACCCGTTCCGAAACGACTGACCCTGTTTCGAAACAGACCAAATAGAAAGAGTCGTTGGGTTGTAATAAATAGACCATACCGAAACGGGCACGATCGTTTCGATACGCTAAGAGCCTGTTTCGAAACTCGTTTCGAAACATTTTGTTACTGTCAAAACCTGTATCGAAACGGCTTAGAAGCGTTTCGATACGCCTTAACGATAATTTTAAATTCAGTTATAAAACTTCAACGGTCATATTTTAAAACCAAGTTTGAATTTCGTTTCGAATTGTTTGAGGTTGTTTCGATATTGTCGTATCGAAACGGTTCAAACCGTTCTGTTGTTCTTCATATGTTCCAAAACACGTTCCGAAACAGAGGTTAACTGATTCAAAAACGTTCCAAAATGCCCAAAGGCCGTTCCGAAACGGTGACTCGAAAATCACTATTTTGACTTGATAAACACTTAGAAAATATTTGACAAGTTGAAGTTTTGACTTATACATTTTTCTTTAAACACATAGAGAGGTTTTGAGGACTTAAAATTCATTTTCTCTTTTTCAATTTAGTCCTTAAATCCTTTGTTATATCAAAATCAATTTATTGGTTTCACAATCTCCCCCTTTTTAATAAAACAAAACCAAGTTAGAATTTTGAGTTTTGAAATTTTGAAGACGTTCTAACCCCCCCTCAATTTAAGATGGGTTTTAAAGTTTTAAAAAGATTTGAAATTAATGTTTTAAAACTCAAAACCGACTTTAATTTTTTTTGGCTCTTATATTACTTCTCCCCCCTTTTTGTTAGATCAAAAAGAATAATAAACAAGGCTCATCAAGAGAAGAAACAAGGTTAAAAGCACTAAACCAAAAAACATATATAGATAGAATTAAGTTCAAATAACCAAACATAAATACTTAAAGCAATAGATTTTAAAGCTCAATCCTAAACAAAGCAATCAAAGCATAGGTTCATAAAGCATAAATAAAATAGAAAAAGGTGCAAACTTAGTCCTAATATGAGAAACTAATATGATATGCAATGAAGACCCTAAGCCTCGTCATCATCGTCACCATCAATATCCGAAGAATCATCATCGTTTTTAGCTTGAGCACGACGAAAGGTCATCCATTGACCATAGAAGGTAGAGAATGACAAGTCCATCGATTGATGTTGATTCTCAAGAGCGGTGAGACGATCCTCCACGGATTGCAAACGAGTATTGAGAGCACCAAATCTCGAAGCTATGTTTGTATCAATCGTGTTGAGCCGCTCGGTGAGGAAAGCTATAAGAGCTTTATTGTTTGGACCCGAAGCTTGAAGTGGTGGCTCAACTTGAGGTGGACGGGCTTGCCTATCAACACGTTCCCATTGACCAATAGAGTAGCGAAACCCAGACTTATGGAGAGAAGATTCACCAATCTTGTTCTTGCGGGGTTCCGGAGAATCATAGGAGCAATCAAAGTTGAGGGTACCAAAGAGATAGCTTAAAATAGTCTCATAAGTGAAGGAAGTAAGAGCTTCAGTTTCACGGATCTTCACATTATGGACCATATCGGCGAACATAATTTTGACAAGATTTGGTCGTTCTCCTCGGCGAAAGCACTCTAGCCAAAATAATCAACTTGACGAACATGAGAGAATTTACCTTCAGAAGGGCGAATGAACCATGAAATCATCAAGTGGAGGAACCAGTCATGAGCATCCAAAGAAAGAACGGATCCGGTGTGAGCACCAAAGTGGTTCTCATCCTCAATGCCTTCATTCTTTAGCCCAAGAGCAGTCTCTAAAAAGGGTATGTTGATAATGAACTTCTTCCCCAAGAGATACGACTCAATGCCAATCACCTCGGTATGATCTTCATTATCAATGAGCAAGGAATTTAAGTAGAAAAGGAGGACCATATGCTTGTAGGTAATATCCGGTATGTTCAAGAAAGCCATGAAGTTCCATTCTTGCAAACGCTCTAGATAGCGGAAAGCAAAACGCTCGGAATCAAGGAACGGATATCAACAACACGCTCTCAACGAACGGCTATATCCTTGACGAAAGAGAAACGATCCTTCATCTCTTGAGTCCAAAGACTCTTGAGAAAAAGTTGGGTGAGATTGGGACGGATATTTGCTTGGTTTGAGGTTTCACCCGTTTGAGTCGTCTTGCGTTTCTTGTTAATGTTTTCCATGGAAAATTCCTAAAAACATAAAGCAAGCAATTTAAAAATCTAAGTGTATGCATGAACATCCTTAAATCAATCCAATGATAAATCTCATTCAGGTTTTAAAGAACAACACTTTTAAAAACAATATATACAAAAAAATTGAAAAATAGTAAAAAAATACGAGTAAAAATTAATATATTCAAACCAAAAATTTGAAGATTTTGAAAAAAATTTACAAATCTTGAAAAACCCAAGTTGCAAAACATATAATCTATACAAAATTAATATTTTCTAACCTATGAATCGAATAAAATCAAAGGAAAAAGAAAAAAGATGAAAATATACCTCAAATAGGGATTTTGGATGAATGAATAGAAGAACTTGCACAAAATTGTTGAAGCTTGATTAGACTTGAGTTTGTGAGTAAAAGCCCTCAAGATTTGATGAAAAACAATGAGGTTTAGAGGGTTTTTATAGGGAAAACCAAGTTAGGGTTTTTAGGAGTTTTAGTTTAAAAGCAACTTTATCATTTAAGGCTCTTTTTAAAACTGTCCGCAGAGCTGTTTCGGAACAGGCACGATCGTTCTGAAACGTGCGTACCGAAATGTTGACTGTCGTTTCGAGTCCTTTTGACTGTTCCAATACGGCTTTAACCGTATCGAATCTCACGTGTTGACCCGTATTGAAACTCATTTCGATACACTTCTTGGCAGAGGCAAAACGTTTCGAAACCCTTCTAGGCGTTTCAAAACATTCTGGTCATAGATCACTCTTTTAAAGCACCCGTATAGAAACAGATTGGCCCATTTCGATACGTATAGGCCTGGAGGTGCAGATGAGGCTCTAATATTGTAGAAAATGAATTTCATGAAGTCTTATATGCATAAATGATATGAATGAGCAGAAATAACATGTACATACATAAACATACTCCCCTAACTATTAGCATGGATGAAATTAGGATTCAAAACACATAAGCATGACATTTTGCAAGAAATCAAATAATTTAAGCACAAAAAGGTCAAGATAGGCTAGTTAAACCTAACTCTCTCATAAGGGACCAAAAACGCTCCTTATCTAGAGGTTTTGTAAAGATGACTGCTAGTTGATTTAAGGTATCTACGAACTCTAAAACAACATCTTCCTTAAGGACATAATCTCTAATGAAATGATGCCTTATTTCTATATGTTTGGTTCTAGAGTGTTGGATGGGATTTTTAGTTAAGCATATGGCACTAGTGTTGTCACACTTAAGGGGTATGGTTTCAACTTTAATACCATAATCTAAGAGTTGTTGCTTCATCCAAAGGACTTGAGCACAACAACTCCCTAAGGATATGTACTCGGCTTCAGTGGTAGATAGAGCTACACTATTTTGTTTCTTAGAAAACCAAGATATGAGCATACTACCTAAGAATTTACATGTTCCCAAAGTACTCTTCCTTTCTATTTTGCACCCCCCATAATCTGCATCCGAATAAGCATGAAGGTTAAAGGTTGAGTCTCTAGGGTACCAAATACCTAGACAATGAGTATCTCTAAGGTACCTAAAGATTCTCTTAAAGGCTATAAGGTGAGACTCTCTAGGACTAGCTTGAAACCTAGCACCCAAGCAAACACTAAACAATATATTCGGTCTACTTGCGGTAAGGTAAAGCAAAGATCCAATCATAGAGCGATAAAGCTTAGAGTCAACACACTTACCTCCATCTTTGTCAAGCTTTGTAGATGAGCTCATTGGCGTGGCTTGAGGCTTTGCATTCTCCAAGCCAGACTTCTTGAGCATATCCTTGATGTACTTAGCTTGATTGATGAAGATGTCATCCTTCATTTGTTTGATTTGGAGTCCCAAGAAGAATGAGAGCTCCCTCATCATGCTCATTTAAAATTCACCTTGCATAATCTTAGAAAAATATTGACAAAGCAATTCATTAGTAGAACCAAATATAATATCATCAACATAAATTTGAACTCTAATATATCTTTGCCATTGTTTTTACTAAATAGTGTTGTGTCCACCTTTCCTTTCTCAAAACATTTTCCAACTAGAAAACTTGAAAGTCTTTCATACCATATAAAGCTTTAGACAATTTAAAAACATGGTTTGGAAAAATTGGATCTTCAAAACCCGGTGGTTGTTCCACATACACTTCTCCATTTATAAAGCCATTTAAAAATGCACTCTTAACATCCATTTGAAAAAGCTTGAAATCATGATAACATGCATATGCAAGCAACATCATAATAGCTTCCATTCTAGCTACGGGTGCATAGGTTTCATCAAAATCAATTCCCTCCTCTTGAGTGTAACCTTGAGCAACTAGCCTAGCTTTTTTTCTCACTATGTTACCACTCTCATCTAGTTTATCCCTAAATACTCATTTAGTTCCTATAGTAGATTGATTTCTAGGCCTTTCAACTAATGTCCACACTTTACTTCTCTCAAATTGATTTAACTCATCTTGCATGGCCATAATCCAAAAATCATCTTTTAAAGCTTCTTTAATATTTCTAGGCTCAATGCATGAGATAAATGCAACATGATTAAGCATTTTAAGAGAAGAGCGAGTAGTTACCCCCTTAGATGGATCATCCAAGATTTCACCACCTTTGACATAGTTGTACTCCCTTGGGTAGCTCACTTCCTTTTCCTCAAGAGCCAAGTCCTTCAAGAGGTGGATCTTGTGCATCCTCATATTTAGTTGGAATCTCATCCTCCTTTGGAGTTTGTCCTCCATCAAAGGTAGCAAGGATTCCTACATCATCATCACAAGATTCCTTCCTCGGAAGGAGGTTATCATCGAATACAACATGAATAGACTCGTCTACTACTAAAGTTCTCTTATTAAATACATGATAGGCTTTAGAGGTTAAAGAATACCCTAAGAAAATAACTTCATCACTTTTAGCGTCAAATTTACCTAAGTTGTCTTTTCCATTATTTAAAACAAAACATTTGCAACCAAATGGATGAAAATAGCTAATGTTAGGCTTTTTAGATTTTAAAATCTCATATGGTCTTTTCTTTAAAAGTGGCCTAATCATTACTCAGTTTACAATGTAGCAAGCGGTGTTTGTGGCTTCCGCCCAAAAATATATTGGTAAATTGTTTTCACAAAGCATGATTCTAGCCATTTCTTGTAAAGTCCTATTTTTCCTCTCAACTATCCCATTTTGTTGAGGAGTTCGAGGAGCCGAAAAATTATGGCTAATACCATTTTCATTTAAAAAATCTTCAAAACCTAGATTTTGAAATTCGGTTCCATGATCACTTCTAATATGAGAAATCTTAAGTTCAAGATCATTTTGAGTTAATTTTGAAAACGTGATGAATTTTTCTAAATCCTCATCTTTAGTACTTAAAAATAGAACCCAAGTAAATCTAGAGTAGTCATCAACAAGTACAAATGCATATGATTTACCACCCAAGCTCATAGTTCAAATAGGCCCAAATAAATCCATATGAATTAGTTGTAAACACCTACTTGTAGAAACATCATTAATGGATTTAAAGAATGATCTATGTTGTTTACCCTTAGAGCCTGCATCACATATTTTATCATTTGAAAATTTGATCTTGGGTATACCTCTAACTAGATTTAGGGAAACTAATTTTTCTAAAACACTAATGCTAACATGTCCTAGTTTCCTATGCCATAATCATGCATCATTTTCATTTTGTGCAACAAAACATGCATGGGATGTATGAATATCATCTAAATGCACCATGTATATATTACATATGCGATGACCAATGAGCATTATATTATTTGATTTAATGTCAACAATTTTGCACTCATTTTTATCAAATAAGACATTAAACCCTTTATCACAGAATTGACTAATGCTCAATAAATTATGTTTTAAACCATCGACATATAAAACATTTTCAATGAGTATAGTAGAGTGATTACCTATGGATCTAATACCTTTAATGTGGCCTTTGGAGTTGTCACCAAATGTCACTACTCCTCCACTTTTAGGCTTTAAGTCCATGAATCGACTCTTGTCTCCAGTCATGTGCCTCGAGCATCCACTATCAAGGTACCATGAGTTTTGGCTTTGTGCTTTGGCCTTGTAGCAATTCTCCCTCTACAAACAAAGATATTAAGCTTTGATTTTTGGTACCCAAATCATTTTGGGTCCACGAGTGTTAGCTCCCAAAAGCTTGGTTCCCTTAGGAATCCAAGGTGACATGGCATCAACATTATTAGACTTGACAAGTTCCTTAGGAACCCATACACTTGATGTAAGCCCCGATCGAACTCGAGTTATTACTATTGAATCTTTTCTTCTGGGCAAGAAGCTTCAGATTGATCCAAGTGTTTTAGTCGATGTTTTTGGATTTGATGATGAGGGTATTAGTGATGAAGACTCTTTAGGACACATTCTTAATGGCTCCGTGACCGTACTTGACGCGTATGATCGTTTCCTTCACCTTATGATCACTTGGTGGTTTTACCCCTCCGATGGAAATTTCTCAACAATCTGGCAAGTTGATTACTTTTGGATTCGTTGCTTTCGTGAAGGTATTCGACAAAACCTTTGTCAAATCATGTTTGCGGAGATGGTTTATCTTGTTCCACATTGCCACACTTCTCTTGTCTCTTCATTCACATATGGAACCACGTTGAGTTATTTGTTCTCCAAGAAAGAGATCGATTGCTCACATGATCTTCTCGAGTCTCTCAAATATTCGATCGACTAGCATTCTCTTGTCCATTCAAAGTTTCACTTCTATGATGGTCAATTGGTTCGTCTCCATCAAATTCCTCAAGAAGATAGACCCGAACAAGGAGTGCCTTCTCAAGAGGCTCCTCAAGCTCAAAGTGCTCAACCTTCCATGGATGCTCTCATGGCTTATATCCACGAGCAATTCACTTCTTTGGGCAGAAATATGAATTTTGGGTTTGCCGCGATCGACACAAGGTTCACCACCTTGGAGGAGAGAGTTCGTTCCTTTGAGAATCGAGTTACCTTGATTGAAAATCAACAAACCTCCATAGACATCTCTCTTCAAGCTTTTCATGATGAATGGCGACAATCTCGAGAAAATCATGTCAACAGTGAAGATGAAGATGAAGATTAAGACGATCTTTAGGTCTTGCATATCATAACATATCATATTAGGATTTTCTTTCATGCACCTATGTTATTTCCATTTGAACCTATGCTTTGAATATTTGTTTTGATTTATGTTTTAGGATTTGAGTTTGGATTTTATGTTTGCTTTGAATTATTATGCTTTAAGTTTTAAATGAAGTTTATGTTGTTTGCTTAATCTTACTTCTATCATTGATTTTGATCTAACAAAAAGGGGGAGAAGGGTATAAGCTAAGTTTTTCATAAACAACCTAGCTTAAACTAAGGGGGGTACTTAAAAACTACTTAAAATTTTACTTTGGTTTTGTTATATCAAAAAGGGGAGATTGTAAAACCTATGTTTGATTTTGATATAAAAAATATGTCAAGGACCAAATTGCAAAGTAAATAAATTCTTAAGTACTTGAAAGCATCTCTATTGACAAGGATTTTAAACCTAAATTGTTTCTGTTGGGTTTTATGGTGCTCGATTCCTTCAACCAATTTGTTTGCCAAGTTCGGAGAAGATTGGATTTTTTGGTGATAGAGGTGTGGAAGCTAAAATGAAAATGACAAGATGATTTATAGTGGTTCAACCTTCTAACCAAGGTCTACATCCACTACCTTAGCTCCCCACTAAGGATTTCCAATCAATCCACTATTGATTCGTCCCATTTTCTAGGCTTATGAGGAAACCCTTACAAAACCGATCAAGCTTTCTACCCAAAGCTTGATCAAACCCTCTTTACAAAGATATGAAAAAATAAGCAAACTCAAATCCCTCTAATAGGTATTTGTTTGCACAATTAAGCTCTCACCCAATCCTAAAACACTTGAGCGAATGTAACAATTTTGGCCCACTAGTGTTTGTCTATACAAGAAATTGAGAATTAGAATCTAAAACATAGCTTTGATCATATGGTGTTTGACAATTGAAGCATTAGCCTTTTCTTGATGCTTGGAGGGCTCTTTTATACTCTTAATTGAGTTTGTAGTTGTTACTAATTCTTGGGGTTGAATTGGAGCGTTGGAGACTTTATTTCCCACATTAATTGCAGTTTCGTGCCTTCCGTATCGGTACACGGGGAACTGTATCGGTACGCCTTTCTTCAGAACTAGTCGTTGGGCTCTTGCCAACCTAAACGTATCGGTACGGTCTGCATTTTAAAAGACCGTTGGGAAATAGTCGTTGGGGTTTGTTAAAGAGGGTATTGGTACGCTTAAAGGGCGTATCGATACGATCCATCTCTGTATCGATACGAGCAAGCCTGTATCGGTACGGGTTTTGGCAGAATCATATCTTAGGTAAAAAGGTATCGATACGGGGTATACCGTATCGGTACGGGCTTGCTGAAAATCCATTTTTGACTACTTTAAAGCATTTAAAACTTTACCAAAAACCTTTTTAAATACCTCAAACATATTTTCAAGTTGTTTGGACTTAAAGACATGTTTTAAATTCTTTTCAAATTCGTCCAAAACACTTTTAAATTATTATACCAAAACACTTAGTTCTACGGTTTCCAAGTCAAAACTTAAACTCCACAAATTTTTCGAAGTGTTTTCAAAGCCAAACTTAACAGAATTACTCAAGCATTTCGATACACTATAAGTGTTTCGATACGGCCTTGCCTTTCCAAAGCTAAACTTAACAAAACTACACAAGTGTTTCGATACGCTATCCCAACATTTCGATGCGACCTCATCTTAATTGGATACTGGAATTTCATGTTTCGATATGGATGAGCATATTTCGATACAAGTGTTTCGATACGGCATTCATCTAGGCTTAAGGTTTTTGTTTAGCGTACCGATACGGACCTATACCGTATCAATATGGGGGTTAAGATTTTCAAATCTATGCATTAATTATATGATTGTTGCCTTGTCAATTAGATGATATCAGCAAACTTTTAAAATTCAGTTACTCGTACCGATACACCCTAGTGGCGTACCGATATGGTGTTTGACAGTGTCTAAGTTTGTAAAATTTGCATCGATACGACCTATAGTCATTTCGATACGACCCCTTATACGTTTCAATATGCCTTCCCGCGTAACAATACACCATCTTTATTACCTACAACGGTTGTTTCTGTTTTGAGACAGGTATTGATACGGGTACCCCGCGTACCGAAATGGTAGGTTGCAGAAGTGCATTTATGGTGGGAAAAAGTGAGTCAAACGAAAATAGTATGTAAATAATACTGCAGTTGAACTTAATTTTATTTATCACATGATATAATTTTATAAATATATTAACTTTATAAATAAATATTATTTATAATTTATATTATAAAACTAAAATATTATTTATAATATATAATTAAACCTTAAAACCTAAACCCTAAACCCAAACCCTAAATCATATGTATAAATAAATCCTAAATCATAAACTATATATGTAACTAAACCCTAAACCTAAACCATATATATAATTAAATCATAAATCATAAACCATAAAACTAAAATATTATTTATAATTTATATTACAAATCTTAATATATGTTATAAATATTATTTTAATTTAGGGTTTTAGGTTTGAGATTTGTGATTTAACTATATATATTTAGGGTTTTGGATTTTTATTTAATTATATATATTTAGGGTTTGGGATTTTATATTAAATTATATATATTTATGGTTTAGGATTTGTAGTTTAGTTAGTTATATGTATGGTTTAGGGTTTAGTTGTATATATTATAAATAAGATTTTAGTTTTGTAATATAAATTACAAATAAAATTTATTTATAAAGTTAATATATTTATAAAATTATATTATAAATATTGTAAAATTATATCATGAGATAAATAAAATTAAGTTCAACGGTAATATTATTTATATACTATTTTGGTTAGAATTATATCAAATCTTTAAGTTGGCTTGGTGGTTTAGTGTAATTTTTTCATCTTAGAGGTCCTTGGTTCAATTCTCCCCAAATGTAATGTGTTGAGTTTTAAGGTGCTCGATTCCTTCAACCGTTCTTGCTCGTCAAGTGGTGGAGAAGTGGAATTTGGGTGAATGTGGTGTGGAAGCTTAAAAGATATCCAGTATTGATTCGTCCCCTTTCCTAAGCTTAGGAGGAAACCCTTATACACCGATCAAGTAGAAAGATATTCGTTTCGATACGCTCTTCAAGTAGAAAGAGTCATTGCAACACTCATATCGAAACGCCCGTATCAAAACGCCTAGTACCGTATCGAAACGATCTTCATTTAAATGTTAGTTGGGAAATAGCCGTTGGGGTTTATGACTGTTGTGATCGATGCCACGTAGGCGTATCGAAACGACATAGCCCGTATCGAAACGCTTGGCAAAATCCTCATCCAGAAAAGACTCGTTTCGAAACATTTTGACACTAGAAAACCCCGTATCGAAACACCTAAGGGTGTTTTGAAACACCTGGATGGTTTTGTGTAGTTTGGCTTTGAAAACATGTAAAAACCTTTGAAAACATCCCCTAAACATAGTTTCAAGTAGTTTGGACTTTGGAAATAGTTTTGAATTCTTTTTAACTTAGTCCAAAACATTTTTCTATTATTATATCAAAACATTAGTTCTACAATCTCCCCCTTTTTGATATAATAAAATCAACTTTAAAATTTGTTTGGGATTCCCCCCTTTAAGTTTAAAAATGTGAATAAGAGATCAAAAAAAATTAAATCAATTTGAGCTCCCTCTTATTCATTTGAAAATTCAATTTTTCAAACCATTTATCCCCCTTTTTGTTATATCAAAAAGAATTCAAAATACTTTTAAGTTCAAAATAACAATAGAGGAAAAAATTGATAAAAATAAGAATTTGGTTTTAAAATGGCTCCCCCTTACTCAAAACATCATAAGAATGTTAGTCTAACATATATGATCATAATCTAGTTGAAATGAAAATAAATTAAATTAAATAAATAAATAAAACAACTAGATTTTAACAACACTTGAACCCAAGGGAGGATGTGAAGCCTTCTTCTTCAAGTGTTCTCCCTTTGTGTGCATGGAGCTCCCCCTCAAAGTTTGACTTGTTGATCACTCTCCATCACACCTAGCAAAAGACAATCAAGTGGTTTTTGGTATCCAAATTTCTTTGGATCCATAAACATTAGTAACACAAACTTTAGTCCCCTTAGGAATCCATTTTCCAATTTCTTCCTTTTTAGTTGAAGTGGTTAGTCCTTTTGGGACCCAAACACTTCTAAAACAATTACCTTTTACAAATCTAGGGGCACTAGATTGTCTTACATAAAAGTTTGATTTTCCAAAATTATTTTTCTTTTCAAGTTCTTTGGAAATCAAATCTTTTTCTTCTTGAACTTTTTGAAGCAAATTTTGTAAATCAAAACATTTTTGTTCAAACTCTTCGAGTTTTGCTTCAAGTTCAAGTTTGGTTTTAGAAATCAAATCATTTTGAATTTTCAAATTCGAAATCATTTTATTGTTTTTCAAAATGTGATTTTTAAACTCTAAAACCAAATCATCGTAGGCATCTTGTAATTCATCAAAAGAGTAAGAACATGAAGTAGATGAATTAGAGGTTACCCTTGAATCTTCTTCGATGGCCATAAGGCAAAGGTTGACTTGTTCATCGTCGGTGGAGTCCTCATCACTCCAAGTAGCCACATATGCCTTTTTCTTATGGCTTGAAGTGTTTGCCCTCTTCTTTTTCATGGATTCTCGTTCAAGCTCTCTCAAGGCTTTCTTCATGAATGGGGCACACTTCTTGAAGAGATGAACTATCTCTTCTTCTTCATCCTCCTCTTCACTTGAATCTACATGGTGGCAAGTGGAGGATTTGAGAGCGATGGCATTGGTGTTGATGCCAAGCCCTTTGAGCTTCTTCTCCCCCATAGCTCTAATTTCTTCCCTCTTCTTCTCATCTTCTTTGTTTTTCATCATTATTTGATGAGTAAGGAGTGACCCCATGAGTTCATCTAGCTTCAAGGTTTTCAAATTATTGGCTTCGATGATGGTGGTCCTCTTTGAGTCCCAAGACTCGGGAAGAGAGTA
This sequence comes from Hibiscus tridactylites, assembly GCA_958450335.1. NCBI lineage: Eukaryota > Viridiplantae > Streptophyta > Magnoliopsida > Malvales > Malvaceae > Hibiscus > Hibiscus tridactylites. The sequence continues at coordinate 11,602,652 of OY288286.1, forward strand.
GATGAGCTTTCGAACAAGCTTTTCTTCCGGGATGGCTTCTCCATAGCCTTTGAGACCATTGGTGATAGTGGAGAACCTATCAAACATCTTCTCGATGTCTTCTTCCGGATCCATCTTGAAGTTCTCATACTCTAAGGTGAGGAGCCCAATCTTGGTCTCCTTTACTTCATTCGTCCCCTCGTATGTGACTTCAAACTTGTCCCATACCTCCTTGGCACTCTCACAAGATGACATCTTCTCATAGATGGTTGGGCCAAATGCACAAAAGAGGATGTGCAAAGCTTTGCAATTAAGCTCCATCTTCTTACGATCTTCGGCACTCCACTCTGCTTTGCTTCATTGAGGCACGAATGGACTATCTTCAACTATGTCTCATAGCTTGTAGTCTCTTGACTTGATGAAGAACTTCATCTTTGACTTCCAATGGGCATAGTGAGTTCCGTCAAAGAAGGGCGATTTGTCGATGGATTGCGTCATTGAGCCAGTTGTGTGAAATGATGATCGAGCTTGTCGGATCTTCTCAATAGGAAGTTAATCCTCTTCGATTGAGCCAAGCTCTGATATGAATTTTTTTAGTTTTAAGGTGCTCGATTCCTTCAACCGTTCTTGCTCGCCAAGTGGTGGAGAAGTGGAATTTGGGTGAATGTGGTGTGGAAGCTTAAAAGATTAATGACACAAAGAATTATAGTGGTTCAACCTTCTAACCAAGGTCTACATCCACTACCTTAGCTTCCCACTAAGCATTTTCAATCAATCCACTGTTGATTTGTCCCCTTTTCTAGGCTTAGGAGGAAACTCTTATACACCAATCAAGCATTCTACCCAAAGCCTTGATCAAACCCTCTTTACAAGAGAAAAGATTAGCAAACACAAATCCTTCTAATAGGTGTTTGTTTGCACAATTTACCTCTCACCCAAAACCTAAAACACTTGAGCAAATTTGACAATTTTGGCTCACTAGTGTTCGTCTATACAAAGAAATGACAATTTAAGTACAAAGACAATTCTTGATCATTTGTTGATTGACAATTGAAGCATTAACCATTACTTGATGCTTGGAGGTCCATTTTATACTCCTCTTTGAGTTTGTAGCCATTACTAGCCGTTGGGATGAATTGGAGTCGTTGGAGACATAATTTCCCACCATAAATGCAGTTCTGCTGCTACTTGTATCGAAATGCTCGAATCTGTTTCGATACGCTCTTCAAGTAGAAAGAGTCGTTGCAACACCCGTATCGAAACGATGTTGGCCGTATCGAAACGCCCGTATCGAAACGCCTAGTACCGTATCGAAACGATCTGCATTTAAATGTTAGTTGGGAAATAGCCGTTGGGGTTTATGACCGTTGTGGTCGATGCCACATAGGCGTATCGAAACGGCATAGCCTGTATCGAAACGCTTGGCAAAATCCTCATCCAAAAAAGACTCGTTTCAAAACCCGTTTCGAAACGTTTTGACACTGGAAGACCTCGTATCGAAATACCTAAGGATGTTTCGAAACACCTTGATGGTTTTATGTAGTTTGGCTTTGAAAACATGTAAAAACCTTTGAAAACATCCCCTAAACATAGTTTCAAGTAGTTTGGACTTTGGAAATAGTTTTGAATTCTTTTTAACTTAGTCCAAAACATTTTTCAATTATTATATCAAAACATTAGTTCTACATAATGTTTTCTTGAGAAAAAAAACTTCTAACAAAACGCCTTTTTGAATTTAACGGTCGGGTGCTTGGATTGAACAAAAAATAAAGTTTAATGGTATAATAGTATCATTTTATAGTTCAATGGTATGTTCGATACAAAAGTTAAAGTTTAGTGGCATTTCGTATAGTTTATCCTATTAACTATTATTTGTATCATGCACGAGATTTATATATATAACAAAAGCGGTGGAAACTAAAAGTTTCTACAAGTATCTTAGTTTAGGGTTTAGGTGTTTCTACCAGCATTTGTTTGACGACTTTGTTTGCATTATATGTTTTACTTTTTGAATAAAATTTTAAGACATTGTTTCTTCATTAGAGGGTTGACATGATTAGGGTTCTAACAAGCCGAGCCGAGCCCGAGCTTAACCAAGCTCAGTTCGAAAACAATATTATTAGACTCGATTCAGGCTTGAAGCTTATTAGGCTCGGCTCAAAATAAACCATTCTAAGCTCAAGAATCATTAAAGTAATCCAAACTTTAAAAGCTTAAATTTAAAACCATCTCAACTAAAAACCCATGGACACAAAAGGCTCATGTTTACTTGATTTCAACTGAAAGACCAAGAGTAAATTAGCTTATTGTTCTAAGTTTAAGCACATATTTATAGGTTGCTTGCTCTCCTTGCTTTATGTATGTTAAAGATGTGTGATATTGGTGTATATTGTAAAGTTGTTTCTCCCCCTCAAGCTTTATAGGGATAGGTAAATACTCATTTCAGCCATGTTACTTTTTAGTTTTATTATTTTAGTCCTTGATTTTTTTAATTTATAGTGTAAAGTTTACTTTAATTCAATTTAGTCATTTAATTTTAGTAATCTACTAATATAAGTGTTAGAAAACAATCTAAAAATTATTAGAAGTGAATTTAAATAATTACAACTATAATTTAGAAGTGACTTTTTCTTAATTGTTGTATCTTTTGCTAAACAGATTACTTTTAGTGCATACATATATACATATATAATTATTTTGAGCATGTTCACGAGCTTTTCGAGTCGAGCTTGGGCCGACTCGGCTCGGCTTGTTAAGGTCTCGAGCTGAGTTCGAGCCCAAATCGAGCTCACTCGAGCTGAGCTTTGAGCGAGCCGAGCCCGAGTAGATCGCGAGCCAGTCAGGCTCATTATCACCCTAGACGAGATAGTCTCTTCAATGGTTAGAATGCAATATCCGTTTATTTTTTGAAATAGAGTGAAATATTTCTCAAAATCGAACAAACTAGACGGTAGAATATCAAAAAATCAGAAAGTAGATCTTGTTTTAAAAAAACAATTAGTTTCATTTAAAATAAATTCGCATTCGTATTCCTACATATCATAGTTTAAATTTATTTGGAAGTCGTAAATTAAGTAAATACCAACCTTGGAGGTTGTTGAGTGTTAATCTACAACCAAAAAGGGATGAGGTTTGGGGGATATTACTGAAGATAGCCCAAGCCAGGTTGGACTGTCTATGACAAACACCTTAACACATGAACCACAAACCCAGATTTTTAAAGAGATACAAAAATCTGTCCAATTCTGATTTTGAAACAACATGAAAATGATCAAACAACACTCCCTCAATTAGCAGCTTATATGTATTAAAGTTTCACAACTTATCTCTTATCAGAAGAAAATGGCTGCACTTACTTCAATCACCCCAAACTCGACTTCCACCTCTTCATTATACCCCAATTTCAGGACCATCTCTTCCAAAATTACTCCAGACTGTTCTCCCCTTTCGTCTCCAAGATCAGGTCAGGCGTCTAAGCAAAGACTAGCTTCCCGGAATCGGCAGGGACGAATTATTCGATGTGCAGCAACAAAGCCTGCAAAGTCACCAGGTACAACCTTAATTCATAAAATGATTGATGATTAGTCGATAGAACCACGGGCTTAGCTGACTTCAATTCTCTGCTCTTGTTTTGGAGGGATTAGCTGAACTAGAGTGGAAGGTTAAGAGGGAACTTCTCTTGGAGAAAAGGGTATTCTTCTCCCATCGTTAACTGTCAGATTTCATATCGAACATCTAATGTATGAACAACAGTGATGGTGGCCCGTTATGAGGGCGTGAACCTACTCTTAGAAGACAACCTTTTCCAAGTTTGGAGCATTAGAAGCTGATTAAAAACAGAGATTTGTACCTTGCAGGTAAGAAATGTGGATGCAAAGGAAGCTTTTCGGCTTCAAAAAGAGAATAAGTTTGTGATTCTTGATGTACGACCTGAAGCAGAATTTAAAGAGGTGAGTTGGTGATATAAATTTGATAAAGCAAGCGCGAGAGAAAGGGTTTCGTTTCAGTTCATTTGATGGCTTTGGATGCGGATGCAGGGTCATGCCACAGGATCCGTTAATGTTCAGATATATAGGCTTATAAAGGAGTGGACGGCATGGGACATTGCCAGACGCGCAGCATTTGCATTTTTTGGCATATTTGCTGGCACAGAAGAGAACCCTGAGTTCATGCAAAGTACAACCCCGTTCCCTATGTTTCTTCTATTGTCTAATGGAACTAAGTATTTGGTATTTACGCTTACGCAGCTGTAGAATCAAAATTTGGCAAGGATGCAAAGATAATAGTGGCTTGCGCAACTGGGGGTACAATGAAGCCATCCCAAAATCTCCCCGAAGGTCAACAGTCGAGGTAAACTATTTACATTTTACAGCATTCTAATGAGATTTAAATTACGATACTTTTCTCGACTGGACGATACAAATGCTTGGTTTTGTGAATCCTGGCAGATCACTCATAGCAGCCTACTTGCTTGTTCTGAATGGGTACAAAAATGTTTTCCATTTAGAAGGGGGTCTTTACACATGGTTCAAACAAGAACTGCCATCAGAATCCATATCAGATGATTAGATGGAAGCTCAAGTTTTGTCCGCAAGTCTGATTTCTCCCCCCTTTTCCTTAATGTTTTGAATGTGATTTCTTTTTACACATTTTAATCATATCATCTTAATTTCTATGTACAACGACACTTTTTCTATTCATTTTCAATGTGAAATTTGGCTTACGTAAATAGCAAGCTTTGACTGAAACTCAGGAAAGGCGCAGTTGGTTGGGCATGTTTTCGCCTATGTGGTATGATCGCAGCGGTTGGAGGGCGGCCGTTCCTTGGTTTTGAGGTCAACTCTGTTATGCCAAGGACCAAAATGAAAGAAAAAAATGGTGACCAAGGGAGAAATTATATGATGTTTGTCCAAATGTTGGATATTTTCAAATCGAGTTTTGGTCACTCTAGCAAGAGTCACCCCCACTTAATTCATGGCTCCTCCATAGTTATCATTTCCGTTGACATTGATGCATTTATCTATAATAAACTATAATTAATAATTTTCAAATCCCTTTTCTTTTATTCAAAATCTATAAAGTCCCCTTTGCATTAGAGAGATAAAACTAAATATAAAAAAGGAACACCTCCAAATTTGGAATTTAAGAACTCAAGGATATATAATTCAGTTAACTTCAGCAAGTTTCACGAATAAAAGCACTCCAGCAGCGGTATTAAAACAGAGTAGAAATTGCAGAGTTCTAAGCTAACATGGTCATCTAGGCTGTAAGTCATGAAGCATTGGAAATCACAGAAAAATCAACAAGGGGATCAAAATTGATCATGATTCATGCCATTGCCATCTAAATTCCAAAAAGAACAGGGACTGGTAATATATAGACTATAATGTCCAACCTTAACGGTAGCCCTAGCAACAACCATGGCGGAAAACAACTATATTCTCCTTAACACCACATGAATCATCTACATCCTTACACCAGTTCCAAGTCAAATCTGCAATCAATCAAAGTACACACAGAAAAAAGAGTATACCTCTTCAAAGGAAAGAACACGGAGTTTTTAACCCTCGGCTTTGAGGCTTTATGGAGGTGCCGCGCGGAGGTAAATCATCTGTTCTTCATTACTGGATGGAATGTCAAGTTTACATACATACATATATAAGTGTGTGTGTGTGTGTGGTGCTTAATCAGGAATCCTACTGCCTGTATATTGTAATTTCCTGCTGTTTGAAATATCGACGATCCTCTTCATCCACCAGAACAAGATTCAAGTAATACTTCACACTGAATTTGTTGTTGATGTTGCAATACGTTGGAGTCAGTTCATATGGACTAAGAAACAGCCTGATTGGAATCGATTCACCTTCAATACCAAGCACATGATTGTGAGCATTGTGCTTAAGGAAAATTACACATATTAATAGTAGCAATTAAAATATCCGGTGCATCAAAACTAAATGTCTGCTCAAATCAACATCCTTCCAAAAAAAACGCAAATCAGGTCTTAGAATGTCGAGAAATCTGAAGTTACAAGCAAACCTCGGACTGGAGCACCATCCATCAACTCAAACTTAGCTAGCGTCTCCGTCTCAACATGGGTATTTGCTCCTGATCCTGTTGACTCCCGACGCCTGATCTCAAGATCCATATTCTTAATCTTGATTCTCACAAGAAGAAAATATATCTTCCCAATAATAGTATCTTTCAGATGATACCTGAGCAATTTGGATTCCAACAATGTATAGTCAAAACCTACATGACAGAAAGTAGCTGGGAAATTCGCTACTTATAGTTTAAGCTAGCAAGCTTAAATCATAAACTTGCACAGACCTAAGCCAACCTATGATGGCAGGCCCAAGCAAGATCCATAGATGTTCAACTTACTTGCTTTTATCGTACTCAAACTCAATGTGCATGCAATCTTCAATTCCAACTTCCATCTGCAGATGGGATTGATATTTGTTTAGATTAAATGTTATCAATGAACAAGCAACGAGCAGCTCATTACAAACTAAAACGAACAATGTAATGTTCATAAGAATCAGTTCAGGTACCAATGAAATTGAAAACCACAGAGCAATCACCATATTAATATTAAGACAAGGGCACCCACCTTGATGCTATTGTTGATCGATGGAGGTGGAGAATAATTGCGAACCTTGTACACATAAACCAAGCAAAAGATAAGTTGCTACAATCACGACAATTATGCAGTCACTCAATCAGGTATATGAGTATGCAATGATCAATATAGCTAATGTCTTGAAACCATAATGAAAGGGGGGGGTGGGGGGTGGGGGGGTGGGGGGGGGCGCACTCTTCACAGTAACACAGAATTCAAGTACAGCCTTCAGTGGCACACATTCTATACACTTAGCTGCACAATGAAGTTAGTCTTATCCAAGCAAAAGAGAAAGAAATGAGGAGAGAAAACAAATATTGGAAGGAATTAAAGGAAGTGGATGCAGATAAAGATGCGTACCATAAAGTCCACGTATTCCACTATGCTTCCACCATAATTACGACTAACTGTCACTTTGAGGACATATCTGAGAAAAGCAAAAATCAAACTATTATAAAATGGGTTGTCACAACTCACAATATAGCCTCAAATCACCAATCTCAGCCGTGGACCAACAAAACTAAAATGCACTTTGGACTCCACAAGTAGCATCTTTTAATAATACATAAATAAATGATCTCTAAGCTTTTTTAAGGAAAGTACTAAATCATGAGAATCAACTGATTTATAAGTCAAAACAACACAGAGAAAACAGACTTCTAATGATCAAGTAAATACTCCATTCAAATTGACCAAATGACATGTGAATAAAAATTTATTTTTAAAGAATTTATGCAGTGGTACTGCATACCATACCTGAGCCGCAGATTTGCACCGTTGTAAGTTTCATATGGCATTTCAACTGCAGAAAATTCAAATGGGTACGTTTTTCTTTCATATATATCACCAGGAACATCCAGTTCACGTACTGCAAATATCAAGAATATAAAAGTGGTAAACAATACGAAACACTCAACAATCTACAAAAATTAGTATAAACCGGTTTTTTGTGCACAGCTTATAGCCTCTAAAAGAGAAAAGGGGAGGATATGAATGATCATAAATGGAAAAGCTAAAATGCTAAATCATAAGTTCTTATCTTTACTTTACCTCCAATGAAACTATCTCACATGCATTGAATGAAAATTAATCACGGAAATTTACTTAAAGGAACATCTAACAGTTTCCAGGCAAAGCAAACAAAGTAAGAGTGTACGCACCAAGGGAGGTAAAATCATAAAAGTTGCCCCTGTCAAAATACATCTCTGGAAAGCAAAAAAAAAAAACAAAGTTAGCTTTAACTTCATTTCAAATACACTCAAATGTTCAATCTTATTCAGTTTCCATGTCAGAATAATGTCTAAAGCTTGGACAGAATCAGTGAACAAAGAGCAAGGACGAACCTATTTGACCAAGGAGTTCAACTTTAACACCAATATGTTCAATTTTCTTTCCTTGAAGTGGTTCTATGGAAATCTGAAGGCGGCAGAAAATAGAAAGTCCTTCAAAAGTTAAAGGGTTGAAAAATGCAACACCAAAGCTATGAATATAAGGCTTCAATGACATCTGACCCTAATCTGTTAAAAATCTTTTAAAAGTGAATAAATACCTTCCCAGCGATATTTTCTTTACTTTGGAAAAGTGGAACCATAACCGTTTTGCCATTTTCCTTTTTCACCGGGACCTAATCACACCGCAATAATCCAGATTCCATACCATGATTCGTGAAAAATTAACTAATAATCAGAATAAAAATAGAACTCTAGTTTTAATTTTTCTTTTCAAATGATACTAAACATGAGACGATCAAGAGAAATCAAATACCTGCTTCCGAGATTTTCCATCGGAAAATGTGATCGAGATATTACATGCTGGCTTGAAGGCTCCAATCAGGAAATTCTATTTGAACAAATCCGAATTACATTCAATAAACAGCATTTTTGGAGTCGAATTAAATCAAATGAAAGTGATACGCTACCATGCCGTTACGATGCAATTCTTGCAAGGCGCTGGGGAAAACGATGAGATCAAAGTGTCGAAATTGAGTATTTTCTGAAAGCACAGATTGAGATCGGAAACCTAGAGGGCAACAGGAAATGGAATTGGCGATTAGACAGTTAGGAATCGGAAGCAAAGACTGGCGTGTGTTCTGTCCGGTAGTAGCAAGTTCGTTGTCAGCATCACATGATCTTACAAGTACATGTGGTCGACTCGACTATAATTTGGGCAAGCATTTCCAGACTCAACACTCCAATATATTTTTTTATCAAAAAAACAAAATCCAATATATTTCTTAGGCTTAACGGTTAGGGATGTGAAATCAGGTAATTGTTCATATTTCAAGTCAGGATATGTCAAATCGAATTAGATATGAGTTATGTCTGATCAATTTAATGGTTTGACTCAGATTAGGTCGAGTTTGGGTCGACTCAAATTCAGGTTATTATTAGGTTGATTTTAAATCGGATAGAGTTCAAGTTCATGTAGAGTTAATTTCATGTTGGGTAAGTTTCTGTTCAAACTAAAACGGTTCGGGTCCGAATCAGTTAATTAACAAGTTAATTCAGGTTCAGATGGACTTCAGGTCGGGTCACGTCGTTGACAGATAAAATTCAGGTCGGGAACATCGATTTCGGCTGAAGTTCAAGTTGGGTCTTACCGTGTGCAAATAGACTTCGGTATGGTAATTGTGGGTAAATTTCAAATAAAAATAAAATTTTAGGGATTAATATGAGCCAAAATATCCTTTAGGATGCCGAAATATTTTACAATTTAAAAAATATATAATTATGACTAAATTGAATTAAACTAAAATTTAAAAGTAAATGTTAGAAATAAAATGAAAATTTTAAACAAATTATGACCTAAAAGGTAATTAATCACTAAGCAAAAAATTAGGTGGCAAATGTCAAATGACAATTAATTATTGAATCAAATTTAAAAAAAAAATCTATTTGAATTTTGGAGGGAAAGAACCTAAAAATTAGGGGGCTTAATTCCCTTCAAATTTTTGTCATCCCCTACTATTTTTTTTTTGCGATTTTAATTAAAGTGAAACGATGGGAGAGAAAGCTTCCCACCCGCGTGGGTTTTTAGGTTATGATAAATTATTTTTTTTAGCCCTTTCAACTTTAGATTTTTTCATTTAAGTCCCAAATTTTCACTTTTAGATTTTAATTTAATTTAAATGAGTCCCAATTTAAATTAATTTAATTGAAATTTCACATTTAGTTTTAGAATTCTTTTAATTATGTTCGTGATCTATGCTTATAAGTTTTAATTTAGCTCAATTACATCCTAAGTTTAATAAGTTAATTCAATTCGAACATTATTATTATACCATATAAATTTTGATTTAATATAATTATAAACAAATTTTTTATTTGGATGTAAATATGTAATTGTACACATGAAAGTTGAAACTTTAATTTAGTTCAATTGTACACATGAAACTTTGATTTAAATATTTAGTCAAATTCAAATGCATAAATTAGCAAGTTGAATCGGATTAATCTCGTAAATCAATAACCATATACTAAATCATAAGTCATTAATATTAAACCCAAAACCATATACCTGAATGAATCAAAATTAATCTGATAAACCAATAACCATAAGCTAAAACATAAATCATTGATACTAAACCCTAAACTTTAAGGAATCCAAATTAATCACATAAACCAATAACCCTACACTAAACTAAACCATAAATCTTAAAGAATCAGAATTAATCTCATAAATCAATAACACTAAACTAAACCATAAACTGTTAATATTAAACCATAAATCATAAAGCTTAAGGAATTATGTTGACAATATTTAGATATTTAATAAAAATTTTAAATATTTTTATATATTATAATTTATAAATATAAAAAAGTAAACATATTAATTTAATGATCATAGTTAATCATGTACCTTAAATTATGAAGATGCATTTTGTCACACTATAATACAATAAATTCATAATCTCACAAATTCATCAATTGTAACTTATTAGTTATTACAAGTCAGATAAATATCAAGTCAGGTAAATATCATATCATTTCAATAACAAGTCAGGTTATTTACAGGTTGAGTCAATTACAGATCAAATTCATAACAGGTCGGGTAATATCAGTTATTTACCAGGTTAATCTCGGTTCAGGTTCATATCAGGTCGAGTGCATGTCGGGTTCGGTTATGACATTATCAGGTTGAATTCGAGTTCATGTCATTCTCAGGTCGGGTGCAAGTTGGGTTCAGATCCAAAAGTTCCACGTCCAACTCGGGTTCAGGTCAACACCAGTTCAGACTCGAATCGATTTCGGATCACCACCACCCCGAGTCACAAGCAATTATGACTCAAGTCGGTTTCAGTTAGTTTTACAGGTCCGGTCAGCTTTCTACATCCCTATTAACAGTCAGATAAGAGCTCAAAATATTTTTTTGGGTAAAATACAAAAATCATCACTCAACTTTCTTCTCTCTCCTATTTTGGTCACTCAACTTTATTTTTTTTTTCAATTTAACAACTGAACTTTTAGATTGCTCATGTTTTACTTACTCTGGATTATTTTATTGTTATTTTGGTATGACGTTGCATTTTTTATTATTATTTAATATAAAATATTTTTAATAAAAAATAAAAAAATAAACCTAATTATTCGTCAGCCACTATTCGCCGGCATAGGATGCCACCGTCGACGGCCATAGACGATGGTCGTTTGATCTCAAATTTTACTGGTTACTCCGTCATAACCCTTTGAGCCCGAATCCAACCTCTATTTTACTGGAAAATGCCTCGAAGTTCATGAAAAGGAGATCAAAAGTGAGGGAACTGAAACATTTTCGCCAAGATTCGCAAGTTTCAAGATATTTTCCGGTGAAACAACCGTCGGATTCAGATTCATCGTGTCAAAGTGCGTCTCATGGTGTAATTTGGGATTAAACGGCCGTCAATTTCAAATGTCGACGATGACAACGGGCGGCAACAATTATTTTAAATATTTTTAAATTCAATAATAATAAAATACTATTTATTTAAATTATTTTATATAATAATAATATTAAAAATGACATGTCATACTAAAATAACAATAAAATAATCTTGAGCGACCAAAATAGGAGATATTCGAAAGTTTAGTTATTAAATTGAAAAAATTTAAAGTTGAGTAACCAAAATAGGAGAAAGAAGAAAGATGAGTGAAGGTTTTTGTATTTTACCCATTTTTTTAGACAAGTGCATGAAATATATTTTGCGACAAATAGGTGCCTAATGTTTCATTTTGTGAGTGATTTAAGGTTTATTTGGATGTTATTTTTTTCCCTTTATCTAATGAAATTCAAACACGTGGCATGTTTCATCATTCTCTAAAATTAAAATCTGAAAATTAGAAAAATAAAATAATAAAATATTATTAATTAACCCAATAATCTTGAATTTCTTATAAAAAAACCCAACCCTAACCCTAAATTCCTCCGCTCCGAACACCGATTCAACTACCATCGACCACATTTTTCTTCATCAAACCCCACTACTGAAAGTCCCATCATCGCGCCGTCAAAAATCAACGAATGAATCGCCTATTGCACCGTTGACGAACACCCAATAATAAAGAAAAAAAGTAGTCGGTTGGGTTCCCACCGATGGGTAGAGGATGACAGATGTCGAACGATAATGTACACGACACTTTGGACAGTGAATAGTGAACCACGAACTTGTGGGGGATGGTGGACTATGAGGGAGATGTGATTTGGGGGTTTGATTCAAATAAATTAAAACAATGTCAAAATTTTAGAATTTTTAATCCATAGCTAAAATAATGTTAAAATTTTGGGTAAACTACTCTAGTGACCACCGAACTTTGAGAGCGTACCTATTTTGATCACTGAACTATCGAACTCATCAATCAAACCACCTAACTTTTTAAATTGACCTATTTTGACCACCGCCGTTAAAAAACTAACAAAGGGGTGACGTAACAGTTAATAAAAATTTGTAAAATTACACATTTAATCCCTATTATTTACATATTATATCAATTTGGTCCCAATTTTAATTTATTTAATAAAGAGAACAACACCTTCCTTCAAACCCTAGCAACCGTCGAGTTTGAACCACCATCAGGTCATCGTCCGATGGCGGCTCTGTTCGCCATCGCCAACAACGAACTCCTCTCGCTACGCTCTTCATTTCCCTCGGTTTGTCTTTACCGGGGACGATCGGAATGTCTCGAAACGAAGCCAAAATCTCTGGCCTCTTAATGTGTCGATTTGCCACTGTCCACCGTCAGATCTGCTCGAAATCGAAGTATACTGCTTCCCTTACCGTGACACTTCAGTTCACTGTTGGGATTGTCGGCCAGAGACTCCAACCGTCGACGACCGGGATAATCAAAACAGTATTCCCTATTTCCCTCACTGTTAATGAATGTTGTTTGATGGTTTCAAATTAAGTTTGGATTAAGGGGATAAGAATGGCTTTTGGGGTTGTGGTGATAAAAGGGATTGTTGCTAATCGGTGGTGGTGATGGAAGTTAGCTTGGTGATGCTCGAAATGTATAGTAATGGTGATTGAAACTGTGGGTTGATGGTGAACTGTTAAAAATGTCCTAAACGTGTTTGAGAGTGTAGTTTATTTGAAACCCATTAGATGAAAACATCAATATAATTGAAACAATTAAAAGACTTGGCCTAGTGGTAGAGTAAGTTTAAATGTGTAATTTTACAAATTATCGTTAACTTCCACGTCACCTCTCCGTTAGTTTTTTAACGGCGGTGGTCAAAATAAGTCAATTTAAACAGTTTGATGGTCTGATTGACGAGTTCGATAGTTCGGTGATCAAAATAAATACGCCCTCAAAGTTCGGTGGTCACTGGAGTAGTTTACCCTAAAACTTTTATAAGAACCCTATGATTTTTTTTAAAAAAAAATGCGAGGGAGAAGTTTGTACGTGATTCGTTTTGGAACCACACACCATCAGCATGTGGTTTTCCAATCAAATTTTGCTGATACCCTGTAATTATGATACACCGAAAGCAATTGTGATTTATTTGCAATCTTTTTCCTTGTACAAAAGCATGCATTTCCTGCATGTCAGCTTCAAAATTGGCTACATATTGCCCCAATACTCCTCTTTTTCTATCTCTTAGCAGAAGGGTTTATGTGCCCCCCCCCCCCCCCCCCCCTGCTCTTCTAGTTGATGGAATTATGATCCCACTATATCTGATCATTGCCTGGTGCCCCCATAATTCTTATATTCCCTCAAGGATGCTTTGGCATGGTGTCACGGCACGAAGCCGCTGACGCAGAGTCGGCTCCCTATGCCGCTAGCTATGCCCTGCTTGGTCTTCTGTGATTCTAAACTGTTTACTTCGTCTGGAAAATGTTTTGGATCATCCTCCGAGGTGATTCCCGAGCTGCATAATCCAACTGAAGCAACTCATTAGAACTCAGGCGCCATCCGAGAGCACCCAAATTTTCCTCTGCTTGTTTCACTGTTTTAACTCCAGGTATTGGAACTGTACCCTTACAGATGCACCAGTTTATTGCTACCTGCAAATGGCGATGTATTTACACCTATAGACTGATAAAACCAATATAGTCCATACATCTCCCGACTTTCATTTCGAAACATGGAGCTAAGCGTACAAGTGAAAACAGTTTTGAAACAAAGTTAACATTAGAAGTACCTGAGGTATGGTTTTGCCTCGTTTTTGTGCAATTTCTCGTAACGAAACAAGCAAGGGCTCTAGTCCCGGAAGAATTTGCTTAAATAGAAGGCCCCTGTGAGGAGACAACAAAGCTTATTATGAAGTAAGAACTCACATATGCGCCGAGAGGTGCCCTCAAATCTCTTTACCAAATATTCCTGAAAGTAGTAAACAGTGTCATTTCTATTACCTTGGCCCTTGTGGAAGTTTGGAAGGTGTATATTTCCCGGTAAGCATTCCAAGTCCTAGAGGACTGTAAGAAATCAAGCGGATATCGAGAGAGTCGCAAATATTCTTAATCTCCATCTGTTCTTCCCCCATGCTTAGCAGAGAGAATTGAACCTGTAATTGAGGTAATTCCATATGTAAACCTTAAAATCAGAAGAACCACCAAAAGAAATTCTTACATTACATTTTGTAACCTGGATTTAGGATAAGGGATTTGAACTTCATAGTATAAAATTGTATGACAGGCAAGTGTAACTTGAACATTCATAATTGTTTTCAAATTAGTGAGACCAGATCCAAAATCAAATTTGAATAAGATCCGTGCATTAAAAACTTATTAGCATCCGTAAAATCAGATTTACATGAAGACCATGTCCTCAATAAGAATGAAAAGGCTATATACAAATTGTTAAACAAATTTATACTAATTTAGTTAACAGTTTCACCCTTTTTTTCTTTTACTCGAAAAGAAGAAAATGAGCTTGAATCGTGTGTCCGTTGAAACACTAAAACCCAATTTGACACTCTGTATGCATGTGTAAGTGCCTCTCTTCCAGCGAGAACTACTCTTAAACAGAAACTGTGTCCTTAAGCATATGCATCCATCAGAAGCCATGACCATCAAGAGATAAGAAGCAAAAGATACTGGATTAGAGTAGAAAGAAAAGAGATGTCACAGGACCCGAGTTAATGCAGCAGGCGGGGTACCAAAGCATATTGTGGTGTGAATTTGATGAATGAAACACAGGAAAGACGAGCACAAAAACTAAAGCATTAAGCAAGTATAACCGTAGCGGTGCTCGGTTTAACTTTGTAAAGTAACTAAACATGAAAGACAAATGGATATACAAGGGAGATGCAATCATTTGGGAAGTGGTTCTTCGTTTTTACTACTTGAAACACAAACATAACAAAACTAAAATTCCTCCTAAAATGAAGAGAAAAATGTCAAAATTATATCTACCTGAGCTGAACATAGTGGTACTCCTCGGGCTTTAAGGTAATCATGAATCTTTATAAGCTGTTTGGGTCCATAGTTGCTAACTCCAACAGCTTTAACTAATCCCTGCAAATTTATATCAAGTCGACTTTGAACGGTCCAAGAAAAAAAAAGCTATACCATCTAAACTACAGTACAGAAGGAGAACTATGATATGCAAAAATAGGATAAAGTTTCACATATGCTAAAGGCAAATGATTTATTTCATTTAAAAAGCAAGTGAAAGAATATATAAGTATGCAAAAGTAATCCATGGTTAACCTTCTCATACATTGCCACTAAACCGTTCCAAAGTGCTAACTCTTGAGGTGGAGCATAGTTTGCAGTAGACCAGTGTAACTGTCCGATTCCGATTTGCTTAACCTGCATTCGATCCCGAGAGTCCCTGGAAAACAGTTGTTGATCAGATTTAGTCATTAAAACATTTGATAAAGGGCAAGCAAACCTGCAAGCTTGAACAAATTGCCCTGGTGTTAGACGCCATGGGTAAGCTGCAAACTTTGTAGCAATCACAATATCATCCTGTATCCTCTTTTCCCCTGAGATTGCACACAATATACAAACTTAAACATCAGAATGGTAATATTTGGATTGGAAAAAGAAATGAGCCAACCTGGGAATTCTCTAATGAACTTCCCTAGAAGCTTCTCACTCTGTCCATTCAGTCTTCCAGTGCCATAAGAGTCCGCAGTGTCAAAAAGATTGATGCCGTTCTCCACGGAAAGATTGAAAACTTGTTGGAGTTGAGAATCCATTGATGGCTGATAACCCCAGAGAAGTTGGTTTCCCCATGCCCATGTCCCAAACCCCATCGGAGACACGGTCAAAGGACCCATTTTCACCTGCCCCAGCACCGGAATACATGAGAACATTTGTAGACATGGTTAAGGCCTAAGGGGATAAAGAGAGTACCTTTTGCCAGGGCCAGAAAAGAGGGGGCTTGAGAGACTTTAAAGGTGAAGATGGGAGAGAGAACTGATTAGTAATGCAGGATGATGGAATGGAGTTTGAGAAAGCCATCGCCATGTTAAGAGGAATAAGACTATGCTGCTACAGCCTAGAGTCGGAAGAGTGCAGTATTCCTCCCTTTTCCTCCTTTTAACTGCAGTTTTAATAATGCATTTTTTTGTGGTTGGAATTGAAACTTGGAAAGATGACGCGTTGCCCCGCACCACACAACGCTGGGCGAGTCAAAAGAGGCGCAGTGGGTCACGACACCAACAAAAAATGTCGCAAAACATGAAACTTAATTTTAAAAATGTTAAGTTTTTTATAATATTATATTTTATATTGGTTGTAATTAAGTGTCAAAATTTAGCTTCGAGTATTGATACTTATAACTTTTGATAACATTTTAAGTTTTTGTAACTAACGAAACTTGTCTATAAGTATCGATACTTGTCCTCAGAGCACCAACCTAAAATGTTATAAAAAAGTAACATTTTAGGTTGGTGGATAACATTTTAAGTTTTGTATTTTGTAACATTTTTAGTTGGTATCGCACCGTAGCCGCACCATAGCATGTCGCATCCCAGACCAACCCTACATACTCGAAAGTTAAAACTATTTTTTACTTAAAACACTAAATTGGCCCCTACAGTATATCGATTTTCCTTTTGGCCCTTAATATTTTCAAAAATAACCCTCAAAGTTTTATTCCTTCTCGTGACTAACGACATTAAAAAAGTTATTTAACACTTTCATTCAATAATTTAGTGATACAGGGACGGAGTTAGTATTTGTAACAACCTAAATTTCTGAGTCAACAATTGGGCGTTGACTCGAATTTTGGACATTAATGTTGGATTGAATAATTGGACCAATTGAGTCAAGTTTAGGCCTTGTTGGATGAGGATTGGACAATATAAGCTTGGGAAGTGACCATTTTGGGAAAAGGAAGAAATTAAGGTGTTTCATAGGGTAATTATACTTTTTTAAAGACAATGGGCTGAACACCTTTATTTCTTTGGTGTTCCACGTGAGTGAATGGTAGTCAAATAGGGGAGTTTGTGATATCACTCTTCCGCTTACCCTTTTTTCTTCTTCTCTTTCTTCCTTACCTTTCCCTCCATAGAAACCCAACCCACCAAGGTTTAAAGCTCAAATCTTTATCTTTATAGAGTTGATTTCGAGGTTCATGAGTGAAAAAGAAATTAATCTTCATCGCCTAAGCTTCATGTAAGTGGTCTTCTCTTCTTAAAAAAAGTTAGTTTGTCATTTTAAGTTTTAGACAATTTAAGAGGTTATGGAGCTCTTCTTTAAGGTTTAAGATTATAAATTCGTAGTCAAGCTTACCCCTAGTTGTTATTTCAGGTTTGGGTCCGTTTTTTCATGTTGGTATAAAAAGCGAAGGCTTTTGGGGGGGGGGGGGTTTCAAGCTTGGATCAAAAGAGAGAGTTGAAGGGTTTTGCTTGGAAGCTTGAGTTCGGGTTTAGTGCTTAAGGTCAGTACATCTCTGACTCCTTTAGTTCTCGAGGATCATAAATTAATTGTTTTGCTTGATGTATGGTTTGATGGGTGTTGTTTCGGTGAAACTTATCTTGAGAAATCAAATAAGGATTATGATGTTGATTAGTTGGAAAAATGACACCCTTAAACCCATAAAATACCTTAGAAAGTTTAAACAATTATTAGGAGTAAGTTGGAAGAGTTTTAATCCAATGGAGAAAGATAGGATAAAGAGAAATCTAAATAATAAGGTCCTAATTAATAAAAGAGATTGATTTTTGGTTCAATACTTCTAGAATAATGAAAATGTCCATAAAAGTAGGCTTTATCTCGGAATTGATTCAATAAGAAAAATTCTTCATGTAAAAAATCAGACCCGCATCAGTCATAAGGTGTGGTCACGCCTTATCGAAGACGAGCTTCTGCCCAGTTCTACTTTCTTCCAAATGACTTGATTTTCACATAAGAAGCTAAAACATGCTTTTGAGTTGATTCTCACTATATCATCCATATTTCATCTCCTAAATCAAAACAAACATAATTTTCACAATAAAGCTCAAAATATAATTAAAATATAAAGGAATTAATCACAATAAAGAGTATATAATTATAACCTATCAGTTCTTAATGAGGTGACTTCCTTATGATAGTGACTGAAAAGGTTGGAAATTGTGATATTGTTGTCCTTGTGTGTCAGTTGGGCACTTGAGGGGTTGTTGATGACAAATCGAGAGTTAAACATGTTGGTTGGTGTTATGCCTTGGAGCATTTGCTTGATGGATTGGCTTGGTGCCACTTACCTCTTGGTGAGGTGTATGAATGTTCGAGGATCATGTGTTATCTTATGTTGTGGTAAGGGAATCCGGATGTCCTAGTGTCAGTATTGCGGTACTTGTTAGGAAACGCTGGTACACCTCATGGCGCAGCGGAAAAATTATCCAGCAAATTCCACCAGTGATCTATGTACGAGGAACGAAACCGAGGTGAAAAGGGATGAAACGTTACCTTAATTAAATCTGAAAACCCGTAGGGAGTTAGGAGAATCCAATTCTTTTAGCACGATATCGGATCTAAGTCGTCACTACAGCGTTCTGACCTCTACGCAGTCCACCCAAATAAAACGAATAATATTTACTTCTCTAAATGTTAGAGAGTTTTTTCGCAAAAGCATAATTTGGTTGCTAGACCTCATGCCTTTATATAGCATTCAAAATCCTAATTCTAATTAAATTTGAATTCTTTAAATATACTATATATTTAACCGAATATAATTAAATATGTAAAATCTGATTCTACTTCAATAAGGTTTCTTTAGGGATATATATATATTAATAGTATATGATAATTACAATAATTATCTAGTATTAAAATATACGTAAACAAAATTATCTATAATTAAAATAATCATAATAATTTCGATTTTTGTTTAGTTCGTGCATAACAAGTTTGTACACATGCTATCTAGTCGATATTTGTTCGTTTCAATCATAGGGTGTGACCCTTGTATGTTTATGTAACATTATCAGTAATATCTAGAACAATTTTAATATTACAAGCAATGAGTGGCATCTAGCAATACATCATTGCTACCTAAGTTACAAGAAGTTGTGGTTCGACATAACCTTTTTCATGATTAACTCTTTCCATGTATTATATCCTTTTGTCCCTATATCTAGATCGAACATAAGTCATGGAATAGTCACACTTGTATAGTCCATCTAATATTTTTTGATATCTTGAGTAGACTATTATAAACGAATAACTATGATATCTAATATCAATTTATTCGAGCATGACCTTGCATTTCTAGTCTCACTCAATCAAGTGGCCTATGATATTACTCCTATTATGTAGAAGGGACAAATCCTATCTTCATCAACCATATTCCACTACATAGATTGCAACATATCTAATATCAGTCTTTATAGTGTAGTCAGTTACAACACACGTTTGATTGTATCAAAATATGTCACTCACAATGTTGAAATAACGATGATCTCAAGTCTGAGGATCATACATGTAGTTATCACTATGAGCAATGTTGTGACTATCACATAATAATCCAAGAAACATGCTCATAGCGGGTCAGTCCAGTATGTCGTTCTCTAACACATACTTATGTATTGATTTTGACATCTACATGTCAATGACAACACTTTGTCATCAATCAACTACATATTAGTCTTAATATATTATTGTTGTCCATGTCTACAATAGTACTCGACTAAGGACATTTTAAGAATAACTATATTAATCTAAGAACTTTATTATAATTCAGTTTATTTATAAATACACAGAATTATACTAAAATAATAATAATGACTTTATATTGATAAACAAGATAAAATAAGTATGTCTTTTACAACCATCTCATGATTGGTCTTTAGGCATACTCCAACAATACTTATATAAGAGGATGTGTATTTCGGGCTGAGTGATCAAGTACATCTGACGTACCCACGATCTAAGTGATTTGGGTGCGGTTAGAACCTATCCGTGGCTATGGTGATCTGGATAAGGTAATAGACTCGATAGGTTGAGTGATCTCGAGTAACCTGATAGGTTGAGTGACCTCGGGTAAAGACTACTCGTGGCTAATGTGATACAAGTATGTCTAGGACGTATCTGTCGTTATGGTGATTCGGATATGGTCCATAATCCGATGGTTGTGTGAACACAGGTAACCCGACGGTTGTGTGAGCACGGGTAAAGTAGGGCTTCGTTGGCCATTATGTGGATGATGTATGCATGTTCTTATGTATGTTGTGTGGATGTTATAGATGATAGCTTATGTACCTGATGGCTGAGTGATCAGGGTGTGACATGTATTAACTCGATGGGTTGTGTGAGCACGAGTATCTCGATTGGCTATGTGACCTCGAGTATGGAAAGGCCGGCCCTGGGCCGGGGCAGAAGGGGCACCCACCCAGAGCCTATAAATTTTTTTAAAAAAATCTTAATATAATATATCTTTTATTTTTTATAATAAATTAAAAAAACTAAGTAAAATGTTGGAGCCCATAAATTTATTCTTGTTAATTGATATTTTATATTTTTATATTAACGGTAATAATGATTCTAATTTTCACGAAACACTCATTAAATATATCTTTCCAAAAATTTAAAACAAAATCCAACTAAATTTTTCCAAATTCCCACCACCATCAATTTACCATATTTCCAGATTTTCCATATCAATGGAGAATTTTTTAACGTCATTTTTTTCTCTTTAATACTCATTGGGTGGAGAAAATTCAAGTATAATTAACCTACTTCTCTTCTCTTCTATATTTTGTAACTAATCTAAAAATTATTATTCAATTTTTAATTTATAATATTTCTCACAAATACAAAATTACAATTGCTTATCATCCATCGTGGTGCTTGAATCCTATTGAAACTTGTTTTTAAATTTTTTGGTAAGATGTGTTTCTATTTTTTTTCTTATTTTTATATATTTCTAAATTATAGTTAAGATTGTTCTTTTATTTTTTTAATAAGCTTGATTTTTTTTAATATTTGGTAGTTTTTTAAGATGTGATTCAAATGTTTATTATCTTTTTCATATGTTTACATGTGCTATTGTTTTAAAGTTTAATCATTGCGGTGTTTCAGAATTAGTATATAAATATTTTGATCGAGGATTTTCCCATTTCACAGGTGCTATTGTTATAAGTATTTGTATGCTTAAATATATTTTTGATATTTTTAAGATCGTAATGAATTATTATTTGTTTAATTTAATAAATAGAAATTTTATATTACATATTTAAAAAAATTAAATTAGGGGCCCATTTTTTAAATTTCGCCCCGAGCCAAAAAAAATAGTCAGGACTGGCCCTGAGTATGGTAATGTATGGAGTAATTTGTATGACTTCTCGTAGACTTGTTGTAAAACCTATGTTTGATTTTGATATAATTAGATCTTTAAGGATCAATTTGTAAAACTTAAAATTGTTTTTATAAGTCCCTTAATAAGTTTTAAAACACCAACATTTTAAAACTGATTTATAAAACTCAAACTCAAAATATTTTCTAAGTGTTTCAAGGCAAAACCATTGAAAATCGTCCAGGAGTATCGATACACCATCCACCGTATCGATACCTTTTTGCAAAACTTGGTTACTGTCGGAACCAGTATCGATACCCCAAACCCTAGTATCGATACACCCCTGTGTTAAAATTCAAAGAGTTTGAATAGCGTACCGATACGGCTAACCCTCGTATCGATACGGGCTTTATAAATTTTTAAATATTAAGTCGGTTTAAAAATATGACCGTTGGTGTCAGTTGGTTGGTAACCAAACTTTAAAAGGTCGTTGACCCGTATCGATACGCCTAACCCCCGTACCGACACGGTTTTGGACAGTGAGCTAAGTTCAGAAAATGGTATCGATACGACCCTTGCCGTTTCGATACCCCGTACCGATACGCTTACGTGCGTATCGATACCCCTTATGAAATGCACACAATGACTCTTTCTTTTCTTAGACAGGTACCGATACACCTTCCCGCGTACCGATACCGGTAGCTGCAGAAGTGCATTTATGGTGGTAAGAGAGGGTTCCAACGGCTCCATTTATGTTCCCAACCACCCAAACGGCTAGAAATCAATGAGGATGTATAAAAGACACATCTAAAAGCTACAACAACAACTATTGATCTTCAAGAAAACACCTATTCATCAAATCCAAGCAATTGTGCCAAAATTCCTATTTGTCTAGAAATCCCAATTGTAATCTTCATTTATATTTTGTTCAATTGGGTTGAGTGCTTGTAATTGGGCTATCACTTGTATTGAGAGATACCTTATTAGCCAACAAATTTCTTTGTTCACTTGTGTGAGGATTAGGTTGATTTTTGGGTAGAAAAATCAACCAAAATTGTAAAGGTTGCCTCCTTGTCCTAGAAAAGAGGAAGAGCAATTAGTGGAATTGTTGCAAATCCTTAGTGAAGCTAAGGTAGTGGATGTAGAGTTCATTTGGAACTTGAACCACTCTAAATCCCTTGTCTATTATTTTCAATTTGCAATTTCCACCACAAAACCTTTAAATTTCCAATTCACCCCCCCTCTTGGTCAATATCGATCTTGCGATCCACTCAACAATTGGTATCAGAGCCTACCTCTTTGAGGATTAACAACCACAAGAGGAGTTCCTTGGAAGAGTGTGATCATCAAAATATCAAGAGATGACTTCAACCTCCGGTTCCGGCATGTACGAGTCACAATCCACTACAAAGCCTCCCTTCTTCAACGGTGATAACTATTCTTTTTGGAAGAATATAATGCGTCTATTCATCAAGTCAAATGACTATCTCGTGTGGGATGTCATTGAGGATGGACCATATATTCCATTGAAGCAAGATGGTGAAGGCAAGATGGTGTTAAAGAAGAAAGTGGAGATGAGTGAAGAGGAGAGGAAAAAGATTCAAGTCAATGATAAAGCTCTCCACATGCTATTTTGTGCTTTCGGTCCGGACATCTATTCAAAGGTCTCATCAATTGAAAGTGCCAAGGAAGTATGGGACACTCTTGAGACTACTTATGAAGGCACCAATGATGTTAAAGAAACTAAGATTGGAATTCCTAATCTTAGTTATGAAAATTTCAAAATGGAGCCCGATGAGACAGTGTCAAAGATGTTTGATCGTTTCTCCACGATTGTCAATGGTCTAAAGTGCTTTGAAGAGATCATACCGGAAGACAAGCTTGTCCGGAAGCTACTCTATTCACTTCCCGAGTCTTGGGATGGGAAGAGAACCGCTATCATCGAAGCAAAGAATTTGAAGACTTTGAAGCTTGATGAGCTTGTGGGTTCTCTCCTTACTCATGAGATCATGAAGCAAGGAAGGGAAGATGAGAAAAAGAAAGAAGAGAAAAGAGTAGAGAAGCTTGAAGTTGAGAAGAAGAAGAAGATGGGAATAGCTCTCAAGGCTAAAGCTTCACAACATGATGAGAGCTCATCTAGTGATGAGGATGAACTTGAAGAATTGACTATGATAGCCAAACGATTCTCACGCTTCATGAGGTCCAACCGGGGAAGAAAAATCCAAAGGAAGATGGACTTCAAAAGCAAGAACAAAGAGGAAGGAAGGGATCCTATCATTTGCTTTGAGTGCAAAAAACCCAGCCACATACGTTCGGAGTGCCCCCAACTCAAGAAGAAGAGCTTTGAGTAGAAGAAGAAGCTCAAAGCCAAACTTGCTACTTGGAGTGACGAGGAGTCATCGGAGGATGACGAACAAGAAGTGGCTAATCTTTGCCTCATGGCACTTGAGGAAGATTCCTCTATGGTAACCTCTAACTCATCTATTTTAGATTATGAAGAATTAAATGATGCATATGATGAGTTACAAGAGGTATATGATGAATTAGTTGAGAAATATAAGGAGTCGGTCATTAGGAATAAAAAGATTATTCTAGAACTAAATGAGAAAAATGACTCACTTACTCAAGCTAATTCTAAACTTGAGAAAACGATATTACGATTAAAAGATGAACTTAAGTTTTTTCAAGATGAAAATGTTGATCTTAATAATCTTTTATCTCAATGTAATTGTGAACACCAAAAGGTGTTGGGTGAGCTAAATGAGCTCAAAAAGTCTTTAAAAAATGTTGGTAGTGTCAAGCATGAAGTAGGAGAATCCTCTAGAACACACCAACCTAAGAAAAAGACTAATTACTACAAACAAAGTAGCTACCCTAGACATAGTAGAGCTAAAAGAATTAGAAGTGTATGGGTTCCTGTGAAACAAATATTTTAATTTTGATATAACTAAAAACCTAAGGACTAAATTGAAAATGTCAAAACGAATTTTAAGTCTTCAAAATATCCCCATATAATTTTAAGATTATGCCCAAGTTAAAAACAAAGTTTTTCAAATATTTTTCTAAGTGTTTCAAGCTAAAACAGTGATTTTCAAGCTCCTGTTTCGAAACGGCCCTCAGGCGTTTCGAAACGGTTTCATCACTATTAACCACCGTTCCGAAATGTGTATCGAAACACTTGACCCCGTTTCGAAATGGTATCTCACGTTTCGAAACTGTTCTTCATATTTGATTTAAAAAGGCACAACGATTGAAATATTTGCTGAATATTTAAAGATAAAAAGGGTGTTTCGAAACGGGCTAAGGCCGTTCCGAAACGACCCTTGACAGTAGCAAATCTGTTTCGAAACGGATCCAAATCGTTTCGAAACAGGTCTTAAGTTTAATTTGAAAATAAGACCGTTGAAGATGTTTTTAAATGATTTTCTGAAAACTGTTAAGGTGTTTCGAAACGGGCTAAGACCGTTTCGAAACGACCCTTGACAGTGGCAAAAGTGTTCCAAAACGGCCCTAAGGCGTTTCGAAACGGGCTCTTAAATGCACCCCAATGGCTCTTTCTATTTTAGTCCGTTCCGAAACAGGTACCCCGCGTTTCGAAACGGGTTGTTGCAGACTGCATTTATGGTGGTGAAATAACATCCTCAACGGCTCTATTGATGAGTGCAACAACCACAACGGCTAGAAATCAATGAGAATGTATAAAAGAGACTTCTAAAAGCACCAGCAACAACTATTGATCCTAAAGCAAACATCCAAACATCAAATTCAAGCAATTGTGCAAAAATCCCATTTTGTCTAAAACCCCAATTGTAATTTTCATTCATATCTTGTTCAATTGGGTTGAGTGCTTGTATTTGGGCTATGATTTGTATTGAGAGATATCTAATTAGCCATTAAATTTCTTTGTTCACTTGTGTGAGGATTGGGTTGATTTTTGGGTAAAAAAATCAACCGAAATTGTAAAGGGTTGCCTCCTTGTCCTAGAAAAGAGGAAGAGCAATTAGTGGAATTGTTGCAAATCCTTAGTGAAGCTAAGGTAGTGGATGTAGAGTTCATTTGGAACTTGAACCACTCTAAATCCCTTGTCTATTATTTTCAATTTGCAATTTCCACCACAAAACCTTTAAATTTCCAATTCACCCCCCTCTTGGTCAATATCGATCTTGCGATCCACTCAACAATTGGTATCAGAGCCTACCTCTTTGAGGATTAACAACCGCAAGAGGAGTTCCTTGGAAGAGTGTGATCATCAAAATATCAAGAGATGACTTCAACCTCCGGTTCCGGCATGTACGAGTCACAATCCACTACAAAGCCTCCCTTCTTCAACGGTGATAACTATTCTTTTTGGAAGAATAGAATGCGTCTATTCATCAAGTCAAGTGACTATCTTGTGCAGGATGTCATTGAGGATGGGCCATATATTCCATTGAAGCAAGATGGTGAAGGCAAGATGGTGCTAAAGAAGAAAGTGGAGATGAGTGAAGAGGAGAGGAAAAAGATTCAAGTCAATGATAAAGCTCTCCACATGTTATTTTGTGCTTTCGGTCCGGACATCTACTCAAATGTCTCATCTATTGAAAGTGCCAAAGAAGTGTGGGACACTTTTGAGACCACTTATGAAGGCACCAATGATGTTAAAGAAACTAAGATTGGACTTCTCAATCTTAGCTATGAAAATTTCAAGATGGAGCCCGATGAGACGGTGTCAAAGATGTTTGATCGTTTCTCCACGATTGTCAATGGTCTAAAGGGCTTTGGAGAGATCATACCGGAAGACAAGCTTGTCCGGAAGCTACTCTATTCACTTCCCGAATCTTGGGATGGGAAGAGAACCGCTATCATCGAAGCAAAGAACTTGAAGACATTGAAGCTTGATGAGCTTGTGGGTTCTCTCCTTACTCATGAGATCATGAAGCAAGGAAGGGAAGATGAGAAGAAGAAAGAAGAGAAAAGGGTAGAGAAGCTTGAGGTTGAGAAGAAGAAGAAGATGGGAATAGCTCTCAAGGCTAAAGCTTCACAACATGATGAGAGCTCATCTTGTGAGGAGGATGAACTTGAAGAATTGGCTATGATAGCCAAACGGTTCTCACGTTTCATGAGGTCCAACCGGGGAAGAAAAATCCAAAGGAAGATGGACTTCAAAGGCAAGAACAAAGAAGAAGAAAAGGATCCTATCATTTGCTTTGAGTGCAAACAACCCGACCACATACGTTCGGAGTGCCCTCAACTCAAGAAGAAGGGCTTTGAGAAGAAGAATAGACTCAAAGCCAAGCTTGCTACTTGGAGTGATGAGGAGTCATTGGAGGATGACGAACAAGAAGTGGCTAATCTTTGCCTCATGGCACTTGAGATAGATTCCTCCTTGGTAACCTCTAACTCATCTACTTTAGATTTTTCATATGAAGAATTAAATGATGCATATGATGAGTTACAAGAGGTATATGATGAATTAGTTGAGAAATATAAGGAGTCGATCATTAGGAATAAAAAGATTATTCTAGAACTAAATGAGAAAAATGACTCACTTACTCAAGCTAATTCTAAATTTGAGAAAAAGATATTAGGATTAAAAGATGAACTTAAATTTTTTCAAGATGAAAATGTTGATCTTAATAATCTTTTGTCTCAATGTAATTGCGAACACCAAAAGGTGTTGGGTGAGCTAAATGAGCTCAAGAAGTCTTTAAAAAATGTTGGTAGTGTCAAGCATGAAGTAGGAGAATCATCTAGAACACACCAACCTAAGAAAAAGACTAACTACTACAAACAAAGTAGCTATCCTAGACATAGTAGAGCTAAAAGAATTAGAAGTGTATGGGTTCCTAAGGAACTTGTTAAATCTAATAATATTATTGCTATGTCATCTTGGATTCCTAAGGGAACCAAGGTTTTGGGAGCTAACACTCATGGACCCAAAATGATTTGGGTACCAAAAACCAAAGTTTAATATCTTTGTTTGTAGGGGGAGCATTGCTACAAGGCCAAAGCACAAAGTCAAAACTCATGGTACCTTGATAGTGGATGCTCAAGGCACATGACCGGAGACAAGAGTCGATTCATGGATTTAAAGCCAAAAAGTGGAGGACTAGTAACATTTGGTGACAACTCCAAAGGCCACATTAAAGGTATTGGCTCCATAGGTAATCACTCTACCATTCTCATTGAAAATGTCTTATATGTCGATGGTCTTAAACACAATTTATTGAGCATAAGTCAATTGTGTGATAAAGGATTTAATGTTTTATTTGATAAAAATGGATGTAAGATTGTAGACATTAAATCTAATAATATTATGCTCATAGGTCATCGCATAGGAAACATATACATGGTATATTTAGATGACATACATACATCTCATGCATGCTTAGTTGCTCAAAATGAAAATGATGCATGGTTGTGGCATAGGAAGCTAGGACATGCTAGCATAAGTGTTTTAGAAAAATTAGTCTCTCTAAATCTAGTTAGAGGTTTACCCAAAATAAAATTTTCAAATGATAAAACTTGTGATGCATGCTCAAAGGGTAAACAACATAGGTCTTCCTTTAAATCCATTAATGATGTTTCTACTAGTAGATGTTTACAACTAATTCACATGGATTTATTTGGGCCAATTAGGACTATGAGCTTGGGTGGTAAGTCTTATGCTTTTGTGCTAGTTGATGATTTTTCTAGATTTACTTGGGTTCTCTTTTTAAGTACTAAAGATGAGGCTTTGGAAAAATTCATCACATTTTCAAAACTAACCCAAAATGATCTTGAACTTAGAATTTCACATATTAGAAGTGATCATGGAACCGAGTTTCAAAATTTAGGGTTTGAAGATTTTTTAAATGAAAATGGTATTAGCCATAATTTATCGGCTCCTCGAACTCCTCAACAAAATGGGGTAGTTGAGAGGAAAAATAGAACTTTACAAGAAATGGCTAGAACTATGCTTTGTGAAAATAATTTACGTAAATATTTTTGGGCGGAAGCCACAAACACCGCTTGTTATATTGTTAATCGAGTAATGATTAGGCCAATTTTAAAGAAAACACCTTATGAGATTTTAAAATCCAAAAAGCCTAACATTAGTTATTTCCACCCTTTTGGGTGCAAGTGTTTTGTTTTAAATAATGGAAAAGATAACTTAGGTAAATTTGATGCACAAAGTGATGAAGCCATTTTTATAGGTTACTCTTTAACCTCTAAAGCCTATCGAGTATTTAACAAAAGAACTTTAGTAGTAGAAGAATCTATTCAAGTTGTATTCGATGATAACCTCCTTCCTAGGAAGGATTCTTGTGATGATGATGATATAGGGATCATAAATGCCTTTGATGGAGGTCAAACTTCAAAGGAGGATGAGATTCCAACAAAGGAAGAGGACTCACAAGATCCACCTCTTGAAGCCTTAAAGGACTTGGCTATTGAGGAAAAGGAAGTGAGCTACCCAAGAGAGTTGAACTATGTCAAAGATGGTGAAATCTTGGGTGATCCATCCAAGGGGGTAACCACTCGTTCTTCTCTTAGATTAATGAACCATGTTGCATTTATCTCATGCATAGAGCCTAAAAATATAAAAGAAGCATTGAAAGATGACTTTTGGATTATGGCTATGCAAGAAGAGTTAAATCAATTTGAGAGAAGTAATGTATGGACATTAGTTGATAGGCCTAGTAATCAATCTACAATAGGAACTAAATGGGTCTTTAGGAACAAACTAGATGAGAGTGGTAACATTGTGAGAAATAAAGCTAGACTTGTTGCACAAGGTTACACTCAAGAAGAGGGAATAGATTTTGATGAAACCTATGCACCCGTAGCTAGAATGGAAGCCATTAGGATGTTGCTTGCATGTGCATGTTATCATAATTTCAAGCTATTTCAAATGGATGTTAAAAGCGCGTTTTTAAATGGTTTTATAAATGAAGAAGTTTATGTGGGACAACCACCAGGTTTTGAAGATTCAAAATTTCCAAATCATGTTTTCAAACTTACCAAAGCTCTTTATGGTTTAAAACAAGCTCCTAGAGCTTGATATGAAAGACTTTCAAATTTTTTGATTGAAAAAGGATTTGAAAAAGGTAAGGTGGACACTACACTTTTTATAAATATGTATAAAAATGACATCTTAGTAGTTCAAATTTATGTTGATGATATTATATTTGGTTCTACTAATGAATGTCATTGTCAAGAGTTTGCTAAGTTAATGCAAGGTGAATTTGAGATGAGCATGATGGGGGAGCTCTCATTCTTTTTGGGACTCCAAATCAAGCAAAAGAAGGATGGCACCTTCATCAACCAAGAAAAGTACATAAAGGATATGCTCAAGAAGTTTGGCTTGGAGAATGCAAAGCCTCAAGCCACTCCTATGAGCTCATCTACAAAGCTTGACAAAGATTAAGGAGGTAAGTGTGTTGACTCTAAACTTTATCGTTCTATGATTGGATCTTTGCTTTACCTTACCGCAAGTAGACCGGATATCTTGTTTAGTGTTTGCTTGTGTGCTAGGTTTCAAGCTAGTCCTAGAGAGTCTCACCTTATAGCCGTTAAGAGAATCTTTAGATACCTTAGAGACACTCCTTGTTTAGGTCTTTGGTATCCTAGAGACTCTACCTTCAACCTTCATGCTTACTCGGATGCGGATTATGGGGGTTGCAAAATTGATAGGAAAAGTACTTCGGGAACTTGTCAATTCTTAGGTAGTATGCTCATATCTTGGTTCTCTAAGAAACAAAATAGTGTAGCCTTATCTACCACCGAAGCCGAGTACATATCCTTAGGGAGTTGTTGTTCTCAAGTCCTTTGGATGAAGCAACAACTCTTAGATTATGGAATTAACGTTGAAACCATACCCCTAAAATGTGACAACACTAGTGCAATATGTTTAACTAAAAATCCCATCCAACACTCTAGAACCAAACATATAGAAATAAGGCATCATTTCATTAGAGATCATGTCCTTAAGGAAGATGTGGTTATAGAGTACGTAGACACCTTGAATCAATTAGCGGATATATTTACAAAACCCTTAGACAAAGAGCGTTTTTGGTCCCTTAGGAGAGAGTTAGGTCTAGCTAGCCTATCTTGACCTTTTAGGACCTCTTCTGTGCTTAAATATGCTTGATTTTGTGAAATGCCATGTTTATGTGTTTAAACTCCTAATTTCATCCATGCCTATAGTTAGGGGGAGTATGTTTATGCTTGAATATGTTTTGTCTGCTCATTCATAACATTTATGCATGTTAGGCCTCTTAAAACTTCATTTTTCTGCACTTTTAGAACCTCATCTGCACTTCCAGGCCCAGGTGTATCGAAACGGTGACCCTGTTTCGATACGGATACCTTAAATCCAATTCTGAGAGAAGGGCGTTTCGAAACGCCTCCAATGCGTTCCGAAACGTTTTTGCTACTGCCAAGGGGTGTATCGAAACGTGTTTCGATACGGGTCAACAGGGATTCGATACGGTCAACACCGTATCGAAACGGTCAGCCTATGGTCTCAAAACGGTCAAACCCCAGTCGTCCCGTTTCGGAACGGTCTTGACCGTTCCGAAACGGCATCGCGGATTGCTTTATTTAGGGCTTTTAATGATAAAGTTCACTTTTTTATCAAACTCTTAAAACCCTAAACCGCCTCCCTCTCTATAAATACCCTCTCAAACTCATTGTTTTTCACAAAATTGTGAGGGGTTTTACTCTAAAACTCAAGTCTAAGCAAGTTTCATCAACATTGTGCAAGGATTTTAATCAAATCATCCAAAATCCCAAACTAAGGTAATTTTTTTTCTCTTTTCTTTTTCTTTCAATTTATGTTCGAATCTTAGGTTAGAAAATTTTATTTTTGTATAATTTATATGTTTTCCTTTGTGGGTTTTCCATATCTTGTAAAAAAATTTCAAAATCTCAAAATTTTTTATTCGAATATAAAATTTTTCAGTCGTCTTTTTTCTTTACTATTTTTTTTATTTTTATTTTTGTTTCTTTTGTTTCAAAAACCTAAGTGGGATTTATTGTTGGATTGATTTTAAATATCAATGCATACACTTAACTTTAAAATATACTTGATTAATGTTTTTAGATGACGGATCAAGCTAACAAAAAGCGCAAGGCCGTTCAAACCGGTGATTCGAGCGTTCGTCCGAATCTTCCTCTGCTTTTTTAGAAATCCCTTAAAACTTCGGAGATGCGTGCTCGCTTCTCTTATGTCAAGGATTTCGAAATTCGCAAAGAACGGGTTATTATTGATCTTGATTTCCTCAATTCCGAGCGATTCCTATTCCGTTATCTCGACCGTTTGAGTGAGTGGAATCTTATCTTGTTCTTGAGCATTCCGGATATTCGCTACAAACATATGGTACTCCTTTTTTACTCTAATGCTCGTTTTATTTATGATAAGACCAAAACCGAGATTATAGGAATTGAATCATCCTTATTGGGCAAAAAGTTTGTTGTTAATGTTGCTCTCTTAGAGTCTATTTTTAAACTTAAGGATGAGGGTCTTGAGGATGAACGCCACTTTGGCACTTTCACCGGTCGGGCACTTACTTTGGACGTGCACGATCGCGTTCTTCACTTGATGGTTTCTTGGTTCATTTGACCTTCCGGAGGTAAATACTCTCACATCCGTCAAACTGATCATTTTTGGCTTGAGTGTTTCCGTAAGGGTGAGCGCCCAAATGTGCCTAAAATAATTTTTGCCGAGATAGTCAATAATATTAAGCTTATTGACACAAATGAGTTGAAGTCTTTTACCTATGGCATACTCTTGAGCTATATCTTTCATGATCTTGGTACCGATTGTTCCTACGACTCTTCGGAACCTCGAAAGACCAAGATTTGTGAGTCATCCCTTCGCAAGTCCGGGTTTACATATGTGAATGATGTTTGGGAAAGAATTGATAGAGAAGCCGTTCCTCCTCCCGTTGCTCCTCCACCGCAAGTTCAAGTTGCAAACAATGAAGCCCTCACGGCTCTCATTACCGAGCGGTTCAATGCTTTGGATACTAGCATTGCTTCGGGTTTTTCTGCCATGGACACTCGTTTGAAGAATGTCGAGGATCGCCTTCATACTCTTGAGACTTCCCATTCAAACTTGGATCTATCCTTCTCTACGCTCTATGGGCAATGGACGAAGTTTCACCATTCTCAAGTCAAGAGCGATGATGATATTTCGGATGATGATGACGAGGCCTAGGATCTTCATATCATATCATATCATATTATCTATGCCTTTTAGGATTAAGATTGCATCTTTATGTTTTATTATGTTTTAGGAACCTATGCTTTTGGCTTTTTATTTGGGATTTTATGTTGACCTTAATGTTGGTTTATGTTTTGGATATTTTGATATTAAGAATTAATATTATTGTTGCTTATTAATGCTTATTGGTACTAATCTTTTGTCTTCTCTATGAGCTTTCATTATTCTTTTTGATCTAACAAAAAGGGGGAGAAGAAATTTAAGAGCCACAAAACAAACTAAAATTCGTTTTAAATTTTAAAAGGTTTTTTAAAGCTTTACAACTTGGATTTCAAATCAAAAATTTCTTTTAACTTTAAAAACCTATCTTAAATTAAGGGGGAGTTAGAATATTTTTAAAACTTCAAAAATTCTTAAAAATTCTAACTTTGGTTTTGTTATATCAAAAAGGGGGAGATTGTGAAACAAATATTTTAATTTTGATATAACTAAAAACCTAAGGACTAAATTGAAAATGTCAAAACGAATTTTAAGTCCTCAAAATATCCCCATATAATTTTAAGATTATGCCCAAGTTAAAAACAAAGTTTTTCAAATATTTTTCTAAGTGTTTCAAGCTAAAACAGTGATTTTCAAGCTCCTGTTTCGAAACGGCCCTCAGGCGTTTCGAAACGGTTTCATCACTATCAACCACCGTTCCGAAACGTGTATCGAAACACTTGACCCCGTTTCGAAATGGTATCTCACGTTTCGAAACTGTTCTTCATATTTGATTTAAAAAGGCACAACGGTTGAAATATTTGCTGAATATTTAAAGATAAAAAGGGTGTTTCGAAACGGGCTAAGGCCGTTCCGAAACGACCCTTGACAGTAGCAAATCCATTTCGAAATGGATCCAAATCATTTCGAAACAGGTCTTAAGTTTAATTTGAAAATAAGACCGTTGAAGATGTTTTTAACTGATTTTCTGAAAACCGTTAAGGTGTTTCGAAACGGGCTAAGACCGTTTCGAAACGACCCTTGACAGTGGCAAAAGTGTTCCGAAACGGCCCTAAGGCGTTTCGAAACGGGCTCTTAAATACACCCCAACGGCTCTTTCTATTTTAGTCCATTC
The DNA here is from genome assembly GCA_958450335.1 of Hibiscus tridactylites. NCBI lineage: Eukaryota > Viridiplantae > Streptophyta > Magnoliopsida > Malvales > Malvaceae > Hibiscus > Hibiscus tridactylites. Next base: position 11,636,695 of record OY288286.1, read on the forward strand.
CGAAACAGGTACCCCCGCGTTTCGAAACGGGTTGTTGCAGACTGCATTTATGGTGGTGAGATAACATCCTCAACGGCTCTATTGATGAGTGCAACAACCACAACGGCTAGAAATCAATGAGAAGGTATAAAAGAGACTTCTAAAAGCACCAGCAACAACTATTGATCCTAAAGCAAACATCCAAACATCAAATTCAAGCAATTGTGCAAAAATCCCATTTTGTCTAAAACCCCAATTGTAATTTTCATTCATATCTTGTTCAATTGGGTTGAGTGCTTGTATTTGGGCTATTATTTGTATTGAGAGATATCTAATTAGCCATTAAATTTCTTTGTTCACTTGTGTGAGGATTGGGTTGATTTTTGGGTAGAAAAATCAACCGAAATTGTAAAGGGTTGCCTCCTTGTCCTAGAAAAGGGGAAGAGCAATTAGTGGAATTGTTGCAAATCCTTAGTGAAGCTAAGGTAGTGGATGTAGAGTTCATTTGGAACTTGAACCACTCTAAATCCCTTGTCCATCATTTTTAATTTGCAATTTCTACCACTAAACTCTAAATTTCCAATTCAGCCCCCCTCTTGGTCAATATCGATCTTGCGATCCACTCAACAGTTCCTAAGGAACTTGTTAAATCTAATAATATTACTGCTATGTCATCTTGGATTCCTAAGGGAACCAAGGTTTTGGGAGCTAACACTCATGGACCCAAAATGATTTGGATACCAAAAACCAAAGTTTAATATCTTTGTTTGTAGGGGGAGCATTGCTACAAGGCCAAAGCACAAAGTCAAAACTCATGGTACCTTGATAGTGGATGCTCGAGGCACATGACCGGAGACAAGAGTAGATTCATGGATCTAAAGCCAAAAAGTGGAGGAGTAGTAACATTTGGTGACAACTCCAAAGGCCACATTAAAGGTATTGGCTCCATAGGTAATCACTCTACTATTCTCATTGAAAATGTTTTATATGTCGATGGTCTTAAACACAATTTATTGAGCATAAGTCAATTGTGTGATAAAGGATTTAATGTTTTGTTTGACAAAATGGATGCAAAATTGTAGACATTAAGTCTAATAATATTATGCTCATAGGTGCATAGGGAATATATACATAATGCATCTAGATGACATTCATATATCTCATGCATGCTTAGTTGCTCAAAATGAAAATGATGCATGGTTGTGGCATAGGAAGCTAGGACATACTAGCATAAGTGTTTTGGAAAAACTAGTCTCTCTAAATCTAGTAAGAGGTTTACCCAAAATAAAATTTTCAAATGATAAAATTTGTGATGCATGCTCAAAGGGTAAACAACATAGGTCTTCCTTTAAATCCATTAACGATGTTTCTACTAGTAGATGATTACAACTAATTCATATGGATTTATTTGGGCCAATTAGGACTATGAGCTTGGGTTGTAAGTCTTATGCTTTTGTGCTAGTTGATGATTTTTATAGATTTACTTGGGTTCTCTTTTTAAGTACTAAAGATGAGGCTTTGGAAAAATTCATCACATTTTCAAAATTAACCAAAAATGATCTTGAACTTAGAATTTCACATATTAGAAGTGATCATAGAACCGAGTTTCAAAATTTAGGGTTTGAAGATTTTTTAAATGAAAATGGTATTAGCCATAATTTTTCGGCTCCTCGAACTCCTCAACAAAATAGGGTAGTTGAGAGGAAAAATAGAACTTTACAAGAAATGGCTAGAACTATGCTTTGTGAAAACAATTTACCTAAATATTTTTGGGCGGAAGCCACAAACACCGCTTGTTATATTGTAAATCGAGTAATGATTAGGCCAATTTTAAAGAAAACACCTTATGAGATTTTAAAATCTAAAAAGCCTAACATTAGCTATTTCCACCCTTTTGGGTGCAAGTGTTTTGTTTTAAATAATGGAAAAGATAACTTAGGTAAATTTGATGCAAAAAGTGATGAAGTCATTTTTATAGGTTACTCTTTAACCTCTAAAGCCTATCGAGTATTTAACAAAAGATCTTTAGTAGTAGAAGAATCTATTCATGTTGTATTCGATGATAACCTCCTTCCTAGGAAGGATTCTTGTGATGATGATGATGTAGGGATCATAAATGCCTTTGATGGAGGTCAAACTTCAAAGGAGGATGAGAATCTAACAAAGAAAGAGGACTCACAAGATCCACCTCTTGAAGCCTTGAAGGACTTGGCTATTGAGGAAAAGGAAGTGAGCTACCCAAGGGAGTTGAACTATGTCAAAGATGGTGAAATCTTGGGTGATCCATCCAAGGGGGTAACCACTCGTTCTTCTCTTAGATTAATGAACCATATTGCATTTATCTCATGCATAGAGCCTAAAAATATAAAAGAAGCATTGAAAGATGACTTTTGGATTATGGCTAGGCAAGAAGAGTTAAATCAATTTGAGAGAAGTAATGTTTGGACATTAGTTGATAGGCCTAGTAATCAATCTACAATAGGAACTAAATGGGTCTTTAGGAACAAACTAGATGAGAGTGGTAACATTGTGAGAAATAAAGCTAGACTTGTAGCACAAGGTTACACTCAAGAAGAGGGAATAGATTTTGATGAAACCTATGCACCCGTAGCTAGAATGGAAGCCATTAGGATGTTGCTTGCATATGCATGTTATCATAATTTCAAGCTTTTTCAAATGGATGTTAAAAGCGCATTTTTAAATGGTTTTATAAATGAAGAAGAGTATGTGGAACAACCACCGGGTTTTGAAGATTTAAAATTTCCAAATCATGTTTTCAAACTTACCAAAGCTCTTTATGGTTTAAAACAAGCTCCTAGAGCTTGGTATGAAAGGCTTTCAAATTTTTTGATTGAAAAAGGATTTGAAAAAGGTAAGGTGGACACTACACTCTTTATAAAAATGTATAAAAATGACATCTTGGTAGTTCAAATTTATGTTGATGATATTATTTTTGGTTCTACTAATGAATGTCATTGTCAAGAGTTTGCTAAGTTAATGCAAGGTGAATTTGAGATGAGAATGATGGGGGAGCTCTCATTCTTTTTGGGACTCCAAATCAAGCAAAAGAAGGATGACACCTTCATCAACCAAGCAAAATACATAAAGGATATGCTCAATAAGTTTGGCTTGGAGAATGCAAAGCCTCAAGCCACTCCTATGAGCTCATCTACTAAGCTCGACAAAGATGAAGGAGGTAAGTGTGTTGACTCTAAGCTTTATCGTTCTATGATTGGATCTTTGCTTTACCTTAATGCAAGTAGACCGGATATCTTGTTTAGTGTTTGCTTGTGTGCTAGGTTTCAAGCTAGTCCTAGAGAGTCTCACCTTATAGCCGTTAAGAGAATCTTTAGATACCTTAGAGATACTCCTTGTTTAGGTCTTTGGCATCCTAGAGACTCTACCTTCAACCTTCATGCTTACTCATATGCGGATTATGGGGGTTGTAAAATCGATAGGAAAAGTACTTCAGGAACTTGTCAATTCTTAGGTAGTATGCTCATATCTTGGTTCTCTAAGAAACAAAATAGTGTAGTCTTATCTACCACTGAAGCCGAGTACATATCCTTAGGGAGTTGTTGTGCTCAAGTCCTTTGGATGAAGCAACAACTCTTAGATTATGGAATTAAAGTTGAAATCATTCCCCTAAAATGTGACAACACTAGTGCAATATGTTTAACAAAAAATCTCATCCAACACTCTAGAACCAAACATATAGAAATAAGGCATCATTTCATTAGAGATCATGTCCTTAAGGAAGATGTGGTTATAGAGTATGTAGACACCTTTAATCAATTAGCGGACATTTTTACAAAACCCTTAGACAAAGAGCGTTTTTGGTCCCTTAGGAGAGAGTTAGGTCTAGCTAGCCTATCTTGACCTTTTAGGACCTCTTTTGTGCTAAAATATGCTTGATCTTGTGAAATGCAATGTTTGTATGCTTAGACTCCCAATTTCATCCATGCCTATAGTTAGGGGGAGTATGATTCTGTTAAAATATGCTTAGAAATGCTCATACATCATTTGCATACTCATAGGAGATGTTAAGTTCAAGCCTTTGGTTGTTCTTTGAACCAAATATGCATTTCTGGGCATACAGTATCGATACTGATCTACGCGTATCGATACCTGTTCTTCATTCCGTTTCCCAGAATTCTCTTCGCTTCACGGGTATCGATACGATTAACATCGTATCGATACAGGTCGTTTCGATATGGACCCCTCCGTTTCGATACGACTTTCCAACGGGCATTTTTGCGGAAAGGTCTATTCTATCCCCGTATCGATACCCCAACGGGCGTATCGATACTCGACTGCGCTAATGGCATTAAATTAGCTTTTAATGAGTTCAACTTTTACCTAATTTCAAACTCTTCAAAACCTAATTAACCCTAGCCGTTTTTGCCTATAAAAAGGCCCTTTCTTCTTCATATTTTTCACAGCTCAACTCAAATCTAAAAGAGTTTTTGAATCAAGCAAGGCTTTGTGCTCTCTTTCTCATCTTTGTGCTAGTTTTCTTCAATCTTCCAAGTTTCTATCAAGGTAATCTCTTTCTTTTTTCTTTTTCAATTTTTTATTGTCTTGATTATTTTTGTTTCATCTTTTTATCAAAACTTTGTTTTTCTTCAAAAATTTTCTTAAAATTTTCTTTTTAATTTTTTTACCTTGATTTTTACTCAAATTGAAGAAATCCTCTTTGTTTAATCTCTCTTTTAGATCATGGCACCAAAAGAACCTTCGAGGAAGCGTTCAAGGGTTACCCAAGCCGGTGAATCTTCCACCATTGGAGAAATTGCTCGTCCAAACTATTCCATCATCTATGATCAATGTTTTCATGGCAATTCGGGTCTCACTCACTTTCGTCAATATGAGAATTACAAGATCCGTGCCGAAAGGGTAATCTCCGTTCCTTTTCTCAATTCGGAGCGTTTTAAGTTTGAATATCTTCCTTTATTTCATCGTTGGAACTTCATGGAGTTTATCTCTATTCCCAGGGTTTTCTATCGCCTTTTGGTTTTGATTTTCTATGCCAATGCCAAATGTATTAGTCGTGATGAAGAAGTTGTTGCTATTAGCTCTTACCTCATGGGGAAGAAAATTATTCTTGATGTCCAATCCATTTGTGAGGTTTTTAATTTAGAGGATGAAGGCCTTGACAATGAGCATGCTTTGGGGCATGTTCTTCATGGATCCGTCACCGCCCTAAATGCTCAAGACCGGATCTTACACTTGATGGTGTCTTGGTGGTTCCGTCCCTCCGGAGGAAAGTATTCCACCATTCGTCAAGTGGATGATTTTTGGATTCGGTGTTTCCGTGAGAGAAAGCGACCAAATCTTGCTCGACTCATGTTCGCGGAGATCGTCTACCTCGTGCAAAATCGTCACACATCTCAAGTCACCTCATTCACATACGGTACGACTTTGAGTTATTTCTTTATTAAAAAGGATATTGATTGCTCTTATGACTACCCAACTCCTCTCACCGATCCCATTGATGAGCGATCTCTTGCTCGGGCAAAGTTTACTTATCTTAATGGTGAATGGGTACGTCTTGCCGAGTTACCACCGGAAGCCGCCGCCGTTCTCGAAGAAGCTCAAGCTCCTCAAGCTCCTCATGTCCAACAACCCAACATGGATGCTCTCATGACCTATCTTAATGAGAAATTTACCGGGTTGCGTACGGACATGAACACTCGTCTTACTTCAATGGAAACTACCTTTGATACTAGGATGACGGGTATGGAGAATCGCCTCACATCTCTTGAAAGCGCGCACAATTCTTTGAATATCTCCATTGCCGCTTTTCATGATGAGTGGCGTAATAGTATGCGTACTAATGAGCCTTTGGGAGATGATGATGAAGATGATGAAGACGAAGAAGACGATGCTTAGACGTTTCTTCATGTTTGTCATGCATATCATTTAGGCTTTTCTATTTTATGCACCTATGTTTTATGTTCTTAGGATTAAGGTTGTTTTAAGGATTAAAACCTATGCTTTGATTTCTCCTTTGCCTTTGTTTGGATTTTAAGTATGTTGCTATAATGAATAAAATCTATGTTGCTTATTATACCTTTGATTTCTTTATGCACTTAATTGTCTCAAAGAATTTTTGATCTAACAAAAAGGGGGAGAAGTAACTAGCTCACACTTCAAATATTTTGATTTTAATTCAAAGGTTACCAAGCTTATATTAAGGGGGAGTTAACTTTGTAAAGGTTTTTCAAAAATGTCAAAAATTTTAAGTTTTAGTTTTGTTATATCAAAAAGGGGGAGATTGAAAAACCTATGTTTGATTTTGATATAATTAGATCTTTAAGGATCAATTTGTAAAACTTAAAATTGTTTTTATAAGTCCCTTAATAAGTTTTAAAACACCAACACTTTAAAACTGATTTACAAAACTCAAACTCAAAATATTTTCTAAGTGTTCCAAGGCAAAACCATTGAAAATCGACCAGGAGTATCGATACACCATCCACCGTATCGATACCTTTTTGCAAAACTTGGTTACTGTCGGAACCAATATCGATACGAAAAACCCTAGTATCGATACACCCCTGTGTTAAAATTCAAAGAGTTTGAATAGCGTACCGATACGGCTAACCCTCGTATCGATACGGGCTTTATAAATTTTTAAATATTAAGTCGGTTTAAAAATATGACCGTTGGTGTCAGTTGGTTGGTAACCAAACTTTAAAAGGTCGTTGACCCGTACCGATACGCCTAACCCCTGTACCGACACGGTTTTGAACAGTGAGCTAAGTTTAGAAAATGGTATCGATACGGCCTTTGCCATTTCGATACCCCGTACCGATACGCTTACGTGCGTATAGATACCTCTTATTAAATGCACACAACGACTCTTTCTTTTCTGAGACAGGTACCGATACACCTTCCCGCGTACCGATACCGGTAGCTATAGAAGTGCATTTATGGTGGTAAGAGAGGGTTCCAACGGCTCCATTTATGTTCCCAACCACCCAAACGGCTAGAAATCAATGAGGAGGTATAAAAGACACATCTAAAAGCTACATCAACAACTATTGATCTTCAAGAAAACACATATTCATCAAATCCAAGCAATTGTGCCAAAATTCCTATTTGTCTAGAAATCCCAATTGTAATCTTCATTTATATTTTGTTCAATTGGGTTGAGTGCTTGTAATTGGGCTATCACTTGTATTGAGAGATACCTTATTAGCCAACAAATTTCTTTGTTCACTTGTGTGAGGATTGGGTTGATTTTTGGGTAGAAAAATCAACCGAAATTGTAAAGGTTGCCTCATTGTCCTAGAAAAGAGGAAGAGCAATTAGTGGAATTGTTGCAAATCCTTAGTGAAGCTAAGGTAGTGGATGTAGAGTTCATTTGGAACTTGAACCACTCTAAATCCCTTGTCTATTATTTTCAATTTGCAATTTCCACCACAAAACCTTTAAATTTTCAATTCACCCCCTCTCTTGGTCAATATCGATCTTGCGATCCGCTCAACACTTGTTGATGTCTTGATATAAGTGATTAAAGAACTCTAGCTAGTGTAGGCTAGACAATATCTCATAGATAGAGGAAGCCTTATCTATGCTCTCTTGAATATATTTATCTTGCATGTTTATTTTATAATAATCACGAATTGTGGTATAGTAGAAATGTACCACTGAGCTTTGTTAGCTCAGCGTGCAGATGTGTGGTTTTTCTATGCGTAGGTTGACATGTCACCTTTGGAGGAGCTCATCGAGGAGGATTTCCCAGTACCACGCTCGCTTCAAAGTACAATACTTGTTATTTTAGTTTGGCCTAATGTATTCATAGGATCTTACCACTATTGAGTATGTACCTCTATTTAAAATATTATTTTGGTTTACGATGTTTTAAACTTAGAGCTCCTATTTTGTAAGCTTATTTAAATGCTTATTTACTTTAATGGATTTATGGATGTTTAATGCTTTTAAATGATGTCTAAAACTTATGATTTTAAATTGAAAATTTGATGGGTCGATTTTTGGGTAACCCGAGTGTAGTACTTCGGATCCGGATTGAGGTGTTATAATATTTTGGTTTGAGGGAACAAAGTATGACGTCGTTTGATAATTAGTGGATAGCTGGTAGCGGATTACATTAGTTGACAGCGGATAACAATTACATTAGCTGATAGCAGATAGTTGATTGCATTAGTTGATTTGACTAGTGGATTGTATTAGCTGATTGTATAAAACTGTTTGGTAAAATTAACTGATAGCTAATAGTTGTTTGATTATTTAAACAAGCAAAATGACATATAAGAACATGATTATATTCGATACTTGTCTAATTAATTTGATTATGAAAAATATTTTTTTAATATAACATTACTAAGCATATTTTGATGGTCTATATATTAATTTATTATTTATATAATTATTTTTAATACAATTTAATTAATTATTAAATTTTTTAAAAATAATTAATTATTAAATTTAAATAGAAATATAAATATGTGAGAATAAAACAAAAACAAAAACAAAAGGTAATAGTTTATAAATGTCACAATGTAAATACACGAGAGTGAAGAGTTAAAATAGAAAAAGGTTAAAATTTGGGTTATTTGGAGAATTTTTTATAATTATTAGGGGTAAAATAGTATTTATAACTATTATGTCAAACATCTAATTTCAAAAAGCTCATATTAGCCGTTTTTTCAAAACTAAAGGTTTCACATCAATCCACTATTCCAATTCGCCATTCACCAAACATCTAAATGAACATATTTAATGTGTCAAATCTCTAATATTAGTTCAAACCTCTAATTTTAGCTCAAACTACTATTTACCAAACATTACATAAATATTTTTTAAAAGTAAGGGAAATAATTTATAATTATCTTATAAAATTTCCAAATTTATTATATGAATGAAAGGTAAAAACAATTTTCGGGTTGGGGTATAGCCCCTCCCACAATAATTGTAGCTTCATCCCTGATTTTAGATCGACGTCATAAATATATCATATTGCTTCAAAAGTTCACATACATAATAGTACAATTATATTGATCAATTCAACTGTTAAAAATGTAAAATATCAACCACAAAAAAAAAACTTAAAAAATTATTTAGAACTATTAATTTTACCTTATGTACTGTACATAAATTTCTCCTTTAAAATTTAATGAGGTTGGATTTGAGTACATTATTTCACCGATGCACAAGACTAGTGAGTCTGACGCCCTTTTGTTCATATTAGCATCTCTACTTCATCAAGGAAACGTGATGGAATAGGGGAACGCGCCTCACGCGCGCCAAACTCTCCTCCCCAAAATTATCCTCAGACAATCGATTTGATCTGCCGAAGCCGACCCTTTTTCTTGGTCGCTGCACGGGCATTTTCGTCGCCGTCGGGTGGCCAGTTGATCGCCGACATCTTAGGGGACGACGTTGACTGGTGGTTTGCTCACAGGGGCTTCGGCAGTGGAGAAACGAGGGAGGCTCGCGGTCGAGATGCGTTTGGTTTTGGCACCTTTTACAGTTTTCCTCCAGTGACCTTTGACGCTTTAACCGATGCAAGGAGCTTTGCGGCCGTCATGGCGACCGCTGACCACGGAAGACGTCGTCCCCGCCCCTGGCCATCTGCTTCCCTCCCCTGCAACAATCCCCACGATAACCGATTTGTTGATGCTCTGGTTTTCGGTGGATTCCATGTGGGTTACCTCTGTTATGGATCTGGACAAAGTTATTCTCCGGCTAAAAAATGTTTCGATCCTGACGGATTGAGGAGTGGGCGGCCTACTGGCCTTGGGTGTTCTGTTACGGGGCTTTGTGTGCTCTTGGTGTTGCTAGCCAGAAACCACTGTTTTTCTTTATCCCTGGAGTTGCAAGTCGGTGGAAAACAGAGCAATCGGAAACAAACGGTGTTGGGCTCGCAAAGACGGAGTTTGGGTTAGGTTTCAGGTCAGGACGATTGTCTCCACGACGGTCGTTGGAATGCCGGAGCTTGGTCCGGCCTTTCAACGGCAAACCTGAGCGTGTTTCCATTGGAGAAGAAACCAATGGCATGGGCAAAATGGTCTTTTTCCTCCCTACCTAGCCTATTCACCCAAGGGACCCACCTTTCCTATTTTGGAAAATTCTCTTTTCACTTTTCCGGTTTTTGTGGATCTTGGATCAACTTTTCCCTTTTTAAATCAAGCAAATCCTTACTTTATGGGATTTGGAAGTTTGCAGATCCTTGGAGTTTTGTTGGTCCCACTCGGCTTTTGACTCTGGCTCTTAACAGGCTCCGATTTTTATTGGATTGTAGCATTGGATGGGACCCGGGAGGATCTAACGTTACAGTAAAGTCCCGAATGATGTGTCATCGCCTATCGGTTGATCACGCTTTAAGTCTTATCGTGATTTGGTTTCAGGACGGTTTTACCACAGCTGATGTGTTCCTATCCAACGTGCCATGGCCACAACGTAGGGGCTACGTTCCACTTGCCTTGATAAGGCCCATCTCGTGTAGAGTGGGAGCCTGCCTCCGGAGGGGGCTCTCAGGCGAGTTTCGAGTGTATCCCTGTTGTCTTAAGCCCCGACTGATCGTGGATGGTTCGTTGTTGTATCTGCCGGGTTCCGGTTGTCGTTTGAAGCTATCCCTGGTTGCACCGGTGGACGCTACCTTTGTTTCAGCATCTCGTGTTTGCTGGTTTTCTTCCGTTGATTTTGGTCCCCACAGAAGCTTATGGCTCGTGGGTTTGTTTTTAGGCGTTTCAGGTCTTGCATGGCCTTTTGCTTTGTTTTTTCTCAGTTGTTTTGTTGATCACGTACATGTACGAGATCTTTTGTTTTCTAATTCTGTACTTTTCTTTTGACGTTAATGAAAGTTATGTTTGAACAAAAAAAAAAGACCAGTGAGTCTGACAAGAGGAGCATGAGCGACCTCTCATGGTCCTACGTTCTACCTTTATAATTTTATAAATTTTTTCAAGTCACAATTTAGTAAGTTAGTAATTGTCCATTTTTTTGAACAATTTTTACCTAGAGGAGGGGAAGGATGAACATAATGGGTTTTGAACTCACAACCAGGGAAAAGTGGAGGGTGACAAATGAGAGCTATAACCACTTGCTCTAGAGATTTTTTCATGTAACAATATAGTAAGTTAGTGGTTGTTTCTTATTTTTTAGATGTATTTATAGTGTTTTTTAACAAAACAATAAAAATAATGTATTTAATAAATTTTAATCATGTTTTTATGACATATAAATGAAATGTTACATTAATTGTTCAAAGTATCTAAACATAGAATTTATTTTTTTAATTTTCACTCAATGCCCAAAAATATTAATACCGCTTTCGCAAAATCTAACTAGTCCCCACACTTGGCATCATATTTTCAATTAATGCAGGTTTAATTACTGTGTTGGTCATATATTAATCAACTCAAAGTCGAGTTTGGCCACGGAGAGAGATAGTTTGATTTTTTTTTGTAAGTACTTTAAATTTTTTTAGTTTAAATATTAATTGAATAAAATATTTTTTTCTCTATTTTTAAACTTAGATATTTAATTTTGATGTAGAATAATTTAAACCCTTCTGATATTTGATCTATTGATCGCATATCTGTCGTTGCCGACTTCAATTTTTGGTTTTATTAATTAATACTAATATGTATTACTAATAATGTTATGTTATTATTGATACTCTATAAATGGTTTTAGATGGGGAGCAGGGTAAATTCTCATTAATGTATAATCTTTAAAAATAACAATTATATAAATAGCATATGCTTAGATAAAACAAAATATTTGTGGTATATCCGGTGGTAAAGAGTGGTGTGTTTAGGGATGGGCACGAGTCGGGTAGGGTCGGGTTTTTGGCCCACCCGCACCCGACCCGAAAATAAACACCCTAAACCCACACCCGACCCGACAATATTCTTTAAAAAATCCGATCTGACCCGAAAATAAATATACTAAATCTGACCCCGACCCGACCCGAACTATATAAAATAAATTAAATTTAGGGACCTAATTGTAAAAAAATAATTTTAAGGGACTTAATTGTAAAAAAATTATAATTTAAAGGACTAAATTGTAAATAAAAAATTCAATTTTAAGGACTTAATTATAAAATATATATATATAAAGAGGGGTATTATTATTAATATCCCTAAAAAATTTAGGGGAAATTACATTATTAGTCCCGGGTCGGGTCGGATATTTTCACCCTAAACCCGAACCCGACCCGAGTATACCTTTAGGAAAAACCCGATCCGACCTGACCCGAAGCCGATTTTTTCATTAAAAAATCTGCCCCGATCAGGCCAGGTCGGGTCGGAACCCGTCGGATCCGGGTAAAATGCCCATCCCTAGGTGTGTTCCATCTAGGTACTCAGGCTTAGAATAGTTCAAGAACAGAGCCGAGATTGAGGGTGTGGGAAAAACTTAAATGTTTGAAATTATGGGACAAATTCATAATTTTTTTTAATTTTATTTTTTTACATAATTAAAAGGCAAAATAATTGTTTCGAGCTAGTGGCGGATTTAAAAATATTTTTTTAGGGTGGACACAAGTCATAAAAATTTTAAAATTTCAAGGTGGGCATAAGTCATGGAAATTTTAAAAAATTAAAGACTAATTCATAAAAAATAATAAAATTGAAGTCAAATGTGTGAACCTTAACAAATTCAGGGTAGACACATGTCCACTCAAATTAACACATAGATCCGCCACTCAAGGGCGGAACTAGAAATTTATAAAAGAGAGGACCATTATGAGATTAAAAAATTTGAGGGGGCATTGTAAAATTTTAAAAAAATTGAAGAGGTTATATTGTACTTGAATAATTACAAGGACGAAGCTAGAATAAAAAACTAAAAGAGACAAGACTCTACTAAACCTTTAAATAAAAAAATTAGTAAAACAATTTTTATTTAACTAATATTTAAATTTTAAAATAACTTAACATATACAATAATTTCGTCCCCCGAATAAAATTATAAAACAAAATATCCGTGGCATATCCTGGAACAGCTAAGATCAGCTGCCTCATGAAACATGAAAGAATCGTATATTACATACAAATAATAGAAAAAGAAATCCAGTCTGTTATTACACACAGGTTCTTTCAATCGTTAAAATAGGCATAAGGTCACAAATAGGATCTTTAGATATTATTTTGACCAAAGCAGGATCCAAAATTTTAAATTGCCCGGACTAAATCTCTTACAATGAACTCGCCGCAACACTACGGGCGAGTTTCATAATTATATTCTTTTTTTATTCAAATTCGCCTTACATTTAATGGAGAGTTTCATTCTTTTTCATATTCGTTTTAAGCATTAATCATCAAATCAATCTAATCCTAAATTGAACTCGCTGTATGAACACAACGAGTTCCCTCCTACTTAATGGTCGTGACGGATTTTACGGAAAAAATAACGGATTGTTTTAAGCTTTTTTGCAAATTAGGGTTTTTTCTTATCAATATATAGTTTTGTTTAGGGTTTAAAACACACAAAATTTTTGCACATGTTTTGTTCGAGCAAAGCAAAATAGTTTGCCAAGCCGTGAGATTTTTTTAGACGACACCGAAAGAAGCAAGGTCACACATAATTTGAAAGGTTAAAGGTAATGTTTGTTCATATTTTTAGAGAACAATTATTTTTTATGAATATGATTTATTTTGTATATTCTAATTTTTAATTCGAATAGTAAATTGTGTTATTAATATTTTAATAAAAAATATTTTAAATTTGATTGATTTGTGATATTTTAGGCATTTAATTGTGCTAACTGTTGAGGAAAAAACGGCGTTGTTAAGACTTCAAGATTCTCATATCACGAAAAACATGAGATTGTTGGTAAAAATTTATGGTTTTTTTTTGCATCTTTTAATTTATTGTTTTTAAAGGATAAAGTGATACTTTAATTTAAATATTGTGTTTGTAGAAAGAAGATTCAAAATTTCAGCCTCGCTTGATATGGAGCGATCCGCCAAGCCAATATATAATGGGATTTCTGGAGAATTCCGGTTTTAGCTATGCATCAAAGATTCGTGAGATTGAAATCGTGCCGCAGTTGATTAATGGGTTGGTGGAGTATTGGACACCGGAGACGCATACCTTCCACATGTCGTGCAGGGAGTGCACAATCACCCTCGAAGATGTTGCTATGCATATCGGTGTCTCAATTTCAGGTAGTCCAATTGTTGGTCAAAATAATTATTTTGTTTATGATTACTGCTCCAAGTATTTGGGGAAGACACCATCGCGCATGATGTTGATGGTAAACCTATGAAGCTGACATGGTTGAAGAGTGATTTTCAAGTGGATGAAAATTTCACAGTGGCAGAAATTGATTGCGCTGCTCGAGCCTATATATTGCTCCTTATCGGTGGTATAGAAAAATTGAGTTCTCACGTTCACACGTTGTACCTTCCGCTCTTGGAGACGTCATGGAAAGCAACAAAAATTAGTTGGGGATATGTAATATTAGGTTTCTTATATCGCGAGTTGTTCAAGGCAGCGACCCAGAGAGACGTCAACGCCAGATTCGTGCACGCTGATATTGGCAGGTGTGTGGTGCTGATACAATAATGGGCATGGTACAGGCTTCCATTCATGGCTCCTATTTACGATCCTTCATTTGAATTCTCACTCGCTTCAAGGTAATAATGTTAATTCTCATAATTATTTTTAAATGTTATTTACGGAAACCATGATCAATCTATGTATTTGTATTATGTAGATGGGCCCAAAAATTCAAAAAGAAAGTGTTGGATGTAAAATTAATTCTCGCAGTGAGAACGAAGATTGACATGTCTTGTGAAGAGCAGGTAATACAAAATTGCTTTCAGATCAAAATTTGAATTTATTTTTATCCAATTTTCAATTATGTGCGTATTATTGTAGTTCCGATGGATGCCATATGATGAGGATGATGATATTCGCCATGTGATTTCGAACGATGCCTACGAAGATACTGAAAATTGGTGTTCGATAATGCAGTTGCTAAATTTTACGATTGTCGAGATTTTTACGGCAATCGAGTTCTTAGGCAGTTTGGATACCACCAGCATGTGCCGGAGGACCCAAACAATATGGATGAGTTCGAAAAGGTGGACTTACGAGGTAAGAGCGAAGAGAATTGACCAAATAGATATTCGTTATGCATAGCATGGTAGCTTGACAGGTCAAGCAAGTTGTCGGTTCGTGATCCCATTCCCATGATTTCGAGTTCTTGAATTCCAAGTACCGTCAGTGGTTTGTGGCAAATAACAAACTGAAGTTGAAAACTGAAGCCCAACGAGAAGCTTATGTTACTTTGTTTGAAATCCTAGAAGAGCAGGACCAAGAACCTGATCCGAAAACCCAATCCTAACCCGACAAGGGAGAAAGGTTTGCACAATACATAGAGGTTTAATTATTTATTTGAGTTGAGTTCACAAAATTTGTTATGTTTATTAATTTTAGATATTTGTCTTTTAATAAATTTTTGACCCAATGAATGTTTTGTTTTATTAATAAAATTTTGAGTTTAGTTGACAAAATTTTATTATGTTTGTTTATTTTTTTTTTCACGTAACGAACTATGTAGAGTGTGCAATCGATCAAAAATAACAAATTACTACTATTTCAGAACATTAATATATATTTAGAATACAAAAAAGATTTTGAAAACTTATTATAAACTACTCCCCGAACTTTAATACATATGTTTGAGTACATGTAAATATTTTTTATAGTATACAAAAGATTCACTCAGTACCACAATTCAATGATATGACTAACTCCCCAATTGTTTTTTGTTGCTATAGGATTGTTCGTGCAAAAAAAAGGGGTCACTCAACATGGAATATGACATGTAGCACCCCGTATATTATAAATGCATATGGGTTGCTGCATGGAATAAAATTGGGTTCAACATTATGCCTTCAAGGCTCAGCGACAACATTTGTGTTGCATCCCAAATAATGTAAGACCATAGGGTTTCTTGGAAAACTAATGTTGTAAGCAGAACTTTGTAATATGAGACAATACGACAGCAATTGGAGTTTCTGTTATGATTTATGGTAGCCTCATTTCGATCAATGTACAACATAATTGATGTAGTGGCGTGAACTTTGTAAATTTGGTTCGTATAAAAAAATGAAAGACATTTGTGGTATGGAAACGAATGCGTTGATTCAGGAGTGCTATATTTATGCTGGAAGTGGAAATGACGGGAGAAACTCGCCGAACATGCACGACGAGTTACCCCTAACTCCTTGTACCTGTCTGACAAGTTCCCCGCGTCATTTCCACCTTCCCAGCCTCCCAGCAGCATTTTTGCAGAGGTCTCTTGGTAGAATTTTCAACGCATGTTTCAGAGCTGTTTTTGAATGTTGGACCGAACGGAGAATGCGTAGTCGTATATATAAACACTTGTACGTGATGTTAACGTAAAAAATTCAGCCAAAAAAACATCCGGAGGCGGCGTAAAATACCCATATGAGAGTTCTCTTGGTAGGGTTTCCAACGCATGTTTTGGAGCTGTTTTTGAGTGTTGGACCAAATGGAGAACGCGTAGTCGTATAGATAAACACTTGTACTTGATGCTAACATAAAAAACTCGACCGAAAAAAAATCCAGGAGCGGCGTAAAATGCTCCTAAACACCCATATGGGAGTTCTCTTGGTAGGGTTTTCAACGTATGTTTCGGAGCGGTTTTTGACTATTGGACCGAACGAATGACGCAAAGTCGTATAGATAAACACTTTTACTTGATGTTAACGTAAAAAATTCAGCCGAAAATACATCCGGAGGCGGCGTAAAATGCACATAAACACCCCTATGGGAGTTCTCTTGGTAAGGTTTCAAACACATGTTTCGGAGCGGTTTTTGAATGTTGGAACGAACGGCGGACGCATAGTCGTACAAGTAAACACTTGTACTTGATGTTAACAAATATTCGGCCGAAAAACATCCAGAGGCGGCGTAAAGCGTACTTAAACACCCCTATGAGAGTTCTCTTGCAATGGTTTCCAACGCATGTTTCGAAGCGGTTTTTGAATGTTGGACCAAACGGCAGACGCGTAGTGATATAGATAAACACTTGTACTTGATGTTAACGTAAAAAAATTGGCCAAAAAAATATCTAGAGGCAGAGTAAAACGTGCTTAAACGCCCCTATGGGAGTTCTCTTCACATAATAGGCAACAAGTAAAAAATTTAATACAGTTATAATACGTACAAAATTTTATAAATTTAATGAACTTATATTATATACAGCTTTCAATGCATTAAAATGAGTATGGAGAGGTATGTGTTTTACGAAGTCTTTGTTAACATACCCCCGCCTAAACACAGACTATGGAGAGATACAATGGATGCTACTTAAAGTTACTCAACATGGAATATGCAGTTGTCACTGATTGCACACAATGGATGGTTTGGGCTGCTCCATGTAAGAAACTGGCTGGCCATTTACACCATGATCTCCCCCAATGGTGTAATGAAAACTTTGCTCGTGCAACTAGGCGCCATTAATACATAAAATGACCCCGATTTTGAATGCATTTTTATACACGCAAAGTATAAATTTTGAAATAGAGGTTTTAAACAATCGAAAATCATGTTACTAGTTATTTATAGTTGGGCATTCTAACATAAACTCGCTTTTCATGTAAGCCGAGTTACACCCGTCATGTCTCTTTATATTATACCACTTGAGCAACAAATTGTAACATGACAAGCAAAACTCGCTATGCAAGGCGAGGTAGGCTGAACTCGCCGTTTGGGCACAACGAGTTTGACTCATCATGTCACAATTTGCTGCTCAGAATTGAAATAATGATGCAGGTTTACATTTCCAATACTAATGTAATTAATGAGGATTATGTTAAAGGAATACGTCGTATATACATGGCGAGTTCAAAAACTCATTAAGTTTTTACCGGCCAATATATTTCTCATTTTCCACAACTCTCAAACAAACCCCCAAATTTCTCTTTTAATTCAAAATTTTCCCAATCTCATACAAACATCATTTTACAATGGCACCAACACCAATCTCAACAATCATATACTAGGATAGCAACTATATGGGAGACAATATCGTGAAAAACTTTGAGTCTGATTTTTTTCCGTATCAAATTCATTCCAACCGTTCCTTTGGAGGAGCTAGTAAAAAAGATTAGACAGCTAGTACTTATCGGGCGTAATAGACCATTACAAGCTTTCTATTATAGGTTCCATACATCTTTGTTTCCAGTGACATACAATACAATGAGAATTGACAATGAAGACGATGTTGAAGCAATGGTCGACACGCATATGGGGTACGCAAAGGAAATTTGCTACTTGTATGCAGATTTTAGTGGAGAAGTAGCAAGTGACAATGAAAATTGAGTCGCAACTCATGCGACAACATATGATTTCAACTCTTTGATGGGGGATTACAATCTTGGCATTCCTGCTTATACCCATGTGTTTCATGATGAACCTGCATGTTCAACAGCACAACACACGTCTACCAACTTCTTCCACCTAAACATCGAACGACCATTAACTCAGCATTCCACCTTTAACCCATACGTTGATGGGCATCAACCAAGACTTGGTGGATCAAAATTTTCAAGGGCCCGACACTCTTGTGTTGCATCCTTTGATCTAAATGAGCAACCTACGCTCCTCCTAATTTTTCCCTCAAGTCTACAAGTACGACTTCTGCACCTGTTCATGCATTCACTGATGGTGATGAAGGTTACACATCCCCAGAAGAACCGATTCAAGAGCGCGGCCCCGATGATGCTGAGGTTGGGTTATTTGTGGAGCCTGAAGATGCTGTTGTCGATTTTGCCTCCGACACTGAAAGTGACACTGATAATGATAATGACACCCCTGGAAACTTCAATGAAAATCGATTGGGACATGTTGCAAGCAGTAGTGCCCTAACACCGTACGAGCTTCCGTAGCACATGCACGACATCGACTTGGCGGCAATGGACATGCCAGAGTTCCCTGGCGTGTCTGACGTGGGTTTTTACGTTCTTACTTTGTAATAAAGAAAGATGACTTGTGGGAAGGGAGATAGTTCAGAACAACCGACAAAGCAAAAGCTGATGTTAAAAACTACAACATACGTTATGGTGTGCACTCTAAGGTGATGTACTCAACATCAAAGAAATACATATATGAATGTAGACAAAAATCGACACAAGGATGCAACTAGAAGGTGTGTGTCAACAAGATGAAAAAAGACAACGTCTAGGAGATCACATTCTACAACGGCCCTCATACTTGTTATGTTGTCGGTTATAGACATGATCATCCAATTATGGACTTCAAAATCATCGTCGGGAGTGTCTAAACAATTTTCCAAGCAAGCCCCAAAGTCATTGTTTTTGCGTTGCAGACGCATGTTACGACATTATACGATTACACACCATCATACAAAAAGACTTTGGGGAAGGACAAGGCAATCGTGAATTTGCATGGGGAATGTGACGTTTCTTACAATGAGCTCCCAGCTTGGATAAGTATCATGAAGAAATACAACCCTGGAACGATCGCAGGTTTGGAAACTGAACCATACTACAAGAATGATCACGTGGTTTCTGATGTTTGCCAATTCAAACGGCTTTTCTGGACATTTTTGCAGTGTATTAATGTGTACAAGAACTGCAAGCCTATCATGCAAATCGATGGCACATTATTGTATATAAGATACAAGCAAGTTTTGCTATTACTCGTTGTTCAAGACGGCAATCGCAAAACAATACCCATAGCGTTCGTACTCGTGCCAGAGAAGATATTGATTCATGCAGGTTTTTCCTCAAGAAGCTACGCCATTACATTATAAAAAAGAATCGAGTTTACTTTATCTCAGATCGAGGTGGTGGGATCAAGTCAGCGATTCAATCTTTGGGCAAAAAGTTTCAACCTCCAAACATTAAACAACGTTACTGCATACGCCACGTTGTCGCAAACTATCATGGCCGGTATAAGAAGGACGATAGACGCAGGCTCGTTACACGCATGGGTACGTATTAAGATTTTTTTTATTTATCAGTACTTTCCCTATATTTCATTTGTTCAATATGTCGCGTCTTAGGGTACGAACTAGTTCAAGAAAAAATTGAACAAATACTTGAAGAGTTGCGGGGAGGAATGATCTAGGCTACAAGTACGTTGCAAAAATTCCCAAGGAAAAATGGACTAATACATACGATGGCGGTTTTAGATATGGCTACATGACAACCAACTTAGCTGAAGCAATAAATTCTTTCTTGAAAGGGGTTTGAAATTTGCCAGTGATTGCCATCGTGAAAGCTACGTACTTTTGTTTGGGCGAGCTGTTCGCAGCCTTAGGGAAAGAATTTGTCGTTATGATGCAAATGGGTCGCACATTCCACCCGAGGATACGGTAAGAAATTAAAAAAACGTTGTTAAATCCAACGGGTTACATGTGCTGCCAATGTTGCGTAACGACAACTATTTCTGTGTCTTGGAGATACCACGACCAATGTAGGGTTTTGATCCAACATCGTACAAGGTGGTTCTCGAACACAGGTTGTGTGATTGTGGCAAATTCCAGGCACTGAAGACTCCATGCGAACATGTCATCGTTGCATGCTCCGCTGGCAGGATCGATTACAAGGAATACGTGGATCTTGTATACTGACTTTATTCAGTATTTAAGGTCTACGAAATGGATTCCCCACCAATATGCATCGAAACTAAATGGAATGTTGAGCAGACATAGACCACAATTTTACTTGACCCAACTCTGCAAAGGGAAAAACCAGGACGTCCCAGATCCACACGGATTAAGAATGATATAGACGACATTCGTCACCACGACCGCGAGCCTACCGGACAACCTAGACTCTGTAAGAATTGTAGACTTTCAAGTCATATAATGCCAAAATGTCCATCTCGAATATAAATATGTTGTTTTATTTTTATTAAGTAACCATGTTTTAACATAAGTATTAGTATTAAATAATTCATTTCAACTTCTACATTTTCTTTAAAACATTTTACAACTTATTAGTTATAATATTTGTGCATTCAAATAAAATTACAAAATGTTAGATAATTTACAACTTTCGGAAATTTATATTTTAATAAAACAATTTTTCTAAATGTATTAAGATATAAATGACATAAATTATAACCCAAGCCGAACTCGCTGCGAGTTCAATTATGTAAAAACAATGTTATGCTTAGCCCTAAAATGTCGTTAAGTAGGAGGAAACTCGTTGTGTCCATACGACGAGTTCGGTTTAGGATTAGGTTAATCTCGTGATTAACGTTTAAATTGCATCGAGTTCAGTGTAAGGTACTAGTTCGGGCAATTTAGGATTATGGATCATGCTTTGGTCAAAATAGGATTTAAAGATCTTATTTGTGTCCTTATGCTTAAAATATAAGAAAATTAATCCAATGGGGGTTTCGGACATGTGCGAGGTGAGCGACCGCACAGGTCCCCCAAGAAAAGAGGGGCCCCAAATGAATTAAATTAAATGTTTATAGGGGAAAATAAAAGATTTTGGTTTAAAAAATTATAAGAAAAAAATAGAAAATTACTTTAAAGAGAGACTCGTAATATTTTTCTTTTTAGTTTTTATTAGGATAAAAATATTTTTTAACAATACCTCATATATCTTTGCGATTATGAATTAAAAGATCTCATGTTTTATAAACTGTATAAGGCTATGTAAACTTTTATACAGGAATTGAACCAATCATATATCATCCATGAAAATTCCTACAAAATAGCTTTCTAAATTATTGATTTGTTTTCGAGAAAAATAAAAACCTAAATCCTATAGCTTAAAACCACCCTGAAATTGTGTGCATGGCCTAAAAATAGGCGCAACAACCAGAAAAGAGGCGAGATTAAAGCAGGCATTTCATATCACCACACAAAAATTGTCAATTCCTTTTATGATCCGACAAACCCAAAAAAGATCTAATCAAGTTGAGCTCACCGGCTTGTTTCCCTGCCGGTTGGGAAAAGGGGAGAGAAAGAAATCAACCCTTATTCTCTCCCCCAACACCCCTTCCGAGTCCCACCGCCCAAGTATGCTGCCTTGGCTTCTTTCACTTTCTTCCAACTTTTATGACCGCCGCCGCCACCACCACCACCGCCGCACTGCTAACACATACTCCATCCATCTCCGCCATTGTCATACTCATATCTTATAGTCACGTACGTACGTGTGTGCCATGATATTTTTTTCCACCCTACCACTCCTCCTCAAATCCGCCATCGAATTCCTCTTCCTCATCCTCATTGCTGCCCTCCTCGTTTTGTCTCTCTTCTGTGTCTGCTTCATTTTACTCATCCGTTTTAAATCCAGGAGCTCCCGCCATTTGCAGAATTTCAACTCCCTCTGGACCGTCCGATTCCTTTTCGTCATCTTCATCGCGTTTTGGGCCTTAACCGAAGCCATTCGCCTCCCCACTTTCCGACACATATATTTGAACCCTTTGTTTCCAAACCTAACGCCGCCGCAACAGGCCAACTTCTGCAAACTCCACGTGGTTCTGTCTTTGGGGATCTTCGAGCCTGGTTTCCTCGTAATCCTTCTTTTCTTGCTCGATGTTTCCATTAAGAAAACAACCCCGAAAGGCTTCTTCAGCGTTTTCTACGTCTTCGCCTCATGTCTTCCGCTTTTTCTTTTACAAGTTTACGTTCTCTTCCTCGATGATTCCAAGGTTCGTTTCCCCAAATTCTTCTGTCGGAGTTGGTTCCTGTTCGATGATTCTGTGGTTTTGTGTGCCTACCCTTTTCTGAGCACCATTTTATTCGGCATTTTTGGAGTTATTTATATACTCTCCTTCTTGGTATCCTTCTGGAAAGTTGTGTCTCATGTTATCAACAAGGCACTCAAGTTTCGGATCTTTACCCTTGCTATCACCATCCTCGTTTGCTTGCCATTGCAAATCCTCCTCATGGGCTTGTCTGATGTCTGGACACCAGACAAGCCCACTCATGATGTTTTTACCTTATCTGTCTTCCTCACCACCTTCACATGTGCCGTGGTCGCTGAGGGCATTTTGGTCATCAAACCCATTTCCGACTCCCTAAACGCTATATGTGGACGAATAGAAGAAAAACCTCTCCCGGAGATTTCTCAAGGTGGAGAAAGCTCGTTACCACCACCGCCTGCGGAGGATGGGGTCGCTGCTCCTCCTGTTACTGTATAACCAATGCGATGCCTGAGTCCCTGATTTAGGAAATCAGTGGCGAATCCATGTATATTTAAGGGTAGACAGGTGTTCACATCAACTTTCTAAACCATTTTTAAATTTTTTTAACCTTTATAAATTTTAACTATCCTGAGATTTTTAAGTGTTACGTGTGTTCACTCTGAAAAATATTTTTGAATCCACTGCTGTAGGATGTAGCTATGGATTTCAGTGGTTGTGTATACGAGGCCGATCGAGTCATCAGGCCGTGTCTGAAGATTTGAGGGTGTAAATATTTGAAGCAGCCAGATTTCAGGGAAACGTTACGTTGCATAAATTGCTTTCTTCTCTGGTTCAATCTTACATACTCACTTTTCTTGTTCTTATTCTTACTATTTATTATTGTTTTGTTGTTGAAAATTTTGTTTTTGTTTGTTTTACAATCCCATAGATCAAAATATTCTTTTTCCATATAAAATGAGGTGAAAAAGTGTAATTAATGGCTAGTTAGTTAGCTAGCTATTTAAATGAAAATAAATTTATTTGTTTCAAAAAAAATACTTGCTAGCTATTTAAATGAAAATAAATTTATTTGTTTCAAAAAAAATACTTACCGATAACAAATAAGTATATCACATGGAGATCTGCCGATTGGTCTAATGACTAAAAATACTTATATTATTTAATTTTGTATTGTATAGGTTTGAAATTCGACGTAAAAATATAAAAAATTTCTATCTAAAAAATAAATAAATGTAGCACGTGCTTCATTAATAGTTTATAGATTTATATGATACTTCAATCATAAATTTTAACTAAATAAGTAAATAAAATAAAATGATAACCTGTTTTTTAATGAGGCATATGAGAGTATTTCCCATTTTATCAAAAAATAAATGATAACCTTGAAGACGATGTATTGGGAGGGACAACCTTGCACCCCGAACATGGACCGTAAGACATGGATAAAAATTTTATGTCCTTTTTCGGTGCTTTTTTTATGTCCAACATTAAAAAACACTAAAAATTAACTTCCAAACTCTAACACTAAGTTATAAATCTTAAACCCTAAAAAATATACCCTACCCTAAATTTCTTAAATCGTAACCAAAACCACTAAACCTAATTTTTAGTGTAGAAGAATAAATAAGAACATTGAAAAAAAAACAGAAAATTTCTATTCGTAAATCAAACATGCTTATTATAAAAAAGTAAAATAATAATAACGCTATTAATCATACATGTTTATATTCAATTATTTGAGTCCTTGTGGAAGATAATTAAGTTCTGGGTATCAATTAAGACCCAGTTGAATGTATAAAACTTGTTGACGCCGCTTACCTTTGGAAAAAGAATGTGGAATAAATATATTTGTTATCCTCTTTAAGTATTTTAAATTCATAAAAAATACAAACGTGTACAGAATATTTTTTTATTTATTTTACTTGGAATTGAAATCATTACCTAATTTATGCACAATTTTCAGCAATATTGCACTAAACTTTATTTTTTTCTTTAAATATGGTAGAAATTATTTTATTTCAAAAATTATTACAATATGAACAATATCTTAAAGGTTGGTGCAGTTGAATCTGATTTTAAGTTGAAAATTATAAAAATGTCCTTGAATGGCGATGTCAAAAGGTTCAGACTTCAGGTATTTTTGTGGGACTTTTTCAAAAACTACTGTTTATAGTCAGATTCGGCTGAATCAAACTTCTAAAGTACTATTCAAACTATAATATTTTTAGAAATAAAATGGCCAGTGCCATATATTGGGGGAAAAATTTGGGAGCAATATTAAAGTAATTTTTCCATATGTATTATTTCAACTATTTTTTTATTTTAAAACTATTTATATTTACATTTACTCAAAGGAACATTATACACAATACATAAAGGATCATTATCCTATGTATAGGGTCTTAGTTTAGGGTTTAGAATCTAGGGATTTAAAATTTGTTGTTTAGGGTTATAATTTAGGGTTTAGAGTTAGAGTTTAGGGTTTAGGGTGATATAGTTAGAGATTTAGGTTTTAACCTATAAACCCTAAATTTTAACCCTAAACCTAAAATTCCACCAACAACCCGTAAATTCAAAACTAGTGCACTTAAACCTTAAACCCTAAAACTAAGACGCTTGTGTAAAAAAAACTTCCATAAGCTCTTGTGTATAGAATAGTCACCCATCATAAAATATAATTTGATTTGAATACTATCAAAATAAACTTTAATTTAAATATATATTAAATAATTAAAGTTTATTTTTATTTACTGATAGATTAAGTTTGAGATAAATAGATTAATTTATCTATTTAAAAGAAAAAATACTTTTTATATAAAAGGAATAGAATTAATACGAATTAAAATGAATAGAAATGGTGCTTGTCGTGTGTCGAATGGTCAGGCATCTTGTGGGGATGTGGCTCGCGACAATGTCGGCAATTGGAAGTTTGGGTTTACATAGTTCATCGGCATCTGTTTGGTGACTGATTCAAAAGTTTGGGGGCGTATGTTGAATTGCTTTTTGTTTGGGATGACGAGTTTCAGAATGTAATTCTTGAATTTGATAGGTTCTCCGAATTTTACGTAATGATTTTCGTGGCTCTTATGGTTTGAGTTCTCATTTAAGTTATTTTCATCAGCATAACTGGACGGTGATAATTCAACATGTCCTTTGTGATAAAAATAGAGTAGCTGATGCTTTAGCCAAAAATATTTATTTTGATAATTTCGATCATGTTTGATTTGTTTCCCATCAGCTTGGATTATTCCTTTGTTCATTTGGATGTACCTAGTAGTACTGGTTGATGATTGATGTTTTTTTCTTTACTTGGTGCGGGTTAATCCCATGTGACTTTTGTTTAATACTCATACATATACTCTTTTCTTCTAACTAAGTTTAGCAGAGTTTAATGAGGCATGTGTTTGTACAACCCGTGTATGATTCCTACCTTAATCGAATAATATATTTGAAATTGAAATATTATTGAAAAGATATTAGAACCAAGAATCTATATTTGAGTAAAGTTCACAGTCACTAAACTATGTCTCTCAATATTTATTCTTTTGTTAAATGGCGCCCCGCACGCTCCACATTAGTGAGTAGACACTGATGTAAAGCGAGCTGCGGAACAACCAACTGCCAAACTTGTTTCCAAGCAAGATTACTGGATACACTTTCGTCTTGGTTGAGGGAAATATAGGTGGTATTAGTAGATAATTTACGATGGGTAAATCAGCCCCAAGCTGGGGTCCTGGAGGAGGTATGAGAACAATCTTCTCCATAATGTGGTGCGATAACCAAGCGGATAGTAGATCCCAATCCCAATTTCCAGACTTGTCAACCTCGGGAAACCCAAAACCACCAACAATACCAAAACGGATGGAAAATAAAATTTCAGTCTTAATTTTAAACTACTAAAGATTACGAACATCTATGAACCTTATAATAACTTTTAAACTATTAAAGATTACTACCCTAAAAAATTTCTAGTGGAAGTTCCCGACGAGGAATTACGTAATCTGCTGGAGGAACAAAAGTGGTCCCTTCTTGAAGAAGTATTTGCAAAAACTGAATACTGGTCAGAATCCTTCAGATTATCTAAAAGAGTCACCTGGGTTGAATTGAGGGGAATCAAGAAACTTTCAGGAGAATAGCAGAATTATGGGGTTCCATACTCTCACAATGCCACGACGGTGAAAAGTTGTTGGTCTTAATTTCGACTAATCAATTCCAGAGAATTGAAGAATTTGTGGAGCTGGAGGTAGGAAGAGACATATTTCAGGTTAATGTTTCAGAAGTAACTAGTGTATTATTCTTGGTTGGGAAGTTGGCGTAAGCAGAACCACAGTGAAAATCCAGCGAAGCAGCTTGAGCGCTGTCAAACGGAATCTATGGAGAGCACATCTAAGAGGGAGAAGTCCAAAAGTTCGGGAGACAAAATCCTTAAAGATGGAGAGCACATCTCAAAGCTTGAACAAAATAATTTCTCATTCCCGATTATTCTCCCCTTTCTGCATTCTTATCTTCCTCCCTTAATTCTTTCTTATTTTGCATGCACTACCTTTAAAGGCCAAATATATTGGCTTTATAAAACATTGTTTGGGGTGGGTGTTGACGGCCAACCCTTCCCCACACGCCACTTCTTTATTTTTTTAATATATATATAATTCATTTATCACACATGGATAAAAAAAACATAGATAATATCTTTATCAAACTTTTTTTCCGAATATAAATCTATATACATATAAATTTTGATAACTTTAAAATTTAATCTATTTATTTCTAATTTTAAGAATTTAGTCCTTGTCTTTTTGAAAATTAAACTCCAATCTATAACACAAGTAATGAATTTTCATTAAATTTAAAATGACTTAATGTATGATTTTTAGGAGCGCTTTAGGAACCATTTTTTGGGTGAGCGGTTCTTGAGAGAGAGACTCCAGGCTTTTAAAGACCTGGTGCAGGGGACTATGACAGTGGCCGAGTATGAGATACAATTTCTAGAATTGTCGAAATATGGTGATGGCTTGGTTTCTACTGAGAGAGACAAATGTGATAAGTTCTTGGAGGGACTTCGTATTGGAATACTTGATCGAGTGGCTACCTATCATGATCAGGTGTTTGAAGATTTAGTACATCGGGCTAAGACTACAGAACCGATAGAGATTTTAGCAGCTAGTCAAGCGGCAAGGATAAGGATCGAGGTTGAGACCGAGGCCGAGATTGGGATCAATCTAGGAGGCCTAGTCAGGGTGAGTCCTACGGATGTTCGGATAAGAGAACCCGCATCGATGTCTCTTAGAAGAGTAATGCGAGTTCTAGGCCTTCAGCACCTTCAGCCTCAGCTGCCAGTCAAGGTGATTCTTTGGGATTTTCATCTATGCATGCATGTGAGCACTACGATAGGAAGCACGGAGGAGGGTGTTGAAAGTTGATTGGTGCTTGCTTCTGGTGTGGGTCTATGGATCATTTCTTTAAGGAATGCCCACGTTCACCTTCCACGGGGGTATCCACTCAGACTCTTGCTCGTACTCAGACACCTGCTCGTTCACAGACATCTGTTCAGACTCCAGCTAGAGGTCGTAATCAGGGTAGAGCTCTGGGTTTGCTGTTAGATCTAAGAGTATGGGCTGATCCTATCAGAGTGGGGGACCAGTTATGACCGAGGCTAGGCAACCTGCACTTGTTTATGCCACCAGACGCTGAAACGACAGAGATAAGCCAGACGTCATTGCATGTACATTTACTATATTTTCTGTTCCATATTTTGCATTGCTCGACAATGGTTCTACCCATTCCTATGTATCGAGATCTGTGTCCCGAGACCTCCAGATTCCCGCTGAGACAATAGCAAGAGCAGTTACTGTTATGAGTCAAGTGGGTTAGGCAGTGGTTGTGGATAGGGTTTTCAGGTGATGTCCCCTCGAGGTTCAAGGGGAAATCTTCCCAGCTGACCTTATGGAGCTACCGTTAGAAGAATTTGATTTGATTCTTGGTATGAATTGGTTGACTAAACATCGGGTTAACTTGGATTGTGGGTCCAAGAGAACATCCCTAAAAACCTCTAATGACTGGGCAGTGATTCTTGTTGGTGAGCGTCGAGGGTATCTATCTAATGTGATATCTGATTTGGCTACTGATAGGATGATTCGAAAGGGATATCAAACTTTCATTGTGTAACACCCGGTAAAATATATATGATAATAAAAAAAGGAAATAAAGGTGAGGGTGTGGAGGCTCGAACCCGAGACCTTAGCCCTCACCATCCAGCGTGTTAACCGTCTGAGCCAAGGCTCATTTCTGATTTTGCCTCCCCCTTTTTACCCTTAAGGTTAACGTAAAATCGTTTTGCATATGCATTTAATTAAAGAAACGTGTCTGTTCACCTACCCCTTAACTCTACCAGTCATTTATTAGAATCCCCAAAAGAAACCCCGCCCCTCTCCCCGATCTCCATCCATCTCCGGCACCGTCGTTTTGTGCGAGACACCGCCACCGCCACCGCCGGTGAGTGCGCCGTCCCTCCCTGAATCTCCAGCCGCCAAGCACGCGCGATTTCGCACCGTCATCCACCGCGTATGAACGTCTGAAGTTCGACGTTGTGGCGCAACCTTTCTCCTTCGCTTCCGGCCGTCCCCGACGCCCAGTCGTGTCGCGGTCGTCAGAAATGGAACCTCCTCGTCGGTCCAATCAAAACCCAAGGTTCGATCTTAGTTTTGGCCGTCGTTTCACCCTTCATCGGAGCACCATCTTTTTCTAGCGAGTTTCGAGCTTTTAAGGTAAAATCCGAAAAATTTCTGGCTTGTTTTGCGTCGTTAATGCATGGGTTGAGATCGTGGTTCATTGATCTATGTTTTCCCGACAGGATCGCGAAGATTGGCGTCTCTGGCGAGTTTTTCGGTGACCGTCCGGCGAGTTCGTTTATTTGGGTAAGTGAGCCGGCCTGAACCGGCTGGACCGGTCGACCCATCAACCGAACCTGAGCCCAAACTCAGTTGGCCCAAAAACCCAAACCCATTCAACCCGAGCCCATCGCCCGAGTCTGACCCGAACCGACCCGTATCCGAGTCCGACCCGAACCGACCCGTATCCGAGTCCGACCCAAACCGACCCGTGTCCGAGTCAACTCGCTGAGTCAACTCAGTTGACCTTCTGTTGGCTGCTAACATCATCACGACGTCAGCGTTGACCGACCCCGTTGACTTTGACCTGTTGAGGTCAGCGTTGACTTTGACCAAAAAGTCAAACTTTTCGAAAAAGCCCTATTTTATGTTTTTCGACGTCCTAAGTCCATTTTTGAAGTCCGTTTTGAGAAATTCTAACTCGAAGACCTCCAAATCTGTCTCTAAACCCAAACCATGCATATGTGTTTAATTGTTTCATTGAGTTAAATGTAAATCGAATAAATGACTAATATAAGCTTTTATTTGTTTAAAGGTAATCGAGACTCCCCTGACCGTTCATCTGCTCAGCCTAGTTCCTCCCGATCCGCTCCTCCACGCGTTCTGATAGTTACTAGTTTGAATCCGTTAACCTTGTAAGCTATTAGAGTTAACACTTACATAATGTAATAACTATAATCTTTTATTGATCTAGGATCTAGCACTGTGGCAGATCATAGCAAGGCATGAGCCCGATAGATTCTCTAACCAGCTTTGAGGTGTGTTTTGTGTGTGCTACATTTCTGTTTTGCTTGTTCACTTGAATATACTTATTTGGACATAGATATGAAATGTATGAATTATGAGATGATTTCTAAATTAAGGACATGACTACCTTTTTATTGAAAGCATGACTATTATGTTGAAAGCATGACTATTCTGTTGAAAGCATGATTGTTGTTTGAGAACATAGTTGTGTTATATCTGATAGCATGCCTCATGTCTAATCTGGAATTGAAATATCTGATTTCCGGTTGATGTGATTAAACATATGTCTGCCATCTGAATTCTGATGTCTATGTATATTGAACAAAACTGTACTGCTTGGGGTATATTCTGGGGATATGATTTGAAGTGTCTGCAGGTACAGCCCTGATCCATATGGTAAATCCTTCTATTAAGCTCCTACGCCCACGGGCCTAGGGTAAGTCTTTCTGGACCTAAGGCATTCCCTTAGGTAGGCTTCTACGCCTCAGGCCTAGGGTAAGACCTTCTGTATGCAGTTCATGGGGAATTTCATTTTGATGTTCGGTTGGAGGGTAGATAGGTTAAAATGGAACCTTGGTTGCTCTTATGGCATGTTTGTAATGTCTTATGCATATCTGAAATGTATATATATGTTTCCCTGCACGTATTGGAACACACTGAGCTTCCTAGCTCACACCCCCAAACTTTCCCCTTTCAGATACTTTTGGATAGGCTACCTGTGGATTTGGCACTTGGAGGATCGGCACATTCTTACTATCCTTTTGTTGTAATGTTCTTATCCACCATACTGTCTATTTTGGGTGACATGAGCCTATATTTTGTTATGATATACTTTACTAGTTAGCCATGATGGCATTATTTTGTAACTCAAACTCTAAAATGGTTTTAGATTATGTACTTGATAGTTGATTCGATGGTATGTGAGTATCATCATTACGAGACTTTGGAATGGATATGTTTTTACCTATTATTATCTTGATCACTCTATAGTGATGTCTGATTTTCATGAAAACTAAATACATGTCATATATGTATATGTTACGATAATCCTCTGTAACTTAGGTGTAACACATAGGCATGTACAGGGGGTTACACATTGCATGTTTGTTGAATACCAAGGGTTCTCTGTCAAAGATCAAGAAGATTCGCACTGTTAGTGAGTTTCCTGATGTTTTCCCCGAAGAGCTACCTGGGTTGCCACCGGATAGGGATGTTGAGTTCGAGATTGAGACCTATACGGGATGTTGAGTTCAAGATTCAGTTACAAGAGCTCCTTGACCGAGATTTCATCCGACCTAGCTCTTCACCTTGGGGAGGTCTTATTTGTGAAGAAGAAAGATGGTTCCCTTCGGTTATGTATTGACTACCAAAAGTTAAACAAGCTGACAGTCAAGAACAAGTATCCTCTGCCCAGTATCGATGACTTGTTTGATCAGTTTCGTGGAGCCACAATATTCTTGAAGATTGATCTTCGTTTCGGGTATTATCAGTTGAAGAAGGGGGTTTGATGTAGCGAAAACGGTCATTCGCACCCGATATGGGCATTATGAATTCCTAGTGATGCCATTTGGCTTGAATAACGCTCTGTCCGCTTTTATGGATTTGATGAATTGTGTATTTCGGCCCTACTTAGATCAGTTTGTGGTGGTGTACATTGATGACATCCTGGTCTACTCCAGTCTGAGGCAGAACATGCCGAGCATTTGATGATTGTTTTGCAGACCCTCAGAGAGCACAAATTGTACACCAAGTTAAGCAAATGTGAATTCTGGCTCAACGAAGTGACATTTCTTGGGCACATGGTATCGGCTCGGGGTATTCAGGTTGATCCGAGCAAGATAGAGGCCATTGTGAGTTGGAAGCAACCCAAGAATGTTTCCGAGATCCATAGTTTTTGGGTTGAACTGGGTATTACAGGCGTTTCATTGAGGGCTTTTCCATTATTGCGGCTCCCTTGACGAAGTTGTTGAGGAAGGATGTTCCATTCATCTAGACAGATGCTCAGTAGGATAGTTTCGAGAAGTTGAAGACAGCTCTAACGCAAGCTCTAGTTTTGACTCATCTCGAGTCTGGAAAGGATTTTGTAGTTTATAGTGATGCATCGCGCTCTGGGATTGGATGTGTTCTGATGCAGGATGGCAGAGTAATAACTTATGTGTCTCGTTAGTTGAAGCAGCATGAGTGTAATTATCCTACCAATGATCTGGAGCTGGCCGACGCGGTGTTTGCCTTGAAGATTTGGGGACTCTATCTCTACAGAGAGAAGTGTTATATTTACACAGATCACAAGAGTCTGAAGTACATTCTTACATAGAGATAGCTTAATCTGAGACAACGTCGTTGGATTGAGCTTCTTAAGGACTATGACTGTGTGATTGAGTACCACCCGGGGAAGGCTAATGTTGTTGTTGATGCTTTGAGTCATAAGGCTATATCAGACTTGAGATCCTTGTTTGCTAGGATGAGTATATATAGTGATAGCAGATTACTAGATGAGCTGCAGGTTAAACCGACATTGGCCGAGGAAATTAAGGTCAAACAACTTCTAGACAGTTCCTTACTCCCTTTCATACAACAGGTTGAGTAAGGATCTACATCTACCTATGCCTTTGATTAGGATGGAGTCCTGTGCTTCAAGGGTCGTTCTTGTATACCGGATGATGCCGAGTTGAAGCGGGACATTCTCAGTGAGGCTCATAGTAGCCCTTATGCTAAGCATCCCGGTGGGGACAAGGTGTACTAGAATCTGAGACAGAGATATCGATGGGTTGGTATGAAAAAGGACATTTCTGATTATGTATCACGATGTCTGACTTGTCAGCAGGTTAAGGCCGAGCACCAGCATCCTTCTGGTCTATTGCAGCCCATTAAGATCTCGAGTGGAAATAGGAGCGTATCACGATGGATTTTGTTACAGGGTTACCTCTGACTCCTTCCAAGAAGGACTATGTCTCGGTGATTGTTGATAGACTCACTAAGTCAGCTCATTTTATTCCTGTTTGAGTTACTTATTCCTTAAAGAAGCTGGCTAAATTGTATATTTCTACGATTGTCAGACTTCATGGTGTACCCTTGTCTATCATTTCGGATCGAGATTCAAAGTTTACCTCTCGGTTCTGGAAGGCCTTATAGAAGGCCTTGGGCACACGTTTGAATTTCAATACATCTTATCTTCCGCAGATCGATGGACAATCGAAAAAGGGTGATACAGATTCTTGAGGACATGTTACGGGGATGTGTGATTGATTTCTGTTGTAGTTGAGAAGATTTCTTGCTCTTGGTTGAGTTTGCATACAAAAATAGCTATCAGACTAGTATCTGCATGGCACCGTATGAGGCTCTGTATGGCCGTAAGTTTCGTACTCCCATCTGTTGAACAAAGTTGTATGATAAGAAGACCTTAGGCCCATAGTTGGTTTGAGAGACCGAGGAGACTGTCAAATTGATCTGTAACCGTTTGAAAGAGGTTTTTGATAGACAAAAGTCTTATGCTAATCGGAGGAGAAAAGACATTGAGTTTGAGGTTGGTGATCAGGTTTTCCTGAAGGTGTCTCCGTGGAAGAAAGTTTTGAGATTTAGACGCAAATGCAAGTTGAGCCCAAGATTTATTGAGCCATACCGTATTCGAAAAAGAGTTGGGCTTGTTGCATATCAGCTTGTGTTGCCTCACCATCTTAGCCGCATTCATGATGTATTCCATCTATCTATGTTGAGGCAGTACTATCCAGACCCGAGTCATGTCATTCAAGAAGTGGAGTTGAGACTAGATCTATCCTATGAGGAGGAGCTTGTTCGAATTTTGGATCGAGATGAGAGAGTTTTGAGGAACTAGCGTATTCCTATGGTTAAAGTACAATGGAGTAATCGTGGTCATGAAGAAGCTACATGGGAGACTCTTGAGTCAATGAAAGAGCAGTTTCAGCCCTGATCCAGCTGGTATTATGGACTACTGGAATTACTAGAATTATTATTGATTATTATAACTTACCGATATTATGGACTACTGGAATTACTGCTTGAACTGTTAATGGGGTACTTGGGATAGAATATGAAGTGACCGCAGGTTCAACCCTGATCCAGCTAGTAATTTCTTACCCTTACAGGTTCCTATGCTTCAGCTAGGGTAATTTCTACCGCACAGTTCCTAAGGTATTCCCTTAGGTTGGCACCTATGCCCAATAGGCATGGGTTAACGCCTTTTGACGCAGTTTTGGGGAACTACATATTGGAGTATGGTTGGAGGGTAGATAGAGAATTAAACCGAACCGTATTGTTACTTAAATTTTATGCTTCTGAACTAGAAATGTATACTATACTGTTTGTTTTACATGTTTTTGCTTGCATTATTGGAACACACTGAGCTTTCTAGCTCACGCCCCCAAACTTTTCCCCCTTTCAGATATTTTAGATGGGCCACCCGTAGCTGTCACTTGGAGGATCGACACTATTGGTGTTCTTTTAGAATGTAATGTTTCTATCCACCGTTTATACTTTCAAGGTGACATGTGCCTATATTTTAAGACGTATGGTATTATACTAGGAGTATTTTGATACATTATTGATACTTATTTTGTAACTCTCATATGATGGGTTTACTCAAGTGATCATGGTCGTCTACATCATTTTATGAGCCTATGTTTTGTAATGGTTGAAGTTTAAGCGTTCGAGCATCTTATTACTATGTTTGATATGAAATTATTTTGGAAATACTACTTGATGTATTAAACAAGTTTATCCAACTTATTGGTTTTACACCGAGTCCTGCTGTTATGCTGTCGGAATAAATACTTAATTTGCTAACAGGTTTTTCACTTGAGTTTTAATTGTGATGTGCCTTGCTAGACATGGTCATTTCGCATAGACCGGTCTAGGGGTTACAAGTATTAAGTTAAAAAAAAGTACTAGGAATAGGACCCTCCCAATCATACTAGTTCTACTACTGTTCATCTAATAAATCATTGCTCTATACTTTATAAGTACGTTTTTTCTTTTGGCTTTTAAGGGTATTTTTGCACGTGTTCACACCAAATAATTAGTTTAGTCCATTCACGAAAATCACACGTAATTTGACCCTCGAACTTATGAATTGTATCAATTTAGCTTTTTAACTAACATTGATCGTTAATGTGTTGATGTGACAATTAGCGGTGCTAACATGACAATTCACGTGTGAATGATGATGTGGTAGAGGGGTAATGTTTGATTTTTAGGGAGTTCAAGGGAAAAATTGATTTGTTTGGGACTTCGAAGAGTTAATTGATTTTTATGTCATATTTTTATAAGATATTAAAATACTAAATATAAAAATACCATTAAATTTTTAAAAATTTAAGTGAAAAATTAAAAATTTTAAAAATATCAAAATCTATAAAATGATAGATATTAAAAAATTAAAAAAATTGTAAATTGTAAAAATTGTAAAAAAAAATAAAATTAATTATATTGAAATTGACATTATAAGAAGTTAATTTTTTTAAAAAATAGATATTTATATCGTTGTATTTTAAATTTTACCGGGCTTGCAATTTCTAGCAATGAGGGTAATGGTGAAGTTGGCAAAGTTGCTAATGAATTTTTATTTTTTTAAATGCTAATGAAAGTATTTATAGAACACAATCATTATGACAAATAACAACGCAAACATGACCTAGACGACCAAAAACACACAACATGTAAAATATTTAGACACGCTCGAATAATATTTTTCTTAGTTAATTTGTCAACTTCACTCTTGCCCTGCAAATTTTCTAACACAACTACATAAATATTTTTAATTTTTAATATCTTTTTTAGAATCCTTAAGTTTTTAATAATGCCGAATACTTTTCATATAGTTTTAAGAAAATTTAATTTTCATAATTTTTAATTTTTGAAAATTTTGAAAAACAATTTATTATTTTTTAGTAATTTAATATTTTTAGTACTTATTTAAGAAAATAGTAGCATTATCCAAGTAAATTACGTTTTCACCCATCAGCTCACCGCTTAGCTGAACGATAAAAATTTTATTTTAGAGAGTTCGTTCTCATCACTTAATTATAAACAATTTTTTAAAAGTTAATTGTATCAAACTTTTTCAAACTATGATCTTCATTTTAAATTTATCTTTAAACTTTTGAACGTTCTAATTTTATCTTTAAATTACGGTCTTTATTTTAAATTGACCCTCTAATTTTGAGCATTCTAATTTTATCCTTCAACTATGACTCTCATTCTAAATTGGCCCAGAAAAACTTTTGATTGTTTTAATTTCATTCTCAAATTATCATCATATGCTACTTATGTCTCATGTTAATAAACTCATTATAAAAATTGACGATTTTCATGTAAAAAGAGGTGTGTATTACGTAACAATGTAATGTGGCATAAACTATAATTTGAGGATGAAATTAGAATGTTCAAAATTCTAGGATCTAATTTAGAAGGAGGGTTAAGTTTGTGGGCAAAATTAGAACATTCAAAAGTTTGGAGACCAATTTAGAATAAGAGTTAAAGATTGGAGATCAAGTTAAAATATTCAAAAATTGAGAGACGGATTAATAGGTTAGTTCATGGTTTAGGGGTTTAAGCTGTAAGGCTTATAATTTAGGAAATATGATTATAATTTAGGGTTTAGAGTTTTAGATTTTATAGTTTAAAGAAAAAGTATCGCATACATTTTTTACACTTAAATACAAAAATATATATTATATATATTGCATTGGATGAGTCTACCACGTGCGACGAACACCGCTGAACACCATTAAATTAATTAATAAATATTTAAAATTTCACGGACCCATCATACAATTAATAATTATTTTAAAAAATTCAATTAAATTATTTTTTATATATATTAAAATTTTATTTTTTTAATAAGGGTAAACTATATATTTAGTACCTCACCTATTTTCATATTTCTATTGAACCCTCATTATTTAAATATTATTTCAATTTGATCATATTCTTTATAAAAAATAAGTTAACCCTTAACCTAAAACCCTAAACTATTAAACTTTAAACCCTTAAACTCTTAAACATATACCCTAAACTATACACTCTTAAAAATAATTTCACCAGCATCGATTCAATTCAATTGAATTACATGCCATCATCAATCAATTTGTTTTGTTTTTTTAATTCAATTTAA
The DNA here is from genome assembly GCA_958450335.1 of Hibiscus tridactylites. Lineage (NCBI taxonomy): Eukaryota > Viridiplantae > Streptophyta > Magnoliopsida > Malvales > Malvaceae > Hibiscus > Hibiscus tridactylites. The sequence continues at coordinate 11,674,090 of OY288286.1, forward strand.
AATGTTTTCTTTATATTCACTTTACTTATTCGAAAAATACGACAAACATGTTTCTTCTTCAATTCTCGGTTCATTTCTTTAAGTTGAGCAACCTCGAGTTCGAGTTGCAATGTATAGGCCTACAAGAGACTCAATATAAATGATAGTTGATACAATCTAGTCTTGTACAATTGAAATGCAAACCATAACTACAATAATCAGAACCTAATGGTACACATCATACATGGTAATTGACCCAATTTACCTGCTCTCGAGCCCGAGACCTCGCACCTGATGTAACCCCCTCGTCCCGGTCTGGCCGGATGACCGGTCCGAGTGGGCCACACGGGGAAAACCAAAGCGAAACCCGTTAAGGTTCCCCCTCGGTTAACAACCCTATTTTTTTTTCTTTAACTTAATCTTTTCTAAAGGCTCATTCGAATCCTATATGATCAATTCAGCGGGATAAAATTACATAAGGTAAACATTCGAACCCAAGACAGCATTTAAACAGCCCAATTTTAATCTTTTAAACAAGCCATTTCGAAACACCCTTGAGGCGTATTGAAACGCCTTGACCAGGTCAACTGCCCCAAAGCCCATACGAAGGGGCCGTATCGAAATGAAGGTCAACCGTTCCGAAATGCCCTCAACGGTCAACTTCTCGTGGTCAATGAGATTTTGACCATTTCGAAACCCTTAGGCTCGTTTCGAAACGCTTTCATCTCGTTGTTTTCTCAGATTTCCAGTAGACAAAACGTTCTGAAACCCGTATCGGAACAGAGGCTCTCAGAGGCCAAACCGTATCGAAACGCGTTACGATACGGGGTCCCTGAAGCCTACCCGTTCCGAAACGGCCCAGCTCGTTTCGAAACGCGGGCTGTCTGCAACCTTTGAAAACCAGACTTGGGCATTTTTCCACAAGTCTAAAAGTCCCAAACGGCCTCTATAGGCACACAACACCAACAAACAAGGTCTAGAGGCATATATCCTATATCAAGCATGCTCAAACACACACAAAGCATATGGTAAATCATTCATACATGGCAATTACACATTAGTAGCCTTTCATACAAGTCATGCTTGAAGACATTAAAAAGAACCAATAGGCATCATACATCCCAAATAAGTTTACATGCCATCAAAGCAATCTTAAACCTCCATAAGGCATACATTACACAAGCATTTGGCAAGATATATCATGTTTACGATCCAAGACCAATTATAAGCATCTAACACATACATGAGTCATACAAAGCTCATTCAAACGCACACTCTTGCCACATTGCTAAGCTACTACATAATTAATAACCGTACTTGAGCAACAAAAACTTGGAAAACCATTCTTGCCTTGCTCCGAGCTAACACCACGCTAATGATATGCATTGTTGAAAATGAGAGCGTAAGCTAGAAGCTTAGTGAGGATGCTCTAAAATCGAAAACATCAACAATGCAGGGCTCAAGCATGTATTCCCTAATTCTCATATCTAACATGCATAGGTAAATTCACAAGTAGACCTAGCTAGTCTTTCAAGAGTCATGTATGGCATCTCACATCATACTAAGCTCAAACATCACATATCAATATCACACGTTACAATTAATAGAACAAGTTCAATTGGCCACTATTAGATTACCCGGATGTGCGGATTTAATCTCGACAACCACATTACCTCGGTGGGATTACACTCATCACCGGACCTTGCATGGGCGGGATTCCACTCATCACCACATGCCCTACGGATGGGATTCCACTCATCATCCCGTAGAATATATAAATTTCCGGTGGAATGTTACATCACCGTACTCCTCCTTGATGACTTAACGCCATCAAGGCCACGTACATTTTGACTCAATTTGTGTGCACACTAATCCTAATGATCGATCATTTACACCCGGTAAGTTAATTAGTGCCAATTTTCATTTACCACATCACATATCCATCAATCATATCTCATGCTCATCACATATGCATATCATGGTACACATGTGCAAATCAACTCACAAATCACAAGAGCATAAATAGGCAAAGTACAAATAGCATTTAGTGGAAATCAAGAGCAAAGTTACCAATTCAATTCTACATAGAAATGGCCTACCAAGCACATTTCAACTCATACACTACACACACTTGAACCAAACTTTAAAACACATTTAAATTCACTTACCACCCTTCCTTAGCAACCAAAGCAAGCCTCCTACAAGCCCAGATTCGATCCCGATGCCTCTTCAACGTCTCCTCTTGCTTCTAGCCAATCAAAAACGCATCAATTATTCCCAATCAATGCTAAAACTCAGTCACCACTCAACTCCTAAGCTCAAGCCAAGCTTCAACAAATTTTCCAATCAAAATAATCCCCCAAAATGCCCATTTTCGTGCTCCTTCAAACCCTAGCTGAAAATCACATTTTCAAACTCCCAAATGACACCCAAATGATCCCGAAACACCTTCCTAACATACCCAAACCATCAGCCCTTCAATTTTACCTTAAAACTCACCAAAAACCAAGTTTTTGACACTTTAAAGTTTGCCTCAAGAACCCATTTCGGGTTTTCACCCAAACCTAACCATTTTAACATATTTTAAGCATTTTAAGGTGGTTAAATCAAAACCCAACCTAACATTTCAAGACAAGATGAAAAACTCCATAAAACCTTAACTTTCATTAAACCCTAACTTTCAAAAGTTGGTAGTTTTAAAATCTATGACCATGTAGAGATAGATGATGAAAAAGAGAGTTAGAAAATGTTATTACCTCTGAAAATGGCCTTGGAATGAAGAAGGAATTTAATGGAATAGTAATTTTTGGGTTTGGGGAGGGTTTTAGATGGTTTCACGTTGGGGGAAGAAAGTGGGGAAAAGATGAGAGCTTTTTCCTTGCTTTTTGATTTGAAAAAGTTGTCTTCCTTTTTAATTGGCTAAATCACCAACAAGGTCCCTCCTTTTTTATTTAAAACCTAGTTAGATCCTAATTAAGGTTGAATAGATTGAAATTAATTTTACTGACTCGAACCACTAACCCGGCTAACTCCTAACCCCAAAACACGGGTGTTACAGTTGACTCCCTGTTCTTAACCACTCTCCTTTGCCTTCTCTCAACTACTTTCTCCAAAGTTATATTGCCTTTTCTTCCCATGCCAAATATGTAAGGAATCGATAACGACGAAGGAACATCTACACTGTTCTTCGGAATCCCATCCGAAGATATCCGAGAATTGCAGAAGAAACAAGTTTGTCGTATTTGCCAAATAAGTAAAGTGGATTAAAAAAACAATTTAAATTGAATTTAAAAAATCAAAACAAATTGATTGATGATGGCCCGTAATTCAATTGAATTGAATCGATGATGGTGAAATTATTTTTAAGGGTATAGGTTTAAGAGTTTAAGGGTTTAAGGTTTAAGTTTAAGGTTTTAGGTTGAGGGTTAAATTATTTTTTCTATAAAAGAATAGGGTCAAATTGAAATAATATTTAAATAATAAGGGTTCAATAGAAATACGAAAATATGTGAGGTACTAAATATATAGTTTACCCTTATTAAAAAATAAAATTTAATATATAAAAAAATAATTTAATTCAATTTTTTAAAATAAATATTAATTGTATGATAGGTCCTTGAAATTTTAAATATTTATTAATTAATTTAATGGTGTTCAGCGGTGTTCATCATTAGTGGTGTTCAGCGGTGTTTGTCGCACGTGGTAGAATTTTCCTATTGCATTACTGATAACTTTAATATTTTCCATTTTTGATTTGTATATATAAAAAATAATCTAACAAGTGGTCATAGTGAAAAAACAACGAGTGATGTTTATTCTAGGAAATTCAGGTTCAATGGCTTTGTTTGCAAGGTGTGTGTGCATTGTCAAAGAGTTTAAAATATATATGAATAGGATCGAATAAGACTTAAGGCAATTACAAATTGTAGCGCGGTTTCCAAGGAATAATATCACAAAACTTTAAAAACGACAAATTTACTAACTAAACTTTATCTATTGACCTATTTTGAGAATGCGCTACAATTCGGAATTGCGAGATATATATATATATCAATCGGCGTCATTGCACGAACTTCAAAACTAAATAGCTCGTGTACGTCGCACATACATTCGCAGAACTATCAACCTTTTTCCTAAAATTTTACACCTTAACTAGAAAAAGATTTTCTAAACCCCTAACTCAATCCAAAGGCCTAAACATAATATGAGAACCTAATAGGACTTAAGGCAATCATTTACACACAATTCCGTATTTAATCATATATACACATATCTTCCTGCAACAATTTATAATCAGATCGAACACACAAACAAATTCTATACGAATTCAAAGAGGTAATAAAGTATTACCTCAATTCGAAACACCAACATTATAAAAAAAACGAGGCTAAAAACTCAGACTCCTGTCGGCATAAAGTTCAGATGTAATTTCGGCTGAGCACTTTCAAGATCTCCATGCCATCTAGTTGTTGTCTAAAAATCAGCTCGATCGATTAAATTTGGATCCCAGATCGAGGGTTGAACTCAGCAGCTCAAAGCTTGAACAAAATAATTTCTCATTCCCGATTCTTCTCCCCCTTTCTGCATTCTCATCTTCCTCCCTTAATTCTTTCCTATTTTGCATGCACCACCCTTAAAGGCCAAATACATTGGCTTTATAAAGTATTGATAGGGGTGGGTGTTGACTGCCAACCCTTCCTCCACACGCCACTACTTCTTTATTTTTTTAATATATATAATTCATTTATCACACATGGATAAAAAACATAGATAATATCTTTATCAAAGTTTTTTTTTTCCGAATATAAATCTATATACATATAAATTTTGATAACTTTAAAATTTAATCTCTCTATTTCTAATTTTAAGAATTTAGTCCATGTCTTTTTGAAAACTAAACTCCAATCTATACACAAGTAATGAATTTTCATTAAATTTTAAATGAATTAATGTATGATTTAGTTCCTGTTTGTGTAGAACACGTGTTGGTTTGGGGTTGGCCCAATGGTTGAAGGATGGGGTCTGTTAAGTTTCTAGAATTAGCTGAGTTGGTTATATTGTTAGCCAAAACAATTAGGTTGTTAAGCAGCTGTTATGCAATTAGGGTTTTCTGCAAACTAGCTTACACAACTTACTCTTATTCTATAAATTGTACATTGTATCCATGGAATAAGATGACAATCTTGAGTTCTTTCTTCTTCTATTTTGTTTCATTCATTCCTTTCAACATGTTATCAGATCAATAAAAGAATTAGTATTGTTCTTGATGAAACAAACTTTCTTCTGTGGAAGCAACAAATATTGATGGTAGTTTAGAGTCATTGTTTAGAGAAGCTACTCACTAGTTTGCTCAAGGCACCTCCTGCCATGGTTACCAATGATCAAGGTGATAAGATTTAGAACGAAGCGTATGAAATCTTTGTGGCGCACGACATTGCCTTGGCTTCTTGGATTTTTTCCACAATAAGTCCTCATTTACTTTCAGAATTCATGGGTGCATAAACATCAACAGAGATTTGGTCCACTGTTCTACAGTTCTTCTCCAGTCGATCAATGACCACCGTGATGAGCTTGCATTATAAGCTTCGATCCATTCAGAAGGGAGATCTCAGCATGAGGGCGTATGTTTCCCAAATCAAAGAAGTTTGTAACATGCTTTCATCTTGTGGAAGTCCCATTTCAGATCTTGAAAATATTGCCTCGATTCTTAAAGGGCTTCTTGCAGAATATCAACCTTTCGTGGCGGTTATTACGACGAGTCAACCTCTGTTCACGTTGGATGCTACAATCTCAATCTTGATTGATGCTGAAACACAAATTCTCAATTTTCATCATTTCTCGGATGTAACTCCATCTGTTAATGTTACTCATGTTCCTCATACTAATTAAGATTCCTCTCAAGAAAACAGTAGAACACATTTTAGGCCTTATCGTGCTGGTATGAGTCACTGTGATCGTGGAAGAATGTTGTATAGGTCCAACATGAAGCCTCAGTGTCAGCTTTGTGGAAAGTTAGGGCACCTAGTTGATAGGTGTTGGCATCGATTTGATGAGAGCTTTCCTGGGGTGACTGCTCCTAGTGCTGATCGATCCAAGGATGACAATGATGCTCATGCTCATGTTGCTAATGTCAATGAAGCTCAATGGTTTGTGGATTCATGTGCCTCGCATCACGTTACTCCTGATGCTACGAATGTGAGTAATGGAGTAGACTACACTGGTCCTGGTAAGTTGTTTGTTGGAAATGGTACAAGGTTATCTATTTCTAAGGTTGGCCGGTCTGTGTTAGGGTCTTCATCTTGGTCCTTGATATTGAGTAATGTTTTGCATGTTCCTAGAGTCACTAAAAATCTTCTATATGTTTCCAATCTTGCTAGTGACAATGGTGTGTTTCTGGAGTTTCATGCCCAATATTGTCTGGTTCGTGATGAAGTTACAAAGAATGTTATTTTGAGAGGAGATCAAGTTGGTGGTTTATACAGGTTTCATTCTTCTTCAGTGTCCAACACACGTTTGGGTGACTGATGTGCTGCTGATATGGCTGAGATTAGTGGCGAGTGTAATATGATTGATGTCTTCAATCTATGGCATCGTAGGCTTGGTCATCCAACCTTTGACACTTTAGTTTTTGTTTGTAAAGAATGCAATGTACATGTTGATTCATCAGTTAATAAAATAGCAGATGTTTGTGTGGCATGTCAAATGGGCAAGTCTCACTTTCTTCCTTTTCCTTCTTCCAATACAGTTTATAACGAACCATTTGAATTGATCTTTACAGATCTCTGGGGTCCAGCTTCAGTATCATCTCAAGGCTTCAATTATTATGTATCTTTTGTCGATGCATTTACAAGGCATTGTTGGGTTTATTTGTTGAAACAAAAGTCTCAAGCCATAGTTGTGTTTCAGTCTTTTCAAAAGTTGGTAAAAACTCAGTTTAATAAAGATATCAAAGATGTTCAGAGTGATTGGGGGGTGTGAATTTTGTAGTATCTCCACTTTGTTGGTTAAAGAAGGTATTGTTCATCACATTACTTGTCCACATACGTCGCAGCAGAATGGCATTGTGGAAAGAAAGCATCGACATGTAATTGACTCAGCATTAACACTTTTGGCTCAGGGTTTTAATTAAATTCCAGGGCAAGACTTTCACGATACATTCAGTCCAGTTGTAAAATCTACATCAGTTAACGTTGTGCTGGCGTTGGTCGTGTCAAATCAGTGGAGTTTGAGACAAGTTGATATTAACAACGCGTTTTTAAATGGTGGATTGAATGAAGATGTGTTCATGAGGAAGCCCCTTGGCTTTGAGACAACTGCTGGTGATGGTACACAACTAGTTTGTAAGCTTGAAAAGGCACCATATGGCCTGAGACAAGCACCACGAAATTGGTATACAAGGTTGAAGGATTTCTTGGTTGGTATTGGGTTCAGAAGGTCTGATGCAGATTCTTCGTTGTTTGTTTGAAATGAGCCGGGAGTGTTCACATATATTTTAGTATATGTTGACGATATCATCGTTACAGGTAGCTCAAAGTTTAGTGTGTCTACAGTAATTGATCTTTTAGGGAAGGAATTTTCTCTTAAAGATCTTGGCCAACTGAATTATTTCTTAGGCATTGAAGTTCAGAGATGCAATGGATGCCTGTTCTTGAGTCAGCGTAAATATGCTTATGAACTTCTTGTAAAGACAAAGATGGATGGTGCTAATGCAGCCACTACACCAATGCTTGCCTCTGTAAAGTTGAGTGCAGATGAGGGTAGTCCTATTGAAGATGCTATCGGGTATAGAAGTATTGTGGGTGCCCTACTTTATCTTTGTCATACACAACCATACATTACGTTCAGTGTGCATAGGGTTTCTCAATACATGCATCGTCTATGTGAGGTTCATCTTGCAGCTGTCAAAAGGATCTTGAGGTACTTGAATGGGACATTACACTATGGTTTGGTGTTTAAGCCATCTGAGAACGGTGCAAGTCTTGTTGCCTTTTCAGATGCGGATTGTGGTAGCAATCCTGATGACAAGAGGTCTACAACAGGCAACTGTGTTTATCTTGGCAACAACATTCTCATATAGAGTTCAAAGAAACAGAAGGTGGTCTCACGCTCGACAATAGAACCTGAATATCATAGCATTGCAGACACTGCCTCAGAGGTGACTTGGATTTAGGCTCTTCTAGCTGATATGGGAGTTATGCAGAGGCAGATACCTGTGATCTAGAGTGATAGCACCAGTGCAGTGTCGTTAAGCATGAATCCAGTGTTTCACGCACAATCCAAACATGTGGACTTAGATGTGCATTTTGTGAGGGAAAAGGTTACAAATGGATGTCTTCGAGTGAACTACGTTCCAACCATAGATCAAACAACAGATGGATTGACCAAAGCCCTGTCAAGTTCCTACTTTGAAACGTTTCAACAAAAGCTCAATGTTATGTCGTTTAGTCAATTTTGTCAGCTCAAAGGAGGAGAAAAGTAGAGGAAATGTTAAGTTTCTAGAATTAGCTGAGTTGGTTATATTGTTAGCCAAAACAGTTAGGTTGTTAAGCAGTTGTTATGCAGTTAGGGTTTTCTACAAACTAGCTTACACAACTTACTCTTCTTCTATAAATTGTACATTGTATCCATGGAATAAGATTACAATCTTGAGTTCTTTCTTCTTCTATTTTGTTTCATTCATTCCTTTCAACAGGGTCACTTTGTAATCCAACATAATTTTAAAGGATTGTTGGTTGAATTGTTTTGGTTTTTAAACGGGTTCTCTCCTTCCTTTTTATCTCAGCCTTATTTCTGCATTCTCAGTCTCAAGCTGTCTCACAACTGCATTTGTTCACTCCACTATCCTTCCTCCATCTCCGACGAAGGTTTTCATGGTTGAGTCCTCTATTGTTCATCCTCAGCATTTTAAGCTCTGTTAGTGTTAGGTCACACTACTCACTACTAAGCTCTCTTGCAGCTAGCATTGCCTGGATTTATTTTGAAGTACCTCTAAAACTAGCAGCAAAGATTGCAACATTGAGCAATGACTTCAGAGATTACAGAAATTAACGATGATCTATTAGAAATTCAACCACAACAAATCAATTTCACTTGTAGGTCCTCCTCCTTTTTGCTTCTTTAGATTAAGTTTTTATTACAACAACATTTGATTAATTATTTGTTTTGTATCCGACTGAAGTTGAGTTAGGTAAACAAAGTTCATGCACAATAGAATTAACTAATCACACCAATCTCCACGTAGCCTTTCAAGTATCTTTATTCCCACTTTAATTAACTAACCACACAAATAAAATTACATTTACATTATAAAAGTGCAAAACATGTTAAATTTTTTTGGGGGAAAAGTGTTGAATAGTCTGACCCTTGAAAAGGACTACAACTAATGATAAGAAATTGAAATGAAAAAGAAAAAAAACTGATTAATTTTATATTAACACATATACTTTAATGCTTTAATATATAAAGTTTAATTTAATACAATTATACATATAAAACTTTTATCGATTAAAAATATGAATGCGATTAGAAAAGCTGATAGGGAGTAAACGCCTTATATTTTCATAATATGAATATTATTTGTATATAATTAGGGTAAACTACATTGGATATATTATTTAATTATTATTAAAGTTGTGATTGAGTCACTCAATTATTAAAAGTTATAATTGGGACACTCAATTAAAGTTTTAGTTAGGATTAGTTCACTCCTCCATTAAAATACAAATGGGCATTCAAAAAGGTTTGGTATAAGGAAAGTTTTAGTCCTCAAAATTTGTATATTCTACCAATTACTCCTTATTCAAAATAATTTAAGGCTTACGTGTCACTTTTGCCCCTATAATAGTACCAATTTATCGATTTCGCCTCTTGGTATTTTCACATCAATAATTGATTTTATGACCTAGTTTGATGGTAAAATTGATTTTTTGGTTGAGTACGAGGGCAAAATTGATTTTTAGGTAAAAAACAAATTTAAGAAAATATTAAAATACTAAAATGATGTAAAAATTAGTAAAACATTTAAAAATGTTTTATTAATATATGGATAAAAAATAACAAAAATCTAAAAATAAATAAAAATCATAAAATCTACACTCTAATACTAATTTCTAAATTTCAAACCCTAAAAATCTCAAACTCTAAATTGCAAACCTTAAATCTTAAACTCTAACTGAAAATTTTATCAATATAAAGTGACTATGAATCATAAAAGTATGTGTATAAATTTAATCAAGTAAAGGGATTAAATTTTAGGGTTTAAGGTTTGTGATTTAGAAATTAGTTTAGAGTGTAGAGTCTAATTCTTTAGTATTGAGAGATAGGGGCACCAAAAATGGTTGAGGATTTTTGTTCGGTTGAGAGAATCACATTAACTCTATTTTAGGATTCTTTCTTCCTTACATTCTTCAAAGAGAAAGAAAACCAAAATCGCCCAAAATATTTTATGAAATTTTTTATATACTTTTAATACTTTATAAACATTTCAAATTTTAATTATTGAATAATTTATAATTTATTAGCTTATGATATTTTAATTTTATAAATTTTACTTATTTTTAGATATTTTATTTTATGTTTAGTCATATATTAATAAAATATTTTTGAAATATTTTTATGTTATTTTAGTATTTTACTCATTTTTTGCCTAAAAATCAATTTTGCCCTCATACTCAACCAGAATATCAATGTTGCCCTCGAACTCGCTTGAAAATTCAATTTTTGCCCCTATGCCATGTCATCTTCACATGTGGACTGCCACATCATCACCGTAGCGGTCAACGTTGACTTCCGTCAGTCAAGGGGCAAACGGTGATGCAATTCGACTACTTCATGGGCTAAATTGATGCGAAAATATCATAAGGGCGAAATTAATAAATTGGGACAACTACATGAGCAAAAGTGACCCTTAAGCCATAATCTATTAATTTTAACCCTTAATATTTAGAAAATAAATTAATTTAGTCATTTTCTTCTCCCAAATTGTTTGATATTAATCATATATGGATATAGAAAGCAATTTAAACTGGAATCAGTCTTACTGTAAAAAAATATAAATAATTACAATTAAATTTTTACATAAACTCGAAAAATTGACTCGAATTAAAAAATCTTAAATTAAGTTTAAGTCGCAAAATATAACTCGTAAACTTGACTTTCTTAATTTGATCGACTCAGTTTGATCAAACTCCTAATCTTAATCGTAGTTGAACTCAACAGCTCAAAGCTTGAACAAAATAATTTCTCATTCCCGATTCTTCTTCCCCTTTCTGCATCCTCATCTTCCTCCCTTAATTATTTTCTATTTTGCATGCACCACCCTTATAGGCCAATACATTGGCTTTATACAACATTGATTAGGATGAGTGTTGACTACCAACCCTTCCCCCCACACGCCACTTCTTCTTTATTTTTTTAATATATATAATTCATTTATCACACAAGGATAAAATAAAAATAAATAATATCGTTATCAAAGTTTTTATTTCTAATATAAATCTATATACATATAAATTAACCAATTTCACCCCATAACCATGTAGCCTTTAAGGTATCTTTCTTCCAACTTTAATTTCTGTTTTTTATCCTATTTGAACTCAATTCTATGATTCAGATTCAATTATGATGAATTTAAATGGATTCCAAGAGTTTCTCGACCCAAGTTTCCATAACTGTTATGAACTCAAAATTTCGTAACACACGAGAATCAAGAGAAGAAGTTTTCTCACCTAATCCATCGAGAGCCTTTCTAATTCGTCCATTGTCAATATCTTCTTCTTTGGTGTCATCTCAATCACTCTTTATCACGACTAGTTAGGTCCGTTTGACTAACTCAAACAAAAATCACTACCACGCTTGACTGCACCTGGAAGATGGAATCTATCACACTTGACTATGCCTGCAAGCTGGCTCGAGCCCAAGTCACTCTGTCGACTCGCTTTGATGCCACTTTTCTGAACAACACTCGCTTTGATACCACTTTTTTGGACAGAACTCACTATGATACCACTTCCTTGGACAGAACTCGCTCTGATACCATTTGTTACGGGCTAAACTTCTGCCAGCCAAACCTTTGTCCCCATATTTAAAATTTTTTAAAAATTGGTTTATTTATAAATTTGCCGCCCCCCCCCCCAATTTGAAATATTTATAGTTTGCCCCCTAATCCCAAATCTTGACTTTTTCCCTGTGGGTAGGTTTAGGGTCTAGTGTTTAGGGTTTAACTTTTTAAATCCTAAATTTTAACCTTGAACCCAAAATGCTATCAACAACCTCTAAATTCAAAGTACTACAATTAAACCCATATACTTTAAACCCTAAATAAAACCCCTAATCCATAAAACTCGAACACTTATATAAAAAAAGTTCCACAAACATTTATATATAACATAATTTCTCTTATAAAATTATATCATCTTTATAATTGATAAATATAAATTTCTTTACGACTTATATCTAATAATAGCAAGGGAAATCACATGCTAAAACGCATCATGCATAGAAAACCCACGTGGCCCTAATTTAAAGGAACCAAATGCTTTTTGTTTTTTATTCCGGAAATCTCCACTTTTTTGTTATTTATGGCCCTGTCTTCTATGGGAAATAATTAGGGAGCGCCATTTGACTCATATTCAATAAGTTTCGACTAAATTTGATTTTATATTATTAGAGATTAAAGAAAATTTCGTCTTATAGTTAGATCAGAGTTAAATTTTTTCGAGAATAACGTTGGGTCAGGTCATTTTTGATTTTTAGAGCGAAAAATATCCGACTGAAATAATAGTTTAGTATTATTCTAAATATTTAGTTATAATTATAATAATGACTTCAATTATCTTCCTATTTTATTTAATAAAAATAGAATAATTATTATAAATCTCCTTCTATGTTTGTATTTTTTAATTAATTCTCTATTTTATTTAATAAAAATGAAAAAATATTTATGTCGGGTCGGATTTGAATTTTTACTCTAAAATTTGAGTCATATTCAAATTAACAAAAACATTATAAAATATCGGGTCAAATTCGAGTAGAGATCTTAAATTTTCAGTTCGGTGTAGATCAACCAAAAATCTGACCCAACCTGACCCATAATCATCCGTAGAAATAACATGCTTTTTGTATTCTTTGAGCATTTAAAGCCTTTGTCATTTCTTATTCATTCACATGTTATGCAAAATCACAATTGACCATCATTTATTTTCAAATCATTTTCGAGTTCAACATTTTTGTTTTTTTTTTCAAACTATAATAATAATAATAATAATAATAATAATAATAATAATAATAATAATAATAATAATAATAATAATAATAATAATAATAATAATAATAATAATAATAATAATAATAATAATAATAATAATCCTATTTCCAACATATACCACGAATCAATTAAAACCCATATCCTTTCACCTTCTTCCCAACATATATATATAATCCTCTTATTTTGTTTCTTTTGTCGGGGGCTGCAAGGGGCACAACTACTACGATTTACAATAGAGGAGGACTATTTGTTTTGTCTGTGGGATGAGTTATAAAACCCATATCTTTCACCTTCTTCCCTCCCACCCCCAACCTTTGATTTCCTCAAATTTTTCCATCAAAATTTCCTCGCTCCCCCTCCACCTTCCTTGAAATTTGTAGGCATAGGTGTTGTTTTAACTTTTCATTTCAAGCATGAAGTGCAACTGGTAGAATACTGGACAAGGATGGTGGGATACCGAATTTTGCTACGTAGACCGGAATAGCATTGCTTACATATATTATCGCGGTAATCCTTATTTTCCGTTCAAAACTATAAAAGGAATTAGGAATAGTGGTTGCAATGGTTGGTTTTATAGTAATACCTATAATTGCAACCATTGTTACGGTTGTTTCAGTGTAACATAACAAAAGCGCTTGGTCAATGGGGGTTTGTCTTAAAATCTTCTATAAAGGCAACTGAAAGTTTGTTTGGGGCTTTTTTGCTGTTTAAACTGAGTCAATGGGAAGAGATAGATGCATATCTTATTATCGCATCTTGTTTAGCTGTAGCGTCAGTCGTTTCTCTAAACAGGTTGATGATTGGTCCAAATCCTATGTCGTTCATCGATTAACTTCGTCAATCCTAAAAAGATAACGTGGAGGCTGGTTGGTACCACTACGTTTTGTTTTGGAGCACTGCTGGTTAATAACTATTTCAAATATCGAGAGAGCTAGGAGGCGTGATATTGAGATGGAAGACTTGGACAACGACGAATAGAGAGCTAAGACTAGAACGAAAGTGATTGATATCCCACCACGGCAGCGACGACGACAATATTTTACACCTCCCAGACTCCTTTCACGCCTCCTCATAGTCTTGTGGAGAAGAGAAGGCTACCACGATGACGACAATATTTTACACCTCCCCGGACTCCTTTCATGCCTCCTCATAGTCTTGTGGAAGAGAGAAGGTCATGGTAATATTCTATGCCTCGTATTTTTCCAATAGAGATATAGTTATGTCCATGTTAAAGCCGCTGCAAGAAATATTTTGAAAGTCGTGGAAGAAATATTAATTAGTTTAAATTATTGATACGTGTGGAAACTATTTGTATTGAAATTAGCTCGATGATGGTATCTTAGTTTGCTAAAAAAATGCTGATATTTGAGAAACATGAGTTTTTTTGTCATCAATCAATTTAGTTCATTTATGCATGCAAAATGTTATAGTATGATCTTTGAAAGTTGCAAATTTAGTTCATCATCATTAACAACTTCTTCTTCTTCAATCTGATATCAATATGAGAACGATTGACAAAAGAAAGCAAAACAGACTTGTTATTGACAAACAATTGTCAAGAGGACGAACCCTATATAGAAAACAACTTAGCCCATTGGGCATTTAAAACCTGTTTTTTGATAAACAAACATATGTTTTGTGTCACGGGGCTAGACTTCTGCCAGCCAAATCGCGCGGCTTTAGTCGCCTTCTCGGTTGAATGCTACGGCTAAGTCACCCCAGATCCCTCGTTATAGTGCTAGACTTCTGCTAGCTGGCCTTAGGCAAAGCTCTCCTGGCAAACGCCTAATTCAGCTCAGATTCACGCTTCAGAAGATCAAACACTTCCAAAGCCCTCAAATATAAGATCTTTCTAAGCAGAAACGATTTAAAGAACTCAAAAAGTGATTGGCAACACGAACAAAGAAGAACACTGAGAGAGTTTAGAGTAAATGCTTCTTGTATTACCTAAAAAGAGAATGGAATGAGTGAAGTGATTACAACTGAGCTGGGGAGGCTCTATTTATAGTTGAACTCCCCTAGATCCAACAATACAGTTTAAATTACATCGACGGACGAGATCTACTCTATATCTTAGTTTAAATCTCTAATTATCAAAAACATTATCTCAATGATAATTATAAATAATATAAGTGATAACTACGATGGCTTATCACATTTACCATCCAAATTACCCTAGTGAATCCTCCATGGATTTTACTAAGTCTAGTGGGCTTTCTAGCATTCTTCAAGTGCCAGGCCAAGTCTGATGGTCTTGACGAGCTCGTTACTTCGCGCACAACCACTCTGCTCGATGTTTGTGCCAATGCCTCGACCCTAAGAATTTGGTCTGTGACATTCTCCCCCACTGAACTTAGCGACACCCTCGTCGATGCTCTAGAACGATCTTGGGTAGGGTCAAGTTGTTTACTCGTCGATGCCCTAGCTTCTAGCAATTCTCCCATACGAACTACTTGCCTCGGTTCAAACTGCCTTGGAAAATCGCACTTTACTATGCCACTTGGTACACCACCATCATAGGAGTCCTCTCCTATAAACTCTGATTTGCCTCGACTCGGATCCTCTTGATCCTGCGGCAAAGACTTGAAAGTCGTCACAACATTGAACACCTATCGAGCTCCCAGAACTCTGAAAGGTCCCTTCCAATCTTTTCCCCCCGCACCGAAGGCTAAGTCTCACTCGACCTACGCTCATCAAAAATGGAAAATCAAACTCAAAAACCCTAGGAATGTGTTTGAGATGTACCTTCCTTTCGGTCGTTGTCGTATTTACTCTAAAACGTGTCATCCCTACTTCCTCTACGAAGTCTAACACCCCTTGCATCGAAATTTGTACAGTTAAGTCCGTTGCGTTACTCTAATTGCCACACTACATCGACCCTTCTTCCTTGAAGATTGATGCCTCGAATTGCGTTGGCACTTCTTCCTTGAAGTCCTTCGCTTCTTTCTCACATTGCCCACAGGTGATGTCAGTACGGTTGTGTCCCTAAATAGCTCAGCCCCCTTTGACCCTTTCCTAGCTATGGTACTCAATGATGTTTTTCCGTCAACACCACCAACAAACTCTTACTTCGGCTCTATCGTGGCCTCAAAAGCGATGTCCTTATCCCCGGGCACATCCTCGGATAGCGCTGCCTTAGACCCTCTCCCCAGTGTGGTCTCTAAAGCAATGTTCTTCACCCGAACATCCTCGGAAAGCTCTCTCGTAACCTTCTTGGACATTTTAAACCCATTCTGCTCAGTACCCTTGGCAGCACTAGACAACACTACAACAAAACATGTTTTTAGCGGCACTTTTAGTGGTGTTTTAGAGCAAACGCCACTAATTTTGTATCTTTAGTGGAGTTTTTTTGTAAAACGTCACGATAGACTATATAAGGTGGCGTTTTGTAAAGAAACGCCACTAAAACGCATACATTAGTGGCGTTTTTATAGACAAACGCTTCTAAAAATTCTCATTAGTAGCGTTTTGTCCTAGAAGCACCACAAAAAATGATATTTAGGGGCATTTTTGGAAACAAGCGCCACAATCGTTTTGAATGGCGTGTTTTATAGTTTAATTTTTCAAATCCCTCAGCTGCCTCACACCTAGGGATGGCAAATGGGCGGGGCGGGGCGGGTGCGGATACCCCCACCCCCATCCCCATACCCACCTAAAATTTTCATATTCACTACCTACCCACCACCCACGACGGGTATAATTTTCAAATCCATACCCGCCCACGTGGGTATATTCTTAAATTCATCCCCACACCCACCACCCAATTGGATACCCATTACACATCTCGTACCTGTTTGTACCCGCCTATACCCGTCTGTACCCGCCTACCCGCCCGCCTGGCAGCAACCATATCACATAAAACTAAAGCTAACTAACTTGTAATATGGTATAACTAACTTACACCGATGTAAGTTCTACTGAACTATAGCTAACTAACTATGACTAATTTACGCCAGTGTAAGTTAATTATTATGTGAGAAATCTGAGGGTAAGACAATGCAAAAACTAAAGCAATGAACTTGAAATTTGAATAAAGAAAATAAATTTTATATTGAATCATATATCTTTAAAGCTGCATAATATGGCGGGTAGCATACGAGGAAGACGGGTGCGGGGCGGGTAAAGTTTTAAATCCACCACCTATCCACTACCCGCGGCGGGTATGACTTTTTACATTCACACATGTCCACTACCCACTAAACTCATACCCATCCCCACCCCAATTGGGGCTGTACCCGTCTGCCATCCCTACTCACACCTCTCCATTCTCTCAAATTAAAATCTCAAACCCCAGCTTATTCTTTTCTCCCACCAGCAACGTTCCCTCTTTCGACCACCCTTGTTCCCGCCTTTCAATCCTCACTCAGATACATAGAAGGTCATTTTTGAATTGTTTACAAGAGCATGAACCAGCATATAAGGTCATCATATTTCCAGTATCTTTTAAAGGTTAGCTTTGTTTCTCTTAATTTCGGGATTTAGTTTTATGGGTTTTGTTTGGATGATGAGAAAGTTGAGGGAGCGGAACAGATGATAAATTTATGGAATTTTGGATTGTACATGTTTCTTGTTGTTAGAAAGGATAAATCCCCATTTTAAACAGAATGTAATTATTTCTTCTTAAAAAATTGTTCCTAATTTAGCTTTTTTTCTTTTTATTATTATTCTTAAAGCCTGCTAAATTTTTGATGCTTCGAGGTGGAGGAATTCGTTTTCCTTGATTATGGAAACAGACAACAAGTTGGCAGTCAAATGGATTTCTCAAGAAGCCCCATCTCCATACTCTTTTACCGATATTGTGGGGGCAATGCAGGTTCTTCCTTTCCAATCTTCCTTGGGATATTTATTTCGTTTATAGGGAAGCAAATGGTGCAGCCCAGTCTTTCCAGGCAGTGTGTTCTAAGGGATACTGATTTCATTTGGGAAGTAGAATAGTTTTGGTCCTTGTTTGAGTATTGTTCTAGATAGGCCTTTCTGGCATAGTTCTTTAATTCCGCTTGTGGTAGTTGCAATTTCTTTATCGTGGACTTAAGGATTGTATAAGAACAGAGGAAATGCATTGCAATCTTATAAGTGGACTTTTTGAATGCATAAGAAAATAGGTGGCTGTTTCGGGTGTATAAATGTTTATGTAGGTTTGGAATGTATTGTAAAAATGTGTATGTATGCTGCCCTGTTTCGAGTAATTAAAAAAGAGAAAAGTTTTAAGAAAGAATTTAGGTGCTGGTTTGCAAATATGGGACTGTCTTAAGAGTAATGAAGCATTTTAGGAATTGTTTTGTAACCAAATGAATGTAGACGAAACTATTTTGTATATACAGAAAATTTATGGAGAGTTTTTAAAGGTATTATTTATGTGTATACAGAAATTTAGCTCCAGAAGTTATCCTCAATTACTTTCTTTCTGGTTCTGGAGATGGAAAAAAGGCAACTTTTAATTGTTTGAGTTGGAAACTAATTTGAAGTCGGATGCCATAGAAATGCAGTATCGGTTTGTTGGAAATTTTACATGATGCATATAGATTTGGGTTGAGAAAGGCTATGTTCTTCTGTTTGAGTTTAGCTTTTATAATTATTATGCTATCCGAGTAATCAAGGGATTTGTGTACTACTCTCCGAGATGACTGGGTAATTAAGACATATAACTCATGTAAGGAACTTGAATTTGTTGAACAATGATATTGAGACAGATTGTCAGTTTTAGGGGGAGGGATCTGTTTCTTTTATTTGCCTACATGATTTTGAGTTTTACATGTACTCACAAGTATTCTCTATCGTTGTACATGAGTCACTATCCCATGCTGCAGTTGCTGCTATCATCTTCTGTACTTGTTTGTTGTGATTTTATTCTCTCGAAAACTCCATATTGTGGTTTATTTTCTGTTTCCTTTTTGACTTTATCTTTCACTTTCTGCATGCAGAAAACTCAAAAGCAGAGCACGAAAATCAAATTGCATACCTGCAATAAAATTTTAGCCATGACAAAGGTAAGTATAAATAGAGAATAAAATTGCAGAACTTCTTATACATTTTAATACTTTTATTGTAGTACGGAAGTAGAAGCCAAGGGTAAGTATAAATAGAGAACAAAATTGCAGAACTTCTCATACATAAGAGGAGCATTGATGTATAAATAGAGAATAAAATTGCAGAACTTCTCATACATTTTAATATTTTTATTGTAGTACGGAAGTAGAAGCCAAGGGTAAGTATAAAGCGTAGGAAGGTGACCAACCTGTCCATCATGTGAGATTGCAAGATAAAGGACTCTGTATGTGTGATCCGTCAGAGTAGCCAACTGCATTAGTAGAATAAACTTTTAGAGAACAAAAAGTTGATGAGAGATTATAATCATACATACACTGCGTTTAAACTTCTTCTACCTTTGACATCGTAGGGTATCTCCAAACAGTTATCTGGTTTTAGGAGTATCCATGAGTGCTGAGGAGTTCATTAACATTCTTAGACCACACGAGATTGCATACCTGTCATGCATAGAGTGAGCATTATAAGCATCTAGAATTTGTAACTCTAGTCTTAAGAAGCACCACCAAGGCAAAAAGAAACTTGTAACTGCCATGGATATGTTCCAAGAACTTAAAATTAGATATGTAGATTTGCAACTCTATTCCCACACTTTATACTTACCCTTACATTTGAAAACACCTGCATTTATTGGAGATAAGAGTGTCATCCTTTCTTGGAAAGAAGCTATAAAACCTTCTGCGCCATCAAATTTGTATGTGTCAAATATACACTACTAACTATTTTTATAGTTTTGTCGGTACGTGAAGGTTTTGTTTTACATAAATGAACCATCTAGCATATTTATTGCCTCTCTTTGTGTGAATAGCACCAGAAGGAATTAGAATTGCCCCATTTGAAGGAACATATTGAAAAGGAAAAGGTATGTTTTGCTATTTTCTTACTCATTTTCTCCTTATAGAGAATTTTGTGTGGTTCTTGCACATATATCAGGAAGCATGTTTGAGCTTATTTAATAATTTCTATTTCTGAATATAAAGTTCGTTAAGCACATATTGAAATGCTATTCATCTATAAATGTTTCTATCAATATATTTTTCTTATCTCTCCTTTCTCCATATGGTTCATTAAGCATGTTCGAACTTTGCTTGTTCTGCTTTTTCTTTTTTTAAATTTAGTAGTTAGGATGTGTAGTCTGAATATATTTAATCTCCACCTTTCTTAAGCGCCGAGAAAGTTTTTAGCGGCGCTAAAAAACGCCGCTATAGGGTTAAAAAAATGCCGCTAAAGAACTGTTTTGTTGTAGTGCAACTATGAACCAAGCTTGATCGGCACAGTACTCTTGGCCTTGCCTGACCCCTTGGACTCCTTGGCTCGAACTGAGCATCTTCGCAACTTGTGAGGCCCCTTACATCGGTAGCACTCCATTTGCTTTCTCATCACTCTCGGCTTGAATTGATTTTACACCACTTTTAATTTAATTTTTACTAAGTTTTTTTAAATTTTATACTTTTTAAAATAATTTTTTGGGATGTTTTGACCCATAAATTTTAAATCGTGACTTTAAATGTCCCCTGTTGTTTACTCCCATTTAAAAAGAATTCATGAATCAATCATGATGCGTCAAATGCCATTTCATTAACAAAATCAACTAACCTTAATAAAAAGAGTAAATTGCATGTTAAGTTTATTGATTTTTTTGTTTAATTTAATCCTAAAAACATTATTTAACCCAAAATGTACCTCAATTTCTTTCTAATTGTTATACTTTAGTCTAATATTTTTCATGTGATGATATTTTAATTTAATTAGTCCTAAAAATAATTATTTAACCTGAAATTGACCCTGCTTCTTTATATTTTTTATAATTTAGTCCAATATTTTAAATATCATTATAATATTGTTCAATTTAGCCCTAAAAATCAATACTTAACCTAAAATTGATCTCTATTTCTTCATAATTTTTATAATCTAGTCCAATATTTTAAATATAATAATATATTTGTTCTATTTAGTCTTAAAAACTTTATTTAACCTGAAATTAACCACATTTTCTTTCTAATATTCATAGTTTAATCCAATATTTTCAATATAATATTATATATATTCATTTTAGTACTAAAAATATTTGTTTAACCCAAAATTAACCCTAATTTATTTCTAATCTTTATAAGTTAGTATAATATTTTAAATATAATTATATTTTTGTGCAATTTAGTTCTAAAAATCTTTACCTGACCCAACATTTATAAACAACGGATTGCTGAACACAACAACATTCTTCTGAAGCCATAAGTTTCAAATGACAGTCCCAATCCGATTGGTTACGTGGGAAGTTGCTGGGATTAGAAAGGTTAATGCCAATCCATTCTTTGATATCCATGAAGATGAACTCAAATAGCTTATCAAGCTTAATCAAGCCATGCCAAATTGCCAAAGACGAGGGGCACATTCTCATTATGTGGTGAACATCTTCCAAGTCTGTTTGACAAACACTACACCGACTATCCACAACATAATGACCACGAACAAGCTCTACATTGGTCATAAGCTTACAACAACACACAAGTCACATGAATATTCGAAGTTTTTGGGGACCTTGAATATATGAATAACTTTTTGGGGTCGTGACTCGGATATTCAGATAGTTCATATGCTACGTTATGAGAACAAAATCACGGATGCGTTGGCGGCAGTGGGTTCGCACCAAGATTTGGAGGTCCATTGTCATCTGCATCAGCCTGCCGAGGTGCTTGGTTTGCTTCAAGAGGATGAAGACCGGTTTGTTTTGCAGCATCCACATGGTAGTTGAGTTCTCTCGTGGCTTTGTGGGATTTACGACTTCTTAGTACTACAGGTTGTTTCTGATGTATTGATTGATATTATCAGATGTATTTTTTTTCTTCCGGCTAGATTTAATGGGTTTTTTATGAGACATTGATAATATTATTTATATATGATTTTTGGTCCATATATTCATACCACATTCACCTAAAAAAATTCAAACATAAATTTTTAATTTATTTTCAAAATAATTTATAGTTTGAGTTTAATTTAATTGTCATGTCAATAGTATACAATATATGTATAAGGACGTGTGATCCTTTTTTGACGGTGCCGTACACATCTCCCTTAGCCTCAATTTCATTTATCCTTTCTAGCTTATTTTCTTCACTCTCTTTGATAACGACATTTAATTGGTGTTCTTGCTTTCTCTCTATGTTTTTTAGTCCCGTGGACGTATCAGGATCATAAATTAAGATAGATTAGTGATTAATTAAATATTTAAATTTTAAAAAAAAATTAAAAGATTCTTTTTTGGAGGGTTCTTAATGATAGTGTTGAATTATTTACCAGTGTTCCGATTGACAAGTACAAGGGGGCATTTGAGGGAATGTTGGAGGTGGCACAAGAGCACTGGGCAAGGTCGATGCATTTCTACACCGTGTTTGATCTTCCCTTATCCTTTAGAACCAACTTTTGTCCTTTCTTATACATTCTCTTGCTCTGCCACCAAAACTTGTGCCCTTTCTTAAAGTCCTCTTCTACTAGGGATGAGAATGAATCCAATTTGAATCAAACTGTATAAAGTTTAAGTTTAAGTTTAAGTTTTCATAAAAATCGAGTTTTACATACATTTTTTAAATAACAAAAATAATCCAACAAGTATTCTAGTAGAAAAACGAATAGTGTTCATCCTAAGAGATACATGTTACGAAAATCTATAAACATGTGTTACCTTGTCTACAAGGTGTATGCGCATTGTCAAAAGATTAGGAACATCTATGAACCTTATAATAACTTTTAAACTATTAAAAATAATCATCGGCGTTATTTCGACGTATAAACATAAGGATCAATATCCTATGCACAGGCGGTGGAAACTGAAAGTTTTCACAAGCGCCTTAGTTTTAGGGTATAGGGAGTTAGTTTAGGGGTTTATGTGTAGAGGTTTAGAATTTATGGATAGTTGTTTCAATTTAAGGTTTAGGGTTATAATTTAGGATTTATAGGTTAGGGTTTAGTTTTAGGGTAATATGGTGAGGATTTAGGTTTTAAACTATAAACCCTAAATTATAACCCTAAACCTTAAATTGAAAAAACTATCACTAAATTCTAATCCCTTACACCTAAACGCCTAAACTCTATACCCTAAACTAACTCCCTATACCCTAAAATTAAGGCGCTTGTGGGAACTTTCAATTTCCACCCCTGTGTATAGGGAAAATACATATGGGGACAAAGGGTCCCTCTAACGAATCCCATTCATTGGTTTAAAGCCACCAACAATCTCGCCGCCATTTGTCGCAAATCTTTCGAGCTTCTACTTTTTGGTAATAACTTTTTAAAATCAACGGAGTCGCCACTAATCTTTTCTTTTAAATGTGATTGGATCACTTTTAAAAATAAAATTATTTTAATAAAATGTTTTGTTTTAATAAACAACGGTTTTAGTCTGCGAAAAATTAGAAAATAGGTTCGGGGTTGGTTACGCGTGGGAAAGGATTAGCACCCCTAGGACGCCCAAAATTGGTACCTAATTGGTTTTAAAATCGTTTTCAAAACTGGAATTTGCAAGTTCAAAAAGGTTCGACTTTACTTGCCCGTTTAATGAATATTAGTCTATTTTAACGGCCTTATTGCCCGAGAAATGTACTTTAATCACCGCCAACATTTCTGGCGCTAACCCGTCATTTCGGTTTGATAAGACACTGCATTAAATTAATTTCACTTTTTCAAACAACAAAGAGATTTAGTGTGTTGAGCATTTTATTCATTTTTAGGTTCGATTATTTAAAAGCCCTAAAAAAATCTAAGTCTTTTACTCCTAATTTAAAGTTTTAATATGATTAAGTGTATTTTATTTTTGTGAAGAACATTTTTCAACAAAACATGTCTCTATCTAAGCTTTAGTACCTAATCCTAAGTTTTAAACATACTTCTAAAAAAGCAATAAAGCAAACTCTTTTTTACGATTCTTTTCTTTCATTATTCATTTTAAAAAACATTTATTTATTTTTTACTTTTTAAAAGCAAGGAATCTTTTTACATTTTTTTTTACTTTTTTCATTTTTATATTTTTTTACCTTTTTATTTTTCATTTAAAAAAATTTCTTTTTAAAAAAACAACTTATTTTCATTTTTTAGTTTTTTCCCTTTTAAAACGATTTTTTTAATAAACTTTATTTTTTCCTAGAGAATTTCCTTTTAACTTTTTTTTTTAAAATTTATTTTTATCCTAAAACCTTAAAACTCTATTTGTAAACCCTTTTTATTTTCTTTTTCCAAAAAAATTTTATGACCTTTTTTTTTATTTTTTTAAAAACATCTTTATCATTCTCTTTATTTTTAAAAATCATCTAGCCCATTTATCATTAAATCTAAATTTCATAAAAAATCTTTTATATTTTTAAATCAAGCCCCTTTAATATTTTCACCCATGCATTATTTTATTTTCTAATTAAATTCTTAACTTTAAAATTTTTTCAATTAAACCACATTTATTTATTTTATTCTTGCATTTTAATTTAAACACTTAAAAAAACATTTCTACATTTCTAAAGATCAAAACAATCCTAACAACATTTTTTAAGCATGCAATTTTTTAAAAAAATCAAACTAAAATTAAAAGGGAAATTTAAAACGGAAATGTTACCGGAATCGTGAAACGATTTTTCGACTTCGAGAAAGCAACCTAAAATAATAGAAAAACACAAATACCAAAAATTCATCCAATAACAAGCATAAAAATCAAAATAAATAAAATGAAAAAAGAGAGATTTTACCGAAATGACGAACAAAGAACTCGAATCCGGGCTTCTCGAAATGCTCCTAATTGCCTCCGAAAAATTGCTTCCAAAACTCGAACTTCTACTCAAAAATTCCAGCAACTCATGAACAAATTTTAGAGAATTTTCGAATCTTTGTTCCTAAGTTTTTCAAGTGGGTTTTCACTTCAAATTGTGTGTTGAACAAATGGGTAAAGGGGGGGGGGGGGGTTATAGCTATCTTGAGCTTGCAAATCAAGCTATAATTCGAGTTTCAATCTCCAAATTGGAGCCAAAATCAGACCAATGGCTTGATCCTTGGAAAAACCCCCTCAAAAATATCTCGATTTGGTTCAAAATCGGGATCGAATTTCCCCTTGATTTGAGCCTAAGATCTGACTCCTTTCACACTATTTTTTGCAGATTCTAGCGAGCATAGGAGGTGGCGACGAGTGGGGTTGGTGGCATTGGGTTGGTGGCGGCGAGGCGAACCAGTCGGTACCAACGGCGTCGACGGCTGTGTCCGGTAGACGCCGGCCGGCCACCATGAAAGTTGCGATAAGGGTTTGGTTGGGGAACCAGCCCGCGCACGTGCGGCCCACGCGTTGGCGCGCGCGGGTTCCCCCTTTTTCTTTTTTCTTTTTTCCTTTTTTTGTTGATTTTTTGCTGTTTTTTTTTGCTTTTTTTATATCACATTTATTATTATTTTTTCACCTCACTTTATTTCCTTTTTCTTCTCCATAATTATTATTTCACACCATAATTATTATTTTTCCTTTTTTTTATTTTTTCTTTAAAAGTGGGCTTCAAAATAAAAAACAGGCCTTGTTCTTTTTCTTTAAAAGTGGGCTTTAAAATGGGCCTTTTAAGGATGTGCCTTTGCTTATTTAAAAGTGGGCCTTAAAAGGATTTTTTTTATATAATTTTTTTGCTTTTTTTCTTTCTTTTTTTTTTAACAATTAAGGTGAAAATTTAGTGACAACAGTTGCCCCTCTTTGCTTATCTCTGTGCAACAAACATAAAGAAAAGACAAAAAGACACTAGTTTTCACTGATTTATTGGTTGGCTCCATTCTCCAAATGCCCGAACGGATATGCATGTTCTATTCTCCAGACGCTCGAATAGATGAGCGAATTCCATTCTCCAAACACCCGAATGGATAGGCTGGTTCTATTCTCCTTTTGCCCGAATAGATGAGCGAATTCCATTCTCCAAACACCCGAACGGATAGACTGATTCTATTCTCCTTATGCTCGAATAGCTAAGCTGGGTTTTATTCTCCCAAATGCCTGAATAGCTGAGCTGGGTTCCACGCTCAAACAGATATGCTGATTCTATTCTCCTTACGCTCGAATAGCTGAGTTGGGTTCTATTCTCCCAAATGCCCGAATTCTTGAGTTGGGTTCTATTCTCCTAGATTCTCAAACATGCAGATTCTTCTGAAAACTTCATCATCCTTATGCTTGGATGAATAAGCAAACAGACTTCAAAAAATTTCATCCTCCTTATGCTTGGATGAATAAGCAAACCCTTAAAAGATTTCATCCTCCTCATGCTTGGATGAATAAGTAAATATTCTCTTTCCTCCCGAACAAATAGGTGAATCTTCTGAAAAACTTTCATCCCCCTTATGCTTGGATGAATAAGCGAACCTTCTAAAAAATTTCATCCTCCTTATGCTTGGATGAATAATCGAACTCCATTCTCCTTACGCCTGAACGGATAAGCGAATCTTCTGAAAAATTTCATCCTCCTTATGCTTGGATGAATCCTTACGCTTGAACGGATAGGCGAATCTTCTGAAAAAAATTTCATCCTCCTTATGCTTGGATGAATAAGCGAACTCCATTCTCCTTACGCCTGAACGGATAAGCAAATCTTCTGGAAAAAAAAATTTCATCCTCCTTATGCTTGGATGAATAAGCGAACTCCATTCTTCTTACGTCTGAATAG
The DNA here is from genome assembly GCA_958450335.1 of Hibiscus tridactylites. NCBI lineage: Eukaryota > Viridiplantae > Streptophyta > Magnoliopsida > Malvales > Malvaceae > Hibiscus > Hibiscus tridactylites. The sequence continues at coordinate 11,701,039 of OY288286.1, forward strand.
ATAAGCGAATCTTTTGAAAAAATTTCATCCTCTTTATGCTTGGAAGAATAAGCGAACTCCATTCTCCTTACGCCTGAACGAATAAGCGAATCTTCAGAAAAAAATTTCATCCTCCTTATGCTTGGATGAATAAGCGAACTCCATTCTCCTTACGCTTGAATGGATAGACGAATCTTCTAAAAAAATCATCCTCCTTATGCTTGGATGAATAAGTGGGTTCTTTTGCTGAAAGGTCCTTCGTGTACTTGAAAAATGCAATTATGATGTGCATGCCCTTAGGGATGCCTAAAACCTGAATGCATGTCTCATTTCTTTTGCTTTTTGAATTCTTTTTCTCAAAATTATTTTTTCCACACATTTACTCGCTTACTCCAGATAAGCAGTTATACTTTTTCACTATTTTCTGACTTATGGAAAACATTCAATCTTTGCAAGCTTGCTCACTTAACCTAGTGATCTTGTACTCCTAGCTGGACGGACATATTGCTTCAACTATCATTCTTATTCTTTATATCTCTTTGCTTCGTCGAAAACATTCGATCTTCGTAGGCAAATGTCTCAAGGTCTACCATTATAGTAGTTGGTACGTCAATGTTGAGTGAAAAGCTTCAAGTCTTCATATGCCCCTCAAAATATTAAGCATCTTCAATGCTTCCTGTGAATTCTCAAATTCTTGCCCCTGCAGGACATCTTGAATTGCTTGCGTGTAAATCCTTGCAGCAAAGCTTATTTCTACCTTGAACATATTCGAATGATGTTGGCGCTTCAATCTCTTCTTCTCACGCCTATTAATACCGAGGGCCTGTAGACTGCCCCAATCTAATGGCATCATTTTCTTATCAAATGCAATTTTATCTCTTTTCATGCTTCTGAGCTTTTTCATCTTATATGTGGATCTTTCTTGACAACACAGCCCGCTTAGAACTCTTCAATGCATGTGCTACTTCCTTTTCTTTTTACCTTCTCATGCAAGGCATTGCCCTCATTCAAACTGAGGTTCAATTGTTTTCTAAAGTGATGAAAACATTCGTTCACGATCTCCTACAGTTGAGATCGATACCAAGAAATCTTTTGCTTTACATGAATCTATGTCAGCCTACTTGTAAGATGCAAGAAAAGGCTACAAATGATAGTTCAAAGAAAAAAGTCATGAAAGATGCAAGAAAAGGCTAAAAATGGGGATTTTAAGAAAATAGTCATGGCAAACACAAAAAAGGGCAAAGTCAGATGCCCCAAAATTCATAGCATGAATGATTCACGAATCCATCAACCAGATAGTACCCTACTTTTTGTGGTTCTCTTTTGCTCACACACTCCCCAAAATTTAAAATTTCCCACTTTTCTAATCTCAATCAAACATTAGAAGCTCGAAGTCCCTGAAGGAAGGTTAACTCAATTAGGCGAAATGTGTTCTGAAGACGAACTCCTTTTCTCAAATATTCATGTGTGATCCAAATGGTCTTTTAAGGCTTGTAATGTAGGCTAGGCTCGGGTTGCCAAAGAAAGTATATAAAGGCTCAAATTCATATTTTAAGGGTGATTAAACCAAGGATCAACTTTCATGATAAAATCTCAGTTCTTCTTCTTTTATTCTTTGGAACACCTTAGACTGCCCATTTTGGGTTTTCACCCTAGGGTTTATTTCCTTTTCTAGCATACGTCTCATTTGAAGGATTTATTCCAAAATTTCTTCACTCTTCAACTTTTTCTTCATTTCCTTTTTCTTCTTCTCTTCTTTTCTCTTTTCTCTTTTCTTTTCTTCTTTTTTCTTTTCTTCTTCTTTTTTCTTTTCTTTCCTTTTCTTCTCTTCTCTTTTTTTGCTTCTTCTTGTTTTATTTTCTTTTTGTGTCCTTTTCACTTACAATTTAGGACATTCAACTTAATCTAACATGTTTCTTTCAAATAGCTTTTCATTTTCTTTGCCCCCGGTGTGGGGAGTGATCCTTGGTTAGGGTTAAGTCACAAGAAAAAATAATATCAGGCTCAAAGGGGGACAACAAATGAATTTTTCTTATTCGTGAAGGGAAATTAAGGAATGCCAAATGTCATTTCACACACAAATATCGTCGAAGAAAAGCAGTATTCAATTGGTAGGTGTTTTAGAGTTATCACTTCATTCAAGGACCCTAACAATAATGTCTGAGAGGAAAATACACTCATAATCTGTATATGGGATTTCCCCATTAATCCTGAACACACATTTTGCCCTTCTATCTCTGGATTAGATTCAAGAATCATCCATACAATCAATAATAGGGATTCTGCAAAGAAGATGTATGCTTGAAAAGAAATGGATGAAAAATGAAAAGAAGGAAAAGGATGAAAAAAAGAGAAATGTTTGCCACTTTAAAAAAATGCATCTCTAAACAAGTAAATTGACATAGAAGCCCTTACAAAAGATCCCTAATGCTCGTAGAAAAAAGCAAGGGGGTTGGTTCTAAGCATGATCTCAACTGTCTAGAGAAAATTGAGTATTATTTCATGAAAGCACGAATCTCGGCCAATCTTGCCTTCAACGACTTCGTGACGAAACTCTAAACGCGCTCGTCCTAGTCGTCTTCTTCTCTCTCGAGTCTTCCACTTCTGATGGCTGCCAGTATCAGTTCTTCATTCATGACCATGTCTGCAAAACCTTTGGTGGCGTGATTTAACATGTAGTCATAGAAGGGACCATTCAGGGTCTCCATAAACACTAGAGTAACCTCATTTTCTGACAGTGGAGGTTGAACTTGGACTTCCACATCTTGTCATCTCTGGGCATACTGGCGGAAGCTCTCGTTGGGTTTTGTTCCATATTCTGCAGCACAATCCTGTTTGGGGCCATATCTATCATATACTCGTACTGTTTAAGGAAGGCTTTCGACAGATCTTTCCAAGTTCGTATGTTGGCCCGACTCAATTGAGCATACCATCGGATAGCAGACTCGGATAAATTGTCTTGGAAACAATGGATCAGCAACTTCTCGTTTTCTAAATGCGGTGACATTTTCCGGTAGTACATAGTCAAGTGCGCCAACGGACATGTAGTTCCATTATACTTCTCGAAGTCAGGGGCCTTGAACTTTTGAGGTGCCACCAAGTCCGAAACTAGACTCAAGTCTCTAGCATCCTTGCCACCATAAATGCTTCTTTCTTGATAAAATTCAATCATTTCCACCATCTTCTTGTAGCGGTCTTCCCATTTCTTCTCGGCCTTTTTCATGTCAATTTCTTCATCGAGGTCAGGCATCTCGGGGCTGCGAACCTTGTCGGTGTTGTCTTCAGTACGTGCAGAAATGGGGTGAAACCTCTTCGAAAGCCATCCCCGGGAAAGTGTTGGTGTCTTCTCTCGCTTCTGGGTCTTTGAACCCAAACATGGCTGCGATTTGGCTAACTTTTTTCTGGTGTGATATCTTAATCTCTTTCTTCAGATTATTTACAATCTTCTTAAGCTTGTCATGGATGCTCTTTTGATTTGCTTCCAGAGTTGTCAATCTTTCCTCAGTGTTCATGGCTCGATTCGTGTTTGCGCGGGATCTTTACTACTTAAATGGAATTTTCCAAAATTAATCTTTATTATACATGAATGAATGCAATGATCAAAACATTATTTAATGCAAACAAAAAAATGCATGAAAGTAAATGTGTGTATACAAAAGCATGAATGTGAGACATTATTTAAACAAAAGAAACAAATGCAAGAAAATAAATGTATGTATACAAAAGCATGAATGCAAGCGAAGGTTCATCGATTCTATTAAGGTGTTGCTCTTAGACGTAGCTTCTATTGGATGACAAAGGTTCTACAAATACTTCTCGATTTGAGCACGTATCTCTTTAATCAACCTTCGAAGCCTTGGTCCTGCCTTGTCGGTCTGACGTGGGGTGAAGAATCGTAGCTTCTTAACGTCTCATGCTTAACTACATCTTCAATTTAGGATGTGATGCTCTTATCGAACTTGTCTCACTCCTAGGTCCTTTTGACGTTGCCCCTAAGTCGAGTAGACCAATGATCATTTTTCAAATTCTGCTTGGTTGGACCGTCGAAGTGGTCCTATTGCTCTTGTGTCTTTTGGTATTCTGCTTGGTGTTGATGCGAGCATACTTCGATGTTTCCTCCGTGTCTCCATTCGACAAATTCTCATTGTTTGCGCGTTGTCTTCCTTCTTTAGGCACCTTCCATCCATGGCATAAGCTTTCTCTGATTGAGCAACATGCTTTTAAATTGACCCCATCTAGATATGGATGCATGCAATAAATAAAACAAAACAAAACTCACACACAAAAGGTTAGTAATGTGCTACAAAAACAAAACAACACCCCCACACAAAAGGTTAGTAATGTGCTACAAAAACAAAACAACACCCACACACCAAAAGGTTAGTAATAAATAAATATACTACAAAAACAAAACAAAACTCACACACAAAATTGTTAGTAATCTTTTAAAAAAAATGAAATAAAACCTAAAAGATCCAAAATATTTCAATTGCATAACAATTCTGGGCCGGCATTCCAATATTTCAGGACATGTCTCCACGGATTATTCTTGCGACTCAACACCCTAGGCTTTCCACATGGCTCTATTTGGGTAGGCTCTAAATTCTCAAACTTGGTTCGGTTCTAACAAGGTGCTCGAGTTGTCCTTACTGTCACCTACTAAGGGTAGCAAGGCCCTCGATTCTCACCCATTATAGGCTTCAAACGAATCGAGTTCAACTCAGGAGGACTCACCACCGATGCCTTCTCGAAGAATCAATATCCTTACGAAGACAAGGGAATGAGCCCCGAAGGTACTTGCTAGGCTCATATGAAGAATCAATATTCTTACATGAGCAAAGCATATTTCCCCCCACTTAAACGAACGGGACAAAGCTCGGGAATAGAGCTTGAAATTAAGTCTTAAATGCGTAAAATAGAGTTATATTCATTTAAACGGACAAATAAATAGAACCTATCGTGAACTTGCAAATTCCATATTTAAAAAAACCTTTTTTTGAAACTCATTTAAAACCAATTTGTGGCCTGACCCTCTTTTGTTTTTATTTTAAAAACAAAAACAAGTCCCCAGCGGAGTCACCAAGCTATCGCAACCCTTTTGAGCTTCGGATTTTTGGTAAAAACTTTTTAAAATCAACGGAGTCACCATCAATCTTTTTTTAAAAAAAGTGTGATTGGATCACTTTTAAAAATAATGTTATTTTAATAAAACGTTTTGTTTTAATAAAACAACGGTTTTGGTCTGCGAAAAATCAGAAAACAGGTTCGGGGGTCAATTACGCGTGGGGAAAGATTAGCACCCCCACGACGCCCAAAATTGGTACCTAATTGGTTTTAAAATCGTTTTCAAAACTGGAATTTGCAAGTTCAAAAAGGTTCGACTTTACTTGTCCGTTTAATGAATATTAGTCTATTTTAACGACCTTATCGCACAGGAAATGAACTTTAATCACCGCCAACATTTCTGGCGCTAACCTGTCATTTCCGTTTGATAAGACACTGCATTAAATTAATTTCACTTTTTCAAACAACAAAGATATTTAGTGTGTTGAGCATTTTATTCATTTCTAGGTTCGATTATTTAAAAGCCCTAAAAAACGTCTAAGTCTTTTACTCCTAACTAAAAGTTTTAATATGCTTAAGTGTATTTTATTTTTGATGAAAAATGTTTGTGAAGAACATTTTTCAACAAAATATGTCTCTATCTAAGCTTTAGTCCCTAATCCTAAGTTTTAAATCTACTTCTAAAAAAACAATCAAACAAACTATTTTTTTATGTTTCTTTTCTTTTATTATTCCTTTTAAAAAACATTTATTTCTTTTTTACTTTTTAAAAGTTAAGACTCTTTTTACATATTTTTTTACCTTTTTTCATTGTTATATATTTTACCTTTTTATTTTTCATTTAAAAAATCTCTTTTAAAAAACAACTTCATTTTTTTCATTTTTTAGTTTTTTTTTTCCTTTTAAAACATATTTTTGAATAAACTTTATTTTTTCCTAGAGAACTTTCTTTTAAGTTTTTTTTTTAATTTATTTTTATTCTAAAACCTTAAAACTCTATTTGTAAACCCCTTTTATTTTCTTTTTCCAAAAAAAATTTATGACCTTTTTTATTTTTTTAAAAAACATCTTTATTATTCTCTTTATTTTTAAAAATCACCTAGCCCATTTATTATTAAATCTAAATTTCATAAAAAAAATTATATTTTTAAATTCAAGCCCCTTTATTATTTTCACCCATGCATTATTTTATTTTCTAATTAAATTTTTAACTTTAATTTTTTTCAATTAAACCACATTTATTTATTTTATTCTTGCATTTTAATTTAAACACTTAAAAAACATTTCTACATTTTTAAAGATCAAAACAATCCTAACAACATTTTTTAAGCATGCAATTTTTTTAAAAGATCAAACTAAAATTAAAACGTAAATTTAAAATGAAAATGTAACCGGAATCGTGAAACGATTTTCCGACTTCAAGAAAGAAACCTAAAATTCACAAAAAAAAGCCCAAACACAAACACCAAAAAATTCATCAAGAACAAGCATAAAAATCAAAATAAATGAAAAGAAAAGAAAGATAAAGATTTTATCGAAATGACGAATGAATAACTCGAATCTGGGCTTCTCGAAATGCTCCCAATTGCCTCCGGGAAATTGCTTCCAAAACTCGAACTTCTACTCAAAAATTCCAGCAACTCTTGAACAAATTTTAGAGAATTTTTCGATCTTTTTTCCTAAGCTTTTTCAAGTGGTTTTCACTTCAATTTGTGTGTTGAACAAATGGGTAAAGGGGGGTTTTATAGCTATCTTGAGCTTGCAAAGCAAGCTATAATCTGAGTTTCAATCCCCAAATTGGAGCCAAAATCAGACCAATGGCTTGATCCTCGGAAAAACCCCTCAAAAATATCCCGATTTGGTTCAAAATCGGGATCAAATTTCCCCTTGATTCGAGCCTAGAGTTTGACTCCTTTCACTTTGTTTTTTGCAGATTTCAGCGAGCATAGGCAGCGGCGGCGAGCGGGGTTGGTGGCATTGGGTCCGTGCCAGCGAGGCGGACCGGCTGATACCAACAGCGTCGGCGGCCGTGGTCGGTAGACGCCGGCCGACCACCATGAAAGTCGCGATAAGGGTTTGGTTGGGGAACCAGCCCACGCGCGTGCAGCCCACGCGCTGCTTCCCCCTTTTTCTTTTTTATTTTTTGTTTTCTTTCCTTTTCTTTTTTTTTTGCGAATTTTTGGCTTTTTTACTGTTTTTATATCACATTTATTATTATTTTTTCACATCACTTTATTTCTTTTTTTCTTCTCCAAAATTATTATTTGCACCATAATTATTATTTTTCTTTTTTTTTTTCCTTTTTTTCTTTTTTCTTTCTTTTTTTTAAAAGTGGGCTTTTTAAGGGGGAGTTTTTGCTTATTTAAAAGGTGGGCCTTAAAAGGATTTCTTTTTTTTTTTATAATTTTTTTTTGCTTTTTTTCTCTTTTTTCAACAGTTAAGGTGAAAATTTAGTGACAATATCATTCCAAAGAATCTGTAACCCCCTCGTTTCGGTCTGGATGGCTGACCCGTCCGAGTAGGCTACACGGGGAAAACCGAAGTGAAGCCCGTTAAGGTCCCACCTCGGTTAGCAACCCTAGAAAATTTCTTTTAATTAAATATTGTCTAAAGGCATATTATTTCCTAAGTGATCACGGCAGCGGAAAACATCACGAGGTAAAGGCATTCAAACCAAAACAACATGTTAAACAGCCCATTTTACACTTACTGAGCAGGCCGTATCGATACACCTGTCAAGGGTATCGATACGCCTTGACCAAGTCAACAGCCATTAGTCAACACAGGAAGACCGTATCGATACAGCCCTTGAGCGTATCGATACGCCCTCCTCGGTCAACATCTCGCGGTCAACGAGACAAAACCGTACTGATACGCCTAGAGCCCGTACCGATACGCCAAAGACTCGTGAAAATCTCGGAAATCCAGTGAGAAATTGGCGTATCGATACACCCCCGCGTATCGATACCCTAAGCTAAAACTGACCCTCTGAGTGCATGGCCGTATCGATATGGCCCTTGGGCGTATCGATATGCCATGCACTGCAACACTCCAGAAAGCTGTTAAGGACCCTTAACTTCACTCTAGATGCAATTTAGAACTCGCCTAAGCACAATCAAACATGCATACGACATTTACCAACCAAAACTCAGCATACGAGGCATTCGCAACTAATAACAACCATACATCAAATGAGGCATACATAGCATTCATAACGCATCATGCATATGGCAACCATACATAGAGCATTCCATAGGCCAAGTTCATGCATTCTTCGGCACATACAATTTAAACAGCAAAATATGCAAGGTCTACAAATCATGAGACTAAAACATAACACATCCATAATTTAACATGCTCAACTAACACAAATCACCTAGGGAATTTGACACCAACTCCTACAAGTCTATACCCCATCGTTTAGGCATTATTACAAAACGCAAATCATACTTGTGCTAGCTTGAGAACTCCAAAAGCTCCTCCCTTGCCCACTTGCCTCCCGAACTCTAACGATCTACATGTTGGAAACAAAGAGAGCATAAGCTAACTAGCTTAGTGAGAGATGCTCTACAATTCAACAAACATGCAGTTTTCAAAACACTTTTCATAAATGGAAATAAAACAATGGATGCACGAATGACTTTCTCAACAACTACATATGGTTTGCACAAGCACAACCAACATACACACACGGTGGGACTACACATCACCGTTTCGACTAGTAGTTTTCCAATGGGACTACACATCAAAGTACTTTCCTACTAGTCACTACCAGTGGGACTACACATCATCGTAGTTAAGACAACCATCACGTGAGGTTTGACTTCAACTTGACTACACATTAACAACTGTATAAACAACTCAAAATGCACATGATGATCACAACACATAGCCATTCATCCACTCATAACAAAGCGTGGGAGTAGAAACTTATACTCGGGTTTAGGTGAACCCTCAAGGTCCCACCCTAACCCCCAAAGGTTCCATATCGAGCACAAAACAAAGATTAACAATTCTACTCACCGTTGCTACACAAGAGAAGACCGAAGACCAAGCGCAAGACTCCAAAACCTCCGGATTCATCCCTGAAGCTTCACCAACCAAAATTCCTACCTCTAATCATCCCAACACAATCAAAACAATCTCAAATCAGTCCACATTTCAAAGTAGTCAATCCGGAACACAATCCAAGCACAAGACACATGATTTCAACTAAAATAAAACCCCAAATTCCACATTCCCGAGCAGCCCCTAAGTACCACCTAAATCCAATGATTCCAACACTTAAATTACTCCCAAAAGCCTTCAAAACAACCCTTACATATAGTCTAACCATCAGCCATCACATTTCCACATGAAACAACCCCAAAATCAATTCCCAAACCCTTCAAAAACCCCATGAAAACCAAATCCGGGAATGTTTATAAAACCAAGTAAAAATCGCATATGTTGGACCATTTGGGTTGTTAATAACATAAATACTAACAAGGAATAAAAAACTTCAACATAGAACAACAAAGTTTGGATTTTTAACTTAAAAGCTCAAAAACTCAAATTCTAAAAACATGGACCAAAATGAAAACTAATTGTACTTTCAAAGAGAGGAAGATGAGAGCAAGATGGGGATGTATTTACCTTTCAAAATCGAGCCAAAATGAGGGAGAAAGAAGATGGAATATTGAAATGGAGGTGAGAGTTTCTTGTGTCGTTGAAAATGAAGTAGGGAGTGAAGAAGATGAAGACAATTCTTATTTTAACATAAAAGGGGTTTTAAATGGAAGTCCATTAAATTATAGATTTGCCATTAATGAGATGGCAATCTCTAGTACTTAAAATCCATGTAATTTGAGTTTCATTTCAATTTAGTCCAATCATAAAATGTTTGTTTTGAAAAACACAAAGTCCAAATAATATATAATATTATTTTAATAAAAAAACCGAGACTCAAGATATTATTTAAATATCAATTTCACCTGACCCCTAAACCCGGGTGTTACAACTCTCCCCACTTAAGGAATTTCGTCCCCGAAATTGTCTGGCGGAAACAAATACGGAAACTGCTCAAGCATATCAGCTTTCCTCTCCCACGTGGCCTCTTCCACACCTTTATGTCTCCATAATACCTTGACCAACTCTATGGTCTTGCCACGCAACACCTTGCTATCAGAAGCAAGTATCTCAACTGGTTCTTCGTTGTAAGACAAATTCGGATTCAACTCTATTTCCTCAACTGGCATAACATGGGACGGATCCGATCTATACCTCCTAAGCATCGACACATGAAAGACATCATGAATCTTCTCTAGTTCAGTCGGGAGCCTCAATCTATACGCAACGGGACCAATTCTTTCAACTATCTCATACGGTCCGATGAATCTCGGGCTTAACTTGCCCTTCTTCCCAAACCTTTTCACCTTCTTCCAAGGTGAGACTTTCAAAAACACCTTATCTTTCACAGAATACTCTACCTCTTTCCGCTTTAAGTTGGCATAGGACTTCTATCGATCTGAAGCTGCTTTCAAGCGATCACATATCAACTTTACATTCTCGGTGGTGCCCTTAAGCAATTCAGGCATCGGCACAAGTTTCTGTCTGGCTTTGGCCCAACAAATTAGGGTTTTACACTTCCTACCATACAAGGCTTCATAAGGAGCCATCTGTATACTCGACTGGAAGCTGTTGTTATACGCAAACTCTACTAACGGTAGATGTTTCTCCCATGACCCCTGAAAATCAATGATACAACATCTCAACATATATTCCAACACCTGAATCACTCTCTCAGACTGCCCATCTGACTGCGGATGATACGAAGTGCTGAAGTTCAACCAAGTACCCAAAGCTCGATGCAAACACTCCCAAAATCTAGCGGTAAATCTTTGATCTCGGTCTGACACAATCGACTTCGGTACCCCATGTAGTCTCACTATCTCACATATATATAGATCGACCAACTTGTCCAAAGTATAGGTAGAATGAACTGGTATGAAGTGGGCACACTTAGTAAATCTGTCCACGATCACCCACACTGAATTCTTCTTCGAAGGATTCAACGGTAGTCCTGACACAAAGTCTATGGTAATACGCTCCCACTTACATTCCAGAATTTTCAACGGCTGTAACAATCCTAAGGGAAACTTGTGCTCGACCTTAACCCTCTGACAAATCATACACCTACTAACAAACTCGGCCACGTCTTTCTTCAAACCAACCCAAAAATACTCTTCTTTCAACCCTCGATACATCTTCGTGCTACCCGGATGCATAGCAAAAGGACTATTATGAGCTTCATTCAATATCGTACGCCTCAACTCGGCATCCTCCGGAACCACTATCCTATCCTTGAAACATAGGATCCCATTCTCTCCAAAACAATGCTCGGTAGGCCTATCTTCGGCTATGCCTTGCACGTGAGGTGCCAAATACTCTTCTCGCAAATGCTTCTCTCAAATTAAATGAACTAATGAAGGCTTAACCTGAAGCTCGGCTATAAATCCTCCATCCTTAGACACACTCAACCTTGCAAACATTGCTCGCAACTCAACGACCACTTTTCTACTTAAGGCATCGGCCACTACGTTTGCCTTACCCGGATGGTACTCTATGGTGAGGTCATAATCCTTAAGAAGATCTAACCACCTACGTTGCCTGAGGTTCAACTCCCTTTGAGGCATCAAATATTTCAAACTCTTGTGGTCGGTATACACGGTGCACTTCTCACCATAAAGATGGTGTCTCCAAATCTTCAACGCGAACACCACTGCATCCAACTCTATGTCATGTGTGGGATAATTCTTCTCATGAACTTTCAACTGTTGCGAAGCATACGCTACCACCTTACCTTCTTGCATAAGCACACAACCTAGCCCTACGTAGGACGCGTCACTGTAAATCGCAAACTCTTTCCCTGGTTCAGGCTGAATCAAGATAGGAGCTTCAGTCAAAGCTTTCTTCAATTTCTCAAACACTTCCTGTCTTGCAACTGACCACTCATACGGTACATTCTTCTGTAACAACTTAGTCAACGGAGCCGCTATTCTCGAGAACCCCTCAACAAACCTTCTATAGTATCCCGCCAAACCTAGGAAACTGCGGATTTCTGTCACTGACTTCGGTTGTTTCCAATTCACTATAGCTTCTATCTTCTTGGGATCTACACTAATCCCACTAGCCGAAATCATGTGACCTAGGAAGACTACCTCCCTAATCCAAAACTCACATTTGCTTAGCTTGGCATACAACTGATTCTCAAGTAGGGTCTGAAGTACTAACCGCAAATGCTCATCGTGCTCCTCTTCGGTCCTAGAGTATACGAGGATTCCATCTATAAACACTACCACAAACATGTCCAAGAATTTATGAAACACACGATTCATCATATCCATGAAGGCCGCTGGAGCGTTAGTCAACCCAAAAGGCATCACCAAAAACTCATAATGTCCATAACGTGTACGAAAGGCTGTTTTCGGTATGTCCACATCCTTTACCTTCAACTGATAGTATCCAGACCTCAAGTCAATCTTCGAAAACACAGAAGCACCTCTCAACTGGTCTAGCAAGTCATCTATCCTAGGCAAAGGATATTTGTTCTTCACTATTACCTTATTCAATTGCCTATAATCTATACACATCCTCATGCTACCATCCTTCTTTTTCACAAACAAGACCGGAGCACCCCACGGGGATACACTAGGCCTAATGAAACCCTTAGCAGTCAATTCCTGAAGGTGTGTCTTCAACTCTTTCAACTCTTTTGGTGCCATTCTATACGGAGAAATCGATACTGGTGCAGAATCAGAATATGTCTCAATAGCAAACTCAACTGCTCTATCTGGAGGCAAGCCAGGTAGCTCTTCCGGAAAAACACTCGGAAAATCACATATTGTTCTGATGTCTTGAGGTCTCACCTCACTCATATCCGGATTCATTACATAAGCCAAGTAAGCCTGACACCCTGAACTCAACAACCTCTTAGCTTCCAAAGCCGAAAACACATTGCACAAAAACTTGACATTCTCCCCAACTACCACAACCTCAAAATCATCGGTAAGCCTCAAGGAGACTCTCTTGGTCTCGAAGTCAACCCTAGCTCTATGCTATACAAGCCAATCCATGCCCAAAATCACATCAAAACCATCGAAGGGTAACTCTATCATATCGACCGAAAATATGTGGCCCTGAACTATCAAAGGATACCTCCTATACACTTTCCTAACTACCACTGTATCACCAAAAGAGCTAGTGACATTTACACCTACCTCTAACCAATCACATGGTAATCCTAATGACTTTACATGCTCACCCAATATATACGAATGTGTCGACCCCGAATCTATCAAAGAAAGCAAACTCAAAGACTGTAATGAGAAGTTACATGCTATGACATCAGTGTCATTCCCAGCCTCTCGCTGAGCGTACACCCTAGCCGGTCCTCCTCCCTCGGGTTGGACTGCTACAACATGAGCCAAGTTCCTCTGACCCTCATTCCTTGGCTGAAAGTTCCCACGACCGCACCCATGACCTCTCTGATGCTTAAAGCCCCTAGTTGGAGTCGGTTCGCCCCTAACCGGGTGTGGACAGTCACGCCTCAAATGGTCTCGGGAGCTACAGTTCCAACACGCTCCATAAATACCCATAAACTCGCTCGGGTGGCATCTCCAGCACCTAGTGCACTCCAGAATGTGCCCAACAGCTCCCTGGCCCTGACGGCTCTGACCATAGTTACCACCCCTATGTCTCGTATCCGGATGGTACCTCCTATCCCTATGCCTCTTGGCATGATCTCTATCCAGTTTGCGTGTCTCTTTCCGGAGTCAGACCCCCTAGCACGTGCTCTAGAGCTTAGGTTCTGCTCTATATCCTTGGCCCTAGAGACCAAGACATCGAACTCAGTGTAGTCGGAGGCTAGCATGTAGGTCTTCAAATCTGTAGTCAACCCATATCTGAAACGCTCACACCGCTCCCTCTCATCCGGGACCAACTCTAGTGCGTACTGGCTCAACCTCACAAACTGAACCTCGTATTCAGACACGGTCCTATTACCTTGAACCAAAGCCATAAACTCTCTTTTTTTTTCATCCAAGTACCGAACTCCAAGGTACTTCCTCTTGAAGGCATTTCTGAAGAACTTCCATGTGATATCTGCCTCGGCCATTCCGGAAGTAATAGTGGTCCACCAAGTATAAGCGTCTCCCTGAAGCAAAGAGACGATGCATCCTAACTTACGGGCATCTGAACACTCCATCTGACCCAAGATGCAAGTATTGCTCTCAAGCCACCCCTCTGAACCTTCCGGAGACAACCCATGAAACTCGACTGCCCTCAAATTACGAAGCCTCTCTAGGGGTAATCTTGTCCCCACACCCTGAGGTGGTGCTGCAGCCTGCATACCAGCCAAAGTTGTCTAAAAAGCTCCGGCTATGGTCTGAATCAAATGGGCCACATCTGGACCTGCCTGACCTTAGCCCGCTTGAGCCTCGTTACCTCCCACATTAGCCTCAACTTGAGGCCCATTACCAACGCCTCCGACGTTTTCTCCATTACCATAAGGAGCATGAGGAGCAGGAGGCACATCCTCGGGTGCCTGGTCACCCGCTCTAGGCCGTCCCCTCGGTCTCACCATAGCAAAAATAATAATCTAAAACAGCAAACACACAACAACAAAGGAAACGTTAGGTTAGCAAAAGGGCAAGGTCTCTGGTTCTCAAGCTCGTTAAACCAAAACAATTTTCCTTTTTATTTTTACAACAACGCCTAACAATGGGGACTTGGACCTACTCTCAAGCAACAACAAAGTCATCACAGCATGTAATCATACACCGTGCTAGCAATAGAATTTAGGCATACATGGCAAAACACTCATCGAGATGCAACAACACCTAGCACATTAACTCACCTCACTTACCTGCCCGAGGTCTCGGAAACCTCAGGCTCTGATACCACTAAATGTAACCCCCTCGTCCCGGTCTGGATGGCTGACCGGTCCGAGTAGGCTACACGGGGAAAACCGAAGTGAAGCCCGTTTAAGGTCTCACCTCGGTTAGCAACCCTAGAAAATTTCTTTTAATTAAATATTGTCTAAAGGCATATTATTTCCTAAGTGATCACGGCAGCGGAAAACATCACGAGGTAAAGGCATTCAAACCAAAACAACATGTTAAACAACCTATTTTACACTTACTGAGCAGGCCATATTGATACACCTGTCAAGGGTATCGATACGCCTTGACCAAGTCAACGGCCATTAGTCAACACAGGAAGAACGTATCGATACAGCCCTTGAGCGTATCGATACGCCCTCCTCGGTCAACATCTCGCAGTCAACTAGACAAAATCGTACCGATACGCCTAGAGCCCGTACCGATACGCCAAAGACTCGTGAAAATCTCGGAAATCTAGTGAGGAATTGGCGTATCGATACACCCCCGCGTATCGATACCCTAAGCTGAAACTAACCCTTTGAGTGCATAGGCGTATCGATACGCCATGCACTGCAACACACCAGAAAGCTGCTAAGGACCCTTAACTTCCACTCTAGATGCAATTTAGAACTCACCTAAGCACAATCAAACATGCATACGACATTTACCAACCAAAACTCAGCATACGAGGCATTCGCAACTACTAAGAACCATACATCAAAGGAGGCATACATAGCATTCATAAGGCATCATGCATATGGCAACCATACATAGAGCATTCCATAGGCCAAGTTCATGCATTCTTAGGAACATACAATTTAAACAGCCAAATAGGCATGGTCCACAAATCATGAGACTAAAACATAACACATCCATAATTTAACATGCTCAACTAACACAAATCACCTAGGGAGTTTGACACCAACTCCTACAAGTCTATACCCCATCGTTTAGGCATTATTACAAAACGCAAATCATACTTGTGCTAGCTTGAGAACTCCAAAAGCTCCTATCTTGCCCACTTGCCTCCCGAACTCTAACGATCTGCATGTTGGAAATAAAGAGAGCGTAAGCTAACTAGCTTAGTGAGAGAAGCTCTACAATTCAACAAACATGCAATTTTCAAAACACTTTTCATAAATGGAAATAAAACAATGGATGCACGAATGACTTTCTCAACAACTACACATGGTTTGCACAAGCACAACCAACATACACACACGGTGGGACTACACATCACCGTTTCGACTAGTAGTTTTCCAATGGGACTACACATCAAAGTACTTTCCTACTAGTCACTACCGGTGGGACTACACATCATCGTAGTTAAGACAACCATCACGTGAGGCTCGACTTCAACTTGACTACACATTAACAACTGTATAAACAACTCAAAATGCACATGATGATCACAACACATAGCCATTCATCCACTCATAACAAAGCACAAGACTAGAAATTTACACTCGGGTTTAGGTGAACCCTCAAGGTCCCACCCAAACCCCCAAAGGTTCCATATCGAGCACAAAACAAAGATTAACAATTCTACTCACCGTTGCTACCCAAGAGAAGACCGAAGACCAAGCTCAAGACTCCAAAACCTCCGAATTCGTCCCCGGAGCTTCACCAACCAAAATTCTTGCCTCTAATCATCCCAACACAATCAAAACAATCTCAAATCAGTCAACATTTCAAAGTAGTCAATCTGGAACACAATCCAAGCACAAGACACATGATTTCAACTAAAACAAAACCCCAAATTCCACATTCCCGAGCAGCCCCTAAGTACCACCTAAATCCAATGATTCCAACACTTAAATTACTCCCAAAAGCCTTCAAAACAACCCTTACATATAGTTTAACCATCAGCCATCACATTTCCACATAAAACAACCCCAAAATCCATTCTCAAACCCTTCAAAAACCCCATGAAAACTCAAATCCGGGAATGTTTATAAAACCAAGTAAAAATCGCATATGTTGGACCATTTGGGTTGTTAATAACATAAATACTAACAAGGAATCAAAAACTTCAACATAGAACAACAAAGTTTGGATTTTTAACTTAAAAGCTCAAAAACTCAAATTCTAAAAACATGGACCAAAATGAAAACTAATTGTACTTTCAAAGAGAGGAAGATGAGAGCAAGATGGGGATGCATTTACCTTTCAAAATCGAGCCAAAATGAGGGAGAAAGAAGATGGAATAGTGAAATGGAGGTGAGAGTTTCTTGTGTCGTTGAAAATGAAGTGGGGAGTGAAGAAGATGAAGACAAGGCTTATTTTAACATTTTAAATGGAAGTCCATTAAATTAAAGATTTGCCATTAATGAGATGGCAATCTCTATTACTTAAAATCCATGTAATTTGAGTTTCATTTTAATTTAGTCCAATCATAAAATGTTTGTTTTGAAAAACACAAAGTCCAAATAATATATAATATTATTTTAATCATAAAACCGAGACTCAAGATATTATTTAAATATCAATTTCACCTAACCCCTAAACTCGAGTGTTACAGAATCGGAGTGGAAACAAAATGCATACATGTCATAATAAGAGATATAAAATGAGACGGTAAACCAACCTGAATAAATACAGTCTCACTCAAGACAATCATGGGCCTTTTGCAGGTCCACTCTAATAGCCTTCCAATATTTCTTACCCTTTTTAGAAACCATAGAATGCATAGCTTCCTGGGCAAGAATAATGTTATCTGTAATTTGTTTGCCTAGAATAAAGCTAGCATGGTTTCGAGAGATCCACTTAGGAAGAAATGGCTCAAGGAGGCAAACTAAAATTTTAAAAATAATCTTGTACAACACATTACACAGACTAATAGGCCTAAATTGAGTAATTGACCGTGGAACCTTTACTTTTTGGAATCAAAACAAGAAAGTTTCATTAACTCAATCTTTTAAGAACCCCTGTCTCAAAGAACCGCTTGACAAACTCAAAAATAGAGCCACCCAGCGTCTCCCAATTTCTTTCATTTTCTGGTGCTTTCAACCACTTGTTAACAAAGTCTTAAAGAATGATGTAGCATGCGCCTTCAAATTAGTTGGGTCATGAATCCATGAACCATCAGGAAGCATAAGCCAGATAATAGTATTGTGCTTATGTCTAATCTTGGTTGCCGCGTGAAAAAATGTAATTAGATCCAATTAGCCCGAGCCTATTGCCTATTGGTAGCACAAGCACGAGATGAAGATCCCTTTTCAACTATATTTCAAACCCTTCAAGGTACGGTGTTGCCCTTCTTTTCCCGAAGCACTTGCTCATCACCATCCTCTATAAGATCCGCGTTCAGAGACGTTGTCGAACGCAACACTTTATCTTTACTCGCAGCATCCAGGACGTTACCCTCCAAATTAAAATGCATCAGCTTACTCGACCCCAAATCCAAATCCATGTTGGCAACCATATTCGGATTAACATTGGAATTTGCACCATTTACCTGTCCCAACTTATTACCACCTTGAGCACTAGATTCTGCTTCAACCGCCAGATTACTCTTAGCTTTCATCACAACTGTATGCGTGTATATACAATGTTTGCCCCCCTAAATCTTATGGGTTAATTATATTTTAGTCCCTAATAATTTTAAAACTATTGCAATTAAGCCCTTTGTCCTTCCTTGCCCCTCCCAAATTTTTTATGGTTTATTATTTTTAGGACCTTGTAATCTAAAATTAATAATATTAAACTTTGACCCCTCTTTTTCTAGTTTAATTACTTTTTGAGACCTTTCAAATTTCAAATTTATAAAATTAAACTTAAAATCCCTTAAATTTTACGATTTAATTACTTTTTAGGACCCTATTATTTAAAAATCAATCAGTCTGCCCCACTCGTAGTTCAATCCTGGCTCCGTCCCTGCGTGTAACGACCCAAAATTTCTAAGTCAACGTTGGGAGTTGACCCGGGTTAAGGACCCTCAAGTTGGTTGGAGTAATTGGACCCTTTGGCCCAAGTTTAGGCTTTAGTGGAGGGGAATTGGACCATTTAATCTTGGCCCAAGTTTATTACAACATAAAAGTGTACAACTTAGTAAACTTTGAACTTACAATCTTACAAACTAGAAATTATGAAATATAACACAAGTTTGTTTGGTGAACACTTAAGCTCTAAGATCTTATAACAAAGTTCTACAACATAAAAGCTCAACTTTGCTACTAGAAATGTCCTCATCGAGCAGTTAAAAGATGAAATGCTACCATCAAGCTTTAATTATGGGTAACTTAACTTACATAGCTAAGAAACCAACATAATTAAAATAATGGCAACCAGCAACAAACAACAATTAGCAACCAGCATGTAACCCCCTCGACCCGGCCTAGCCGCCAGAACGCATCGAACGGGTTACACGGGGAAAACCGAAGCGAAACCCGTTAAGGCTCCACAACGATTAGCAACCCTAAAAAAATTCTTTCAAAGTTATCTTGTCTAGATGCATTAATTATATCCTATGTGAGGGGACACGCAGCGAAAAACACACAAGGGTACAAAACAAGCAAAACAGACAATTAAGATAACCCTTTTCAATTTTACAACAAGTCGTATCGATACGCTAAAGGACCATATCGATACGCATGTACCTGGTCAACACCCCAAGTCAAACATAGGGAAACCGTATCGATACCCTCAAGGCTGGTATCGATACGCCCTTAACGGTCAGTTCCCCCTTGGTCAACTTCGAAGACCGTACCAATACACCCGGGACCCGTACCGATACGCCAAAATCTCGTCAATTTCTCAGATTTCTAGAGAGCATTTTGGGTATCAATACGCCCCCGCGTACCGATACGCCTTGCCCAAAACAAGGGACCGTATCGATACCGCCCTTGAGCGTATCGATACACCATGCCCTGCAAAACTGATTTTAGCTGTAAAAAACACAAGGGACCCAACACTAGAGGCATTTAACAAGCATTTAAGCAACATACAAGCACATATATGACACAAGGCATCCATGGATAAACATGTAAAGCAAATTAAACACATGACGGTGCAACAACCAATAAGACAAGATTCTTATAGAAAACAAGCATACATAGCATTCACCAACATAACCAAAAGCTAAACAAAAGCATAAACCATCAAGGCATAAGGCAATACAAGCCCAAAACAACTAAGCAAACTTGTCTAAAGCAAGAGACATGCCAACAACACCTCAAAACATAAAGGTCATATCCCATTGCTTAATACTAATCATTGAAGTCTAAACTCATACTTGAGCAAACCAAACTCCCTTGGATTCTCCCTTGTTCCTCGAGCTGCTCTGTAGGTCTAAGGGCATGCATTGTTAGAAAAGAGAGCGTAAGCATTTAAGCTTAGTGAGCGGTGCTCAAAACGGTAGCTACAACAATGCAGTTTTTAAAACATTAGTTTGCATGAAAACCAAAATCATTTCCAAATCATATCCACATGCTTGAACACATAACAACATGCATTTACCATCACGTGCATTTACCGAATGCAACCACAAGCCTTAGGCTTACAACATGCTCATTCCCGTAACGCAAGCAAAGTAACCAACAATGCATAAGCATAAAAGAAGAAATCAACAACATGCTTAACATGAGATTTAAAGCATCATGGGTATATTGACATTCATCGGTTTTACTCGGATATGCGGATAGTTTCTCAAACTCGCTAGACACTTCCGGTGGAATCTCACATCACCGTACTCACTCGTCTAGCAAAACATAACTTCTGGTGGAATCTCACATCACCGTACTCCTCCTTAGTGGAATCTAACATCACTAAGGCCACGCGCGACTTTCACCTCGAGTGCACTCTAATCCTATTGATCGATCAATTATATCCGATAACAACTCAACACGTGTCAATATACTCATTCACAACCACAAGCATTACCGATGCTTGAACCACTTACCATGTCCAAACTTCCATGCAAAGCATGTACTCACGTTGCAAATATAAACACAAGTCATAAGTCTCAACATGTATAACAATGCAAACTAACACATTATCAACATGACATGTTCACTTTGCATCAAGAATCATAAAACACGGATTAATTGCATAAAACCTTTAAAACTTACTCTTGAGCTTGGATTGGCCTTTCAAGCTCAATCCAAACTCCCAAAACATTCCCTTAACCAAGTTAAGGCTTTTAAAATCGATTCACTCACCAGCCAACACACAAACGATGTTCAAGATGCCGAATCAAGCCTCCGAGCTACCCGGATTTCCGTCCACAAAGCCCGAATATGATTCCTCTGTTTTAAGCAACCCAAAACTGAACATTAGAACACTTATACACTCACAAACACAGCAAAAACCCGGAACTCAACAATTTTGCAACAACACACATCGATTCAAGCCCCAAATTTCACCCGAAACATATCAATTTAGTCTCAAACTACTTGCAGCCACACCCAACGAATTTACCATCAAAAATCTATCTTTTAACATTCCAAAACATCAACCCAAAGCTATCAAACCTTCAGCTATCATTTAGACCCAAAACCCAACAAAAAAACTCAAGATTTTCAACTCTCAAAACTACCCACAATACCCATTTCGGGTTTCCCATAACAACCCATCATTTTCATGTTATTTTAGCAATTAAACAAAGTTAAAACACAATCAAACTAAGCCATAGTCAACTCAAACGAAAACCCATAAACTTCCTTTCATTTCAAACCAAACTTTAAAAATCAAAACATGTTTAAACCATATGTTTTGCAAAAATCTCAACATTTATGACCCAAGGAAGATGAAACCAAGTTAAGGAGCCATTTACCTTGAAGAAATCACTTGGATTGAGAGATTGGGGCAATGGAATAGTGAAATGGGGTTAGGAGAGGTTTTGAACGTGAAAAACAAGTTGGAGAATATGATAGCTTTCAAAAACCCTTTTTAGAATTACAAAATCTCCTTTTTTTGCCATTTTCTCTTTTAAAACACTTTTAGGTGTGTTAAAAATTAGTTTTTTTCTCCAATTTAAATTTAACCCGACTCGGCTTGACTAATCCGATTATCTCCTGGTCCTAAACTCGGGGCGTTACATAACAACAGACTGCAACCAGCAATATGAACATCATTAGAAACATTAATAGAACAAAAGCATATAGAACCCATATATAAAAATAGAAACCAGAAATACAAACAATCAAAAAAAGAATAGAAGCATATAGAATCTATAAGAACAGAAGCTGTTGAGTGGATCAAATGATCGAACTAAACCAAGAGGGGGGTGAATTGGATTTTTAATGTTCTTGGCAGTGGAAATTGCAAATAAAAAGATTGACAAAGAATTTTAGAGTGGTTTAAGTTCCAAATGAACTCTACATCCACCACCTTAGCTTCACTAAGGATTTGCAACAACTCCACTAATTGCTCTTCCCCTTTTCTAGGCTAAAGAGGTAACCCTTACAATTTTCGGTCAAATTTTCTACCCAAAATTTGACCCAATTCTCACACAAATAAAACAAAGAATTTGTTGGCTAAGCAAGTATCTCTCAATACAAATTGTAGCCCAATTACAAGAACTCAACCCAATTGAAATGATAAGAATGAAAAATACAATTGGGGTTTCTAGACAATAATGAGATTTAGGCACAAATGCTTGGATTTGATGTTTGGATGTTTGCTTTAGGATCAATAGTTGTTGCTGAAGCTTTTAGAGGTCCCTTTTATACATTCTCATTGATTTCTAGCCGTTATGGTTGTTGCATTCATCAATAGAGTCGTTGAGGGTGTTATCTCCCCTCCATAAATGCAGTCTGCAACCAATCGTTTCGAAACGCCCGACCCTGTTTCGAAACAGACCAAAATAGAAAGAGCCGTTGGGGTGCATTAAAGAGCCCGTATCGAAACAGTCAGACCAGTTTCGATACACTATGAGTCGTTTCGAAACATTTTTCCACTGTCAAGGGTCGTATCGAAACGGCTTGAAATCGTTTCGATACGCCTTAACGGTTTGTTAAAAATCAGTTAAAAACATTCAACGGTCATATTTTTCAAATCAATTAGAGAGTCGTTTCGAAACACTGAATGTCGTTTCGATACGGTGTCTCTATGTTCTAAAGCCGTTTTGAAACTTGTTTCGAAACACGGGTTGGCAGTGTTGAAATCGTTTCGATACCCATTTCGAAACACAGGTTCACAGTTTCAAAACTGTTTCGAAACGCCTTAGGCCGTTTCGAAACAGGGACTCGAAAATCACTGTTTTGGCTTTAAGAACACTTAGAAAATATTTGATAAACTTAGTTTTTAACTTAGGCATATTCTTTAAATCATATAGGGATGTTTGAGGACTTAAAAATTTGTTTTCACATTTTCAATTTAGTCCTTAGGTTCTTTAGTTATATCAAAATTAAAATATCGGTTTCACAATCTCCCCCTTTTTGATATAACAAAACCAAAGTTAGAACTTTTAAGAGTTTTGAAAATTTTGAATACATTCTAACTCCCCCTCAATTTAAGATAGGTTTTAAAAGTTTTAAAAGGATTTAAATTTTAAATTCAAGGTTTAAAACTTAAAAACACTTTAAACATTTTAAAACGAATTTTGGCTCTTAGATTACTTCTCCCCCTTTTTGTTAGATCAAAAATAATAAACAAGGCTCATAGAGAAGAAATAGGGTTAATAGCAAAAATCATTAAGCCAATAAGCAATAAGCAACAATAATATTAATTCATAAAATTAAAATATCCAAAACATAAATCTTAAACAATAAGTTCAAAGCATAATCCCAAATAAAATCAAAAGCATAGGTTCATAAAACATAATGGAAAGAAAGATGCAAACTTAATCCTAAAATGCATAGCTAATATGATATGTCATGAGAAACCTAGGCCTCGTCGTCACCATCATCATCCGAGGACTCATCATCGCTCTTGACTTGAGATTGACGAAACTTCATCCATTGGCCATAAAAGGTGGAGAAGGACATATCCATGGCCGAGTGTTGATTCTCAAGGGATTGGAGTCGATCATCTACATTTTGCAAGCGTGTATTGATAGCACCAAAGCCCGATGCCATGTTAGTGTCCATGGCGTTGAACTGCTCGGTAAGAAAAGCCGTGAGAGCTTCATTGTTCGCAACTTGAGCTTGTGGTTGAGGTTCAACGAGAGGAGGAGAAGGAGGTGCTTCCATATCAATACGTTCCCAATGTCCATTGTTTACATAGCGAAAATTGGACTTACGAAGAGATGACTCACCAATTTTTGACTTGCGGGGTTTCGGAGAGTCGTAGGTGCAATCAAGATTAAGCTTGCTAAAGATGTGACTTAAAACCGTTCCATAAGTGAAGGATTTCAGTGCATCGGTGTCATGAAGCTTAACATTGTTAACTATTTCGGCAAATATGATCTTAACTAGATTAGGGCGCTCACCACAATGGAAACACTCAAGCCAAAAATAGTCTACTTGACGAATGTGAGAATATTTACCTCCGGAGGGGCGAAGGAACCATGAGACCATCAAATGGAGGAATCGATCGTGCGCATCCAAAGTAAGCACCGAACCGGTGTGAGAACCAAAGTGACTCTCATTCTCAATTCCTTCATCCTTGAGAGAAAACGTAGACTCCAAGAGAGGGATGTTAATGACAATCCTCTTCCCCAAGATAAAAGACTCATGGCCAACAACTTCGGAGTTGTCTTCATCATTGATAAATTGAGCATTGGAGTAAAAGAGAAGTACCATGTGCTTGTAGCAAATGTCCGAGATGCTCAAAAGACCAAGGAAACTCCATTCTCTCAAACGGTCGAGGTAACGAAAAAGGAAGCGTTCGGAGTCAAGAAACTTGAGATCAATAACACGCTCACGACAACTTCGTACTCCTTGACATAAGCGAACCGATCCCTCATCTCTTGAGTTTGAATACTTTTTTGAAAAAGTTGAGTGAGATTAGGGTGAATACTCGATTCACTTGCTTGACCGGTCTTACACTTTTTGCTACAATTGTCCGTAGCCATCCTAAAAACATTAAGCAAGCGATTTAAAAACAAGTTTAAGTGTATGCATGAGATTTCGTAATTCAATCCAATGATAAATCCCACTTAGGTTTAAAAACAAGTTTTAAAAACAAATATACAAAACAAAACAAAAAAATTTAAGAGAAAAACAGTAAAGAAAATACGAGAGAAATTTTATATATTCGAATAAAAAAATTGAAGATTTTGAAAAAAATTTACAAGATTTGAAAAACCCAAGTATCAAAACATATAAACTATACAAAATTAAAATTTTCTAACCTAAGATTCGAATTTAAATTGAAGGAAAAAGAAAAGGATGAAAATATACCTCAAATTGGGATTTTGGATGAATAGAGGAAAATCCTTGCACAAGATTGTTGAAGCTTGCTTAGACTTGTGTTTAAGAGAAAAACCCTTCAAGATTTGGTGAAAAACATAGAGGTTTAGAGGGTTTTTATAGGGAAAATCGATTCTAGGTTTTTAGGGTTTGGGAGAGTTTTAATTAAAGCATAACTTTATCATTAAAAGCCCTTTTTAAAGAAGTCCACGAACTCGTTTCGGAACGGTGTCGACAGTTTCGAAACGCGGGCACGAAAGTTTGACCGATTTTTCAACTCCAGCTGACCGTTTCAATACGGGTTTGACCGTATCGAACCTTCGTTGACTCGTATCGAAACTTGTTTCGATACACCCCTTGGCAGTAGCCAAAACGTTTCGAAACACCCTTCTCTCAGATAGAAATTTAAAGCAACCATATCGAAACAGGTGGACCCATTTCGATACACCTAGGCCTGGAAGTGCAGATGAGGCTCTAAAAGTGCAGAAAAATGAATTTTTCTAAAGCCTAACTTGCATGAATGACATGAATGAGCAGGAAAAATATATGCAAACATAAACATACTCCCCCTAGCTATAGGCATGGATGAAATTAGGAGTAAAAACACATAAACATAACATTTCACAAGATCAAGCAATTTTAAGCACAAAAGAGGTCCTAAAAGGTAAAGATAGGCTAGCTAGACCTAACTCTCTCCTAAGGGACCAATAACGCTCTTTGTCTAAAGGTTTTGTAAATATGTCCGCTAATTGATTTAAGGTGTCAACATACTCTATAACCACATCTTCTTTAAGGACATGATCTCTAATGAAATGATGCCTTACTTCTATGTGTTTGGTTCTAGAGTGTTGGATGGGATTTTTTGTCAAACATATAGCACTAGTGTTATCATATTTAAGGGGTATGGTTTCAACCTTAATACCAAAATCTAAGAGTTGTTGCTTCATCCAAAGGACTTGAGCACAACAACTCCCTAAGGATATGTACTCGACTTCGATGGTAGATAAGGCTACACTATTTTGTTTCTTAGAGAACCAAGATATGAGCATACTACCTAGGAATTGACAAGTTCCCGAAGTACTCTTCCTATCGATTTTGCATCCCTCATAATCCGCATCCGAATAAGCATGAAGGTTTAAGGTGGAGTCTCTAGGGTACCAAAGACCTAAACAAGGAGTATCTCTAAGGTACCTAAAGATTCTCTTAACGGCTATAAGGTGAGACTCTCTAGGACTAGCTTGAAACCTAGCACACAAGCAAACACTAAACAAGATATCCGGTCTACTTGCGGTAAGGTAAAGCAATGATCCAATCATAGAACGGTAAAGCATAGAGTCGACACACTTACCTCCTTCATCTTTGTCAAGCTTTGTAGATGAGCTCATAGGTGTGGCTTGAGGCTTTGCATTCTCCAAGCCAAACTTCTTGAGCATATCCTTTATGTACTTTGCTTGATTGATGAAGGTGTCATCCTTCTTTTGCTTGGTTTGGAGTCCCAAAAAAAAATGAGAGCTCCCCCATCATGCTCATCTTGAATTCACCTTGCATTAGCTTAGCAAACTCTTTGCAATGACATTCGTTAGTAGAACCAAAAATAATATCATCAACATAAATTTGTACTACTAAGATGTCATTTTTATACCTTTTTATAAAAAGTGTAGTGTCCACCTTGCCTTTTTCAAAACCTTTTTCAATTAAAAAGTTTGAAAGCCTTTCATACCAAGCTCTAGGAGCTTGTTTTAAACCATAAAGAGCTTTAGTGAGTTTGAAAACATGATTTGGAAATTTTTAGTCTTCAAAACCCGGTGAGTGTTCCACATACACTTCCTCATTTATAAAACCATTTAAAAACGCGCTTTTAACATCCATTTGAAAAGGCTTGAAATCATGATAACATGCATATGCAAGCAACATCCTAATGGCTTCCATTCTAGCTACGGGTGCATAGGTTTCATCAAAATCTATTCCCTCTTCTTGAGTGTAACCTTGTGCTACTAGTCTAGCTTTATTTCTCACAATGTTACCACTCTCATCTAGCTTATTCCTAAAGACCCATTTAGTTC
This sequence comes from Hibiscus tridactylites, assembly GCA_958450335.1. Classification (NCBI taxonomy): domain Eukaryota; kingdom Viridiplantae; phylum Streptophyta; class Magnoliopsida; order Malvales; family Malvaceae; genus Hibiscus; species Hibiscus tridactylites. The sequence goes on from OY288286.1 coordinate 11,728,357, forward strand.
CTATGGTAGATTGATTACTAGGCCTATCAACTAATGTCCAAACGTTACTTCTCTCAAATTGATTTAATTCTTCTTGCATAGCCATAATCCAAAAATCATCTTTCAATGCTTCTTTTATATTCTTAGTCTCTATGCATGAGATAAATGCAACATGATTCATTAATCTAAGAGAAGATCGAGTGGTTACCCCCTTGGATGGATCACCCAAGATTTTACCATCTTTGACATAGTTGAACTCCCTTGGGTAGCTCACTTCATTTTCCTCAAGAGCAAAGTCCTTCGAGGCTTCAAGAGGTGGATATTGTGTGTCCTCTTCTTTTGTTGGAATCTCATCCTCCTTTGAAGTTTGTCCTCCATCAAAGGCATTTATGATTCCTACATCATCATCATCACAAGAATCCTTCCTTGGAAGGAGGTTATCATCGAATGCAACATGTATAGATTCTTCTACTACTAAAGTTCTCTTGTTAAATACTCGATAGGCTTTAGATGTTAAAGAGTATCCTATGAAAAATAACTTCATCACTTTTTGCATCAAATTTACCTAAGTTGTCTTTTCCATTATTTAAAACAAAACACTTGCAACCAAAAGGGTGAAAATAGCTAATGTTAGGCTTTTTAGATTTTAAAATCTCATAAGGTGTTTTCTTTAAAATTGGCCTAATCATTACTCGGTTAACAATATATCAAGCGGTGTTTGTGGCTTCTGCCCAAAAATATTTAGGTAAATTATTTTCACAAAGCATGGTTCTAGCCATTTCTTGCAAAGTTCTATTTTTCCTCTCAACTACCCCATTTTGTTGAGGAGTTCGAGGAGCCGAAAAATTGTGGCTAATACCATTTTCATTCAAAAAATCTTCAAACCCTAAATTTTGAAACTCGGTTCCATGATCACTTCTAATATGTGAGATTCTAAGTTCAAGATCATTTTGGGTTAGTTTTAAAAATGTGATGAATTTTTCTAAAGCCTCATCTTTACTACTTAAAAATAGAACCCAAGTAAATCTAGAGAAATCATCAACAAGTACAAATGCATAAGATTTACCACCCAAGCTAATAGTCCTAATTGGCCCAAATAAATCCATATGGATAAGTTGTAAACATCTACTTGTAGAAACATCATTAGTGGATTTAAAGGAAGACTTAAGTTGTTTACCCTTAGAGCATGCATCACAAATTTTATCGTTTGAGAATTTAATCTTGGGTAAACCTCTAACTAGATCAAGGGAAACTAGTTTTTCTAAAACACTAATGCTAGCATGTCCTAGTTTCCTATGCCACAATCATGCATCATTTTCATTTTGTGCTACTAAGCATGCATGAGATGTATGTATGTCATCTAGATGCACCATGTATATGTTCCCTATGCGATGAACTATGAGCATAATATTATTAGATTTAATGTCAACAATTTTGCATCCATTTTTATCAAATAAAACATTAAATCCTTTATCACACAATTGACTTATGCTCAATAAGTTATGTTTAAGACCATCGACATACAAGACATTTTCAATGAGAATAGTAGAGTGATTACCTATGGAGCCAATACCTTTAATGTGGCCTTTGGAGTTGTCACCAAATGTCACCATTCCTCCACCTTTTGGCTTTAGATCCATGAATCTACTCTTGCCTCCAGTCATATGCCTTGAGCATCCACTATCAAGGTACCATGAGTTTTGACTTTGTGCTTTGGCCTTGTAGCAATGCTCCCCCTACAAACAAAGATATTAAGCTTTTGTTTTTGGTACCCAAATCATTTTGGGTCCATGAGTGTTAGCTCCCAAAATCTTGGTTCCCTTAGGAATCCAAGATGACATAGCAACAATGTTATTAGATTTTACAAGTTTCTTAGGAACCCGTACACTTCTAATCATTTTAGTTCTACTATGTCTAGGAAAGTTACCTTGTTTGTAGTAATTAGTCTTTTTCTTAGGTTGGTTTGTTTTTGAAGATTCACCTATTTCATGCTTGACACTACCAACATTTTTAAAAGACTCTTTGAGCTTATTTAGCTCATCTAACACCTTTTGGTGTTCACTGTTACATTGAGATAAAGGATTATTAAGGTCAATATTTTCATCTTGAAAAAATTTTATTTCATCTTTTAACCATAATATCTTTTTCTCAAATTTTAAATTAGCTTGAGAGAATGAGTCATTTTTATCATTTAGTTCCAAAATAATTTTCTTATTCCTAATGACCGACTCCTTGTATTTCTCAACTAATTCATCATAGACCTCTTGCAACTCATCATATGCATCATTTAATTCATCATATGTAAAATCTAAAGATGATGAGTTAGAGGTTACCATGGAGGAATCTTCCTCAAGTGCCATGAGGCAAAGGTTGGCCACTTCTTGTTCGTCATCCTCGGATGACTCCTCATCACTCCAAGTAGCAAGCTTGGCTTTGAGCTTCTTCTTATTCTCAAAGCCCTTCTTCTTGAGTTGAGGGCACTCCGAACGTATGTGGCCGGATTTATTGCACTCGAAGCAAATGATTTGATCTCTTGCTTCTTCTTTGTTTTTACCTTTGAAGTCCATCTTCCTTTGAATTTTTCTTCCCTGGTTGGACCTCATAAAGTGTGAGAATCGTTTGGCTATCATAGCCAAACCTTCTAGCTCATCCTCCTCACTAGAAGAGCTCTCCTCAAGTAATGAATCTTTAAGAGCTATTCCAATCTTCTTCTTCTTTTCTACCTCTAGCTTTTCTACTCTCTTCTCTTTTTCCCTTCCTTGCTTCATAATCTCATGAGTAAGGAGAGAACCCACTAGCTTATCAAGCTTTAAAGTCTTCAAATTTTTAGCTTCTATGATGGCGGTTCTCTTCCCATCCCAAGATTCGGGAAGTGAATAGAGTAGCTTCCGGACAAGCTTGTATTCTGGTATTGTCTCTCCAAATCCTTTAAGCTCATTGACTATGGTGGAGAAACGATCAAACATCTTGGACACCGTCTCATCGGGCTCCATCTTGAAATTTTCATAACTAAGATTGAGAATTCCAATCTTAGTTTCCTTGACATCATTGGTTCCCTCATATGTAGTCTCAAGAGTGTCCCACACTTCTTTGGCACTCTCAATGGATGATACTTTGGAGTAGATGTCCGGACCGAATGAACAAAAGAGCATGTGGAGAGCTTTGTCATTTATTTGGATCTTTCTCCTTTCTTCTTCACTCATCTCCACCTTTTTCTTCAAAACCATCTTCCCTTCACTATCTTGCTTCAATGGAATGTAGGGGCCATCTTCAATTACATCCCAAACCTAGTAGTCATTGGACTTGATGAAGAGACGCATTCTATTCTTCCAAAACGGATAGTTGTCACATTGAAGATGGGTGGTTTTGTAGTGGATTGAGACTCATACATGCTCGAACCGGAGGTAGAAGCCATCTCTTGATTTTTGGATGATCACACTCTTCCTAGAAACTCCTCTTGTGGTTGTTAATTCTCAAGAGGTAGGCTCTGATACCAATTGTTGAGTGGATCGAATGATCGAACTAAACCAAGAGAGGGTGAATTGGATTTTTAATGTTCTTGGTGGTGGAAATTGCAAATAAAAAGATTGACAAGGAATTTTAGAGTGGTTCAAGTTCTAAATGAACTCTACATCCACTACCTTAACTTCACTAAGGATTTGCAACAACTCCACTAATTGCTTTTCACCTTTTCTAGGCTAAGAAGGTAACCCTTACAATTTTCGGTCAAATTTTCTACCCAAAATTTGACCCAATCCTCACACAAATAAAACAAAGAATTTGTTGGCTAAGCAAGTATCTCTCAATACAAATTGTAGCCCAATTACAAGCACTCAACCCAATTGAAATGATAAGAATGGAAAATACAATTGGGGTTTCTAGACAATAATGGGATTTAGTCACAAATGCTTGGATTTGATGTTTGGATGTTTGCTTTAGGATCAATAGTTGATGATGAAGCTTTTAGAGGTCCCTTTTATACCTTCTCATTGATTTCTAGTCGTTGTGGTTGTTGCATTCATCAATAGAGCTGTTGGGGGTGTTATCTCCCCTCCATAAATGCAGTCTACAACCAACCATTTCGAAACGCCCGACCCTGTTTCGAAATAGACCAAAATAGAAAGAGTCGTTGGGGTACATTAAAGAGCCCGTATCGAAATGGTTAGACCAGTTTCGATATGGTAAGAGCCGTTTCGAAACTTGTTTCGAAACATTTTGCCACTGTCAAGGGTTGTATCAAAACGGCTTGAAATCGTTTCGATACGCCTTAACGGTTTGTTAAAAATCAGTTAAAACATTCAACAGTCATATTTTTCAAATCAATTAGAGAGTCATTTCGAAACACTAAATGTTGTTTCGATACGGTGTCTCTATGTTCTAAAGCCGTTTCGAAACTTGTTTCGAAACCCGAGTTGGCAGTGCTGAAATTGTTTCGATACCCGTTTCGAAACATGGGTTGGCAGTGCTGAAATTGTTTCGATACCCGTTTCGAAACACAAGTTCACAGTTTCAAAATGTTTCGAAACGCCTTAGGCCGTTTCGAAACAAGGACTCGAAAATCACTGTTTTGGCTTTAAGAACACTTAGAAAATATTTGATAAACTTAGTTTTTAACTTAGGCATATTCTTTAAATCATATAGGGATGTTTGAGGACTTAAAAATTCGTTTTTCACATTTTCAATCTAGTCCTTAGGTTCTTTAGTTATATTAAAATTAAAATATCGGTTTCACAGAAGCATACATAATATATACCATAACAGAAACCATACATAATATATACCAGAACAAATATCACATACAAACAGAGTATCACATATACAAACAGAAACCATATCTACAAAAACAAAAACTATACATACATACATACATACATTGCAACATATAGAATCTATAAGAACAGAAGCATATATAATATATACAAGAACATAAACTATACAAACAGAAACCATACATAATATATACCAGAACAAATATCACATACAAACATAATATCACATATAAAATAGAATACGACTTAAAATAAAATGCATTGAATCAAGTAGCAATTTTTTATGTTGGTCATGCTTTAACATGCAATGCTTGGTAATAGTATACCTCAAAATATGCTTAACATTAGGATTTAGACACTAATGCAAAACCCTAAGTTTTTCGTGCTCAACAAAACTTAAAGCATAACCATGACAGAGAATAGCTTCAACAAATAATTCACAGTATTTTTTCTGATCAAAAGACATTCATGTATTACTATTGGGATTAGTATCAAGAAAATCTTTGTAAGCTTGGCATTTTTAAGTATGCCTTTTAGGGGTAGATGTACCAACATAAGAATCTGCTTTATAGCTAGCGGATTTGCAATACTTACATTGCGCAAAAATACCTTCAAGTTTCTTAATGAAGATATAGTGGTCCCAAACAGGAGAAGTCTTCTCCCAATGTCCATTGAAGTTGCAGTTGTAGCCCTTCTCTTAGAGGTACGAGCTACTTCAAACAGTTGATCATTTGTTTCCCCTTCAAATAAACAAACAAACATGTATTAGTTATTGAAAAAAATAATACAAAACATAATTCAGAAATTAAAAAAAGGACAGAAATATATCACTTTCACCAGGATAGTCCATCTCAACAGAAACAGAATCCATGGCTAAGATAAATACTGAAATAAAAATACTAAACTTTGTTGTTAGACAACATATATACAAACATAATAGACAACAGAACAGTAATAAAAAGATCATGTATACAAATAGAACAAACATTGATTTAATCTTTGTACGTGGCATTGTTACACCAGCTCCCAAGGTCCTTTAAAAAGAACCTCCTTTGACACCAGTTGCATCACAAAACGAGTTTCCAACCTATGTACTCGGATTAAACTATATATACATACTTAACATACATTGCATCACAACCCACATATACAAAAAGAACACATACATACATGCAGAAACCATATATACAGAACACATACATACAGAAATCATATATACAAACATATACTTGGATTAAACCATGTATGAACCCTAAAACCTAAAACCTAACACCCTAAACTCAAAACCTAACTCATAATCCCAAAACCTAAACGCTAATGTGTGTATGAACCTTAAACCCTAAAACTTAAAACCTAAACCATAACATCTTAACCCTAAACCTAACACATAAACTCTAACACCTAAACCCTAAACCTTAATATATATATATATGTATGTATATATATGTATATGTACATATCTATAACATATATGTATTAATGTATTATGTATATGTATATGTATATATTTAATTTTTTATATATGTGTGTATTGTTATATATGTTTATAATTTTAATTCAAATTGACCACTATTCTTTTTTATTAAATTAGTCCAATGTTTATAATTTTAGTTTAATATATTTGTTCATCATAGTCCCTAAGATTTTATTTTTATTCCAAATTGTCCTGCCCCTATTTATTTTTTTGCAATTTAGTCACATGATTTTAATATGATGATATTTTTATTGATGTTAGTCCCAAAAATTTATTTTTCACCAAAATTTACACTTATTAATTTATAATTTTTGTAATTTACTCCAATATCTTAAATAGTTAGATATGAATCATTTGCTGCTACTTTTGTTCATTCTAGTCCCTAAACTTTAAATTTAATACAAATTGACCTCTATTCATTTTTTGTGATTTAGTCCAATGTTTATCATTTTAAATTTTAAATTTAATATTTTTGTTCATTAAAGTCCCTAAAAGGCTAACTATATTCTTATTCCAAATTGACGTGGCCCCTATTCATTTTTTTTTTTGCAATTTAGTCACATGATTTTAATATGATGATATTTTTATTCATATTAGTCAATAAAATTTACCCTTATTATTTTATAATTTTTGTAATTTACTCCAATATCTTAGATAGTTAGATATGAATCATTTGCTGATATTTTTGTTCATTCTAGTCCCTAAACTTTAAATTTAGTACAAATTGACCCTTATTACTTTTGTAATTTACTCTTATATTTTACAAATGAATCAGTTGATGATATATTTTTCATTTTACTACTGCCTAATATTTCTTTTTGATGTGATTCATGTTCGTCATTTGTCAAGGGCATTGCATAATTAGCTCAAAATGAATAACCAACCTAAAGTTATCGACCTAAACCTGAATTAACTCGACCTGAAATGAACCTGACATGAAGTCAATCTGAACCCTAACTAACTCGTCAATTAACTGTTTTGACCAGAACTAAAATGAACCCGACCTGAAACGAACTTGGCCTAAAATGAACCCGAACCCGACCCGAATCGAGTCAAAATAGAAAAATGACCTAAAATGACATGTATCCGATTTGACCTGACCTGATAGAGCCAGACCTGAAACCCAGCCGATTACCTGTTTTTACATCCCTAGTACCCACATGTTGAGTGATTTGGGTGCGGTTAGAACCTATCTGTAGCTATGGTGATCCGAATGAGGTATAAACTCGATAGGTTTAGTGAGCTCGAGTAACCTCATAGGATAAGTGACCTCAGGTAAAGACTACTTGTGGCTAATGTGATCCAAGTATGTCTAGGACAGTAGGATGTATCCGTGACTACGGTGATCCGGATATGGTCCATTGACCCAACGGTTGTGTGAAAACGGGTAACCCGACGGCTGTGTGAGCACGAGTAATGTAGGGTTTTGTTGGCCGTATTGTAAATAATGTATGGATGTATTTATGTATGCTATGTGGATGTTATAGATGATATAGCTTATGCACCTGATGGTTGAGTGATCAGTGTATGTCATGTATTAACTCGATAGGCTATGTGAGCTCAAGTATCTCGATAGGCTATGTGACTTCGAGCATGACAGAGCTTGTAGAATAATGTAAGACGTGTCATAAGCTTAATGATACTTTGAGATATATGAACTAAGAACTCTAGCCGAAGTATGTTAGATGATAACTCATAGATAGCAAACCTTATCTATGCTCTCTTGGCTATATTTATCTTGCATGCTTATTTTATGATATTCATGAATTATGGTAGAGTAGAAATATATCACTGAGCTTTGTTAGCTCAACGTGCGGATGTGTGGTTTTTCTGTGCGTAGGTTGACAGGTCACCCTTGAAGGAGCTCATCAAGAAGGGATTTCCCAGCATCGCGTTCGCTTCAGAGTATAATACTTGTTATTTTAGTCTGAGCTAATGTATTCATAGGACCTTACCAATATTGAGTTTGTAACTCTATTTGAAATATTATTTTGGTATACGGTGTTTTAAACTTGGAGCTCCTAATTTGTAAACTTAATTTTAATACTTATTTACCTTCATGGATTTATAGATGTTTAATGCTTTTAACTGATGGCTAAACTTACAGTTTTAAATTGGAAATTTGATGGGTCAGTTTGCGGGAGATCCGAATGTAGCACTTCGGATTCGGATCCAGATCGGGGTGTTACAAGGCGGACATACCACTTCATGGTTTGCACTAGCATTAGCCGGGAGCCCCTGTGCTTCTCAAGGCGGACATTGTTGTCCTTGTGGACCTCATCGAGGACCCCAAATTGTGAACTCGTGTTTCTCAAGGCACTTAAATTAGCTTCAACCTTATTAGAAGTTTTACGACCCCTTGCGACACGTCTCCGTCGATTCACAACCTGCATCCACATGCTATAGAGTTCCTTTGGGTCCCTCTCAACCACATCATTTGATGATACATCCACCTTGTTCAAGACTTGGCCACAAAGGTCTTCCGAATGGTCATATTAAGCACAATTATAGCGTATAGAAGGCAGGCTCTCATACTCTATATCCTAGCGTTGCCCATCGATAACAACACCTGAGAGTAAAGGCTTGTTCAGATCAACAATAATCGCTAGCCAAGCGAAACGACCCCTCAACTCATCCGCCGTATTGTAGTTAATTTGAACAACCTTCCCAATGGCGTTAGCAATATGCCAAAACAAACTCTTCGTGTAATAACGTTAAGGGAGTTTGGGGAGCCGAACCCATACCATGACCTTATCTAGATGCTCAACAACTATAGAAAAGTACGTAACGACTCCATAGTTGTACCGTTAAGTAACTCCTATAGATAACCAAAGGACCTCCTGAAAGAACGTTGAAGAAGCCTTCTTCATTTGCAAAGTGAACCAAAAAAATATTCATTATCAAGGTCCACAAGATGTATCTTTCCACTAGGTTTCCATAAAGGTTGATCTTAGAAAATAAGGCACGATAGCCTATCGATTTCCCCAAGAGACGGATAATAACTGAATTCGCTAATTTCTCATCGATAGTGTTGCCAACCCTATCCGAAAATTAAATTTCCTACATTGTACTATTGCCTCAAACAAGAACATCCTCCTCGGTCACATCCATCGTGGACTCCTGGTTGCCGTTACCCACATCACCCATCATTGTATCAAAACGTTCACAGGATTGTCCTCCGCCACAACTTTAACGATAAAATTATAGTCACTACGACCTTTATGGTCGCCGACTGGGCCTCCACAGGGACCGGTGACCCATGTCGTTCAAGCACAGACATCTCCCCTGGAATAACGACATTATCTGGCAGCCAACCGCCTTGCAGGCCATTCAACGCGTGCGATAGGGAATCTCCTGGAATTTCGAAAAGGTTACTCATTATCTAATTCACTCAACTTGTGATTGTATTTGATCAAGGTAATTCTGAAAGTAACATGTTTGTGCAACTTTCACAAGATTTTAATTGGCACCAAATGTTGCATTGTTTCGTCACAATTACATTATTAACAATCGTTTTCCTACCAAATGTTTGACATAAGAAAGCAACAAAAACTCTATTGGAAGGCTGACAATCGAAAACACAAACCATTACCCAAGATGATTAAAACTATGAAGCTAGCTTGCATATCAACTTAAAAAGAAAAGTAGACCGCGGTGGACAATCTTTATTTTTATCTTTTGAACCATTTTAACACTGGTCGTCCAAACACATGAAATGCTAAGGGGAAAAAAAGCATCATGTAAATACTACATTTACATGTTCCTCCGTTGAAAACTGGTAATCAATTGCCTCCAACTTGTCTCTTCCATGAGTCTTCCACAATCAACTCGTCGACACCCCAATCTTCATAACTGAAATGTTAATCCATCAGAATTGTTAAAAAAGAAATCGAACAAACAAAAACAAACTCCATAGTATTAAATTGCGACCGCATCATAATAATTTTGAATGTCAGTCGCAACGCAACATCGCGATCACATCTACGACCGCAATTTAATACTATGACACAATCACAATCTCCAAATGCCACCCCCACCCCTTTTGTTCTCTTTTACTTTCCACTCTTCACTCAATGTACAAAGTAAAACTACTGGACAAGGTCTTATGATCCATTCATCTTATATCATTCTTTTTCCTTGACAAATCTTACCTTCCACCAGGCAAGTACCGACGAATGGTGAAGGGGATTTTCCGCTCCCGAAGCTCTTTCATGGCGATCTAATTTTTAAACACACAACAAAAGGGTTAAACCAATGAAAAGGATATAAAATATTAGTCTGTTCGAAAAAATGATCAATCGTGTGACTAGTTAAATCTGGTTTTGGGTAAAAAGTACAGATAAGAACATATTCCTCAACGGAAGTACATAACACCCTCCAAAGTCATGTTGGATAAATTGTATTTCTAACATCAGAAGTCATCTCTCACTTGCTCCTTATAGTCTCAATTCTCTAGAAATCTTGTTCCCTATACAATCTTAAAACTTATTTAGAGCATTACATTCAACATCAAGGATTAAAATAACCGTCCAAAACCGCTATTATCGAAAATTGATGTGTGAAGGTGAATCACACCAACAACAGTAGCAATTTAACAGGTAACGGCCAATTGCGGCAATGACGGGCAATCTCATATAACCGTCCAAAACCGCTATTATCGAAAATTACCGCAACTATAAACACAAGGAGACAAAAAATTGGTCACAACTCACAACCACAATTTAAATCCTGTGGAACATGATAAAGTAGAGAACCCAATGTGTATTTTATGTATAATGATACTCAAAGCTTGTATAGACAAAAGTGGGAATCTCATATAAACATTTGTGTGGTTTTAACACCAAGCTCAACCATAAAATTACCTCAAGTGGATCACTCTCACCCTCCAGCTCAACCATAACTGGAGCATTCATACTGCACAGAAGAAAATGTTAAAGCCCCATGAGATAAAACTAAAAGAAACTGAAGTTCATCAAGTTAACCTTATTTGGAGGGCGCGGGTTCCCAAGATTCTAGCACGCTCATATTTGGTCATGTACTTTGATGTTTTACGACGAACTTTGTCATTATCATCTTGGTCGTCTTTATCTTCGGCTTCGATAGGATCGATCGGAACATCATCATTGTTATTGTTTTCCACCTCCTCCTCGGCTCCTTCCTGTCGATCAAATAAGTTTATCACTCACATTGAATTTCTTTTCTGCAAACAATATAAAATGGATCCTCACTTCAATCTCAGGCTCTGCTGGTTCATCCTCATATCTGTAACAATGATTTCAGCAACACAGACTTACATTTTTGAGCAACACTCCCAAATGATGGAAGAAAATAAAATAAAATGACCAATATGAGATTTCCTTTATTTATCCCAACTTCAATAGAAATTAAGAAATCCAATATCAAAATCGATAAAAACATATAAAAAGAGAAAAAGAGAGAACCCCATATCCATATCATTATAGTCGTCGTCCGCCATTGTAGATTTCACTAAAGCAACTTTGGTGAGTGTCGGCTCTTGAGAGATCTTGCGTGAAGTTTACTTTGTACTTTTAATCAAGAGATTTATGATGAACAAATCTCCCTAATTATAGCCTAGATTTAACTTTTGACCAAAACAAACTATTAAACTCACATTTTAAAAAGGTAATGTACCCTATTTGTCTTGACTTTAGAATTGAACACTTAGACTTTTTTATTGTAATTTAATTTCTGATTTTGATATTGAGATGTAATTTGACTCTTGATTTTTACATTTATCTACAGTTTGATTTCCAACTTTAAATCTCAAGTGTAATTTATCACTTAACTTTTTTTAATATAAATTTTATCCTTAATTATTTTTTTTGGATTTGTATTAAATTAAAATTTGGAATATAAATCTTAACACGTTATATATTTTTAAATTTATAATAAGGGTAAAATACACAGATCATCAGTCAACTATTTTCTCACTCCTATTTTGCTCATTCAATTTCTAAAATTTTTAATTTAATAACTAAACTTTCGAGTTCACCTATTTTAGTCACTCTGCATTATTTTATTAATATTTTGCATACATAAAATATTTTATTATTGTTAAAATATAAAAAAATAAAATAAAATAAAAATTATATTTTATCTCACATTCGATTTCAATATCCTCTGTTTCTAAAATCACTTCTTACCCATTTCTCCATTTTATCTCATCTCATCTTCATTTCCATGTTCTTTTATCTGATTTATGGTATTATTATTATTATTATTTCAAATTTCTCTGTGTTAAATTGGTATTACTTTTCTCTCTCACTCTCTCGTTACTTTTCCTTGCATGTATGTAAATGTATATGTTTTTTATGGGTTTTCTTTTATCCTTGTCCTGCTGCATTTTAACATCAACTTTCCTAGCAACACCAACAATTTTTTAGTAATCTTTGGTCTGAGTTGTTGAATTAAAGTTGAAGACAAAAGAGGTAGCTAGGGATCAGTGACTGGAGTAAAAGGAGGGGGTTGGTTTAGAGACAGAGATTAGAGGGGAAGGAGAATGTGAGGATGTAATTTGAGGTTTAAGATTTTGGAGGATTTGAGTATAAAATATAATTATTTTTTATTTTTAATATTTTTCATTTAATAATAATAAAATATAATTTTTATTTTATTTTAAATTATTTTTATATTTCAATAATACTAGAATATGCCATATCATACAAAATAATAATAAAATAATTCAGAGTGGCTAAAACATGAGTAATTCAAAAGTTCAGTTATTAAATTGAAAATTTTAAAAGTTGAGTGATTAAAATAGGAGTGAAAAGATAGTTGAGTGGTGAATGATGTACTTTACCCAATTTATAAAAAAAATAATTATTAAAATTTGGGCAAATCGTTTATTAACCCTAAAAGTCAGGTTTCAAATTGCACTAAAAGTCCTTCGTTTCACTATAATTGGTTTTCTAAAAAATAATTTACTTAAAATAAATTATGTTTTCTGAAAAACAGCTCCCATAAATCATTTATGGTGTTTAAGAAATGTTGTGTAAACCATTTTCCACTTGTTAGTAAATTTTTCAGAAATTATTCATTGCAATCATAAAATATAATAAATAATAGGGTAATCTTTACTCGTGGTATTTTTTATTTGGGGTTTGTTCTATTTTGATCAACTAAATTTAAAAAATATCATTTTTGCTATTTACGTTTTGAATCGTGTCTATTTTGTTCTCTTGGCTGTTAACCTCCGTTAATAAAATAATAATAATTTTTAATTTAACCCCTAAACTTTCAAAACTTTATTTTTCACCATCTTTCCAAAAAAATTATATAATTCAAATGGGCGAAGATTACTCTGATCCAACCATAATGCTAGCAGGAAAAAACAGCTGAGGACACCCGTTTAACAACACGAAGTCGACTTGATATTTATCCCCAAAATTCGTACATTGAACTCCAACGTCCGAGTTAGAAGTACGATCACCAGAATCAATTCCTGTTGAATCTAATGAGTCGGATCTTTGCGACTTTCATGGCAGTTTTCTTAGAATTTGTTTTAGCATGATGCCAATAAATCAACTTCCAAGTCCCAGCAACACAAACTTCCCGAATTGATAATATACAGTTACAAACTGTAAATGAAAAAAGAATGACATTGATATGGTAGCGGAAGAAAATACATCAAGAACATTGAGAATGCATACAGTAAAGGTAATTTAGCATGCAAATGGATTCACTTGCAATATTTTTCAACCATGCTAAAATCTTAACAGGCTTTGTTTCTGGTAAACAAATATATTCATGGGATCAAAATGAAAAAAAAAAAAACACAAACATAATATTCAATGAAGCAAATAACAAATTGGGGAAATCTCAAAAATAAATTGCCATGATTCTCAAAAGTAACTAATTAAGGAAAAGCTAGAGTATCTAACACCTACAAGATGCTACAGAATCAAGCTTTCAACGATTGAAATTGCAGAAAATGATAAAAAAAATTTATAAACAAAATTCAGTAAAGCAAATACCCAAACCACAGTACAAGGGTCTGGTAGCAGTAATATTTTGATAAGTTGTAAAAGAAAGAATGAAAAATTGGTTTCATGATAGGGAAATGTCATGTAAACTCCAGATCTGATAAATAAACTGAAAAAAAGAGTGAATCACCAAAGATCTAGCACCAAACACAGTCTTAAGACAAATGGAAAGAAACCCAAATCTCATTAGCAACGAAAAAGTTATTTTTTTAAACTAACCAGAACCAGCACAAAAATGAAAAATGTCATAATCAAGCTTATAAGTCCCGCTAGCATTTTGTGGGAAGATGGTGAAAATTAAAATTTTAAAAGTTTAGGGGTTAAATTAATTTTTTTTCTTAACGGAGATTAACGGCCAAGGGACCAAGATAAACACGATTCAAAACGTAAGTGGCAATAATGGTCTTTTTTAAATTCGAGCGACCAAAATAGAACAAACCTCAAACAAAAGGACCACGGGTAAAGATTACCCTAAATAATATTATTTAATAATAAAATCAGATGTCAACTTGTAGCTTAAAGTCAAATATAGTGTTAAATTGAATAAAAAATATAGCCCAAAGATATATTCATCTTCTACGAAATAATTTGATACGTTGACGACTCCATGCAACATATCATGGACTTCCACTCTTTCCGGTTTCCAGTGATTAAGTCAACCTAATTTTTTTTTTTAAAAAAGTGTTATTGTCAAATAAACGTAGTGGAAAAATAATATGAAATTTGGATAAAAATAGAATACATAATTTAAGAGTATTTTCTGAAAATTTTGACATGTTTGAGATGTCCATTTAGGCCAAAATAACCATTTAGTGTAAAGTAGATGTTATGAAGCACGATTTGATGTTTTAATGCAAATTTAGTATGAAAAAATGTATGATGTTTGAGTTGATAGATCAAATCTTTGAGGATGATGTTTCTGTGATTGTTCAAGAGCGTGAAAATGGTATGATAAACTTACTAGTATAGGGCAATGGCCAATAATGCTTAAAATGGTAGTGTTAGTATACTAAAGGTTGAAAAATTGCATGAAATTAACTTGAAGGTCTAATATTTCATTTAGTGTTTTCTTTATATAAAAAATTAGTGTGTTTTTTATGTTAAAATTAAGCAGACAAATGTATCTTTATGTGTATGATATGTTAGAAGCGTGTCTAGGACGTATGTGATAATTTAGAGTGAATGTTGACTGTTTTGAAACAAAATAATGTTATTTTTACACTTTGGTATCGACATTGTATGATTCAGTATCGATATTGTATAAATGCATTATGAACGTTAAACCATGAATATCGATGCCAAATGAGTCACGTAACCTCTTAAACTCGCCTATGCGTTACACCTATTTTTAGTAGGTTACATTAGGGTCACAAGAGCGACTCACAGTAAAAACTCAAATAATTTTTTTTCTTTCTATTACATTTAAAATTGTAAAATAAAAATCTTTCTCAGGACATCATTACAGAAAATCATATAACAGAAATTCAAAAAGTATGTTATAGACTCTCACATAAAATAAGACACGACATACATGCCCATTAACTGTACTAGTACCTTACTCCGAAAGCAACGCTGAGAGAACTCCAAACACTGATATTGGTCATTATACCATGATAGATTTCTTTTAGGCTACAATAGTAAAAACAACGTGAGCTTGTAAAAGCTAAGTAATACAGAACTACCAAGAGACGTTATAGGCAACATGCATGTATACGATAGCATAGATAGACATAGAGATTAAGGCATCAACAGGTTTCCATTGCGGTATAGAATCATGTTTTATGTTATACTTAAAGGTAGAACAAGTGTTCAGTACTTGAACTTCTAAATATTATTCGGGGCATTCTACAATCCAGAAAAAATTATAAATGAGAGATATTTTACAAGAATTGAGCCAGAGAGTTTTGTAACCCCCTAGATCCGCCTATGCGTTACAACGGATCCTAGGAAGTCACATTAGGGTCACAAGAGCGACCCACGATAAGATTTCAAATAAACATATAATTAAACCTTTAAAATCATAAATCAAATATCTGATTTAAAATAAAATTTTAGAAATCGTTCAAAACGATAAAACAATTATGATACAAGTTGCGGAATTAAATTTCTGACTCATTTGTATAATACAAACACGACACACATGCCCCCTAGTTACACAGATACCATACTCCCTGACGAGCCGAAGAAACACCCATACCGACGTTGATAGGTGCAACTTGTCCAATCTTTTATCCTGAGATGGTAAAAACAACATGAGCTTGGGAAAGCTCAGTAATACAAAACTACCAGAAGATGCTATAAGCTCATGCAGATATATGATAGGCATAACATTTTCGTGATGTTTCAAGCAGTGACTATCTTCTATTCCTTTCTGTTATTTCAGAGTAACGTTATACTTGAGATTAACAGTACTTGTTCTTTATTCATCATCGAGTAACAAACGGGAATTATACGAGTTGATAGTTACGAAGATGAAACAAAGAGTTTAATGTCTAGTGTGTTCTAATAAGTGCAGATCAAGCAGACGTAATTGCATACTAACCATATCATAAGAACATGTAACAATTCAATGCAAATGCTCAAGTACATACAAGGGTTTACTGGTAACTACCCTCCAACCGAACACAAAAATGCAATTCCCCATGAATTACATACAGAAGGTCTTACCCTAGGCCTGAGGCGTAGGAGCCTACCTAAGGGAATGCCTTAGGTCCAGAAAGACTTACCCTAGGCCCGTGGGCGTAGGAGATTAACATAACAGCTGGATCAGGGTTGTGACAGACACTTCAATCATAACCCGAGAGTATCCCTAAGCAGAACGGTTCATATTATAACACATTATCATTAGATTTCATTCAACAGAGCATATAGCATATCCATTATACAGAGATTTAGATATCATAAGTTCATAATAGACCAGAATATAATCTCAATCATATTGCGCATACAACACTTTTTCAACAGATATAATCATGCTTCTCAAACAGAATCATTCATACTTTTAGATTTCACACCCTATCAGATAAACATGTTTTTCAACTCAAAGTGCATCATATATCATGATTAGACAATCATCACGTAATCATAATCCATATATATATATATATATATATATATATATATATATATATATATATATATATATATATACAACAAAATGCAGCACACGTGGAACACACTAGACAGAACAAATTTTATTTCTCAAAGATACCTGATATTTACAGAATGAGGCACATTGAACTTTTGGCTAGAAACAAATATTCTAGGAGTTCATACATTATGCTCTTTAAATTCAAATATATCGTGAACGATTTAATCATTTAAGCTCACAAGGGTATTATGGTCATTTCGACGTTCATGGGCATTTTGGTAATTATACCAACATTGAATAAGCAATGGTTCACAGAACTCAGGTATCTTGTTTGCTCATTAGTTTTCTAACCGGACATTCAAGTATTTCTATATCAAGGTCTTTTAAGTTATCAGATAATTCCAGGGATGCTCTAATCATTTAGGCTAACATAACATTTTTGTTATTTAACTATCATGACAATTTTTCAAATATAACACAATCATAACAGAACGAAGATTATAATTCTCAGGGGCTCTAACAGTTTATTAAACCTCTAAAATGTGTTTAATGCGGCATATCCCAACTTTACAATACTTACTAACATTCAGATGTGAATAATTTGCGTGTATCAGAACTTAACACCGGGTGAATTGTATATCTGAACGGTCGCCTTCATACTTTACTATAAGGTTTAGCTTTGAGTAATCAAGCATATAATCCTTGCAAATATTCCTACCTTACCTTAGTATGGTAAGCGATAGGCATACACGGATAGTTTTTTTTCTTCTTAACACTTAGGGGCACTTTAGCCATTTAAGTCTTATTAGAAAATTTCATGATTTCATTGGGTGTATAACCACCTATTTAACTGAAAGGGGTATTCTGGTCATTTTGGAAATTTGGGATAAAGCCACCATTCCTTTTTTTTGAATTACCATTTGGCACTTCCATCATTCACGTACTCGGTAGAGATTAAGTCGTCTTAATCCCTCTGACCGTTACAGACAATTCATTCATTTCAGAACTTGAAGGTATAAACGCCATTCCAATTAATTAGACATTTAGGTGCTCGAGGGTACTATAGTCTTTTTGGTCATTACAATTATTCCAATTATTTCGCTCGTTACTGTCGTAAGGATCGACGTAGGATTACAATGATATTCTCAGATGATTCACCTTTATGAGTTATACAGAGTTTAGGGGAAAATCCAAGTTTTGAATCACACGAATTTGTACAAAGGTGTCGGAGTCTTTCCAATAAATTATACATCTTAGGTAGAGTAAAATTGCTTAGTTAGACTAAATGCAGATTTCGAGTCATTTCTTTATTAGAGGGGTAGTTTAGTCATTTTATAACCCAAGGGCAATTTCGTAATTTCATAACCAACATCTCATACTCCGCATTCTGAGCATTGGTTCTTAGACACCATTGATAGAGTTTCAGATTTAACTGTATTATTTATTACTATTAGCACTTTCGATACTCTCAGTCTATTAATATTCTTATCTGAATATTTTGATCTTACCGATTCTCATACTTATTTTTCGTATCTGATTCGACTTAAGAAGAGTTCACAAATACACTTCATCACAAACATGCATACGTTAACCGAATATCAACATGATCATAAAGCATACCAGGGGTAGTAGTGTATTACCTTAGTTCCGAGCTACAACAGTTGATTCATGACACCTCATTCGATCGCACTCGATCCCAAGATTCGACGGCCCCCAACATCTCGAATTCAAGGATACTTTGATACCTTCAATAACATAGATTCACATTTCAGTCCTTATTCAGAGAGCTCTTAACCAAAATTAAATACATATAAACAATCTCGCATTCAAGGTCAGATTCAGAGACTTTCGGGTTGGAATTTCGCAAAACAGACTTCAAACACGGACTCGAGACGTCAAAAAACATAAGATAGGGCTTTTCGGAAAATTTTTGACTTTTTGGTCAAAGTCAACGCTAACATCAGCAACCAAGTCAACGCTGACGTTAGCATGACGTCATCAGACAAGGTCAACTGAGTTGACTCGACAAATTAACTCACTGAGTCAACTCGGGCGAGTTGACTCAGCCGAGTCGGGTGCGGGTCAGAGGCGGGTCGGGTCGAGACGGTTCGGTTTGGGTCATGGGTTAACGGGTTATGGGTTGGGTTATTACCCTAAACGGAAAACGCGCCGGCGGTGGCCGGAATTTCACCGGAGGATGCCAGAATTGTCTGATGTACCTACAAAAAGATGGAGTTTCAGATATTTACCACATTACACGAACCAAAATGCCAAAACTCGTCAGAAATTAGCCGGATCTTACCCTTAAAATCCAAATCTCGCCGGAAAATTGCGCTACTCCGACGAGGGGCAAAACGGCGGCAAAGCAGAGGTGACTCACATGGGTTTTGTAGACCGGGACGCGAGGAGCTCGACTGTGCCTACGGTGAAACGAGTTGGCACCGGAATCGGCCAAAAATGAGAGAAACGGCGGTGGCTGAACTTTTCTGATCTTAATCCGGGTTTTCGCCGTGATTTATCGGTCGTCGTCGCCCGTGGTTAATGGCGGTGTGTTCATGGGCGGACGGTACACACACCGTCGGTGGCGGTGGAGTGAACGGAACAACGGTGGCCAAGATCCCCGACGCCAGGAGAGGTGGCTATGGGGAAACTTTAGAACCTTCTAAGTTCTCAAAAAATGAATCGACCTCCATTAAGGGTAGTTGGGAAGTCACTTCTGAATCTTATTAATTGATTTAAAAAAATTAATTGACTTATGGATAAAATTGACTTGTAGTAATTTACTACTAAAACACCATTTAGCACAATTGGTTGAGCCATCACACTTGGCAGCCAAGGTCACGGGTTCAAACCCCCTTGGTTGCATTAACATACATATTTTTTTTTGGTTTTACAAGTTTGGTGTGTCCCAATAATCACAGAGCGAGAAAGATAGACAGAAAATTCAGACAATTATAGAATTTTGACAGAGGTAATGTGGGAGGCAGGGAAAATTGATTTCAGCCTAACTACCCTCTAACCGAACTTCAGTATGCAGTTTCTCATAATTGCATCTATACAGGCGCTAACCCAGGCCCAATGGGCGTAGGTACCAACCTAAGGGGTTGCCTTAAGTCTCATACGAAATTACCATAGTCGAAGCATAAAAACCAAATATAGGCAGAATTACCCCAGTCGAAGTGTAGGAATTAAATACAACCGAAATTATCAGCCAAATCAGGGTTGAACCAACAGTCTTCGGTCAATATCCTAGTACCAGTAAAACAATTTTGAACGATAATAGTCATCTCAGTAATTAATAGCAGTATACGAGAAATTCAGGATACATGCATATGTTTAATTAGTAGAACCAGAGTATCATGACCCATAAATCGGGTATACTTGTATCTGAAAATCAGGAACCAGAAGTTGTGTCTTGTGAACAGAATAGATATAGTGTTTTCTAATTAGGGAGATTATTTATGTAAACATGTGACACACTAGATAGTCCATTTTATCACTCAGTGCTCCTTGCTAATTACAGAAAGGAGACATCGAATTATAGTTCATTCTATAATGATTTCATAAATAAAAAATCGTATTCAAAGAAATTCGATAATTATAAGCTTCATCTAGGTATTCATGAATTATACTTCAAGATCATTCAGAATTCTCGAAATATCATAACTGTAACCCCCTCGACCCGGTCCGGACGCTTGACCGATCCAAGTAGGCTACACGGGGATAACCGTGGTAAAACCCGTTAAGGCTCCACTTCGGTTACCGACCCAAGAAAAAAATTTTCATTTATTATCTTATCTAGATGCGTTAATTAGACCTAAGCGTGAAACGACAGTGGAAACAAGGCTCACGAGAAGCCCAACAACAAACAGGGCCTAAGCCCAAACCTTGAGACCCTTTAGAGATATCAAAAAGCCCATTTACAGGCATGTGTTTCGAAACAGTCAATGCTCGTTCGAAACACGGGCTCCAGATTTCAAAGCCAGACACCTGTACCGAAACGCATCCACCCTGTTTTGGAACAGGGTCCCATTTTGCCTAGGCGTTCTGATACCCGTTTCGGAACAGGTAATTCCAGTAGCCAAAGTGTTTCGAAACTTGTTTTGAAATAGGGGCTCACAATAGCCAAACCGTACCGAAACAAGTTCTGATACAGGGGCACTTGAACCACACCTGTTTCGAAACAGGTCAACCCGTTTCAAAACACCTGATGTCTGTGAATTCCCAAAATCAGTTTCAAACGCCTCCAAATGATCCCAAACGTCCTTAACGGCCCCAAGAAGCATACATAGCATACAAACACTCTAGAGGCATGCTCCCTACAGCAAACATACTCGATACACATAAAGATACAAGGTAGGGGAATCCATTTAAAAGATCATACATGGCATTCAAGATTCATGCTTTACAAGAACATATACTTAGATATTTAAGATAGGCAAATCCACATGGTTTACAAGCAAATCATAACATCCAGAAGCCAAATCAACAACATGGCATTTAAAGGAGTCTAACATGCTCCTAAACAACCAACACCAACATACTTCAAAGGCTCAAACAACATATACATGTCTCATTGCTTCACCATTACATCATGTGATAAAATCCATACTTGAAAGATTTAAGAGCCCAACTAGCACACTTGGAGGCCCCTTCTTGCACTAGCAACCCATAAACTACGGATCTGCATTGTCGAACAAAAGAGAGTGTAAGCATAAATCTTAGTGAGGGTAAACTCATTAAAAACAAACCTCGACAATGCAGGGTCCAAGCACGAGCTCAACCAGGGTAGAATGCATGATCTTACCTTCGATCCTCATGAGCCAAAATATACATGGTGCATGAACATATATTCAATATTATGCCATGCTCAACAAGCTCAAATCCACATCACATGTAAACACATATAATAATCCATATAGGAATCACATTTCATATCATATTGATACACATATCAACTGATATTGGCACCTAGCTATAACTCGAATACGCGGATAAACACATTGGAACTCACATCCAACACAACCATTACCTTACGGTGGGATTACACTCATCACCGTTCTCGTGGAGGGGATTCCACTCATTTTCACGTCCCGTCGATGGGATTACACTCATCATCGACTAATATATATAAGAAGGTTTTCCGGGCGAACTCGTACTCCATCTTGATGACTACCATCATCAAGACCACGCGTGCATTTGACTCACGTGTGCACACTAACATCCTAATGATCGATCATTTGTACCCAAGCATACTAATGCCAACATTAAACGCAATCCACAATATCAATTCACAACTATTTATGTGCTTAGCACGTACTCACCATGGTTAACATCATGTCCATACCTCATGCATATAACAATGCATCACAACCATGCCTCAACATACATGTATAACACATTTATACATAACCATCATAAACACAAGTCATCATGAGACATAAACAATAGAGACTGCAACCAAAGTCTCTAATTAAAGCTTGTGATTAGGCTACCACTCTAATCCCAACTCTATGTGGGTCTACCAAGCCCAACCTAGTCCACATGCTTGAACCAACAAATTGAAAACCATTTAAAAGAATTTAACCACTCACCTTCACTTCCAAGCTCAACTACCAAGCAATCAACACCTTCAAGCTTCCGGATTCACTCCCGATGCTTCACCAACACAATCTCTTGCTTCTAATAATCTCAATACAAACAAAACAACTTCGAATCAGTCCACACACAATGTAGCAAACCCGAAACATTATTCAAGCATCAAACACATGATTTTCAAGCTATAAACAACCTCAAAATCATCAAACTCGAGCAGCCCTAAAGCACAGTCCAAAACCTTTGATTTCAACAATTTTAACACTCCCAAATGATTCCAAAACAACCCTTAACTAACATACTAACATTAGCCTTCCATTTCCAACATAAAACAACCCCAAAAACTCCCTTAAAACCCTTCAAAAACCCCATGAAAACCCAAATACGAAAATCATGCTAAAACACTTTGAAATTCATATATGTTGGACCTCAAGGTTCAAAAACAACATATCTTACATTATTAAATCAATAGCTTTGATAAAAACTCATAAAGCCACAACCTTTAGCATTGTTCCATGAAAACCAAATTCCCAAAACATGGATGAAAATGAAATCTAAAGATACCAAAATGAAAAGGATACCAAAGCCAAGTCAAAAATGTCATTACCTCTTGAAAAAGCACCAAGGATGAAGTTGGAAAGTGATGGAATAGTGAATGGAGGTGAGGGATCTCTCTTTGGTCGTGAGATTGTAAAAATGGAATGGGGAGGAAGATGAAAAGGGGGATATTTTAATAAAAAGGGGGTTTAAAATTTGAAAGACTAACTATTTACAAAAATGCCATTAAAATGGCTATTGGGCTTTATAATCAAAAATGTGGTCCAACACTTTCAATTAAATTTTGCAAAAGAAAAACCGATACATTATTTTATTTATTTATTTCACCTGACCCATAGACCCGGGTGTTACAACTCTCCCCCAATTAAGGAATTTCGTCCCAAAAATTACCTGACGGAAACAAGTACGGAAATTGCTCAAGCATATCAGCTTTCCTCTCCTACGTGGCCTCTTCCACACCTCTATGTCTCCACAACACCTTGACCAACTCTATGGTCTTGCCACGCAACACCTTGCTATCAGAAGCAAATATCTCAACTAGTTATTCATTATAAGACAAATCCGGATTTAACTATATCTCCTCAACATGCATAACATGAGAAGGATCTAATCTATATCTCCTAAGCATCGACACAGGAAACACATCATGGATCTTCTCTAACTCAGAAGGCAATCTCAAACGGTAAGCTACAGGCCCAATCCGCTCAACAATCTCATACGGACCAATAAACCTCGGACTCAACTTTCCTCTCCGGCCAAATCTCATCACCTTCTTCCACGGAGATACCTTCAGAAACACTTTCTCACCCACAGAGAACTCAATCTCTTTTCTCTTCAAATCTGCGTAAGACTTATGACGATCAAAAGCTGCTTTCAAACGATCACAAATCAACTTCACTTTGTCGGTAGTCCCCTTGAGCAAATCCAACATAGGTAACAATCTCTGACTCGTTTCAGCCCAACAAATCGGTGTCCTGCATCGTCTACCATACAAAGCCTCATAGGGAGCCATCTGTATACTAGCCTGATAATTGTTGTTGTAAGAAAACTCAACTAAAGGCAAGTGCTTCTCCTAAGAACCTTGGAAGTCAATCACACAACAACGAAGCATATCCTCTAAAATATGTATCACTCGCTCTGATTGCCCATCGGACTGAGGATGATAAGAAGTACTGAAATGCAAACGGCTACCTAGAGCACTATGCAGACAACCCCAAAACCTCGAAGTGAATCTAGGATCTCTATCTGAAACAATAGACTTCGGAACTCCATGAAGTCTCACAATATCACGGATGTACAAGCTCGCCAACTTGTCTAAAGAATCTGTAGTGTTCACTGCTAAGAAGTGATCACACTTAGTGAATCTATCCACTATCACCCAAACAGAATTCTTCTTCGAAGGAGACAATGGTAACCCCGACACAAAGTCCATGGTGATTCTCTCCCATTTCCATTCCGGAATCTTCAAAGGTTGTAACAAACCTGAAGGAACTTGATATTCTTCCTTCACTCTCTGACAAACCATACAACGGCTCACATACTCAGCTACATCCTTCTTCAAACCAACCCAGTAATAATCATTCTTCAAGTCACGGTACATCTTGGTACTACCCGGATGCATCGAAAAAGGACTCGAATGTGCTTCACCAACATCTTCTGGCACAACAACTCTGTCTCTGAAGCATAACACATTCTCACTACTAAAACTATACTCGGTCGGTCTACCTTCGGCTATGTCCTGAACATGAGGAACTAAAGACACATCTTGCAAATGCTTCTCTCTAATCAACTGAATCAAAGAATGCTTCACTTGCAACTCTGTGGTCAAACCACCATCATCGGATACACTCAATCTAGCAAATGTAGCTCGCAACTCAACCGCAACTTTTCTACTCAAAGCATCAGCTACTACATTTGCCTTACATGGATGGTACTCTATGGTCAAATCATAGTCTTTTAACAACTCAAGCCATCTTCTCTGTCTCAATTTCAATTCTCTCTAAGTCATCGAATACTTCAAGCTCTTATGATCGGTGTAAACTATGCACTTCTCACCATACAAGTAATGACGCCAAATCTTCAATGCAAACACAACTGCGGCTAACTCTATATCATGTGTAGGATAGTTCTTCTCATGCACTTTCAACTATCTCGAGGCATAGGCAACAACCCTTCTTTCTTGCATCAAAACACAACCTAGACCTATGTAGGAAGCATCACTATAGATCACAAATTCTTTACCTGAAACTGGTTGCACTAACACTGTAGCATTTGTCAAAGCTTCTTTCAATTTCTCAGAGGCCTTTTGTCTTGCATCTGACCACTCAAACTTGACTCATTTTTTCAACAATTTAGTCAAAAGAGTAGCTACTCTAAAGAAACCGTCAACAAATCTCCTATAGTAACCGGCTAATCCTAGGAAACTCCTAATCTCAGTCACAGACTTGGGTTGTTTCCAATCAACAATAGCCTCAATCTTCGTCGGATCAACACAGATACCCTCGACTAAAATAATATGGCCAAGAAATACAACCTCTCGAATCCATAACTCACATTTACTAAGCTTCACATACAACTGATTAATCATCAATCTCTGTAAAACAAATCTCAAGTGCTCATTATGCTTTTCTTCTAATTTCGAGTACACAAGAATATCATCTATGAAGACAACTAAAAATCGGTCTATATAATCTATGAAATTCTGTTCATCATATCCATGAATGATGCAGGTGCATTCGTGAGCCCAAACGGCATCACAAGGAACGCATAGTGACCATATCTAGTCCTAAAAGTTGTCTTCAGAACATCACACTCTTTTACTTTCAACTAATAGTACCCTGATCTCAAGTCTATCTTCGAAAACACTGAGGCACCTCTCAACTGGTCAAACAAATCATCTATACGAGGCAACGAATACTTGTTCTTCACAGTCAACTGATTTAACTACCTGTAGTCAATACACATACGCGTGCTGCCATATTTCTTCTTTACAAACAACACAGGAGCACCCCAAGGAGAACTACTAGGCCTAATGAAACCGCGGTCTAATAACTCTTGCAGTTGACTCTTCAATTCTTTCAACTCTTTTAGAGCCATACGGTACAGAGCTATAGAAACTGGAGTAGACCCTGAAACAATCTCAATCACAAACTCAACATCCCTGTCACGAGGCAACTCTGGCAACTCTTCAGGAAACACATCCGGAAAATCACAAATTGTTCTAATATCTTTCGGTCTAGCCTCACTCGTATTCGGATTCATAACATAAGCTAAGTAAGCCCCACATCCGGAATCCATCAACCTATGTGCTCCTAAAGCTAACTCAAAATTAGACAAGAACATAATGTTCTCGCCTACTACTACCTCGTAGTCATCAGAAAGTTTCAAAGAAATCATCTCCGTCTCAAAATCCACACTAGCTCGGTGCTCAACTAACCAGTCCATACCCAAAATAATATCAAAATCATAAAATGGAATCTCAATCATATCAACGGAAAACACATGACCCTGAATCTTCAGCGGACACCTCCTATACATTCGTCTAACCACAATTGTCTCACCAAAAGAACTAGTTACATGCATACCTACATCTAAGATCTCAATAGTTATATCTAACTTCCGTGCATGCTCACTCAAAATGTCTCTGGCTGTAACTCAAAGACATAGACTGTAACTCAAAATTACATGCTATCACATCAGTGTCGTTCCTGGCCTCTCTCTGAGCATAGACTCTCGCTGGTCCTCATGCCTCTGGCTGTACTGCCACAACATGAACAAGGTTCCTCTGAGCATATACCCTAGGTGCATCAGCCCTAGGTTGGAAGTAGCCACGACCGCGCCCACGGCCTCTCTGATAATCATTGGCCCTCGCAGGAGCCTGTGCTATGTTCGATGCATGTGTCGCCTTATGCGGACACTCCCTCCTAAAGTGGTCCCTCGAACCACAGTTCCAACAAGCATGGAAGTTACCCCAACACTCTCCAAAATGTTGTCTCCCACAACGTGTACACTCGGGCAAACGCCCTCTACCTCTATGGACCTGGTGGCCTCTACCATGGTGGCCATCGCCACGTCTATGGTCAAACCTCTATGCCTCTTGGCATCCCCACGGTCAAAGTTGTTATGTCTCTTACCATAACTAGATCCTCCAGAACGCTTGGTCAACCCCAAGCTATGCTCAATGTCCTTGGCAGTAGCAACCAAGACATCAAAATTGGAGTAATCTGAAGCTAAGGTGTACCTCTTAACTTCCTCATGAAGCCCATATCTAAAACGGTTACATCGGTCCCTCTCAGTTGGAACTAACTCTGGAGCATATTGACTCAAGCGAACAAAACGGATCTCGTAGTCAGTCACAAAAGCCTCTTGATGAGTTCTCAAATATGACATATTTCATTTGCTATTTTTCTAGTTATTTGGACTTCTTGCTGCTTAATACATGTTGTTTTCGTTATATTTTGTGCAGGGATCCAATTCTGGAAATAGTAGTGAAAATGGGGCATTTTTGCAGTTTTTATTATAATTCTGTCATGACTGGCATCATGGGCACGACACCAAGCACGACGCGGCTGACGTGGCAGTGACGTGGCAATGACGTGGCGACTTCTAGAAGCTTCTGGAACGTTGTGAGAGAGCTTATCAGCTTATCCGATTAGATTTCCTGCATTTAAATTTCAAAACATTTGAATTATTTATCTTTTGTTTATTATTTTAAATTATCTCGTCACTTTATCTTTGTAAATCTAAGCCTATAAATACCACCCTTGGTAAAGGCTTAGATCATCAATCAATAAATTAGTTTTCATCCTCTTAGCTTTGAGTATTTTTAGTTTTTCCTTTGTAAATAGTTTTTAGATTTAATAAAAGTTCTTTTACTTTATTTTCTTGTTCCATTTTTATGATATTTAATTATTTTCCAAAAACCAAGTTAAGTATGATAATTAATATCATGCTTAGCTAAATTTCTTAAGCCAAGAACTAGCCAAGTCAATTCGATTCGTGAGAATTGAACTTGCTTAAATTCTTTTGGGGAAATCATTTTTATCTTTCTGCTTAGATAGTTTGGCAATCGGCCTTACTAAAAGTTTTTAACCGTTTTTTATATCAAAAAGGGCCATTTGGTCTGAATTCGCTTAAAAACACAGTTGGGAGGAAGGATCGGCCTGTGGCAATTTCGACTTCCTATGAACACTCTTAGCGGCGGTCCGCTAAGGAAAGATAAAATCAGAAGCGATTCTATTTTAGACAATTTCTGAGTCGGGGTTTTCCTGCTTTTATTCTAAATATTTTAACGGCGATAGACGTGGTTGATATATTTAAGAACCGTCTTTCGAAGATAGACTTGGGAGGATTGGTTACTCGAGAGAAGAACAAGTTACAACGGGTTGGGCCTCGTAGACTGTAACCGACATGATCCCCGAAATAAAAAATCTATTTCAATGATCGAAAGAATTGAAGGAGCTGGTTCGAGGCTGATTTGCACACTTGGTTTTTCTTACTACTTTTAATTATTTTTCTTTATTTAATTACTTCACCAAAAATCATATCACCCCTTTCTTTTATTTCTTTGCTTTGACAGATATTCCTGGGAATTCAGATTCGACAAATTCAAGTCAACAATTCCAGCTAATCTCCCTGCGGATCGACCCTCTTTCCCTATATCTATTCAATTCCTTTATTTTATTTATGGTTGAAAGAGGTTAAACACTTATTACTTTTGACCGGTTAAACGACGACTTGTCAAAATTGGCGCCATTGCCGGGGACATTTATTTTCGACTGATTTTGTTTTATGACCAGGAAGAATCCGGGTACTTTAGCTCCATATAACCCGGAAATCGAAGCAAGTTCTCGTAGAACTCACAGCGAAACCCTTCGACGAAAGAAACAACAAAGCACACGACAACCCGAACAAGAATCCACCTCCGAATCTACACCAATCGAAGAACCTACACAGGAACCAGAGCCGATGGCGGAACAAATGATTCGAGAGCTGAACGCAGCCCCTACTGTGCAACAACCCCTTTGTATCGCCTTTCCTCACGGTGATACCCCATTCCAACTCAAAACGAGCCTAATTCACCTATTACCCACCTTTAATGGCCTCCCTACTGAAAGCCCACATAAACACCTTGCCGAATTTCACATGGTGTGCAGCAGCATGAAACCGCAAGGAGTTTCAGAGGATCGGATAAAACTAAGGGCTTTTCCTATTTCCTTAGCCGGAACGGCTAAAGAATGGTTATTTTATTTACCTCCGAATTCTATTAATACATGGGCTGATCTTTCTCGTGTTTTTCTTGACAGGTATTTCCCTGCAGCAAAGGCGACTGAACTTAGGCGAAGCATTTTGAGCATCCAACAAATGCACGACGAATCCCTATATGATTATTGGGAAAGGTTCAAGAAGTTGTGCGCAAGCTGTCCGCAACATGGCCTATCCGAGCAAACACTCCTTCAATACCTATATGAAGGAATGTTACCAATGGACAAAAAGATGGTAGATGCAGCAAGCGGTGGCGCGCTCGTTAACATGACTCCTACTGCAGCGAAAACATTAATCTCCACAATGGCTGCAAACTCGCAGCAATTTGGTTCTACAAGTGAACCCAGTCGACGGGTTCACACAGTAAGCACAATTTCATTAGAGAATAAAATTGATAATTTGACTAATATTGTGTGTTCTCTTGTTTCAGGGGAGATAAAAGTTGCTAAGGTATGCGGAATATGCACTATGCCAGATCACGCAACCGACTTATGCCCATTGTTGCGAGATACGTCTGGTGCCCAAGTTAACGCCATACACAACTTTCCCGGACCTCCCCAAAGACCTTATAACCCACATAGCAATACCTTCAATCCCGGTTGGAGAGATCACCCAAACTTGAGCTACGGTAATCAGAACCCGAATTATCAACCTAGGCAACAACCTCCCTACCAAAACCAAGCACCCCAAAAATCCTCGCTTGAGTCTATTGTTGAGAGATTGGCAATTTCGCAGGAAAAATTCCAAACCCAAACACAATCCCACCTCCATTAAATCGACAAGCAAATAAGCCAACTAGCTCAAGCCGTTAACCGTATAGAATCCCAGGGAAAGTTACCATCCCAAACTGAAACCAACCCAAGGGAAAACGTTAGTGCGATAACTTTGTGTAGTGGAACAGTTTTAACACCTAAACCGCCCAAACAAGATGAGCAAAAATCCGACGAGCAAGGCAACTCTTCGAAGGACAAGAACGAAAAGTCTCCACCCATTGCAGGTAACTCTAAATCCAATATTTTTGTTTCTACTTACGAACATGTTCCTCCTTTTCTAGGTAGATTGGCGAAACGAGATAAAAAGGAGGAAGAGAAGGAAATTTTGGATGTATTCAAAAAAGTGGAAATCAACATTCCACTTTTGGATGTTATTCGGAAGGTCCCTAAGTACGCAAAATTTTTGAAAGATCTATGCACAAAATGAAGGCGACTATCCGGAAATGAAAGAGTTAACCTTGGTGAGAACGTTTCGGCTATTCTTCAAAGACCATTGCCACCAAAGTACAAGGATCAAGGTATGTTTGCGATTCCTTGTAAAATTGGGAATGTTGGGATAAAAAGAGCGATGTGCGATTTAGGCGCATCTATCAACGTCATGTCGTTAAGCATCTACAACAAAATTTCGAATGAACCTTTGAAGGAAACGCGAGTGACGGTTCAACTAGCTGATCGTTCAGTTATCTACCCTGAGGGAGTACTAGAAAACGTGTTGGTATATGTAAAAAATCTTATTTTTCCTGCTGATTTTTATATAATTGACATGGAAAATGATCGTAGCAACAACGGATCCGAAATCTTGCTTGGCCGACCTTTCCTATCAACCGCGCATACAAAGATTGATGTTCGCGACGACATCTTAACTATGGAATTTGATGGGGAAGTAGTTAAATTTGATATGTATAAAGCTATAAAGTATCCTGATTCGGTCGCAAGTTTAAATTTCGTTGATATTATAGATCCGTTAGCTGATGATTTGATCGAAACTGATTTGTGTTATGAATTTTGTAGGGAATTCACGGATCTCGGCGATATAGGCGAAATCATTTCAACTCTTTCTTCCCTTTATCATTTTCGATTAATTCCAACTCGATCTAAACATTTTCCCTCAATTTTACAGGAACCAAAGCCGAAGTTAGATCACTTTAATTTTATATTTTTAGGCGACAACCAAACTTTGCCAAACATCATCTTGAGTAAGTTGTCGCATCGGGAAAGAGGTAGAAGCTTAGTTGTTGCTTTGCACACATATAAAAAGATGGAAAGGAAATAATCAAAGAAATGATCAATGCAAGATTTTACACAACAATCAATGAAAACAAATGAGGAGCTTAAAGATGGGCAATCATCATACATGTTTCTGTTCTTCGAAACTGTTTTTTTCTTGAAAAAATAATTTTTTTCACTCATCCGCAATTCACCATGTCCCCGCACCTCCTCCACGCCGCGGTGGTCGACGGCGGCAAGCCCCTAGCCCCGGTCGAGAACACCACTCATACGGCTTCCACCGCACCTCCGCCTTCTACCCCAACCGCCAGCCGTCGTTCGCAGCTCTCCAACGAAAATGCCAAATCGCCCTTCGCTGCACCGTCTCCAGCACCGTTCATCAATCGTCGTTCAAGGATTTCCACCGCCGCTGGCCCATGCAACTCCCGCCGTGCTCCTCCTCCTCCTCATTCACCGTCTCCCTCATTCCACTCTGCCAACGGTGGACTCAATTTCATCACTCACGGGGAGTATCTTTTACCTTTATTTGTTCCTCAGTTTCTTTATTTTTATTTTGAATTGGGGCAATTCATTTAAGTGAGGGGGAGGGTAATAAATTACCACTTGTCCTATCCTTGTTTGATAATATGTTTGACTTTGATTAAACTTGAGATGAATTTTTTTCTTGCCATTACTTGTTGAACATCATGTTGTACTTGTTCTAGTGCTTAGGAATGATTGAATTGGAGCATTTTGATAATCAAAAGGGTAATCTGCAGTTTCTCATCTCTTTTAATTACTCTTGATAGTGTTAATTAAATTTCTCGCCTAGCTTAATCATATTAGCCCAATTTTGGTAAGATTTGAGCCTTGAGCATGCATTCTTCATATTATGCTCGTTTCCTTGCTTGAGAGTGTCATCTTGAACTTAGGAATCTAGAACTTGTGGCTTGCTTACAATTTGAGACTACACTAAGAACGAGGTGCTTTAAAATGATTTAGGCATTAGGCTTTAACCATTTTTCTCCCTTTCACTCTATTTTTCCCTTCTCATCGCCTAGTGAGCCTTTTGTTAGCCTTACACCCCATTTTTTGGCTTAACCCTCAACCAAAATTTTTAATCGATCAAATGCTAGAACTATATTGCTAGACAAAAAGGGGTTGCAATTCGAATAAGGGCAGAATTTTTCTGAAAAAAAAGAAAAAATGAAAAAAGAAAAAAAATAGAATAAAAAGAAGCAATTGCTTCGAAAGAAAAAATAAAGGAAAAGAAAAAACAATTTCGAAAAAAAAAGAAAAATAGAAAAAAGAAATGTGTTTGTTTTCCCATTTTTAACCCCTCTTTTGTCTTTATTGCTTATTGTTTAAAACTTCTTGCATGGATCATCTTCTTTTGCCTTTTCTTTCCATCTTTCGACCTTTTTTTTCTAACCCACATTTCACCTTGAATAAAGACCTAATGATTTTTGCACCTAGATTCTAATAAAGTAGTGGAGAATTGAACTTGTTACAAGCTTATGGAAACCTTTGTTCATGCATGACTTTGAGTGTTTCCGCTTCAAATTTACCTTTAAAACACTTTGAGTGCTCTTGAGTGTATCTTGGTGAGGATTAAGACTAGGCTAAGATTTGATTAATGCTTGATAGGTAATTGAAAGGGACAAGGGCTGCTCTTTGCTTATTTGGTTTGATTATGTTTCTTTCATAAAGCTCCTTTTGTGCTAGAACTCTTATGATTATGTTTGATGCTTGTAATGGCTTGAGAAATGCATTCTTGGTTAATATCATTTTCGGACATACTTGAGGACAAGTATGAGACAAGTGAGGGGGAATTTGATGAGTTCTCAAATATGACATATTTCATTTGCTATTTTTCTAGTTATTTGGACTTCTTGCTGCTTAATACATGTTGTTTTCGTTATATTTTGTGCAGGGATCCAATTCTGGAAATAGTAGTGAAAATGGGGCATTTCTGCAGTTTTTATTATAATTCTGTCATGACTGGCATCATGGGCACGACACCAGGCACGACGCAGCTGACGTGGCAATGACGTGGCGACTTCTAGAAGCTTCTGGAACGTTTTGAGAGAGCTTATCATCTTATCCGATTAGATTTCCTGCATTTAAATTTCAAAACATTTGAATTATTTATCTTTTGTTTATTATTTTAAATAATCTCGTCACTTTATCTTTGTAAATCTAAGCCTATAAATACCACCCTTGGTAAAGGCTTAGATCATCAATCAATAAATTAGTTTTCATCCTCTTAGC
Organism: Hibiscus tridactylites; assembly: GCA_958450335.1. NCBI lineage: Eukaryota > Viridiplantae > Streptophyta > Magnoliopsida > Malvales > Malvaceae > Hibiscus > Hibiscus tridactylites. Next base: position 11,762,340 of record OY288286.1, read on the forward strand.
TTTGAGTATTTTTAGTTTTTCCTTTGTAAATAGTTTTTAGATTTAATAAAAGTTCTTTTACTTTATTTTCTTGTTCCATTTTTATGCTATTTAATTATTTTCCAAAAACCAAGTTAAGTATGATAATTAATATCATGCTTAGCTAAATTTCTTAAGCCAAGAACCAGCCAAGTCAATTCGATTCGTGAGAATTGAACTTGCTTAAATTCTTTTGGGGAAATCATTTTTATCTTTCTGCTTAGATAGTTTTGCAATCGGCCTTACTAAAAGTTTTTAACCGTTTTTTATATCAAAAAGGGCCCTTTAGTCTGAATTCGCTTATAAACACAGTTGGGAGGAAGGATCGGCCTGTGGCAATTTCGACTTCCTATGAACACTCTTAGCGGTGGTCCGCTAAGGAAAGATAAAATCAGAAGCGATTCTATTTTAGACAATTTTTGAGTCGGGTTTTTCCTGCTTTTATTCTAAATATTTTAACGGCGATAGACGTGGTTGATATATTTAAGAACCGTCTTTCGAAGATAGACTTGGGAGGATTGGTTACTCGAGAGAAGAACAAGTTACGACGGGTTGGGCCTCGTAGACTGTAACCGACATGATCCCCAAAATAAAAAATCTATTTCAATGATCGAAAGAATTGAAGGAGCTGGTTCGAGGTTGATTTGCACACTTGGTTTTTCTTACTACTTTTAATTATTTTTCTTTATTTAATTACTTCACCAAAAATCATATCACCCCCTTCTTTTATTTCTTTGCTTTGACAGATATTCCTGGGAATTCAGATTCGACAAATTCAAGTCAACAATTCCAGCTAATCTCCTTGCGGATCGACCCTCTTTCCCTATATCTATTCAATTCCTTTATTTTATTTATTGTTGAAAGAGGTTAAACACTTATTATTTTTGACCGGTTAAACGAAGACTTGTCAAAATTGGCGCCGTTGCCGGGGACATTTATTTTCGGCAATTTTTGACTGATTTTGTTTTATGACCAGGAAGAATCCGGGTACTTTAGCTCCATATAACCCGGAAATCGAAGCAAGTTCTCGTAGAACTCACGGCGAAACCCTTCGACAAAAGAAACAACAAAGCACACGACAACCCGAACAAGAATCCACCTCCGAATCTACACCAATCGAAAAACCTACACATGAACCAGAGCCGATAGCGGAACAAACGATTCGAGAGCTGAACGCAGCCCCTACTGTGCAACAACCCCTTTGTATCGCCTTTCCTCACGGTGATACCCCATTCCAACTCAAAACGAGCCTAATTCACCTATTACCCACCTTTAATGGCCTCCCTACTGAAAGCCCACATAAACACCTTGCCGAATTTCACATGGTGTGCAGCAGCATGAAACCGCAAGGAGTTTCAGAGGATCAGATAAAACTAAGGGCTTTTCCTTTTTCCTTAGCCGGAACGGCTAAAGAATGGTTATTTTATTTACCTCCGAATTCTATTAATACATGGGCTGATCTTTCTCGTGTTTTTCTTGACAGGTATTTCTCTGCAGCAAAGGCGACTGAACTTAGGCGAAGCATTTTGAGCATCCAACAAATGCACGACGAATCCCTATATGATTATTGGGAAAGGTTCAAGAAGCTGTGCGCAAGCTGTCCGTAACATGGCCTATCCGAGCAAACACTCCTTCAATACCTATATGAAGGAATGTTACCAATGGACAAAAAGATGATAGATGCAGCAAGCGGTGGCGCGCTCGTTAACATGACTCCTACTGCAGCAAAAACATTAATCTCCACAATGGCTGCAAACTCGCAGCAATTTGGTTCTACAAGTGAACCCAGTCGACGGGTTCACACAGTAAGCACAATTTCATTAGAGAATAAAATTGATAATTTGACTAATATTGTGTATTCTCTTGTTTCAGGGGAGATAAAAGCTGCTAAGGTATGCGGAATATGCACTATGCCAGATCACGCAACCGACTTATGCCTATTGTTGCGAGATACGTCTGGTGCCCAAGTTAACGCCATACACAACTTTCCCGGACCTCCCCAAAGACCCTATAACCCACATAGTAATACCTTCAATCCCGGTTGGAGAGATCACCCAAACTTGAGCTACGGTAATCAGAACCCGAATTATCAACCTAGGCAACAACCTCCCTACGAAAACCAAGCACCCAAAAATCCTCGCTTGAGTATATTGTTGAGAGATTGGCAGTTTCGCAGGAAAAATTCCAAACCCAAACACAATCCCACCATCAACAAATCGACAAGCAAATAAGCCAACTAGCTCAAGCCGTTAACCGTATAGAATCCCAGGGAAAGTTACCATCCCAAACCGAAACCAACCCAAGGGAAAACATTAGTGCGATAACTTTGCGTAGTGGAACAGTTTTAACGCCTAAACCGCCCAAGCAAGATGAGCAAAAATCCGACGAGCAAGGCAACACTTCGAAGGACAAGAACGAAAAGTCTCCACCCATTGCAGGTAACTCTAAATCCAATATTTTTGTTTCTACTTACGAATATGTTCCTCCTTTTCCAGGTAGATTGGCGAAACGAGATAAAAAAGGAGGAAGAGAAGGAAATTTTGGATGTATTCAAAAAAGTGGAAATCAACATTCCACTTTTGGATGTTATTCGGAAGGTCCCTAAGTACGCAAAATTTTTGAAAGATCTATGCACAAACCGAAGGCGACTATCCGGAAATGAAAGAGTTAACCTTGGTGAGAACGTTTCGGCTATTCTTCAAAGACCATTGCCGCCAAAGTATAAGGATCAAGGTATGTTTGCGATTCCTTGTAAAATTGGGAATGTTGGGATAAAAAGAGCGATGTGCGATTTAGGCGCGTCTATCAGCGTCATGCCGTTAAGCGTCTACAACAAAATTTTGACTGGCCCTTTGAAGGAAACGCGAGTGACGGTTTAAGTAGTTGATCGTTCAGTTATCTACCCCGAGGGAGTACTAGAAAACGTGTTGGTACAGGTAAAAAATCTTATTTTTCCTGTTGATTTTTATATAATTGACATGGAAAATGATCGCAGCAACAACGGATCCGAAATCTTGCTTGGCCGACCTTTCCTATCAACCGCGCATACAAAGATTGATGTTCGCGACGGCATCTTAACTATGGAATTTGATGGGGAAGTAGTTAAATTTGATATGTATAAAGCTATAAAGTATCCTGATTCGGTCGCAAGTTTAAATTTCGTTGATATTATAGATCCGTTAGCTGATGATTTGATCGAAACTGATTTGTGTTATGAATTTTGTAGGGAATTCACGGATCTCGACGATATAGGCGAAATCATTTCAACTCTTTCTTCCCTTTATGATTTTCGATTAATTCGAACTCGATCTAAACATTTTCCCTCAATTTTGCAGGAACCAAAGCCGAAGTTAGATCACTTTAATTTTATATTTTTAGGCGACAACCAAACTTTGCCAAACATCATCTTGAGTAAGTTGTCGCATCGGGAAAGAGGTAGACGCTTAGTTGTTGCTTTGCACACATATAAAAAGATGGAAAGGAAATAATCAAAGAAATGATCAATGCAAGATTTTTTACACAACAATCAATGAAAACAAATGAGGAGTTTAAAGATGGGCAATTATCATACATGTTTCTGTTCTTCGAAACTGTTTTTTTCTTGAAATTTTTTTTTCACTCATCCGCAATTCACCATGTCCCCGCACCTCCTCCACGCCGCGGTGGTCGACGACGGCAAGCCCCTAGCCACGGTCGAGAACACCACTCATACGGCTTCCACCGCACCTCCGCCTTCTCCCCCAACCGCCAGCCGTCGTTCGCAGCTCTCCAACGAAAATGCAAAATCGCCCTTCGCTACACCGTCTCCAGCACCGTTCATCAATCGTCGTTCAAGGATTTCCACCGCCACTGGCCCATGCAACTCCCAACGTGCTCCTCCTCCTCCTCATTCACCGTCTCCCTCATTCCACTCTGCCAACGGTGGACTCAATTTCATCACTCACGGGGAGTATCTTTTACCCTTATTTGTTCCTCGGTTTCTTTATTTTTATTTTGAATTGGGGCAATTCATTTAAGTGAGGGGGAGGGTAATAAATTACCACTTGTCCTATCCTTGTTTGATAATATGTTTGACTTTGATTAAACTTGAGATGAATTTTTTCTTGCCATTACTTGTTGAACATCATGTTGTACTTGTTCTAGTGCTTAGGAATGATTGAATTGGAGCATTTTGATAATCAAAAGGGTAATCTGCAGTTTCTCATCTCTTTTAATTACTCTTGATAGTGTTAATTAAATTTCTCGCCTAACTTAATCAAATTAGCCCAATTTTGGTAAGATTTGAGCCTTGAGCATGCATTCTTCATATTATGCTCGTTTCCTTGCTTGAGAGTGTCATCTTGAACTTAGGAATCTAGAACTTGTGGCTTGCTTACAATTTGAGACTACACTAAGAACGAGGTGCTTTAAAATGATTTAGGCATTAGGCTTTAACCATTTTTCTCCCTTTCACTCTATTTTTCCCTTTCTCATCGCCTAGTGAGCCTTTTGTTAGCCTTACACCCCATTTTTTGGCTTAACCCTCAACCAAAATTTTTAATTGATCAAATGCTAGAACTATATTGCTAGACAAAAAGGAGTTGCAATTCGAATAAGGGCAGAATTTTTCCGAAAAAAAGAAAAAATTGTAAAAAGAAAAAAAATAGAATAAAAAGAAGAAATTGCTTCGAAAGAAAAAATAAAGGAAAAGAAAACACAGTTTCGAAAAAAAAAGAAAAAAGAAATGTGTTTGTTTGCCCATTTTTAACCCCTCTTTTGTCTTCGTTGCTTATTTTTTGAAACTTCTTGCATGGATCATCTTCTTTTGCCTTTTCTTTCCATCTTTCGACCTTTTTTTCTAACCCACATTTCACCTTGAATAAAGACCTAATGATTTTTGCACCTTGATTCTAATAAAGTAGTGGAGAATTGAACTTGTTACAAGCTTATGGAAACTTTTGTTCATGCATGACTTTGAGTGTTTCCGCTTCAAATTTACCTTTAAAACACTTTGAGTGCTCTTGAGTGTATCTTGGTGAGGATTAAGACTAGGCTAAGATTTGATTAATGCTTGATAGGTAATTGAAAGGGACAAGGGCTGTTCTTTGCTTATTTGGTTTGATTATGTTTCTTTCATGAAGCTCCTTTTGTTCTAGAACTCTTATGATTATGTTTGATGCTTGTAATGGCTTGAGAAATGCATTCTTGGTTAATATCATTTTCGGACATACTTGAGGACAAGTATGAGACAAGTGAGGGGGAATTTGATGAGTTCTCAAATATGACATTTCATTTGCTATTTTTCTAGTTATTTGGACTTCTTTGCTGCTTAATACATGTTGTTTTCGTTATATTTTGTGCAGGGATCCAATTCTGGAAATAGTAGTGAAAATGGGGCATTTCTGTAGTTTTTATTATAATTCTGTCATGACTGGCATCATGGGCACGACACCAGGCACGACGCGGCTGACGTGGCAGTGACGTGGCAATGACGTGGCGACTTCTAGAAGCTTCTGGAACGTTGTGAGAGAGCTTATCAGCTTATCCGATTAGATTTCCTGCATTTAAATTTCAAAACATTTGAATTATTTATCTTTTGTTTATTATTTTAAATTATCTCGTCACTTTATCTTTGTAAATCTAAGCCTATAAATACCACCCTTGGTAAAGGCTTAGATCATCAATCAGTAAATTAGTTTTCATCCTCTTAGCTTTGAGTATTTTTTGTTTTTCCTTTGTAAATAGTTTTTAGATTTAATAAAATTTCTTTTACTTTATTTTCTTGCTCCATTTTTATGCTATTTAATTATTTTCCAAAAACCAAGTTAAGTATGATAATTAATATCATGCTTAGCTAAATTTCTTAAGCCAAGAACCAGCCAAGTCAATTCGATTCGTGAGAATTGAACTTGCTTAAATTCTTTTGGGGAAATCATTTTTATCTTTCTGCTTAGATAGTTTGGCAATCGGCCTTACTAAAAGTTTTTAACCGTTTTTTATATCAAAAAGGGCCCTTTGGTCTGAATTCGCTTAAAAACACAGTTGGGAGGAAGGATCGGCCTGTGGCAATTTCGACTTCCTATGAACACTCTTAGCGGCGTTCCGCTAAGGAAAGATAAAATCAGAAGCGATTCTATTTTAGACAATTTCTGAGTCGGGTTTTTCCTGCTTTTATTCTAAATATTTTAACGGCGATAGACGTGGTTGATATATTTATGAACCTTCTTTCAAAGATAGACTTGGGAGGATTGGTTACTCGAGAGAAGAACAAGTTACGACGGGTTGGGCCTCGTAGACTGTAACCGACATGATCCCCGAAATAAAAAATCTATTTCAATGATCGAAAGAATTGAAGGAGCTGGTTCGAGGCTGATTTGCACACTTGGTTTTTCTTACTACTTTTAATTATTTTTCTTTATTTAATTACTTCACCAAAAATCATATCACCCCCTTCTTTTATTTCTTTGCTTTGACAGATATTCCTGGGAATTCAGATTCGACAAATTCAAGTCAACAATTCCAGCTAATCTCCCTGCGGATCGACCCTCTTTCCTATATCTATTCAATTCCTTTATTTTATTTATTGTTGAAAGAGGTTAAACACTTATTATTTTTGACCGGTTAAACGACGACTTGTCACCTCTCCTTGAACAAGAGCCATAAACTATCGCTTCTTCTCATCTAGATATCTCGGCCCCAAGTACCTTTTCTGGAAAGCAGACTCAAATAAATCTCATCCAATCTCAGCCTCAGGAATCCCGGTAGTAATGGTGACCCATCAGGTGTAGGCATCACCCTGAAGCAAAGAAATCACACAGCCCAATCTGCGAGCACCAACACAACCCATTTGAGCTAAGATGCGGACTGTCTTCTCTAACTACAACTCATACCTCTCCGGTGGAGATCCTCTGAACTCCTCTGCCCCTAGGCTACGGAGCCTCTCCAACGGTAAACTATCATCATCACCTCTAGGCTGAGATGCAGCCTGAGCTCCGGCAACTGCAGCCTGAAATTCTCCCGCTATAGCTTGTACAAGCGGAGCCATGTATATTCTGGCAGGACCTTGGCCACCCTAGCCACCTTGAGGTTCCTCTGCCTCAGCTCCACCCTCGCCTCCAACTCCAGGCTGAGAAGGTGGTGGTGGTGGAGCTCCAACTCCAGCAGTAAGCTCTAATACATGAGCCTCTACTCCAGCCACCGGCTCATTAACAGGAGTCGCAACACGTGGTTCATGACGAACCACTCTCGGTCTACCCCTAGGCCTCGACATCGTGCTCATAAACAACAACTACAACAACAACAACAAGAAAACACAAAAAATAGGGTTAGCAAGGCAAGGGCTCCAAGTGGCTCAAGTATGTTCCCTCACTTTAAAAATCCTTTTTCTGATGTAATAGTAGCAATGAGACTCTAAACATCATGCTTCAAACAAAACAACAAGCATACTTGATAAACAAGCAAACACCATACATTTCAACATAAAAACACAACTTACCTCACTTACCTGCCCAAGGTCTCGGTAACCTTAGGCTCTGATACCAACAAGTGTAACCCCCTCGACCTGGTCCGGACGCTTGACCGAACCGAGTGGGCTACACGGGGATAACCGAGGTAAAACCCGTTAAGGCTCCACTTCGGTTACCGACCCAAGAAAAACGTTTTCATTTATTATCTTATCTAGATGCGTCAATTAGACCTAAGCATGAAACAAGGTTTACGAGAAGCCCAACAACAAACATGGCCTAAGCCCAAACCTTGAGACCCTTTAGAGATGTCAAAAAGCCCATTTACAGACCTCTGTTTCGAAACAGTCAATGCCCGTTTCGAAAAACGGGCTCCAGTTTTCAAAGCCAGACACCCGTACCGAAACGCATCCACCCCGTTTCGGAATAGGGTCCCATTTTGCCTAGGCGTTCTGATACCCGTTTCGGAACAGGCAATTCTAGTAGCCAAAGTGTTTCGAAACTTGTTTCAAAACAGGGGCTCACAGTAGCCAAATCGTACCGAAACAAGTTCCGATACAAGGGCCCTAGAACCACACCCGTTTCGAAACAGAGTAACTCGTTTCGAAACACCTGTTGTCTGTGAGTTCCCAAAATCAGTTTTAAAACCTCCAAATGATCCCAAACGTCCTTAACGACCCCAAGAAGCATACATAGCATACAAATACACTAGAGGCATGCTCCCTATAGCAAACATACTTGATACACATAAAGATACAAGGTAGGGGCATCCATTTAAAAGATCATACATGGCATTCAAGATTCATGCTTTAAAAGAACATATACTTAGATATTTAAGATAGGCAAATCCACATGGTTTACAAGCAAATCATAACATCCAAAATCCAAATCAACAACATGGCATTTAAAGGAGTCTAACATGCTCATAAACAACCAACACCAACATACTTCAAAGGCTCAAACAACATATACATGTCTCATTACTTGACCATTACATCATGTAATATAAAATCCATACTTGAAAGATTTAAAAGCCCAACTAGCACACTTGGAGGCCTCTTCTTGCACTAGCAACCCACGAACTACGAATCTGCATTGTCGAACAAAAGAGAGCGTAAGCATAAAGCTTAGTGAGGGTAAGCTCATTAAAAACAAACCTCGACAATGTAGGGTCCAAGCACGAGCACAACCAAGGTAGAGTGCATGATCTTACCTTCGATCCTCATGAGCCAAAATATACATGATGCATGAACATATATTCAATATTATGTCATGCTCAACAAGCTCAAATCCACATCATATGTAAACACATATAATAATCCATATAGGAATCACATTTCATATCATATTGATACACATATCAACTCATATTGGCACCTAGCTATGACTCGAATACGCGGATAAACACGTTAGAACTCACATCCAACACAACCATTACCTTACGGTGGGATTACACTCATCACCGTTCTCGCGGAGGGGATTCCACTCATCCTCACGCCCCGTCGATGGGATTACACTCATCATCGACTAATATATATAAGAAGGTTTTTCGTGTGAACTCGTACTCCATCTTGATGACTACCATCATCAAGACCACGCGCGCATTTGACTCACTTGTGCACAATAACATCATAATGATCGATAATTTGTACTCAAGCATACTAGTGCCAACATTAAACGCAAACCACAATATCAATTCACAACCATTTTCGTGCTTATCACGTACTCACCATGGTTAACATCATGTCCATACCTCATGCATATAACAATGCATCACAACCATGCCTCAACATACATGTATAACACATTTATACATAACCATCATAAACACAAGTCATCATGAGACATAAACAATAGAGACTGCAACCAAAGTCTCTAATTAAAGCTTGGGATTAGGCTACAACTCTAATCCCAACTCTATGTGGGTCTACCAAGCCCAACCTAGTTCACATGCTTGAACCAACACATTGAAAACCATTTAAAAGAATTTAACCACTCACCTTCACTTTCAAGCTCAACTACCAAGCAATCAACACCTTCAAGCTTCCGGATTCACTCCCGATGCTTCACCAACACAATCTCTTGCTTCTAATAATCTCAATACAAACAAAACAACTTCGAATCAGTCCACACACAATGTAGCAAACCCAGAATATTATTCAAGCATCAAACACATGATTTTCAAGCTATGAACAACCCCAAATCATCAAACTCGAGCAGCCCTAAAGCACAATCCAAAACCTTTGATTTCAACACTTTTAACACTCCCAAATGATTCCAAAACAACCCTTAACTAACATACTAACATTAGCCTTCCATTTCCAACATAAAACAACCCCAAAAACTCCCTTAAAACCCTTCAAAAACCCCATGAAAACCCAAATACGAAAATTATGTTAAAACACTTTGAAATTCATATATGTTGGACCTCAAGGTTCATAAACAACATATCTAGCATTATTAAATCAATAGCTTTGATAAAAACTCATAAAGCCACAACCTTTAGCATTTTTCCATGAAAACCAAATTCTCAAAACATGGATGAAAATGAAATCTAAAGATACCAAAATGAAGAGGAGACCAAGGCCAAGTCAAAAATGCCATTACCTCTTGAAAAGCACTAATGATGAAGTTGGAAAGTGATGGAATAATGAATGGAGGTGAGGGCTCTCTCTTTGGTCGTGAGATTGTAAAAATGGAATGGGGAGGAAGATGACAAAGGGGATATTTTAATAAAAAGAGGTTTAAAATTTTAAAGACCAACTATTTATAAAAATGCCATTAAAATGGCTATTGTGCTATATCATCAAAAATTTGGTCCAACACTTTCAATTAAATTTTGCAAAACAAAAACTGAGACATTATTTTTTTATTTATTTCACCCGACCCGAGACTCGGGTGTTACAATAACTATGCAGGAATTTAGATATATCAAGATAGATTTTAAAAATTCAGGTAGATCAAGGTCAATCAAGATTTTAAATATACCAGGAGAGTTCCAGATAATTTTTCTCAAAGGGCATTTGCTGTGTTGAGGATTGCTGACAGCTTGCCAAGCTTTCAAGTTCATTCCATTAAAACCGTCTCATCAATGCGTTACTTTCCAAGCATTCAAATAGGTACACATCCTATATGTTCAATATTGAATTCTAGTTGATTGGTATGGTAGAACAGGTCGCCGTCACAAATTATCCTGGGACAAACCTCGAATGGTTGAACATGTATTTGTGCAGTATTTTTCTATTATTGTAACAATATTAAGAATGACTGATTTACATAAGTCAGGCTTCAAACCCACAGGGTCATTGCAGTCATTTGCGATCTATAAGAAATTTTAGGATTTTTCGACCTTCCTTTTATCTCAAGTCGCATAGGTATTTCAATTATTTAAGTACTCGATGATATTTCAGTCATTCATGTACTTTCAGCACTTCCAAAAAATTCATTCATTTCAGAACTCGAGGGTATATCGATCATTCTAGTTAATTTGAAAATTTCGATGCCCGAAAATACTTCAATCTTTTGGTCATTACGATCATTTCGATCAATTCAGCTTTATCAGTGTTTTCGATTCTTTTAGTCATTTCATTTAATTTAATATGTTACGTCACTTTAATTAATTCGGTATTTTCAAGAAAATGTAAATGTTTTACAATCTCGAAAATTTAAGTCTTGTTACAATAACTTTTTAAGCAATTTGAAGTTTTTACATGAATCAATTATTTTACCAGATTTAGTGTAGATTTTTAGATTGCTTTCATTGTGAGGGATATTTTAGCCATTGTGACTTTTGCTTTGATCATCTTGCCTTTTGCTGTTCAGGCCCAGTCTCCCAGCACCACGAGTGAGGGTTTGTTGGATCTCTGCTTCTTTATATGAGATCTCACTTTTCAAAACAATGCCCATTTTTCATTTATCAATGTTAATTCAAATTCAGGGGCGTCGATTGCATGTGCGTTGATGCTGGTGGCACTGCCACTGTTGCTTACATCATTCGCATTGCTGATTTATGCTTACAGCTTTTGAACGACTTGTTAGATTTTCAAAATTTCCGACGGAGGATTTGTAAATGTGCTTCACGTCTCATCAATTATTTTTATTTCGATACTCAAAATAGGAGTGAAGTAATAATTTAGATACATTTAACTAATTTATTTTTTTATTATGTCAGATCAGCCTCCCGTTAAAGTGTAACGGACTTTACTGGTCGTTTTTAAAAATCGGTAACCAACTCTGTACTAAAAGGAAGCATAAGTAATCGTCCCAGTAATTAACCCTATTTTCTAAAACATTATTTTTGGTAATTTAACCCCTCAATTTTTTACAATTTCTTCATTTCTTCAATTCCTTCTTTGTTTTAAGTTTATTTTACTAAATTTAATTTGCATACTTAACTGCCACTATATAATATCTATACAACTTTAATTTATATTTTAACAAAAAAATATTTTTTGCAATTTAATCCATTAAAATTATATTTTATTCAACCTAATCCTTCCATTCTAATCAATATTATCCTCGAAAATTCATTCTTTAAAAATAACATTGCAAACATATTTTACAATTTTAGAAGATATTTGTTTATTAAATAACATTAGAAATCTTACTCACACACGTGAAAAAAGAATATGAAGAAAGATATATGTATATATTATATGATTAGAAAAAGTCATTTAAATTAGAATCTATGTGTACTATAATATTATAAATAATTACATTTAAATTGTACAAAACTCGACAACTAACTCATTTCATAAACTCGATTCAAATAGAAAAAATCAAATAAAGTTTTAGCCATAAAATAAGACTGGTCAACTTGACTAACTCAAAATGTTCACAATTTTTTTGACTCGATCTGATCAAATACTAACCCCTAGCTATAATGCATGCTCACGTGTTCTAAGGTTCTAATAGCAAGTAGAATAATCCAGGGATTCTATTAGAACGACCAACATATAGCAGCTCCAAATCATGGTTTAACAATATCATCATAAATAACACAGTTTACTTGATTTTTAGACTGCAAATTGGATCTTGGAAAATAAAAACAGTGAATCAAACAGAACACCTTCTAACCTTCCAAAGAAATTTTCAAGCAGCATCCTATAAGTGCACAACCATATCAACTTCAACATTTAATCAAGTTTAGTTCCGACTTAGAATCTGTTATCAAGAAGATTACATGTTCGAACAAAGTAATGGCTTCGGTGAGAAAGTCTTACAACACAACATTTTTCATCAATTTTTCTTGGTGACTGAATCTGTATCCTGCTGGTAATGGTCTTGATTATCTAGTGAAAATTTCTTCACTTTCTGCAAAGAAAACTGATTCAGCACACATATAAATTGCAAAAAAGGTAGCTGGTAAGCATACCAATGCCCAAGCAAACAAGATCCATAGAAACTAAACCCAAAATGAAAAAAAATAGCTCTGAACTTTCAGAAGATTGAATTTCCCGGAGGTTAAAATCATCTAGAAAAGAAAGAGTTCATCAATCATAATTTATCACAAAATCATACTAATTGTTTTCAGGGATTTAAATAGCGGTTTTGGAACTGTCTGGTCTATGTCCGTGATAACATCTATGGTTAAAAAAAATCATGACTGGATAGACGCAAGTGAACGCAATAACATCCGTTTATGTCCGCAAACGCCATCGCAATCGCAATTTAAATCCCGGATTGTTTCTACGGTGCGACAAATTAATCAGCATTCGACATAGCTGAATAAAGCAATTTATATACATTACTGGACCTTGTAAAGACCATACACAGATTTTTGCTAAACTAAAAACTCAAAATACCATGGAACAAATGAAACCCGGTTTAACATATAAAAAACAAAAAAAAAAATTCACAGGAGATTTGGGGTTATTGCATATTAGGAAATTGGGATGCAAAAGCCAATACAAGATTTCAGCAAAAATCAAATGGTAATAAACATTAAAAGTGCCATAAATCTTGCGTGAAATGGAATCTGTAGAAGGTAAAGGTACCTTATTGAGGACGCAGTCTCTGAGGGAATGCAAAAGTCGGAGGCATTTTTGTTGATCAAAGGGAGATTGGGTAACACAATTCAGTAATTCCAGAGCCTCTTGCGCGCACACGGGCTGAGCCTCAGCAGATTCCTTCTCCATCGTTTCTTTCTCCTGGGGTTTCTGCTATTAGGGTTTTAGCTTATACACCCTCCTAAATCAAAGCTTTGAAAGGAATAGGATTTTTCTTCTTTACTATACTGCGCCCGTTGTTTCCCGTTAAGTTTTAACCGGAATTTATATGATGTTTTTTAGGGTAAACAACATTATTGGTCACTAAAGTATTCATGCTTTTCGGTTTTGGTCATTAAACTATTATTTAGCACAAAATTGTAGTTAAGGTTACATTTTTTATTTTGATCACTAATGTTACTTTTTTCGTGTTTTGGTCACCAAACTATTGTTATTTCATCAGTTTTTTACATTGAGTGACCAAAAAAGAAAAAAAGATGTAACGTTAGTGACAATTTTATCAAAAATAATAATTTAGTGACCAAACAGGAAAATAGAAATAATTTAGTAACCAATAGTGTTGTTTACCCTTTTATAAGGGGAATATCAATTAGTAGGTCCAAAGTGATGTCTTTTGTCATTACACGGCAAGTTTGGTTATATGGTGCTTTTTAAATATGGTAATCCAAATATTCATATTGTGAGTCGGTGTACTATGAGTAAGTGTTAAACTTATATTTTGATTTTTGATATAACAAGGACTAATTTATAAATAAATAAAATTTTAAAAGTATTTGAAATTACTCACAATCGACAGTATACGAACTTAATTAAGTTTCTTTAAAGATAAAATTCTTCTAAGTCAATCTTTTCAAACACAAATAATTTTTTAAGTGTTAGTAGTCAAATTGGTCAATGAGTATTGATACGGTACTTAGTGTAGCGTACTACATATCGTTACTGGAAAATCAATTTAGTAAATATGTACCGGTACAGCTCTTAACGTACCGGTACGGGCTTTGAAAATTATGCTAGTCAGTTTCGGTGCAGTAAACTTCGTACCGATACGAAAATGGAGCGAAACTATTTTGAATTTACCGTGTATTAGTACGACCTTGCGCGTACCGATATCTGAGCTCCTTAAAGATTTTCAGTGAATAAATTCAATATCGGTACAGAACGTAGCGTACCGGTACCCAGTTTATTTCTTCACTCTGCACCGATACGCAAACCCGTGTACCAGTACCCCTTACTTGTAACGACTATTTTTTCTTTGAGCAAATAGCCAAGTACCGATACGAAAGTTCGCGTATCGATATTTACTCTTGCCAAATAACATTTATTGCGGGAAAATATACTCTCAACGGCTCTATTCAATTCTTCAACAACACAAACAACTAGAAATCAATAAGAGGTATAAAACAAATCTCAAAATCTTCTTCAATAACAATACAACAATCCAAAAGGTTTCGATCAATATTCAAAGTCTACTTGTGCTTAATTGCCCATTTTCTCTTGTAAACACTTGAGTGCTTTCATTATATTCCTTCATTTCAAGTGTTTGGAGTTTGAGAGAGTGCTTAAATATTGCAAACATCTATCTAGTGAGATTTTTTGAGTTTGCTTAACTACTTGTAATTTTGGGAAAGGTTCTCACATAGGGGTGGCAATGGGGTAGGATGGGGACGGTTTTGTATTCCTCATTTGTCTCCCACACTTGCGGTTACAGTTTTGGGGAATCCCTATTAAACGTTTTGGGTATATTTTTCGTTTCCATACACATCCCTTACGAATTCTTGCGGTTTTCGGTTAATCATCGTAACAAAAAAAACCAATAAACAAAATTTAATACATTAAAACAAATACTCAACATTAAATATTTAAAATTAAAAAATAAATGATAATTTTAATTTTACGAACAACAAACAAACCATTTCAAAACTCTAAAACAAGAATAAAATATTAATTATTAAAACATGACATCATGCACTACATTTAAATAATATGTAACTAATAATCTATAATTTCAAATCATGATCTGTTTGTTCTAACAAGAATTAGATTCCACAATCATTCCAACCATATAAATTACCTCTTCAAATTTTACCCGTATAATTTTTATGCGAATTTTTGAAGTTATTGTCATTGTTGTTTTTGGAAACAGTCTGCAGTATTTTCTTCTGACCTTTGCTCACTCAAAAATTAATAACTCCTAATACATAACTCAAAATCAAGAACTGTTTGTTTTAAACGAATCTAAACTTTCGTATGGTTGTAGAAATATAAGACTCGCTTCCTGATTTATCTTGTAGAATTTTTGGTGATTTCTCAAAGCCACTGGTAAAACTGTTTTTAAGAAATGTGCTGCCAAATTTTTATGACTTTCAACATTCAAATTTTTTTTAAATACATATCGAAATCGATCACCTTGTATTTTAAATAAAATTAGACTGAATCATGTTTACAACGATCTATAGACAACTTTCTAATTATTTTTATAAAATTTACGGAAAATTTTCGAACTTACTCCAGTTGCCCATAATCAGGTTATAGAAAATTAGATTTTTGTTGAAAATGAGTAAATTACCCTTTTGGCCATCCAAATTTGTAAATATATTAGGATCATGTGGATATTTTTCGGGATCCCTACAATGATTCATACGGGTACGATTCGGTTATCCTCACGATTCAAATATAGCAATTCACGTCCCTATCCCCATTTGAGCTTCGGTGATAAAACTTCCTCTGTCCTCATCCTCGTGGGTGAAGATTTCGGTTATTCTACATACACATCGGTTTGGATCTCCACAGTTTTTGGTTATTCCCTACCCGGTTGCCACCCCTATTCTCACAAGATTTTAGGAATAAATCTTGTTGAGTGTTGTAAGGTATCTCATTGTCCTCAAAGAAAAGACAAATTGAATGAATTTGTGAAATTTTTAGTGTGGTGGCTAAGGTAGTGGATGTAGACCTTGTTTAGAAGGTTGAACCACTCTAAATCTCTCTTGCAATTTTTCTTTCTTGCAATTTCTTTCCACCAAATTTTAAATTGCAGTTCACTCTCTCTTAGTCATTTATTATCGATTGATCAATTTAACCGTAAGTTTACAATTAAGTCATCGTATTTTAGAAAACTACAATTGAATCACACTATTTATCGATTGTAACAAACACATCACTTCTTTTCACTAAATGTGCAATTAGCATTAATTTTTTATTTACATTTCGATCACTCAACTATCTGTTGTGAGCCAACCTTTTTTAGATTTTTTTTTTCTGTTTTCTTAAAGGTTTGCGCAAGATTAATCTCACTTTGTCTCAGTGTTTTTCTTGGACCAAATTTTTTCAATGCTTTTATATTTCGTGAAGTTGTAAAGAATAATGAGTAACATCTTTCACTTGTATAAAGCCTCAAGTTTCTTATCGAATGGGCTCCCCTTACAATCTTTGTCCATTGAAGCTGGCCATCTGACTAGGGCGAAACTTGGTGGGGATCGGGGGGCTACCCCAAATTTAAAAATTTATCATTTGGCCTTTTAGATTTTCTAAAAATATAATTAGGTCGCTTTAAATATTTGGATGGGTCCCAAAATTTTGAAAGTTCATTATTTGGCCCTTTAAAAAATTTACAAGTCTTATTAGCCCCTTCAAATATTTGAACATTTTTAATTTTTTTTATAATTTTTTTTCATTAATATGTATTTATATATTAAAAAAGCATGATAAAAACAATTATTATCAAAATTTTGTATTATATATATATATAAGATCTATTAAAAAAACTATTATTAGCCTCCTCATAATTGAATGCCAAGTTCCTCTGCTACATCTGACGATGTCATACATAAAAGTGGCACTTAAGATATAAAACACGTATCAGCGCAGAAGAAAAAACTCTAGTGGCATTTCCTCAATAAAATGTCATTCCACTTGAACATGTCTTACTCATGTCAAGTTTAAGTGCAAAAGTCGCATGTTAACTCATCCTCTACTTTTAAGAAAGTGAAGTATTTCATAAGCAGTTTTGACATTATCTGAAAATAAAATGTTTGTTAGAATTGTGATCCAAATTTTTATAAAATTTGGTATAAAGTAATAATCTTACTTTTAGTATATTTTGTTTGCTTTACATTAATTAAAAGTGGGAAACTTATGTTGAATATAATTATTTTCTATGCAATTTTCTTTTATAAACAAGCAACTAATTCTTATAAATAGATATCATGGATTAGGGTTTAGACACAACACAAGATACAACTGAAGCGACGTTTTGAAAATTTTACTATACTAGGAGTATAGGTGTTCTCGTTTTTTAATATTTAGATCGAGAGATTTTAAAAAGAATTCGTATTTAAAAATGGAAACAAAAGAAGTCGTTACCGGTCACTTGGATAAGGTAGACCGGACATTAAAAAACAAAACCAGAGATTCGAATGGGTTCGAGAGTCGGTTACGTGTGGAAAAGAGTTAGCACTCCATCATGCCCCAAAATTGGCACCTAAGGATTCGTATCACATTTAACTAAGAAAAATTTAAATTCGAACTATTTTAATTATTAACCCCTAAAAAAGCCTGTATGTATGGCCATACAAATCGAACAACCTAACTCGCAGCCCACAGTACTAAAGGAGATGACGCCCGGAGGTAGATGTCATGTCTTGATTTTTGGATGATCACACTCTTCCTAGGAACTCCTTTTGTGGTTGTTTATCCTTCAAAGAGGTAGGCTCTGATACCAATTGTTGAGTGATTCGAATGATTGCTATAAACCAAGAGGGGGTGAATTGGATTTTTAGACTTTTTGGTAGTGGAATTCACAAATAAAAATGGTAGACAAGGGAATTTAGAGTGGTTCAAGTTCCAATCGAACTCTACATCTACTACCTTAGCTTCACTAAGGATTTTCAACAATTCCACTAATTGCTCTTCCCTTTTTCTAGGCTAAGGAGGTAACCGTTGCAATGTCGGTCAAATTTTTTACCCAAAATTTGACCCAATCCTCACACAAGAATTACAAAGAAGTTGTTGCCTAAAACAAGTATCTCTCAATACACAAAGTAGCCCAATTACAAGCACTCAACCCAATTGAAAGGATAAGAATGAAAATACAATTGTGGTTACAAGACAATAATGGGATTTAGGCACAAATGCTTGAATTTGATGTTCGGATGTTTGCTTTTGGATCAATAGTTGTTGCTGAAGCTTTTAGAGGTCTTTTTTATACCTTCTCATTGAATTCTAGCCGTTGTGGTTGTTGCATTCATCAATAGAGCCGTTGGGGATGTTATCTTCCCTCCATAAATGCAGTCTGCAACCACCCGTTTCGAAACGCCCGATCCTGTTTCGAAACAAACCAAAAAAGAAAGAGCCGTTGGAGTGCATTAAAAAGCCCATACCGAAATGGTTACGATCGTTTCGATACGCTAAGAGCCGTTTCGAAACACGTTTCGAAACATTTAGCCATTGTCAAAGCTCGTATCGAAACGGACTGAAGGTGTTTCGATACGCCTTAACGATCAATATAAAATTAGTTAAAAACTTCAACGGTCATATTTTTGAAATCTGGCTTGAATTTCCTTTCGAAACGTTTGAGGTCGTTTCCATACTACCATATCGAAACGGGTCAAACCGTCTCGATGTTCTTAAGCCGTTTCGAAACTCGTTTCGAAACAACGATTCACAGTTTCAAAATCGTTTCGATACACGTTTCGAAACACGTGTTCACAGTTTCAAAAGTGTTCCGGAACGCCTAAGGTCGTTCCGAAACGGTGACTCAAAAATTATTGTTTTGGCTTCAAGAACACTTAGGAAATTTTTGACAAATTAAGTTTTTAACTTACCCATTTTCCTTTAAACATATAGAGAGGTTTGAGGACTTAAAAATTCATTTTCTCATTTTTAATTTAGTTCTTAAATTCTTTAGTTATAACAAAATCAATTTATCGGTTTCCCAATCTCCCCCTTTTTGATATAACAAAACCAAAGTTAGAATTTTTAATAGTTTTGAAAATCTTGAACACATTCTAACTCCCCCTCGATTAAGATGAGTTTTAAAGTTTTAAAAGGATTTAAATCCAAGTTTTCAAGCTCAAAAACACATAAAACGAATTTTGACTCTTAGATTACTTCTTCCCCTTTTTGTTAGATCAAAAATAAGAAACAAGGCTCAAAGAGAAGAAACAAGGTTATAAGCAATAAGCAACATAATATAGATGCATAGAATTCAAATATCCAAAACATAAAACTTAAACAATAAAGTTCAAATCTTAATCCCAAACAAAGTAATCAAAGCATAGGTTCATAAAACATAAAGGAAATAAAGATGCAAACGTAGTCCTAATATGATAAGCTAATATGAGATGACATGAAAATCCTAAGCATCGTCGTCGTCGCCATCACCATCCAAGGAATCATCATCGTCCCTATCTTGAGAGCGACGAAAAGCCATCCATTGACCATAGAAGGTAGAGAATGACATGTCCATAGATTGATGTTGATTCTTGAGGGAGGTGAGTCGATTTTCCACAGATTGCAAGCGAGTATTTATAGTACCAAGACCCGCCTCCATTGTGTTGAACCGCTCGGTGAGAAAAGCCATACGAGCTTCATTGTTAGGACCTGAAGATTATGGTTGAGGTTCAACTTGAGGTGGAGGTGCATCCCTATCAACTCGTTCCCAACGACCAAGGGTGTAATGAAATCCAGACTTGCATAGAGAAGATTCACCAAGTTTTTGCTTATGGGGTTCCGGAGAGTCATAAGTGCAATCAAGCTCGAGCATGCCAAAGAGATAGCTCAAAACAGTCCCATAAGTGAAGGACTTGAGAGCATCAGTTTCACAGAGCTTGACATTATTCACCATCTCGGCGAACATGATCTTGATAAGGTTTGGTTGTTCACCTCGACGAAAACATTCTAACAAAAAATAATCAACTTGTCTAATGTGAGAGAATTTACCTCCGGAGGGACGAATAAAACAAGAAACGATCAAGTGGAGGAACCGATCATGAGCATCTAAGGAAAGCACGAAACCGGTTTGAGCACCAAAACGGGTTTCATCCTCGATGCCTACGTTCTAAAAGCCAAGAGTAGTCTCTAGATAGCGGATGTCGATGACGATCTTCTTACCCAAGATAAATGACTCAATGCCAACAACTTCGGAGTGATCTTCATTATTAATAAGTTTGGCATTCGAGTAGAAGATGAGAACCATGTGCTTGTAGCAAATATCCATGATACTCAAGAAAGACGTGAAGCTCTATTCTTGTAAACGCTCAAGATAATGGAAGCGAAAGCGCTCGGAATCAAGGAAGGGGATGTCAACCACACGCTCACGACGAACGACAATTTTCTTGACATAGGTGAAACGCTCCTTCATCGCGGTAGTCCTGAGACTCCTGAGAAAAAGTTGGGTAAGGTTGGGATGGATAGTAGCTTGGTTTGAAGCTTCACTCGATTGAGGTGCCCTACGTTTCTTGTTAGTGGGATCCATTGAAAAAATCCTAAAAACATAAAGCAAGTAATTTGTAACTAAAATTGAAGTGTATGCATGAAAATCCTTAATTTAATCCAATGGTAAATCACACTTAGGTGTCAAACAAATTTTAAGAACATAGATACAAAACAAAAACAAAAACAAAATTAAGAGAAAACAATTTAAAAAAAGTAGAAAAAATACGAATCAAAAACAATATATTTGAATAAAAAAATATAAGATTTTAAAATTTCTTTTACAAGATTTGAAAAATCCAAGTAGCAAAACACATAATCTATACAAAATTAAAATTTTCTAACCTAGGATTCGAATACAAATTTAAGGAAAAAGAAAAAGATGAAAATATACCTTAGATTGGGATTTTGGATGAATAGATGGAAAAACTTGCACAAAATTGTTGATGCTTTCTTAGGCTTGTGTTTGAGTGTAAAAGCCCTCAAGATTTGGTGAAAAACAATGAGGTTTAGAGGGGTTTTATAGGAAAAATCGATCTAGGGTTTTTAGGGTTTTGAAGGAATTTTAATTAAAGTGAAACTTTAACATTAAAAGGTCTCTTTAAAGCTGTCTGCAAACCCGTTTTAGAATAGGTTTCGACCGTTCCGAAATGCGGGCACCGAACGTTGACTAACGTGTCAAGTCCAGCTGACTGTTCCGATACGGCTTTGACCGTATCGAATCCCACGTTGACTCGTATCGAAACACGTTTCGATACACCCCTTGGCAGTAGCAAAAACGTTTCGAAACCCTTTGAAGGCGTTTCGAAACACCCTTCTCTCAGATGAATTTTTAAGGCACCCGTATCGAAACTGTTAGACCCGTTTCGATACACCTGGGCCTGGAAGTGCATATGAGGCTCTAAAATTGCAGAAAAAATGGATTTTATGAAGTTCTATTTTGCGTGAATGATATGAATGAGCAGGAAAGACATGTATAAACAAAAACATACTCCCCCTAACTATTAGCATTGATGGAATTAGGAGTAAAAACACATAAACATGGCATTTTCAAGAGATCAAGCAATTTAAGCACAAAAAGGGTTCTAAAAGATCAAGATAAGCTAGTTAGACCTAACTCTCTCCTAAGGGACCAAAAGCGCTCTTTATCTAAAGGCTTTGTAAAGATGTCCGCTAGTTGGTTTAAGGTGTCAACATACTCTATAACAACATCTTCCTTAAGGACATGATCTATAATGAAATGATGCCTTATTTCTATATGTTTGGTTCTAGAGTGTTGGATGGGATTTTTTGTCAAACATATGGAACTAGTGTTATCACACTTAAGGGGTATGGTTTCAACTTTAATACCATAATCTAAGAGTTGTTGCTTCATCCAAAGGACTTGAGCACAACAACTCCCTAAGGATATGTACTCGACTTCGGTGGTAGATAAGGATACACTATTTTGTTTCTTATAGAACCAAGATATGAGCATACTACCTAAGAGTTGACAAGTTCCCGAAGTACTCTTCCTATCGATTTTACACCCCCCATAATCCGCATCCGAATAAGCATGAAGGTTGAAGGTGGATTCTCTAGGATACCAAAGACCTAAACAAGGAGTATCTCTAAGGTACCTAAAGATTCTCTTAACGGCTACAAGGTGAGACTCTCTAGGACTAGCTTGAAACCTAGCATACAAGCAAACACTAAACAAGATATCTGGTCTACTTGTAGTAAGGTAAAGCAATGATCCAATCATAGAACGGTAAAGCTTAGAGTCAACGCACTTACCTCCTTCATCTTTGTCAAGCTTTGTAGATAAGCTCATAGGTGTGGCTTGAGGCTTTGCATTCTCTAAGCCAAACTTCTTGAGCATATCCTTGATGTACTTTGCTTGATTGATGAAGGTGACATCCTTCCTTTGCTTGATTTGGAGTCCCAAAAAGAATGAGAGCTCCCCCATCATGCTCATCTTGAATTCACCTTGCATTAACTTAGCAAACTCTTTGCGATGACATTCATTAGTAGATCCAAAAATAATATCATCAACATAAATTTGTACTACTAAGATGTCATTTTTATACCTTTTTATGAAAAGTGTAGTGTTCACCTTACCTTTTTCAAAACCATTTTCAATCAAAAAGTTTGAAAGTCTTTCATACCAAGCTCTAGGAGCTTGTTTTAAACCATAAAGAGCTTTAGTAAGTTTGAAAACATGATTTGAAAATTTTGAGTCTTCAAAACCGATGGTTGTTCCACATACACTTCCTCATTTATAAAACCATTTAAAAATGGCTTTTAACATCCATTTGAAAAAGCTTGAAGTCATGATAACATGCATATGCAAGCAACATCCTAATGGATTCCATTCTAGCTACGAGAGCATAGATTTCATCAAAATCAATTCCCTCTTCTTGAGTGTAACCTTGTGCTACTAACCTAGCTTTATTTCTCACAATGTTACCACTCTCGTCTAGTTTGTTCCTAAGACCCATTTAGTTCCTATATTAGATTGATTACTAGGCCTATCAACTAATGTTCAAACATTACTTCTCTCAAATTGATTTAACTCTTCTTGCATAGCCATAATCCAAAAATCATCTTTTAATGCTTCTTTTATATTCTTAAGCTCTATGCATGAGATAAATGCAACATGGTTTATAAGTTTAAGAGAAGATCTAGTTGTTACCCCCTTGGATGGATCACCCAAGATTTCACCATCTTTGACATAGTTGAACTCTCTTGGGTAGCTCACTTCCTTTTCCTAAAGAGCCAAGTCCTTCAAGGCTTCAAGAGGTGGATCTTGTGTATCCTCTTATTTTGTTAGAATCTCATCCTCCTTTGAAATTTGTTCTCCATCAAAGGCATTAACGATTCCTACATCATCATCATCACAAGAATCCTTCCTTGGAAGGAGGTTATCATCGAATACAACATGTATAGATTCTTCTACTACTAAAGTTCTCTTGTTAAATACACGATAGGCTTTAGAGTTTAAGGAATATCCTATAAAAATAGCTTCATCACTTTTTGCATCAAATTTACCTAAGTTATCTTTTCCATTGTTTAAAACAAAACACTTGAAACCAAATGGATGAAAATAGCTAATGTTAGGCTTTTTAGATTTTAAAATCTCATAAGGTGTTTTCTTTAAAATTGGCCTAATCATTACTCGGTTTACAATGTAGCAAGCGGTGTTTGTGGCTTCCGCCCAAAAATATTTAGGTAAATTGTTTTCACAAAGCATGGTTCTAGCCATTTCTTGTAAAGTTCTATTTTTCCTCTCAACTACCCCATTTTGTTGCGAAGTTCGAGGAGCCGAAAAATTGTGGCTAATACTATTTTCATTTAAAAACTCTTCAAACCCTAGATTTTGAAACTCGGTTCCATGATCACTTCTAATATGAGAAATTCTAAGTTCAAGATCATTTTGGGTTAATTTTGAAAATGTGGTGAATTTTTCTAAAGCCTCATCTTTAGTACTTAAAAATAGAACCCCAAGTAAATCTAGAAAAATCATCAACAAGTACAAATGCATAAGATTTACCACCCAAGCTCATAGTCCTAATAGGCCCAAATAAATCCATATGAATAAGTTGTAAACACCTACTTGTAGAAACATCATTAATGGATTTAAAGGATGACTTATGTTGTTTACCCTTAGATCATGCATCACAAATTTTATCATTTGAGAACTTAATTTTTGGTAAACCTCTAACTAGATCAAGGGAAACTAATTTTTCTAAAACACTAATGCTAGCATGTCCTAGTTTCCTATGCCATAGCCATGCATCATTTTAATTTTGAGCTACTAAACATGCATGAGATGTATGTATGTCGCCTAAATGCACCATGTAAATGTTACCTATACGATGACCTATGAGCATAATATTATTTGATTTAATGTCAACAATTTTGCACTCATTCTTATCAAATAAGACATTAAACCCTTTATCACACAATTGGCTTATGCTCAACAAATTATGTTTAAGACCATCGACATACAAGACATTTTCAATAAGAATGGTAGAGTGATTACCTATGGAGCCAATACCTTTAATGTGGCATTTGGAGTTGTCACCAAATGTCACTACTCCTCCACTCTTTGGCTTTAAGTCCATGAATCTACTCTTGTCTCCGGTCATATGCCTCGAGCATCCACTATCAAGGTACCATGAATTTTGACTTTGTGCTTTGGCCTTGTAGCAATGCTCCCCCTACAAACAAAGATATTAAACTTTTGTTTTTTGGTACCCAAATCATTTTGGGTCCACGTGTGTTAGCTCCCAAAAGCTTGGTTCCCTTAGGAATCCAAGGTGACATAGCAACAAAATCATTAGACTTGACGAGTTCCTTAGGAACCCATACACTCCTAATCCTTTTAGCTCTATTATGTCTAGGGAGGCTACTTTGTTTGTAGTTATTAGTCTTTCTCCTAGGTTGGTTGGTTTTACATGATTCACCTTTTTCATGCTTCACATTACCAACATTTTTGAAAGACTCTTTGAGCTTGTTAAGCTCGTCTAACACCTTTTGGTGTTCACTATTGCATTGAGAAAGAAGATTATTTAGGTCTACATTTTCATCTTGGAAGAATTTAAGTTCATCTTTCAAACCTAAAATCTTTTTCTCAAATTTTAAGTTAGCTTGAGAAAGTGAGTCATTTTTATCATTTAATTCCAAAATAATTTTCTTATTTCTAATGATCAACTCTTTGTATTTCTCAACTAAATCATCATAAACCTCTTGCAACTCATCATATGCATCATGTAATTCATCAAATGTAAAGTCAAAAGATGATGAGTTAGGGGTTACCATGAAGGAATCCTTCTCAAGTGCTATGAGGCAAAGGTTGGCCACTTCTGGTTCGTCATCCTCGGATGACTCCTCATCACTCCAAGTAGCAAGCCTGGCTTTGTGCTTCTACTTCTTCTCAAAGCCCTTCTTCTTGAGTTGAGGGCACTCCGAACGAATGTGACCGGGCTTTTTGCACTCCTAGAAAATGATTTGATCCCTCTATTCTTCTTTGTTTTTACCCTTGAAGTCCATTTTTCATTGAATCTTCCTTCCTCGGTTGGACCTCATGAATCATGATAATCTTTTGGCTATCATAGCCAATTCTTCTAAATCATCCTCCTCACTAGAAGTGCTCTCCTCATGTAATAAAGCTTTGAGAGCCACTCCCATTTTCTTCTTCTTTTCTACCTCTAGCTTCTCCACTCTTTTCTCTTCCTTCTTCTTTTCATCTTCCCTTCCTTGCTTCATTATCTCATGAGTAAGGAGAGAACCCACTAGCTTATCAAGTTTTAGTGTCTTTAAGTTTTTGGCCTCGATGATGGCGGTTCTCTTCCCATTCCAAGATTCCGGAAGTGATTAGAGTAGCTTCCGGACAAGTTTGTCTTCTGGGATTGTCTCTCCAAAACCTTTAAGCTCGTTGACGATAGTTGAGAAGCGATCGAACATCTTGGACACGGTTTCGTCGGGCTCCATCTTGAAATTCTCATTACTAAGATTGAGAATTCCAATCTTGGTCTCCTTCACATCACTAGTTCCCTCATAGGTGGTCTCTAATGTGTCTCATACTTCTTTGGCACTTTCAATGGAGGAGACTTTGGAGTAGATGTCGGGACCGAAAGAACAAAAGAGCATGTGAAGAGCTTTGTCGTTAATTTGGATCTTCTTTCTCTCATCTCCACTCATCTCCATCTTCTTCTTTAGAACCATCTTTCCTTCATCATCTCTCTTCAATAGAATGTAGGGACCATCTTCAATGACATCCCAAACCAAGTAATCGTTGGACTTGATGAAGAGGCGCATCCGATTCTTCCAAAATGGATAGTTGTCACCATTGAAGAATGGCGGTTTTGTAGTGGATTGAGACTCGTACATGCTAGATCCGGAGGTAGATGCCATGTCTTGATTTTTGGATGATCACACTCTTCCTAGGAACTCCTCCTGTGGTTGTTAATCCTTCAAAGAGGTAGGCTCTGATACCAATTGTTGAATGGATCGAATGATTGATATAAACCAAGAGGGGGTGAATTGGATTTTTAGACTTTTTGGTAGAGGAATTGACAAATAAAAATGGTAGATAAGGGAATTTAGAGTGGTTCAAGTTCCAATCAAACTCTACATCCATTACCTTAGCTTCACTAAGGATTTTCAACAATTCCACTAATTGCTCTTCCCCTTTTCTAGGATAAGAAGGTAATCGTTACAATGTCGGTCAAATTGAAAGGATAAGAATGAAAAATACAATTGGGGTTACAAGACAATAATGAGATTTAGGCACAAATGCTTGAATTTGATGTTTGGAAGTTTGCTTTTGGATTAATAGTTGTTGCTGAAGCTTTTAGAGGTCCCTTTTTATACCTTCTCATTGAATTCTAGCTGTTGTGGTTGTTGCATTCATCAATAGAGCCGTTGGGGATATTATCTTCCCTCCATAAATGCAGTCTGCAACCACCCGTTTTGAAACTCCTGATCCTGTTTCGAAACAGACCAAAAAAGAAAGAGTCATTGGGGTGCATTAAAGAGCCCGTACCGAAATGGTTACGATCATTTCGATACACTAAGAGTCGTTTCGAAACACGTTTCGAAACATTTAGCCACTGTCAAAGCTCGTATCGAAACAAACTGAAGGTGTTTCGATACGCATTAACGGTCAATATAAAATCAATTAGAAACTTCAACGGTAATATTTTTGAAATCTGGCTTGAATGCCATTTTGAAACGTTTGAGGTCGTTTCGATACTATCGTATCGAAACGGGTCAAACCGTCTTGATGTTCTTAAGCTGTTTCGAAACCCGTTTCGAAACAATGGTTCATAGTTTCAAAACCGTTTTGATACACGTTTCGAAACACATGTTCACAGTTTCAAAAGTGTTTTGGAACGCCTAAGGCCGTTCTGAAACGGTGACTCAAAAATCACTGTTTTGGCTTCAATAACACTTGGAAAAGTTTTGACAAATTAAGTTTTTAAATTAGTCCTTAAATTCGTTTGAGAACTTAAACATATAGAGAGGTTTGAGGACTTAAACATTCATTTTCTCATTTTTCAATTTAGTCCTTAAATTCTTTAGTTATATCAAAATCAATTTATTGGTTTCACAGGCTTCAATTCAACCCTAACGGCTACAAACTCAATTAGGAGTACAAAAGGGACCTCTAAGCATTAAGAGAAGGTTAATGCTTCAATTGTCAACAACATTATGATAAGAAAATTGTCTTAGGGCTTTATTGTTCAATTTCTTGTATAGACAACACTTGTGAGCCTAATTGTCAAATTTGCTCAAATGTTTAGGTTTTGGGTGAAAGCTTTAATTGTGCAAACATATACCTTCTAGAGGGATTTCTAGTTTGTTAAGTCTTTCTTGTGTAAGAGAGAGTTTGATCAAGCTTTGGGTAGAAAGATTGATCGGTGTAACGGTTTCCTCCTAAGCCGAGAAAAGGGGACAAAATTCTTAGTGAATTTGTTTGGAAATCCTTAGTGGGAAGTGTAGAACTAATGTTTTGATATAATAATTGAAAAATGTTTTGGACTAATTTGAAAAGAATTTAAAACTTTGTTTTAAGTCCAAACAACTTGAAATTATGTTTAAGGTATTTTAAGAGGTTTTTGGCAAGACTTTTCATGCTTTTATATAGCCAAACTTAAGTTTTCAAGCTACCCGTACCGATACGGTCCAACCCGTATCGATACCTTTTTGCCCCAGTTTGGTCACTACCAAAACCCGTATCGAAACAGGCTTGGCCGTTTCGATACAGATCGGGATCGTTTCGATACGCCTGGTAAGCGTACCGATCCCCTTTCAACCAACCCTAACGGCTATTTCCCAACGGTCATTTAAAAATGAACCCGTACCTATACGCCCTCAAGCGTATCGATACGCCCAGGCTGGCAAGAGCCCAACGGCTAGTTTCTGATGAAGGTCGAACCGATACGAATCCAAGCGTATCGATACGGAAGGCTGCAGAACAGCATTTATGAAGGGAAATAAAGTCCTCAACGGCTCCAAATCATCCCCAACGGCTAGTAACGACTACAAACTCAATTCGGAGTATAAAAGGGACCTCCAAGCATCTTGTAATGGTTAATGCTTCAATTGTTACAACATTATGATGTCAAAATTTGTCTAGAGCTTAAATTGTTTATTTCTTGCTTAGACAACATTTGTGAGCTTACATTGTTAAATTTGCTCAAGTGTTTAGGTTTTGGGTGAGAGCTTAGAATTGCAAACAAACACCTTTTAGAGGGATTTCTAGTTTGCTAAGTCTTTCTTTGTAAAGAGAGTGTTCCTTCAAGCTTTGGGTAGAAAGCTTTGAGGGTTGTAACAGTTGCCTCCTTAGCCTAGAAAAGGGGACGGAATTCTTAGTGAATTTGTTTGGAAATCCTTAGTGGGGAGCTAAGGTAGTGGATGTAGACCTTGGTTAGAAGGTTGAACCACTATAAATCCTTGTGTCAAATTGCCTAATTTTCTCCTCCCACTAAAACACCCAATTATCCAACTTCTCCACACTTGGCGAGCAAGAACGGTTGATCGAATCGAGCCCCTAGCTAATATCTCAACAATTGGTATCAGAGCTTGGCTCAATCGAAGGGGACTCACATCCTATTGAGAAGATCCGGCAAGCTCGATCAACATTTCACCAACCCGCTCAAATGGCGCAATCCATCGACAAACCGCCCTTTTTCGACGGAAATCACTATGCCCATTGGAAGACAAAGATGAAATTCTTCTTGAAGTCAAGAGATTACAAGTTATGGGACATATTTGAAGATGGTCCGTTCGTGCCTCAAGGAAGCAAAGCGGAATGGAGTGCCGATGATCGCAAGAAGATGGAGCTAAATTGCAAAGCCTTGCACATGCTCTTTTGTGCTTTTGGCCCAACCATCTATGAGAAGATGTCTTCTTGTAAGAGTGCTAAGGAGGTATGGGACAAGCTTGAAGTCACATACGAGGGAACCGATGAAGTCAAGGAGACCAAGATTGGGCTCCTAACCTTAGAGTATGAGAACTTCAAGATGGATCCGGAAGAGAACATCGAGAAAATGTTTGATAGGTTCTCCACTATCACCAATGGTCTTAAAGGTTATGGAGAAGCCATCCCGGAAGACAAGCTTGATCGAAAGCTCATCTACTCCCTTCCCGAGTCATGGGACTCAAAGAGGACCACCGTCATCGAAGCCAAGAATCTCAAAACCTTGAAGCTTGATGAACTCATGGGGTCACTTCTCACTCACCAAATAATGAAGAAAAACAAAGAAGAGGAGAAGAAGAAGGAAGAGATTAGAGCGATGGGGAAGAAGAAGATCGTGGAGCTAGGCATCAATGCTAGTGTCGTATCTCTCAAATCCTCCACATGCCATCATGTAGATTCAAGTGAGGAGGAAAGTGAAGATGAAGAGATGGCCTATCTCTTCACCAAATTCGCCCGGTTCATGAAGAGCAAAATGGAAAAATCCAAGCATGAATCGATGAAGAAGATGAAGGACTCCCACAAATCTAAAAAGAAGGGATCATCTTCAAAACAAGCATATGTGGCCACATGGAGCGATGAAGACTCCACCGATGATGA
Organism: Hibiscus tridactylites; assembly: GCA_958450335.1. Classification (NCBI taxonomy): domain Eukaryota; kingdom Viridiplantae; phylum Streptophyta; class Magnoliopsida; order Malvales; family Malvaceae; genus Hibiscus; species Hibiscus tridactylites. The sequence goes on from OY288286.1 coordinate 11,792,801, forward strand.
AGTAGCCCACCTATGCTTGATGGCCCTCAATGAGGGGGAGGTAACTTCTAACTCATCTATTTCAAATTCTTATACATTTGATGAGTTACAAGATGCTTATGATGATTTGCTTTTGGAATTCAAGGCATCATTTTCCAAGAACAAAAAGTTGATTTCAAAAATAAAAATTGAAAATGATTTGCTTTCCAAAACAAATCTTGAACTTGAAGCAAAATTAAAAGATTTTGAACAAAAATGTTTTGATTTACAAAATTTGTTTCTCAAAGTTCAAAAAAAAAAGATTTGATTTCCAATGAACTTGAAAAGAAAAATAGTTTTGGGAAATCAATTTTTTATGTAAGACAATCTAGTGCCTCTAGATTTATGAATGGTAAATGTTTTAGAAGTGTTTGGGTCCCAAAAGGACTAACCACTTCAACTAAAAAGGATGAAATTGAAAAATGGATTCCTAAGGGGACTAAACTATGTGCTACTAACGTTTATGGATCCAAAGCAATTTGGATACCAAAAATCACTTGATTGTCTTTTGCTAGGTGTGATGGAGATGTTCAACAAGTCAAACATTGAGGGGGAGCTCCATGCACACATAGGAAGAACACTTGAAGAAGGAAGGCTTCACATCCTCCCTTGAGTTCAAGTGTGGTAAAATCTAGTTGCTTTTGTTTTTATTTGATTATTTTTCATTTAAGTCAACTAGATAATCATATATGTTGAACTAACATTCTTATGATGCTTTGAGTAAGGGGGAGCCAATTTTAAACCAAAATTTTAAGTGCGTCAATTTTTTTACCTCTATTGTTATTTTGAAACTTAATGTTTTAAATTCTTTTTGATATAACAAAAAGGGGGAGAAATAGTTTGAATAATTGAATTTTCAAATGAATAAGGGGGAGCTTTATTTGATTTCATATCTTCAAACTCTTATTCACATTTTTAAAGTTAAAGGGGGAGAATCCCAAATAATTTTTCAAGTGAGTTTTATTATATCAAAAAGGGGGAGATTGTAGAACTAATGTTTTGATATAATAATCGAAAAATGTTTTGGACTAATTTGAAAAGAATTTAAAACTTTGTTTTAAGTCCAAACAACTTGAAATTATGTTTGAGGTATTTTAAGAGGTTTTTGGCAAGACTTTTCATGCTTTTATATAGCCAAACTTAAGTTTTCAAGCTACTCGTACCAATACGGTCCAACCCGTATCGATACCTTTTTGCCCCAGTTTGGTCACTGCCAAAACCCGTATCGAACAGGCTTGGCCGTTTCGATACGGATCGAGATCGTTTCGATACGCCTGGTAAGCGTACCGATCCCCTTTCAACCAACCCCAACGGCTATTTCCCAACGGTCATTTAAAAATGAACACGTACCGATACGCCCAGGCTGGCAAGAGCCCAACGGCTAGTTTTTGATGAAGGTTGTACCGATACGAATCCAAGCGTATCGATACGGAAGGCTGCAGAACAACATTTATGAAGGGAAATAAAGTCCTCAACGGATCCAAATCATCCCCAACGGCTAGTAACGGCTACAAACTCAATTGGGAGTATAAAAGGGACCTCCAAGCATCTTGTAATGGTTAATGCTTCAATTGTTACAACATTATGATGTTAAAATTTTTCTAGAGCTTAAATTATTTATTTCTTGCTTAGACAACACTTGTGGGCTTACATTGTTAAATTTGCTCAAGTGTTTAGGTTTTGGGTGAGAGCTTAGAATTGCAAACAAACACCTTTTAGAGGGATTTCTAGTTTGCTAAGTCTTTCTTTGTAAAGAGAGTGTTCCTTCAAGCTTTGGGTAGAAAGCTTTGAGGGTTGTAGCGGTTGCCTCCTTAGCCTAGAAAAGGGGACGAAATTCTTAGTGAATTTGTTTGGAAATACTTAGTGGGGAGCTAAGGTAGTGGATGTAGACCTTGGTTAGAAGGTTGAACCACTATAAATCCTTGTGTCAAATTGCCTAATTTTCTCCTCCCACTAAAACACCCAATTATCCAAGTTCTCCACACTTGGCGAGCAAGAACGGTTGATCGAATCGAGCCCCTAATATCTCAACAGGAAGATAAGGTAGTGGATGTAGGCTTTGAGTTAGAAAGCCGAACCACTCTAAATCCTTGTGTTTATCTCTTATTTTTAGCTTCCACGAAATCACACAAAAATCCAATATTCTCCGAACTTGGCAAACATATCGGTTGAAGGAAATCGAGCATCATAAAATCCAACAATTGGTATCAGATCAAGGCTCAATTGAAGAGGATTAACATCCTATTGAGGTGATCCGGGAAGCTCAATACAACATATCAACCAACTTATCAAATGGCGCAATACATCGACAAGACACCATTCTTCGACGGAACACACTATGCTCATTGGAAGACAAGAATGATGTTTTTCATAAAGTCCAAGGACTACAAGCTTTGGGACATAGTAGAAGATGGTCCGTTCGTGCCACAACGAAGGAATGTGGGTTGGAGCGCGGATGATCGCAAGAAGATGGAGCTCAATTACAAAGCCTTGCACATCATTTTTTTTGCATTGAGCCCCAACATCTACGAGAAGATGTCTTTTTGCAAGAGTGCCAAGGAACTTTGGGACAAGCTCAAAGTTACATACGAGGGAACAAAAGAAGTAAAGGAGACCAAGATCGGCCTCCTGAACCACGAGTATAAAAACTTCAAGATGGATCCAGAAGAGGACATTGAGAAGATATTTGATAGGTTCTCCACCATCACCAATGGACTCAAAGTTTAAGGAGAAGCCATCCCGGAAGAGAAGCTTGTCTGAAAGCTTATCTACTCTCTTCCCGAGTCATGGGACTCGAAATGGATCGCCATCATCAAAGCCAAAAATCTCAAGACCTTGAAGCTTGATGAACTAATGGGGTCACTTCTCACTCACCAAATCATGAAGAAAGACAAAGAAGAGGAGAAGAAGAAGGAAGAGATAAGAAAGATGGGGAAGAAGAAGTTCATGTAGCTAGGCATCAACGCAAGTGTCGTTGCTCTCAAATCCTCCACATGCCATCATGTAGAACTAAGTGAGGAGGAAAGAGAAGATGAAGAGATGGCCTATCTCTTCAAGAAATTCACCCGATTCATGAAGAGCGAGATGAATAAATCCAAGCATGAATCGAAGAAGAAGATGAAGGATTCCTACAAGTCCAACAAAAAAGGATCATCTTCAAAGAAAGCATATGTGGCGACATGGAGTGATGAAGATGTTGAGTGTGTAAAAGTTCTATTATTTACACCCTTTTTAACCCATATTTCTGCTGCATTCAAGCATCATTGCATTGCATTTAGGTTAGTTTTCAGTAAAACATCACAAATGGATTAAAAGCACGGATTCTACTAAAAGATGGCTTATTTTGTAGATAGCTGCCATAGTTGACAAAGAAGGCAGGCGCAGGGCAGAGAAGCAGAAGAGCTGAACTGGACAAGTAGACGATTAGGACGAAGCTGCCATGGACCTGTCGTGACAGCAATGTGACAGTAGCCCAATGAAGAGGAAAAGTAAAATGAACCTCGATAGATAGAGAAAAATCTGCTCGTCTGTCGTGTGAAAGCCAAATATTTTTCCAAGCCCCGGATCAAAAGATATGTCAAGCCAAAGCTCAAGGAGAGGAATTCCCATAAAACAAGGAGGCGGCTGAAAAGTAGGAATCCTTAGAGATTAAGCATTTATTAGAATCTTACTTTTTATTAAAGTTGTAATCCTTGTTAAATTAGAATACTTGAGCCCAAAGCTTATATAAGGGCATAGATTTAACCTAGGAGGCACCGAATACCCCATAACCGATAACCTAAACCCCTTTGTCGTTCACCCGTCACCGACATGTTCTAAAATTCCCCCTAGGGCTACGGGTTGTTTTGTAAAGTAGTTGCAAGGGTTGTTTTGTTTTAGGATTTTCCAAGTTCAATAAAATAAACTTCAAGTTCTCTTATTTTGGTTTTAATATCTTGCAAGAGCATCGGGAGAGCATTGTGAGGTTATCTATTTACTTAGCATCGGGAGAGTTAAGTATACGAAAGAAATAAGAGCAAGTTCTCTAGTTTATAGTTGAACTATCTTGTGCCTAGGGATAGGGCAAGGTTAAGTGGCTAAAGAAGAATTCATACACATCGGTGTTCATCCTTCGATTCACGCCGGGAGGTATCATCAAAGACGTGATCATCGACAGACTTGGACCTAGGGATAGGCCAAGGCAGATCTGGGATTCTTGCCAAACTTGAAGTAAGGAGTTGGTGTGTCTACTGCCGCGACAGCCAACGGACAGCCGCCGCGACAGGTGCTGCCACGACGGGCACGACGACAGAACTGGAGTTCCTATGCAATCCAATACCTGCACTACTGAGCAATTCAATACCAGCCCGTTTTCTCTATCTTGATAACTCAATTCTTTTATTTGCGTTTTTACTTTATTATTCTCGTGACAACTCTCAAATATTTCTTTTACTTTCGTGCAGTAAACTAAGGTGAAGCTATTAGCCCAATCCCTGTGGAGACGATATCCGATACTTCGTATCACTTACTACTTGCGTCGTGTACACTTGCACTATAATTGCGATAGACTATTTTACACGCAACAAGTTTTTGGCGCCGTTGTCAGGGATTGGCAACATAACTACATCTTTCTTTTACTGCACTTTTCGTTTTTATTTTTTATTTTTGTTTTTGTTTTTGTTTTCGTTTTTATTTTTATTTTTCTTTAATTTTTTCTTTTGTGCTTTCAACTCTTGCTTTTCACGAGGTTTTCTTGTTTATGCGCAGATCTAAAAGAGGTGAAGATCATGAGTATCCATTAGATCCGGAAATCGAACGTTCCTTCAGTCTCAAGAAACAACTTCGCCGACTTTTAGACAGAAACGAATACCTCGAGGAACAGTTAGAGAAGATGGGCCATAACCAACCTGCCGGCGGTCACATACCACCCCTCGGCGATAACCACCCGCCTGTCAGTGACCGGCCCGCAGCAGATGGACGACGGTCATGTCGTGACTACATGCTGAACGATCATGTAGAGCTGGAGACCACGCTGCCGGATATTGATGTTGACAACTTCGAACTTAAACCTGTCATGTTTAGTATGATCAACAACGTCGGGCAGTTTAGTGGTTCTGCGACAGAAGATGCTAGGGAGCATCTCAAAACGTTCCAGGAGATCTGTGGTTCGTTTAGACTGCCAGGAGTTAGTCCGGAGATACTAAGGCTTCGGTTATTTCCCCATTCATTGAGGGACAGAGCTAAAACTTGGTGGAATAAACTTACGTCGGGTTCAATTAGAACTTGGGCAGATTTATCTCGTGAATTCTTATCTCGTTTTAATCCTTCGTATTTATCTGAGCGATTACGTAACGAAATTGCTACTTTTCAACAGGAAGACGACGAACCGATGCATGAAGCCTGGGACAGATTTACTACTCTTCTTCGGAACTGTCCAATGCATGGATTTCCCGTCTGGAATCAGGTAACTAAGTTCTATAATGCTGCTAACTTACAAACTCGCATTCGAATTGATTCTGCAGCAAATGGATTATTATTGGATAAAGATCCAGACGAGGCATTGCAAGTTTTGAAAAATCTGGCCAAGAATGAGGAGCAGTTTCCGACAGCTAGAAGAGGGGGTAAATGGGTACTTGCTGTCAAGGACTATGAGGCCGACAGCACTATGAAATCACAGGTAGCATTCCTTACTAAAGCAATGAAACGTTTATTAAATGAAGATGAATTACAAGGATTTGCTGTCGAGGAAGTCTGTACTGTCTGTGAGGGAAATCATAGTCGGGATGAATGCCCAATACAAATAGAAGAGGGAACATATGTTGGAAATTACAAGCCGAATTATAATTCCAACAATTATAATCCCAATTGGAGGAAGGATCCCAAATTTTCCTGGAGTAACCCTAACAATGCCAATCCGCAAGCATATAATCAGAATCAGGGAGGACCTAGATTGCTGACGCAACAGCAACTGCCGCCGCACCTGCCGCCGCAGCAGCAACAGCAGCCACCACCTGCCACGAGCAGCATATTGGAACAGACCCTGGCCACTTTTATGTCTCAGACCAGTACGTATATGGAGAATATGAATCAGTTTGTCAAGAAAACGGAAACCTTTATGGATAAAACTGAGATGAGGATGACAAACCATGAAGCTACTTTGAAGTCTCTAGAGACACAAATGGGTCAGGTTTCTCAACATATTAAGCCGAGGCAGAATGGAGGATTCCCTAGCAATACTGAAAATGCTAGACCGCCACCACATGAGCAATGTAAGGCAATTACTACTAGGAGTGGGAAGAAACTACCAGGCCGGGAAAAGAAGCTGAAACGGAAAAGGAACCTGCCTTGGATAAACCTGCCGAGGAAGCTGCCCCGACAGGTGATAAACAGACTGCTGCCGATGAGCCTGTCACGACAGCAGAAGCGACAGAGGAGAAAAAAGATGATTACCGTCCTCAGATTCGCATGCAGTGGGAAGGGCGTATTGCTGATTATCGTCCGCCACCACCTTTCCCTCAACAGATACAGCAAGCTAAGCATGAATCTCAACTTAAAAAGATTTATGATATTTTTAAGCAGGTTCATATTAATATTCCGTTGTTAGATGCTGTTAGGGAGATGCCCGGTTATGCTAAATTTCTCAAGGATATTATGTCGAAAAAATCTAAACTTGGGGAATTTGAAACGGTAAAGATGACAGAAGGTTGCATGAGCATTCTTCATAGGCAGCCGCCCCAGAAAAAGAAGGATCCGAGGAGCTTCATCATACCTTGTGTAATCGGCGACAAATTTGTGGGTAAGGCACTTTGTGATCTTGGTGCCAGTGTTAATCTAATGCCCAAATCTGTTTTTCAGAAACTAGGTATTGGTAAGGCGTGGCCCACGACAGTAACTCTGCAGCTGGCCGACCGCTCTTACGTTCATCCCGAGGGAAAAATTGAAGATATTCTGGTAAGAGTGGATAATCTTATTTTTCCTGCTGACTTTCTTATCTTAGATTGTGAGGCAGATGAAAACGCACCAGTCATCCTTGGGCGACCCTTCTTAGCCACGAGAAGATCATTGATTGATGTGGAGAAAGGAGAACTCACCATGCGCGTGAACGATCAAGAGATTAAGTTGAATGTTCTCCAAGCAATGAGACATGCTGATACGGACGAGGAATGCAAGGCCATCATTGAGGTGACTTTTGATCAACCCTGCATCAGGTCGGGCTGTCGTGATATAAAATTTGGTCACTGCCGCGACAGCCACCTACAGGCCTATCACGACAGCTACGGCAACAGCACCGACGACAGCGACTCCTATGAATCCGATACATCTGATACTGAAGATCAGGAGGAGGTAAACTGGTTAGGCAATCGTCCAGGTAAGTTATTCGAACCCTTGAATTATACTTCGGATAACCATGTAATCAAAAAGCCATCTATTATTGAACCATCTGTCTTAGAACTTAAGCCCCTGCCAGGGCAGTTAAAATATGCTTATCTTGGTTCCAATGACACACTGCCCGTAATCATCTCTGCTAAGCTGCCGCAGGAACAGGAACGACAGCTAATCGACATGCTAAGGCAGCACAAAAAGGCGATTGGATGGACGATAGCAGACATACAAGGCATTAGTTCGGCGTTATGCATGCACAAAATCCTCCTCGAGGAAGACCATAAGCCGACTATAGATGCCCAAAGGCGGTTAAACCATGCGATGAAGGAGGTAGTGCGTAAAGAGATAATTAAATGGTTAGATGCTGGTATTATTTTCTCCATCTCTGACAGCAAATGGGTGAGCCCAGTGCAATGTGTTCCCAAGAAAGGAGGAATGACCGTGATAACTAATGAAAACAATGAGTTAATCCCAACCAGGACTGTGACCGGTTGGAGGGTTTGTATGGACTATCGGAAGCTTAACAAAGCTACCCGAAAAGATCATTTTCCTTTACCCTTTATTGATCAAATGCTTGATAGATTAGCGGGTAAACCTTACTATTGTTTTCTTGATGGTTATTCAGGGTACAATCAAATTGCTATTGCACCGGAGGATCAAGAAAAGACGACTTTTACATGCCCCTACGGAACATACGCGTTTAGGAGGATGCCGTTTGGACTCTGTAATGCACCTGCCACCTTCCAAAGGTGCATGATGGCTATATTCTCCGACATGCTAAAGGACTTCCTTGAGATTTTCATGGATGATTTTTTCGTCTTTGGAGACGATTTTGAGGGCTACCTCGGCAATCTTCAAAAGGTACTTGAAAGATGTGAAAAAGCTAATCTTGTTCTAAATTGGGAAAAATGCCACTTTATGGTGGACGAAGGGATAGTCCTTGGCCATAAGATTAGCTGCCGTGGGATAGAAGTCGACAGGGCTAAAATAGAAGTCATAGAGAAGCTGCCGCCGCTGACCACAGTCAAGGGCATTAGAAGTTTTTTAGGGCATGCGGGTTTTTATCGGAGATTGATTGCAAATTTCTCGAAAATCACGAAGCCCCTATGCCATCTCTTAGAACAGAACCGACCCTTTGACTTTAATGAAGAATGTACTGAAGCATTCAAGGTTCTGAAGGAAAAACTAGTGACAGCCCCCATAGTACAGCCACCAGACTGGACACAGCCATTTAAGATCATGTGTGATGCTAGTGACTATGCTGTCGGGGCAGCACTTGGGCAGCGCAGAGATAAGCTATTTCACGTCATATACTATGCCAGCAAGACGTTGAATGACGCCCAAGTGAACTACACCACCACAGAAAAGGAGCTGTTAGCTGTGGTGTTCTCCATCGACAAGTTTCGTTCCTACATACTTGGGACGAAAGTAATAATACACACCGACCACTCTGCCCTAAAGTATTTGTTCGCAAAGAAGGATGCAAAACCTAGATTGATACGGTGGATCTTGCTATTACAAGAGTTCGACCTTGAAATCAAGGATAAAAAGGGACAGAAAATCAGGTGGCAGATCACTTGTCAAGGTTGGAGAAGGGACGGAGTCTACCAATAGATGAGACACACATACTGGAGACCTTCCCTGATGAGCAGCTCTTTGCTGCCGCAATCGCTGTCGCGACAGCCATGGCGGCAGGTAAGTCTTCTGACCTTCCCTGGTATGCTGATTTCGTTAATTTTATAGTTAGCGGAATATTACCTTCTGATCTTAATTATCAAGCCAGGAAGAGGTTCCAAAATGATGTTAAGCATTATTATTGGGACGAACCTCTTCTTTTCAAAATGTGCGCAGATCAGGTTATAAGGAGGTGTGTACCACAAGAAGAGCAAGAAGACATTCTCCATCACTGTCATGCTTCACAATATGAAGGTCACTTAGGAGGAAATAAAACTGCTGCCAAGGTGCTGCAGTCAGGGTTCTACTGGCCGACACTATATAAGGATGCACAAGACTTTTACAAGCACTGTGACAGATGCCAGCGGACAGGTAACATCTCGAGGAGAAATGAGATGCCACTGCAGAACATTTTAGAAGTCGAGATCTTCGACGTTTGGGGGATTGATTTTATGGGACCTTTTCCATCTTCATGTGGAAATCTTTACATCCTCCTAGCAGTGGATTATGTCTCCAAGTGGGTAGAAGCAATCGCAACTCAAAAGAATGATGCCAAGACGGTCCAAAAGTTTTTGCACAAAAACATTTTTTCTAGATTTGGTATCCCTAAGGCGATTATCAGTGATGAAGGGAGACATTTTGATAATAGGGTAATTGCTGCCGCATTGAAGAAATATGGTGTCAAGCACAGGATCGCGATAGCATACCACCCACAGACCAATGGACAGGCTGAGATTTCTAATAGGGAGGTGAAGAACATTCTTGAGAAGATGGTTAAACCCACTAGGAAAGATTGGTCTCTACTTCTGAACGATGCATTATGGGCATATCGGACAGCTTTTAAAACTCCATTGGGCATGTCTCCATACCGATTGATTTATGGGAAAACCTGTCATCTGCCTGTCGAGATTGAGCATAAAGCATATTGGGCAATCAAGGTAGTGAACATGGACTTGGACAAGGCAGGCCAGAAAAGGCTATTAGATCTGAACGAGATTGAGGAATTACGGACAATGGCCTACGACAATGCAAGGATTTACAAGGAAAAGACTAAGAAGTGGCATGACAAGAAACTGCTGCCACGACAGTTCTGCCCAGGGCAGCTTGTGTTGTTGTTTAATTCTAGACTTAAACTCTTCCCAGGAAAGCTAAAGTCTAGATGGTCTGGCCCCTTCCAAGTGGTACAAGCTTTTCCCCATGGTGCCATCACTATCCGATCATTAAAAGACGGGCACCAATTCAAAGTCAATGGACAGCGCCTCAAGCACTATCAGGGGACTGAAGCCCCGGGAATACAGGAAGTGGTTACTTTAGGAGATGCCCCACAAGGCATCCCTAATTTAACCTAAGTCTTATTTTTATTTTTATTATTTATTAGTATTATTTATTAGGAAATTAGGTTATTTTATTCGAATAATGTTTTTATATTTTCTGTTTTTAGGAAATAAAGGAGTCAAGAAGAAAACGAGAAGTGATCCAAGCCCACCATCCATCCATCAAGCCCAACAGAGCCCATTTATTGAAACCTGTCGTTTCGGCTGCCGCCGCAGACGGATAAGACAGGCTGTCAACAGACTGACACGGCAGACGCAGAAGCGTGTGGCAGACGCGTAACAGACGCATAAATGTGTGTCAGACGCGTCAGACACGCTAAATCCCATCCGTCGCCCCGTTATTCACGCTTGTCGTTACAGCATTAAACGGGCAGACCCTCGATCGCTATAAAACCCCATTTTCATTTTCATTTTTTCTCTCACTTCTGCTTATTCTTCCTTGCTTTCTCCTCTAGTTTTATTTGTTTTCTTCATTTTTCACAACCCTTGCAACTAACATGTCGTCTACACAAACCTGCCGTAGTGCTGCCTCAGCTTCTTCTTCAGCAGCAGCATCGCCCTTCGCCACAAAGGAGTTATGGGAGGAACGGGGTTTCGTGTACATCCGAAAGGCACCCAACATGGGACTCCGGCCGTTCATCACAAGGGCCATCACAGTTCAACTATGGGAGCACTTCGCTGAACAACCGGCAGAACTAAACGACACATTAGTCCGGGAGTTTTATGCTGCCATAGACAGCAGAACGGCAACATCTGTCACCGTTCGAGGAGTGAAAGTGCCCTTCACAGCTGACAGCATCAACCACATGTTTGGCCTCTACTTTGGCCCCGATGATGATGCCCACCAGAAATTTCTCGACACCCTCGATGCTGCCGCCTATGGTGCTGTTATGTCGGAGGTGACAGAGGAAGGAACCACATGGACAACCAGCAAAAAGAACCCCCACTCTGTAAAAAGGGGGCAGCTCCTCCCTGAAGCCAAACTCTGGAACATTTTTATCAAAAAGCGTATCATGCCTTCTTCCCACCACACGACAGTCAACCAGCAGCGGCTCGCACTCATTCATTCCATCATGCACGACAGGCCTATTAATGTGGGCCGCTATATGAGGGACAGCATCCTGGACTGCACCTTCCGCTCCGACTCCCGCCTCTGTCTGCCGTTCACAATAACCTCCTTATGCCGATGTGCTGCTGTCCCCGAGGAACCCTCCGAAAAAATCATAAAGGGCAGAGGCTGGACAGAAAACAACATCAACAGCCTCATGGAGCTGGTAGTAGCTACACCTATCTCTTCCTTCAACCCAGCCGGCTCCCCAGAAGAACCATCAGAGGAGCCTGCCCCTGAACCTGCTGCCGCCACCGCTCTGACAGACCAATCCGCCCACATCTTTGTTGCGCTACAACGGGTAGAGGAAAGACAAATGGGATTGATGACCTTCATCCGGGATTTCACAAATTCGACGATAAACTTCATTACTCACACTTTAAATTTTCCCGATGTTCAGTTCCCTACTTTTCCTGCCCACTATTTCCATATCCCCTCCCCTGTCCCCACACCACCTGCCTCCCCACATTCCCACTCTACCGCTTCCACCCCATCACCTGCCCCGACGGCAGCAGGCAGTCCACCGGCCAACACCCCTGCCAGAGGAACGAAGAGACCTGCCTCCGATGACAGCCCTCTGATCAGGAGGAATTTGGAGAGGGAATTTACGCCGGTCAAGAGAATAAAACACGTGGCAGACAGGAAGCTGATGCCCAAGGCTAGCACCACCACCAGCAGCACTTGGGACAGTGGCAGCAGTTCCGATGTCCATCTCGTAGAGCAACCTGCCCCTGCACCTGCCCAGCCTCCTCCACAGCCCAGACGCCGCCGTCAGATCTGTGTCAGCAGCAGCAGCGAGGACAGCGACTGAAAATTTAAGTTTTTATTTTCCTCTTATTGTTGCCTGCTTTTATCATTTTTGATATACTTTTCTTTATATTTTTGTTTTTCTGTCATTTTTGCATTGAGGGCAATGCAACCCTCGAGTTTGGGGGTGGCAACCCTCCATCATTAATGGAGTCTTAAGTACATCTTTTTATTAATTGTTGTGTCTTTTATTTATTTAATTTCTCTTAAAAAAATATTCTAGAAAAGGTTAAACTGTTGGCTTAAAACTGTGAAGTTAACTTACCTGTCATGATGGCTCTGTCGTGGCAGCATCTTTAGGACAGTTTAAGGACAAGTTTAGAGCCTTTCTATAGTTCTGAAAAATTTAAACACCATTGTGACTGTTATATTGCTTAGATTTCTCTTAGCCAAACTAGAATAGGAAGCTTAGAACCTGAATAGCCCCTAGAGGTGCCTAACACTGGCTCTAGGAAAGAAGTTTAGCAAAAGAAACTCAAAAACCTAGAGGTGCCCGAAACCGGCTCTAGGAAGTTAACTAGAGGTGCCCAAAACTGGCTCTAGAAAAACTTAGCTTGAAAATAGAAAGAAAAAGAAGCATGAAAATGTGTCTTCAAGAAAATAAACTTTGGCATAAAAATTCGAGTTAAAAAGTTGAATATTCTAGTGAAACTAAGAGAGTCTTAGCTTATAACTGTTCACAAGCATGCACACACTGCACGAGAGCTATAGGGAGATTCCGGACAGATCCTAACCTTTCCGACAGGTTGCTGCCGCCATAGAGAATGAGCGACGGATAAGGGACAGTTCACTGTTTGAAGGCCAACACAAAAATAATCATTTTTCTTTTAGGTCTTAATTGCTTGAGGGCAAGCAAAAACTTGAGTTTGGGGGTGTGTAAAAGTTCTATTATTTACACCCTTTTTAACCCATATTTCTGCTGCATTCAAGCATCATTGCATTGCATTTAGGTTAGTTTTCAGTAAAACATCACAAATGGATTAAAAGCACGGATTCTACTAAAAGATGGCTTATTTTGCATATAGCTGCCATAGTTGACAAAGAAGGCAGGCGCAGGGCAGAGAAGCAGAAGAGCTGAACTGGACAAGTAGACGATTAGGACGAAGCTGCCATGGACATGTCGTGACAGCAAGGTGACAGCAGCCCAATGAAGAGGAAAAGTAAAATGAACCTCGATAGATAGAGAAAAATCTACTCGTCTGTCGTGTGAAAGCCAAATATTTTTCCAAGCCCCGGATCAAAAGATATGTCAAGCCAAAGCTCAAGGAGAGGAATTCCCATAAAACAAAGAGGCGGCTGAAAAGTAGGAATCCTTAGAGATTAAGCATTTATTAGAATCTTACTTTTCATTAAAGTTGTAATCCTTATTAAATTAGAATACTTGAGCCCAAAGCTTATATAAGGGCATAGATTTAACCTAGGAGGCACCGAATACCCCATAACCGATAACCTAAACCCCTCTGTCGTTCACCCGTCACCGACATGTTCTAAAATTCCCCCTAGGGCTACGGGTTGTTTTGTAAAGTAGTTGCAAGGGTTGTTTTGTTTTAGGATTTTCCAAGTTCAATAAAATAAACTTCAAGTTCTCTTATTTTGGTTTTAATATCTTGCAAGAGCATCGGGAGAGCATTGTGAGGTTATCTATTTACTTAGCATCGGGAGAGTTAAGTATACGAAAGAAATAAAAGCAAGTTCTCTAGTTTATAGTTGAACTATCTTGTGCCTAGGGATAGGGCAAGGTTAAGTGGCTAAAGAAGAATTCATACACATCGGTGTTCATCCTTCGATTCACGCCGGGAGGTATCATCAAAGACGTGATCATCGACAGACTTGGACCTAGGGATAGGCCAAGGCAGATCTGGGATTCTTGCCAAACTTGAAGTAAGGAGTTGGTGTGTCTGCTGCCGCGACAGCCAACGGACAGCCGCCGCGATAGGTGCTGCCGCGACGGGCACGACGACAGAACTGGAGTTCCTAAGCAATCCAATACCTACACTACTGAGCAATTCAATACCAGCCCATTTTCTCTATCTTGATAACTCAATTCTTTTATTTGCGTTTTTACTTTATTATTCTCGTGACAACTCTCAAATATTTCTTTTACTTTCGTGCAGTAAACTAAGGTGAAGCTATTAGCCCAATCCTTGTGGAGACGATATCCGATACTTCGTATCACTTACTACTTGCGTCGTGTACACTTGCACTATAATTGCGATAGACTATTTTACACGCAACAGAAGACTCCACCGATGATGAGGTAGCCCACCTATGCTTCATGGCCTTCAAAGAGGGGGAGGTAACTTCTAACTCATCTATTTCAAATTCATATACATTTGATGAGTTACAAGATGCCTATGATGATTTTCTTTTAGAATTTAAGGCGTCATTTTCAAAGAAAAAAAGTTAGTTTCAAAATTGAAAAGGAAAATGATTTGCTTTCCAAAACAAATCTAGAGTTTGAAGCAAAACTTAAAGATTTTGAACTTAAAGTTTTAGATTTACAAAATTTGCTTCAAACGATGGAAAAAGATCATCAAAAGGAAGTTGATGATCTTAAGAAGGAAAAAGATTTGATTTTCAATGAACTTCAAAAGAAAATTAATTTTGGAAAATCAAACTTTTACGTTAGACAATCTAGTGCCCTTAGATTTATAAATGGAAAATGTTTTAGAAGTGTTTGGGTCCCAAAATGACTAACCACTTCAACTAAAAAGGATGAAATTGAAAAATGGATTCCTAAGGGGACTAAATTTTGTGCTACTAATATCTATGGATCCAAAGCAATTTGGATACCAAAATTTACTTGGTTGTCTTGTTTAGGTGTGATGGAGAATGATCAACAAGTCCAATTTTGAGGGGGAGCTCCATGCACACAAGGAAGAACACTTGAAGAAGGAAGGCTTCACATCCTCCCTTGGAGTTCAAGTGTTGGTAAAATCTAGTTGTTTTTAGTTATTTAATTTAATTCATTTACTTTTAATTCAACTAGATTATCATGTGTTGAACTAACATTCCTTGATGATGCTTTGAGTAAGGGGGAGTCATTCTAAAACCAAAATTCTTATTTATGTCAATTTTTTTAAACCTCACAAGTTATCTTAAACTTAAAGTTATTCAATTTCTTTTTGATATAACAAAAAGGGGAGAGTTTGGTTTGAAAAATTGCATTTTCAAATGAATAAGGCGGAGCTTTACTTACTTTTAAATGTTTCATCTCTTATTCAAATTTTTAAACTTGAAGGGGGAGAATCTCAAATAATTTTTCAAGATAGTTTTATTATATCAAAAATGGGGGATTAAAGAACTAATGTTTTGATATAATAATTGAAAAAATAGTTTTGAACTGAATTGAAAAGATTTCAATTTTGCTTTTAAGTCCAAATATCTTGAAAATACGTTTGAAGTATTTTAAAGGGGCTTCTAAAGTGTTTTTAAAGCCAAATATTGAAAAACCACCCATGTGTTTCGATACAGGACTTCACAGAGACAAAGCGTTTCGATACATCCTTGTCTGTTTCAAAACGGGGCTTGATCTGGGTGAGAATTTTGCATAGCGTTTCGATACGACCACTTCTGTTTCGATACGCCTATGTGGCAATGACCTCAACGGTCAAAACCCCCCAACGACTATTTCCCAACGGCCTTTTAAATTGCAGGACGTTTCAATACGGAAATCAACGTTTCGATACGACCGTTTCGATACAGCCAAGGATGTTCCGAAACGGGTGCTGCATCAGACTGCAACGGCTCTTTCTATTTCAGGGATGTTTCGAAACAGGGTCGAGTGTTTCGAAACGGGGAGTTGAAGAACTGCATTTATGATGAGGAAATAAAGTCTCCAACGGCTCCAGTTCAACCCTAACAGCTACAAACTTAATTAGGAGTATAAATAGGACCTCCAAGCATCAAGAGAAGGCTAATGCTTCAATTGTCAACAATATTATGATAAGAAAATTGTCTTAGGGCTTTATTGTTCAATTTCTTGTATAGACAACACTTGTGAGCCTAATTGTCAAATTTGCTCAAGTGTTTAGATTTTGGGTGAAAGCTTTAATTGTGCAAACATATACCTTCTAGAGGGATTTCTAGTTTGCTAAGTCTTTCTTGTGTAAGAAAGTGTTTGATCAAGTATTGGGCAGAAAGCTTGATCGGTGTAACGGTTTCCTCCTAAGCCGAGAAAAGGGGACGAAAATCTTAGTGAATTTGTTTGGAAATCCTTAGTGGGAAGCTAAGGTAGTGGATGTAGGCTTTGGGTTAGAAAGTTGAACCACTCTAAATCCTTGTGTTTATCTCTTATTTTTAGCTTCCACCAAATCACCCAAAAATCCAATCTTCTCCGAACTTGGCAAACACATCGGTTGAAGGAAATCGAGCATCATAAAACCCAACAACATGACATAATAAAATATGTTGAGATAGACAAGCATTTTATTTCGGAAAAATTTGTCAATGGGGTAGCAACATTATCATATATCCCAACAAAAGGCCAACTAGCAGACATACTCACAAAAGCCTTACCCAAAACTGTCTTTGATGAATTTTTATCCAAGCTGGGACTATACAACGTATACTCACCAGCTTTAGAGGGAGTGTAAAATATTGCAACTTGTACATAGATTAGGATTAAATCTCCTAAGAGTTAGTGTTTATCTATACTTATTGTATTTTGTAAAGAGATTAAAATTAAAGTCCTAATTAGTATAGAGTTAAAAGTTATTTTGTATTAAGAGTTCTTATCCTAGTCGAACTCCTAAAGACTCTATAAGAGAGTGTTCTAATCTTTTCAGATAATCGAATAACAGAAAAGCCTTTTGTTTTCATCTATTTCTACAAAATGTTCTTCTCAGGCAGGGCGTATTGGTACACGGGAGCCCTGTTTCGATACGTGTAAGACAGAAACTAGTTGTTGCAAGAGTAAATGTATGGGTGTATCGATACACATGAAGGCGCATCGAAACGGTCTTAGTGTAAAATGGGGGTCGTATCGAAACAGTTTGGGTCGTATCGGTACGAATTTTGCTCACTGGAATCTGAAGAAAAAGTCTTTGGAAAATTGCATTGGTACGCCTTAAGGGCGTATCGAAACAAAAAGCTTGTTTTTACAAAGGCATATAGAAACGGATATAACCGTATTGGTACGGGTTAACTGAATTTTGAAGCTTTAAATAACATTTAACGCTCGAAAAATTTAATGCAAAGATTTTTAAAATCTTAAGACCCTGTATCGGTACGTTGACGTGTTGTACCGAAACTGAGGATCGGTACGCCTAAGACTTGTACCGAAACTCATAAGTATAAAACTCAGGTTGAATGTTGTATCGAAACGGGAAAGCTCGTAGCGGAACACTATATCGAAACGGGATGAGCCGTATTAAAACGATGTGTTCAATTAAAATTTCAGTACCCAAAATCCGTATCGAAAAGCTATAGAGCGTATCGGTACGCCTGGGCGATTTGGTAAAGTTTGGCTTGAAACACTTAGAAATTTTTGGGGTTTAAGTTTTTACTTTGAGTGAGGCTTTTGTGTACTTAAAATTTTATTTAATTTTACAAATTGGTCCTTAAATAATTTGTTATATCAAAATCAAACATATGTTTTACGATCCGGGTACCCGCTATTTGTGTACCCGTAAAATTCGGGTACCTAAAAAATCGGGTAACAGGTACCCGGTTCACATGTTTTATTCATTTACTTTTAAATTTAAAATTTTAAAAAATCACATAGTAAACACATAAAATTTAAAAGTTCATAATACATAATTCAAACACAAAAATTAGTGATTTGAAGTTAGTTTTAAGATGAATATTTTGAGATATATATATATATAAGTCTATAACCAAAAAAATATTAAAAATATTAATCTTGTTTTTCTTTCAGATCTGGTAAGAAATTAATAAAAATATATTTAAAAGTTTTAAAACTTAAAAGTACATAATACAAAATATAAATAATTTAGAGATTTAAATTTAATTTTATGTAAAAATATTAGTGAACTTAAAATAAAAATATATTTTAAAACTAAAAATAAATATATTAAAGGATAAATTATACCGTTGACCACCATACTTTAGTTAAAGTATTAAAATGACAACCTTAAAAAAATTGAGTCAATTGACCACCCAAACTATTAAAATGGGATCAATGTGACCACCAGCCGTTAATGGGCTAACGGAAGGTGACGTGGCAGTTAAAAAATTAAAGGTATAATTACACATTTGGTCCTTACTATTTACACATTCTTTCAATTTAGTCCTAATTTTAAACTCATAAAATAAATTAATTAGGTGGTGACACGTGTCAACACCTTATTGGAGGAATTTAATTATTTATATTTAATTTAATAAATTTATTTGCTCCCAACGTGAATCATACCTGGGTAACCTGGGGAAGAAACCGCATGGCAAAGCCACTGGGCCAAAGCCATTTTTGTGATATAAAATGCAAATAATTAATATAAGTCATACTTGGTTTTTTTATGCCAAGGAAAAGTAAATAAATGTGGATTAACGAGATTCGAACATGGCACACTTATAATGCATAAAAAAATCTAATTCAATGAAATAAATCTAATAATTAAATTAAAGTTAACAACATTTTGTATATATTTTAAAATATAGTTAGTGCACAATCTAAAATAAAAATAGTTTTAAGAATTGTCTATTTTTAAACTAAATTTAATATATTTTTCGTTTTCACATTTATTTTTATAAGTTCACGTATATAATCGTTGAATTGATTTTTTAACTTAATTTATAATTTTAATATTTATTAAAAATTTAATTAAATTCATATATATATATATATGAAATTATATTACAACTTTAAAATTTTAAAACTATATTAAATTTATTTAGTGAATACAAACTTACGAACATAATTGAAATGAATTGATATAATTTTAAATTATAATTGAATTATTAGATTTATTTTATTGGATTAGATGTTTTTATGCATTACAAGCGTGTCATGTTCGAATCTCGTTAATCCACATTTATTTACTTTTCCTTGGCATAAAGAACCAAGTATGACTTATATTAATTATTTGCACTTTATATCACAAAAATGACTTTGACCTAGTGGCTTTGCCATGCGATTTCTTCCCCAGGTTTGATTCACGCTGGGAGCAAATACCCAATTTTGTTCTATTTATTTTCATCCTTCAATCAGGTGGTACCAAGTATGAATTATATTAATTATTTGCACTTTGTATCACAAAAATGGCTTTAGCCCAGTGGCTTTGTCATGCTATGTCTTGCCTAGGTTTCACAGGTTTGATTCACGCTGGGTGAAAATAAATTTATTAAATTAAATATAAATAATTAATTCCTCCAATAAGTTGTTGACACGTGTCACCGCCTAATTAATTTATTTTATTAGTTTAAAATTAGGACTAAATTGAAAGAATGTGTAAATAGTAAGGACCAAATGTGTAATTATACCTTTAATTTTTTAACTGCCACGTCACCTTCCGTTAGACCATTAACGGTTGGTGGTCACATTGATCTCATTTTAATAGTTTGGGTGGTCAATTGACTCGATTTTTTTTAAGGTGATCATTTTAATACTTTAACTAAAGTATAGTGGTCAACGGTATAATTTACCCTATATTAAAATTATCGGGTCTAGTCGGTTACCCAATTACCAACAAATTTTGGCCCAAACCTAGCGCAATTACCTAGAAAAATCAAGTCAGGTACTCGGCCTAATCGAGTAATTTTTTTAATAAAATACTCATTTTTTTTATTTTAAATCATCAGATAGTCAAGCCGAGTCGAGTAGTTTTAAACACCATCTAATCACCCTTCCCTTGCATTTAAACTTCGTAATGCTTGATTGGCATCCATGTATATTTGAGAGTTTCTTTCTTTTTTTCAAGTGGAAAAAAAAAAGATAATTATTTAGATAGTCGTTGAAAGTGTGCTATGCTACCTGACTTAAAATTACTGGTAGGAAGAAATCGACAAGCAAAGCACCATGTACTCTGTAAATTGCGGAGACACCAAAAACAACCCACAAAATGATCCAAAAAAACCAATAGAGGCAGTGAGAAATTGCACCAACACACTCCACAACGCAAAAAATTGTTCCAATCCAAAGCACAGCAAAAACATCTAAATAGCCCATACAAACAAAAAAGGCAAGCATATTCAATCTTGGTTTAATCCTCTGCCTCATATTCCTCCTCTTCCTCATACTCTTCCTCATCCGCAGTTGCATCCTGGTATTGTTGGTACTCGGAAACCAAGTCATTCATGTTGCTCTCGGCTTCCGTGAACTCCATCTCATCCATTCCTTCTCCGGTATACCAGTGCAAGAAAGCCTTCCTACGGAACATGGCAGTGAATTGCTCACTCACCCTTCTGAACATCTCCTGGATTGAAGTAGAGTTCCCAACAAATGTAGATGCCATCTTCAAGCCGATAGGAGGGATGTCACAAACAGTGGACTTCACATTGTTTGGAATCCATTCAACAAAGTATGATGAGTTCTTGTTTTGAACGTTGATCATCTGCTCATCGACCTCTTTTGTGCTCATTTTGCCACGAAACACAGCTGATGCTGTGAGGTATCGACCGTGTCGAGGATCAGCTGCACACATCATGTTCTTGGCATCCCACATTTGCTGAGTAAGTTCAGGGACAGTGAGGGCCCTGTACTGCTGGGAACCACGAGAGGTGAGAGGTGCGAATCCAACCATGAAGAAATGTAGCCGGGGGAATGGGATAAGGTTTACAGCAAGTTTGCGGAGATCTGAGTTAAGTTGACCAGGGAAGCGAAGGCAGCACGTTACACCACTCATGGTGGCAGAAATTAGATGGTTGAGGTCTCCAACTGAACATCAAACATAGCAAGTTAGGTTCCAAACAGAGAAGGAAATGCAAATGGCGAAGCCGTTGACTTGTATCGTATTTACAACCCCAAATTTCCTCTTTTCTTTAATAAAACTATGCAGTGGCAGAGAAGAGAATCTAAGATCCATATTGCTCCTATGATTCTCTTCAACCTAACCATCGAACATTGGTATCTCATTACCAAAGAGTCATTTGCTCCTTGTTTTAGTTGGGAAATTAATACTAATAAAACATCTAGGTGGTTGCCACTTGCCAAAACAATACTACATTAAATACCTCAAAACAAAGTAAATTGTAAGAATCCAATGAGCGTTTCCATCTCATTTCTTACCAACCAAACATAGTGAAAGAATGAATTTGCAAGAAAACCAAAAATAACTTACAGCTTGGTGTAGTGAGCTTTAGGGTGCGGAAGCAGATATCATAGAGAGCTTCATTATCAAGAACCATACACTCGTCCGCGTTTTCCACAAGCTGATGAACCGAGAGCGTTGCATTGTAAGGCTCAACAACAGTATCCGAAACCTTAGGAGATGGGAAAACCGAAAATGTAAGCATCATTCGATCCGGGTACTCCTCCCTTATCTTGGATATCAACAGTGTTCCCATTCCGGAACCCGTTCCTCCTCCCAATGAATGGCATACCTGAAACCCTGTAACCAAACAGATCGAATTCAAGAATCGGAATATTTAACACCTAACAATTAAAGAAACACTTATATTCAAAAAGGAAAATGCAAATGATAACCTTGCAAGCAATCACAATTCTCGGCTTCCTTTCTGACGACGTCAAGAACGGAGTCGATAAGCTCCGCTCCTTCCGTGTAATGTCCCTTAGCCCAGTTGTTTCCGGCACCGGACTGCCCGAAAACGAAGTTGTCGGGTCGGAAAATTTGTCCGTACGGGCCGGATCTTAAGCTATCCATGGTGCCGGGTTCTAGATCCATTAAGACGGCGCGGGGAACAAAACGGCCGCAACTGGCTTCGTTGTAGTAGACGTTGATTCGCTCCAGCTGGAGCTCCGATTCGCCGCCGTATCGTCCCGTTGAGTCGATGCCATGTTCAGCGCAAACGACTTCCCAGAACTTGGCCCCTATCTGGTTGCCGCACTGACCACCTTGGATGTGGAGGATTTCTCTCATTTTCTCGGGAAAGTGACGGAAATTGGAGAAAGGAAAGTGTATTTTAGAATGTAGAACGAAAGGAATTAGAAGTGCGAATTCTTTTTGATGGGGAATTCACTGTGGTTTCCCTTTTTATAGGGGAGCTAAAGGTTACCGTTAGTTGACGGTGGATCGGGATGGATTTTTGGTGGGTTTTTAACGGACGTTTCGTTTTTAGTGGGAAATTGAATTTTTTGAAAATTGGGATTTGCTCGACTATTGGTAAGTAAACTATTGCAATTACTGGATTTGGTTACGTGGCTCCTTTTTGTTGGATAGTCATATCATGAGTTTGGCGTTGGCCTTACCAGATAATATTTTAATAGACCCTAGGCCAAGGCATATTTGGCTCAAAAACCATTTTTTATTAATTATATAGGCTTTTGGCTCCCTAACCGAAATATTTAAAAAAATGACCCCCAAACTTGTCACGTAGTTGAACATCGCGTTCTCTGGGAAGCGAGACTTGAAATCGCGTTATGCAGAGCGCGAGGTCTGTCTACATAGCATCGTTGTTTGAAATAACGGTTTCTCAGGAACTCGCGTTTTGCAGAACGCGAGGTCCCCGAGAATTTGAAAAGGCGGCTGAATATATCGCACAGAACTCGCGTTCTGTAGAACGCGAGTTCTGTGCGATTTTGGGTTCAAAAACAAGGGTGGGTAGGCCTGTTCGAGCCCAATTTCGGGCTTATAAATCGTATTTTTTAGCGAACATCGTGTTTGGGTTCGTAGTACTGGAAATTCTCTATCGTATGACACCAACACTGTCAATTTTCGTTCATTCTAAACTCGCTTAAAATGGCTTCCAAAACCCTATTATATCATCTTTTTTTGAATGAAATTGTCTTTGAACAACAATTGATAATTTTGGCTTCCAAAACCACCATTTGTCCGACTTGAAGTATCGGGTGCCAATATCTATAGATCCGTTAACATACTCTGTATGCAGCATTGCGGACAGTTCTAATGTAGAGTTGGCGCCGGCTACCCACTTCGAGTATTCATTAGGCGGGCCCCTATAGTTGTATGCATTGTTTTCCTATTCTAATCCTGCTATCGAAATACCAAGCTAGGGTCGGGCGAATTTCGACTTCGATCCAAATGCCAACGTTGATAGCCCGACCGCAAGTCTACGACATGATTTTAACCTACTGTGCTAAGACAACGAGTTTGGTGCATCATCATCTGTTGTGCCAAGACATTCGTGCGTAGCTAGTATCGGGTTCGACCTGAACCAACCCCCAAACGATGAATTCGATACGCCAAGAAATACAACGTACGATCCATACAATTTGTATAGTTTTGAAGGGGAGAGAACGTCGTCTACTTACGTTACGCACGACCATGAAGCATTCAACCCTTTCAATGATTCATCATATGGACGACACTCAACGTATGTCCCTAGCACGGAGTACGTTCAACCATCTATGGGGAGACATTCTTCTTTTTGGAGGGGATGGAGTGTCATCTTCTTACATTACGCGCGACCATGAAACATTCAACCCCTTCAATGATTCCTCATATGAACGACACTCAATGTATGTCCCTAGCACGGAGTACGTTCAACCATCTATGGGGAGACATTCTTCTTTTGGTGCTCTTGATTTTGGTCTTAGAAATACGGTTCGTCAGGGATCTCGTGAGAGGTCTCGCGATCGTCGACCACCATCCTCGCCTCTAAGGGTAGCGATCGACGATGATGTACTATACTAGCTCCCGGAGGATGCTTCTAACGAAGAAGTGATTAGAGAACTCGGGCCCGACAGCGATGAGCATGGGCCATTCTATGATGAACCAGAAGACTTGACAGTTTCATCAGAAGACTTGACCGTTCCACCAGCATATTTCGAAGAACAGCCGGGAACAACCAACTTTCCTATATCAGCAGCACCTATTTCTATGTACCAGCCACCATCCCACTTCATAACGGTTGATATGGATACCGTGGACGTCCCTGAATTTTCGCAAGACCAAACAATAGACGGCAGACTCAACCGTTCTGATGGTGAACTGGAAATTGGTATGACGTTCTTGACAAAGGAAATTGCGGTGGCCGCAGTTAAGTTGTACAACATTCGTCAGGCTGTTGAGACGATAGTGAAGAAAACCCAAGTGAAATACTAAAAGGCGCACTGCTCCCAAAAGGATCACGGCTGTAAATGGAAAATCCATATATCACAATTGAAGAAGGCAGGCAACCGTTTGAAAATAACAAAACTTGAAGGGCCCCATACATGCACCGTTGGTAGCCTAAGCCAAGATCACAAGAACCTCGATGCAAAGTACCTCGCCGACATCTTTATGCCACTAGTCAAAGAAAATCCCAAAGTGTCGGTCCCCCCATATCAGGCTGCAGCTGAAGGTGTCACCGGCTATCATCTTGAATATTACAAAGCATGGTATGCAAAGAAGCGGGCCGTAGAACAACTGTTTGGCCGATGGGATGATTCTTACAAAGAGTTGCGTCTGTGGCTAAATCTGCTGCAGAAACACATCTCCAGAATGGTTGTCAAACTTGATATAGTTTCGGCATACGAAAATGATCGTGTCGTTCGAGGTGTTTGTCAATTCCACCGGTTATTTTGGACTTTCCCGCAGTGCATCAATGCATTCAAGCGCTGCAAACTGATGGTCCAAATCAATGGCACATGGTTGTACAGAAAATATACACAGACCCTACTTCTAGCTATTGCACAGGACGACAATAAAAAATACGTTCATGTTACATTCGCAATCGTCCAGAATGAGGATTTGGAGTCTTGGATGTTCTTTCTTCGGAACCTACGAAAATATGTCCTTGATCCTGTAATACGGGCAAAGGAAGGTGGGGTATGTGTTATTTCTGACAGAGGCACAGCGCTCTTGTGAGCGCTATAACGTTTGGGTGAGTATTGGTAGCCTCCATACATTTACCACCATTTTTGCTTGCATCATATAACTGCAAACTACCTGCATCAATTCAAGAACTGTGAGGAACATGAACTTGTGCTCAAAATGGGTACGTCTTTTATGTCATTTTCATTTACTATATTACTTGTTGGTCGCTTTCATTTACGACCTCTTTTCATGTGTTGTTCGCCCATAACTATTCAATTGTCATCCCTTAGGCAACTCCCACTACAAACAAGAGGTGGAAGAGGTGCTCGATGAACTGAGAGCGAGAAACAAAGATGGCGCAAAATACCTTGGAAAAATCTCGAGGGAAAATGATTTCGATCGAATGACGAGAGTAAACGATATGGTCACATGACAATGAACTTTGCTGAGGCAGTGAACTCATCACTGAAGGGATTGCAACAGTTGCCTATCACTTCTATTGTCAAAGCGACCTACTATCGTTTGGCTATCCTATTTGCAATATTGGGAAGGCAAGCAACTGAGTACATGGCAGGTGGACACATAGTCCATCCAGATTTCTGCACAAAATTGCAAACTCAATTGCACCAATCAAGACAGATGATTGCAACTCTCTTCTCGGGAGAAGGACACAAGTTTTGTGTTTCAGAATTTTCCAATTGGTTGGAAGGCATTCAGCACAATGTGTACGTGGTAGATCTCAGGGCAAGAACCTGCGAGTGTAGAATATTCCAAACATTCAAATACCTGTGCGCACACGCCATTGCTGCTTGCGCAAACCAACATATAGAATACATGCAACTGGTTGATCTGGTATACTTACTCTAAACGGTGTTTAAGGTTTACCAAAAAGAGTTTCCTCCAATTGAAAATGAGGTTGATCTGAATGTCGTTGACACTGAACCGACAATACGCCCAGATCCAGCACTACTGAGAGACAAAGGACATCCACGGTCTACACGAATACACTGTGCCGAGGATATGGTCGAACATCGAGAAAAAACTGGACAAAATAAGCATTGTAGTGTATGTAAAAATCCTGGACACACAAGGACTAAGTGTCCAAATTGCTCGACCCCTCGTCTTAATTAATTCTTTGTAATTTGTTTACGCGAGTTCGCCCATAACTATGGATCACTAAAATCAGTCTAATTCGTTTTATAAAATAGGTCATCTTATACTTTCAATCATTCAAAAAAATATGCTAGGATAGCGTTTTCGAAGCGAATTTAAGTCAATGTAGAATGGACGGAAATTGACCGTGTTGGTGTCATATAATAGACAATTTCCAGTACTACAAACCCACACTCGATGTTTGCTAAAATTTTACGATTTATACGTACGAAATTCTGCTCGAACATGTCTATCGACATTTGTTCAAAGGCAATTTCATTCAAAAAAGAATTATAGCATAGAGTTTTTGAAGCCATTTTAAACCATTTTAGAATTAACAGAAATTGACCGTGTTGGTGTCATACGATAGAGAACTTCCAGTACTACGACCCCAAACTCGATGTTCGCTAAAAATATATGATTTACAAGCCCAAAATTGGGTCGAACAGGCCTTTTCAAATTCTCGGGGACCTCGCATTCTGCAAAACGCGAGTTTCTGAACAACCGTTATTTCAAACAACGAGGTCACGTAGATAGACCTCGCGCTCTGCAGAACGCGAGTCCGTATCTCGTTTCCCAGAGAACGCGAGGTTCAACTACGTGGTAAGTTTGGGGGTCATTTTTCCAAATATTTCGGGGAGGGAGCCAAAACCCTATATAATTAATAAAAAAGGGTTTTTGAGCCAAATATGCCCTAGGCACACAGAGAATGAACATTTTTTTGTGCATTTTAGTTTGGATTTATATTCGATACATAGGTAGTGCAAACTTTGCGACTTGATTTCAGGGTTTATGGTTAAATTTTATGGTTTAGAGGTTAGTGGTTTATGTTTAGGAGTTGTGGTTAGAGTTTAGGGTTTAGTGTAATATGGCTAGAGATTTAGGTTTTAACCTATAAAGCCTAAATTATAGCCCCTAAACCTTAAATTTTAATTTCAACCCATCTATTCTAAACTACTAAACTTTAAATCTCTAACCTTTAAACCTTAAAATCTAACCATGAAAACTTTAACTAAATAATTATCCTTTTTAGTTTTAATGATATAATTGATGTATATTCATTTAGCATAATAGAAATTTTAACTAAATAATGGGTTATTAAATTTAGAGGTATAAATGAATAGAATGTTTGACAAACCGTTTTATAACGTCTGTTTATGTTCGTTTACTAAGTTAAATAAAAGAGCATGAACATAATTTTTATGTTCGTTTAATAAACAAACGAACATGAACATATGTGTGTACAGTTCGTTTATGTTCACGAACAAGCTCGTTTGTAGGCTCGCTTGTAGACTCGTTTATAGGATGAAAATGCTTGTGAATGTGTCTAAATAATATTTTTTGTTGTTTCTAAGGATGTGATATAAGTTCATGTTGAAATGTAAGTTTTATTTTGTTGCTTTTGGTTTATTTATTTATTGTTAATTTAGTTCACGTTTCTGAACATGTTTGCGAACGAATAAACGAACATATTCGTGAACACTTAAGTGAACACAAACACCTTCAAAAATAAATAAACGAACACGAACACAATATTAAAAATTAAAACGAAGATAAATATCTTTAAAAATAAATAAACGAACTCGAGCATAGTCTTATTCATTCAAGCTCAGTTTATTTACGGCCCTGGTTAAATTATACATCTAATAAAACAATATTAACTGTGCATTTTTGTTATACAATTTAATTCGTGACATCAATTCAATCTAAAATAGAATTAAAAAGTTTGGAAGTGTGCAGCTTTTCTCTATGGTTCGGATGCCTGCAAACTGCAATGGCATGAGAGTAGAGCAGTAAAGCACATGGTGCAAAGGGACTGAAAGGTAAAGTAATGTGTACTTAGGGACGGTCAAAATATCTAAAACCAGCGGATTTCGATAGGACGGGTTGGGCGGATGGAATTAGGTGAATATTCGATCGAGTTGTATCTAGTTAAAAATTTTGAATTAGTCGAGTTAATGAGTCTTATTTTATAATTTAAGTTTTATTTGAAATCTTTTTTATTCGAGTCAAGTCAAGTCAAGTCAATTTCAAATTTAATTATAAATTTATAATGTTATGATATTAATATGTTCCAATTAAATGACTTTCTATAATCATATATGTTATACATATACATTTTCCATATGTAATACACATATATCAGGATTAATTGAAAAACTCAGCTTAAACTTGAAATTCAATCCACTAATTGCTAAAAATTTTAATTTATTCGAATTCTCATTTTATAACTCAAATTTTATTTAAATTTGATGGGATAGGGTGTACTTAAAGTCATCCAGACCCCTGTCCCTTGACTTTTCTGTCAAACATTTTAACGAACAGATTGTGCAAAAAAAAAACCCTAACTACTCGATAAAGAATGTCAACAAACAATAAATGACTTTGTCAAGCTTATTAAAAACAAATTAATCACAAAAAGAATTCAACACACATAATTTCTTGATTTATACAGGATAATTAGAGAAGATAAAGTCAGCTTTAGTCCAGGAAAATAATCGGATCTTTATAATTCTATTCGAAATTAGGGAGTCAATTGAGCGGAATGGGTGTGAAGGGTACTCTTCCCGTATTCATTCCTGTCAAGAATTTTCATCTCCATTCTTGTCTCACAACCCGCTTCAAATCTAAAATCTAAAATCATCCTTGCTCCGCAACCCGCAAGACTAACATCATCCATGCCCATCACTCACGTGAGTTTTGAGACCCACCTAATCTCATCTTTACTCACCCATGACCATTCATATAATGTATTTATAAGTATTAGTTAAAAAATATAAATTAAATTTGTTATGAAATACATGTCATTCAGACTCCCACCACACATGTGATATTATTACAATTGTAGCCATTTTAAATAATAATAATAATATACGAAATTAGATTTTGTACAACTAAAAAGCTTGGACTAAAAAATACTAAAATTTGTTATAAATGACCAAAAATAGCACAAATAGCATGTAAAATAATATTTCAATCGCCGTAACAAATAAACAATATAGAAAGAACTAAAAAGAACAAATACTATGAAAAACTAAGTGTTTTGATATAGTAATTGAAAAATAATTTGGACTAATTTGAATTTTTTTAAAAATATGTCTTTAAGTCCAAACAACTTGAAAAAAAGTTTGAGGTGTTTAAAAAGGTTTTTGGCAAAGTTTTAAACGTCTTAAAGTAGTCAAAAATGGCTTTTCAGCACTACTGTACAAATACGAATACCCCGTATCGATACATTTTTACTCCAATTTTGATTCTGCCAAAACTCGTGCCGATACAGGCTTGCCCGTATCGATACGAAGAGGGGTCGTACCGATACATCTTTAATGTGTACCGATCCCTACTTTAACAACCCCCAACGACTATTTTCCAACGGTCTTTTAAAATGCAGACCGTACCGATACGCTCCCTAGTGTATCGATACACATAGGCTGGCAAGAGCCCAACGCTAGTTTTGAAGAAGGGTGTATCGATACGGGTACCCGTGTACTGATACGGTAGGCACCAGAAATGCAATTAATGTGGGAAATAAAGACCCCAACGGCTCCAAAACATCCCAACGGCTAGTAACGACTACAAACTCAATTGAGACTATAAAT
This sequence comes from Hibiscus tridactylites, assembly GCA_958450335.1. NCBI lineage: Eukaryota > Viridiplantae > Streptophyta > Magnoliopsida > Malvales > Malvaceae > Hibiscus > Hibiscus tridactylites. The sequence continues at coordinate 11,822,685 of OY288286.1, forward strand.
TGAAGTCTGGAACACTTGAAGATGTTTAGAGACTACATCCAAGCAACATGATCAAGAGAAATAGAGTCTAAATCTTTATTTTACCTTTCTCGTGTACATAGTCTAAGAAGAGTGTTTTATTGTAAATTCTTTGTACACTCTTGTGAGCTTAAATTGTGTAAACATCAACCTTGTGAGGTATTTAGTTTACCCAAACAAATTCCTTGTAAAAGGAGAGGTCCTAGTTTAGCCTTAAGAGAAAAACTAGAGTTGGTTCTAGTTTAGCATAGGTGGTCTACCAAACATTTACAACTCCCATTGACGGTTTCAGTGATCGATTCGAGCGTGCCATAAACCCAGCATACTATATGTATAAATTTTCAAAAATATTCCAAGATAAGTCCATATAAATTATCTTAAATTTGACTTTGATTCAAACTAATATTTTCAAGAATATTTATATATTTAATATGATCAATCTCAAACTAAATTATATATATTGAAGTTTTCATTAATATCCATGGACCTAGCAAACTTGACCCGAGACTTAAAATTGACCCAAACATGATGACCCAAACTTAATCCGAAATCCAAAATAAACCAAACTGATACTGACCCAAATTTTAGTTGAACCAAAATGGACTCGAACCAAAGACAACCTGAAATAAATAAAATTATTAAAATAAATAAAGAAAGATGAGATGTGAAATGTCGCACAACTCACCAAAAGCCAAATATACAAGCTATATAAGGTGGAAAAACCTAACTCGGCCTGAAAACTAGACTAAAACCGATCGATCTCCAATTAACTAGATATTGACTCGACCCAAAATCAACCGCTCGATATTAACCGAATCGAAAATCAACAGATTCGACACCTGAACTGAAGTCACCATAGATCCAAACTAAAACTGAACCAAACCTGAATCGACCCGAGCTGAACTTAAACTGAATGTAGTCAGACCCGAAATGACTCGAACTGAACTTTAATTGAGCGACCCGTTTACAACCTCTAAATATCCCAAGACAAGTCAATATGAATTACTTTAAATTTGACTATGATCCAAATTGATATTATATTTTTAATACTATATTTATGATTACATGTTATAAGATTTGTTAGGGCGGGTGGGGATGATGTGGGGCGGGTATAAAGTCATATTCACGTCTGACTCACCACCCACGACGAATCTAATTTTTATCTTCATCCCTACCCCACGATCTGCGAAATTTGTAACCATTGCTACCCAATTGAATGAGAAGTGGGGTGAATCCCTACAAAATTCGCTTCACTGACATCCCTATTCGAAATATTAAAAAAGAAAAATCTAAATCTTGCAATCACCGGATCCAAAGGACTAGAACTTGAATAATTTTGAGCATATATTTAAATTGCGGCTGCATCGCGTTTATCGCAGTTGTAGACATAACATATGTTATTACGGTCATTGCGAGTATCGCAATTATAATTTTTTTTTAAATTCGCACGACTTATCATAGAACATAACAACTCTAATTGTAAAAAGCCGTTTTTAATGTTTTTTATTTTTATTTTTTTAGTGCTTTCTAACACTTATAAGCTTTTTTATTAATATGATAATACACTTCTTGCGATCATAATTGATTTTTTTTTTTAAATTTTACTGCAACATGATAATAATGAAAATAGCGGCACATTGTTATTGTAATTTATCGTTACCTGTTAGATTACGATTGCGATCTATTGTTATTGGTGTGATTTCGCTTCACACTGTTATTTTTATAATAATAATTTTGAACAGTGTCACTACCGTTATATAATAATTATTATTTTACTATTCGACCGCTATTTAAATTTTTGATCTCATGTATTTTGATAAATATTATACATTGAATAGTAAAATACGGTAATTATGATATCGGATAGAATCGGGTCGGGAATCAAATCCTCCGATGGAGGTGAGTAAAATTAGAATGATGGCAAGGTTGGGGGTAAACTTATGCTATATCGAATGTTGACAGCCTGGAAGGGGGGTTGAAAGGATTCGTATTCTTTCATCATGTGAGCACAGAAATATATAAAAGATTGTAATTCTTTGGCAAGAAGCCTTGCATGCCTTGCAATCTAAGCAAACTATATACCCACCCTATGGGGTCATTCCCAAAATTTCAATGATTTGCCTTGTCTACTCTGAATTTTCTTCAAAAAAAAAAAAAACTATTTTCATACCAAGTTGCTTCAACCTTAATCCTCCATTGATGCTCATATATACAAGTTGTTCACCTTGAGAAATAATGATCTTTCTTTTTTTTTACACTTTAATTTAATTACAATGCAGTATCTTAATCTAATTTTAAATTTGGATAAATTTATGCACACTTGCATACTATTACGCTGCTTCAACCCGAATCACTTAAGAGGAACAACATTATCCTTTACAATGCAGTACAATTTTATCCTCCCTCTAATACATTCCCAAAACAAATGTCAAGATTCAAACTCATACAAGATGGGGCAACATAAACATCCTTGATCATTAAACCAATTAGTAGATCTCGCAAAAGTTTAAGCTCTTTAATTTAATTTTTTTACTTTCATAATATAATTAGTATGTTTAAATTAATAAATTCGTTAGTTGCCGTTAAGTGATGATGTGAAATTATATACCATTATCCAATTACATATTTAAGGACGGATGAAAATCAAACAAATAATTTTTAATTCAAATGAATGTTTAAAGTTGTTTTAAACATAAAATTCCATGTCAGCACTTTAACAACTACACTAAAATATTATAACAATAAAGAGATTGAATTATATCAATTTAAAAATGAACCAGATCCCAAATTTCAACACAACAAATACACTAAAATAAAAAATAGACCTCATACGTTCATTTTGCACCACTTGTGCCAGAATTTAAACTACATTTCAACAATTTAAGGATGAAACATAAAAGAAATGATGTTAGAAATTATCTGAAAAACAATAAATTTTAATTTATATGAAAAACAATAAGTTTTAAAGCATTAGTCTAATCAGCTAGGCCATCAAATCGCCAAATCTTGTCTTGGTATCACTCTTCAACAACTATAACAAAACTTGATGCAATTCTGAGATATTGTTTTACCAACCCAGATTCAATTAAAGCAATATATACATCTTGCATTCATGACGTTTTAGTAGAAATTCATTTTATACAATATATTTATGCTTTTGAGTAAATATTTGATGCACATACAATTGATTTTTTCCCCCAATAAGCATGCTTATTTAGGCTTTAAAATTTATAACCCTAATCCTAAGCATAAACCTTAAATTTAAAACATTAAAACATAAACCCCTAAATTAAACTCATAACCTCTAAAATGAGACTGCTTAGTGCATCAAATATTTAAAGATATGATAGTTGCAAGGATGACAACAAGCATGCTGGGAGACTAGAAAAATTCATAGAACTAGTCAAGGTAACTCTTTAAAGTCTAATAAACCCAACAAAATTTATCTAAATACTTCATCCTAGTTCAGGAATTATTCTTGTTTTACCAATGGTGGTTTTGGTTTATTATTCTTCTACAATTGCTACTATTTTCAGATGTAATTGGCTTGTACAATTTTCTTTGCTATATACTTACCTAAATAATCGTATCCGTGGAAATATAGAGCTTCGATCTCTGCCCTCTGACCCCTCTGCATCATTAGTTCCAATTCTTGCCTGTAATTATCCTGTAGAACACCATTTTGTTGGCAATACGTTAGTCCGAGAAATAAAACAATACTGTATTAAACACAACATCGAAACAGAACAGTATAAAATATGAACACAATAGGTTATCTCGTCTATTGACTCATACAAGGTATTGCACCTGCAAGATTGCTGAGGAAAACAAGCTTGTAGCGATTTGGAGGTCCCGTGGTTTTAGTGGAGCTAAAGACGGTGCAGGTATCAATTGTAGATCATCCCCCCGCAGTCCCAGCCACTTCACGTTGCAAGCTGAATAGTGCATACAAAATATTACAGTTTTTAAATCGTAAACAAGAAGGAAATCGGGTGCAAACTGTAATGTGACTGCAAGAACATACCATATCTATATGCCTCCAGGCCCATCCCTATGCTTCCATACTTAAAAGTAGACAATATAGCTAATCCAGCCGGATTCCTGTAATGGTTCAAATTTGAAGTTCATCAGTGTCCATGGTGCACATGTATGAGAGAATGAAGAATCCAAGTGCGAGTAAGGATCATAGATTTAAATTGGGGTTGAGGCCGCATTATGTTTGTCGCGATTACAGATATAACAATAGCTATTGTGGTCACTATGGGTATTAAGATCGCAGCGGCTGCTATTGCGGTTGCAGACCTCAAATTAAATCCATGGTAAGGATAAAGGGCAAAAGACGAAAGACAAAACAGAACAAGTCCTCGGTTGTTATATGTGAATATGTGATCCATACCAGTCAACCAGCGCTAAAATGGGCAATTCTGGAAAAGCCCGACTCATTCGGTGAAGAAGAAATCTGTAACATTCAAGGCAGCGATTACAAAGAAGCATCTCCAAATGATAATAGCCTTAAAAGGCTAGGAAACGGGTACCTTGTAGCTATATCCGGGTAGCCTTTTGCCGTGAGAAGAATGCTGGGAATCTGGTTAAAAACGCGATCCTCTGCCAATCGCTGGAATATTGCATGCTTTATAGCAAAAACATGGAAAACTTTGTAAAATTGGATGCAGGAATCATAAATTCACAGTGACGTCTATTTTGGTTTTGATTAAAAAAAGCACCTTTTCAACTACGATAATATAGCGGGCATCTGTCTTCATAATCAAGCTCTCCAACAACTTCAGGTCACCTGAAATTGCATATCCAGAAGAACCACATGCAGAAAAATCTACAGCCTCTTGGTTTGGCTCCTAAACAAGTAAGTGGCATGTGAAATTTCATCAATTATTTTCATGATATTTGCAATACAGTAACATTAACATAAGCAGGAAAGAAATTGAATTGCCTGAAGCAAGATTCGCCCTGCAACAAGTCCTCTGCCGGATGCCATGATTCCGAGACTGTAACGGCTGCACCGAAGCAATGCTACTACATCTTTGGCACGAAATTCAAGCATTAGGATGATAATCAAAACATTTCATTTGAACAAAAACATGTTGTGAAATCATTAATATTGTTAATAAACGACTGAGAATTCAGAAAAGTGACCTTGGATTGTCCTATTGACCTGCAATTGAGATGAGAAGTAATCCGGTGAATCACAGAGCAGCTTGTAAAAGAGTTCCCTCTGCGTAACTCGTTTCTCTTGAATCAGAATCTCAAAACACATTTCCATAACCTTCCACACTTCATTTTTAGTAGGGATAATGAGATCAAGAATCAATTTAATTTAGAACAAAAACAAACCTTTAAAACCATTACAGAAGAAAGTACCTCTAATAAAGGCCTTGGCAGCGTTGGCTCTCATCAACGATCTTGTACAAAAAGTGTGAGACAGAAAAGTCCAGGAAACATCAGTCAATATCCCTTCACTCACTTTGCTATTACTCGACTTCCTATTTATCTATTCCGTAATCGAGGAAAAAAAGTAACTCAGGAAAATCATTTCCTCGTATTTTCTCAGCAAACAAACAGGGAAAATTTCAGTTACCAGGGGGAGATTGGAGATGGCGGGATCAGGAGAGCTCAAAACCTTGAGGAAATTGAGGACAGCAACTTGGATTCTGGCTTGAACCTGTAAGAGTGATATTTTTAATCGTTTTTGATAATCGGAAAAAGACGATAAAAACAATTACCTCATGAGGAAGGAGGATGTCGGCCTGCCGGATCTGTTGATCGGAGAAGAATTTGATAGAGGAGTTGCAGAGATCGTCCATTGGCGCCAAATGAGATTGAATTTTTCAAAATGCAGGCCACTCTCTTATACTGCTCTGCCAGATCGGCCTAACTGGGCTTCCATACTATCATTCAACTCAAGCCTTATAATATTTGGGCCGATGATAGTGGTTTTCAACCTTTGTGCTGAGAAAAAAAAAAAGGTAAACATCACCATTGGTCATTAAACTATTCCCACTTTCCTACTTTGGTCATTAAACTATTATTTTGGCAAAATAGTAATTAATGTTACGTTTTTCCCTATTTTGGTCATCCTCCGTTAAAAAACTCCCGAAAAAACAGGAAAATAAAAATAATTTAGTGACCAAAATAGGGAATAAGCAACAAATTGGTGACTAAAATAGGGGAAAAAGTAACATTAGTGAGCAAAATAGAAGAAAAAAAATGCAACGTTGATGATGAATTTATACAAATGATAATTTAGTGACTAAAATAAGAACATGAAAATAGTTTAGTGACTAATAGTGATGCTTACCCCAAAAATCACCTTTTGCAATCCCGTTAAAAATTTTGTAGTTCTCAATTATAAGTTTACAGTGTTAGAGTGCCATCCATATTGTTAACCTACAGGACGGAGCTCCCTAAAGGCTCAAGTGGAAGGGCAAGCCCCGTTATAAATTTTAAATAATTAATAAATTTTAACTCAAATAAAAAATGAATATATAAAATAAGAAAATATAAGAGCTTATTAAATATTTAATAAAAAAGAAGTTAAGTAGATCGAATTTTAATTTTATGGAAAGAGAAGTTAAAATACGAATTTCATTGAAAATATGGTTTTGAGTTAAAAATGGAATCGTCGCTGATCTTTAGGGTTAGGTACCGGACACCTAAAGGAAACAAAAAAAGTCAAGTTTGGGTACGAGAGTATGTTACGTATGAGGAAGGATTATCACCCTCACAACGCCAAAAATTAGTACATAATCGATTACGTAATCGATAACTAAAGCAAACATGATTTATAGTCAGAGGCATATTGACATTGTCAATGAAGAACCAATCTATACCGTGTAAATATGTTTGAGAGATTATAACTGTTGAGCTTGATGATCACCTTCAACCGATGCTTGCCAAGTGGTAGAGAAGTTGAATTTTTTGGTGTTTGAGTTGTTGGCAAAAATTAAGAATTAAACACAAGGATTTAGAGTGGTTTGACTTTCTAATCCAAAGCCCACATCCACTACCTTGGAACGTCACCAAGGATTTTCCAAATTCAATAAGAATTTCGTCTCATTTTCTCAGATGAGGAGGAAACCGTTACAACAATTAAGCTATCTACCCTTAGCTTAATCCAACACTCTCTTACAAGTGAAATTCAAAGCAAACAAAAAAATCTCTCTAATAGGTATGCGTTTGCAACTCTAAGCACTAACCCAAAACCTATACACTTGAGTATACATAAACATTTTAGCTCACAAGTGTTTTGTCTATACAAGAGAATGAAAATTAAGTTTTAGAGACAATTTGACATCATAATGTTGTTACAATTGAAGCATTAACCATCTTTTGATGCTTGGAGGTCCATTTTATACTCCTAATTGAGTTTGTAGTCGTAGAGGACCGTTGGGGTTGAATTAGAGCCGTTGGAGCCTTTATTTTCCACCATAAATGTAGTTCTACAACTTAGCGTATCGATACTCCTCAAATCGTATCGATACGGTCCCGATAAGGAAATAGACGTTGAGCACTTCCAGCTGGTGCGTATCGATACGCGTAGCGAGCGCATTGATATCGTCCTGCAATTTAAAAGACAGTTGGGAATTTGACCGTTGGGGGTAGTTGGGCGTATCAATACGTGATACAACCGTATCAATACGTGAACTAGCCGTTAGATATTTAAAACACACTTTATCGATATTGTTGGGTTTTTATGTGCTCGATTTCCTTCAACCGTTCTAGCTCGCTAAGAATGGAGAAGATTCAACATTTGGGTGTTTAAGTGGAAGCTAAAGAATAAGAATTGGACACAAGGATTTATAGTGGTCCGACCTTTTAACAAGACCCTACATCCACTACCTTAGCTTCCCACTAAGGATTTCAACAAATTCACTCTTGAATTTTTTCCCTTTTTCTAGGCTAAAGAGGCAACCTTTACACACTCAAAGCTTTCTAACCCAAAGCTTGAGTAAACCCTCTTTACAAGAGAAATTCTAAAACAAACTTGAAACCCCTCTAATAGGTAATTGTTTGCACTATTTAGCCCTCACCCAAAACCTAAACACTTGAGCAAATTTGACAATGTTTAGCTCACTAGTGTTGTCTATACAAAAAAATGAACAATTAAGCTCTAAGACAATTTCTTGATCATTATGTTGTTGACAATTGAAGCATTAACCATCTCTTGATGCTTGGAGGTCTCTTTTATACTCCTAATTGAGTTTATAGCCGTTGAGGCCTTTATTTCCTACCATAAATATAGTTCTGCAGCTTGGCGTATCGATACCCTTGACATCGTATCGATACGGTCCCAATAAAGAAATAGTCGTTGAGCACCTACAACTGGTGCGTATCGATTCACATAGTAAGCGTATCAGTACGATCCTGTAATTTAAAAGACCGTTAGGGGTAGTTAAGCGTATCAGTAAGCGATACAACCGTATCGATACGCGAACTAGCCGTTGGGTATTTTAAGGCATACCGTAACGATACGGCAAGACGTATCGGTACATGTTGTGGCTACTGGAAAATGACTGTAGTTGAAACCCTAGGGCGTATTGGTACGGTACCAGACCGTATCGGTACATGTACTTGAAAAGCACGGTTTTGACTACTTTAAATACACTTTAAATCATTCCAAAGTCATGAAAAACCCATAAACATATTTTCAAGTTGTTTTTTGATTAAATACATTTTAAATTCTTTTCAATTTAGTCCAAAACATTTTTCAAATATTATATCAAAATACTTAGTTCTACAATCTTCGCATTTTTGATATAATAAAACCAACTTGAAAAATTGTTTGGGCTTCTCCCCCTTAGTATTTTAAAATTTTGAATAAAATTAAAGCTCCCTCTTATTCTCTTGAAAAATCAATTTTTCAAACAATTTCTCCCCTTTTTGTTATATCAAAAAGAATTTAAAAAGACATTAGACTCAAAATAACTTTGGAGGTTTAAAAAATTCGTCACAATTAAAACCTTTTTGTTTTAAAATTGGCTCCCTCTTACTCAAAGCATCAAACAATGTTAGTCCAACATATGATAATCTAGTTGAATTAAAAATAAATAAATCAAATGAAAGACAAATGAATTCAACTAAATTTTACCACACTTGAATCCAAAGGAGGATGTGAAGCCTTCCTTCTTCAAGTGCTCTCTTTGTGTGCATGGAGCTCACCCTCAAATTTGGACTTGTTGATCACTCTCCATCACACCTAAACAAGACAATCAAGTATTTTTTGGTATCTAAATTGCTTTGGATCCATAGACGTTAATTGCACATAATTTTGTCCCCTTAGGAATCCATTTTTCAATTTCATCCTTCTTGGTTGAAGTACTTAGTCCTTTTGGGACCCAAATACTTCTAAAGACTTTTCCATTCAAAAATCTAGGGGCACTAGATTGTCTAACATAAAAATTTGATTTTCCTAAATTGTTTTTCTTTTGAAGATCATTAAAAATCAAATATTTTTCCTTATTAAGATCATCAACTTCTTTTTGATAATATTTTCCCATCGTTTGAAGTAAATTTTGTAAATCTAAAATTTTAAGTTCAAAAACTTTAAGTTTTGCTTCAAACTCTAGATTTGTTTTGGAAAGAAAACCATTTTCCTTTTTCAATTTTGAAACTAACTTTTTGTTCTTTGAAAATGATGCCTTAAATTCCAAAAGCAAATCATCATAGGCATCTTGTAACTCATCAAATGTATATGAATTTGAAATAGACGAGTTAGAAGTTACTTCCCCCTCATTGAGGGTCATGAAGCATAGGTGGGCTACCCCATCATCGATGGAGTCTTCATCACTCCATATTGCCACATATGCTTTCTTTGAAGATGATCTTTTTTTGTTGGACTTGTGGGAATCCTTCATCTTTGTTGAGTTGTGTGGGGCTCGATTCGTTCAACCGATGTTTCTCACCAAGTGGTGGAGAGGTGGATTTTTGGGTGGAAGGGTTGTGGAAGCTAAATTGAAATGTGACACAATGATTTATAGTGGTTCAACCTTCTAACCAAGGTCTACATCCACTACCTTAGCTCCCACTAAGGATTTCCAATCAATACACTATTGATTCGTCCCCTTTTCTAGGCTTAGGAGGTAACCCTTACACACAATCAAGATTTCTACCTAAAGCCTTGATTGAAACCCTCTCTTACAAAGAGATAAACAAAGCAAACACAAATCCCTCTAAAAGGTGTTTGTTTGCACAATTAAAGCACTCACCCAAAACGTAAAACACTTGAGCAAATTTGACAATTTTGGCTCACTAGTGTTTGTCTATACAATAAATGACAATTTAAGCTCTAAGACAATTATTGATCATTTGATGTTTGACAATATGAGCATTAGCCTTTACTTGATGCTTGAAGGTCCCTTTTATACTCCCAATTGAATTTGTAGCCGTTACTAGCCGTTGGGGATGTGGAGCCGTTGAGGACTTTATTTCCCTTCATTAATGTTGTTCTGCAACCATCCGTATCGATACGCTTGGACCCGTATCGGTATGGCCTTCATCAAAAACTAGCCGTTGGGCTCTTACCAGCCTAGGCGTATCGATACACTTGAGGGCGTATCGGTACGGGTTCACTTTTAAATGACCGTTGGGAAATAGCCGTTGCGGTTGATGGAAAGGGGATCGGTACGCTTACCAGGCGTATCGAAACGGCCAAGCCTATTTCGATACGGGTTTTGGAAGTGACCAAACTGGGGCAAAAAGGTATCGGTATGGGTACAACCGTATCGATACGGGTAGCTTGAAAAGTCAAGTTTGGCTCTTTAAAATTAGTAAAAACATTGCCAAAAACCTTTTAAATTATCTCAAACATAATTTCAAGTTGTTTGGACTTAAAACCAAGTTTTAAATTCTTTTCAAATTAGTCCAAAACATTTTTCAATTATTATATCAAAACATTAGTTCTAAAATCTCCCCCTTTTTGATATAATAAAACTAACTTGAAAAATTGTTTGGGATTCTCCCCCTTTAACTTTAAAAATGTGAATAAGAGATTGAAGATATGAAATCAAATAAAGATCCCCCTTATTCATTTGAAAATTCAATTTTTTAAACCGTTTCTCCTCTTTTTGTTATATCAAAAAGAATTTAAAACATTAAGTTTCAAAATAGCAATAGAGGTAAAAGTTGACAAAAAAATACTTTGGTTTTAAAATGGCTCCCCCTTACTCAAAGCATCAATAAAATGTTAGTCCAACATATATGATCATCTAGTTGAATTTAAAATAAAATAAGCAAATGAAATAAAAAAACAACTAGAATTTTTACCAACACTTGAACCCAAGGGAGGATGTGAAGCCTTCCTTCTTCAAGTGTTCTTCCTTGTGTGTATGGAGCTCCCCCTCAATGTTTGACTTGTTGAACATCTCCATCACACCTAGCAAAAGACAATAAAGTAATTTTTGGTATCCAAATTGCTTTGGATCCATAAACGTTAGTAGCACAAATTTTAGTCACCTTAGGAATCCATTTTTCAATGTCATCCTTTTCAATTGAAGTGGTTAGTCCTTTTGGGACCCAAACACTTATAAAACATTTTCCTTTTACAAATCTAGGGGCACTAGATTGTCTAACATAAAAATTTGATTTTCCAAAATTGTTTTTCTTTTCAAGCTCTTTGGAAATCAAATCTTTTTCTTCTTGAACTTTTGAAGCAAATTTTGTAAATTAAAACATTTTAATTCAAACTCTTCGAGTTTTGCTTCAAGTTCAAGTTTGGTTTTAGAAATCAAATCATTTTGAATTTTTAACTTTGAAATCAATTTATTGTTTTTTAAAATGTGATTTTTAAACTCTAAAACCAAATCATCATAGGCATCTTGTAATTCATCAAAAGAAAAAGAACATGAAGTAGATGAATTAGAAGTTACCCTTGAATCTTCTTCGATGGCCATAAGGCAAAGGTTGGCTTGTTCATCATCGGTGGAGTCCTCATCACTCCAAGTAGCCACATGTGCCTTCTTATTATGGCTTGAAGTGCTTGCCCTCTCCTTTCTCTTGGGTTCTCATTCAAGATTTCTCAAGGCTTTCTTCATGAACGGGGCACACTTCTTGAAGAGATGAACTATCTCTTAATCTTCATCCTCCTCTTCACTTGAGTAGACATGATGACAAGTGGAGGATTTGAGAGCCATGACACTTGCATTTATGCCAAGCCCTTTGATTTTCTTCTCTCCCATAGCTCTAATTTCTTCCCTCTTCTTCTTCTCATCTTCTTTATTCTTCTTCATGATTTGATGAGTAAGGAGTGACCCCATGAGTTCATCAAGCTTCAAGGTCTTCAAATTCTTGGCTTCGATGATGGCGGTCCTCTTTGAGTCCCAAGACTCGGGAAGTGAGTAGATGAGCTTTCGAACAATCTTTTCCTCCGGGATGGCTTCTACATAGCCTTTAAGACCATTGGTGATGGTGGAGAACCTATCAAACATCTTCTCGATGTTCTCTTCCGGATCCATTTTGAAGTTCTCATACTCTAAGGTTAGGAGTCCAATATTGGTCTCCTTGACTTCATCAGTTCCCTCGTATGTGACTTCAAGCTTGTCCCATACCTCCTTGACACTCTCACAAGAAGACATCTTCTCATAGATGGTTGGGCCAAAAACACAAGACAAGATGTGCAAGGCTTTGCAATTAAGCTCCATCTTCTTGCGATCGTCGGCACTCCACTCTGCTTTGCTTCTTTGAGGCACGAACTGACCATCTTCAACTATATCCTATAGATTTTAATCTCTTGATTTGATAAAGAACTCCATCTTTGTCTTCCAATAGGCATAGTGGGTTTCGTCAAAGAAAGACGGTTTGTCGATGGATTGCGCCATTTGAGCCGATTGATGAACTAGTGATCGAGCTTGCTGGATCTTCTCAATAGGATGTGAATCCCCTTCAATTGAGCCAAGCTCTGATACCAATTGTTGAGTTGTTTGAGGCTCGATTCGTTCAACCGATGTTGCTCACCAAGTGGTGGAGAGGTGGATTTTTGGGTGGAAGGGTTGTGGAAGCTAAATTGAAATGTGACACGATGATTTATAATGGTTCAACCTTCTAACCAAGGTCTACATCCACTACCTTAGCTCCCCACTAAGGATTTCCAATCAATCCACTATTGATTCGTCCCCTTTTCTAGGCTTAGGAGGTAACCCTTACACACAATCAAGCTTTCTACCTAAAGCCTTGATTGAAACCCTCTCTTACAAAGAGATAAACAAAGCAAACACAAATCCCTCTAAAAGGTGTTTGTTTGCACAATTAAAGCACTCACCCAAAACGTAAAACACTTGAGCAAATTTGACAATTTTGGCTCACTAGTGTTTGTCTATACAATAAATGACAATTTAAGCTCTAAGACAATTCTTGATCATTTGATGTTTGACAATATGAGCATTAGCCTTTACTTGATGCTTGGAGGTCCCTTTTATACTCCCAATTGAGTTTGTAGCCGTTACTAGCCGTTGGGGATTATTTGGAGCCGTTGAGAACTTTATTTCCCTTCATTAATGTTGTTCTGCAGCCATCCGTATCGATACGCTTGGACCCGTATCGGTACGACCTTCATCAGAAACTAGTCGTTGGGCTCTTACCAGCCTAGGCGTATCGATACGCTTGAGGGCGTATCGGTATGGGTTCACTTTTAAATGACCATTGGGAAATAGCCGTTGGGGTTGATGGAAAGGGGATCGGTACGCTTACCAGGCGTATCGAAACGATCCCGATCCGTATCAAAACGGCCAAGCCTGTTTCGATACGGGTTTTGGCAGTGACCAAACTGGGGCAAAAAGGTATCGGTACGGGTACAACCGTATCGATACGGGTAGCTTGATAATTCAAGTTTAGCTCTTTAAAATTAGTAAAAACATTGCCAAAAACCTTTTAAAATACCTCAAACATAATTTCAAGTTGTTTGGACTTAAAACCAAGTTTTAAATTCTTTTCAAATTAGTCCAAAACATTTTTCAATTATTATATCAAAACATTAGTTCTACAATCTTCTTCTTCGATTCATGCTTGGATTTATCCATCTCGCTCTTCATGAATCGGGTGAACTTCTTGAAGAGATAGGCCATCTCTTCATCTTTTCTTTCCTCCTCACTTAGTTCTACATGATGGCTGTTGGAGGAATTGAGAGCAACGACACTCACGTTGATGCTTAGATCCATGATCTTCTTCTTCCCCATCTTTCTTATCTCTCCCTTCTTCTTCTCCTCTTCTTTATCCTTCTTCATGATTTGGTGAGTGAGAAGTGACTCCTTGAGTTCATCAAGGTTCAAGGTCTTCAAATTCTTAGCTTCGATGATGTCGATTCTTCTGGAATAACTTCTCCATAGCCTTTTAGTCCATTGGTGATGGTGGAGAATCGATGGAACATCTTCTCAATGTCCTCTTTCGGATCCATCTTGAAGTTCTCATACTCTAGGTTGAGGAGGCCGATCTTGGTCTCCTTTAATTCGTTTGTCCCCTCGTATGTAACTTCGAGCTTGTCCCAAACTTCCTTGGAACTCTTGCAAGAAGACATCTTATCGTAGATGTTGAGGCTAAGTGCACAAAAGATGAAGTGCAAAGCCTTGCAATTTAGTTCCGTCTTCTTGCGGTCGTCGACACTCCACTCTGCCTTGCTTTCTTGTGGTACGAATGGGTCATCTTCAATAATATCCTAAAGCTTGTAGTCTTTGGATTTGACAAAAAACATCATCCTCATCTTCCAATAAGCATAATTGGTCTCGTCGAAGAAAAGTGGCTTGTCGATGGATTGCGTCGTTGAACCGGTTGTTTGAAATGTTGTTCGAGCTTGCCGGATCACCTCAATAGGATGTTAATCCTCTTCAATTGAGCCAAGATTTGATACCAATTGTTGGGTTTTTATGTGCTCGATTTCCTTCAACTATTCTAGCTCGCCAAGAATGGAGAAGATTGGATATTTGAGTGTTTAAGTGGAAGCTAAAGAATAAGAATTGGACACAAGGATTTATAGTGGTTTGGCCTTCTAACAAGCACCTACATCCACTACCTTAGCTTTCCACTAAGGATTTCAACAAATTCACTATTGAATTTCTTCCCCTTTTCTAGGCTAAGGATGCAACCTTTACACACTAAAAGCTTTCTAACCCAAAGCTTGAGTAAACCCTCTTTACAAGAGAAATTCTAAAGCAAACTTGAAATCCCTCTAATAAGTAATTGTTTGCTCTATTTAGCTCTCACCCAAAACCTAAACACTTGAGTAAATTTGACAATGTTTAGCTCACTAGTGTTGCCTATACAAGAAAATGAACAATTAAGCTCTAAGACAATTTCTGGATCATATGTTGTTGACAATTGAAGTATAACCATCTCTTGATGCTTGGAGGTCCCTTTTATACTCCTAATTGAGTTTATAGCCGTTGAGGACCGTTGAAGTTGTTTTAGAGCCGTGGAGCCTTTATTTCCCACCATAAATGCAGCTTGGCGTATCGATACCCTTGACATCGTATCGATACGGTCCCGATAAAGAAATAGTTGTTGAGCGCCTGTAGCTGGTGCGTATCGATACACACAGTAAGCATATCGGTACGGTCCTGCAATTTAAAAGACCGTTGGGAAATTGATTGTTGAGGGTAGTTAGGCGTATCGGTACGCTAACTAGCCATTGGGTATTTTAAGGCATGTCGTATCGATACGACAAGGCGTATCGGTACGGGTTTTGGCTACTGGAAAATGACTGTAGTTGAAACCCTAGGGCGCATCAGTACGATACTAGACCGTATCGATACGGGTACTTGAAAAGCATGGTTTTGACTACTTTAAATACACTTCAAATCATTCCAAAGCCATGTAAAACCCTTAAACATATTTTCAAGTTGTTTTTTATTAAAATATATTTTAAATTCTTTTCAATTTAGTCCAAAACATTTTTCAAATATTATATCAAAACACTTAGTTCTACAGATATGGACAAAGCGTATCGGTACAGGTTTTGGCTAATGGAATATCACTATAGTTGAAACCCTAAGGCGTATCGTACAGTACTAGACCGTATCGGTATGGTTACTTGAAAAACATTGGTTTGGCTACTTTAAAAGCATTTTAAGTCATTCCAAAGCCTTTTAAGACCCTTAAACTTATTTTCAAGTTGTTTTTGACTAAAATCTTAATTTAAATTCTTTTCAATTTTGTCCAAAACATTTTTCAATTATTATATCAAAACATTTATTTCTACAATCTCTCCCTTTTTGATATAATAAAACTAACCTGAAAAATTGTTTAGGATTCTCCCCCTTAGTATTTAAAAAATTTGAATAAGAGAATTTTAAAAACTAAACCATGTAAAGTTCCCTCTTATTCACTTGAAAGATTATTTTTTCAAAACAATTAATTCTCCCCTTTTTGTTATATAAAAAAGAATTTAAATGACTTTAAGCTCAAAATAACATAGGATGTTAAAAAATTTGACACAATTAAAAACTTTGGTTTTAAAATTGGCTCCCCCTTACTCAAAGCATTAAACAACGTTAGTCCAACATATATGATTAAACTAGTTGAATTAAAAGAAATAAAACTAAACAAAAATAAATTCAACTAATTTTACCACACTTGAATCTAAGGGAGAATTTGAAGCCTTCCTTCTTCAAGTGCTCTCTTTGTGTGCATGGAGCTCCCCCTCAAATTTGGACTTGTTTATCACTCTTCATCACACCTAAACAAGACAATCTAGTAATTTTTGGTATTCAAATTGCTTTGGATCCATAAACGTTAGTAGCACATAATTTTTCCCCTTAGGAATTCATTCTTCAATTTCATCCTTTTTAGTTGAAGTACTTTGTCCTTTTGGGACCTAAATACTTCTAAAAACTTTACCATTAAAAAATCTAGGGGCACTAGATTGTCTAATATAAAAGTTTGATTTTCTAAAACTATTTTTCTTTTAAAGCTCTTTGGAAATCAAAGCTTTTTCTTTCTTAAGATCATCCAAGGCATTTTGATGATCTTTTTCAATATTTTGAAGTAAATTTTGTAAATCAAGAACTTTTTACTTAAAATCTTTTAATTTTGCCTCGATATCCAAATTGGTTTTAAAAAGAATTTCATTTTCTTTCTTCAAATTTGAGATTAATTTCTTGTTTTTGGAAAATGATGCCTTGAATTCAAAAACCAATTCATCATAGGCATCTTGCAACTCATCAAAAGTATATGAATTTGAACTAGATGAGTTAGAAGTTACCTCCCCCTTATTGAAGGTCATGAAGCATAGGTGGGATACCTCATCATCGGTGGAGTCTTCATCACTCCATGTCGCCACGTATGCTTTTTTTTTGAAGATGATCCCTTTTTGTTGGACTTGTGGGAATCCTTCATCTTCTTCTTCGATTCATGCTTAGATTTAGCCACCTCGATCTTCATGAATCGAGTGAATTTCTTGAAGAGATGAACCATCTCTTCATCTTTACTTTCCTCTTTGCTCAAATAAATGTGTTGTCATGTGAAGGATTTGAGAGCAACAACACTCGCGTTGATGCCTAGCTCCATGATTTTCTTCTTCTGCATCTTTTTTATCTCTTCTTTCTTCTTCTTCTCCTCTTCTTTTTCTTTCTTCATTATTTCATGAGTGAGAGGAGACCTAATGAGTTCATCTAGCTTCAAGGTCTTGAGATTTTTGGCTTCGATGATGGCAGTTTTCTTTGAGTCCAATGACTCGGGAAGAGAATAGAGAAGCTTTCGGACAAGCTTGTCTTCCAAAATGATTTCTCCACATCCTTTGAGTCCATTTGTGATGGTGGAGAATCTATCGAACATCTTTGTGATGTCTTCATCTGGTTTCATCTTGAAATTCTCATAATCATGGTTGAAGAGGCCGATCTTGGTCTCCTTTACTTCGTTTGTTCCCTAGTATGTAACTTTAAGCTTGTCCCATACTTCCTAGGCATCTTCGCAAGAGGGCAACTTCTTATAAATGTTGGGGCTAAATGCACAAAAGAGGATGTGCAAAGCCTTGAAATTTAGCTCTATCTTCTTGCGATCATCCGCACTCCATTCCGCCTAACTTCGTTGTGGCACATAAAGACCCTCTTCAACAATATCCCAAAGCTTGTAGTCTTTGGATTTGATGAAGAACTTCATTCTAATTTTCCAATGAGCGTAGTTGGTCTCGTTAAAGAAAACTGGCTTGTCGATTGATTGCGCCATTTGACCGGTTGATTGAATTGTTGTATCGAGCTTCCCGGATCGCCTCTATAAGATGTTAATCCCCTTCGATTGAGCCTCGCTCTGATACATATTGTTGAGCTCGATGATCACCTTCAACCAATGCTTGCTAAGTGGTGGAGAAGTTGAATTTTTGGGTGTTTGAGTTGGTGGCAAAAATTAAGAATTAAACACAAAGATTTAGATTAGTTCGGCTTTCTAACCCAAAGCCTACATCCACTACCTTGGAATGCCACCAAGGATTTCCTAAATTCACTAAGAATTTCGTCCCCTTTTCTCGGATGAAGAGGAATCCGTTACAACGATTAAGCTATCTACCCTTAGCTTAATCCAACACTCTTTTACAAGTGAAATTCAAAGCAAACAAGAAATCCCTCTAATAGGTATGTGTTTGCAACTCTAGGCACTCACCCAAAACCTATACACTTGAGCATACATAAACATTTTAGCTCACAAGTGTTTTGTCTTATACAAGAGAATGACAATTAAGTTCTAGAGATAAATTGACATCATAATGTTGTTACAATTGAAGCATTAACCATCTCTTGATTCTTGGAGGTCTATTTTATACTCCTAATTGAGTTTGTAGTCGTTGAGGACCGTTGGGGTTGAATTAGAGTCGTTGGAGCCTTTATTTCCCACCATAAATGCAGTTTTGCAGCTTAGCGTATCGATACTCTTCAAATCGTATCGATATGGTCCCGATAAGGAAATAGCCGTTGAGCACTTTCAGCTGGTGCATATTGATACGCGTAGCAAGCGTATCGGTACGGTCCTGCAATTAAAAAGACCGTTCAGAATTTGACCGTTGGGGGTAGTTGGGCGTATCGGTACGCGATACAACTCTATCGGTACGTGAACTAGCCGTTAGATATTTAAAACACACCGTATCGATACAGACAAAGCGTATCAGTACGGGTTTTGGCTACTGAAATTTCACTAAAGCTAAAACCCTAAGGCGTATCGATACAATACCAGACCGTATTAGTACGGTTACTTGAAAAACACTGTTTGGCTACTTTAAAAGCATTTTAGGTCATTCCAAAGCCTTTTAAAGACCCTTAAACATATTTTCAAGTTGTTTTGACTAAAAGCTTACTTTAAATTCTTTTCAATTTTGTCCAAAACATTTTTCAATTATTATATCAAAACATTTAGTTCTACAATAACCATTTTACATTGGTGTAATTTGTGTTATAAAGAATAGAAAACTTACTCGAGTAAACTTAACTGTTGATAGTGACAATTGTTGTGCAAGCAAATATGAATTTTATATTTCAAAACCGATTTGGAGTTTTAGAAATTTTAAAAATATTCTGAAACCAAAATCGTTTTAGGTTTCAAAAACTCAAATCAATTACAATTATTGAAAACAAAAAACAAAGAGGAATTTAGGTTTTAAAATGGTATCAACAAGAAGAGCTTTTCCAAATGAGAAAGGGTTACACTATTAAAAACATTTTTTGAGGTAAACAGGCTTATTTGAGAGTTAAAAATGTTTTACTAGTTTTAAATTTTATTTAAATTAAATTTTAATTTTAAAAAATTTTAAATCAAAATTTTAGTTAAATAATTGGGTAAACTATGCCAGGTACCACCAAACTATTTTGGGTGACCCGTTTATACCACCAACCTTTCAATTCGTCTAAATTTGCCACTAAACTTTGTTTTGTTTTATTTTTTTATACCACTGCACCGTTAACTTCATAACGGTGTGATGATTTGGATGCTAGAACAAAATGAAGTCGTTTTGGTGCCGCTATTTTGATACTAAATTACCCAAAACGGCGTCGTTTTGTTGGAGGAAAATATGAAAAAATTTGCACTCAATGAGATTTGAACTTGGAACCTTTTAAATAAAAGGAAACCTTCTAACCACTAACCTAACTTAATATCTTTGTATTGTTTACAACACAAATAATATATATTCCAAACTGCAGTTTATCATATAAATAATATTACCTTATATAAATAATATAAATATAATATTTCTAATATAAATATATTAGTATACATATATTAATATATAACTAATAAATGAAATAAAAATATATAAAAAAATTTATATTATAAATAATATTAAATATATAAATAGATAAATATATTATTATAAAAGGACTAATTTTCAAAATCCCGAAATTTCAAATAAAAACTCAAAATATAACAAAACCTCAAACCATAAACCCTAACTCTAAACTATAAACCTTAAACTCTAAAATTTTATTCATAAATAAGTAATATTAAAATATAAAAATAAATAATATATTATTATATAAACTAAAAAAACTGATTTAAAAAATCTAAAATTTCAAAAATTTACAAAAAAAAACTTAAAAACTCACCAAAACACCAAAGTTTAAACCCCAAATCCATCCATTTTAGTTGTTAATGGGTTTATAGATTTAGAGTTTAAGATTTCTGATTTAGAGTTTTATGGTTTATAGGTTAGAATTTAATATTTGGGTGAATTTTGGGAATTTTTTTTTATAAATTTGGAAAATTTCAGGATTTTTAAAAATTAGCTTTTTATTTTTTATAATAATATATTACTTATTTATATATTTAATAATATTAATAATATAATTTTTTTATTAAGGCAGTGAAATATTTTTTCTTGGTTTCATCTCTGCCTATTGGATTTAATGCTACCATTATTACTCTTGTACCTAAAGTTGTTGCCCCTTTAACTGCTATGGACTTTCGACCAATTTCTTGTTGTATAACTGTTTATAAGCGTATAACTAAGATCTTAACTAATAGATTAAAAGTTTGGTTGCCTGAGTTGATATTACCTAATCAAAGTGCATTCATTGCTGGAAGGGATTTGGTTGATAATGTCCTGCTTGCTCAAGAATTAGTAAATGGTTATGATAGAAAACATTTGTCCGCTCGGTGTGCTTTGAAGATAGACTTGAAGAAGGCCTTTGATTCTTTGAATTGGAATTTTATTTTCCATATTTTTAGAGTTATGGGATTTCCTGAAAAGTTTAGAAATTGGTTGCGAGCTTGTATTGCTCATTCTAAATTTTTTGTAGGATTAAATGGTGGTCTGATTAGTTCTTTTTGAGGGAAAAAAGGATTCGTCAAGGTGACCCTTTATCACCTTATATTTTCATTTTATAAATAAATGTATTATCAAGGCTATTAAATTTGGCAGGTCACCATGGTGTCTTTGACTACCACCCAAAGTGCAAGAGAATTGAGCTTACACACCTTCGCTTTGCTGATGACCTTTAAGTTTTTACTAAATGCACAATGGAGTCTATTTTGGGGTAAATAATGTTATGGAGGCCTTTTATAAGATGTCAGGCTTGCAAATGAACACTTCGAAGAGTGAGCTCTACTGTTCAGGTATGGAACTTGATGAAATACTAAGTCTGATTGAGCAATCTGGTTTTAGAAGGGGATCGCTTCCTGTGAGATGTTTAGGTGTCCCACTAGTTTCTTGGAGTTTATCTGTTGGGGACTGTGAGACCCTTGTAGGGAAGATTGTTAAGAAGATAAGAAGTTGGCCATCGAAGTGTTTATCTTTCGCTGGTAGATTGCAGCTTATTCAAGCTGTTATTTTTAGTCTTCAAAACTCCTGGAGTCGGATATTTGTGCTGCCCTCCATGGTGGTTAAGCAAATTGAGAAACTATGCAGTTCTTTCCTTTGAAAAGGCTCTGATGGATCTACTAGAGGAGCCTGTGTAATTTGAAAAAGAATTTGTCATCCTAAGAGCGAAGGTGGCCTTGAGGGTGAAGAATGTGTCAGTTTGAAACCGTACTTGCATGATGAGATGTTCATGAACTATTCTTGTCAAAGCTGGTTCACTTTAGGTGGCATGGGCTGAGAAATATATGTTGAAAGGGAGTAGTATTTGGAAAGTCCATGTGAAGAGTAGTCATATCCGGGCTTGGAAAAAAACCCTTAGCTTACGAGATGATTTTGCTCTTGTTGGTAATTTGAATGTGAATTTTAAGGCTAAGAAAGCGTGAGAGGCTTTTAGGCACAAAATTGAAAGAGTTCTCTGGTTCAAAATCATTTGGGGGGAGGATTCTCTATCCCTCGCCATTCGTTTATTGCTTGACTTGTGTTGCAAGATAGGCTACCAAAGAAGGCTAGGATGCAATCTTGGGGGGGTGTTGACCTGCAATGTTTGCTATGTGATACGGATATCGAGTGCAGAGATCACTTATTTGCTGAGTGTGTTTTTTTGAAAAGAGTTTGGGATGGAGTCTTGCATACTGATATTGAATCTACTTGTTGGGTAGATATGGTGACTTGAGTGCAAATGAAGAGTAAGAGGAAGTTTTTATATGTTGTTATTGTTCACATAGCTTAGTGTTGTTATCTTTACCATATTTGGCATGAGAGAAACTGCAGGTTGCATGAGACTAGTCCTAGACATTTGGATAATGTGGTTACGCTGATACATAGGGATGTTGGAATGAAACTCTTGGGTTGCACTAAACTTATTTTTTCTTCTCCTAGTCTTGCTGCAGAGTGGGGGCTTGTATAGCTTTTTACTTTGATTTTTTGTTTTTGTTTTCTATAGTTGATTTTCGATTTATAATTTGTAAATGATGGTTCTTTTTGGATGAATAAGATAACTTCAATTTATCCAAAAAAAAGATAATATAAATTTTTTATTTATTAGTTATCTATACTAATATATTATTATATGTATATTAATATTATTTATATAGATTGATATTATTTATATTATAAAATAGATTGAATTAATTTCAACGGCACTTTGGAATATATATTATTTGAGCTGGGAATAAAACAAAGATATTAAGTTGGCTTGGTGGTTGGGAGGTTGCCTTTAATTCTAAAGGTTCTAGTTTTAAATCCTTTTAAGTGCATAATCTTTCATATTTTTTTCCAACAAAACGACGTCATTTTGAAAAATTTAGTATTAAAATAGCGGCACCAAAGCGACGTCGTTTTGGTTTAGCATCCAAGTCATCACACCGTTAAAGAGTTAACGGCTCGGTGGTATAAACGAGTCAAAAAATAAATTTTGGTGGCAAATTTAGGCCATTTGAAAAATTGGTGGTATAAACAGTTCACCACCAATAGTTTGGTGGTACCTGACATAGTTTAGCCTAAATTATTTGACATAATGTTAATGTATTTAACAAAGATTTCTTAACAAAACCAATAAATATATTTAGAGTTAACTACTGAAATAGTCACTTATGTTTTCCCCTAGTACAAAGTTGGTCACCGATTTTAAAAAAAGACCAGTAAGGTCACTTATGTTTTCGGAGCATAAACTTTTGGTCACTCACCCGTTAGTTGCCGTTAAACACTGACAGATTGTTGACCTGGCAACAAAAAAATTAAAGGTAAATTACTGCAATGGTCATTAAAGTTTATCTCATGTACATTTTTGCTCCCAATTTTAAAAAAATAAACATTATAGTCACTAATAAAAATATTTTTTTTATATAATTTCACCCTTAAATTTTTAAAAATTCATTTTTAACCCTAAAACTTTACAATCAATTAGTACAATAATATTATAAATGCTTAGATGAAAAATATGTGTCCAAAGTATACCCGTTTTAAACGTAGGTGCCCAAATTGCTCCTATTTAATAACTAAACTTTCAAATTGCTCCTATTTTTTCACTCTGGATTATTATTATTATTATTATTATTATTATTATTATTATAACATGTCATATCATTTTTATTATTTTTAAAATACAAATATTTTAAAATAAAATAAAATAATTTTTATTATTATTAAATTTAAAATATTTTAAAAAATATTAGTTTTTAAAATAATTTAGGTTTCTACAGTACTTTTTTTTGTAAAAATTGGTGCCCAAAGTTTCTATAGTTACAATTTTAGGTGTTCGGTTGTTAAATGGGTGTTAAAAAATTGTCAACAATCGGTGCTTGACACGTGGCATTAATTTTATTTTTAATTTTTTTTAATGGAAATTACTTAGAATTTTCAAATTATTATAAATGCTTAAAATTTTACAAGCTTCACAAAACAGCCTTTAAATCCCTAAAAATTCTCAAAATTCTGTCGTCGACTGTCGCCGCTTCCGTCGTCAGTCACCATCGCTGACCACACCCATTTGGACGCCAGACCAAGGCGACAATTTCCCCTAACACGACGTCGTCGAAAACGCCTAACGGCATGCAGCCGAACGTTAAACACAAACGTCGATTTCGCGTTTGATGTTTGGCTGCACACCGCTGGGCATTTCTGACGACGCTGTGTTGGGAAAAATGATCGCCTTGGTCCGGAGACCAAGTGGGTGCGGTCAACGACGACAACTGGCGGCAGAAGCAGCGACAATTGACGGCGGAAGTTTAAATTTTTTTAGGGATTTAGAGACTGTTTTGTGAAACTTGTAAAATTCTGAGATTTTATAATAATTTGAAAGTTCTAAGTATTTTCTATTAAAAATTAATAAAATTAATGACACGTGTCAAGTACCGATTGATTGACAATTTTTTAATAGACGGGCACCTAAAATTGTAACTATGGTAAATTTGGGCACGTATTTTTACAAAAAAATAATTTAACACCTAAATTATTTTAAGAAGTAATATTTTTTACTAATATTTTAAATTTAATAATAATAATAAAATGATTTTATTTTAAAATTATTTTTAATTTAAAAATAATAAAAAAATAACATGTTATGTTACACTAATATTAAAAACAATATAGAGTGGAAAAAATATGAACAATTTAAAAGTTTAGTTATTAAATAAGAGCAATTTGAGCACCTAAATTTTAAAAGGCATACTTTGGGCACCTATTTTTCACTTAAGCCTTTGTAATATTATTATACTAATTGATTGTAAAGTTTTAGGGTTGAAAAATAAATTTTTAAAAATTCAAAGGTGAAATTATAAAAAAACATTTTCATTAGTGACTATAATGTTTATTTTTTAAAATTTTGGAGCAAAAATATACATGAGATAAACTTTAATGGCCATTGCAGTAATTTACCCTTATTTTTCGTTGCCTGGTCAACAATCCGTCAGTGTTTAACGACAACTAACGGCTGAGTGACTAAAAATTTACGGCCCGAAAACGTAAGTTATCTTACTAGTCTTTTTCAAAATCGGTGACCAAATATGTACTAGGGAAAAACATAAGTGACTATTCCAGTAGTTAACTTATATATTTAAATAGTTATAGAATGTTAATTTAGATATTTGTTTTGACTAAAAATAGATAAAGAGCCCAAAACATAATAATAATAATAATAATAATAATAATAATAATAATAATAATAATAATAATAATAATAATAATAATAAAATGGTTGATTTATCATTCTTAAAAAATTCCTTAATATTTTTAGGGTAAACTACATTGGTAGTCACTGCAATTTTAGTATGTTTTCACTTTGATCACTGGAATCTAAAATTTCTCACTACGGTCAATAAACATATCAAGTGAACCGGTTCGAGTAATCAGGTTCAAAGTAAGTTTGTCAAGTTTTCAAAGCATACTCTAGAAAGTGTCACATTATAAAATCATAAAAAATCTTAAAAATATAAAAAAGTAATTTAAAGAATTAAAATTATAATAAATCTAATTTTGATCATTAACTCAAAAACAACCGATAAAATGATAACATCACATACTCTGAAAATATCTTGTCATAAAATCGTCAATGAAGGAGACAAACGAAAGAAAGAGTCTTCTATTATGATGATAAATTAAACCTACTTACAGACTGCTGAGTTATTGGTGTCACAAAGATGTTCATGAGAAAGAAGGCATTTTCTTCGCTACTAGAATGGTGAAGTCAGTAAATTTTAATAATATTTTTTTTGAAATTGTATAATTTTTTATAATTGTTTTTGTTTTTAATAATTTTTTATATATTTTTTATATATTTTTTATGACATGACACTTTCTAGAGTATGTGAATTAACAATTAAAATTGGTTGATGGTTACAAAAGAGACAAGTTGAATGTTTTTCAAGTAAATTTAACAATAATAAAAATTGACGAAAACTTGAATGATTTTTCAAAATTTTACCGATAGTTAAATTGGCCGTTAGGCCTTAATAATACAATAAACTTCAATAATAAAATTGTCCAAAATAATGTTTATTATTAGTAATCTTACATTACCAAAAAATAGGTGATAAAATTATTCTCACAACCTTCCTAAACAATAGTCACCATTTATAACGTTACACGCCAGTGTCAATGTGGGAGCCAAACATGATAACAACATTTTGAATTTCTTTTTGGTTATATGCATGTCTTCTCCATAAGATTACTCCAACCAAACTCCCCAAAAGATTCAGCAATATCAACACAACAAATGCTGCAACTGGGCTGGTTCTAATGGTCTCCAAAATTAAATAACCTTTTGAAGAAAGGAATACCAACACAGGGCAGGGCTCAGACATGCCGGCCGTAAATAACTATTGCATAAAAAGTGCCATCAAGACTCCCATAAGTACACACTCTATTCACAAAATGCAAAACATTAGCCCGGGAACTGTACAACGATCAGCCATACAAATATTTATACATACAGCTTCATCGTATTCATCACTCTTACATACACTAATGCATCCCACTAGACCCATCTGGCAGGGTACCAGAACTACTGTTCATGGCAGCAGTTTGAGTCATTGCGTTGTTTTGCATTTGAGGGCCAACGGGATTCCTGTTATTCGCGAGAATCACCTGCAGATGTGGTGGAACAACAGGTGGAGAGGTTAAATTTGTTTGTGGTGGCCTTGCAGCTTGTGTTGATTGGGTGGGTTGAATCATCATCTGGCTAAGAGCTTCAGAATACGCTCGACCTGTGAGGCTTCCTCGCATTCGTCCTGAAGGCCGCCAATTCTGCTCAGCTGAGGTATCAGCTCTTGAAGTTACAGGTGCTAATCCACCCATGTTCAATCTATTCTCCACAGCTGAAACCCTAATCCCGTCAACATTTCCAGGATAAGGTGCTGCTGCTCTCGGTGTTTGAGTTTGGACTGTCACCATTGGAGGCTGTCTAGCCATTTGGGTGGCTCTCTGGGGAGCAGGCACAAATCGGTTGACATTCACATTGCCTACTGCGTAGCCCATCCCAACTTGTGCAGCTCTAGGCGATTGTGATCGTACCAGGCCTGGAGATGGACTCCTGGGTTGGGAAAACCTCGAGTTCAGTGCTTGCTGCAGGTGTGGGTTCTGGTAATCACCCAGACCTCTGTATGGTAGTTGACTTGGAGCTGCAACACCAACTTGTTGAATTGACTGACCAGGAACAAATGTACGTTCTTGTTGGTTCCTATTCTGCATTGAGAAGATTATACCAAAAATCAAAACAAAAGCCTGAACATAGCATAAACAAGAGCAAAGACAAAAATAATAATAAAATTATGTTATAATGACAACGAAGCCATATCTAGCACCTGATGTGGAGTACGAGAGGAACTGTTTGTGCTCATAGTGTTCATACTATTTCTTGATATCTGTTGTGGTGTTGGTGTGTGAGTCTGTGTCTGAGACATTGCTGGGAGGGCCTGAACTGCAATTGGTGTTCGGTTTACATGTCTAGGTATCATGTTATGCAAATTTCCATGCTCATGATTTGACGTTGAATTTACTATTTGTGAAGGCTGTAATTGCAAATTTGCGGCAGCAACTTGGTTTTGAACCCCAGGGGCAGCATTACCACGAGCATCAGCTCGATTGGGTGCTGGAGAAATAGCATCAGAAAACACTGGTGACACTGTAACATTTGGAGTAGACTCAGATCTGCCACCAACTTGGGTATCTATCCTAGAAGTAGAGGTGCCAGACACAAGACTTGAGTAAAGTGCAGACCAATAACTATCCTCCATATTAGAAGCTATATTTTGATTAGTTCCAGCTGTATTAACCAATTCTGGTGTAGCGGTTAAATTTGGAGCAGCAGACAAACTTTGAAGATTAGCCACAGGAGGCTTCCTGTCTTCAATTTCCATAGTTTCCATTGCATCCACCTCGGTGTCAGCCTGAGTAAGATCCAGAACAATAGGAACGCCCGTAGCAGATTCTTGCTGCTCAGACCCATCTTTTTGGCAATCAAGGATCTTATCAGGCAACTCATCTACATCGCCATCATTTTCCATCACAGCTTTCCATGATCCATCTGCAGAGATAATCACATCAGACACATCCTCGGCCACCTCTTTCAGCACCTGAGGACAGACCAAACCTTTAATAGAAGTGAAACAAGAAGAAAACAGAAAAGCGAAGACAACACCGTAGCAACTTGCCTTAACCATATTTTGATCAATCCGAATGTTAGTGTAGCACACATGTTGATTGCAATGTGGACAGCGCCAGGATGGTCTTCTAGAGTTTATGTCAACATAGTTATTGAAATCAAAGCACTGCAGCAAATTAAAGAAATGTTGTAAACATCAGGAACATGGGTCAGATCACCATGTGAATTGCAACATGACATTGCAAGTAAGAAACTGTTCCTGAAGTCCACACATGTTTATCTAATTCATCTATTATAGTGATTTAGAGCCCTGTGGGGTCCCTTCTCAAAAGGTAAATTAAAAAAAAACATGAACCAGTTTTATATTACAAGTAAAGATTTTAAATCAGGCTTTTAGAAATGAAAGCAGGATTTAGTGATAAAGGTTTAAAAGGATTAAAATTCACCACAAGGAATTCAGGATTTAGTGAGTAATTATCTCAGTGTAACTACTGTACTTTCTTCAACAAGTGGCAGAAACTTTATTAATGCAAAAACACCTCAAGAAAGACTCACCTGAAGATGCTTGCATGCATCCCCTTTGACAGGAGTTCTGATGCGTGTTCGGCTGTTGGAAGATAGAGTCAATCAACAGAACTTCAATAAGTAAACGGAATTATAATGCCGGGATGAATTAGCAAACTCTCAGTCCTCAAGAAAAACAAATTTCACGAACCATTTATAAAAGATTTACAAAAAGTAATTACAACAAATATTAGCAAGAAGTCAAAAAATAATAACAGAACACCAGAACCAAAATAGAATAATGAAGAAAAAATAAGGGTTAAAGCATGTGACTAACATGTCAAATACGTATTATACTTTTACATAGAAAAGGACTCAAAGTTCATATGCACCTGCTAACCC
The DNA here is from genome assembly GCA_958450335.1 of Hibiscus tridactylites. Classification (NCBI taxonomy): domain Eukaryota; kingdom Viridiplantae; phylum Streptophyta; class Magnoliopsida; order Malvales; family Malvaceae; genus Hibiscus; species Hibiscus tridactylites. The sequence continues at coordinate 11,851,979 of OY288286.1, forward strand.
TGGCATTTATTTGATTATATTTGCAAATTAATAAAATCATCTAAAAAATAACAATAAGGGTGTGAATGAAAGAAAAAAAAAACACTTGCCCCGAACAAAAAATATTGTTGGGTGAGTTTGGATGTTACATTTGTAATGTGATTCATGTGCAATTGCATGAAGGGAAAATTGTAGTGTGCCTTACCTTATGGGACACTTGAGTGATATCCGTGATGGCCCTTCAATTAAATCGGAATCTTCTGTACCAAAAGAAGAAAAAAACTTCTTGAAACTCAACATGACAGAATGAAATCATCATTGGGATACAACAGAAAATATTTGTACTGATGCATACCCGAGCCTGGTGCAGAGTCAACAGATTGAACATAATCTGGTAGTGTGCAACTGGAAGCGTCAGGTGATGACTCCATACTCATGAAGGCAATCAAAATTATATAATGACCTTTTTCAATATTTAGTCTCTGTCAGCAAGCTCAATAAAAACATAAACTAAGATGTATGGACTTTAGACAAAAAAGGCATCTGTTTGTGCTGTACCGCAAAACTTGCCCACAGCTTGGAGAAGATTTGTCCCATATTTCAACATGGCTGTCACATCTGTTGGCAGCTGAGGTCCCATATCCTGATATAGGAAACAGAGGAGCAAAGCATTGATGAAAAAATCCGAGTCTTACACAAAGGTAATCAATAAATAAAATAATGGAATAGAAAGCATACCATTGAAGTATTTGTTCTTCTCTCCACACCCTTCCCATTTAATAGAAGGCTGTAAATGTTAAAAAAAAAACATCAAAGAAAATCCAACATGACCAACGACACATGAAAAAAAGAGGAAAGGATAATATAAAACTATTCATACTTCACTTGCTGGGGACTTATAATGCAAGCAGATGTCTCTATGTTATCTTTTTGAGCTACAAATAATCTCTGCAAGAGAAACAGAAGAAAGATACAAGGTGATGTGGGAAAATTTCCACAATCAGTGTTTTCAATTTTAGTCTATAGGAAAAGAGCTGCAGAAACAGCAGATACTCAAGGAAAATCCATGTGCTCACAATTTTCTCACGAGAAGAATGTGTTATATTCTTTGATATTTGGAAATCAACCACGAGTGTGCTGTATCCAGGCTACAACACAAAGAAACAAGATTAAAACATGCTCAATTAGTGTGATGATAGGGTTTAAAATGATTAAAAAAATACCTGAGCTTCAAGAGAAGCAAGTATATGCCCCATCTTCATGGATGGATAGAACCTGAAAGGGTAGGTTTATTTTCAAATCATTCATAAGAAATAGCAGCAAAAAGTATAACACTTAAACATTGTGCCAAGCAACGTAGGAACTTTAGGATATTGGCAACCTGACGCTTTTTACCTACAATTGGAGCACATTTATACAAAACACAAGTATACAGATATTAAAGACACAATTATAGATTCAACAGACAACAGTAGCATGAAATGCTATGGCACGGGCACCTGCCATGCTCATGGTGACAAGATAATGGATAGGGAGAGAAAAAGAAAGAAAAAAAACCAATGAGGAAACTTGGCTTCAATTAAATATCATGTCAGCATCAAAACTTGATATCTGAGTCAAATTTCTAAAGGTCACACTACGTATGATCATGGCAATTCAACATCAACAAAGACATATTCACTATCTTGCTCGGACAGAAAGATAAGCACTTATGGAACAAACTAGAACTTAAAATTAATATCTCTTGGAAAATATCAGTTTTGAACAAAACATTAAAATAGAAATATCATTGTTCGTGCAAATACTTATAAACAAGTAAAAGCCCCTACCTTGACATAATTTCCAAAACAGTTGAAAGCGAACCATCCAGTTCATTGTTAATACCTTCAGGGGTGCAAAAGCAACTGCCCACCTAGATATACAGAGAAACTACAATTAGCAACACAAAGGGATACATATCAATAAAAGAGGTCTCCAGTCTCCACCAACTTGTTAAAGAAGTGATTACGAGCCCAAGGTGAGAGACTCAAACCACCTCTACAATGGCTCAGGCAGAAATCATGTATCATGGAGAAATTTTTTTTTAAAAAAAAGGTCTCAACAGACAAATAGAAAGATAGAATAGAAGTGTTAGCTGAGAATCAAACCTCATTGGCAAGAGTAAGAAGTTCTTGAGTCTCTCTATCTGAGAACCAGCTCATTTTACAGGCACTCTATCATGTACACAGAAAGTCATCAAGAAATTGTCTTCATTTTTAAAAACATAATCATTAGTTCAACTGTTCAAGACATGCTAAAATATCACTCAACGTTGAAAAAACAAAGGCATGAAAGTATACTTAATACACGGTTGAAGGAAAATAATCTTCGACTAAACCCTGGTACGATATAGTACAAACACAGGCTTGCAGCTAATCATACACAAGCAACATAAATGCTTAATAGAAGAAAGCTGAATTGAAGTGAACAGCTAAAAAGACTATAAATCTATAATACATGACAGACGGTCCAGAGTTCTGAGTAAGAGAAATTTAAAACCAAACAAGTCCAATAAACCAGGCATCTTTCTTGTTTTAAATTACAAAAACAAATGATATGGAAAGAAAAATCAAATACAGAGGACACTGTACCATATCTTTCGCCAAGAACAATTTTAAATATGACTATTAAATGAATTAACTTTAGATCAAAGTAACTGGCAACATGCAACACATACACAGACAGATGTGAGATGACCACAATTTTTAAGGTGCAGCTGAAGATTCAAGTGATCACAAAACTAGCAACAAGGATATATATAGATGAGAGTATTCAGAAGTACCTTCACTGATATCATCAACACCATAACAGGTGCTTGTAAAAAGAGGTCATTTCTGTGTTGGCATATCTATAAAACAGAGAAACATATAGGTGATATGTATATTATTTGCATAGACAAAAACATTATACTATAATTCCATTTGTTAGCAAAGTGATCTAACAGTAGCACTTGCAACAAAGATGGGTAATAATTAATAAACTAAGATAATAACATACCTGCTTCAACAATAGAGGTAATTCTTGCGCTTTCGCAGGAACCTCATTGTTTGCAATAGCGTAATCAATGCCTCTGTACATTTCAAACACAGAAAGTCATATATGTAACAAAATTGTGAAATGGACAATAACAATAAGATCAAATTGTATTCGAGTGCAATGAAATAATATGCAACAGTGGAACAAGCATAGATGAAAGCAAAATAAAGCAAGTACAGAGCTAATTAGAAACAAAATAGAAACAACTAATACATGCAAAAATAATTTCTGTTTTGAATATTTGAAAGCAACAAAAACATCAAAGCCTGTAATCCTCCTACATAATCACCACTCTTTACACATAGCTTGCAAATAAAAAATCACTCAACTAATCATATTTTTTTTCTCAAAACCTACAATAAAAAAGGAAAACTAAAGCAAATTTAAGGTTGGAAACAGGGGTGGACCCTTATGGAAGCCGGAGGAGGCCTTGCCCCCCCCCCCCCCTGAGAAATTGACATTTAATCCTTTAAATGTGAAATTACTAACCCAAATAGTTGAATATCTAACCAAATCTCACTAAATTGAAGAAATTAAAAATTTAAAACCTAAGTTATTCAAACCCTCCGTTTTCTCTAAAACACCCATATTAATCTCCAGATATGGATATGGTTATTATTATGAATGAGAAAAATGCCTTGCGAGAGAGAGGCATAGGCTGAAGAACTCCGAGCTCTTAGGCTGTCTACCAGGCTGAGTATGAGTAGCCAACCGCTCAGCCACAGCTGCCACCCGAAACGAGTTCACCACCGACGCCGATATCTGTTGCCCCCCACCTAGTCCCGCCGCCGCCGGTGAGACCACCGTCATTTCTCTTTTCTCCCAGCTAAAAGGTAAATATGAAGGGGGAAAAAACTGACTTGTTTCCTTCTGGATAAGTTAGGGAAATAATTTGGTTTTTAGGAAGAAATTGTTCCCTTAAAAAAAACATTTAGGTGTATGAGCCTAATCTCGTCCGGCCCATTAACCCAAATTAAAATCAATTTTCAACACTCAATTAAGCCCAACAACCTAAATACTCTTTTTTTACCCAATTGCCTAACGCGATGTATCAAACATTTGCATATATAATTTCGAACTTTTCACATGAAACAGGAAATAATACATAATTGACTAACGATTTTAGTTTAGATTACGCTTGATACGTATCAAAACCCATTTTCATAGGTTTGTAACTAGTTAAATTTGTAGTTTCTGCTCCGAATTGTCTTTTTCCATTATTATACTAAACGATGCCATAAATGTAACAGTTCATCAGAAAATGTTACGTTACTGAAAGAACATGAAATTTAATTTGTCATGTTCAATACAATTCAAAAGACACATGTTCTCAATATAAAAGAATTTTTTCACTGGAAGTTTCCTTTATTCTTCTGGCCTTCCATCTCTTTCATCTTTGGTTATTAATATTTTGATTTTGATATGATTTTATTTTTCATATGATACTCTTGACTCGATTTATAATATGGTCTTTGGTATTTAATGTTTTGAATAGAGGAATTAAAACGTCAACATAAATGTGATATTTAACTGCTCTAAAATTGTGTCTTTTTAGTAATGCGATGAGTACCGAACGTGTACATATACAGTCTCGAACATTTATCATAAACCTAAAATATTACATTTTTACTAATGGTTTCAGTTTAATTTTCGCTTCACACGTATCGAAACACATATTCAGTGGTTCGAAAACTATTTAAAATTTGTTGTTCCCTCCCCAAAATGTTTTTTTAGTTCTAATATCAAAAGAACACGTAAAAAATTTAATTTAATTTGGCAAGTTCAATAAAAATTACATTAAATTGTCAGTTCAATAAAATAATTTTAAAAGACGCGTGTTCCTAGTAAATACACTTCTTTTCAATGTCTGTTTTGAATCTCTGTAACTCGTTTCGATATGTCAGCAGCAAATAGGTTTTTTAAGTTGTTGCATTAGACATAACAGTTTACAGATAAGTCTTACATAACAGTTACAAAACCGGTTTTCAAATTTCAAACCTGAACCTACCAACCCAAAATTCTAAATGTACTTTAAAGATTTTTAGTTTTATTTCTCATGAACATAGTTCCGAAATAATTTTTACGAGTGCCGAAACTGGTTTAAATATAAAATATTTTAATTTTTATTATAAACATGAGTCCTTTGGGTTCCTAGCTTCATACCCTAATGACCGACTTCTTTCTTTTGTAGTTTTCGTCTCTACACCATTATATGTGTTGGTTGATTATTAATATGTAGGGATCTCTTTCCATAGATCTAGGAGGAGTGCTTATTGTTTATCTAGGTTTTTCGTGTCGACAAACAATGGTATTTGAAAGGCTATGATTAGTCATTTTTGTAGGGATGAACACCAACAAACATAATATTTGAAAAATCTTGCTCTCGAGATTTTCCAAATACCTGTCTTTCTGGTTGTTTGGAACTACATCGGGACGCGGCAAAAGCATATCGGATTGTTGGACCTGTGAATGTGGTGGACTTTGGCCGTTTTCCCTATATATATCATCAAGGGGGTTGTTCGTTTATCAGTTGTGGGTGTGGTTGATTTCGGCCACCATGACAACAAATAAGCAGCACCAAATGATTAGAATCTGAAATTTCTTGTTTCATGTGCAGCCTAGTACTATGACTAGAATCTTTTGGCCCCCTTTAAAGGGTTGAAAGTTTTGACGTTTGAAATGTTCTTATTTCATTAGAAGAAATCTACAAAAATGTTTTTCCCCTTTAAAGGGTTGAAAGTTTTAATGAAATGTTCTTATTTTATTATGAATCGAATATTCATATTTGCAAATGTCAGAACACAATATTTAAAACAAAACACACATAATTTTTTTTCGCCATGTGAAACCTAAAATATTATATGTTAGTTTAAATTTTACTTTACATGTATCTAAACCACTATCTGTAGTTTCGAAACTATTTACAATTAGTTGTTCACACATTGAAACTGTCTTTTTCAGTTATAGTATTGAACTTGCCATAAATGGCAGAAAGTGTCTTCTTAGTAATACGATGAGTTTCGAACATTTACACATGGTTTCAAACTTACCACTTCAAACCTAAAATGTAACATGTATTCCTAATGATTTTAATTTAAGTTTTCCTTTACTTTTAGACTATGATCGTACAAATTAGACCTTAAACTTTTCATGTTTCACTGTATGTTCATTAGTTATGTAATTTATCCTATAAATTGGACCTTGAATATGTTAAGAAAGCCTTGTAATGTTTATGAGAAGATACGTTTTAAATGTGTGCCGAAGTATTTAAATATTTGTGGTTTAAATACAATAAAATATTAAAAGTCAACATATCCATGTTCGGGTCGACTTAATTTTAGGTCAGTTAAGTGTCAGTTTAGGCCAAAATGATTTGGGTCTGAATTAGTTAAGGAACATGTTAATTTAGGTTCGGCTGGACTTCATGTCGGGTCACATTGTTGATAGATAAAATCTAGGTCAGGTAATATCGATTTCGGTTGAACTTTAAGTTGAATTATGCCATGGAAGGAACTTTTACGTTTTAATTTAATTCAATCGAGTCCCAATTTAGGTTATAATTGAAATGCGAGCTTTAGTTTTAGAATTCTTATATGGACTTATAATTTATATGGTTTGAACTAAATTACAAACATTATAGTGTTTCGACTAAATTATAAAAGTTGAAATAAATGTGGGTTAATTTTGGAGAAAAATATACTTTTATGGACATAATTGAACAAAAATAATAGCATCTTTACTTTATTGTACAAAATTAGCATGATGAAAAATAAATGTGCTTCAATTTCATCCCTAAGCCCAAAACGTGTAAACCCTAAATGTCATTATAAAACTAATGACATAAAACTATACGCTATAATCCTATAACCCGTAAAAAAATATCATGACGTAACACATGATTTATTCACATATTAACATCTTATATTATATACTATATTAATAATAATATCATAACGTATGGTAAATTATATATACATTGTAGACTATATATTGTTTGAAGTTAATCTCATAAACTAAGCTACACACTAAACCTTAAAACATACAAGTTAATCTCATAAACCACTAACCCTAAACTACACCATAAACCCTAACCCATTAATACTAAGTCCTAAATCATAAACCATAAACCTTAATACCATACAAATTCATCTCATAAACTAATAACCCTAAACTACACCATAAACCCTAATAACTATGTATACTAAGTCTTAACTCGTAAACCATAAACCTTTATGCCCTAAAAATTCATCTCGTAAACTAATAACCCTAAACTACACCATAAATTAAAACATAGTAGTTACTCTTTGTACGTTTTTGTTTGTTTTGCTTCTGTAGTGTTAGGGTAAAAATGAAATATAGGAACTAAAATGAATAGAAATATCACCACATTAAATTATTAGGGTAAAAATTAAATCTTAGAATGAACATGTAAAACGTGTGCTCAAGGAATATTTGACCGATTAAATAAAATATAATAATACACCAAGTATCGAACGTTTGCATATACAATTTCAAATGTTTCACCTGAAACCGAAAATATTACATGCTTACCTAACGTTTTAAGTTTAGGTTACGACTGCTACGTATCGAAACCCATTCACATAGGTTCGAAACTAGTTAAAATTTATGGTTCTTGCTTTATTTTTTCAGTTGTAATACTAAACAATGCCATAAATGTAACACACTACAACAAAACAGGTCTTTAGCGGCGTTTTTAGTCCTATAGCGGCATTTTAAAGCGCCGTTAAAAACTCTATCGGCGTTAAAAAAACGCCGCAAGAGGTGCCGCTAAAATCAGCGCCGCAATAGTTCGCGGTGTTTGTGTTAAGAAAATGCCGCAAGAAATCATGTTCTTTAGTGGCGTTTGTATTTACAAACACCGTAAGAAATTTTGTTCTTTAATGGTGTTTTGATTTAAAAACGCCGTAAATAGTTGTTCTGTAGTGGTGTTTGCGTATGCAAGCGCCGCGAATAGTTGTTCTTTAGTGGCGTTTGTATTTACAAACGCCGTGAGAAATCATGTTCTTTAGAGGCGTTGTTATTTAAAAACACCATAAATAGATGTTCTATAGTGGTGTTTGTATTTACAAACGCTGCGAAAAACACCATGTTTTAAAAAAAAACTCAAATAAAAAGCATATATAATAATTTAAAATGCCAATTTCCACAATTTCAATCTACATTCCTTTTCTCAAATAAACAATTAATCGTTAGAACAATCAGAAGTATACATTTAAAATAACTTCCAACATTACAAATCCATTTCCCCCAAGGTCTTGGTAAACTGGTTCAATGCTGGATATTCCTACGACAATTGCAGAGTTTTCAGATAGCTTCACCGAAGATTCTGATGATCCTTCGTGCCAAAAAACAAATTCATCCCAAAGTAATATCCCAAAGTAATAATAGTTGAACAAGCTTTGGCAAGAAGCTTCCCACTGCTCACACTGCAAGAGTGTAGAATGTCTACATGAAAGACAAAGGTGATTGTAGCTCAGCTATTATAGAAATTAGTATCTAGTATATCAAGACATAATAGTAAAACAAGAATTCATTAATCAAGTAACAAATTTTCAAGTGCTCCATTCTTAAAAAGGCAAAGCAACACATCACTGTTTGTAAGAATGTTTACCTGAAAGGAAAAGGCGATTGCAGCTCAGCTATGAAAATAAAGGATAGAATCTGTTAGATGACGAAAAAAAAGTTTCAATTTTTAAAGTAAAAAAACTTCCAATTTCAGAATAGATACAAATCTTCAAGGTCCTTGCATTTGTTAAATAATAGAAAGCACTGACATTTTATTATAAGGCAAAGCACCATATACCTTAATGAAACCTATCGTAATAGTTTCTTATTACCTAAATATCATCATGTACAAACTAAAAGACAATCACATAATGAAGTAATTTTGCAGCTAGCAAATGATCTTATCCCTCAATCCGTTCTGTTCAACTCTAAACACCTCCTTAAAATAAGAAAAAATGTTCCATGTAGGTCTAAACAAACTCCATCGCCTACCTATTCTATTGGTCATACCTGCATTTTAAGCAATTACATACAAGGAAACAAACAAATTGGATGAATTTTCATTAATTCTGATTCATATGAAAATTAAGCATCCAAAATTCCTTCAAATCTTTCCTTTCCTCTTTTTGGTTCAAAAACCACTCATTTAGCAACATAAACTCTAAGATCATATCATCATCAAGCTTTAATCAAATCGAGAATTTAAATTGAAAAAAAGTAGTTACCTGAATAAGGAATTAACATTGTAGAATCTGCATTTAAAGGGCATCATATTGATGAATCAGAATTGGATTTAAATCTTGAACTTTTAAAATCAATTATCATAAACTAATCAAACGGCATCAACTGATTTGATTTCTTTCAATCCTTTTTCTTTTCTATTGTGGTGTCTTCCGAAAAGGATTGAGGCCATCATCCCAAAAGTGTATCCGAGACTTACATAGTCCACAACTTGCTCAACTACAGACCCTGCAATTGGCGCCCCTAAGTTTCATTGCCATCACGAATTAGATGTGTTACAAGAAAGAATGACTACCTTCAATTGATATTTAAATGACAAGAATTCTCAAATTGATATAAAAGATGTCACCTAAGTTTCATAGCCAAGTCAAGCTCAAAAGCACAATAAATTAATATTCATGGATGATTAAATACTAGACAACTATTTACTCTAAAGGAAATTTTGAAATAGTGGGGCATTAGCACCCGACACATGTACCTGCTTAATAGGACGCAAATTTAAGAGGAGTTTACATAGTTCTGATTCAATCTCAATACTTCTCGAATCAGAAACAATACTTCCCAAACTTGACTAGCCAAGTGCATTTGGTAAGCATACACTAGCAGGATCAAGTCACATCAATTTATAAATATCATACCTTCCGATGACCATATAACTCTGCTTCTCAAGAACTGCCTGAAATATTAACAAAATGTTTATGAACGGAAAAAATATGTTACTGTATGTATAGCAGAATGTACAAAATGAATGATTAGAGATTAATTCTCTACTATATTCACATTAATAATAATGACAAAGAAGGAAATAGTTACAACTATCTCAATCAAAGAATTTCAACAAGAAGCATGCACATCACTGCTTCTCAGTTTACACACAATGGCATAACATTTTAAACATTATGTGTGGAATCGGTTTTGACAATTAACCTATTTTAGATTCTTTTGACATTTCTTTTGGAAACTTTTATAAGTCGTAAAATACCAATAGTATTTTTCTATTAGAAAAAATCTTTGCTTTTGTTTATACACTGTTAGTCTATTTCTATATGTACTCCATAGATAAGAAAACCTGTTGTGACTATGATATGCAAAGCATTGAATCCAGTTGAAAATGAAATTAGAATAAAGGAAGCAAATACCTTTTGCAGAGTAATTTTGGAAAAATTACGAGGTCCCCAAGAAGTGACCAAATTTCCCACGCAAAGCAAGCTGCCTTCACAGATGACACCGTTGACAGTGAATCATTTTTCTCATATATCTAGAGACTCAGAAAGATTTAAGAAAAAATCAAGGGTCGTGTTAGAGAAAAATGAAACTTAAAATAGAAGCCGAGACATTGGGTCACCGTAGGAAAAGGTTAGCATACTCGACTCTTGTTACCAGAAGCACATGCCTCTTTACCCACTGTAATCAGAGCTTCCCACATCAGAATCCATAAAAGCATAACTAAATGATCTACAAATGGATTCGAATTAGCATATGATTGAAGAAACCAACTAGCTAATGTAGCAAGAGTTAAGTTCACATTCCATTAAAAAACAACTAATTTTCAGCCTAAACATATGTTCTGACATATAGAATTTATAATCCAAATCTGCATTTAAACATTAAACGAAATAATAATCTAACCTCTTCCCAATCGAAATCATTTGCACCACCAACAACAATAGACCTAATTTATTCCCTGATCGAATGTTTTGAATCACCTTCAACATGTATAAGCTTATTCAAGAACTTTTTCTGAACAAGTTTTCTTCTCTTTAACCTTGATCTGCCATTGCCTTCAACCGCCAAAGCTCCATCTTGAAACCAAGGCAGTTCTTCTTCTTCACTTCTACCGATAACATCATCAAGCTTTTCACCTCCTCTCGACATCTTAATCTTCCCAGGATCCATCCTTATCTTCCCACCTTCACAAACCAAAGTCTTCAATAGGATACATTCAAAGTCATTGGCGAGCGACGAAGAAAAGAGGGGAAACCGTTAGGTCACCGTAGAGAGAGAAAACGAGCCTGAGGGTGTAACACTACGAATCAAACTGAGAAGAATTGTGAAGAGATGAGAAGCAGATTGAAGTAAGATGAGAAAAGAAAGAATTCTCACAGAGAGAAAACCACAATTTCATTCCAAATATTCGATAAACACTAAACAAAGGGTCTCAGACCATATAACACTAAAGCAGCTAAACGGCCTCGTTTTACAAGGTTAACTAATAACCCAAAACTTACTGTTTCATTAAACTAAAACAACATAATTAAAGATTAAAACAAAAACGACATAGTTTCATTTTTGATCCGTTACAATACTCCCTGCTTCGAAAAATAATCCTTGACCTCAAGGATTAAGAAAGCAAACAGAATTCGATGCCTCAAAATTTTCTTCAAATGATTTGACCAAATATCTCCCAGCGCTCTTTTCTTCTTAGCTACATTTGGCTCAAGCAACAACAATAAAGCCTTCATGATGGTTGGAAGTAATTTCCCACCCGGAACAAAGATTTCCCAAATCGATTCAACAACACAATATAGATTCACATTATCAATCAAATTTAAATTCAGATCAATAAACTCAGAACTTGTATTACTTCCACTCAATTCATTGGCATCCATCCAAGACAATTTTGGTTCAACCACCAAAGCTTTTCTCATAGTTTTGATCATATCGAGATGGTCAAATAAATAACCCCCAAAAACAAATATGTTTGTCTGGAATACTATGTCAACCAAGCCAGAATCATAACTAATAGTAAATGATGTACCCTGATAAACAAGCATGGTGCTCTGAGCATATGGAGTTGTAAGGACTATTACTGTTTCATTTGTTCCATCCTTGATAGATTTAGAAAGAGAATTCACATTTGCTCGATGTAGTTTAGCCTTGTGGAAGCCTCCCAATGGATCACTACCTACACTACCTGCCATAGCTATATTTAAATCATTTCCTCTAATAGGATTATAACCAAGCCTTGTCAATGTTACCAAGCTGTTGAAAAGTGATCCTCCAGCAGCTGCCTTATAGTTGCAGCCATCCATAGCCCGCAAAACTCCACCCCCTCTCCTCATGATTTACAGCCTTCTTAGTTCTCTTCTCTAGTCCAAATCTCTCCAAGAATTCATCATTAATCATACCGAGAATGTTTATCTTGTACTCAGGTTTCTGCAGGATATATGTTCCCTCAACCCTTGAAGTTCTTGAATCCATCTCCATGACCACTGTAGTAACCTATTTTTGGGTCTAAAATAATCAATAATAAATAAATAAATCTTATTATTATAAAATATAAAAAAGAGAAAAAAAATAAAAATAAAAAAAAGCAAAAAAAAGGTAAAAACCGTGGATGCCATGCAAGGCATCCACGTGAAACTTACTTTTGACTCACCCCCCTCCCCATTACTATAAATAGGGAGGCAGCCTTTGCACATGAAGGAACACGACCAAAGACACAAAAGAAGCCTATTGAATTGGCAAGCAAATGCCATGGAATTGGCGTAAGGGCAGTGCCCTTTCGAACCTTAAGGGCAGTGCCCTTTTAATGGTTCGAACAGTTAGTTTGATCGGAGGCCATGTCGAGGTTCGTTCGGATCGATTTTTGGGGTATAGCGAGGTGATGTGGAGATCCTACTAGGGGTCGGGTGAAGTTCTTATTTCAAGCTTCTAGTGGGGTAAATTTTAATCCTCGTCTATTTAAATGTTGTCTTTTTGTAATAAATATTTTGTATGAAATATAATATGTTTTTATATTTGTTTGTATGTTTTTATTTTATATGTTATGTTTCTATATTTTAATTTTATTCTGTATGCAATATTTAAATTAAATATATTTATTTATATTGTTTAACTGAATTTTAAATTAAATTTTTTTATTAGGGGTTATCATGAAAAACGTACCCCGGGCGCAAGGGGTGCCGCTTTCCTTTAGCCTCTATTATAAAAGTATTATTTTTTAATCTCAAATTATAATTTTTTAAAGTAAATTCCCTTCAGTTGGGAGTCTACCGAAAATTATGCCCCGGGTGTTGAGGTGTAAATTTTCCTTTCTACAAACAAATATTCGTTTAAATATTTTTATTCTAAATCTTAATTTTCAAAATAGACTTCCTTTAGTCGGGAGTCTAACGGAAATTATGCTCCGGGCGTTGGAGTGTACCTTTCCTTTCATAAACATACATTTTTAAATATTATTTTAAATTAAGGGATCATAATTTCTAAATTTAAATTCGAATTCATAATTCCACTGTTAAGACATTACGTAATCGATAGGTACCAATTTTGGGCGTTGTGGGGGTGCTCATCCTTCCCCACACGTAACCGACTCCCGAACCTATCTTCTGGTTTCGCAGACCAAAACTCGTTGTTTTAATAAAAACAAGTTTTATTAAAATAACCGGGTTTTTCAGGTGTTCCAATCGCACCTAAAGTAAAACAAAAGATTGGTGGCGACTCACCCGTTGTTACAGCTTGGCGACTCCGCTGGGGACCTTTTTTTAGAGAGTCAAGCCACAAGTCGATTACCTTTTGTCTATAGGTGGAAATTATGACTTCGATTTAATTAATTTGTGATCCCTTTTTTCTAAAATTTTTACAATTTTTTTATTATAAATTTATTTTTTGAGTTATCATATCATGAGCTCTATACCCGAGCTCCGTCCCTTAAGTGGGAGCGAGAAACCATGCCTTCGTGAGGTACCCCCTCCGTGTAGGATGGTGAAACGCTTCCGGGATATAGGTCCCTTTGTCTTCGTGAGACCTCTGTCTCCGTGCAGACCTAGGGAAATGTATCCTCCCGAATCGATGTCCTAGCGACAGTTCGGGTACCGTTCCTTTAGAACCAAAACACATATAGTAAACCCTAAGAGCTTACCCCTTAAAGCCAAACCAAAACTCTGCCCGTTACCAGTCACCCTGTTTAGGTTTTTATGCCTTTATTTGCTATATGTGCAATTTCTTTACTGCTAATTTTTGTCTTATTCATCACTCAATTCATTCATTTAATTCTTTTATTATGAACTAACCTATTTCTTCTCTTTGGTGATCATGTTGCATTAAGTCATTCATTCCACATTAATTACATGACACCATTATAACATTTTAATTTCTGCACTTCATCAGCATGAAGTACTGATTCACGTCTAGTTCCTTATTTGAAAAATTATCATCGGGAGAAAATCTAGTTCCCTAGATATCAATGCAACATTCAAAAGTTGCGAATAAATCCCGTAAATTCAGAAGTTGAACCACGGGAACCATTTTTTCAGTGCTTTCTGATCTAGGACATGCATTTTTCATTTACATGCATACATTTTATTTTGAATCAGTACCTTCACATCTAGAACATGTACCTTGCATTTACATGCATTCATTTCGAAACTTTGAAACCGATCTTGGGATGCCCCATGTTAGTAAATACTAGATAAAGCAAAGTTGACCAATCTAACATAATGCAAGATCCCAGTCTAGAGGCATTTTCAAATAACCTTTGCACCCATATAGACATCATACCTCTTCAAGGCCCCAAGCTGAGAGCTTTCCTCGACGAGATCAGGAAGTGAGCCTCCGATGCCAAGTCAGACTTATGCACCTTAGATGACTACATCAATTATCGCTTATTGCACTTCGCTAGAGCCAAAAAGTTATGAGCTGCCATGAACCAAAAACAAATTTATAGACCCGACCGGGGGGCAACCTAACGTGTTCACAAGAACAATGACAGCTCTTCAAGAAAAGATGAAAACATACTTCAAGCTTCGAGTTCGCTTCAAGAGCAGTCTTAGACAAAAATGTTGAGGCATTCACTCGAGGGAGTAATCCCAAAGATGATCGAACCAAGGAAGGTTGAGGGCATCCTTACAAACAGGGCATCGAGCATTGAGGCAAAGATCTGGCAACTTAGAGTCATGGGCATCCCTCTGAGGGCCAAAACAAAATTTTCCATTCATCATTCTACAATAATTGCACACATCATACAAGTTATCATGCATTTAGGCTAGATACATGCATCAAACACAAAGTTAAGTGCATCCATGGCACATTTATGTCTTGAACATATAAACAGGTCTAGGAAAGAGACCGAAGACCTCAAATATGGGGGCGACAACATAATGACCAACCTTTATCCTTGAAGAAGGCCGAATACGAAAAAAGCTCAAACATTCAGGTAAAACGACAAAATTTTCTGAACATATTACTAACTAGTATTCCATTTCATTTTCAGGTCATAACTTCATGCGATGAAGTTCCAAAGTCAACTTTCTCCCGATCTTACCTCCAAAAAGGAAAGAAGAAGACGACGTCGGAGTCATTCAACTTATCCAGAAAAGGACAATGAATCCTGGGGGGCAAACTTTTGTCGCGGCAAATTCCGAAGAAGAATCAGAAAATCAAACTAAGACCAAAAGAAAAGGACTTCTACATGAACTCCAGGAAGGCATACATAAAAACATGAGCATGCATACCATTTGCATAAAAATACATTACCAGAACTAACCTTGCACTGGTTAGTAAATTTTTTTTTTGAAACCAATCCTTTCATAAGGAATTTTTTTGAAAATAAAAAGGTCTTAAGTCCATCCTTTCTTAAGGATAGTTTTTCCGAAACAGGAATTTCCTAATCCCATCATTCTACAAGGACATCTTTTTGAAAACCAGAATTTCTTAATTTTGTCCTTCCACAAGGACATTTTCTCAAAACGAGTTTCTTAACTCCGTCCTTTCTTAAGGACAGCTTTTCCCAAAACAAGAGTTTCTTAACTTCGTCCTTTCTTAAGGGCACCTTTTCTCGAAAACACGAGTTTCTTAACTCTGTCCTTTCTTAAGGACACCATTTCCCAAAATAAGAGTTTCTTAACTCCGTCATTTCTTAAGGGCACTTTTTCTCAAAAATAAGAGTTTCTTAACTCCGTCCTTTCTTAAGGACATCTTTTCTCGATAACACGAGTTTCTTAATTTCGTCCTTTCTTAAAGACACATTTTCCCAAAATTAGAATTTCTTAACTCTGTCCTTTCTTAAGGACACCCTTTTTTTAAATTAAAGTTTCTTAACTCCGTCTTTCTCAAGGATAACTTTTCTCGAACCAGGAGTTTCTTAACTTCGTCCTTTCTTAAGGACACATTTTCTCAAAACAAGAGTTTTTTTTACTCTGCCCTTTCTTAAGGACACATTTTCTTAACTTCGTCCTTCCTTAAGGACACATTTTCTCAAAACATGAATTCTTTGCACAAGGATGTTTTTCTAAAAAAAAATTGATCTTTCCTCAATTTTTTTTACTCTACCTCTTCTTACAAATATTTGACCATTTCTTAAAGAATGAAAATTTTCAGGTCTAATATCCTCAAACAGGAAGGAGCAGATCATTATCAATAAACATCATTGACATGAAGGACTGGAGAAAATATGAAAATGTTGTCTGGCACCTTCAACTAAAGATAGCACAGACAATTGTTAACAAGAACCAACTTCCTTGACACGAAAGAGTGGATCAATCAAATCAAACATTCAATTCAAACCTTATAGCTCACGAAGAGTTAGTTCATGGCTCATTTTGACCAGTCACTCTTTTAACTTCTGCAGGTCCTATCTCACCCGTAACATGGTGTAGCGGATCAACTTTTTCAGATTCTGCCTCCCCATCGGAGGTGCAACAGATCACCCATAAAGTTGCAGATTCTACTTCTTCAAGATTGGCAAAATTATGTTTCTCCAGCAAATGGTGGAACATATAAACTTAACAACAAGTTTATCTCCCTGAATTTGCAGCGGAATAAGCACGACAACAATTTCATCTCCCTAAACATGTAGTGGAATGAGCACGACAACATTTTCATCTCCCTAAGTTTGTAGCGGAATGGGCACAGATAACAAGTTTAGCTCCTTGGAATTACGATGAAATGAACACAACAACAAATCTGTCTCCCTGAATTTACAGCAGAACAAGCTTCAATAATTTCATCTACTTGAATTTGCGACAGAACAAGCACATCTCCCTGAATTTGTAGCGAAATGAGAACACCAAACAATAATCTTGTCTCCCCGAATTGGTAGCAGAACAAAGCTACGACAAACTTGTCTCCTTGAACATAAAACAAAATAAGCACAAACATAAGTCCATGAACGCGATAGCAAATCTGTTACCTTGAATTCGCAGTGGAACAGATCATCTCCCTGAGATTGCAGTGCAATAAACATACCAACATATCATGTCTTCTTTAAGATGCAAAGAAACATGTCACCTAATTCAGGCTTGTTACTTTTCCAAGAGCAGACAAGACAATCAAAGCCCAAGAGGGTTGTCACTCCCTGCCATGATGTAGCATATCCTACATCCTCTAGAGTTCGCTTTGAAGTTAATAATGCAACGCATCAAGTGTTGTTCCAAGGCTCGCTTTGCCATTGGTGGTACGACACACCAATTGTTTTTTAGGTCTATTTTCGCCGTAATATGTGCGACTAGACCAAAATCCAGATTATGCTACGATGATAGAGCCGTAGCAGATCGAACTTCAGACCGTGCCTCTTCATCAGGTGTTGTAGCTCGGTCAACTTCTGGTCATGCCTCTTCGTCAGAGTTGTAGCTTGACCAAACTTGAACCCTTGATCCTGCCTCCTCGTCGGTGTTGTAGCTGGATCAAAATCACTTCAGACTGTTCTTAATCGTCAGGTGTTGTAGCTCGGTCAACTTCTGGTCATGCCTCTTCGTCAGAGTTGTAGCTTGACCAAACTTGAACCCTTGATCCTGCCTCCTCGTCGGTGTTGTAGCTGGATCAAAATCACTTCAGACCGTGCCTCTTCGTCAGGTGTTGTAGCTCGGTCAACTTCTGGTCATGGCTCTTCGTCAGAGTTGTAGCTTGACCAAACTTGAACCCTTGATCCTGCCTCCTCGTCGGTGTTGTAGCTAGATCAAAATCATTTCAGACCGTGCCTCTTCGTCAGGTGTTGTAGCTCGGTCAACTTCTGGTCATGCCTCTTCGTCAGAGTTGTAGCTTGACCAAACTTGAACCCTTGATCCTGCCTCCTCGTCGGTGTTGTAGTTGGATCAAAATCACTTCAGACCGTGCCTCTTCGTCAGGTGTTGTAGCTCGGTCAACTTCTGGTCATGGCTCTTCGTCAGAGTTGTAGCTTGACCAAACTTGAACCCTTGATCCTGCCTCCTCGTCGGTGTTGTAGCTGGATCAAAATCATTTCAGACCGTGCCTCTTCGTCAGGTGTTGTAGCTTGGTCAACTTCTGGTCATGCCTCTTCGTCAGAGTTGTAGCTTGACCAAACTTGAACCCTTGATCCTGCCTCCTCGTCGGTGTTGTAGCTGGATCAAAATCACTTCAGACCATGCCTCTTCGTCAGGTGTTGTAGCTTGGTCAACAAAAATTTCTTCATTTCCAAATCTTTTCCTCATCCATGTTGTAAAAGAAAATCGTCAAATCTTGTTCCTTCGTCAAAATTGCGGCTGAATCGAAGCTAATTTTTGATAAGTCCGACAAAAATGTCGGCACAACGTGCTTAAACACGGTAAAGTTTAAGATAATGGGTAATTCAAATGTCCATCGAAAATCCATTGTCACAAATGGTCGAAGGAAAATAAATCCTTGGGAAAAATCCAATCTCATGATTGGTAGAAACTGATTGTACCCAGGGGAATGGTACAACTAGCCCGGAGCAAACGGCTACCGGTAAAGGCAAATCAAAACCGTTGATCCCTGTGCATTTGGGAAAAATGCAAATCCGAAAGCCGACAGAAATGTAGGCATAACGTGCTTAAACACGGTTAAGTTTAAGAGAATGGACAATTCAGATGTCCATCGAAAATCCATTGTCAGAAATGGTCCAAGGAAAATAAATCCTTGGGAAAAATCCAATCTCATGATTGGTCCAAACTGATTGTACCCAGGGGAATGGTACAACTAGCCCGGAGCAAACGGCTACCGGTAAAGGCAAATCAAATCCGTACATCCCTGTGCATTTGGGAAAAATGCAAAAGAAGTGTAAACCAATGACACTCTTCCTTGTCTCGTTGAAGGGATTCTAGTACTAATCAGATCTTCTCGCATCAATGGAGTTGCAGATGATCGACCCTTCTTTAGATCTTCTCGCATCAATAGAGTTGCAGTAGATCGCCCCTTTTCAGATCTTCTCGCATCAATGGAGTTGCAGATGATCGACCCTTCTTTAGATCTTCTCGCATCAATGGAGTTGCAGTAGATCGCCCCTTTTCCGATCTTCTCGCATCAATGGAGTTGCAGATGATCGACCCTTCTTTAGATCTTCTCGCATCAATGGAGTTGCAGTAGATCGCCCCTTTTCAGATCTTCTCGCATCAATAGAGTTGCAGATGATCGACCCTTTTTCAGATCTTCTCGCATCAATGGAGTTGCAGTAGATCGCCCCTTTTCAGATCTTCTCGCATCAATGGAGTTGCAGTAGATCGACCCTTCATCAGATCTTCTCGCATCAATGGAGTTGCAGTAGATCGACCCTTCTTCAGATCTTCTCGCATCAATGGAGTTGCAGTAGATTGACCCTTCTTTAGATCTTCTCGCATCAATGGAGTTGCAGTAGATCGCCTCTTTTCAGATCTTCTTGCATCAATGGAGTTGCAGTAGATCGACCCTTCTTTAGATCTTCTCGCATCAATGGAGTTGTAGTAGATCGCCCCTTTTCAGATCTTCTCGCATCAATGGAGTTGCAGTAGATCGACCCTTCTTTAGATCTTCTCGCATCAATGGAGTTGCAGATGATCGACCCTTCTTCAGATCTTCTCGCATCAATGGAGTTGCAGATGATCGACCCTTCTTCAGATCTTCTCGCATCAATGGAGTTGCAGATGATCGACCCTTCTTCAGATCTTCTCGCATCAATGGAGTTATAGATGATCGACCCTTCTTTAGATCTTCTCACATCTATAAAGTTGCAGTGGATCAATCTTTCCCCTCCAGATCAAGCTACCTTGTTAAGTGTTCTATGTTACAAATTGATCAAGTTTTGTAGACCTCGCCACTCTGTTAGTGTTGCAGCTAGGTCAAGTTTTCTGCAAGTGTTGCTTCACCATTAGAGTCGTGGCAAGCCAAAGTTATAAGCTCCTACAACAGATCTCCTCCTCTTGAAGATTTTGTTTATTAGGGCGGCTGAGCGGATCAGTGAAGTAGAAAAGAATGTGTCAAGAAGAAAAGAGCCAAATTAGACCAAATTAAAATGGGTTCCTTTTTGTCTTTGCTTCATTGTCGTTATACAACAATAAGCAAAGAGGGGCAGTTGTAGTAACCTATTTTTGGGTCTAAAATAATCAATAATAAATAAATAAATCTTATTATTATAAAATATAAAAAAGAGAAAAAAATAAAAATAAAAAAAAGCAAAAAAAAAGGTAAAAACCGTGGATGCCATGCAAGGCATCCACGTGAAACTTACTTTTGACTCACCCCCTCCCCATTACTATAAATAGGGAGGCAGCCTTTGCACATGAAGGAACATGGCCAAAGACACAAAAGAAGCCTATTGAATTGGCAAGCAAATGCCATGGAATTGGCGTAAGGGCAGTGCCCTTTCGAACCTTAGGGGCAGTGCCCTTTTAATGGTTCGAACAGTTAGTTTGATCGGAGGCCCTGTCGAGGTTCGTTCGGATCGATTTTTGGGGTATAGCGAGGTGATGCGGAGATCCTACTAGGGGTCGGGTGAAGTTCTTATTTCAAGCTTCTAGTGGGGTAAATTTTAATCCTCGTCTATTTAAATGTTGTCTTTTTGTAATAAATATTTTGTATGAAATATAATATGTTTTTATATTTGTTTGTATGTTTTTATTTTATATGTTATGTTTCTATATTTTAATTTTATTCTGTATGCAATATTTAAATTAAATATATTTATTTATATTGTTTAACTGAATTTTAAATTAAATTTTTTTATTAGGGGTTATCATGAAAAACGTACCCCGGGCGCAAGGGATGCCGCTTTCCTTTAGCCTCTATTATAAAAGTATTATTTTTTAATCTCAAATTATAATTTTTTAAAGTAAATTCCCTTCAGTTGGGAGTCTACCGAAAATTATGCCCCGGGTGTTGGGGTGTAAATTTTCCTTTCTACAAACAAATATTCGTTTAAATATTTTTATTCTAAATCTTAATTTTCAAAATAGACTTCCTTTAGTCGGGAGTCTAACGGAAATTATGCTCCGGGCGTTGGAGTGTACCTTTCCTTTCATAAACATACATTTTTAAATATTATTTTAAATTAAGGGATCATAATTTCTAAATTTAAATTCGAATTCATAATTCCACTGTTAAGACATTACGTAATCGATAGGTACCAATTTTGGGCGTTGTGGGGGTGCTCATCCTTCCCCACACGTAACCGACTCCCGAACCTATCTTCTGGTTTCACAGACCAAAACTCGTTGTTTTAATAAAAACAAGTTTTATTAAAATAACCGAGTTTTTCAGGTGTTCCAATCGCACCTAAAGTAAAACAAAAGATTGGTGGCGACTCACCCGTTGTTACAACCACCACTTCACCATTTTGAATGTCACACAAATCGACAGTGAGTAAATCATCTCCACTGGCTGTAGTTTCCCCATCACCTTCCCAAACCGCATGATCATTGCTGATAATAAGACACAACTCATCAAAAACAGTTTGCTCCACTTCAACATCAATTGCGACCCTCCCTTGATCATTCACTCCCCCTTTCAAGTGTCTTGTTCCAGCAAAATGCCAAAAGCTTCGAGAAACTAACATAGCAGTAAAGTACCTCCTAACAAGCGATAGTCGAGCCTGTTCAAAATGTACATGAACTAATGCAATTGCCCAATTAGAGTTACTGTATCTGGACATATATTTTTCAGACTCAGATTCATTAAAGAAGGTATTTAAACTATCGTGGCAATAACCTACTGTAATGTCACTTCCACCTGGATCAAAAGAAGATATTAACACCTTAGGAGGACTGTGCTCACTGACCCCTTCGTCATTATATACATTTAAGAACTCACTGAAACAGTTGCCTCGATCAAATGGACAGTCAATAACAAAATGAACAGATTTCCTAATAGTCAGGTGTGCACCATTGATTCGTGGCAGCCTTCCTTCGAATACCAAAATTCCTTGCAATCCAATGCAATTATCAGCCAATTTCCTCACTCGGTCGAGCCAAGGGTCCACAATCTCCTTACCAACAGCATCTTCCTTGCTGGAATTAAGTTGCTCTAGATGAAACAATTTTCTATAAGTCCGTGTTCTAACGTCATCCATAACATCATTTTGTATACCTCCACTTCCATTACATTCAACAATGAACGACTCTCCGTTTCTATTAGTCCCACATAAAAACAACCTTCTATTTTCAGCTCTGTATGACATTGTGGTGTATTTCAGTACACACATTCCGTCGAAAACAAAACTAAATCTACAGCCAGTAGATATCGTTGCATTATCAACGAAAATACTAGGATCAAAAATCTTAAATAGGCTAAAAGCGTGGGTTGGCAACACATTCCTGCTATCCTTTACAACTTTCGAAGTTGAAACAAATACCATCAATTGCAATGACTCCGACTCCCATTTCTCATTCACAGTAAAATTACAATTAGTAAGCAAAAACTCATCCAAATCATTACCTCGACCACCAACAATATTGATTCCCACTACTTCGTTGATTTTTTTCAGTGCTGAAATTGCTTGTATTCCATTAAGCATGTGATCAAACAACTTGATCTCATGATTGCTTTTGTTGAGTTTTTCATCCACTGTCACCGACAATTCATCGAACACCTTCGCTGCAATGGAGTATGTTAAGAATTGTTCTTGTTGGTCAAACCCATCCGATTCCACACACCTTTGATCGAGCACCACAGTTTCCTTTGCATAAAAACCCTCACTATTCCTATGCTGCAACAGAGAACCTGTAACAACACCTCTAGTCGATAGCGACTCTAATAGACCCTTGGGCAAGTCCTCAAAACCCTCAGGAATTGGGGTTTTGTCCTGTGAGATTTCGAAGAAACCATGATTTTGGTCATCTGAATCCGCAAAAGCCATATTGTCCTTCGATTTCCAGGTGTGAACAATAGTCGGATCATCCGAGTTCACAAAACCCACTGTCGGAACCATTTTTGATTTTCCCGTAGTCTCAAATTCAATTGATTTTCCCAGGTAATTTTCCAACATCCGTTTGACATCATCCATCATTTCGGCCCGAAATTGCTTAAACTTGTCATCAAGCTTGCTCACCAGCTTGCTCTCTAGCATATTAATATCTGATTGCAACCTCTTCGCTTCTTGCTGTCATGTGAGTGGTTGCGCCGTTTGCGGGGAATTGTCTACCATCGTTAAGATCGCTGTGCTCTGATGCCTTTGTAACACTACGAATCAAACTGAGAAGAATTGTGAAGAGATGAGAAGCAGATTGAAGTAAGATGAGAAAAGAAAGAATTCTCACAGAGAGAAAACCACAATTTCATTCCAAATATTCGATAAACACTAAACAAAGGGTCTCAGACCATATAACACTAAAGCAGCTAAACGACCTCGTTTTACAAGGTTAACTAATAACCCAAAACTTATCGTTTCATTAAACTAAAACAACATAATTAAAGATTAAAACAAAAACGACAGAGTTTCATTTTTGATCCGTTACAGAGGGATGGCAAGACTGGACTTTGGGTCACTATTGAAGAGGCTGAGTCTTTTCTTAGCTTATTATCAGCTTTGGTAGCGTTTCCACTGCTACCGACATCGAAGGATGGGACGACGAGGTGACGATCTTGACCAGTGAATGAAAAATAGATAGATGCATTAGGGATTTCACGATATCTGATTTAGGAGTGGTGACAATCAGAGATTGAGTTATCGTCTATTAAAACAGTGAGTTTACCTATTATGACATTTTCAAAACAAAAAGCCACTAACATGATGCCTATTGCGGCGTTTATCTTTTCAAACGCCGGTAAAATGACATTTATTGTAGTATTTTTTACTAAAACGCCACTATATGTTATTCTTTAGTGGCGTTTGTCTTACAAACGCCACAAATTGTGTCATTTAGTGGCGTTTAACATGAAAACGTCGTGATATGTAAAATTTTAGCGGCGTTTGCCCCTGAAACGCCGCCAAAAACATCGATATATACCATACTTTGTGTAGTGACACTATATCACGTTAGGTCGAAGAACACGCCAATGAGAAATTAATTTGGCACGTCAAGTCATTTCAAAATACGCATGTTCCCAATATAAACGAGTCTTTTCACTGATAGTTTCCCCAAATTACTCTAATCTTGGCTTTACATCCTTTCATGATCTTTTCCTTTTAAATACAACACAATGACTTAGAACTCTACCATTGCAGTCTTGATTTCCCTGTGCATCCTTGACTCATCTTCTCTCTCCTTATTGAGAAATCATGGTCCGACAACTCATAGTAACCCGTCGCAGCTAGCAACCTCCTCGAATGGAGAAAAACCCTAGTCCTCTATCTTTTCCTTCTCCTCCACCGTCTTTTAAAGCGAATACGACAACCTCTGGTGATACGACTTGGTCGAAGCTCGAAGATCTTGATATTCGCTTATACATACTGAATAATATTCTCATAGAGCGGTACATACATATGGTCTAACAAAAACTTATTTTGGAAGAAGATTTGGAGTTCACTCCAAACTAACGATATAAATTTGAGGCCAACATACATGCTGTCGTCACCATACAAGGCTGGGAGGATTTCATTCGTCAATCATGGCAAGTTAACACCGATTAGGTACATGAATTTTACACACATGTTGGATACCTGGACAACAAAAGGGTTTATGTTAATGGGAAAATTATCGAAATCTCGGCTCAAGTAATTGCAGACCAGTACAATTTATCCACAATCGATGGCACACATACAGACTTTGTCACCACTACGACGATCGAGACATACGTGAGAGTACTTCGTTACTTGTGCATTCCTGACACTACTTGGATCCTAGGTGAGAATAATATAACTGTGAAATGGGAACAACTCAACCCATGTTCAAAGTTTTGGATGCAATTCATCAACAACCGCATCCTTTTGATAAGAAACTGATCGGCTGTTTCATGCCGGCGTCTGATGCTCCTCCACTCTATACTCAATAATAGAGGAGTAAATCCATACGAGTTCATCCTTGAAGGCCTAGTAGCCAGGGCGGCATCCAAACAAAAGTATAAGGATTTACCCTTTCCCAATCTTATCACAGTCTTGTACTAGAAGACTGGAGTCGATGAATGGGAGAAAGAATCATATTATTGAATGATTGACCGGATGGCTCCCCCAGCAGATCCAAGTCATGAAAGGACTGCGAAAACTTGATGATGTATGCACTATGTGATATGA
Organism: Hibiscus tridactylites; assembly: GCA_958450335.1. Lineage (NCBI taxonomy): Eukaryota > Viridiplantae > Streptophyta > Magnoliopsida > Malvales > Malvaceae > Hibiscus > Hibiscus tridactylites. Next base: position 11,877,630 of record OY288286.1, read on the forward strand.
CCATCAAGAACAAGGACTCGGAGAAATACCCAAGTGGTCCCATTACACGTGCACGGGCCAAGGAGTTTCAATCAGCCATGGAAAGCTTGTTTACAACAAGCCATGAACGTGAGAAAGAAGAAATAATAAGGGAGGAATGCCTTACCTTGCTCATGCATGCATTTGCATGAGAATTTAAGTATTTCAAACTTCATTCATGCATTTAGTTAAATTCAATAAAGTTAGTTCTTTAATTAAACTAGTTCATTCATTTAACTAGTTCACTCAATTAAATAACTCTTTAATTGTTTCATGCATATATTATTTTAAGTTTGAATAAATCTTTTGTGTGTGTCTAGGTTCATGTGACATGTGGATTAAAGAAGAGACTTTTCAACTTCAACTTGGAAACAAGTCATTGATGACCATCTTTACTCATGCAAACAAGGCAATTGAAGGCAATTCAAGGCTGAATTCTTTTCATCTTTTCAAGGCTGTTCATCTTCTTAGAGTAACAAAACATTTAAGCTTCATAATTCACCTATTCAAGGTTGAAATTATGAACCAATGAAGGCCATTCACGTTCAAGAGAAGGGACATGCAATAATCAGCATTCAAATTATGCATTCAAGGCCTTTATTTATCATTTTTGAAGGTTGATCATATTCCACAAATGGGCAAGCAATGAAGGCTGGTTTAATATCATTTAATCATCAAATTAAGTGATAAAATCATCAAGGAATTCAAAGAGACAAGCTGATTTGGATGTGTGGGATGTCTACATTCATCCTATGTCCACATTCATTCTCTTTTATCCATTTGCAAGCAAAATGAAGCAACCCAAGAGTCACCACTCCTTTTGGACGAATTTAAGGCTAAATTCATCTCAATTTAAAGCAAAATTCATCCATTAAAAGGATAAGAAAGAAACATTTCATTTATTTGTAGTCAATAGCATTTAGATGAGCATTCATCTCTCTTTTGTGTGACTTTTCATATGGTGTCTAGCCACACTATAAATAGGCACCTTAGATTCATTTGTAAGGACTTTTTAGAGAATATAAACCTTTGAAAGATTGCTTTCATCTTGTTCTTGCGAGAACTCTATCGGCTTCAAGTTGTGCTTGTAGTCTTCTATACATTTCATTTTGCTATAGCGTTGGTTCCAAGCTCTCTTATAGCTTGTGGGTCACGTTCCACACTCCTCCACCTCGACTCCATCAAAATATATTATTGGTTCCTAGCTCGTTATAGCTAGCGGGTCACAATTCGCTATCCTTGCAACCATAAAAATCCACGCCGCCTTTAGCATCTCTCATCACTCCTTTGATTTACACCTTTCCATGATTATCATCCTCCATCCTTAGCCACCATACTATCCATATTACCTATCCAATTCCTTTCTTCATTAATTTTTATATTATATTACTATTCATCTCACATGATTGTTTTATGATATCTCAGAGTTCAAAGCGTAGCAAAGAGTCTTACTTACTAGAATCACGATCGGGCACATCTATATGACTCGGGTTACATTGCCGGGTTCATATCAATTGGTATCAGAGCAAGGTTGATTCAGTAAGATAGCCGTTGTCTCTCTTCTGAAAAAAAAGAAAAAAAAAGAAAAAAAAGAAAAAAAAATCGATTTTTTTTAGAGAAAGTTAAAGAGGGAGGGGGTATCGTATTCTCTATTCTTCTTTAAAAAAAATCTTACATCATTTTTCTTTTGCTACTATTTTGTCATCTTTACCAACTCTCACAATTTACCTTTTTTTTGTTGTTGCCATTTTTTCTTATCCTACCTTCCAAATTCTTTTCGCAGAGTTGTCTTTTCAGCCGAATTCTACAAGCCATTTGCAAGCCTTGAGGAAGTTCTTAAAAGAACTTGATTGAGAGCAAGAGTGGAAAAAGGCAAGAGTGCACATCAAGGGTAAAAGCCATCCCGAGTGAAACACGAGTGTGAGTGCATTTTCTTGGAGTGGAATAGGTGAGGTTTTGTGTTTGTGAGGTTTTAATTTTTTTTATTTTTGTTACTAATAATGTCTCAAAATTCCGTGAGAAACTCTGTTGGAGGAAGTAATAATGTTAACGTAGATGCAACTAACTCCAATCTTCAAGATATTATCCGAGAGATGGACAGGTTGTTGCAACAAAGGTTGGGGCCGACGCAAGAACGATTAGATCATTTGGAGGAAAGATCTCAACGAAGGCATAATTCAGATCATGAGGAAGAGTATGAGGGAGAGGTGGACGAAGAACTCATAGACGAGCGAGCCTCCCAGCAAAGTTTGAGGCGTCAAGAACCTAGGTACCAAAGAGCTCGACCAAGAGTTAATGATAATCTTAGCAACATCAAAATAACCATTCCTCATTTCCAAGGAAGAACGGATCCTGAAGCCTATCTTGCATGGGAAAAAAAGTTGAGCACATCTTTGAGTGCCACAACTACTCCGAGCTTAAGAAGGTAAAACTTGCAGCCATTGAATTTACAGATTATGCACTAATATGGTGGGATCAGTTGACATCTAGTAGGAGACGCAATGGCGAACATCCAATTTCTACTTGGAATGAGATGAAGGCCGTTATGCGTAGGAGGTTCGTTCCAACTCACTATCATAGGGAGTTGTTCAATAAGCTTCAAAATCTCACCCAAGGCAACCGTAGTGTTGAAGACTACTTTAAAGAGATGGAAGTAGCCATGATCCGAGCTAACATTGATGAGGATCGAGAAGCCACCATGGCAAGATTTCTATCCGGCCTTGACCCAAATATTGCGGGCGTCATTGAGTTGCAACATTATGTGGAGATCGAAGACATGGTGCATATGACAATAAAAGTGGAAAAGCAACTTAAACGGAAGGGTTCCACACGAATCTATGGGGGAGCATCATCAAGATCGGGGCAAAGTTCTTACAAACGGAGTCCTCCAATACCACCCAATGAAAGAGGCGCACCACCCAAAGGAAGCAAGGCCAATGCCAAAACTAGCAAAGGTAAGGCTCCGAATGTTCCAAACCGTTCCCGTGATATACAATGCTTCAAGTGCTTGGGAAGAGGGCATATTGCAAGCCAATGCCCAAATCGCAACACCATGCTTCTTCGTGATGATGGAGAGGTTGAATCGGAACAAGAGGAGGAAGATGAAGTTGCTGCCATAAAAGAAGAAGAAGGTGATGATATAGAGTATGCAGCAGAAGGAGAGGCCCTTATTGTGAAAAGGAGCCTAAGTGTGCAAGCGAGTGAAGGGAATAAGCAACGCGAGAATATCTTTCATACTCACTGCCATGTTAATGGAAAGGTATGCTTTGTCATTATTGATGGAGGTAGTTGTACTAATGTTGCTAGTACCCTTATGGTAGAAAAACTTGGATTAGCAACCACAAAGCATTCACATCCCTACAAGCTGCAGTGGCTTAATGACGGAGGAGAACTCAAGGTTACCAAGCAAGTTCTTGTTGCTTTCTCCATTGGAAAATATAAGGATGATGTTCTTTGCGATGTTGTTCCGATGCACGCTGGCCATTTACTACTTGGGAGGCCATGGCAATTCGATAAACGAGTCATACATGATGGATATACCAATCGGTATACACTCACCCATGGAGTAAGAAAGATTACCTTAGCCCCTCTTTCACCAAAACAAATTCACAAAGACCAAATACATTTGAGAGAAAGTATTGAAAGAGCTAAAGAGAGAGAATCAAAAATGGAGGTAAAAGCAAGTGAGAGTAAGCAAAGTGAGGGTGCGAAAATGAGTGTTTTTACCAAAGAAAGAGAGTTGAGAAAATGTTTGTTGTCGGGAAAGGAATTACTTGTACTTGTGTACAAGGAAAGTTTATTGAACACTAACCAACTTGATCACACTTTGCCTTCTTCTATTGTGTCTTTGTTGCAGGAATTTGACGAATTATTTCTGGAGGAGATACCAAGTGGGCTGCCACCAATTCGTGGCATTGAACATCAAATAGATTTCATTCCCGGTGCCGTCATTCCTAACCGTCCAGCTTACCGAAGCAATCCTGAGGAAACCAAGGAGTTACAAAGGCAAGTGGCTGAACTAATGGCCAAAGGCTACGTGAGGGAGAGCCTTAGCCCATGTTCCGTTCCGGTATTACTTGTGCCAAAGAAGGATGGAACTTGGCGCATGTGTGTAGATTGTCGAGCGGTAAACAAAATTACAGTAAAGTATCGCCACCCTATTCCCCGTTTAGATGATATGTTAGATGAGCTTAGTGGTTCTAACCTTTTCTCTAAGATTGATCTTAAGAGTGGTTATCACCAAATAAGGATGCGGGAAGGTGATGAATGGAAAACAGCATTTAAAACAAAGCAAGGACTATATGAATGGTTGGTTATGCCTTTTGGCTTAACTAATGCACCAAGTACTTTCATGAGGTTAATGAACCATGTTCTTAGACCGTTTTTGGGTAAATTTTGTGTGGTTTATTTTGATGACATCTTAATCTATGGTAAATCAATGGAAGAACATGTTCAACACTTGAGGTCAGTTTTGTTGGTTTTAAGAAAGGAGAAGTTATATGCTAATTTAGACAAGTGTACATTTTGTACTGACAAAGTTGTCTTTCTTGGTTTTGTTGTCAGTTCTAAAGGCTTAGAGGTTGACAAAGAGAAGGTTAAAGCCATTGAAGAATGGCCACGACCAGCAAGCATTTCCCAAGTTAGGAGTTTCCATGGACTTGCAAGCTTTTACCGGAGATTTGTGCCAAACTTCAGCACCATTGCCGCCCCTTTAACTAGTGTCATCAAGAAGAATGCTAACTTTTTATGGGGGGAAGACCAAGAGAAATCTTTTAATGTCATTAAAGAATGTTTAATTCATGCCCCTTTGCTTACCTTACCTGATTTTAACAAAACGTTTGAAATTGAATGTGATGCATCAAGTGTGGGAATTGGAGCGGTATTATCTCAAGGTGGACGTCCTATAGCATATTTTAGTGAGAAATTAAGTGGAGCTACGTTGAATTATCCAACATATGATAAGGAGATGTATGCCCTTGTTCGCGCAATGGAAACATGGCAACACTATCTATGGCCTAAGGAGTTCATTATTCACACCGATCATGAGGCATTGAAGCACATTCGGGGGCAACATAAACTCAACAAACGACATGCCAAATGGGTGGAGTTTCTTGAATCTTTTCCCTATGTCATCAAATATAAGAAAGGTAAGGAGAATATAGTTGCCGATGCATTGTCTCGGAGGTATGCTCTTCTAAATACCTTAGAATCTAAGTTGTTGGGTTTTGTTTTCATTAAGGATTTATATGAATCTGATTCTGATTTTGAAAAAAATTTACAAAGCTTGTGAGAAAGGCACGTTTGAAAACTATTATAGGGACAATGGGTTCCTATTCAAGGAAGGAAGACTTTGTATTCCACAAGGTTCCACACGTGAATTACTTATCAAAGAAGCCCATGGAGGAGGCTTAATGGGACATTTTGGAATAGCAAAGACTTTGGCCATACTTCAAGAGCATTTATATTGGCCAAAGATGAGACGAGATGTAGAGAGGTTATGTGAACGTTGCATCACTTGCAAGAAGGCTAAGTCTAAATCCATGCCACATGGACTCTACACACCACTACCTATTCCAGAAGCACCATGGATGGACATTTCAATGGATTTTGTGCTAGGGCTTCCACGCACAAAGAATAACAAAGACTCCATCTTTGTAGTAGTGGATAGATTTTCCAAAATGGCTCATTTTATTCCTTGCAACAAGACTAATGATGCCTTACATATTGCTAACTTGTTTTTCAGGGAAGTCTTGAGATTACATAGTGTGCCAAGAACTATCGTTTCCGATCGAGACGTGAAGTTCTTAAGCCACTTCTGGAGAGCCTTATGGAGTAAGATTGGAACTAAGCTGCTATTTTCCACCACTTGTCACCCTCAAACAGATGGCCAAATCGAAGTGGTGAATCGAGTACTCTCCACGTTTCTTAGGAGCATTATTAAGAAGAATCTAAAGACATGGGAAGAGTGCTTACCACATGTGGAGTTTGCATATAACCGATCAGTCCATACCACCTCAGGACACACTCCTTTTGAAGTTGTGTATGGGTTCAATCCATTAACTCCGATGGACTTATTGCCATTACCCGCTGATCAAATTGTGAATAAAGATGGACATAACAAAGCTGAATTTGTTAAGAAACTTCATCAACAAGTGCGGGATAATATTGAAAAGAAAACCAAGCAATATGAGCAGCAAGCAAACAAGGGTCGAAGGAGAGTTGTCTTTGAGCCAGGAGATTGGGTGTGGTTGCACATGAGAAAAGAAAGGTTTCTAGCCCAACGAAAATCTAAATTGATGCCTCGAGGAGATGGGCCATTTCAAGTAGTTAAAAGGATCAATGATAATGCTTATCAACTAGACCTCTCAGGTGAGTTTAATGTTAGTGCAACCTTTAATGTTGCTGATTTATCTCCTTTTGATGTAGGTGATGATTTGGGAACAAATCACTTTAAAGAGGGAGGGAATGATATGACCATCAAGAACAAGGACACGGAGAAGTACCCAAGTGGTCCCATTACACGTGCACGGGCCAAGGAGTTTCAATCAGCCATGGAAAGCTTGTTTACAACAAGCCATGAACGTGAGAAAGAAGAAATAATAAGGGAGGAATGCCTTACCTTGCTCATGCATGCATTTGCATGAGAATTTAAGTATTTCAAACTTCATTCATGCATTTAGTTAAATTCAATAAAGTTAGTTCTTTAATTAAACTAGTTCATTCATTTAACTAGTTCACTCAATTAACTAACTCTTTAATTGTTTCATGCATATATTATTTTAAGTTTGAATAAATCTTTTGTGTGTGTCTAGGTTCATGTGACATGTGGATTAAAGAAGAGACTTTTCAACTTCAACTTGGAAACAAGTCATTGATGACCATCTTTACTCATGCAAACAAGGCAATTGAAGGCAATTCAAGGCTGAATTCTTTTCATCTTTTCAAGGCTGTTCATCTTCTTAGAGTAACAAAGCATTTAAGCTTCATAATTCACCTATTCAAGGTTGAAATTATGAACCAATGAAGGCCATTCACGTTCAAGAGAAGGGACATGCAATAATCAGCATTCAAATTATGCATTCAAGGCCTTTATTTATCATTTTTGAAGGTTGATCATATTCCACAAATGGGCAAGCAATGAAGGCTGGTTTAATATCATTTAATCATCAAATTAAGTGATAAAATCATCAAGGAATTCAAAGAGACAAGCTGATTTGGATGTGTGGGATGTCTACATTCATCCTATGTTCACATTCATTCTTTTTTATCCATTTGCAAGCAAAATGAAGCAGCCCAAGAGTCACCACTCCTTTTGGACGAATTTAAGGCTAAATTCATCTCAATTTAAAGCAAAATTCATCCATTAAAAGGATAAGAAAGAAACATTTCATTTATTTGTAGTCAATAGCATTTAGATGAGCATTCATCTCTCTTTTGTGTGACTTTTCATATGGTGTCTAGCCACACTATAAATAGACACCTTAGATTCATTTGTAAGGACTTTTTTTAGAGAATATAAACCTTTGAAAGATTGCTTTCATCTTGTTCTTGCGAGAACTCTATCGGCTTCAAGTTGTGCTTGTAGTCTTCTATACATTTCATTTTGCTATAGCGTTGGTTCCAAGCTCTCTTATAGCTTGTGGGTCACGTTCCACACTCATCCACCTCGACTCCATCAAAATATATTATTGGTTCCTAGCTCGTTATAGCTAGCAGGTCACAATTCGCTATCCTTGCAACCATAAAAATCCACGCCGCCTTTAGCATCTCTCATGACTCCTTTGATTTACACCTTTCCATGATTATCATCCTCCATCCTTAGCCACCATACTATCCATATTACCTATCCAATTCCTTTCTTCATTAATTTTTATATTATATTGCTATTCATCTCACATGATTGTTTTATGATATCTCAGAGTTCAAAGCGTAGCAACGAGTATTACTTACTAGAATCACGATCGGGCACATCTATATGACTCGGGTTACATTGCCGGGTTCATATCACTATGTCTGCTCAGGAGTTTTCTTCACTACCAACTAAACTCCTTACGCATGCACATGTCACCACCACCATTAGGGGTGTTCAAATCCGGGTACCCGAATCGTCGGGTAGTTCAAAGTGTGGCCCGTGTCCCGACCCTAGTTTTTCAAGCACCCTTTAATCAGGTACTTGGAAATTCGGGCACCGTATATAAAAATATGTACTTTTTAAATATAAAAATATTTTATTAGTTTAATATAAAATATAAAAAATATGTATTTATTAGTTAAATATAAAAATATAAAATAAAGATTTTTAATTAGTTTAATGTAAAAATAAGTATATTGAATATAAAAAATATTAATTTTAAATATATCTGAGTACCCAAAAATTCTTAATTTTGTGACCCAGGCCCGACTCGGGAAATGGCGGGTCGGGTACTCGACCTGGGTATAAAAAATTCGGATAAATACCCGATTATTTATGTTCGAGTAGTTGGGTAGGGTGAGTCGGGTCGAGTAATTTTGGACACCCCTAATCACCACCACCAGGAAGAGACAACAACCAGGTATTGATGCTAGTGCCACCTCCCACCCTGCAAAGAAACCTACGCTCACACGGGACAAAGGCAAGGGGCATTATCATCCAGGAACCACCTCCCTAGTAACTACCACCAACTATATTACGCCAAAAAATATTACTTGATTATTCATATCATTATACTTACCTTATTTTGAAGATTATCCTCAAATTTTAAAGTTATTTTTAAATATGTGTAAACCATTCCCATATATATATATATATATATATATATATATATATATATATATATTTCTTTTCACTTCAGATTTGCTTATACATTAATGTTGTCTATTTCATTTTTTATTCGTAATTAATACTCCTTCATTACACCAACTCATTTATAAATAATATTATCTTCCTTAAGTGAGCCAATTTCAATACTTAGTTTATATTTTTAGTAAAAAATAATTTTTATTTCATATTCATATTTCCAAATTTAAGAACACAATATTTAACAAAGTAAACAAAATCTTTATATATAATTTTTCATATTTACAAATTTATTCTTCATATTAAACTACAAATTGACTGGTCAACGAAGATTATAAGGTTTACTATAATATGGTTTAGGGTTGAGAATTTTATGGTTTAGTATAATATGATTTAATGTTGATGGTTTAAGCTTTTTAGGATTAGTGTGCATGTTTTAAGGTTTTAAGGTTTAGGGTTTTAGCGGTTCACATTTTATTGAATGATAGTTTTTTCTAATAGGATTTTCTTATTAAATAGAAGCTCTTAACTAACCATTAACTTGCATGTCTTTCTATATATGATTCTTCACTTTATAATAATTACGTCAATATATAATATGTGCTGAAGGATTTGAATATTTGCATGTTAAATACAATAAAATATTAAACAACAACATAAATGTTCTATTTAACTGCTCGCAGAAAGTGTCTTTTAAGTAATCCGACGAGTCCCAGACATTTGCATATACAATATCGAACTTTTCTAGTGAAACCTAAAATATGGCATTGTTTCCTAACATTTTAAGTTTACGTTTCTATTTACAAGTCTTAAACCCACATGCATAGGTTTGAAACTATTTACAATTTGAGGTTTCCGCCCAAAATTGTCTTCTCAGTTATACTTTTAAACGTGTCATAAATGTCACTTAACTGCTCGAGAAAGTTTCTTTACGGTAGGTTTTAGACTGAGAAGATAAAAAAAATCGTCACATTCACGGTTGATCAGTCTTAGTTGTAGTTTTGAAACTTTACGACAAGTCTATATATAATAAAAACTTTACATAGCAGAAGTGGCCAATACATAAACATTAAAAAACTAACATTAAAAAGCAGATATGGCCAATGCATTTCAACCCATAATCTTCTTCGCATACTTTGCAAAGCGCTAGGGATTGTTCTTGTAAATTAGAGCAATTCACAATCTGGGTGAGGGTCGTCTGAGTTTGGAACACGCAGCAAACCCAATATACGCGCAAGAATATCTGCAACTCTAATAGCAATACTCCAGTTTTTATGGAAGAAGTCCAACCTAATTGCGTCAGTTTCAGTGAAGATTGGATGGAATAAGTCCCCATCAAATTTTAAAGCAACCTGCATAAACAGATAACAATAATCTTTGAAATGCTTCAGCATAAAAAATGAACAATTTATAACAACAATCTTGGGAGGTTAATTATATTACCTTAGGAGGATTCATATGGTAATCAAGTGAGAAAAAAAAGGCTAACTTCAAAATTATGCCATTCATAAGGGCTGCCATCAGGTGTAGTCATTTGAAGTTGATAATGAAACGAACAGTCGTTGACATCTGCCATTACTAAAAAATAATGATAATTATAAATTGTTTGAAAATGAAAAATTTTGCCAAAATGACAGCGTAACAGAGTGATGTTTAGTAGAAAGCAGATAATGGGACAAATGGATTCTCCAAGGCATTAAGACAGAACTCCCTTCAAATATGTGCATGCGAACCCATGTTGATCTCTTAAAGTAGATGAATAAATAAGAAAAAGATGAAAATGACGATTTACAACACAAGGTAAGGGTATTTATAGGGAATAACGTGTCATGCCATCTACTTATTATAGAAGCTGTTGCTTCGTTTAGCGGTATCAACACACCGTCAACTTGATTCTGAACTCTTCAAATACCAAGCTAAAATATGACATTTTCTTCTCACTTTTGCAGTTCGACTTTAATTATATTAGTACCAAACTTTTATTTATGTGTTCCATAACCGATGTTCAGAACTTTTTTACTTAAATTTATGACTTTGTTGTTACGGTTTCCAATTTCAAAAGAGACATGGTCCCAATAAGCAAGCATCTTTTTAATGTCAGTTTCGAATCTATGTAACCCGTTTTGATACGTTAGCGACAAATAAGTCTTTTCAGTTGCAACATAAGGTTGAACAATGTTCCGATAGTTTAATAACGGTTCCAAACATTTGCATATATAGTTTCAAACTTTATCACGTAAAACCTAAAATGTAACTTGTTTGACTAACTATTTCAATTTAAGTTTTTCATTACAATTATCCAAACCATAATCTACAGTACTGCAACTAACCCCAAATTGTGTTTCCCACCAGAAAATATCTTTTCAGTTATACTAATATTGACTCGCAGAAATTGCCTTTTCATTAATATGACGAGTAACGAACGTTTGTATATAAGTTTCAAACTTATTATGTAAAATCTAAAATGTATAATTATTTGCATAACGATTTCAGTTTAAGTTGTGCTTTACAAGAATCCAAACCGGAATCAACTATTTCTAAACTAAGTTCAATTTGTGGTTCCCGTCCGAAACTATCTTTTTAGTTATAAGATTAAACTGCAAAAATCCTATTAAATACCCTTAAAATACCTAACCGTAATTTCTAACTTCCAAAATAAAACAAAACCTACAGGTCCCTATATCCGCTAAATTCAGTGAAGAAGAAGGAAGAAACAAAAATGGATAGATGGACTTTGTCTCTAAGGCAAACGAAATTCCGACGTGCAGTTGTGGAAAGCCAGCCGTGCTGAAGACATCTTGGTCAGATAAAAATCCGAGAAGAAGATTTTTTGGGTGTTCTAACCATGGAAATAGATTTTGGAAATCATGTAATTTTTTCCAATGATATGAACCACCTATGAGTCCGCGTGCAAAGGTACTTATTCTGGCGCTTTTAAGGAAAGTCCGGGTGAATGATAGGGGAAGAAGAAACGAAATGATTGCTTGTGTTCTTACTTTGAAAGGTTTTGTTTTAGTGAATTCGTAAAACCTATGTTTTATTTTGATATAACAAATATTTTAAGTACCAAATTGCAAAGTAAATAAACTTTTAAGTACTTAAAAGTCTCACTATTGACAAGGATTTTAAACCTAAATTGTTTTCAAGTCAAAACTTAAACGCCACAAAATTTTCAAAGTGTTTTCAAAACCAAACTTAACAAAATCGCCCAGGCGTATCGATATGCCCTATAGCGTTTCGATACGGATTTTGGCTACTAGAATTTTAATTGAGCACAATGTTTTAATACGGCTTACCCAGTATCCATACGGTGTTGCGATACAGGCTTGTCTGTTTCAATACGACCTTCAAATTAGGTCTTATACAAATAAGTTTCGGTACAGGTCTTAGGCGTACCGAACCTCAGTTTCTGTACGACATGTCAGCATAATGATACGAGGTCTTAAGATTTTTAAAATCTTTGCATTAAAATTTTCAACCATTGGGTGTTAGTTAAAGCTTCAAATTTCAGTTAACCCATACCGATACGGTTAGGTCCATTTCGATACCTTTTTGTAAAAAAAAAAGCTTTACCCATCGATACGCCCTTGAAGCATACCAATACATTTTTCCCAAGACTTCTATCAGATTCCAGTGAGCAAAAATTGTATTGATACAGTCCAGCCGTTTCGGTACGACCCCCATTTTACACTAAAACCATTTCGATACGCCTTTCCCGCGTATCGATACACCTTTCCCGCGTGTCGATACACCCTATTTATTACCTGTAACAGATCTTTCTGTTTTGAGACATGTATCGATATGGGTACCCTGTATACCGAAACGGTAGGTTGCAGAAGTGCATTTATGGTGGAAAAAAGAGAGCCCAACGGCTATATTGATGATGCCAACCACGAAACGACTAGAATTCAATGAGAAGGTATAAAAACAAGTCTCAAAAGCTACAACAACAACTATTCATCAAGTGACAAGCAATCAAGCAAAAATACAATCTCTTTGAGCCAAATAGAGTCAAACCCTTGTACCCATCTTGTGTAATTCATTTGTATTTCTTCATTTCAAGATTGGGGAGAGTGCACTTGTAATTGGGGAAAATATTTTACCTTTGTGAGGTTCACTTTTTATTTTCCAACAACTTTTCTTGTAAAAAGTGATCTTGATCAAACTTTGGGTAGAAAACTTGATCGATTTGTAATGGTTTCCTCCTAAGCCTAGGAAAGGGGACGAATTCCATTAGTGAATTGTTGAAATCCTTAGTAGGAGATAAGGTAGTGGATGTAGAGCTTGTTAGAAGCTTGAACCACTCTAAATTCTCTTGTCCTCAATTTTTATTTTACCACTTTGCTCTCTTTCAATTTAAAAAGTCAATTCACCCCTCTTGGCTAATTTGATATTGTTTGATCATCTCAACAAAATTGGTTTTGTCATGGATATGAGATAAGTTGCACTTTAGAAATTGTTTTAGAAGGTTGAAGAAGAAAAAGTGTAGGTTCATTTTGACTAATGCATTGTCGTTTTGGCTTTAAAATGTCATTTAACTAGCAGAAAGTGTCATTTCCATATATTACTACGTGTATCGAACATTTGAAAATATAGTCTTTCCAACTTATCACGTGAAACCTCAAATGTAAAATGATTTCCTAATGGTTTCAGTTTAAGTTTTGCTTTACAAGTATACAGACTTGCACCCATAGTTTCGAACCTATTTCTCAATTTTTGCTTTTAGCCATAAAACATTAAAAGTAATAATAATATTCAATGTTAAATGTGGGGTGGAGAGTTCGAAACTAGTGTACACAAAAAAGTTCACTTATTTACAAGTGGGGTGGGGGATGTACAACAAATATTTTTAAAAAAATGGGGATGCTGCCAGATCCCCCTTTCTCAGCACGAACCACGATCGGCCATTCACTTTTTGAACATCGAAATAAACATGTTTGCATGCATTATATGACCTCAATTAATTAGGAATGATCTTAGCTAGTTGTCACTAATATATCTTAAAATTTCAACTTATCGTTCACCAAGATGGGACAGATGATCATTTCTCACAAAAAAGTTCTTCGAGGGTTGCGAATCGAAGCAAAATATGTTGTCAATCCAAGCGGAAATGGGGACCAAGTCTCGATAGCATAACTCAAATTATATATTTAGCAAAACCAAATTTTGTTAGTCTAAAATAGAAATCAATAACTATAATTGCATATCAAATTAATATGATATAATTGTGAAAAGATAATGGTTTAGAAATGAACATGACACATTCTAGTATGGTTTTGCGTGAATATTGACGTCGAGTAGTAGTTCTCAGATGTTTTGATTTCTTTCCCTTTCCCTTCATCAATTTCTTATGTTATTCCACATTACGGTGCAGAAAAAACATGTTCGTGTTTGCTTTATCTACACAGAGCTCGTATAGAAGTTGCATCCTGTCATATTCTCTAACTCCCTATACTTGGAAATAAAAATATATTAGTACAAAATACTGGACGATAAGCATTCAAAGTTTGATTACAAATGAAATAGTAATGATAATCATTCACTTACAATATACGGTAGCTCACTGATTTGTGTACTTGCCTGTATGCCTTCCATCCATGCAATGACGAACATACCACAGTCCGATCTATCAAGTTCGAGGTGGTTCTAGTGATTTAATTACTAATTTCATGATAACAATAAAGAAATATAGAAAGATGAATACCTAAATTCTACAGTCATGACTTTAGGATGTTCAATTTTTAGCTTGTCAAATGTCACCTTCGGTTTGCCAAACACGTCAACGAAGTCTTCATGCTTAGGAAATTCTACAAAAGTGCGTATCTGAAAAATAATAAAAAACATAGTACAAAATGTTGGAGTATGCCCAAATACCAATCATATGATGATTGAATAGACATACTATTTTACTAGATTTATCAAGTAATGGCATTGCCGTTATTATCATTTGGTATGTTTCCGTGCATCAAACTAACCATTGAATAATAATGTCCATACAATAATACGATTATTGTTAAATAGAATCTCTAGTCAAATATTATTACGGGTATGGACAGTGATAATATATAAAGACTAATATGTGGTTGATTGATAACAAGTGTTGTAATTGATGTAGAGATGTCAAAATCAACACATAAGTATTTGTTAGAGAACAACATACTGGATTGACCCGCTATGAGAATTTTTCTTGGGTAATTATGTGACAATCACAACATTTCTCATGATAAACATATGTATGATCCTCAGACTTAAGATCAACATGATTTCAACATAAAGATTTACGTATTTTGACATATTCAAACGTGTGTCGTAACTGACTACATTATAAAGACTGATGATTGGATACGTGATGACCTATGTAGTGAAATATGGTTGATCAAGAAAGGATTTGTCCCTCCTACATAATGAGAGAAATATCTTCGGCCACTTGATTGAGTGAGATTAGAAAATGCATGGCCATGCTCGAATATTATGATATGAGATATCATAGAGATTCGTTTATAATAATCTACTCAAGACATCAAGAAACACTAGATGGACAACGCAAGTGTGACTAACCCAAGACTTGTGTTCATCTAAGATATAAATGACAAAAGGATAAAATACATAAAGAAAGTTTATTCAGGAATTAGGAAAGTCAAACCACGACTTTATGCAACTTAGGTAGCAATGATGTATTGCTAGATGCCACTCATTGTTTGTAAAATTAGAACAGTTCTAATTTTGCTGCTAACGTTGCATGAACCTACAATGGTTACACCCTTCGAATGAAACGAAAAAAAATTGGAAACCATTATCCCTATTTTAGGGAGGTTGCCGAAAATCCCTTTGGGATAGGGGAAATCGGCAACTCCCTTAAATGGGAATAATATTGGATAAATATTTTATTTATCAAATATTATTTAGAGCATGGAAAATATTTAGAGACTTAAATATTATAGAATAAGATTCTAGAAATTTAAATATATATTTGGAATTTATATAATGTATATTTAATTCCAAGTTTATATAGAATTAGATTCTACATAATTAAAAATATATATTTAAATATATTTAAATCCAAGTAAAGATAGAATGAGATTCTATATAATAAAAAAATATATATTTTGATTAAATATAATGTATATTTAAATCAATGTTTTATGTAGAATAAGATTCTACATAATTAAATATATATATTTCATTTAATATTATTAAACATAATGTATATTTAATATAAACCAATTTCAAGTAGAATTAGATTATATGAATTTTGGTTGAACTTGGATTTAAGGTATTCAACTAGAATTAAGTCTCTGAATACTATTTAAAGGGACAAGGGCTAGCAACCAATTCATCCCTCTTCCTCCACTTGAAGATTTCGACAACACCCCTAGGGATTCCCCACTGGAATTCGACATATCCCAGAAAACTCTCTGAGAAGCTGTTCGATATTTTTCTGGTGTTCTACTTGCTCCCTGGCAAATCCCTGAAGGTTCCCTTGCTCGATTGCAAGTCCTGGTTGAACTCCTAGTTGATTTCAGACTCCCTCAGGAATATCTGGAGGTATTTCGACTTCTCCCTAAAAGGTGTTCAAACCTGTCGAAATTTATCCCTAAGTGTTAGGGAGGCGGAAACTTTGTTCGTTTTGTTCGAGTGGACTCCGTAGAGGTCGTTGTGAACCTGTGACGATTCCGGTTTTACTTGACGTGGTTATTCCGACATACCGTCGGTTTTCCAGTTTCCAGAGTTTTAAAAGGTAACTCTTCATCTTTTCACCCCGGATTCGTTCATGTACATGGATCCTGGCTGGATTACGTCGGATTAATTTTTCCGCTGCGCCACGGGGCGTGCCGACGTGTCCCAACAGTGGTATCAGAGCCACTTGTATCATACGAATTCAGACTTAAATTCTTGGGTGATGTTTATGTATGAGTTGCATGCTGTTTGATTCGATTTAGATATTTATCGTTTATCGTATCACACCTAATAAAGACTTATTTCGATTATAATTGAATGATTAAGAGTTAATCATAACTATGTTTGGTTGCTTCAATGTTAAATGTTAACATGTTGAGACTAATAGTTAGTCTAGAGAACAAGTAGTTGTTCGTAGTTTCATAGATTTATGAAATCTCTGAAAGGGCTTCTAATTTGATAAAAGTTATCAAACTATCTTTCACGGTGAATCCATAAGAGTTATGGTTAGACGTTATGAAAAATGCATGTCTAGGATTGGCATCATCAAAGACCTGGTACTTAAGTGTGCCTAGTGCGCCACCTCTCTTTCATGTTGACCTACCTGGTGCATTTGTTCGTTAACGCAAATGGTTTATGAAACCTCGTGAACCTTATTTGGCCCATAACTGGAACATAGGGATAATCAGTTTAAAACTCTGTAAACACGTCGTTACTTTGTTCGCACGATGTTTGAAATGCATGTTAGATTGCGCGATGTTTGTTTTGCATGGTTATAGCCCATAGCCTTTATAGTTTTGGTTTTTATAAATACGGCCTGCGTGTCGTTCCTTTCTCTATCTTCTATTGTACTTCTCTTCTCATCTCACTCCCTCGCATGTAACGCGAGTTTCTGAAAATTGTAAATACTCTTGGAGATAAAGCAAGGACCAAGGTAGCAGTGTGGTGGGCCTTCCCTGGTGGACCGAGCATTTTAGAAGCAGATTCTATCTTCAGTAGAATGGTCCTCTCATTGGCTTGGGACGGGTCGCCTTAGGTTAAGAAAGGGCTATAATCATTGCATATTTATTTACCACTTATATTTACCTTGTATGTGATGCAATGGATGTTTTATAAGCATGATTAAACATAGTTCTATTGATAGGATCAATATTAAAATGATGAGATAATTAAGTAAATCCCTCACTATAATTCTAAGTCTATTTTAACCATCCAATATTTGCCCTCGTTAAAGCTTTGATCGATATAATGTGAGCTTTGCCAAAGTAATGTCACATTTATCTATCTTAGTTAAACGCAAAGAATAAGCTAGTGATATTCGCCGGTTGAGATATTGGTATTGACTTAGCTGGGTTGTTCTAATAGGATTAGAAAACCTAGTAGTTAAAAGTTTTGGTTAATCATAAGATGATTTAAAGAACAAGAGTTGTTCGCCAAAAGATGAGGAATTACATGAGATGTAATTAGTAAGGTGTTACTTTCCTAAATAACCATTTCCTAAAAGACTGGCCAAAGCTGATTTAGGAATGGTGAAATACGGATCCTCACTCACTAGAAAAACTATCGAAACGTTTTTCCGAAATTAAAACTAGAGGGTTTTTAATTTTGAAGAAAATAGTGGAAGTAAATTTATAGAAAAGACCTATCTATAAATTTTAAAATTTAGTAAAACTTATATAGCATATTTTCTTTGTTGTAGAATTAATGGAAAATAATACTCTATCTCTGCGATCTATCCTTGAGAAGGATAAGCTCAATGGCATAAACTTCCTTGACTGGTTCCGTAATTTGAGAATTGTTCTCAAACAGGAAAAGAAGGAATATGTCATTGAAGAACCTGTTCCTGATGAACCGGTTGCCACTGCTTCCAGAGCTAACAAAGACAAGTTTAAGAAACACATGGACGACATGCTGGATGTCGGTTATCTTATGCTTGCCTCCATGACCCCTGAGCTTCAGAAGCAACATGAGGACATGGTAGCTTATGATATGATTCAAAATCTCAAGGAGATTTATGAAGGGCAAGCTCGTCAAGAGAGGTACGAGACCTCTAAAGCTCTGTTTCAATGCAAGATGAGTGAGGGATCTCCCGTAGGAGCTCACGTCATCAAAATGATGGGCTACATCCAAACGTTGGAGAAGCTCAGCTTTCCGCTGAAAGACGAATTAGCTACAGATGTCATCCTGCAATCGTTGTCGGATAGTTTCAATCAGTTCGTCCTTAATTTCAATATGAATGAAATTAACAAGACGCTGCCACAGTTGCTCGACATGTTGAGAACTGCTGAAATCAACCTGAAGAAGGTAGGACCTAAACCTGTTCTGATGGTCCGCAAGGGCAAGAAGAAAGGTAAATCGGCAGCAAAGTCTAAAGGTGATGGTAAGACCAAAACCGATGGAAAGGAGGCATTGAAACCTAAGAAGGGAATCAATAAGGATGGAAAATGTTTCCATTGCGGCAAGACCGGACATTGGAAGAGAAACTGCCCCACACACCTATAAGAAGTCAAGAAAGCAAAAACGAGTGAGGCATCAACCTTAGAGGCTTCTAAAGAGAAGGCATCAGAATAGACATGGACCTGTGAATGGAAATAAAGCAAGAGTTGCTACATCATCCATTAGGACATGTGTTTTTGCTTAAATAGATTTGTTTTAGTTTTTAAGATTATTATTTTGTGCCTAAGTTTTAGTTATCTTGTAAGGACAATATATTTTTAATTTTGAGATTATTTAAATAAATGTTGTTCTTTTAATCTCTTATGGCACAACGAATCAATGATCTTTAAACTAATCAAATCAATAATATTTATAAGATAAATAAAACAAACGACTAATCTCAAACTCATAAAAAGTATTAAGGTAATTTGATGAGATCAAATTCAAGAATATTTAAAGTTTGATGAACTTTCAAAGAATATGGGATTGTCCCATAATTAAATCCCACAAGTGGAACGAAAAGTCTTTGAAAGAGAATCAAATATGTTAGACATGTTTTGATTCAGAACAAGTCATTTTCGACTTCTTTACACATTAGAAAAACAACTCTCATACTTAATCGTGTTTTTTTTTGAAACGTCATATAAGATATGGACTAAGAATTGTTCTCGAATACCTTTGAAGTTTTAAGGTTACTTACATGTTAAAATGTTTACAAAGTTCGAACCTTAAAAACTTCATTTATTGTTTATCCTAACGAGAACAAAGCGTTTGTTTCTCAAACGAGAGTTTATCTTGAAAGAGATTAATTCTCACAAAGGGATATTATTTCTTCAACTTTAACGAGAATAAAATATTTGTTGCTCAAACGATAGTTTATCTCGAAAGAGAATACTTATCACTAAGGGATTTCATTTTTCAACGAGAACAAAATGTTTGTTGCTCAAATGAGAGTTTCTCTCGAAAGAGATTACCTCTCACAAAAGGAAAAATGGAATTTGGAATGTGAAGAAATTTTAGACAACAAATTTGTGAACCAAAGATTGAGATTGTTCAACAAATGATCAAGGAGCATTGGAACAAAACACAACCATTGTGTTGATCCTTAAGAGAATACCATATACTTGAGAAATATGGATTTCTCACTATCCGTACATGGAAACACTCTTCTTTTCGGATCAAGATAAAGACTAGGTCTTATCAGAAAGCAATGGTGAGCCCAAAATTCGAGAAATGGCTAAGAGCCATGAGATATGAGATGGAATCCATGTCTAAAACCAAGTATAGACTTAGGTTACCTAAAAGGGTAAAACCTAAGAGGTATGTATGAGTTTTTCAAAAAGGAAAAACCAACATGGATGATAAAACATACAAAGGATGATTCGTCGCTAAAAGTTTTCGACAAACTTCATAGTATAGACTATGATAAAGCATCTTCCTTGTAGCTATGTTTAATCCATCTTAATCTCACTTGCAAGTAGTTACATACGATGATTATGAAATCAAATAAAGGAATGTCAAAACCACTTTACTAAGGGAAAAACTTGAAACAGATGTGTACATGACACATCCAGAAGGTTTTGTCACTCCAGTAAAACACTTGGAAGGTATGTAAGCTACAAAGGTCTATCCATAGACTAAGGCAAGCTTCTCGAAGTTGGGATATTCGTTTCAGAAGATACAATCAAAAGGTTTGGTTTATCTAGAAACAAAGGGGAGTCTTGTTTTCAAAAGAGCTAGTGGGAGCATTGTTACTTTCCTAAGTATTGTATATAGATGACATACTCATCAAAAGGAACTAAAGATCGCAATCCGTTTTGAATTAATAAAAGATACTGCGAGTTAGCAACATGAGACAGTATCTAACTCTACAACATAGGCTGAATGTATTACAATCGACATAGCAATAAAGAAGGATGTTTGGATCTAAAGGGTTCACTTATGAACTAGGGGTTGTTCCCAGCATATTAGATGCTACATAACTCTGTTATGATGGAACCTTTGTGTAAGCAAATAAAACATAGATCTCATCAATAAATCCAAACATATACTAAAGTGATTACATCTCGAAGATGTGAAAGTATGCAACATACGCACAAAGTTGATAACTTTATCAACTCCCTGACAAATCTTTTGACACAGAATAAGCATGTCAATTACACTAAGTCATATCGTATTAGATACGAGAATGATTGGTCTTAGTGCTAGTGGGAGATTGTTGGAGTATGCCCAAAGACCAATCTTATGATGATTAAATAGACATACTATTTTACTAGATTTATCAAGTAATGGCATTGCCGTTATTATCATTGGTATGTTTCTGTGCATCAAACTAACCATTGTATAATAATGTCCATACGATAATACGATTATTGTTAAATAGAATCCTTAGTCAAATATTATTACGGGTATAGACAGTGATAATATATAAAGACTAATATGTGGTTGATTGATAACAAGTGTTGTAATTGACATAGAGATGTCAAAATCAACACACAAGTATTTGTTAGAGAACAACATACTGGATTAACCCGCTATGAGCATGTTTCTTGGGTAATTATGTGACAGTCATAACATTGCTCATGATAAACATATGTATGATCCTCAGACTTGAGATCAATATGATTTCAACATAAAAATTTACGTATTTTGACATAGTCAAACGTGTGTCGTAACTGACTACATTATAAAAACTGATGATTGGATACGTGATGACCTATGTAGTGAAATATGGTTGATCAAGAAAGGATTTATCCCTCCTACATAATGGGAGAAATATCTTCGGCCACTTGATTGAGTGAGATTAGAAAATGCATGGCCATGCTCGAATATTATGATATGAGATATCATAGAGATTAGTTTATAATAATCTACTCAAGACATCAAGAAACACTAGATGAACAACGCAAGTGTGACTAACCCATGACTTGTGTTCATCTAAGATATAAAGGACAAAAGGATAAAATACATAAAGAAAGTTTATTCAGGAATTAGGAAAGTCAAACCATGACTTCATGAAACTTAGGTAGCAATGATGTATTGCTAGATGCCACTCATTGTTTGTAAAATTAGAACAGTTCTAATTTTGCTGCTAATGTTGCATGAACCTGCAAGGGTCACACCCTTCGAATGAAACAAACAAAAATTGGAAACCATACTCCCTATTTTAGGGAGGTTGCTGAAAATCGTCTATGGGATAGGGGAAATCAGCAACTCCCTTAAATGGGAATAATATTGGATAAATATTGTATTTATCAAATATTATTTAAAGCATGGAAAATATTTAGAGACTTAAATATTATAGAATAAGAATCTAGAAATTTAAATATATATTTGGAATTTATATAATGTATATTTAATTCCAAGTTTATGTAGAATTAGATTCTACATAATTAAAAATATATATTTAAATCCAAGTAAAAATAGAATGAGATTCTATATAATAAATATATATATATTTGGATTAAATATAATATATATTTAAATCCATGTTTTATGTAGAATAAGATTCTACATAATTAAATATATATATTTCATTTAATATTATTAAATATAATGTATATTAATATAAACCAATTTCAAGTAGAATTAGATTCTATGAATTTTGGTTGAACTTGGATTTAAGGCATTCAACTAGAATTAAGTCTCTGAATACTATTTAAAGGGACAAGAGCTAGCAACCAAATCATCCCTCTTCCTCCTCTTGAAGATTTCGACAACACCCCTAGGGATTCCCCACTGGAATTCGACATATCCTAGAAAACTCTCTAAGAAGCTGTTCAATATTTTTCTGGTGTTGTACTTGCCCTCTGGCAAATCCCTGAAGGTTCCCTTGCTCGATTGCATATCCCGGTTGAACTCCTAGTCGATTTCAGACTCCCTCAGGAATCTCTAGAGGGATTTCGACTTCTCCCTAGAAGGTGTTCAAACCCGTCGAAATTTATCCCTAAGTGTTAGGGAGGCAAAAACTTTGTTCGTTTTGTTCGGGTGGACTCCGTAGAGGTCGTTGCGAACCTGTGACGATTCCGGTTTTACTTAATGTGGTTATTCTGACATACCGTCGGTTTTCCAGTTTCTAAAGTTTTAAGAGGTAACTCTTCATCTTTTCACCCCAGATTCGTTCCTGTACATGGATCCTGGCTGGATTACGTCTGAGTAATTTTTCCACTGCACCACGGGGCGTGCCAACGTGTCCCAACACAAAATTCATTCCTAGATGTTAATCACATACAATGCTAACATGATGACACGAGAAATGGACGTGTTCTCACCATTTCCGTAACTGCTTCCTCCCTATGCTACCTCCCCTTAGTACCTGGTTCGTTATCTTGTATCCAAACTTCCCCATGTGCCATATGAATGACACACAAGTACCATTTAAAATCCCACTCTATCATCGGGATGAATACTTGCAAATATTTTGTCGTCAACTAATTAAAATTTACCATATAAGTTCACAAATTAACAACTAAATCCTTTAACATATTTTGTCTTACAATATCAACGCCAATAATGTTCCTATAAAAATTCATTGAATTAGCTTTGAACTTTGCAAACGATGACATTGTGGCATATTCCACTCGTTTCTTATTACTCTACAATTAATAATGTTTTTTATTTAAAATCGAAAACAACTTATCAACAAATAAATAGAGCATAAATATTGTATACGATGATTACAAAAAATATACATGAAGATAACAAGGCATAAAGGCCCGGTATTTAATTTTTTCCTTCGCATCCTTGTGAGTCTCGAATAAGGACACCATATCAATAATCTTGCCAATTTAAAAACAATAATGACCACTTAGCAAAATAGGTTCCAAATGTTTCATATAATTTCAAACCAGACGTGATATTTATAAGACTAACCGTATTGTCAAGACATTTTCTGGGTCGTAACGTATCAATTTCTCTAATAGTGCAATAAATGTTGTCAAGTGTAATGGCCACATTGTTGCATACAAACAATGTATTATGTCTTTGATTTTACATTTCACAATATGGCAGAGTAAACTTATAGAGTTGAAGGCTTACTTTTGCGCCAACGAGATATTCTATAAATAATCACAGTCCTTCATGAAGCCCATTAGGTAGTTCAGAATACAGAACTTTGATTGACTCATTTTCAACCTTTCACAAGAAAGAAAGATATGATGATAACAACAAAAATCATAAATTATGTAAATGAAAATAAAATCATAACCATTAAGGTACAACATTTAATTCGATGGCCTTAATGGCCAAAACTGTATAGCGTTTCGATACGGGTTTTGGCTACTAGAATTTTAATTGAGCACAGTGTTTCGATACGACTTACCCCGTTTCGATACGATGTTGTGATACGGGCTTGTCCGTTTCGATTCGACCTTCAAACTGGGTTTTATACAAATTAGTTTTGGTATAGGTCTTAGGCGTACCGATCCTCAGTTTCGGTACGACACGTCGGCGTGCCGTTATAGGGTTTTTAGATTTTTAAAATCTTTGTATTAAAATTTTCGATCGTTGAGTGTCTGTAAAGCTTCAAATTTCAGTTAACCCGTACCGATATGGTTATGCCTGTTACGATACACTTTTGTAAAAAAAAGCTTTACATATTGATACGCCTTTGAAGCGTACCGATACCTTTTTCCTAAGACTTTTTCATCAGATTCCAGTGAGCAAAAATCATACTGATATGGTCCTGCCGTTTTGATATGACCCACTTTTTACACTAAGACCGTTTTGATACTCCTTTCCTGTATATCGATACACCCTATTTATTACCTGCAACGACTCTTTCTATTTTGAGACAGGTACCGATACGGGTACCCCGTGTACAAAAATGGTAGGTTGCAGAAATGTATTTATGGTGGGAAAAAGAGATCCCATCGGCTCTATTGATGATGCCAACCACCCAAATGATTAGAAATCAATGAGAAGGTATAAGAACAAGTCTAAAAAGCTACAACAACTATTCATCAAGTGACAAGCAATCAAGCAAAAATCCAATCTCTTTGAGCCAAATAGAGTCAAACCCTTGTACCCATCTTGTATAATTCATTTGTATTTCTTTATTTCAAGATTAGGAAGAGTGCACTTGTAATTGAAGCAAAAATTTTACCTTTGTGAGGTTTATTTTTTATTTGCCAATAAATTTTCTTGTAAAGAATGATCTTGATCAAGCTTTGGGTAGAAAACTTGATCAATTTGTAACAGTTTCCTCCTAAGCCTAGAAAAGGGGACGGATTCCATTAGTGAATTTTTGAAATCCTTAGTGGGAGCTAAGGTAGTGGATGTAGAGCTTGTTAGAAGCTTGAACCACTCTAAATTCTCTTGTCTTCAATTTTTATTTTTTCACTTTGCTTTCTTTCAATTTAAAAAGCCAATTCACCCCTCTTGGCCAATTTAACATTGTTTGCTCATCTCAACAATTGATATCAGAGCTATACTCATTGGAAGGATTAACACCCTCTTGAGTCGTTTCTTAGAGATATTGATCATTCTACACTTGAAGCCATGACATCTATCTCCGGCCAAAACCTCTATGAGTCGCAATCCATCACCAAACCTCCTTATTTCAATGGGGACAACTATCCCTATTAGAAGAATAGGGTGAGGCTCTTTATCAAATCAAATGACTACCTCCTATTGGAGGTAGTGGAAGATGGTCCATCAATTCCAATGAAGAGATATGTGGAAGGTGGACTCGTTCCCTAGTCCAAGATTGAGTGGACTGATGATGATCGAAAGAAGCTACAAGTTAATGACAAAGCATTACACATGCTATTTTGTGCTCTTGGGATGGACATGTACTCGAAGATGTCTACGTATACAAGTGCAAAGGAGGTGTGGGACAAGCTAGAGACCATATATGAAGGAACCAATGATGTCAAGGAGACTAAGATTGGAATCCTCAAATTGAGCTCTGGAAATTTCAAGATGGAGCCTGATGAAAGCATCACCAAGATGTTTGATCGTTTCTCCGTCATCGTCAACGGTCTTAAAGGCTTCGGTGAAGTTATTCTCGAAGACAAACTTGTCTGAAAAATTCTCTATTCTCTTCTCGAGTTATGAGATAGGAAGAAGACCACCATCATCGAGGCAAAAGATTTGAAGACCTTGAACCTCGATGCACTAGTAGGATCTCTTCTTACTCATGGGATTATGAAGGAAGGAAGAAAAGAAGAAAATAAAATAAAAGAGAAAAGAATGTAGAAGAAAGAGGTAGAGAAGAAAAAGATTGGAATTGCTCTCAAAGCTTCAAATAAAGAGATAGATTCAAGTGACAAAGAAGACAAGGAATGGTTATGTTAGCTAAAAGGTTCACTCGATTCATGAAGTCTAATAAAGGTAGAAAGTTCAATCGAAAATGAGACTTCAAGAACAAGAACAAGGAGGAAGAGAATGATCAACTCATTTGCTAAGAGTGTAAGAAATTGGGGCATATACGAACCGGTTGCCCCTAACTCAAAAGGAAGTGCTTTGGGAAGAAGAATAAGCTCAAGGCCAACATTGCTACTTGGAGTGATGAGGAATCATCCGATGAAGAGGAGCAAGAAGTTGCCAACCTTTGTCTCATGGCCTTGGAGGAGGATCCTAAGGTAACCTCTAACTCATCTAACTTTGATTTTACTTATGATGAACTTCAAGAAGCATATGATGAGTTAGAAGAGGTATATAATGAATTGGTTGAGAAATATAAGGAATCAATTTTGAAAAATAAGAAAATCATTTTTGATTTGAAAACACAAAACGATTCCTTATCTAAAACCAATTCCGAACTTGAAAAGAAGGTTTGTGTATTAAAAGACAATTTAGCATATTTTGAAAAGGAAAAAATTGATTTAAACAACCTTCTTTCCGAGTTTCATGATCATCACCATAAGAAGGTGAATGATCTCAAAGCTTTTTTGAGCAAAGTTGGGAGTTCAAGTTTTGAAATAGGTGAATCTTCAAAACCCAACTATGTAAAAAGAAACTTTGTTAACTGTAGGGCGTGTAGGTGTTCCCTTTTTGTGAGAGCGAAAGTGCACACTCCTCCTACCAAGTTATTGTATAAAAGATGTTGAATCCCACGAGGATTGGACAACTTATCTCGTTTCGTAATCCCTGCACAAGGTAAAATAAAAGCACATGTGAATGGTTGGTTGAGATAAAAAGTAAATGAAAACACGAGTAATAAAGGAGTGAAACATGTTGATAGAGCAGGCAGAGTTATGCTGCCACTTAGTGTGAAAACTACGTTGTAAAAGGATTGAGTTATTTTGTGCTGCCACGATATGTTGCCTCGGCGGGTATGGCGGGCGGCAGGCTACGACCCTGTCACGCGACTGCAGCGGGTCACTACCACTGTAGAAGTGTACTATCTCGGCAGGTGGAACGAAAAGAAGTCCTGGCGGAAAGTCTGGCAGATACTCCAAGTTCGGCAGGATAGTCGATAGTGATCCCTCATATTTCTAGGTTAGGACGCTCGAGAGATAACGTGATGTAGGCAATACCTAGCAATCTCAGTGTAAACCTAACACAAGCTAGTCAACTCGGTTGGTAATCCCTTTTAGCCGCTGAAACTTGTAGACTATTGTGGAACCAAGTTAGTCACGCCTCAGCACGTTGTGACCGTACTTAACCCTTTTGTGAGCCTTGCACTTTCGTGCCCAACAAATGGATTCTCTCAATTGACTGGTGTAGAATAATTGAAAGAATGAAGAGCAATGGATTAAACAAACTTGGAATATATTATTGAAAAATAACTCAAAACCTAAAACAACCGTTTCACAACTAGTTTACAACATAACCCTAACCAAAATGGAGTTTAACACATGGCGGCGACAGAGAATACTAGCAAAGTCTATAGAAAACCTAGGATGATTTGAACTAGGAGTTCCAATGGATATTTATAGACTATTGACTAGGTTAAGTCCTCTTTAAAGTAGAAGTCCTCGAAAGTAGCTTTCCATCTTTAATATGACATTAAACTCCGACTTCTTTGCGTGGAATATGGACTTTATCTCGTTTACCTTAGTCCGCAAGTAAGCTTGAGATTCTTGCTTCGGCAGCCTTGGTCGCTGCTTCAGACGTCGGAAAATCAAATGGATGCCGACGATAGATTTAGGATTTTTAGCTCTACAGATCGCACTCCAATTCTCCAACTTCCATAATCAGCTGCCGTGGGCAGCAAGGTCGGTGGCAACTCTACTCGGCAGGTACTCGGCAACAACTGTCTTCTGCTGGAACTGCTTCAGTACAGCTCCTAGGTATGCTTCCTCAGCCTTGTATCCTCAGCTCCTCGGTTCCCTCTTTCAGCCGTTAGTACCTACATACAAGAATACACTAAAATAATATCTCTTGTTCACCAAATAAATGATAATTCATAAAAGCAAGGCAGAACAACGAAATACTGTAAAATGCTATGCATGCACCTACTTATGCCTAAAATGTACTTAAAAACAATAATAATAAGAGTTGTAATGTGCATGAAATATAGGACTTATGGACACTTTACACATCCTCAAACTCGAACTATTGCTTGTCCTCAAGCAATGCAACCTAAAGTACTTGTTCTAATAATTAAACAAAGATGCTGCTTTGATGTAAAGGTTGCTGCCGAGGCAGCACAATTTAAGAACAATATTTAATCATGGTTGTAGGGCTTTAGCTTATCACAACTACTCTTCTAGGCCTGACGTTGAGATAGGAGCAAACTACAAAACCTCAGACCCTTGGAGTAGAGTTATCTCGTGAAGGCTTTCATTCACTCATGCTAATTTTCCTGTCACTTTAAGGCTTTTAGATTCATGGACTTTGATAGTAGCGGAGTGTTCTCGCACATGAACCTTCTTAGAGCCTATTGTGGGCACCTCTAAGGTAAACATCATTGTTCCTTGTTTTTTATTCTGTTGTCGTGGCAGTACTGCATTTTTCTGTTTCTTTTACCTGCCTCGGCAGCTAACTGTTATCATCATTAGATTTTTGCAAAAAATTCTAAAAACAAACATGCAATGTTTATCAAATATTCTAGCACATTCAGCAAGAAACAGAGATGTTTTACATTTTCAGGCATAAAGAAAAAAAATTTCTAAGTCATATTTCATACTTTTTCCAAATATTAAGTTCAATTTTTATTAGGTGTGAAAATAAATTAGTCGGCTATCCTATCATAGGCACAAGTCATAACAAACTTTTCTTTTCCAATTATTACTAAGGCAAGTACAACGCAACCTATATACAACTAAAGATGCCTAGAAAAATGATACGAGAGCTATCCCCCCCAAACTCGAGATGGGCATTGCCCTCAATGCACAAAATAGATAAGATAAAAATGAAATATAAAAGTTAAAGATAAAAAATTAAAGAAAATAGAAAATAAAAAATAAAAGAAAGGAGAAAGAAAAGAAAACAAACTAAAAGTTTGTTGAGGGGTGAGAGGAGGCTGGATTCTTGTCAGCTGAGGAGGAGGAAGATGTTTGGATGACAAAGCAGCGGCCGACAGATGCCTTGGCCGCGATCTTGGCAGGTGAGGTTTTTTCTTTCTACGGTGGCTGGACTCTTTTTGGCGTATGTTGTGGCTCTTTTTACGGCTTGGCAGGAGAAGCGTCTGGAGATGCATCGCTCTCTTCTGACTTCGTCTCGGAGTCCACAGGTTCTTTGGCTATTATGTGTCGCTTCCTCTTCCTGGTTCCTTCCTTCGTGGGTGCTGCCAGAGGGATGAATGCCATTGGGATGGCTGATGTTACTTCCACCACTGCTGTTTTGGGATCCGACGGTGGCTGCTCAATCTCCTCTGATGAGGAGGTGTCTGCCACTGTGTTTGTTGTGCAGGAAAGGGAGAGATGCTGCTGGTGCCTCTCAGGCAAGTCTGCCACTTTGTTGGATGGGGCGGCGGCTGAGTATGTCGGACAATGCGTAAGAGAGGGCACCTGATGGTTTGTCTAGCGGGCATCGACTACTGTTGGATTTCTTTGTGATTAGGCTGCTACTGCTAGCTCCTCTGAGTATGGTAACATGGTAGGCACATCACCGGGAAATTTCTGCAGAAAATAAGCCACAAGGGCTTCTTGGGCCTCCCCCATATAATTCATGAAGGCCAACTGATGCTGCTATATCCGCTTTGTGCTGTCTAGAAGTGTGTGCAACAGTGGGATGACTTCTTTGTCTGGGGCAGCTTCAGTACTGCCGGTGGCAGTTGGAGTTTCAGTTTGTGTGGCTGAAGGCTGGCTGGGCATTGCTGGCTCTTTCTTCGTATCCTGTATTATCTGAATTCGGACCTTTTTAGTCCATCCCTCTTTGGCAGTCGTTAGCTCATCTGTGGGTTCTGCCGGGACACCAAAGTTGGTGCAAAAACCTGTGATGAGGGACGGAAAGTACATCCTGCCTTTCTTCTTTTTAAAGCATATGTGGAATTCTGTGCAGATAATTTCCCCTACGTTTATTGGCCGGTTGATCAAGATACTATGAATCAAGGCGAGGCGTAGCAGATCAAATGTTGAGTTTTGGGATGCGGGCAGAAGACACCTTTTTACAAACATGTTCCATAACATGGCCTCGGGCAGCAGGTGACGCCGCTGGATAGATCCCACATGTTTCCCGCCCAACCATGGTGTGTTGGGCTTGCAGAGTTTGGCCTTAATTTTCTCATACTCGACAGCCGTCAGTGACTGCCTCCACTTCTCATGAGGGTTGTTGTCTATATCAAGGCCGTAGTACCTGTTGATGACATCATCATTTAGTTTGACCGGCTCCCCGCGGACATAGACGAATAGCTTCTTCGGGCAGGGCTGATGGGAGTAGAATTCCTTGACTATAGTGATGTTCGTTATCTCTGGCTTCTAAGCGAACATTTCCCATCCCTTGTAGTGGATAGTTCGGAACAAGGCGAGCTCTAGACCACGGTCTCCCGTTTACCGTGTGTAATGGAAGCCTTGCTCCTCCCATACTGCGTGCTTAGAGAACTTATTTCTATATATCTCCTCGTCCTCCTTGTAGCAAAATCTCTTATAGATGGGTTTTTGGGTTGATGTTGATGCCATGTGAACGGTTGTACTTAACTGAAACTAGAAAGATAAGATAATGAGAAAGAGCAGGGAATCAAAGAGAAGAAATCAAGAAGGTGAAAGTAAAGTAAAATGAAGTGAGTGAGTGGTGTATATATAGAGGCTGCCAAGAGGTGCCGGGGTGGCATAAAATGACCAACGGTCTAAATTTCTTGTGCACGTTACAAATTTTTTTGCCTGTTATTTTCGGAGCCTTTGGCAGCTAGCCGTTAATGGCCAACTAGCCGTTATGCGTTGCCGCGTTAGCTGTTGTCTTGGCAGGATGGTGAGCGGGCTTCTTGCTGGGCTTCCTTCTTGATCCTGCTCTTTTATTATTAAACCTAAAAAAATAAAAATAAAATAAATTCTAATCATAATGCATAAAAATAAAAATAAAATAAAAAAATAAAAATTAAGTTATGTTGGGAGTGCATTTGGGTGCATCTCCCAGACATAACCAATTCCTGAGGTGGTTTGGCTTTTTTTTCCTCCTGGGGGGGTCCTCATGTTCCTTCAGATGCTATGTGATTGGGTCCTTACGTCTGCCCCTAGGCTTGTCGCGGCATCAACTGCTCTGGCCTGTTTCAATGCTGATTTTGGCAGCTCTTGCATCCGAGCTTCCTTTTCCTTCCTCCGAGGGTTGTAGTACGTTCATCTGTATGCTCTTGTCCTCCACCCTCATTGTCAGCTCCTCAAGTTCCACATCTATAAGTGTTCTGCCCGTGGCCGAGAAGGGTCGCCCAAGGATGATAAGGGCTTTCTCGTCGGCCTCACAATCTAAGATAAGGAAGTCGGCAGGGAGAATCAGGTTGCCCACCTTTACCAGGATGTCTTCGATCTTTCCCTCTAGTTGTACAAATGAATGGTTAGAAAGTTTGAGCATGACGAATGTGGGTTTGGCAGGCCCAATACCTAGTTTATCAAAGACGACCTTTGGCATCAGATTGATGATGGCTCCCAAGTCACACAGGGCCCTGGTCTCATGTTTGCTGCCTAACCTGCATGGGATAACAAAGCTTCTCGGATCAGTCTGCTTGGGCGGCAGCTTGTTATGCAGCATAGCCATGCACTCTTCAGTGACGACCACTGTCTCAAATTATCCTATCCTCTTCTTCCTAGAAAACATGTCTCTGAGATACTTGTCATAGTTTGGCATGCTTTGTATGGCTTCTATCAGAAGTATATTGATATGCACTTGTTTCAGAATATCCAGGAATTTTCTGAACTGGTGCTCCTGTTGCTTGAGCTTTTGGGGGAATGGTGCTGGAAGACAAATGTCCTCTATGCGCTCCTTGCTTTGGGGCTTAGTTCGGGGAGGATCATCCCTTTCAGTGCCGCTTTCATGTTCTGCTGCTGGGGCGGCTAGTGTTGGTGTGGGGGCGGCTAGAGTTAGTGCTGATGTGGCAGGCTTGCTTATCTGATCTGGTTGCACTTCTGGCTGTTCTACCAACCTGGGCTCATCTAACTACTTCCCACTTCTTGTTGATATAGCCTTGCAATGCTCATAAGTGGGTTTGGCGGCTGCTTGTGAGCTGTTAGATGATGCACCCATAGTCTGACTGTTGTAGATTTCAGTAAACTGCCCAAATTGGGTCTCCAGGTTTTTTATGGCAGCCTCCTGGTTGTTCATCTTCATCTCCGTCCTGTCCATAAAAGACTCAGTTTTTCCAATAAATTTATTTGTATGAACAATAAATTCACCAGTTTGTTTCATAAAAGTTTGCAGAGTTGCTTCTAATGAATAATTGTGTTGTGGCTGCTAAGTCAGCTGCCGGGACTGGTTCTGTTGGTAGCCTCCCTGTAGCTGTTGTGGGTTTGCAGCTGTCTTTGGGTTGCTCCAGGAGAAGTTAGGGTGGTTCCTCCAGCCATGATTATAGGTGTTCTGGACAGGCCTACTATTCCTCTCGTAAACTCCTATATAGTTTGCAGATGTAATGCATGAAGAGGAATCGTGGTTGCCCCCACATTCGCCACATAATGGCTCAACAACTTTTACTTCATGGATCTTCCCAGGGGATTGCACAATCTTCATCACCAGCTCCGTTAGAGTATCGTGGCGGGCGTTTACAGAATCTGGGGCTTCTACCTCATTTGCAGTGGCTGGCTGCCTCGGCGGGCTGGCGGGTATTTGTAATCATTTTTAGCGACTATGTTCAGCAACCCCAGTGCTTCCTCTAGAGGTCTGTCTATGATGATCCCATTGGCCGAGGCATCTATCATCATCCGAGTTAGGTAGTTAACCCCGTTATAGAATATAGATACATGAGTTCAAGCCGGTAGACCATGTAGCGGACAATTATTTAGCATATGTTGGTACCGCTCCCATGCCTTGTACATGGGCTCATCATCCCCTTGTCTAAAGGATGTGATCTCGTTCCGCAGCCTATCAGTGACATTGGACGGGCTAAAACGGTCTAGAAAGTCTTTGCAGAGCTCCGTCCATGTGCTAAAAGATCCGACTGGCTGGTTATTCAACCACTGTTCCGCCCTATTCCTCAATGGATAGGGAAATAGCCTCAACCGTAGTACATCCTAGTGAACCCCATATATCTTGAATGCTCGACAAATGTCCAGGAATCCTCGTAAATGTTGTCGAGTATCTTCTGTGGTAGTCCCTCTGAAGTGCCCTAGTGTATTTATCATATTGAACATGACGGGCTTTAGCTCAAAATGGTCTTCCCCTATTTTCGGTTCCTTCACGGTTGGTTCGAACCTTTGGAAGTCATGTTCCAGATAATCTCTAGTCGTCCGAACCTGGGGCAGCCTGGGCAGATCAGGGGGTCCTGCCTCAGTTGATCTTGTGGTCCTCCGGGCGGTAAGTCATGTTTCCCGCCCCTGCCATGTAAGGCATCGTTTGGTGGGTCCTCGTTTACCATGGTTTCTTCCTTTGCTTTGCCCTTGTCTCCTTTGTTCTTTAAGATTTCCCTGAGCTCCCTCTTAATCCTTCCCGTTTCACGTTCGAGATCGTCGTAAATGATAAGATTTCCTTTAGGGTTTGCCCTGGTCATGCACTTGCAAAGGACACAATAATTTTTTTATTAAGAAAAAAAATAAAAAGTAAATAAAGAGTGCAGAAATTGAAAAACAAAATTCGCTATTACCAATCCCCAGCAACGACGCCAAAAACTTGTAGGGCGTGTAGGTGTTCCCTTTTTGTGAGAGCACAAGTGCATACTCCTGCCAAGTTATAGTATAAAAGATGTCAAATCCCACGAGGATTGGAAAACTTGTCTCATTTCGTAATCCCCGCACAAGGTAAAATAAAAGCACAAGTGAATGGTTGGTTGAGATAAAAAGTAAATGAAAACACGAGTAATAAAGGAGTGAAACAGGTTGATAGAGCGGGCATGGTTATGCTACCACTTAGTGTGAAAATTGCGTTGTAAAAGGATTGAGTTATTTTGTGCTGCCACGATATGATGCCTCGGCGGGTATGGCGGGCGGCAGGCTACGACCCTGTCACGCGGCCGCAACGAGTCACTACCACTGCATGAGTGTACTGTCTCGACAGGTAGAACGAAAAGAAGTCTTGGCGGCAAGTCTGGCATATACTTCAAGTTCGACAAAATAGTCGACAAGGATCCCTCCTATTTCTAGGTTAGGATAGTCGAGAGCTAACGTGATGTAGGCAATACCTATCAATCTCAGCGTAAACCTAACACAGGATAGTCGACAAGGATCCCTCCTATTTCTAGGTTAGGATAGTCGAGAGCTAACGTGATGTAGGCAATACCTATCAATCTCAGCGTAAACCTAACACAGGCTAGTCAACTCGGTTGGTAATCCCTTTGAGCCGTTGAAACTTGTGGACTAGTGTGGAACCAAGTTAGTCACGGCTCAGCACGTTGTGACCATACTTAAGCCTTTCGTGAGCCTTGCACTTTCGTGCCCAACAAATGGATTCTCTCAACTGACTGGTGTAAAATAATTGAAAGAATGAAGAGCAATGGATTAAGCAAACTTGGAATATATTATTGAAAAAAACTCAAAACCTAAAACAACCATTTCACAACATAACCCTAACCCAAGTGGAGTTTAACACATGGCTGTGCCAAAGAATACTAGCAAAGTCTATAGAAAACCTAAGATGATTTGAACTAGGAGTTACAATGGGTATTTATAGACTATTGACTATGTTAAGTCCTCCTTAAAGTAGAAGTCCTCGAAAGTAGCTTTCCATCTTTAATATGACATTAAAATCTGACTACTTTGCATGGAATATGGACTTTATCTCGTTTGCCTTAGCCCGCAAGTAAGCTTGAGATTCTTGCTTCGACAACCCTGGCCGCTGCTTCGGAAAATCAAATGGATGCCAGAGATAGATTCAAGATTTTTAGCTCTACAGATCGTGCTCCGGTTCTCCAACTTCCATAATCAGCTGCCGTGGGCAGCAAGGTCAACAGCAACTCTACTCGGCAGGTACTCGCAACAACTGTCTTCTGCAGGAACTACTTCATCACAACTTCTAGGTATACTTCCTCAGCCTTGTATCCTCAGCTCCTCGGTTCCCTCTTATAGCTGTTAGTACCTACATACAAGAATACACTAAAACAATGTCTCTTGTTCACCAAATAAATGATAATTCATAAAAGCAAGGCAGAACAACAAAATACTGTAAAATGCTATTCATGCACCTACTTATGCCTAAAATGTTCTTAAAAACAGTAATAATAAGAGTTGGAATGTGCATGAAATATAGGACTTATTGACACTTTATATTAACTACAAACAAAAAGGCCTCATAATGAACCTAATTGCTTCTAATGATTTACATGATATTGCTTCTTGGATCTAATGTTCATGGACCCAAAATGATTTGGGTACCATAAATCAAGACCTAATCTTTGTTTGTAGGGGGCATTACTACAAGGCCAAAGCTTCAAGTCAAAACACATGGTACCTTGATACTAAATGCTCAAGACACATGACCAGTGACAAGGGTAGATTCATGGAATTAAAGCCAAAAAGTGGTGTAGTAGTGACATTTGGTGACAACTCCAAAGGCCACATTGAAGGAATTGACTTGATTGGTAATCACTCTTCCATACTCATTGATAATGTTTTATATGTCAACGGTCTAAAACATAATTTGTTGAGCATTAGTCAATAATGTGATAAAGGTTTTAATGTTCTCTTTGATATAAATGGTTGTAAAATCTTGAACATTGAAACTAACAAAATAATGCTCATAGGTCATCATATAGGTAATATATATATATATATATATATATATATATATATATATATGGTGCATTTAGATGACATACATATTTCTAATGCATGCTTTGTAGCTAAGGATGAACATGATTCATGGTTATTTCATAGGAAACTAGGACATGCTAGCATGAGTGTTTTAGAAAAATTGGTTTCCCAAGATCTAGTAAGAGGTTTACCTAAGCTAAAATTTTCTCATGATTCATGGTTATGGCATAGGAAACTAGGACATGCTAGCATGAGTGTTTTAGAAAAATTGGTTTCCCAAGATCTAGTAAGAGGTTTACCTAAGCTAAAATTTTCTCTAGATAAAATTTGTTATGCTTGTGCTAAGGGTAAACATAAAAGGGTATCTTTTAAACCTATTAATGATGTTTCAACTAGTAGAGTATTACAATTGATCCATATGGATCTCTTTGGACCTATTAGGACAATGAGTTTGGGTGGAAAATCATATGATTTTGTTTTAGTAGATGATTTCTCTAGATACACTTGGGTTCTATTCTTAAGTACTAAGGACGAGACTTCAGAAAAATCATCACGTTTTCAAAAATCACTCAAAATGATATTGGTCAATTAATTTATCATATTAGAAGTGACCATGGAACCGAATTTCAAAACTTAGGATTTGAGGATTTTTGTAATTCAAATGGTATAAGCCATAATTTTTCCCCTCCTCGCTCTCCCCAACAAAACGAGGTAGTTGAGAGGAAAAACCGAACTTTAGAAGAATGTCTAGAATCATGCTTTGTGAAAATTATTTGCCTAAGTATTTTTGGGCGGAAGCCACAAATACCGCTTGTTACATTATAAATCAAGTAATGATTAGGCCGATTTTAAAGAAAAACAACTTATGAAAATTTGAAATCTAAAAGTCTAACATTAGCTATTTTCATCCTTTTGGATGCAAGTGTTTTGTTTTAAATAATAGAAAAGAAAATTTAGAAAAATTTGATGCTAAAAGTGATGAAGCTATTTTTATAGGTTACTTTTTAAACTCTAAAGCATATCATGTATCTAACAAAAGAAATTTAGTTGTTGAAGATTCTATTCATGCGGTTTTCGATGATAACCTCCTTCCGAGGAAGGATTCTTCTAATCATGATGATGTAGGAATCATTGAAGCCAATGATGGTGGTCAGTCATCAAAGGTGGATGAGGTCCCAAGCAAAGATGAAGAAGCACAAGATCTACCTCCAGAGGCTTTGAAGGACATGACTCTAGAGGAAAAGGAAGTGAGCTACCCAAGGGAGTACAACTATGTCAAAGGTGGTGAGATTTTAAGTGATCCATCTAAAAGGGTAACCATTAGATCCTCTCTTAAATTTATGAATAATGTTGCATTCATTTCATGTATAGAGCCTAAGAATATAAAAGAAGCATTAAATGATGATTTTTGGATATTGACCATGCAAGAAGAATTAAATCAATTTGAGAGGAGTCAAGTTTGCACATTAGTTGATAGGCATAGTGATAAATCTACTATAGGAACTAAATGAGTTTTTAGAAACAAACTAGATGAGAGTGGTAATATAGTGAGAAACAAGGCTAGACTTGTTGCTCAAGTTTACACTCAAGAAGAGGGAATCAATTTTGATGAAACATATGCACCCGTAGCTAGAATGGAAGCTATTAGGATGCTTCTTGCATTTGCATGTTATCATGAATTCAAGCTTTTTCAAATGGATGTCAAGAGTGCATTTTTAAATGGTTTTATAAATGAAGAGATGTATGTGGAACAATCACCCAGTTTTGAAGATCCTAAATTTCCAAACCATGTTTTTAAACTTACTAAAGCTTTATACGGTTTGAAACAAGCTCGTAGAGCATGGTATGAAAGGCTTTCAAGCTTTTTGATTGAAAAAGGTTTTGAAAAAGGAAAGATGGACACTGCACTCTTTATTAAAAGAAATGGCAAAGACATCTTATTAGTTCAAATATATGTTGATGATATTATTTTTGGCTCTACTAATGAGTTGTTTTGCCAAGAGTTTGCTAAGCTAATGCAAGGTGGGTTTGAGATGACCATGATAGGGGAGCTCTCATTCTTCTTGGGACTCCAAATCAAATAAAAGAAGGACGACACCTTCATTAATCAAGATAAATACATCAAGAACAAGCTCAAGAAGTTTGGCTTGGAGAATATGAAACCTCAAGCCACTCTAATGAGCTCATCTATAAAGCTTGACAAAGATGAAGGAGGTAAGTGTGCTGATTTAAAGCTTTATCGTTCTATGATTGGCTCTTTGCTTTACCTTACCGCAAGTAGACCCGATATTATGTTTAGTGTTTGCTTGTGTGCTAAGTTTCAAGCTAGTCCTAGAGAATCTCACCTTATAGTCGTTAAGATAATC
The DNA here is from genome assembly GCA_958450335.1 of Hibiscus tridactylites. Taxonomy (NCBI): domain Eukaryota; kingdom Viridiplantae; phylum Streptophyta; class Magnoliopsida; order Malvales; family Malvaceae; genus Hibiscus; species Hibiscus tridactylites. The sequence goes on from OY288286.1 coordinate 11,916,116, forward strand.
TTTAGATACCTTAGAGACATACATTGTTTAGGCCTTTGGTATCCTAGAGATTCCTCCTTTGATTTACATGCTTTCTCAGATACGGATTATGAAGTTTGTAAGATAGATAGAAAAAGTACCTCCGGTACTTGTCAATTCCTAGGTAATATGCTCATATCTTCGCTCTCTAAGAAACAAAATAGTGTAGCCTTATCTACCACCGAAGCGGAATAAATATCCGCCGAAAGTTGTTGTGCTTAAGTCCTTTGGATAAAGCAACAACTTTTAGATTATGGAGTTGATGTAGGTACCATACCCCTTAAGTGTGACAACACTAGTGTCATATGTCTTACTAAGAATCCCATCCAACATTCTAGAATCAAACACAGAAATTAGACTTTGTTTCATTAGAGATCATGTTTTGAAAAATGATGTTGTTCTAGAATATGTAGACACTTTGAACCAATTAGCGGATATGTTTACCAAACCATTAGACAAAGAGCATTTTTGGACTCTTAGGAGAGTGTTAGGTTTGACTAGCCTTTCTTGACTCTTCTAGAGCCTTTTTGGTACAAAAATTGCTTGAATTTGACTGATTGCCATGCTTTGTGTTTTTGCTCCTATAAGCATCTATGCTTGTTGCTAGAGGGAGTATGTATCTGTTTTAGTCCATACATGTTGTTCATATGCTATATACATGCATTTTGATTCGATTAAAGCTGAACTTTTAAGCTCTTGTTGCCCAAAATGCATTTTTTGGCAATAGGGCATCGATACAACCTTTCGTGTATCAATACGGGTTCAAGTACGTGCTTCGGTACATGCAAGCTTGTACCGGTATGATCACGTGTTTTGGTACAACTTAGAAAGCGTACCGATACACTGTTCTGATACGCCACGTGGTGCTTCGGTACATGTAGCCGCTGGGAGTTTAAATGTGCATTAAAGACCAAATTTAACTTTAATTCAAACACCCCTCTTTTTCTCTCAAACCCTAGCTGAATTTCTCCCATAAAATCCCCTTCAAATCCTTTATTTTTTCACACAATTCTTTGAGATCTTTTGTTTGTCGAACCAAGTCTAAGCTATATCATCAAGTTTGGTGCATCATCATCCCTTCATTCATCCATAATCTCATCTTCAAGGTACAAACCCTTTTTTCCTTTTCTTTTTAATTTCGTTATGATTTAAATATTGTTTTTAATCAAAATTTATGTTTTTAGTATGTATATATTATAAGTTTCAATAATTTTTTAAAAAAATTCAAAACTGAATTTTCATGATTCGAATATAAAATTATATTTTATATTTTTTCTACAATGTTTTCAAATTTATTTTTACCAAAAATTATTTTTTATACTTGTTTATATTTTTAAATTATATTGTATACAATTTCTCTTTAAATACCTTGGTCATTGGATTAGTTATTTGGATCGAATGTGATGATTTATGCATACATGTGTTTTTTGGTTTGATTTTAATTTTAGGATTTTTACATGACACCTAAAAAGCGACCAATAATTAGTGAGGTTGGAGAATCCGTCGAGAACGAAGGTACACAACCAAACCTCACCCTTATCATCCAAAAGTGTTTTCCATCACCTGCCAGAATGGCTCACTACAAACAATACGAAAACTATAAGATCCGTTGTGAGCGTACTACCTCTCTCCCTTTTCTTAATTCTAAGTGTTTTAAATTCAAATACATTGGTTTGTTGCATCAATGGGAGTTTATGTCCTTTTTTGGTATACCCAGAGTTTTGTACCGTAACCTTGTTATCATCTTTTATGCCAATGCCTGGTGTATCTATAGTCCCGACCGAACCGAGGTTATAGCCATAGAATCCTATCTCATGGGAAAGAAGTTTTGGATTGATCAAACCGTTTTAACCAATGATTTTTGGGTTTGAAAATGTGGGGATAGATGATGAAAACTCCTTAGGCCATATCCTTAGCGGCCTCGTAACCGTCCTTGATGCCCATGATCGCATCCTTCACCTCATTATCAGTTGGTGGTTCCGTCCATCCGATGACAAGTTCTCTACAATTTGAAAAGTCGATGATTTTTGGATCTGATGCTTTCGTGAGGAGAAGCACCCAAATCTAGCTCAAATCATGTTCGTGGAGGTTGTCTACCTCGTGCAACATCGCCACACCACCCTTGTTTCATCCTTCACATATGGCACCGCTTTGAGATACTTGTTCTCAAAATTGGAGATTGATTGTTCGTACGACTATGTCGAGCCCCTCATCGATCCTATCGACGAGCGTTCCTTAGGTCGTTCCAAGTATCATTATATTAAGGGAGATTAGGTTCGTCTCGAGGTCCTTCCTCAAAATGTTGAAGCCAATCCGGTAGCCCCTCAAGAAGTTTCTCAAGCTCCGGTGGCCCAATCTTTTATGAATTCTCTCATGTCCTATCTTAATGAGCAATTTACTTCCTTGGGCACCAATACTGCGTCTTTGGATACATCCATGACCTCCGGGTTTGCCGCCATCGACAATCGATTCACTTTCTTGGAGGAAAGAATGACCACCATTGAGAATCAAGTCATTTCCATTGAAACTCAACAAAACTCAATGGATGTCTCTTTCATCACTTTTCATGGTGCATGGCTTCAATCTCAATCAAGACAAGCCAATAATGAAGATGAAGATGAAGAGGATGACGACGATGGGAACGAGTCTTAGGCTCACGCATCTCATATCATATTAGGATTTTAGTTTTTATGCACCTATGTTATTTGATTTTGAACCTATGCTTTGATTTATATTTTTAGGATTTATGTTTTCTTTGAATTGTGATGCTTTAAGCTTTTAATGAAGATTATATTGTTTGCTTAATCTTGCTTATATTGCCTTGCTTCTATCACTGGTTTTGATCTAACAAAAAAAAGGGAGAAGGGTATAAGCTAAATTTTTTCAAGCTAAGTTTTTCAAAAACCTAGCGTAAACTGAGGGGGAGTACTTAAAAATTTACGTTAGTTTTGTTATATAAAAAGGGAGAGATTGTAAAACATATGTTTGATTTTGAGATAACAAATATTTTAAGGACCATATTGCAAAGTAAATAATTTTTTAAGTACTTGAAAGTCTCAATATTGACAAGGATTTTAAACATAAATTGTTTTCAAGTCAAAACTTAAACCCCACAAATTTTTCTAAGTGTTTTCAAAGCCAAACTTAACAAAATCGCCCAGGCGTATCGATACACCCTATAGTGTTTCGATACGAATTTTGGCTACTGGAATTTTAATTGAGCGCAACGTTTTAATACAGCTTACCCTGTTTCGATACGGTGTTGCAATACAGGCTTGTCTGTTTCAATACGGCCTTCAAATTGGGTTTTATACAAATGAGTTTCGGTAAAGGTCTTAGGCGTACTAATCCTCAGTTTCGGTACGACATGTCAGCGTACCGATACAGGATCTTAAGATTTTTAAAATCTTTGCATTAAATATTTTAACCGTTGAGTGTCATTTAAAGCTTCCAATTTCAGTTAACCTGTACTGATACAGTTACATCCATTTCGATACCCTTTTGCAAAAAACAAGCTTTACGTATCAATACGCCCTTGAAGCGTACCAATACCTTTTTCCCATGACTTTTCCATCAGATTCCAATGAGCAAAAATCATACCGATACAGTCCATCTGTTTCGATATGCCCCCCATTTTACACTAAGACTGTTTTGATACGTCTTTCCCACGTATCGATACGTCCTCTTTATTACTTATAACAGATCTTTCTATTTTGAGATAAGCATCGATACGAGTACCTCGTGTACCGAAACAGTAGGTTGCATAAGTACATTTATGGTGGGAAAAAGAGAGCCTAACGGCTCTAATGATGATTCCAACCGCCCAAACGGCTAGAATTCAATGAGACGGTACAAAAACAAGTCTCAAAAGCTACAATAACAACTATTCATCAAGTGACAAGCAATCAAGCAAAAATCCAATCTCTTTGAGCCAAATAGAGTCAAACCTTTGTACCTATCTTGTGTAATTCATTTGTATTTCTTTATTTCAAGATTGGAGAGAGTGAACTTGTAATTGGGGTAAATATTTTACCTTTGTGAGGTTCACTTTTTATTTTCCAACAACGTTTCTTGTAAAGAGTGATCTTGATCAAGCTTTGGGTAGAAAGCTTGATCGATTTGTAATGGTTTCCTCCTAATCCTAGAAAAGGGGACGAATTCCATTAGTGAATTGTTGAAATCCTGAGTGGAGAGTTAACATAGAAGATGTAGAGCTTGTTAGAAGCTTGAACCACTCTAAATTCTCTTGTCCTTAATTTTTATTTTACCACTTTGCTCCCTTTCAATTTAAAAAGCCAATTCACCCCTCTTGCCCAATTCGACATTGTTTGATCATCTCAACAAAATTGGCTTTGTCATGGATAGGAGATAAGGTTGCACTTCAGGAATTTTTTTAGAAGGTTGAAGAAGACAAAGTGTAGGTTCTTTTTGACTAACGCACTGATGTTTTGGCTTTAAAATGTCATTTAACTCGTAGAAAGTGTCATTTCCATATAATACTATGCATATCTAACGTTTGCAAATACAGTCTCTCGAACTTATCACGTGAAACCTCAAATGTAACTTGATTTCTTAATGATTTCAGTTTAAGTTTTGCTTTTCAAGTTTACAGACCCGCATCCATAGTTTTGAACCTATTTCTCAATTTTTTCTTTCTGCCATAAAACATTAAAAGTAATAATAATATTCAACGTTGAATGTGGGGTGGAAAGTTTGAAACTAGTGTACAAAAAAAGTTGACTTCTGTACAAGTGGGGTGGGGGATGTACAACAAAAAATTTTTCAAAAAAATGGGGAAGCTGCCAGATCCCCTTTACTTAGAACGAACTACGATCGACCATTCACTTTTTGAACATCGATGCAAACCTGCTTGCATACATTATATGACCTCAATTAATTATGAATGATCTTAGTTAGTATTCACTAATATATCTTAAAATTTAAACTTATCGTCCACCAAGATGAGACTGATGATCGCTTCTCATAGAAAAGTTCTTCGAGGATTACGAATCGAAGCAAAATATACTGTCAATCGAAGCGGAAATGAGGACCAAGTCTCGATAGCATAACTCAAATTATAGATTTAGCAAAACCAAATTTTGTTAGTCTAGAATAGAAATCAATAACTATAATTGCTTATCAAATTAATATGATATAATTGTGAAAAGATAATGGTTTAGAAATGAACCTGACGCATTCTAGTATGGTTTCGCGCGAATATTGACATCGAGTACTAGTACTCAGATGTTTTGATTTCTTTCCCTTTCCCTTCATCAATTTCTTATGTCATTCCACATTACGGTGCAGCGCAAACTTGTTCATGTTTGCTTCATCTACACAGAGATTGTATAGCTGTTGCATCTTGTCACATTCTCTAACTCCCTATACATGGAAATAAAAATATACTAGCACAAAATATTGGACGATAAGAATTCAATGTTTGATTACAAATGAAATAGTAATGATAATCATTCACTTACGATATCCAGTAGCTCACTGATTTGGGTACCTGCCCGTATGCCTTTCATCCATGCAATGACGAACATACCACAACCCGATCTATCAAGTTCGAGGCGGTTCTAGTGATTTAATTACTATCTTCATGATAACAATAAAGAAATATAGAAAGATGAATACCTAAATTCTTCAGTCATGAATTTAGGACGTTCAATTTTCAGCTTGTCAAATGTCACCTTCGGTTTTCCAAACTCCTCAACGAAGTCTTCATGCTTAGAAAATTCTGCAAAAGTGCATATCTGAACATTAATAAAAACATAGTATAAAATTCATTCCTAGACCTTAATCACATACAATGCTAACATGATGAAATGAGAAATGGATGTGTTCTCACCATTTCCGTAAGTACTTCCTCCCTACGCTGCCTCCCCTTAGTACCTGGTTCGTTATCTAGTATCCAAACTTCCCCATGTGCCATATGAATGACACACAAGTACCATTTAATATCCTACTCATTCATGGGGATGAATACTTGCAAATATTTTATCGTCAACTAATTAAAATTTACCATATCAATTCACAAATTAACAACTAAATCCTTTAACGGATTTTGTCTTACAATATTACCGTCAGTAATGTTCCTATAAAAATTCATTGGATTAGCTTTGATCTTTGCAAACAATGACATTGTGGCATATTCCACTCGTTTCTTAGTACTCTAGAATTAATAATGTTTTTTTATTTATAATCGAAAACAACTTATCAACAAAGAAATAGGGCATAAACACTGTATACGATGGTAACAAAAAAATATACATGAAGATAATAAGGCATAAATGCCCAACATTTAAGTTTTTCCTTCGCATCCTTGCGAGTCTCGAACAAGGACACCATATCAATAATCTTTCCAATTTAAAAACAATAATGACCACTTAGAAAAAATAAGTTTCAAATGTTTCATATAATTTTAAGTCATACGCGATATTTATTAGACTAACCGTATTGTCGAGACATTGCCTAGGCCGTAACGTATCAATTTATCTAATAGTGCAATAAATGTTGTCGAGTGTAATGACCACATAGTTGCATACAAACAATGTATTATGTCTTTGATTTTACATTTCACAACATGACAAAGTAAAGTTATATAGTTGAAGACTTACTTTTGCGCCAACGAGATATTCCATAAATAATCACAGTAGGCATGTTCTCCTTTATGAATCCCCTTAGGTAGTTTAGCATACATAACTTTGATTGACTTATTTTCAACCTTTCACAAGAAAGAAAGATATGATGATAACAAGAACAATTATAAATTATGTAAACAAAAATAAAATCATAACTATTAAGGTACAACATTTAATTCGATGGCCTTAATGGCCAAAACTGTACTATTTCCAATATTCAATTCAATGGGCTTAAGACCCAATGTTCAATGCATATGGCAATCACGATTTGCTATTATTGAAGTACACGACATAGACAAGCAACACTTACCATTGAGAATGGTAATTACACGAAATAAGTATTCCAAATTAACTTTTCAAACTTTTTGCAATTGAATGGTTATCCTTTGAGAGACGAGGAGATTTTCAACTAACCTTATCGACAACATGCGGATCTTACAATGGAACATTACACTAGTTAAACCCATGAGTACAAGAACAAGATGAAAAATGCTCTTTAAATAAAGTTAAATTTTACCTTTTTTATCATTGGTGCTGGACAATTAGAATTTGTATCTAAAACTAAGCATCGCTTAGCTCCACCTTGTGGTATTTTGACTTTCGAAGGCGGAGTAACATTTTCTGTTGTCTTTCTAAGAATACGGCTTTGACCATAATATCTCTGTTGCGACATCTCCATAAACTTAAAGGAAACAACCCTATTAAATTCATCCACAATATAGGCCCTATTAATCTCCATATTCCTTGAAATCTTGCGCAAAGTACCTTTCATTTTGTCCCGCATTGCATTGACATCCTCATTAACACCGTCAATTTTGACTTCAAATTTTTTGATTTTGACTTCAAAATTGTTTAGTTTCACTTCAAAACCGTTCATTTTGACATCACCATTGTTCATTTTCTCTACCAAGCTCTTATTCAAGCAGGACACGTCGACCCGCACTTCTGCGACGTCTTCAAAAAGAATACTCAATTTCTCTCCCAACATATTATCATCAACCCCTTCATATTGTCCAATTTCTCCTTACTTTTTATTTGCTTCTCAATTCTCGCATTGACAACCTCTTTTAGCCTATTCACATCTAACACTATTTGCTCCTCACCTTTAATTTGCTTATCATTTCCCATATTGACAACCACTTTTACCCCTTTCACATTGGACATTATTTTCTAAAGCATCTCCGACATCATTTCCCTCGTTGCACCACCATCGTTGCATTTCGAAACATCATGATTGCAATTTGATATCGTTGCAACCTTGCAAATTAAATAAATATTAAATATTCGCATTGCACATAATAAATGATTAATAAAATGACTCAAAGTATTACCTTACGTCTCTTCGAACCTTTCCTACCTTTGGGTGCTTCCATGACTTCCACAAATACCTTGACTTTAGGTGCTTCAAAATATTCAGGTAATGAATGCTTCCAGGCAATAACATTCAGAGTGCAAAACAATATAATTAACCGTGATTGCAATTTGACATACGAGATGCATAATAAACCAATAGATAGCTTTAGTCTATTTAAAGCTCGCTCACTCTTCAAGAGAGCATAAATAGATGCGACCTTTGACTTCCACCTAGTAAAGATTGTGAAGCACACCACCATTAGAAGCTGCACTGGCTATGCTATCAAATCCATACCAATAATCATACAATCGAACCTAAATTTCATATCATTCACAACACAACATTAATATGACAAAACTTAGTTCCATTGACGTTGTAGTATGCCCAAATACCAATTATGAGATGATTGCAAAAGACATACTTATTTTATCTTGTTTATTAATAAATACATTATTATTATTTTAGTCTTATCCTGTGCATGTATAAATAAACTGAATTATAATAAAGTCCTTAGAATAATATAGTTATTCTTGAATGTCCTTAGTCGAGAATTATTGTGGGCGTGGACAACGATAATATATTAAGACTAATATGTAGTTGATTGATAACAAAGTATTGTTATTGACATAAATATGTCAAAATCAATACATAAGTATGTGTTAGAGAACAACATACTGGACTGACCCGCTATGAGCATGATTCTTGGATTATTATCTGACAGTCACAACATTGCTCATGGTGATAACTAAGTGATGATCCTCAGACTTGAGATCATCAATATTTCAATATCGAGAGTGGCATATTTTGATGCAGTCAAATGTGTGTTGTAACAGACTACACTATAAAGACTGATTTTATATATGTCACACTCTATATAGCGAAATATGATTGATCATGATAGAATTTGTCCCTCCTACATAATAGGAGTAATATCGTAGGCCACTTGATTGAGTGAGACTAGAAAATGCATGGTCATGCTCGAATAAATTGATATGAGATATCATAGTTATTCGTTTATCATAGTCTACTCAAGATATCAAGAAATATTAGATGGACTATACAAGTGTGACTAATCAATGACTTGTGTTTGATCTAGATATAAGGACAAAAGGATGTAATACATAAAAGAAGTTAATCACAGAAAAAGGTAAAGTCGAACCACGACTTCATGTAACTTAGGTAGCAATGATGAATTGCTAGATGCCACTCATTGTTTGTAATATTAGAATTATTCTAGATATTATTACTAACGTTACATGAACCTAAAAGGGTCACACCCTATGATTGAAACGAACAAATATCGACTAGATATCATGTGTACAAACACGTAATAATTATTAAAGATAAAATTATTATAATTATTGTAATTATAGATAATCTCATTTATATATTTTTTAATAATTAGATAATTATTGTAATTATCAAACACTATTAAATATATATATATATCCTTAAAGAAACCTAATTAAAGTAGAATCATATTCTACATATTTAATTGTATTCGGTTAAATATATTATATATTTAATGAATTCAAATTAAAATAGAATTAGATTCTACATATTTAATTATATTTGGTTAAATATATTTTATAAATAATGAATCCGAATTTAATTAGAATTAGGTTTTTGAATGCTATATAAAGACATAAGGTCTAACAGCCAAAGTATGCTTTTTCAGAAAACTTCTCTAACAGTTAGAGAAGAGAAAATATTCTTCGTTTCGTTCGGGTGGACTGCGTAGAGGTCGGAGCGCTATTGTGACGACTCGGATTCGATTTGGTTTATCCTAACTCCCTAAGGATATCAAGGTACTAGATTTATTAAGATAATATTTCATCCTTACTCACCCCGAATTCGTCCCTTGTACATGGATCACTAGCGAAATTCGCCGGATAATTTTTCGCTGCGCCATGGGGTGTATCGATGTTTCCCAACAGTGGTATCAGAGCTACGTGTACGACACAAATTTGAACTTAAATACTTGGATGATGCTTTTGTATGAGATGCATGTTATCAGATTAGGGTTTATTCAATTTTTGACAAATATATGATATTTTCACACATTAGATCGTTTTGCGCCTAATCTGAATAAATTAAATTGATTGTTTCAAGTGATTAAAGAGTTAGTCACATATATGTTAAGGTTTTCAGATGTTAAGCGTTAACATATATCGGTAATAGTTATATTAAGACTAATGGTTAGTCTATAGATAATGTGTGGGGAAAGTAACAAAGAGTTGTTCAAGTAAAACCTTGTGGATTTTAAAGATCGTCATCTTACTCCTTTCTTTGCCCTTTGACCCCTGCGTAGGTACAATATGTCAAAACCTCAATAATAAACCGCTCGATGTTATGTTCGATATGCACGGTGTTTGAAATGCATGATTATAGCCCAAATAGCCCATTTATTTTGGTTTTCAATAAATACGGCTTGCGTGCCGTGTCGTGTCTTTCTTTCTTCTATTGTAATTCTCTTCTCATCTTACTCCCTCGTATGAAAAATGAATTTCTGAAAAATTGTAATTTTTACGGAGAAAGCGTGGACCAAAGGAGCAGAACGATGGGTCAATCAAAGGTGGATTAGGTGCTTGAAAAGCAAGTTCTATCTTTAGTAATTTTGGTTCTCTCATTGGCTTGGGATGAGCCATCTTAGTTTTAAGGGCTATAACCATTGCAGTTATATTTACTGCTTTACATATATGTGATACAATGTATGTTTTTAGCATGTTGGTAACTGATTAGATCATAATATAATGGTGAGACTAATATAACAAAAACCCTCCATATTTAATTAAAAATTATTCATCCAATATTAGCTCTCATTAAAACCTCGATCGGTACTTTGTAGGTTTTTCCAAAGAAAAATACTTAGATCTATCTTGGTTAAACGCAAAAAATAAGCAAGTGATATTCATTGGTTGTAATATTGGTTAAACTAGTTTGTTCTAATGAGATTAGAAACCTAAAGACTAATGATTTGGATAATCATGAGATGATTAGGAACAATAGTTGTTCACCAAATATAGGAATTACATGAGATGTAATTAGCAAGTGTTGGTTACCTAAATAATTGAATTCTAGGAGTAAAGCCAAAGCTGACCTAGGATGTAATGAAATATGGATTCTTACCCACTAAAAATACTTTTAGTAACTTTTTCAATTTTGAGGGTTTTTAATAATGTGAATGTAATTTATTTATAAACATGATAAAAGGTACTTATAAATCATATTTTATCATTGTAGATTTTATGGCAAACTCAAACACATTATCATTGTGATCCGTCCTTGATAAGGACAAATTGAATGGCTTGAACTTCCTTGATTGGTTCCGTAACTTAAAGATTGTCCTTAAGCAAAAACAAAAACTGCAAATCATCGAAGAACTTGTCCATAAAAAGCCAACGGATGACGCCTCCAAAGATGAAAGGGAAGCCTTTGAGAAATACTCAAATGTCATGTAGATGTTGGATGCTTGATGCTTGCGACCATGACCCCTGAGCTTCAGAAGCAACATGAGGACATGGTTCCCTATGAGATGGTTAAAAATCTCAAAGAATTATATGAGGGGCAAGCTCGTCAAGAGAGGTATGAGGCCTCTAAGGCTTTGTTTTGATGCAAAATGTTGAATGGAACTCCAGTGGGAACTCATGTTCTCAAAATGATAGGGTATATTCAGACCTTTGAAAAATTGGGCTTCCCTCTAAGTGTTGAATTAGTTACTGATGTTATCTTGCAATCGTTGTCATATAGTTTTAATCAGTTTGTTCTTAATTTCAATATGAATGAAATTAACAAATCGTTGCCCCAGTTGCTTGGTCTGTTAAGAACAACACAAAACAACATGAAAAAGGTTGGTTGCAAACCTATTTTGATGGACCGAAAGGATAACAAAAAAGGAAAGCCCAACACCAAGGCAAAGTCAAAGTCCAACAAAGGAAAAGCTGCATTGAAACCCAAAGGAGGAGTTGCAAAAGAAGGAAAATGTTTCCATTGCAACAATGATGGACATTGGAAGAGAAACCGCACTGTCTATCTTGAGGACATCAAGAAGGCAAGAGAAAATAGACAGTTCGGATCACGTATCTATGTTATTGATATCAATATATCAACATCTACTTCTTGGGTATTAGATACCGGTTGTGGTTCACATATTTGTACTTTTGTACATGGACTAAAAATGAGTAGAAAATTGGCAAAAGGAGATTTGGACCTACGAGTGGGAAATGGAGCAAGAGTTGCAGCATTAGCTATAGGAACATATACTTTTTCATTACCTAGTGGACTTATTTTAGATTTAGAGGATTGTTATTTCGTACCTAGTTTGGCTAAAAACATTATTTCAATTTCTTATTTGGACAAGATTGGTTTTGAGATTATCATTAAGAATAATAGTTGTTCTTTTTCCCTCAATAATGTTTTTATGGCACGGATCAATTAATCAATGTCCTCTATATCTTAGATCAAGACAACTCCATATATAACATAAATACGAAAAAAATCAAAAACAAATGACACTAATCAAACTTATATTTAGCATTGTCGATTGGGTCATATAAGTGAGAAACGCATATCAAAACATCATAAAGATGGATTTTTGGATTCTTTTGTTTTCGAACAATTAGATATATGTGAACCTTTCTTAATGGGAAAAATGACCAAATCACCATTTGACGGTAGAAATGAGCAAGTGATTTATTAGGTCTAATATATAATGATGTATGTGGACTGATGAATACACAAGCTAGGGGAGGGTTTCAATACTTCATTACTTTCACTGACGACTTCAGTAGATATGTGTTTGTTTACCTAATGCATCATAAATCTGAAGTCCTTGAAAATTTCAAGGAATATAAGAATGAAGTACAAAACCAGTTAGAAAAGAGTATCAAAGCTCTTCGATCAGATCAAGAAGGAGAATACTTAAGCCTCGAGTTTGATGAACTCCTTAAAGGATATGGGATTGTCTCACAACTTACACCTTCCAGGTACTCCACAACACAATGGAGTCTTTAAAAGGAGAAATTGAACATTATTAGACATGGTTCGGTCAATGATGAGTCATGATGATCTTCCAACTTCTTTTTGGGGACATGCGCTAGAAACAACTGTTTTCACACTAAATCATGTTCCGTCTAAATCGGTTCAAAAGACACCATATGAGATGTGGACTTGGAAGCGTCCTAGTATGTCTTTTATGAAAATTTGGGGATGCGAAGTTTATGTTAAACATCAAATGTCTACAAAACTCGAACCCAAATCTCATAAATGTAATTTTGTAGGATATCCTAAAGAAACTAAAGGATACTATTTCTTCAATCCACCTGAGAACAAATTGTTTGTTGCTCGAACATGAGTCTTCATCGAAAGAGAATTTATTCTCGAAAAGGGAAGTGGGAGAAATATTAAACTTGAAGAAATTCAAGATCAACCACAAATCACTAAAACAGAGATTGAACAACCACTAGTTCCACAAATAGTTGAGGAACATCCAACCGTTCTTAAAACACAACCACTACGGAGATCTATGAGAGAACACAATGCGCTTGAGAGATATGGATTTATTATCGCATTGCATGGAGACATACTTCTCATAGACCAAGATGAACTTAAGACTTATCAAGAAGCAGTGGAGAGCCCAGACTCTGAAAAATGGCTAGAAGCCATGAAATCCAAGATGGATTCCATGTCAGAAAACCAAGTATGGACTTTGGTCGACCCATCCGAAGGGATTAAGCCAATAGGGTGCAAATGGGTTTTCAAAAATAAAACCGACATGGATGGAAATGTACAAACATACAAAGGGTGATTGGTCGCTAAAAGATTTTGTCAAATTCATGGTATAGACTATGATGAAACTTTTTCCCCTGTTGCTATGTTTAAATCTATCCGGATATTGCTTGTAATAGTTGCATATTACGATTATGAAATCTGGCAAATGGATGTCAAAACTGTTTTCCTTAATGGAAAATTAGATGAGGATGTGTACAGGACACATCTTGAGGGTTTTTTCGATCCAAAAGATGACCTAAAAGTATGCAAACTACAAAGATCCATTTATGGGTTGAAGTAAGCTTCTTGAAGTTGGAATCTTCATTTTGATGAGGCAATCAAAGAGTTTGGTTTCATTAAAACTGAAGATGAGCCATGTGTTTTCAAGAAAACTAGTGGGAGCACTGTTACATTCTTGGTATTGTATGTGGATGACATACTAATAATAGGAAATGACATACCTACCTTACAGTCTGTAAAGACTTGGTTAGGAAAATGTTTTTCTATGAAAGACTTGGGTGAAGCAACCTACATATTAGGAGTCAGGATTTATAGAGATAGATCAAGAAGACTCCTAGGACTAAGTCAAAATATATACATAGACAAAGTACTGAAAAGATTCAGTATGGAAGAATCTAAAAGAGAATTCTTACCTATGAGACATGGTATTTCGCTCTCGAAGGAAATGTATTCTTTAACGCCTCAAGAGAGAAAATGCATGAGTAAGATTCCATATGCTTCAACCAATGGTTCTATCATGTATGTCATGCTATGTACACATCCAGATGTATCATATGCACTAAGTATATCAAGTCAATACCATGTAGATCCTGGTGAAGGCCATTGGGTTGTAGTCAAAAACATCCTTAAGTACTTAAGAAGAACTAAGGATACATTCCTTATGTATGGAGGTGAGGAAGAACTGCGTATAAAAGGTTATACTGACGCAAGCTTCCAAACTGATAAGGACGATTCTTGATCGTAATCGGGTTTTGTGTTTTGCCTTAATTGAAGTGTTGTAAGCTGGAAAAGTTCAAAGCAAGATATAGTAGTAGATTCTACAACAGAAGCTGAGTATATTGCAGCAAGTGATGCTGCAAAAGAGACTGTTTGGATCAAAAAGTTCATATCTGAACTAGGGGTCGTGCCTAGTATATCAAACGCTATAGATCTATGTTGTGACAACAACGGAGTCATCGCACAAGTAAAAGAACCCAGATCTCACCAGCGATCCAAACACATACTTAGGCGTTACCATCTTATTCGTGAAATCATTAATCGAGGAGATGTAGAAATATGAAGAGTACCAACGGATGACAATGTCGTCGATCCACTAACAAAGCCTCTGACACAGTAGAAGCATGAACGTCACACAAAGTCTCTTGGTATTAGATACATGAGTGATTGGTCTTAGTGCTAGTGAGAGACTGTTGGAGTGTGCCCAAAGACCAATCATGAGATGATTGTAAAAGACATACTTATTTTATCTTGTTTATTAATAAAGCTATTATTATTATTTCAGTCTTATTCTGTACATCTATAAGTAAAATGAATTATAATAAAGTCCTTAGAATAATATAGTTATTCTTGAATGTCCTTAGTCGAGAATTATTGTGGGCGTGGACAACAATAATGTATTAAGACTAATATGTAGTTGATTGATAACAAAGTGTTGTTATTGACATAGAGATGTCAAAATCAATACATAAGTATGTGTTAGAGAACGATATACTGGACTGACCCGCTATGAGCATGTTTCTTGGATTATTATGTGACAGACACAATATTGCTCATGATGATAACTAAGTGTATGATCCTCAGACCTGGGATCATCATTATTTCAATATCGAGAGTGACATATTTTGATGCAGTCAAACGTGTGTTGTAACAGACTATACTATAAAGACTGATATTGGATATGTCACACTCTATATAGCGAAATATGGTTGATCATGGTAGGATTTGTCCCTCCTACAAAATAGGGGTAATATCGTAGGCCACTTGATTGGGTGAGACTAGAAAATGCATGATCATGCTCGAATAAGTTGATATGAGATATCATAGTTATTCGTTTATCATAGTCTACTCAAGTTATCAAGAAATATTAGATGGACTATACAAGTGTGACTAA
Source organism: Hibiscus tridactylites (assembly GCA_958450335.1). Lineage (NCBI taxonomy): Eukaryota > Viridiplantae > Streptophyta > Magnoliopsida > Malvales > Malvaceae > Hibiscus > Hibiscus tridactylites. The sequence goes on from OY288286.1 coordinate 11,932,032, forward strand.
TCCATGACTTGTGTTCGATCTAGATATAAGGACAAAAGGATGTAATACATAAAAGAAGTTAATCACGGAAAAAGGTAAAGTCGAACCATGACTTCATGTAACTTAGGTAGCAATGATGTATTGCTAGATGTCAGTCATTGTTTGTAATATTAGAATTGGTTTAGATATTACTAGTAACTTTACATGAACCTACAAGGGTCACACCCTATGATTGAAATGAACAAATATCGACTACAGAGCATGTGTACAAACTTGTTGTACACGTAATAATTATTAAAGACGAAATTATTATAATTATAGTAATTATAGATAATCTGGTTTATATATATTTTAATAATTAGATAATTAATGTAATTATCAAACACTATTAATATATATATATATATATCCCTAAAGAAACCTAATTAAAGTAGAATCAGATTCTACATATTTAATTGTATTCAGTTAAATATATTATATATTTAATGAATTCAAATTAAAGTAGAATTGGATTCTACATATTTAATTATATTTGATTTTTGAATTAGGTTTTTGAATGCTATATAAAGGCATAAGTTCTAGCAGCCAAAGTATGCTTTTTCTGAAAACTTCTCTAACAATTAGAGAAGAGAAACTATTGTTCGTTTCAATCGGGTGGACTGCATAGAGGTTGGAGCGCTATTGTGACGACTCGGATTAGATTTGGTTTATCCTAACTCCCTAAGGATATCAAGGTACCAGATTTATTAAGGCAATATTTTATCCCTACTCACCCCGAATTCGTCCCTTGTACATGGATCATTGGCGGAATTCGCCGGATAATTTTTCGCTGCGCCATGTGGTGTACCGACGTTTCCCAACAATTGATTTCTCATAACTAATGCAAATATAACTTTACCTCTAAGATTGCAATACATCCTTTTAGGTAAATGTGCCTTCCCAGCTTTCGTAAACAGCTTATTGCCTCAATAAGCGTATCGTAAACATACTTGGCCTAACTCACTTTTCCATGTAAACAATCGTCACACAACAACTTCAAAAAATCTCAACATGGGCGTATCTCAGCAGTAGGACACATAAAAATCCAATAATGTACAACAATACCCTTGCTTTCAAAGCATCCCCTTCAAAAGCACCTTACAATATATTTCGCTTGATTTCTGTGTAAGTTAAAAATGTGCTCAGGTTATACTTTGCACCGAGTTCTTTACCATTCTCCCTAGACAACACTTCATGAACATCAACACCCTTATTCTCCAAGCCCAATATAGCTTCTACATCTTCAAATGATACAACAATGTTGTGTCCTTCAAACTCAATACAACTCCTTCCAACATCAAAACTTTCCATCAATTCCCCACATAGGTCCCGACGTAGAATGCACGATTTTATAAAAATTATGACTAAAAACTAATTTCATTAAGAACATGATCAATCCCCGTTGTCTTCATTTCTTTAATGAAATCGTGCAATTTCTTCTGCTACGCCTTGTGTTAAAAGACGTCTACAGGGGATAAGATAACAAGTTCCCACGCTAATCTTACTGTATCAAACAAAGAATGTCTTTATATTGATATTCCTTATTACCTTCTTCGGTTGTCCTAGTTTATACTTTTGTATCGCCTTCTCCTTCTAAGTTTCATCAATGTAAGGTTGTTTGTCTTCCTTCGACATGTTCTCCCGTTTTTTGCCTAACTCTTTCCTAACCTACATATGACAAATTCAAATGAATTTAACATTTTACACATCATAATCCATTGAAACCTACCTCAATAGTCACTTTTTCATCAGTTTGCTTCATCCTTATACATTCACCTTTACTGTAAAAAATGAAAAAAAAAACAAAGGTATACATTCATTCATTCTGAGATGCAATAAGAATACATAAATATAAACTTACTAAAATTTAATGAAGGGATGACGTGTTTTTTTTTGCGTTCGGCGGCCTATCACATATGGCCAACATCTCAGCACCAACTTCCTCATCAACTATGGCAACTTCATTGTCAACTTTATCACCAACTTTCTCAGCAACTTCGTCAAAAACGATATTCAAATTTGATATTGTCATCCAAAACAATTAAATCTTCACATGAATCAGTGTAGAAAGAAACCAACTCACTCATAAATAAACTCATCCTCGTTACAAAAAAAATCTAACATTTTTAGGTTCAAAGCGATGGAAAGTTTAACAATTTTTTAAAAAAAGGACATAATATTAAGTTTAAACAGATTTCATCCAACAAGAAATGCAATTCCATACAAAAATTTCGAAACAAAAACCCTAGATTTCAAGTATTTCGCAAATGAACCAACCTTAGGGTTTTGCTTGTTACCTTCTAAAGGGCGTGTAGGTGTTCCCTTTTTGTGAGAGCGCAAGTGCACACTCCTGCCAAGTTATAGTATAAAAGATGTCGAATCCCACGAGGATTGGACAACTTGTCTCGTTTCGTAGTTCCTGTACAATGTTAAGATAAAAGCACAAGTGAATGATTGGTCGAGATAGAAAAGTAAATAAAAACAAAAGAAGTAAAGAAGGTGATCATGTTGATAGAGCAGGCAGGGTTATGCTGCCACTTAGTGTGAAAACTGCGTTGTAAAAGGTATGAGTTATTTTGTGCTGCCACGATATGTTGCCTCGGCGTGTATAGCAGGCAGCAAGCTACGACCCTATCACGCGGCCGTAGCGGGTCACTGCCACTGCAAGGGTGTACTATCTTGGCAGGTGGAACGGAAAGAAGTTCTGGTGGTAAGTCTGGCAGATACTCCAAGTTTGGTAGGATAGTTGACAGTGATCCCTTCTATTTCTAGGTTAGGATGCTCGAGAGCTAACGTGACGTAGGCAATACCTAGCAATCTCAGTGTCAACCTAACACGGGTTAGTCATCTCGGTTGGTAATCCCTTTTAGCCGCTGAAACTTGTGGATTGGTGTGGAACCAAGTTAGTCACACCTCAGTACGTTGTGACCTAACTTAACCCTTTCGTGAGCCTTGCACTTTCGTGCCCAACAAATAGACCTCTCAGCTGACTGGTGTAGAATAATTGAAAGAATGAAACACAATAGATTAAGTAAACTCAGAGTATTTGATTGAAAAATAACTCAAACCCCTAAACAACCATTTTACACTAGTTTACAATATAACCCTAACCTAAATAGAGTTTAAAACATGGTTGCGGCAAAGAATAGAAGAAAAGTCTATAGAAAACCTAAGATGATTTGAACTAGGAGTTACAATAGGTATTTATAGACTAAAGGCTAGGTTAAGTCCTTCTTAAAGTAGAAGTCCTTGAAAGTATCTTTCCATCTTTAATATGACTTTAAATGTTGACTTCTTTGCGTGGAATATGGACTCTATCTCATTTGCCTTAGTCCACAAGTAAGCTTGAGAAATTCGCTTTGGCAGCCTTGGCCGCTGCTACAGACGTCGGAAAATCACATGAACGCCGATGATAGATTCAGGAGTTTTAGATCTATAGATCGCACTCCGGTTTTCCCAACTTTCATAGTCAGCTGTCGTGGGCAGCAGGGTCGACGGCATCTCTGCTCGGCAGCAACTAACTTCTACTGAAACTACATCAATACAACTCCTAGGTTTGTTGTTTCAGCCTTGACTCCTCAGCTCATCTTTCAGCCGTTAGTACCTACATACAAGAATACACTAAAACAATATCTCTTGTTCACCAAATAAATGATAATTCATAGAAGCAAGGTAGAACAATGAAATACTATAAAATTCTATGCATGCACCTACTTATGCGTAAAATGTGCTTAAAATAGTGATAATAAGAGTTGGAATGTGCATGAAATATAGAACTTATAGACACTTTACACACCCCCAAACTCTAACTATTGCTTGTCCTCAAGCAATGCAACCTAAAGTACTTGCTCTAATAACAGTCAGGAAGAAAAACTTGTTTGTAACCTGATTCACTGCCTCAAGGCCGTGACACCTATATATAAAATTTAATGATAGGAAATAAGCAAGAAAATAACTCAGAATTTAAATTCCTCATGGTTGTGTGATGTGTGCATATTTGTAAACAAGTTGAATACACAGAATAAATAAATAAACAAAGATGCTGCTGTGATTTAAAGGTTTATTGTCGAGTCAGCACAGTTAAGCACATTATTTTTAATCATGGCAGTGAGGGCTTCAGCTTATCACAACTACTCTTTCAGGTCTTACGTTGAGATAGGAGCAAACTACAAAACCTCGAACCATTGGAGTAGAGTCATCCCGTGAAGACTTTCATTCACTCATGCTAATTTGTCTGTCACTCTGAGGCTTTCAGATTCATGGTCTTTAATAGCAACGGAGTGTCCTCGCACATGATTCTTCCTAGAGCCTGTTGCGGGCACCTCTAGGGCAAGAATTTTTATGTTCCTTTTACCTACCTCGGCGGCTACTTGTAATCATCGTTAGAATTTTACAAAGAATTCTAAAAACGAACAGGTAATGTTCATCAAATATTCTAACACATTCAGCAAGTAACAGAGATGTTTACATTTTCAAGAAAAAAGAAAAAAATCTAAGTCATATTTCATTCGTTTTCCCAAGATTAAGTTCAATTTTAGTTAGGTGCAAAAATAAATTAATCGGCTATCCTATCATAGACACAAGTAATAACAAATTTTTCTTTTCCAATTATTACTAAGGCAAGTACAATGCAACCTAAATGCAACTAAAAATGCCTAGAAAAATGATGCGAGAGCTATCCCCCCCCCCAAACTTGAGATGGGCATTGCCCTAAATGCACAAAATAGACAAAATACAAAGAAAAATAAAATATATAAGTTAAAAATAAAAATAAAAGAAAAAGAAAGAAAAGAAAATAAATTAAAAGTTTGCTGAGGGTTAAGAAGAGGCTAGATTCTAGTCAGCTGAGGAGGAGGAGGATGTTTGGATGATGAAGCGGTGGTCGGCAGATGCCTTGGCGGTAGTTCTAGCAGGTCGTGCTTTTGCATTTCCACGGCGGCTGGACTCTCTTTGGCGTATGCTGAGGCTCTTCTTGAGGTTTAGCAGTGGGAATGATAGGAGATGCGTCGCTCTCTTCTGACTCCGTGTAACCCCCTCGTCCAGTCTGGTCGGACAATCGATCCGAGTGGGCCACACGGGGAAAACCGAAGCGAAACCCGTTAAGGTTCCTCCTCGGTTAACGACTCAGAAAATTTCTTTTAACTTTATCTTGTCTATAGGCATTATTAAATCCTATGTGAAGCACGGCAGCGGAAACACAAACAATCCAACATCGACCCACCAAGACAACCCTTTAAACGACTCATTTTAACCCTTTACAGCAAGCCGTATCGAAACGCCCTTGGGGTGTTTCGATACGCCTTGACTTAGTCAACAGGCCAGGGTCGACCTGATGAGACCGTTCCGGAACGGGGGTGACCCGTATCGAAACGACCCCAACGGTCAACATCTCGTGGTCAAAGAGATTTGACCGTTTCGAAACATTATAGACCCGTTTCGGAACACCTTCTTCTCACCAATTTCTCAAAATTCCAGTAGCAAAAGTGTACCGAAACGGCCCCTACCCGTTTCGAAGCGCTCGACCAAAAACAAAGGGACCGTTTCGAAACAGGGTGACCCGTTTCGAAACGCCCCATGTCTGCAGATTGGTTTTGGTTGGTTTAAGGCACAAGGGTGCCCCTAAACCCCACCAAACCCCCAACAACTCACTAACAAATAATCCTAAGGCAAACCAACATACAAGCATGCTTTAACATCATTAAAACGAGACTAAACACTAAGGCACAACATCACAAGCCATACATCAAGCATATCATAAAAGGTGATAACTTCAACATGTCCAACACTTAGGGAATTTTAGGTAGCAAAATACTAGCATGGTCACAAGCAAGGCATGCATCCCAAAAGCCAAATAGCAAGCACAACGAGGAGTCTAACATGCTCCTAAACAACAACCATAACAACATGATCCAAAAACATCATAACACTATTACATGTCCCATTGCTTGACCATTACACCATAATTTAAAAGTTCATACTTGGTCCCACGAACTAAGGATCTACATTGTCGAACAAAGAGAGAGCGTAAGCAATAAAGCTTAGTGAGGGTAAGCTCTTTAAAAACAAACCTCGACAATGTAGGGTCCAAGCACGATCTTAGCCAAGGTAAACACACAATTACCAAGGATCCTCAAGAGCCACGAGTTAAAGATGCATGAACAATATTCAATTATATGCCATACTCAACAAGCTCTAATTCACATCATATGTAAACACATATAAGCATCCAAGTAGAAATCACATTCTACAACACATTGATATACATATCAATCAATATTGGCACCTAGCTATGACCCGAATACGCGGATAAACACGTTGGAACTCACATCCAACAACCATTTTACCTCACCGTGGGATTACACTCATCACCAGTCTCGCGGAGGGGATTCCACTCATCCTCACGCCCCGTCGATGGGATTCCACTCATCATCGACTATATATAAATACAATTTCCGGGTGAACCCGTACTTCTCATTGGTGACTCAACGCCACCAAAGCCACGCGCGACTTTAGACTCATGTGTGCACACTAACATCCTAATGATCGATCATTTGTACTCAAGCATACTAGTGCCAACATTTAACTCATTCCACATTATTCATTTCAATCAATTTCGTGCTTAGCATGTACTCACCATGATCACAATCATGAACCATTTCATGCATGCCATAAACATTACAAATCATGCCTCATCTCACATGTATAACACACTATACATAAGCAATCATATCACAACTCATACGAGGCATAAACATCCAAATATAAGTTCATCCAATGGCTCTAGATCAAGTTTAGGATTAGGCTACCACCCTAATCCTAACTCTAGGTGGGTCTACCAAGCCCGACCTAGTCCACATACTCGAACCAACCATTTAAAAACCACATAAAACGTTTAACCACTCATCTAAGCTTTCAAGCTCCAAGCCAAGCAAGTAACCACCCTCACGTTTCCGGATTTCCTCTCGATGCTTCACCAACACAAGTTCCCGCTTCTAAACAACCTCAATCACAATTCAAACAATCTCAAATCAGCCCAACATCAAAATACCAACCCGGAACACAATTCAAACACAATTTACAATGTTGCAAGCCATGAATAAACCCCATAATTTGCAATCTCGGACAGCCCCAAAACCACACCCAAAATCCATGTTTCTGACACCCATTGTACCCACAAATGATCCCAAATCAACCCCTATCCATAGTATTAACATTGGACCATCAATTCCTACCTAAAACAACCCCCAAAACTCACCCAAAACCCTCCAAAAACCCATTTATACCCAAATTCGGGAATTTGTTTAAAACCATTCAAAATTCACATATGTGGTACCATTTAACTTCTATACTTCATAACTAACCATATTAAATCAAAACATTAAGTTTAACAACATAAAGTTTCCATTTTTAATCAAAATCTTCAAAACTCCATTTTTCCAAAACCTTAACGAAAATGAAAACTAAGTGTACTTTTGAAGAGAGGATGTTGATGGGAAGTCAAAAATGGTGTTACCTTTCGAAAATGAGTTGAAACGGAGGTGGAATGAAATGGAATAGTAAAAGGATGAGATAGCTCTTCAATGTCGTTGTTTTGTTTTGAAGAAGAAGGAGGTGAATAGTAAAAGATGATGGGAAAATGGGGTTTAAATTAAAAGATGGGCAAATTACCAAAAGGCCATTAATGAGTGGCTATCCCCTTTATTCTTTAAAAGCTCTTCAATTTGCAATTTATTCGATTTGGTCCAATTTCAAAGATTTATTTTTGAAACCTGAAACTTAAAGGGTTATTTTAATTATAAACCCGAGCCCAAATAATATTAAAATATTATTTTCACCTAACCCCTAAACCCGGGTGTTACACTCCGTCTCGAGGTCTACAGGTTATTCGGCTATTATGTGTCGTTTCCTCTTCCTGGTTCCTTCCTCCGTGGTTGCAGCCGGAGGGATGAATGCCATTTAGATGGTTGTTGTTGATGCTCCCACTGTTGTTTCTGGCTCCAGCGGCGACTGCTCAATCTCCTCTGATGAGGAGGTGTCTGCCACTGTGTTGGCTGTGTAGGCAGGGGAGAGATTCAGTTGGTGCCTCTCGGGGGAGTTTGCCACTGTGTTGGATGGGGCGACATCTGAGTAATGCGGGGAATGCGTAAGAGAGGGCGTCTGGCAGTCAGTTTGGCAGGCAACGGCGGTTGATGGAATTCTTTGTGCTCGGAATGCAACTGCAACCTCCTCAAGATAGGGCGACATGGTGGGCACATCACTGGGAAATTTATGCAGGAAATAAGCCACAAGGGCTTCTTGGGCCTCCCCCACATAGTTCATGAAGGCCAACTGTTGCTGCTCTATCCGTTTTGTGCTTTCTAGAAGTGTGTGTAGCATCGGGAGGACTTATTTGTCTAGGGCAGTGTTAGTACTGCCAGGGGCGGCTGAAGTTTCGAACTGTGTGGTTGAAGGCTGGCTCGTTGTTACTGGCTCTTTTTCCGCATCCTACATTATCTGAATGCAGACCTTTTTGGTCAAGCCCTCTTTGGAAGTTGTAAGCTCATCTGTGGGCTCTATCGGGACTCGAGAGTTGGTGCAAAGACCTGTGATGAGGGATAGGAAGTACAACCTGCGCTTCTTCTTCTTGAAGCAGTTGTAGATTTCTGTGCAGATAATTTCCTCTACGTTGATCGGCCGGTTCATCAGGATACTGTGAATTAAAGCGAGGTGCGGCCCGTCAACTGTTGAGTTGTGGGATGTGGGCAACAAACGCCTTTTCACAAATGTGTTCCATAACATAGCTTCAGGCAGCAGGTGGCGGCATTGGACAGATCGCACATGTTTGCCCCCTAGTCATGGTGTGTTAGGCTTACAGAGTTTGGCCTTGATTTCCTCATAGTTGGCAGCCGTCAGTGACTGCCTCCAATCCTCGTGAGAGTTGTTGATGATAGTAGCGTTGAGTTTGATCGGCTCCCCGTGGACATAGACGAATGGCTTATTCGGGCAGGGCTGATAAGGCATGTAGGTGTTTCTTTTTTGTGAGAGCGCAAGTGCACACTCCTGCCAAGTTATAGTATAAAAGATGTCGAATCCCACGAGGATTGGACAGCTTGTCTTGTTTCGTAGTTCCTGCACAATGGTAAAATAAAAGCACAAGTGAATGATTGGTCGAGATAGAAAAGTAAATAAAAACACAAGTAGTAAAGAAGGTGATCAGGTTGATAGAGCAGGCAAGGTTATGTTGCCACTTAGTGTGAAAACTGTGTTGTAAAAGGTATGAGTTATTTTGTGCTGCCACAATATGCTGCCTCGGCGAGTATGGCAGATGACAAGCTACGACCCTGTCACGCGGCCGCAGTGGGTCACTGCCACTGCAGAGTGTACTGTCTCGGCAGGTGGAACGGAAAGAAGTCCTGGCGGCAAGTCTGGCAGATACTCCAAGTTCGGCAGGATAGTCGACATTAATCCCTCCTATTTCTAAGTTAGGATGCTCGAGAGCTAACGTGACGTAGACAATACCTAGCAATCTCAGCGTCAACCTAACACATGCTAGTCATCTCGGTTGGTAATCCCTTTTAGCCGCTGAAACTTGTAGACTGGTGTGGAACAAAGTTAGTCACCCCTCAGCACGTTGTGACCGTAATGGATTCTCTCAACTGACTGGTGTAGAATAATTGAAAGAATGAAGCGCAATAGATTAAGTAAACTCGAAATATTTTGTTGAAAAATAACTCAAACCCCTAAACAACCGTTTCACACTAGTTTACAACATAACCCTAACCCAAATAAAGTTTAGAACATAGCTGCGACAAAGAACACAAGAAAAGTCTATAGAAAACCTAAGATGATTTAAACTAGGAGTTACAATGGGTATTTATAGACTAAAGGCTAGGTTAAGTCCTCCTTAAAGTAGAAGTCCTTGAAAGTAGCTTCCCATCTTTAATATGACTTTAAATGCCGACTTCTTTGCGTTGAATATGGACTATATCTCGTTTGCCTTAGTTCGCAAGTAAGCTTAAGAATTTCGCTTCGGCAGCCTTGGCCGCTGCTATAGACGTCGGAAAATCACATGAACGTCGGCGATAGATTCAAGAGTTTTAGCTCTACAGATCGCACTCGGGTTTTCCTAACTTCCATAGTCAGCTGCCGTGGGCAGCAAGGTCGGCGGCATCTCGGCTCGGCAGCAGCTCGGCAGCAACTAACTTCTATTGAAACTGCATCAGTACAGCTCCTAGGTTTTTTCTTTCAGCCTTGACTCCTCAGCTCCTTTTTCACCCATTAGTACCTACATACAAGAATATACTAAAACAATATCTCTTGTTCACCAAATAAATGATAATTCATAGAAGCAAGGCAGAACAACGAAATACTGTAAAATGCTATGCATGCACCTACTTATGCCTAAAATGTGCTTAAAATAATAATAATAAGAGTTGAAATGTGCATGGAATATAGGACTTATGAACACTTTACACCTTCACAATGGAGACGATTGCATAGGTTCAGTTGCAGACCTAGTTTGACATTTCGATCATTTACACTAACTGAAACGTTTTCCACAAATTGAAAGGATTCTCTAGATTTTTAGTTGGGGAAATAAAGGTTTGAATGTCATTCTAGAGAAGCTAGGCGACTTTAAGAGACCTGCAAAAACTGGATATATGAACCATTAAACCGAAAATATTAAAATCATCTACTTTAGGTTGCGCTACCCGTTCATGAATTCTAATACTTGGCGATTCAACCTAATATGTTATCTACTTCATTTACTTTTACGGTTTCGACGTCTAATTTTATATATCCAACATAGTATACAAACATGTATTGTTAGAGGGACTTTAAACATTTATAGTTTACAGATTTTTTACAGGTTCCAGTACATGTACACAAGTTCCGATATCAGGAGGAAAATGTAAATTGTTACACGTTAACCCAAAAATGTTACTTTCACGGCAGACAATTTCGGTAATCGATATCAATTCCGAGACATTTTCTTCCAACATTAATTGTCACAAACTTTACTAACAATTTAGGTTTATACTTTTAACTACTGGTTCCAGTACATATCTCATAGTTCCGAAACTTATGCGTTATTTTAACATTTGACGTTGCAACAAGAATTTTATCCCCATAAAGTTGCGATAATACTTACTAAGTTTCGAAACTTACCGCCAACATCCTCTTCCCGTTTCCGTGTGTTTTTTTAATGAAAATCTAAATCTAACGGTAAAAAATTTTCCCCATCTAACGGCTCTAACATCTCCCCGTTTATTAGCCGTATACTAACTAGGGGTGGGCAAGACCGGGTACTCGGCCAATTTATCCATAATTGGTCTTGGTCTCGGTAACCGCCAGTTCCTAAAAATCGGAACCAGTCCCGATCAGATCGAGTCTAAGATTCCAAGAACCGATACCAGTACCGGATACCCGATCAATTGATCTATTATTAATAAAATTTGAGCAGTAGGGGGAAAAATTCCAACCATCAATAATAATATTAAATAACAAAGTCAGAATATTGTAGGCTTGAAGGTTGAAGTCTTAAAATGACCCATACTCATAATATTCATGCATAAAAAGAAAGAATAAACTAAAGAACTCTATATATTACAAGCAAGACCACCAGAAAGTTCGATAAGCAGAAATAAAGGAGTGCCTTCAATTGTTTCGAACCTCTTCAACGCCATTTGGTACTGACCAGTACCAGATATCCGATACTAGTACTAGTATTGATCCCGACCCCATTGGGTACCCACCGAATACCATGTCCAGAAAATCAAGATTCAGTCTCGGTCGCAATCAGGACCTAAATTTTGGATCAAGTTCCGGTCCCACCGAAATTAATTTCGAATAAAAATCTACTGAGTCTGAAACCAAATAATCGAGTTTTTTGCCCACCCTAATACTACTAACTTGCGGTTCTTTATGCTCCCAAAATCAAACGGCCGTTAATCCTCGAATCTATAAAACGTACGCATGCTCCACTTCGGGATCTGGTGTTCCTCCAAGCCTACAGCTCCGGATTTCCAGACCTATCAACGGTTCGGATTAAAACCGTATAAAATTAAGCGGTTCAGATTAAATCTAACGTGTAGATTTTATTCTGCAAAAGAAATTAGAGGGTTTAAATTGAGAGAATGGACAGTACTAAAATTTCATGTCTGGAGTTTTCTTTTGTCTTCAAACGCTAGGAAAGTAGAAGATAAGCATTCAGAAATTCGGTTTGAAAAAAAATGGCTGAGCACGAAGAGAAGCACGAGGAATCGTTGTTGGAGAAGATATCGGAGAAGATCAAAGGTGATTCATCGTCATCATCGTCGTCGTCGGATTCCGATGACGACAAGCCATCGGAATCATCGATGAAGGCCAGAGTCTTCCGTCTCTTTGGAAGAGAAAGGCCCGTCCACCACGTTTTCGGTGGAGGCAAACGTATGTTGCAAAAACCCTTTTCTTCACTTCGTTTTGAATCAGCTAAATTCCTTTTTTTTTTAAATCGGGGATCATTAAAGAGTTAGATCTTGCTCTATGATTTAGATCGACCTTCTGGTTTTGATTAACTGATGTTATTTGAGCTGAATTAGGGGTTTTGATATGTTAATATCTGTTTCAGTATGAAAGTAGGTTAGGGAAGTTCTAGATCTTTAACTGAATGATGTGAATAGTTCTACTGAAGTTCACTTTTTTGCTTTATTAGAGTGAACGAAGTCTGGGATTATCTTATTTTATTAGTAGTTTCAAAACATCATAGTCTATGTTGCACTGATACTGTTACGGGATGAGAGACGGTAATTTTCAAGATTATAGGTAGGGTACGACAAAGACACGCCAAATATAAAATAAATTTATATTTTAAAAAACGTAAAATTAATGTCATTGTGAGCATGACATCACACGTACTTATATACTTATAGTCGAAGAAAGAAGAAAAAAAGGGGAGATGAAATACTTGCGAGTATTCAAGCTGTACACAACATGCACCCGGTACGGGGACGTACTGGGTACGTGATACAACATTAGATTGAAGTACTCGTGCTTCATAGGTCGTAGTTGATTATCAATCATCTTTGCTGATAATAATTGGATAGCTTTTAATTGATTATCATTAGTAAATATTACCTTCCATCAATAGTTGTTTATAATGGATGCTTATAATTGGCTGTATGTGTGGTAGATGCTGATATTTTCCTGTGGAGGAACAAAAAGGTTTCGGCCGGGGCGCTAGGTGTTGCAACTGTGATATGGGTTTTGTTTGAATTGCTCGATTACAACCTTCTCACACTAGTGTGTCACTTGTTGATACTTTCTCTTGCACTACTCTTCTTGTGGTCGAATGCTGCTACCTTCATTCACAAGTAAGCCGATGAATTTGTTCTCGAATTTTGGGGATACATTCAGATTCTAGTTTCTTTTGACTGGATATAATGGTGAATTGTTTTGAATAGGTCTCCACCACGCATTCCTGAAGTTCAAATCCCCAAGGACCCAGTTTTAGAGTTTGCCCAGGCACTTAGGTTTGAGATTAACCGGGCTTTTGCTGTCCTGCGGGATATTGCATCAGGAAGAGATCTTAAGAAGTTCCTCTCTGTATGTTTGTTACTTGTTTTTATTTCACTGAATAGTCTTCTTGTTGATCAAGATAGTGATGCAATGGTTGCATGGATTGTTTTTTCCTGATCATTTCATCTATTTGAAGATCTGTCAAGTATTTTACCAGGCATTTGACTATCATATTGGATTGGCACCATGATTGTTCAGGTGATCGCTGGCTTGTGGGTCTTGTCTATTGTGGGAAGTTGGTGCAACTTCTTGACACTGTTCTACATTGGTATACGACTTAACTTCAAATGCTTTACTTTCATTCCCTCAAATACATTTCGTTTCCTGAAAATTTAAATGGTTTTGCAAAATAGTGTTCGTTCTACTTCACACCGTGCCTGTGCTGTATGAGAAGTATGAAGACAAGGTGGACCCATTTGGTGAGAAAGCATGGCATGAGATCAAGAAGCAGTATGCAGTGTTTGATGAAAAAGTCCTAAGTAAGATTCCCAGGGGACCATTGAAGGAGAAGAAGAAAGATTAGGTTTCTGTCGCTGTTGCTAGGTTCTGACATACAACTGCTAGCTGTGTTTGTGAAGGTAGTGTTAAATTTTATCCAGTATTAGCTAGAACACTGCTTTCATACTTTATATTCAGGGTCACTATGTTCACAGTTCTTGTCTTTATAGTTATAGATGTTATGTGACAATGTGTTATTATATTGCATGTTGTAGATCAGTGTATTGTACATTGGGTTGGAGGTTCTCTCAACTTGTTATGGATATCTTTCTGAATGATTAACTTTGCTTTATGTTGAGAAAACAACGGGAGTCATTCGTCTGGTGTGCATCCTATACTTTCAGGTCTGATATTTGTCAAGTGCCTAGTGTGCTTATCGAGCGAGTCGATCATGAGCTGAGTGTTCAACTTGACTCAAAAATTGCTCGACTCATATGCTCTCTCGACTTGATACTTGAACTTGATAAAACTTTACTTGACTCGTGCTCGTTAAAAAAATCTATTGCTTGATTCGACTCGTTGCTCATTTTAAAAGAAAATGTATGTTAAATTTGGTAATACTATGTAGAACTTGATATAAACACAAATTAACAAATTTAACATAAAATATTAAAATAGTGTGTGAAGTAATTTTAAAATTTAAATTTTAAAGTAAAAAATTTATATAAACATATTATAAAAAATTAATGAGTTGTGTGCGAACTTAATGAGTTGTGTTAGGATTTTGAATTTGAGTTGAGTTAACTTAAGTTAGATGTTATCAAATTTTGACTCGGTCGAGCTCGAACTGCTCTCAAACCGTTACAATTTAGTTAACAGCCACCGACCAAGCACGTGAGAGATGGGTGAATGTGAAGCTGTACCACCAACATTGAATAGATTTTAAAGCAATCTCCTAAGAACGAGGAATGAAAAATCTAACATGTGGGCTGTTTTCATTAAATTCAAACCACTCACATGCATTATTGCAACAGTTGTAGAGCACTGATGTACTATATGAATGATTATTTACACAGAGAAGGACCACCACATTTTGAAAGGGGGCACCAAAAAAATTGAATCGTGATCAAAAGCAATTTATAATTGGTTGAAAAAGAGCAGCCTTGGCAATTTAAGTATTAGGAAATTATATTTTTAACAATGGAAAAGAATGAACTTTACCATTAAGAAAAAGTCCCCATCTAACATGCTAAAAAGCAGTTTTACAGTTTCAAGATTGGACATAAAGTCTGCATTCCTCGGTTGCTTTTACCGTCCCCGGTACGGTCATAGAGAAAGAGAAACAGTGGGGAAATTCCATGAGCCATGCCGTGTTGCCCACAGGCATGTCATGCTGCATTCGGATGGATTCTCTACGCATTTATTCAAAGCATACCCCCAGAAATTTGGCCTTGAATATTAGAAGACAAGATGATCATCTCATTCAATCCAAGAACACAAATCCCTCCCAGAGGCTGTGCAGAAGCATAGGCGCCAAAAAAACAACACCAATCACCACTCCTAGGAAATTAAACGCCAGCATTCTCTGTACATTAAAATGTGCCAGAGCAAAGGCAACTGAGCTTACTAGTGTAGCAGAGAAGGAGCTGACTAAGATTAGACCTGACAAATTTGACCCGAGACCCAAATCGAGACTTAAAATTGATGACCGAACTAAAATTTACCCGAATTTCAGTTGAAGCGAAAATGGACCCGAACCGATTTTCAACCGAACCGAAAGCAACATGAACCAAAGGCAACCCGAAATTAAGAAAATATATCAAAATAAGGGTAAACTACAACATATACCACTCAACTATGGCCACTGACTAGAAAATGCCACCGTACTTTAAAAAACTGCAAATATAACACTGAACTTTAGTTTGTGACTCAAAAATACCACTCCGCCGTTAACTCTTAACGTTCCCATTAAGTCAAAACGACGTCGTTTTGTGTGACTATTTTGAAGCCTAATTTAGCCCAAAACAACGTCGTTTTGCTGGAGGAAAAATATTAAAACCATGCACTTATAAGGTTTTAAACACTAGACCTTCAAATACAAGGGTTAAGCCTTAACCAATGAACTAACATAATATTATATAATGTTTTACCACAAATACTATACATCTCAAACTACCTAAGATTAATTCAAATTATTTTATGAAATAAATAATATTAATATATAAAAATATAAAATTTATTATTTGCATATATATATATATCAATATATACAAATAAAAATATTTTTTATATTTTTATATATTATTAATAATATAAATATATGTAAAACCAAAATTGATTTTGATATCTTAAGAACCAAATTGTAAAACAATAAATTTTTAAAGACTCACAATTTGACAAGTCATTTTGAACCAAACACTATTTCAAGTCAAAAGATACTTAAAAATGTTCAATTTTCACTAAGTCTTTTCATGAGTTTTCAAGTCAAATTTCAACAAAATGTCCAGGCGTATCGATACCCTTATGCGTATCGATACAATTTTTCAACACTGGAATTTCAATCGTTCATAGCGTACCGTTACAGTCTAAACCCGTATCGATACGATATTCATCTGGGCAAGACTTTAAGCTATAGCCTATCAATACGCATCGGAGGCGTATCGATACAATTTTCATATAAAAATATTCTTTGCTATAGCGTACCGATACTATATGTCACCATATCGATACGATATGCTGACCTTTGTAAAAATCTTCGCATTTAATATTCGAACGTTGGCTTGTTAGTTATTGGAATCCAAACATTTTAAATGACCGTTGAACTGTACCGATACGCTAAGGTATCATACCGATACGCTTTTTAGCAAAACTCAATTCAGGATTTCAGTGAGCAAAATCCGTATCAATTCGGCATTGCGCATTGATACGCCCCTTAATACCGTACTGATACGCCCTATTTTTTAGTCACAACAGCTCTTTCTTCTTTGAGACAAGTACCGATACGCCCACGAACCGTACCGATACGGTAGGCTGTTGATGAGCATTTATTGCTGGAAATTGCAGCCCAACGGCTAGATTAATGACCTCAACCACCCAAACGGCTAGAAATCAATACAAGGGTATAAAAACAGGTCTCAAATGCTACAACAACAACTATTGAACCTTAAAGCAACTTCAAAGCATTCAAATCCAAACCTTGTTCATTTTAGAGTCAAATCCTTGTACCCAACTCTATTGTGTTTTCATTGTAATTCTTATTGAAAGTTTGGGGAGTGTTTGATTGTATTTGGGTAAACATCAATTTTTGAGAGGTATTTGTAAGGTTTACCAAATTCCTTCATTGTAAAGAGTGTGCTGGATTAAGCTTTGGGTAGAAAGCTTAATCGGTTTTGTAAGGTTTCCTCCTCATCCAAGAAAAGGGGAAGAATCAATTAGTGGATTGGTTGAAAATCCTTAGTGGGAGCTAAGGTAGTGGAGGTAGAGTTCATTTAGGAACTTGAACCACTATAAATTGCCTTGTGTCAAATTTTCATTCATCCAATTTCCACCTTCAAATTTTTAATCGCCAATTCACCCCTTCTTGGCCATTTGCAATCGTTTGATCAACTCAACAATTGATATCAGAGCTACACTCATTGGAAGGATTACAACCCTCTTGAGTCGATTCTAGGAGAGTTTGATCAACAACAACTTGAAGCAATGACATCCACCTCCGACCCCAATCTCTATGAGTCTCAATCCACCACCAAACCACCATTCTTTAATGGGGATAACTACCCATATTGGAAGAATCGGACGCGTCTTTTCATCAAATCCAACGACTACATGGTATGGGACGTTGTAGAAGACATACCAAGCATTCCTATGAAGAGAGATGGTGAAGGAAGATTAGTCCCAAAGATCAAAGCCGAGATGACCGACGAAGATAGAAAATGATTGTAAATCAATGACAAAGCCTTGCATATGATCTTTTGTGCTCTCGGTCCCGATATCTATTCAAAGGTGTCTTCCATCGAAAACGCCAAAGAAGTTTGGGATACCCTCGAGACGACATATGAGGGAACTAGCGATGTTAAAGAGACAAAGATCGGCCTGCTCAATTTAAGCTATGAGAATTTCAAGATGGATCCCGATGAAAGCGTCTCTAAGATGTTTGATCGGTTCTCGGTCATCGTTAACGGATTAAAGGGCTTCAGTGAAGTCATCCCTGAAGACAAGCTAGTTCGAAAACTCCTATATTCTCTTTCGGAATCTTGGGATGGAAAAAGAACGGCCATCATCGAAGCTAGAGATTTGAAACTCTCAAGCTTGATGCCCTTGTTGGATCTCTACTCACTCGTGAGATCATGAAACAAGGGAGGGAAGAAGAGAATAAGAAAGAAGAGAAGAAAGTTGAGAAGAAGGAGGCTGGAAAGAAGAAGATTGGAATTACACTTAAAGCTTCATACAACGATAGCGATTCTAGTGAAAAGAAAGATGAGGAGATGGCCATGTTGGCTAAAAGATTCACACGATTCATGAAGTCCAATAGAGGAAGAAAATTCAATAGAAAAGGGACTTCAAGAATAGGAGTAAAGAAGAAGAGAAGGACCAAAGCACTTGCTATGAGTGCAAGAAGACCGGCCATATCCGATCCAAGTGCTCTCAATTGAGAAAGAAAAGCTTTGGGAAGAAGAACAAGCTCAAAGCTCAAATGGCAACTTGGAGTGACGAGGAGTCATCTGAAGAGGAGGAGGAAGTGGTCAACCTTTGTATCATGGCATTTGAGAAGGAACCAATGGTAAACCCTAACTCATAATATCTTACTTACAATGAATTATATGATGCCTATGATGAGTTACAAGATGTTTATGATGAGTTGTTTGAAAAATACAAAGAGTCTATTTTTGAAAAATAAGAAAAATATTCCCGATTTGAAAAATCAAAACGAGTCTTTTTCAAAAACCAATTCTGTAACACCCCAATTTTTGCCTAATTTGAAACCCTAACTTAATTGAAATCCCTAAATTAAAAAACCTAATAATTAGGAATTTTAATTTGATAACCTAATTAAATTTTAGTGATTAAATTGAGAATTTTCGGAATTGCAGTGACCAAATTGCAAAGGTTGCAAAACTTAAGTGCCGTTTTATAAACCCTAGAAAGTTTGATGTCACACATTATGATTTACCCTTTTGTCAGGGTATTTGTATTCATTTTGACACCCATTTCAGATTTTTTGGTTTTGTTGTGCCGCACTCCCTTTCCCCTCCCTCTCGTTCTCTCGTGTGAACCTAATACCCAAACTGCGTCTCTTTCAATCATGCTCTGACGAGGGCCTTGCCATCAACCGATCGTTGATTCGAAGCCACTCTCAGACTCCCTGAACTCGAGCAACCAAAACCCTATCAGCCATTTCTTTTTCCCGGTCATTGTTGTTCAGAAACGGTTCTAAGGCCGTTCATTTTTCTCTGTCGGCGTCGCCGATTTCTGCAGTTTCGCTGTGTTTTTAAGTTAGATGTGTACGAAATGGCATGGATTGTGTTTGGATTGTTTTGAAATAGGTTGATTTTTGCTAGAATTTGGTGTTTGAGGGTCACCGGTATGCGTTTCCGACGCCGTCCTCATTAGAGGTTAACCCTAAATTTCAATTTGATTGAAAAAGGGAAAAATGAGACTGAACCGAACCGAATCGGTCCATATAGCTAGACCGAACTGAGCCGACCGAGTAAAACAAACCGGACCCTTCTCCAGAACCGAACCGACTAACGTGTGTGATGAATTCAACGATGACGTCACCCGTTGACCTGTTAACCCGTTGACAATTGACTGTTGACAGTTGACTTTTTTCAAAAAAGGCCTATTTCATGTTTTTCGACGTCCTGATTCTGATTCCGCTGCCCGTTTTCCAAAATTCGAACCCAAAAGATCATTTTGACCACTTTTATTCGATTATACTTAGTATTTAAAGATTTGAATATCGGGAAATTAATTGGAATTATTCTTATTTGCATACAACGTTGACTCAGATACTGAGATCCTTCCTCCTCCTCCACTTGGATGACCTCCTGTTGCTCAGACATCGAGATCCGCTCGTGAGTTTAATTAATAATATATTTAATATTTATATTATTAGTTTCTTGGCATAATAGTAGTATTTGATGGTGTATTTAATTATTATAGGAACTAACTCTAACCGATCTAGAGATAGAGCTGAGCGTGGGAGACGTCACCGTCGATGTTGAGTGTTAGCTACCTGAGGTGTGTTCTCTTCTGTGCTATCTGTTTGCAGTGCTTTGTATGTATATGTGTTAATGGATTGAATTGTAAATATGATGTGGTATGATGTTGTATGGTAATAACAATTCTGATGATCTATGATATTTGACTTATTCAGTATGCTGTTACATCATCCAATATATATATATATATATGTTATTAGATTTGGATTATTGTATATCGCGGGTTATATGATTATGCATTTCTATTGATAAACAATGCATTCAGATTTAGAACTCGGATTTTATGTCATCTTATTATGGTTGGGATTCTGTACAGGGAAGTTATTAGCTTCATCCTTTGGGTTGATGTCTACTTCGGATCAGTGATTTTGCCCTACGGGCTTGATTCCATTTCGGATGGCGACGAGGTTGAGAGTGGTTCTGGGGAACCTTACTCTTCGGATGATGATGTAGATGGGTGCATATCATACTGTTTTGCATATTTTACTCATATAAGTTTAATTGATTGAATTGATTGTTGGGTTGAGCCTAATATTCAGATAATGTATTGTTTGACTCTGTTAATTTGTTGATTCTGTTAATCCAGTTTGCACTGTAGAGACACACTAAGCGTTTTCACTGACTCCCCCTTAGTTTCTATTTTAGATACTCAGGTCTAGGCTACGATACTTGAAGGATCTCGTTTTCCAACAATATTTACTATTACCAATATGATTACTTGGATTTATGGATTTTATATGTTTTATCAAATTGTACTTAATTTCAAATTTCGGACATCTTATTTGGGATATCACGTTTTATCATGCATATATATATATATTTAATATTTTAATATTTTCAGGATGTTTAATATTTAATATTTTTAGGATGATACTATAAGTACGTATTGTAGATATTATTATTATTTATTTCGGAAGTGATATTTTTGCATTTGATTGCTTTACTTGAGGGACAAGTTTCAAACTTGACTTACTATATTCGATCCAATTCTTCTGGGTCGGGTTGAGGGGGTTACATTTAGCGGTATTAGAGTCAGGTTCAACACTCGACATGAGTAATTTAAATTAATTTAAATCCAAAATAAATTTTTGCATGCTTTATCAAATGTTTTTGGGTAAAACGGGAATTTCAGAAAAACTTATGATCTGTTATGAATAATATTTATACATATTCTTAATAAGGTCTCCAAGTACTGATTCTAATATTAGGATTCTGTCTTTTGTAGATATACTACTATGCCACCTTGGAGAAGTTCTAGAGTAGCGGCCGGTCGAGGTCGAGGTCGTACCGCGACTGCAGATAGTGATGTTCCACCTTTTGAGGGTTCAATACAAAACGAGGGTGAGGTCCAGGGTGCGAATGTGGAGGAACAACATGTGGACCAGACTGGAGCTCAGCAGACTAGAGCTCATCAGTCTGGTGGAGGAGACCCACATGTTCAGCCTACTCAGAGTAGTGGTCCTCGTGATTCAGGGGATAGTGAGACAGTGGGCACAGATGTCGTTACTGTTCAGAGAGAGCTATTGAGATACCTTTGTCAGTCTGAGGGTGTTCGGAGACCCATATCCACAGAGTTTCTAGCTGTCAGGATGACTATGTTTGATGGAAAGACGGGTACAGACCTGACAAATGCAGAGTACTGGCTAAAGAAGCTTCAACGAATATTTGTCGAGATGGATTATCCTACCTACCGGAAACTCAGGGCTGCCATTTTACTGTTGCAGGGTGAAGCCCATAATTGGTGGGAGGCTGAGAAGCATGTTACTCCAGCTAGTAAGGTTACTTGGGATCATTTCAGGCAGGCTTTCCGTGATCGATATGTCGGAGCTGAGTATATAGCTAAGTGTAGAGATGATTTTATGAATCTGAGGCAGAATGATATGTCTGTAAATGATTATGAGATCGAGTTTATGAGATTGATTCAGTATGTTCCTAGGTTAGTGACCACTGAGAAGGACAAGTGTGATTGGTTTATGAAGGGATTGCGTCCTACGATAAAGGTCGGTGTTGATCTACATATGGACAATGAATACAAGGATATTACTCGACGAGCTAGGACAGCTGAGCGTAATGAGGCAGAGTTGAGACAACTTGAGTCGCATGGATCTGATAGAGGAGAGAGACCAACGTCAGTGCCAATTCATCAAAGTCAGGGGAATCAGTCTAGGAAGAGAGCCAGAGATGAGTCAGACTATTAGAGTTATTGAGAGCTAGACAAGTGACTTCTTCTGTTCCGACTGCTAGTGCTGGCGGTTCGACTGGTGCTTGAGGGGTGCCACAATGTCCTTTTTGTAAGAAGTGGCATTCGGGCAAGTGTAGGAGGTAGACTGGAACTTGTTCCAGATGTGGTTCATTCGGGCACCGTTTCAGAGATTGCCCGGTTCCACCTCCCTCGGCTTTTACTACTACTTAGTCCTAGGCATCAGTACAGACTCTCGCCAGAGGGAGAGGTCATGTCAGATCTGTTACTTCGGGTTCTACTAGTAGAGGTAGACCAGCTCCGAGTAGACGATAAATAAGATCAAGGGCTAGACAGTCGGTGTTAGTTTATTCTACTAGGAGGCACGAGGATCGTGATGAGCCGGATGTCATTGTACATTCTCTATCCATTCTATTTCATACTTTGCTCTGCTTGATAATGGTTCGACTTATTCATATGTTGCGAGTTTTGTGTCTGGGGGTCTTGAGATTTCTGTTGAGGATACTGTTGGTGCTGTTACTGTACACAATCCAGTGGGTAATCCTGTCGAGGTTACTAAAGTATACATAAATTGTCCTCTTGAGATTCAAGGGGAGATTTTTCTAGCTGATTTGATGGAGTTACCCTTTTGAGAGTTCGATCTTATCTTAGGTATGAATTTGTTGTCTGCTCACCATGTTACTTTAGACTGTGAAAAGAAAAGGGCTACACAGAGAACTTCTGATGATCGTGAGGTGATTTTGATTGGTGAGCGCAGAGAGTTCCTATCTAATATTGTTTCAGCTCTCAAAGTTGAGAAAATGATCATGAAAGGGTCTATTTCTTATCTTTCCTATATTCTTGATCTGAGACAGTCTGATTTCGGATTAGATAAGATTCGAGTTGTGAAAGAGTTTCCAGACGTTTTTCTGGAAGAATTACCTGGGGTACCGCCGAAACGGAATGAGGTTGAGTTTGGCATCAAGGTTTATCCGAGTACAGCTCCTGTGTCTATGGAACCTTATCGGATGGCACCGAAAGAACTTAAAGAGTTGAAGATTCAGTTGCAAGAACTATCAGATCGAGGTTTCATTCGACCTAGTGTTTCTCCTTGGGGAGCTCATGTTCTGTTTGTTAAGAAGTAGGATGGGACACTTCGACTCTGTATAGATTATCGGAAGCTGAACAAGCTGACGATCAAGAACAAATAACCTCTTCCTCGTATTGGTGATCTGTTTGACTAATTCTAGGGAGCTACAGTATTCTCTAAGATAGACCTGAGATCTGGTTATTACCAACTCAAGGTTAAGGATTCTGATGTGTTCAAAACATCTTTGCAGACATGATATGGTCACTATGAGTTTCTTGTGATGCCTTTTGGGTTGACTAACGCCCCTGCCGCTTTTATGGATATGATGAATAGGGTGTTTCAACCCTATCTTGACCAGTTTGTTGTGGTATTTATTGATGATATACTGATATATTCTAGATCTGAGGTAGAGTATGAGGAACATCTTCAGTTTGTGTTACAGACTCTGCGAGAGAAACAACTATATGCAAAATTTAGTAAGTGTGAATTCTGGCTTTCTGAGGTTATGTTTCTGGGTTATATAGTTTCTGCTTAGGGTATTCAGGTTGATCCGAAGAAAGTCGAGGCTTTTATGAGTTGGAAATAGCCCAAGAATGTTCCTGAGGTTCGAAGCTTCTTGGGTTTAGCCGGTTATTATTAGAGATTCGTTGAGGGTTTCTCTTCTATTGCAGCTCTGTTGACTAAGCTTCTGAGGAAGGATGTTCCCTTCGTTTGGACTGAGGCTCAGCAGTCTAGTTTCGAGAAGCTTAAGTCTGTGTTGACCGAAGCACCAATTTTGATTCAGCCTGAGCCTGGTAAGCCTTATACAGTTTACAATGATGCTTTGTACACCAGATTGGGGTGTGTTCTAATGCAGGGCAGAAAGGTAGTGGCTTATGCGTCTCGACAGTTGAAGCCGCATGAGTGTAACTATCTTATCCACGATCTAGAGCTTGTTGCTGTTATTTTCGCACTTAAGATCTGGAGACACTATCTCTACGGATAGAAGTATTATATCTATACAGACCATAAGAGTCTGAAATACCTCATCACCCAGAAAGAGCTTAATTTGAGACAACGTCGCTGGTTAGAGCTTCTCAAGGATTATGATTGTGAGATTGAGTATCATCCGGGTAAAGCTAATGTCGTTGCTGATGCATTGAGTCGTAACACCATTTTAGATTTGAGAGCTTTGTTTACTCGGATGAGTTTGTACGACGATGGCAGTCTGTTGGCAGAACTTTGGGTTATTCCTACATTGATTTATGATATTCGAGCTAAGCAGCCTAGTGATCCGATTTTGATGCATCGTATCAGAGAGGTACATGAAGGTACATCTCGGGATTTCTCTATTGATCAGGATAGGGTATTATGTTTCCGTGGCCGATATTGTATTCCGAGGAAATATGGGTTAAAACAGGTTATTCTCTGTGAGGCCCATGACAATCCTTATTCTATGCATCCTGGTGGTGACAAGATGTATAAAAATCTTCGTGAAAGGTACTGGTGGAAGGGTCTCAAGTGAGACGTCGTCGGATTTGTATCGAGATGTTTGACCTGTCAGAAAGTTAAAGTAGAGCATCAACGTCCGTCTGGGTTATTTCAGCATATTGACATTCCTCAGTGGAAGTGGGAGCGCGCGACTATGGACTTTGTTAGTGGACTTCCTTTGACTCCGTTGAAGAAGGATTCCATCTGGGTTATTGTTGATCGTCTGACGAAGTCCGCGCATTTCATTCTTGTCCTAGTTGACTATTCTTTGAGTAAGTTAGCTCAGCTTTATATTTCTGAGATTGTTCGACTTCACGAGGTACCATAATCTATTATTTCCGACAAAGATTCGAGGTTCACTTTAAAATTCTGGGGGTCTCTTCATTCTACTTTGGGTACTCAGTTGAACTTCAGTACATCTTATCATCCGCAGACATATGGTCAGTCTGAGCGTGTGATCCAGATTCTTGAGGATATGCCGAGGGGCTATATTCTTGATTTCAGAGGCAGTTAGGAGGATTTTCTGCTGCTTGTAGAGTTTGCTTATAATAACAGTTATCAGGCCAGTATCAAGATGGCATCGTATGAGGCTCTATATGGGCGTATGTGTCGTTCACCTATTGGTTGGACTGAGTTGGACCAGTTGCCTTTTAGCTAGAGCTACCACTAAAGTTTCAGCGTATTCATGATGTCTTTCATATTTCAGTGTTGAGACGTTATCATCCTGATCTGTCACATATTATGCCTGTTGAGGATATTGAGGTTCGTTCTGATTTGCGTTTTTAGGAGGAGCCTATTGAGATTCTTGCTCAGGATAAAAAGGTTCTCAGAAGGAAGACCATTAAGATGGTCAAAGTCCTATGGCGTGGTCGTAGTCATGATGAGGCTACGTGGGAGCCCAAGACTGTCTTCCGAGCTCAGTATCCGCACCTTTTTGCTCCAGGTAAATTTCAAAGCCTAAATTTCTTTTTAACGGGGGGAGAGTTGTAACACCCCAATTTTGCCTAATTTGAAACCTTAACTTAATTGAAATCCCTAAATTAAAAACCCTAATAATTGGGAATTTTAATTTGATAACCTAATTATATTTCAGTGATTAAATTGGGAATTTTCAGAATTTCAGTGACCAAATTGCAAAGGTTGCAAAACTTAAGTGCCGTTTCATAAACCCTCGAAAGTTCGATGGCACACATTGTGATTTATCCTTTTTTCAGGGTATTTGTATTCATTTTGACACCCATTTCATATTTTTTGGTTTTGTTGTGCCGCACTCACTTTCCCCTCCCTCTCGTTCTCTCATGCGAACTTAATACCCAAACCGCGTCTCTTCCGATCGTGCTCCGACGAGGGCCTTGCCATCAGCCGATCGTTGATTCGAAGCCACCCTCAGACTACCTGAACTCAAGCAACCAAAACCCTAGCAACCATTTCCTTTTCCCGGTCACCATTGTTCAGAAACAGTTCGAAGACCATTCGTTTTTCTCCGTTGGCGTCGTCGATTTCTGCCATTTCGCCATGTTTCTGAGTCATGTGAGTACATAATGGCATGGGTTGTGTTTAGCTTGTTTTGAAATGGGTTGATTTTGGCTAGAATTTGGTGTTTGAGGGTCACCGGCGTGCATTTCTGACGCCGTCCTCATTAGGGGTTAACCCTAATTTTCAATTCGGTTGAAAAAGGGGGAAAATGAGACTAAACCAGACCAAATCAGTCCATATAGCTAGACCGAACTGAGCCGACTGAGTTAGACGAACCATACCCTTCTCCAGAACCGAACCGGCTGACGTGTGCGATGAAGTCAGCGTTGACGTTAGCGATGATGTCACCCGTTAACCCGTTGACTTTTTCAGAAAAGACCTATTCCATGTTTTTCGACGTCCTAATTCCGGTTCCACTACCCGTTTTCTCAAATTCGAACCTGAAAGATCGTTTTGACCACTTTTATTCGATTATACTTAGTATTTAAAGATTTGAATATCGGGAAATTAATTGGAATTATTCTTATTTGCAGACGACGTTGACTCGGATATTGAGATCCTTCCTCCTCCACCACCTGGACGACCTCTTGTTGCTCAAACATCGGGATCCACTCGTGAGTTTAATTAATAATATATTTTATATTTATATTATCAGTGTCTTGACATAGTAGTAGTATCTTTGATGGTGTATTTAATTATTATAGGAACTGACTCTAACCGACCTAGAGATAGAGCTGAGCGTGGGAGACGTCACTGTCGATGTTGAGTGTTAGCTACCTGAGGTGTGTTCTCTTCTGTTCTATCTGTTTGCAGTGCTTTGTATGTATATGTGTTAATGGATTGAATTATAAATATGATATGGTCTGATGTTGTATGGTAATAACATTCTGTTGATCTGTGATATTTGACTTGTTCAGTATGTTATTACATCATCCAATATATATATATATATATATATATGTTATCAGATTCGGATTATTGTATATTAGATTATATGATTATGCATTTCTGTTGATAAACAATGCATTCAGATTCAGAACTCGGATTTTATGTCATCTCATTATGGTTGAGATTCTGTACAGGGAAGTTTAGTAGCTTCATTCTTCGGGTTGATGTCTACTTTGGATCAGTGGTTTTGCCCTACGGGATGGATTCCATTTCGGATGGTAACGAGGTTGAGAGTGGTTCTGGGGAACCTTACTCTTCGGATGGTGATGTAGATGGGTGTATATCATATTGTTTTGCATATTTTACTCATATAAATTTAATTGATTGATGGGTTGAGCCTAATTTTCAGATAATGTATTGTTTGACTCTGTTAATTTGTTGATTCTGTTAATCTTGTTTGCACTGTAGAGACACACTGAACGTTTTCGCTAACTCCCCCTTAGTTTCTATTTCAGATTTCGGATACTCAGGTCTAGGCTACAATACTTGGAGGACCTCGTTTTCCAACAATATTTACTATTACCAGTATGATTACTCAGATTTATGGATTTTATTTGTTTTATCAAATTATACATATTTTCAGATTTCGGACATCTTATTTGTGACATCACGTTTTATCATGCATATATATATATATATTGTTGGATATTTAATATTTTTAGGATGATACTATAAGCACGTATTGTGGATATTATTATTATTTATTTCAGAAGTGATATTTTTGCATTTGATTGCTTTACTTGAGGGACAAGTTTCAAACTTGACTTCCTATATTCGATCCAATTCTTCTGGGTCGGGTTTAGGGGGTTACAAATTCTAAATTGAAAAAAAGGTTTTGTATTTGATCAATCTTTTCAAATGATCTCAAAAAGAAAAATCTTGATTTAGAAAAACTTCTTTCCGATTTTCAAGATTATCACACCAAGGAATTACATAATCTCAAAACTTCTCTTACTATTGGGAAACATGTTTTTGAAAAAGGAAGTTCTTCAGAAACCCAATATGTTAAGAGAAAATCATTTTACCCCAAACAAAGAGGTTTTCAAAACAATCCAAAGTTAAAAGAATTAGGAGTGTATGAGTTCCTAAGGAACTCATTATTTCTAATAATGTGAATGATATCGCTTCTTGGATTCCTAAGGGAACCAAGCTTTTGGGAGCTAACACTCATGGACCCAAAATGATTTAGGGTACCAAAATCAAGAAACTAATATTTGTTTATAGGGAGAGCATTGCTACAAGGCCAAAGCTTCAAGTCAAAACACATGGTACCTTGATAGTGGATGCTCAAGACACATGACCGGAGACAAGAGTAGATTCAAGAAGCTCAAGCCAAAGCATGGTGGAGTAGTAACTTTTGGTGACAACTCCAAAGGCCATATTGAGGGTATTGGCTCCATTGGTAATCTCTCAACCATACTTATTGAAGATGTATTGCTTGTCAATGGTCTAGAACACAACTTGTTGAGCATTAGTCAATTATGTGATAAAGGTTTTAATGTTCTCTTTGATCAAAGTGGTTGTAAAATAATGAACATTAAAACAAATCAATTGATGCTCATAGGGCATATGATAGGCAATATCTATATGGCACACTTAGATGAAATAAAAACATCCAATGCATGCTTAGTTGCATATGATAAACATGATTCATGGCTTTGACATAGGAAATTAGGACATGCTAGCATGAGTGTTTTAGAGAAATTAGTCTCCCTTAATCTAGTTAGAGGTTTAGCCAAACTTAAGTTCTTCAATGATAAAATATGTGATGCATGCTCTAAGGGTAAACAACATATAACTTCATTTAAATCCATTAATGATGTTTCTACTAGTAGATGCTTACAATTGATTCATATGGATCTTTTTGGGCCAATTAGAAATATGAGCTTGGGTGGTAAATCATATGCTTTTGTGCTTGTAGATGACTGTTCTAGGTTTACTTGGTTTCTATTCTTAAGTACAAAAGATGACGCTTTAGAAAAATCCATCACATTCTCTAAAATAACCCAAAATGATCTTGAGCTAAAAATTACTCACATTAGAAGTGATCATGGAACCGAATTTCAAAACTTGGGTTTCGAAGAATTTTTAAATGAAAATGAGATTAGCCATAATTTTTCCGCACCTCGCACTCCTCAACAAAATGCGGTAGTTGAGAGGAAAAATCGAACTTTAGAAGAAATGGCTAGAACCATGCTTTGCGAAAATAATTTACCTAAATATATATCGCTTGCTACATTATGAATCGAGTAATGATTATGCCTATCTTAAAGAAAACACCATATAAGCTTTTAAAACCTAAGAAGCCTAACATTAGTTATTTTCATTCATTTGGTTGCAAGTGTTTTGTTTTAAACAATGGTAAAGACAACTTAGGTAAATTTGATGATAAAAGTGATGAAGCTATTTTCTTAGGATATTCTTCAAACTCTAAAGCCTATCGTGTATTTAATAAGAGAACTTTAGTAGTAGAAGAGTCTATGCATGTTGTTTTCGATGATAACCTCCTTCCAAGGAAGGAAGGATTCTTGTGATGATGATGATGTAGGAATCATTGAAGCCATTGATGGAGGACAAATATCAAAGGTGGATGAGGTTCCAACCAAAGAAGAAGATGCACAAGATCCACCTCTTGAAGCCTTGAAGGACTTGGCTCTTGAGGAAAATGAGGTGACATACCCAAGGGAGTTCAACTATGTCAAAGATGGTGAATTCTTGGGTGATCCATCCAAGGGGGGTAACTACTAGATCCTCTCTCAAATTAATGAATCATGTTGCATTTATTTCATGCATTGAGCCTAAAAATATCAAAGAAGCATTAAAAGATGATTTTTGGATTTTGGCCATGCAAGAAGAACTTAATCAATTTGAGAGAAGTAAAGTATGGACATTAGTTGAAAGGCCTAGTAATCATTCTACTATAGGAACTAAATGGGTCTTTAGAAATAAACTAGATGAGAGTGGTAACATGGTGAGAAATAAGGCTAGGCTTGTTGCTCAAATTTACACTCAAGAAGAGGGAATTGATTTTGATGAAACATGTGCACTTGTAGCTAGAATGGAAGTTATTAGGATGCTTCTAGCATTTGCATGTTACCATGATTTCAAGCCTTTTCAAATGGATGCAGAAAGTGCTTTTCTAAATGAAGAAGTGTATGTTGAACAACCACTGGGTTTTGAGGATCCTAAATTTCCAAATCATGTTTTTAAATTAGCCAAAACTCTTTATGGTTTAAAACAAGCTCCTAGAGCTTGGTATGAAAGACTTTCAAACTTTTTAATTGAAAAAGGTTTTGGAAAAGGCAAGGTGGACACTACACTTTTCATAAAAAGATATTGTAATGAAATCTTAGTGGTACAAATTTATGTTGATGATATCATTTTTGGTTCTACTAATGAATGTTATAGCAAAGAATTCTCTAAGCTAATGCAAGGTGAGTTCGAGATGAGCATGATGGGGGAGCTCTCATTCTTTTTGGGGCTCCAAATCAAACAAAGGAAGGATGGCACCTTCATCAATCAAGCAAAGTACGTGAATGATATGCTCAAAAAGTTCAGCTTGGAGAATAAAAAGCCTCAAGATACTCCTATGAGCTCTTCTACAAAGCTTGACAAAGATGAAAGAGGGTAAGTGTGTCGATTCTAAGCTTTATAGATCTATGATAGGTTCTTTGCTTTACCTTACCGCAAGTAGACCTGATATTATGTTTAGTGTTTTCTTGTGTGCTAGGTTCCAAGCTAGTCCTAGAGAATCACACTTAGTAGCCATTAAGAGAATTTTTAGATACCTTAGAGACACACCTAACTTAGGTTTTTGGTATCCTAAGGATTCTTCCTTTAGCCTTCATGCTTATTCGGATGCGGATTATGAGGGATGGAAGATAGATAGGAAAAGTACCTCTAGAACATGTCAATTCTTAGGTAGTATGCTCGTATATTGGTTCTCTAAGAAACAAAATAGCGTAGCCTTATCTACCACCGAAACGGAGTACATATCCTTAGGGAGTTGTTGTGCTCAAGTCCTTTGGATGAAGCAACAAATCTTAGATTATGGTGTTCAAGTAGATGCCATACCCCTTAGGTGTGACAACACTAGTGCAATTTGTCTCACTAAGAATCCCATCCAACACTCTAGAACCAAACATATAGAAATTAGACATCATTTTATTGGAGACCATGTTTTGAAAAATGATGTTGTTCTAGAATATGTTGATACCTTGAACCAATTAGCGGATATATTTACCAAACCTTTAGATAAAGAGTGTCTTTGGACCCTTAGGAGAGAGTTTTGTTCAACTAGCCTTTCTTGAACCTTTTAGGTCTCAAATGGTCAAAATTTTGCTTGAAATTGGTTGATATTCATGCTTATGTCAATTTGCATCATTTTGCTTCTATGCATGTTGCTAGGGGGAGTATGCATTAATTTTAGTCAATAAATCTTGCATATATGTCATTCACATTCATTTAGGGATGTTTAAAGTTGGATTTTTGGACTTGAAACTGTCCAAAATGAACTTTCTGGTAATGGCGTATCGATACGGTCTTAGGTGTACCGATACGGGTTTGTCAAAGGGAAGTGATACAAGTCAAACTATATCGATACGACCATGCGTATCGGTACAATATTAAAATCAATTTTAAGATTAGGGCAAGGCGTATCGATACGCTCTACAAGCGTACCAATACAGTATCGGCGGAAAGTTAAAACCAGGCATTTAAATGAGAAATGACTTTTACATTAAACTTCCCCTCTTTTTCTCTAAAAACCCTGGCCGCAAATACCAATAAAATCCCCCTCAATCTCTCAAATTTTTCACATCAAACTTAAAATTATTTGCGGGTTTTTCATCAACACGTCAAAGCCAAGCTTTGTTAGCAATCTTGTACATTCTCATCACCCCATTCATCCATTCTCATAACTCAAGGTATAAACTTTTTCCTTATTTTTTCTTTTTAATTTTCGTTTTATTTATTAGTTGTTTTTAATTAATTTTTGTATAATATATATATATATATGGGTTTTCAAGTTTTCACAAAAACTTTTTAAAATTCGAAATTTTTTCATTCGGATATAATTTTATATCGTATATTTTTATAAACTATTTTTCGAAAAAAATTCACCAATTTTTCCTTTATACTTGTATATATTTTTAACATTACATTATTTTTTTCAATACCTTGAATTATTGGAATTTATTGTTGGATTGAATGAGATGATAATTGCAGACATATTCGATCTGTTTTGATGTTGTTTTTCAGGGTTATGGCACCCAAAAAGAGAGCGAAACGATACTTAGCCTCTACATCTAACGATCCTATCGAAGACGATGAGGGTAATCCTAAACCTAACCTCTCTTTTATAATCCAAAATAGTTTTCCATACCCTTCGGACATGTCACATTATAAACTATTCCAAGGATTTACTTTTAGAGAAGAATGTGTCGTGTCAATCCCATTTTTGAACTCTGAACGTTTTAAATTTGAATATCTTCCTTTGATTCGAAGATGGAAATTTATAAACTTTTTGAACCTACCTCCCATTTTATATCAAAATTTGGTCATAATTTTCTTTTCAAATGCCAAATGCATTCATGATGCACAAAGGGAACATGTTGTTGCTATAGAGTCTCATCTTATGGGCACAACTTTTCGAGTCAATCAAGATGTTCTTTGTAACGCTTTTGGTTTTGAAAATGTCGGGATTGATGATGAGAATTCCTTAGGTCATGGTCCTCTTGGTTCTGTTAATGTTTTAAATGCCCAAGACCGTATTCTTCATCTCATAATTTCATGGTTTTTTCGTCCCTTGGGTGGGAAATTTTCAACTGTTCGTCAAGTTGACAATTTTTGGCTTAGGTGTTTTTGTAAGGGTAAGTACCCTAATCTTTGTCAAATTATGTTTGCCGATCTTGTCTACCTTGTTCAACACCGTCACACCGATCAAGTTAAGTCTTTTTACTATTCAACGACGTTGAGTCATTTGTTTCACCCCCTTAAGATAGATTGTACCCATGACTATCTCGAACCCCTTGGCCTAACCATAATGAGCGTTCCCTCACCCGTGCTCACTTTTCCTACGTCAACAATGAATGGGTTCGTGTCCCTCGAGCTCCTCGCCAAGATGTTCAAGTCGAAGCTCCTCAAGGCTCTCAAGGTGCTCCTATTGCCCCATCCTCCATGGAAACTCTCATGACGTTTCTTAATGAAAAATTCAACAACATGGAAGCCGAGTTTTCCACTATTGATACTCGATTCACATCATTGGAAGATTGAGTCGAGGGCCTTGATACTTGCTTCACATCTTTAAGGATCAAGTCAAAGTCGTTACTCTTCAACAAAATTCCATGGATGTTTCTCTCACTGCCTTCCATGGTGCTTGGCTCAATCAAACTAGGAGGCATCAACCGAATCAAGATGACGAGGATGAAGAGGATGATGACGTTGGTGGGAACGAGTAGTCGTGCATTTCATCACATCTTATTTAGTTTTTTCTAGTTTATGCACCTATCTATTAGAACCCTATGCTTTTATTTTTGTTGTTAGGATTTGAATTTGGCTTTATGTCTTTGAACTATTGGTTGCTTTGAATATTTAAGTTCGCAATTTAATTTTAATGATATTATGTTTCTATTATCCTTACCTTGTGCTATTATGTTTGATCTAACAAAAACGGGGAGAAGTATTATATAGAGCCAATTTTAAAAATTTGAAACTTAATTTTGAAAACCTATCTTACATTAAGGGGGAGTAAGCTTTTCAAAGGTTTCAAAACTTAAAAATTTATATTTGGTTTTGTTATATCAAAAAGGGGGAGATTGTAAAACCAAAATTGATTTTGATATAACCTTAAGAACTAAATTGTAAAACAATAAATTTTTAAGTATTTTTAAAGACTCACAATTTGACAAATGACAAACCATTTTGAACCAAACACTATTTCAAGTTAAAACATACTTAAAGGTTCATTTTTCACTAAGTCTTTTCATTAGTTTTTAAGTCAAGTTTTAACAAAACGCCCAGGCGTATCAATACCCTTATGCGTATCGATACGGTTTTTCAACGCTGGAATTTTAATCGTTCATAGCGTACCGATACGATCAAAACACGTATCGATACGATATTCATCTAGGTAAGACTTTAAGCTAGAGCGTATCGATACACATCGGGAGCGTATCGATATAGTTTTCATATAAAAATATTCTTTGCTATAGCGTACCGATACGGTATGTCACCGTATCGATACGATATATTGACCTTTGCAAAAATCTTCACATTTAATATTCGAACGTTGGCTTGTCAGTTCTTAGAATTCAAAAATTTTAAATGACTGTTGAACTGTACCGATACGCTAAGGTAGCGTACCGATACGCTTTTTAGTAAAACTCAATTCAGGATTCTAGTGAGCAAAATCAGTATCGATACGACATTACGTATCGATACGCCCCTTAATAACGTACCGATACG
The DNA here is from genome assembly GCA_958450335.1 of Hibiscus tridactylites. Lineage (NCBI taxonomy): Eukaryota > Viridiplantae > Streptophyta > Magnoliopsida > Malvales > Malvaceae > Hibiscus > Hibiscus tridactylites. The sequence goes on from OY288286.1 coordinate 11,966,872, forward strand.
CCCTTCAAGCGTATCGATACGCCCTATTTTTTAGTCACAAAAGCTCTTTCTTCTTTGAGACAAGTACTGATACGCCCACAAACCGTACTGATACGGTAGGCTGTTGATGAGCATTTATTGCTGGAAATTGCAGCCCAACGACTAGATTAATAACCTCAACCACTCAAACGGCTAGAAATCAATGCAATGGTATAAAACCAAGTCTCAAATGCTACATCAACAACTATTGAGCCTTAAAGTAACTTTAAAGCATTCAAATCCAAACATTGTTCATTTTAGAGTTAAATCCTTGTACCAAACTCTATTGTGTTTTCATTGTAATTCTTATTGGGAGTTTGGGGAGTGTTTGATTGTATTTGGGTAAACATCAACCTTTGAGAGGTATTTGTAAGGTTTACCAAATTCTTTCACTATAAATAGTGTGTTGGATTAAGCTTCGGGTAAAAAGCTTAATCGGTTTTGTAAGGTTTCCTCCTCATCCAAGAAAAGGGGAAGAATCAAGTAATGGATTGGTTGAAAGTCCTTAGTGGAAGCTTAGGTAGTGGAGGTAGAGTTCATTTAGAAACTTGAACCACTATAAATTGCATTGTGTCAAATTTTCATTCATCCAATTTCCACCTTCAAATTTTTAATCTCCAATTCACCCCCTCTTGGCCATTTGCAATTGTTTGATCAACTCAACAATATATTATTTATAAAAAACTCAAAATATTCATAAAAATAATATATTTATATTTTTAATAATGTATAAAACCCATAACCCCTAAACTATTAACTCACAAACCCCAACTCAACCCTCAAACTTAAACCCTAAGCCTTAGAGTTTAGGATTTAGGGTCTAAAGGTTTTTTATATATTAATTTTATGAATATTTTAAAATTTTAAAATAATATATTTATATTATAAATAATATATAAAATATAAAAAATAATTCTATAAATAATATTAATATATAAATAATATAAATATATTATTTACACATATATCAATAAAAATATATTATTTTATATTTTTATATATTATTTTTAAAAATATATAAAATATTCATAAAAATAATATATTTATATTATAAATAATATTTTAAAAAACATAAACCTCTAACACAAACCTTAAACCTCAAATCATAAAGCTTAGGGTTTGAGATTGAGCTTGATAGTTTAAGGTTTAAGATTTAAGGTTTAAATTTTTTATATATTATTTTTAATATAAATATATTTCTATTATAAATATTATATAAAAATAAAAACAATACATTTTTTATATATATTGATATATATACAAATAATATATTTTATATTATTTATAGTATTCCATAAAATAATTTGAATTAATCTTTGGTAGCTTGAAATATATAATATTTGTGGTAAAACATTATATAATATCATGTTAGTTTAGTTATTAATGCTTAGCTCATTTTTTTGAAGGTTTTGGGTTCAAAACCCTCCAAGCGCATTGTTTTAATATTTTTCCTCAACTAAAACGACGTCGTTTTGGGCTAAATTAGACTTCAAAACAATCGTACCAAAACGACGTCGTTTTGACTTAATGGGAACGTTAACAGTTATGGGCAGATTAGTATTTTCGAGTCACAAACTAAAGTTCAGTGTTAGATTTGCATTTTTTTTAAAGTTCGATGGTATTTTCGAGTTAGTGGTCATAGTTAGACCTGGAAAACCTGACCCGAGACCTGAGACACGAACCGAGACCTGAGACACGAACCGAGACCCGAAATTGACCTGAACACGATGATCCAAATTTGATCCAAAACCCGAAATAAACTGAACTAAACCGAATCGAATTTCATTTGAACCGAAAATTAACCTGAACCGATTTTCAACCGAACCGAATGGGCCCAAACTAATTTTCAACCGAACTGAATGAAACTGAAACGGTTTCACTCGAATCGAAGGTAACCCGAAATAAAAAAAATATATTAAAATAAATAAAGATGAGATGTGAACTGTCACACAACTAGGGGTGAGCGATTGATCGGGTCGAGTCGAGTCAAAAGAATTTGAGTTGTTCAAGTTGACGCGTCATATTTTACAACTCAAACTTTATTTGAATTTTTTTCGATTCAAGTTGAGTTTATGTCGAGCCGAGTCGAGTTTTCGAGTTCCTATACAAATTTAATTGTAATTATTTATCAAGTTATAGATAGTTTGATTCCAATTTAAAAGACTTTTTGTAATCATATAATATATGCATGTATATTTCATCATATTTTTTTCATATGTGGCGTATATTTCTTCATATTTTTTATATAAGTATTATATATACATGAAAAAATTGAGAGACTCGACTCGAACTTAAAAATAAACCCACTAATTACTAAAAAAATTGAGTTATTCGAATTTCCATTTTACAACTCAAACTTTATTTGAAAATTTTTCAAGTCGAGTCGAGTTTATGTAATTTCGAGTCGAGTAGAAAATTTTAGTTTTTTTTTAGTCGAGTCGAATTTTGTTTATCCCTAGTCAGACCCGAAATGACCCGAACCGAAATCGAACCGAACGACATGTTTGCCATCTCAAGCCAAGACCCAACGAACCAGAATGCAACTATCCATAGAAGCATAACCTGCATAAGCACATAGCATATTATCATGCAACTAATTGACACATTTGTAATTCATCCTAGTTTTAAAGAGATAGTCATACATATATGGTTATTTGCTAACCTGCATGATTATTTACTAACATCTAGTTTCGGATATAATCATTTCAACTTATTACCATATATTGGGGAGGAAATTTTGAAGAATTTTGAGATATAACCATTCCAAATAACAACATTTGCTATTACATTGTTTGGATAATTATTTTTCAAAATGAAATTTTGCATATCAGAATTAGATGAGATAAAAATGATTATAAATTATACTACAAAATAATGATATTAGAGATGTGGAGCAAAATGTTGAAAAAAGTATGTAATATGGGTATCATTATATTTAAAAAAAGTGTATAGAAATTATTAGATATGACAAAAAAAATTATAATGAGATTTTGTAATTAGAATTGAAGAAGGTTTAAATATGTCCAAGGACCCTATACTATTTCAAAATTTAAAATTTAGTCTATATACTTTTTTTTTGCAAAATTGGCATCCTTGTACTATTTTTAATTTGAAAATCTTATCCCTCCTCTAGCTTCTGTTTAATTTTACCGTTAACTATTGATTCAACAACTATAAAAAAGTCAAAATAACTTTTTAGTCCTCTACATTAACAATTTTGATCAATCCAACACTTAAAAAGAAGTAACCATAGATGATTGGAAAATTGTATTCTTCAATTAATGATAATTTATTATTTATTTTTAAAGATTATTTGGTCAAATTGATAATAAAAAAATTGTACACGTAAGGACTAAAGAGTTATTTTCCATCTTTTATAGCTTTTAGGTCAATAATTAACAATAGAATTGAACATATGTTGGAGGGGGGCCAAGGTTATCAAATAAAAAAATAGTATAAGGACTAAATTTCACAAAAAATAAAGTACATATATTAAATTTTAAAATTTGAAACGTACATGGATGCCTAACATATTTAAACCAATTGAGGAAACTAAAAGTTATGCAAATAAGCAAACATAATATATGTTGATTTCTTCCCACAAAACCAATGAGTTTCACAAATTCAACCTCAAAAGGTGGAATTGGGAAAGAGAAATCAACCCTCCAAAATCCCCATTTAAAAATGAAATCTCTCATCCAAACACTCTTATGACTAAAATACAAGAGATGTGAGTCCACCACAAAATGTTCATTCTTAGAGTTCATGGACCTTAGCTACTTATTTTAGTATAATTAACCAACAAAATATGCTTAACATCTATAAAAGCTAAAAAGGCAGTTGCAGATGAAAAAACAGATATTGTTCATCCTAAGAGACTCGAATTCAATCGCTTTGTCTGTAAGGTGTGTGCACGTTATCAAATGGTTAAAAATATGTTTGAACAGATAATGTATTATAATCGACTTTAGACTATTAAATAGAGATGGAAGAGTTTAAAACTCTTAATTGTGAAGTGTAGGGTTAGTTAGAAACATAAATCTTCTGTATATTTTGGTGTCCCTATTTATGCTCTACACTAAAAATATAGGTTTAGAGTTTATGGTTTAGAGAATTTAAGGTATGATGTGTATTTTAGAGTTTAGATTTAGAATTTAAGGTTAGACTTAGAATTTAATTTTTTAGTGTTGGGGCATAGAAATGGACATCGAAAAGGGACAAATGATTTTTTTCGTTGGTTGCGGGTGAGAATTGAACAAAAAATTTATGTCCCTTTTCGGTGCCGCTATATGCCCCAACACTAAAAAACTAAACCCTACACACTAACTCTAAATCATACTACTAAATCTTAAACCTTAAACCACAAAAGCTAAACTATACACCTTAAACACTAAGCCCTAAACCCAAAACATACTTTTTTTTAATGTTGGGGCATAGAAAGGGGCACCGAAAAGGGACATACAATTTTTATTCGGAAGAATTAAGCACATTGAGGAATAGAAATCCTCTACTGGTTGAGAAATTCACTTAATTCGAACTTACAAAACCATTTCTAATTATGAATTCAAGTAGATATCTTCTCCTTCTTTTGTGACATTGAAGCTCCTCATATGCCTTGAGCTTCAATCCAAACCATAAACATATTCAAACATAAATACACAATATTTATTCACACATCTCATAATCAAAACTTAAATATGAAGCAAGAATGGTAATTTAGGGTTCATAGAACCATTACCTTGCTTCCGAAGCAATTCAGACACTATTTCAATGGATCTCTCCACCAATATTAAGCTAAACTTATGGTTATTCAAACCCTAATCTAATTTGAAGAAATCCTTGTCAATTTTCAACTAAATTCTCAAACTAGTAAAGCATCATTCATCCAACCATCCCTTAATAAATTGGAAAAAAAAATCCCAAAATTCAAACAAGCACTACACCAAACTTGGTATATAGCGGTCTTTTCTGTGGCGTTTATGGAGGAAACGCCACTAAATTTATACATATTGAGGCGTTTATAGCTTAAACGCCATGAAGAGAAACCTATTGCGGCGTTTATATAAAAAATGCCGCTATGGAACATGAAATCATGGCGTTTTTTATGAGGGATCGAACTATTCAAAACTCTCATTTTGCATTCGTCTTTTCCACTTAAAATGATTGGGAGGGTGGAACGGTAACTCTTTTACGTAGTTATTAGAGTTTTTGAGAGAAATGTTTCCTTCTGCAAAAATTCCTCAATTCGGCAAACATATGAAGAAACTGGTAAAAGATTTGGGCCTTGTGTAACACCCCTCACCTGGTTTAGTCGTAAACCGGCTAAGGAATGTTACTCAAGCTATTAAAACACGAACATTCAAAAACTTTTTCCTAACTTACCCTAATTGATAAGTTAGACTACTTAACAAATTAAGACATCCATCATGTTTCATTAACAATGTTCATGTCACATTTAAATTACAACATTAGATTATTAATATAATCTAATCAACATGGCATACACATCTAATTCATATGAACCATATATCAAGAGTACACAAATTTCTTTTTCTTAAACACTAATCATTCGAATCAACATAGTAACATCCTAATCATTTCCTATACAATTCGAAACATACCTATCTTCTAATCAAGATTTTTAAACACTTCACTTCATATTCTATACATGTAATACATTTATAAAGTTCAATTAGAATTATACAAGTTAGGCATGCTCTATTCGAATAAGTTAACAACACATGTGATTAGCCTAACCTCCTATATCCATTCGAAAAAGCATACATATAAACAACAAGGATTAAATTCACTATCATGAACGTAACACATGAATAAAGACATAACTCAATCATTCACTTCCATTCGAATAGATCAAGGGTTCATGAGCTCAATCATACATTCTATACATGTTCAATAAGTATACTTCACATATCAAGCAATGAAGCACACTAACATGATCCTGTAACATGATTCACTAGCACATATCAATCCACTTCTCAAGGCAGCAACCAAACATTAAACATCAAGAATTTTTAAGACATGTTCCTAAGTTCAATTAGAATTATACAAGTTAGGCATGCTCTATTCGAATAAGTTAACAACACATATGATTAGCCTAACCTCCTATATCCATTCGAAAAAGCATACATATAAACAACAAGGATTAAATTCACTATCATGAACGTAACACATGAATCAAGACATAACTCAATCATTCACTTCCATTCGAATAGATCAAGGGTTCATGAGCTCAATCATACATTCTATACATGTTCAATAAGTATACTTCACATATCAAGCAATGAAGCACACTAACATGATCCTGTAACATGATTCACTAGCACATATCAATCCACTTCTCAAGGCAGCAACCAAACATTAAACATCAAGACTTTCTAAGACATGTTCCTAAGTTCAATTAGAATTATACAAGTTAGGCATGCTCTATTCGAATAAGTTAACAACACATGTGATTAGCCTAACCTCCTATATCCATTCGAAAAAGCATACATATAAACAACAAGGATTAAAATTCACTATCATGAACGTAACACATGAATCAAGACATAACTCAATCATTCACTTCCATTCGAATAGATCAAGGGTTCATGAGCTCAATCATACATTTTATACATGTTCAATAAGTATACTTCACATATCAAGCAATGAAGCACACTAACATGATCCTGTAACATGATTCACTAGCACATATCAATCCACTTCTCAAGGCAGCAACCAAACATTAAACATCAAGACTTTCTAAGACATGTTCCTAAGTTCAATTAGAATTATACAAGTTAGGCATGCTCTATTCGAATAAGTTAACAACACATGTGATTAGCCTAACCTCCTATATCCATTCGAAAAAGCATACATATAAACAACAAGGATTAAAATTCACTATCATGAACGTAACACATGAATCAAGACATAACTCAATCATTCACTTCCATTCGAATAGATCAAGGGTTCATGAGCTCAATCATACATTCTATACATGTTCAATAAGTATACTTCACATATCAAGCAATGAAGCACACTAACATGATCCTGTAACATGATTCACTAGCACATATCAATCCACTTCTCAAGGCAGCAACCAAACATTAAACATCAAGACTTTCTAAGACATGTTCCTAGCATATGAACAACTAGTAGTCACCCTAGACAAGTAACCAAGGTATGTATCCATCATTCAACACTTTCCAAGCTTTTAAGACATGTAAACATTACCATAGCAACCAACCATGATTATCTCATATCATCAAAAGATACCTAGATCAACTAGGCTACCAACCAAGTCATGTTATGAAGTTATACAAACCTTGACATCTCAAATATATACATAGCCAAACATAGGCTCAAAATACATGAACATGTGATCTATAAACAAGACTATGGCCACCAACTAGAAGTCTACAAAAGAACATTATCATAATTGATGCTTCAGATTGTCTTGCCTTGCCTCCAACTAGGATCACATGTAATCTATCTACATGTAGTTTTGGGAAGAATGAAAACGAGAGTGATAAGTACGGTTAAGTACTTAGTGAGGTAGCAACCTAAGCTAGGCAAGATTATTCATTTAACAAGTGTGTTTAATTTAAGAGAGACCTAGCTAGGTTCACATGAATCATGCTTGTATAATACTAGCATTTGAATGGTCTCACTTTGATATAAGTTCAGTTATTTCATTTAGTTTAATCTATCATTTAAACATGGAATCTCAAGGTCTTATGAAAACATATAGCAATCTGATTTTCCAATCTAACAATTACATGCTATCACCAAGAAGACAAATTAATAGCAATAAACCAATTTCATGGAATGGCATATCATGTAAGCAAGCACATCAATGTTTATTTCAATACGTGTGAACATAAGTTCAAAACAACAAGATTACTTAATCAAATTCAAGTTTAAGCCTTGGTTTATAGTCGAGTCTAGGTAATCGAGTAACCAACCAAATTGTCGCCAAATCAAGTATCTGATCATATCCTTCTTACTGTCGCCAAAGACCATAACACGCATCTCTCCTACTTTCGCCAAATAGAGGGCCTTAGCCCGGTCCGTAGACCACCCAACACAAATGAGCTCAAGACTCTATGGCATGCCATCCTACCTATGACTCACTAGCTACCAAGGCATCATTTATTTACGTGATCAAGGATCATGAATCATGTAAACAAGCTTTTCAAGTATCAAGGCATGTTCAAGAGATCAATAACCATGTAATAAGATTGGTAAGCCCTTTTGCTAGTAAACAATAATTCATATTCAAGAAGGATCATTTTATGTCATACTTCATCAATTAGCCAATCAAAAAATCAAGACAATAGGCATGTTCATGTTCTAACATATCATAGCACATGTAATTCACCAAATCCACATATCATCACATGTTTACCATTTTTAGTTTAATATCATCCTTCCCTTTAGATAATTACCAAGTATAGTTTAAGATCATTTTCATGGGAGCATTTAAGATCATTATAAACATAATTAAGCTTGGTAAGAACCTAAGTTCTAACCCTAATAATAGCTACACTCACAAAAAACTCTAAGCTAATCTTGAATGCCAACTCCCTTGTTTCTTTCCCTTTGTTGTCCCACCTTAGTGCCTTCACAAGCTTCTTCTACCTCTTGGTATGGATTTCTATCAACATGCACGCATGAGTTTCTTTATTCAAGCTCCTAAATATTGTTTCAAATTCTCAAAATCCTTGTTTAAGCTTTTCAACTTTTCCAAAACTCTTGTTTTTCTCTTTTGTTTATTCATTCGGTGGGTTTAGATTGAAGAAAGATGATGAAGACACAAAGCCACCGTTTTGATTGTGTGGCTTAAGGGAGGGTCGGGTGTCCCATTATCAAATCAAGGTAGTGGGACACTTGGTTATGTTATAACCAAGGGTATTAATCCTTTTAATTATAATTATTATTATAATTAGCTTAATTTATAATATTATTTTAATTATTAATTAAACATAGTGTTTAATTTTTTCATTTTAATTCTAGATTCAAATGTTTACAATTTTCTTTCCAATTTAATTAGGATTTTAACTATGCTAGGATTTAGGTATTACAATTCCTCCCCCCTTTAAAATAAATTCGCCCTCGAATTTACCTGATGTGAATAAATGAGGGTACTGCTTCCTCATCGTTATTTTCGGTTCCCACGTCGCTTCTTATACTTTGTGATTTCTCCAAAGTACTTTCACGGGAGGAACAGTTTTGTTCCTAAGCTTTCTGACTTCATAGTCGAGAATTTGGACTGGTTCTTCTTCATATGACAAGTCAGGGTTTAATTCCACTTCTTCGGGTTCAAGAACGTGAGATGGATCAGACCAGTATCTCCGTAACATAGAAACATGAAAACATTGTGAATCTTATCAAACTCATTGCGTAGTGCTAGTTGATAAGCCACTAGACCTATCCTTTCAATAACTTCGAAAGGTCAGATAAAACGAGGGTTAAGCTTTCCTTTCTTCCCGAATCTAAAGACTTTCTTCCAGGGTGACACTTTGAGGAAGACTTTATCTTTGACGTTGTATTTGATGTCCCTCCTTTTCAAATCGGCATACGCCTTTTTTCTATCGAAAACTTCTTTCAATCGATTATGAATTAATCGAATTTGTTCTTCCGTCTCCCGAAGTAATTGAGGTCCCAAAACTTTGTTTTTCCCCTAATTCAGACCAACACGAGGGTGTTCTACATCTTCTCCCGTACCAACACAAGGCTTTATACGGACCCATTTGGATCGACGTTTGGTAGCTGTTGTTATAGGCGAACTCTACGAGTGGTAGGGATTTATCCTAGGTTTTACTGAGGTCGATCACACAAGCATGCAACATATCTTCAAGTACTTGTATCACCCTTTCCGATTGTCCATCGGTTTGTGGATGAAATGTCGTGCTTAAGTTCAATTTGGTTCCGAGAGCTTGTTGTAAGGATCTCCAAAACCGGGATGAAAATATAGGATCTCTATTGAAGATTATTGAAGTTGGTATACCATGTAGTCGTATCACTTTTTAAATGTACAGCTCGACTAAATTATCAAAGCTCAGGCTCATTCGAACAGGGAGAAAATGAGCCGATTTCGTGAATCTATCAACGATCACCCAGACGGCATCATTCTTTCTTGGAGTACAAGGATGACTGGTTACAAAATCCATAGTGATTCGATCCCACTTCCATTGCGGTAGCTCGATCGGTTGAAGCAATCCTATAGGGACTTTATGCTTGGCTTTGACCCGTTGGCATGTAAAACACTTAGACACGAATTCAGTGATAGCAGACTTCATGCCTGGCCACCAATATAAGGATTTCAAGTTATTGTACATTTTGACCGATCCTGGGTGTATCGAGAATGGACTTTGATGGGCTTCTTGTAACATCTCTCGCTTCAGACCATCGTTATTAGGAACACACACTCTATCTCGGAAATAGAGGAGTCCATTTGACTTTATAGAGAAATTTGGATTAGGCTCGGAATCAAACTTTTGATTGATATTTTGAAGATCGGGACCGTCTTGTTGCAATTCCTTGATTCTTGGGATCAAGCTGGATTGCACTTGTAGCTCAGACAAGAATCCCCTTTTCTTGGTCAAACGAAAATGTGCATTGATAGCCATGGAAGCTACAAGTGATCGAACAAGACTATTTAAGAGAGTTTTGAAGAACTAATGTTTTGATATAATAATTGAAAAATGTTTTGGACTAATTTGAAAAGAATTTCAAACATGTCTTTAAGTCCAAATAACTTGAAAATATGTTTGAGGTATTTAAAAAGGTTTTTGGCAAAGTTTGGAATGTTTTAAAGTACTCAAAACTAACTTTTCAGCTCTACCATACTGATACGGTATACTCCGTATCGATACCTTTTACTCCAGTTTTGATTTTGCCAAAACCCGTACCGATACAGGCTTGCTTGCTCGTATAGATACGAAGAAGGGTCGTACCGATACGCCTTTAAAGCGTACTGATCCTTGTTTTAACAACCCCAACAGCTATTTCCCAACGAACTTTTAAAATATAGACCGTACCGATACACTCTCTAGCGTATCGATACACTTAGGCTGGCAAGAGCCCAACGACTAGTTCTGAAGAAGGGCGTATCGATATGGGTCCCCGTGTACCGATACGATAGGCACCAGAACTGCAATTAATGTGGAAAATAAAGACCCCAACGACTAGTAACGGCTACAAACTCAATTGGGACTATAAATTGAAGGCTGGAACACTTGAAGTTAGTTAGAGACTACATCCAAGCAACATGATCAAGAGAAATAGAGTCTAAATCTTTATTTTACCTTTCTCTTGTACATAGTCTAAGAATAGTGCTTTATTGTAAATTCTTTGTACACTCTTGTGAGCTTAAATTTTTGTAAACACCCACCTAGAGAGGTATTTAGTTTACCAAACAAATCCCTTGTAAAAGGAGAGGTTCTAGTTTTACCTTGAGAGAAAAACTAGAGTTGGTTCTATCTTAGCCAAGTCCAAAAGATAGAGTTGTAAAGGTTTCCTCCTAAATCGGGAAAAGGGGACGAATTCATTGTTGAATGAAATGGGAAATCCTTAGTGGTTTGCTAAGGTAGTGGATGTAAGTGCTTGTTAGAAGGCCGAACCACTCTAAAATCATTGTGTCTCTTGTTTATCTTTATTTGGATTTTAGCCAATTCAACCACCAAACATTTACAGCCCTCCTTGACAGTTTCAGTGATCGATTCGAGCGTGCTAAAAACCCAACAATTGGTATCAGAGCCTCGTCTCCATCGAAGGACTAACATTCGGGAGTAAAGACCATTTGCTCGAAGTCCACCATTTAAGAAAATGGCATGATTTGAAGAAGGCTGCTCTATCTTGTGTCCTCCGCTCTTTGAAGGAGAATCATACTTCCAATGGGCAAATATCATGAAATTCTTCATCAAGTCTCAAGACTATGAGATTTGGGACATCATTGAAGATGGGTATTTGGAAGCTCCAAAGAAGAAGAAAAAGCAAAGGAGTTCCAACGAGACGAAGGCAAAGCTAAACACCAAGGCGATGCACATCCTCTATTGTGGCCTTAACGAAGAAGTTTCCAAGAGGATCTCCACATGCAAAAGTGCCAAAGAATTATGGGAGAAACTTGAGAAGCTTTATGGCAACAAGGAGGGAGAAAAGAAAGATGATGATCAATCATGTGCAAACCTTCTCTCCAATTCAAATGTGGATGATGTTTTAGCTCTCGATGGGCCTAAGGTATCTTCTAACTCAAGTGAGCTTAATTCTTACTCTTTCGATGAGTTGAAAGACGTTTTCGATGAATTATTTATGGAATTTGAGACCATGAATTCCAAATTTAAGAAAATGATTTCAAAACTTGAGTTTGAAAATGATTTTCTTTTGAAAAAAATGGATTTTGTAAACCAAAATGAAATTTTGAAAATGATTTAGAGTTTTCAAAAACAAGTAAAGATGTTTTAGAAAAAGAAAATCTTGATTTGAAAGTTAAGCTTGAAAGCTTAGCAAAAGAAAAAGAAATCATTTTTAATAATTCATCTTGTCACATAATGGAAAAATGCTCACATTGCCATTATCATGGTCATTCGTTACATACTTGTCCTATTAAGAAGAGAAATCTTATAGGATTAGACAAGTATGAGTTCCTAAGGGAACTAAAGACATTAAAATTAACGTTAATGGATCCAAAGAAATTTAAATACCAAAATCCAAGTGAATGTCTTTTGTAGGTGTGTTCGAGCAATGGCAAGGAAAGCAAAATCAAAGAATGCTCAAATCACACATGAGAAGAAGATTGGGTAACCTCTAAGCTTAATGCTTTCATTTTGTACATTTGGTTTTCTAATTTTTGTTTAAAGTCTTGGATTATTTGCTAAGCCTAACATGATGCAATGAGTAAGGGGGAGCCACTTTTAAAACCAAACATTTTAATAGTTTCAAAATTTAAACCTTCATTGTTATTTTGAGCCTAAAAGTATTTTAAATTCTTTTTGATATAACAAAAAGGGGGAGAGATTGGTTTGAAAAATTGTGTTTTTCAAATGAATAAGGGGGAGCTTTAATTAATTTTCTATATTTCATCTCTTATTCAAAATTTTAAACTTAACGGGGGAGAGTCCCAAACAATTTTTCAAGTTGTTTTTATTGTATCAAAAAAAGGGAGATTGAAGAACTAATATTTTGATATAATAATTGAAAAATATTTTGGACTAATTTGAAAAGAATTTAAAACATGTCTTTAAGTCCAAACAACTTGAAAATATGTTTGAGGTATTTAAAAAGGTTTTTAGCAAAGTTTGGAATGTTTTGAAGTACTCAAAACTGACTTTTCAGCTCTACCGTACCGATACGATATACTCTGTATCGATACCTTTTACTCCAGTTTTGATTCTGCCAAAACCCGTACTGATACAGGCTTGCCTGTATCGATACGAAGATGGGTCGTACCGATACGCCTTTAAAGTGTACTGATCCATGTTTTAACAACCCACAATGTCTATTTCCCAACGGACTTTTAAAATGCAGACTGTACTGATACGCTCCCTAGAATATCGATACACTTAGGCTGGCAAGAGTCCAACGGCTAGTTCTAAAGAAGGGCGTACCGATACGGTTCCCTGTGTACCGATACGGTAGGCACCAGAACTACAATTAATGTGGGAAATAAAGACCCCAACGGCTCCAAAACATACCCAACGGCTAGTAACGGCTACAAACTCAATTGGGACTATAAATTGAAGGATGGAACACTTGAAGATAGTTAGAGACTACATCCAAGCAACATGATTAAGAGAAATAGAGTCTAAATCGTTATTTTATCTTTATCTTGTACATAGTCTAAGAAGAGTTCTTTATTGTAAATTCTTTGTACACTCTTGTGAGCTTAAATTTGTGTAAACACCCACCTAGAGAGGTATTTAGTTTACCAAACAAATCCCTTGTAAAAGGAGAGGTTCTAGTTAGCCTTGAGAGAAAAATTAGAGTTGGTTCTATCTTAGCCAAGTCCAAAAGATAGGGTTGTAACGATTTCCTCATAAACCGGGAAAAGGGGACAAATTCATTGTTGAATAAATTGGGAAATCCTTCGTGGTGTGCTAAGGTAGTGGATGTAGGTGCTTGTTAGAAGGCCGAACCACTCTAAAATCATTGTGTCTCTTGTCTATCTTTATTTCGATTTTAGCCAATTCAATCACCAAACATTTACAACCCTCCTTGACGATTTCAGTGATCGATTCGAGCGTGCTAAAAACCCAACAAGTTCGAATGGTCACTTGTATATCAAGGAAGATTTTATTTGAATGAAACTCACTAGGATTTAGTTTCAAGGAGTTACCCGAATACGATTTTCGACTAAGGGCTTAGGCAACCACGTTTGCTTTTCCAAGATGGTAGTCGATAGTCAGATCGTAATCTTTGAGTAGTTCAATCCATCTTCTTTGTCTCAAGTTCAAATCTTTCTGAGTCAGAATGTATTTGAGACTCTTGTGATCAGTAAACAGTTTGCACTTTTCACCGGACAAGTAGTGTCTCCAGATTTTTAGCGTAAACACAATAGTCGCAAATTCAAGCTCGTGTGTTGGATAATTCAGCTCGTGAGGCTTCAATTGTCGAGATACGTACGCGATCACATTTCCTTCTTGCATCAAAACGCACCTGAGACCCGAGTGTGATGCATCGTTGTACACGGTAAATTCTTTTCCCGATTCTGGTTGGACAAGAACTGGGGCATGCGTCAGGGTTTGTTTGAGTTGGTCGAAACTTCTTTGCTACCTTTCCAACCACATGAATGCTTTATCTTTTCTAAGAAGTTTGGTTAACAACGCGAAAATAACCGAGAACCCTTTCACAAATCTTAGATAATATCCGGCTAAACGAAGGAAACTTCGGACCTCACTCACATTTCTCGGAGGTCTCCAATCGAGAATAGTTTGAAATTTCTTGGATTCGACTTTGATTTCTTCAGCTGAGATAACATGTCGGAGGAATGAAACTTCCAACAGCCAAAATTCGCACTTAGTGAACTTGGCGAATAGTTGACGTTCTCGGAGTGTTTGGAGTACAATTCGGAGGTGTTCGACATGTTCCTCCTTGTTTTGGGAATAAACAAGAATGTCATCTATGAAGATGACCACAAACTTGTCGAGATAAGGCTTGAAAACTCAATTCATCAGGTCCATAAATGCAGCATGGACATTCGTTAACCTGAATGGCATCACAAGAAACTCGTAATGACTGTAACGAGTTCGGAAAACTGTTTTGGGCACATCATCTTCTTTCACCCTCATTTGATAGTAACCCAAGCGAAGATCAATTTTTGAGAAAACGGCGGCATTCTTGAGTTGATCAAACAAGTCTTCGATCCTAGGTAAAGGATACTTGTTTTTTATGGTTACTTTATTCAGTTGCCGATAATCGATGCAAAGCTGTATCGTCCCGTCTTTCTTTATCACGAACAGGACAGAAGCACCCTAAGGAGATTTTCTTGGTCGGATGAATCCCTTGTCCTCTAATTCTTGGATTAGCCTCTTGAGTTCTTTCAATTCAACATGTGTCATACGATAGGGCGTAATGGACACCGAATTTGTTCTAGATTGTACTTCGATTCCAAACTCCACTTCTCAAGTTGGAGGAAGACCAAGGAGTTCCTGCGATTACATTGGGAGCTTCCTCCTCCTCTTTTCCTCAAATGTGATAAATACGAGCAGGGGCTCGGGATTCTTGGTGAGTGGTGGCCGAGGGTTGCCTTCTACCTTTACCCTGATTTTCTGAGTGAACTGGTTGAGGGGCTTTGTTTCGAACAGTTGGTGCTGAACTAGCTACCACTGGAGATTGAGTAGGAAGCGTGTTCGGATTCTGCGAACAATCCTTGATGTAGTGATCAGATCCTCCGCAAAGATAACAAAAATAGGACTTGGTCCTACATTGACCCGGGTGATGTTTCTGATAAAATTTGCAGGTAGGCACTTGTGAAGCCTTGCCAGTGTTGCCCGTACTATCAACAGACATTGCCGGGGCTGAAGACTTGATTGCCGACTGAGGCTTCGGTATATAATTACTCTTTTCAGAAGGAGTATAACTCGAAGGATTTCCACCCGAGTACTTAGGGTTTTTGGACTGCCAATGTGGTCAATCATCTTGCCTCGACCGCTTATCCATCCGGGATTGGTTATGCTTGTGTTTCTCCGAAGCTTTCATCTTCGCTTCGGTGGCAATGGTTCGGTTGACGAGACTTTGGAAATCCGAGATCTCAAGGGCTGTGAAAATAGCGTTGAGTTCATCGTTGAGGCCTTCAATGAACATCTGGCACTTGTCCACCTCGGTTTTAATGTATTCGAACCCATACTTGTAGTACTTGCAGAAGTCACTCACGTACTATTCAATAGGTCTTCCGACTTGTTTCATATACAAGAACCGCTTTCGACGTTCAGCGAGATATTGTTCGTTAACATACTTTTTCTTGAGCTCATCGAAAAAGAAGTTCCATGTGACTTTTTCAAGAGATACGGTCAAAGTAGTGGTTTTCCACCAACTTAGCGCTTCGTCCGCAAGTAGCGCGACAGCACATTCGAGCTTGTGTTCATCCGAATAGGAGAGTTGTTTAGTGAGAATTCGAATAGTGGCCTCTAGCCAATATTCGGCAACTTCGAGATTCGCCTCGTCAGCACCGGTAAAGGTGTAGGCCCGATGTTGAGTGAGTTTATCGATAGGAGCCCTAGATGGCACAAGAACATGTGTTGGAGCAGGGGTGTCCCATTTTATTGATAGGATAAGTTGGTCCAAGATTTCTTTCATGCTATGAAAGCACTCTTGTTGCATCGAATTAGCAACAAGGGCTGCCATTTCCGGTTCATTATTCTTTGGAGCTTCTTGCTCCTGTTCTTTACCCTTTCGAGTGTTCAATGGCCTTTTAGTCATCTGAACACTCTCCTCTTCACTGGAAGATCCCTCTGGAATTTTATTGTCCCTCGCTAATCTCGTTTCAGAAATTGTTCTATATTAATAAACAACGAATAGTTGGTTAAGCAAGTGACAAGCTCAATCAAACATATACTACTCATAGGTGGCCAATTAACTCCTATATGATGCAATAGGCTCGTTTTAGTCCAAGAATCGACTAAACCGAAGCTATAATACCAATAAATGTAACACCCCTCACCCGGTTTAGTCGTAAATCGGCTAAGGAATGTTACTCAAGCTATGAAAACACGTACAACCAAAAACTTTTCCCTAACTTGCCATAATTGATAAGTTAGAATAGTAAACAAATTAAGACATCCATTATGTTTCATTAACAATGTTCATGTCACATTTAAATTACAACATGAGATCATTAATATAACTTAATCAACATGGCATACACATCTAAATCATATGAACCATAGATCAAGAGTTCACAAATTTCTTTTTCCTAAACAGTATGCATTCGAATCAACATAGAAACATCATAATCATTTCCAATACAATTCGAAACATACTTATCTTCTAATCAAGATTTTTAAACACTTTACTTCATATTCTATACATGTAATACATTTATAAAGTTCAATTAGAATTATACAAGTTAGGTATGCGCTATTCGAATAAGTTAACAGCACATGTGATTAGCCTAACCTTCTATATCCATTCGAAAAAGCATACATATAAACAACAAGGATTAAAATTCATTATCATGAACCTAACACATGAATCAAGACATAACTCAATCATTACCTTCCATTCGAATAGATCAAGGGTTCATGAGCTCAATCATACATTCTATACATGTTCAATAAGTATACTTCACATATCAACCAATCAAGCACACTAACATGATCCTATAACATGATTCACTAGCACATATCAATCCACTTCTCAAGGCAGCAACCAAACATTAAACATCAAGACTTTCTAAGACATGTTCCTGGCATATGAACAACTAGTAGTCACCCTAGTCAACTAACCAAGGCATGTATCCATCATTCAACACTTTCCAAGCTTTTAAGAAATGTAAACATTACTATAGCAACCAACCATGATTATCTCATATCATCAAAAGATACCTAGATCAACTAGGCTACCAATCAAGTCATGTTATGAAGTTATACAAACCTTAACATCTCAAATATATACATAGCCAAACATAGGCTCAAAATGCATGAGCATGTGATCTATATACAAGACTATGGCCACCAACTAGGAGTCTACAAAAGAACATTATCATACTTGATGCTTTAGCTTGTCTTTCCTTGCCTCCACTAGGATAACTTACAATCTATCTACATGTAGTTTTGGGAAGAATGAAAACGAGAGTGATAAGTACGGTTAAGTACTTAGTGAGGTAGCAACCTAAGCTAGGCAAGATTATTCAATTAACTAGTGTGTTTAATTCAAGAAAGACCTAGCCAGGTTCACATGAATCATGCTTGTATAATACTAGCATTCGAATGGTCTCACTTTGATATAAGTTCATGTTATTTCATTTAGTTTAATCGATCATTTAAACACGGCATCTCAAGGTCCGATGAACACATATAGAAATCTGATTTTCCAATCTAACAATTACATGCTATCACCAAGAAGACAAATGAATAGCAATCAACCAATTTCATGGAATGACATATCATGTAAGCAAGCGCATCAATGTTTATTTCAATACGTGTGAACATAAGTTCAAAACAACAAGATTACTTAATCAATTTCAAGGTTAAGCCTTGGTTTATAGTCGAGTCTAGGTAATCAAGTCGCCAACCAAACTGTCGCCAAATCAAGTATCCGGTCATATCCCTCCTACTGTCGCCAAAGACCATAACACACATCCCTTCTACTGTCGTTAAATAAAGGGCCTTAGCCCGGTCCGTAGACCACCCAACACAAATGAGCTCAAGACTCTAAGGCATGCCATCCTACCTATGACTCACTAGTTACCAAGGCATCATTTATTTATGTGACCATGGGTCATGAATCATGTAAACAAGCTTTTCAAGTATCAAGGCATGTTTAAGAGATCAATAATCATGTAAAAAGATTTGTAAGCCCTTAGGCTAGTGAACAATAATTCATATTCAAGAAGGATCATTTTATGGCATACTTCATCAATTAGCCAATCAAACAATCAAGACAATAGGCATGTTCATGTTCTAACATATCATAACACATGTAATTCACCAAATCCACATATCATCACATGTTTACCATTTGTAGTTTAATATCATCCTTCCCTTTAGATAATTACCAAGTATAGTTTAAGATCATTTTCATGGAAGCATTTAAGATCATTATAAACATAATTAAGCTTGGTTAGGATCTAAGTCCTAACCCTAATAATAGCTACACTCACAAAAAACTCCAAGCTAATCTTGAATGCCAACTCCCTTGTTTCTTTCCCTTTGTTGTCCCACTTTAGTGCATTCACAAGCTTCTTCTACGTCTTGGTATGGATTTCTATCAACATGCACGCATGAGTTTCTTTATTCAAGCTCCTAAATCTTGTTTCAAATTCTCAAAACCCTTGTTTAAGCTTTTCAACTTTTCCAAAACTCTTGTTTTTCTGTTTTGTTTATTCATTCGATGGGTTTAGATTGAAGAAAGATGATGAAGACACAAAGCCACCGTTTTGTTTGTGTGGCTTAAGGGAGGGTCGGGTGTCCCATTATCAAATCAAGGTAGTGGGACACTTGGTTATGTTATAACCAAGAGTATTAATCCTTTTAATTATAATTATTATTATAATTAGCTTAATTTATTATATATTTTAATTATTAATTAAACATAGTGTTTAATTCTTTCATTTTAATTCTAGATTCGAATGTTTACACTTTTCTTTCCAATTTAATTAGGATTTTAACTAGTTTACGATTTGGTGTATTACACCTTGGTTATGAGAAAATACATAGTTGTCCGAATGATTGCATGTTGTATTAGGGTGATCGAAAAAAAAATCCAAGAGTCATGTCATGAATGCAGTAAATCTCGGTGGATGAATGGGGACAAAGAAAATACGAGTGAGTATGAAGTTGAAGCCCGATAAAAAAAGAAGCTAGTAAAGATTCTGCGATATTTTCCTCTTATACCAGGCTTCAAAGACTCTTTATGTCTTCAAAGACTGTTGAGTCTTTGATGTGGCATCGTGATAGACGAACTGATGATGGATTATTAAGGCATCCTGTGGATTGTTTAGCTTGAAAGTCATTTGACCAGAAATTTCCAAGTTTTGTAGGAGATCCTTGAAATGTCAGGCTCGGTCTTGCATCTGATGGGTTTAATCCTTTTAAAATCATGAGTACTTCGTACAGTACTTGGCCTATTCTGTTTGTTCCCTACAATTTACCCTTGTGGATTTGCATGAAACAATCATCCTTTATCTTATCAATGATAATACCAGGTGAGAAAGGTCCCGAAAATGATATTGACATCTACATGCAACCTCTTATTGAAGAGTTGAAACAATTATGGGTGGGTTTCAAAATATATGATGTGTTGAAGAAGAACTTTAATTTGCGTGCAGCTTTATTATGGACTATTAATGATTTTACTGCTTATGCAAATTTATCACGGTGGAATACCAAAGGTCGTTATGTTTGTCCTTGTTGTGCTGCATAGACATGTTCGAAGTGGTTGTATAATGGAAAGAAGTTCTCTTACATGGGACATCGTCGGTGGTTAGATGAAAATCATATATTTAGATATCAAAAGAATATGTGATAAGTGCCCAAAAGTCTTATATTTTGACCCCTTTTACATGACAATTATCTCTCAACCTACACCCATTTGAGCTTCATTATCGCATTTCATGCATAGATTTCATCATTTATGCCTTTGAGCCTTACATTCTGTTTATTCTATGAAAAATGTATTATTTAATGCATGATTGGTATTTTTGCAGGCTGTACACTGCTGGAGCTGGAAGATGCCGCCACAGCACAGAAAGCAAGAGGGAAGATGAGGCAGAATTAGCAGACAACAGACCCTAATCGAGCCAAGCCACATGACAACTTCTACTAAGGGAAGCTGATGAATCCTTGCGGAGCAGAACATACTGATGCTGAGGCAGCAAAAGCCAGGCCGCGACAGTATTCCACCAGAGGAAAAAAATGAGCAAAGTGGTAGCCGACTTGTAGAACTTTAAACGCCGAAATTTTCTACACACTTTGCGTGGTAGCTGGAGCTCGAGAAGAGGAGGAAAACATGGAAGGAAAGATAAAGTTGGACTTTCGGCCAAAAATGTATATTGTAATAAATTAAAGAGATTTAACTCTTTAATAAAGTCTAGTCTAGGGGTGCTTAACGAGTTGATCAGCTCGTGAGCTGCTCGAACTCGACTCAGGTTAACTCGACTCGAACTCGAACTCGACTCGAGACCTTAATGAGTTAAGTCGAGCAAAGTCTAACTCGACTTGATAAGTTTGCGAGCAGCTCGTTAATTTTTTAAAATATTTGTGGATTGTTACTTTAGTTTTAATATGTTAGTTTGATGAATTTGTGGATTGGTACTTTAGTTTTAATATGCTAGTTTGGTGTATTTGTGGATTGTTAGTTTGGAATTTAGACTTTGAAAGTGCTTTATACACTCTTTTGATATTTTTTTGGTTAAATTTGTTAATTTATGTTAATATTAAGCCCCATATAGTATTGTTAAATTTTACTTTTAGTTAAAAATAAGGTAAATTTTTAGTGAGCTTAACAAGCAACGAGTCGAGCTTAACGAGCAGCGAGTTGAGCAACAAATTTTTTAACAAGCACGAGTCGAGCACAATTTTAACGAGCTTAACGAGCAACGAGTCGAGTCGAGCAACAATTTTTTTAATGAGCACAAGTCGAGCACTACCCAACTCACGATCGTTTCGCTCGATAAGCACTCCTAGTCTAGTCCAAGTCCGACTTAACTTCCTCTCTAAGAAGGATTTGTGCATACACCTTCCCCTTTATAAGGGGCTTTCCGCCATGGAGAAACAATATCAAGGGAGAGGAGAGGAGAGATCGCCGGAGAGAGATTGAGTTTAGGATTAGTTTAATTATGTTTTAAATTTCTTAGGATTAGGGTTAGTTTGTTTAGTAGTTGTGTGAAAACTCTTTGTACTTAGTTTTTGTTCTTAATGCAATAAAAGTTAAGAATAATCTCAGCCTTCAAGAAAAGCTACAAAATGTCCCACCAAGAATTCTCTGATATCAATGGGAAGATGTAGTCAGGTTTTGGAGTTCTCCGAAAGGATAGGTATGATCGATGCACTTTAAAAAATAATACTATGTCATTATAATATTTGCTTTATACGTAATGCAAATTTTAAATTTTAGGATTGAGAGCACGTTGGAGTTGCTACCAGACATCAACATAAGTTTACTCACATTGTCGGGTCGAAGAGTTTTGCTCGTATAGCTAATGACGAGGTATTATTATTTTTTTAATTATTGATTAGTTTTTAATGTATTATTTTTCATAAGTATTAATTTCTATTATACGTTGTAGCAAATTACAACTAGCACTAGCGTTGGATGAATAGAGCTCTTCGACATTACACACACAAAAAAGCACCGCTCTCTTATGACTCCCGAAGCTGCAGAAATTATGGTATATTCATTGGACAGAAAATCTAGATTATGTTATATTTATATCAATAGTATAACATTTTTCATTTTAACTAACGCTTGAATTCGTTATATATTTTTAATTGATTATCAGATGAAATTGGGGGAAAAAGGATGGAGTATGAAGCTACGGCTTTAACTAATGGTTCTGCTAATGTGGATGAGATCAAAAATCAAGTTATTGTTGACGTTTTGGGTCCTGAAAGATATGGTCGGGTTCGCTTCCAAAGATCATTCGTTATCTTGACAAAATATTTTGGATCTAACTCATTCCAATACATGTCATCACAGAGCCAGTCTTCTCAGACAGAAGTTAATCGTTTAAAACAACAGTTAACTCAATTTCAAGTCAAGGTAGAAGCGAGAGAAGCTGAGAGAGAAATGAGAGAAGCTGAGAGAAAATCACCATATCAAAACCTCTAAAGATAATTTCAAGAAATAATGGTGATGTTAAGGCGGAACCAACCAAAGAATATGTCATCTTAGTTGATTTTAGGTTTGTTCATGTGTGAATTCAAATGAACAATGTCGAACTACATTTCGATTTAATGTTGAACTATATTTAACTTTAATGTTAGACTTAAATTTGTTTTTGTTGCTTTTACTTGATTTTTGTAATTGATTTTTAGAATTTGTTGTTATTTGGATAATGTTACAGGTTCAATTTGGGTAGTTTATATTTTTACAAATGTGGTGTGGAGAACCAGTAAGGTTAGCGACGTTTGCTTGAAAACAACCCCGCTAAAATTTAGCGACAAATCATGACGTTTGTAAAAAAATGCCATTGTTACAAGGTATTAGCGGCATTTTTAGAAGAAGAAAAAACGCCACAAAAAATGGCAACATTTTTGCGGTGTTTGTTAAAAAACACCGTAATAGAGGACACATTGCCTACGTTTTAAAACCCAAACGCCGCTAGAGAATAGGCATTGCCGGTGTTTGAGAATACAAACACCACTACAGAGTGAAATCTATCGCAACGTTTGTATTTCCAAACGCCGCTAAAGAAGACTCAATATCGGCGTTTGAAATCACAAGCGTCGCTATAGAGCAAAATCTATCGCGGCGTTTTTCAAACAAAAACGCCGCTAACTATTGCGGCGCTTCTTTTAGTGACACTTTTTGTGGCGCTTCTGCTAGAGCCGTGAGTGTTTTTCGTGGCGCTTAAAAATGCCGCTAAAAACATGTTCTGCTGTAGTGAAGCTACAATGAATTCAATGATAAAATTAGGAAACGAAAATTTTACTAATAATTAGTTCGGCATTGGCTGTAATAAAAATTTGCATGCCCATAGAACTAAATAGCAATCCACGAGACAATTCTACAATAAACTTCATGTACTGCTATGTACCACTAATCACGTGTACCACAATGTACCATTAACTAAAAAAATATAGGGGTTGAAAGTGTCATTATCCCTTTTTAGAAAAAATCTAAAAATATATATTATTTTTTCTTTTTGGGTAAAGTACACAAATGGTAACTAAGCTTTGGTGAATTATTCAATTTGGTAACCAAACTTTCGATTGCTTCAATGTTACCATTAAACTTTTAGTTTTGCTCCAAATTGATCATTGGCCCGTTAAAAGGGTGATGTGACAGATAAAACATTTTGTATAATAACACATTTAGTTCTCCATGTTTGCACAATCAAACAATTTTGTCTTAATTCGAAAAAAATAAATTAAACTCTCATTATTTACAAATTATTTCAATTTAGCACTATTTTAATTAAAAATAATTTAACCCTAAACTCTAAAACAAAATGAAGGCATGTTAATATGAAACGGTTATGCCATTGTAAGAATCAACTAGAGTGGAGACATTACATACCTTCATTTTATTTTAGGATTTAGGGTTAAATTCTCAATTTACTGCATTTCGAGATTTTATGACTCGAAACATTGTGCTATATTTGCGTGCTTCTTTTCAAGTTGCATATGCTTTGAAGCAACCGTTCCCTGATGGTCAATTTGATCTAGTTTGGTCTATGGAAAGTGGAGAACACATGCCTGAAAAAGCTAAGGTTTATTTTAATGGAACTGTTGCATACATGCTATAATTTGCTTGGTTGTATTTTGTTACCATGGCATCATTTGCTTGATTAATTCATTCCCTGCATCCAACACTGGCAGTTTGTTAACGAGTTGGCTCGAGTTGCAGCACTTGGAGTCACTATAATAATAGTGACATGGTGCCATAGGGATCTCGGTCCCTCCGAAGAGTCATTGCAGCCATGCTCATGGAGGAAAAGCTGTTGAACAGGATGTGCGATGATTATTATTTACCAGAGTGGTGTTTCACTTATGATTATGTCAAACTACTTCAGTCCCTATCCTTCCAGATAAATTTACTTACTCGAATCGGTTGAAACCTTTTTAAGATTCGATAATTTTAATTAAAATAGTGCCAAATTGAAATAATTTGTAAATAATGAGGGTTAAATTTTTTTTTTGAATTAGGACAAAATCGTTTGAATTTGCAAGCATGAAGGACTTAGTGTATTATTATAAAAAAATATTTTAACTGCCATGTCACCATTTTAAAGGATGTTAACAGGTCAGTGACCAATTTGGAGCAAAATAAAAATTTAATGGTAACATTGAAGCAATTGAAAATTTGGTTACCAAATTGAATAATTCACCAAAGTTTAGTTGCTATTTGTGTACTTTACCTAAAAAGAAAAAATTAACATAAAAATTATTTTATATATTTTATTTTAAAAAGCAATAATAACGCTTTCGGTCCCTATAATTTTAAAATTAATTAAAATAATTAATGGTACATTACAGTACATATAATTAGTGGTACATGACGGTACATGTCATTTATTGTAGAATCATCCTAGTCCGCGAGGTATTAGTACTGTTTGAAACTGCGATATTCGCAATTGTTATGTCCGCAATAGTATTTATTTATTATTTTTTTTTAAAAAAATTACAACCACGATACCAGCAATGACCGTAATAACACCCGTAATATACGTAACCATAATAAACGCAACGCGACTACGACTGCAATTTAAACCCATGTGTCTCCCATTAGATGTTGCTTGTGATTTAGTTCTCTCCCGTGGTTGCTCCCCACTGAACACGAGGGAAAACGATTGCTTGAAACGATGACACAAAAAGATTTTAGAGAACCATTTAAAAATAAACCACAATTAACAGAAACTTTATCATGTTTACTAATCCACGTGTCATTAAATCAATGGAGGAAAACGAAATAGGGCTAATGGAATCTTGTTTTGGTGATCTGGTCTACCTAATCACTTTATAACATTTAATACATGTGATCATTCTTTGATCTTAAGCTATATAAAAAGAAGAATATTCTCTGTTTTCCTAACCACCTTCATTAGAGTTAAATTAAATGTTCCCCTCAAAAAATATAAGGGTAAAGTACACAGACGGTCACTAAACTATACCCGAAAAAATAAAATGGTAACCAACCTTTCAAAAATCACAAAATGGCAATTAAACTTTATGTTTTATAACAAAACAGTAACTAGACGTTAAATTCCGTTAAGTTTCTGTTAAAACTTTGGTATAATAACATATTTAGTCCTTCAACTTTATACAGTCAATTAATTTAGTCCTAATTTGAAACAATTCACTAAATTTAGCCCTTTTTATTTAAGCATTCTTTCAAATTGGTCATTAAAGCAAAATTTCAAAGTATGGTACATGATAAATAATTACAATTAAAGTCTTATAGGAACTCGAAAACTCGACTCGACTTGGCTCGAATCGAAAAAATTAAAATAAAGTTTGAGTTGTAAAATATGACGCGTCAACTCGAATAACTCGAATTTTTTTACTCGACTCGATCAAACGCCCACCTCTATCTTAAGATATGACGTGTCAACTTGAATAACTCGAAATATTCTTATATTTTAAATTATTTTTTCTTTTAATCGAATATTTTTTAAAATATAATATTTAATATTTTCATATTTAAATCACATCGAATGTTTAATAACTACTTTAAATATATGATTTAATTTAAAAATATTCGATTGAAAAGAAAAAAATTGATTTAAAATATTCGAATATTTAATTAAATTTTGATAGGAACTCGAAAACTCGACTCGACTTGATTCGATTCGAATAAAAAAATTCAAATAAAGTTTGAGTTGTAAAATATGATGCTTCAACTCGAATAACTCGAAAATTTTGTACTCAACTCGGTCGAACGCTCACCTCTATCTTAAGATATGACGCGTCAACTTGAATATTCGAATATTTTAAATCATTTTTTTTCTTTTAAATCACATTGAATATTTAATAAATACTTTAAATATTTGATTTAATTTAAAAATATTCGATTTAAAAGAAAAAATTAATTTAAAATATTCGAATATTTAAAGTAGTTATTAAATATTGGAATATTTAAAAGAAAAATATTTAATGTAGTTATTAAATATTTTAATATTTTAAATCTATTGTTTTTAAATCGAATATTTAAAGAAGTTATTAAATATTCGATGTGATTTAAATATGAAAATGTTAAATATTCTATTTTAAAAAATATTCAATTTAAAAGAAGAAAATGATTTAAAATATTCGAATATTTCGAGTTATTCGAGTTGATGCGTCATATCTTAAGATAGAAGTGAGCGTTCGATCGAGTTGAGTCAAAAAGATTTCGAGTTATTCGAGTTGATGCGTCATATTTTACAACTCAAACCTTATTTGAAATTTTTTCGATTCGAATCGAGTCAAGTCGAGTTTTCGAGTTCCTATAAAAATTTAATTAATTATTCGAATATTTTAAATCAATTTTTTTCTTTTAAATTGAATGTTTTTAAATTAAATCGAATATTTAAAGTAGTTATTAAATATTCAATGTGATTTAAATATGAAACATTAAATGCTCTATTTTAAAACTATTCGATTTAAAAGAAAAAATAATTTAAAATATTCGAATATTTCGAGTTAACACGTCATATCTTAAGATAGAGGTGAGCGTTCGATCGAGTCGAGTAAAAAAAATTCGAGTTATTCAAGTTGACACGTCATATTTTACAACTCAAACTTTATTTGAAATTTTTTCGATTCGAGTCGAGTCGAGTTTTCGAGTTCCTATAAAATTTAATTGTAATTATTTATCATGTTACCATACTTTGAAATTTTGCTTTAAGGGCCAAATTGAAAGAATGCATAAATAACGAGGGCTAAATTTAGTAAATTATTTCGAATTAGGACTAAATTTATTGACTGTATAAATATGAAGGACTAAATGTGTTATTATACCAAAGTTTTAACAGAAACTTAACGGAATTTAACGTCTAGTTACCGTTTTGTTATAAAACATAAAGTTTAATTGCCATTTTGTGATTTTTAAAAGGTTGATTATCATTTTGTTTTTTCGGGTATAGTTTAGTGACCGTCTGTGTACTTTACCCAAAATATAATAATGTTAGTTTTAGGACTGAGTCAGAATATCAGTTTAAAGAGAATAAAATATTTTTTTTTTAATTTTAGAAGAAAAAATTATAACTATCTCATAAAATTTTCAAATTTATTATATAAATTATGAGTATATTTTTTGTGGAGTTGAGTGCCAGAACACCTCGCACTTATAACATAGTTTCGTCCCTGGTTAGTTTCTTTTCAATGTTTTCATATACGTTTTAAAGCTCATTTTAGAAGTTTATGATGAATTGATGATATCTTTCGGTGCTTTCAATTTTAAGAGTTAAATTTAAATTATTTTTTTAGGATTGTAATATATTTTATCACCACACCTAATATATATATCAATAAAACATGACAATTTCGTTAATTTTTTAATTTTTCTTCACGTCTTGATTTTTTTAAAAATATTCAGATCTAGCGCTGGGTTTTATTTTTTGATTCGTTTCTGCTACAGGCCCAAAACAATGTTGTTTTGCTGGAGAAAATTAAATAATAAAAGCATGCACTTTAAGGAATTTGAACCCAACACTTATAATAGATGTGTAAAGGCCAAGTCTTAACCACTAAACTAATATGATATTATATAATATTTTACCACAAATATTATATATGCATAATTACTTGAGATTAACTCAAATTATTTTGGGGAAGGAAGGGGTGCTCCTAATGAGTCTAGAACCCATGACATAAGGGAATATGAGAGAACAAAGTTGAATAGCTTGACCAATCGGCCAAATGTGTTTGTTCAATTCAAATTATTTTAAGAAATAAATAATACTATAATTAATATAAAATATATTATTTACATATATCAATATATAAAAATAAAAATATATTATTTTTATAAAATAAATATATTATTAAAAACACAAAATTAATATAAAATAATATGTGTATATTATAAATAATACAATAAAACCCCTAAACTAGTTTGGGGTTTTATTATATTATTTATAGTATAAATATATTATTTTATGTATAATTTTGGAGTTTTTTTAAATGATATATTTATATTATAAAATATAAAAATAAAATATTTTTATTTATATATATTGATATGTAAATGATATATTGTATATTATTAATATTATTTATATATTAATATTATTTATAGTATTATATATTTCATAAAATGATTTAAATTAATCTCAATTCGTTTGACATATACAATATTTGTGGTAAAACATTACATAATTTTATGTTGGTTTAACGGTTAAGGCTTAACTTTTGTATTTGAAGGTTTTGGGTTCAAACTTGTATGTTTGTATTGTTTTTCCTTCAACAAAACGACACCGTTTTAGGCTAAATTAGGCTTTAAATCAGCCGCATCAAAACGATGAAGTGACATAAACGAGTCGGAAAGTATAGTTCAGTGTTAGATTTGAACATTTATTAAGTTCGATAGCATTTCCGAGTTAGTGGTAATAGTTTAGTGTCATATGATGTAGTTTACCCTTATTTTTATTTCATGATATGTGGTGATTTCCATCACATCATTGGGACAACCAATAATTTTTGCTGAAGTGACGTCAGAAGTCGACATGTAGTCTGGCCGACTTTCCCTTTATTTGTCTGAAGTCGACATGTAATATGACTGGTTTTACTTTTCACTATAAAAGGTGCAATAGACCTGAAAATAAAAAATAGAGTACAATAAATTCAAAAATGTACTTATTAATAACAATATCTAAAAAATTATTCAGTTGATGATTGCTCATGAACTGGATTAGCAACACAAAATATAGTTTTTGAAATACAAGGTTCTTTTGAGAAAATTAATTATGTCCATGCCATAGATGCTTTACATACAAACAACCAAGAAAAGTAAGTAATATACAAGTTGCATGATGCATAAGTTGCAGCTGATTGAATAGTCTTAAGGTTTCTTTTGGTGCACTCATTGCGTGCCAACTGCCAACCATTCATTCCTCCAAACCCAAACGTTACTCAAGTTCCGGTTTAACTAATGTTTGGATAACCAACTTGAAGTAATTATGTCAATCTGAAGATAAAGAACATGGCCAAGGTCTCATACCGATACCATCGAGTCGAGAGTAAATTTTTTTGAGTTAGTCGAGTTCAAGGATATCAACAGAATTTTATGTGAGGGAGTAAATTATTAGTAAGTTATATTAAAAATGTAGTGGGTGTAAATATAAAATTTTAGGGGTACAAAATTAAATTGTCAATAGAAAATATAAAAGAAATTAGAAGTTTAAACTAAAACTTTTAAAAATTTAAAGGAATTTAAAATTTTTAGGGGCCGAATGCCACCCTCAGCACTCCCTCGGTTCATCCCTGGTTGAGTTGGTGAGTCATATTTTATAACTCAAAGTTTATTTAATTTTTTAGTAGAGTTTATGAAATTTGAGTTGAGTTGTTTGAGTTTCTGTTCAAATTTAATTATAAACATTTATAATGTTATGGTAGTAATAGGTTCCAATTTAAACGATTTTCTATAACTACATACATACATACATACATACATACATACATATTATAAAATAATATATATTATTTTATAATATATACATACATACATACATACATACATACATACATACATACATACATACATACATACATACATACATACATACATACATACATACATACATATTTATATGCGATATACATATATCAAACAAAGTAGAGGGACTTGACTTGAACTTAAAAATAAATTCACTAATTATAAATTTCTTTAATTATTCGAAATTTCATTTTAAAACTCAAACTCTATTAAAAAAAATTAAATTGAGTTTAAAAAATTACGATTGAAGTCGAGCCGGTCAGATTTTGCTCACCCCTATATACCGTTTATATTCTAACATAATACTTTCCATGATGGAACTATTAAAAAGATTTTGGGTTCACGAAGGTTAAAAGCTTACGATTGAGATGTCATTGCGTTTTTTTTTTTTCTGTTTATAATAATAAATTTCTATTTACATTACAATGACATAGAAAAGTCTACTGGTTCATTTTGGTTGTGGGTATATTTACTATACAAATCACTTTTAAACCAAGATCTATTCATTTTTAGGTGAATATGAGAATTTTTCTATATATTGGTCCCCGAGTAGCCAATTAATCCCTCACAGAAGATAGAAATGGGTGCTTCAAGACTCATTGCAACTCTTGTGCTTTCTCTCCTGATCTTCCTCTCCGGCTCCACCGCCACCCAGAGGAAGACGACGCAGAGACGGCCCCGGCAGCCTTGTAAACGAATGGTGTTTTACTTCCATGACATTCTCTACAATGGCCAGAATGCCGAAAACTCAACGTCGGCTATAGTGGGTGCACCTGCTTGGGGCAACCGGACTATCTTGGCTGGACAAAACCATTTTGGTAACATCGTTGTGTTTGACGATCCAATCACTTTGGACAACAATTTGCATTCGGTCCCG
Source organism: Hibiscus tridactylites (assembly GCA_958450335.1). Lineage (NCBI taxonomy): Eukaryota > Viridiplantae > Streptophyta > Magnoliopsida > Malvales > Malvaceae > Hibiscus > Hibiscus tridactylites. The sequence continues at coordinate 11,998,280 of OY288286.1, forward strand.
ATCGGACGGGCACAGGGGTTCTACTTGTATGACCAGAAAGATTATTTTACGGCGTGGTTGGGGTTTTCGGCATTTTTCAACTCCACTCAACACAGAGGGACCATAACCTTTGCTGGAGCTGATCCATTGAACAAAACAAGGGACATCTCGGTGATTGGTGGGACTGGGGATTTCTTTATGGCCCGAGGTATAGCCACTTTGATGACTGATGCATTTGAAGGGGAGGTTTATTTTAGGCTACATGTTGATGTCAAGTTATTTGAGTGTTGGTAACCACCAACAACAATGTTTTTTCACTAATAATTTTCAATTTGTTGTTTGCTTTTAAAGAAATTGTCGTGTGAGATCCATTAATTGGTCGAATGGTCAAAAATGTTTATGTTGTATTATTTTGTGTAAGTTTAAATCTTGTCATATGCTTTTTGAAATGTAAAACATTTCTAGTACTTAATAAAAAAAGTTTTGATTTTTATTAAGAGTTAATGCGAACTAATCCCTCTGTTATCCTTTTCAATAATTAAAAGTTATGATAAAAGTATGGTAACGATTCTTGTACCATGTTTTGATTTTTATTGAAAAACGGGTAAATTTATCCATGTACATTTCAAAATGAGCAAACTAATCCGTCTGTTAAAAAAATTATAATTTATTCTATTAAGTGTTAATGCGAACTTTATAAAATATATGAAATTTTAACAAATCATAAGAAATACACGGCAAAGAAGAAATTAAAAGTCTTTTTTTGGTTAAATAAGTTAAAAATTGAGGTTTGTTTCTTCCTATCTCTCATCTAACTGTAAATAGGTCATTGATTTGTTTGATTTTTTTTCACTTTCCAATGTGGCTAATGACGAATTTTCAGTGTATCTACAAACAGGGAAGGATGCAAGATTTCATATAAAGGTGCTAAATATCAAGAAATTATATTAAGACGGTAAGGGTGTAAAATTACAAAATTTTAGAGGTGCAAAATTAAATTATCAATAAAAATTAAAAAAAATATAAAAAATATAAGAGAACTTAAAATTTTTAAGGATGTAGCTGCCCCAGCACCCCTATATTTGTCCTTGTCTACAAAGCTTTTGACACGCGTCGTATAGTGTCAAAATAAATCCTTAAACTCAAATAAATAAGAATAAAAATAATATAGCGAGACTAAGGGTCGATCCACATGGGTTTAGAGACCAAGAAACTTGTAAAAATAAAAGTGGGGGTTTAGAGAAGTAATTTGAGTAATGGAAAATAATAAGAACGAAAAGAAGTATTGAAATGAATTAGCCTCAAGCTACGGTTTGCCACGACATCCTCGACCACCGAATTGAATTTTTCTTCAACATTCTTGTCGGTTACAGTCTACAAGGCCTAACCGTTGCAACTTACTTCTCTTTGGTAAACTCGACTCCCAGGACAATCCTTGAAATCAAGCTTTAGTTGGTTAGCTACGGCAATCGATGCTAACTCAAGCCTAAATTAATGCTGGAGAAGCCCGTGCTCGGATAATCGTCTCGATGAGAATTGTTTTCGACTTTGATTCCCCTTAGTGGATTCTTAGGGAGTTGAATTAGCTACAAGCTTTTCCTCGTCCCCAACAATGGATCTAAACTACTTCTAATCCGACAACGTCTTCGGAATGAAACAATTGAGAATCCTAAAGGTTAGGCCGATTTCCTAACCAATTTTGCAGAGAATCGAAAAAAGAAATGTTGAAGGAAAGAAAGAACTTCTTCTAATCTCACGAGTTTAGTCGGGTTAGGCGTTGCTCTTGGCTAAAGATGATTTAGTTAAGCATAGTTGGTGAAGAAACCATACTTAATTAAATAATGAAGGAAATGGAAAAAATGAAAATGAAAAAAAAAATAGAGAATTATATTAAACTCAAAGGTAGAAGAGAACAATGAGCAAGTGATGTCCAACTCATCCCCAAAGTGGGGTATTTATAGTATTTAAAAAACTCTAAAAAATTAAAATGATAAATCTCAAAAATAATTTAAATTACATAAGATAATTATCCAAATTTGAAATTTAAAAATTAAAATTCGGATGATAGGCTATCTGATAAGTGGCTTGATAAGCTATCACTGCTGCTGACGTCAGCTTCTAGAAGATGCTAATGTGGCACCCAGTCAACATTCATGCCCGTGAATCTGCCCACGACTCCAGCATTTTCTACAGCATTCCAGCTTATTTCCAGCATCACGTCCCCTGCATGAAAACAACATAAAACAACCCAGTTAAGTCCCTCAAATTTATATTTAATCAAAATAAGGACCAAAAACATAACTAAAATAAATACTCATCAGCTTTACTTGTCATATAAATGAAAATAAATTTATTTCCCTCTTATCGAATTGAATTTTGGGTTAGACATTGTTGGATTTTATTTCTTTTTAACTTTTTTGTTTTGATTTTTTTTATTAATTTTGACATATTTTATATCAATTTTACAATATATGTTTAACATCTAGCTCTCCCAACAATGTTGTTACTATGGTAATATTGTGCCTAGCTTCAATTTAGATAAATTTATGCACACCGAAAAACTAAGTTTGTGAACCCAAATCATTTAGAAAGAAGATATCACCCTTTACTATGGTGATCACTCATCGGATTCTTTATATTTTAAAATTTATACATTTGAAATATCTTTTCATAATTTTATGTTCTAATATTTTTAAATATGGGTAATTATATCATGCACTGCTAGTGGAAACATTTTGTTTCCACAAACGCCCTAATTTTAAGGGTTAGGATTTAGTTTAGGGTTCATAGTTTAGGGGTTTAGTTTTATGTTCTTAGAATTTAGGGACTGTAGTTTGAATTTAGAGTTTAAGGTTAAAATTTAAGGGTTATAGGTAAAAGCCTAAATCCCTACTATATTACTCTAAAACTTAAATCCTAACCTCTAAACCAGCAACAGTGTCGCCTTCACTCTTTTCTTTCTTGTATAACTTTTAAGGTCAGCGACGACACCAGCCTTAGTGCAGTTTGTCGACTGCCGATCACTCTCTTTTATTTTTTGCTTTGTTCTTTTGATTTCAAGTTTTTTCAATAAATTTTCTTTATAACACGCTTTCTTCTACCTTTTGGTATGTATTTTCTGTCTCTTGGCACGCTTCTCTGGCTTTTGACACGTTTTTTTGTTCTTTGTTTTGCTTTAAGGTTGGATTGGATGTCGCCATAACTGATCAAGATGATGCTCTTTTGGTTATCATGTTGTTCTCCATGTTTTAACCCTCGAATTGGATATAGATGCAAGTTTAGTAACCGCTCTTGTTCGTGGTTGAGTTGTGGTAATAAACGTGTTGTCAACGTACCCTAATTCTGCAATATGCATTTTTTAATGTTGTTGATGATGTTTTTTTACCTTTATCGTTGAGCTTAATTTGGTGATGTTTTGTATCTATTTTGTTTCAAGTCTTTGAGTTATGTTTTTATATTTTTTTTCTTTGGTCTTGTTTATGATCTAGAGGCGTTAGTTTTCGTTTTAAGAATTTAATTTGATCGAATTATAAACTTTCATCTTAATTTTTTCTTTTATGAATAAATTAACGTACCCATTAATTTTTTTTGTTAAATAGGTTAAAATTTGAGGTTTGTTTCTTCCTATCTCTCATCTTACTGTAAATAGGTCATTGATTTGTTTGGTTTTTTCACTTTCCAATGTGACAAATGACGACTTTTCGTTGTATCTACAAAGCTTTACTTGTCATATAAATGAAAATAAATTTCTTTCCCTCTCATGCAATTGAATTTTGGGTTAGAGATTGTTAGATTTTATTTTTTTTTAATTTTTTATTTCAAATTTTATTTATTAATTTTGATATATTTTATATCGATTTTACAATATATGTTTAGAGTTCGTAGTTAGTCCTTCCAATAATGTTGTCAGTATAGTAGTATTGTGTCCAGTTTTAATTTTAGATTAACTCATGCACACCGGAAGATTAAATTGCTTGAACTCAAGTCACCAAGAAAAAACATATCACTCTTTACTACGGTGATCACTCATTAAATTCTTTATATTTTAAAATTTATACATTTGAAATATCTTTTCATAATTTTATGTTTCAATATTTTTAAATATTATATACTACGTATTATTTTTATGAATTTATACATTTTAAAATGTCGCATCAATACTTGACAAAAATGGATGGATCAAATGGCTCGTTTTAAAAATGTACAAGAGTCAATTTACATATTTTTCAATAAAAAACCCAAAAAAATGAAAAATTCTCAAAAGAATTGTGGTGGGATTTTTTATTTCCCACTCTATTGCAGTGGGTAGATTATTTCCAAGAATATTGTGATTTGCACAGTGTAAATAAAGTCGGATCCAGTTGAGTGCGAATATGAAAAAAAATTAAAAACGGAGCCATTAGGATCCGACTTTGGCTCTGGCAGAGTGGGGCAGAATGGGGGGCCAAGTGGATCCGACTTTAGCCTCTTCACGGGCACACTGCATGGGGGCACGGGGTGGCAGAAAAATGCATGCATGGGACACGGGTGGCAGAAAATTTTGCAGAATGCATGCATTCAGTTGAGATGAAAAAAAAAATAAAAACGGATCCATTAGGATCCGACTTTGGCAGAGTGAGACAGGATGCGGGGCCAAGTGGATCTGACATTGGCTAAAGTTGGAGCCAAGTGGATCCGACTTTGGCTTGCATGGGACAGGGTGGCGAAAATTGCATGCATTCAGGGGGCAAGCTTTGCAGAAATTTTGAAAGAGGGTCACGGGGTGGCAGGGAGAATAATTGGTTGGATAAATGGTGGAATTTAATTGGGTAGATGGTATGTGTGGTTGAAATTTAATTTTTTGAGGTTAAAAGGGGTGGGTTGAAGGTAAATAGTGGGAGAGAAAATATTTTGAAGAAGAAGAAGAGGAGGAAGATTTGAAGATTTAAAGAATTTTATTAAAGTAAGTGTTTTATTTTTATAATTTATTCTTATTATTATGAGTAAGTATTATTTTATGTAATTTGTTTTTTTTTTGTATATTTTATTTTATAGTAATTACGAAAATAGGATATTTGTGTTTTTAAGTTAAACTTTAAAATTTTTTGTGTTAAATAGGTGGTTGAAGAGAATATAGTAAGTTAAGTTGTTTGTTTGATTAAATTTGAAGTTGTTGTTTTAATTTTGTGTTAAATAGATGAGGATTTGAGAAATATTTTGTTGTATATTGTTCACTTTAAATTCGTTAACTTTTTTTAATTTTTATTTTGAAGTTCCTTGAATTTTTGATGTTATTTTGAGAGAATGTAATTTGAAAGTTTTGTGTTAAATAGGTGAAGATATGAGAAGAAAATATAGTTTAAATATTTTTGTGTTAAATAGGTGGAGATATATTGAGAATATAGAAAAAAATGTTTGAATATAAGAGAAGAAACGGGAAAATACATTTATTTTGAGAATATAGAAAAATAGGTGGATAGATTTTATTATTTTATTTAAGTTCGTTAATTTAATTATATTTATTTATAGGTGATTGAATAAAACGTTAAATTGATGATTTAATAGACAATAAGCAAATACAACATTTATTTTAATTGTTATTTTTAATGTGGTAGATTTAGTCTCGGTTTACTAATATTTTCTTATTTGTCATGTATGATGGCTGAGCAAGCTCCATTGTTGCATTTACATAATCGACACATTACTAGCCTTAGAGTTGATGAGCTGGTATAATTTTTTAAAAATTGTTTCATTACGAAATATGCCACTTCTGTGTTTTTTTGTGATCCATTATGTTTAAATAATGTGTTATTTACAGGATGCAGAGGAAACATTTAAACATCATTTGTGCATGGTAGACAAACCCCTAGACCACATAATCGGAAATTTTTTATATATGGCAGGATTTTATCATGCCACGTTCCTTCGTGGGTACAAGTTGGTGCCCGGATTGATTACTGCTTTAATTGAGCGTTGGAGACCTGAAACGCATACCTTCCATATGCCTTGCGGAGAATGCACGATCACCCTCGAGGACGTGGTTTATCTTATTGGGGTCCCAGTAAACGGGAAGCTAGTGGTCGAGCGTACCGTATGCTCAACGGCTGAAATTTGTCAAAGGTTCCTTGGGAAGGAACCCTATGGAAGTGACGTGAAAGGGTCCCGTGTGAAAATGAGTTGGCTAGAGAGAGAATTTCAACTCTCCGAGTATAATAGAGTTGAAGAAATTAATATGGTTAGTCGAGCATATATCCTACAGATGATCGGAGGTATACTGATGCCGGATAAATCTGGCAATATGGTCAATGTAAGGTATCTTCGTTTTTTGGATACTCCTTGGGAACCTGATTGTCAATATAGTTGGGGATCAGCTATATTAGCGTGCTTGTATCGCGAGTTGTGCAAAGGCGCTTTACTGCAAAAGGGTCAGAGGGTAGGCGGTATTGGTGGTTGCCTGCTATTGTTGCAAGCGTGGGCTTGGCAACGACTACCTTTTTTTACACCACTTACTCGAACACATGTGTAGTTTCCTGTCGTTGCAAGGTAAATATATATATCTTTATTTTTAGTTGAATCTGTAAATTAATTAAATTAACTTGTTATTTAAATATATTGTGATTTGTATGTAGATGGTGCGATGAGAAGCATGAGACGGGGTTGGCGCACAACAACGTTAGAGTTTGTAGATCTCTTATTGATTCCCACTATCAAGAGCAAGTATATGAATGGAAAGTACTTTTTGACGTTAAATGTGTTTTTTACATCTTAGTTAGTTAAATGTATTATTTTAAACCATTATTTTTTGCAGTTTATTTGGAAGGCCTACGAAGATGACCATATATTTGTACCGGAACATTTGATGAATGATTCACTTTTATGGTGTAGTGTTACACCGTTGATCCATTTCTCTACTATAGAGTTCCACTTTTTAGATAGAGTGTTAAGGCAATTTGGCTTCCACCAGCCTATTCCGTGCATTCCACGTGATCATTACTATCTTCATGCCTATGATGGACGTGGCAGGCCAGATACGGATTGGGAAGTCAAACATAGTGAGTATATTGCTTTGTGGAATAACAGAGCTTCATCGTTGCCAGAACATCGTCCAATGGAAGATGACGATTTTGATTTCGAGAGTTCAGAGTACATGATCTACTATCGTAGTCATGGAATGCTGTACTTAACAAATCAGTCTGAACGGGAGGAATGCAAAAGGTTCCGAAAAAAATATGGAGGCAAAAGTAAATCATCGAAGGCTACAACGAGCTCATCACAGAGGCAACATATTGGTAGTAGAGACCCTACGGGTTGGCCAACGACATGGGAGCCACCAGTGGCCCCACCAATGGCTATATGGGAAAAAGAACCGACTCCTACTTGTGTACAACCGGAAGTGGCCCCGAGATACTCGAATAATATAGGATTTTTTCAGCCTGCTACATTTATATATCCACCAGTGAGCTCGAGCTATTCAGGTAATGTAGGAGGGAGCTCTTCAGGTAACGTAGGGTTTAATGATCCTAATTTATACAGACTCGAGTTTATTTCGCCACAGACACCCAACTACACGAACTTGAGTGAGAACATGGATTTTGTTACACCTCTTGTGGCCAACCCCTATGATGCAATTTCGCCGATGATGACTGCCACGTCCAGTGTTCCTCAAGGATCAATCCATATGTATTCGTGTCAACCAAATTTTGAGACCCCCTGTGTTCAGCAAACACCACAGTAATCCTTGTTCTTCACAGGTGGGCCAATTGGAACCGATGATGATGTCGATGAAGAGCAGCAACTTCAGCATCGTCGTCGACGCAATCCCGATCGGTCTCGTCATCCACCGGGGTGTGGTACGGGTGGACATAAGCATTGTTAGCTTTTTTATTTCAAGTAGTTGATAACTTTAGTGGATTATGTTAAAATTGAATGTTTGAATAAATTTTTTATTTGTATTTTATATCTAACAATTTAAAAGAAAAATATTTTTCGACTTAATGATTATATTAGAACAATTTAAATTAAGTGATTAAATTGAATTGTTTCACAACACAACACAACACATCATTAACACTACACAACATAACATAACATAACATAACATAACATAACATAACATAACATAACATAACATAACATAACATAACATAACATAACATAACATAACATAACATAACATAACATAACATAACATAACATAACATAACATAAAATTTTTCAAATACAAACATTGGAAATCACCGAGGCATTGACACGAATCTTGGTTCATTTGGACAGTTTGATCTGGAATGTCCTTCGGCCCTACATATGGTGCATCTCTTATGTTGTCCCTTCTCCCTAAAATGAAGATCCATACTGGTATATATGCGAGTCGATCTAGGTCGACCACTTGGAGATCTACGGAGTGTAGGATCTGGTAACCATTTTTCATGCTCTACCAACGGCCAATAAATTGAATTTGCAATCGGTGGGAACTCACTTCTGTAAATATTGACCATCCTACGGAGATCGAAGCATTCATCAACAAAACTGTACGGGTCAACCCCTATATGCATACACGATGCAATTGCATGAATGCATGGATATCGCCATGCTTGGAATGCTCCACAATCACACCAACTATGTCTGAAATAGACTCGAAATACATTTGAGTGCGCTGCTTCGTTGTTGCGTCTGGCACCAACAACACCAAATATCTGATTAGATCGGTCGAAGCTGTGAATCTGTAGCGACGTTGCTTTCATCATGTTCTCTGTCATTTTCTTCACAAGAGCGGGAGCCCACCTTTGGTCCCTATTTAATAAGGCCTCAATTTCCTTTCCTTTAACTACCCAAACTTTCGCCAACCTATAGTATGTCTCTTTCACCAGGCTTGCTATTGGGAGATGATGTGATTCTTTTAGTACTCCATTTATGCACTCCACAAGGTTGGTAGTCATTTGTCTGTATCGTCTACCACCTTCGTCATATGATTGGGCCCATCTTTCCCTCTCGATTTCATTTGCCCAACTCCAAACCTGCTCGCCGTACTTCTTTAAATTTTCCATCTTCCTCTCAAAATGTGGTCGCGTTAGTAGATATCCTGTGTCATAGTATTATTAGAATCAAACATAAATAAATAAATGAATATGCAAATATAATTTAGTTTGAAAAAAGATGCTTACCCATGCTTTCAATCTCACTGCGAAGATAAGGATTTTTGAACCGCTCATAGCAGTTCTTAGTGATATGACGAATACAGTAGGCAGGGTATGCATTCGGTGGTGTCCAATGACTTGCGTCTCGATTAATTGCTGCTTTGATACCCGTCCCTCGATCGGATATAATGCATACCCCATCTTCTTTGACGACATGCTCACATAAATTCGTCAAAAAGAAATTCCAAGCTTCCGCCGTCTCCTGCTCAACAATTGCAAATGCAATCGGGAAGATGTTGTCGTCACCATCTTGCGTAACAGCAACCAACAATATATGAGAGTATCTCCCGTACAACCATGTGCCATCGACTTGTATCATACATTTGCAATAGGGAAAGCCTTCGATAGCAGGCTTGAACGCCCAGAAAAGTCGATGAAAAAAATTTATAGCCTTCAACAATTTGTCCTTCTCGGTCTTTCGCATCCTTGGTTTGATACCTCACTATGGTGCCCAGGATAAAATTTGTCAGTGCTATTAATAAAGCCGGTAGCTCGTTGTACGACTTATCGTAATCACCATACACCAAGTCCATTGCCTTTTCCCTTGCACGCCAGGTCTTCTTGTATTTTATTTGGTATTCAAATTGCTGCACAATGCTTGCCTGAATCGTTGAAACTGTAACCCGTGGATTTGCTTCAACCAACTTCATTATGTGACGACATATTACGTTGGAGTCCAATTTCCAGTGGTCTTGGTTGATGGAAGTTCGTAAACATGTGTGAACACCATTATACTTTGTGACCTCCCAACGATTTGACCTCTGCAGCTTTGTCACTCGGATCTTCCAATTGCACTCTTGTCCGTATTTCACACATTTGGCAAAGAAGGTCCTCGTGCTGGATTCTGCGACAAAGTAGTCCATGTGGTTCTTGATGCTGTACTCTTTCACTGCCAATATAGCTTCATTCTTGTCATCAAATTGAAGCTTAACATATAATTCACCGTCTTGACTCGAGGTTAATCGGGCCAAATCCGAGAATTCTGGCGCTCTCATTGCATCAAAATCCACTAAACTCATGTGAGAAGGAGGTTCATAAAATGTAATGTCGCCCCCGGACGAAACAAATTCGCCAACACCAAAATCAGGAGCTGCACCAACATCATCAGGGAACAAATTGAGATCCCCAATATCTTCATCGTCGCTGGAATCGGCAAGTGATTCTCCCCATCGACCTCCTGAGGGTTCCACACCAGCTTCAACAGCAGGATCAACACTCGGCCCGTGTGATGAAGCATATGTTGAAGGCCCGGCTTCATGAAATGTATTTGATGTCCCACTTGTCAACATTGCGACAAAACTGCCTCCGGGCATATCAATCTCATCACCAAAGTTCATTTGAGCTGATTCTCCAACTACGTTTGTAGATGGGTCGAGAACATCACGCACCTCGGCAAACAACTCAATATATCGAATTCCTATAGAATCATGCTCTGCGATCATCAAAGAAACATCGTCATCATCTTGGAGAGTGATTGCACAATATTTGACCGGATTGTCACATGTCATCGATCGGTAACGTAAACCATGAATCTCTTTTCTAATTTTCTGTGATATTTTCTCCTTCATTTCTCGAAACATGATTTCTTTCTCGAATCTCATCTTCATACTACTTTCACAATCAAATACAACCCCGACATCAGTTTTCACCATTTGTCCATTGTAATGAACAATCACCATAAATTTGTTGTTGCTCATTTTCTCTGCATGATCGAAATAAAACATACTAAATCAAAATGCTCATAATAAAATAAAAATAATAAATATATTTCGAATATATTTTTTCTAACATAGTAAATCAACTTACAAAATAAACTGAAATTAAAATTTAAAACTACCAAACTAACTCAAATAAACTACATAAAAAAAACAACATGAAAAAATATACCATTTGTCCAATCCAAATTCGAAGTAACTCAAATAAACTACATGAAAAAATTAAAAATATATGAAACATACAAAATAACAAAATAAAATACCAAACTGAAAAAATACCAAATTCAAAAATTCGAATCTACTTACAAAATAACAAAATAAAATTACCAAACAAAAAAAACAAAACTCTAAAAAAATTCGAATCTACTTACAGTCTTTTCTTCTCACTACTTTTTTTATCTTCTTCTTCTACTCCTTCAATCTTAACTTTCCTTCAACCTTAACTTAACTATTTAACAAAAAAATAAATTTTCTTATCCCTTATACTACCCCTATCTCTGCCTATCTAACAACTACAAATTTTTAACCTCTACCCCTATACATTTTAAAATATTATAAACTCATCACCATTCAAAAATCACATCCACCACTCCCAAAAAATTAATCTGATTCCCACTCTTCCCGAAAATAAACAGTAAACCTAACCTAAACCTATACCTACCCAATTAAATTCCACCGTTCTATCCCCCAATCCTATTTACACTACCCTCTCATGCATGCCCCTCTCTCTTTGCAGCTTTTCAGTCTCTTTGCAGCTTCTCAGTGTCATGCGCATGCCCCAAAGTCGGATTCAAATGGTTTAGATTTGGGGATTTTTTTCCCAAAACCGGATTCATTAGAATCCGACTTCACCCTTTTTTGTTTTTTTTTTCTCAAAATCGGATTCATTAGAATCCGACTTCACTCTTTTTTTTGTTTTTTTATCAAAACCGGATTCTAATGAATCCGACTTCACTTTTTTTTTCAAAACCGGATTCATTAGAATCCGACTCCACTTTTTTTCAATTTCGGTTTCAGGTGGATCCGACTTCACATTCCACTATTCAATTCACAATATTTCCGAAAATAATCTCGCAACTTCAATAGATTGGAAAATAATAGATTACAACTGCAATATTTTTGTAAATCTTCCCAAAAAAATCTTAGCATCTTAATAATATTATTAAGGGTATATTACAACGTTCATCATTTAACTTTCTTCTCACTCTTATTTTCGTCACTAAAGTTTAAGTTTTTTAATTTAATCATTCAACTATCGAATTGCTCCTATTTTGACCACTTTAGAATAACATGACTTATTTGATTAATATTTTCCTATGACATGACATACTTTATTAATATGTTAATACCATATTATATTTGAAATAAAAAATAAAGAGAAAATAAAATCTTTAAACCCTAATCTCAATCTTTAATCTATAAACCATAGTCCTCAATCTACAAACCCCAAACCATAGTCTTTCTCTTTCCCCTTTAAACCGTAACCTGAATCTAAAATATTAGTTAAACCTCTTTTTAATAGAAACGAGAGAATCAAAGGATTCTAACCATACTCTTTTGACAAGATTTCCAATTTCTGTTAACGGTTAGCTCGAATATCCTCTCTCAATCTACAAACCCCAAACCATAGTCTTGGCTCTTGTCAACGGTTAGCTCGAATATCCTCTCTCAATTGGTTGGAGTTGACACCTCGGCGGATATTTGGAGTGTGATAACTAGTCTCTACTCGAAGCTCTCCATAACCAACGTGATGCACCTTCATTGCAAGCTTCGGTCAATGAAGAAAGGAGTCCAAAGTATGCGAGAATACACGGTCAAAATTAAAGAAATTTGTGACTTATTGGCATTGTCTGGTTACAAAGTTTCTGAGGTCGAGCATATTGCAACCATTCTAAATGGTTTAACTCCAGAGTTTGCACCTTTTGTGGTTGTCATCACAGTAAGTCGAGATCCTTTCTCTCTTGATGGAGTGGTCTCTATATTGGTCGATGCTGAGTCTCGTCTTACAGATCCAGTTGAAGCTCCAATTGGGATTCATTTGACTCAATATTAGCACGAAGAAGCTTCCGGTAGAGTTGAATATGTTCGACCTTCATCCAGTTGAGGGCGACGCTTCAGAGAAGGATTCAGTCATGGTGGACGCTCAAGGGGCCAGTCTAGACCTCAGTGTCAGATTTGCGGCAAATTATGTCATATGGCAGATGCCTGCTGGCATCGCTTTGATCAGGGTTTCAAAGGAGTGGTTAACCAGCAATCTCGATAGTCGGATATGCCGTAAGCCAATACTTGTCATTGGAAATCCGAAGAACTGGACCAGTTCTATGAGCCTGTTGTTTCAGATGTTGTAGGCTCATCTATTATTTCTAAGAATCGTCAACCAGTAGAGCCAGCACAAGTCAATTCTGTAATTTCTTTTGTGGCTGACATTGATCTTGTTTGATGGTATCCTGACTCTGGCGCAACGCACCATGTCACCAACAACAAATTAGCTATGACCTCTGCAACTTTGTACAATGGTCAGGTTAAAGTTCACTTGGTTGATGACACTGCCATTAACATAAGTCATGTTGGTTATTTCAATATTCATGCATCCAAATGGAATTTACTTGTTGATAAACTTCTTCTTGTACCACAAATTTCTCAAAGTTTACTCCATGTTTCTAAATTTGCGTCAAAGAATAACGTATTTTTTAAGTTTCATGCTGCTAGTTGTTGTGTGAAGGATGAAAGAACATGACAGACATTGTTGCGGGGCAGTTAAGAAGGTGGATTATATAGTTTTTCGGTTCAGCCAGCATTTCAACATCCTACAGTACAGTACACTGCCTTGAATAAAGATATATTTCCATATTAGGTATGGCACAAGAGACTTGGCCACGTTTCTCTTGAAGTTCTCAGTTCAGTTTTAAATAAAGAGGTTTCCCTTGACACGAAGACCGTATGTGAAGCTTGTCAAATGGGAAAGTCTTATGCGTTGTCTTTTTAGTAGTCTACTACAACATACACGATGCCTTTTGAACTTGTTGAGATGGATGTGTGGGGGCCTACTTCTATCACATCCTCTGGTTTTTACTACTACCTTTCGTTTGTAGATATGTACAGTCCCAACTGCTGGACATACTTGATTAGAAATAAAAGTGAAGTTACTGTTATTTTTATGTTTTTGTGGCTTTGGTGAAAACTCAATATTCTACTGTTATAAAGGCAGTTCAAACCGACGTGGGAGGTGAATTCTAAGCTTTAGCTGGAAAACTTAGTAAGCTGGAAATTCAGCACCGTGTTGTGTGTCCACATACGTCCCAAGAAAACGGTGTTGTTGAGTGCAAACATCGTCAAATAGTTGAGGCTGCCCTATGTTTGCTTGCACATGCTTCACTTCCTTTAAAGTACTGGTCGCACGCTGTGTTAAGTGCTACCTACCTTATTAACAGGCTACCATCGTCAGCTATTGGTAACGTCTCCCCTTATGAAAAGCTAACATGAAGAAAACCAGATTATGAGTTTCTCTGTGAATTTGGTTATGTGTGTTATTAGTAGTTGCACCCTTATAATAATCATAAGCTGGATTTTAGGTCTCGACGGTGCACTTTTTTAGGCTATTCACCCAAGCACTATGGGTGTCAGTGGCTTGACAATCGGGGAAGAATTTTTATTACTCGACATGTGAAGTTTAACGAGACTCTTTTTCTGTTTGCAGTGACAGATTTAAACAAAGAGCAGACAAGTTCATTTGAATCAGTTCAAGTTCCAGTGTACATTATGTCACAAGAAGCAGTTGCGTCTGGTGGTGTCCTCTCTACTAGTAGAGTTGAGGGCTCATTTCAAGAGGCAGAACCAGTCAGCTCTCAAGAGGCATAATTTAAAAACTCTCATGATACATAACCGATTGAGGGTTCATTTCAAGAGGCAGAGCCTCTCGTAGGGGTGGGCAAAAATACCCGACCCGGTTGACCCGACCCAATGACCTAAACTTATAAATACCGGGTAATTCTCTAAAAAAATTACCCGATCGAGCTGGGTACCTGACCGGAGAATTTTCTCGAGACACGGCCTGGGATTTTTAAGTTCCCGAGAATGGCGAGATGTTGTTATGGCTGATTATTTAGCTTTCTTATCTAATGGCACTTGGGAATTAGTTGCACTTCCATCCGATCGTAAAGTCGTAGGCTGCAAACGAATCTTCAAGATTAAACGTAATGTCGACAAGTCGATCGACCGATACAAGGTGCGACTAGTGGCTAAGGGTTTTTCGCAAGTTCCTGGTCATGATTTTAAGGATACATTTAGCCCACTGGTCAAGTCCCTTACTATTAATATTCTTCTCTCCTTGGTTGTTTCACATAATTGGGCTATACATCAAGTCAATGTTAACAACGCATTCTTAAAGGGTGATCTTCGTGAAGAGGTTTATATGCGTCAGCCCCCTGGTTTTGAGCTGCTTAGTTCGGATGAAACACCTCTAGTTTGCAAACTTGTTAAAGCTTTGTATGGATTACGACATGCTCCAAGAAGTTGGTTTTTCAAACTCAAGAATTTTCTCCTCACACTATAGTTTAAGTGTTCGTTGGCTGACATGTTCTTACTCGTTTACAAGACTGAGAATGTGGTTACTTATATTGTTGTCTACGTAGACGATATATCAATATCTGGAAATTCAGAGTCACATATTGTGCATGTCAAGTTGCAACTGCGTGATCAATTTTCTCTAAAAGATTTAGGGATTCTGAATTATTTCTTCAGCATGGACGCTTCAACAACTCTAGCTAATTTCTTTCTAACTCAAAGGAAATATGTAACTGAGTTGCTTCAGCGTACACAAATGTTCGATGTAAAACTTGTTGATACGCCCATGGTAGTGTCACCGAAACTGCACAAGCATGACGGTGAAGTATTTTCTGATGTCACAAAATTTCGAAGCATCGTTGGTGCTTTGCTGTATAGCTATCATACGAGACTAGATATTTCATATGTAGTCAACAAAGTCGCACAATATATGCAACAACCAACCGTCTTACATTAGTGTGCAATGAAACGTATATTGCGCTATCTTAGAGGTACAATTGATTTTGGCTTATATTTTCCTTTGCAAACTACTTTTCCCAATCTCGTAACTTTTTTCGATGCCGATTGGGGAAGCGATGAGGATGACCGACGTTCTATTCCGGTCATTGTGTATATTTTGGTAGTCATTTGCTGTCGTGGAGTTTAAAGAAACAACTCTCAGTCTCTAGATCCACCGTCAAGGTTGAATACTGGAGTTTAGCCGATGCAACTTCAGAATTGATATGGGTTCGAAATGTGTTGTGTGATATGGGTGTTGAGTTACATGACTTGCCTAAAGTTTTGTGTGATAACACGAGCACTATTGCCATGGCCGCTAATTCGGTAATGCATGCCAAAACCAAGCATGCCGATGTAGACTTACATTTTGTTCGTGAGAAAGTGTTTAATAACATCTTGCAAGTTGGCTATGTACCTGTTAATTCTCAAGTTGCAGTTGTGATGACCAAACCTTTGTCTACTCAACAATTTGCTATTTTTAGAGATAAATTACATGTACATCTAATAATTAATGTACAAAAGGGAAAAGAAGAAAACATGGTGAATGTTAGAGTGGGTGATCAGTTCAGATCGGCTCATATTGCTCTAGAGAGTTCGACTCATATTGCATCATATGATTTGATATCCAATTAGTGTTTATAAAGTTGTTTTTTACAGCTGGGTTAGTTAGAGTGAGGTGGTATACAGCTGGCCCAAATAATAGAGTTTGTTAAGTCTGTTTAGGGGTTGTTAATTAGTTGGGCCAGTCCAGTATATATAGGCTTACTGGGTCGTAGCCCAGGATCAACTTTTGTAATTAGATTTTAATTTTCTTTGAGAGTTTAATAAAACAAGTAGACCCTATTTCTCTAAACTTTCTAGGGCTCAATTTCCCCCTTTCTTTGTTCCACATCGTCGTTCTTCTTCATATCTCAGCCAAACACCATTGTTATTTCACCGGAGTAAGTTTTACAACAATTGATTAGGGTTTTGTGTTTATATATTGGGATTATAGTTTATAGAATTAGGATTAAGATTAGGGTTTAAATATTTTATTTTATTTTTTATTTTAAATTCAACGTGACATTAAAATAGTAATAAAATATGTCATGTCATAAGAAAATATTAACAAAATAAGTCAGACCATCCTAGGGTGACAAAAATAAGAGCAATTCGAAAGTTGATTGATTAAATTTAATAGATAAATCGTGCAAATTGTACTAATATTAAATATCAGTGCATGCATAGCAATGCAAGGGGTTAAACAACAAAGTCAATCTCAATAACAAAATAATATGGACAAAAAGCTGAAAAAGCAACCTTTGAGTCCAATATCGCGAGTCACTTGAATTACGAGCTTTTTGAGCAATACAATCTCTAGGACACTCCCACAAACAACTATCCTATACTTGAAAGTCATATTTAAACGCTTTCACTTGTATCATTAAGCACATTTTTGTAAAAAAAATCAATTCATCCATCGACAATGACTTCGAATTGAAAACTTTATCGTTCAGAGACAACCATATAGTTTTCAAGATCACTCTTACACCATAGGCATCTAGACTGATTATGATTCATAAGAACCTCGCGCCGTGTAAGGAAATATTTGGTTGGGATCTAATCCAAAGAGTGAGACAACATCTATAAGAAGATTTGCACTCTACGAGGAACCTTCAACTTGCAGACGCGATTGAACTCAAAATCCTGATCTTCGATACCTACATTAAGCACTAAAAATAATCATTTTTTACCGTATACGCTTCGATCATTGATATCCATATTAATCATGAAGTCGACAACCATCGAAACCAGCTCATCCAAGATTCAAATCTCCCTCTCAAACAAAGTTATGGAAAAAACTTCAATCCATACCGCATTTGAAACCATGGTTCACTTCTAGTGCAACAACAACTAACCCACTTGATCAAATTCACTATTGTCGTCACTACCTTTCTATTATATGGGCATCTTCTTGGTGTCGCGCACCATTATTATCAAGCTTGATCGAATTCGAAGACAATTTTTGTGGGGTGGTTCGGATGATAAAGATAAAATGAGTCGAGTGAATTGGTCTATTTCGTGTCGCCCAAAGCAATATGAGGGCTTGGGGTGGTGGGCTTGCGTACTCGAAATTTGGCATTGTTGGCCAAATGGAGTTTGTGTTATGCAATGAACAGAATTCTTTATGGCGTTCAATTATTGAGGAAAAATATGGGCGAGATGTTTTATAGTGGCGAGTGGCAACCTAATGTTGTTGGGACACGGAAGATGTCAGTTGTATGACGGCAAATAGTAGAATTTCAGTGTGATGAAAAGGTATGACGTTTTATGGATCAATCTCAATATACATGGAAATTGGGGTGAAGGTTCGAAAATTATGTTTTGGCGAGATTGTTGGTGCCTGGATGATCCATTACTCCATGTTTTTCCGAGATTGTTTCACGTGGAAACAAATAAAATGGTATTGGTCAAGGACTATGTGCGCAACGGTAGTTTTTTTTGAGGAAAAATAGCAACATATATTAATTAAGAGCCAAAAATGGCATCATCCAAAACATCAGTTTCAATACAACTAGGAACATCAAAAGAGAAATAAAAAGGCTCATTACAGTCAAAGATCCAATGTGCAAGGGTATGAGCAACTCTATTAGCCTTTCGACTTATATGAGAGACCTTAAAACCAGGGTCGCTTATGAGAATCTGCCTGGCTTCAATGAGGAACAAGCCAACAATGGATCGATCAGCCTCTTGGGAAAGAAGTTTGTTGAATATGCCTATAGAGTTACATTCAAACTGCACTTGAGTCCAGCCATTCAAAGCAGCAAGATTCAAACCTTCCAAAAGAGCCAAAGCTTCAGCTAATTCAGCAGTGAAAGTGCCATGAAGAACACTAGCCTAGCCATCAATCATGAGCCCAAAGTGATCACGAGCTACAACTCCCACAGAAGCTTTGCTAGAGTCAATGAAGAAAGCACCATCCACATTGATCTTGAAAACACCTGTAAGAGGGCACCTCCATCTATCAGACATGTTACATAAAGGGGCAGCACCAGGTAATTCCAAAGCTCACTAAAAATCATATATGAGCAGTTGAACATAGTCTACAATGGCTCTAACAGGGAGGAGAATGCCCCTATGCACTAAAGTATTTCTTCTATTCCAAATGTTCCACAACAACACATAAATGAAAGTAAACAAATCAGAATCAAGATGCTGCAAATAGAGTTCAAGCCGTTGTCTATAATAAAGCACATGAGCAACATGAAGCTTCCTAGAAAGGTCACAAAAGTCAAAGACCTCTTTCACAGAGGTACAATCCCTACAGTCATGCAACAAAGATTCACCAGCAACACCACAAAGGGGACATGATCCAGACCCAATAGAGGCAGCTGCCAATTTTTCACCTATAAGGGAGGGCATTATAACACAGTCTCCAGATGAAAATTTTAATTTTAGGAAGAGTTTTCATTTTCTGCAGGGCTTTCCAGATAGGGGAAATATCTCTTTCAACAGCTCTACTCCTTTGAACCCAATCATAGCCTGATCTAGTAGAGTAAACCCCCGAGGAGTGATGATCCCACTGAAAGATATCCTCTGGCACTGGGGAAATAGGGCACCTAAGGATCTGATCAGCATCATTGGCAGAAAACACACTTATGATCTTCCTTTCATCCCACTTAGGTTCACCAGGGATCATGAATTCACCACATGTTACTGGCTGAGTCCCCCCATCAAGATAAGATCCTTGAAGGTCCACCACTATATCACTTCCCCATCTAGCCTGAAAAATAGGGATTTTGCTATCAACACCAATCTTGGAAATGAAATTGGTCTTTAAAAATCTCCTTAGCCTTATATACACATCTCCAAATAAAAGAGGGCTTATCATGGGGCTTAGCATTCAGCACATTGCCATCTGGAAAGTACTTGGCAGAAAGCACTTTAAAGCATAAAGAATCTTTATTAACCAACAACCTCCAAACTTGTTTACCTAGAAAAGCAAGGTTAAACACTCTAAGATCCTTAAGCCCTAGACCACCATACCTCTTTGGCCTGCATAGTTTACTCCAAGCAACATGGGTCCACCCCCTATTGTCAGCCTTACTAGACCACCAGAAACACCTCATGGAAGAAACTATAGGGTCGATTATGCAATCTGGCAATAAGAAACAGCCCATGGCATAAGTGGGAAGGGCTTGAGATATTGATTTCAACAGGACCTCTCTGCCCCCATAAGAAAGAAGATTTTTTGTCCATCCCCTAATCCTTTTATCCATATTTTTAACAGAAAACCAAGAGAATCAATTTTATTTTTTCCAACAATCAGGGGGAGACCTAAATAAACACCCATGTCAGCCTCTTCCCTCATTTCTAACACATCTCTCAAAGCAGCTTTGTGGTCATCCCTCGTGCCATTACTGAAATAAATGTATGACTTATCTAAGTTCACCTTTTGGCCAGAAGCATATTCATAGATTCTAAGAACTTCCCTCACCCTAGAGGCCTCAACAGAAGAATTTCTAATAAACAACAAACAATCATTTGCATAAAGTAAATGATTCACACATGGGCCATACATACAGGCCTTTAACCCTTTAATTCTTCCTTCATTCTGTTCCTTGAGGAGTAAGGCAGAGAGACCTTGGGCACAAAGCAAGAACAGGTAAGGGGACAAAGGGTCCCCCTGCCTTAAACCTCTCCCAGGTCTGAATTCATCAGAAATCTTCCCATTGATTCTCAGACAAAAATTCACAGAAGTGACACAGTTCATAATGATGTCAATCCACTTTTGATCAAACCCCATCTTATGCATTATGTCATGAACAAAGCCCCACTCAACCATATTATAAGCTTTTTCCATATCCAACTTCAAAGCAGCCCCTTTATTAGGGCCACTTCTAGCCCCTTTTAAAAAGTGCAACATCTCATGAGCAATGAAAACATTATCTGAAATTAACCTATCTTTTACAAAGGCACTTTGATTTTCAAATATGCAACAAGGGATGACTGATTTGAGCTTGTTAACAAGGACCTTTGAAACAGTTTTATAAGCAACAGTACAAAAGCTAATTGGTCTAAACTGTTTAATATTGCTAGGGTTATCTACTTTAGGGATGAGAACAATGACAGTTCTATTAACCTCACACATATCAACTTTACCATTTAACAAATCAAGACACAACTGAATAAAATCATTACCAATGATATCCCAAAAATTCCTAAAGAAGGAGGAGGGAAAGCCATCAATACCTGGGGCTTTTGAGGGGTAAATGGAAAGGAAAGCCAATATTACTTCCTCTGCAGTGAATCCAGAGCATAAGCCAGCATTCATGTCTAATGTGATGCATTTCTCTACACTTTGTAGGATCAACTCTGAGGATGAAACACCATTGGAATGGAACAACTTCATGAAGAAGTCCTTAGCAATCCCAAAAATCTTCCCTTCATCAGTTTGCAAAATCCCAGCTCCATCCTCCAAACCCTTGATCCAGTTCTTCTTCTTTCTGCCTCTTGCCCTAGCATGAAAGAAACCAGTGTTTCTATCATCCTACTTAAGCCACTGCACCCTAGACCTTTTCCTCCAAAACACTTCTTCTCTATCCAGCAAGACTTTTAATTCCCTTTTGGAAGCAGTTAAATTATTCACAGATTGTTCAGAAATATTCCCATTCAGCAAGCTCTCAATTTTCTCAAGGAGAAAATTTTTTTCCTTCTGGCAGCCAGTCTTCTCTTTTGTTTTTGCCATCCATGCAGTCTCTCACCAATAGCCTGAAGTCTGTCGAGGGTAGAAGAGCCTGGGTGTAACCCCCTAAACCCGACCAAAGGCTATGGGCCGAATCTAGGAAGTTAGATTGAAAATGTAACCCTCAAGTAATTTATTTATTAAGTTTCCAGAAATTAATACACAAAATATTAATTTAAAGCAGTGTCGTTTATCATTGAAATTTTTATCTCGAAAACGTAGTCGTATATATAAGATAATCCAAAACAGAGTAGGAAAAATATCACCTTAAAATCCCCATGCATGCTAAACAGTTTTAAAATCCCGAATAAAAATAACCGAGTTTACATAAAATCCTAAATAATAAAATAATCGCAATAAAATCAAAATAAAATTGGAAACTAAGAATATCTATACTAAAACAGTAATAAATCTGATAACTGTGGTCCTCCAAGTACCGAAACTCTATGTCTGAGAATCTGAAACAGGAACTAAGGGGGAGTCAGCTATTAAGCTCAGTGTGTCTCTCAGGTGCATCAGACAGAAAATCACAGGAATCATACAGTCAACATAGTCATTTCAACAGTCAATCGAATATACATATATGCAATGCACGATGCACCTAAGTCTATGTCATGAACCCATCTACATCACCGTCCGAAGAGTAAGGTTCCCCAGAACCACTCTCTACATCGTCACCATCCGAAGTGGAACTCAGCCCGAAGGGTGGAACCACTGATCCAAAGTGGAATTCAACCCGAAGGATGAAACCACTGAACTTCCTCCGTACAAATCCCACCCGAATGATATGATATGAATATTCCGATCTTAATCCGAATGCAACATCATTAGTCCGAAAATGCATGAGCATTTAGTCCGATAATTAACTATTCAGATTCCGATGTATGATGTTTAACAGAATGACATACAACATATCACATAGCCCAGATCACAACATATCACATAGTCCAGATCACAACATATCACATAGTCCAGATCACAACATATTTTATAGTCAACCATCACATAGCAACAACATATTTCATAATCAAACATCACACAACATCAACACATATAGTGTAGCACAAGCAGAGAACACACCTAAGCCAAAGCAAACTCGACCTACTGAATAACGCATTTTTCACGATCAGAACCACTGGATTTAGCTGTATCAGAACCTATGAGAATAATTCTACATTAACATGATTCGTATCATTGATCTCCAAATCAATCAAATATATGATTGGATTGAATGATTCCAGTAGAATCGGTCAGAAAAAACTGATGAAATAGATTGACTACGAATACGTGTTGGTTGGAAAGTTGAAGTCATACTAGTTTAAATGGATCGAATCAACAATATACATAATAGATTTGTATAAAACAGTAAGATAGCAATATTATATAACACGAATATATATATATATATATTGGAAAACGATTAAATGATAATAATAAAATAATAATATTTCATAATGATTTATCAAATAAAATAATAGTAATAATAACCAAAAACAAAGGCTTACATAAAGTTCAAAGCATGGCTTTGATTTGACGAGCAACCAAGAAATCAATTCAAAAGGTGGGATTTACTTTAAAAATTCGATAGGAGCAGCAGACACAAGGGCGTGCGACTCATCCGGGCAAGTGAATGTGCGAGGGGCCGATGAGTTTTGACGGTGGTGATAAGTCGGTGTCCGGATAGTACCACAATGATGGTTGAACCGAACACTAGGAAGGCAGGGTTTTAAAATAGAGATAACTAGGGTTTTCTCAATGAACCAAAACGTTTGTAACATATACACATGTATTTAATAATGGAAAAAGGTTAAAGCAACGATAGAGTTTGAAAGAAATTAGAATTCAATTTCAAATTGAAGTACTATATATATATATATATAATATTTAAATAATAAATTGAAGTACTATATATATAATATTTAAATAAAAAATAAAAAACGATTCGGCTGATAATTGAATTTCAAACTTCTCTTTAAAAAAATGGGTTAATTTCATATGGGGTCCTTAAACTTCTAAGAAATCTCGAATTAACTTTCAAGTTTGATGAAAATTCTATTTAGTCCCTCATAAAAAAAACTAGAGTTTTGAATTAAAAATTCTCAATTGTTAGGGTTTTCAATTAGGGATTTTTCAAATCTAGGGTTTACAATTTGGGCGTAATTTTTGGGGTGTTACAACTCTCCCACCCTTAAAAGAAATTTTGTCCTCAAAATTTTCAGACTAACGACATACTTTAAAACTTTAATTCAAAAGGGACGATATTAGAATTAGAGTTGGTACTTGGAGTCCCTATTCAAAACATATCTTTAATTCTTTAAAATAATAAATTTATCAGAAAATCTCACTTTCCCCCAAAAACAGTTAATATGCATGCAAAAATTATTTTCGACTTAAAATTTTAAGTGAGCGTCACAGTCCGAGGGTTGAACATATCTCTGATACCACTAAATGTAACCCCCTAAACCCGACCAAAGGATGTGGGCCGAATCTAGGAAGTTAGATTGAAAACGTAACCCTCAAGTAATTTATTTATTAAGTTTCCGGAAATTAATACACAAAATATTAATTTAAAGCAGTGTCGTTTATCATTGAAATTTTTATCTCGAAAACGTAGTCGTATATATAAGATAATCCAAAACAGAGTAGGAAAAATATCACCTTAAAATCCCCATGCATGATAAACAGTTTTAAAATCCCGAATAAAAATAACTGAGTTTACATAAAATCCTAAATAATAAAATAATCGCAATAAAATCAAAATAAAATTGGAAACTAAGAATATCTATACTAAAACAGTAATAAATCTGATAACTGTGGTCCTCCAAGTACCGAAACTCTATGTCTGAGAATCTGAAACAGGAACTAAGGGGGAGTCAGCTATTAAGCTCAGTGTGTCTCTCAGGTGCATCAGACAGAAAATCACAGGAATCATACAGTCAACATAGTCATTTCAACAGTCAATCGAATATACATATATGCAATGCACGATGCACCTAAGTCTATGTCATGAACCCATCTACATCACCGTCCGAAGAGTAAGGTTCCCCAGAACCACTCTCTACATCGTCACCATCCGAAGTGGAACTCAGCTCGAAGGGTGGAACCACTTATCCAAAGTGGAATTCAACCTGAAGGATGAAACCACTGAACTTCCTCCGTACAAATCCCACCCGAATGATATGATATGAATATTCTGATCTTAATCCGAATGCAACATCATTAGTCTGAAAATGCATGAGCATTTAGTCCGATAATTAACTATTCAGATTCCGATGTATGATGTTTAACAGAATGACATACAACATATCACATAGCCCAGATCACAACATATCACATAGTCCAGATCACAACATATCACATAGTCCAAATCACAACATATTTTATAGTCAACCATCACATAGCAACAACATATTTCATAATCAAACATCACACAACATCAACACATATAGTGTAGCACAAGCAGAGAACACACCTTAGCCAAAGCAAACTCAACCTACTGAATAACGCATTTTCCACGATCAGAACCACTGGATTTAGCTGTATCAGAACCTATGAGAATAATTCTACATTAACTTGATTCGTATCATTGATCTTCAAATAAATCGAATATATGATTGGATTGAATGATTCCAGTAGAATCGGTCAGAAAAAACTGATGAAATAGATTGACTACGAATACGTGTTGGTTGGAAAGTTGAAGTCATACTAGTTTAAATGGATCGAATCAACAATATACATAATAGATTTGTATAAAACATTAAGATAGCAATATTATATAACACGAATATATATATATATATATATTGGAAAACGATTAAATGATAATAATAAAATAATAATATTTCATAATGATTTATCAAATAAAATAATAGTAATAATAACCAAAAACAAAGGCTTACATGAAGTTCAAAGCATGGCTTTGATTTGACGAGCAACCAAGAAATCAATTCAAAAGGTGAGATTTACTTTAAAAATTCGATAGGAGCAGCAGACACAAGGGCGTGCGACTCATCCGGGCAAGTGAATGTGCGAGGGGCCGATGAGTTTTGACGGTGGTGATAAGTCGGTGGCCGGATAGTACCACAATGATGGTTGAACCGAACACTAGGCATGCAGGGTTTTAAAATAGAGATAACTAGGGTTTTCTCAATGAACCAAAACGTTTGTAACATATACACATGTATTTAATAATGGAAAAAGGTTAAAGCAACGATAGAGTTTGAAAGAAATTAGAATTCAATTTCAAATTGAAGTACTATATATATATATATATATATATATAATATTTAAATAATAAATTGAAGTACTATATATATAATATTTAAATAATAAATAAAAAACGATTCGGCTGATAATTGAATTTTAAACTTCTCTTTAAAAAAATGGGTTAATTTCATATGGGGTCCTTAAACTTCTAAGAAATCTCGAATTAACTTTCAAGTTTGATAAAAATTCTATTTAGTCCCTCATAAAAAAAACTAGAGTTTTGAATTAAAAATTCTCAATTGTTAGGGTTTTCAATTAGGAATTTTTCAAATCTAGGGTTTACAATTTTGGCGTAATTTTTGGGGTGTTACACTGGGGAATTCCAGCAATTCATAACAGTTTCTTTACAATCTTCATCCTCAGCCCAGCAGTTCTCAAATCTAAACTGGTCCACATATCTCTTTGCTCCATGAACATTAACATCAGTATCTAAAAGCAGATAATGGTGATCAGAGAAGGGGGAGAACTCTTAACAAACAGTGCCTTAGCCATAAAGTTGCAACCAAGAAATGCTAGCAACAAACCTATCCAGTCTTTCCTTCACTAGGGTTTCAGGATTAGTACCACTATGCCAGGTAAACCAACCAACATTTGGTTTGATGTCCCACAAGCCATTTCGAGATAATGCTTCTCTAAAATCATCCATTTCCACCCTAGGTTTTCTTCTGCCTCCTTCTTTTTCAGATAGGTCTAGGATGTCATTTAGGTCTCCTCCCACTAACCAAGGCAAATCAGATTTGTCCTTTAAAACATCAAGAAGATCCCAGTCCTCCTTTTTCCTTAGCCTATGGCAAGTGTCATACATCCTAGTGAATCTAAAATTGCTTTCCCCTTTAGAAACAACCACATCGATGTGAGACTTAGAGAATGACAAAAGAGTCACTTGAATATCCTCAGCCCAAAGAAACATCAATCCTAAACCTTCAGAGCTTCTTTCCACAACAATATTTCCTACCATGTTTAACTTCCTCCTAACATCCTCAGCTTTTACTTTATTTAATCTCGTCTCACAAAGAAAAATCAAACTGAGAGCTTTTGAAGCCACTAACTGCTTTAGAAAACGAACTGTCTCAGGGTTCCCAAGCCCTTGACAGTTCCAGCTGATGATTTTCATGGCTCTCAGCGGGGCTGAACCTCAACCTCCATCATTAGTTCTGGAGTTTTCAGGGGTGAGAGAGCCTCCACACCAACTTTCACAGTGTTGGAGACTGCTGCAGACATGGATCTTGTCTTCTTAGGTCCCATGGGATTGCTAACTTCAAAATTTCCTTGTAACAGTCTTTTAGAACTTCTATTTTTAATGCAGAGATCACCACATTTTAACACCACAATTTTGGGCTTAGAAGTTTAGGGTCTGAACCAGACCGGTCTAATTTTCGGTTCGAATATAAAAGGAGGTTTTAGAAAAAGCCTAGTTCAGGATGCTTTAAAAATATGGAAAAATATCTAAAAATCTTCTTTTAATATATATAAGAGAGTGGTGAAATCAATTTTACAAAATAAGGTTTGGAAATACTACATTTCGGTGTAGTGACTAAAATGCAATTTTTGAAAAGTTTAGTGGTGACTGTTTTGTAAGGATTGAAACTTTGAATCTTTAAGGAGCTAATTACCCAAAAATGATTTCTCCAAATTTTTCCTTAATTTGAGTGAATTAATTAATGTTTTAATTAATTAAAAGAGAAGAGAAACTACCTTTTGGAAAAATCATAACTACCTTTTCCTAAAATTTTCTCATTTCTTTTTCTCTCAAAATTCCATCATCCAAACACTCTTCTCCAGAAACTTTTTCATTGATTTTCACTTCAATTGATGAGATTTCTATCATCAATTAATTCCTAATCAATCCTGCATCAAATCCTTTTGATTTCCTCATTGGATTTTCAAGGAAATTAGCTCAAATCAAGGAGAAATCACCATTTAGAGGTAAGATTGTTCTTCTCCTCTAAATACTCAGTTCTTTACTGAAATTCCCAATTTATCAATCCTTAATTTAATTTTTATAAATGGTTTTAATGTTAGAAACTTGATTTTGGCTTAAAACTCAAGATTTGGAGGAAATCTTGAAGAATTTCGTTGTGATTGTTTGGGCTATGTTTTGAGTTGATTCTTAAATGTATTTTGGATGTCTAATGATGTGTAAATGAGTTTTTATCAATGCAATCCCGAATAGGTTGTGTTTCCTAAGTTTTTGCTTATGAAAATGGTGGTTTTTGAGGTGATCTTGGTGTTCTGTTATAGCTGGAGGTATAAGGACTAGTTTAGGTTTATTTTGGTTGTTGATTGATGTTTAGAAATGGTTATAAGTGATGGATCTTGGCTGGGTTAAGTTTTGGAAGTGTTTGGAGGTGATTTCGGTTGTATTTGGTAGCCGAAATGATGGCTTTAGGTAGAGCAGCGAGTTTAAGTGTGTTGGCTGAAGATTTCAATGCATGATGATGCATTAATCCTCTTCTTTGATGTGTTAAAAACAGGGGAGACATCTTCGGATACCTTTGGAGTTGATCCGGGGGCTTGATCGGCGTTTCAGCAAGCTTGCGAAACGGAATTGGTGAGTGGAGTTGGGTTTCCAGCTTTGAATCAAATAATTGAAGGTTTTGGGAGCTTAGTTTAAGTCTAAACAACTTAACTAAGCTCAAGAGTAAGTTTTCGGAAAAACTTCCTTGGATGAGCCATGAAGTGGTTCGATCCATTGATTATATTTGCATGTTTAAATTCTGTTTTGAAAGCATGTTTTTAGCATGGTTAATGCTGGTTTTGAAAGCCATGTGTTGAAGGATGCTCAAGGTAATAGATCCTTTGTTTGACATATTGTTAATATGGTTTTGATGCATAGTGATGCATTATGTTAAATGGCTTTGATTAATGCTTTAAAACAATGAATTGTTGATGGTGAATGGTGTATATTGGCAAGTGATGTAATGGTTTTAAAGTACTTGAATCGGATATAGTTAGTCGGCTATAGGATTGGGTGCACCATGAATAAAGTCGCCTTGGATGTTGAGGGGTTGTAATTGTACCGTAAACTTTATCCAAGTACACTAACGAGTAAGGTAAGATCACAACGGTGGTTAAAAGTCCGTGTGTGGATCTTGTGTTATGTGTCATGTGTTCTCGTTAGTGGAATTATACAACTACCGATGAGTGATGTTGAGGGGTTGTGATTGTACTGTTAAACTCCATCACAGATGTTGAGGGGTTGTAATTGTACCAGTAAACTCCACCTTGTGTTGTTCGGTAGTGTGTATGAAGCGTATGGGACAACACTTGTAATCCGCGTATCCGATTGTGTTTTCAGTTGAAAATGGTTATGAGTTATCACTTGAAAGCCAATATGATGTGTTGGTTATAATGAAGCATGAGATGCTTGTTATGTATGCAAGGTTGCATAAAAAGAGTTGAGCATGTGTTTAGAAAGCTTTGTTGAAAGTGTTTTATAAATGCATTATTGTGTTGTTTTCTTAGAGCATACCTCACTAAGAAATCGTGCTTACGCTCTCTCTCTTGAACCAATAATGCAGATAATTGAAGTGTTTGAGGGCAACAAGGAAGCTAAGAGTCCAAGGGGATACTAAGCTCATGTATGGTGATGTTTTCATACACTATTAGTTTTGGTAATTTGGCAATGGGAACCTAAGATGTGTTTTGGGAGATGTTTTGGACTCCCTAGTTTGTGGCATGATGCTTTTGATGTTTTGGATTTGTAATTGGTCTTTTGATGCTTGATTTGGAGTTTGGTTGGTTGTTTGGTTATTGGTTATTAGGTTGCATTCTTATAGACAAGTGAAGTTTCATGTTTGATGCCATGAATGTGTTTAGGAGTTGCAAGCATGCTCTATATATGTATGATGACTTGTTGGCATGGTTAGGAAGTCATTAGGATGTGTTTAATTGGTTTTATGTATGAAAAACCAGCAAAATCTGCAGCTTCTGGGCAAACCGTATCGAAACGGGCATAGGCGTTTCGAAACGGGGGCCTGTAATGACCTTTGTGTATCGAAACGGCTGGAGGCCGTTCCGAAATGATTTGGCCACTGGAAGGCCCTGTTTCGGAACAAGTCTCGAAACGAACCCGTGTTTCGGAACGGTCAACACCGTTTCGAAACAGGTGACCGTTGGGCTCTGATTTGAATGGTGTTGTGGTTGCAAGCTTTACTTTTTAGTCCCAAAAGTTGTGATTGCAATTGTATGAGTTTGAGATGTCCGATTAAGGTGAAATTTGACAGGGAAGCATGTAATATGACTAATTAAATATTGGTAACCTTAAAATCGGTTAAAACCTCCTAATTTCCAGAATTTACATTTTGGTCCCAAATATTTGTATTTTGTGCAATTGAGTCCCTCATGTTGTTCGATCGATGTGCCTTTCACCTGTATGTTTCATGCGTACTCACATAGGGTTAATGTGTATCTAGACAATACTAAAAAGAAAAAAAAGGGTCGTTAATCAAGGTTGACTTTCGGGTTGACTTTGGTTTTCCCCGTGTAATCTTCGTAGTTCGGGTCAACCGTCTAAGCCGGGCTAAGGGGGTTACATTTGGTAGTATCAGAGCTGAGTTCTCGTGTAAATGGGAATGGTTATGTGGGTGATGTACGTGTATTTGCATGATATGCTTTTTGGATGAAAGAATGTTGATTGAATTGTGATGTATGGTTGCAATTGTGATGCTAAGCTATGTTGAAGCATGTTAGGGACCCATTGCCATATCAAAACTAATGAAAGGAATTATTTTTGGAAAATGAGCTTGAGTACTTGGATTACTTACCTTGTTGAGCCTAATTATGTTTATTGCATTTGTGTCAGTGTATTGTTTTTCTTGTAAATGGGGCCTCGTAGAGAGATGAGGATGAATACGAGAGATATGGCTCAAAACAAGAATGAGGAAAATATCGATAATGTTGTGGATATACCTCCTCCTCTTGGTGGTGGACCACCTGGCGGTGGTGGTGCTGGAGGTAAAAATGCTGGCGTGGGTGCTGGTGCTGGGGTCGCTGGACCTGAAGTTGTGCAGGGGCAAGCTGCTCCTGATGTGACTGTCTTGATGCAAGATATTGCGGGAGCCTTTCAGGCAGCAATAGCTGGAGCTTATGGAGCTGCGCATCAGGGTGATGCTAACATGAGATTTCCTTTGGAACGTCTTCGCATTCTGGGAGGGACTGAGTTCAGAGGTTTATCTCCTGAAGGTTCTGAACTTGGTTGGAAAGCACCAAGAGGATTTTGGGGCAAATGAACTGCAGCAATGCGCAGAAGTTGGGTTGTGTGGTGTCACTGCTGCATGATGATGCGTATACGTGGTGGACGACCACTATTTCTAGAATGGAGGACAATGATGTGACTTGGATGTTCTTTCTGAACGCGTTTAAGCGAAAGTATCTAGATGTGCGATACCTAGATGAGAAGAAAAGAGAATTCATGTCTCTTGTGCAAGGAAGCATGACGGTGGCTGAGTATGAGGTTCAGTTTGTCTGTCTTAGTCAGTACGCACCTGAGCTAATCCCTGATGAGCGGGAGAGGTATGATCGTTTCCGTTATGGTTTGGTGACGGATGTGAAGACTTTCATGCTTGCTGCTGAGTATACGGATTTTGATGTGCTGGTGAGTAGAGCAAAGGACATCGAGCAGAACTTGGGTCTGTCTTCCAGAGGCGTTAGTTCTAGCTCGGGAAAAAGAGCTGTTGAGTATAGTTCCGGTGGTGGACAGAACAAGAGAGGACGAGATAAGAGGTATTAGTCTTCTGCTAGGCGTGGTAGTGGAGGACATGGTGCGCCTGTTCAGGGAGATAGGATGAGAGCTGATCAGAACACGTGCTGGACGTGTGGATCACATGGCCATTTGAGGCGAGATTGTCCTCGAGTAGCGAGGGAGGTTCAGGCTCCTGTAGTAGTGACCGGTAATTCATGCTGGAATTGTGGTTCGGCAGACCACATGAGGAGAGAGTGTCCTTTGTTGGCCGGTGGGGGTCAGGGACATGCTCTGTTGAGTGTGTAAAAGTTCTATTATTTACCCCCTATTTAACCCATATTTCTACTGCATTCAAGCATAATTCATTGCATTTAGGTTAGTTTACAGTTAGACATCACAAATATATTAAAAGGCACAGTTTCTACTGAAATTGGTTGCTTTTGCAGGTTGCTGCTGTAGCAGACGGAGAGGCAGGCGCTGGGCAGTGAAGCAGAAGAGCTGGAACTGGACGAGCAGTCAAGGAGGACAATGCTGCCATGGTTGTCGCCGTGACAGCAGAGGATGACAGCAGTTTTGAGGAGAAGAAGCAAAGTGGACCTCGACAGATAGAGAAAATTAAGTCCGTCTGTCGTGGAAAACCAGTATATTTTTCCAAGCCCTAGATTAGAAAGAATGCCAAGCCCAAGTTCAAGGAGAGAAAATCCCAAGCAAGAAGGAGGACGATTTAAAGTTATATTCTCTGAAGATTTAATCTTTATTAGAGTTGTACTTTAATTTAAAGTTGTATTCTTGCTATTTTAGAAAACTTGGACCCAAAGCCTATATAAGGGCATGTATTTCGACCTAGGGGGAGAACACACATTCTCTAGCTTTCTTCCCAAAACCCTAGCCGTTTTCATCCTCTCAACATGTTCTAAATTCCCCTTAAGGCCACGGGTTGTTTTGTAAAGTAGTTGCAAGGGTTGCTTTTGTTTTAGGAATTTTCAGTTCAATAAAATAAACTTCAAGTTCTCTTATTCTGGTTATTAACATCTTGCAAGAGTATCGGGAGAGCATTGCGAGGTTATCTATTTACTTATCGGGAGAGTTAAGTATACGAAAGGAATAAGTGTGAGTTCTCTAGTTTATAGTTGAACTATCTCGGACCTAGGGATAGGACGAGGTTAAGTGGCTAAAGAAGAATTCAAGAACATCGGTGTTCATCCTTCGATTCACACCGGGAGGTATCATCAAAGACGTGTTCATCGACAGACTTGGACCTAGGGATAGGCCAAGGCACAGCAGGGATTCTTGCCAAACTTGAAGTACGAAGTTGAGTGTTCGCTGCCGCGACAAGCAACAGACTGCCGCCGCAACAGGTGCTGTCACGACGGGGACGACGACAGAACTGGATTTCCTAGACTTAGCAATACCTGCACTACTGAGCAATTCAATACCATCCCATCCTCTCTATCTTGATTTCTCTATTCTTTTATTTAAGTTTCTTTATTATTCTCGTGACAAGCATCTTAAATATTTTCTTTACTCTCGTGCAGTAATTCAAGGTGAAGCTATTAGCTCAGTCCCTATGGAGACGATATCTGATACTTCAGTATCACTTTACTACTTGCGTCATGTACACTTGCACTACAATTGCGATAGACACTTTTACACGCAACAAGTTTTTGGCACCGTTGCCGGGGACTGGCAACATAACTCTACCTTATCTTTTACTGCACTTTTCTTTTTCTGTTTTTCTTTGGTTTATTCAACTCTTGCTTTTCACAAGGTTTCTTGTTTATGCGCAGATCGAGACGAGGAAAAGAACCTGAGTATCCATTAGATCCGGAAATCAAACGTTCGTTCAATCTTAAGAACCAATTTCGTCACATACTAGCCAGGAACGAGTACCTTGAGGAACAGTTAGAGACGATGCAAAACCAAGGGAACCCCCAGGGTAATGACCCTCCTGTCGGAGATGGAGAGATTATACCTCCTGTCGGCAACCCGCCTGCTGCTGCCGGATGACGGTCCTGTCGTGACTACACGCTGAATGATCATGTAGAACTAGAAACCACGCTGCCGGATATAGATGTTGATAACTTCGAGCTAAAACCTGTAATGTTTACCATGATCAACAATGCCGGTCAATTCAGTGGTGCTGCTACAGAGGATGCTAGGGAGCATCTCAAAACGTTCCAGGAAATCTGTGGTTCGTTTAGACTACTAGGAGTTAATCCGGAGATACTGAGGCTTCAGTTATTTCCCCATTCATTGAGGGACAGAGCAAAGACTTGGTGGAATAAACTCACGTCGGGTTCAATTAGAACTTGGGCAGATTTGTCTCGTGAATTTTTATCTCGTTTTAATCCTTCACATTTATCTGAGCGATTACGTAATGAAATTGCTACTTTTCAACATGAAGATGACGAGCCGATGCACGAGGCCTGGGACAGATTTACCACTCTTCTACGGAACTGCCTGTGATAAGATTTTTTCTGAAAACTGCTAAAGTGAGGCCTTATCACTATTTTCTTTTTGAGAAGGGGGTTTATTCGTGTTTTGGAAAACTTGTGAAAACTTGGAGTCGCCACCGGCCACTGAGGTAGGCCGGACACCATAAAACCAGAGATTCATTTTAAAACGGGTTCGGGAGTTGGTTACGCGTGGGGTAGGATTAGCACCCCCATCACGTCCGGAAATCGGTACCAAATTGCTTGTTGCCTTTTAATCGATAGAACATATTTAAGATCCAAAGTGAATTTAATAAAAATGTCCTTAAATGAAAATGTGACTTAAATAGCACGGGCTTTATCGAATAGTGGCATTGGAATTAATTAAACACTTAATTAAGAAGGATGACGGTACACCGGACCAAAGACTAAACCGACATCAAATAAGGCTGACTGCCGTGTTAGTTTAGGGTTCGGATCCCGTACGTCACCTTTATGCATGATGCGAACATATAATGGATGATGCATGTCATTTTCATTTTTACGCTTTCGCTTAGCTAGAGATGGTGAAAATTAACCCAAATATTCGATCGACATCCATTAAGCTAGGACTGTCGTTTCTCGAATACCGGGGTTAATTAATACCTCTCTTTGGGTATATTTTTAAGTTAATTAATTATCGAGCTAAATTAAAGAGTCACATGAATGACAATTAAAATGCATGTCACATATATTCGAACCAAATGACATTAAAAAAGCATATAACAAATATATATTCGAATAAACGCATAATAAAAAGGCATGAACATGAGTATGAATAATAACATAACGAAAATGCCATGCAATACAAAAACGTATATGCACATACTAATAAAACAATATGGCAAAATATGTATTCGATGCAAAAAAAACAAAATGCATACATAATAACACAATATGACCAAGATAACATACAATATAAATAAAATGCAAGGTAAATGAATGCAAACAGATAGGGACCCAGGCGGTAATTAAACCAATTTAAAAAAACAGATTATAATGCGAAAGGGGACCTAATTAAATAAACGCGGAAGGCTGCAGGGACCAATATGGTGATTCGACCACCCAAAAATCAATTTGAACGAATATCAGGATGAAATTAAAAAAGACCGAAAACATGGAGGGACTGTGGCTGGGATTTAAATTTGCGGAAGCCCCTCTTCGTGCAATTAGAGTAACACGGAGGGGCTTAAAACGTTATTAAACCGGTTTTAAATCATTAAAACAATATATAAAGCAGGTTTAAACTAATTTCAGCCCTTTTTCCCATTTTACAAACCCTAAAAAAACCAGAGAGCTCCCCCCTTTGCTCTGTTTCCTCCGGCGCCGCCAAGGGGTTCCGGTCGCCGTTTCCGGTGCCGGAACCCTAAAAAGGTTCCCCTTTTTCTTCCCGAAACCACGAAAATCCAAACCTGAAACCCTTCGTGGAATCAAAGCCCCAAAAGCCTTCTAAATTGTTTTTTTAGAATCAAAAACCGAAATCCCCAAAACCATTTTTGTGTTACCACTCCCACCGGTTCACCCGTGCATGGTCTCGGAAGAGACCACGGAGCTTGTCACCGGCGAGAAGGCGACCAGACAAGAAGGAGAAGAAGAGTCGCGAAAGGTAAAAGCTTAGATCGTTTCTTTTTATTTTTTATACGATCCGAATGGAAATGAAAACAAAGACAATGAAAATACCTCTGAAGACTTTGAGGTTGCTTGTATTGATTGAAGTTTCCGGTTACAAATTTCTCTCAAAACTCTCTGAAAAAACCTCTAATGCTTCTCTGAAATTTCCGAAATGGAATCCCTTTCAATTTTTTCTCTCTAGGAAAATCCCCTTTTACAATGCTTGCTCCCGGGTTTAAATAGCCCCAAAAATCGTATTTTTTCTTTTTCTAAATACATGAAAATGCTGATAAATCTGTTGTGATTTGTACAATTTCTGTTGATTGCCTCTGCAATTTGTTGCGCTTTTTGTTTCTGAAATTTTGTCTCTGCCTCGTACGATTTTTGGTTGCTGCAATTTGTTTTCTGAGTTTTGACGTTTGTCCTTTTGCGTTGCATGGGAGGATTTCGTGAGGAGTGGGGACCAGAGGCTTCGAACGGCCGCCGACGTGGAGTGCTTCGTGTCACCGATTGGGATCTGGAGAGACTCGGGCGTGTGATGCACGCGCGCGTCTGGGCAGTGGAAGGTCGCGCGTGGATCACACGCGCCTGGGGAA
Organism: Hibiscus tridactylites; assembly: GCA_958450335.1. Taxonomy (NCBI): domain Eukaryota; kingdom Viridiplantae; phylum Streptophyta; class Magnoliopsida; order Malvales; family Malvaceae; genus Hibiscus; species Hibiscus tridactylites. Next base: position 12,034,560 of record OY288286.1, read on the forward strand.
GACCAATGAGCCGTCCGATATGCCCTTATCCAGTGGCTCATGTGCTGCGGCGCCAACCCGGGAGAGATCTCTGCTAGGGTTTCCTGCGTCTGGGTGATCTTGGACCGTTAGATCTGGGTCCCAGATCTAACGGTTGAGATTAAGGGCGGCTGCAAGACAAAGTATGGGAGAGCATCAGATTAGGGATTTTTTCTTTTTAGACTTAGGGCTTAATTATTTGGGCCCTAACAGGCCTTGTAATTTTATTTAGTTTTGGGTTTTTCATTTATTATAAATTGGGCTCATTTATTTAATGTTTTTGTTTTTTCCAGATTTAATAATAATAATGATAATAATGATAATAATAATAATAATTAATAATAATAATAATACTATACGGTAATGACATTATAATGATAATAAGTATTAGTAATACTAGTATTAATATTGGTAACAAGGGTAACAAAGATGGTAATGATAATTTATAATAATAATAATAATATGATAATAGAAGATAATAATAGATAATGGTGGAAGGTATGGTAATAATACTATAGGTGGTAATATGATGGAATAATAATAATAATAATAATAATAATATAATGATAGTAACATAATAGTAATAATAAAGAAGATGACATACTATATTAGTAGTGTTTAGTGTTTTTTCACATAAATGATATAATATTAGATATAATACTAATAGTAATATTTTTTGCTTTTGGATTTTAATGACACATTTACATAGTTAATAACTAGACCATAACCCATATAAGCCCACTACTATAAGACAAAATAAAAAGATGTTAGCCCGGACAAAATTAGTGATTACAGTTGCCCCTCTTTGCTTATCCTTGTGAAACAAGAATAAAGCAAAGACCATAAGCACTAATTTTGTCCAACTTCCCTGTTTGGGTGATTTGCTCCTCCGAAGCGGCAGAAACAAAGTGGGTATCGTCGGCATGTCCTCCCTGAACGGCAAAGGACAAAGTCGATTCATTCTTCCTACGCGGTACAGAATGAACTTCAAATATCGTGCTTTCTCGGAGCGGCGAAAGCAAACTGGACAGGCCTTCTGGCTCTTCTGTACAGGGATCCTTGAACTCTTTTGCTCTCAGATTAGGATGCGGCAAGTATGAAATTCTTCGCCTGAAACTACATTTGCTCTTCCGAAGCAGCAGGAACAAAGTCGGTAGCATTGGTATGTCCTCCATGAACGGCAAAGGACATAGTTGATTCATTCTCCCTGAGCGGCAAAGAACGAACTTCTAAAAGCGTACTTTCCCGGAGCGGCGAAAGCAAACTGGACAACGTTGGCATGTCCTCCCTACGCGGCAAAGGACGTAGTTGATTCATTCTCCCTAAGCGGCAAAGAATAAACCTCCAATAGCAACTGGACAACGTTGGTGTGTCCTCCATGAGCGGCAAAGGACGTGGCCGATTCATTCTCCCTGAGCGGCAAAGAATAAACCTTCAATAGCTTAGATAACGTTGGCATGTCCTCCCTGAGCGGCAAAGGACGTAGCTGATTCATTCTCCCTGAGCGGCAAAGAATAAACCTCCAATAGCTTAGACAACGCTGGCATGTCCTCCCTGAGCGGCAAAGGACGTAGCTGATTCATTCTCCCTGAGTGGCAAAGAATAAACCTTCAATAGCTTAGAAAACGCTGGCATGTCCTCCCTGAGCGGCAAAGGACGTAGCTGATTCATTCTCCCTGAGCGGCAAAGAATAAACCTCCAATAGCAACTGGACAACGTTGGTATGTCCTCCCTAAGCGGCAAAGGACGTGGCTGATTCATTCTCCCTGAGCGGCAAAGAATAAACCTTCAATAGCTTAGACAACGCTGGCATGTCCTCCCTGAGCGGCAAATGACCTAGCTGATTCATTCTCCTTGAACGGCAAAGAATAAACCTCCAATAGCAACTGGACAACGTTGGCATGTCCTCCCTGAGCGGCAAAGGACGTAGCTGATTCATTCTCCCTGAGCGACAAAGAATAAACCTCCAATAGCAACTGGACAACGTTGGCATGTCCTCCCTGAGCGGCAAAGGACATAACTGATTCATTCTCCCTGAGAGACAAAGAATAAACCTTCAATAGCTTAGACAACGCTGGCATGTCCTCCCTGAGCGGAAAATGACGTAGCTGATTCATTCTCTCTGAGCGGCAAAGAATAAACCTCCAATAGCAACTGGACAACGTTGACATGTCCTCCCTGAGCGGCAAAGGACATAACTGTTTCATTCTCCCTGAGCGGCAAAGAATAAACCTCCAATAGCAACTGGACAACGTTGGCATGTCCTCCCTGAGCGGCAAAGGACATAACTGATTCATTCTCCCTAAGCGGCAAAGAATAAATCCGAATAACTTGTTTTCCGGTGGTGGCAAAAACAAACTGAGCAGGCCTTCTGGCTCTTCTGCTTGGAAATCCTTGAGCTCTTTTGCTCTTAAATTCTAAAGTTGTGGGTCTCTTTTCTCTTCTTCTTTCTTCTTCTTCTTCTTTTTTCTTTTTCTTTTTCCTTCTTTTCTTCTTTTTTTATCTTTCTTCTTTTTCTTCTTTTCCTTCTTTTTTTTCTTTTTTTTTCTTCTCTCTATCTTTTCTTTCTTCTTTTTTCTTATATTTTCCCTTTTTTTTCCTTTTCTTTTTTCTTCTCTCTTTTTCTTTCTTCTTATCCTTTATTTCTCTTTCCTCTCCTTCTTTTTCTTTTTTCTCATTTTTTTTCTCTCTCTCACTTTCTCTCTTTTTCTTTCTCTCTTTCTTTTTCTTTTATTTCTCTTTTTCTCTTATTCTTTTCTCTCTTCTCATCTTTTTTCTTCTTTTTTTTCCTCTCTTTTTCTTCTTTTTTCTTTTAATTTAAAAAAAGGAAACCTGAATTTTTTAACATTCCAAGTGGGATAAAATTGAAAATTTTAGATTTTGAGGAGAACACATCCTTTAGGAAGGATAGGATTGAGAAATCCAGTTTTAAGAAAACTATCCTTTAGGTAGGATACGATTGAGAAATCGGAGTTTTGAGAAAAGAACATCCTTTATAAAGGATACGATTGAGAAATCGGGTTTTAAGAAAAACATCCTTTAGAAAGGATAGGATTGAGAAATCCGAGTTTTAAGAAAAACATCGTTTAGAAAGGATAGGATTGAGAAATCCAATTTTAAGAAAAACATCCTTTAGAAAGGATAGGATTGAGAAATCCAGTTTTAAGAAAAACATTCTTTAGAAAGGATAGGATTGAGAAATCCAGTTTTAAGAAAAACATCCTTTAGAAAGGATGGAATTGAGAAATCCGAGTTTTAAGAAAAACATCATTTAGAAAGGATAGAATTGAGAAATCGAGTTTTAAGAAAAACATCCTTTAGAAAGGATATGATTGAGAAATCCGAGTTTTAAGAAAAACATTCTTTAGAAAGGATAGAATTGAGAAATTCACTTTTAAGAAAAACATCCTTTAGAAAGGATAAGATTGAGAAATTGGAATTTTAAGAAAAATTATCCTTTAGGAAGGATAAAAATTGAGAAATTGTGTTTTGAGAAAAACATCCTTTAGAAAGGATAAAAAATCAGGGATTAAGAACCTTGATACCAGTCAAAGGATTCTTGAGATCTATTTCTCTTCTCGTAGAGCCGTAGATCCACCCCTTTAACAATCTTCAAATACCTGTTCAAAATGAGCAAAATGCTATGGTGGTATGAGTTAGCATGCTCCTAACATGGGGATGTCTAACTATCAATGATGCATGAGCATATTTCATGATGCAATGATGCGTATGGTCATGGGAATGCAAAGATGCATGAATTTTGTCTTTATTCTCTGAGGTCGGTGGTCACCATCTTGAGACTATCACCATTCCTTAGACACATGTCCTGACAAAATTGCTTTCGTCTGTTGTTGCTCATTCCCTGAGTCCAACGGTCTGAACTTCCCATTCGTATGCCATCTCTCATCTATTCTAATTCGAAAATCTATGTGCAAAAGCCTCTTCTTGCCCCACGGACAAAGATGCCTCAATGGTCATTCATCATCACACATCATGTAGTGCCTCTCAATTTTGGGTCTCACTATTGACGATGCATTTATCTCTGAAGTAATACAAGGAAATCTCTTTGTTTTAAGAATATGTCAATTCGCTGGTCGTCATTCTAATGAAGAGTAGATTTTCAAATTAACATACAGAACCCTGAAACCAACAGTCGAATTAAAAGAAAACAGAATAGGATACCCCGGATATCAAATGCAAGAGCGTCTTAGATTCAACTTTTCGATGATCTCTTCAAGCATAGTTTGCGTCTTTGAGTGTTGTGGCGATATTTGAAGTTATGAAACTCCTCCCTAATCGCTCGGCTCATCCTCATGATTATGGTACTTGCTGGATCAGCTCGATTACCATTCCTTCTAATCATGTTTCTCCATTCATATGTATGTTTTAAAAATTCAACTTTCGCTTAGCCCATGGGGCATGTGCGTTTATGATTAACATTGATTTCGTGTCGGTGTCCTCAAGGATTATTTTCCAGGACTTATTTAACTTGTTCATTTATTTCTTTTCCTTAGGGGAATTCAACTCGTCACAATCCTTTGGCTCGAGAATAAAGATGGAGCATACAACGATACCCGAGTTACTCGGCATGGTCACGATTTTGAAAATATTACCATAACTCATGAAGCGAAGAGATTCAGGCTTTAGCGGAGTGCCCATAAAATTCCACACTCATATCCGAAAATTCCTATTACCAGGTTTCGGAAATTGGAGTGCTTTTTGTTAATGCCTATTACCAGGCTCTGAAATTAAAATCATTTATTTTGTTTTGAAACAGTCTATTTTTCACTTTTCTTTTTTTTTCTTTTTTTTGGCACATTTAAGCAACTTTATTTGGGTTCTCTTAGGAGATTTCCTTATCATCGAACATTATCGAAGGAATAGTAGTCTTGCTTCTCTCGCTTTTCCGACCAGAGCGGGCAGAGTGGGAAGTCTAACTTTATCGTTATCACAACATTCAGTCGATCTCTTTCATTAGAATCAATGCCGCATCAAGCATGTGATATCCGAGGACCTATGAAGGTAAGGAGGGATATACATATATATGATTTCAAGGTCATTGTATGTTAAGGAAAATGCCTTTCCATTAGAAAGAAAATCTGCAAATATAACAAGTGCCCTCGCAAAAAGATCATTGCTATATTCGGGCAAATGATAGCAATGTTGGTTCTATGCATTACTTCAAGAGAAAATGTAACATGCAAGACTTAAACACGCCAATTCCCAAAGAAGAAACTGAGAATCAAAACCCTAAAGGTCGTGTCTCTGAAGGTGTTGAGCTTGGGCAAAGGCGTCGTCTTGATGTGCAAAAGATGCCCTTTGGGGTACCGATGGCTTTACCTCGAGCCATGGTCAGTCTGCTTGTTCATTCCAATATAGGAGACTTATGAAAATAATAAAAATAAATTCATTATGTATATGTATACATTTTAAAGAATCACGGCAAGTGGTACTGAAGAAAATCAAGTTTTGGGTCCTTGAAAAAAAGGTCAACCTGAGTGACATTTTCCGAATGTTGCAAGAATGCACATATGAAATCTTTTCTGGGCTATTAGGCTTCCAAGAGGAGTGACTCCCATTCTCAGTTTCTACCCGATTTAAAAGTGGCTCTCTTTAGCTCACTAACTCACCATGCCCCATCCTTCCCTCTCTTCTGATCTCAATCAGGCATTAGAAGTGTGGCAATCCTTGAAGAAAGGTTAACCCTGATAGGCGAGATGTGATTTGAAGACAAATTTATCCGTCCGTGTATGGTCCAAATGGTCTTTTATGGCTTGTAATGTAGGCTAAGGCTCACGGCTACGAAAGAAAGGGTAAATAGGCCCAAACAAGTGTTTAAGGGTGGTGAAACCAAGGATCAATCTTTCCAACGGGAAGTCTCTTGATTATGCTCAAATGAAGTGCTATTTCTTTTCTTTATTTATTTGGATCGCTCTAGACTGCCCCCTTTTTTGGGGTTTTCACCCTAGAGTTCATTTCCTGTAGTTTCGGATCAAATTGCACCTTCGCATTGTGTTAGTGCGGGCTTTTGATCAAAGGTGAACAATCTTTCGAGGCTCATCTAAGCAAAGATTCATTTGGATAGGGAATCCTCTTGTCCCTTTTCTTTATCCGCTTCTCTCCCTTTACAAAATTGCACTTTTCACTTTAGTGCTTTTGCTTTTGATTTCTTCAACTTTTATATCGGTAACTTTTGACCTGATTTGGGGTAACTCTTTGAGCATCAACTTTTCTTTCGCTGTTTTCTTTTGATGTTTTTGCTGCTCAAACTGAAAGTGTATCCAATGAATCGGTTCTCCTTTAATCCACTTAGTTCACAAGACATCATCCTCATAGCATAATCAGAATCCAATGTCATTTATTTGTCCATAGCCTTATATCTCATATGCCCCCGGTGTAGGGGTGATCCTTGATTTGGGTTCAATCAAAAGAAAAAAAGGTTTAACAGGCTCAAACGGGGACAACAATGTTTTTTTTTCATTTTCTTTCTATGTGAATGGAATTGAAGGAATGCCAAATGTCCTCCCATACACGGATATCAAAATTGGTCTTCATGTGGTAGAAGTTTTAGGGTTATCACTTCATTCAAGGACCTTGAACGACAATGCCCGAGAGGAAAAATTCGCTCAATGGGAGTGGCCCATTATTCCTGAACACTCATTGTCATTCCTCCCTTGGCCTAAGTAGAACATAGGGTTTTCATATTTGGTATCCTCACAACATCCGGTTTTTCGAAAAAAAAACATTCTTTTTAAATTGAATTAAAGTCAATCTTACAAAAAGTATATACATGTGTAATAGGAAAACAAGAGTAAGCTTATAATAATAATGAATGAAATGTTTAAAGAATCAATGAATACCAAAATATTTTCTAAATAACAAAGTGAAACTCTCGTTATGATAAAAAATCTACAGCTCAGCTTATTTCTTTTGCATTTTTCCCAAATGCACAGGGATCAACGGATTTGAATCGCCTTTACCGGTAGCCGTTCGCTCCGGGCTAGTTGTACCATTCCCCTGGGTACAATCAGTTTTCACCAATAATGAGAATTGGATTTTTGCAAAGGATTTATTTTCCTTCGACCATTCGTAAAAATGGATTTTCTATGGACATTTGAATTATCCATTGTCTTAAACTTTATCGCGTTTAAGCACGTTGTGCTGGCACTTCTATCGGACTTGTTCAAACATCGCTTCTTCTTCCGTGAAGCGACGTAATGTCTCCAATTAACTTTTCTTGAAATCGAGACTTGCATTTTTCCCAAATGCACAGGGATTAACGGATTTGAAATGCCTTTACCGGTAGCCGTTTGCTCCGGGCTAGTTGTACCATTCTCCTGGGTACAATCAGTTTTCACCAATAATGAGAATTGGATTTTTGCAAAGGATTTATTTTCCTTCGACCATTCGTAAAAATGGATTTTCGATGGACATTTGAATTATCCATTGTCTTAAACTTTATCGCGTTTAAGCACGTTGTGCTGGCATTTCTATCGGACTTGTTCAAACATCGCTTCTTCTTCTTCCGTGAAGCGACGTAATGTCTCCGAAGGTCATACTAGGCTGAGCTTTGAGCAAAGGCTTCGTCTTGACGGGCAGAAGATGCCCCTTGGGGTGGGCTGAACGAGGGGCCGATAACAAGAGGATTCTTAAAGATTGGGGTGGCCGAGTGGTCTCCCGGTTATTGAGCAACACTCCCTCCTTTCAGACCGGACCGTAACAGTTAGGGTATTCCTTTCATCATATCTTGTTGGGGCTTGATGATGATGCCCCTTAATTCTTGCTGAGTTCGTTCCATCTGACCTCTCAAATCAGCCTCTGGCTTGGCAAAGCTTTCCTCCATTTATTCATTTTTAAGAATGAATGCATGTAATGTGTTGTATGCACAACAAGGATAGATGATTAGGGGTAATCAAACAGACACGTACAACTGAATGAAAAGATGCATTAATCTTATTTGATGGACATTAATCTTATTTGTTTAATGAATGAATGAATCGTATATACAACGAAAACATATGATTGAAGGTAATCAAACAGACATGTACAATTGAATGCAAAGATGCATTCTCATGTGTTTAATGAATGAATAAATCGTATGTACAACGAAAATATATGATTGAAGGTAATCAAACAAACATGTACAATTGAATGCAAAGATGCATTGATCTGATGGACATTAATTTTATTTGTTTAATGAATGGATGAATGAACATGTCGTATGTACAACAGAAACATATGATCAATCAAAATGCATAATTGAATGCAAAGGTGCACTGATTTGATGGACGTTAATTTTTTCAATCGAATGAAATGAATGAACATGTCGTATGTACAACAAAAACATATGGTTAAAGGTCATCGATCAAAAGGTATAATTGAATGTAAAGGTGCATTGAGCAATAATTGCATGAATGCAATGTGTCATATGTGCAACAGAAATGCATGACTAAAGGTAATCAAACAAAATGCATAATTGAAATGCAAAGATGCGTTGAACATTAATTGCATGAATGCAATGTGTCGTATGTATAACAGAAATGCATGACTAAAGGTAATCAAACAAATTGCATAATTGAAATGCAAAGAGCAACACTGAGTTCGGAAAATATCCTCGTTAAACAACTCATCAATGGGAACCTTGGTCCGTTACAATGATCGAATAAAACTCACTACATGCAGTTCTTGAGCTGGCGTCTAAGCCGACGATTCTCTTCAAGATTCACTCAATCCATTCTTCTTTCTTGAAATGATCTTTTGCTAGGAATCGGGCGTTCTCTCATATCCTCATTAACAAGTAGGCCAACTCTCGGTCTTGCCCCCAAGTGGTATAGGCGACGAATTATAGTTGATCCACTGTCGATATTTGGTACTCTTGACTTACTCTTTGAAAGGGTCCCACTGAGCCTAACCTTCAAGGTGCATCGGGGGTGAGGTTGGAATTCCCTCTGACTTGAAATATTTTTCCTTGTTCTAGGTTGAAACTTGATTGTCGACCCAAGGCGGCGAAGTGCCCGAGAAACTTCCGATCTTGCCCCAGAAAGCTTGGTTGTTGTTCGGTGTAGTTCTCGCTAATTTCCTTGCAAGACTCGGTATTTCTAGACTGTTGTAGTCAAATCAAAGCTGCCAACCGTAGAACAAATGTAGGTTGAACTCCAAAATTCGAATTAATGGTCACTTGTCTGGGACATCTAACAAATAAGTGAGGTGGCCTTTTCTCATTTTTGAAAGCCTTTCTTGTCTCGGAAACCCAACCATGTAGTTGCTCTCCCTGTGGCTACATTTTCGTCGAGGTCCTTCTCACTATTGTTACAGACCATATTTCCCATTAATCGAATCTTTAATTTTAGACTATTTCCAACTCAATGTGCTCTTTATGCAATGACGAAATAAGAGAAAAGGGAAGAAAAGCAAAGGTGTTAGCCACGTGATAAACATAAATTAAGGCAAGAAATGAAATTCAATCATTAACGAAAAAAGAAGCATAGAAACAAGCAATTAGCAAGAAAAACCTAGACACTCTAAACTCTAGGGTTATCCGCATGGCTCTAACGGGGTAGGCTTCTTATATTCTCACTCATGAGTTCGGTTCTAACAAAGGGTACCCGAACCTATCTCATTACCTACTAAGGCAATAAGAACCCCAATTCTGGCCCATTACAGGCTTGCGAATTGGTTTCGGCTCGAGGGAAAGCACGACCTAATGACGTGGAGGGCTGCTCACGTGTCAAAAGGTGTGGATTCCGAAAGTGAATTACCGACCCGTGGAGGGATACTCACGTGGGTATGGGCGTTTCACTCTCACTTAAAAAGGGTAGCTCGGGTATCGAGCTTGATGATCATGATGCAACACATGTCGGTGACTTCCTTAATAATTAAATGGAAAATTAATTCGAATGCCACAAATTTTCAAAGCCCGTTCAACTTAAGTCATATTTTCATGAAAAAACAAACTTATTAGCTTCACTTCGAATTTTAAATATTTTCTATCGATCAACGGCAACAAGTGTTTTATTGGCTTAACTCTCTTTTTTGTTTTGTAAAAACAAAAATTTGTCCCCAGCAGAGTCGCCAAGCTGTGATAAGGTTTTTTCTCTCGGGGGAAACCCCCTTTTACAATGCTTGCTCCCGGGTTTAAATAGCCCCAAAAATCGTATTTTTTCTTTTTCTAAATACATGAAAATGCTGATAAATCTGTTGTGATTTGTACAATTTCTGTTGATTGCCTCTGCAATTTGTTGCGCTTTTTGTTTCTGAAATTTTGTCTCTGCCTCGTACGATTTTTGGTTGCTGCAATTTGTTTTCTGAGTTTTGACGTTTGTCCTTTTGCGTTGCATGGGAGGATTTCGTGAGGAGTGGGGACCAGAGGCTTCGAACGGCCGCCGACGTGGAGTGCTTCGTGTCACCGATTGGGATCTGGAGAGACTCGGGCGTGTGATGCACGCGCGCGTCTGGGCAGTGGAAGGTCGCGCGTGGATCACACGCGCCTGGGGAAGACCAATGAGCCGTCCGATATGCCCTTATCCAGTGGCTCATGTGCTGCGGCGCCAACGCGGGAGAGATCTCTGCTAGGGTTTCCTGCGTCTGGGTGATCTTGGACCGTTAGATCTGGGTCCCAGATCTAACGGTTGAGATTAAGGGCGGCTGCAAGACAAAGTATGGGAGAGCATCAGATTAGGGATTTTTTCTTTTTAGACTTAGGGCTTAATTATTTGGGCCCTAACAGGCCTTGTAATTTTATTTAGTTTTGGGTTTTTCATTTATTATAAATTGGGCTCATTTATTTAATGTTTTTGTTTTTTCCAGATTTAATAATAATAATGATAATAATGATAATAATAATAATAATAATTAATAATAATAATACTATACGGTAATGACATTATAATGATAATAAGTATTAGTAATACTAGTATTAATATTGGTAACAAGGGTAACAAAGATGGTAATGATAATTTATAATAATAATAATAATAATATGATAATAGAAGATAATAATAGATAATGGTGGAAGGTATGGTAATAATACTATAGGTGGTAATATGATGGAATAATAATAATAATAATAATAATAATAATATAATGATAGTAACATAATAGTAATAATAAAGAAGATGACATACTATATTAGTAGTGTTTAGTGTTTTTTCACATAAATGATATAATAATAGATATAATACTAATAGTAATATTTTTTGCTTTTGGATTTTAATGACACATTTACATTGTTAATAACTAGACCATAGCCCATATAAGCCCACTACTATAAGACAAAATAAAAAGATGTTAGCCCGGACAAAATTAGTGATTACACTGCCCAATACATGGATTCCCCGTCTGGAACCAGGTAACAAAGTTTTATAATGCTGCCAATTTACAAACTCGTATTCGAATTGATTCAGCAGCAAACGGATTACTATTGGACAAAGACCCAGACGAGGCAATGTAAGTATTGAAAAATCTGGCTAAGAATGAGGAGCAGTTTCTGACAGCAAGAAGAGGGGGTAAACGGGTCTTAGCTGTTAAGGATTATGAGGCCGACAACACGATGAAATCACAAGTGGCATACCTCACTAAGGCAATGAAAAAGCTTTTGAACGATGATTCACAGCCGGTATTTGCTATCGAAGAGGTATGTGAAATTTGTGAGGGAAATCACAGTTTGTATGAATGTCCTATACAGTTAGAAGAGGGAAAGTATGTTGGAAATTACAATAAGCAGAATTACAACTCCAACAACTACAATCCCAGCTGGAGAAAGGATCCCAAGTTCTCTTGGAGTAATCCTAATAATGCCCTGAATCCTCAAGCACATAATAATCAGAATCAGGGAGGACCTAGATTGCTGACTCGATAGCAATAGCAGCCGCAACAGCCACCAACTGCCACAAACAGTATACTGGAACAGACTCTGGCTACGTTCATGTCTCAGACGGGAACTTATATTGAGAACATGAATCAATTTGTCAAGAAGACAGAGACATTCATGGATAAAACAGTGATGCGGATGACAAATCATGAAGCTACTCTGAAATCTTTGGAAACACAGATGGGTCAGGTTTCCCAGCATATCAACCCCAGGAAGACTGGCGGATTTCCTAGCAATACTGAAAATGCTAGGCAGCCCACACATGAGCACTGTTAAGCCATTACTACTAGGAGTGGGAAGAAACTACCAGGGCCAGAGAAGGAAGCTGAAACAGTGAAGAAACCAGCCTTGGACATACCTGCCGAGGAAGCTGCCCTAACAGGTAACAAAAAGCCTGCTGCCGATGAGCCTGTCACGACAGCAGAAGCGATAGAGGAGAAAGATGATGAACCCAAACCTCCTTAGATTCGTATGTAGTGGGAAAGACGTATTGCAGATTATCGTCCTCCACCTCCTTTTCCTCAAAGGTTACAGCAATTGAAGCAAGAATCACAGCTTAAAAAGATTTATGATATTTTTAAGCCAGTTCATATTAACGTTCCGATGTTAGATGTCGTGAGGGAGATGCCCGGTTATGCCAAATTCCTCAAAGATTCCATGTCGAAGAAATCTAGACTTGGGGAATTTGAAATGGTTAAGATGACAAAAGGATGCATGAGCATTCTGCACAAGCATCCACCCCAGAAAAAGAAGGATCCGGGGAGCTTCATCATACCTTGTGTAATCGGGGACAAATATGTGGGTAAGGCACTTTGTGATCTTGGTGCTAGTATTAATTTAATGCCAAAATCTGTTTTTCAGAAATTAGGTATTGGAAAAGCTCGACCCACAACAGTAATTCTGCAGCTGGCAGACCGCTCTTACGTTCATCCGGAAGGAAAAATCGAAGATATTCTGGTAAGAGTGGATAAATTTATTTTTCCTGCTGACTTTCTTGTTTTAGATTGTGAAGCATATGAAAACGCACCAATCATCTTGGGGCGACCCTTCTTAGCCACGGGAAGATCACTAATTGATGTGGAAAAATGAGAACTCACCATGAGAGTGAACGATCAAGAAATAAAGTTGAATGTTCTCCAAGCAATGAAGCATGCTGATGCAGAAGAAGAATGCAAGGTTATCACTGAAGTTACCCTTGACCAACCCTGCATCAGGTCAGGCTATCACGACATCAACATTGGTCACAGCCTCGACAGCCACTTACAGAACTGTCATGACAGCACTGATGACAGCAACTCCTCAAAATTCGATACATCAAATACTGAAGATCAGGAGGAGGTAAACTGGATAGGCGATCGTCCAGGTAAGTTATTCGAGCCTTTAAATTATACCTAGGATAACCATGCAATTCAAAAGCCATCAACTGTTGAGCCCCCTGTTTTAGAACTTAAGCCCCTGTCAGGGCAGCTAAAATATGCTTTTCTTGGTTTAAATGATACGTTTCCCGTAATCATCTCTTCCAAGTTGATGCAGGAACATGAACATCAGTTAATAGGGATGCTGCAGCAACACAAAAAAGCTATTGGATGGACGATAGCTGATAATCAAGGCATTAGTCCGGCATTATGTATGCATAAAATCCTTCTCGAGGATGATCATAAGCCGACTATAGATGCTCAAAGGCGGCTGAACCATGCGATGAAAGAGGTGGTGCGAAAAGAGATAATCAAATGGTTAGATGCTGGAATAATCTACGCCATCTCGGACAGCAAATGGGTGAGCCCGGTGCAATGCATTCCCAAGAAAGGAGGAATGACCGTGGTAACCAACAAAAACAATGAGTTAATCTCAACCAGGACTGTGACCGGTTGGAGGGTTTGTATGGACTATTGGAAGCTTAACAAAGCTACCCGAAATGACCACTTTCCTTTACCCTTTATTGATCAAATGCTTGATAGACTAGCGGGTAAACCTTACTATTGTTTTCTTGATGGTTATTCAGGTTACAATCAAATAGCTATCGCACCAGAAGATCAAGAAAATATGACATTCACATGCCCCTACGGAACTTATGCTTTTAGGAGAATGCCGTTTGGACTATGCAATGCACCAACCACCTTCCAAAGGTGCATGATGGCCATATTCTCCGATATGGTGGAGGACTTCCTAGAAATTTTTATGGATGATTTTTCAGTCTTTGGAGACGACTTTGAAAGCTGCCTAGGCAACCTACAAAAGGTACTCGAAAGATGTGAAAAAGCAAACTTAGTTTTGAACTGGGAAAATGCCACTTCATGGTGGATGAAGGGATAGTCCTTGGCCATAAGATTAGCTGTCATGGCATAGAAGTCGACAGAGCCAAGATAGAAGTGATCGAAAAGCTGCCGCCGCCCACCACAGTCAAGGGAATCAGAAGTTTCTTAGGGCATGCTGGTTTTTATCGAAGGTTCATTGCGAATTTTCTAAAAATCACCAAGCCCTTATGCCATCTTCTAGAGCAGAACTGAACCTTCGACTTTAACGATGAATGTACTGAAGCATTCAAGGTTCTAAAGGAAAAGTTGGTAACAGCCCCAATAGTACAGCCACCAGACTGGACACAGCCATTTGAGATTATGTGTGATGCTAGTGACTATGTTGTCGGGGCAGCACTTGGGTAGCGGAGAGACAAATTATTTCATGTCATATACTATGCCAGCAAGACACTGAACGATGCTCAAGTAAACTACACCACCATAGAGAAGGAGTTATTAGTTGTGGTATTCTCCATTGACAAGTTTCGTTCTTATATTTTTGGAACGAAGGTCATAGTGCACACAGACCACTCTGCATTGAAGTATCTGTTCGCAAAAAAGGATGTAAAGCCTCGATTGATACGTTGGATCCTACTATTGTAAGAATTCGACCTTGAAATCAAGGGCAAAAAGGGGACAGAAAATCAAGTGGCAGATCACTTGTCAAGGTTGGAGAAGGGACAGAGTCTACCGACAGATGAGACAAACATACTGGAGACCTTCCCAGATGAGCAGCTCTTTGCTGCCGCAGTCACTGCCGCGACAGCCATGGCGGCAGGTAAGTCTTCTGAACTCCCCTGGTATGCTGACTTCGTTAATTTCTTAGTTAGCGGAATAATTCCTCATGACCTTAATTATCAAGCTAGAAAGAGGTTCCAAAATAATGTTAAACATTATTATTGGGACGAACCTCTTATTTTCAAAATATGTGCAAATCAGGTTATAAGGAGATGCGTACCATAGGAGGAGCAAGAAGACATACTTCATCACTACCATGCTTCACAGTATGGAGGACACTTAGGAGGCAACAAAATTGCTGCCAAGGTTCTGCAGTCAGGATTTTATTGGCCGTCGCTGTATAAAGATGCACAAATCTTCTACAAGAGCTGTGACAGGTGCCAACGGACAGGAGACACGAGATATCGCTGCAGAATATTCTTGAAGTCGAGATCTTCGACGTTTGGGGGATTGATTTTATGGGACCATTCCCATCTTCATGTGGGAATCTATACATCTCCTGGCAGTAAACTATGTATCTAAGTGGGTTGAAGCTATCGCCACTCAAAAGAATGGTGCCAAGACAGTTCAAAGATTTTTACACAAAAACATTTTTTCTAGGTTTGGCATCCCTAAGGCGATCATCAGTGATGAAGGGAGACATTTCGACAACAGGGTTATTGATGCTGCCTTGAAGAAGTATGGTGTCAAGCATCGTATCGCAACAGCGTATCACCCTCAAACTAATGGACAAGCTGAAATATCCAACAGGAAAGTTAAGAACATTCTTGAGAAGATGGTCAAGCCAACTAGGAAAGATTGGTCTTTACTCCTTAATGATGCATTATGAGCTTATATGACAGCTTTTAAAACTCCATTGGGAATGTCTCCATACCGATTGATTTATGGGAAAACATGTCATCTACCTGTCGAGATCGAGCACAGAGCATACTGGGCAATCAAGGCAGTGAATATGGACTTGGACAAGGCAGGGCAGAAAAGGCTATTGGATCTGAACGAAATTGAAGAAATCCGGACAATGGCCTATGACAATGCAAGAATCTACAAGGATAAAACTAAGAAGTGGCATGACAAGAAGTTGCTGCCACGACAGTTCTACCCAGGGCAGCTTGTATTGCTATTCAATTCTAGATTGAAACTCTTCCCAGGGAAGCTAAAATCTAGATGGTCTGGCCCGTTCCAAGTAGTACAGGTTTTTCCCCATTGTGCCATCACAATCCGATCATTAAAAGACGGGCACCAATTCAAAGTCAACGGACAGCGCTTAAAGCATTATCAGGGGACTGAAGCCCCAAGAATGCAGGAAGTGGTTACATTAGGATATGCCCCACCTGGCATTCCTAATTTAACCTATTTTTCCTTTTTCTTTTTAGTTTTATTATTACTTATTATTTATTAGGAAATAAGATCTATTTTATTTTAATAATGTTTTTATTTTTTTTTGTTTTTAGGAAATAAAGGAGTCAAGAAGAACAGGAGAAGTGAACTCAGCCTACCATCCATCCACCAGCCCAACAAAGCCCAAATTTTGGAGCCTGTCGTTACAGCTGCCACGATAGACACGGAAACGCGTGACAGACATGCAGCAGACATGGAAACGCGTGACAGATGTGTCAGACACGCTAACGCGTAACAGCTGGCCCCATTATTCGTGCCTGCCGTTACAGCTCCAATGGGCAGCAAATCCCTTTCTATATAAACCCCATTTCATTTATCATTTTCACTCACCTCTACTTTTCTTACTTGCATCCTCTAGAATTTTTGCTTTCATTTTTATTTTCACAACCCTTGGAACAATGTCTTCCAGGAAAACCCGTAGGAATGCTGCTTCCATCTCCACACCGACAGCAACCACCTCACGCTCATTTCAGATCAGAGATATGTGGGAAGAAAGGAAATTCATTTACACGTCAAAGGAGGAAAATCTGGGTCTAAAGCCGTTCATAGCCCGGAAAATTCGAGCTCTACAGTGGCAAATCTTTGCCGAACAGCCTGAGGAGATGAACGTCTCTTTGGTACAAGAATTCTACACTGCCATTAACAACAGGACGACGACAACGGTAATCGTACGAGGAAAGGAAGTGTCGTTCGAAGCTGAATACATTAACACATTGTACGGATTCTACGTCAGCAGCAACGACGACGCCCACCAACAGTTCCTCAACACCCTCGACCCTGCTGCCTATGATGCTGTCATAGTAGAGCTGATAGATGAGGGAACTCAGTGGAATACCAGCCGCAAGAACCCAAGGACAGTAAAGAGGACTCAACTACTGCCGGAGGCTAAATTATGGAATGCTTTTATAAAAAAGCGTATCATGCCGTTGTCACACAATACCACGGTTGACCAGCCCAGGTTAGCCTTAATTCACTCCATTTTACATGAGAGGCCCATTAACGTGGGCAGCTATATACGTGAGAGTATCTTGGAGTGTGCAGACCGACCAACGGGCCCGCTTTACCTCCCATACCTCATCACATCCCTCTATTGTGGCCATGGCGTACTTGAAGTGACCACTGATCTTCGAGTCCAAGGGAAGGGATGGACGGAAAAGAACATACTCAGCCTCATGGAGCTGACTGCTGCCACTGCTCTGTCATCATTTGATCCAGCTGCCACAACAGCAGACACGACAGAGCAGCCGGAGACTGAACCTACTGCCACAGCAGCCAAGCAGCAACCAGCAGCAGCAACCCCGACCGACTCCTCCTCCCAGATCTTAGCTGCTATCCAAAAGATGGAGGAACGACAGCTTGGTCTGATGAGTTTCATCAGGGATTTTACTGCATATGCGGTACATTTTATCCAAAACTCTTTAAATTTCCCTGATGTTGTATTCCCCACCTTCCCTGCACATTATTTTACTATACCTACCCCTGCCCACACTCTAACACCTGCTGCCACATCACGGACACCCTCTGCCGCATCAACACCATCACCTGCCCCGACAGCTGCTAGCAGCAACCGTGTTGAAACATCTGCACGTAGAACGAAACGCAGAATGCCATCGGAAGAGCTTGACGCCTTCATTGCCGGTTTTTCATCATCATCCGTCTGGGCCGTAAGCGACAATGAACCCTCTATTAAGAGGAATCTATCGAAAGAGTTTTCACCGGTGAAAAGGCAGAAGCGAATGGCAGACAAAAACAATATGCCAAGAGCCAGCGGCAGCAGCAGTGATAGCAGCAACGATGCGAACAGCAGCAGCAGCTCAGAAGTCCAAGTTGTGGAGAAACCCCCTCATATCTTCCCAACCAGGATTCAACCACCGAGGGAGGCTAAAACAAAGAACACATCTGCCTCCCCCATCCGCCAGCCAGCTCCGAAAGCTCGTGCCCGCCGCCAGATCAGAGTCAGCAGCAGCAGCGACGACAGCGATTAAAAATTTAAGTTTCTTATCTTATTTTGTTGTCTGCTTATATATTTTGTGATGTACTGTTTTTATCTTTATTTGTACTTGTCATTTGCATTGAGGGCAATGCAACCCTCGAGTTTGGGGTGGCATCCCTCCATTTATGAAGTCTTATTTAGTTTTAAAATTGCGTCTTTACTTAGTTTATTTTAAGTTCTCTAAAAAATGATGAAAATATAAAAATTTTGGCTTAAGGCTGTGAACTGAACTTACCTGCCGTGACAGCTCTGTCGTGGCAGTGCCTTTAGGATAGTTTTAGGAGAAGTTTAGAGCCTTTCTATAGTTTTGAAAAACTTAAACACTATTTGTGACTGTTATACTGCTTAGAACTCTTTTAGTCAACTAGAATAGGAAGCTTAGCACTTGGATAGCCCCTAGAGGTGCCTAACACTGGCTCTAGGAAGGAATTTTAGCAAAAGAGACTCAACATCCCTAGAGGTGCCCGAAACTGGCTCTAGGAAGTTAGCTAGAGGTGCCCAAAACTGGCTCTAGTGAAACTTTAGCTTAAAAAATATTGAAATCGAGTCAAAACAAAAAAAAATCAATGGAGCATGAAAAAATGCCTTCAAAAGATAAACTTTGGCATAAAAATTCAAGTCAGAAGCTGAAATATTCTAGTGAAACTAAGAGAGTCTTGGCATATAACTGTTCACAAGCATGCACACACTGCACGAGGACTATAGTGAGACTTCAGACAGATCTTAGATTATCCGACAGGGTGCTGCCGTCACAGGGAACGAATGAAGGGTAAGGGAAAGTTAACTGTTTTTAAGCCAAAACAAAAATATTTTATTTTTCTTTTAGGTCTTAGTTGCTTGAGGGCAAGCAAAAACTTGAGTTTGGGGGTGTGTTGAGTGTGTAAAAGTTCTATTATTTACCCCCTATTTAACCCATATTTCTGCTGCATTCAAGCATAATTCATTGCATTTAGGTTAGTTTACAGTTAGACATCACAAATATATTAAAAGGCACAGTTTCTACTGAAATTGGTTGCTTTTGCAGGTTGCTGCTGTAGCAGACGGAGAGGCAGGCGCTAGGCAGTGAAGCAGAAGAGCTGGAACTGGACGAGTAGTCAAGGAGGACGATGCTGCCATGGTTGCTGCCGTGACAGCAGAGGACGACATCAGTTTTGAGGAGAAGAAGCAAAGTGGACCTCGACAAATAGAGAAAATTAAGCCCGTCTATCGTGGAAAACCAGTATATTTTTCCAAGCCCTAGATCAGAAGGAATGCCAAGCCAAAAGTTCAAGGAGAGAAAATCCCTCTCTGAAGATTTAATCTTTATTAGAGTTGTACTTTAATTTAAAGTTGTATTCTTTCTATTTTAGAAAACTTGGACCCAAAGCCTATATAAGAGCATGTATTTCGACCTAGGGGGAGAACACACATTCTCTAGATTTCTTCCCAAAACCCTAG
Source organism: Hibiscus tridactylites (assembly GCA_958450335.1). Taxonomy (NCBI): domain Eukaryota; kingdom Viridiplantae; phylum Streptophyta; class Magnoliopsida; order Malvales; family Malvaceae; genus Hibiscus; species Hibiscus tridactylites. Next base: position 12,054,307 of record OY288286.1, read on the forward strand.
CCGTGTTCATCCTATCAACATGTTCTAAATTCCCCTTAGGGCCACGGGTTGTTTTGTAAAGTAGTTGCAAGGGTTGCTTTTGTTTTAGGAATTTTCAGTTCAATAAAATAAACTTCAAGTTCTCTTATTCTGGTTATTAACATCTTGCAAGAGTATCGGGAGAGCATTGCGAGGTTATCTATTTACTTAATATCGGGAGAGTTAAGTATACGAAAGGAATAAGTGCGAGTTCTCTAGTTTATAGTTGAACTATCTCGGACCTAGGGATAAGACGAGGTTAAGTGGCTAAAGAAGAATTCAACAACATCGGTGTTCATCCTTCGATTCACGCCGGGAGGTATCATCAAAGACGTGTTCATCGACAGACTTGGACCTAGGGATAGGCCAAGGCACAGCAGGGATTCTTGCCAAACTTGAAGTACGGAGTTGAGTGTTCACTGCCGCAACAAGAAACAGACTGCCGCCGCGACAGGTGCTGCCGCGACGGGGATGACGACAGAATTGGATTTCCTAGACTTAGCAATACCTGCACTATTGAGCAATTCAATACCAGCCCATTCTCTCTATCTTGATTTCTCTACTCTTTTATTTAAGTTTCTTTATTATTCTCGTGACAAACATCTTAAATATTTTCTTTACTCTCGTGCAGTAATTCAAGCTGAAGCTATTAGCTCAGTCCCTCTAGAGACGATATCCGATACTTCAGTATCAGTTTTCTACTTGCGTCGTGTACACTTGCACTACAATTGCGATAGACACTTTTACACGCAACATGCTCCTGGGGTAGTTGCACCATAGAGAGGTCGTGGGCGCGGCCGTGGTAACTTCTAGTGTAGAGATGAAGGTGGGAGGAATGTGGCGCATGTGGTGGCAGTTCAACCTGAGGGTGGTGGCCAGGCTCGAGTGTATGCTCAGCGTGAGGGGAGAAATGATACGGATGTGATCGCAGGTACTTTTACTTTGCAATCCTTATCATTACTTTCCTTGATTGATTCTGGATCTACACACTCATACATATTGCTTGAACATGCTCAATTGCTTGGTTTACCTGTTGATTCTTTGGATGTTGGTATACGTGTAACTAGTTCCTTTGGTGAGACCGTTGTGACACGGAAGTTGTATAGAAGATGTCCTTTGGTAGTGCAAAACCATGTTTTTCTTGTTGATCTCATGGAATTGCCATTCTATGGTTTTGATGTAATCCTGGGAATGGATTGGCTTGTTGAACATCGAGCTGTAGTGGATTTTGAGAGCAAGCGAGTTTTTTTGAAGCTTGCGGATGATTACGAGGTAGTGGTGGTTGGTGAGAATGTGAAGTTTCTTGCCAATGTGGTGTCTTCGTTGGAAGCAAGTCGAATGATGAGGCAAGGTTGTGAGGCTTATTTGGCTTTTGTGATGAATCCTAGCTCTAAGGAGTTGCGAGTTCAAGATATCAGGACTGTGCGGGAGTTTTCTGGAGTGTTTCCGGAGGAGTTACCTGGGTTGCCTCCTAGTCGAGAGGTGGAGTTTGGAATTGAGTTGTATGAAAACACAACCCCAGTGTCCATTACTCCTTACTGAATGGCACCTAAGGAGTTGAAGGAGTTAAAGACGCAACTTCAAGAGTTGGTGCAAGAGGGTAAGGTGGTGGCTTATGCATCGCGTCAGTTGAAGGTGCATGAGCGCAATTATCCTACGCATGATATTGAGTTAGTTGCGGTGGTCTTTGCTTTGAAAATTTTGAGACATTACCTGTATGGTGAGAAGTGTATTGTGTACACGGATCACAAAAGTTTGAAGTATCTGATGTCTCAAAAAGAGTTGATGTAGAAAAGACTTAATTTCTTATTTGTTTCAACAGAGAAAAGGTTACAAATAAATACACAAACCTAGGGCCTATCTTAGGTAACTTCTAAACTAGGTAAGGAACTAATTCTAGCAATAGAATACAAACCCTTAGAGCAAGGGATCCTAATCAAATAAAATATTTACAAATCTCTTAATTAAGGAAACAAATAACAAGGAAACATATCTCGGATCTCTGACACTCCCCTTCAAGCTGGTGCATGGATGTCCTCCATTCTCAGCTTGCCTACTAACTTCTGAAAGTCTTTACTAGGTAGTCCCTTGGTAAGTATGTCTGCAACTTGATTTCCAGTGGTTACATAGGGAGTACAGATTAAACCACTGTCAAGTTTCTCTTTTATGAAATGTCTATCCACTTCAACATGCTTTGTTCTGTCATGTTGAACTAGATTATGAGCTATGTTGATTGTAGACTTGTTATCATAGTATAGCTTCATTGGTCCATCCAATTTCACCTTTAGGTCTTCTAAAATAATTTTCAGCCATAACAACTCACAAATTCCCAGTGCCATGGCTAGAAATTCAGCTTCTGCACTAGATCTAGCTAGCACATTCTATTTTTTACTTCTCCAAGTAACCAAGTTTCCTCCAAAAAAGGTGTAGTAGCCTGAGGTTGATCTTCTATCAACTATTGATCCTACATAGTATGCATCTGTGTATGCTTCCAGAGTTAATTTCTCCCCTCTTTTAAACATAATCCCTTTGCCTGGTGTACCCTTCAAGTATTGCAAAATTTGAACTACAGCCCTTAGATGAGATTCCTTAGGGTTATGCATGAATTGACTCACAACCCCAACAGCATATGCTATATCAGGTCTGGTATGTGACAAATAGATGAGTCTTCCTACCAGTCTCTGAAATGAATTTCTGTCAACTGCCATATTATCCTCCTTTGAGTCTCTAAGCTTGTGATTGATTTCTATGGGTGTTGCTGCTGGTTTACATCCCATTTTTCCAGTTTCCTTCAACAAATCCAAGGTATTTTTCTGTTGAGATATAAAAATCCCTTGCTGTGAGTGTGCCACCTCAATACCAAGAAAGTATTTCAATCTGCCAAGTTCTTTCACTTCAAACTCTTTTACCAGGCATTTTTTCAAATCATCAATTCCTTCTGAATCATTACCTGTAACAATGATATCATCTACATACACCAACAATATAGTTACTCCCCCTGAAGAAGAGTGTTTCACAAACAGAGTATGATCACCTTGGCTCTGTTTGAAGCCTTGTCCCAGCATTACCTTGGTAAATCTCCCAAACCAAGCTCTTGGGGACTGTTTTAGTCCATATAGAGCTTTCATCAATCTACAAACATTTTGTCCAATAGTATTCGAAGCAAATCCAGGTGGAATATCCATGTACAGTTCTTCTTCAAGGTCTCCATGTAAGAAGGCATTTTTGATGTCAAATTGCTGTAGATTCCATCCTTGGATAGCTGATAATGAAAGTAGGACCCTCACTCTGTTCATCTTTGCAACAGGTACAAATGTTTCAAGATAGTCAATCCCATAGGTTTGAGAGTACCCTTTTGCCACCAATCATGCTTTGTACCTTTCCAAAGTGCCATCTGACTTGTATTTTACAGTAAAAACCCACCTGCATCCTATTGCTTTCTTCCCTTCTGGCAATCTCACTAAGTCCCAAGTTTTGTTTTTTTCTAGTGCATCCATTTCTTCTATCATAGCCATTTTCCAGTTCTCATTTTCTAATGCCTCTAAAGTTGTTTTAGGAATAGTGATATCATTTAGGCTAGTAAGGAATGCTTTGTGACTTGGTGAAAGGTTTTTGTAGGTCATAAACAAATAGGAGGGATGTTTAGTGGTGCAGGTTCTTTTTCCTTTTCTAATGGCAATGGGAAATTCAAAATCAGAAACAGTGTTACCATGTTCAGAATCATATATAGCACTGTCATTATCATTATGATCAGAAGAAGTTTCAGAATGTACCTCAAATTGTATAGGAATAGGAGTAGGAGCAGGAGAAGGGGATGATTGAATCTGCATAGGCGCCTTCCTTCTTGAATAGGTCTTCAGGGGACAAGTAGTGTCTTGAATATTGGGTTGTGATATGTTAATGGCTGTTTGAGGAGTGTGAGAAGAAGATGGAGTAGGAATAGGTGGTTGTCTTGGATGTATTTCTGTAGTAGGAATAGATGACTGACCAGAATGTACATTTGTAGGAAGGGGCTGAAGTAAAAAAAAAAAGGTCTGCTTCCTTATCTTCCTTAAAAGCTATCTCCCCCTGAAGATAAGGAATAGTAAAATAACTCTCCTTTTCAACAAAAGTAACATCAGCAGAGGTATAAAAAATTTTGGTAGATGGGTGATAACATTTGTAGCCTTTTTGAGAGGAGGAATAGCCAATGAATATACATATCAAAGCCCTTGGGTCAAGTTTACCTCGGTTTGGAGAGTGGATGTGAACAAAAGCAACACACCCGAATACCCTTGGTTGTAGATGAAGGGATGGACTGAAGTTGGGAAAGAATTTGACAAGGATTTGAAGAGGACTTTGGGATGAAAGGGTTTGAGAAGGCATTCTGTTTATCAGTGAAGTAGCAGTTAAGGTAGCTTCCCCCCAATATTTTTTAGGAACACTGTTTTGAAACAAAAGTGCTCTAGTCATAGCAATGAGGTGTCCATTCTTTCTTTCTGCTACCCCATTCTGTAGGGGAGTATGTACACAAGATAACTCATGTATAATACCTTTGTCTAGGAAATAAGGTGACAAGAATTGATTAAAGTAATCTCTAGCATTGGCAGATCTGACTTTCTTAATTTCAGCCCCAAATTGAGTCTTAATCATGGTATAGAAAGTTTTAAAGGTAGAGGCAACATCTGACTTTTGTTTCAGAAGATAAATCCAAGTAACCCTACTACAATCATCTATAAAAGATACAAACCACCTAGCCCCAGTTATGTTAGGAATGGTAGAGGGCCCCCAAACATCACTGTGAATAAGATTAAGGATGGCTAGTTCTTTTATTACTTGCTGGAAAAGAGGCACGTTTATGTTTTGCAAGCTCACAAACTTCACAATTAAATTCATCTAAATTTATTGTTTTACATAAAGAAGGAAACATGGTTTTCAAAAGTCTAAAAGGTGGATGACCAAGGCGAAAGTGATGTAGCCATATCTGGTCTTTATTGGCTGTAGAATTGGGCAAAAAAGACAAAGATTGAGTATTCAAAACACTAGCTGGTCCACCAAGAACCTCAAGGTAGTATAGGCATTTTATTTCCCTAGCACGCCCAATCATCCTCTTCGTTTCTTGCTCTTGAAAAATACAATGTGTTGGGTAAAACAGAACACTGCAATTAGTATCTTTAATAAGCTTCGATATAGAGACAAGACTAGTAAACAACTTGGGCACATGTAAAACATTTTTAAGTAGAAGAGTTTCACTAATAGAAATATCTCCTTGACGAGCAACTGTTACCATAGTACCATATGCAACTGTAATTTTCTTGTTGCTAGGACAGGGTGTATAGGTGATGAAATTTAGAGAGGAATTGGTCATATGATCAGTGGCTCCTGAGTCTATTATCCATGAGTTTTGGGTAGGTATGTGAGTGGATGCTTTCAAGGCATTAGAATTCTGAGAAGAGGAAGAGGATATACCTGAGAAGACTAGATTGTATGTACCTGTAGAGGATGGTTTCTCTAAAGATTCCAGAAGACTTTTCAATTTTTCCACTTCTTCTTGGTTGAACTCAACAGATTGTTCATCTGACTCTTTAGTCACTTGTCTGGTTACAAAAGCCCTGTTCTGTCCCCTTGTTGGACCTCATCTTTCTGTAAAATTTCTATTTGTTGATGGAGGCTTCCCATGTAGCCTCCAGCATTTCTCTTTGATGTGACGAGGCTTTTTGCAGTAAGTACACCATAAGGATTCCTTATTCCCTGCTCTTTTCATTTCTGGTTTGTCTTTAATATTTTCCAGACCCCCAGGAACAATTTTTGGTAACCAAGGCTGAGCTCTCAACTTGAATATTTCCAACCATCATCACTCCTCTTCTTCCTTCTTCAGCACGAATAGTAGCAATAACCTCATTTAATGAAGGCAAATCTTCCTTCCCCAAAATCTGAACTCTCACTGCATCGAATTCAATATTTAGTCCAGCAAGGAAATTATAAATTCTATCTTTTTCGACAAACCTCTTTAGAGTTGCTGCATCCTTGCTACATTTCATCTGAATTCATTGGTAGTGGTCCATTTCCTGCCAGAGATTCTGCAGCAGATTAGAATATTCTGTAATAGATTTGTTTCCTTGTTTGGTGGCTGAAATCTTGCTCTTGATTTCATAAATCTGGGCAGGATCTCTAACTTTTGAATAAGTTTGTTTCACAGCCTCTCATATTTCCCTTGATGTACTAAGGAACATGCAAGTGTCATTGATTTCGGGCACCATTGAATTCCACAACCAAGTCATGACTAATGAATCTTGTTCATCCCAAGCCTCAAATCTGGGATCTCCTTCCTTAGGACCAGTTCCAAGAAGGTGACTGAGTTTACCTCTTCCTTTGAGGAAAGTTCGCACCAATTGAGACCACTTAAGGTAATTTTTACCATTCAATCTATAGGGGGCTTGTATGTTTTGTAAATCACTCGTCGAATTAGAGTGACTTCCTTCACTCATAGTGTCTCCTCGAGCAGTTTCAGTACTGCTTGAATCAGTCGTATCGACCATATTCTCTCAAGAGAAAAAAAAAGGGTAAAAAATAATGTCCAACAAGAACAGTAAGGCCTAAGAAAAGAGTGGCTTTGATACCATGTCGAAAAGACTTAATTTCTTATTCGTTTCAACAGAGAAAAGGTTACAAATAAAAACACAAACCTAGGGCCTATCTTAGGTAACTTCTAAACTAGGTAAGGAACTAATTCTAGCAATAGAATACAAACCCTTAGAGCAAGGGATCCTAATCAAATAAAATATTTACAAATCTCTTAATTAAGGAAACAAATAACAAGGAAACATATCTCGGATCTCTAACAGTTGAATCTTAGGCAACGACATTGGGTGGAGTTGCTTAAAGATTAATTACGATCTGACGATCGAGTACCATCCGGGAAAAGCTAATGTTGTAGCGGATGCCTTAAGTAGAAAGGTGGCAGTGGAGTTGAGGGCCATGTTTGCCAGCTTGAGTATTTCGCGAGATGGGGGTCTTGTGGCTGAGTTGCAAGTGAAACCATCTTTGGTTCAGTTGATAAAGGATAAGAAGTTGTTGGATGATTCTTTGGTGCCACATGTTCAGGATATTGCTGAGAATAGACCATCGGATTTTGTTTTAATGATGATGGGGGTTCTATGTTTTGGAAGTCGGATCGTGGTGCCGAATGATGCGGAGTTGAGGCGTACTATTCTGACTGAAGCTCATAGTAGTCCTTTTGCTATGCACCCTGGTAGTACTAAGATGTATCGTGATCTTAAGGATGAGTACTATTGGGTAGGTTTGAAGAAGGATGTTGCGGAGTACATGAGTAAGTGCATGGTTTGTCAGCGGGTTAAGGCTGAACATCAGTTTCCTTCTGGGTTGTTGCAACCGTTGAGGATTCCTGAGTGGAAGTGGGAAAGGATTACCATGGACTTTGTGTCTGGTTTGCCTTTGTCGCCATCGAAGAAGAATTCGGTGTGGGTGATTATGGATCGCCTTACGAAGTGTGCGCATTTCTTACCTGTTCATACTGCGTATACCTTGGACAAGCTTGCAGAGTTGTACATTGTTGAGATTGTGCGACTACATGGTGTGCCAATGTCTATTGTGTCGGATAGAGATCTGAGGTTTACGTCGCGTTTTTGGGAGTGTTTGCATCAAGCTTTGGGTACGCGGCTGAATTTTAGTACTTCTTATTATCCACAGTCGGATGGACATTCTGAGCGTGTTATCCAAGTGCTTGAGGATATGTTGAGGTGCTGTGTGATTGAGTTTCAAGGATCTTGGGAGAAGCATTTGCCTTTGGTGGAGTTTGCTTATAACAATAGCTACCAGGCAAGTATTCAAATGGCACCTTATGAAGCCTTGTACGGGAGGAAGTGCAGAATTCCTCTTTGCTGGGCTGAAACAGGTCAGAAGTTGGTTTCGATGCCGACTTTGTTGAAAGGAACCACCGAGAAGGTGAAGCTCATTTGTGAGCGTTTAAAGGCAGCTTCTGATCGACAGAAGTCTCACGCGGATTTAAAACGTAAGGAGATTGAGTTTGCGGTAGGTGGCCGTGTGTTCTTGGAGGTTTCACCTTGGAAGAAGGTGATGAGGTTTTGCCGGAAGGGTAAGTTGAGCCCTAGGTACATTGGACCATACGAGGTGATTGAGCGTGTGGGTCTTGATGCGTATAAGCTAAGGTTACCGCAGGAGTTGGAAAAGATTCATGATGTGTTTCATGTCTCTATGCTTCGGAGGTATAAATCGGATCCTTCGCATGTTATGCCTGTGGAGGATGTAGAGTTGAATCCAGACTTGACCTATGATGAGGAGCCGGTTGAAATTCTGGATTCGGATAGTAAAGTTCTTCGAGGCAAGACCATTGAATTGGTTAAGGTGTTGTGGAAGCATCGTGGTGTTGAGGAAGCCACGTGGGAAAGAAAGGATGATATGTTGAAGCAGTTTCCGTACCTTTTTCCTCCAGGTAAATTTCGAGGACGAAATTTCTTAAGGGGGGAGAGTTGTAACACCCCAATTTTGGGCTTAGAAGTTTAGGGTCTGAACCGGACCGGTCTAATTTTTGGTTCGAATATAAAAGGATGTTTTAGGGAAAGCCTAGTTCGGGATGCTTTAAAAATATGGGAAACTATCTAAAAATCATCTTTTAATATGTATAAGAGAGTGGTGAAATCAATTTTACAAAATAAGGTTTGGAAATACTACATTTCGGTGTAGTGACTAAAATGCGATTTTTGAAAAGTTTAGTGGTGATTGTTTTGTAAGGATTGAAACTTTGAATCTTTAAGAAGCTAATTACCCAAAAATGATTTCTCCAGATTTTTCCCTAATTTGAGTGAACTAATTAATGTTTTAATTAATTAAAAGAGAAGAGAAACTACCTTTTGGAAAAATCATAACTATCTTTTCCTAAAATTTTCTCATTTCTTTTTCTCTCAAAATTCCATCATCCAAACACTATTCTCCAGCAACCTTTTCATTGATTTTCACTTCAATTGATGATATTTCTATCATCAATTAATTCCTAATCAATCTTGCATCAAATCCTTTTGATTTCCTCATTGGATTTTCAAGGAAATTAGCTCAAATCAAGGAGAAATCATCATTTAGAGGTAAGATTGTTCTTCTCCTCTAAATACTCAGTTCTTTACTGAAATTCCCAATTTATCAATCATTAATTTAAGTTTTATAAATGGTTTTAATGTTAGAAACTTGATTTTGGCTTAAAACTCAAGATTTGGAGGAAATCTTGAAGAATTTCGTTGTGATTGTTTGGGCTCTATTTTGAGTTGATTCTTAAATGTATTTTGGATGTCTAATGATGTGTAAATGAGGTTTTATCAATGCAATCCCAAATATGTTGTGTTTCCTAAGTTTTTGCTTATGAAAATGGTGGTTTTTGAGGTGATCTTGATGTTCTGTTATAGCTGGAGGTATAAGGACGAGTTTAGGTTTATTTTGGATGTTGATTGATGTTTAGAAATGGTTAGAAGTGATGGATCTTGGCTGGGTTGAGTTTTGGAAGAGTTTGGAGGTGATTTCGGTTGTGTTTGGAAGCCGAAATGATGGCTTTAGGTAGAGCAGCGAGTTTAAGTGTGTTGGCTGAAGATTTCAATGCATGATGATGCATTAATCCTCTGCTTTGATGTGTTAAAAATAGGGGAGACACCTTTGGAGTTGATCCGGGGGCTTGATCGGCATTTCAGCAAGCTTGCGAAACGGAATTGGTGAGTGGAGTTGGGTTTCCAGCTTTGAATCAAATAATTGAAGGTTTTGGGAGCTTAGTTTAAGTCTAAACAACTTAACTAAGCTCAAGAGTAAGTTTTCGGAAAAACTTCCTTGGATGAGCCACGAAGTGGTTCGATGCATTGATTATATTTGCATGTTTAAATTTTGTTTTGAAAGCATGTTTTTAGCATGGTTAATGTTGGTTTTGAAAGCCATGTGTTGAAGGATGCTAAAGGTAAGAGATCCTTTGTTTGACATATTGTTAATATGGTTTTGATGCATAGTAATGCATGATGTTAAATGGCTTTGATTAATGCTTTAAAACAGTGAATTGTTGATGGTGAATGGTGTATATTGGCAAGTGATGCAATGGTTTTAAAGTACTTGAATCGGATATAGTTAGCCGGCTATAGGATTGGGTGCACCGTGAATAAAGTCGCCTTGGATGTTGAGGGGTTGTAATTGTACCGTAAACTCCATCCAAGTACACTAACGAGTAAGGTAAGATCACAACGGTGGTTAAAAGTCCGTGTGTGGATCTTGTGTTATGTGTCCCGTGTTCTCGTTAGTGGAATTATACAACTACCGATGAGTGATGTTGAGGGGTTGTGATTGTACCGTTAAACTCCATCACGGGTGTTGAGGGGTTGTGATTGTACCGGTAAACTCCACCTTGTGTTGTTCGGTAGTGTGTATGAAGCGTATGGGACAACGCTTGTAATCCGCGTATCCAATTGTGTTTTGAGTTGAAAATGGTTATGAGTTATCACTTGAAAGCCAATATGATGTGTTGGTTATAATGAAGCATGAGATGCTTGTTATGTATGCAAGGTTGCACGAAAAGAGTTGAGCATGTGTTTAGAAAGCTTTGTTGAAAGTGTTTTATAAATGCATTATTGTGTTGTTTTCTTAGAGCATGCCTCACTAAGCAATTGTGCTTACGCTCTCTCTCTTAAACCAATAATGCAGATAATTGAAGTGTTTGAGGGCAAAAAGGAAGCTAAGAGTCCAAGGCGATACTAAGCTCATGTATGGTGATGTTTTCATACACTATTAGTTTTGGTAATTTGGCAATAGGAACCTAAGATGTGTTTTGGGAGATGTTTTGGACTCCCTAGTTTGTGGCATGATGCTTTTGATGTTTTGGATTTGTAATTGGTCTTTTGATGCTTGATTTGGAGTTTGGTTGGTTGTTTGGTTATTGGTTATTAGGTTGCATGCCTATAGACAAGTGAAGTTTCATGTTTGATGCCATGAATGTGTTTAGGAGTTGCAAGCATGCTCTATATATGTATGATGACTTGTTGGCATGGTTAGGAAGTCATTAAGATGTGTTTGATTGGTTTTATGTATGAAAAACCAGCAAAATCTGCAGCTCCTGGGCAAACCGTATCGAAACGGGCATAGGTGTTTCGAAACGGGGGCCTGTAATGGCCTTCGTGTATCGAAACGGCTGGAGGCCGTTCCGAAACGATTTGGCCACTGGAAGGCCCTGTTTCGGGACAAGTCTCGAAACGAACTCGTGTTTCATAACGGTCAACACCGTTCCGAAACAGGTGACCGTTGGGCTCTGATTTGAATGGTGTTGAGTTTGCAAGCTTTACGTTTTAGTCCCGAAAGTTGTGATTGCAATTGTATGAGTTTGAGATGTCCGATTAAGGTGAAATTTGACAGGGAAGCATGTAATATGACTAATTAAATATTGGTAACCTTAAAATCGGTTAAGACCTCCTAATTTCCAGAATTTACATTTTGGTCCCTAATATTTGTATTTTGTCCAATTGAGTCCCTCATGTTGTTCGATCGATGTGCCTTTCACCTGTTATTTCATGCGTACTCACATAGGGTTAATGTGTATCTAGACAATACTAAAAAGAAAAGAAAAAGGGTCGTTAATCAAGGTTGACTTCGAGTTGACTTTGGTTTTCCCCGTGTAACCTTCGTAGTTCGGGTCAACCGTTTAGGCCGGGCTAAGGGGGTTACAACATTTTTCCCCCTAGCTGACACATTTCCTATTGTGATGGCATTATCTTCAACAACCTCACTGATCTTCTTTTGTTTACCAACATTCAATCCACCATTTGAGAATTGGACCAAACCAAGTTTTGGAGCCCCTAAGACCGCACTCTTCGATTTGAAAACAACTCTCAACCAATCCCCAAATTGGAGCTGTTCTTCTCTCCAGTTATCAGGAAGCCCAGGACACAGTTCCAACACATGGCCAATGACCCCACACCAGAAACAAAACTTAGGCAACCTCTCATAGTTAGCCCAACAAACCCTAGAAGAACCATCAAATCTCTTTCCAAACATCACACATCTTCTCAGTGGTTTTGTAATGTCAACCTCAACTCTAACCCTCATATATTGTCTTAATCTTCCTTCCCCTCTTCTAAAATCTACACTGAGACATTCCCTAAATTTACTCCCCAGGTGTTTCCTAATCTCAACAGTCATCCCCGCAAGAGGCGGATCATAAATACGAATCCAAATAGGCAGAAATGAAAAGTTGTATTCAGAAGGACCGAGTTTACCATCAAACGGTTGTAAAGCAAGCAACTCTCCGTTAAAGGTCCAGGGGACTCGTTCCAGTACAAAATCCATATCTTCCTGCTTAAAGAATTTGAACAGAAACTGGTTCGGACCCAGCTCAGAAGCATCCTCCAGTGGTTAACTCTTCCACACAACAAAGAAAACTCAGATGAGAAGTGAGCTATCAACAATCGAAGGTGAAACCAGCTTTCCCACCAGCCATTTCTCAGAGCCAGGAACCTCCTTTTTCAAAAGAGTTTCATATTCATCCAGGTCCTGCATTTCCTCTTCTAAAAATTTCAGATCACCCATTAATCTTGCTACTTCCTCCTCCATCGAACTCGTCATCTCACCCAAGAGAAAAAGCAAACAACTGATAAAAAAGCCTTAAATCGAAAAACCCTTCGCGATACCAGTAAAAGTGTTCGAAGAAGGCTCTTTCTCTTCTGAAATGTGAACTCAGAGAACAATACAAAACCATGATTGCATTTGAAAATGGTTTATGAGGAAAAGCTGAAAAAACCCCTAGCCATATAAAGACAGCTTTCTTTCGATAAGGGGTAAAAGGGACTATTACTCCCTTTAATGAAACGGGGCGTTTAACGCTCAAATAAAAAAATAGAAGATCTGAAATAGCCGTTGGTGCCACAGGGCCCACCTCTGAGACTGCACAGACATGTCCTCTGACATTCATTCTGCGCGCATTTATTTCCGCGCTCCGCAAAGTTTGGCGCCGCAATCCCTGAGCACCTGCCAACCAACCTCGAATGTCACCTCTTGTCGCGCACTCACGAGACCACAAACCCTCGTGTTTTTCCATCGTCTTCTTCAGAACGAAAAATCCATGCAAAATGTGGAACACCTTCTAGACTGAAAACGATAAATTTTCCAGCGAACCCCAATCCTCACTGATCTACCCCCTAAACCACAAATCACGTCCCAAAACTTCACCCACACCCATAGACCACTGTAAAAATCTTTACCATCACCATAAAACATCAACCCCAACCCTTCATCAGAAATTGCCCCAAATCGAAAAACCCCTGTGTAACAGTAAACCCTACCAATGACCCTTTGATCTTGACCAAACAACAACACCTTTCCATTCCATTCCATGGTGAACCATCCTCATCACCGATCCTACAAAATAAAACACAGTAAAGTAAACGTATAACACCAACCATTAGCGATGGACTTACCCTCGTCGTCCCAAACCTGACTGCAGAGGCGACACAGGTACCTAAGGCCACCAACAGGCCTGTCTAGACACACCTCACCTCGACCGAGAGTCGACCGGCCGCTCGTCGGAGCTGGGAAAACAGTCCGTACATGATAAAGATGAAAATCGGAAATTGCCCAAGTTGAGAGAAAAAAGGCATCGTACGGACACTCCATCCTCCCGCTCCCGCGCAACGGTAGTTTTGATCATGCTGAATGGCGACATTTTTTTGGTCGTGCTTTGCGGTCATTTGAGGAAAGACAGTTACAAGAGCTCAAGTCTTGTGTGTTGTGTTTTTGACTCAGTGATCATGCATTAGATTGTCTTGTTTGAAAACTGTCGATCACGAGGGAGTTCTCGGTTGGAGTACCATTTAAAATGATGCAATAGTTTGGCCTGGAAGTATCCACAGAGTTGAATGTGATCTGGATGTTGCCGATTCCCCCTAAAATCCAGCATTTTTTATGGTTTGTAATGCTAGATCGATTTCCGACCATGGGGATGTTACGTGGCCGAGGTATACTTGTTGCGGACAACATGGTCCTTTGCTATTGGTGTCATGAAGAGGAGGAGGAGGAGGTGGTGGTGGATCATCTATTTTTCAGATGCTCGGTTATGTGGGAGATTTGGATATCGTTTTTTCGTTGGTGTCGGGTTGAGGTGGTACAACGAGTATGGGCAGATTTTAGCTATGTTTTTGGGACCGATATGGATTGTGAATTCCAATGAGGCGGAGTTGTAAGCCATTTGCTATGCACATGAGGTGCTTCGTGAATCTAGTTGGCGCACAGTAACTTTTGTGGTGATTGAATCAAATTCGGCAGTGGTCGTGGCTTGGGAGTTACATCATGAGTAATGTCCATGGCAATTTTAGCAGTGGTTTCGTCGGACTAATGTGGCTTGTGCGGAGATGAATGATGTTTGCTTTCATCATATATTTCGAGAGGCGAATAGCTTGGCAGATGCGCTCGTTAAGGGTGGTGTTGATCGATCCTCCTAATTTCAGATGTTGAGATGATTTTGTTGTTCGCCCTTGGGTCTTTGTATTCGGATGTTGGTTTCTAGTTTTTGGTGTTTATTTGATACGTTTTATTTTATAAGATTAGGAATATTTTTAAAGATGCTTATGGTAATGTTGGCTATGTACGATACCTTTAATAAATTATACATTCTTGCCGAGAAAAGAAAATAACTAACCCACTTCTCCTTACCCAATCGACACAATCGTGGGAAAGCTGCTCTAAGTGGGTAGCTCCCGCACCAGAAATCTTCTCCAAACAATGTTAACACCTCATTAACATCAACTATTCTGAATCAATCGTACCCCATCCAATTTGCAACCCCTTCATACTTTAGATTTTTTTATCAATTCTCTACACATAACCAACATCTATTACCCCATCACCTCATTTCCTTTTTCGCATGCACACACACCTCCATTTTACTACTACAATTCTTCTAACACCGTCTTTACAACCAACAGAAACATTTGTATAATCCTTTCAATTTTACGGATCATAAAATATATCGAGAGTGCAGAAAACATCAAATTGAACAAAGTAACCCTCCCTTCAAATCACAATCTTCCACTTTTCCAACCAACTAACTTACCATAGAATCTCTCAACAATTAGATCCCATTTGTTGAACACTCTATTTATTTTTTTTAGTAAATTACTTAAATCATCACTAAACTGTACTCTCAAATCTATTTTGGTTATTTGAGTTTCAAAACATTCAATTTACTCACTGAAGTTTAGATATTAAACGTTTTTGTCGCTTTTCCGTTAACTTTTTGACGACGTCCATTTATTGACGAACAGAAAAAAATTTCAAGATCTGGACTGTAGAAAACTTCATCGGCACGAGGGAAGCAAGATACTGAGAAACGGGTCGGTGGGAAAAATCAAAAATTGTGGGGATACGAACCAATAGATATGGGGAAAAACCAAAATCTTCACCCCACGTGGACGGGGATGAAGGGAGTTTTATCACCGAAGCTCAAATGGGAATGGGACGAGGGTTGTTATACCCGAACCTTGTGGATAACCGAACCATACCCATATAAATCACCAAGGGAATCCCCGAAAATATCCGCATGGATCCCCCAATATTTTACAAAGATGGGTGGCCATAAGGGTAATTTACCCATTTTCAACAAAAAAAAAAACTAATCTCCCATAACTTGAGTATGGCCGGGTGGGGTAAGTTTGAAAATTCTTCGTAAATTTCATAAAAATAATTAGAAAGTGGTCTATAAATTGTTGTAAACATGATTCAGTCTAGTTTTGTTTAAAATACACGGTGATCAATTTCAATATGTATTTTAAAAAATATGAATATTTGATTGTTGAAAGGTCATAAAAATTGATTTCTTAAAAAGCACTTTTAGTGGTGACTTTGATAAATCACCAAAAATTCTACAAGATAAATCAAGAAGTTAGCCTTATATTTCTATAACCATACTAGATTCTAGATTCCTTTAAAACAAATTGTTCTTGATTTTATGTTATATATTAGGAGTTATTAATTTTTGAGTGAGCAAAATCGTACCCGCAAGTGTTGGGGACGAAGTGGGGAATGCAAAATCATCCCCGACTCACCCCATTACCACCCCTAGCTCCATCTGACGATGGAGGGGGAAGATCAACAAGAGAGAAACCATAAGGTTTTTGGTCGATTTGTGAACTTCGGAGCACTTTTCGATAAAATGAAGGTCAAATTTAGATTTAGGGGATTGAGACGATGTGACTAGTGAAATTTGGAACCAAATGACCACCATCTATGATCATTTGGGGTTTAAAAGTTACCAAAAACATTTAATGTCTATACTTTAGTGAGTAAATTGAACGTTTTGAAACTTTAATGTCCAAAATAAGTTTAAAAGTAAAGTGCAGTGATGATTTACGTAATTTATCCTATTTTTTTGTATATAATATAACTACACTCGAATTTCATAATCAAAGGCTAAAACCCAATTTCAATTAGTTAAAAAGACTATCCAAACTTAGATCAATGAAGACATTACTTGAAACATGGGAGTGAATATATTCATTCATATGCACTACTTTCAATTTAACCAAACGTATATTGTGATTCAATGTCAAACTATAACATCCATCTTAAGAAGAAAAAAAAGTGTTTGATACACTCTCCAGCTTGAGTCCTAAATGTAGCAAATGCCTCTACTCCCCCAACAACCAGCTTGAGTCCTAAATGTAGCAAATGCCTCTACTCCCCCAACAACCGACGGATCTCCGGTACCTAACATGTTACCTAGAAACTCGCCGGTACCTGACATGTTACCTAGAAACTCGCCAGCGAAATGGACCGCCATGTTGATACTCTGATCCTCATCAGCTTAGAAGTTAAGCTTGATGAACCAATTCATCAATCGCTGGAGGAACTTCGATTCTCAAATGCCTTTTTCTCCTGCTCTCTTTTTCAAAGCAACATAATTTGCTGGAAATCTACCTGTGGTATCCCATAAAACTACCAGATAAAACAATGAAACATTGGATTCTGAAATGTGCTGTAAACATTGGGAATAAAAAAAGAACAATGCTAATACTGAATTTGGATTTCAGAAAAATAGAAGTAAGGTGCTCTTTCTCTATTCAGAAGGATAGCCTAAAGCTCCACTAGTTTAGCTACAAAAGAAAATTTCCTGGTTCCTATTTCACATGTTCTTTCTTATTGTTGTTTATTATCATGTACTCATCAGGGTAAATGTTCAGGCAGAGACGAACTAGATTCCGAGTATTCTTCAGACATATCTGCTGCAGCCAGATCCAGAGATGCATTGCCATTGTACTGTTGAATGACCAAAACTGATGCTGTTGTCGAGAAATCTGGAGAAACCAGCAAGCCACCAATAGGCCCAAGTTCTGGGCATTCAGTTCTCCTCCTTAAAGCTAGGGCCAATTCACCATCAGGCACTCGTCCCACAAGAAAAAGATTGCAGCGTGCAGCCCCACGAATTGCAGCAATGGTTTCTGTGACATTACGGACGGCTTTTTCTTCATATCGGACAGAATCATCATTTGATATCTTCTGCTTAAACTCAGAAAGAAGTTCTTCATCCATTGACATTGATTTGAGGCTGGAGTTCTCTTGCATATCAACTGTAGCGATTTCTCCAACAGTTTCAGGTTCCACTACAAAGCGAATGATATTTAAACTGATACCAGGGTGCTCAGCCATTCGAGCCCCATAAGCAAGGGCTTCACGATCATCACGACCCCCAAAGAAAAGAACCGTTATCAAATAGGAGACATTGCTTGCAGATACATGGGTGCTTCCACCAAGCCCGCGATCAACTAGAATTCCAACAGAACAAGGTGCATGTTCAAGAACCCTCCTGTTGACCCAACGGAAGTCTGTCCGAGTGGTCTCCAAAGAACCATCCATTCTCTGGTGCTTATGGAAAGGAAGGATTACGATAGCAGCTCTCTTACTCTCAGCAGTGGTACAAATGTCCTCATGCATATCAGCCATTGAGGATATTGAAGTCATTGACCGGACAGTTACCTGACTCAGCTGTTGGAAAGCCTCAAATGCCACAACATGGTCAGAACTGGAGTCCCGACCCTTATTCCAGAAGGGAAGCCCATTTTTCCTAGCCTTGTGTACCATTAATATAGCTGATGACCTCTCAGAAAGCTCCATCAGGTGCAGAGCATACACAGAAAGTCCTTCACGCTTCGCAACTCCCCGTGAAGCCTCGAGGAGATTTATCATTGATGGGATATTTCTTGCACTGTGGAAACATGCCAATATTCTAAGTTGAGTATCCGGATTTTTTCTTTCAATGGTCCTATGTTTGTAGTCAACTTTTCTCCTTGCAGGCTTATAAACTGCAATAACAACTGGTGTGGTAATGAAGGTAGTAAAGAGTGCCATTAGAACCATAATAGCAAATGTTTGATCATTTAGAACCTGAAAGTTAAACAGCCAAAATCATCATTAATTTCATAAAAATCATAATGAAACAAGGCAACGACCCTAGTCAATAAGAAGAGACCATAATTTACCTTTCTATCCTTCCCAATGTTGAGAACAATCAGTTCCACCAGCCCTTTGGTATTCATAAGGAACCCAAGCGCTAGAGCTTCACGAAAAGGCACTTTGCAGAAAAGGGACACAACGACAGTCCCAACGATCTTCCCGAAACAAGCTGTAAAAATAACCAAAACCAGGAGGCCCCAGGATTGGAGCCCGTGAATCGTAGCAACATTTGTCTTTAGTCCACTTGACACGAAGTATAATGGCAAGAACAAACCAGATACAAGATCCTCAACTTTTTCCACAAGAGCATGGGCAAACGGCCCTTCCTTTGGGAAAAGAACTCCAACCACAAAAGCACCAAACATGGCATGAATTCCAATAGCATCAGTTACAAACCCAGCAGCCAGAACAACAGCTAATATAGCACATATGTATACCTCTTCTACTGGCTCGCCATCATGGCATCGACAAGCCATCCATTTGAAAAGTGGGGGTAAAATAAGAGTCAAACAAATGACAAAAACACACCCAGACAAGAAGACCCACAGAGATACAATAGGAGAATGGTTCGATCCAGATAGGGCAACAGCAAGTGCAAGTAGCACCCATGCAGCTACATCGTTAACAGCTGCAGCTGACATCGCCATTCTTCCAACATCTGTGGTTAAAAGCTTCAACTCTGCCAGAATGCGAGCTAGGACAGGAAAGGCAGTAATTGAAAGAGAAACACCCATGAACACAAGAAAAGCAGAAGCATGTACGCCTTTTGAGATAGTTGCACGGAGCAAAATTGAAGAACCAATTCCTAGAGAAAAAGGAAGCCCTATGCCAGCAATAGCAATTGCAAGGGCTGTTTTTCCAGTACGCCGGAGGGCTTTGGGATCTATCTCTAGGCCAGCAAGGAATAAAAAGAAAATGAGACCAATGTTTGCTAGAGTATCCAATACAGTGAGACTCTTCGGAGGAAATATGGCATCCAAGTAGCTCTTGCTTCTACCCAGAACAGACGGCCCAAGTAAAACTCCTCCCTGGCAAACGTGAAGGAAAAAGTTACTAATTTTATCATCAAACATGAATTAATTATAATGAAAACAGGTTTATCTAAATTGATGCACATCCACTGGAAACCAAAATACTACTTTTTGCAGCAACCGGTTCTTAATGCATAATATGTTTATACCTGCTTTAAACTCTGTTCAAGTCAATAGTGAAAGTTTGTAGGTTATTCGACTATTTTACACTAGACAAGTAGACAAGAAAAGTGAATAAGGAGGACCCGGGAGTACAATTATAGCAGCAGAACACATGTATAACATCACAGGCTTTCATATTTCTTAGAAAACCTACAAATAAAGTACTGATTTTCAACAGACCATTGTACTCAAAACACCTAAGAATTGGAAACATTTTCAAAATTCAGATGTAAAAACCATTGAAGTGGGGGAACTATAAGCTTTTCTCCATAGTTTGACTTCAGGCATGCATAAATTACACTCAGATGGAAATTCATTACATGATTTGCAGAAGATTGAACATAGGGAGGAACTCACAATTATCTCTGCAATCACACGTGGCTGCCTCAATGGCCTTAAAAGAAATGCAAGGCCCCTTGTAAGTACAACTACCAGACATATTTGCAGAATGGCAAGAGGAAGAGCAAAATCAAGGGGGCTATCTCCCTGGAAGAGGCCATTTGATGTAGCCTTCATCGGGGACGGACATTTCTGTCCAACCGTCACGTTTGAAGTCATTCCAACCAGACAACGCTCACAGAAAACAACGCTTCAATCTTCAGTTTCTGCAATGAGATATATAACTTGTGAAACTTAAGAATCTTACAAAAGAAGGTGCTTTTTTAGTGACAACCCACACACCAATGACTCTTCTTATATACATCCACTAAGAGCAACAAGACACAATAAGCTGACAACAAAATAAAAGTATTTCCCTTTGCTGTTCTTAACCATTAAGGAATCAAAACTCTTTTTGTTTTTTAAGGTTGCTGAGCTTAGCTGCTAGTTTTATATCAAGAATATTCTCCTAAAAGCAGCTTTAAGAAGCCACACTACAAGTAGAATAATTCCAAACCGCTTAAAGTGGATTTTTGTTAATGCTTGCGCCCACGAAACCATCATCTTTTTCCAATCTAAATTTTCAATATTATTAAAAGATAATCATATTGCTCACCCACTGGAGATGCCAACAACAAACATAACTCTTTATAACCAGTTCACAGCAAAAACTCTGACTCTTGAGTATATATTAAATTGAACCGATAACCCTCCAAATCCACTACATGCAAAATTGTATGTCAAAAAGCCAATACAAAATAAAAGACTTAAACTACACATTCATCCGGAATTCAGATGCTACATCAACAAATATTCAAGAAACAGGAAATCAACAGGAAACAAAGCTTGGATTGTAATGAATAATGGGTAATACCTGTTTAATCCGAAAAAACTAAAAGCTTCGCACTTTGGGTTTGTGTTCCCAGAATGAGAGGTGTCCACTTTCCAGAGAAAGAAGCTGTGGAGTTTTGCTTCCAAGTGGTGAAAAAACAAAACGACACAGCTATTTGAGATGCAAATTAACCCTTTTCCTTCGCCTCCAACAAAAGAAGTCAAACTTGTCGTATTGGGATCACATTCACATGGGGGTATATATATATATATATATAAAATAAGGTTTCTTAATGATTACGAAACAAAGTTGTTGACTCTGAGAAGGACACTTGCACTTTTTTCCCGATCGAGTCTTTGATAACCGATGTGGTTATTACGTAGGGATATCAATTTTTTCTGAAATTGGAGGATTTTTTTCCAATTATATATATTATATATAGGATTAATATCCTATACACTAGCGGTGGAAATTTTTTATTTCCACAAGCGTCTCAATTATAAAGTTTAGGGTTATTGTTTAGGGTTTAGAGTTTAGGGGTTTTAGTGTAAAGGTTTAGAATTTAGGGTTCATGTTTAGAATTTATGATGTAGGGTTAGAATTTAGGGTTTAGGGTTAGGGTTTAGTTTTAGAGTAATATGGGTGGGGATTTAGGTTTTAACCTATAAACCCTAAATTTTAACCCTAAACCCAAAATTCTATCAACAATCCCTAAATTCAAAACTACTACACTTATGTCCCTAAATTTTAAACCCTAAACGGGGTCCCTAACCTCTGAAACTAAGACGCTTGTGTAAAAAAATTTCCACAAATGCTTGTGTATAGAACAATTACCCTTATATATATGGTATTTATAGTCGGAGAGTTGGGGTGGATTAGGGTATGGTTAAAAATTGTTAGTTTTGAAAATTGTTAAAAATCTAAAATGTTAGCATTTTTATAACATTTTAAGTTAATTTTTTTTATCTTTTACAAGTTTCTAATGTTGATTTTTTTGTGAGAATTTAAGTTGGTGCTTTTTTTTACAAAATTCGAAATTTGTCCAAACAACTTAAAATGATATAAAAAAATCTAACATTTTAAGTTGTTTTGACAAATTTCGAAACATGTTGTCTTTTAGCCTTAAATTAAATTGTCGTATGTTAGACTCCTCATGTATATACATCAAAAGAAAAGAAAAAACATTTTGAAACTTCCACTTGTCGTCGGCTTTTAAAGTCGTCGACATATATATATGATCGATTTTTATTTTTTATTAAATAAAAAAGTATATTACATTTTTACGTTAAATGTTGAAATTCAAATTCATATAAGATGAAATGACATGAGAGCATCTTTAATCACTCAGTCAATTAGTTGATCTTAATACATCTTTATTTAATAAAAATAAATTGTTTGCACTTTAATATATTTTATTAAAGTTTTTATTTATTTTTGGTACATGTGAAAAAAACCCTTCTAAATTGTATGAACTAATTTAGGTATCGATGAATTTGGAAGTAAGATTAAATAAAATTTGATTAGTCATAAATTAAATATATTTTAGTTAATCAAATTAAATTATTCATGTTTTTGGAATTTTTTAAAATCGATTTTTTTTAAGTTTAAGTTTAGTTGATTCTACAATTCCAATAAATTGAATTGGAAATTTTTTAAATACCACTTGGGTCTTTGACAATTTCAAAATTATGTAAATTGGTCCCTCGACAAAAAATTGTTGTAAAAAAAATTCAAACATGAGACCTCAAGTGTTCCATTCCAGCGCTTAACCATTGAGGTAAACTTAATTTTTGTTAATGTTCAACAATAAATCATAAGATTTTTAGTGAAATTATGAAATGGGTTTACAGAAAATCGAATTTGAGACCTAAAATATAAATAAACACTTAACCGTTTGTTATATGGTTAACAAAAAATAATATTTAATATAAAAAATTATATTTTCAAACTAAATTTAATATTTTTTTCAAAACCGCTTTTTTGTTTTTATACTTACATATATAACCATTGAATATAACTTTTTAGCCTGATTAATAAAATACATTTCAATATGTAAACATATGTTTATGTACAATTTTAAAATTATTAACATGGTTAAAAAGTTATATTCAATGATTACATATGTAATTATAAAAAAAATGGTGAGATTTTCTGATTGGTCTAGTGGCTAAGGATGTACAAATTGTCCCATCGTATATAGATTCAAATCTCGATATGAGAATGTAATACTTCTTTGTTTAATAAAAAAAAGTCGTTGTGAAAACATTTTGTTAATCATATAGCAAATCCTTGATTAAGAAAAAATAGTGAGATTCACTGATTGGTCTAATGGCTAAAGATGTACAACAATTATATTGTATATAAATCCTTTTGTTAATCATATAACAAATGGTTAAGTGTTTATTTATATTTTATGTCTCAAATTGGATTCCCTTAAATCCATTTCATATTTCCCCTAAAAATCTCAGTTATGATTGTAAACAATATGTTTTTGTTCAACATTGCTATAAACTTAGTTTAAGTCAAGGCTAGATGTTGGGTTTGTGATTTAAGCATAATGTTAAAAAAATATCTCTAATATTTGATTAATTTTAGCTCCTATTATTTTTGAACTAATTAAAATTTTAATATTTCACTTTGAGTCCAAATGACCCCTCTACAGATGAAAAGTGTTAGTCAACTAACGATAAAAAGTTTGAAATGACTTGACAGAATGATATATCAAAAAAAATAATTTTATATTTTATACAATTTTATAAAATTAATTTTTGACTGATGTGATATTTTAAGTCAGCACATTTGTTTATATGATACTGTCATGTCAACGTGTATTGTTATGTAGGTTTGTCACGTTATTGCAAATCATTTATCGTTAGTTAACTAACAATTTTCATTCGTAAAGAGGCTATTTTGACCCAAAATGAATATTCAATTAAACATTAGAGGTATTTTTTTGACTTTATATATGTGCATTATAATTAAGTTCGATTCTTTTTGGTGTTGCGTCTTTGTTTCTTTTCTAATGAGACGATAATACCTAAATAATATGTTTGTCAACAAATAACATTAATTGTGCTATAGTTAAGTAGCTTAGGCGTTTGATTTGGGTCATAAGGTAAATGGTTCGAACCATGTTATATTGCTTTGTTTTATTTTCATTTATTGATTTATTAAATTATTCAAATAAAAATAAGAATGAAACTGAAAGGGTTTTTTTTTAAATATTGAGGATTTATTGAATAATTTTTTTGATTAAAGCTAGAGTGATTACAAGTAGTATCTGTTTTAAATATACTCTCAACCATTTGACAATGAACGCTCAATCACCCTGTTGCAGCTGTTGGTGCTCGAACCCGTGACCTCTAAGAACAACAACCGTTCTCTTAACCACTAAGGCAAGTTGATTCGTGCATTTATTGAATAATTTTAAAGTATGACTAAACTGGTAAAATGTATGAATTTTATGAATCCTTCCACTATCCCCTTGTCACAAAAAATGTCATTTCTAAGCCCACGCAAGCCCAAATTTGGTCAAAATGAACCCAATAACTTTTCTAGCTCTCCAAGCTGTAACTCAAGCCAATGTTCACAAGTTGACTCGAAAATTCGGGTAATTACATAAAACATCAGTTTACTTGCGAAAACTTTCATGGTGCGATCCGAGAAATGTTTGGGGTGAGATGTCATCTTATAGATTGATCAAATATCATTTATCTTTTCAATGTATCTTAAAACACTTCAATTGGACGTCAAGAACTCAAGATACACTTGTTCTATTGAAAATATTATATGCATAAAATTGACATGTCCAATACGAAAATTTTTATTTATTACGAACTTTAATATTTTATTAATTATTTGTAATTAAATTTAACATATACTTTCCATCATTTGTTTTATATAACTTGGGATTAAAATTATTATTTTTAATTTATTTTCTTAGTCAAAATGTTAAATTTGTTTTGTGCTCAAGTAGAGACATTATTATTTTTCCATGCATATCTAGCATTAATCTGAAAGATACTAGATCTTTATATTTGTAAGATGTTTGAAGCCTATAACCAGGTACTCTCTTATGTAATGCAATCAATCAAATTAAAATTGATAAGAGTTTTATTTCTTCAAGAGTTTTACCTTATTCTTGTTTCGGAGTGTGAATATCTAATTGTGTTACGATGCGTTGATGTGTTATTCTCTATCGTATAGGTTTCTAAGGTGAAACACCTTTAGAGGGTTAGAAATTTGTCTATCCTATCTTAAACTCCACATTTAAGTTGTTAAGGTGAAACATGATTAGAGGGTTATACCTTTCTTCCATTTACGCGCACATTTTTAAAACTGAGTCTCGTTATATCCAATTTATATTTCTTATTCTTTTGATTTAATTATTTTCTTTCAAGTATTTTAATTTTTTTTTGTGTCGTTTGATAAATTATTTAAATTCTAACTCTTGTTCTTTTGTTTTTTATCTACATGCGTAAATAAGAAAGAATTTAATCAATCCAAGCTTCTACTTCCTTATTATAATGTCAATCATCCATATGAGATTGAAGAAGGTGAAAATAATCACCCTTACTACATATGCTTCAAGAAAATCTCATAATTTTCTAAAAAGGTGATGTAAAGCTACTTTAAAAGGGGTTATAAAAAGTTTAGAGTTATGAAAGCTTTTAAATATTATTTCTATTTAAGTTTTGTGTTTTTATCACATATTTTTACTCTTAGTAACTTGTTTGATGCATGAGTTTTTTTCATGTTTGATTGGTTGTTAAAAGATGTCGGAGAGCCATGTATAATAAAGATACATAGGGAAGATGAAGGTTGTTGAAAGCTAGCAAAAGGGCTTCTTTTATTTCTATAGATTAATGTAGTGCACATTTAACTCTAAAATATTTTATGAAATTTATAAAGATGATGTTTTACATGTTGGGTATTTGTATGTTGAGTGATTTGGGTGGTAAGTATGGCTAAGGTAATTTGTATGACTTTTGGTATTATAAAGTTGTAAAATGGTGCTAAGTAATCTTATAACAATTCCATAAAGTTTAGAAATTAGCTAGGGCTTTAAAATATGTGTTTAAAGGAGAGTTGGGATGACTTTTTATGTTTAGTTTTGAGAATTTAAAATTCTGGTATCGATACTCGATGAACGAGTATTAATACTATATAGATACCTATTAAAAATTTAGTTTTTTTCAACAGGATGATATCGATATCAGTTCTTGTGGTATTGTACTACTCGACCCTTTCGAACATTTGCATAGCTGAGCCGATCGTTGACTGCTACTTTCAACTATCTAGAACGCTTCATGATTAGTGGTGGTGATTCTCGTAGCATGTTTGATAACATGTGTAGACATTTCGGCCACTGTAGGTGCCACATCCACTACTTTTGTTAAGTTGATCAATCGAATTGAAAATAGCTAAGAGGAGGTGAATTGGCTTTTTAAAATTTAAAGGAGCAAATTGAAAAATTGAAGACAATGCAATTTATAGTGGTTCAAGCTTAGAACAAGCTTTACATCTACTACCTTAACTCCCACTAAAGATTTTCAACCAATTTCACTAGAAATTTATCCCCTTTTCTCGGATTAGGAAGAAACCTTACAAATCGGTAAATCTTTCTACCCAAATATTAACCAAAAACTCTCTCAAACATAAAGAAGATTCACAATCTGAAAAGTGCCTCTCACAAGGTTGATAGATTGCCAAATTACACTTAAACACTCCCCAAACTTGAAATAAAATAATACAATGGAAGATTACAAAAGTGGGGTACACGAATTTGACTTTATGTGCTCTAGGGTTTGGATATGTTCTTGGATTGTTGCAAATTTGTTCAATAGTTGTTGTTGTAGCTTTTTTAGGCTTGTTTATATGTCATTACATTGATTTCTAGTCGTTATGGTGGTTGAGATCATCAATAGAGCCGTTAAGCTTCATTTTTCCTGCAATAAATGCACTTCTGCAACCTACTGTATCGGTACTCGAACAAGGGTATCGATACCTGTCTCAAAATAGAAAGAGTCGTTGTGCACATTTAAGAGGGCCTATCGATACGCTATAAGGGTGTATCAGAACGAGTATAGTGTAAAAAGAGGGGGTATCGATACAAATTTTGCTCACTAGAATCCTGAGTAAAACTTTAGCAAAAAGTGTATCGATGCGCTATATGGGCGCATCGATACGGTCCAACGACCGTTTGAAATTTTGCTGAAATCATAACTGACAAGAAATAATCAAAAACTTTAAATTGCAATGATTTATCAAATCAGATCAAATCGTATCGATACGGGTACAACCGTATCGGTACGCTATATCTTAAAGTTAAGCCCGTATAAAATATCGTATCGATACAAGTATAACCGTATCGACACGCTTTTGTCGATTAAAATTCCAGAACCTCAAAATCGTATCGATACGGCTATAGCGTATCGATAAGCCTTAGCGTACAAGTAGGTTTAGGGATATAACACTTAGAAAAATTTTGCTTGAACAATTTATTTGACTTTGAAACATTTTGGTTCAAATTTAGTACTTGTCAATTTGTGAGACTTTGAAATACTTAAAAACTTTATTTACTTTTACAAATAGGTCCTTAAGCACTTTGTTATATCAAAATCAAATTAGGTTTTACAATATCCCCTTTTTAATATAACAAAACCAAAGTAAATTTTTAAGTATTTTGAAAAGTTTACTCTTCTTTAATTTCAGATTTGTTTTCAAAAGTTTGTAAAAATTTCTGTTTTTACACTTCTCCTATTTTTTGTTAGATCAAAATTAATGCAAAATTTTAAGGATATAGACAAGATATAACAATAAATCACAAGGTATAATCAAAGCATAATAAGCAACATAATATCATTAAAGTGCAAATTAAAATCCAAAGCAATAATAGCACAATATAACTTCAAACTTAAATCCAAACTTAATCCTAAGAAAAAAAGAAAAGCATAGAGTTCCTAAAGACAAGAGTGCATAATCAAAGATAAATCCTAAATGATATGATAAGTAATGATATGCTCAAAGACTACTCGTCCCCATCGCCTTCGTCCTCGTCATCTTCATCATCACGGTTGGCTTGAGATTTTTGAGTATGATTGAGCCAAACACCATGGAAGGCGGTGAGAGACATCCATGGAAGTTTGTTGTTGTTCAAGGGCCTTGACTCAATCCTCCAACGATGTAAAGCGAGTATCAATGGCCGCAAATCCTGCATCCATATTATTCCCTAAGGATGTAAATTGCTCATTGAGATACGCCATGAGTCCATCTATGGAAGATTGAGCTTGTTGGACTTAAGGACCTTGTGGAGCGACCGGAGGAGGGAGATTAACACGAACCCACTCATGATCAATGTACTCAAAGTGAGCACGAGTGAGGGAGTGTTCAACGATCGGCTTGCCTAGAGGCTCGGCGGCATCATGGGAATAATCGATCTCCAAGAAATGGAACAAGAAGCTCAGAGTCGTGCCATAGAAAAAGGACTTGACTTGATCAGTGTGACGGTGTTGAACAAGATAAACCAAGTCGGCAAACATAATTTGGAAAAGGTTTGGGTGCTTACCCTCTCAGAAATAACGGAGCCAAAAAGCATTAACTTGAAAAATGGTAGAGAATTTCACACCGGAAGGACAGATCCACCAAGAGATAATGAGATGAAGGATACGATCATGGGCATCAAGGTCGGTTACGGAGCCAAGTTAAGAATGTCGCAGTGAGTGATCATCATCAATTCTCAAATTTTCAAACCCAAAACATTGCATAAAACATTTTGGTCAATATAAATTTCTTGCCCATAAGATAGGATTCAATGGCAATTACACTTTCCCTTGCTTGATCATGGATGCAACTGGCATTAGCAAAGAAAATCAAAACAAGATTTCGATATAAAATCGGGGGTACACTTAGAAAAGTCATGAATTTTCATTGTTGTAACAATCCAAAATGTTTGAACTTAAAACATTTGGAGTTTAGAAAAGGGATTGAAACAACTCTTTCATCCCAGATTGAAAAGGCTTGGTATTGTTTATAATGGGTCATAGCCGAAGGGGATTGAAAACTATTTTGAATAATAAAACCAAGGTTCGGTTTAGTAATACCCTCATTTTCCGAATTTGGATTGGATGAACTAGAAGGCAATTCTTTTTTTGTCTCTTTTTTCAGCCCTATAATAACCCGACAAACATCAAAACCATTTGAAAACAATGTATCCAATTATCATCACATTTGATCCAATGGACTTTCCAATAGTTCAATGTATTTATAAAAATATTATATTTTATATGTTAAAATTATATACAAGTATAAAAATTAATTTTAGTCAAAAGATTTTTGAAAAAACAGTTTACAAAAATATACAATATGGTTATATATTAGAAACAAAAATTTTTAGATTTTAAAGAATTTTTACAAAAACTTCAAAATTCATACTATAAATATAATAGGTATACAAAAATTAGTTGAAACAATGAATACAATTAAACGAAAATTAAAAAGAAAGAAAAAGGGTTTTATACCTTGAATAATGAATTTGGATGAATGAAGGATGACGAGTGCACCAAATTGATAGAAAGGCTTAGCCTTGATGTGTTGATGAAAAACCCTCAAGAATTTTGAGTTTGGTGTGAAAAATCAAGGGTTTGAGGAGGTTTTTATAGATTAAAATTGGCTAGGGTTTTGAAAGAAAAAGGGTTTGTGTTTTAATTAAAGTGAAACACCCATTTAATGCCCTATTTAAGCTCTAATGGCTTACCATATCGATACTTTGACATGGCGTATCGATCCAACATATTAGTACGATTTTCATATTGTATTGATACGCGTGACTGTATCGATACAATTCAAATTGTATTGACGCCCATGAAGCAGCCTGTATCGATACGATGTGACTCGTATCGATACCCTTTTACCAGAAATGCATTTTTAAGCTGACTTGAGTTCAAAAATTGGATTTTAAACGATCCTAAATGCATGTGTATGATGAATGAGAAACATATATGGACTAAAACAGATACATACTCCCCCTAGCAATAAGCATAAATGCATCAAGAGGCAAAATTGCATAAACAAGATCATCATTCAAATTCAAGCAAAATTTTGACACTTAAGGGCTCTAAAATGTCAAGATAGACTAGTTAGACCTAACTCTCTCCTAAGAGTCCAAAAACGCTCTTTGTCTAATGACTTTGTAAAGATATCCGCTAGTTGGTTTGAGGTATCAACATATTCTAGAACAACATCATTCTTGGGGATAGGTCCCTAATGAAATGGTGTATTATCTCTATGTGCTTGGTTCTAGAATGTTGGATGGGATTCTTAGTGAGACATATGGCACTAGTGTTGTCACACTTAAGGGATATGATACCTACATCAACTCCAAAGTCTAAAAGTTGTTGCTTCATCCAAAGGACTTGAGCACAACAACTTCTGGCCGATATATAATCCGCTTCGGTGGTAGATAAGGCTACATTATTTTGTTTCTTAGAGAACCAAGATATGAGCATGCTACCTAGGAATTGACAAGTGCCGGAGGTACTTTTTCTATTTATCTTACGACCTACATATCGTATCGAAATAAGCATGGAGGTTAAAGGAAGAGTCTCTAGGTTACCAAAGACCTAAACAAAGTGTCTCTAAGGTACCTAAAAATTCTCTTAATGGCTACAAAGTGTGATTCTCTAGAGCTAGCTTGAAACCTAGCACACAAGCAAACACTAAACATGATATCAGGTCTACTTGGTGTAAGGTAAAGCAAAGAGCCAACTATAGAACGATAAAGCTTAGAATCAACACACCTACCTCCTTCATCTTTGTCAAGCTTAATTGATAAACTCATTGGAGTGACTTGATACTTCACATTCTCCAAGTCAAACTTCTTGGGCATATCCTTGATGTACTTAGCTTGATTCATTAAGATGGCATCCTTCTTTTGCTTGATTTGGAGCCCCAAGAAGAATGAGAGCTCCCTCATCATGCTCATCTCAAACTCACCTTGCATTAACTTAGAAAATTCTTGGCAAAAAAGTTCATTAGTAGAACCAAATATAATATCATCAACATAAATTTGTACTACTAAAATGTCATTTCCATTTATTTTAATGAAAAGTGTAGTGTCCACCTTCCCCTTTTTAACCAAAAAGTTTGAAAGTCTTTCATACCAAGCTCTAAGAGCTTGTTTTAAACTATATAAATCTTTAGTTAGTTTAAAAACATGGTTTGGGTAAATTGGATCTTCAAAACCGGGTGGTTGTTCAACATACACTTCTTCATTTATAAAACCATTTAAAAACGCACTTTTAACAT
Organism: Hibiscus tridactylites; assembly: GCA_958450335.1. NCBI lineage: Eukaryota > Viridiplantae > Streptophyta > Magnoliopsida > Malvales > Malvaceae > Hibiscus > Hibiscus tridactylites. The sequence goes on from OY288286.1 coordinate 12,085,504, forward strand.
CCATTTGAAAAGGCTTGAATTCATGATAACATGCAAATGCAAGAAGCATCCTAATTGCTTCTATTCTAGCTACGAGTGCATAGGTTTCATCAAAATTGATTCCCTCTTCTTGAGTATAACCTTGAGCAACAGGTCTAGTCTTGTTCCTCACTATGTTACCACTCTCATCTAGTTTATTTCTAAAGACCCATTGAGTTTCTATAGTAGACTTATTACTAGGCTTATCAACTAATGTCCAAACTTTACTCCTCTCAAATTGATTAAGTTCTTCTTGCATGGCCAATATCCAAAAATCATCTTTTAATGTTTTTTTGATATTTTTAGGCTCAATGCATGAAATAAGTGCAACATTATTAAGCAACCTAAGAGAGGATCTAATGGTTACCCCCTGGGTAGATCACTCAAGATTTCACCATCTTTAACATAGTTAAGTTCCCTTGGGTAGCTCACTTCCTTTTCACCAAGATTCATGTCCTTTAAGGATTCTATAGGAGGATCTTGTGCTTCTTCTTATTTGATTGGAACCTCACCCACCTTTTATGATTGTCCACCATAATTGGCTTCAATGATCCCTATATCATCATCATCACAAGAATCCTTCTTCGGAAGAGGGTTATCATTAAAAACCACATGAATAGACTCTTCTACAACTAAGGTTTTTTTTTGTTAAACACTCGATAGGCTTTAAAGTTTAAATAATATCCTAAGAAAATAGCTTCATCACTTTTTGCATCAAATTTACCTAAATGATCTTTTCTATTGTTTAAAACAAAACACTTGCATCCAAAAGGATGAAAATAGCTAATGTTAGGCTTCTTTGACTTTAAAATCTCATAGGAAGTTTTCTTTAAAATTGGCCTAATCATTACACAATTTATAATATAACAAGCGGTGTTTGTGGCTTCCGCCCAAAAATAATTAGGTAGATTGTTTTCACAAAGCATGGTTTTAGCCATTTCTTCTAAAGTACGGTTTTTCCTCTCGACTACCCTCATTTTGTTGAGGAGTGCGAGGTGCATAAAAATTGTGGCTAATACCAGTAGAGTTACAAAATCCCTCAAAACCTAGATTTTGAAATTTCGTTCCATGGTCACTTTTAATATGAGTTATGTTTTGACCAAGATCATTTTGAGTAACTTTTGAAAATGTGATGAATTTTTCTAAAGCTTCGTTTTTGTACTTAAAAAGAGAAGCCAAGTGTATCTAGAGAAATCATCAACTAAAACATAAGCATATAATTTTCCACCCAAGCTACTTGTCCTAATAGGCCCAAAGAGATCCATATGTATCAATTGTAAAATTCTACTAGATGAAACATCATTAATGGATTTAAATGGAGTTCGTTTTTGTTTAGCGTTAGCACAAGCATCACAAATTTTATCTAAAGAAAATTTTAGCTTAAGTAATCCTCTAACTAGATTTTGGGAAACCAATTTCTCTCAAATAATTTTGCTAGCATGTCCTAATTTTCTATGCCATAACCATGCATCATTTTCATTTTGAGCAACCAAACATGCATGTGATGTATGAATGTCATCTAGATGCACTATGTATATGTTACCTATGTGATGACCAATGAGCATTATCTTATTTGTTTTAATGTTCACAATTTTGCAACCATTAACATCAAAAAGAACAATAAAACCTTTATCACATAATTGACTAATGTTCAACAAGTTATGCTTTAGACCATTGACATGTAACACATCTTCAATAAAAATATATAAGAGATTACCAATGGAACCTATACCCTCAATGTGGCCTTTGGAGTTGTCACCAAAAGTCACCACTCCACCAATCTTTGGCTTTAGCTCCACGAATTTACTCTTGTCGTCGATCATGTGCCTTGAGCATCCAGTATCAAGGTACCAAGTGTTTTGACTTGAAGCTTTGGCCTTGTAGCAATGCTCCCCCTACAAACAAAGATTAGTTCTTGATTTTTAGTACCCAAATCATTTTGGGTCCATGTGAGTTAGCTCCTAAATTCTTGGTTCCCTTAGGAATCCAAGAAGCAATAACATTAATATTATTAGGAACTACTAGTTCCTTAGGAACTCATACATTTCTAATCTATTTACCTTTAGGATGCCTTTGAGAGCCTCTTTGTTTGTAGCCATTAACGTTTCTCTTCACATAGTTGGGTTTTAAAGAGCTTGCTTTTTCAAAATCTTGTTTCCCAACTACGTTTAGAGAAGGCTTAAGCTCATTCACCACTTTGTGGTGATCATCATGAATTTTTGAAAGAAGATTGTTCAAATCCACATATTCATTTTGAAAATACTTTAAATCATCTTGTAAATCCACAATCTTCTTTTCAAGTTCCGAGTTGATAGTAGAAAGGGAATTGTTTTGGTTTTTCAAATCAGAAATTGTTTTCTTGTTTCTCAAAACCGATTTCTTATATTTCCCTACCAACTCATTGTAAACCTCTTGCAACTGATCATATGAATCTTGAAGTTAATCATATGTAAAATTGAAAGTAGATGATTTAGGGTTTACCTTAGGATCATCATCAATAGCCATTAGGCAAATATTAGCCACTTCGTGCTCCTCTTCATCGGATGATGATTCTTCATCGCTCCAAGTAGCAATGTGGGCTTTGTACTATTTCTTCTTATCGAACCCCTTCTTTTTTAGTTGAGGACATTCCGATCTTATGTGCCTCAACTTCTTGCACTCATAACAAATGAGTTGATCCTTTTCTTCTTCTTTGTTCTTGTTCTTGAAGTCTTTTCTTCTTTGGAACTTTCTACCCCAGTTGCACTTCATGAACCAAAGAGAATCTCTTGGCTATCATAGCCAATTCCTCAAACTCATTGTAGATTCTCGGCATGAATAGGCAATTGCTGGTAATAGAGCAGAAAATATATTGAAAAAGTATAAATACAGTGCCAAGTAAAGTCTATTGCGTGCAAGTATACACGGTCTGCAAGTAATACAACAATTAAGCTAAGTTATCGATCCCACAAGGAATGCGTTTAAGGGTCTAACTGCTTAGACAAGTACTTGTTTTGCGAAAAGATAGTTTGGATTGGAAATTATTTTGAAATGTAGGATAAGAAAATAATTGAAATAAAATAAAGTTGAAGCCAAGGAAAGGGTCTTAGCAAATGACTAACATTGGCAAGGAGTGCTTGTTTTCATGCTATTAGTGTCATGCCAGTCTTTAAAAAATCATGTCTTGGCATTGTTTGTCGAGCAGATTCAAAGGTAGCAATACCTCTGTCGATGGCATTACCCTAAATCAATTATGGAAAAACTCATATATGTCTATAGTGCATGTTTTACATAATCAATTTGATTAAGTTCCAATATTTACTCCTAAGGGGTAGATTTCACTCCAGAAGTAAGTTCATCTACTTGCACATCTTCTTTCGAAGCACCTCTCTTTAGTATCCAGCAACTGATCGTTTCCACCCAAGTCAGTTATGATATTGAGTTGCAATTAGCCAACTATGCCAGCTTTCGCTTGGCAAAGTATTTAAAAAGATACTGCCAATTGTCGTGTGGCAACACACTTAAAAATAAAGAACTTGTAAGATAGGAAAAACAGTGCCAAGGCAGTGTTGATTTATTAAAATCTAAACCTTGAAAATAGCATTCAACCACAACACCCCTCACCAACTATAAAATTAGTTCATGGTGAGGGTGTCAACCAAAAACCCATAATTGTTTTCAACATTCATCGTCATTAAAACTAAAAAACTGAAAAATAAAAAAAGGATGGTCTAGAAGAGGGTCCGTCGATGCAGCTCTTCTCGGCCAGGTTCTCGACTGTTGATCCTTATCTTCGATCACTTTCCTCAATTCTACATCGTCTCTCTCTCTATTTTGCTTTGGTCGGGATTAAATAGGACTCCATGGATAACCTAGGAATATCTTGAATTTGAATTAGAACGTGCAGGGATAAGGTAGGTGATAATCTTATCCAGCGTTTGAATCCTAAGGCTGATCAGGTTAGGGTTGGTGTCGTCGTGACAATACCCCTCCGGTATCACAACTTGGCATGGTACTACCAACCGTGCTTGGCACTGCTCGTCCCCTAATTTCTTGGAGATTGATCTGATCCTTATTTTCTCGCAGCCTGATCTGTTCCTATTTTTTCGGAGTCAACATATTCTTGGCCTAGCATCAAATGTTATTCTCTATCGCCCGGTGCTTGGCATTAAAAGTCCTTCTACGCCAACATCAACTCGGCATCCTTCTTGGCTTCGTCTCCTGCTCCGCCATCAGCTATGCCAACCTGCAAAAAAGTGCCAAAAACAACCTATTCACATTGGCATAACACCAAATCCCAACTCTTAATGCAAATGCATGGTTCCTAAGGCAAAATGCAACTAAATATACTTAACAGACAAGTAAAATCATGTGAAATTGGTATATAAATTAGTACTTTTGGAGCGTCAACACTCCCTCACACTTAGCTCATTACTTGTCCTCAAGTAATGCAAAAGAAAATAAAAAAACTAAAAAATATATGAAAATAATACATCGACAATTTTTTGGTCAACACGCCAACAAATGAAGGCAACCAGAAGCTGACATAGGTCTATCCTCAGTTATCTTAGTGTAGTAATGCCAAGAAGATAGAAAATTCAAGAGCAGCAAAATAACTCTAGTCCTAGGGCATGAAAGTGCATGAAGTGTAAGAAATATGCATCAAGTATCCTTTCACTCTCTTAGCCAATTTTACTTCCTAAACTCAGATTTTGTTTTTTTTGTTTTTTTATTCTGCCAAAGGTATACAATTTTTCTTATTGTTGGCATTAGATTAGGGTAGCATCATGCACTGTTTGGCGTGAGATATAAGAGGGAGCATACCATGAATACCCACGTTGATCTAGATTACATCACTTACTAACCTATTACACTCATACTTTAAATCATGTTGGCTTGAGAACTAAGAGGGAGCAAACCATGTAGCCCCAAGTTAATAATTTTTTCTAGGCAGAGGAGTGTTCTAAAGTTCTTTGGCATTTGGCACACATTGGTGCAATTTTTTCTTTACCTTAACGTTCTTTCTTTCTTTCTTTTTAAAATTTGAGCATAGTTTCAAACAGTCTAAGTTTGGTAGGGAACTAGATACATATCACGTGTTAAGTTTAAATTCAATTCCCTAAACTAGAGATCAACTGCTAAGCAATCCTGGCATTACTATTCTGCTGGCATAGGCATCTAAAGATTTTAAATTTCTTTATCAGACAAACACCTAGGTCAAATTAAACTTGCCTACAAATGCTAACATGCTTCAAAAATTACCCAAGACAAAAATTTTCTATTTTTTAGTGGTTCGGTATGCAAACTATCCTAACCTAAAAGGCATGACATGAAAACATAATTTAAACACGAATGCATGGCATGGCATAACTATGAGGAGATGCACACCCCCGAAACCCAAGATGTACATTGTCCTCAATGCATGAAACAACACATATATACAAGAAAAACAAAAAAATGAAAATGCATGAATTATATAAAAATGCATGAAAAATTAATGAAGATGCAAAGAGTTAGGAAGAAGAAGACTCCCCTTCAGAAGAGACTCCTCCTCGAGTGCCACGTGCTTCAGCTGCTAATTTGGCTCGAGTCTTTCGCTAGGCGTAGCTTCCACGGTCAGTAGCCATCATTTTCTTTCTACTCCCTCTTTGAGCAGTAGTGGAAGCAAGTGTTTCTTTCACAACCTTCACCGGCTCGGATGAGGTTGGTGTAGCAGCGGACTCGACAAGGGCAGCAGGTTTCTTCTCACTTTGGTCACCAGATACTTGTGGTGTAGCAGACTTGACAGTTTCATCCTTAGAGGGGAGATTGGTTATGTGGCATTAGATGGTACTAGACTGGGAACTAGACTGCAATGTTACACCCTAAAACTCGGTCTAGTAGAAAATAGGTTCAAAATCTAGTTATCCGATTTAATCGCAACCGTTTATTATTATTATTATTATTATTATTATTATTATTATTATTATTATTATTATATAAAAAAAGAAACAAAGGAATTGCTAAGGTAATTCCACAACTATGGACTTGACGTGCAATTCCTTTAAACTAATTGTAACACCCCTTGTCCAACTCGATTCTCTCATGCCGGGAAGGGGGTGTTACATGCGGACTAGACTAGGTACTGAGCTGGTTGGCATTATATCATCATCGACAAAGATACCCACATGAAATGCAGTGAATGTTGGCATGACTCTTGAGGAAAGACTCACCAAGGTCTCTTTAATGGCAGCGTCTCTGGCACGCTCATATTGCCAGAGCCTCTTCCTCTGCTCCTCAGCCTCCTCTAATTTTCTAAGGATTTTCTCTTGTTGTAGATATATTTAGGCAAGCCTTTTCGTTGTCTTCGCTGGCACTAAGGTTGTTGGCTTTGCCTTTAGTTCCTTAACCTTGGGTGTTGGCGTAGTAGCCTTGCCCTTTACCTTGTCTGTCTTTCACAACTATGCCCGTGAGGTTCCTCCAACCGACTGGCGTAATTGTGTAACCCTTCACTTCGAGGGCAACATCGTCCTATGTCGTGGGCACATCATATCACCGGTAAATGTTGCAAATAATTTAACCAATTCACTACTTGAATTCTTCCTTTTTTGTTGGATGAGGAGGAAACCTTACAATTTGATTAAGCTTTCAACCCAAAGCTTAATCCACTCACTTTTACAAACAAGAGTATTTGGTAAACTCTACAAATTCCTCTCAAAGGATAATTGTTTACCCAATTACAATTTCACACTCCCCAAACTCACAATAAAATATTACAATGAAGAACACAAGAGTTGGGTACAAGGATTTGACTCTAAAGGTACAAAGTTTGGATTTGAGTGCTTTGATGTTGCTTGTAGGTTCAATAGTTGTTGATGGTGCATTTGAGACTTGTTTTTATACCCTTGTATTGAATTCTAGACGTTTGGGTAGTTGGGATCATCAATAGAGCCGTTGGGCCGCAACTTCCTACAATAAATACTGCTCAGCTACCTACTGTATCGGTACGGCTCGGGGGCGTATCGGTACCTGTCTCAAACAAGAAAGAGCCGTTGTGACTGAAAAACTATGCGTATTGATACGCTTAGAGGGCGTATCGATACGGTTTTAAGGGGTGTATTGATACGAAAGGGTGTATCGATACAGATTTTGCTCACTGGAATCCCAATTTTGGTTTTGATAAAAAGCGTATCAGTACGCTCACTTAGCGTATCAGTACGGTTTAACGGTCATTTAAATTTTGGGATACCAACTAACTGATAAGCCAACGGTCGAAAATTAAATGCAAAGATCTTGCAAAGATAAGCAAATCGTATCGATATGATTACAATGCGTAACGCTATAGCTTAAAGTCTTGCCCAGATGAACATCGTATCGATACGGGGTAATATTGTATCGGTACGCTATGATCGATTAAAATTCCAGTGATGAAAAACGATATCGATACGTCTAAGGGTATCGATACACCTGAGTTTTTTTTGTTGAAAATAAGCTTGAAACACATAGAAAGACTTAGTGAATTTGAAACATTTAAGTGTGTTTTGTCTTGAAATATAGTTTGGTTCGAAAAGGCTTATCAAAAAGTGAGACTTTGAAAAAGTACTTAACAATTTATTGTTTTTCAGTTTAGTCCATAAGTCTAAGTGTTATATCAAAATCAATTTTAGTTTCACAAAAGGTGATCGAGTGGAAAGATGGAAAGGTTGAGTGTTTAGGGTAGAAAGTAATTATGATGGGTTTAAAGAAGGTAACGATGAAAAGATAATGTGTTTTGGGGAGAGAAAGGGGGATGATGTGATAGCTTATGGAAAGGATAAGTGATAACGTTTAAACTAATATGGTATGGGGTGATAAGGAAATTAAATTAAATTTGAGTTACCTTAATTTTTTGGGCGGCTAGGGTTTGTTAATTTGTTCCTTTCTCTCTCATGGTTTAAATTAAATCAAGCTAGGGTAATTTCTTTTCCCCTAAGTTTCTCCCGCCGCACGCCAAGCTTTATATTGGCATTGCTCCCCCAAGGTATTGTACTCATTCTCTCGTCATGCCCATATATGTCTCTACACAGGCATACTTCCTAGCATAATAAATTTTTTTGATGCACTCAAACAAAAACCCTTCAACGCAGAAAAGAAAAAGAAGAAAAATATAAAATTTAAAGAAAAAATAACAAATAAAATTAGGGGAAATACCGAAAAGAAAAATTATAATCCTACTATTTACAAGAAGATACCAACTCGGTGGCATCATGGTAGTTCTGCCAAGTGGATGACCTCCTTGGAAGTACTCTGCTTTCCATCCCAATAATGCTTCAGGTGTTGCCCATTCACCTAGAAAGTAACGCCAGTTTTTATATCCTTAATGTCCATCGCTCTGTGGGCATATGGTTTGACAACCTCGAAAGGGTCTGACCATCTTGACCTGAGCTTCCCGAGAAACAATTTTAGGCATAAGTTAAACCAAAGGACTCGTTGACCTACCTCGAAGTCTCGTGGCAGAATCCTCTTGTCATGTTATCGCTTGGTTCGTTCTTTATATAACTTGGCATTCTCATATGCATGCGCCCTAAATTCTTCCATTTCATTTAGGTCCAACATCCGTTTTTCTCCCGCGGCTGCCCATGCATTATCCAATGTCTTAATTGCCCAGTAGGCTTTGTGCTCGAGCTCTACCGACAAGTGGCATGGCTTACCATATACAAGCTTAAAAGGTGAAATGCCTAACGGAGTTTTGAAGGCGATTCTATAAGCCCACAAAGCCTCATCTAACCTCAAAGACCAATCCTTTCTCAAAGGATTCACAGTCTTTTCTAGGATATTCTTGATTTGTTTGTTAGAAATCTTGGCTTGCCTATTTGTCTGTGGATGATAGATCGTGGCTATCCTTTGTTATATCACATACCTGCACAAAGCTTTAGAGATTAGATTACATTTAAAATGGGTGCCCTCATCATGAATGATCACTCAAGGAGCACCAAAACGTGTAAAAATATGATTGTGCAAAATTTTGGCAACGACCTTGGCATCATTTGTTGGCAAGGCTATAACCTCTACCTGTTTGGAAACATATTCAACTGCCACTAGGATATATATATATATATATTGCCAAAAGATGGGGGAAATGGCCCCATAATGTCTATCCCCTAAAATTTGAACAAGTCTACCGGCATGATGTTCTGGAGCGGAAGTTGATGTCTGCCAAAGATATTCTCAGTCTGTTGGCATGGATCACATGCCTTGGTGAAGTCATGAGCATCCTTATACAGCGTGAGCCAATAAAAACATGATTGCAACATCTTGGTAGTAGTTTTTGTCCAGCAAAGTGTTCTCCATATGGTGCGACATGGCATGCTTGCAAAATAGCATGTTGCTCATCTTCTGGAACACTACGACGAGTCACTTGATCGACACATTGCTTAAATAGAAATGGCTCATCCCAATAATACTATCGGGCATAGCGCAAAAACCGTTTCTCGGCATTGTACCCCAAATCTAGTGGCATGATCTTACTTACCAGATAATTGACTATGTCGGCATATCATGGCATAGCATTGGCCACAAGTAAATACTCGTCTGGGAACTCATCTCTGATGGCATTTGTCTTACCATCTTCTAGGTGATGCTCTAATCGAGATAAGTGGTCAGCCACTAAGTTTTCACTGCCCTTCTTATCTCAGATCTCGAGGTCAAATTCTTGAAGTATGATCGTCCGTCGGATCAATCTTGGCTTGGCATCCATCTTTGCCAAGAGGTACTTCAATGCCGAGCGATTTGTAAAAACAACAACTTTATTACCTATCAAATAAGGTCTAAATTTGTCAAAAGCAAATACAACTACAAGAAATTATTTCTCAGTTGTTGTGTAATTAAGTTGTGCTTCATTGAGTGTTCTGCTGGCATAATATATGGCGTGAAAAACTCTGCCACGACGATGTCCAAGTACTGCTCCTATGGCATAGTCACTGCATCACACATGAGCTCGAAAGGCTCATTTTAGTCTAGTGCCACGACTATAGGGGCATTAACCAGCTTCTTCTTAAGAACCTGAAACACTTTCAAACAAGAATCATCAAATGAAAAAGCAGCATCGTTTTCTAATAACAAACATAAAGGTTTAGAAATTTTAGAAAAGTCCTTAGTAAATTGTCAACAAAACATGGCATGACCTAAAAAACTTCTTACACCTTTAACACTTGTGAGGGGTGGTAATTGTTGGATTACTTCCACTTTTGCTGGATCAACCTCTAGTCTATTCTTGGTCACACTAAGCTCGAGTACAATGCCTTCTTCACCATGAAGTGACATTTTTCCCAGTTCAAGACTAGATTAGTCTCAATGCACCTCCGAAGAACTTTCTCCAAGCTTAGGATGCATTCCTCAAATGTGCTACCGAACACTGAGAAGTCATTCATAAATACTTCCATGTTGTGCTCAATCATATCAGAGAAAATGGACATCATACAACGTTAAAACGTTGTCGGTGTATTGCACAAACTGAATGGCATTCTTCTGAAGGCAAATGTTCCATATGAACAGGTGAATGTAGTTTTCTCTTGGTTATCGGGGGCTATTGCAATCTAATTACAACCTAAATAACCATATAAAAAGCCTTACTTGCCAGTTTGTCTAACATCTGATCGATGAAAGGCAAAGGGAAGTGATCCTTCCTCGTGACCTTATTCAGCCTCCTATAATCCATACACACTCTCCATCTTGTAATTGTTCTGGAGGGAATCAACTCATCCTTGTTATTCTGAACAACAGTCATGCCACCCTTCTTTAGCACGCATTGTACCAGGCTAACCCAAGAGCTATCGGATATGAGATAGATTATTCCAGCATCAAGTCATTTAATAATCTCCTTTTTATAACCTCTTTCATGCTCGGGTTCAGCCTCCTTTGACCTTCAATAGTCTTGACATGATATTCCTCCAAAATAATCTAGTGCATGCAAATGGTTGGGCTTATCCCTCGGATATCTGCCAAGGTCTATCCCAACGCTTGCTTATAGGTTTTTAATATTGCCAGCAATTTTGCCTCCTGATCGTTAGTGAGATCAGTGGTAATAATCACTGGCAGAGTTGAGTGCTCACCTAGATAGGCATACTTCAAGTGTTCTGGCAGTGGCTTAAGTTCTAACTCTGGTGGTTCCTCAATTGATGGTTTCGGTTTGGTTGTCGCCCTACTGGCTAACTCCAATGGCTCAAAATAACTCACATCTTCAGCCTCCAAGGCTGATTCCTCAAGTTCATCAAAAAGTTCAACAATGCCATCAAGCATGCTGACATCAAATTCTGCATCCTAGCACAACTATGTCGTGTCCATAGTATAAACAGCCTCTATCATCTTCTCAGCTTGACATTCAACGGGTTCATCTGCACATTTCAAAGCTTGAAACACGTTAAAGATAACATGTTGGTCATTCATTCGTATGGTTAGTTCCACTTTATGAACATCAATAAGTGCACTACTCGTGGCAAGGAATGCCCTACCCAAAATAATTGGCACATTAGTATCAGTTTCATAATCTAAGATGATAAAATCAGCTAGAAATATAAATTTATCTATCTTTACCAGCACATCCTCAATTTTACCTTTTGACTGTGCATAGGATCGGTCTGCCAACTAGAGTGTCACCGTGGTAGGTCTCGCTTCTATGCCAAGTTTCCTGAAAATAGATAATGGCATTAAATTGATGTTGGCTCTTAAATCACATAATGCCTTACCCATGAATTTATTTCGAATTGTACAAGGAATAGTAAAACTCCTTGTATCTTTAAGCTTTAATGGCAATCGATTGAAGATCATGGCATTGCATTCGTGCGTAAGAGCAACAGTTTCAAATTCTCCCAACTTCCTCTTTTTTTACAAAATGTCTTTCATGAATTTTACATAGTTAGGCATTTGCTCAAAGGCTTCTACCAATTGATTATGAACTTGTAATCGTTTAAGCACTTCCAAGAAGCGCTTAAATTGTTGGTCCTGCTTGTGCTTTTGGAGTCTAGCCGGAAATGGTGGTGGTGGATACAAATATGTTGGCATTGTCGGCTTTGCCGAGGCAGTGCTTGCATCCACTTTGGCATCAGTTTGCTTTCTTACCTTTGTCTACTTGTCATCCTTGTGCGTTCATCGTTGGTTCTGGAACTGGTATCCTGCTGAGCACTAGAGATGGCATGAGAATTGGCATTATCTGTTTTTGCTTTCTCCTTCTCTAATTTCATAGGCTCCACTGCTGGCATTGGTTTTCCAACTTGGTAATCAACTGATTGCTTGGCAGTCGTTTCTACCTCACATTGTTTACCCCTTCAAATGGTTATGGCCTTACATTGTTCATTACTTTTGTGTTGAGCATCTTTAGTGTCACTTGGCAAAGCTCATTGTGGACGATTGTTGAGTGCATTCGCAATTTGTCTCATATGTATCTTTAAGTTACGTATTGACGTTGTCAGGATATGAACTGTGACATCATCCTGCTCTGTGTATTCTGTAAGATTACCCCCTTGATTGAGTCTTTTCCCATGCTGGAAATTATTTTGAACTCCTTGCGGCATAGTGTTTTGGCAAAATGCTGACATGGCATTCTGACTTTGCCTCTGGGCATTCTTGCACTGCACAATGTACTGATCTCCCCCTCGGTTTTCCCAAGCTAAGTTAGGGTGCTACCTTCAACCTGTATTATAAGAGTTGGAGTTAGAATTATAATAACATCTAGAATTGCTAATGAAATTTACTAATACAAGACTGGAAAAGCCACAGATAGTGCAAAATGGCTCTAATGCTTTAACTGCTTGGGACTAATTACTTTTTTGCAAAGTTTTCACCATGCCAGTAAGGTTGGAAATCTCAGCATGGATAGACGTTAGCTCATTCAACTGTAATTTTCCACTGGCTTTGGTTTTAGTCCAAAGTCTATCAACAAGATATTCAAAATCATTTATGGCTATCCTTTCAAGGATGCCAACAGCTTTTGTATAGTTTTTGTCGAGCAATGATCCGGCTGCTGAGCTATCAACAATAGTTCTTATCTGTGCGTTCGATCCATTGTAGAAGGTTTGTATTTGGGTCTAATTTGGGAACCCATGCATAAGACACCTACTTAACAAGTCCTTAAATATATCCTAGACATCGTATAGGGTCTTGTCCTCGGCCTGCCTAAAGGTAATGATCTCACCATGCAGCCTTGTAGTGAGCGTCGGATGCTGAAATCGTGTTAAGAACTTCTGGCATAGATCTGCCCATGAAGTGACTGAGCCAGGTGGCGAAGAATTGAGCCACGTCTTTGCTCTGTCCCTCAAGGAGAAAGTGAAAAGTTTCAGCTTCGCAGTATCCACAAACACTCCTATTTGCTGAAATAATTGACAAATCTCCGTAAATTGCTTTAAATGTTGCCTTGGATCTCCAATCAGTGCTCCATCGAATTTTCCTACATTCAAAAGAGTTGAGATCATTATGTGTTTAAGTTCGAAATTTGATGCATTTACATCATTGCCAATAACTCATGGCATTAAGCATGTGATGTCATGTGCTGATTGCTCTCGAATGGGTCTGTCTTTTTCAGCATTGTTAACGGTGTTGTTATTATGTAATGGTATCCCTTGATGGTTTTGGTCGATTCTCATGGTTGTTTTGAACACCATTTACTCATTCGTTCTCTTGATTTTCGTGATTCATCTCTCGGATCTTCTTTATCAGTCTACGCAACATGCTTTCAATCTCAAGATCTAACGGTCTAACTTCATTCTCAGTACATTTTCTGGGCACACACTGATAAAAGCAAAACTAAAAACAAAACAAGTAAAAACCTAAAAACGATTAAATTCGTTGCATTCCCCGGAAACGGGGCCAAAAACTTGTAGAGCCTCGAAGTGAATAGGAATTGGCTGGCAATAGGGTAGAAAATATGTTGCAAAAGTATAAAAAGAGTACCAAGTAAAGTCTATTGCGTGCAAGTATACATGATCTGTAAGTAATACATCAGTTAAGCTGAGTTATCGGTCCCATAGGGAATGCGTTCAAGGGTCTAACTGATTAGTCAAGTATTTGCTTTGTGAAAAGATTTTTTGGATTGGAAATGATTTTGAAATGTCTGATAAGAAAAGAATTGAAATAAAATAAAGTTGAAGGCAAGGAAAGGGTCTTAGCAAATGACGAGTGTTGGCAAGGAGTGCCTGGTTTTCATACTACTAGTGTCATGCCAAACTTTAATAAATCTTGTTTTGGCATTGTTTGCCGAGCAGATTGAAAGGTAGCAATACCTCTGTCGATGGCATTACCCTAAATCAATTATGAAAAAACCCCTATATGTCTATAGTGCATGTTTTTACATAAATCAATTCGATTAAGTTCCAATCTTTACTCCTAAAGGGTAGATTTCACTCCCAAAGTAAGTTCATCTACTTGAAGATCTTCTTTCGAAGCATCTCTCCTTAGTATCCAGCAACTAATCATTGCCACCCAAGTCAGTTATGATATTGAGTTGCAATAAGTCAACTATGCCAGCTTTCGCTTGGCAAAGTATTTAAAAAGATATTGCCAACTGTCGAGTGACGAACACACTTAAAAATAAAGAACATGACAGATAGGAAAAATAGTGTCAAGGCAGTGTTGATTTATTAAAATCTAAACATTGAAAATAGCATTCAACCACAACACCCCTCACCAACTATAAAACTAGTTCATGGTGAGGGTGTCAACCAAACAACCATAATTGTTTCAACATACATCATCATTAAAACTAAGAAAAAGGAAAATAAAAACAAAGAGGATGGGATAGAAGAGGGTTCGTCAATGTAGCTCTTCTCGGCTAGGCTCTCGATTGTTACTCCTTATTTTCGACCACTTTCCTCGATTCTCCATCGTCTCTCTTTCTCTCTGTTTTGCTTTGATCGAGATTGAATAGGACTCCATGGATAGCCTAGGAATATCTTGAATTTGAATTTGAACGTGTAGAGATAAGGTAGGTTATCATCTTATCCAACGTTTGAATCCTAAGGTTGATCAGGTTAAGGCTGACATCATCATGCCAATACTACTTCGACCTCACAGCTTGGCATGGTACTGCCAACCATGCTTGGCACTGCTCATCCCCTATTTTCTCGGAGATTGATCTGATCTCTATTTTGTCACAGCCTAATATGGTCTTATTTTTTCGGAGTTAACATATTCTTGATCTGGCATAAAATGTTCTTCTCTGCCGCCTGGTGCTTAGCATTAAAGGTCATTTTGCGCCAACGTCAACTCGACATCCTCCTTGTCTTCGTCTTTTTCTCATGCTCCACCAGCTATTGTGCCATTAGATATGCCAACCTGCAAAAGGGTGCCAAAAACAACCCCTTCACACTAGCATAACACCAAATCCCTACTCTTAATGCAAATGCATGGTTCCTAAGGCGAAATGAAATTGAATGTACTTAAAAGACAAGTAAAAAGCATGTGAAATTGGTATATAAATTAGTACTTTTGGAGCGTCAACACTCATCCTAACTAGAATTTCTTTCCTCTTGAGATGCCTTGAGAGCAATTCCTTGCTTCTTCTTCACTACCTTTTGATTCTCCACTCTTTTCTCTTCTATTTTCTTCTTCCCTTTCTTGCATTATGATCTCATGAGTAAGAAGAGATCTCACCAACTCATCGAGCTTCAAAGTCTTCAAATTCTTGGCCTCGATGATTGTGGTTCTCTTCCCATCTCATTATTCAGGAAGATAGTAAAGAAGTTTTCGGACTAGCTTGTCTTCGGGAATGATCTTATTGAAGCCCTTGAGACCATTTACAATGACGGAGAGCCGATCAAACATCTTGGAGACGCTCTCATTTGGCTCCATCTTGAAATTCTCATAACTCAAATTAAGGATCTCAATCTTGGTCTTCTTTATATCGTTGGTGCCCTCGTAGGTGGTCACTAGCTTGTCCCACACTTCCTTTGCACTTGTGCAAGATGACATCTTTGCATACATATCAGGTCCAAGTGCACAAAAGATGATGTGAAGAGCCTTGTCATTCACTTGAAGCCTTCTTCGATCTTTATCGGTCATTTTTGCTCTTATTTTCGGGACTAGTCTTCTTTCTTTATCTCTCTTCATCGGAATTGTTGGCCCATCTTCTAGTACATCCCAAAGGACATAGTCATTAGACTTGATGAAGAGTCTCATTGTATTTTTCCAATAGGGATAGTTATCCCCATTGAAAAATGGTGGCTTGGTGATCGATTATGACTCAAGGAAGTTTTGGCCAGAGGTAGATGTCATGGCTTGATTCAAAAGTTGATTGATCTTCTTGCATGATCTTCTCTTGTGAATGTGAGTCCCTCAAAGAGTTAGGCTCTAATACCAATGGTTAAGTTGATCAATCGAATCGAAAATGGTCAAGAGGGGGTGGATTGGCTTTTTAAAAATGAAAGGAGCAAATTGAAAAATGGAAAATTGAAGACAAGGTAATTTATAGTGGTTCAAGCTCAAAACAAGCTCTACATCCACCACCTTAGCTCCCACTAAGGATTTTCAACCAATGTCACTAGAATTTTGTCCCTTTTTCTCGGATTAGAAGGAAACCTTACAAATTAGTTAATCTTTCTACCCAAAGATTAACCAAAAACTCTCTCAAATACAAATATAATTGACAATCTAAGAAATGCCTCTCACAAGGTTGATAGATTGCCTAATTACACTTAAACACTCCCCAAACTTGAAATAAGATAATACAATAGAAGATTACACAAGTGGGGTACAAGAATTTGACTTTATGAGCTCTAGGGTTTGGATATGTGCTTGGATTGTTGCAAATTTGTCCAGTAGATGTTGTTGTAGCTTTTGAGGCTTGTTTATATACCATATCATTGATTTCTAGATGTTCCGGTGGTTGAGATCATCAATAGAGCCGTTGAGCTTCATTTTTCCTGCAATAAATGTACTTCTACAACCTACCGTATCGATACTCGAACAAGGGTATTGATGCCTATCTCAAAACATAAATAGTCGTTGTGCACATTTAAGAAGGTGCATCGATACACTAGAAGGGTGTATCGGTACAGGTATAATGTAAAAAGAGGGGCGTATCGATACTATAAGGCCGTATCGATACGGATTTTGCTCACTAGAATCCTGAGTAAAACTTTAGCAAAAAGTGTATCGATACGTTATATGGGTGTATCGATACGGTCCAACGAGCATTTGAAATTTTGCTAAAATCATAACTAACAAGCAACGATAAAAAAACTTTAAATGCAAAGATTTATTAAATTAGATCAAACCGTATCGATACGGGTACAACTGTATCGATACATTATGCCTTAAAATTAAGCCTAGATAAAATATTGTATCGATATGGGTATAACCATATCGGTACACTTTTTTCGATTAAAATTCCAGAACCTCAAAACCGAATCTATATGGCTAGAGTGTATCGATACGCCTAGCGTACAAGTAGGTTTTGGGCTATAACACTTAGCAAAAAAATTCTTGAACAATTTATTTGACTTAGAAACATTTTGGATAAAATTTTCTTGTCAATTTTTGAGACTTTAAAATACTTAAAAATTTATTTACTTTTATAAATAGGTTCGTAGACACTTTTTTATATCAAAAACAAATTAGGTTTTACAACTTTAGACCACCTTTTTGTTGCCATGGGTTTCTTCTCAAGATTCGATGCCATATATGTATCATTCCGAACAAAACTCCAATTCCCAACTAACTTTGCCGCATCTACAACGATCCTCGACTCATCCCTAGCACGTTATTGTGTCCCTTGCACCTCATTTGTCCCCTTCTTTCCCTTTTTCCTCATTTAAATCTATTGCCAAAGTTGCAAACCGCGAGCCATTCAAGCTATCATGCTTATTCCCTTGAGCCTATTCACTATGTGCATTCTTTCTCATCCTCGTTCTTCGGTTCTCCACTACCATCCATGGGCCATACAAATTATTCCTCGAGCAAGCATCACTTGTCAGACCAGTATTTTCGGACTTGTCCCTCTCATGTTCTTCTACTTGTATTCGTTTCAAGGTGCAGTTTTCGTCGGAGTGTTCATATACCCCACATGTATAACATATTTGCTAAAGGCCCTCGTATTCAATTTTTTGTAATTTACCATCAATGTGAATGCATGACAACAGCAGTTGGTTCATATCTATCAGAATAGCCAACCGAACAAACATCCCACGAACACTAGCATGTGTGTTATAATCCACCTTCACTACTCTTCAAATGAGCGTCGCTATGTGTCTGAATAAAGGCATGGTGTAATACCTATATGGGAGTCCCGGGATCTGAAATCAAACAATCACATATGATGGAAGCTTCTCGAAAGTAGAGAAAGATCTATTCTAGGGTTGAACTGTCAAATAGCTTCCATACATAGTCTAGGGGTTGTTAGTAAGAACCCTCGTGTAATCACCCTGTTGAGATGTTCATTTTGATATAATAATAGAAACATTGTTTTGGACTAAATTGAAAAGATATCAAAAATGTTTATAAGTCCAAACAACTTGAAAATATGTTTGATAGATTTTACAAGGCTTTGGAAAGTTTTAAAATGTCTTTAAAGTAGCTAATCCTGAGTTTTTCAAGTAACCGCACCGATACGGTATACACCATATTGATACGCTTTAAGGTTTCAAGCTACAAGAAAATTCCAGTAGCCAAAAC
This sequence comes from Hibiscus tridactylites, assembly GCA_958450335.1. Taxonomy (NCBI): domain Eukaryota; kingdom Viridiplantae; phylum Streptophyta; class Magnoliopsida; order Malvales; family Malvaceae; genus Hibiscus; species Hibiscus tridactylites. Next base: position 12,104,119 of record OY288286.1, read on the forward strand.
CTGAACTGATACGGGTTGTTTGTATTGATATGGAGCAGTGTCGTACCGATACACTTTATAGTGTACCAATACGGTTTTAACTACCCCTAACAGCTAGTTTCCCAATGGTTATTTGAATTGCATGTCGTACTGATACGCTCTCAGGCGTATCGATGTGCAATAGTTGAGAAGAGCTCAACGGCTAGTTCTGGAGAAGGGTGTACCGATACAGCTACCTACATATCGATACGGACAGCTCTAGAACAACATTTATAAGGGGAAATAAAGGCTCTAACGGCTCCAATTCAAACCCAACGGTCTCCACCGACTAGGAACTCAATTGGGAGTATAAAAGGGATCTCTAAGCTTCTATATAAGACTAATGATCCTCAAGTCAACAACATTATGATGAAAATTTGTCTTAGAGCTTAATTTCTCATTTCTTTGTATAGGCAACACTTGTGAGCTTAAATGTCAATGTATGCTCAAGTGTATTAGGTTTTGGGTGAGGGCTTAAGAGTGCAAACCTCAACCTTTTAGAGGGATTTCTAGTTTGTTAAGTTTTCTCTTGTTAGAGAGTGATCCCAAAGCTTGGTTTATGAGCTTTGGTTGCTAGACTTGGTGAGTGAGTCTAGGTTGTAATTTGTTACCTCCTAATCCAAGAAAAGGGGAAGAATTCTTAGTGAATTGGTTCAAATCCTTAGTGGGAGCTAAGGCTGTGGATGTAGAGCTTGTTAGAAGCTTGAACCAGTATAAATCCTTTGTCCCTTTTGTCCAATTTTTACTTCCACCAAAAACACCCATAAATCAATCTTCTCCACACTTGGCAAGCAATTCGGTTGAAGGATATCGAGCCTAACACACCTTTATCTGTAAAACGGACAAAAAATAGTTATTATCCAAATAGCTTGGATCTGAGATAGCAATGTTTGTATCCGATCGATCCCCTAGCAGGAGAACATTAATGGTGTTTCGCATATTAGGATCAATCTAATCGTACACCCAGTCAGAGAATTGGATCAATGGAATGGAATTAGAGTGGTTCAAAATAATGTTTTCTTCCAAGATGATAACTTCCTCATCAAGGAAACCATTTTTTTTGCAATTGTGCCCTTACGATCCTTGCCAGGGTTTGCAACTTTACTCGCGTAGGTTGCTTTTCCATGAACGTTTACCCCCGTCGGAGGAGTCGCACCGCCTCCAGTTCCATCTTTCTCACTCTCACTCGGACAGTGGTCAAGCTTTTCCCTGTCTCCGTCGCCTATGTCTTCAGCATCCATATCAACCATACTCGAATGGTCTTCTAAACCCTCACAAAATTTGACTTTTTTCACAACTTTTTGACCTTCTAATAGAGTAGGCCAAGTTGGCCTTTCCAGTGCTGATTGCACCAGTATTCGCAGGATCAAGTCTCGCAGTCGGCGTCCGAAATCCTCATATAGCCGCGGCGGGGACGTGTCATTGGGGTTGACTTGAGATAGTATCCAGTATCCTAGGGTTCAAAGTAATTTTATTAAGTTTTTTAGTTTTGATTCAAAATAAAATTTTAATTAACAATAAATTGATAATTTTTTATTAGATATTTTCTATTTTTGGACTTTATTTTTTTCTCCATTTTGTGTTGAGCTTAAAATTAGGATTAAAGTATAAATACTTGGTTTTAAATATTATGGGTAATTATTGGGATTTAGGCTTAAAATTAAAAATATATTAGTTATATATATATATATTAAAATTTAGTTAATTCGGTTAATTAATCAGTTTAGAACGGAATTGACCGATAATCGAACTTTAAAAAAATCTTTAGCTATTAACCGACCAAACACTTAATTAATCGAACTAAATTTCAATTTGGTCGGTTAATTCAGTTTTTTTAAATGGGTAGCAAAGATCCCTAGTTTTTATCATATAAAAATTAATCAATCAAATTTTCACCTATAGTAATTTTACAAAAGCATATAATTGGGCTTTGGTTTTCATCCGTAACATTAGGGGCCTTAGACTCCAATGCAAGTTGGGGCAACTTTAGGCTTTGTTTCAATAACAAACTTAAAGTCTTAACTTGGTGGTGGGCCTTAGATTATCTAGGTGGTGGCCCTAAAACTCCTGTAAATTATCGATTTTGGTTTTGGTTTTAGTCTATTCTATTTTTCGTTATATTATTATTTCAAGGTTTAAAACAAAACAAAAAATTATCCTTGAAGTTTGTGACAAGTTTGGTTAAATTGATTTACCAAATTTTTTAGTTAAATTGATGATGAACGTTTTTGGTTAAATTTATTCGTGAATTTTTAAATTTGATCAAATTGACCCTTGAAATTTTTTATTATAAAATTTTATCAAATTTAAGGGATAATTTAACAAAATATATCAAGTTCAAAGATTAATTTGATCAAAATTTCCAAGTTTAGTGATTTTTTGTTGCCTAAGTGAAAATATTACAATCTATGTGTTTACCTTTTTATCCATGGTTATATGGCATTCCTATGGGTGAGCATTAGGTCGAGTCGAGTCAAAAAAAATTGAGATAGTTGAGTCGAAGAATCATATTTTATAATTTAAACTTTATTTAAAAAAATTCGAGTTGAGTCGAGTTTATAAAATTTGAGTCGAGTTATTTTAGTTTATGTTCAAATTTAACGGTAAACATTTATAATGATATAGATTAGGTACTACAGAGGCTTATTCTGGGGCTATCCTCACAACCTAATTTGCTCCCTTCACAACTTTAGGATTCAAACATCTAACCTTATTTAAGTGATCTAATGTCTATCTCACTAAACCAACTGGTTGTAGTTACTTCACATTCATGGTTTCTAAACTTTTTGGGTATAAAAGTAAATACATGATGTCAAAAAACTACCCGTAATGTTTGGCAAAATAGTAATTTTGACTTTTTTAAGAATCACTTTAACTTTCAATATTTTATTTTGAACAAAATTAATTATTTTGTAGACAAAAATTATAATTCAATTAACGATCAATGCATTAAGATGACTTGATAAAACGACACATTTAGTTATCGAATAATTTTCGTTTTGAAAGGGTGGGAAGAGGCCCAGTAATTGATGGGCCAGCACGCTTATGTGGATCAGGCATAGTTATCCAAAATGAAAGGTCCGAATCAGGGTGATAATATGGAGAAGGATAAGTGGGACCACAGGCTGATGACAGCCGAACCTTGAGAGAAAAAACATGAATGGGTGAGCTGGTTCAAAAGTGGTCGGGACCAGGGACCAGCCTAGCCCAGTTGCACGACTTGCACTGAACGAGGAGATGGAACACCGTTAGCCTGACACTACGAGTACGGCCGTGATTGAGTTTCATTTGTAACACCCTGAAGAACAAAAAGAAAAGATTTGAAGAAAATCTTCTGCCTTTTCTTGAGAAAAGAAAAAAGAGAGAAGATTTGAAGAAAATCTGGGGTTTTCTTTTCTTTTTGTATTTTGTTTGGAAAAAGTAGCACATTTGCATGCATGTCTTTTTTTATTTTTTGTCATTCTTTGAAATTTGAAATTACAGATGATGCAATGCAAGGGGACCCCAGAAATATAATGAAATAGCCAGAAGAAAATGACCCATGAACTTAAACACTTTTACTGTCTGTATTCATCAATTGGGGAAAGCAAAGAAGCAAATAAATCTTACTTGTAGCCTAAAATCTACCACATCTCTTTACTCTCATATTCAGAATCCCAACCAGGATTTAAATTGAAGTTACGGTTGTATTTTTGGTCACGTTACGCTTATCGCGGTTACGGACATAACATATTGTATTCGGTTGTGGACCGGTATTTAAGTCCGGATCCCAACAACTGAGATGAAATTTAGAAAACAGCAGTTCCAAGTTATGGAGAATGCTAGGCAAATGAGGTTAGAAAATATAGTGGATTAAAGAGTACATTGGACCACAATTCTGATACATTTCATCAAAGCATTCAAAACTGTTTTACCTCTGAATGTTTGATACTCAGGTATCTAATTTATGTCTTTGGTCTTTCATTTTTTAAAATTTAAATATTTAATAAGTTATGGAGAATGCTAGGCAAATTAGGGTTTAGTATTAGAGTTAGGATATATGGTGTGTTTTTTAAAATTTAGGATTTAGAATTTAGGGTCAAAATGATCCTTCTGCAGGTGAAAACTATTAGTCAACTAACTACAAACAATTTGAAATGACTTAACAGTATGACATGTCATAAGTTAATTAATCATTTTCATCTATAGATAGACCATTTTGACTCAAAATAAAACGTTGAAGATTAAATTATTTAAAAATTAAAATAATTATTCAACCAAATACTAAGGGCATATTTTAGCATTATGCGGATAATTTTTGTTTAGGAAGAAGATGGTTTAATTAGAGAGGAGATTAAAAGGCCGCATCATGAGGAAGTGTGGTCAGTTTTGGGCCAAAAAATGATGAACAACTTTGATTTGCTAAATTTCACCAACAGACAAACACTAGGAGAGAAGGGACCCATAACTTAAGAATGCTAATATGGCGGAGGGGGCCGACCCGCCACGCCCTTCCCGACTTCATCATTTTCTTTCATACGACTAATTTTAAGTACACTAATGTATGGGCGGAACCACCTTTTTCAATGGGGTGTCCGTCAATACCTAAAATATTTTGGAAATTTTTTATATAATTTTTGATAAATTATTTAATACACCCATGGTCAAAAAAATTACAAACGTGTAAAATTTATGGGTTAGTTTAGTGTTAGAGTTTATGGTTAGAATTTAGGTTCTATAGTTTAGAGATTAGTGTAGCAAGGTTATGCATTTAGATTGCAACCCTATATCATAAGTTTTAACACTAAATACTAAATTCTACCCATAAACACTAAATTCTAAACCCCTATATCTAAACCCATAAACTTTAAAACGTAAATTAAGTCTTCAACCCTTAAATTTAACCCGCTTATAGAAACTTTTATTTTCACCGTCACTATATCAAATAATAACCATTAAATTTTATATGAAAATATTAAAATAAAATTAAGATCACTTTAAAAGAATGTTAATATTTTTTAAAATGTAACTGACACCCCCTCAAACAAAACTAACACCCATTTTTTATCCCACACCCACTTAAAAAAATATCTTTATAAAATTTTCTAAATTTTGATACATAATCTAAATTTTTTAGATAATATTAAGATTTGAACTTTAAAAAATTTAAAAGAAAATAACATTTTATCATGTTAGATCAACTGATGGACAATATTGACATCATTTTCCACCTATGCATCTCCTGTGTTAAGATCTCGAAACAGGTACAATTAATTGTCAAATCTTTAATCTTTCTTTCTGGTATTGCATGTCTGAATTTGATATGTTTTTGTTGTAGATTAATGTTTCAAAGTGGTCAAACTGTGAAGGAGATGAAAAATGAAGTTCCCACTATGTGAATCATCTCATTATATGTATATATGAAGTGAAAAAAAAAAGTTGGGTTTGGTTACATATAGGGGAGCTATATAAAGTGGTTTTCTTTTTTCCGACTCAACTACTCATTGAGACATACTTCATTTGCATTGATGCATCCACCACATTCTATTCATTTACAAAGATTGTGTCACTCACATGGCCTAACTAATTCAGATTTCGTAATATTTTTTTGGATTTAACCATTAGTGTTAAATATATCAATTGACTAATCTAAATCAAGTATTGCAGAGACTTATTATGGGGTGACTCTCTCAACTCAATTGTTCTATTCACAATGTCAAGACTCGAACACTTGACCTTGTTTAAGGGATCTAATGTCTCACCACACTAAACCAATTAGTTGTTAGTTAAAAGAAAAAAAAAACTTTGATATACAATTACGTAAAACTAAAGTTTTGAAAAACTTGTTAATTTTAGAATTGTAGAGTTTAGAGTTAATGTTAAACATTAGAGTTTAGGTTGTTAAATTTTAAGAGTTAGAGATTTAGATTTTTTTGAACAAATCCTACTTGGGGGAGAGGAAGGAAAAATTTAATCTTAATGGGTCTGGAACCCACAACCTACGAAAAGAAAAAAAAATGTCAACCGAGAGCTTTTAACCACTTACTCTAAATATTATTAACATATTTTAAATTGTAAAAAAAATATTACATAATTTTTTATGCATTATCTGTCAAAATATATTCCTTTTGAAAATCAAAATTCACTTTATTATTTCTATAATTAAGCCTGGATGGTCAAAATTCGGAATCAAGTATTTAAACTGAGTCGTTGTAGGATCTAACATTTTTAATTTGTTTAGCCATGCATTAATATAAGAATGAGTCATTTGAGTTTTACACGTGTGCAGGCCAGATAAATAGAATCTAAATTCCTAAAGTAAAATACTTTACTATTTATTAAGGAGAAAAAAATAAATATAAAACAACACAACCTTTTGAAGTGTTCTTGTCACGTGCAACAACACGTGCCTTCACACACGCAAAGGCTTAAATGAAAAATCAATCTCTTAGTTATGTCTTTTTTGTTTTAAATACTTAAATTATGGTTTGGTTAAAATAAGCCTTTAAATTATTATTTTTTTTTGTCATTTTAAGCCCCTAAACTATATTTTGGTCAAAATAAATACTTAAACTATGTTATTTTTTTAGTCCCTAAACTATTTATTGGTCAAAAACATTTTATAATGTGTCAACATCTTATTAATCAAAAAATTTTCTTTTGACTTAAATAATTATCAGACTTAAAATGATTAGAAATAATAATTTAAGGGCTTATTTTACTTAAACTATAGTTTAAATAGTTAAAATAGAAAAAAGACAAAATTTGAGGTACGATTTTTAGTTTAAGCAAAAAAAAAAAAAAAAACAAGCATGATATGTAGCATAAAACACATTCCCAAACTCGTCCGTCACCGTTACTGTGACGGAGACGTTTAACATTCTTAATTTCACTAATTAACACTAAATATAAAAACTAAACAAAATTCAAAAAAAAAAAAAAACTGCCGATACTTTCTGTCCCCGCCGATACAAAACTTGCCGTAAAACTGGCATTACATGAGAATAAACGAAGGAGCAGAACAGTCGCTCAAATGGCTAACAGAGGATCCGACCCGAACAAATCCCCGATGTCCTGGAAATGATCATCGGCAGGTTGCCAGCTCGTGAAGCCCCCAAATTCGAAATCGAAATCGGAATACAAATCCCCCAAACTCGTATCGTCGTCGAACAAATTCGGTACCGAACTAAATATGTCGCTCGGAATACAAAATAGGTTGTCGGAGAAATCCGATGGGTTTTCCCCGGATATGCAGCAATACTTGTCAAGAACATCTCGAGGTTCGCTCTCGATTTCTCGAGACTCTTTGATGCTTTGCGAGTCGGCTTCGTCGGTCGACGGCGAAGGACAGCGGAGAACGGAGGTTGGAGAGCAGAGGTTGGTGGTGGTGTTGTGAGATTCTTCGACGGAGTTGTACTCCGAGCTGGATAACGGTTTTTGGTGAGGAGTAGTAAAGTTCGTGAGCGCGTCGGGACCACGTAGTTGAATAGCCGCGTTGTCGTATACCATTGCTGCTTCTTCGGCGGTATCATACGTACCCAACCATAACCGTACACGCCTCAGCGGGTCCCTGATCTCAGCCGCCCATTTTCCCCAAGGCCGTTGCCTTACTCCTCTGAATTTCTTCCCGGCTGGTACTTTGGCAGACGCTTTGTCTTTTCCTCCAGCAACACCCGCCGGTCTTTTCCGACAACTCTTTGAACTTCTGGGAACGCCATCGTTTTGGGTGGAACACGATGAATCGATGGTTATCTCGTTGATAAATCTCTTGACTCTGTTTCGCGTACGAGGTCGGGTTGTTTGTTGTTGGTCGTCGTCGTCGTCGCTGGAGGAATCAGTGGCGTCAGCATCAGTAACTGAAATCCGAACAATTCGAGGCTTCATTTCTGGCTGGTTTTTAACTCTGGGGTTTAAAACTGGTGAACGGAGCTTGGTTTGGCGGCGGTGTTCTGTGTATTTGATTGAAGAAACGGAACAATGATCCATTTTTGTTGCTGCTTTTCGGTGTTTCAGCTTGCTGGCATTGAGAGTGGGGAGGGAGAATAAAGGGTGGAAAAAGAAAGGTGAAGAAAAGAACACGTTAAGGTGAAGCTTGAAATGAAGAGAAACCCACCGTTAATTTCTTAAAACCCTTTTCCTCAGTCAGTTAAGAGAGCACAGAGTTGCCATTTTGGGTAACTTTCCTAAAAGAAACTAAGAATCCAAGTTGCTTTCTGATGATATACGCCACTTTCTTTCTCCAGAAAACATAAAGAGAAAGGGAAAAAATAAAGAAGATGTGTTTTGAACTTTGATACACAAGAGAGTAGAGAGTAGAGAGACAAAGGGAAAATGAAGCATATACCCAAAGTTGAGGTGTTTTATAGGACAAGCCGTAATTGGCTCAAGGTTAAAATCTCATTATATTTTATAATGGGAAAGCACGGGACATATCGGCGATTACGAGATTCCGGCAACATCCAAGGGGGAGGGCTGCTGACTAGGAGTCTACGTGTTATGACTTATGAGTAACCAAAATTAGTGGAAGTAATTAATATCATAATATTATATATATTTTATAATTAAATTTAAATATAAATACGAACAACTCGACTTGAATTTATTCGAGTCTATTACTCGAACGGATGCTCTCTCCTGCTAAGTATTGGGCAAAAAAAGAAGGTATAATCTTGAAATTGGAGATTAATGTCACGTGACACGTGTCACTCGGGTCCGTTTGACTAACATAACAGCAAGAGGGGTAGTTAATGATTATTAACACCGACTCATCCCTCCATAATTCCTAATTAATCTTCCGTTTCAGAGTTTTTACCTTGAGCGGGCATTGTCGTGAATGTGAGATTAACAGCTGCAGCCTGCAGAACCAAACCGTTGTACATTACAGGTTACAGCTGGTAAATTTTACTAACGTGGGAGGCAGCCTTGAAGTTGGCGCTAATTATTTTTATGTTTTTTGTTTACCCTTATTTAATGACCACGCTGCTGTTTTTTTTTTTCTGTCCACTTCTTCCTTGTGCTGGATAAGTTTGAAAAATCACTCAAAAAGTATTATGACTATTTTGTAGGTTTAATTATAAAATAATTGTTTAAATTATGTGTTTTTTGTAATAGATATCTAAAAATTTTTGGACAAAAAAATGTTTAACGTATTTTAAAGTTTTTTTATCAATAATAATTAAAAAAAATTCTATCATTCAATCAACACATAACACAAGTTCTATTTCTTATTTTTTAAAAATAAAAAAAAATTGTTGACTTAAAAAAAACACCAAAACTTTAATGTTGTTAACAGAATCTCCAAATCCGTACATTCTCTCTATATCTCTTCGCAATAGAGAGGTCTCCTCTAGCCGCACAACTTGCAATGCTCAGTTTGTTGTTTCTCCATCAATCGTTCGTGTTTCGAATGAAAATTTAACGTCCAACATTTATGGTTTGTTTGATTGTTCTCTCATTGATTTTTGACGGCTTAAGATTGTGATTATCGATTATGGAAGTTCAACGAAGGAAGGGTTAGACGGTGGTGGTTTAATTGGCGACTAAAAGAATGAATTTAGGAACATAACGATTTATGGTTAGAAATGTTATGATTTGGGGTTTTTGGTAAATTAAAGATTTTAAAATGTTTAAAATAAAAATTACAGGAATAGGTCATGTGTCACGCCTTAATTAGTTAACGAAATTTTTTTAACGTTAACTTTCGACGAAATTGATGTCATAACAGTTAAATAAATTTGTATATTTATATATTTAACCCTTATTACTTACATGTTTATTAATTCAATCCTACTTTAAATTAATTTAATAAATTTAATCTTTCGATACATATCTGATTAGAGGAAAATAATTGAGACTAGTGTAGTATAGCCTCAAATGGAACTTGGGACGCTTAGGTAAATAGACGCCCACCCAACCACTTAACTAGGAGTGAGAATTAATCTATAAAAGACAACATTTATTATATATCTTTATCTTAAACCACATCAATAAACAAAAACTCTGTAAACAAACTTTCATATTACAAGACAATCAAGCACATAAAAGTAAAACTTTTTCAACGTAAGTTGCATGGGAATAAAGGAAAGGACTGTGGCGGTGATATTCAAACTTCATACCTGTTAAATGTTATGCATAAACCGACCGAACAAAATGACTTACAAAATAGATTGACATATTAGGGAAAATTTGTTAAATAAAATTAGCTTACCATGTCATCCATGGTCCATCAATAATATTAATTCATTTTAATAGAATTAAATAATTTTATTTTTTAATTAGGAGTTCAACATAAGACAAAAATACACCCAGACAATGTATGTTTTCAAAAAATATATCGTATAGGGTATGCCTTTGTCTTACGTGACACACCTAGTAAGAAAAATAATTTCATTTTCTCGTAAGTACTTACTCCAGGTCCAAAGAAAACGAGGGCTATAACTTCTATTATATAACGTCTTCGGAGATTGTTGATTCCGAGAAAATTATATCATAGGCTCGACTCGTCATGTCATCTATGGTCTCAATCAATAAAATCTATTCATTTTATTAATTTTTCCATGTCACATTTTTACCAAGTGAATCTTCAATCACATTTATTGTAAATTAAATTTAAAAATAATTTTTTACTAAGTGAAGATTCACTTGGTAAAATGTGACATGGAAAAAATTAATGAAATGAATATATTTTATTAATTGGGACCATAGATGACGTGGCGAGCCGGCCTATGATATAATTTCTCGTTGATTCCGGAATTGATTTTAAAAACAATGAATAACATTAAGCACAATGAGGTTAAAACGTGCATAGTATTAGTATTTATTAGCGATGCTTTTTGAGTAGCCCCGAGTTTTGATTGGCCCCAACAACTTGGTCTGCCGCCACTAAATATTAGCCGTCTGATGAATGAGTAAATTAATCAAATATACTATAAGTTTGGTGGTTTTAGGGTACGGATTTAACGTACACAGTTTCATTTAATTAGATCACGTGATGATCAAGCTTCTTGCCTTCGTTTCACCGTTTTGGCGAGCAATAATGCCCTGGAGGCTGGAATTTACACTTTGTGGGGGCGCACTTGTTTCAAGTTTACTGTTCCGTTAAAATTAATCTAATACGTTAATATTTAGTTCGGTTTTTGGTCAATTAATTAAATGTTGGGTCGATTAACAATTAAAGATTTTTAAAGTTTATTTATCAATTAATTTAGTTTGAAATCAGTTAATTAATCGTATTAATGTGAATAAAATTTTAATATATAATTAATATATTTAAAATTTTAAGCCTAAATCCCAACAATAACTCATAGTAATATTTTATATCAAAAAGTTATATTTTAATCTTAAGCTCAACCCAAAAGAGAGAAAAATAAAGTCTCTTTCTATATATATATATAATACATTTTCAATTTATTGCTGCTTAAATTTCTATTTTAAATCAAAATTGATTAAATCATTAAAAAATCAGTTAATTCGAAAATTGACTAAAATAAGTTCGGTTTGATTAATGATCTTCGAAAAAGTTTCGATTCGATTAACATTTAAAAATTTTAAGAGTTAGATTAATTTTATTTTAAAATATTCTATTCAGTTATCAACCGAACAGACTGATTGGACACCCCTATAATTTTTTTGTCTCATTCTCTCTCCCAAAACAACTCAAATAAGAGAATACATCTACATAATAATCTGATGGTACAGAATTGAATGGTGTTCATTGGATCCGTTAATTTATGGTTTAATTATAGCAATATCTGTTGGTGGCCGGAATTAATATGCAACTGTCTCTTTGTTTACACTGCCCGCCCGGGTGGGAGCTTTCCTTATTCTCCCACTCCCAGCTTTTAATTTTTGCAATTACTCAAATTACCACCTCTATTTCATTTTTACTTTTACTTTTGTTCCTCCAATATTAATTATAATAAATAAATTAGCCAATCGGTTGAAATTATAAAACCACGTGCTTAAATGCTTTCTTCTGAAATTGTCTTAAATTACTTATAATCAATTAGTATAGTAGAATAAAATATTAAATCTTTTAAGTAAAGTTAAGGATTTGAGTCTTCACATTTGAACGAAACAATTACGTTGGATGAGTCATCCACATAATAAACATTTATAGTATCCAATTTAAATTAGACGATCAATAAACTGAATATCAATGATTATAAAAAATATATCATTAATCGTAATAAAGAAATTCACACTTCAAAAATGGATGCATGATTGAGAATTGAGACTGGGAATTCTATTTAAATACAATAGGAAAACAAAATAGTAATAATAAGTTAGTTAAGCAATTTGTCATATAAGCAGAAAATGGACAAAATTAAGAGTAGGTCTATGGTGTGGCATAATTATGGTACGGTTACGGTGCGGTACTAATCGAAAATATTATAAAACACGAAATTAAAAATGTTATATTTTTTATAATACTTTTGGTTGGTGTCTCGCGACAGTATCGATACTTAGAGACAAGTTTCGATACTTACAAAACCCTAAAATGTTATCATAAGCGATAAGTATCGATACTCGAAGCTAAGTTTCGATACTTAACCACAAACCTAAAATACTATTAAAAAGTGTAACATTTTCAGTTTCGTATTTTATAATATTTTCGGTTGATGACGTATAATAACCACACCGCACCATACCTTATGTTAAACTCGCCCCAAATTTACGACAATTGGGGATCAACCGACTTCTTTGTTTGAAAAGACAGCACAAGGAAGCATATTAAGTACACGTAACATTTGAGTTATACCCTAAAAATTAGTTTTAGGGTAAACTATACAAATGATCATTGAAGTTTGAATAAGTTTATGTTTTTACAATTAAAATTTGAAAAGTTACGTTTTATTCACCAATATTATTGATTTGTAACAAAACAATCACTCAATCATTAACCAAGTAACAACATGTGTCATCATTTTATTGAAAAGAAAAGGTTAAAAATAATGCAAAGTTATTTTGGCAAAGTAGGGATCAAACTTGGGACCTCTAGAAAGAGGATCAAATGCCCAAGCATGGAGCCAAGCTGCATCTTTAATAAATTTTGGATAAACTATACTAATTGTCACTAAAGTTTGAAAAATACAAAACGGTCACTAACGTTATCGGAAAGTAAAAAAATCACTATACCTTAAGCATTATTATAGCAACAAAAACCCTTTGAAAAATAAATTTTCTAGGCTTGAATTCAAAAGTAGGATCATGCATTATATGACGTTATCTAAAAAAGCCTATTAGAAACCCAGAGCACCTCCAGAAGACCTATGGTGTCTATCCTCTGCACCCCCTAACACATGGTCTATGCACCCATTGACGCACATCCACCGCAACTCTAGAGGACCCATTATGCCTATCCTTCGCACCCTCTATTGCATGACCTTTGCACCCCATGGTTCTCTTTCCCTGCCCTTTCGAAAGACCCATGGTGTCTAGCCTCCGCACCCTTAATGTCCTTCCTTTACACACCCTTTGGTGCAAGGCCTTCGCACCCCTTGGTGCTCATCATCTATACCTCCGAAAGACCTCTGGTTCTTAGCCTTTATTGTAACGACCCAAATTTTTTAGTCAACGGCTAAGCGTTAACCCATGTTGTGGATGTTCGAGTTAGATTGAGTATTTGGACTCCTTGGGCCAAGTTTTGGCCTTATTAGATGAGAATTGGGCCATGAAGACTTAAAAATATACCTACTTTGGTTCTCTTTTGAGTGTTTCTATCAAATTTTGAATCCAATAACATCCTAAGTCATGCGCATAGTTTTAATATACAAATTCTATTTATTATACTTTCAAATTTCATTACTAATTTCCAATTAGTTACTTTTAACTAGTCAACCCAAACAATCGAACTACACAATCTTGACATATTTTGATACATGATGTTAGATTCATTTGAGCCTACATGTACATATATCATCTAAGTAATATAACTACTTAAACATGTTATGAACTTAATCTACTATTGACATTCCATCATCCAAAAATATCCCATGCCATCATGCCCCAACTACATGTAACATTCATAATGCATAGCAAAACATGCCATCAACTTCAAACTATCATAGCTTAATATACCAACCATTACAAAATGGATTAAGGCCTTCATACATGTCAATAACTACTTTTAAGATTACAAACTCATAAGACAAAAAAGTATTCTAAATGTATTATGCAACTATGTACAAAACTATGTGCCACCAACTAGGAGTACTTAAAAGAAGCTTACAAAACATACATCCTTGTATTTGTGATCTAATCCAAGCTCCAAGAACAACCACAACCAAAGATTTAACTTGAAAGGCAGTGAAGGATAAGGTAAGTATATACTTAGTGAGGCAGTTTAAAGACAAAAAAAACATAGAACAAACAAAAGTGTCCTTCCACTACGAACTATTACTCATGAAATCCTAATTTTGAATAAGATACTAATTAATTGGAAGCAAGTCATTCGATTAAGCGCGCGCATGCACACACACATACACACATATATTGGGTGATCGAATAAGCATATGTATAATGATATTCAAACAAAACATATCTATACAAGTATTATGACAAAACATATATCTTCAATCAAGAGATGATTCAATATCAAATATGCACATTTACTTGTTATGCAAGCTATTGCAAAGGTTTATTAATTTAACTTATAACCTTCATTATTTCTCTTTAACTTAGCCTTGAGAATCAAGTAACCTAGGTACACGAATCCCCAACCAACTATCGCCAAACTAAATGGTACTCGAAGTACCTGTCAATCCCTCATACTGTCGCCAAGTGACCAATAATACACCCCTCATATTGTCGCCTCATAAGGACTATAGTCCACCCCCAAACATGAGCTCTATGGACACTATGACATGTCATATATACCTAAGACTGACTTGAAACCAAGACTTTCCATTTAATCATAGCATATCAGAAACAAAGTTGAGTTTAACTCCTTATTAAGGCATTCAAACCACATATCTTATCCATATCAGTGTTGAGCATAGTTTCAAGCTCATATGATCACATAATAAATGCTTATAACTTATCATATCAAAAACATACATAACTTATACATTCAAATTTCGGAATATAACATATGTTGAATGGATCAATGGATTGATCAATGCCAAGAGGGGGGTGAATTGGTCTTTTAAAAAATTGTTGGAGAAAAATGATAGCTAAAAATGAAGAACAAAAGATTTTAGAGTGGTTCAAGTTTCAAATGAACTCTACATCCACTACCTTAGCTACCACTAAGGATTTGCAACAATTCGCTAATTTGTTCTTCACCTTTTCAAGGCTTAAGAGGTAACATTTACACAACCGGTCAAATTTTCTACCCAAAATTTGACCAAACCCTTACAAGTGAACAAAGAAGAAATTAGGCAAGAAAGATATCTCTCAAATACAATATTGCCCCTTTCAGTACAAACACTCAACCCAAATTTGAGATAGGATAGGAATTGAATACAACACAATTTGGGGTTTACAAGAAATTGGAAAATAAGCACAATGAGCTTGGATTTTTGCTTGGATGTTTATCTTTGATGCAATAGTTGTTGATGGTCTTCAATAAGCTTCAATTTATACCTTCTCTATCAATTCTAGCTGTTTGGGTGGTTAGGGTATTGATTATAGCCGTTGGGACCCTCTATTTCCACCATAAATGCACTTCTGCAGCTATTTGTATCGTACACGAAGACCCGTATCGATACATGTCTCAAAATAGAAAGAGCTGTTGCACATAATAAAGAGGGCGTATCGAAACACGTATAAGTGTATCGGTACGGGACAGGGACCGTTTCGATACGAATAAGACCGCATCGATACCCTTTTCTCAACTTAGCTCACTGGAAGTTTCCGTTTCGATACGGGGTACACCATATCGATACGGGACAACTACCACTTTAAATGTTAGTTACCTAACGACTGACACCAAGAGTCGAAAACATTTAAAACTCTTTGAATTAAAAATTCCGTTAAAACTGTATCGATACGGGTTGAACCGTATCGGTACACCATTCAAACTCCTTCAGTTTTTACAAAGGGGCGTATCGATACAGATTGAATCTGTTTCGATACATTGTTTCGATACGGTTAAAAGCGTATTGAAACACGTCTTTCTAGTAGCCAACTTTGTAAATAAGGTATCGATGCGACTAGAGGCGTATCGATACACCTGGACGTTTTTCAACACTTTGGCCTTGGAACACTTAGAAAATATTTGAAGTTTGAGTTTTTCAAATCAGTTTAAGTGTTGGTGATTTATAAATCATTTAAGGGACTTAGAAATCTATTTCAAGTTTTTAATTTAGTCCTTAACATACTTAGTTATATCAAAATCAATCATAGGTTTTACAATCTCCCCCTTTTTGATATAACAAAACCAAAACTTGAAATTTTTGATACTTTGAAAAACTTTCCAAAATAACTCCCCCTTAGTATTAGCTAGGTAACTTTTAAGTTTGAAAATCAAAAATTTTGAGTGTGAGCTTCTCTATCTCCCTTTTTGTTAGATCAAAAATAATTGAGACATAATATAAAGTGCATAAATAGGCAAAAGGTATAAATAAGCAACATAATATCATTAAGTCCAAATAAAAGATTACATCAACTTAAAATCCAAATAACAGAAAATCAAAGTATAAGTTTTAGAATAATGCAAACTTAGTCCTAAAAACATAAATCAAAGGTGCATAAATAAATATCCTAAATGATATGAATGATATGCAAAGATAGGCTACTATGCATCTCCATCACCTTCTTCATCATCTTCCTCAATTGCATTATCATTCCTCCTAGTTTGATGCCACTCGTCATGAAAAGTGGTGAGAGAGATTTTCATTGAGTTGTGACTGCCTTCAAGGGAAGTGAGTCGAGTCTCCACATTCTTCATTCGATCTTCAAGGCTTGTAAACCTTGTATCAATAGCGGTAAATCCTGAATTCATCACTTGATCTATTGAGGTTTCAATGCAAAACGGTTTTAAGCAATACTCATTTGATAAATTCAGTCCTTAATTCATAAATATACAATTACGTGAGCACAATTCGATTCTAGACATAACTATACAAGCATCAATGGTCCATCCAATAGTTCAATCTATGTTAACAACATTAGGACTCAATTTCAAGCAAATTCAGCACTTAAACTATGTGACAATTTAACCAAAACATGAGGATTCATCAAACATGGTATTCGAATGATCTAGGATAAATCATGGCACCGAGTTATTTCCACAATCTAATCATTCAAAGATCATAAGGACATAATACTTGAATTTTCAAGTTTGTATCTTCCTACTAAAAGGGTGAAAGGTAAGTTCTTCCTACTAAAAGGGTGAAAGATCATAAGGATAATACTGGTTGAGTTATTCATAACTTTAAAGTTGGATTTGGTGCCGATCCTCGACCCGGGTATCGATACCTATAGGTCAATATTGGTACAAAAAGTACATCACCGATATTGAATGTTGAAATTATCGAATGTGATTTAAGTATTGTTACTCATATTGATTATCGATACCTCTTGAGCAATACCAATACTAGGGTTGGGTATCGGTACTAGTAGCGGATTTTGGTTAACAATGTTGGTAAAAGAGGACAAATGATGATGCAATGGATTAATGAGCCATAATAAATAAGATATGTAAGTATTTCTTTAATAACGTAAGTAACTTGATAGTGGATAATAATTATTGTGGTAATGATACGTTAAAGACTTGTAAACTATGACATAGTTAAGTCAACTCCAACATAATAAGGTAGATTGTGAGCTCTTGATTGAACTAGGATATGAGCTATCTATTGACAACCTTATTTGACTTGTATTGGTTGGTGGCATGCCTTGAGGGCATTACTTGATTGTGTAGCCTTGGTGTCACTTTTCTTATGATATGATAAATTAATTCTTGATGAGCATTCTTGCCTTGTAATTCTGTGTGAAAGAATCTGGATATCCTATGGTTAGTATAATAGTACCTTTATAAGGGGATGTGCACTTGTGGGTATGTGATCCAAGTAACATCTGGTGTACTCGTGGCTAATGTGATTCGAGTGCGGTTAGAAACCTACTCGTGGTTATTGTGATCCAAGTGTGGATAGAGCTACTTGTGGTTATTGTGATCTGTGTGTGAATAGATCCACTCGTCGTTATTGTGATCTGAGTATGGATAGACTTACTCTTGGCTATGATGATCCAATGATAGTCATGGCCTTCTTGTGGCTAAGATGATCCAAAAATGGTTAGAACTTACTCGTGGCTAGGGTGATTTGAGTGTGTTCATGACATATTTGTAGCTATGGTGATCCGAGTATGGTCAATTTAACATGATGGCTATGTGAGCTCGAGTAACCTAATTTTTTGGTGATCTCAATAAGGTAGGGTCTTGTATACCAAAGTGTGACGATTGCTTAGAATGATTGTGCATGATAATGTTGATACTTTCTGATGATGACCTATGAATATATTAACCTCGATATGCTATGTGATCTCAAGTAGAGTGAAGCATTTTGGGATATGTAAGACTTCTTGTGACCATTAAGAATGCCATGATTTATGCCTTATAATTTAGATCTATAAACTCTAGCATGTGTAGCCTAAATGATGATTCATATATAGTGAAGCCATATTTATTCCCCCTAAACTATATTTACCTCGCATGCTTATATTTATGGTAGGCACGAAGTATGGTAGAGTAGAGATGTACCATTGAGCTTTATAAGCTCAACGTTTGGAATCATTGTTTTTGTTTGTAAGTTAGTAGGTGGATTAGTAATCAAGGAGCACATATGTATTCATAAGACCTTATAACTATCGAGTCTATAACTATTTTATCATACTATTTTGATATACAATGTATAAACTCGAAGCTTCTATTTTGTAAACTATTTTATATTGGTTATTTAATTATATGAAATTGTGGATGGTTTAATTTTTAAAATGACGGCTTAACTTATTTTTTAAAATGGAAATTTTTGGGTTACATGAATGTGTCACTTTAGATCTAGTTCAAGATCGTGGTGTTACATTCACACCATCTGATGCTCATCCTTCGCAATTATCGTGACCGGTCTCAACACCTTATGATGTATTGCATCAAAATTAATGATGCTTAGTCTTCATATCCCATAATGTCCAGCCTCTACATCCATTGGTACCTTGCTTCTGCAATCTTAGTGCATGGTTTTTGCACCCCCTAATAACCTGGCATCCACACCTATGAGGCACTCTTCGCACACCCAAAGACGCTCAAGCGTACCATGAAAAAGGTTTAAGTATGTTATTATATAAATCATAACATTACTCACAATTCTTTTTGAGCCTTACACGAATAAATATCGGGTCGTGTGCATTTTATTGATATAATGGGAAGTGAAAGCATATACCTCGTCGATAAACAAGTGACGCTATGCACATAAATTAAATGTATAACTATGTATGAAAATTATAAAATTATTAAAGTATTTGACTAAAAGTTCCATGGATAAATATTACGTTGTGTATTTTATCGACAAACCAGCAATCTGTTCTTAGCTGCTCCAGACACACGCCGACAAAATGTATGAATTTTTGTTTTACTAAAAATTACTAATGTAACTTATTAAGTTCTCAAGAGCAAATGTTGGACTATGAACAAATATCTCACAACATTCAAGACCTTGAGCACATGTCTCCTATAAAGGTTATGTGTGTAATAACTGGTACAATAATTAGTATTCATGTATAAATATTATCTAAATGCAATTGTTTCCATAAGAACGTCGAGATGCCTCTACCCTAAAGAGGCACTGACAAAACTTCTACAATGGTAATGAATTTTACATGGTTTTTATAAATAAATTATACAAGTAAAGGCATTGAGATCATCAACTATACGAACATAGTATTGTAGACGCCTTCACTCCCTCTGCTCAAGTGTCAGCCCGTTTTGAGTGTCGAAATAATTTCACTCAATGACGACACATAAAGCTTAAAGAGTGTAAAGGTCCTCACATTCCTTGCGTTAAGTGTTGAGATTCTCCATTATAGAAACATAGTGTTGTAAATGCTTCCCCACATAAAAGTGAGTGCAGCGTTGATCATCAAGATCCTCTTCCCTAAAGTGGAGTCGAGATGCCTTCATTTCGCGCTAAAATTTTTATGTTGTTTCACAAAAGCGTCAAAGTCCTTTACCCAAAGTGACGTTAAAATGCCTCTGCTTCGTAATAAAATATCTACATCGTCTCATAAAGGTGTCGAAGTCCTCCGCTCCATTGTGACGTCGAGATACCTCAACTCTAATCAATTAAAAAGAAAAACATATCAACAAATTCTTGCAACCGATTAAGTGCAAAAAAGAGAATAACCCTAAAAACGTAAATCCATCACCAGTCTAGAAAGCAAGCAAAAACAAGTGAAAACACAACTAAAGCTTCATTAAACAAAAAATCTTTAGTAAAATCATGAGCTTGTCGCATAAGATAAATCGAAAACATCAACTCTCAAAAGTTACACAGTTATTGCAATGAAAACCTCCAATTACATCTAACACCAACAATTATAAAAATCAGTCTACAATTAAAAGTCT
The DNA here is from genome assembly GCA_958450335.1 of Hibiscus tridactylites. Lineage (NCBI taxonomy): Eukaryota > Viridiplantae > Streptophyta > Magnoliopsida > Malvales > Malvaceae > Hibiscus > Hibiscus tridactylites. Next base: position 12,124,679 of record OY288286.1, read on the forward strand.
TAGTTCATGCTACTTTATGGTGTTCTCTCGATCAAGGGGCAATTGGTGTACCTCCCCTTAAGAGGTCGTTCATAATCAACAACCATCATATCCCAACAATCTCATCCTAGTTGACTCTACTACCTGATAAGCTTAACCTACGATTCTTTCAACCTATTATTACTTATTCTTGTCTATCAAAGTCTATACCTGACAACACCCACCAACCCTGAGACTTAAATACCAACATAAAGTAGACTAAAAAGAGAGGTATGAACCCTCACTCCACTATTCATCATCTTCTCTAATCCTTTCTTCTATATTTTTTTTACACTTTCATGGGATGTGGCTCTCCGCCCAAATTAACAAGGGTAAACCACCTAAAACACATTTATTCTATTTTTTATTATTAACATATCTTATTATCTTCTAGTTAAATTTGACCTTTAAACATAAAAAGTCAATTTAACTTTCAACCTTTTAAAAAGACTCAAACTGTTTTTTTTTTGAAACAAAAATATTAGCTAAAGCATTAAAATTTTAACGCCATGATACAACTTGCAAGGTAACCAATGTGTATTTTATGTTGATTTTTAATTTAATTTTATATTTTTTAAAAAATTAAATAATTTTATAATTTTAAAATTATTTATTAACGTATCATGTCAGACAAATAATGTCATGTCAACATTAAATGTACATAAATTATAACTCAAACTGTCATATAAACAACATTAAAAATTAAATGTTTTTATCATTATTTTCGTTAAAAAACATTTTAACTTTTTCTGAAAGATTAAAGGCAAATTCCAATTAAAAATAATAACTGCGGAATTGATAAAGGTATAAATATTAAAATATTTTTTTAATATTATAAATGTGATTACAAGATAGTATATTTTCTTAGACATTCTTAACTTTGAACAATGCGCATACACTTTGTAAACATAACGATTTAAACTCGTGTCTCCTAAGATGAACAACATCCACTTTTTCACTAATACACTTGTTGGGTTCATTATAATATTAAATTTATCATTATATCTTAATATTATTAAATTAATATAAATTGTAAAGGGGGAAATCAGACAATTCTCCAATAATTTGCCGTTTTGTTTCTATTTTTGAACTTTGGATTATCTCTCAACTATTAGTGCTTAGACATGTATAAATGTATATATGTGAAATGTGATATGATTCAAATTTCATAGCCACGGCTACAGCTGCTTTACCTTTTTCCGATTATAGTCAAAGATTACAGCTTGCTTAATTAATCAGCTATTAAATTTAATTAATAACAATCTAATATTCCAAACGTTACCTCCCAACCTTAACCTTTTTATTGTCTTTTAATATCTATGTCCAAATTTGTCGTTACCAAATAGTGTTTATTAACCTTTTATCTTGTCCTCGTTCTAGACATGGATTCACTGTAATCAGTATTGTTATTCCTACCCTCTATTCTATCACTACCATCCTTGCAAGGTTATATTTCTATCTCCGAGGTCTCCGTTCACGAATAAAAATACTCTATATTTTTAGTATCACTTTCTATATTCCGATACTGAAAAATTAAACACTAAGCTTTAACATTAAATCTTAAATCTTAAACTATAAAAACTAAACTCTATACCCCTAAACCTTAAAATCTAACTTTAAACCTTAATTCTAAACTAAAATTTTTATTTTTTTAGTGTTAGGCATAAAAATGGATACAAAAAAAGACAGAAGATTTCTGTCTTCGGCTAGCACCCATTAGACATATGATCATGGGAATCTCTGGAATATTCAGGGTACAACCCTATCTTGGAACCATATTGTCCCAATAAAATCATAGTCATCGAATCCGTCTGACCCACAAACTAATTATATTAACGGACAGTCGCGATTATTCTGTTGCATCCATCATGTCCTATAGAGCCGATATTTGATAATTTTGTCAGACTTCCACCAATATAATCATAAGGGAAGATCATGATCTTCCCAAAGTGATATTTGGTGAAAAAATTAGAGCAACTCATCTTTCCCTACGACATTCTCAACGATCATCATTTTTTGTGGCTCTCCGTCCAAAATATAAAAATAAGCACCTAAAACGTGGACGACCACAAATACATTGAACCAAAAAACTAACCTTGATGGGCGATTTAAATGTGAAAAACAGTGTAGACAGTAATATAAATGATTAGCGAATTAGAAATCATTGAAATAAGTAAGGTTAGGAGTGATGGAAAAGAGTGTTTTGAAGATTCAGATCCAAAAAAGAAAATATGAATTCAGACAAAGCACAAAAGCCGTTAGCTTTCTCGGACACTGCCCCGCTTTGCAAGCTGTGGTAAGTTGGAACTTAATTATTAAAACCCCTAATGGAACCAACTCACGTAAAAACATGCACACAAGTACATCGAATTCGACAAAAACAAAACTTAATAGTATTTTTATTACATGATTTTCATTTTTATTTATTTGGGTCGACTTCAATGGATGAATATTTTATGGGTTTATGTGGTTTTCATGAGCGCAAGTGAGAATAAATTAAACTAGTGTGATGTTGAAGGGAGAAGTCAAATGAGCATCATCCCCTAGATGGCAATTTAGCTTTGAGCCCACAAATATTAGAGAAATCCCATCATTGTTTTGGATCTACTTGAGACTTCCATATTCCATTCCATTCCATTTTTTTTTATATATTTTTACTATCACCTAGATTTTAATGATATTAATAACAAATAAGACAAACTAATAATACACTGTATTAAGTTCGAGGTCTTATGTATGTAGACAATTTTTGTTGGGAGATTCATCCACCAAAATCAAGTGTATGACATGGGTTGTTCCGGATTAGTTAGGAAAAAATCTTGAGAAACCGAAAGGGCAATAAAAAAATATTGCATTGTATCATATTTGTGTGTTTTTTTTTCTTTTATTATTCTAGATATAATCTTGCTTAATTCTGATTATAATAACTTTTAATTTTCATAAGATCGTGTTACATATTAACTCAAATTCTAATTGGTGTTGAATTTTATTTTAATTATAGTGGTTGAGGAATAATCAACAAGAAATCTTGTGGAATAAGGTTTCTTGATGACCAAATATTTGGTTCTATAAATATAGACTATTAGACTGAGTCTTAACCTCTTTAAAATTATGAGAGAGAATTATTTTGAAGAGATGTAATCACTTGTATGATCTCTACAATTATTGCAGCTATTAGGGTGTTCATTGTCGGATATCGGATCGGATCGGATCCGTTTTTTTCCAGATATTCAATTTTTCGGATCGACGATATATTGATTCGTATCCAATCCGGAAATATATTTTGATTTAACTATTTTTTTCGAATTTGAACGTCGTATTTATAAAAATTTCAAAATTTCAAATATAAAAATAACAAATTGCTAAGTACAACAAGATCCACATCTATGAAAATTTCGATTTTTTTTAATTTTCGGATATAATAAGCATAAATTTTTTAAATATAAATGGATTAGTATTCATTAAATTTTGAATTTTCGGATAATTCGAAACTTGAAATATTGCGATCTGTAAAATTTAAAATCGGATTGGATATTCGACCCGAAAATAAAAATCGGATCGAATATCTAAATTTTTAGATTGGATATTTTTGAACACCCCTAGCGGCTATGTTTTAGAGATGTGCTAGGAATTTAGTTTGCGGCAAAATAACCAGAGCAATAACATATACCAAGACATGCATAGGAGACAAGATTTAACGTGGTTCAACATAGCCTACCTCCACAGGCGAGAAAAACGAACAATCCACTATCAACGTAGAGAACACGAAAAATACAAATACATGCTAACCCATGTAATCCCAAAACCTAGTTTACAAATCCCATGACTCGGTGGAACCAAAACACTCTTCCCAACATCCCTACAATACTCATCTCTACAACGTAGTCACAATAGTTGTAGAGAACCTAAAAGTGATTATATCTCTTCAGAAAATAATTTTTTCAATCTCTTATTTTCTCGTAATTCAAAAAGGTTAAATCTAGTCTATATTTATAGACCCAAATACTTGGTCACAAGAAACCTTATTCAATAAGATCTCCTACCTAAAATAGATATTTACTCATTAAAGTAAATCCTAATTACCAAGTAATCTTCAACCACTAGAATTATAATAAAACCCAACTTAATTACCAATTAGAATTTGAGTCAAAATATAATAAGATGAGTACTGTAAAAACGTTGGAATAGTGTTTGACATACATCGAGTTCTAAAATATTAATATCGGGTTATGTGATACATGAGATGTCATGTATTTATACTTTTCGTGATCTCTATATTTCTTGTAGATTATAGTTTCTCTAATTCGTGAATCGTGGAGGTATACAAATGGTTGTAATTCTAATTGGCACGACCTCCCTTGTCGGAGGTGGGCATACCGTCGGTGTTGCTTGACCATTGGTGTCCTTTGTTGACAGTTGCCGAACCATTTTCAGTTGTAATCTCATCAATAAACCCTCCACGTTTGGTAGGCAAATTATTATGACAATAAAGTTTTGACCATATCTATGTCAATTGATAAAATTAATCAATCCCTTTTTTTAAAAATATTTTCAAGGTTACAATATTACTTTGTACCAAAACTTTTTTATGTCCCTCCGATTGTGAGGTGGAGTGTACTTGAAAAGGGAGGTCCAATTACCTCAAATTTAGGGTTTAGGTAAAGAGACAAGGACAACTACTGCAAGAATTTATGTTGAAAACTCTTTAAATGGGTTAGGTTCAAACTATTTCCTTCTCTTTTGGACTACAATTAATGCAACTTAATTTTTTTAAATAAATAAACAAACAAATTGGCATGAATGTTTTTAGTTGGACGAGTAACTAACAAATTATTTCTTAAATATTTGGAAATGAAAATTCAGTAGCTTTAAATGTAAGTAAAATTTGGGGAATATCTGCAACATGTTTTTTATTTGGAAGGAAAAAGTTGGAATCAATCAACGTCAAAAATCATTTTTTTGTTATTGCCAAATAGACACATATACCACATGCATGATCCATGACCATGACGTTCTCAAACGTGTATCCTGTTTTTTTTTTCTTTTTAAATAAAAAAAATATCTTATGCGGCGGTGAAACGAAAAGTTTTACAAGTGCCGTTAGTTTTGAGGTTTATTGACCTAATTTAGTGTTTATAGGTTTAAGTGTAGAGATTTAAACTCTAGGGTTCATGGTTAGAATTTAGAGTTTGGAGGTTAAGGTATAAGTTTTAAGATAATATAGTTAATGATTTAGGTTTTAACTTATAAACTCTATAATTTAACAATAAATTAGAAATTCTAATCACACTCTCTAAATTCAAAACTCCTACACTTAAACCCTTAAATATTAAACCCTAAAACTGAGACGATTGTGGAAACTTTTTGTTTCCACCACATGTGCATGAAATAATTACCCATAAAAATTAAAAATTCAATAACATTTATATTCTTAGTTTTATGGGTTTTTAATATATGTTGGGTTGAGGGGCAAGATTCTTAAATAAGTACGTGGTTCAAATCCTGATGTTGTGAATGAAAAAAAATAAGTTAAAAAAATCTTACTCTATATTGAATATTTGTAAAATTTAATCTGAATTAGTCAATCAATGAGTTAATTACAGAGATAAACGAAAAAAATATGTTAGGTTTGTTTTGTAATTAATCTTCCAGATTCATAATTGTTCATCTGACCAATTTCATGGGTGTTAACCAAATTCATTTCAGATTAACAAATTATTTAGAAGGAAAAAAAAAACAGTACTTACTTCCACCTCAGCAAAACCCGACATTTCCACATGCAACGTAGCATAACTGAGATATGTGACGTGGATTTATCATCCATGTCTTCATTAAAGACAAGCTTTATGTTTTAGGTACATTAATGGAGTGATTAAATTAGGGGTTGGGAGTCCTTATTTTCTGGGTCTTAACCCCCGCCGGGTACACCTTACAATATTAAAGCCATAATTGATATTTATATCATTTTCCAAGAAAATGGAGACAAATAATTGTCAAGAATTTTACTTAGGAAGAGTCAAATTTGAAATAAAAAATCTCACATTAAAAATGCTTGAACTACATTATTAATTTTTAAAAGGTGCTAAAAGTATTAGTTTTTAAAAATAAAGATTGGCATGAACTAATTTGCCTCAGTAGTTAAGGGAACAATTGTTGTTCCTAGAGGTCACGGGTTCGAGCACCAGCAGCTGCAGCCAAGGTGATTGAGCGTTCATTGTCAAATGGTTGAGATTATATTTAGAACAGTAATCACTTTAGCTTTCATCAAAAAAAAAAAAAATACTTACATCAAAAGATTAATTTTTTTAAATAATCCATGATTTATTATATAAAAAAGTAATTGCTACGGTATTTAAAAAAACAACACTTAGAAAATAAACATTTACAAATAAATCATTTACATAACTAGTTGATCCCTCAATCTATTACTATTTGATCCAAGAAATTAAAAAAAAAAAACATTTGGTAAAACAAGACATCATATCACTTTATTACTAGTTAAAGGTTAAGTTTTCTTATTTGATTAGAGGACAAGGCACCTACTCTTCTGTTTTTAGTTTTACACTAATTTTGTACTATTGAGTAAATGTAAATTAATGATCGAAATTAAAAATTGAAAATTTAGAGATTTTTAAGGGAAAAAAGAGATTTAATCCATCCATTAATTTACATTAATCCAATTTCCTTAGATTTGTATGAAACTTTGTAGGTTTGATATGGTGCAAATGGATCTTAACTCTCTCTCTTATAATATATATATATATATATATATATATATATATATATATATATATATATATATATATATATATATATAATCCTCTTATACTCTGTAAAACTTGAAAGTTTTACATATTTTTTGAACAATCGGATGAATATAGATAAATGTTTAAGATTAACAGTAAGAAATTTGAAGAGAAAAAAAATAAGGAAATAATCTTTGCCATTTATTACTCTCATTCGACGGTCCAAAAAGAGTGTAAAAGTAATTGAGTTTTACATAATGTAAGTAGATCCTAATTATATATATAAATATTCTATACACAGGCGGTGCAAACTAAAAGTTTCCACAAGCGCCTTAGTTTTAGGGTATAAGGAGTTAGCTTAAGGTATAAGGTTTAGGTGTAGGGGGTTAGAATTTAGTGATAGTTATTTTAATTTAAGGTTTAGGGTTATAATTTAGGGTTTATAGGTTAAAACTTAAATCCGCACCATATTACCTTAAAAACTAAACCATAACCTATAAACCCTAAATTATAACCTTAAACCTTAAATTAAAATAATTATCCCTAAATTCTAACCCCAACACCTAAACCCTATACCCTAAGCTAACTCCATATACCCTAAAACTAAGGCGCTTATGGAAACTTTCAATTTTCACCGCCAGTGTATAGGATATTAATCCATATATATATGATACAATTTAGTTACATAATGTAAATTTTTTTAAAATTAATATATTTTTTAGCTTTTATAATGATTTTGGATCATTTGTTGAGTGGAAATTTATAAATTCAGTTACATTGATTTTAGATCATTAGATAAGTATAGTTTTATGGCCGAAATTATCTGATTTTTTTTTTCTCTTAAATATCTTTTCATTTTTATTCTTTTAACCGCAATAATCAATTTGCATCCGTTCAATAATCCATAACTAATGTAAAACTAGAAATTTTTTTTTATGTAACTGAATCTTATATATACACGTAAATCATAAAGAATCTTATCTAATGTATAAAGTTTGGAATATTTTGATAATGAAATGCTGATTAAAACGAAATGAAACGTTGTTAAACATAAACGACATACATCACACTGCCCCGTATAAATTAAAAACAAAAAACAAAACAAAAGGTTTATATATTGTATTTATTTTCCATGGCATCTCTCTCTTTTTGATTTATAGGGAACAAGAAATAAAGTGAAAAAGAATGCATGGTTTGATGAACCCCTACTTTCCGGGTTACCAACGTCTCCAGCCTTTTTATCATCTTTCTTTTGTCTCTTTCTTTTTCATTAACTTTCAACCTTTTATTGTTTTGAGCTTCCTTTTCTTTTTAATATCAAAAACTATCTCTAATATTTTACGGGATGGTCATCTTAGTTTTTATTTTTTCGAAACGCTTTAACCCTCAACGTTTTATTTTAGGTTAAAATAGCCTTTGCATGGATGTAAATTGTTAGTTAATTAATGGTAAATGGCTTGAAATTATGTGACAAACTTACATGGCAGTGCACGTTGACATAGTTGTGCCATATAAACAAAAGTGTTGACTTGACAAAATGACACATAAATCAAAATAATGTTAAAATGGTATATAAAATATAAAATTATTTTTTCTGCTAACATGTCATTCTATCAAGCCATTTCAAGTTGTTTGTGTTAGTTGACTAACAATTTTCATTCACGGAGGAACTATTTTTGACTCAAAATGAAACATTGAGAGTTAATGTGTTTAAAAAAAAAGAATATGAACTAAAATAATTATATATACTCAAACCTTAAGAGCATTTTTTTGACATTATGTCATATACATTCAATCAAGCTTCACATATATATTATTTTCTTTGTAATTCTGGATATCATATATACCAACCAACTTGAAACTCATTCTAAGTAAATCAAAAACTTGTTGGCAAAATGGCTACACTACAAAATAAATGTAAAGATGAAAATAGGTAGGACACTAAATATAGAGATTAAAGGGTTTGGTTTGAGGCAGCCGTGGGTAATTTGTTGATTGGGTATGCCTTGTGTTTGTGATTAATCCTCAATAAGTTTTCATATATTCAATATTGTTGGAATTGCTTTTTGTCAAGTGGGATTTCGTGGGCACAGGTTTAGAGGGATGGCCTTGTTTTTCCTTAGGGTTTTCATATAATATCAGAGACGTAATCATAATTTAAAGTTGGAGGTAAACTATAAATATTTGAAAGTGGAGAGGATAAATTCATAAATGAACTAATTTTTATAAAAAAAAATAAGTAAAAAACAAAACTGAAAAAAAATTCTTCGAGAATGGAGTGGGTGATAACAATTGAACGTAGTTTCGTCCCAGTATAATACCCATATTTCATGCAATTTCTTTTTGTCATTTTATGCAGGAGACATGAACGTTCCCTACCCTTCTCCAAAAGAAGTAAAACTGAACGATGTCTATTGATCCACATAGGTTGAACCTATCAAATACGTTAGTTTTTTTAACTATTCGTATTCAGTTTATTGGTCGACTAATTCGGATCAAATTTTACATATGACTAATATAAGGACAATCGTCCCAATCTAATTTTATATTCACAACATCATATTTTAAACTTTTAACATAACTTAAAGTACTTAACATTTTGTCACGATAGACCAACTAGTTGGTAAATACGTTAATCGTTGTTTATGTACAAATGCATTGAATGTATTTTTTTAAAAAATAAATAAATAAACAAAACCAGTTTTGCACATCAAGCCAGATGTTACTTGTTAGTCCCATTTAGAGTAAGATTTGATTTTAATGGTAAAAGAACCGGACTACGGAAACAATTCAATTGCCATTCGGAGGGTGAAAAGTCCTTTTTTCTACATTTTGGTGTCCATTTTTTTCTGAAAGGAATTCAGAGCCTTACGAAAAGCATTACTTCCTACAAGCAATAAATCAAGTTTGGTGTTTCTTGGAAGAAGAGAATGAGGACCACCTTACTCCTTACACATTCTTAATGTTTAAACCATAACACATTTACTCCCCTCACTTACCACCGCACCAAATAATAATTACAATTATTCTTCCCTACCCTTCTCCAACTGTTTTTCAAAAGAAAAAATCAAAAATGAAATTCAAAATATTTCCTTTACGTAAAAAAATTATAACCCACTAAATAAAATTATTTAAAAAAAAACACAAAATTAAACCTATTGTTTTTCAAAAATGAGAATACAAATACTCTCCACCAGAACGTGAAAGCAAATCACACAAATAACAGGCAGTGTAAACATACAATGGGGTGGACCAACCATATATCAGCAGTCCAGCAGGATATTGAACTGTCGGTTTAGGGCTTAAGACTTAAGCATCCATAGATAACAGCTCCAAAATGCAAATAAAATGGAAAATTAAAAACAGAGTGGGGGATTTAAGTCTGCAAGACAATTTCCTTACAGACAACTAACAAGAAAACTGCAGTTGTTCAGTAAATAAAGAGGAGACAAATCACACAATTAACTTAAACACCAAAGGTACAGGTAATGGAAGCCCTCCTGTTACATGAGTAGGCACCACCTTAACCCATTGCATATTTTTGGGTCCAGCTCCGTGCAGTTGTCTCGTACTTGCTCCTGTCGGTCTTGTACATGTGGGCTATCTCAGGCACCAGAGGGTCATCCGGATTTGGATCCGTCAAGAGTGAGCAGATTGATAGCAGCACCTACAATCAAAATAGACATAATAAGAACACATCCCCACACCTGATACCACAAAACAATGGCAGGCAAAAGTTTTACATTATAGAATGAATATATCTTCTACATCAAGGTGACCAACTGGCACAACCAACTTGGACAGTAAATCAAGGCTTAATTTTAAAGGCCTCCAACTTTAACTTTTTCATTCGAAATTGGTAAACAGTATACATTGTGTATTACGACAGGACAATGATTATTCAAATTAAAAGATGCACTTCAAGGCGGTTAAGAACGTTGAAAAATAACCTTGGATATGGTGAGGGCCGGGCTCCACTGCTCCTTTAAAATATCAAGGCAAATGCTACCATTGCTGTTAATATTAGGGTGAAATACCTTTGTCCTGAATGCAACCTGAATGGAAACAAAAAAAGCATGATTTACCCAGTAATTATACAAATAATAGAAGGGGGAGGGGAGCTAGCTGAACAAAACTACTAGAGAAACTTCTTAGTCAAGAATCGGCAGATAAACAAGCACGTTTATATGCCATTATGGAGGAAAAAAGCATGAAGTAACTTTACAACATGATTTACCCTGTAATTATAAGAATAATCAGTCCAGCTCGGCATTGACAAGCTATTGTCAATTGGTCATTACTAAATAAAAAATCTATTTGGAAAAAAAAACTTAAGCTACTTTGTCTTCAATAAACGAGAACCATCATAATTATCATGTAAAAGTTATAAATATGCTTCCATTCACAATATTTTTGTTTAACCAAGAAAGTTAACTATAGTAAATATGACGAGCTATTATTAAATATGCACATGCATGTAATAGACATGGCTTACCTAGTACTGTTTACAAAAGCAAAAATTACAATAGAACGTGTAAACTTTGGCACTGAAAACCACCTAACAACAGCCTTTAACTCGGAAATGATCCATTACTCACCCAGCATGCATACATGCCCGATGGAGATAAAAGAATCGTGGAACAGAATAAGCAAATAAAGTCCAAAAGGAAATCAAGTAGAATATTAGCTTTTACTCGTTTCAATGTCAAGCAATATTAGCACAAGTCATCTCTAGGGGTGCTTATTGAGTTGAGCAACTCGCAAACAACTCAAGCTCAACTTGCTCAAAACACGGTTAACGCACGACTCGACTCGAAATCGAGTTCAACTCGAGATCTTAGCAAGTCAAGTCAAGCAAGGCCTAACTCGACTTGATAAGTTCGTGAGCAGCTCGTTGTTATTTTTATAAATTCTTATATGATTTTTTGGTAACTACCTTAAAAAATTATATTCTAAGAAGTTTAAATAGTAGTTGAAAACTCTAGAAAAGTTATGTGAATTGCTAGGAAATTTACCCATAAAATTTTGGTTTCAAATTTCTAAAATGTTTTGTATTTCCCGAGAATTAAAAAGTTAATTTATATTAATAAGAAATTAAATTATAATAATGAGTATTTCCCTTTTTTATTAAAGTCTTTCCTTTTTCTTTGAGTATTACTTTATGTATAAAAAAATACAATTAAAAGTTAAAACCCCAAAATTCCCAAGGCATTTTCTCCTTTGTTATTCATCGAAGATTGTTGAGAAACTAAAATGAAGCTCGCACTCGAATATCGACTTCATCTCTAAATCTTAAATAGGTCATGACAGGTTCGTTTATTTATCTCCTTAGACCTCACATTTTTTTTTTGAATTTCTATGTTCATGTTAAGCTCTAATAGTATTACTAGATTTTAATTTTTTTTGCAAGTTTAACGAGTTGAGTCGAGCAACGAGATTTTTTAACGAGTACAAGTCAAACAAAACGTTATCGAGCTTAACGAGCAATAAGTCGAGTCAAGCAACTAAATTTTTTAACGTGCACGAGTCGAGCACTACTCAACTCGTGATCGACTCAACTCGTGATCGACTCGCTCGATAAGCAACCCTAGCCATCTCCCTGTAAGGACAACTTGGTTACATAGTATTTGCAGTAAGGAATTAGCTAAATAATATGATGGCTCAAATACTATGCTATAATGAATAGCCTTCAAACATTGAAATGCAAAGTGGGAAAAGGTATGAGAATTCACCACATTATAACAACTGCATTGGATCTGAGATAACAGTTGTGTATACAACAATACAACACTTAATATGATGGTTATAAGCAAGATTAACATGTTGATATGATGAACTTGCAATATATTGATCGAGTGCTATCCAATTTTCTTGAAAGAAAACATGAGAGACAAAGTGGCATGTTTGAAAAGCAAAAGACAAGTCAATTGAAGATAGATATAAACCTCAATTAAGGTAAAAATACACAATGCACAATGATGTCAGGAACAAATGAGAACTAGATTGTTAAGGACAATTAAGTACCTTGGGTGGTTTAAATGGATAATCCGGAGGGAAATGAATTGTGACTAGAAACACCCCACCAGCATATGGACTGTCCGGAGGACCCATAATAGTTGCTTGCCAATGAAACATGTCTTCAGCAACAGGGCCTTATTAAATAATAAAAAAACAAAAAACAGTTCAACGGACTACCAATCAGCATTATCATCATCAAAATGTTTTCCTAAAATAAAATACTAATCCTTTTTCATATTTTCCTTGAAAAAATATTAGATGTTACACTCCTAAAAAGGTTTATTACATTTAACAGAAATTATGAGTTCCTAGATGCAATATATGATAATAGCATCACACGTTAATCATACCCATACAGCTTCACCATAATAAGTCATGAAAAAGAAGAAAAAAAATAGAAGTTTCGACAATATTGAGTCAAACAGAATCCAATGACGAAAACCTAAAATTTGACAATGAAGAAGAAGCAAAAAAGAAGAAGAAGAAAGAAACATACTGCAGTTTGAATCAATGAAACCATTATGGTCAAAACTCAAAACCAAATCCCTAATAATTACTATAGGTCCACTATATACAGCTCAAAATTCAATTACACGGCAATGATTATCTCATCTAATGATTTAGAAGAACAAAATGGAAATTTCCAAGGGGGAAAAAGATAAATTCCAAAAACAAGAAAAAAATATCATGAGAAAACGAATCGGGGCAGGAAAGAAAGAAAAAGAGGGATGGAATCGAACCGGCGCTGCAAGAGGTAGGAGGATCTTTCTGGAGATCCTTGAGCTCCTTCAATATCCGCTTTGAAGCCATAACCTAAACCCTAAAACAAAACAGAAGTTTTGTTTAGAAAAAAGAGAAAAATCAAATCAAATCCAACCCAGATGGCCCTTAACTTCAACAAAGATAACTCAAAATAATTGTAGATTAAAGAGAGAGAAGTACCTCAGAGATCCTCCTGTCCCGGTATATTGTTTGTTAGTCGCTGCAAATAGCGGAAGAAAAGTGAAGCCTTTATAAACAACGGAATTAAATAGAGTCCAAGAATATGAGTTTTGAATTATTAGGTTAAATTCCACCATCAAAGTTTAAAGTTATAATTAATTGCTCGAGCAACTTGTCTAAGTGGTTAAATAACCGTTGTTGTTTTTAAAAATTACGAGTTTGAGCGCCAACAGCTACAACAAAACGTGATTGAGCATGTATTGTCAAATGGTTGAGAATATATTCAGAACAGATATTATTTATAATCATTTTAGTTTTCAAAAAATATATATAATTTAAATAATTTGATGGGAAAACTACACTTCCACTAGCTTTAAAATCATTGAGTTAACCACTTGGCTAAACTCCAAGTGATGATATGTTTTAGCACAAATTATCTTTAAAGCAATCAAATGAACCCCTAAAAACCAAAAAAGTAATTGAAACAAATGACTTGCAATAAGATTCGAACCCATGTGTCATTGCATAAAAAGGCCAAGCATAAACCAAATGTGCCAAGGAATTATTTCGACTAAAATTTATATTTAACGTATATTAGTTTACCAACATCACATATTAATTTATCAATTGGGTTTGTGTTCGAATAAAATATTTAACATATACTAAAATTTATATTTAAGGTATATTAATTTATCAATAAAGTTTTGTATTCGAATAAAATATTTAACGTATACTAAAATTTATATTTAACATATATTCCATTAATTTATCAATAAAGTTTTGTGTTCGAATAAAATATTTAAAATATACTAAAATTTATATTTAAGGTATATTAATTTATCAATAAGGTTTTCTATTCGAATAAAATATTTAACATATACTAAAATTTATATTTAACATATATTCTATTAATTTATCAATAAGGTTTTGTGTTCGAATAAAATATTTAACATATACTAAAATTTATATTTAAGGTATATTAATTTCTCAATAAGGTTTTGTATTCGAATAAAATATTTAACGTATACTAAAATTTATATTTAACATATATTATATTAATTTATCAATAAGATTTTGTGTTCGAATAAAATATTTAACATATACTAAAATTTATATTTAAGGTATATTAATTTATCAATAAGGCTTTGTATTCGAATAAAATATTTAACGTATACTAAAATTTATATTTAACGTATATTCTATTAATTTACCAATAATGTTTTGTGTTCGAATAATATATTTAATGCATACTAAAATTTATATTTAACATATATTAATTTATCAATAAAGTTTTGTGTTCGAATCCCTCCCTAGGTTTAATATTTTATTTTGTGTTTGTAAATTATTATACGTTAAATATAAATTTCAGTCGAAATAATTCTTTGACACATTTGGTTTATGTTTGGTCTTTTTATGCCATGGCACATGGATTTGAATCTTATTGCAAGTCATTTGTTTCAACTATTTCTTTGAGTTTTTGGGTTCATTTGATTGTTTTAAATGTAATTTGTGCTAAAACATATCAATAATTGAAGTTTAGCCCAATGGTTAACACAATGGCTTGGGGGATGTGGGGGACATGGGTTTGAATCTCAGCTCCCCTCACATTCAATTTATTTTATTTGTTATGGTGGTGACACGTGTCACCACCACATTAGTCTGAATAAAAAAATTTAAATAATATATAGGAGAGAGAAAATATTTAAAAAATAAGAAGAAAATTCCACGTCAGCAATTCCGTTAGTTTTTAACGACGGAGGACCAAAACATGAGAACTATGTAACAGAAGGGATGATTTTGTCAAAAAAAAGTTTTGGGAACAAAATAGGAAGACAGTAATAGTTTGGGGACCATCGGTGTAGTTTTCCCTAATTTGATCAAGTACTTTTTTTAAGTGTTTATAAACTTTGAAATTGAACATAGATCTTTTGATTGACATAGTGATCAAGAATATTTATATTATTTTATTTTATATGAGTTTAAAAATACATTTATTTTGAGAATGTAATATATCTTTATTTAATAAAAAAATTGAACAAATTAAATTTAACCAGTGTCCCAATAAAAAAACGAATGATGTTAATTCTAAGAAACACGAATTCAAATCACTATGTTTACATTTGCGGCGGAGCCACATAGCCAACAAGGGGAGCATTTGTACCCTCATTATTGAGGGGTATTTTTTAGTGTTAGATTTGTTCTTAAAAAATTAATTTAGGGTATAGAGGTGGGAAAATGAAAACGTGCATCCTCATTTGGAAAAAGAAATATTGTGAACCTTCATTTTCAAATTTTTGGATCCACCACTAGTCTATATAATACATGTGCATTGTCAAATAATTTAAAACATCTATAAACATATATTACATTATAATCATTTTTAGACTATTAAAAAACGAACAAATTAGGTTATTTGTAAATTCATTGCATTTCTTTTATTCTGTTTCGTGATTAAAGCTAGAAATCTTTGGAAGTAGTAAAAAAGGATTGATGTCAGCATCTGGATCTTGAACCAACTTCACAACTTGAGAGTTATCGGTTTGAACTTATAAAAACTTGATGTCATAGGACCAAGCAATTTATAATTTAATAAATAAACCCCACAATTGGATTGTAGTACATCGGCACCCCCGGAAATGGTGGGTTTTTATGATAGTAATAGAAGTATAGAGGTTATTAAGCCCTTAGACTAGCCCTTTAGTCTCTGTCTAGTGCCTCCTCTCCCAATTCCCAAATCACACGAACACTAAGGAAATAACTAATTCTA
Organism: Hibiscus tridactylites; assembly: GCA_958450335.1. Taxonomy (NCBI): domain Eukaryota; kingdom Viridiplantae; phylum Streptophyta; class Magnoliopsida; order Malvales; family Malvaceae; genus Hibiscus; species Hibiscus tridactylites. Next base: position 12,141,170 of record OY288286.1, read on the forward strand.
ATTTCCTTATGTTTTAAAATTTTCTACTTCACGCCTCAGTGTTCACGACCTCCTCTTCGCTTCTCTCTCAACTCTCTATCTATGGCAACCCAACAACCTTCATTCGAACCTCAGATAAGCTTACTTTAAAAGTTGATGGTTATACATACTGTGAACTTGTGTTTACTTCAACTTTAAATATTTTGTTTCAATACTTTCTATAAATTATTCTCTTGTTGTTGATCCTTGTTCGTTCATAACATTTTATTGTCTTTTTTTGTTTGACAAAAGTATGGTTTATTAATGCGAAAATCATACAAGCCACCATTTTCTCGACCCTCATTAAAAGCTTCTATAAATCTAAATGGAGAGAACCGAGAGAATGGACAAGAAACAAAAACTTGCCCCAATAAGGACCAAACAACCATAACCCATTACAAAAACACACACCCAAGTGCAGTACCATTCAATTTACGCACAACCCTTAGCCAAAGCAAGCACCTCTCCTAGCAATGAGCAAATTATTTCGCACAGTCCTAACGCAACGAAGCATACCTAGGACATCACCTCAAACCATGATCCACTGTCGACCCCACCTTTAGCTAGTGTATCGATCAAACCATTAGCCTCACGAAACACATTATGAAACACACAATCAACTCCAAACACACAGAATCAATTTGTCTAAACAATGTGATAAAGTGCCACGGACGATGCTCAACATGAAGCACCTATGCAACCGAGACAGTGGAATCCGATTCAATTATACACAGCATGTTACTCTAGGTGGACTCGCGGAGCATATGTAACGCATAACATATCGCATGTAGCTATGCTTCATTGGATTCAATTACGCCCAACGAACTCGAGAAAAGAGCTAACACACGACTCTTATCATTTCTCAACACCTCACCACAATTCGCAGGTCCCGATTTCTCTCTTGCCGAGCCATCAACATTAAACTTCAGAGAGTTCATCCGCGGCAGACACCAACCAACCCCAACTCGAGTATATTACCTCGCGATGTAGTTGCACAAAGCTATGGACAATCCCACCATACTGATTCTTCAATCTTACACTGACAGAAAACAACTCGTATCCAATAAAGTGATCTTAATTTAATCAAGAAAAATAACTCTTCCACCTGCATACGCTTATTATTAAACATCATATCGTTGCGCGCAAGCCACATAGACCATAACACCACCACGCACTCTGCCAGCCACCAACGTCGCACCTCACTGACAAAGAAACCATCGAAGCATTGCCGCATAAATTCCTCTAATGTTGTTGGTCGCACCACGGCCACATGCCACCATACAAAAAACAAAGTCCATATTGTTAGACATACAAAAAGAGGATCGTAAACACTAAATGCTTTAGAGATAAAACTCAATTCATATCAACAACACTGCTTTTACATGATGGACGCTAGTGTGTTTATATACACAGCTAGAGCAGTTATCAAAGCAACTGCACATCCAATCAGCAACACACAGCTGTGACAACAGCTTAACAACTTACAAAAGTAGTTGCAACAGACGCAACAGATGAGCTACTGAATATTAGGGTTTTTTAGTTTTTATAGTACAAACTATGTACAAAATACATAGGGGTTTAACATTCTTATTGCTTTCTAAGCTCTGGAAAAACTTCTTGTGCTTCGAACACTAGCAACTTCCGTCGAAGAGATTCAAACTTGGCAGCTGGAAGAGGCTTAGTTAGAGTATCTGCAACCTGGAAATCAGCATGAACATGGTTAACCTGAACCTCTTGAGCAGCAACCTTATCCCGAACAAAGTGAAGATCAAGCTCAAAGTGTTTGGTCTTAGCATGTAGCACAGGGTTAGCTGCCATAGCAACCGCACTGGTGTTGTCGCACCAAATACGAGGACACTCCAGTAAGCTGACCCCCATTTCCACGAGCACAGCTTTGATCCAAGCTATTTCTGCAGCAGCATTAGCTAAACTCCGATATTCTGCTTCGGCAGTTGACCGGGACACAACATGCTGCTTCTTCGAGCTCCAGGTAAGCAAATGTGCACCATTAAAGACACAGTACCCAGAGATAGACTTGCGATCATCTATATCACCACCCCAATCGGCATCGGAAAATACTTGCAGGGTAGCACCTCTCTGCACCTGAGAAGAAAACTACAGGCCAAAATTCATAGTGCCATTGAGATAACGTAAAACACGCTTCACAACAAGCCAATGAGTCTGAGTAGGGTGCTGAAGAAATTGCGCAGCCTTGTTAACAGCAAAGGACACATCAGGTCTAGTGTGAGTTATGTACTGCAGCACACCCACCGTGCTACGATACAACTGAGCATCAGGAAGAGGATCTCCTTCAAATCGACTCAATTTGAAATTAGGAGGCATGGGCGTAGTAGCTTTAGAACCCTTCATACCAACCTTGTGTAGTAACTCAGACAAGAACTTCTTCTGAGAAAGAAACAATCCACTGCTAGATCGAGTGACCTCTAACCCCAGGAAATATTGTAAAAGGCCTAAGTCTTTCAGAGAGAACTTGTCATGAAGCTCACGTATGATATGATCCACAGTAGAAGTAGCATTCCTTGTAATGAGAATGTCATCTACGTAGATTACCAAATAGGTTGTGTCATGACCATCAATAAGTAGGAAAAGAGAAGGATCTGCCTTAGACTCCACAAAGCCTAACGAACACAGAAATTCTTTGAGTTTAACAAACCAATTCCTGGGCGCCTGACGCAAACCATAAAGAGCATTTCGAAGCTTGCATACCAAAACTTTGCCTGAAGACGAGCATTCTTCAAAGCCTGGAACCTGTTGCATATAAACGTCTTCCTGGAGATCTCCTTTTAGAAATGTGTTATTCACATCAACATGTCGAATTGGCCATTGGTTAGAAACAACAATGGAAAGAAGAATATTAACAGTGGCAAAACGAACAACAGGGCTGAAGGTGTCCATGAAATCAAAGCCTGGTATTTGAGCAAAACCCTTGGCAACAAGGCGTGCTTTAAAACGATCAACAGTCCCATCTGCCTTAAGCTTAACCTTGAATAATCATTTACATCCTACTGCTTTCCTCCCAGTAGGGAGCTCAATTATATCCCACGTACCATTGCTGATCAGGGCTTGATATTCAGCCATCACAGCTGCTCTCCAATCAGGATCATCCGTACACTTTGGTTTTCACAATACCATTCTTGCGTCGTGTGACCATAGGGTGTACATTGACAGCAGACTGAGGTTGCATACTGACAGTGGCATGAGGTCTATCAACTAGACAAGGGGCTTCAGTATCTGGAACAAGAACTTCTGCATTGAAGGCCAAGAACACAGGAGCCACATCAGGCAATGCCACAGGAGCCACATCAGGCAATGTCACAGGATGTACTAGAGTAGAGTTGTAATCTTCAATGACCAAGTCATTGGTCACAGGAGATTGAGCATGCATCTTAGGGGACAACCTGTTATCACATGTAGGCATAGCAGATTCAGCACCAAAGGAAGGAGTATCAGCACCATATGTAGCAGTTTCAGTATCATGCACATCAGTTCCAGATGAGGAAGTGTTCAACGTGGGAGGTGAATGCACCTCAGGGGCATATCTAGACAACTCAGGCAAAGAACCTTGTACTGAATCAGTATGCGCAGATGTAGCATGCTCAGAATCAATATTCGAGAAAGGAATCGTGGCATCCATCGTAGGAAGAAGTGGAACTGAAGCTGAGGGTACAAACAATGAATCCTGAGACTTGGCCAAACCATCAGTATCAAAAGGAAACTGCAGCTCATCGAATACAACATGCCTGGAAGTGAAGCATCGACCATCCTTGTCCAATCATACATATCCATGATGCAAGGGTGAGTATCCCAAGAATACACATGGTCTAGACCTGAAATCAAATTTGTGTCTGTTAAAAGGCCTCAAATGAGGATAGCAACGACATCCAAAAACCTTTAGAAAGTCATAATCAGGAGTTGTGCCATAAAGCTTTTGATGAGGAGACATTCCATCCAAATTCCTTGTAGGCAACCTATTAATCAGAAAAACAACACTAATAACAGCTTGAGACCAAAACTTGAGAGGTACACTAGCTTGAGCTAATAATGCAAGAGCTGTTTCCACCACATGCATATGCTTGCGCTCTACAACACCGTTTTGTTGAGAGGTGTGTGGCCAAGTCTTGCTGTTGTGTGTGTAAAAGTTCTATTATTTACACCATTTTTAACCCATATTTCTGCTGCATTCAAGCATCATTGCATTGCATTTAGGTCAGTTTACAGCAAAACATCACAAATATATTAAAGGCACGGATTCTATTAAAAGATGGCTTATTTTGCAGATTTCTGCCGTTGTAGACGGTGAAGGCAGGCGCTGGGCAGAAAAACAGAAGAGCTGAACTGAACAAGCAGACGAAGAGGACGATGCTGCCATGGAGCTGCCGTAACAATAGAGGACGATAGCAAGTTGCTGCCATAATAGACGGAGAAGGCAGGCGCAGAGCAGAGAAGCAAAAGAGCTGAACTGGACAAGCAGACGATGAGGACGAAGCTGCCATGGACCTGTCGTGACAGCAAGGTGACATCAACCTTATGAAGAGGAAAAGTAAAGTGGACCTCGATAGATAGAGAAAAATCTGCTCGTCTGTCGTGTGAAAGCCAAATATTTTTCCAAGCCCCGGATCAAAAGATATGTCAAGCCAAAGTTCAAGGAGAGAAAATCCCAAGAAACAAGGAGGACGGCTGAAAAGTAGGATCCTTGAAGATTAAGTCTTTATTAGAATCATACTTTTAATTAAAGTTGTAATCCTTGTTACCTTAGATAACTTGAGCCCAAAGCTTATATAAGGGCATGTATTTTAACCTAGGAGAGGATCCCACATCATACCCCATAACCGACAACCAAAAACCCTCCGTCGTTTACCCGCCGTCGACCTGCCGTCGACATGTTCTAAAAACCCCTAGGGCCACGGGTTGATTTGTAAAGTAGTTGCAAGGGCTGTTTTGTTTTAGGAATTTTCAGTTCAATAAAATAAACTTCAAGTTCTCTTATTTTTGTTTTAACATCTTGCAAGAGCATCGGGAGAGCATTGTAAGGTTATCCATTTACTTAGCATCGGGAGAGTTAAGTATACGAAAGAAATAAGAGCGCGTTCTCTAGTTTATAGTTGAACCATCTCGTGCCTAGGGATAGGGCGAGGTTAAGTGGCTAAGGAAGAATTCATACACATCGGTGTTCATCCTTCGATTCACGCCGGGAGGTATCATCAAGACGTGATCATCGACAGACTTGGACCTAGGGATAGGCCAAGGCAGATCTGGGATTCTTGCCAAACTTGAAGTACGGAGTTGGCTTGTTTGCTGCCCGCGACAGCCAACGGACAGCCGCCGCGACAGGTGCTGTCGGTGACGGGCGCGACGACAGAACTGGATTTCCTAAGCACTGCAATACCTGCACTACTGAGCAATTCAATACCAGCCCATTCTCTCTATCTTGATATCTTTATTCTTTTTATTTACGTTTACTTCATTATTTTCGTGACAAATATCTTAATCTATTATTTTCCCCTTGTGCAGATAGCGAAGGAAAGGGTTAGCCCAGTCCCTGTGGAGACGATATCCGATACTCTAGTATCACTTTATTACTTGCGACGTGTACACTTGCACTCAATTGCGATAGACTCTTTTAAACGCAACACTTGCAAAGGGCAATTCCTTTCTTAACAGCTAAGGATTCCAAAAACCGAAACTCCCCTCCACCATCCGTTTGGAAAGCAACAACATTGGAATGAAATTGGTTATGAACTATAGCTAAAAAGAAGTCAAAAATTGTTGAAACATCACTTTTATTCTTCAACTAAAATAGCCAAGAGTTTCGACTGTACATGTCTACAAACAAAACAAAATATCGAAATCCATTGGATGCAACAGGAGCTGGTCCCCATACATCAACCTCGACCAATTGAAAAGGACGAGAATACACTGTTTTAGAAGAAGTAAATGGCAATGCATGGCCTTTTCCCATTTGACATGCCATACATACATGTTTTTCTGTACTAGATGTAGACTTATGAGTAACTAATCTAACAACATCTGAACTTGGATGCCCCAATCTTCTATGCCAGGTCCAAAACTCAGAATCATCCCTCACCACAGTGTTATGGACACGCACATCACCATCAGCCACTGCATTCTCGAAGCTATAGAGTCCTTCATCAAAACCACCCTTCAACAGCACCTTATGCGTGCAAGCATCCTTAACAAGACAAAAGGTGGCATGAAACTCAAAATAAACATCGTTATCTTGTGCAAACTTAGCTACAGACATGAGATATTTGGAGATTTGAGGAACATATAAAGTATTATTCAAGCAAAGAGACCTCGTAGAAGAATTAAGGCATACACGACCAATCTGCATAGTGTTAAGGGAGGTGCCATCACCAAGATGAACCTTACCTTTACCGCCATAACAAGCCTTGCTTTGTAGAACAGAAGAAGAGCTGGCTACATGATGCGTAGCCCCTGAATCCGGAAACCATTTGAAATAGATAGCTGGTCCATCAGAGGTCAAAGCATTAATTTGAACATTATCACCATCATCAGCAAGTTGATCAACATGAGTATGCACACGTGTGCATGGATCATAAGCTGGTTCTGAACTATGAGAGCAACATGTACAAGTGTGCACTTGAACCTTTGACTTTGATTGCTGGGCAGTGACACCTTTGAAGTTTTGATCAAATCGATGCCAACATCGATCAACCAGATGCCCCAATTTCCTACAAAGCTGACACTGATGCCGTGGTCTGCCCTTATACTTGAAGGAGGAGGAAGAATTCTTGGCAGAATCAACTGAGGATTGAGATGTCTCTTCTTGATCATTATCAACAGAGGAATTAGTGTTCTTAGAATTATACCTGGTGTAATTAATGCCTACAGAATATCTTGTGGAACCTTTAAGACGAGTTTCAGCATCCACAAGAATGGACACCACATTGTCAACTGTGTAAACTTCTTTGCTGGCCGTGATAGTTGAAATTGAGGGTTCAAATTCCACAGGTAATCCATTGAGTATGGTGGCAATGTGCTCCATGTCAGTGATCTTACTACCACAAGCTGCCAGAAGATCACAAATTTCTTTAACAGCCATAATGTATTCACACATGGATTGAGTTCCTTTCTTTAAAGATCTCAGCCTGCAATGCAGATTCATCATCTTGGTAGTAGACAAACCAGAGTTTATCTCAGTAATCGATTTCCACACATCAGCTGTGGTTTCAGAACCTACAAGTCTTGGAAAAATGTTCGGAGAAACAGTAGATAGCAACCAAGAAGCAAGGGAGCTATCCTGCTTGAAATAATGAATGTAAGAAGGATTAAGCACAATTTCACCTGCTCGATTGCGCATCGTTTTCGCAGGAACAGGCATGGAGCCATCAAGAAATCCTTCCAGACCAAGACCTCGAATAGTCAAGACAACCTGCTGTTTCCAGAGAAGAAAGTTGGAGTCCGTGAGACAAACATTGATGCGTTTGTTAGAGAACAACTGAGCTTCAAGAACATAATCATCTTCAGCAAGCGTAATTTCAGGAGCCATGAGGAAGAAGAAAGACGCAACAACAAAGAAACTGAATCAAGAGGAATGAACCACAGAAAGAAGATTTTGACACGGGAAAAGAAAGCAAAGAAGTTACACCCTAGCAACTGATACCATGTTAGACATACAAAAAGAGGATCGTAAACACTAAAAGCTTTAGAGATAAAACTCAATTCATATCAACAACACTGCTTTTACATGATGAACGCTAGTGTGTTTATATACACAGCTAGAGCAGTTATCAAAGCAACTGCACATCCAATCAATAACACACAGCTGTGACAACGGCTTAACAACTTACAAAAGTAGTTGCAACAGACGCAACAGATGAGCTACTGAATATTAGGGTTTTGTAGTTTTTATAGTACAAACTACGTACAAAATACATAGGGGTTTAACACATATAGCCCTCATGTACCGACAATTATACAGGATGTGATCGGCCTCATCTGCACCCTCACTACACCAACGACAATTCACATTATATGCATCAATGGGCACACCCCGATCTCTCAATACACACAATGTCGGCAAACGATTGAACATTACGAACCACAAAAAACATTGGACCTTCGGTGGCACTTCCAATTTCCAAATTGCTGACAATTCAGTTGTCTCTACAAGACTAAAAGAGGACATCAAATAAAAAGCATCGAAACTGAAAATTTACCCACCTTCGATGGTTTCCAAATGAGCACATCTTGTGCATCATCGTGCAACACATACCGCTCAACAATTGCCTCCAACTCTCGCAATTGTGCAACTTCAAACGACCTCAATTCACGACCAAAACAGTCCATCCAATTATTGTGTGCAAGTGCATTGTCGTGCGCATACTCCTTGACCAATGCCCACTTATTACTAGCCACTCGAAACAACCTTGGGAACACAATCTGTAACGGCTCATTCGAGCACCAGTAATCTCTTCAAAACATGACCTTCGCACCATTATCAATTGCCCAGATAAATTATTGTCTTTACTCATTCATAACATTTCATCCCTTGCTATTAATTATTGGAATGATAGAAAAATTGGTTGAATTATACGTTGTTTATAATTTTTTAGCTTACTTTTTTTTCTATGTTTTGGTTCCAACTCCCTTGGTTACTCGATCGAAATTTAAATTTATAATTTACTAATTGTAGAATATTTTATCATTTTTCGATAAGAACAAAAATGTTTCGGTGTTTTATGATTCGATGTTGGATGAGTCAAATGAGGAGGGAAGACAAACTCGAGCAACAACAAAGACCAAGGTTGCAAAAGTTGATGCTACTCTAGGGAAGAAGAAGAGAAAGTCCAAGTGGCGGGGGTCAAATTTTGATTTGGTCTTCAAACTTAAAAAAAATGTTCTGATTAAGCACTTAAGCTATAAACATAGTCTCAATCAGGCCATTTCGTCAATCTCGCCATAAGCTTGGGCATTAAATGTTAGCTTAGATATGATGCGTAAAATATTTAAGATACACGTATTATAACATTGTGCACCTACTATATGAAAAACTTGAATATGATGCGTTAAAAAAATATCTTATTAAATTTTAAAATTTAATGAGAAATTTGATTTTTTATATGATAGATCCAAACTTTCTATTTAATATGTACACACATGTTTAAATTTTGATTAAAGTATTTTAAATATGTTTCAAATCATATCCAAGCTAACATTTAATGCTCAAATAAATTGCTAGATTGATGGAAGGACCAGTTTGAAATGATATTGATAGCTTGAGAATTCAATTAAGTATTGTTTGTTGCAATTAACTCTAGCTTTTATATATAGCTATAGATATATTTTTGTTTAGATTTAATTATGTATTAAGGATATCCAAACCTTCCGTTGCAGCAATGACTTCTTCACAATCTTGGCTCCAATCAACTATTTTCATTAATGTAAAGGCTTCTGCCACATTACAATTAAAAAAACAACAACTGTAATGTGTCTAATTGGATCCTATCCAAAATTTATAATTATGTTATGTTATGTAAAAAAATTGTAATTATGCTTTAGGGGTTTAATTCTTTTTATAACTATTTAGTTAAAGTTTATTAGAAATTCTTGTATTATATTGAAAGTTCGTTTTAATCTTTCTATTATAAAAAAATTTCAATATTATATTTAAAACTTCATTTTAGGAGCAAGCACACTTGGCCGGTTGGCCAAGCTACTCATCTTTGTTCTCTTACATTTTCTTAGGTCATGGGTTCTAGACCGAGTAAAAACACTCTCTTCCTTCCCCTAGAATTTTCCCCTCCCCTTCCCTCAAAGTAAGATTAGGATTAGAACTGTCAAGAAAAAAAAAGAGTCTATATTAGTTTATGTACCTTTGAAAGGTTAATATTTCAGTTTAAAATGTCATTATTACTTGGCTTAAATATTCTGATTCAAACACTCTCTAGATCTCTTTTAATTTTTAAACTCGAACAAATTAATCTCTCTCAAAATACTATTTATGTTTTTTACATAAATTTTTAAACACTTATAAAATCTAAATTCAAAATTAATTCTGGTTATAACTCAAAACTTCTTTGCCTTTGCTTATAATAATTAGGGGTGTGATTTTCGGATACGACTAATATCTGATCCGAAAAATCGGATCGACAAAATAGCGATCCGTATCCAATCTAAAAAAACGGATATTTAGTTTTTTCAGATATCTAAAAATCTATATCCGAAAAATGATTTAATTTGATAAAAAAATAGGTTTAAATTTTATACTTTGTGGGATTATGTTCACCTAAAATTTATATATATTCGCACACAATAAACTTTTTAATTCTTAAACCTAACATTCAAGTGAAAATTTATATCAGTGTACATATTAAGTTGATTTTCAAAACTAAAATCAAATATCGTTTCACGATCTTATACTTGGAGCCTCCAAATATATTTTAATTCACATGTGGGTGTTGTTTAGTTAGTTGTAATTACACAAATATAAATGCGTATAGTAGATATTAGTTTAGTTAGCCCTTACACCGGAATAAATACATTATAGTTAGCCAAAAATATAAAATTAATTGCAAAAATATGACCAAAGCAAAACTAATTATAATAAACCTTATTCAAGTATCATTTATTTCTATACTCTACTCCAACATATTGATATTATAACACACAATAACTAATGCCTCTGGACCGCGACAACATTGATTGATATCAAAGCAAATACATTAGAAACAAAATAAAAATACTACAATCTCGAGCATGCGATAACGGCCTGGTGATTAGAGCACGCTCACCTGCTCCATTCCCTTCCCCTTAGGTCCCGGGTTCAAGACCCCTCAGGAGCATAGCCTTCACCTAGATTTTCCCCCTCCCCTCTAGGTAGAAATAGAATAGGATTTTCAAAAAAAAAATACTACAATCTCAACTTTCGATAACACAATAAAATAAATATTAAGGTTCAAAATAAACACACTACTTAGTGCCTACAAGAGTCTCAATCTCTCAATAACAAAATAAAATCAAAACACAATAAAACAAATATTTAAGGTTCAAAATAAATATACAATCTACAAGAGTCAACTCTTTAAGTCTCAACAACACAATAAAATAAATAGTAAAATGACTAAACACTTCAAAGTTCCAATGTTCAAGCTTTAAAGATCATCCAAAGTATTAAGTGTTTCATCAATTATGATATCTAACTCATACTTACAACACATGGAATAAAATAACATCAAAACATATATTTATGTTTAAATATTGAATAAACAACAAAAGAAGCAATCATAAGTTAAAACTAAACTAACGTTTCTTCGATTCTTTTAAAGCAAGCAAGCTTTCCTCTATTATAAGAGATGACCGAGAGGTATGCAACTAATCTTGAGTGCAAACAAGAACTTCAACTATTTTTTGAGTCAATGAAGTACAAAAGGAATTAAGGACACGCCCCCACTAAATGTTGACTCAAAAACTATATTTGAAATGGGTATGATAAGCACATCTTTAGCCATCTTATGAAGAATATTGTAACACCCGAGTTTGGGGGTCGGGTGAAAATAATATTAAAATAATGTTTCGGGTTTCAGTTTTACAATTAAAATAATAAAATATTATTTGAGCCTCGGGTTTTCAAACGAATAAATTATGTTGGACATGTTTTGGTTTTAAAGCCCAATTCCATGGAATTGGAAAATTTAAATGGCTATCCTCATTAATGGCAATATTGTAAATAAATAGACTTTCAATTAAAACCCTTTTTGTTTAAAATATCCCTTTTCATCTTCTTCCCTCTCTCTCCCATTGCATTTCCACGACCAAAGAGAGCTCTTCTATCTATTTCACTATTCCATCAGCATACACCTCAATCTTTGGTGCTTTTCGAAAGATAATCTCGTTTTTGACTTGGCCTTATCTTCCTCTTCATTTTGGTACCATTAGTTTTCATTAAAACCATGTATTTTGTATTTTGAGTTTTTCAAAGATTTTGTTAAAGGTTGTGGCTTTATGAAATTTTAACAAAGCTTTTGATTTATAGTTGTTAGATAAGTTGATTACAACCCATAAGGTCCAACATATATGAATTTTAAAGAGTTTTATGATAATTTTCGGATTTGGGTTTTAATGGGGGTTTTGAAGGGTTTAAAGGTTAGTTTTGGGTGTATTTGATGTTGGAAATTGAGGGATGATGTTAGAGTAATAGTTAGGGGTTGTTTTGGAAGCATTTAAGTGTGTTAAAATGGTTGAAATCATGAGTTTTGGTCTGGGTTTGATGGATGCTCGAGATTGAGGTTGTGGGGTTGTTCTTAGCTTGAAAATCATGTGTTTTATGCTTGAGTAGTGTTCCGGGTTTGCTACATTGATTGTGAACTGATTTGAGGTTGTTTTGAATGTGTTGAGATGATTAGAAGCAAGAGTTTGTGTTGATGAAACCTTGGGAACAAATCCGAAATCGTTGGAAGCTTGATCGACTAGTGTGTTGAGCTTGGAATAGTCAGTGAGTGGTTAAATGTTTTTAAATGGTTCTCGAGTATTGGTTCAAGCATGTGGACTAGGCCGGGCTTGGTAGACCCACCTAGAGTTGGGAATAGAGTGGTAGCCTAATCCCAAGCTTTAGTTAGAGACTTTGGTTGAACTCTAATTGTAGTTTATGCCTCAGGTTTACTTGTGTGATGATGGCTATGTATAATGTATTATACATGTATGTTGAGGCATGGTTGTGATGCATTGTGATATGCATGTGGATTGTGCATGATGGTGATCATGGTGAGTACGTGCTAAGCACGGAAGTTGATATGAAATGATGTTGTGAATTGTGTTTAGAATTGGCACTAGTATGCTTGGGTAAAAATGATTGATCATTTGGATGTTTAGTGTGCACACGTGAGTCAAATGCGCGCGTGGTCTTGGTGATGGTAGTCATCAAGATGGAGTACGGGTTCGCCCGGAAAACCTTCTTATATATATGTTAGTCGGTGATGAGTGTAATCCCATCGATGGGGCGTGAGGATGAGTGGAATCCCCTCCGCGTGAACGGTGATGAGTGTAATCCCACCGTAAGGTAATGGTTGTTGTTGGATGTGAGTTCCAACGTTTATCCGCGTATTCGAGTCATAGCTAGGTGCCAATATGATTTGAGATGTGTTGCCAATATGGATTAATATATGTGTTTACATATGATGTGAATTTGAACTTGTTGAGCATGGCATAATATTGAATATACGTTCATGCATCATGTGTATTTTGGCTCATGTAGATCGAAGGTAAGATCATGCATTTCTACCTTGGTTGTGCTCGTGCTTGGACCCTGCATTGTCGAGGTTTGTTTTAATGAGCTTACCCTCACTAAGCTTTATGCTTACGCTCTCTTTGTTCGACAATGCAGATCCGTAGTTCGTGGGTTGCTAGTGCAAGAAGGGGGCCTCCAAGTGTGCTTGTGTCGCTTTTGGTTAGCTCAAGTATGAACTTTAAATTGAAGGATTATAATAGTCAGACAATGGGATTTGAATGTTTTGGAGTTATGTTGATGTTTGGTTTTAGGAGCATGTTTAGACTCCTTGTTTGTGGATGATATGTTTGAGGTTGCTAGCTTAGTGTTTTGGCTTTGTGCCCTTTATGAATGCTTTATGTATGGTTGTTTAAGGCATGAACCTTTTAAGTGCAATGTACGTCATCTTTTGGTAAATGCATGAATCCTTTGAATGAATGTTCATTGTTCGCGTTGGTTGTCTCGTATGCTGAGATATTGGTTGTTAAATGTTGTATGTATGCTTGCGTATGGCTAGGGAAGTCCTAAATTGCATCTAGAGTCGTGTTTTAGACTCGTAGGCTGCAAATTTGAGTATTGCAATGCAGGGCGTATCGGTACGCCCAAGGGCCGTATCGATACGGTCTTGTATCGTTGACCGTGAGAAGTTGACCAGTCAAGGCGTATCGGTACGGTCAACCTATGTACCGATACGGTCTCCCTGGTTTGACCTTGGGCTGTTGACCTAGTCAAGGCTAATCGATACCCTCTCTTAGTGTATCGATACGGCCTGCTGTTAAGATTAAAATGGGTTGTTTTAATTATGTGTTCGTTGTTTCGCCTCGCTTGTTTTCTTCCGATGTTGCCTTTTTCACATAGGGTATAACATTACATCTAGATAAGATAATAAAATGAAAAAGTTTTCCTTGGGCCGGTAACCTAAGTGGAGCCTTAACGGGTTTCGCCTCGGTTATCCCCGTGTAGCCCACTCAGATCGGTCAAGCGTCTAGACCGGGACGAAGGGGTTACACTTGTTGGTATCAGAGCCTAAGGTTTCCGAGACCTTGAGCAGGTAATGAGGTAAGTTAAGTTCTTGTATTGCAATTGCACGGTGTTTGCTTGTTTGATCGTATATGTATGTTGTTTTGTTTGAAGCATGTTGTGTAGAGTCCCATTGCTACTATTACATCTGAAAAAGGATTTTTAAGTGAGGGAACATACTTGAGCCACTTGGAACCCTTGCCTTGCAAACCCTATCTTTTTGTGCTTTGTTGTTGTTGTTGTAGTTGTTATCTGTAAGCACGTATGTCAAGGCCTAGAGGTAGACCGAGGTTGGTTCGTTAGGAACCACGTGTTGCGGCTCCTGTTGATGAACCTGTGGCTGGAGTAGAGGCTCATGTGGAAGAGCTTGCTGTAGGAGTTGGAGCTCCTCCACCACCACCTCCTCAGCCTGAAGCAGAAGGCGAGGCTGGAGTTGAGAGAGCAGGACCTCAGGTTGGTCAGGGTGGCCAAGGTTCTGCTGGAATAGACATGGCTCCGCTAGTTCAAGCGATAGCGGGAGCGTTTCAGGCCGCAGTTGCCAGAGCTCAGGCTGCAGCTCAGCCGAGAGGTGATGATGCTAGCTTACCGCTAGAGAGACTTTGTAGCACCCCCGATAATCGCAGTGTTAAAAAAGGGAAAAAAATGGGGATTTGTTTCCACGGGGAGTTGAACTCGTGGCCTTGGCCTTGTGTTCTTCAGCTCTAACCATTTGAGCTAAGAATAGTTTTGGTTCTTAGCCACCCTAATTTTTTTTAATCTATACCTGCAGGTATGAAAGAAAATTAAATAACCGTTCAACTACCCCCTTTGGCATTGAATGCTATCTGATAACCAGGAAGTTCCCAAAACTCCCTCGAGCTTTTCATCTTCCCTACACCGGTGCCCATCCAGATCTTCGTCACGGCGGCGGTGTGGCTGTCACCGCCGGTGTCATCGTGTCCTCCGCCTCACCCCGACCCCAGCCCAGCGCACCACTCGCGGTGAGCCGGCACCGTTTGACGTGGAGATTCAATCGAGGGTTCGATTGAATATAAAACCCTTCCCGTTCAGCTTTTAATCGACTCCGGCAGCCACCGTCGGCCCGTGATATGCACTGCCACCACCGAGTTGACCGCCACGGTGCCCCGATCCCGGTGTAGTCCACCACTCGCGGCAAGAAGACGCCATCCGCCGTAGAGATCCAGACGAAGGTTGTTCGAAACCTTTGGTTTGCCGCCCCTCTTTTTTTCGCGATTCCGGCCGTCTCCGTTGTCGGCAAGACGCGTCGACCGTGCAGGTGGGTTCAGCGTGTCGTGGGGAGCAAAACTCGACCGACTGATCGTGTGTCCGACGCTAGCAAGCCCTTCATCGGCGTCTCGTCTTTTTTCGGCCGTTCGAGTGCGTTATAGGTAATTTCTGTTCGATTTCCGGCTTGTTTCGTGTTATTATTTTGTGGGTTGAAACCTTGATTTAACGATCTACCGTTTTCCGACAGAATCGCGGCCAAGGGGCGTCTCCGATGACCGATTCCGGTGACCGGCCGACGAAGTCATATACAAGGGTAAGTGGACCGGTTTGGTTTAAGCCCAAAACTCGACCCGACCCGTTGACCGATCCGACCCGGTGAGTCAACTCGTCTAAGTCAACTCAGTGAGTCAACTCGTCCGAGTCAACTCAGTGAGTCAACTCATCCGAGTCAACTCAGTGAGTCAACTCGCCCGAGTCAATCCAGTGAGTCAACTCGCCGAGTCAGCCTTGGACCAGTGACGTCAGCATGACGCCAGCGTTGACTGCTGACGTCAGCGTTGACTTTGACCAAAAAGTCAACTTTTCCCGAAAAGTCCTACTTTATGTTTTTCGACGTCCTTAGTCCGATTTTGATGCCCGTTTCGAGAAATTCTAACTCGAAAGCCTCCGAATTGGTCTTTGAACTCGAGTTTGCTTATGTATTTTTAATAATCAATTATGAGCAATGTGAATAAGGACTGAAAGTGGATTTTGTTTAATTGAAGGTCATATCCGCGTGGTTGTGGGATGTTCAATCCGAGTTCGAGGGTATTCGAATGTCGTATCTTGACTCGACTATTGTAGCTCGGAGTTAAGGTAATACATTACTACCCCTTGTATGCTTTATGTACATGTTGATATCTGGTTAAAGCATGCATGCTTATGATGAGTGTTTTGTGAACTCTGCTTAAGCCGAATTCGATACAGAAAATAAGTATGAGAGTTAATAAGAGTATAATACTCGGATAAGAATATTAATAGATCATGAATGTCGAAAGTGCTAATAATAATAATAATACAGTTAAATCTGAAACTCTATCAATGGTGTCTAAGAACCAATGTTCAGAATACGGAGTATGAAATGTTGGATATGAAATTACGAAAATGACCTTGCATAAGTATGACTAAACTACCCTTCTGATAAAGGAAATGACCTAAAATCTGCATTCGACCTGATTATGCAATTTACACTACCCAAGATGTATGTATTAATGGAAAGACTTCGGCATCATTATGCAATACGTATGATACAAACTTGGACAATCCCTCAAACTCTGTATAACACATGAATGAGAATTTTCTGGAAATATTGTTGAAATTCTAAGTCGATCCTTATGACAGTAATGCGTGAATTAAATGAGAATGATCGTAATGACCAAAAAGACGGTAATGCCCTCGAGCACCGAAATGTCTGATTTATTTGAATAACGATATACCCTCAAGTTCTGTAATGAATGAATCGTCTGTAAAGGGGCGGAGAGTTAGAACGCCTTAATCTTGTTTGAGTACGTGAATGATGGAGGTACCAAATGGAAATTCAGAAAGAAATGGTAGATTTACCTCAGTCTAAAATAACCGAAATACCCTCCCGAGTTAATCGGTAACTATGTATTTGACGAAATTCTGGATTTGTTAATAAGACTTAAATAGCTAAGGTTCCCTTAAGTGTTGGGAAATACGACACATGTATGCCCATCGCTCACCATATCGATGTAAGGTAGGAAGATCCGCATAGATTGTATGTTCGATTACTCAAAGTTAAACCGTATAGTAAAGTATGAGGGCAACTGTTCAGACATACAATTCAGTCAGTGTTAAGTTTTGATGCATGCTAATTACTCACATCTGAACGTTGGTAAGTATTGTCAAGTTGGGTTACGCCGCATTAAACAATCCTGGAGATATAATAAATTGTTAGAGCCCCTAAGAATTAATATTTTCGTTATGATATGATTGTGCCATAGTATAAAATTTGTCATGACAGACAAATAACTAAAAGGCCATGTTAGGCTAAATAATCGGAACATCACTGAAAATACTCATTTCTTTACTTTTACTTGATTAATCTTGGCCCCTTGATTTTATTATCTTTAATCTAATGGCTTATTCTAAACTTTAAAAACAAATGGGTCCATTTGGGAATGGGCTTATAAAATGAATGGGTTATTATTTTGGGATGGGTTTAAAATAAATGGGTTTTTATTTTGGGATGGATTTATACTTAAATAAAATAAGTTTACTATTACTTATTAAAACAAATGGGTTTAAAATGGACTCTTATTTAACTCAAACATACTCTTATTTTTTTTGCATTTTATTTTTGGGCTAATAATAATAATAAGTAAAAAAATTGGGTGAAAATCCAATAATAACACTGGTTAAATAAATAAATAAAAAAAACTATTTCATACTTCTTTTAGCAGAAAGATTTTTCATAGAAGTTTCAGTGGATAGAAAGGGCAGAAATGAAATCAACTTTAGAATAAAATACGCATTCTCATTAGTAACAAAGCAATGATTCACTAATGCATAACCTAAACTTCCCAACTCTACCTTCAACAGGAAAAAGTTGATTCAACTTTCAGGTCTCACACAATTTGTTCATCAAACAAGAGAAAACAGATTCTTTTTTCAAAAGCTGCTAAACTGGGTAAAAGAAATGAAAGGAAAAAAAAAAGCTCTACTAGAGGGGCATGATGACTCATTCTGAAACTTGGGATTCTCTCCCTATCACTGTTATTGGTGGTGTTGAACTTTCGGATCTGTTTCCCATAGGTGACCGGTTCTGAGAATCAATCCGCCGGACGTCTTCTATCATTTTAACCAGTTCTGGCATTTTAGGTCTCTGTTCCGGCATCCTCACAACGCATGTCATTGCTATTTGTAACATCTCCACCATCTCTTCCTCAATGTTTGGAACTCTCATCAGTTCTATGTCGAAAACTTCAGCTGTCCACTCCTCTCGAACTACTGAATGAACCCACCTGACCAAGTGAACAACCTCATCACCACCAGTAGCATGGATAGGGGACTTTCTGGTAAGGAGCTCAAGTAAGAACACGCCAAAGCTATAGACATCGGAAGGCTGCATGGCTTTTCTGGTGTCAGTCACTTCGGGGGCACGATAACCAGCAGCACGGGAGATGGGAGGGGCTAGAGTGCTCATTATAGTTGACAGACCAATATCTGACACGCAACCGTACTGTTGGGAGTTGACAAAAATGTTGGAGGACTTGATGTTGCCATGGACAAACTTTCCACCATTCTCCATATGGATGCGAGCAATGCCTCTTGCTGCCCCGATTGCTATTTTCATTCTGGCATCCCAATCAAGGGGGGTTCTGTCCTCTCCTCTCTTACCTGGAAATGCAGTCGTATTGTGAATAAATCTCGAATCTATTTTATATTTTATATTTTATAGAGTGATGAAAACCAAAGTCAAAGACAATGGGATTAAAAGATTGAACACATGCATGCATTGTACCATGAAAATGAAGCCAATGATCAAATATAGATCGTCTTCGATACCTGTAAAATCAACACCCGAATCCCATTGTACAGCCAAATTCCAATTACTGGCATGTTTCTTAATTAACCGTTCACTCTAACTACCTCAATTCGACATTAATGATTTAGAAAATTCTTTGAGGGTGCTATCTTTTCTGCATAACAATCTTCATACCAAGTCGAGTTTATTCAGGAGCATGACACAAACTATTAGATACAGTGGAGCATCAAGAACTTCACCTTTATGACATTGTATATAGCATTGATAAAGAAGAAAGGCATTTCTAAAAGACATCTTATCCACCCGATTCGATATCATCGGAAAAAAACAGGTTGATATGTTGAAAAACCAGCCACATCTAGCAAAATATTAATCTAGTACTTTCCTTTCTCTTTTTCCTTCTTTTGGTTCTTTCCTTAAATAAATATATTATGTATGAATCATCTTTTCCACTATCACCCTCCTTCCTAAAGCACAAAAAAAATTAAAACAGACTTTCTTTCTGTCGGTACAATTAAGATGGTGAGATATCAAAACTGTCCCAGAAAAAATATGTATACAATTTCAACATCTAAGTATACAAAAAGGATGATATTGCAACTAGTTATTATATGATATAAACCAGAGATTGGACGAGTAAACGTACCATGTAACATGGAAGAAACACTTCCCTGACTGTAGTAATCATAAACCATCAGCCTTTCATCTTTTGAGTAGTAATAAGCCTTCAGCTCAACCACATTGGGATGTCTAATGCTTCCAACAACCTCCATCTGTTGCTCGAAATCTCGCTTCCCCGCACTAACTTCCTTCAACCTCTTCACCACCACAGTGGTTGCATCCTCTAGCACTGCCTTGTAGGAAATACCAAAAGTTCCCTTCCCCAATACTTCAGCGGAAGCCCTCAACAAATCCTCCAAATCAAATGTATAATTACAGCCCTCGAAAAAGAACAGTCTGTTATTTGCATCCTGACTCCTCGAGACCACTTTCTCCGGTGACATCTCTCCCTTTTGCAACTTCCCTGAATACACATCCTCACTCTTTCTTCTCGAGCAGCAAACAATCATCAAAGATGCAAAAGCTACAATCCCCAAAATGCAAGCCGCGATTATAATTCCTAACAATGCAGTTTCACCAAGTCTCCCAGACTTCTTGGGTGTCAAATATGGTCCACTATGGGGGTTGACATACGGGGATGTTTGATTAGAGGTACTCCCAAAAGAAATGTTGTTACCTCCAAATGCTGAACTTGGGAATCTTAAAAGCGACTGTGGTACACTACCGCTGAGATTATTGTTTGACAAGTTAATCTGCTGCAAGCTAGGCAAGTTCAGATCAGGAATCTCACCAGAAAGAGAATTGTTAGCGAGGTTGAATGCCTCCAGGTGAGTCAAATTCGACATCGAACTAGGAATACTCCCATTGAATCGATTGTTGGACAAATTAACAATAGTTAGATTCTTCCAAACGGAGAAATCAATCGGTAACGGACCAGAGAAGTTGTTATATTGAAGATAAAGAAATGACAAGTTTCTCAAATTAGAGAAATCAGCAGGGAAATGACCACTGATACTATTGGATCTAAGGCTCAAAATCTGCAAACCTGAGAGGCGGCTGATAGTATTGGCAGGGATGGGGCCGGTTAATCCGATTCCAGGCAGTCTAACCGCAATAATCCGAGAACCATCAGCATTACAAGTCAATCCAGTCCAGTTATTACAAACCGGAGAAGTAGAATTCCAGTTTAGAGGTCGAGAGTGGCGAATATTGTTGATAAAATCAAGCAATGCCTGCTTATCTTCAAGTAGGGTTGCATTCCCTTGAAACAGAAACAAACCCAACAAGCAAATACAAGAGTAAATGTACAAATCTCCCATCTCTCTCTTGCTCAAGTCTCACCAACCAACCTCCTGAAGCAAAAAAACGAGGTGTTTCTGCTACTTCCCTGAACCACTTCTCACATCTATGGTTTTAACCTGCAAAATAATAGAGAACAGAAAAAAGACAAAAGGAAACTATTCAAAATAATTCAAAATGAGTTGGAGAAGAAACAGAAAGTAAAGTAACAACTAACAAAGAACTAAGGATGGAGAAAAGCTCAGATTCCAAGATTATTTGTCGAAAAAAAGTAGTGGTGGGCTCTGCAGATTTCATATTAAAAATGGGTTTTCAGTAAACAAAAGAGAGACCTTGCCAATAACCCAGTTTTCAATTCTTCTGATATTCTACACTAAAAACCCCAGCTTTTTCCAGTTTCTTTTTGTTCTTTGTTCTTTTAGCTTTTCGACCAAAAAGTAGAAACTTGAATCCAAAATGGTGAATTCAAAACCAAAACAAACCCAACATCAAACTACTACAATAGAATCATAAACTAGTGGGAAAAAACCCAGAAATTACTACTTTAAAACTTGCCTCGTTTTCTAGATCTGCACTCCTCGAAATCTTCAGCTTCCAAGTTCGCTACTTTGCTTAGCCGAGTACTTAAAAAGGGTCTGCTTTTTTTAGTTTTCCACACGCCCAAACCCAGAGACTCAGAGAGTGAGAGAAATGAGAAAGCAAAGACCAAAGGGGGTGAAACTGCAGATTGTAATGATTATATCTCTCTGGATTAAAGTAGCATCCAAAGCATATAGAATGGAAAATAGCTCAAAAAAGCTACAAATGATGAATAATCTTTATAAACATTCAGAAAATTGCCATAATTTTCTCAAGAGAGTTAAAAACTTAACAACTTCAAACGCTCTGAAATGGAACCAAATCAAACGATTTAAAGCATTTGCGGGTCTGTTTTTTTTTTTTTTAAATACAATGGCCATTTTCATTTTATATGGCTTACCGAATTTTCTTTTTTAAAAATGTATTTTTAGTGTGTTATCTTTTATTTTTTTTAACCATTGTTTGGTATGTTATCTACTTAGTGATAATGTGTCACATTAATACAAATAGCTACTTTTTTAATTTAATCTATAAATTTTAACTAACATATTAATTTGCATATTAATTTTGAGATAAAATATTAATTTAATTCTTAAATTTGACTAAAGTCCTTTGTCATCCATCGTCGTTCACCACCACTGACCTTTATTGGTTGTCATCGACGAAGACTGTTGAACCTTAAAATTTTCAATACACTCTTTTTTAACCTATTGAACGTAAATCTTATATCTATTTCAGCGAAAAATACCATCAAAATTCACAAATTTAATGTCTTGTTTGACAATAAAATGTATATGCAAAAAAAATTAAAAATAAATCGAATAATTTTATAAAGCTACCCCAGGCATATGTTACGATTTTTATCGACTTTTATGATTTTCAATATTTATTTTTAATATATATTCTCTGATGTAGTATTTTACATTTAGTGGCTTATATGTATGTGTAGAACTAATGTTTTGATATAATAATTGAAAAATGTTTTTGGATTGATTTAAAAAGAATTCAAGACTATTTCAAAAGTCCAAATAACTTGAAACTATGTTTAGGGGGTGTTTTTAAAAGGTTTTTACATGTTTTCAAAGTCAAACTTAACAAACTCGTCCAGGTGTATCTAAACACCCTTAGGCATTTCGATACGGTGTCTTCCAGTGTCAAAACGTTTCGATACGGGTATCGAAACGGGTCTTTCCTGGATGAACTTTTTGCCCAGCGTTTCGATACGGGCTATGCCGTTTCGATACGCCTACGTGGCATCGACCACAACGGTCATAAACCCCAACGGCTATTTCCAACTAACATTTAAATGCAGAGCATTTCGATACGGTGCCTAGCGTTTCGATATGGCCCATGGCGTTTCGATATGGATGCTCATCAGACTGCAACGGCTCTTTCTACTTGAAGAGCGTATCGAAACGGGTTCGAGCGTTTCGATACGAGTAGCAGCAGAACTGCATTTATGGTGGGAAATAAAGTCTTCAACGGCTCCAAATCAACTCCAACGACTAGTAATGGCCACAAACTCATCAAGGAGTATAAAAGAGACCTCCAAGCATCAAGATATGGTTAATGCTTCAATTTTCAATCAACAAATGATCAAAAAGTGTCTTTGTACTTAAATTGTCATTTCTTTATATAGACAAACACTAGTGAGCCAAAATTGTTAAATTTGCTCAAGTGTTTTAGGTTTTGGGTGAGAGCTTATTTGTGCAAACAATCACCTATTAGAGTGATTTAAGTTTGCTTATCTTTTCTCTTTGTAAAGAGGGTTTGATCAAGGCTTTGGATAGAAAGCTTCATCATGTATAAGGGTTTCCTCCTAAGCCTAGAAAAAGGGACGAATCAATAGTGGAATGATTAGAAATCCTTAGTGGGAAGCTAAGGTAGTGGATGTAGACCTTGATTAGAAGGTTTAACCACTCTAAAATCATTGTGTCATTTATATTTTAGCTTTCACACTGTAGAACTAAGTGTTTTGATATAATATTTGAAAAATGTTTTGGACTAAATTGAAAAGAATTTAAAATATGTTTTAGTCAAAAACAACTTGAAAATATGTTTAAGGGTTTTACAAGGCTTTGGAATGATTTAAAGTACATTTAAAGTAGTCAAAACCAGCCTTTTCAAGTGCTCGTACCGATACGTGTAACCCCCTCGTCGCGGTCTGGCCGGATGACCGGTCCGAGTGAGCTACACGGGGAAAACCGAGCGAAAACTCCCGAAGGAATTCCCCCTCGGTTAGCAACCCTATATTTTTTTCATTTTAAACATCTTGTCTAGATGGATATTAAACCCTAAGTGGTCATACAGCGGAACAACTCATACGAATCAATCGAACGAACTTAAACAATCATAAAACAGCCCAATTTTTAAAACTTAACTGCAGGTGTATCGATACACCTAAGGGGTGTATCGATACCCCTTGACCAAGTCAACTGGTCCAAGTCAACTTGTGGAGACCGTATCGATACACCTAGGAGTGTATCGATACCCTCCCCAAATGTTGACTTCCCACGGTCAACGCTAAGGAGACCGTATCGATACGCATGAAGGCCCGTACCGATACGGAACTGGACAGTAGCTTCAGTTGCAAAAATAGTATCGATACACCTCTCAAGTGTATCGATACACGAGGCTGGAACAAGAAGGTGGTATCGATACCGTACCAACCGTATCGATACCCCTGCACTGCAAAACCTCCCAAACTCGGAAAAAACGACCAAGACTCGAATCTAAATGCAATTTAAGACTTCTCTAGCCCCAACTAAACATTCACACAACATTTACTTACCACTATATAGCCATACAAGCACCCAACATGTATAAACATCGAAGAAATCATGCAAGAGACACAAGATGGCATTCAAGCATTCAAAGCTCATACTTCAATATTCTAACATGAAGGCAACCCCAAAGGCACATGACCAACACACAAGGTAAACAATTTAGACATGGTTACAATCCAAACATAGCATCATTAAGCCAATCAAAAACAACATAATTAAGGAGTCTAAACATGCTCCTAACAACCAACAATAGTACAAAACAACAACACCTATCCCATTGCTTTACTATTACAATCTTTAAATTTAACTATCATACTTGAGCTAACCGTAAGCAACACTTGGAGACCTTTCCTTGCCCTTTGCCACCCACAAGCTATTTATCTGCATTGTCGAACAAAAGAGAGCGTAAGCATAAAAGCTTAGTAAGGGTAGCTCATAAAACAAACCTTCAACAATGCAGGATCCAAGCACGAGCTATTTCCATAATGAAATGCATGACCTTACCTCCGATCCACACGGGCCATAATTATAAATGATGCATGAACATATATTCAACATCATGTCATGTTCAACATGTTTAAATCAACAACATATGAAATCACATATATTAAACCATGTTAGTAACACATCACAAATCACAATGGCTCACAATTACTCACATATTGGCAACATAAACTACAATCCGTATTGGCACCTAGCTTCGACTCGAATACGCGGATAACCGTTGGAACTCACATCCAACAACTCAACCATTACCTGACGGTGGGATTCCACTCATTACCGTTCACGCGGAGGGGATTCCACTCATCCTCACGCCCCATCGATGGGATTCCACTCATCACCGACTAATATAAATACAATTTCCGGGCGAACCCGTACTCCTCCTTGGTGACTCAACGCCACCAAGGCCACGCGCGACTTTTGACTCATGTGTACACACTAACATCCTAATGTTCGATCATTTGTACCCAAGCATACTAGTGCCAATACTACACATTTCATTAATCATTCATAATATCAATTCATAACACTTTCGTGCTTAGCACGTACTCACCATGATCCTCGGATCATGAAACCACCTCATAATATCATTCCACATGCCAACACCCTATGTACATCATTAACAACCATATTACATTATATTTTACACATGTGTATAACCATATCATATCTATCATCTACATACATATAACAATGCATCAAACATGTCTCAACATACATGTATACAACATATACTTAATCAACACCATCACAATTTAATATGGGGCATATACAACCATTAAAAAGTGCAACTAAGGTCTCTAATCAAAGCTTGGGATTAGGCTAGCACTCTAATCCCAACTCTAGGTGGGTTTACCAAGCCCATCCTAGGTTCACATGCTTGAACCAAATACTCAAAACCATTTTGAAAATATTTAACCACTCACCTAAGCTTCCAAGCTCCAAGCCAAGCAAGCAACCTCCCTCAAATTTCCGGATTTCTTCCCGAAGCTTCCCCAACACAAATTCCCGCTTCTTAACAACCTCAAACACATTTCAAACAATTCCAAATCAGCCCAACATCAAAATACCAACCCGGAATACAATTCAAATGAAATTTACCATGTTGCAAATCATGAACAAATCTCATTTTTATCAAATTCGGGTAGCCCTTAAACCATGTCCGAAAACCATGTTTCCAACATCCATAGCACCCACAAACAATCCCAAATCAACCCCTAACCATAGTACTACCATTGGGCTATCAATTCCCACCTAAAACAACCCCCAAAACTCACCCAAAACCCTCCAAAAAACCCATTTTTACCCAAATTCGGGAATTCATTTAAAATACTCTAAAAATCATATATGTTGGACTATTTGATTCACAAACAACATATCTAACATTAATAAATCAAAACTTTAAGTTAAACACAATAAAGCTACCATTTTTATTCAAATCTTCCAAAAACACAATTTCTAAAACATGGATGAAAATGAAATCTACTTGTACTTTTGAAGAGAGGAAGATGAGGACAAGATGGGGATGTATTTACCTTTCAATTTCGAGCCAAAATGAAGGAGAAAAGAAGGTTGGATGGAACTTGGAGAAACTTCCTCTCTTTGTCGTGAGAATGGAGAAGGAAGAAGAGAAATTTTTTGGTGTTTTAAATTAAAAAGGGGTTTTTAATTTCCAAGGGCTTGAAATTACAATAGTGCCATTAATGAAATGGCAACTCTTCTTTACTTTAAAATCCATGGATTTGAGTTTCAATCCAATTTGGTCCAACACAAAATGTTTAGTTGAAAATGAAGAAAGACACAAGGTCCAAATGATATTATTTAAATAAAAAACCGAGACCCAAAAATATTATTTAAATATTATTTTCTTCCGACCCCTAAACCCGGGTGTTACAACTCTCCCCCACTTAAGGAAATTTCGTCCCCGAAATTTATCGGACAAGAATTACCACGAAGTCTGCTCTTACCCACTTTCCTTTTCACTACAACATACTAACCAACTCGGTAGACTTACCACACAACATTAGCTACTTGATTCTAACATCTCAACAAGTTCTTCAATACATGCAAATTTCAAACTCGACTCAACCTCTTCAACAATCATAACACGAGACAGACCAACTTCATATTTCTGGATCATCGATACACAAATCACATCACAAACCCTTTTCTAACTCTGGTGGTAATCGCGACAAATGAACAACTGAACTAGCCCGATTCACACTCTCATACAACACTGTTTGAATACTTGACCCACAACTTTCTCTGACTGATCATCTGACTTCAACAGGTAACCAAACACTATGCAGACGTCTTCAAAACCAATCTAGCAGAAATTTCGGATCTCTATTACCCACTTCCATTAAGAACCTTCCACGGATGTAACAACTAGAAGTAAACTGGTACTCGGTCTTGACACGCTGGCAATTTACACACTCACCCTTATACCGAACCACATTATTTATCAACTCAATCCAGAAGTACTCATCTTCAACCCACAATACGTCTTCATACTACTCGAATGCAATATAAATGAACTACCGTGTGCTTCGGCCAAAACAATACGTCTCAAAACACTATGTCAATCGGTACAACTATTCTGTCTCTGAAGTGCAAAACTCTATCATCTCTGAAACTGTATTTTGAAGGTCTTCCTTCTACTCTGCCTCGCACGTGAGGTGCCAAGAATCTGTCTTGCAACTGTTCCTTTTCAAACATTCTGACTCAAAGTAGCCTCAACCCGAAACTCGGCCACAAAACTACTATCATTTGATATACGGAATTCGGCAATTGCAACTCGTAACTCAACTACTAATCTAACAGCAAATACAACTCGGAACTCGGTTGCTACGTAGACTCTCTTCAGATAGTACTCAATCTTGAGATCACAGTCTTCAAGCAATTCTAACTACTCATGTTGTTCAAGTTTCAACCCTTCCTAAGTTGTCTAACAACTCAAGTTCTGATAATATATACGTACACACTGTGCATTTCTTACTTTACAAGCTTTGTCTCTAAGTCTTCGAAGCAAATACAACTGTAATTAACTCTATGTCTCATATCGAATAACTCTTCTCACGTTCTTCCAACTATCTTGATGGACAAGCCACAATCTTCTGTCTTGCATAAGCACACAACCTAACTCTACATGTAATGCATCACTGTGGTTCACAACTCTTTCTCTGACATAAGTTGATTCAAGGTCGAAGCTCTCTTCAAGGTCTCTTTCAGTTTCTCAAGGGCTCATTGTCTCGCATCTAACCACACAACTGAACATTCTTCTGTAGCAATCTATCACTGGAGCAACTATCTTCAAACACTATTTACAATTCTCTGAGAGCAACAAGGCTAGACCTAGGAACTATAGATATCTGTCACAGTCTTCGATTTCTTCCAACTCACATCTTCTTCTGCCTACTTGGTATTTTCTCTAACACACTCGGTTGAACTACATGTCCTAGGAGAACATCTTCATTAACTCGGAGTTCACGTTGGCTCAACTTGGCCTACAACTGATTCTCTAATAGAATCTACAATACTAACTCTAAAGCCTGTCATGGTCTTCTTCGGTACTTGAATATACTCGTGTATCATCTATGAGGACTACTACAAACTGATCAGGAAGCTTAGGAAAATATTCTGTTCAACATCTCTATAAAAGTAACCAACACACTAGTCCAACAAAACAACATAACTCGGAACTCAAAACGGTCACATCTTGCCTCAAAAGTTGTCTTCGGTACTTCAAATTTTCTCACTTTCAACTGGTAGTAAACGGATCTCAAATTAATCTTCGAAAGACTGAAGCACACACTACTGACCAACTAATCACTGACACTCAGAAACGGATGTTAATCATTCACTGTCACTTGTTTCAACTATCTGAAATCTAAACACATCCTCGTACTGTCACTCTTCCCTCATCACAAATTTCATTGTAGAACTCGGAGATGATGCACTAGGCCTAATGAGTCTAAGGTCTAACAAATCTCGAAGTTGATTCTTCAACATTCTCAATTCTTCCGGAAATCATAAGATATGGAGCAATCAAAACAGGAGTAAACTCGAAGACGGTCTCAATATCAAACTCTTCCTCTCTAGACAAGAGATAAGCCGACAATTCTTCCAAACACTTCTAGGAAAAGAAAACACAAACTATCCTAACATTATGCGGTCTAGTCTTCATTCAAAATCAAATTCATCACAATTACTAAGCAAGCCTGTCAACTAAACTCAATCAATCTTTGACCTCTAAATCTGGATCAACATTCAACAAGAAGTTCACCTCCTCACCTACCACTTCAGTCGCACATAAATCTTGTAACTTCAAGTCAACTCTTTCTTTGTCTCAACGTATACACTAACTATTTGCTCTTCAAGCCGAGCCTTGGATAAAGGCACACCGAAACTGTAGGAAGACAATCACTTCACATCTACTAGAAACTAGTAACTCTGAACCACCAACAAACATCTTCTGTACATCTTTCTGATCACTACTATCTCCCAAAGGTCTAGTCACATGCGTCCCTACGTCTAAAATCTCAACAGAGATACATCAAAATCTTTGCACGCTCACACAAATGGACGATTCTGCAAAAATTGTAACTTCACAAGTACACAACTGATAGTCTTCGGTCCTCTTGTTTTCAGACTGATTCTTCAACAAAATCCGACTCTTCTAGACTATTCGTAGAGCATTTCAAAACTTCAAAAACGCAGTTCTGGGCACACACAGACAACCATACTGGAAAACCACCCAGACGCACACTGGCCCCAAACACACAAATCGGTTCCCATTCACGGATACTGATCGGCTGTCTTGCATCGAAATCATAGGCTGAACCCCAACGGTCACCACTAACACTTCTGAAATTCAGATTACTCACACGAGACCCCTACCTAGATCTCGCCAAAAGAACTAAGGTACTCATACCTACCTCATCGAGCACATTCAAACTTGCATGCTTGTTAACAACATACGGAAGTACGAACTCAGAACCAATCAGAAGAGACAAACTCAAATCTGTACCAAGGGCTTATCCACTATAACATAGATACCACCTGACTCCCACTCATAGGTCTTCACTTCTTTTCACCAACTAATACCAGAATCGGTCTCGTCATCTCCCACCAACAAGAATCAACTCACGTGCACGCGGACTCGAGCAAACAAATTGTTCCTCAACTCCGGTACAACTATACTCCCCTAACTATAGCAAAGAACTTCCTCTACATCATCCCCATTTTCAAAACCACAACTTCCACTTACCGATTCACGGCCCACACACTGGCCCTAAACTTACTAAAAGCAATAAATCAATCAACAATTTAACATACAAGTTGGGTTAGCAAAGGAAAGGTCCAAGTGGCTCAAGTATGATTTCCCTCACTTAAAATCCTTTTTCTGATGTAATAGAAGCAATGGGACTCTACTAAACATGTTTCAACCAAATCAACACACATACATGCTCAACCAAGCATATAACAAGGCATACTTGCTAAACAAGCAAACACATGCGTACGATCAAACAACATACATCCTCAATCAAACAATCACACATCACAGCATACACGAGTAACGAGC
Source organism: Hibiscus tridactylites (assembly GCA_958450335.1). Taxonomy (NCBI): domain Eukaryota; kingdom Viridiplantae; phylum Streptophyta; class Magnoliopsida; order Malvales; family Malvaceae; genus Hibiscus; species Hibiscus tridactylites. Next base: position 12,171,559 of record OY288286.1, read on the forward strand.
AACATGCTTTTAAACAAACAATGAACATACTTGTCACACAAGCAATCATACTTACAAAGCAAGCAAACACCGTGCATATAAATTCAAAACTGAAACTTACCTCACTTACCTGCACAAGGTCTCGGTAACCTGGCTCTGATACCAACAAATGTAACCCCCTCGTCCCGGTCTGGCCGGATGACCGGTCCGAGTGAGCTACACGGGGAAAACCGAGCGAAAACTCCCGAAGGAATTCCCCCTCGGTTAGCAACCCTATATTTTTTTTTTCATTTTAAACATTTTGTCTAGATGGATATTAAACCCTAAGTGGTCATACAGCAGAACAACTCATACGAATCAATCGAACGAACTTAAACAATCATAAAACAGCCTAATTTTTAAAACTTAACTGCAGGTGTATCGATACACCTAAGGGGTGTATCGATACCCCTTGACCAAGTCAACTGGTCCAAGTCAACTTGTGGAGACCATATCGATACACCTAGGAGTGTATCGATACCCTCCCCAAATGTTGACTTCCCACGGTCAACGCTAAGGAGACCGTATCGATACGCATGAAGGCCCGTACCGATACGGAACTGGACAGTAGCTTCAGTTGCAAAAATAGTATCGATACACCTCTCAAGTGTATCGATACACGAGGCTGGAACAAGAAGGTGGTATCGATACCGTACCAACCGTATCGATACCCCTGCACTGCAAAACCTCCCAAACTCGGCAAAAACAACCAAGACTCGAATCTAAATGCAATTTAAGACTTCTCTAGCCCCAACTAAACATTCACACAACATTTACTTACCACTATATAGCCATACAAGCAACCAACATGTATAAACATCGAAGAATCATGCAAGAGACAAAAGATGGCATTCAAGCATTCAAAGCTCATACTTCAATATTCTAACATGAAGGCAACCCCAAAGGCACATGACCAACACACAAGGTAAACAATTTAGACATGGTTACAATCCAAACATAGCATCATTAAGCCAATCAAAAACAACATAATTAAGGAGTCTAAACATGCTCCTAACAACCAACAATAGCACAAAACAACAACACCTATCCCATTGCTTTACTATTACAATCTTTAAATTTAACTATCATACTTGAGCTAACCGTAAGCAACACTTGGAGACCTTTCCTTGCCCTTTGCCACCCACAAGCTATTTATCTGCATTGTCGAACAAAAGAGAGCGTAAGCATAAAAGCTTAGTGAGGGTAGCTCATAAAACAAACCTTCGACAATGCAGGGTCCAAGCACGAGCTATTTCCATAATGAAATGCATGACCTTACCTCCGATCCACACGAGCCATAATTATAAATGATGCATGAACATATATTCAACATCATGTCATGTTCAACATGTTTAAATCAACAACATATGAAATCACATATATTAAACCATGTTAGCAACACATCACAAATCACAATGGCTCACAATTACTCACATATTGGCAACATAAACTACAATCCGTATTGGCACCTAGCTATGACTCGAATACGCGGATAACCGTTGGAACTCACATCCAACAACTCAACCATTACCTGACGGTGGGATTCCACTCATCACCGTTCACGCGGAGGGGATTCCACTCATCCTCACGCCCCGTCGATGGGATTCCACTCATCACCGACTAATATAAATACAATTTCCGGGCGAACCCGTACTCCTCCTTGGTGACTACCAACAAATGTAACCCCCTCGTCCCGGTCTGGCCGGATGACCGGTCCGAGTGAGCTACACGGGGAAAACCGAGCGAAAACTCCCGAAGGAATTCCCCCTCGGTTAGCAACCCTATATTTTTTTTCATTTTAAACATCTTGTCTAGATGGATATTAAACCCTAAGTGGTCATACAGCGGAACAACTCATACGAATCAATCGAACGAACTTAAACAATCATAAAACAGCCCAATTTTTAAAACTTAACTGCAGGTGTATCGATACACCTAAGGGGTGTATCGATACCCCTTGACCAAGTCAACTGGTCCAAGTCAACTTGTGGAGACCGTATCGATACACCTAGGAGTGTATCGATACCCTCCCCAAATGTTGACTTCCCACGGTCAACGCTAAGGAGACCGTATCGATACGCATGAAGGCCCGTACCGATACGGAACTGGACAGTAGCTTCAGTTGCAAAAATAGTATCGATACACCTCTCAAGTGTATCGATACACGAGGCTGGAACAAGAAGGTGGTATCGATACCGTACCAACCGTATCGATACCCCTGCACTGCAAAACCTCCCAAACTCGGCAAAAACGACCAAGACTCGAATCTAAATGCAATTTAAGACTTCTCTAGCCCCAACTAAACATTCACACAACATTTACTTACCACTATATAGCCATACAAGCACCCAACATGTATAAACATCGAAGAAATCATGCAAGAGACACAAGATGGCATTCAAGCATTCAAAGCTCATACTTCAATATTCTAACATGAAGGCAACCCCAAAGGCACATGACCAACACACAAGGTAAACAATTTAGACATGGTTACAATCCAAACATAGCATCATTAAGCCAATCAAAAACAACATAATTAAGGAGTCTAAACATGCTCCTAACAACCAACAATAGTACAAAACAACAACACCTATCCCATTGCTTTACTATTACAATCTTTAAATTTAACTATCATACTTGAGCTAACCGTAAGCAACACTTGGAGACCTTTCCTTGCCCTTTGCCACCCACAAGCTATTTATCTGCATTGTCGAACAAAAGAGAGCGTAAGCATAAAAGCTTAGTGAGGGTAGCTCATAAAACAAACCTTCGACAATGCAGGGTCCAAGCACGAGCTATTTCCATAATGAAATGCATGACCTTACCTCCGATCCACACGAGCCATAATTATAAATGATGCATGAACATATATTCAACATCATGTCATGTTCAACATGTTTAAATCAACAACATATGAAATCACATATATTAAACCATGTTAGCAACACATCACAAATCACAATGGCTCACAATTACTCACATATTGGCAACATAAACTACAATCCGTATTGGCACCTAGCTATGACTCGAATACGCGGATAACCGTTGGAACTCACATCCAACAACTCAACCATTACCTGACGGTGGGATTCCACTCATCACCGTTCACGCGGAGGGGATTCCACTCATCCTCACGCCCCGTCGATGGGATTCCACTCATCACCGACTAATATAAATACAATTTCCGGGCGAACCCGTACTCCTCCTTGGTGACTACCAACAAATGTAACCCCCTCATCCCGGTCTGGCCGGATGACCGGTCCGAGTGAGCTACACGGGGAAAACCGAGCGAAAACTCCCGAAGGAATTCCCCCTCGGTTAGCAACCCTATATTTTTTTTCATTTTAAACATCTTGTCTAGATGGATATTAAACCCTAAGTGGTCATACAGCGGAACAACTCATACGAATCAATCGAACGAACTTAAACAATCATAAAACAGCCCAATTTTTAAAACTTAACTGCAGGTGTATCGATACACCTAAGGGGTGTATCGATACCCCTTGACCAAGTCAACTGGTCCATGTCAACTTGTGGAGACCGTATCGATACACCTAGGAGTGTATCGATACCCTCCCCAAATGTTGACTTCCCACGGTCAACGCTAAGGAGACCGTATCGATACGCATGAAGGCCCGTACCGATACGGAACTGGACAGTAGCTTCAGTTGCAAAAATAGTATCGATACACCTCTCAAGTGTATCGATACACGAGGCTGGAACAAGAAGGTGGTATCGATACCGTACCAACCGTATCGATACCCCTGCACTGCAAAACCTCCCAAACTCGGCAAAAACGACCAAGACTCGAATCTAAATGCAATTTAAGACTTCTCTAGCCCCAACTAAACATTCACACAACATTTACTTACCACTATATAGCCATACAAGCACCCAACATGTATAAACATCGAAGAAATCATGCAAGAGACACAAGATGGCATTCAAGCATTCAAAGCTCATACTTCAATATTCTAACATGAAGGCAACCCCAAAGGCACATGACCAACACACAAGGTAAACAATTTAGACATGGTTACAATCCAAACATAGCATCATTAAGCCAATCAAAAACAACATAATTAAGGAGTCTAAACATGCTCCTAACAACCAACAATAGTACAAAACAACAACACCTATCCCATTGCTTTACTATTACAATCTTTAAATTTAACTATCATACTTGAGCTAACCGTAAGCAACACTTGGAGACCTTTCCTTGCCCTTTGCCACCCACAAGCTATTTCTCTGCATTGTCGAACAAAAGAGAGCGTAAGCATAAAAGCTTAGTGAGGGTAGCTCATAAAACAAACCTTCAACAATGCAGGGTCCAAGCACGAGCTATTTCCATAATGAAATGCATGACCTTACCTCCGATCCACACAAGCCATAATTATAAATGATGCATGAACATATATTCAACATCATGTCATGTTCAACATGTTTAAATCAACAACATATGAAATCACATATATTAAACCATGTTAGCAACACATCACAAATCACAATGGCTCACAATTACTCACATATTGGCAACATAAACTACAATCCGTATTGGCACCTAGCTATGACTCGAATACGCGGATAACCGTTGGAACTCACATCCAACAACTCAACCATTACCTGACGGTGGGATTCCACTCATCACCGTTCACGCGGAGGGGATTCCACTCATCCTCACGCCCCGTCGATGGGATTCCACTCATCACCGACTAATATAAATACAATTTCCGGGCGAACCCGTACTCCTCCTTGGTGACTCAACGCCACCAAGGCCACGCGCGACTTTTGACTCATGTGTACACACTAACATCCTAATGTTCGATAATTTGTACCCAAGCATACTAGTGCCAATACTACACATTTCATTAATCATTCATAATATCAATTCATAACACTTCCGTGCTTAGCACGTACTCACCATGATCCTCGGATCATGAAACCACCTCATAATATCATTCCACATGCCAACACCCTATGTACATCATTAACAACCATATTACATTATATTTTACACATGTGTATAACCATATCATATCTATCATCTACATGCATATAACAATGCATCAAACATGTCTCAACATACATGTATACAACATATACTTAATCAACACCATCACAATTTAATATGGGGCATATACAACCATTAAAAAGTGTAACTAAGGTCTCTAATCAAAGCTTGGGATTAGGCTACCACTCTAATCCCAACTCTAGGTGGGTTTACCAAGCCCATCCTAGGTTCACATGCTTGAACCAAATACTCAAAACCATTTTGAAAATATTTAACCACTCACCTAAGCTTCCAAGCTCCAAGCCAAGCAAGCAACCTCCCTGAAATTTCCGGATTTCATCTCGAAGCTTCCCCAACACAAATTCCCGCTTCTTAACAACCTCAAACACATTTCAAACAATTCCAAATCAGCCCAACATCAAAATACCAACCCGGAATACAATTCAAATGAAATTTACCATGTTGCAAATCATGAACAAATCCCATTTTTATCAAATTCGGGTAGCCCCTAAACCATGTCTAAAAACCATGTTTCCAACATCCATAGCACCCACAAACAATCCCAAATCAACCCCTAACCATAGTACTACCATTGGGCTATCAATTCCCACCTAAAACAACCCCCAAAACTCACCCAAAACCCTCCAAAAAACCCATTTTTACCCAAATTCGGGAATTCATTTAAAATACTCTAAAAATCATATATGTTGGACTATTTGATTCACAAACAACATATCTAACATTAATAAATCAAAACTTTAAGTTAAACACAATAAAGCTACCATTTTTATTCAAATCTTCCAAAAACACAATTTCTAAAACATGGATGAAAATGAAATCTACTTGTACTTTTGAAGAGAGGAAGATGAGGACAAGATGGGGATGTATTTACCTTTCAATTTCGAGCCAAAATGAAGGAGAAAAGAAGGTTGGATGGAACTTGGAGAAACTTCCCCTCTTTGTCGTGAGAATGGAGAAGGAAGAAGGAAGAAGATAAATTTTTTGGTGTTTTAAATTAAAAAGGGGTTTTTAATTTCCAATGGCTTGAAATTACAATAGTGCCATTAATGAGATGGCAACTCTTAATTACTTTAAAATCCATGGATTTGAGTTTCAATCCAATTTGGTCCAACACAAAATGTTTAGTTGAAAATGAAGAAAGACACAAGGTCCAAATGATATTATTTAAATCAAAAACCGAGACCCAAAAATATTATTTAAATATTATTTTCTTCCGACCCCTAAACCCGGGTGTTACAATACGCCTTAGGGTTTCAACTACCTGAATTTTCCAGTAGCCAAAACTTGTACCGATATGCTTAGCCGTATCGATACGAAGTGTTTTGAAATAGCCCAACGGCTAGTCGCGTACCGATACGCCTAACTACCCCAACGGTCATTTTCCCAACGATCTTTAATTTGCAGGATCGTACTGATACGCTAGGTAAGCGTATCGATACGCATCAGCTGAAGAAGCAAAACGACTAATTCCTTATCGGGACCGTATCGATACGGTTTGAAGTGTATCGATACGCCAAACTGCAGAACTGCATTTATGGTCGAAAATAAAGGCTCCAACGGCTCCAATCCAATCCCAACGGCTAGTAACGGCCACAAACTCATTAAAAAGTATAAAAGAGACCTCCAAGCATCTTGTAATGGTTAATGCTTCAATTGTTACAACATTATGATGTCAAAATTTGTCTAGAGCTTAAATTGTATATTTCTTGCTTAGACAACACTTGTGAGCTTAACATTGTTAAATTTGCTCAAGTGTTTAGGTTTTGGGTGAGTGCTTAGTATTGCAAATACATACCTATTAGAGGGATTTCTAGTTTGCTAAGTCTTTCTCTTGTAAGAGAGTGTTTGATCAAGCTTTGGGTAGAAAGCTTGATCGTTGTAACGATTTCCTCCTAATCCGAGAAAATGGGACGAAATTCTTAGTGAATTTGTCTGGAAATCCTTAATGGGAAGCTAAGGTAGTGGATGTAGACCTTGGTTAGAAGGTTGAACCACTATAAATCCTTGTGTAAATTGTCTAATTTTTCCTTCCCACAATTTCACCCAAATTATCCAACTTCTCCACACTTGGCGAGCAAGAACGGTTTAAGAAATCGAGCCCCCTAAATCTCAACACACACCACATCCACCCAAAATTTCACCTCTCCACCACTTGGTGAGCAAGATCGGTTGAAGGAATCGAGCACCTTATAACTTAACAATATGTGTGTGTATAGCGAGAAATCTACATTTGTCTAATATGATTGGATAATCTATTGGAATAATAATATGATTGGATAAAGAACACCATTGGTCACTAAATTATTTTTGTTTTCCTATTTTTGTGATCAAATTATTATTTTTAGTAAAATCATCACTAACATTACGTTTTTTTTCTATTTTAGTCACCCGTCGTTAAAAACTACGGGAAAATAATAATTTGATGACCAAAATAGGAAAGAAGCAATAGATTGGTGACCAAACATAAAAATGTAACACTAGTGTCCAAAAATAAGAAGAAAAAAAAAACATAATGTTAATGATGATTTTGTCAAAAATAATAGTTTGGTGACCAAAATAGGAAAATAAAAATATTTTAGTGACCAATGGTGTTGTTTACCCAATATGGTTCATTGAACTTTCAATACATATTGTAAACACGAATTATTAATTAATTTGTAATTGACATTTTTTAATAATTGGTCACAGTTTAATATTTAATATTTTTAAGATTATTGTTTGATAAATTAATAATATTTTTTATTATACTATATATGAATTGAATTGAATTCGTGAACTATCGAATCTATTCACTTGAGGTATTTCTGAAAACTTGGATGGTCATATGAATATATTATATATATTCTAATATTTTTATTATAGAACAAAACTGGGATATTTTTATTATTCGGTCGATTATTTAACAACATATTAAATGCACCTTAATTAATCATTTTAGATTTTACAAATTATCGAAACTTTTATGACGCTATTCAACTATCTACATAGATAATTAATTTATTTAGGAAATTTTTAATTCGAATTCATGCAACCTATTTCAATATGATTTTATATATTATTAATTAATATCAAACAAAAAATAATATCGAAAAAGTCTCCATTGTCAAATTATTAATATAATTATATTTGTTTCATATGATCTTTTATATATTGTTACTTAACATCAAATATAAAATAATAGATAAAGGCCGATATATATTGTAAATCATAAAATTCGTTAAAAATATCGTAAAAGTTTTAGGAAATATACAGGGTGGAGCTTTCTAAAATTGGTTGACTTATTTTATTTTGGATGTACATTTGATTGTTAAACAAGCCTCGAACTTATGAAGTTTGACGTATTTTTATGAAAGAGACACTAGGTTCGCATTCAAGAAGTTAAAAAAAAAAGTGAACTTGAAATTTTGGAGAAAAAATAAGAAGATTTTCAAAGAGAGAAAAAAATATAGGTGTTTAATTTCATCCATTCATTATATTAATCCAATAGTCATAAATTGGTATAAAATTAAATGAGTTTTATATCATGTAACTTGATCTACCCTAATTATATTTGTTTTGTATAATTTTTTATATATTTTTAATTAACAGTGAATATAAAAATAATAACAAAAAGTCGATATATATTGTAAATCATAAAATACACTAAAATTATCATAAATGATGGTAAAAAAAAAACTATAGACGGGTAGCTTTCTAAAATTATTCAACTTATTTTATTTTAGATGTACATTTGATTGTCAAACAATACATCAAATTTGTGAAGTCTAGGTATTTTTTTATGAAAGAGACATCAGATTCATGTTCAAGGAATCAAAATGAGTGAATTTAAAATTTTAAATCCAACGGTCGATAATGACCAACGACAATGGTGAGCGTCGACCAACGGTGACTAACAAAGATGTGAGTTGCGATTAGTGGTGATCGATGTTGAAGAATGTACAGCTGGTAACAGCAAAAGCTGTTAAACCAGCCCAACAAACCAGGGACGCGGGAAAATCTGTTGCACCAGATTTCATCCCGTCAGCATCCTTTTCATGTGCACAACAAATTCACCAGCCTCTCCTCTTTTTGTATCTATAAATAGGAAACATCTTCTTCATTTGTATTCAACTTGAATGGAAATCATTGTTCTGGTTATTGTTTGATATTATTCTTTCATTCTATTTTCACCACCTTTGTAGTATGTTTAACATGGTATCAGCTGTCCCATTCTGAGCCTGGGCCGTCTCTTCTTCTTTCTCTGTGCATCATTTCTTCCCTGCGTTATGGCTGATCCTGCCGGTAGCCTTGCTGATGACATTACATCTCTCACAGTGGGCGATGAGCAGATTTTCTCCAACAAACGCATCAGCGTTCGACTTGATGACACGAACTTTCTGTTGTGGAAACAACAGGTCATGCTCATGATCCGTGGCCAAGGTCTCGAGGATTACATCGACAGTTCTCGTGCACCCCCATCGAAGACTGTTCCTGGCACCGATGGTTCCTCTACACCCAATCCTGCATATCAACGTTTTATCAAGCAGGATAGCTCCTTAGCATCCTGGCTTCTCTCTACAATCAGCCCCGATCTTCTCCCTCAACTAGTTGGTGCTGACTCCTCTGCTGCTATCTGGTCCACCATTTCCAAGCTCTTCTCTCAGCTCTCCACCACTAAGGTCATGCATCTCCACTGCAGACTCCGGTCGTTGAAGAAATCCTCCCTCTCGATGCGCGCTTACACCATGCAGATCAAGGAAATCTGCGATCTACTTGCTTCATGTGGTAACCCAGTGTCCACAGTGGAACAAATTGCAACGATCCTCAATGGCTTGCCCCCAGAGTACGATCCATTTGTTGCTGTTATCTCTACGAGTCAAACACCGTTCACTGTTGAAGGTGCTGTGTCTATCCTCATTGATGCTGAATCACGCATCTCTGATCCTCTTCGCATGCCAGTTGGTATACATGCTACTCGCTACTCACCAGATCCATCACCTGCTCGATCTTATGACCCTCAGCCTCGTAACACTCCATCACCTGGGCGTTTCAAGGGTAGACCACGACCACAGTGTCAACTTTGTGGCAAGCTGGGCCACCTTGTTGATCGCTGCTGGCACCGCTTTGATCAGTCGTTTAAAGGTGTTACAGCTCAAGCTCCTCCTCGTCAGGCTTCCCCTACACATGCCAATGCTTGCTGTTTTTCCTCTGAGCCAGTTGAGACAATGTATGATCCCTATGTTCCTGCATCTCCCACCTCTGATCAACCCTCATCACCGCCTGAGGTTGAGTCTGCGCAAGTAAACAATCTTGTGGTTTACCCAGGAGCTTCTTCAGTTTGGCACCCTGACTCAGGTGCGACACACCACGTGACCAACACATCTACCTGCTTCCAGGATGGCTCTCCCTACTTAGGTAAGGGTTCCGTACACATTGGAGATGGCTCCTCTTTGCAAATTGCTCATATAGGTCACATGTCTCTCCCTACTTCATCCAAGTCTCTTTTACTCAATGAACTTCTGCATGTGCCATCCATTACTAGAAATTTACTTTCAGTATCCAAGTTTACAAGGGATAATCGAGTTTATTTTGAGTTTCATGCTGATTCATGCTGTGTGAAGGATGAGGTCACGGGTCAGGTGTTGTTGCAAGGATCTCAATCTGGTGGTCTATACAATCTCAGTCCCCCTTCCTCCATTGCTGCCTCCATTCACCACACCACAGTAACTGATCTATTTTGGCTATGGCATCGTCGTCTTGGACATGCAGCTTCTCCAGTTGTTCGTTTAGTTACTTCTTCAGTTTTAAATAAGCCTGTAACCCTACAACGACACACTCTTTGTCAAGCTTGTTGTATGGGCAAGAGCCATGATTTACCATTTGAATCTTCCTCTACATCGTATTGTAATCCTTTTGAACTTGTTGAAATTGACCTCTGGGGTCCAGCTTCTATTGCATCAAATGGATATACCTATTACATCTCCTTTGTTGATGTGTTTACAAGGAATTGCTGGGTTTACTTGCTGAAAAAGAAATCCGATGCAACTAATGCCTTCACACTATTTTTTGCTTTGATAAAGACTCAGTTCAATGCTTCTCTTAAGGCTGTTCAATGTGATGGTGGAGGTGAATTTCAGTTCCTTGATACTACTCTTGCTCAACTTGGTATCTCGCATCGAATTACTTGTCCACATACCTCCCAACAAAATGGGATTGTGGAACGCAAACACCGACATATAATGGACACTGCATTAATCCTACTTGCTCAAGCTCAAATGCCACTACGCTTCTGGTCATTCGCTGTGCTCAGTGCTGTATACTTGATCAACCGTCTCCCCACACCAAGTCTTGGCAACATTTCTCCATTTGAGAAGCTCACTGGTCAGAAACCTAACTACAAGTTCCTCAAAGTCTTTGGCTGTGAATGCTACCCTCACTTGAGATCCTTCAACCAACACAAGCTCGACTTTCGCTCTAAGCCGTGTTTGTTCCTTGGCTACTCTCCCAAGCACCATGGCTACCAATGTCTGGACGATACAGGCAGACTATACATATCTCGGAATGTATTATTCAATGAGAACGTATTTCCTTTTGCCTCCACCACTACTTCACCCACAACAACCAACCCTTATCAGTCTCCCTCAATTCCCGTTGTGTCACCATCACCCACATCTGAACATTGTACTTCAAATCCCTCTCCCACACAGGCTCTTGCCCCATCCCCTCCCGTATCCTCACAACCTTCACCCTCATCTACTCCTCCAGCTCAACATCACTGTGATACATCTTCCACCACACCACAATCCGAGTCACTTCCCACCTCCACCTATCCCACATCACCTACAAACCTAAACTATCATCCCACATCCTCTACAACTACAAACACTCATCCCACATCCTCTACAGCCACAAACACTCACCCCATGCTTACCCGAGGCAAAGCAGGCATTTTCAAACCAAAAATATACCACCTTCAAGGCACACATGTTCCCTCCTCAGTTCATGAAGCACTTGAGCACCCCGACTGGAAGACTGCAGTGTTAACAGAATTTAATGCCCTACAGGAGAATCACACCTGGGACTTGGTTGAACTTCCCCCTGCCAAGAAAGCAATCGGATGTAAGTGGCTCTTTCGTGTCAAACACAATTCTGATGGCTCTGTAAACAGGCTGAAAGCCCGTCTCGTAGCCAAAGGATTCACACAAGTACCTGGACTTGATTTCATGGACACATTCAGTCCAGTTGTGCGCTTCTTCACCGTGAACATCCTTCTTTCCATTGCTATTACAAACTGCTGGAACATCAGGCAAGTTGATGTCAACAATGCCTTCCTCAAAGGCGATCTTCTCGAGGATGTCTACATGTTGCAACCGAGTGGTTTCGAGCAATCCAAACCTGATGGCACACCTCTTGTCTGCAAGTTAAACAAAGCCCTGTATGGGCTCCGTCAGGCCCCAAGGAACTGGTTCCTCAAGCTCAAATCGTTCCTATGTGACCTTGGCTTCATATCCTCAAGAGCAGACTCCTCTCTTTTTGTCTTTGCAGCAAACAACATCATCACATACATTGTTGTCTACGTAGATGACATACTCCTCACTGGCAGCTCAGACACTCACATCAATCAGATAATCACTACTCTTCATGATAAATTCTCCTTGAAAGATCTTGGTCTTCTTCATCACTTTCTGGGTATTGAGGTTATCTCACATGCTAATGGGCTCTTTCTACGTCGTACCAATCTTCTCTCACACAAGTCAGCTTCGACTCCAATGGTTGCCTATCCCAAACTTAGTCGCCATGCTGGAGAACCACTCTCTGATGTTCAGCAGTATCGGAGTGTTGTTGGTGCCCTACAATACATCTGTCACACACGTCCTGATCTTGCGCATTCAGTCAATAAGGTTGCTCAGTTCATGCAAAATCCCTCTGATGTTCACTGGGCTGCAGTTCAACGTATTCTTCGATACCTCAAAGGCACTCTGCACTTTGGGCTTTGGTTTTCTCCTCAACAGCCTGACTCCCTCCTCATCTCTGCGTTCTCCGATGCTGACTGGGGCAGTGACGTTGATGATCGCCGCTCGACCACAGGCTACTGCATCTTCCTTGGTTCACATCTAATTTCGTGGAGCTCTAAAAAGCAACGAGCAGTCTCCCGCTCCACTGCAGAAGCAGAATACCGCAGTCTAGCGGATGCCACCTCCGATGTTGTCTGGATTCAATCCGTTCTGGCTGATATGCAACTCACCGTTCTTGACTCACCAAAAATCTGGTGCGACAATACAAGCACAGTCTCCATGGCCGCAAACCCTGTGCTACACTCGAAGACAAAACATGTTGATCTCGACCTTCATTTCGTACGAGAACGAGTCATCTCCGGCCAACTCCAAGTCAACTACGTTCCAGCACGTTCTCAGATAGCTGACATACTCACCAAACCGTTAAGTGTTCTTCAGTTTGATACTCTTCGTCACCTTCTTTGCGTTGACTCTATTCAAGGTGCAACAGAAGAAGAAAACAGGGACAATGTTGAAGAATGTACAGCTGGTAACAGCAAAAGCTGTTAAACCAGCCCAACAAACCAGGGACGCGGGAAAATCTGTTGCACCAGATTTCATCTCGTCAGCATCCTTTTCATGTGCACAACAAATTCACCAGCCTCTCCTCTTTTTGTATCTATAAATAGGAAACATCTTCTTCATTTGTATTCAACTTGAATGGAAATCATTGTTCTGGTTATTGTTTGATATTATTCTTTCATTCTATTTTCACCACCTTTGTAGTATGTTTAACAATCGACGATGGGAGACTTTGGTCAGATACATGGTGAAATTGATACCTTATCTAAAATTTCACAATCTAACTAATATTTTTTTTTCTAAAGTTCAATGATTAGATTAAAAATAAAACTATTTGTCAAAAATAAATAATAAAAAAATTTACTAAAGTCTCATATCATCAAACTAATGGCATTTAACGTTCCAGTGACCAAGATAGTATAAAACGATAACATACTTGATCATAATGTTCTAAAATGACAACATAGTGACAAGAACGTACTTTTTTAAATTCAATGAGCAAAAGTAAATACTTATGAAACGAAAGTGGCCACTGTGGTAGTCTACATTTTTAAATATAAAATATAAAATCAAATTCATTAAATTATGGGCTCGATTCTATTTTGATCATTGAACTAATGTGAATTTTATTTTGACCGTTAAACTAAAAAATTTATCAATTAAATCACTAGAAGTATGTTTGTATATATAATTATAAAACAAAATGTGAAAAAAAATATTAAACCTAATTTAAAATTATAAAAATCTCACACTAAACACAGTACAATCTATGTATAATTTTATAACGGATTTTCAGATGAGAAAGTGATAAACAATTTGTAATTTTAGGTATTAGAATAAATTGGCTCAATTACAAAATTAAGTGTTTAAAACTTTTTTATAATAGATACTTAAAAGTATTTTTTGTCAAAATAAGCTTCTAATATATTTTTTTCTTTAAAATAGGTGTCTATTATTTATTCTATTTATCATTTCAAAATCATTTTGTGAAAAAAATCCAACACTCAATCGTTATTTGACACATGATTTTGTTTTTATTTTTTTAATTTTTAAAATATAAATTTCTTAAAAAACATAAAATTTTCTAATATCTCACAAAAGCCTAAAATCACAAAAATTTCAATCTCATCCCTAAATCTCTAAATTCATTAGTTGTCATCACCGATCTTTATATTCCCAATGCCACGATGAGTCTCATCTCGCCGCAAGATCTACAACAATTTTCTCCGCTCGATTGAAAGCTTTCAAAGTTTGACATTAGATTAACACATCATTTGTCAATTTTTGGAGACATAAGAGTGGGATAATCAGTGGTGGATGTCCAACAGTGGAAGGGGTGGGTGATGGTGGTTGATTCGACAATGACATTGGGTGAATTTAGGGATTTGAGGTTTATAAAAAAAATAAAAAATTTGAAGTATTTTTAAGAGATGTAAAGTTTTTTTTATGATTTTGTCAAATAAAATAATAAATATGTCACACATCATTTATGTATTGGATAATAGTTTCTTTTACATCAATTAACGGTTCAAATTTTAAATATAGCAAAATAAAATATTAAACACTCATTTAATTAAAAATACTTTAAATATCTATTATAAAAATTATAATTTAAAGACTTATTTTGAAATTAAGAAAAAAAATTCCGAAATAAAAATCAGTACAATTTTAGAGGCTAGAATAAAATCCAACCCTAGAGTGAAAGGAGGAAAAGAAACCAGTGAAAGTGGGGAGTGGGGAGGGGAAATCACCACTGCTTTTAATTGGATTTGGTTGCGTTGGTGACGTGGCGATTCAAAGATGGTGACAGGTGGGCCAATCATTAAATCCGGATGATGAACAGAGCGATGCCGTTCTGTTCTGTTCCTGTCGTCCGTTTACGATCGCTACAAATTACTGTGGCCCCCACATTCTACGGGAGTAATAATCCCCGTTGATGCTGGATTTGATAAATGTTTGATCGCCGTTCGATCTGATTGGACAACGCCTTTGGACTCTTCCCTTTGTCCTTTGTCTTTTGACACTGCTTTTTCTCAGAAACAGCAGTTCATCACCTTATTTTTTCTTCTAAAGATTATTATTTTATAAAAAGATTTTATAAAAATAATCATCGTAAAATAAGTTCCATCACTTTATTTTCTAAAGATTATTATATTATAAAATAAATGTCCAAATTATAATTTGTGAAATTAAAATTGATCTTGATATAACACATAAACTCATAGATTAATTTGTAAAACAATAAATTTTTAAGTACTATTCATAGTCACAAATCTTTTTGAACCAAAATATATTTCAAAACAAAACTCTCTTAAATGTTCAAAATCCACCAAGTCTTTTTATGTATTTTCAAGCTAAACTTCAGTAAAACGCCCATGCGTATCGATACGGCTTTTATTCACTGAAATTTTAATAGTTCATAGCGTACCAATACAATATTACCTCGTATCAATACGATATTCATCTAGGCAAGACTTTAAACGATATCGTACCGATACGTTTTGCAACTGTATCGATACGATTTGCTTATCTTTGTAAAATCTTTGCATTTAATTTTTGACCGTTGGCTTGTCAGTTAATTGGTATCCTAAAATTTAAATGACTGTTATACCGTACCGATACGCTAAGTAACCGTATCGATATGTTTTTTTATCAAAACCAAAGTTGGGATTCCAGTGAACAAATACAGTATCGATATGCCCTTCCGTATCGATATGCCCCTTAAAAACAGTACTGATACGCCTTCTAAGCGTATCGATACGCGATGTTTTCAGTCACAACGACTCTTTCCTCTTTGATACAGGTACCAATACGCCCCCTAACCATACCGATACGATAGACAACATAGCTGCATTTATTGCGGGAAATTACATCTCAACGGCTCTATTGATGATTCCAACTACCCAAACGGCTAGAATTCAATACAAGGGTATAAAAACAAGTCTCAATTGAACAAGCAACAACTATTGAACCGACAAGCAACATCAAAGCACTCAAATCCAAACTTTGCACCTTTAGAGTCAAATTCTTGTACTCATCTCTTGTATTCTCATTGTAATCTTTTATTGTGAGTGTGGGGAGTGTGAAATTGTAATTGGGTAAACATTCAACCTTTGAGAGAATTTTTTAGAGTTTACCAAATACTTCTCTTGTAAAAGTGACTGGATTAAGCTTTGGGTAGAAAGCTTAATCAAATTGTAAGGTTCCCTCTTTATCCAAGAAAATAGGAAGAATTCAAGTAGTGAATTGGTTGAAAAATCCTCAGTGGGAACTAAGGTAGTGGATGTAGAGTTCGTTTGGAGAACTTGAACCACTCTAATTGCTTTGTGTCACAATATTATTTTTCTATATTTTCACCCACCAAAATTTTTATCGCAAATTCACCCCCCTCTTGGCCATTTGTAATTGTGTGATCAACTCAACATAATTTCTCTCTATACGTGTTTAAAGTAATTTTAGAACCAAATGAGTGTTTAATATTTTATTCCATAATTCTTTTAAGAGTTTCTATTAGTTGCCGCTAAAATTTTTTTGTCATCCACTCGTTGCTTTGCATGACATTTGGCCTAATTATAATTTTTTATTTAATTTTTGTTAAAAAATAAAAAAATATTAATTATTTTTCAAAAAAATATGTTTAAAGATTTCACAAGTTTTCGTAATGGAGTCTCCTCCTCTCATTGCACGAGTCTCAAGGCTCAGTTCGTCGTTTGTCTATTTTTCGTTCGATTGAAATTTTTATGTTCGACGTTCATGGTTTGTTTGTCCATTTTTGACGACGTAAGGCTAAAATTATTGTCTGTGGGGGTTGACGGAGGAAGGAAAGACTAATGGTGGTTAAATCGATGGTCTAGTGAGAGGAATGTGGGTTTAGAGATTTAGAGTTAGGGATTGAGAGTTTTTTATAAAATAAAAGATTTTATGATTTTAAAAAAAATAAAGAAAATTATTAGAGTATGCCACTTGTCATGCAATAATTGAATAACGAAAAAATTTTAATGTCTAGCACGAAATTTAACACGAAGATTTTTAACATTAGACATGTTTTTGATCCAAAAATACTTTAGACACATATCATGAAAAAATATATAGTTTTGAGCACTTATTTGATAGGTAAACTTTAAAAAAAATAAAAAAATTCTAATAACAATATGAAATTAAGAGTTGAAGTTACGAGTGAGTAAATTTCGACTCGATTCGAAAAAATAAACTTTTTAGCTTGATTCAATGTCTATAAAAAATCAAACTTAACTTGAATCGTAATTTTCATAAACTCGACTTGATTTGAAAAAAAATGCAATAAGTTTGAGTTATATAATGAGACTTCGAATAACTCATTTTTTTGTAATTGGTATATTAGTTTTTAACTTCTAGTTGAGTTTCTCAACTTTTCTTGAAATATGTATATTGCATATGAAAAATATGAATAACTATATATGTATATCATATGTTGTTATAGAAAGTCGTTTAAATTAGAATTAATTATTACGGTAATATTATAAATATGTACAATTAAATTTGAACAAAAAATTGAATTACTTAGCTCAAATTTTAAAAAATTTGACTAAAATTTTTTTAAATAAAATTTAAATTATAAAATAGGAAGTATAAAGTTGAATAACTCGATTTTTTTTATAAATACCCAAAGTGTTTATTCTTTTTAGGCAAAAAAAGTTTATACATATTTTCATTGTTTCACTTTCGGCCCCCATTTTTCCTTCTTCAAACTCTTGACCCCAACTTTCATGTAGCTGTCGACAACTTTGATTCATATACAATAGGTGACGATTTTAGAAAAATTTCAGACAAAGTCATTCTCATGCACCGACGACTTTATTTTTATTGAATAATTAACTTTATATTCTTGATTTTTTTCTTAAAAATTGTATTTCCCAAAATAATAAAAATATTCTTCCTAATTTCGCGGATTTTTTTGAAGTTACCGTTTTTTTCTTAAATAAATAAAAATAGTAATCATTCATAGTTTGCATTTTCAACTGAAACTGCTGAGATCCATCAAAGAGGTTGTTGATGCGTTGGTGAAATCTATTTATTTTATTATTCATTAGTTGGATGGGGTAGCTATGATCAATGATGTTTGTTTTATAAAAAAAAAAATTATGTTGACTTGAGCGGTTGTGATTATTAAGATTTTATCATTTATTCTGACCCTCTCTGCACCAAAAAAACACTCTTTTCGTCCCATTATTTTATCACATGTTAAATTTTTACGATTTTTTAACAAAAATACATAATGTAAAATAATTTGGATTAACTATTGGAATAGTCACTTATGTTTTCCCCAGTATAAAATTAGTCACCAATTTTGAAAAACGACAAGTAAGGTCACTTACGTTTCCGGGGCGTAAACTTTTGGTCACCCAGCCGTTTGTTGTCGTTAAAGACTGACGGATTGCTGACCTGACAACGAAAAATAAAGGTAAATTACTGCAATGACCATTAAAGTTTATCTCATGTACATTCTTGCTCCCCATTTAAAAAAAACATTATAGTCACTAATAAAAATGTTTTTTTATAATTTCACCCTTAAATTTTTAAAAATTCAAATTTTCAACCCTAAAACTTCACAATCAATTAGTACAACAATATTATAAATGCTTAGATGAAAAATAGGTGCCCAAAGTATACCCTTTTTAAACTTAGGTGCCCAAATTGCTCATATTTAATAACTAAAATTTTAAATTGCTACTATTTTCACTCTGAATTGTTTTTATTATTATAACATCTCATTTTTATTATTTTTAAATTAAAAATAATTTTAAAATAAAATTATTTTTATTATTATTAAATTTAAAATATTTTAAAAAATATTACTTTTTAAAATAATTTAGGTGTCTAAAGTATTTTTTTTGTAAAAATTGGTGCCCAAAGTTTCTATAGGTACAATTTTAGGTGCCCAGTTGTTAAATGGGTGTTAAAAAAATTGTCAACCAATCGGTGCTTAACACGTAGCATTAATTCTATTTTTTTAAAAAATTTAATGGAATATACTCAGAATTTTCAAATTATTATAAAATCTCAAAATTTTACAAACTTCACAAAACAATCATTAAATTCCTAAAAATTCCTAAACTTTCGTCGTCGACTACCGCCGCTTCCACCACCAGTTGTCGTCACTGACCGCACCCACTTGGTTGTTGGGCCAAGGCGACAATTTTCCCTAACACGGTGTCGCAAGAAACGCCCAACGGTGTGCAGCCGAATGTCAAACGCGAACGTCGATTTCGTGTTTGACGTTTGGTTGCACACCTTTGGGCGTTTCTAACGACGCTGTGTTGGGATAAATGATCGCCTTGGTCCGGCGACCAAGTGGGTGCGGTCAGCGACGACAACTGGCGGCGGAAGTTTGAGAATTTTTAGGGATTTAGAGACTGTTTTGTGAAGCTTGTCAAATTTTGAGATTTTATAATAATTTGAAAGTTCTAAGTATTTTTCATTAAAAATTAGTAAAATTAATGTCGTGTGTCAAGTATCGATTGGTTGACAATTTTTCTAACACTCATTTAACAATCGGACACCTAAAATTGTAACTATGGTAAATTTGGGCACCTATTTTTACAAAAAATACTTTAAACACCTAAATTATTTTAAGAGGTAATATTTTAAAAAATATTTTAAATTTAATAATAATAAAAAAGATTTTATTTTATTTTAAAATTATTTTTAATTTAACAATAATAAAAAATGACATGTCATGTTACAATAATATTAAAAACAATTCAGAGTGGAAAAATATGAGCAATTTGAAAGTTTAGTTATTAAATAGGAGCAGTTTGAGCACCTAAATTTAAAAAGGGTATACTTTGAGCACCTATTTTTCATTTAAGTCTTTATAATATTATTATACTAATTGATTGTAAAGTTTTAGGGTTGAAAAATTAATTTTTAAAAATTCAAGGGTGAAATTATAAAGAAACATTTTCATTAGTAACTATAATGTTTATTTTTTTAAAATTGGGGAACAAAAATGTACATGAGATAAACTTTAATGACCATTGCAGTAATTTATCCTTATTTTTTCATTGCCAGGTCAGCAATCCGTCAGTGTTTAACGGCAACAAACGGCTGAGTGACCAAAAGTTTACGCCCAAAAAACGTAAGTGACCTTATTGGTCGTTTTTCAAAATCGGTGACCAACTCTGTACTAAAAGAAAACATAAGTGACTATTCCACTATTTAACCCAAATAATTTAAACGATAGATTTGTACTTAAAAAATTAACAAACTTTTGTTAACTTATAGTTCAAATTGACTTTGACAAAGTTGACGTAGTTGTCGACAATTTTTTATTAATCCTTTTTACATTTTTGAATCAAATTGTAAAAACTAAAAGTCAAAACAATAAAATAAATTGTCCTTAAAATTTGATTAAATAGTGGTTTTAGCTTTTTTTTTTCCCTTCTTTTGAAGCACTTTAATATTTAATATTTTATTTTGGGTAAAAAATAGTCTATTCGTATATGAAAAATGTTATTCAACTAACAATAAACAATTTGAAATGACTTGACAGAATGATACACCAGTAACTTTTTTATATTTTATATAATTTTATAAAATTATTTTTTTGACTGACGTGTCACTTTGTCAAGTCATCATCTTTATTTATATGACATTGGTATATCAGCGTACACTGCCATGTAGATTTGCCAAATCATTTCAAGTCATTTACAGTAGGAGTTTTCATCCATGAATGTGTCATTTTAATTCAAAATGAAACGTTGAAGGTTAAAGTGCACCAAAAATGAATAGGATTCAAAGTGATTATCCAGTCAGACGATATGTAATTTTTTGACATTATGTCAAACTAAAATTATAGGGATTAGAAACTAAAATATTAGAAAGTGAACAATTGTTTTAAACAAAATGGTGTCTTTAAATAGAAAAATAAAACAATAAATTTAGTGAAAAACTTTAAAAACATTATAACTTTGTGCTCAAAGTGTCCAATTGATGTGTTTTTAATTCACGTAACTTTTTTAGATCTACACAATAGCAATGAGTCAAAGGTGCATTGTCATCATTTTCATCCTCAAAATTCTCATCTTTGACATTTGATTTTGTTTTTTTTATATTTATCAGTAATTTTAAACCATTAATTTCTTCTTTTACCATGTCATACTTCAAATTGCTTTACAATTTGATCCAAAAATACAAAAAATAAATCAGTCGTAAGTTGTTGTTAGTGACTTTGGGGTTCCTGTAGAAATTATAGCATTTCACTAAATAGTTTCTTCAATGCACCATTTCTGTACTATTTTTTTTTTAAATTGCGTTTCCCCCTTAAATAAGCCTTTTTGGAACGCACATTCAAAATATATTATCATTTTCAAATATATACTATTATTAAAATCGTATTTTTCGATTAAAAAAAATTACAACCACATGCATCATTAAAAAATCTGCCTAAATTTAACTAAAGAAGAAAAGTATATGTAAGAGTAGCTACATCAAGAAGCAAACAACAAAGGCAAACAAAGCCAGAACCACAAAGGTAACTACACGGTTACCCTTACTTCAACTACAAACGATAGAAACAAAATTAACCAATCCCAGTAGCTTGCTGTCGATCACAAAGCTGCAGGTCATGCAAAAATACGGCTCTAACCAAACTTGGGGGTTTCTCAAAGAAAGCTTCACTGATTGTTTGGTCACGCATCTTCTTGCAAATCAGTCCGCAACCTTATTCGACTCGCGACAAACATACTCCACTGAAATTTCTCATGGTCGTTGGGGCCACTCCTGGATAACAATTACAAGTGCACTTCCTTTTCGTGTTTTAATACACTAAATAGCCTCACGACTATCTGATTCAATTTTCACTCGACGAAAACCAAATTCAAAAAGCCAACCCCCTCAATTTGATCAACACACTCTTCCAAGTGCAGCCGCATTATTCCCTGGATGTACTGCCCCATCCATATTAATTTTCACCCAACCCACATTGCCAATGATTTATTGTCTGAGTGAATCTGCTCCGTGTGAGGTTTATACCTAGCCCATGGGAATTAGTATTGATCACTTGCTCCAAGTAAATTTTGCTGGCAACAACCATATTAATATCGTTTTTTATATTGAATTAAGTGATACATGACTTCGGTATAAGAAAATATAACAAAATTATTAAATTAAAAAAAATAAGTTAAGATAGTTATGCCTTCTAATATTCTAAATAATAGCATTTATAAAAAAACTATCTAATTTACTTTTGTAACTAGATCATTTTAAAAATATAATTTATTTACGTTTCGAAGCATAGATATAAAAAAAATAAGAAGAAAAACGCGGAACATAGAATGTGAGGGGAATCATTTATGGAGAATCGTGGAGAGCATCGTGGAGCATGGGACCGGCGGCAGACTGGAAACTGGAAAAGAGTCTCGCAAAAGGGATCGGAGGTCAAAAGAGGAGGACGGTATCAACGCGGAACAGGGAACCGATGGCAACCAGGGTTTTGGGAAAGAAAAACGCAGAGGGAACCGGAGGAAAGAAGAAAAGCACGGTTTCGATGCAACTCGGAGGACTGGCTTAGATTCAGCAAGGAAGAACCAAGAGCAAGATGGAAGACAGCTGAACGAAGAAAAGGGTTCTCGGTTTTCGTCAACTTCGTTAGCAAGCGGATACACACATCGGCGCTCAGAGAGGCTTTTTCGACTTATGGGAAGGTAGTTGACGTGTATATCGCCTACAACAACAGGAGGAGGATATCTCGACCAGATACCTTTGCCTTCGTTCGTTACGAGTCCTTATGGGAAGCAATGACTGCGGTCGACGGAGCAAACTGTAGGAAAATGGACGGCTATGAAATCAAAGTCTTTTTGGACAGGAAGTCGAAGGGCTATGAACAGAAGAATCAACAGATCAAAGGAACAAGGAGACAGCCGGTAGGTCAAAGTTCTAATTTATCCAAGTTAAGGGATGCTAGGACGTACAAAGAAGCTTTACTTCACCAAAATAGCGGCCAACCAAAAAGGAAAGCAGATCGAATCCGGGAAGAAAAACTCGAACTAAAAGGTCCGCCAGGGGATTGGCTAAACTCTTGCTTAGTAGGTCAAATAACGCCAATGTACGATGAGAGCTTCATTCAAGAACTTCTGGTGTCGGAGGGTTTCAACGTTAAAGTAAGTCAATGGTCTGGCTTCTACGTTATAATCCAATTCGAAGAGGAGGAGCAGATTGAAATTTTCAATGATTTAAAGGAATCCATGAAGAAATGGTTTGTGGAGGTTGATACGTATGAAAATTTCAGCAAGAATAAAAAACTCAGGTCATGGGCATGCATTGATGGTTTTCCAATTCATTTTTGGGATGAGGACATTTTCATGGACATCGGAAGAAGATGGGGGAAGGTGATCCGTATTGATAAAGATACAAAGGAAAGAAGGAGACTCGGCACTGCACGCATTCTAGTGGAAATTTCTGACCTTTCGAATATACCAGCCACCTTGCGACTTGTCTGGGAAAACTCCGAAATTAACCTGAGGGTTAGATTAGAGGAATATTGCGATGAACGAAGCTGGATTGATGCTGATCGGAGATCTTGCGGCTCCGGCGAACCAGCTGAATTTTATCAGAACAACACCTTCCATGCAGACGAAGAGACTGAAATCTTTGAGCTTCCCAAAACCTCGGAGAATGTTGAGGAATTAATGAAAGTTCCTGACGATAATGATTGTAGGGACAACTTTTCAAAATGGTTGGAGTATCCCAGTAAAGGACAAAGTCCTAGGGGCGGCGTTTTGTCTGCATTAGGACGATTGGGCGATGAAAACAGTGGACCGGGGGGCATCATCAGCAGCCCTATTATTCGGGCCCTTGGAAAGACAGCGGTAAGTGGGCTTTTACTGGACCCCAATGAGGCGGGCCTACATGAGGTGCCCATTACTTCCGAAAATGTTTCAGAAAATAACTCGGACCAGTCCATCTCTCTTGAACCGGTTTATGATGAAATAACGGGTTTATACTCAATTAAACCAAAATACTCCCATCGGAGCAAATTTACCGGGAGGTTCAGATCGAAGTTTGATAAATTCCAGAGATGGGTAGACTTCAGCGGATCTATGCAAAGAAAATACAGTCAGAAAAAGGAAGCACAACAGACATCAGAAGCTGATTCGCAGGAAAAAATCGTAAGCAGCAGAAAATCAAGGAAAACATCGGCCGAACGATCCCCACTTTCCCCTCCAGGCGATGCAATCGAGGACCCCGAATTGATGGAGGCAGAAGCAACCGTGGAGGTATGTGAGAATGTTGGAATAATTTTTGATGTAGATAGGAAAGAGGTGGTGAATAAATTTCTGGAAATGGGTAGACCCTAAGGCATCGGGGTTTTGCGAAGTGCGTTTTTGAGCGTGATATGATGAAGAGATCTCTGATAGTGTCTTGGAACATTAGAGGATTGGGGCGGGCCGAGAAAAGAGCCGCGATCAAGAGGCTGCTTTTGAAATCGAGAGCATGGATTTTTTTCATTCAAGAATCGAAATTTAAGAAACTTGAACACGTCCACATCAGGCAATTATGTGGAAGTAATCAGGAGCTGAAACTAATTCACTCCCCTTCTAGCGGATCATCTGGTGGCGTTATCACCATTTGGGATAACAGGTGCTTTGTGTGTGAAAGTAGTAAGGTAGCTCGCAATTACATTCTGCTGGTAGGCACTTTTGTGGAAAAGAATTTTAGATGTGCATTGATCAACATATATAGTCCAAGTACCAATATCGACAAAGAAGCATTCCTAGAGGAACTGAGTTCATTGATTAGTGGCTTAAAGATCCCGATCTTAGTAGGGGGGGATTTCAACATGATAAAGAGTTGCAAGGAAAAAATCGGGACTGAATTCAACAA
Source organism: Hibiscus tridactylites (assembly GCA_958450335.1). Lineage (NCBI taxonomy): Eukaryota > Viridiplantae > Streptophyta > Magnoliopsida > Malvales > Malvaceae > Hibiscus > Hibiscus tridactylites. The sequence goes on from OY288286.1 coordinate 12,197,026, forward strand.
AAAAGAGATGGAGAAATTCTCGAAATTTATTGAACAAACGGAACTTATTGATCTGCCGTTACATGGCGGATGTTTCACTTGGACAAATTTCAGAGAAGTGGCAACCTTCTGCAGGCTAGACAGATTCCTGATCTCTCAGGAGTTTATCACCGAATGGCCGAACATCTTCCAGGATCTCCTGCCAAGGAACATATCTGATCACAATCCTATCGCTTTATCCTTTCTGGAAAATAGCTTTGGGCCCCGACCGTTTAAATTTTTTGACTATCTATTGGAAGAGAAAGGTTATGTCGACAAGATGATCGAAGTGTGTCAATCTAATACAGGCTGCGGAATTGCTTCTATGCTCAGACTGTGTAAGCAATCATCCAAACAGTGGGTGTCGAAGTCTACGACCAAATCCTCGACAACAATCCGAGATCTTGAAGTAAAATGTGATGCATTAGAAAAAGCAATCTCAAATGGGAGTGCTGGAAGCAACTGTGTAAAACTGTTGAAACAATACAGAGGAGCCCTATGGGAAGCGGTGAGAAGGAATGAACGAGAATGGGCACAAAAGTCCCGGTTGAAATGGGACATCGATGGCGATAGAAATACTACATATTTCCACATGATTGCCTCAGGCCGGAGGAGGAGAAATTATATTGGGGCAGTTTCGGTAAACGGAAAGTTGGTCGAAGAACCAGAAGCAATAAAGAAGGAAGTTGAGTTGCAGTTCAAGAAGATATACAATAAGTTGAAAACTATTCCTGTAAAGGATCTCGTGTGCGACATCAACAGCATCAACACTGTAGAAGCTGCAAGACTGGAAGTACAGTTCTCTATGAAGGAAGTGTTCGAGGCTTTAAGCGAAATGGACTCTTCAAAAGCCCCGGGGCCAGACGGATTCAATATGGGATTCCTGAAAAAAATTTTGGTTGTCACTCAAAAATGAAATAATGGAGTTTTTCCAGAACTTCCATAAAGGGGAGTTACAGGAGTTGTCTTTTAATCACTCCTTTATAGTGCTCATACCGAAAAATTCGAACCCTGCTTCTTTAGAGGAATACAGGCCAATAAGCTTAGTCGGTTGTGTGTATAAACTGCTTGCAAAGGTGTTGTCCACGAGACTCAGATCAGTCATCGAGAATCTGATAGGAGATCAACAATTCGCCTTCTGCCCAGGGCGACAAATTCTCGACTGCTCGCTGATAGCAAACGAAGCAATCGATTATTACAGGAAGAAAGGAAATGAAGGAGTGGTGATAAAAGTTGACTTCTACAAAGCATACGACACGGTGGATTGGAGCTTTTTGTTGCTAATTTTGCGGAAAATGGGGTTCGGACCTTTGTGGTGTAAGTGGATTCAACTGTGTATTTCGACAGCCTACATCTCCATTCTGATCAACGGTTCTCCGACCTCGCCTTTCGCGATATCTAGAGGCCTAAGGCAAGGGTGCCCGCTATCCCCTATGCTCTTCAATTTGGTTGCAGAGGTCCTAAGCTGTATTTTGAAGAAGGCTACCGCAATCGGATACTTCAAAGGTTTCAGAATTGGGAATGAAGGTTTGGAGGTGTCGCACATTCAATTTGCCGACGACTTGGTCATATTGTGTGAAGCGGGCGAGACGCCAATCAAGAATGTGATGAGAGTATTGAAGAGTTTCGAAGTTGCAGCTGGCCTAAAGATAAATCTGAAAAAAACAAAGATATTGGGAGTTAACGTGGATGAACAGAAAGTTAATACGTGGGCCTCGCTAATGCGATGTAAAGCTGAAAAATTCCCCACTACTTATTTGGGACTGCCTTTGGGAGCAAGGAACAATTCAAAACAATTGTGGAATCCAGTGGTCGATAAATTTAAAAAGAAGTTGGCCCCTTGGAGATCAAAGCTACTATCTTTTGGGGGACGGATTACTCTTATTAAAGCGGTCCTGAATAGCCTCCCGTTATACTTCATGGCTTTGTTTCCACTACCAGCAGGAATAAACAATGAGTTATCAAAAACTGTGGCCAAATTCCTATGGGGTTCTCTGGAAAAGAGGAAAATACATTGGATCAATTGGGAAAAACTTACCTTTCCGAAGATGTGTGGCGGGCTCGGATTGACGAATTTCAAAATCAAGAATAGGGGTTTACTAAATAAGTGGGTCTGGCGTTACGGGTGTGAAGAAAACAGTTTGTGGCGAAAAGTAATATGCGCAAAGTACAGTGAAAAGCCAGGATCCTTATTGCCCGACATGGAGAAGAAAAAGAAGAAATCATGGATTTGGCAGAATATTGTGTCCCCAAACAATGGTCTTGACAGTAAGTTCTTGGAGAACATTCGGATAGTAGTGGGGGACGGGTCAAAGACACAGTTCTGGTTCGATCAGTGGGCTGGATTGGTTCCCTTAAAAATATCTTACCCACGAATCTTTGCATTGGCAGTCAAAAAGGAAGGCACAATAGCAGAATTTGGGGAGATGATCAACGGAAGTTGGGTTTGGAAGGTGGCTCTCCGTAGACAGCTTTTCGGATGGGAAATTGAAACATGGGATTCTTTTCTGGAGACTATTAACAGCATTAAGCCTGGAATAATGCGACATGAATGTATCAGATGGAAAGGGAACTCGAGTGCAGTTTACTCAGTCAAATCCTACTATGAGAGCTGTTTAAACGAAGTCTGCAATAAGGAAGAAATATGGAGAAATGTGTGGCTAAACGCCGCTCCACCCAAAGTGGAGGCTTTTGTTTGGAGAGTGATACATGGTAGACTCCCAGTTAAAGCCGAGATCTCTAAAAGATGGCCAAATAATCAGGTTAGCAGCAAGTGTTCTTTGTGCGATGAAGTCAGTGAGTCAATTAATCATCTGTTTTTACATTGTAAATTTGTTTGGCTTTTCTGGTGCAAATGGTTTGAGTTATGGGGTGTCACTTTCGTTACGCCAAGGGACGTTAAATCCCTAGTAGTATGGTGGGCAACAGGTGTTTGCAAATTTAAGTCAAAGATTATTTGGCAAATGGCGCTGTTTTCTTGTCTATGGTCTATTTGGATATGCAGGAACAAGGTGGTCTTTAAAGGCTATAAGGCAGACATAAATGAGATATTGCACAATTGCCTTATTCATCTAGGCAGATGGTGCAAATCAAAATGGCCGAGGTGCATTTCTGGTATTGATGATTTCAATCGCTGCCCACAAAGCCTTGCAACGATATCAAATGACAGCATCACAAAGAAGAACGTCGAGAGGAAAAAGCTATCTGCCAATGCATTCACACCCAGTGTAGATGGTGCTGTCGAGGGGGGTTTCGGCCGTGCTGGGATAGGAGGTATATTACGAGACTGCCATAACAGATCACTCTTCATGTTCTCAAAAGCAGTAGGAGTTATGGATGTGTCAACAACAGAACTGCTAGCTATCAGGGAAGGGTTAAACAAATTCAAGGAATCGATTTGGGCTGGGAAACTTCCGCTTATTGTGGAAACAGACAGCGAAGTTTGTGTGGAATGGCTAAGGAACCCGCTTTGTGCACCAGATATTTTCAGGCAAATGTTAAAGGAGTGCAAGGAGATTGGTAGCGGATTCCAATGGACGATCTGCAACATACCGAGAGTGGATAACGGCACTGCTGACCGGTTGGCGAAAAGAGGCATTTCATGCACAAAGACTTTCTTTTGGAAAGACGAGGCATAGGGACAACGTGGAAAAGCAAAACTCGTGTGCAAAAATGGAACTGCAATATTATGGAAGCAGTGATCAACCGCCCGCTATGTAGTTCCGTACAAGATGGGTATAATCAGAAGGATTTTCCTTGTAAGTCTGTGAGGATTATGTTTTTACTGGAAATATGCTTTGTGACGTGAAAGTGGTTAATTTGTCAAAGGATAAGCCATGTGTATGGGTTGTATCAACCGTTAGCAAGGTGCACTCTTTTTCCTCCAACTAGGATTAGGGAGGTTTTTTAACGAGGCATTTGCTAACGGGGCTTTTATATCAATATAATTATAATTTTCAAAAAAAAATATAATTTATAAAAAAACAATATTTTACCCTTTTCAAAAATCAAATATATTCTTATATTTCACTTAAATTTTGGATAATATCACATTTGCTAATTGTAGTTTTGGAAAATGTCTAATGTGATATTTATATTTTTAAAATATTTAATATGGTATTTTTACTTTTGATAAAATTTAGTGCGGTACTTTAACTATCATTTTGTGCATTATATTAATTCATGTAAATTTACAATAATTGATTTGACACTTGTTAATAGTGTTAACTCGAGTTCCATGACAATACTCATTTTGTTCTAATTAAAATGTCTTACTTGGCTTTTGTGTCTATTTGATTAAATTTTGACCATATTACTCTAAATATTTTATATAATTAAATTTATAAAAATATATTTAAAAATTTGTTAAGACGATCAATCGAATTCAAATGGTCAAGAGGGGGTGAATTTACAATTAAAAAAATTTAAGGGAGCAAGTAGGAAAGATAAAAATGAAGGACAAAAGATTTATAATAGTTCAAGCTTCTTACAAGCTAAACATCCATTACCTTAGCTCCCACTAAGAATTTTCAAACAATTCACTACTGAATTCGTCCCCTTTTCTAGGCTTAGGAGGAAACCATTACAAGACAATCAAGCTTTCTACCCAAAGTTTGATTAAGATCGCTCTTTTACAAAGGATAGTTGACAAACTTAAATTGACCATTCAAATAAGCTTATATGTTGCCCAATTACAAGTGAACTCTCCCTAAACTTGAAATAAAATATTACAATAAAAAAATCACAGGTTGGGTACAAGAGTTTGACTCTAAAAGCTCAAACAGATTGTATTTTTGCTTGAATGCTTCTCACTTGATGAATAGTTGTTGTTGTAGCTTTTGAGACTTGCTTTTATATTCCCTCATTGATTTCTAACCGTTTGGATAGCTGAGATCATAAATAGAGCTGCTGGAGACTATTTTTCCCACAATAAATGCACTTCTAGTATAGGGTGTATCGGTACATGGGAGCCTCTCATCGGTACTTGTAAGACAAAAACTAGCCATTGCAAGAGTAAATGCAGGGGTGTATCGATACGCGAGAAGGCGTATCGAAATGGTCTTAGAGTAAAATGGGGTCGTATTGAAATGGCTAGGTCGTATCGGTACAATTTTTGTTCACTGTAATATGATGAAAAAGTCTTGGGAAAAAGGTATCGGTATGTTTCAAGGGCGTATCAATATGGAAAGCTTATTTTTACAAAGGCGTATCGAAGCGGACGTCCCCCGTATTAGTACGATATAACTGAAATTTGAAGCTTTAACTGACACTCAACGGTCGAAAAATTTATTATAAAGATTTCAAAAATCTTAAGACCCCGTATCGGTACGTTGATGTGTCGTACCGAAACTGAGGATTGGTACGCCTAAGACCTGCACCGAAACTCATTTGTATAAAGTCTAGTTTGAAGGTCGTATCGAAACGGGCAAGCCCGTACCGCAACACCATATCAAAATGAGGTAAGCTGTATCGAAACGTTGTGCTTAATTAAAATTCCAGTAGCCAAAATCATTATCGAAACGTTATAAGGCGTATCGATACGCATGAGCGATTTTGTAAAGTTTGGCTTGAAACACTTAGAAAATTTTTGGGGTTTAAGCTTTGACTTTGAGTGAGACTTTTGAGTACTTCAAAATTTATTTACTTTTGTAAATTGACCCTTAAATTAATTTGTTACATCAAAATTAAACATAGGTTTACAATCTTCCCCTTTTCAATATAACAAAACCAGAGTAAAATTTTAAGTGATTTGAGAAAGTACTCCTTACTTTAAGCTAGGTTTTGAAAAATTTTAAAATTTTTGGTGTGGTCAATTTTAAAATCTCCAAATTCGAATAAGTTAAATTTATTTTTGATCGTATCAGTGAGAGGCTCAACATAGTCTTGAGAGCAATCAATTTCCAAATTCGAGAACAAATAGCTCAAAGCGGTGCCATATGTGAAGGATGAGACAAAGATGGTGTGGCGATGTTGCACGAGGTAGACAATATCTGCGAACATGATTTGAGCTAGATTTGGGAGCTTTTCCTCACGAAAGCATTGGATCCAAAAATCATCGATATGTCAGATCGTAGAGAACTTGCCACCGGATGGACGGAACCATCAAGTGATCATGAGGTGAAGGATGCGATCATGAGTTGTTGGGAAATGCCGGTACACCCCATGGCACATCGAAAAATTATCCGGCAAATTCCGCTAGTGATCCATGTACAAGGGACAAATTCGGGGTGAATATGGATGAACTATTACCTTAATAAATTTGGTATCTTGATATCCTTAGGGAGTTAGGATAAACCAAATCGAATCTGAGTCGTCACAATAGCGTTCCGACCTCTATGCAGGCCACCCAAACGAAACGAACAATATTTTCTCTTCCCTAACTGTTAGAGAGGTTTTCCGAAAAAGCATGGTTTGGTTGCTAGATCTTATTCCTTTATATAGCATTTAAAAACCAAATTCTAATAAAATTCGGATTCATTAAATATACAATATATTTAACCGAATATAGTTAAATATGTAGAATCTAATTCTACTTTAATTCGAATTCATTAAATATACAATATATTTAACCGAATACAATTAAATATGTAAAATTTGATTCTACTTTAATTAGGTTTCTTTAGGGATATATATTTTAATAGTGTTTGATAATTATAATAATTATATAGTATTAAAATATATATAAACGAGATTATCTATAATTACAATAATTATAATCATTTCGTTTTAATAATTATTACGTGCACAACAAGTTTGTACACATGCTATCTAGTCGATATTTGTTTGTTTCAATCATAGGGTGTGACCCTTGTAGGTTCATGTAACGTTAGTAGTAATATCTAGAACAATTTTAATATTACAAGCAACGAGTGGCATCTAGCAATACATCATTGCTACCTAAGTTGCATGAAGTCGTGGTTCGACTTTACCTTTTTCCGTGATTAACTTTTTTTTATGTATTACATCATTTTGTCCTCATATCTAGATCGAACACAAGTCATCAATTAGTCACACTTGTACATTCCATCTAATATTTCTTGATATCTTGAGTAGAATATGATAAACGAATAACTATGATATCTCATATCAATTTATTCAAGCATAGCCATGCATTTTCTAGTCTCACAGAATCAAATGACCCACGATATTACTCCTATTATGTAGGAGGGACAAATACTATATTGATCAACCATATTTCGCTATATAGATTGTGACATATATAATATCAGTCTTTATAATGTAGTCTGTTACAACACACGTTTGACCACATCAAAATACACCACTCTCGATATTAAAATGATGATGATCTCAAGTTCGAGGATCATACACTTAGTTATCACCATGAGCAATGTTGTGACTGTCACATAATAATCCAAGAAACATGCTCATAGCGGGTCAGTACAATATGTCGTTCTCTAACACATACTTATGTATTGACTTTGACATCTCTATGTCAATAACAACACTTTGTCATTAATCAACTATATATTAGTCTTAATATATTGTTGTCAACGCCCACAATAATTCTCGACTAAGGACATTCAAGAATAACTATATTATTCTAAGGAGTTTATTGTAATTCAGTTTATTTATAGATGCACATAATAAGACTAAAATAATAATAATGCCTTTATTAGTAAACAAAATAAAATAAGCGTGTCTTTTACAACCATCTCATAATTGGTCTTTGAGCATACTCCAACATGAGTATCAAGGACGGTTACAGAGCCGCTACGGACATAGCCCAAGAAGTTTTCATCATCTATCCTTACGTTCTCAAACCCAAAAACATTGGTTAAGAAGGTTTGGTCAATCCTAAACTTCTTCGCATGAGATAAGATTCTATGGCTATAACCTCGGTTCGATCGGAACTATAAATACACTGGGCATTGACATAAAAGATGATAACAAGGTTACAGTACAAAACATCGGGTATACTAAAAAAGGACATAAACTTCTATTGATGCAATAAACTAAGGTATTTGAATTTAAAACGCTCAGAATTAAGAAAAGAGATAGAGATAATACACTCGCGACGGATCTTATAGTTTTGGTATTGTTTGTAGTGAGCCATAACGACGGATGTTTGAAAGCACTTTTGGATAATAAGGGTGAGTTTTGGTCTCGTACCATCACTCTCGGAGGATTCTTCAACCTCATCAATTCTTGGTCGCTTTTTAGGTACCATGTAAAATCCTGAAATTAAAATTAAACAAAAAACACATGTATGCATAAATCATCACATTCGATCCAAATAACTAATCTAATGATCAAGGTATTTAAAGAAAAACATATACAATATAGTTTAAAAATATAAACAAGTATAAAAATAATTTTCGGTAAAAAGAATTTTGAAAAACAGTTTAAAAATACACAATATAATTTTATATTCGAATCAAGAAATTACAATTTTGAAAAAGTTTTTACAAAATTATTGAAACCCGTGATATATACATACTAAAAATAGTATTTAAATCCTAACGAAATTAAAAAGAAAAGAAAAAGGGTTTATACATTGAAGATGAGATTATGGATGAATGAAGGGATGATGATGCACCAAACTTGATGATATAGCTTAGACATGGTTTGAAAAACAAAAGCCCTCAAAGAATTGTGTGAAAAACTAAAGGATTTGAGGTGATTTTATAGGTAAAATTTGGTTAGGGTTTTGAGAGAAAAGAGGGGTGTTTGAATTAAAGTGAAATTTGGTCTTTAATGCTCATTTAAACTCCAGAGGCTACGCGTACCGAAACACCATGTGGCATATCAGTACAACTTATCGATACGCTTTTTAAGCCGTACCGAAACACACGATTATACCGTTACAGGCTTGCCTGTACCGAAGCATGTTCTTGAACCCGTATCGATACGCTATGACCCATATCGATACCATTTTGCCAGAAAATGCATTTTGGGCAACAATGAGCTCAAAAGTTAAACTTTAATCGAATCTAAATGCATGTATATGACATATGAACAACATGAATGGACTAAAATAGATACATACTTCCCTAGAAACAAGCATAGATGCATATAGGAGCAAAAACACGAAAGCATGTCAATCAATCATATTTAAGCAATTTTTGTACCAAAAAGGCTCTAAAGAGTTAAGAAAGGCTAGTCAAACCTAGCTCTCTCCTAAGAGTCCAAAAAAGCTCTTTGTCTAATGGTTTATGTGAAACCGATATTTTAATTTTGATATAACTAAAGAACCTAAGGACTAAATTGAAAATGTGAAAACGAATTTTTAAGTCCTCAAACTTCTCTATATGTTTTAAACAATATGCCTAAGTTAAAAACTAAATTTATCAAATATTTTCTAAGTGTTCTTAAAGCCAAAACAATGATTTTTGAGTCATCGTTTCGAAACGGCCTAAGGCGTTTCGAAACAGTTTTGAAACTGTAAGTCCATGTTTTGGAACGGGTATCGAAATGATTTCAACACTGCCAACCCGTGTTTCGAAACAAGTTTCGAAACAGCTTAAGAACATTGAGACACCGTATCGAAACAACACCCAATGTTTTGAAACGGCTTTAAAACTGATTTGAAAAATATGACCGTTGAATGTTTTTAACTGATTTTAAACAAGTCGTTAAGGCGTATCGAAATGATCTCAAGCCGTTTCGATACGATCCTTGACAGTGGCAAAATGTTTCGAAACGGGTTTCGAAACGGCTCTTAGCGTATCGAAACAAGTCTAACCGTTTCGATACGGGCTCTTTAATGCACCCCAACAACTCTTTCTATTTTGGTCTATTTCGAAACAGGGTCGGGCATTTCGAAACGGTTGGTTGCAGACTGCATTTATAGAGGGAAGATAACACCCCCAACGGCTCTATTGATGAATGCAACAACCACAACGACTAGAATTCAATGAGAAGGTATAAAAGGGACCTCTAAAAGCTTCAACAACAACTATTGATCCTAAAGCAAACATCCAAACATCAAATCCAAGCATTTGTGCCTAAATCCATTATTGTCTTGTAACCCCAATTGTATTTTTCATTCTTATCATTTCAATTGGGTTGAGTGCTTGTAATTGGGCTATATTGTGTATTGAGAGATACTTGTTTTAGCCAACAACTTTTTTTGTTTTAATTGTGTGAGGATTGGGTCAAATTTTGGGTAGAAAATTTGACCGAAAATTGTAAGGGTTACCTCCTTAGCCTAGAAAAGGGGAAGAATAATTAGTGGAAAGGGGTGATAACGAGCCGAGCTGAGCCCGAGCCTAGCCAGGCTCGACTCGGCTCGGAAACAGTGTAATTGGGCTCGACTCGAGGCTCGCCTAGCTCGGAATTTTAGGCTCGAGCTCGTCTCGAAAACAATTCTATTGGGCTCGGCTCGGGCTCGAAGCTCGTCAGGCTCGGCTCGGGCTCGTTAGGCTCGGCTTGGCTCGAAATGGAAAATGTAACACCCGGGTTTAGGGGTCGGGTGAAAATAATATTTTAATATTATTTCGGGCTCGGTTTTATAATTAGAATAACCTTTTGGGCCTCGGGTTTTAAAATCAAACATTTTATTGTTGGACTAAATTGAAATGAAAAATTTATTTTGGATGGTTTTAGAGAAAAGGGGGAAATAGCCACCTCATTAATGGCCTTTTGGTAATTTTCCCATTTTCTAATTTAAATCCCCCTTTATACAAATAAAACACCCTTTACTATTCATCATCTTCTTCTTCAACGGGTTTGAAGAGCTCCCTCCCCCTTTCACTATTCCATCTCCTTCCTCCCTCATTTTGGCTCGGTTTTGAAAGGTAATTACGTTTTTGACTTCCCCTCAACTCCCTCTCTTTAAAAGTACCACTTATTTTCATTTTCATGGAAGTTTTGGAAAATAGAGTTTTGAAAGATTTTGATTAAAAGTGGAAACTTTATGTTGATAAGCTTAATGTTTTGATTTAATATGGTTAGTAATGATGTATAGAAGTTAAATGGTTCAACATATATGATTTTTAAAGGGTTTTGTCAAGTTTCCCGAATTTGGGTTTTGGAGGGTTTTTAGGAGGGTTTTTAGTTGAGTTTTGGGTGTGGTTGGTGTTGGAAATTGAGGGTTGATGTTAGGGCATTGGTTGAGGATTGTTTTGGAAGCATTTGGAAGTGTTAAATGTGTTGAAATCACAAGTTTTGGACTGTGCAAAGGGGCTGCTCGGGAATGGCTTTTTGGGGGTTGTTCTTGGTTCGAAAAACAAGTGTTTAATATTTGAATTGTATTCCGGGTTTGCTATGTTGTGTTGTGGACTGATTCGAGGTTAATTCACTTGTGTTGAGGCGATTAGAAGCAAGGAATTTCGTTGGTAAAGCTTTGGGATCGGATCCGGAAGTGAGGAGGCTTGATTCGGCTTAGCTTGTTTTGCTTAAGGAAATGAGGTGAGTGGTTAAAATATTCTTAAATGGCTTCGATCATTTGGTTCGAGCATGTGAATATGGAAATGTTTTCAAGTAATTTTTGGTTCAAAGTTGGTTTTGAAAAAGTTTAGTTTTGAGCTTGAAAAGTCAATTTTAAACTCAAAGAGTAAGTGATGTGAAATGTCTCTTTAAATTTTCCCTTTATCATTGTTTTTCATCTCTTGAAATGATATTTTGATATACATGAAATTCCAATACTTTGGGAAGAAGCTTGTTGCTATTTAATATATCGTTGCTCATGTATGATGGTAACAATGTGGATGTGATATGTCTTGTAAGATGTGTGTAAGTTGGTGCAGGTTGTGCACGAAAATGGTGAGTAAGACCATTTGTAATTGGTAAGATTGTAATGTAGTAAGTGATGCCTAACTGTGGAAATTGTTACAACTTGTTTGGTTGTGCATGATATAGTGAGTACATGTTGCATGATAGTGAGTGTATATTGTGTTGTATGGTTGGTGTCGAACCTCACGTGATGGTTGTCGTTGCTCCGGTGATGTGTAGTCCCGCCGGTAGCGAGTGGTATAAGACTCCGGTGATGTGTAGTCCCACTGGTAGTGACTAGTAGAAGAGTACTTTGATGTGTAGTCCCATTGGAAAACTACTAGTCGAAACGGTGATGTGTAGTCCCACCGGGTGTGTTTGGTTATGCTTGTGCATACCATGTGTTGTTCATGTGCATCTCACTATATCTTTCCTCCTATGGTTTTGCTTTAATTTAGGATCATGCCTTTATGCATACCATGAAGTGTAATGCCATGACAAATGCTTATGTTGATGACCTTTGGTTGAACTTGTATGTTAGTAGAAGGTTTAGGTTGTAGGATGATTTGTATGTGTTGACCTTTATTTTAAAAGAAAGCTTTGAACCCTGCATTGTCGTAGTTATGTTTTAGAGCTCCGCTCACTAAGCTTTATGCTTACGCTCTCCTTTTCCGACAATGCAGATCTTTAGCTTGGAGTTAGCAAGGAGCAAGATGAGGGCGTCCAAGCGTGTGGTAGTTTGCTCAAGTATGGTATAATTAAATAATGTAGTAGTCTAGCAATGGGAAATGCTACGTGTTTTAGGAGCTTGTATCTAGACTCCTTTGTGTTGGCCACATGTTGTTAATGCCTTATGTTGATGTCTTAGTTTGATTATGGTTTGTAATGCATGATATGCTATGATGAATGTTGCGTGTGTTGGCATGTCTATTGGTGTTTAGGTTGCCTTGTTAGAGAGGGTCAAACCTCATATGCTTACCTTATGCCTTTTAAGACCCTTGAGATCCATGTATGACTTGTATGCCTAATTGCCTTTGTTGGAATGCCAAGTATGTATGCCTTGCTTATGTTTGGATGCTAAGTTGATTGCATGACTTGTGTATCATCTTGTGATGGTTTGTGCCATCGATTTCATGTTAGAGCATGCTTATATGTTTGATTTTGCCTTAGGATTGATGTTAGTGTGTTGGTTGAGGTTTGAGAGGGATTTAAGGGCCTTATTGTGCCTTAAATCAGCTCAAACCTGCCTTTTCGTAGCTGGGGTATCGATACCGTTGGACTGGTATCGATACTGCCCTTTGGTTTCAGGCCTCGTGTATCGATACTCGAGGGAGAGTATCGATACCTTTTTGGCCACTAGAGCCACTGTCGATTTCGGTATCGATACCGGCCTCGAGGGTATCGATACCGTTGTCTTAGCTTTGACCGTGGGAAGTCAACTTTTGGAGAGGGTATCGATACCCTTGAGGGAGGTATCGATACTGTCTCCTCAGGTTGACCAAACCCTGTTGACCTAGTCAAGGGGTATCGATACCCCCTAAGGGTATCGATACCGCCTGCAGTTTAACTTTAAAAAGGGGCTTTTAAATGTTAGTTTGGGTTCGTTTGACTGCTTCGTAAATATTGTTCCGCTGTATGATCACTTAGGATGTAATTTTCATCTAGACAAGATTAAAATGAAAAAAAAAACATAGGGTTGCTAACCGAGGGAGAGTTCCTTAGGGAGTTTTCACTCGGTTTTCCCCGTGTAGCTCACTCGGACCGGTCATCCGGCCAGACCGGGACGAGGGGGTTACAGAAAATTTTGCTATAGTTTTTTTATATAAAATATTTGTTAAAAATTCCTTTCATAACCAACACTAAAACGAAATTCAATGACCGGAAAAGATAAAAAAGTGCCAAAAATTAGATTAATTCAAATAATCAATAAATATTCTTATAATACAAACACATAATTAAAGAAAATAAAAAATCAAACAACAATCAACTAATGAAAGAAAATACAAAAACATAATTTATTTTAGTGCATATGTAGATTCCGAGCCTGTTCATGAGCTTTTCGAGCTGAGCCTGTGTAAGCTTGGCTCGGCTTGTTAAGGTTTCGAGCCGAGCCCGAGCCCGAGCCGAGCTTTGACCGAGCCGAGCCCGAGTAGCTCGCGAGCTGGTCAGGCTCATTATCACCCCTAAGTGGAATTGTTGCAAACCCTTAGTGAAGCTAAGGTAGTGGATATAGAGTTCTTTTGGAACTTGAACCACTCAAAAATTCATTGTCTACCATTTTTATTTGCAATTTCCACCACCAAGAACTTTAAAAATCCAATTCACCCCTCTTGGTTTATTTCGATCATTCGATCCACTCAACAATTGGTATTAGAGCCTACCTCTTTGAGGATTAACAACCACAAGAAGAGTTCCTAAGAAGATTGTGATCATCAAAAAATCAATAGATGGCATCTACCTCCGGTTCAAGCATGTATGAGTCTCAATCATCTACAAAACCACATTTCTTCAATCGTGACAACTATCCGTTTTGGAAGAATCGGATGCGCCTTTTCATCAAGTCCAACGATTACTTGGTTTGGGATGTCATTGAAGATGGCCCCTACATTCCATTGAAGCAAGATAGTGAAAGGAAGATGGTTTTGAAGAAGAAGACGGAGATGAGTAAAGAAGAGAGGAAGAAGATCCAAATAAATGACAAAACTCTTCACATGCTCTTTTGTTCTTTCAGTCCGGACATCTACTCCAAAGTCTCATCCATTGAGAGTGCCAAAGAAGTGTGAGATACTCTTAAGACCACCTATGAGGGAACCAACGATGTCAAGGAAACCAAGATTGGAATTCTCAATCTTAGTTATGAGAATTTCAAGATGGAGCCCGATGAGATGGTGTCCAATATGTTTGATCACTTCTCAACCATAGTCAATGGGCTTAAAGGATTTGGAGAGACTATACCGAAAGACAAGCTTGTCCGGAAGCTACTCTACTCGCTTCTCGAATCTTGGGATGGGAAGATTGTTCTTATCCTCTAAATACTCAGTTCTTTACTGAAATTCCCAAGTTGTCAATCCTTTATTAAAGTTTTATAAATGGTTTTGATGTTAGAAACAAGATTTTGGCTTAAAACTCAAGATTTTGGAAGAGATCTTGAAGATTTTCGTTGTAATTGATTGGGCTCTGTTTTGAGATAGTTCTCTAATGTATTTTGGATGTTAAATGATGTTAGAAATGAGGTTTTATCAATATAATCCCGAATAGGTTGTGTTTCCTAAGTTTTTGCTTATGAAAATTGTGTTTTTGAGGTGTTTTTGGTGTTCTGTTATAGCTGGAGGTATAAGGACGAGTTTAGAGTTGTTTTGATGATAATTGATGTTTAGAAATGTTTAGAAGTGATGGATCTTGGCTGGGTTAAGTTTTGGAAGAGTTTGGAGGTGATTCCGGTTGTGTTTGGTAGCCGAAACGTTGGTTTTAGGTAGAGCAGCGAGTTTAGGAGTGTTGGCTGAAGATTTCAATGCATGGTGATGCATTAATCCTATGCTTTGATGTGTCTAAAACAGGGGAGACATCTTCGGACACTTTTGGAGTTGATCCGGAAGCTTAATCGGCGTTTCGGCAAGCAAGAGAAACGAAATTGGTGAGTGCGATTGGGTTAGAAGTCTATGAGAACAAAAATACAAGGTTTGGGGGATTTAGGAGAGGTTTGAAACACCTTTCTAAATCTAGAAGTAAGTATGGCTTGATTTGATCTCTCTAAAGTGGTGTTTGCCCCTAAAATGCTTTTACATGCTCATGGTTTGAAATTGTTAAATTCCTACTGTTTTTATGCATGTTTTGGAGCATGAGATTATGCTTGTAGAGATGTCATGAGATGACACGTTGCATTGTATAGATTTGAGCTTTTTGTTTGAAGCAAAGTTTGATTTATGATTTGAAATGTGATGAGAAAACCTTTGAGTTATTTTGCATGAAAAACAGTAGGTGTGATGATATTTTTACACATTATATTGGCATAGATGTTGAGAAACTGGAATACTTTAAAACTTGAAGACTTTATACCTTGAAGACTTCTGTCGATCCGAAGCTGCCTTCAGATGATCACATATCAACTACACTTTCTCGGTAGTACCCTTAAGCATATCAGGCAAGGATATCAACTTCTGTCTCGCTTCGGCCCAACAAACTGGCGTTCTACATTTTCTAGCATACAGAGCGTCATAAGGTGCCATCTGAATACTCGCTTGATAACTGTTATTGTCTACAAACTCTACTAGCGGTAGATGCTTACCCCATGAACCCTTAAATTCAATAATACAACATCTCAACATGTCCTTCCAACACTTGTATGACTCTCTCCGACTGACCATCAGTTTGAGGATGATACGAAGTGCTGAAATCTAATCGGGTTCCCAAAACACTATGCAAACTCTCCCAAAATCTAGCTATGAATCTCGGATCTCTATCTGACACTATAGACTTTGATACACCATGCAATCTCACAATCTCACTGATGTACACATCGGCCAACTTATCTAAGGTATAAGTAGTGTGAACAACCAAGAAGTGTGCACATTTTGTAAAACGGTCAAGGATCACCCAAACCAAATTCTTCTTAGAATGTGTCAACGGCAAACCTAATACGAAATCCATGATAATTTTCTCCCACTTCCACTCGGGAATTCTCAACAGTTGTAACAAACCTGAAGGAAGCTGATGTTCAGCCTTAACTCACTGACAAACCATACACTTACTCACAAATTCGGCAACATCTTTCTTCAAACCAACCCAGAAGTACTCATATTTCAAATCACGATACATCTTTGTACTTCCCAGATGTATAGTAAAACGGACTACTGTGAGCTTTGGTTAGAATGGTGCGTCTTAAGTTGGCATTATTCGGCACAACTACCTTACCTTTGAAGCATAGAACCCCATCATCACTATAACTATAATCCGATGGTCTACCTTCTGCTATATCTTGCACATAAGGTGCCAAAGTCGTATCTTGTAACTGTTTGTCTCTAATCAACTGAATCAACGAAGTTTTAACTTGCAATTCGGCCACCAAACCACCATCTTGAGACAAGCTTAGCCTAGCAAACATAGCTCGTAACTCGACTGCCACTTTCCTACTCAAAGCATCAGCCACTACATTGGCTTTACCCGGATGGTACTCAATCGTGAGATCATAGTCCTTAAGTAATTCTAGCCATCTACGTTACCTAAGGTTCAATTCCTTCTGCATCATCAAATACTTCAAGCTCTTATGATCGGTGTACACTGTGCATTTCTCGCCGTAAAGGTAATGTCTCCAAACTTTCAAAGAAAAAACCACTGCAGCCAATTCTATGTCGTGTGTAGGGTAATTACGCTCATGAGTCTTCAACTGTCTAGACGCATAGGCCACTACTCTTTCCTCTTGCATAAGCACACAACCTAAGCCAACATACGATGCATCAATGCAGATTACGAACTCTTTCCCTGACACAGGATGAATCAAAACATGAGCTTTTGTCAAGGATTCTTTCAATTTTTCAAATGCTTGTTGTCTTGCATCCATCAGTCCACTCAAACTGAACATCCTTATGTAGAAATTTAGTCAAAGAAGCTGCAACTTTTGAGAAACACTTAACAAAACGTCTATAGTAACCGACCAAGCCTAAGAAACTACGAGTTTCGGTCATAGACTTTGGTTTCTTCCAATTCACAACTGCCTCAACTTTCTTAGGATCCACTCGAATTCCCTCAGCTGATACAATATGACCTAAGAAGACTACTTCCCTTATCCAAAACTCACATTTGCTCAACGTGGAATACAACTAGTTGTCTAACAAATTCTGCAATACCAAACGCAAATGCTGATCATAATCCTCCTCGGTATGAGAGTACACTAAGATATCATCAATGAATACTACCACAAATTGATCCAAGTACTCATGAAAAACTCTATTCATCATATCCATGAAAGCTGTTGGTGCATTCGTCAAACCAAAGGGCATCACTAAGAATTCATAATGTCCATAACAAGTGCGAAAAGCTATCTTCAGTATATCTTGATCTCTTACCTTTAACTGATAATATCCGGATCTCAAATCTATCTTTGAAAACACTGAAGCACCTCTCAACTGATCAAACATGTCATCAATCATCGGCAAAGGATATTTGTTCTTCATTGTCAACTTATTCAATTGTCGGTAATCGATACACATCCTTAAACTGCCATCCTTCTTTTTCACAAACAACACTGGTGCACCCCAAGATGAAGTACTCAGACGAATGAACCATTGGTCTATCAGTTCATGAAGCTGTGTCTTCAACTCTTTCATTTCTTTAGGAGGCATTTGATACGGAGCAATTGATACTGGAGCAAAATTAGCATAAGTCTCTATAGCAAACTCCACCTCTCTATCAGGAGGCAAACCAGACAATTCTTCCAGATATACCTCGGGAAATTCACAAACAGTTCTGATATCTTGCGGTCATACATCACTCATATTTGGATTCATAACATAGGCCAAGTATGCCTGGCAACCAACATCCATTAACTTCTGAGCCTCTAAAGCTGAAACAACATTAGACAATAATTTAACGTTCTCGCCCACTACTACTACCTCATAATCATCTGAAAGCCTCAAGGACACATGCTTTGTCTCGAAATCTACCCTAGCCCTATGTTTCACAAGCCAATCCATGGCCAAAATTACATCAAAACCATAAACGACAATTCTATCATATCCACAAGAAAAACATGACCCTAAACCATCAAATGACATCTTCTGTACATCTTTCTAACTACAACAGTCTCACCAAAAGAACTCGTGACACTCATACCCACATTTAATATCTCAATCGGAATATCTAACAGCTTCACATGCTCACTCAATATATATGAATGTGTAGAGCCGAAATCAATCAAAGAAAGCAAAGTCAAAGACTGCAATGAGAAATTACCTGAATTCACATATGTGGTTTTCCTGTCCTCACGATGCGCATACACTCTAGCCGGTCCACCTCCCTCGGGCTAAACTTCCACAACATGAGCCACATTCCTCTGTCCATCATTCCTAGGCTGAAAGTTACCTCGGCCGCGTCCACGGCCTCTCTGATGCTCGACAGCTCATGCAGGAGCCTGTCCATCCCTAGCCGGATGTGGACAATCACGCTTCAAGTGTGCTCGAGACTCGCAGTTCCAACATGAGCCATAAGTGCCCCAACACTCGCTGAAATGACGTCTACCAAACTTGGTACACTCAGGAGTACGATTTTTAGCCCTTTGGTCGTGATGGCCTCGCCCCGGATTACCACCTCCACGCCTATGATCATGATGGGGTCTCCTATCCTTATGCCTCTTGGCACGGTCTCTATCATACTCGGCGGTCCTTTCCCTGAACTAGATCCACCTCTACGATCAACAAGTCCCAAAGACTGTTCAATGTCATTGGCCCTAACAACCAATACATCAAAATCCATATAGTTAGAAGCCAACATGTAGGTCTTCACCTCCTGGATCAAACCATATCGAAAACGCTCATATTGTTCCCTCTCAGTAGGAACCAACTCGGAAGCATACTGACTAAGACGTACGAACTGTACCTCATACTCGGACACGGTCATGCTACCCTGAACTAGAGCCATGAACTCTCTTTTTTACCTGTCTAGGTATCGAGAACCAGGATACTTCTTACGAAAAGCAGTCCTAAAGAATTCCCAAGTAACCTCGGCCACTAGCATACCCGTTGTGATGGTAGTCCACAAAGTATAGACATCTCCTTGAAGCAAAGAGACGATGCAACCTAGCTTACGTGCATCAGAGAACTCTATTTGTTCCAAAATACGAACTGAGCTCTCAAAACATGCCTCTGAACCCTTGGGTGACAATCCCCGAAACTCGACTCCACCCAAGCTACGAAGTCGTTCTAACGACAGACCATAACCTACACCCTGAGGTGGTGCTGCAACTTGAACACCCGCTAAAGTTGTCTGAATAGCCCCAGCTATAGCCTGAATCAACAGATTCACATTAATGCCAGCATGTCGCCCTGTCCTTGACCAACCTGGGGTCCAACACCTCCGACATTCGCTCCACCACCACCTGGAGGAGGAGGAGGCAAGTTCTCCCCTTGCACATCCTTAACGTTCTCAATCCGCTCAACCCTCGGATTATCCATTCTGGGCTTTCCCCTCGGTCTCACCGCACTATAAGGTGCAAAACTAAACAATAAACACAACAAGTGAAATGATTTGGGGTCAGCAAGGAACAAGGTCCAAGGCGCTCAAGTCTTTAAACTTAAAACCACTTACAATAACAATATACTAGCAATGGGTGCCTTTAACTATCTCTCAACCAACACAAAAGAAAACCATAAGCATGCTTACAATCACCGTGCATCACAACCAACAACCATACACAATAAAACTTACCTCACTTACCTTTCAGCTTGGTGAAAACTCAGCGAACCTAGGCTCTGATACCAACAAGTGTAACCCCATCGACCAGGCTTAGCCACTAGACTGCATCGAACGAGATTACACGAGGAGAACTGAAGAGAAATTCGTTAAGGCTTCACTCCGATTAGCAACCCTATTTTTTTCAATTATTATAATTTAATCTTGTCTGAATTCCATTTTAAAACCTATACGAGAAGACTAGCAGCGAAAAAGCAAAACACGAGCAAGAACCACTTGAAACGAGCTTTTGAGGCTACTTTGTACAGTTTTAAAATAGGTAATTTCGATATGCTCGGGCCCGTATCGATACGCCTTCAACGGTAAAATATCCCAAGTCAACCTCAAGAGGTCGTTCCGATACGCTCAAAGACAGTACCGATACGAGCGTATCGAAACTGTCGTGAGGGTTTTAGAACGCCAACCCATATTGAAACACCCTCGAAATGTTTTGGAACCATAAATTCCAGTCACGAAACGTACTTATACGCGCCCAACCTGTATCGATACGCCAAGGCCCTTATAGGTCCCCCGTTTGATACAACCTCGACCGTATCGAAACAATAAGCCTAGAATGACTGAATTTGCTGGTTTAAGCCAATTTGAAACCACCGAAAGGCATCCCAACAACATACAACACTCAAAAAACTCAAGACAGCCAATAATACTCATCAAGACATGCTAGAAACACATCATGGAAAAACTTAACATAACAAGATTAAAAGGGAAAGCCATACTTTGCATAAAATCCAACAAACAACCAAAACTCACAACGAGTCATACTTGCAACATAATAGGAGCCTTTACAAGTCTATATAGGCATATCAACATATCCCAAACAGCACGGAGTTCTAGCAACATCTCCAAAACAAAAGGCCCTATCCCGTTGCTATATACTAGTTATTATGCCGAAAACCATACTTGAGCAAAATCGACCTCCTTGGTCACTCCCTTGTTCCTTTGGCTACACCGAAACACTACGAATCTTCATTATTGGAAAGAGGAGCGTAAGCAAGAATGCATAGTGAGCGGTGCTCAAAACAGTAGCTACGACAATGCAGTTTTAAAACCATAGTTTGCTTGAAACCGAAAACCATTTCCAAATCATTTCCCTTATGCTTGAACACATAACAACATGCATTTAACCTCTCGTGCATTTACCGAATGCATCCACAAGCCACAAGCTTACCTCATGGTCATTCTCATCATACATACAACGTAACCAACTACATGCATAAGCATAAATGGAAATGAACGATAAAACATGCTCAACATGAGAATTTAGAGCACCATAAGTATATTAACATTTAACACTTTTACTCGGATATGCAGATAGTTCTCACAACCACTAGACAGTTCCGGTGGAATCCCACATCACCGTACTCACTCGTCTAGTAAAACATAGCTTATGGTGGAATCTCACATCACCGTACTCCTCTTTAGTGGAATCTAGCATCACTAAGGCCACGCGCGACTTTTACCTCGAGTGCATTTTCATCCTATTGGTCGACCAACTATATCCGGTAATAAGATTTCACATTGTCAATAACCCACCAAACCAACACTTACCTTGTGTTCTCATGGTCACAACTATAACCAACATGGGATCAATTAAAGCAATCATATGCATAACACAAGGATATTCATGGCAAACATGCACTATGGAAATCATTCATAACACAATAGAATTTATTGAAAATAAAGACTAAAATGCTTAAAACTTACTCTTGAGCTTAGATTGGCTTATCAAGCTCAATCTAAACCCCCAAAACATATCCTTAACTAAGTTAAGGTTTAGAAAACATTTCCACTCACCAGCCAACACACAAGCAATAGCCGAAACACCGATTCAAGCCCCCAAATCACCCGGTATCACGTCCGAAGAGCCCAAATCTGTTTCCCCTATTTCTAACCACTTCAAAAATGGAGCATCAGACCCAATTCAAGCCCCCAAACTTGCAGCAATATAGAAACTCAACATCTATCACCAAAACCAATTGATTCACAACCGAAAACACTTGGAAACATCGTCAAAACAACTCAAACCAACCAGCTGCCAAAACCCAACGAAATTACCATCAAAATCACACCTTTCAACATCCAAAACACTTACCCAAAGTCTAGGAATCATCAGCCCAAAGTTCTTCACAAGAACAAACGAAAATCCCAAATTTTCAACTCCAAAAATCTCTCCTTTTTGCTAGTTTCGGGTTTCCCATTATTAAGCCACTATCCCAACATTATTTGAACATCAAAGAAAAGTTAAAAACACTTTTAAACCTAGCATCAAACAACCCAAATGAAAATTCCCTCATTCTCCTCTTTTCCCAACATAAAGTATTTTGGAAACAAACTTAGACAATGAGTTATGGAAAGATTTCATCAACAACTTGTTTAAGGAAGAGAAAATCAAAATAAGAAATAGATTACCTTGAAAGCTTGCTTAGATGAAGTGCTTGAATCAGTGGAATAGTGAAAAATGGTGTTTTGGGGAAGATAACGTGAAAATAGGTTTTAGGAAGATGATGGCTATTTTCAAAAACCCCTTTCTAATTTCAAAATTCCCTTTTTACTATTTTTTAAAATCCCTAAAGTTGTTTATTAAAAATGGTTCCCCAAAATTAGTTTAACCCGAACCTATTTAACCAAACTCGATTATCTCCCGGGCCTTAAATTCGGGTGTTACATATACTCTTTAAGTTAGTTTTCTTAATTAATAGTTTAGATATTTTCTCTTGCAAGATTTAAATATCAATAATAAGGTTTAATTAAACATATTGATTTAGATTCCTAAAATAATGCATCTCTTAATAATAGATATCTTAAATATTTTTCACCTCACCTTAATCGTAGATAATTAAATAAAACTCTTAGGTAATATTCTTAAAAGGTACCAAATGTGATAGTACCCCAAGTATGTATTATGACTCTCATGGATCTAAAAACTTTCTAAAACATTGGTTCTTGTGGTCTATAAAATAGTGTGGTCAAAATTAAAAGAAAGTCCAAATAAAGAAAAATAAAAGAAGAATAAGATCAAGTTAAATCAATCTATGGATACTAAGTGGTTTGATGTATATAAAAATATTCCACACTTTGTATCCAACCAATGTGGAATATAAACTTATTTTCCTTAATACAGTTCATAAGGTTGAGCATCGATTTTTCATTCATCACTCAACTATTTTAAACATATTAGATACCATTGTAAAGATCTCATGAAATAGAATATGAAACCATAATTTTATGATTCGAATCTCCACCTTTACTCATTTAAAATATGTCTCAAAATTTCAAATAGTCACATTTTTTCAACAAAAACTTAATCTTATTAATTTCAATATTGACAGATACTTAAAAAATAGTCTGCGACGAAATCCCCTCCATCATAGATGCATGTATAGATTAGGACATGAGTGAGAATGTAGAGAATATTTGTCAAACTCATAAGCAGGGAATTGGAAGGAATGCAGATGACTTCAATTGGTCTACCCCTCTACCCTAAGGTTAGAGGTGAGCGTCGAGTCGAGCCGAGTCAAAAATTTTTGAATTAGTTGAGTTACGAGTCTTATTTTACGACTCTAATTTTATTTGAATTTTTTTGAGTCGAGCTTATGAAGTTCTAGTCGAATCAACTCGAGTTTTCGAGTTTCTGTACAAATTTAATTATGATTATTTACAATGTTATAATACAGATTGATTCAAATTTAAATGACTTTTTATATTCATATACAATACACATATATATTTCTTCATATTTTTTATATATCTAGGCAGAATTGAGGGACTCGAACTTTAAAATTGACCCACTAATTACTAAAAAATTCGAGTTATTCGAATTCTTATTTTACAACTTAAATTTTATTTAAAATTTTTTCGAATTAGGTCGAATTTATAAAATTTTGAGTAGAGTCAAAACGAATCGAAGTTTTTTACGTTGAATCAAATTAAAAAAATTATTTTTTCGAGTCGTTGTTCACCCCTGCCTAAGACTCAACCAACCATTTTTTTTAGATTTGACTTGATTTCGTGTAGTTGTCCTCTTAGCTCTTGCCTTTTGGACGGAATATGGACAATAAATTTAGATATAAAATGATTGAGATGAGATGGGGAGTTTCCATCATGTGTGGGTTGCATCAACATAAATAAATGCAAACCTATCTACCTGCCTAACCTCATGGCCTCTTTCTTTCTACCTACACTACACATTGGCGCTTACATTAAACTTTGCTTATTTGTTATTTTCCTCCCATACTTAATAATTGCCTTCTGCCCCTTGATCTTTACTTTGGTTAGTCAATACATTAAGTGGTGGTTCAATTGGTTCAAAAGTCATTTGTCTATCTGTATGTTACATAATTGAAGGTCAGTTTGACATTATGTTTTAGAAGTGCGGTGAAAAAATGCTTTTAAAAAATTATTTTTAAAGTGTTCGGTTTAAAATAAAAGCGTCTGATTTAAAATAGAAGTATATACTATATTTTTGACATTATTTTTAGAAGTGCGGTGGAAAAATACTTTTGAAAAGTTACTTTAGAGTGTTTGGTTTAAAATAAAAGTCTTTAGTATTCCCGTCAAAAAATACTTTTTAAATATATAAAGTATCTATTTTAGACTATTTTTCTAAATATAAAAGAATCGGTGATATAAAGGAGTATAAATGAGTTTTAATCTATTTCAGCTCTTAAATTAAACTGAAAATTCACATTTGGCCTGAAAAGTTATTTCTTTTACATTTCTTTTGACCTCAAAAATACTTTTGAAAAGCATTACAAAACGAAAACATAATTCCAAATCTTGATAATGTAATCAGTAGAAAGAAAAACACAAGGAGAGTAACCCAACAATCTATTTTCATTAGTTTTTGTAAAACAACTAGGCCATTGGTTTTAGGGAGAGAATAGACAAATTGATGTAAACATGCAATTTGTATGATTTGATGTTATTTTTTTTAGTCTAACTTTAAACTGAAAGGACAAGTGAGAACTACAAACGAATAATTGTTTAGACATCAGGCCCAGTGTATATGGTTCTGCAGTGACATAACTTGGTTTTTATGTTATGAAATACTCAAGAGGGCAATACGATCTTTAATATTTTTTTGTTCGGCAATAAAATTATTCTATTAAAAAAGGCAAAAAAAAGTCGAAGAGATTGCGACATAGAAAACAAAAGCATAAGACATCACCGAAACACGGTCCTAAAAAAGCCTAACAGGACCGATAACAAAATACGAACTAAAACAAAACAAAACATTGAAACCATAACCAACTCCTAACCTCAATCTTGTATCTCGGAGGATTCAACCTCACTTGATCTCACACTTGCTCCATTTGGACCGTATCTTCATTTCCGATCACCCTTAATCCTAAACTCTTTAATTTCCAATGCTTCCATACCTTCTTTCAACATTACCTTCTTTCGGTTTTTAAAATCGAAATTCGTTATGGATCCGTTAACAAAATTCCTAGAAGATGAGTTCTCCTTATGATCGCTAGATCTTTCCCTTCTTTTCTTCGTCTCCGATTCTTCAAATTTCTTCGTTTATCTTGTCGTTGCTTCATCCCCGTATTTGTAAACACTTTTTTACTTTCCTTGTCTTCTCCAAAACTGTTCTCGCAGGTAAATCGCCTGCAACTCCTCCCTAATTGAACTCATTTCATTTCCATCTTCCATAGGCAATGGTTGGCTATTAGATGAGCCTCATTGATCTGCCAACCCCATTTTGTAAACGTCCTCCCAAGCCCGTGTTTTGTGGGCCTCATGCAAAGACCTTGATTCACCATCCAAACCACCCTACTCTTAGACGTCAATCATGGGCGACTCTTCACAATTAGGGGCGTGTAAATATATCCGATCCGTAAAGTTATAATTGAGTCACTCAATTATAAATAAAGTTACAATTAGGTCATTCAATTCTCAATAAAGTTATAATTTGGTCACTCAATTAAAGTTTTAGTTATGATCATGTCACTCCACTGTTAAAATACAAACATACATCTAACAAGGTTTGATATAATGATAGTTTTAGTCCTTAAAACTTATATATTCTACCAATTTAGACCTAATTCAAAATAATTCAATAAACTTATGATTTTTGAAATCTATTTAAAATTATGATCATTGAAATCTATTTAAAATTCTTTATGAAAACCTTTAGATTTTAGTTACCGTTACCACGTAATTTTCACAAAAAGTTTAGGTTCTTGTATTATAATACAATTTTCTTAGTAACTTCATATTTTTGAATGACTTCATTATTCCATATTTATTTAAAAATAAACTAATAATTAATTAAACCTTTTATGTTATTGATTTAAATCCGATAATAAAACATATTCGTTATCCGATAATAAAATTTAAATCCAACCAAATCTAGATAACAAAATTTATTTAATATTATTTTTCTAAAAATAATAAAATAAATAAAATATTCCATCACAAGAACACAAATTTAACTTCTTTAAATTCGAATAAATAATCTTTAACAATATAATTTAAAATAATCTCATTATCTTAAATTTATTATTGAGAGTAAAAACTACAACCATCCTTATCCATTCTTAGTGTGCGACCCTATTGGTTCAATTAATGTTTGTAGTAGTTAAAATCACATTTTATCCTACAATTCATAAGTGGCCTTTAGCAAGAAATTATGACTATCCAAGTTAAATGAAAAACTCATAATTCGACACAACCTTAATTCAGTTTATGTTACAATACTTTTATCTCGCGATATCTTGATAGAATATAAGACATGAAAAATGTTAACCTTATATCATTCTATCTTTAGTTTCTCGTTGCCCAATTGAACTAACTAAACAAATGACATTGATCTCTATCAACTCATTTGAGCACGACTATGCATTTCCCATTCTCAATCATCGAGGGGGCCAAAGATATCTCTCTTATGTTAAGACAGATAAATTCCATCTTAATCACTCACATTTCACTAAATAATTCCTTATTATGTTCAAGCATAACCTTTATAACCGTCCGATAAAAAATGATGTTTGGCTATCTCCAAACATAATAATCATCATGTTGAGAATTGTAGTAATTTCAGGTCCAAGTATTTAATGTTACAACCATTGAAAATTAATATATAATGTTAATCCATGTATTAATCTCAAGATTAGTCGATCCTAATATTTGTTCTCAACAAATACATATATGAATTTGATTTGAATCTCATTCACATATTCATCTTTTGAATATCTATGAAACTTCATATCAATCTTATCTTTTTATTGTTCCCACAATAATAACTGATAAGGGATATTTAGAATAATAATACTCAAGGACACAAAAGCATGCAAATTTATTATAATAATAAATTCAGTAATCAAATATCATGTTAACAATCTCTCACTTGCACTAGGCCTATTTAAGAATGTATCTCATGCCTATAAACCTAGCATGATGATCATGTTTTACTTGTGGTATAGGCTTGGTCATTGGATCTACAACATTGTCATCTATTGAAACTTTACATATCTCAACGTCACCTTTCTCAATGATTTCTCGAATGAGATGATAACGCCTCAAAATGTGTTTAGATAGGTGTGTGATATGGGTTCCTTTGCATGTGCAATAAAACCATTATTGTCACAGTATATAACAACATGATTTGTGATGGTAGAAATGACCCCAAGATCAGTAATGAACTTCTTGATCGAATCTGCTTCCTTCGTTGCATTAGATGTTGTTATGTATTCAAATTCAGTTGTAAAACCAACAACAATGCTTTGCTTTGAATTTTTCCAACAGACAACACCTTCATTTAAACAAAACACATACCCTGACTGCGATTAGAAATCATCTTTGTCAGTTTGGAAGCTTGCATCCGTGTAACCACTTACAACTAGATTATATTCCAATATGCCATATACTAAGAACATATTTTTAGTTTATCTCAAATACTTAAGTATGTTATTTACTGATGTCCAGTGACTCTCACCGGGATTTGATTGGTATCGACTTATTATGATCAAAGTATATGAAACATTTAGTCTAGTGCATAACATGACATACATTATAGATCCTATTACCAAAGCAAAATGAATTTTACTCATGCGTTCTTGCTCATCTTTAGAGTTAGGACACTGACTCCTATTAAGAGTAATACCATGAGACTTACGCAAGAATCCTCTCTTGGAATCTTGCATAATAAACCTTTTCAATACTTTGTCTATATACACACTTTGACTTAGGCCGATTAGCCTTTTAGATCTATCTCTATAAATCTTTATCCCAAGGATATAGGAAGCTTCGCCTATGTCTTTCACTGAGAAACAATTTCCTAACCAAGATTTGATACTCTACAAGGTAGGAATGTCATTCCCAATGAGTAGAATGTCAACGACATATAATACTAAAAAAACAACTGCACTCCCACTAACTTTCTTGTAAACACAAAGTTCATCTTAATTTTTGACAAATTCAATCTGTTTGATTAACCCATCAAAAGAAAGATTCCAACTTCGTGAAGCCTGCTTCAATCCATAAATGATCTTTGAAGCTTGCATAATTTACCAGAATTCTCAACTTGTATAAAACCCTCAGGCTATGTCATGTACACATCATCGAGTAAGTTTCCATTAAGAAACACATTTTCCACATCCATTTTCCAAATCTCATAGTCATAATATGCTGCAATGGCTATATATTAAGTGTTCAAAAGTACTATTTCTATTACCCTTTTTACTCATATTATTGTTAGACTTAGACCCATAATAGTTGAATTTTTAGTCATTGATGCATATTTGCATTGTTTCCTTCATGGTTATGCTAGATTTCATGTTTTGGTGGAAAAGAGGTACTGTTGGACTGTCTTGTGCATGTGCAAGTATTGCTCGGGCAAGTTGGATGATGCTGAGGCAATAGCCAACTAGAGGATAAGGTGATGTGGCAGCCGAATTTGACGACTGGATAAACCCTACATGGCGTGGAGCAAGAAGAATATTAAAGGAGTTAGAATTCCATGAAAAAGTCAAAGGGAGATTAAAGTTCCATGAAAGTAGGAGAAGTTTTAGGAAGATAAATAAATTAAAGAGATTTATCTCTTTAAAGCTATTTAATTCCAACTCAACTTCCTCCTCAAGAAAGACTTTGACCTATCCGTCTCCTATATAAAGAAGGCTAAGCTGCCCAAGTCAAGTATGTTCGAGAGAGAGAGAAATCGGCTAGAGAGAGAGCTCGACATCTTCATCTTCTTCCTTTGTTTTTCTTAAATTCATGTTAGGGAAATTTTTTTCTTGTTTATCTTTTATTCCCGGCCATGGACTAAACTTTTCTTGGCTTGAGTTATTGTGTTTTTGTGGTTGGGTTGTGAGAACGATTGGATATGTTTTAGGTATTTGAGTTTGCAATTTTAATTCAAGGTTTGTTCATTCTTGGTACTTAATTTTGTTTGTGAGTGAATTGGGAGAGGATCTCGTGAATTCATCTATTTATCTAATATCAGGAGAGTTAGATTCAAGAAAAGAATGAGCATGGTCTTTATTCAATCAATCGATGGTGAAGACTAATTTGACTTAGGGATAAGTTGCGAATTTCAACGGCTAAAAAGAGCGTAAGATCAGTTGTTGTCCACCCTTGGTTCACGCAGGGATGTATTATCAAGGCATGCACAATTAACTAGTGTTTAAAATTAGGGATAAGGAGAAACCATTGAAGAACGCTTTGCCGAACCTTGAAGGCTGTCACCCAGGCAATCGCTTCATCAGTTGCCCATGCAATCAATATACCAGTTGCCCAGGCAATCGCTATACTAGTTGCCCAGGCAATCACTATACCAGTTGTCCAGGCAATCCAATTGTTACAAGTTGTCGAAGCAATTGAGTTGATCTTGCACTCAATTACCAAGACGATCCATTCAATTATCATACCACGAGTCACGATAACCCGACCTATTCTCTCTTACTTGATTACATCTTCTTTTTATTTTATTTCTATTTTATTTTACTTGTTAGTTAGAACTCCTACAATCACCAATTTGTGTTTTTATTTTACAGTGTAAGAAGTTAAATTCCTGAAGTAGCACCAATCCCTGTGGAGACAATATATTTCTATACTATAACTTGCAACGTGTACACTTGCACCAATTGCGAAGCACTTATTACGCACAACAAGTTTTTGACGCCGTTGCCAGGGATTGACAATAGCGACTTTGTTTTTATTTTCTTGAACTTTTATTTATTTTTACTTTTTATTGTTCAGTTTCAAAGGGTTAACAAAATTTGGTTTTGCATTGGTGTACGACCAGGGCAAATCCGACAGCTCCATAATATCCCTTTGATCCAGAAATTGAACGTACCTGCCAGAGACTAAGACAAATACTAATAGCAGTAATGGCAGATCAAGTTGGCAATTGTAGAACTAATGTTTTGATATAGTAATTGAAAAATGTTTTGGACTAATTTGAAAAGAATTTAAAACTTGGTTTTAAGTCCAAACAACTTGAATTTATGTTTGAGGGATCTTAAAAGGTTTTTGGCAATGTTTTCATTGATTTTAAATAGTCAAACTTAAGATTTCAAGATACCCGTATCGATACGGTCCAACCCGTATCGATACCATTTTGCCCAAGTTTGGTCACTGCCAAAACCCGTATCGAAATAGGCTTGGCCGTTTCGATACGGATCGGGATCGTTTCGATACGCCTGGTAAGCGTACCGATCCCCTTTCCAACAACCCCAACGGCTATTTCTCAACGGTCATTTAAAAGTGAACCCGGATCGATACGCCCTCAAGCGTATCGATACGCCTAGGCTTGCAAGAGCCCAACGACTAGTTTCTGATAAAGGCTGTACCGATACGGGTCCAAGCGTATCGATACGGAAGGCTGCAGAACATCATTAATGAAGGGAAATAAAGTCCTCAACGGCTCCAAATCATCCCTAATGGCTAGTAACGGCTATAAACTCATCAAGGAGTATAAAAGGGACCTCCAAGCATCAAGTGAAGGCTAATGCTCATATTGTCAAACATCAAATGATCAAGAATTGTCTTATAGCTTAATTTGTCATTTATTGTATAGACAAACACTAGTGAGCCAAAATTGTCAAATTTGATCAAGTGTTTTAGGTTTTGGGCGAGTGCTTAATTGTGCAAACAAACACATATTAGATGGATTTGTGTTTGCTTAATTTATCTCTTTGTAAGAGAGGGTTTCAATCAAGGCTTTGGGTAGAAAGCTTGATTGTGTATAAGGGTTACCTCCTAAGCCTAGGAAAGGGGACGAATCAATAGTGGATTGATTGGAAATCCTTAGTGGGGAGCTAAGGTAGTGGATGTAGACCTTGGTTAGAATGTTGAACCACTATAACTCTTTATGTCAATTTCCATTTTAGCTTCCACAACCCTTCCACCCAAAAATTCACCTCTCCACCACTTGGTGAGCCTTATTGGTTGAACGAATCGAGCACCTCTCAACTCAACAATTGGTATCAAAGCTTGGCTCAATTGAGGAGGATTCACATCCTATTGAAAAGATCCGGCAAGCTCGATCACTATTTCATCAACCGGCTCAAATGGCACAATCAATCGACAAACCACCTTTCTTTGACGGAACCCACTATGCCCATTGGAAGACAAAGATGAAGTTCTTCATCAAATTAAGAGATTACAAGCTATATGATATAGTTGAAGATGGTTCATTCGAGCCTCAAAGAAGCAAAGCAGAGTGGAGTGCCGACGATCGCAAGAAGATGGAGCTTAATTGCAAAGCCTTGCACATTTTGTTTTGTGCTTTTGGCCTAACCATCTATGAGAAGATGTCTTCTTGTGAGAGTGCCGAGGAGGTATGGGACAAGCTTGAAGTCACATACGAGGGGACCGATGAAGTCAAGGAGACCAAGATTGGGCTCCTAACCTTAGAGTATGCAAACTTCAAAATGGATCCCTAAGAGAACATCGAGAAGATGTTTGATAGGTTCTCCACTATCACCAATGGTCTTAAAGGCTATGGAGAAGCCATCCCGGAAGAAAATCTTGTTCGAAAGCTCATCTACTCACTTCCCGAGTCTTGGGACTCAAAGAGGACCGCCATCATCGAAGCAAAAAATTTGAAGACCTTGAAGCTTGATGAACTCATGGGGTCACTCCTTACTCATCAAATCATGAAGAAGAATAAAGAAGATGAGAAGAAGAGGGAAGAAATTAGAGCTATGAGAGAGATGAAAATCAAAGGGCTTGGCATAAATGCAAGTGCCATGGCTCTCAAATCCTCCACTTGTCATCATGTCTACTCAAGTGAAGAGGAGGATGAAAATGAAGAGATAGTTCATCTCTTCAAGAAGTGTGCCTCGTTCATGAAGAAAGCCTTGAGAGAGCTTGAACGAGAACCCAAGAGAAAGGAGAGGGCAAGCACTTCAAGCCATAAGAAGAAGGCACATGTGGCTACTTGGAGTGATGAGGACTCCACCAACGATGAACAAGCCAACCTTTGCCTTATGGCCATCGAAGAAGATTCAAGGGTAACTTCTAATTCATCTACTTCATGTTCTTATTCTTTTGATGAATTACAAGATGCCTATGATGATTTGGTTTTAGAGTTTAAAAATCACATTTTGAAAAATAATAAATTGATTTCAAAGTTGAAAATTCAAAATGATTTGATTTCTAAAACCAAACTTGAACTTGAAGCAAAACTCAAAGAGTTTGAATTAAAATGTTTTGATTTACAAAATTTGCTTCAAAAAGTTCTAGAAGAAAAAAGATTTGATCTCCAAAGAACTTGAAAAGAAAAATAATTTTGGAAAATCAAATTTTTATGTAAGACAATCTAGTGCCCCTAGATTTGTAAAAGGAAAATGTTTTAGAAGTGTTTGGGTCCCAAAAGGACTAACCACTTCAATTAAAAAGGATGACATTGAAAAATTGATTCCTAAAGGGACTAAAATTTGTGCCACTAACGTTTATGGATCCAAAACAATTTGGATACCAAAAGTCACTTGATTGTATTTTGCTAGGTGTGATGGAGATGTTCAACAAGTCAAACATTGAGGGGGAGCTCCATGCACACAAGGAAGAACACTTGAAGAAGGAAGGCTTCACATCCTCCCTTGGATTCAAGTATTGGTAAAAATCTAGTTGTTTTTGCATTTATTTGCTTTAATTTTTATTTAATTCAACTAGATGATCATATATGTTGGACTAACATTTTTGATGATGCTTTGAGTAAGGGGGAGCCATTTTAAAACCAAATTTGTATTTTTGTCAAATTTTTACCTCTATTGTTATTTTGAACTTAATGTTTTAAATTCTTTTTGATATAACAAAAAGGGGGAGAAATGGTTTGAAAAATTGATTTTTCAAATGAATAAGGGGGAGCTTTATTTGATTTATATCTTTAAGTCTCTTATTCACATTTTTAAAGTTAAAGGGGGAGAATCCCAAACAATTTTCAAGTGAGTTTTATTATATCAAAAAGGGGGAGATTGTAGAACTAATGTTTTGATATAATAATTGAAAAATCTTTTGGACTAATTTGAAAAGAATTTAAAACTTGGTTTTAAGTCCAAACAACTTGAATTTATGTTTGAGGGATCTTAAAAGGTTTTTGGCAATGTTTTCATTGATTTTAAATAGCCAAACTTAAGATTTCAAGATACCCGTATCAATACAGTCCAACCCGTATCGATACCATTTTGCCCAAGTTTGGTCACTGCCAAAACCCGTATCGAAATAGGCTTGGCCGTTTCGATACGGATCAGGATCGTTTTGATACGCCTGGTAAGTGTACCGATCCCCTTTCCAACAACCCCAACGGCTATTTCTCAACGGTCATTTAAAAGTGAACCCATACCGATACGCCCTCAAGCGTGTCGATACACCTAGGCTGGCAAGAGCCCAACGACTAGTTTCTGATAAAGGCCGTACCAATACGGGTCCAAGCGTATCGATACAGAAGGCTGCAGAACAACATTAATGAAGGGAAATAAAGTCTTCAACGGCTCTAAATCATCCCTAACAGCTAGTAACGACTATAAACTCATCAAGGAGTATAAAAGGGACCTCCAAGCATCAAGTGAAGGCTAATGCTCATATTGTCAAACATAAAATGATCAAGAATTGTCTTAGAGCTTAATTTGTCATTTATTGTATAGACAAACACTAGTGAGCCAAAATTGTCAAATTTGCTCAAGTGTTTTAGGTTTTGGGTGAGTGCTTAGTTGTGCAAACAAACACCTATTAGAGGGATTTGTGTTTTCTTTGTTTATCTCTTTGTAAGAGAGGGTTTCAATCAAGGCTTTGGGTAGAAAGCTTGATTGTGTATAAGGGTTACCTCCTAAGCCTAGAAAAGAGGACGAATCAATAGTGGATTGATTGGAAATCCTTAGTGGGGAGCTAAGGTAGTGGATGTAGACCTTGGTTAGAAGGTTGAACCACTATAACTCTTTGTGTCAATTTCCATTTTAGCTTCCACAACCCTTCCACCCAAAAATTCACCTCTCCACCACTTGGTGAGCCTTATTGGTTGAACGAATCGAGCACCTCTCAACTCAACAGCAATAACAATTCCAACGACAATCAGGTTGCCACGGCAGGAGGTGGAGCGATTCTACCAGCTCAACTTGCTCAAGCAAGGAACCGAATTGTTCGATACTATTTATAGGAAGATCTCAACGGCCGAAACCCAAAAGTTGTCACACCTGAAATTGAAGCTGCCCACTTCGAATTAAAGCAGTAATGTTCAATATGATTAATACAAATCGGTCAATTTGGTGGATCAGCAACTGAAGATGCCATACAACATCTCAAATCTTTCCTGGAGATTTGCAATTCATTCAAACTACAAGGAGTCCATGAGGATTTTTTGAGGCTAAAATTATTCCCCTATTCACTGAGGGATAGGGCGAAATCGTGGTTGAATAGTATTCCATCCGGATCAATAGGATCTTGGACTGATTTATGTCGTGATTTCCTTGCTAGATTTAATCCTACAAATATGACTGATAAGTTACGTAACGAAATGACTTCTTTTCGGTAGGCAGATAATGAATCCATGTACGAGGCTTGGGAGCGATATAGAGAATTGTTACACAAATGTCCCCTACACGGATTCCCATTATGGACACAAGTGACGATGTTTTACAACATAGTAAACACACCGACAAGGATGATGTTAGATGCCTCGGCAAATGACATACTCCTAGACAAGCCACCAGAAGAAGAAATAGAGATTTTGAACAGGCTTGCTAAAAATGATTATCAGTTCCCAACTACCAGAAGAGGAGTCAAACGTCATGCCACGATAAATGAGCTTGAGTCATCATATGCAATTCTCACACAATTGGCTACTTTAACCAATTTGGTTAAAAACATGCATCGACCAAATAACACACAAGAGATCAAGGTAGTAGATTCAATTTGTGATTTATGTAACGGTAACCATGATTCTTCAGAGTGTCCGCAGAACCTAGAGTCTAGCTTTTATGTTGGAAACTACAACCAGAACAACAATGCAATGTCCAACACATACAATCCGGCCTAGAAGAAGCATCCTAATTTTTCATGGAGTAATCCCAACAATTCCCTCAACCAAAACAATCAAAATGCACAAGCATCAGGATTGCAGCAGAACATGCTATGGCAACAGATGCCGCAACAACAATCAACACCATCCAGTTCTTTGGAAAATTCTCTTAATGCTTTCATGTTACAAACTCAATCTTATATGGCTAACACTAATAAATTCATGGAAAGAACTGGTGCTTTCATTGATAGGACTGAGATGAGAATGCAAAAACAGGAGGCAACTCTCAAATCATTGGAGATGCAATTCGGGCAATTTTCACAGATCTTGAACACGAGACCTATGGGTGGTATACCTAGCGATACTGAAGTCGCAAGAGGAGAAAACCATGAGCAGTGCAAAACAATCACCACTCGGAGTGACCGACAACTTAAAGAAGCCCAAGCTCACTCAAAGGAGAACACTCAACCGGAAGAGCAACCTTTTGTCCAAAAAATGAGTCCAGCGACAAAACCTCTGCCAAAACCGATGAAAGAGAGAATGCCCCGGCAACTAAAAATGCTAAGGCAAGTCCAGATACCTCGAAAACCACAAGTACGGATGCCTCGGTAACATCAACTACTCATGCCACGACAATACCTGATGTTTTGTCAATGTCATCAATCATGTTCGAAACCAATGAAAGGATTGAGGACATCTGACTTTGACCACCATTGCCTTAGAGGTTGAAACAGTAAAAGCAAGAATACCCATTCAAGAAGTTCCTTGACATCTTAAAGCAAGTCCACATCAACTTGCCATTGGTCGAGGTGATAGAACAAATGTCAAACTATGCTAAGTTCCTTAAAGACATTGTCTCTAAGAGAACCAGGCTTATAACATCCTAAAAATGGGAATAGTCGAAATTGAGTTTCGATGATCGAAATATTGATATTAAAATGCTCAAATATCGTATCTTTATTACCTAAATTAAAGATTACATTGTTAAAGGACCTTAATTAAACTTATTCTTAGTTAAGGACCTCATTGAAAATGCCTAAAATGATGTTTTTGAGCTAGGCGTTTCGATACAATAAGACATGTACCAAAACAACCTAGGTAAGTGTAGAGCGTTTTAGTGTTCTCTAAATATGAACGCAAGTTCACACTCTTGTCAAGTAATAGTATAAAAGATATCGTCTCCCATAGGGATTGGACAACTTAAGAAGAATTCACTGTTCCTGCACAAGAAAAGTAAATTGCACAAATAAGTTGTGTTGTTTAAGAAGAAAATAAAATAAAAAAGGTAATAAAAGGGAAGAAATTAGAGTGATAGAATGGGCAGGGTTATGCTGCTGCTTAGTGTGAAACTGCGTTGAATAGGACAAGTTGTTTTGAGATGCCAGACTTTGCTGCCTCGGTGGGGGATGTCAAATAGGATGCTGAGACGCTCTCGCTGCCTCGGCAGGGGGATGTATGTTGCGTGTAAAAGAGTCTATCGCAATAGAGTGCAAGTGTACACGACGCAATTAGTAAAGTGATACACGAAGTATCGGATGTCGAATCCACATGGAATGGAAATAGCTTTAAACTTGGATTGCTGCACAAGAGAGAAAGAAGATAATTTAATTGTTTGAAAGGAAATATTGAAGAATACTGAAGATAAAGGATTGAGGGATTCAGGGTAAAGAAATAGGATGGTATTTATTTGCTCAATAGTGTAGGTGTTGCACTGTATAGGACTTCATGTTCTGTCGTCATTCCTGTCGCGGCATCACCTGCGGTGGCAGCAGTCTGTTGTTGTCGCGGCAGCGATCACACAACTCTGTACTCCAAGCTTGGCAAGAATCCCTGTCGTTCCTTGTCCTATCCCTAGGTCCAAGTTTGTCGATGAACACGTCTTAGATGATACCTCCCAACGTGAATCGAAGGATGAACACCGATATTGTTGAATTCTTCCTTAGCCACTTAACCTCGTCCTATCCCTAGGTCCGAGATAGTTCAACCATAAACTGGAGAACCCTTACTTTTTCCTTTTGTAGACTTAACTCTCCCGATATTAAGTAAATGAATAATCTCATAATACTCTCCCGATACTCTTGCAAGATGTTGAAAACCAGAATAAGCAAACTTGAAGTCTATTTTACTGAACAGAAAAAATCCTAAAACAGTACAATCCTTGCAACTACTTTAAAAAATCAACCCTTAACCCTAGGGGAAGTTTAGAACATGATGAGAAGGGGAAACGACTAGGGTTTAGGGGAAGACGACTAGAGAATAAGATGTCCTTCCCTAGGTCGAATTACATGCCTTTACATAGGCCTTGAGTTAAAGTTTTCTAATATGGCAAGAATACAAGTTTAAACTAAAGTACAACTCTATTAAAGACTAAATCTTAAGAGTAGATGCCTTTAATTCGTCCTCTTTTCTTGCTTTGGGTTTCTTCCTTGAACTTTGGGCTTGGCCTTCATTCTGATCTAGGGCTTAGAAAAATATAGGAGTGACTCACGACAGACCGGCTTAATTTCCTCTATCTGTCAAGCTCCACTTCACTTTTTCCCTTCACCATTGTTGTCGTCATTGGCTGCCACGGCAGAGTCGTCTTTCTCGACTTCAGTCCTGTGTTCCAGTTTTGCTTCTCCACTGCCCTAAGTCTGCTACAGCAGCTACCTGCAAAAGTAACCAAATTCAGTAGCAACTGTGCCATTTTAAATAATTGTGATGTATATATGAAATCTATCCTAAATGCAATGAATTATGCTTGAATGCAGCAGGAATATGGGTTAAATAAGGGGTAAAATATATATCTTTTACTTACTCAACACACCCTCAAACTCAAGTTCTTGCTTGTCCTCAAGCAATTGAGACCTAAAAGAAAAATAAAAGAAAAGAATTTTTTTGTTTGGCTTAAAACAGTGAACTTTTCCTTACCTACCCTTCATGCCCTATTGCAAACAACACCTTGTTGGATATTCTAGGATTCATTCGGATCCTTGCTATGATTCTCGTGTAGTGTGTGTATGTTTGTGAACAATTATATGCCTAAACTCTCTTAGTTTACTAGAATAGGTAAGCCACTCACTTGAATTTTTATGCCAACTTTCATTTTTTAGAGGTAATTCTTAGGCTCCTTTAGTTTTTTCTTAGACTCGATTTCATTTTCTTAAATTTAAGTTTGACTAGAGCATGTTTCAGGCACCTCTAGCTAACTTCCTAGAGCCGGTTTCGGGCACCTCTAGGTGTATTGAGTATTTTTTTCTTAACTTCTTTTCTAGAGCCAGTGTTAGGCACCTCTAAGGGCAACTCAAGTGTTTAAGCTTTTTCCTATTCTAGTTTACTAGTAGAGTTCTAGATAGTATAAGAGTCACAAAGGGTGTTTAAGGATCAGAACTATAGTAAGGCTCTAAACTGCTCCTAAAAATATCCTAAAGGCACTGCCACAACAGAGGCTGTCACGACAGGTAAGTTCAGTTCACAGACTTAAACCATTTTTTGACAAAAATAAACTTAAAACTTAACATTTAGACACAATTTTGAACCTAAAAACATTTCATATTATTGGAGGGATGCCACCCCCAAACTCAAGGGTTGCATTGCTCTCAATGCATGATGACAGAAAAAAAATACATCACAATTATAATAAAACAACATAACAACAAAAATAAGATAGAAACTTAAATTTAGGTGCTGTCGTCACTGCTGCTACTGTTGCTGATCTCTAGCTACCGGCGGGCAGTGACCTTCATTGTGGGTGCCGACAGAATGATCGGAGAGGCAGAGACAGTCTTCTTCTTAGCTTCCCTTGGGGGCTGGATGCGAGTGGGTGAGATCTGGGGTTGTCTTTCCAGCACTTGTACCTCTTCAGAAGAGCTACTGCTGCCACTGCTGCTGCTGCTACTGCCAGACTTGCCCTGGCCGGATGGTCCTTCACCGGTGTTGGGCTTCTGCCTTTTCATCGGAGTGAACTCCTTTGAAAGGTTTCTTTTGACAGAGGGCTCTCTATCAGATTCCTCCCAGATGGAGGAGGAAGAGAACCCAACAATAAAATCATCAAGGTCAGTCAACGTCTCTTTTCGTTTCTCTCCTCTAGCAGAGATGGTGGCGGTATGGCTGCCGCCTTCGGCTGTCGCGGCTGGGGTTGGAGTGGATGCAACAAAAGGTGTTTTTGGTGTGGCAAGAGGAATATGGGTATGGGCAGGTGTAGGGGCAGCAAAATAATGCTCTGGGAAAACAGGAAACTGTACATTTGCAAAATTTAAATTATTTTGTATAAAATGTATCGTTACTGCTGTGAAGTATCGAATGAAACTCATCAGACCCAGCTGCCGTTCCTCCATCTTTTGCAGTGTGGCTAGGATCTGAGTGGAGGAGTCTACTGGAGGAGCTACTGTTGTTGGCTACTGCTGCTCTACGGCGGCAGGTTTTGTCTGAGTAGGCTTTGTTGGCTCCTCTGCCGCGACAGACGGGTTGAAGCAAGAGATGGGCGTGGCAGCTTTCAGCTCCATCAAACTGAATATGTTGCGTTCTGTCCATCCTTTCCCTTGGACCTTGTAATCTTCAAGGATTTCAGGAAAGTTGTGCCCACGAGAGATCTCGGTGATGAGGTACGGGAAGAAAAGGGGTCTTGATGGCTTAAGGGCACACTCCAAAATTCCTTCTCATATATACTAGCCTACATTAATAGGTCTCTCATTTAAACTAGAGTGAACTAGAGCTAACCTAGGTCTGTCGACCGTGCTGTTGTGGGAAGAAGGCATTATCCTCTTCTTGATGAAGTGGTTCATAGTTTTACCTCTAGATTGAGTTGAGTGCGTTTCACCGTCCAACGATGCTTGGGATAAGTATTCCATTCTGTCCCCTCTTCAGTTAATTCTGCCATGACAACATCGTAGTCTGCCGGTGACTGACTTTCCACAAACCTATTGTGCTCGTCTTCCTTCTTGCTGACGTAGATGCCATAGAGGGTATTGATGTATTCTGACTCGAAAGTGACTTCCTTACCTCGCAATGTCACGGTCTGCGTGTCCTTGCTGTCAATGGCAGCGTAGAATTCTCGGACCAATGTGACATTCATCTCCTCTGGCTGGGCAGCAAACATCTGCCATTTGAAGGCTTTAATCTTCTGAGCTATGAACGGTTAGAGCCCGAAATCTTCCGTGCGTTTGGCATAGAGGAACCCTCTATCTTCCCACATCTCCCTCTTCTGGAAGGAGGTGTAGTATCGGTCGACGGATTCGGTGGTGGCAAAGCGGTTAGGTAGTCTGTCGTGGCTGGGTGTGTCGGCTGCTGCGGTAGAGATGGAGGCAGCACTTCGTCTTGTTTGTCTGGTACTCATAATTGCAAGGCTGTGGAAAATGAAAGAAGAATTTGAGATCTAGAGAGAAAGCAAGTTGAGAGAGTAAAAGTGAGGTGAAAATGAATAGTAAAATGAGGTTTATATAGATGAAGGGGTTGCTGCCCGTTGGAGCTGTAACGGCAGGCGCAATTAACGAGGCCAGCTGTTACACGGTTTTTGACGCGTCTGTCACACGTTTCTGTGTCTGCTGCGTGTCTGTTACGCGTTTGTGTGTCTGCCGCGATTGCCTGGTGACAAGATGTCTTTTCTGCGTCTGTCGCGACAGTTGTTGACAGGCTGTGACGACAGACTCCTCCTTTGGGCTGCTGGTGAGATGGTGGGCTGGTTCATTTCTTCTCCTCTCCTTGTTTCCCTTATTTCCTAAAAATAATTAAAATAAAAAACTTAGTTCCTAAAAATAAAATAATTCTAATTTCCTAATAAATAAATAAATATATATATATATATGTAAATAATAGTAATAATAAAAATAAAATTAAGTTAAATTAGGGATGCCTTGAGGGGCATCTCCTAAAGTAACCACTTCCTGCATCCTTGGGGCTTTAGTCCCCTAATAAATTTTCATTCTTTGTCCGTTGACTTTAAATTGGTGCCTGTCTTTTAATGATTTGATCGTGATGACACCATGGGGAAAAACTTGCACAACTTGGAATGGGTCGGACCATCTAGATTTTAGCTTCACTGGGAAGAGTTTCAACCTAGAGTTAAATAACAACACAAGCTGCCCTGGGCATAACTGTCGTGGCAGCAACTTCTTGTCATGCCACCTCTTTGTCTTGTCCTTGTAAATCCTTGCGTTGTCATAGGCCATTGCTCGAATTTCTTCAATTTCATTCAAGTCATGTAACCTCTTTTGTCCTGGCTTGTCTAAGTCCATGTTCACTACCTTGATAGCCCAATAAGCTCTGTGCTCTATCTTAACATGTAAATGGCATGTTTTTCCATATATCAACCGGTAGGGTGACATTCCCAATGGTGTCTTAAATGCTGTTCTGTAGGCCCAAAGTGCATCATTAAGGTGTAAAGACCAGTCCTTTCGAGTGGGTTTAACCATCTTCTCAAGAATGTTTTTTACTTCCTTATTGGATATTTTGGCCTGTCCATTGGTCTGAGGGTGATAAGCTGTTGCGATCCGATGCTTTACACCATATTTTCTTAAGGCAACAATAATAACCCTATTGTCAAAATGTCTCCATTCATCATTGATGATCGCCTTAGGTATGCCAAATCTGGAAAAAAATATTCTTGTGTAGAAATCTATGACCAATCTTGGCGTCATTTTTCTGTGTGGCGATCGCTTCAACCCATTTGGACACATAGTCAACTGCCAAGAGGAAATATAGATTCCCACATGATGCTGGGAATGGTCCCATGAAATCAATCCCCCATACATCGAAGATCTCGACTTCTAAAATGTTTTGCAGCGGCATCTCATGTCTCCTTGAGATGTTTCCAGTTCATTGGCTTTTGTTACAGCTTTTGTAGAATGCTTGGGCATCCTTAAACAATGAGGGCCAATAAAAGCCAGACTGCAAAACCTTGGCAGTGGTTTTGTTACCACCTAAGTGTCCTCCATATGATGAAACATGTTAGTGGTGAAGCACAGCTTCGTGCTCGTCCTGTAGTACACACCTCCTGATTATCTGATATGCACAATGTTTGAAAAGAAGAGGTTCGTCCCAATAATAATGTTTAACATCATTTTGGAACCTCTTCCTTGCTTGGTAATTAAGTTTAGGAGGTAATATTCTGCTAACTATGTAATTAACGAAATCAGTATACCAAGGAAGTTCAGAAAACTTACCTGCCGCCATGGCTGTCGCGGCAGTGCTCGTGGCAACAAACAACTGCTCGTTAGGGAAAGTCTCCAGTATGTGAGTCTTGTCTGTTGGCAGACTCCTTCCCCTCTCTAATCTTGACAAGTGGTCTGCAACTTGGTTTTCTGTCCCCTTTTTATCCTTGATTTTAATTTCGAACTCTTGCAGCAGCAGAATCCAACGTATCAGTCTAGGCTTTGCATCTTTTTTAGCAAACAAATACTTCAGTGCAGAGTGGTCTGTGTTGACCACCACCTTCGTTCCAAGTATGTATGAACGGAATTTGTCAATCAAAAACACCACTGCTAATAGTTCCTTTTCTGTTGTGGTGTAATTTACTTGGGCGTCGTTTAGTGTTTTGCTTGCGTAATAAATTACGTGGAATAGCTTGTCCTTCCTCTGCCCAAGTGCTGCCCCTACATCGTAATCACTGCATCACTCATCATTTCAAATGGCAAACTCCAGTCTGGTGGCTGTACAATTGAGGCTATTACCAGCTTCTCTTTCAAAATTATGAATGCCTCAGTACATTCAGTATTGAAGTCAACGGGACGATTCTGTTCTGTAGGTGGCATAGAGGCTTGGTGATCTTCGAAAAATTTGCTATAAACCTTCGATAGAACCCATCATGCCGTAAGAAACTCCTAATTCCCTTGACTGTGGTGGGTGGCGGCTGCTTTTCAATCACTTCTATTTTGGCTCTGTCGACTTCTATGTCGCGACAGCTTACCTTGTGGCCTAGGACTATCCCCTCATCCACCATGAAGTGACATTTTCCCAGTTTAATACCAAGTTCGCTTTCTCGCACCTTTCGAGTACCTTATGTAGGTTGCCTAAGCAGCTTTCAAAATGTCTCCAAAGACGGAAAAATCGTCCATGAATATTTCCATGAAATCCTCCACCATGTCGGAGAATATTGCCATCGTACACCTCTGGAATGTTGCTGGTGCATTGCAGAGTCCAAATGGCATTCTCCGAAAAGCGTAAGTGTCGTATGGGGAAGTGAACGTCGTTTTCTCTTGATCCTCCGCTACGATAGCTATCTGGTTATATCTTGTGTAACCATCAAGGAAACAATAATAAGGTTTTCCCGCTAATCTATCAAGTATTTGATCAATAAAAGTTAGGGGAAAATGGTCTTTCTGGGTAGCTTTATTAAGCTTCCGGTAATCCATACAAACCCTCCAACCGGTCACAGATCTGGTTGGGATTAATTCGTTCTCTTCATTGGTCACCACGATTATTCCTCCCGTTTTTGGAACACATTGCACCGGGCTCACCCACTTACTATCCGAGATGGCATAAATTATCCCAGCGTCTAGCCATTTGATAATTTCTCTTCGAACCACTTCTCGCATATCATCATTTAATCATCTCTGGGCATCAATGGTCGGCTTATGATCATCCTCTAGGAGAATTTTGTACATGCATAGTGCCAGATTGATGCCTTGGATATCAGCTATCATCCATCCAATAGCCTTTTTATGCTGCTGCAGCATCCCTATCAGCTGTTGTTCCCGTTCCTGCATTAACTTGAAAGAGATGATTACGGGTAACGTATCATTTAATCCAAGGAAAATATATTTGAGCTGCCCTGGCAGGGGCTTAAGGTCTAAAACAGGTGATTCTACAGTTGAGGGCTTTTGGATGATGTGTTCATTCGAGGTATAGTTTAAGGGCTCGAATAACTTACCTGGACGATTGCCTATCCATTTTACCTCCTCATGACCTTCAGTGTCAGATATGTCAGAATCTGAGGAGCTGCTGTCGTCGTCGCTGCCGTGACAGTCTTCCAAATGGCTGTTGTGGCCGTGACCAAACTTGATGTCATGGCAGCACGATTGCCTGGAGAACATTTAACTTGATCATTCACTCTCATTGTAAGCTCTCCCTTTTCTACATCAATCATTGATTTGCCTGTGGCTAGGAAGGGTCGCCCCAGGATGATTGGTGCATTCTCATCTACTTCACAATCTAAAACAAGAAAGTCAACAGGAAAAATAAACTTATCCACTATTACCATAATATCTTCAATCATCCCTCTGGTTGCACGTAAGAGCGGTCTGCCAACTGTAGCATAACTGTCATGGGCCGTGCTCGTCCAATACCTAATTTCTGAAACACATATTTTGGCATTAAATTAATACTAGCACCTAGATTACAAAGTGCCTTACCCACGAATTTATCTCCAATTATGCACGGTATGATGAAACTCCCAGGATCCTTCTT
Source organism: Hibiscus tridactylites (assembly GCA_958450335.1). Taxonomy (NCBI): domain Eukaryota; kingdom Viridiplantae; phylum Streptophyta; class Magnoliopsida; order Malvales; family Malvaceae; genus Hibiscus; species Hibiscus tridactylites. Next base: position 12,242,021 of record OY288286.1, read on the forward strand.
TTTTTGGGGTGGATGCCTGTGCAGAATAGTCATGCATCCTTCCGTCATTTTTACCGTCTCAAATCCCCCAAGTCTGGATCTTTTCGATATAGCATCCTTGAGAAATTTGGCATAACCAGGCATCTCCTTGATGGCATCTAACAGCGGTATATTGATGTGAACATGCTTAAAAATATCATAGATCTTTTTGAGCTGGTATTCATGTTTCTGCTTCTGTAACCGCTGTGGAAAAGGAGGTGGAGGACAATAATCTTCAATTCGTCCTTCACATGGTATTCGGATCTGATGAGGCTTAGGTTCTTCATCCTTCTCCTCTGTCCCTTCTGTTGTCGTGACAAGTGTGGCGGCAACAAGTGGTTTATCGTCTACCAGGGTAGCGTTCGCGGCAGTCGATTCTAGGGCTGGTTCCTTAACCGGTTCAGCTTTCTTCTTTAGCCCTAGCAGTTGTTTACCACTCCTTGTTGTAATGGCTTTGTATTGCTCATGTGTGGGTTGTCTAGCGACCTTAGTATCGCTAGGGAATCCTCCCTTCTGCCTTGGCTTAATATGCTGGGAAACCTGACCCATTTGTGTCTCCAGTGATTTCAGTGTAGCTTCATGGTTAGTCATTCTCATCTTTGTTTTATCCATGAACGACTCAGTCTTTTTGACGAAGTGATCCATGTTTGCCATGTACGCTCCTGTCTGTGACATGAATGTGGCCAAAGTCTGCTCCAGTATACTAGCTGCTGTTGCGGCTGCTGCCGTGTCAGAATTCTAGGTGCCCCCTGATTTTGGGTGTTCTGCACTTGAGGATTCAGTGCGTTGTTTGGGTTACTCTAGGAGAACTTGGGGTCTTTCCTCTAGTTGGGATTGTAATTGTTGGAGTCATAGTTCCTCAGCTTGTTATAGTTTCCAACGTATATCCCTTCCTCTAGCTGTAGCGGGTAGTCTTCTGATCTATGATTCCCACTGCAAGTTTCACATACATCTTCTGCAGAGTAGTCAGGTTTTGAATCTTTCTTCAGCAAGTTTTCTAGTGCCTTTGTGAGGTAGCAACCTGTGTCTTTAGGGAATTGTCGGCTTCACAATCCTTCACAGCTAGTACTCGTTTACCTCTCCTAACTGAGGGAAATTGCTCTTCATTCTTCGCCAAATTCTTAAATACTACCATGGCTTCATCTGGATCTTTATCCAACAGCAATCCATTGGATGCATTGTAAAATTTAATTACTTGATCCCAAACAGAGAATCCATGCATCGGGCAATTCCTCAGAAGAGTGGTAAATCTGTCCCATGCATCGTTCATTGGCTCGTCATCTTCATGTTGAAAAGTAGCAATTTCATTATGTAATCACTTAGATAAATGGGAAGGATTAAAACGAGATAAAAATTCATGAGTTAGATCCGCCCAGGTTCGTATTGAACCCGACGTTAGTTTGTTCCACCAAGTTTTTGCTCTATCCCTCAATGAATGGGGAAATAACCGAAGCCTCTGTATCTCCGGATTTACTCCTGGTAATCTGAACGATCCACAGATTTCTTGGAACGTTTTCAGATGATCTCTGGCATCCTTTGTAGCAGCACCACTAAATTGGCCAACAGAATTGATCATGCTGAACATCACAGGTTTCAGCTCGAAATTTTCAGCTTCCACGTCTAGCAGGGTGGTCTCTAGTTCCATATGATCATTGATCATGTAGTCACGACATTATCGTCGTGCGGCCACGACAGCGTCAGGCTGCCGTTTTCTTCATCTCCAATAGGATCTTCAAGATCTTAAGGATTCCCTTGGTTGTTCCTCCCGTTATGCATGGCTTCTAACTATTCCTCAAGATAATCGTTTCTGGCTATCAAAAGACGGACTCGGTTTCTAAGATAGTACGAGCATTCGATTTCAGGATCTAACTGATACTCATGTTCATTGCCTCGTCTTGATCTGCGCATAAGCAAACGAAAAACCTTGTGAAAAGCACAGGGTGAACAATCCAAATAAAAACAGAAAAATTAAAAAGAATGTGCTGTAAAAGTAGGGTAAAGATATGTTGCCAGTCCCCGGCAACGGAACCAAAAACTTGTTGCGTGTAAAAGAGTCTATCGCAATAGAGTGCAAGTGTACACGGCGCAAGTAGTAAAGTGATACACGAAGTATCGGATGTCGAATCTACAAGGACTGGAAATAGCTTTAACCTTGGATTGCTACACAAGAGAGAAAGAAGATAATTTAATTGTTTGTAAGGAAATATTGAAGAATACTGAAGATAAAGGATTAAGAGATTCAGGGTAAAGAAATAGGCTGGTATTGATTTGGTCAGTAGTGTAGGTGTTGCACTGTATAGGACTTCCTATTATGTCGTCGTTACTGTCGCGACAGCACCTGCGATTGGCAGCAGTCTGTTGTTGTCGCGGCATTGATTACACAACTCTGTACTCCAAGCTTGGCAAGAATCCCTGCAGTGCCTTGTCCTACTCCTATCCCTAGGTCCAAGTCTGTCGATGAAAACATCTTAGATGATACCTCTCAGCGTGAATCGAAGGATGAACACCGATGTTGTTGAATTCTTCCTTAGCCACTTAACCTCGTCCTATCCCTAGGTCCGAGATAGTTCAACCATAAACTGGAGAACCCGTACTTATTCCTTTTGTAGACTTAACTCTCCCGATATTAAGTAAATGAATAATCTCACAATTCTCTCCCGATACTCTTGCAAGATGTTGAAAACCATAATAAAGAAACTTGAAGTCTATTTTATTGAACATAAAAAATCCTAAAACAGTACAATCCTTGCAACTACTTTACAAAATCAACCCTTAGCCCTAGGGGAAGTTTAGAACATGATGAGAAGGGGAAAACGACTAGGGTTTAGGGGAAGACGGCTAGAGAATAAGATGTCCTTCCCTAGGTCGAATTACATGCGTTTATATAGGCCTTGGGTTCAAGTTTTCTAATATGGCAAGAATACGAGTTTAAACTAAAGTACAACTCTATTAAAGACTAAATCTCCAGAGTAGATGCCTTTATTTCATCCTCTTTTCTTGCTTTGAGTTTCTTCCTTAAACTTTGGGATGGGCCTTCATTCCAATCTAGGGCTCAGAAAAATATAGGAGTGACTCACGACAGACCGGCTTAATTTCCTCTATCTGTCGAGCTCCACTTCACTTTTTCCCTTCATCATTGTTGTCGTCATTGGCTGCCACGGCAGCGGCCACAGTAGTGTCTTCCTTCTCGACTTCAGTCCTGTGTTACAGCTTTGCTTCTCCACTTCCCTGAGTTTGCTACAACAACTACCTACAAAAGTAACCAAATCCAGTAGCAACCATGCCATTTTATATAATTGTGGTGTATATATGAAATATATCCTAAATGCAATGAATTATATTTGAATGCAGCAGGAATATGGGTTAAATAAGGGGTAAAATATAGAACTTTTACTCACTCAACAATGGACTTGTGTCTCGACGAAAAACTTGGCAGAACTACAAGGCTCGGCAAAACGCTTCGAATGCTGTTGATGCCCACTGCAGATAATACTAGTGCATCGTGAATTGCGCAAAGACATCAATATTAAATCATCCTCTTTTAGCCGCCTTAAACCCTAACCTATGTCTATGCCGGATTGATCGCACCGTCCATAGATGAAATCGTACTTGCTCTTTTTGCGAGTTCGACTCTCTCGATACTGAACAAATGGATAGCAATCAACTAATCTTTCGCCTTAATTGAAAACTATGAAGAACATGGAATAAGAAAACCTTGAAGATTTATTGCAAAAATAAACTTAAAATCCTAAGAAACCTTTCTCACACTAATTACAGCATAACCCAAACCCAAAGAGAATTTAGAACATAATGGCGGCAAGAAAACCTAAACTATGCCTAAGGGAAAACCTAAGTTGTCTTGAAGTACAATTACAATGTGTATATATAGGCATTAGCTAGGTCTAGTCCTTCTTGGATTAGAAGTCTTCAAAGTAACTTTTGCATTAAATGCAACTTTAAACTCTAAGTTCTTTGAGTTGAATGTGGACTTTATCACGTTGCCTTGCTCTACATGTAATCTCGAGCTCCTCCTTCGGTGGCTCTGCATGCTACTACAGTCATCTTAAAAGTGAGTGGACAACATCGTTAAGATCAAAATTTTCTACTCTACATATCGCACTCCAGTTCTCCAATTCCTCAGCTTGCTGTCTTTGGCGGCAGGTATGGTGGCGGCAGCTACTCGGCAACTATTGTCCCTATCTGGAACTGCATTAGTACAGCTCCTCAGTCTGTTGCCTCAGCATCACGTCATTAGCTTCTCTCTCCTTCTGTCAGCCTCTAGTACCTGAAACTAAAACTAAACTAAAACAGTACATTTTCTTTACCAAATAAGAGAAAATCAATACAAAGGATGGCAGAGTAAAGAATACTGTAAAATGCAATCATGAACCTAATTATGCCTAAAATGTAATAAAAATAACAATAATATGAGATGGAATGTGCATGAAATATAGAAGTTATGGACACTTTACACACACCCAAACTCAAACTATTGCTTGTCCTCAAGCAATGCAACCTAAACATACTTGCCCTTTAAACTAATCAAAAAGAAAAATATTATTTTGAACTCGATTTAACACCTCAAGGCCGTGGAACCTATCATTAAATTATTGAGAGGATAATAACATGAATTACCTCAGAATTAAACTATAATATCCTAGTGAAGTGTGTGCAGAAACTGTGAACAAGCTGAATATGAAGAACATTCTAAGTAAACAGAGATGATGTCATGATATACAAGTTTGCTGCCGAGACAACATATTCAAGCACAATTTAAATGATCATGGCAATGGGGGATTTAGCTAATCAAAACTACTCTTATAGGTATGGAATTAAGATAGGAGCAAACTACAAAACCCTGAACCCATGGAGTAGAGTCATCCCTTGAAGACTTTCATTCACTCATGCTAATTTGTCTGTCACTTCAAAATTTTCAGATACTTGGACTTTTATAGCAGCAGAGTGTCCTCGCACACGATTCTTCCTAGAGCCGGTTTCGGGAACCTCTAGGGATAGACAACATAAAATTTTTCTTTTGCATGTCTTGGCAGTGCTTTTGTTTTTTCTATTTGTTGCCTGCCGCGACAACTTCCTACAACCATAGAAAAGTCCATGGGTGCGGAAGTTCTAACAAATTCAGCAAGTAACAATAGTGTTTTTAATTTTTGGAAACTATAGAAAAATCCTAAGTTTACTTCATGCTTTTCTCCAAAATTAAGTTCTTTTTAACTTGGTGCGAAAATTTAAAGTCGGCTATCCTATCACATGCACAAGTTCTAACAATTTTTTTCTTCTCAATTAATTTTTCTAAGGCAAGTACATTATACAATCTAATATGCCCTAAAGTATGCCTAAACATGATGAATGCTAACCCCCCCAAACTCGAGATGGGCATCGCCTTCAATGCATAAAATAAAAACAAAAAAAATAAAATAGAGAGAATAATAAAAAACAATTGATATAAAAACAGAAAAATAAAGTAAAGAGAAAAAAACTAGAAGTTGGCAGAGGGCTGAAAGGAGGCTTGGGTCTTTGATGCTAAGGCGGAGGAGGAGGATTGGATGATAAGGCGGGGGCGGCAGATGTTTGGGCGGCAGACTTGGCTGGTGTGACCTTTGCTGTCCGCGGCGGTTGGAATCTCTTGGGAGTATGGCGAGGTTCTTCTTGAGGTTCTGTAGGAGGAGCAGAAAGAGGGGCCACGCTCTCTTTTGATTCTGTTTCTCGTCCACTGGCTCGGCGGCTATGATGTGCCGCTTCCTCTTCCTAGTTTCTTCTTCTGTTGGTGTTGCCGGAGGGTCAATCGCCATTGGGGCTGCTACTTCTGCTGTTGTTGCTTTTGTTACTAGTGGTTGTTGCTCAACCTCATTTGATGAGGAAGTGTTAGCCATTTTTTCCGTTGTGCAAGCGAGAGAATGATGTTGTTGATGCCGCTCTAGGGAGTCTGCCACCGTGTTGGACGCAGAGGTGGCAGAACACGATGGGTAGCGCATCAGAGACAACTTCTGTCTGCGAAAGGCGGTGTGGCGGGCTGTGGTGGGTGATGGCGTTCCTTGTGTTGGGGTAGCTGCGGTAGCTAGATCTGCATGGTAAGGTGGCAGAGTGGGGTTGTCATCAAGATACTTTTGTAGGAGATAAGCCACAGAGGCTTCTTGGATCTCCCTCAGATATTTCATGAAGGTCAGCTGCTACTGTTTGATCCTTTTGTTGTTGTCGATGAGGGTATGCAACATAATGAGGACTTCATTTGTTGGGGTAGCTTCAGTACTGCCGGGGGCGGCTGGTGTAGCTGGCTGGGCGGCAGAGGGTTGTTTGGGGGTGATGGGCTCTGTCTCCTGGGCCTGCATCACCTGCAGGTAGACTTTCCTGGTCCACCCCTCCTTGGTAGTTGTCATCTCATCCTCGGGGTCGGTTGGGACATTAAAATTGGCACAAAGGCCAGTGATGAGTGACATGAAGTATAGACTGCCCTTCGTTTTGCGGAAGCAGTTGTGGATATCCTTACATATAATCCCCCAATGTTTATGGGCCGGTTCACCATGATGTTGTGACGGTCGACAGTGGAGTGGTGGGAGGTGAGCAGCAGACGCCTTTTGATTAAGGTAATCCATAGCATTGCCTCGGGCATCAGGTGGCGGCATTGGACGGAGCTGCCATGCTTTCCCGCCAACCACAACGTGTTGGGCTTGCACTGCTTGGTCTTGAGTCTATCGTAGTCGCCAGCCGTCAGTGACTGCGTCCACTCCTCGTGAGGAATGTCGTCCATCTCTAGGCCGTAGAAATCGTTGATGACGGCAGTGTTCAGCTTGACAGGCTCCCCTCGAACGTAAACGAACGGAATCTCTGGTCAGGGATGAACAATTGCCTCGTGAATATTTCCCATCCCTTTCTGTGGATGGTCTCGAACAAGGCGGGGTCTAAGCCAAGGTCCCCTTTTTGCTTTGTAGTGGAAACCTTGCTCCTCCCACATTGCTTGCTTGGCAAATTGATCTTTGTATCTCTTCTCATATGCCCTAAAGCAGAAGCGTTTGAAGGTGGGTTTGGGTGCTGATGTTGAAGCCATGTGTGAGACGGTTGAAATTTAACTGAAACTTAAAAGAAGATAATTAACCAGAGAGCAGTGGATGCAACAATAAGATAGCAAGGAGGTGAAAGTAAAGTTAATGAATGAGGTGAGAAAGGTTTAAATAGAGGCTGCCAAGAGATGACGAGGCGACATTAAATGTTCAACGGTCAAGTTGTCTCGCGCACATTACAGGTTTTATACCCGTTATTTCTATAGTCGTTGGAAGCTAGCCGTTAGCGAGCAACTAGCCGTTATACGTTGTCTGCGCTGAGCCGCCCTTAGCTGTCTTGGCGAGATGGTGGGTGGGCTCCTTGTTGGGCCTCCTTCTTTCTCCAGCTTTTTTTATTCTTAAAGCATAAGATAAAAATAAAGATAATTAAATATTCAAAATAAATTCTATAAAATAAAAATGTGGAAAATAAATTTAACTAATTTAAAATCTAATATTAATAAAAATAAATTGCAATAAATTTAATTCTATTCCTAAAACATAAAAATAAAAATAAAGAAAATAAAGATAAAATAATTAGGTTATGTTGAGAGTGGATTTGGGTGCATCTCCTAGACATAACCACTTCCTGAGGTGGTTTTTCTTGTCCTTCCCTCCTGGAGGTCCTCCTTTTCTTTAAGGTTGTGTGCTACTGGGTCCTTCACCCTGCCCTTCGGTCTGTCGTGACAGCTGCTACCTTGACCTGTCTCCGTGCTGATTTTCGTGGCTTGGGATTCAGGGCATCCTTCCTTTCCCTTTTTGGGGGGTTGTAGTACATTTAACTTGATGCTCTAGTCGTCTACACTCATGGTCAACTCGCCACATTCCACATCTATTAGAGTTCTCCCGTGGCCAAAAAATTGTAACCCACTCGTCCCGGTCTGGATGACTGACCGGTCCGAGGAGGCTACACGGGGAAAACCGAAGTGAAACCCGCTAAGGCTCCCCTTTGGTTAGCAACCCTATAAAATTCCTTTTATTATTATCTTGTCTAAATGGTTTTATTAAATCCTATATGAAAGGTCAACAACGGAAGCAACAAACGAGACGATCAACTCAACACCATTACAAAACAGTCCATTTTTAGCTTAAAAAGCAGGCTGTTTCGAAACACCCAAGAAGTGTATCGAAACGCCTTGACTTGGTCAACAGGCCCAAGTCAACACGAGAAGATCGTATCGAAACGGTGGTCAACCGTTCTGAAACACCCCCAACGGTCAACTTCTCGTGGCCAACGACATGAAGACCGTTTCGAAACGCCAAGACCCGTTTTGGTACCTCAATTTATCGGCAAAATCTAAGATTTCTAGTGACAAAATCGTACCGAAACTGCCCCTATGCGTATCAAAACACCTGACCTGAAACAAGAGGCCATATTGAAACGAGACCAACCGTTTCGATACACGGGCTGCAAAAAGATAGGTTCTAGCTGGTTTTTTGTACAAGGCAACCCCAAATTCCAACCAAAACCTCCCACATCCAACATATATCAATTCTAGATGCAAGGCACCCTATACAAGCATGCTTAGCACACATCAAACATGTAGGAGCCATACCTTAAAAGAGTCAATAAGCTCAACAAGGATCCATACATAGCATTCAGGATTCAAGCTTTAGACAAACATACATATGGAATTCATAAAAGGGATATAAGTTTTCAACCACTAGGCAAGCATGCATCAAATAAATATGGTTTACAGCCCATAACATAAAGGCATACACATGACCAACATAAAATCAACAAATCAACATACTCAACAAACACATCATCAACTAAGGAGTTTGACACCAACTCCTACAAGTCTACACCCCCATCGTCTGGGCATTATTACAATACGTAGATCATACTTGAGCTAAATTGAGAACTCCAAAAGCTCATTCCTTGCCCGCTTGCCTCCCAAACTCTAACGATTTGCATGTTGGAAACAAAAGAGAGCGTAAGCTAACTAGCTTAGTGAGAGAAGCTCTATGAATTAACAAGCATGCAGTTTTCAAAACACTTTTCACAATTTACAATAAGTCAATGAATGCACGAATGATTATCACAACAAGACTACACATGGCTTGCACATGTACAACCAACATACACACGGTGGGACCACACATCACCATTCGACTAGTAGTTTTCCGATGGGACCACTCATCACCTTACTCTACTACTAGTCACTACCTGTGGGACCACTAATCACTGTAGTTTAGACAACCATCACATGAGACTCGACTTCTACTCGACTACACAATAACAACGATGTGAAACAACTCGAGATGCACATGATACCACAACATATAACCATTCGTCAAGACATAAAAAGGATGTAGGAGTAGTAACTTACACTCAGGTTTACGTGAACCCTCTACGACCCACCCAAACCCCCAAGATTTCCATTTCGAAAACAAATCAAGGTTTGACATTTCTACTCACCGTTGCTACCCAAAAGAGAGCCGAAAATCAAGCTCAAGTCACTGAATTCTCCAGATTCATCCCTGAGGCTTCACCTACAAGATTCATTTCTTCTAATCATCCCAACACAATCAAAACAATCATAATCCAGTCCACGATTCAATGTAGTAAACCCGTAACATAATTCAAACACATAACACAAGTTTTAAGCTAAGAACAACTCTCAAATTCCTCGTTCCCGAGCAGCCATGAAGCCTAGTCCAAAACCTTTGTTTTCAACCCTTAAATTACTCCCTAAGGCTTCTAAAAACAACCCTCATACATGTTCTAACCATCATCCCACACTCTCCCACATAAAACACCACCAAAACTCAACCTAAAACCCTCCAAAACCCTTCAAAACCCCAAATTCGGGAAACTCCACAAAACCATGCAAAAATGTACTATATTGGACCTCATAGATAGTAAACAAATCATATATCATTGACAAATCAAAATCTTATGTTAAAGACAATAAAGATAGCAATTTTAATCAAAAACCCCAAAACTTTAAATTTCAAAATCATGAACAATAATGAAAACTAAGGGTACTAACTTGTAGAGAAAAGAGAGGACAAGTCAAAAATGGTTTTACCTTCGAGAAATCTCCAACAATGAGCTTGTAAGGTGGTGGAATAGTGATTCTAAGGGGAAGGGTTTTTTGACGTTGGAATAGTATGGAAGAGGAGAGAAGAAGATGATGAATAGTTGGGTGTTTGAAATAAGAGAGTTTTATTTTAAAAGTCTCAATAATTACCACTTTGCCATTAATGAATGGCTATCACCAAAAATCCTAAAATCTATTAGATTTTGGGTTTTAATTTAATTTCAAAATTGATCCAACATATAAAATGAATTTTTAAGACAAAAAGGATAGCCCGAAACATTATTTAAATATTATTTTCACCCGACCCCCGAACCCGGGTGTTGCAACTCTCCCCTACTTAAGGAATTTCATCCTGAAATTACCTGACGGAAATAAGTACAGAAACTGCTCAAGCATATTAGCTTTCCTTTCCCACGTGGCCTCTTCCACACCTCTATGTCTCCATAATACCTTGACCAACTCTATGGTCTTGCCACGCAACACCTTGCTATCAGAAGCAAGTATTTCAACTGGTTTTTCGTTATAAGACAAGTCCAGATTCAAATCAATCTCTTCTACGGGCATTACATGGGACGGATCCGATCTAAACCTCCTAAGTATCGACACATGAAAGACATCATGAATCTTCTCTAGCTCAGCCGATAGTCTCAATCTATACGCAACGGGACCAATCCTCTAAACTATCTCATAAGGTCCAATGAATCTTGGCTTAACTTGCCCTTCCTCCCAAACCTCATCACCTTCTTCCAAGGTGAGACTTTCAAAAACACTTTATCTCTCATGGAATACTCTACCTCTTTCCTCTTTAAGTCGGCATAGGACTTCTGTCGATTTGTAGCTGCCTTCAAACGATCACATATCAACCTTACCTTCTCGGTGGTGCCCTTAAGCAATTCAGGCATCGGTACAAGCTTCTGTTCGGCTTTGGCCCAACAAATCAGGGTTCTACACTTCCTACCATACAAGGCCTCATAAGGAGCCATCTGAATACTCGACTGAAAACTGTTGTTGTACGTAAACTCCACTAACGATAGATGTTTCTCCCACCTGAATCACTCTTTCAGACTGACCATCTGACTGCGGATGATACGAAGTGCTGAAGTTCAACCAAGTACCCAAGGCCCGATGCAAACACTCCTAAAATCTAGCTATAAATATCGGATCTCGGCCTGACACTATCGATTTCAGTACCCCATGTAGTCTCACTATCTCACAGATATACAGATCGACCAACTTGTCTAAAGTATAGGTGGTATGAACTGGTATGAAGTGGGCACGCTCAGTGAACCTATCCACAATCACCCACTCTGAATTCTTCTTCGAAGGAGTCAACGGTAGCCCTAACACTAAGTCCATGGTGATACGTTCCCACTTCCATTTCAGAATCTTCAACGGCTGTAACAAACCTGAGGGAAACTGATGCTCGGCCTTGACTCTCTAACAAACCATACATCTACATACAACCTCGGCCACGTCATTTTTCAAACCAACCCAATAATACTCTTCTTTTAACCCTCGATACATATTCGTGCTACCCGGATGCATAGCAAAAGGACTATTATGAGCTTCATTCAAGATCGTACGCCTCAACTCGGCATCCTTCAGAACCACTATCCTATCCTTGTAACATAGGATCTCGTTCTCACCAAAACAATACTCGGTAAGCCTATCTTCGGCTATGTCTTGCACGTGAGGTGCCAAAGACTCATCTCGCAACTGCTTCTCTCGAATTAACTGAACTAATGAAGGCTTAACCTGAAGCTCGACTATCAACCCACCATCCTTAGACACACTCAATCTCGCAAACATAGCTCGTAGCTCAACGGCCACTTTTCTACTTAAGGCATCAGCCACTATGTTTGCCTTACCCGGATGATACTCTATTGTGAGGTCATAATCCTTGAGTAGATCTAACCATCAACGTTGCCTGAGGTTCAACTCCCTTTGAGACATCAAATACTTCAAACTCATGTGGTCAGTATACACGGTGCACTTCTCACCATAAAGATGGTGTCTCCAAATCTTCAAAGCGAACACCACTGCGGTTAGCTCTATGTCATGGGTGGGATAATTCTTCTCATGAACTTTCAACTGTCGCGAAGCATATGATACCACCTTACCTTCTTGCGTAAGCACACAACCTAGCCCTACGTAGGATGCATCACTATAAATCACAAATTCTCTCCTCGATTCAGGCTGAATCAAGATAGGAGCTCCAGTCAAAGCTTTCTTCAATTTCTCAAACGCTTCTTGTCTTGCATATGACAAATCATACGGAACATTTTTTGTAGCAACTTAGTCAAAGGAGCCGCTATTCTAGAAAACCCCTCAACAAACCTTCTATAGTATCGCGCCAAACCTAGGAAACTACGGATTTCTGTCACTGACTTTGGTTGTTTCTAATTCACTATAGCTTCTATCTTCTTGGGATCCACACTAATCCCACTAGCCGAGATCACGTGACCTAAGAAGACTACTTCCCTAATCCAAAACTCACATTTGCTTAGCTTGGCATACAACTGATTCTCTAGTAGGATCTGAAGTACTAACCGCAAATGTTCATCATCCTCCTCTACGGTCCTAGAGTACACTAAGATGTCGTCTATGAACACTACCACAAACTTGTCCAAGAACTCATGAAACACACGGTTCATTATATCCATGAAGGCTGTTGGAGCGTTAGTCAACCCAAAAGGCATCACCAAAAACTCATAGTGTCCATAACGTGTACGAAAGGCTGTCTTCGGTATGTCCACATCCTTCACCTTTAATTGGTAGTACCCGGACCTCAAGTCAATCTTCAAAAAAACCGAAGCACCTCTCAATTGGTTTAGCAAGTCATCTATCCTAGGCAAAGGATATTTGTTATTCACTATTACCTTATTAAACTGCCTATAATCTATACACATCCTCATGCTACCATCTTTCATTTTCGCAAACAAGACCAGAGCACCCTACAGAGAAATACTAGGCCTAATGAAGCCCCTATCAGTCAACTCCTGAAGTTGTGTCTTCAACTCTTTCAACTCTTTCGGTGCCATTCTATACGGAGCAATCGACACTGGTGCTGAATCAGAATACGTCTAAATAGCAAACTCAACTGCTCTGTCTAGAGGCAAACCCGGTAACTCTTCCGGAAAAACACTCGGAAAATCACATAATGTTCTGATGTCCTGAGGTCTCACCTCACCCAAATTCGGATTCATTACATAAGCCAAGTAAGCCTAACACCCTGAACTCAACAACCTCTGAGCTTCCAAAGCCGAAACCACATTAGACAAGAACCCGACGTTCTCACCAACTACCACAACCTCAAAGTCATTAGTAAGCCTCAAGGAGACTCTCTTGGTCTCGAAGTCAACCCTAGCTTTATGCTCTACAAGCCAATCTATGCCCAAAATCACAACAAAGCCGTAGAAGGGTAACTCCATCATATCGACCGGGAATACGTGGCCCTGAACCATCAAGGGACACCTCCTATACACTTTCCTAACTACCACTGTGTCACCAAAAGAACTAGTAACATTTACACCTACCTCTAACCAATCACATGGTAACCCTAATGACCTTGGGTGCTCACCTAAAATATACGATTGTGTCGACCCCAAATCTATCAAAGAAAGCAAACTCAAAGATTGTAATGAGAAGTTACCTGCAATGACATTAGTGTCATTCCCAGCCTCTCGCTGAGCATACACCCTAGCCGGTCCTCCTCCCTCGGGCTGGACTACTACTACATGAGCCAAGTTCCTCTGACCCTCATTCATTGGCTGAAAGTTTCCGCGACCGCACCCACAACCTCTATGATGCTCAAAGCTCCTAGCTGGAGCCGGTCCCTTCTAACCGGGTGTGGACAGTTATGCCTCATGTGGTCTCGAGATCCACAGTTCCAACAAGGCCCAAAGGTTCTTGCACACTCGCTCTGATGGCGTCTCTTACATCTATTGCACTATGGTGTGTGCATAACAACTCCTTGGTTCTGGTGGCCCTAACCATAGTTACCACCCCTATGCCTCGAATCCGGCTGGTACCTCCTATCCCTATGCCTCTTGGCCTGGTCTCTATCCCAATTCGCATGTCTCTTTCCGGAATCGGACCCACTAGCACGTGCTCTAGAGCCTATGTTCTGTTCTATATCCTTGGCCCTAGAGACCAAGACATCGAACTCAGTGTAGTCGGAGGCAAGCATGTAGGTCTTCACATCTGTAGTCAACCCATACCTGAAGCGGTCACAACGTTCCTTCTCACTAGGAACCAACTCAGGTGCATACTGGCTCAATCTCACAAACTGAACCTCGTATTCAGACATTGTCCTATTACCTTGAACCAAAGCCATAATCTTTCTATTCTTTTCATCAAAGTACCAGACTCCAAGATACTTCCTTTTGAAGGCATTTCTGAAGAACTCCCATGTGATAGCTGCCTCGGCCATACCAGAGGTAACAATGGTCCACCAAGTATAAGCATCCCCTAAAGCAAGAAGACAATGCAACCCAACTTACGGGCGTCTGAACACTCCATCTGACCCAAGATGCGAGTAGTACTCTCAAGCCACCCCTCCGAACCCTCGGGAGTCAACCCACGAAACTCAACTGCTCCCAAGTTACGAAGCCTCTCTAAGGGTAATCCTATCCCCGCACCCTGAGGTGGTGCTGCAGCTTGCATTCCGGCCAAAGCTGTCTGAAAAGCTTCAGCTATGGTCTTAATCAAATGGGCCACATCTGCACCTGCCTGACCCTAGCCCGCTTAAGCCCCGTTACCTCCCACATTAGCATCAACCTGAGGCCCATCACCATCACCTCCAGCATTTACCCCATTACCATCGGGAGCATGAGGAGCAGGAGGTACATCCTCGGGTGCCTGGTCACCCGCTCTAGGCCATCCCCTCGGTCTCACCATAGCAAAACAAGATCTAAAACAATAAACACACAACAAACAAGGAAAACGTTAGGTTAGCAAAAGGGCAAGGACTCCGGTTCTCAAGCTCGTTAAACCAAAACAATTTTTCTTTTTGACAACAATACCTAACAATGGAGACATTTGACTAACCCTTAACCCAACCAGAAAAAGCCACTGAAGCATGCTTTCAAACACCGTGCTAGCAAGAAAACTTCATGCGATACATGGTAAAATCATAAATCGAGGCATAGCAACGCATTACATCTCAAACTTACCTCACTTACCTACCTGAGGTCTCAGAAACCTCAGGCTCTGATACCACCAAATGTAACCCCCTCGTCCCAGTCTGGATGATTGACCGGTCCGAGTAGGCTACACGGGGAAAGCCGAAGTGAAATCCGCTAAGGCTCCCCTTTGGTTAGCAACCCTATAAAATTCCTTTTATTATTATCTTGTCTAAATGGTTTTATTAAATCCTATATGAAAGGTCAACAACGGAAGCAACAAACGAGACGATCAACTCAACATCATTACAAAACAGTCCATTTTTAGCTTAAAAAGCAGGTCATTTCGAAACACCCAAGAAGTGTATCGAAACGCCTTGACTTGGTCAACGGGCCCAAGTCAACACGAGAAGACCGTATCGAAACGGTGGTCAACCATTCCGAAACACCCCCAATGGTCAACTTCTCGTGGTCAACGATATGAAGACCGTTTCGAAATGCCAAGACCCGTTTCGGTACCTCAATTTATCGGCAAAATCTCATATTTCCAGTGGCAAAATCGTACCGAAACGGCCTCTATGCATATCGAAACGCCTGGCCCGAAACAAGAGGCCGTACCGAAACGAGACCAACCGTTTCAATACATGGGCTGCGAAAAGACAGGTTCTAGCTGGTTTTTGGTACAAGTCACCCTCAAATTCCAAACAAAACCTCCCACATCCAATATACATCAATTTTAGATGCAAGGCACCCTATACAAGCATGCTTAGCGCACATCAAACATGTAGGAGCCATACCTTAAAAGAGTCAATAAGCTCAACAAGGATCCATACATAGCATTCAAGATTCAAGCTTTAGACAAACATACATATGGCATTCATAAAAGGGATACAAGTTTTCAACCACTAGGAAATGATGCATCAAGTAAATATGGTTGACAACCCATAACATAAAGGCATACACATGACCAACATAAAATCAACAAATCAACATGCTCAACAAACACATCATCAACTAAAGAGTTTGACACCAACTCCTACAAGTCTACACCCCCATCGTCTAGGCCTTATTACAATATGTAAATCATACTTGAGCTAAATTGAGAACTCCAAAAGCTCCTTCCTTGCCCGCTTGCCTCCCGAACTCTAACGATCTGCATGTTGGAAACAAAGGAGAGTGTAAGCTAACTAGCTTAGTGAGAGAAGCTCTATGAATCAACAAGCATGCAGTTTTCAAAACACTTTTCACAATTTACAATAAGTCAATGAATGCACGAATGATTATCACAACAAGACTACACATGGATTGCACATGCATAACCAACATACACACGGTGGGACCACACATCACCGTTCGACTAGTAGTTTTCCGATGGGACCACTCATCACCTTACTCTACTACTAGTCACTACCGGTGGGACCACTCATCACTGTAGTTTAGACAAACATCACATGAGGCTCGACTTCTACTCGACTACACAACAACAACGATGTGAAACAACTCAAGATGCACATGATACCACAACATTTAACCATTCATCAAGACATAACAACGATGTAGGAGTAGTAACTTACACTTGGGTTTAGGTGAACCCTCTAGGTCCCACTCAAACCCCTAAGATTTCCATTTCAAAAACAAATCAAGGTTTGAAATTTCTACTCACTGTTGCTACCTAAAAGAGAGCCGAAAACCAAGCTCGAGTCATTGAATTCTCCGGATTCATCCCTGAGGCTTCACCAACAAGATTCCTTGCTTCTAATCATCCCAACACAATCAAAACAATCATTATTCAGTCCACGATTCAATGTAGCAAACCCGAAACATAATTCAAACACATAACACAAGTTTCAAGCTAAGAACAACTCTCAAATTCCTCGTTCCCGAGCAGCCATGAAGCCTAGTCCAAAACCTTTGTTTTCAACTCTTAAATTACTCCCTAAGGCTTCCAAAACAACCCTCATACATAGTCTAACCATCAGCCCACACTCTCCCACATAAAATACCCCAAAACTCAACCTAAAACCCTCTAAAAACCCCTCAAAACCCAAATTCGGGAAACTCCACAAAACCATGTAAAAATTTACTATGTTGGACCTCATAGATAGTAAACAACTCATATATCATTGACAAATCAAAATCTTATGTTAAAGACAATAAATATAGCATTTTTAATCAAAAACCCCAAAACTTCATATTTCAAAATCATAAACAATAATGAAAACTAAGGGTACTAACTTGTAGAGAAAAGGAATGACAAGTCAAAAATGGTTTTACCTTAGAGAAATCTCCAACAATGAGCTTGTAAGGTGACGGAATAGTGATTCTAAGGGGATGGGGTTTTTGACGTTGGAATAGAATGGAATAGGAGAGAAGAAGATGATGAATAGTTGGGTGTTTGAAATAAGAGAGTTTTATTTTAAAAGTCTCAATAATTACCACTTTGCCATTAATGAATGGCTATCACCAAAAATCCTAAAATCCATTAGATTTTGGGTTTTAATTTAATTTCAAAATTGATCCAACATATAAAATGAATTTTTAAGACAAAAGGGAACCCCGAAACATTATTTAAATATTTTTTCACCCGAACCCGGGTGTTACAAAAATGGTCGCCCAAGGATGATGGTGGCATTTTCATCAACCTCACAGTCTAAGATGAGGAAATCAGCTGGAAGAATAAGGTTGCCAGTTCGAACTAGGATGTTTTTTTTATCTTGTCCTCCAATTTTACAAATGAATGATCGGCAAGTTTCAGCATAATGGAGGTAGGTTTGGCTTGCCCAATTCCTAATTTGTCGAAGACTGCCTAGGGCATCAAGTTTATGCTGACTCCTAAGTTGCACATGGCTTTTGTTTTGTGCTTGCTGCCTATTATGCATGGTATAACAAAGCTGCCTTGATTTGTTTGCTTGGGCGGCAACTTGTTATGTAGCATGGCTATGCACTCCTCTATTACAACAACTGTTTCGAACTCCCTGATTCTCTTCCTCTTAGAAACCATATCTCTGAGGTATTTGGCATAGTTGGGCATGTTCTGAATGGCTTCTATGAGAGGTATGTTTTTGTGCATCTTCTTTAGAATATCCAAGAGTTTCCTGATCTGGTGCTCATGTTTTTGTTGCTTTAGCCTTGGGGGAAAGGTGCTGGAAGGCGGATGTCCTCTATACGTTCTTTGTATGGAAACTTTATCTGTGGAGGATTATCCATTTTAGGATAGCTGTCAGGTTCAACTGTCGAGGCGGCTGATGTTGAGGTTGTCGTGGCAAGTAGTTCTTTCTGTGCTGGCTGTTTCTCTTCTTGATTTTCCACTCTAGACTCATTCAACTATTTCCCACTCATGGTTGTTATGGTTTTACACTGCTCATATGTGGGCTTAGATGCTGCCTCTGTACTGTTGGATGCTGCACCCATTGCCCTGCTGCTATAGATCGCAGTGAACTGCCCAAATTGGGTTTCCAAGTTCTTTATCGCAGCCTCTTGGTTGTTCATCCTCATCTTTGTCTTGTCCATAAATGACTTAGTTTTATCAATAAACTTATTTGTACGAACAATAAATTCACTAGTGTTAAACATAAAAGTTTGAAGAGTTGCTTCTAGTGAATAATTATTTTGTGGTTGCTGAGCCTGCTGTCTGGATTGGTTTTGTTGGTAGCCTCCCTGTTGCTGTTGTGGATTGGCAGCAGTCTTAAGATTGCTCCAAGAGAAGAATGGATGATTTTTCCATCAAGGGTTGTACGTATTCGTGGCTTGCCTGCTGTTCCTCTAGTATCCTCCCATAAAATCGGTAGATGTAGTACATTTAGAGGAATCATGTTTGCCTTCACACTCATCACAGAATGGTTCTACATCATTGGCCTCATAGACTTTCCAGTGGGTTTCACCATGTTCATTACCAGCTCTTTCAGCTTGTTGAGACGGGTATTGACAGATTTCGAGGCTTCCACTTCGTTCACAACTGTTGGCCGCCTAACGACGCCTCGGCGGGCTGTTGGATGCTTATAATCGTTCTTGGCTGCTTGGTTCAGGATCCGTAGTGCCTCCCTTGGGGGTCTGTCAAGGATGATTATGTTGGCTGAGGCGTCAATCATAATCCGAGTTGGGTAGTTCACCCCGTTGTAGAACATTGACACCTATGTCCAAGCCGAGAAACCATGGAGCGGGCAGTTGTTAAGCATCTGTTGATACCGCTCTCATGCTTCATACATTGGCTCATCATCCCCTTGTTGGAAGGCCATGATCTCGTTTCTCAATCTGTCTGTGACATTGGATGGGCTGAAACTATCCAGGAAATCCTTACACAGCTCTATCCATGTGTTGAATGATCCTGCTGGCTGGTTGTTCAACCACTGCTTTGCCCAATCCCTCAGTGAATAGGGGAATAATCTCAGCCGCATCACATCTTGGTGGACTCCATGTACTTTGAATGCTTTGCATATATCCAAGAATCCTCTTAAGTGCTGCCAAGCATCTTCTGTAGCAGTCCCTCCAAATTGCCCTAACGTGTTGATAATTTTGAACATTACAGGCTTCAGCTCAAAGTAATCTACCTCAATCTCAGGTTCTGTCACTATCGGATCAAACCCTCTGAAGTCATGTTCAAAGTAATCCCCAGTGGTTTGAACATATTGTGGTTGCTTGGGCGGAATAAGGGGCGGCTGCCTTGGTGGAACTTGATGTTCTCTGGGCAGCGGGTTATCATTTTCCATGTTTACCTCCGCTTTTTTCTTCTTCTTTTGCTTTCCCTAGGGCTGTTCTGAGTTCCTTTTTAGCTTTCTTGCTCTTCGTTCGATATCATTGTAATAAACGATTTCTCCTTTTGGATTTGCCCTGGTCTTGCACTAGAAAAGGAAACTGTAAAATTCTTTTTTTCGATTAAAAATAAAATCTAAAAATAAAATAAAGTGCAGAAATTAAAGAACGAATTTCGTTGTTACCAATGCCCGGCAACGGCGCAAAAAACTTGTAGAGCGTTTTAGTGTTCTCTAAATATGAGTGCAAGTGCACACTCCTGGGAAGAAGCTAACCCATCGTCTCCAGAACAAGCTAGGAATAAAGGAATCATCATCCGAGAGCCTTAGAAGCTTCAGATTATCGAGGTGAGTGTAGTCGGAGTCTCGGGAATAGACTAGGTGTCTTTCCTAAACCTTTAAATATCATATAATGAATTGGTAACATTGTGTATTGAGAATTATTGCATAAGGACATCGTATATGGCAATATTGGTAAGTCTTGGTAAGTATTGCATCGAATTATTGTACGTAGCACTGTTATTGTTGTCATTTAAATCATTGAAGCATTAACATATAAAATCATTGATTATTGAATAATGAAGAGGGTATTGGAATATCAATTATGAATTGTTGTCATTGATATTATGTTGAATCATTGCTATTGTTATTGATATGTTGCTATTGAAATATGGTAATTGGATTATTGATTATTGAACCTTGGATTCGAGAGTATTGGATACAATTGACATGTCATAGAATTCATGAGCTCATTGGTACGGGTATTGGGCTTCGGCCATTGGTGCGGCGGAGGAATGTGTTGTGTATTGGTCAATTGGTGCGGCGAAGGGAATATGATACGACCATTATTGTTATTGTTGGTGTTGTGGTGGAATTCGTGTATCCAATTATGGTTGAATCGATCCAAGGAAACTATTGATTATTGCTAGTGATCATTGTTGTTATGATATTGAATATTAATGTCATGACATTTATTGTTGTTACTGAGCATAAAAATGATGCATGTGTTCATGACATAGTATTTTTGATGATATTGAGACATGTTGCATTACATGATCTACTCATTCATTGTTTATGGCTACCTCACTTAGACTATGTAAGTCTAACACATTCATCTTCCACATTTCAGGTTAAGAGTTTATTGTTTTAAGATCGGGGCTAGTTGGTAGAGCGACAAGTCACCTCGAGCCTAAAGTAAAGTATTTTGTCTATATGAACTCCTAGAATGGTGGAAAAGTAGATAAACTAGTTGATTTTGATGTTTTGTCGATGTGTATAAAGGCTATGTGTTATATGTGGTTTAAGTGCCTTAAATGACTTGTTAAAGTTTGCTTAAAATGGCATAATATGCATATTTGGCTTAAAAAGGTAAAAACATAGTAAATGGATTCGAATGGTCATGAAATTTGACATGCCAGTAATTTATAGTATTGAAATATTGAGTGTAAAGTTTCATTGTATTTGAACATCATTTAGTAGGTCAATACGATTAAAAACCAGCAAAAGTCTGTCATTATAGGTCAGGTCGTATCGATACGGGGTAATGGCGTATCGATACGATTAAACATAATTGAACATAAGAAACAGGGTGTGTCAATACGGTTTAGAGTTGTATCGGAACATTTTGCTACTGGAATTTCTTGTTTCAATACGGGCTTAACCCGTATCAGAATGAGTCAAAAGTCAAAGTCAATGAAAGTCAACCTATACCGAAACAGGGCTTACCTGTATCGATATGAGTAATGGGTAAAGTCAAACTAGGTTGACCATCGTACACTCGTATCGAAACAGCATCAAGTGTTTTGATACAATGTTAGTTAAGTTGGTTAAAAAGGCATGATTGAAGGTTTATATTGTTTGCAGTTTGGTCATTGATTTTAGAATGATTCAATTGGATGAGTAAAAGAACTCCAAATAGTATCAAAATTTATAGACTTGCTGTAATAATATAGAATTTCATTGTGGTATGACTAATTGCATCGAAGAACATCTAATTTATCAGATTTATAGTTTAGTCCCTAAAACTTGTAATAGTTAAGAATTGGTCATAAATGATTAATTATCGTTTCATATTGGGTAAATTGGACTAAGTTGTAACTCTGGTAATAACTTGTTAATATAATATTGATCATATGATGTTTATTGATTGAAATTTTATCGCACCGATTACCATACTGTTCACTGGTAGCACCCTCCGACCCAATTCTCGACCAGACCGGGAAGGGTGTGTTAAAATTAGTGGTATCAGAGCTAGAGTTTAGTCGGTTATGGACTAAACCTATACATGTCTGTATTGTTTATTGTGTTACTTTGCCACCTAGGAGTTATATTGTTGTATATTTTGACTTGCCAACTATTCCGATCTCTTTATTTATAGATGTCTAACTCTAATCAAGCTCGAATAGATGAGCATGTCGCTGATTCCTCAACTCATGGTGAGGAAGTTGGGATGAGGGATCCTTTGAATCCGCAAAACCCTCTAGTACGGAACCCTGAGCCTAAAGTACAATCGGCTCAAACTGAATGCTTTAGGAACATGGCTGGCATGTTCAAAGTATTCATGACATCGATGAAGGTTGAGCAAACTTTTCAAACCCACATTGTTGTTATTGCGAGTACCCAAGATCCTATGGATAGGTTGCCTTAACATCGAGCTTACTCTTTCACCGGGCAAAATGATGATAACCCTAAGATTGCTGAGTATTGGTTAGACAATACTTTATAGATTCTGAATAAGCAGTTACAATGTTCTGATGAACACAAGCTCGAGTGTGCCCATTCTTTGTTAGCTGATGAAGCACTGTATTGGTGGGAAGCAACGGTTATGGCAGTTCCTGAAGAGACTGTGAACTGGGAGTTCTTCCTACAAGAATTTTGAAAGAAATACATTAGTGAATACTGCCTTGCTGAGAGACGTGATATCTTCTTTCATTTAAAGCAAGGTGATCGACCTATCGAGCAGTATATTCACGACTTTTTCAAGTACTGCCGATATAGGGATGAATATATCAAGAAAAAAGAAGAGAAGTGTACAATGTTCATTAATGGTTTGAACGGTGAACTACGCTATATATTCACGACTTTGTGCATCACCGATTTTTAAACTATTGTGAATAGAGTTAAAGATACCGAAGGTGCTCAAAAGGCTCACAAGAATAGTGGTTCGAACAAAGCTGAGAAAAGGTATCGAAATAAATCTTATGAATCTTTCAAGAAAGAGAAGTACCAAGATTCGAAACTGAGTGTGTATTCACAGCCTTCCCAGTATGAATACCTTGCTAAACCACAAGCTCTAACACATTTCTTCCATAATGATAACTTCATTGAGAGCATTGATGGTTCTAAATAAGAGACGAAGTTTCCAGTTTTTAATTTCTGTCGACACAAGATTCCTGAAGAGTAGTGCCGAAAGAAGTCGAGAGCTTGCTTCTTTTATGGCGAGATGGGACATCTCATTCGAGAGTGCCCTGAGAATAAGTCTGTTTTTGCATCTGCTAATTCGTTCCCTACTCAATCCTTTCGAGGCAAAGGAGCGAGGCAAGGATCCTTTGGAAAATCAGGAGGTTCATCCAAAGCATCGTGCCGACCTGAATCTAAAGCTTCCGCACAAATGTACCATGTGAAAGGCAAAGAACAAGAGAATGACCACGACCTTATTCCAAGTAAGAATTCGATGAAGAATTTTTCTTAAGGGGGAGAGTTGTAACATCCCAAAAATGAGGTTTGTCGGAATTGAGTTCCGATGATCGGAACATCGATATTAAAATGCTCAAATATCATATCTTTATTGCCTAAATTAAAGATTACATTGTTAAGGGACCTTAATTGCGCTTCGACCATTGATGCGGTGGAGGGATGTGTTGTGTATTGGTCAATTGGTGCGGCGGAGGGAATTTTATACGACCATTATTATTATTGTTGGTGTTGTAGTGGAATTCGTGTATCCTATTACGGTTCAATCGATCCAAGGAAAATATTGATTATTGCTAGTGAACATTTTTGCTATGATATTGAATATTAATGTCATGCCATTTATTGTTGTTATTGAGCATATAAATGATGCATGTGTTCATGACATAGTATTTTTGATGATATTGAGACATGTTGCATTACATGATCTACTCATTCATTGTTTATGGCTACCTCACTTAGACTATGTAAGTCTAACGCATTCATCTTCCACATTTCAGGTTAAGAGTTTATTGTTTCAAGATCGGAGCTAGTTGGTAGAGCGACAACTCACCTCGAGCCTAAAGTAAAGTATTTTGTCTCTATGAACTCCTAGAATTGTGGAAAGTAGATAAACTAGTTGATTTTGATGTTTTGTCTATGTGTATAAAGGCTATGTGTTATATGTGGTTTAAGTGCCTTAAATGACTTGTTAAAGTTTGCTTATAAATGGCATAATATGCATATTTGGCTTAAAAAGGTAAAAACATAGTAAATGGATTTGAATGGTCACGAAATTTGGCATGCAAGTAGTTTATAGTATTGAAATATTGTGTGTAAAGTTTCATTGCATTTGAACATTGTTTGGTAGGTCAATTCGATTAAAAACCAGCAAAAATCTGTCATTACAGGTCAGGCTGTATCAATACGAGGTAATGGCGTATCGATACAGTTAAGATTAATTGAACATAAGAAATAGGGTCTATCGATACGGTTTGGAGCTGTATTGAAAAATTTTGCTACTAGAATCCTCTATTTCAATACGGGCATAACCCGTATCGGAACGGGTCAAAAGTCAAAGTCAATGAAAGTTAACCGTACCTAAACAAGGCTTACCTGTATCGATTCGGGTAATGGGTAAAGTCAAACCAAATTGACCATCGTAAACCTGTATTGAAACAACATCAAGGTGTTTCGATACAGGGTTAGTAAGTTGGTTAAAAGGCATGATTGAAGGTTTACATTTTTTGCAGTTTGGTCACTAATTTTAGAATGATTCAATTGGATGAGTAAATGAACTCAAAATAGTATGAAAATTTACACACTTTCTGTTATAATATAGAATTTTATTTTGGTATGATCAATTGCATCGAAGGACTTCTAATTTATCATATTTATAGTTTAGTCCCTAAAACTTTGTATAATTAAGAATTGGTCCTAAATGATTAATTATCGTCTCACATTGGGTAAATTGGACGAATTTGTAACTCTGGTAATGTTTTTAATATAATATTGATCATATGATGTTTATTGATTGAAATTTTATCGCATCGATCACTGTACTGTTCACCGGTAGTACACTCTGACCCGGTTCTCGACCAGGCTGAGAAGGGGGTGTTACAAGGCTAGGAGAATTCAAAACTGTTGTTGTGACGGAAGAATGTATGGCTATGATGCATAATTGAATGCCACCTAAGCTAAAAGATCCTGGTAGTTTCACAATACCTTGTGTAATCGGAAATCATTATCTCGGGAAGGCGTTATGCGGTCTTGGAGCAAGCATAAACCTTATGTCGAAACCCGTCTTCCAACGATTAGGCATAGGGAAGGTGAGGCCTACAACTGTGATGATACAGCTTGCAGACAGATCTTATGTGCATCTAGAGGGAAAAATCGAGGATATATTGGTAAGAGTTGATAAATTTATTTTTCCCATTGATGTTATTGTTTTGGATTGTGAAGCAGATGAGTTCGCACCCATTATCCTTGGGAGACCATTCCTAGCAACGAGAAGGACCTTGATCGATGTCAAACTAAATGTTTTCCAAACCCTCAAGCAAGTCGACAATCCATAGGAGTGCTAGGTAATCCATGCCACCACTGAATTTATCTTTGACATGGAAGAGTATTGCCTCGGAAATTTTATTGCCAAACAAGAAAAACTTGAGGAGTTCGAAGAGCCGAACGACGAAGAGCAAGCAAAAACAAATTGAATAAAATTAACAACTCTTGCTACATTTCCTAAAGCTAAAGCAACAACTCTTGCTACATTTCCAACTCGTAGGTCCACCACGCCTTTCTTCATTTGTCTACTCCTTTTGAGTCCCTGCACATTCATACAAATATGAGATCTACATCTAGTATCTAATACATATGAACTTGCAGGAGAAAAATTAACATGTATAACATAAATACCTGAAGAGTTGGTCTCACCAGTAATCTTCTTTTTCTTTAGATCTTCTAGATACAACTTGCAATTTCTCTTCCAATGACCAAACTCATTGCAAAAAAACAAACACCTTATTTAAGGGGCTTAGCCTTGGGAATAGCTTTAGGTTTTGGTTTAGTGTTGGATTTTTCAGCCACTTCTTTTCCTTTTTTCTTGAAATTCCTTCCCTTTTGAACCATTAAAACATGGCTAGGCTTGAATTTAACATTCTGTTCAACAGTTTTAAGCATCCTATGCAGCTCAGAAATTGATTTGTCCATCTCATTCATTTTATAGTTCATAACAAATTGACTATAACTTTCAGGTAATGAATTTAGGATCAAATCAGTTACCAACTATTGGCTCAACGGAATTCAAGTCTCTCAAAGTGCTTAATATGGCCTTTTATTTTTAGCACATGAGTGCTAACAGAGGCACATTCACTCATTTTGCAAGAATGCAATATCTTGGTAGTCTCATACCTTCCTTGCCTTGTTTGCTTTTGGAACATTCTCTTGAACTCATGAATCATATCATAAGCTTTCATGTTTTTTTAGATCCTTTTAAAGTTCAAAAGTAGCTAGCATCAAGCATGCAACATTAAGAGAATCACTTTTATGCTTATCATAAGCCTTTGTATCATCTTTAGATGCATCTTTCTCTAGTTCCTTAGGGTAAGGTTCATTTAGAACATAAATTTTCCTTTCTTGTTTGTGAACAATTCTCAAATTTTGATGTCAATCAAGGAATTCCTAGTAAGTTTTTCCTTCTCAATGACCGACCGCAGTGATAAAGTAGAATTATTATTGGCCATCTACAACATAATGTAAAATTTGATAAGATAATTTGATCTAAGATTTCTACTAAATTAACAACCCTAAAAAATAATTAATATAGCGGGCCAAGATCCATATTTCACTCTACCTTTAAGTCAGCTAGCATGACACTTAAAAATAAGTTATTTAGGTAAGTAACTCTTACGAATTGCATCTTATGCAATCCTTAGAAATTTATGATATTTTGACATCATATGTCCCAACATGCATAAATCTCATCTCATGCCATTAGACCCAAAACTGTTTTGATAAAATAATTAAGCTAAACCATTTTAAACATATGAGCTACACCATTACTCGTCTTGTCTTACTAATGTAACCTAATGTACTCCTACTTTAGTAGAACCTACATTAAGGTGATAAAAGTCTTGACAAGTGTTTAAAGTTGGATGACATGTTGAACTTAAATTTTATGTGAGGGCTCTTTGTTTATTTCAATTACTAAGGCATCACATATATGGCATCACATTCACATAGTAGCACATATATGCAAATAAATAAATGTGACATAATATGGCCTTATCCTAAAATAAAGAATGAACTTAAACGACAAACATCTTCATCGCCTTGGATCAACATCTTCATCTCCTTGGATCAACATCTTCATCGCCTTGGATTATCATCTAGCTTCTCCATCACCATGGTGGAATGGATGTGGTCTTCTCATTTTGTTACAAAAATTCAAACGACACAAAGACTGTATTACAATGAACAAAACAAAACGTAAGTCGTATTTTAAAAACTTTACAACCTTTGTAAAAATCTAAAAGGACATACTATGCACCATGCCATACATCAAGCAAAACAATCAAGAAACAAACATCTCATGTATATTAGATAAATTGTACATCGTTACTAAGACGCGTTACTTAAGTCGTTTAATCTTATAAGGTACTTCGCAGAGTTAGTCCCTACGCAAAATTTTTCCTACAGAGAAACCTTACGATTTCGCCCCAAAAAATATCAATTTTATTGATCTTATCAGTAAACTCGTGAAAAAGCCAAAATTTAGTTTAATCACATTAAAAATGTAATCAATTTACACAAGAGGCTTATACACAAATCACCGCCAATCATAATTGGTAAACTTATACCGTCATGATCTAATCAAGAAATCAAACTCTTTAATCGCAAATCAGTATTAGGATTCTTAATTATTTTAATGAATCCTTTCAAGAAACAGATTTAACCTTTCAAACACCTTAACAAGCCTGATTAATTACGTCGTTCGCGCAAACCCTAATAACATACATCTAATAAAACATACTATAATGATCATACAATTAATTATTTATTTAAAACTAATAAGGAATTCAAATCCAATTAATGATCATACAATTACAATTACAATTAAATTATTTTATCTGGTAAGGAATTCAAATCCAACCAAATCTAGATAATGCGATTTATTTAATAATATTATTTATTTAAAATAATAATATGTATTAAAACAAATTTCTTATCCGATAAGGAAATTTAAATCCAACCAAATCTAGATAACAAGATTTATTTAGTATATTTTTGAAAAATAATAAAATAAATAAAATATTCTATCACGAATACGAATTTAACTTCTTTAAATTCAAATAAATAATCTCTAACAATATAATTTAAAATAATCTTATTATCTTAAATTTATGATTGAGAGTAATAACCACAACTATTCTTATCCATTCTTAGTGTGTGACCCTATAGGTTCAATTAATGTTGGTAGTAGATAAAATCACATTTTATCCTACAAGTCATAAGTGGCTTCTAGCAAGACATTATGACTACCCAAGTTAAATGAAAAACTTATAATCCGAGACAACCTTAATTCAGTTTATGTCATAATTCTTTTATCTCATGATATCTTGATAGAATATAAGACATGGAAAATGTTAATCTTATACCATTCTATCTTTAGTTTTTCAATGCCCAATTGAACTGACTGAACAAATGACATTGATCTCTATCAACTCATTTGAGCACGACTATGCATTTCTCAATCTCAATCATCAAGGGGCCGAGAGATATCTCTTATGTTAAGAGGAATAAATTCCATCTTAATCACTCACATCTCACTACATGATTCCTTATTCCTTTATAATCGTTCGATTAAAAACGAAGTTTAACTATGTCAAAACATAATAATCATCATGTTGAGAATTGTAGTAATTTCAAGTCTAAGGATTTAATGTCACAATTGTTGAAAAATTAATATATAACTTTAATCAAAGTATTAATCTCAAGACGAGTTGGTCCTAATATTTATTCTCAACATTTATATATACATATATACATATATATATATATATATATATATATATATATATATATATATATATATATATGATTTGAATCTCGTTCATACATTCATCTCATGATAATAAATTAAATAATCAAAATAGCATGTTCATACAATAGGCCCTAGGGCACTATAACTAACAAAATAAGCATGCAAGAAGCGATGAAAAATATGTTAGTACCTACGAACCACCACCAGGGCGAACCTCCCATGAGCAAACCTTCAAGCCGTGTGAACACCTCCGCGAACTCAATATGCAAACACTATCCCAAACTACGTGGTTCATATCAATGATCAAGTCACGAAAACTTACTAAGAACACGCGTCAACGACAACTCACTAAGGACGCTTGTCAACACGTTGACATGTGTCCGCACACCTTTCAATCCCTTATAAGGGGCCATTCACCTCTAAAATAGAGGAGGCTTTCCACGACCAACTCTCTCATCTTGACCACAGACCAACAACTCCCCCGTTTTCACCACTAGAGCAACCACGAACCACCATCAAAGGACATTACACAATTATGTGATAAACAATGGTGAGGTGAGCGTGGATTGAACACGCATCATTCAGGCTTTAGTTCTAGTGAATGATTAGCTCAACATTCTTCGACTGGTGACTGGGAGTTTCTTGTGAAACCCCTACGCTTAACGTTCCACAATTTGGCTAACGAGTTACCGGCCTAACGAGTTTACATTTTCTGCAATTCTTAAATCTTCAGTGACCATACAACTAATTCAACTTTATTGTTTGGCTATAAGAATGGGCTACGAAGATATAAACCAGACACATCGGTTGTTCTATTGGATGTAGAAGAGAAAGAGCAGGAGTATGGTGGATATCACCTTGATACATTCAATCGGCTGGCACCTATGATGCAAGGATGACATGCAACCATGGAAAATGCTGTAAGTTTCATCTGCATTCTTATTGTTTGACTTAATGTACTATCTACTATATGTTCCTTAACAAGGCAGTAAACAATATATAGTATTGGTCAATATCATGTGTCTACTGTATTAGATAAATGCTAATAACTACTTATCTTACCCCTAAAAGATGTCAAAGTCAATTTGCTACCTTTGGATGTTGATTCAAATGTCACGAGTCGTAAACACAAGGTGTCATGTAATTTCTTAAAGTTATTTCACAGCTTCGCTTCTCTATTAGTAGAGGTGGTCAATCAAAGAAAATTGATTCTATGGTTGTAGAATAGCATTATAAAAAATCTCATATAATTTTGACATTGGTTATAATGATGATGAATCAAACCTATGGCTAGATGCAATTGTTAAATGTGACTGAATACCTTGTACATAATATATAGACATGATACTTGGCTGGCAATCTATGTGACATCCATGGCATGATGGAGAATCAAGTTTGTAATCTGTTTGTGAAGTCAATTGATTATCTACAGACCACATTTGTACCTCTCAATTACCTTTAATGATGCCACGGATTTACTTTTGTTGTTAATACTCAAAATATAAGTTATATAATAATGATATTTAATTCTATTATTAATAGAATTAATTTGTGATGAATATAACTTATAATAATGATATTTAATTCTATTATTAATAGAATTAATTTGTGATGTGGAAATGACGATTTTGCCCTTACTATTTAGCCTATAAATAGTGGGCAATTTCACTCATTTGAGATATACCTAAGCAATAGAGTTTGCTTGAGAAACATTCTCTTTGGTTTTTATAAACCTATCATGAGTGTTGATTTTGAGTTGAGAGAAGAGCAGTACCATCAGAGTCCGCTCCATCTTTCGGGTGTACGAAATTTGGAGAGCCGTGCTAACCTCAGGGGGCCGTTCGTCCATTGTAGCGATTACACACATCGGGGCGAATTCGCTTCTAAGGCAGTGGTTAATACCATGACACGGTTTGGTTTCGTTTAATTACTTTATTGTTTTCCAGTCAGTGCTAACGCCTCGTTTTGCAGTAGCCTATTTTTCTAACAATTTAGAAGCGAATTCTTATACTGCAAATGATGCGTAGGATTGTGTTAAGTTGAGTAGATATGACGCTACATGAGATTGTGTCTTTGAAACACAATATTCAGGAGCATGGTAAATCAAGAGCAAAATAGTTGAGGTATTTATGCTACGATTTATTATTGGTTGAGAAAACCAGTTCATATGATATGTTACTCTGGCCTTGAAAATACAGGTATAGTGATAGAAACCAACTATACACCACATTAAGAGTAATAAAGACTGGTAAGCAATAAGGCAATATATGTTTTCACATCGATTACCAAGGATAAAGAAGGAATTTTGCAGGTTTGTGACAGTAAGTACAATTATGAATTGTCTTGGTTGTCTTTTGATTTTTGAAGTTATTCATGCATTACTTTCATGATTAATGAATATTTATGCATTAATATTGGCAACCCAAATGCCAAAACAATGAGTAGTTAAGGTTTTATCTTAAAAGTGCTTAAATTTGATGGTTGTGGTTACTCATTTTTCTTTATGCATTAATATCGGTAATTCAAACGTTTTAGGAGGTATAATGCTATTTAAAAGTTGGGCATTATATATAAAACGTTCATGACAATAAACTTGATAATAATGATTGGTTTCAAGTTTAGTAAACAAACGGTTTTAATCATTATTATAAAGGCTATGAAACGGTGAACAAGCTTTTATTTATTGATAATAGGCTTTTAGAATCCATGATTATCTAACCGTTTGAAATGCATGAAATTCTTAATGATTATTATATATTTTTAAACAAATATAGTTGGCAAAATAAATCTTTGGTTTTCAAAGATGAATGTTTAAGTGTTTATATATTTGTTTAATAGCTATTTAATACCTATTAAAGGTATATAAATTCAATGGTACACCTATTATATTAGCTTTTAAATGTTTCGATAGGTGGTAAAGCATTTAATTTTTTGAAAGCATGCATTTAATAGGTTGAATGTGCTTTATTATGTGTTTAATGGGTTTCATGCATTAAATAGCTATGCAAACCGTTGTTTTAAAATATTTTGGTTTTAAAACGTTTTGAAACGATGGAAATTAGATGTGGTTTAGAATGTTTCATGTCTTATTATTAAGTGCATGGTTAATACTAATTAATATTGAAGGAAATGTATTTAATTTTGTGTAACGAATATTACGATTCTTTTCTTCAAGTTAGTATTAAATTGATATTGTCATGTGATATGAGAAGTTATTTATGTGAACTGATATTTGATTAACATATAATTTCTCTTTTGTATGAATATATCATGGTGAAACATGATGCAAATGACGATGTCATACAATGGATTTTTCGAGAAATTTGGATGACGTAAATAACAATTGCAATTTTTGGAGAAGTATGGTGCTGGTGAAGCTAAAATGGAAAATTCTCCAAACTAAATAGTTGTTAAATTTTGGCTTGATTTCAGCAATCCGCTGCAGATAAGAAACCAAAATTTTAAAGATAAGAATCTTGTTACTATCAGTAAAATTATAATTTTTTATTATTGTTAGTAACTTATTTTCATGACTATCATGATAGGTTTTGGGGTCTTTCTGGTTCAATATGTTGTGAAGAGTGAAGATCACATGCATGGTGAGAATAAGCAAGTCTACTATGATATTATGGTTCTACCCATAAGGTCAGATTATTTAGACTTGTTGTCTATTAATTCATGCTTTTATATACATGACTTTATATTTAGCCTTTAAGCTAGTTTGTAAGCTTGGTAAGCATGTTTTAAACTAGTGTAAAGATTAAGGCTAGAATGAATGATTATTCTAAGTAGTGAGCCTTATATTAAGTATGCTTAATAAGATACTATTGTGAGTAAAAATATCAAGCATAATTTTTTAAGAGACCTTAATTAAAGAAAGAGAAAATACATAAATGGCTAATTGGAAAACATTATGAAAATGCATGTCTAGGATTGGTTTTATCAAAGACCTGGTATTTAAGCGTGCCTAGAGCACCACCTCTCTTTCATGGTAACCTACCTAGTGCATTGTTCTTTAATGTGCTAACTTTTATAAAAATACTATGACAAATAAGATCTCTTTTAACTTCTACACTAAGTTTATATGGTTGAATATTTATTCTTAATAAGTTCATAACACAAGTTTGAATGTGTTGTCCTATTGAGAAGGACAAGATGGACTTACCGCCAGAAAGGTTGAGTTTCAAGAAACTCTTAATGAATTCAAAGTTTGAATGATCCTATTGAGAAGGACATTTTGAATTCACCGACAATGAGGTTGAATATTTATTCTTAATGATTTCTTATCCCAAGACTGGGTGGTTCATTTTAAATGGACTTGAAGAAATCACCATAAGTTTAAAAGAGTTGAGATTAATTTGGTTTGAGCAGAATACCAAATTTAGTCATAGTAAATAAAATATGTGATGGTCTCTTCAAGGCTAATATGCTGAATAATATAAATGAGAATATGATAGACATTAATGCTACTAAAAGTATGTTGTAGCAATTAAATCGCTTTGAGTTCTTTTCCTAAGTAGAAGAAAGGAAAAAGATGATCTATCTTAAGAGTTGTGTTGAAATCTCTTGTAATAAACTTGAGATAATTTTTTTTTCCTGTTGCTAGGAAATTTTTTAAAACTCTTCATAAATATTTGCATAATATTCTTAATTTCTCGAATTAGGAGAAAGTTAAAAATCTCTTTGAGTGATATAAAAGTAATTTCATAATCGTTTGAAATTATGTATACGAATCTTAATAATTAATATTTCTCAAAACCTTGAGAATATAATCATGTGTAAACAAGATTTGAGTTTGTTAAAATATCATTTTATAGTTAAAACTCATAAAAAACTTTACTCTAGTATGATTGAGTATTTGTTTACACGTTGTTTAAGACACTTATGATTTGTTTCTATCTTAAAAATGTTAGAAATGTGGGGGTGTCTAGCAAAAGTCGGTTTGCCTGACTTTAAGAAAACCACTATCGGTTGTAAAACTGTTGATGCAATGTTTATAGGGTATGCTACAAATAGTGTTGCATACAGGTTTATGTTTTTACATGACTTCTCAATTTGTGAATCTAGGGATGTTGTGTTCTTTGAGGACTTCTTTCCTCTTAAGAAACCTAGATTAAATGTTGAAACACAACGAGAAAGTCATACTTCTGCTTCTTCTAGTATTCATGCCAAGGAAACTCTAGAGTTTGAATTAGAGCATAGAAGAAGTAAAAGATAAAGGGTAGAAACTACCTTCGGACCAGATTTTATAACTTCCTTTATTACAGAAATTAGTGATTTAGACTATATAACCTATAGCTCAATCTTTCCTTTTAGATGAGGATCTAAAAACATATAATGAAACTATAAGTTCAATTGATGCTAGTTTTTAGAGAAATGCTATTGATGATTAACTAGAATCAATAATGTCTAATTACACTTGGGAGTTGGTTGACTTGCCTAGAGGATTTAAACCTATCAGTAATAAATGGGTCTTTAGAAAGAAATTTAGACTAAATGGGTCAATCCAGAAGTACAAGGCAAGACAAGTAGTCAAAGGGTTCACTTAGAAGTTTGATATTAACTTCTTTGATACGTACTTTCCCGTGACAAAAATCTCAACAATTTGTGCCTTGTTTGCAATCGCATCCATTCATAAGTTGCATGTACATCAAATGGATGTAAAAATTGCATTTTTGAATGGAGATCTAGATGAGGAAATCTATATGGAGCAACCACCGGGTTTTGAGACACCTGGTATGGAAGGCAAAGTGTGTAGACTTAAAAGGTCTCTCTATGGTCTTAAACAAGCTCCAAAGTAGTGGTACGAGAAATTTCATAAAACCATTTTGAGTTTTGATTTTCTTGTCCACTAAATTTGAGATGACTGATTTGGGAGAGGTTGATGTGATCTTAGGAGTAAAAGTTACTGAAACTAAAAAAGGATTTTCTTTAAATTAAACACACTATATTGAGAAGGTGTTAAAGAAATTTGACAGTTTTGATGTCATCCATGTTCGAATCCTTATGACTCTAGTATCCATCTTTTTAAGAATAAAGGAAGTAGTGTTTCCCAAGAAGAGTATGCTAAAATTATTTGAAGCCTTATGTTCTTAATGAACTATACTCGGCCTGATATTGCCTATGCAGTGAGTAGGTTAAACAGATATACTCATAATCCTAGTGGAGAGCACTAGATTGCACTCAGACGCTTACTTAAGTATCTTAAAGGTACTATTGACTGGAAACTCGATTTTGTTGACTTTCCTTCAATGTTAGAGGGATATTGTGACGTCAACTGAGTTACCGATAATGATGAAGTAAGCTTCACGAGTGGGTATGTCATTACATTAGGTGGTGTAGCGATTTCATGGAAGTCTGCTAAGCAGACTTGTATCGCTAGCTCTACCTTGAAGTCAGGGTTTATTGCTCTTGACCTAGCTGGGCAAGAAGCCGAATAGCTTAGAAATTTGTTAGCAGAAATTCCATTATGGGAAAAACTGACTCCTCCGGTGTCCTTGTTGTGTGATTCACAAGCATCGATATGTGTGGCTAAAAGCCAAACTTACAATGGTAAGAAAAGACACATTCACATAAGACATGAATCAGTGAGACACTTAATAAGGAACAGAGTATTCTCTTTAGAGTATGTGAAGTCAGAAAGGAACCTAGCAGATCCACTTACCAAAGGGTTAAGTCGGAAACTGGTCCTAGATTTGTCGAGGGGGATGGGTTTAAAGCCCATTGGTTGAGGAATTCATGGTGGATACCCAACTTAGTTATCTAAGTTCAATGTGGTCAAACGAAACCATGGAAAGACTCATAGTGTACATTTCGTATTACCTATCCCTATGACGAATAATGTACATGCACAGGTTGAGCATTGTTGCTCTTAATAAATCCATAGCCCAGGTTTTGGGTGGTCTTAGTGAGAAAGACTTGATGAATTTACCAACTTTGGTTGAATAAACTACTCTTAATAAGTTCATTTCCCAGTATTGAGTGGGTAGTCCTATCGCGAAGGACTGCCCCGTGTTGAGTGGGAAGTCCTATCGCGAGGGACTGAATGAACTTGCCGCTAGAAAGGATGAGTTTTCTTAAAACTCTTAAAGAATTCAATCCCAAGAGTTTGGGTTGTTCTATTGAGAAGAACTTATTGAATTCACCGATTAAAGAGGTTGAGTTTTTATTCTTAATGAATTCTTATCCCAGAGTTTGGGTGGTTCATTTTATAATTGAACTTGAAGAATTCACCTATTTATTTGAGAGGATGAGCTTAAGGAAAAAGCTCTTAATTATTTCATAGCTCTTATTTGAGTGGTTTATATTGAGATAAACTTGATGAAATAACCTATGTGAGTGAGAAGGACTAGCCACCTTCTATGAAAAATGTTGGGCCGTTTTTCTAGTACACTTACTAGAATCCTGAGGAAAAAGGCTATCTATATATATATATATATTTGTATATATACTTTGTAGACACATCGAGGACTTCGAT
Organism: Hibiscus tridactylites; assembly: GCA_958450335.1. Lineage (NCBI taxonomy): Eukaryota > Viridiplantae > Streptophyta > Magnoliopsida > Malvales > Malvaceae > Hibiscus > Hibiscus tridactylites. The sequence goes on from OY288286.1 coordinate 12,278,697, forward strand.
GGATGAAGGGGTTAGTTGTGTGTTATGAGTTTACCCTAATCTTAGAAAGTTCAAGACTAGTTTCACTTGTCTAAGAGAGGGATTGCTCATCATCACTATGTACTAGTTCAAGATACGTTCACTAGTGCTTAAGCAACTAATCTCGCTATTGCTCTTCTCATGTTTTAACTTCAATGCTCTCATATCTACGAAAGATATTTTTTCGCATTGGTGGGGGATTGTTGTTAATACTCAAAATATAAGTTATATAATAATGATATTTAATTCTATTATTAATAGAATTAATTTGTGATGAATATAACTTATAATAATGATATTTAATTCTATTATTAATAGAATTAATTTGTGATGTGGAAATGACGATTTTGCCCTTACTATTTAGCCTATAAATAGTGGGCAATTTCACTCATTTGAGATATACCTAAGCAATAGAGTTTACTTGAGAAACATTCTCTTTGGTTTTTATAAACCTATCATGAGTGTTGATTTTGAGTTGAGAGAAGAGCAGTACCATCAGAGTCCGCTCCATCTTTCGGTTGTACGAAATTTGGAGAGCCGTGCTAACCTCAGGGGGCCGTTCGTCCATTGTAGCGATTACACACATCGGGGCGAATTCGCTTCTAAGGCAGTGGTTAATACCACGACACGGTTTGGTTTCGTTTAATTACTTTATTGTTTTCCAGTCAGTTCTAACGCCTCGTTTTGAAGTAGCCTATTTTTCTAACAACTTTCATGGTTTCGGTTCGATTTTGAGCTTGAATTCGGTGAAGCTTCAGTCGCCCAGCTATGTAACATTGACTGCATTCTAACATGCTGCTGTGACACTGAGGGGCATCCACCATCATCAGTTTTCTATACGAGACAAAACCCAAGTCAGGTACATTTATATGGTTCGAGGGAATTAAGGTATGGTCTAATGTGTCCGGATATGTTTAAGTGTGCTTTATATGACTTGTATGATAATGTTATATTGATATGAATTAAAATTTGACTTTTAATCATGTGCTCGTTTTAATTTACTTGAGAGACTAGATCTGCATATGTAAAAGTTTTGTAGGAAAGAAGGACAACTATGTGATTCCTTTCAACCATAAAATCTCATACCGCTCCAAGTAGCATAGCGGTGAAAAAAAAAGAACTCTTCTATGGCTCCAAGTAGTGTAGCGATGAAAAAAAGAGAGTTCCTAGCCACTTCCATTTGGTTCCAAAGAAAGTGCGCATAGTAAAGCGATCGCACGCCACACCGTTTTCATGTAAGTGCGCGAATTTGAAAGAATCACTAGCCACTTTTAACGCAAGTGTGTATAGTAAAACGGTCGCATGCCACGCTGCTTCCAAGTAAGTGCGCGAATTTGAAAGAATCGCTAGCCACTTCCAAAGTAAGTGTGCATAGTAAAGCAATCGCACGCCACACCGCTTCCAAGTAAGTGCGTGAATTTGAAAGAATCGTACCCTGCTTTCAAAGCAAGTGTGCATAGTAAAGCGATCGCACGCCGCGTCGCTTCCAATTAATTGCGTGAATTTGAAAGCATCATTATTCGCTTCCATGTAAGTGCGCATAGTAAAGTGATTGCACGCCATGTCGCTTCCAAGTAGGATAGAAAAGTGTTAGTCCCTACGAACAAGCATACACAAAATATGTTAAGAAATAATTCGCATATTGCGAACCATTTTTCAAAAGGGGACAAAGTGTTCGCACCAGCTGAAATTTCACTAAAAGACCGTTTTCTACAAACCTCGTTCTCGGTAAATGTTCGAACAAGTATGCAACGATTGCTTTATCTGGGGGGCCAAGAATTCCTCCTTCTAAAATGAATACGCGAACACACAAGAAATATAGTTCACTGCCTATCAGAAGTCTATATTTATGTTTTGTCATCTTATTCAACGTAGCACTTTAAAAATTTACATACAATCAAAAGAGGAGAAACAATACCCTTCATTCATATTAAAAAAAAAAGAAATAGAATGCAAGCACCAGAATATAAACATAATTTACAATTAGAACTTTATAATTTGTATTTTATAATTTTCTTGTCACTAGGGGCAAGAATTCACTATGATACACGATACAATTATTTCAAACATTTACGCAAAGGTCATTTTATAATCTTCCATCGTCTGGGGTAACTGTTAGTACATGCGAACCACCACCACGCGTACCTCTCATAAGCAAACTTTGAAGACGTGCGAACACCTCCGTGAACTCAATATGCAAACACTACCTTAGACCACGTGGTAACGTACGTGGTTCATATCAGTGACCAACCACGACAACTCACCAAAGGCATGTGTCAAACCGTTGACACTTGTTCGCACACCTTCCAATCCCTTATAAGGGGACCATTCACCTCTAAAATAAATGAGGCTTCCCCACAACTCAAGGGGACCAACAACTCTCTCATCTTGACCATCAGACAACCAAGCCAACAACTCCCCCATCTCCACCACTAGAGCAATCACGAACCACCATCAAAGGGTGTTGCACAATTATGTGATCAACAAAATATATTTTCATTACATTAATATTTAATTTTGTTATGGGTAAACTATAGTAGAGGCCACTCAATTATAGGTAAAGTTGCATTTGGGTCACTCAATTATTAAAAGTTATATTTGGGTCACTCAATTATGGGTAAGATTATATTTGGGTCACTCAATTATGGGTAAGGTTACATTTAGGTCACCCAATTATTAAAGGTTACATTTGGGTCACTCAATTATGGGTAAGGTTACGTTTAGGTCACCCTTCATAGTTAAAAAAGTACATCAATTTAGTCAATTTTTCTTCCAAATCACTTGTATACCCTCGTCAACATTAGATTACTTCATTTGAAATCATTAATTAATCTAATACACAAATTGATATACTTTTTTTAAATGTGAAGGGTGACCCAAATGTAACCTTACCCATAATTGAGTAGTCCAAATATAACTTTTAATAATTGGGTGACCCAAATGTAATCTTACCCATAATTGAGTGACCCAAATGTAACTTTTAATAATTGAGTGACCCAAGCGTAACCTTACCCATAATTGAGTGACTTCCGTTGTAGTTTACCCTTTTATTTTTATTGTATGATTTATTTATGTAATTAATTATAAGCTTTTGGTTAAATTAATCAACCCAAATTTTAAGTTTTTTATTCTTATATTTTAGGTGTCTGTACAATTTGTTAAATTATATGTTATTTTTTGTTTAATCACCGATATCCAACTTATTGGTCGAATAATACGAATCAAGTTTTGCAGAGGCTCAATATGGGAACGACTCTCCCAACTCAATTTTTTTCATTCACAACATTAAGATTCAAACATTTGACCTTAATTAATGGACCGCTAAATTACATATTAGTAATTATTAATACCATATTTTATAATGTTGTTTATTTTTTGTGAGGTTTACAATTCATTTAAATAATTTAAAAATATATTTATTATAAAACTGATTAACATATAAATATACTTTTATAGTTATAATCATACACATATTATATATCTTTAAGATTCCATGTACATAATTGTTTTTTTTTTACTTTTTTATAATTATATTTTATAATATAAACTAATAAATCCGAATGAAATGATAACAAAAATGTAGTGTAGGGCTATTCTTTGGTGTAAGGGTTAGCTATTATTTGGTTGTAAGCATCGATCTTCATTATGTGTATGTGATCTTTATTATGTGTATGTGACTTTGAGTTGGGGCACTCTTTTTCCTCCAACTAAATCTAGGAAAATATTTTTAATGAAGTTTTTGTCTTTGTTTTCCCGGCTAAACCTCATAAATAAAGTCTCTTAAATTTCAAAAAGAAAAAAAAATGATAACAAAAATATTACTGAAAACATACAACTAAAATAAAAAATTAACAACAAAGTATACATGTTTATGTTAATTGAAAATATCAAGTTTGGAATAACTCTTGTTATTGAAGGTACCCAAGTAGGAATGATGATGAATAATGAAGAACAAACAATTTAGGAAAAAATGACTAAATTTATATATATTTTAATATGAAGGTTTAATTTATTGAATTATTATGACTTATGACTATATTGGTAGAATATATAAATTTTGAAGACTAAAACTGTCATTGAATGTTTGTTTGTATTTTAATGGAGGGGTAGCCCGATCGTGACTAAAACTTTAATTGAGTGACCAATTGTAACTTTACTAATGATTGAATGACCTCCGATATAATTTACCCCTAGCTAAAGAGGCCTTCACAAGAATTGTATCCAAACAAATACAGTAGATGGATTTATAGAGAATGAATATAATTAAATATGGCTTAAATATACATTTGCTACCTGAACTAGATACATTCTCCCAAGTTGATACTTAAAGAAAATTTTCTCCCACATTAGTACCTGAACTATACACTTTCTCCCAACTTGGTACTTAAAGAATTTTTGCTCCCAAGTTGGTACCTGAACTAGACATCTTATCCCAAGTTGGTACCTGAACTAGACATCTTATCCCAAGTTGGTACCAAAACTTATACATTCTATCAATTTGGTCCTAATTTGAAACAATTCAATAAATGCAACTCTTTATATTTAAAAATTCTATCAATTACTATGTGTTATTCACCTAAATTGTTTGTTCTTCTCGTAGAAATGATATATTACTTTCTTGGTATAATAAAAGTTTAAACATAACTTGTTGATAGAATTCAGTTATCCAATTGTTGCTTTGATCCGATGGACTCACTTGATTTGATATTCTCACAAAAATGATTAAATTGATGGAATTTTTAAATATGAAATGTTAAATTTATTGAATTATTTCAAATTATGCCTAAATTGATTGAATACATAAGTTTTGGGACTAAAACTGTTAATAAAAGTATTAAAATAGTGGATGTAATTAAAGTTTGGGTGCCAACTTGGGAGAAAAAGTTCTTTAGGTACCATGTTGGGAGAAAGTGTATAGTTCAAATACTAACTTGAAAGAAAAAAAATTATTTAAGTACTAACTTGAGAGAATGTGTATAGTTTAGGTATCAAAACTATATTTAAGTCATTAAATATCAACTTAGCTTGACATGCAACAGCACAAACACACAAACAATTGCTAACAATGATTTGGTGTTAACCAACCCAAACAACCACCATCTTGGGCAAATTGAAGAAATTCCAAAAAAAAAAAAAAAGAGTGAATGGGTGAAGAAATCATTGAAATGTAAGATCTATAATATCTTAGGTACATTACACTGATAATCCATGAAATTTAGGGTGCTTGCCGTATGGTTGCCAAACTTTTAATACTTACATATAATTACTAAATTTTTAATTCATTTATATTATGATCACTGTCGTCAAAAATTACTAATTTGACTCGTTATCTTCTTTCTCTCATGCTTTTTTTTCTTCATGATCAGACCTTCCTCCTCAAATTCCCCGATAATAGTTACAATCCATTGAGTGATGTTTTTCTTTTATGTGACCAGAGTTGAAAATATCTGCATGGTGTGTGTTTTTTAAAAAAAATAAGATTAAAAAATATATAATATCATATAATCTCACTAAAATATTTTAAAAGAGATAATAGTTATTATATAGCAAACACATGTTCAAAAGTTGAAACCAGTTGACAATACATTATCGGTAATGGTTGTATCAGATTAAACTCCTTACCAAATAATTCAAATTCTGTTTCAATTAAAATTTGTTATATGTTTTGACAACTTCAGTCTATGTCTATTTCGGTCAATATTAACTTGCGTTGGTTGGTACAATATTTTATTATTCAAAATCAATTACTATTATTTTTGTTTCTTATACAATTACATTTAAAATTAAAATATAATTTTAAGATTTATATTTTCATATGTAATTGAGGTATGTATATATAAAAAATACTTTGAAAATGAACGATAATCTAAAACAGTATACTAAAAACACAATGATAACGGTATCCGGTATGTACCTGTACTACATAAAAAGTGGTACATCCACCAGTACTTTGATCGAAAGAAAGGGATACAAGTTTTTGGAGAAATACAATGAACTAAAACGAAAACACATAAATCAATGTTGAAAACTTCGAGCACTTGGTCCCGTAGCTCAGTTGGTTAGAGCGTTGGTCTTATGAGCCGAAGGTCGCGAGTTCGAGCCTCGCCGGGACCAACTCTTTAAATCTTTATTTTGCCTGCCCTGCAAACGGCTGCTACGAAGAGAGTTTCTAATAAGACTTGATAAACGGCTGCCCATCAAACCTAAGGACATACATAACTACTCGGAAGGCGGGTTTGGCTCTAAATGTTTTGGGGTTCATTTACTTCTCAAGTACCTGCTAGTTTTCAACTAGGCAAATTAGGAATTATCCCCCACCATTTTTTTTAGTTCAATTCCTTTGAAGGTCCCTAGTAGTTTTGGAACTTGATAAATGAAGCCTTGACCTCCTTTATTTTGATTTAAGTGCTTCTTAGACCCTCTTTCAATTTGAGATTAGTCAAATTAAGACTTGGTCCTCACTTTTTTTTTTGTTTAGACATTTCTTAACTTCTGTCAAATTTAAAATTATGCAAATTAGACTCTAACATCACCTTTTAATTTTTAAATTGATGGGTTAACAATTAGACCTCGACACCGATTGTTCATATTTTTCCCTCTCAATTTTTCATCTTGGTTCAGTCTCTCCTCAAACTATTATCAAATATAATTTCTAAATCAGTTAAAATTGGATTTTTGGTCCTTCTTTTTGTGTACATCTTTGACTTTAACTTTGCTTTCTTTACAATTTGGTCACGATCTCCTGTTGACCCGCCCCAGAGGACGACACATGGCATTTTAAAAGTCTTGGTTAATTAATGTTTCAGTCCTAATTAATTTATTTTTCTGCAATTTCATCCTATTTAGAATATTTAGCTAGATTAATTACTTTTAATTTTCAGCCTTTACTTTTGCGTTTTATGCAATTTGGACAATATTTTGCTCAATTTATTTATGATTATACACTGCAATTTTGTTATTATTCTGTTTGATCCTTATTGGTTTGTTATCTCTTGTTTATATGCTTTTAATTTTAGTCATGTTCTTCTATTCTAGTACATTTTATTTAGTATTTAATATATTTTATATTGTATTATATGTAGTAATATGGTTATGCATATATTTTATACACATTTTCGTATGGAAAATACTTTGATACACAAGCTTGTGTAAACTTTAATTTACACAATTCTTTCAATTTTAGGGTTTTAGGTTAGAGCTTAGAGTTTTAGTGTGTAGGGTGTAGAATTTAAGGTTATGTTTAGAATTTATAGTTTAAGGTTTACGGTGCTAAGGTTTAATGTTTAAGTTTTAAATTTTATATAAGGGTTGTGTAATTTTTTTACACAGTGTGTGTCAAAATATAACCCTTTTAGTATATATAATATGGAAAATACTTTGATATACAAGCCTTTCAATTTTAGGGTTTAGAGATTTAGGTTGTGGTTTAAAGTTTAGGGGTTTAGGTTATAGGGTATAGAATTTAAGGTTTATGGTTAAGATTTATAGTTTAGGATTTAGGGTTTAAAGTTTAAGTTTTAGGGGTTATGGATTTATATTTTAGATTTTATAGCTTAAATATAAAGGGTTGTGTAATTTTTTTACACACTCGTGTATCAAAATATAACCCTAACATAATATATTGTATTTCTACCTTATATATTATATATATTTATTATATATGCACATACTACTATTTTTCATATATATATTTTACTTTACAATACATTTATATATTACTTACATTTTTAGTACATATATAATATATATTTTGGGTTATATTTTGATACATGAGCTGTGTAATTTTTTTTTACACAACTCTACATATTTAAGTTACAAAATCTAAAATTTAAATCTCTAGCCTTAACACTCTAAAACTTAAACCTTAAACTCTAAACCCTAAACTCTAATCATAAACCTTAAATTCTATACCTACGCATTAAACCCCTAAATTTTAAACCTAATCTAAAACTCTAAACCCTAAAATTGAAAATCTTGTGTATTAAAGTAGTTTCCATATATTTTATGTGTGAAAAAAGAGGTTTTTAATTATTACATTTATATTTTTATAATAAGAATTACTAGAAGATTTTAATATTATATATATATTATTATTCAAGATGAAGTTCTTCTTTTACAAGGGATCCATAAGTAGTATCGCGGACGTGATGGCAACTTCAAGGATCATTCGTATCTACTTCGATAAATTTAATAAAATTATGATAAAATTATATACTTATTATTTTTTATTGTCCGCTTGAGTTTGAAAAAAAATTTTGTACAAGGAATTCGCGAGTAGTATCGTAAATGATGTGGTAGAAATTTCGATGATCGTTTGTAAAAAAAAAAGAGAGTTAATCTCGATAGATTTATAATAAATAAGATTTTTATTAATCTAGTTTTTAAATTGGTCTTACTTGCCATCTTGTATACATTTGATTTTATGTCTGATTCGTATATTGCTACGTCATTATAGTGCCTTTGCATCATCGAATTTTGCTATTAGAAAATTAATAAACTCAATGTTGTTCTATATGAAAGTTAAAACAAATATTATATTGAATGTCAAGATGACAATCTTTGTTTCTTTCAAAATAGGAAGACATCATGAGATCTCTTAATACTGAGTGGTCAATGATGGTCATGTTGTCTCTTCTGGTACAAATTTGATTCCCGATATTTATTTTAGGAATACAAATATCTCTCTGCTTAATAAAAAAGAGGACAACATTATTAAAATTTCGAGTGGACTTCCATTCATTCTTTTAAAAATAAAAATCACATGCATAAAGAATCAAAACCCTTTCTAAAATTAAGCCTTGAACTTACAATTTTCATTATTAAGACAACTAGAAACCAATTACGTATCAATTTCCGGCGCTATGGATGCTAATCGTTTCTCATATGTAACTGACTCTTGAATTCAAATTTAATTTTCTTTGAGTTTTTTTATGTATCCGATTTACCTAACTAAAAGATCAGCGATAAATTCACTCTTGACAAACCCAAATTTTCACTATTTCCCAAAAATCTATAATCTTAACAATCGTCGAATTTAAGGTCCGCTTTGACGATCGTTGAGTGATTTGGAATTGGATAACAAAGAAATAATTTAGAGAATTTTGTAAGATGATTAAATACCAAAGTAAAAGAAAAAAATCATAATCAAAATGGATGCAATTGTCTTGACATTGCCCTCTTACTCCATTCTTTCAAACGTTGGCTATCTAGAAGACTCGCATTGTGTATTAACGAAGTTGTTGGGGACAATCAATTTGTGTTCATACCTGGAAAGTAAATTTTGGATTGTGCATTCATTACAAACGAGGTCATTGACGACTTGAGAAGGAGAAATCGCGAGGCTATTGTGTTTAAAGCTGACTTTAGAAGAGCTTATGACACGGTAGATTGGCCTTTTTTAGATTTCACGTTGCAAAAGATGAGATTCGGAATAAGATGGTGTAAATGGATTCCCTTGTGTATCTCTACAGTTAAGATATCGATCCTTATTAATGGTTCTCCTACTACTATGTTTCCAATTAGAAGAGGGTTAAGGCAAGGTTTCCTGTTATCTCCCATGCTTTTTAACATCATCGGGGAGGCTTTGAGTTCGCTGATTTGTAAAGCTGTTAACATTAGAATTATTGAGGGGTCGAGGTGGGTGATAATGGTCTTTCCATATCTCATCTGCAATTCGCAGATGATTTGATTATACTGCCAAAGATAGCAAGGATAATGTGATGAACATCAAGCGAATCCTTAGGATCTTCGAGGTGGCGTCAGGGCTTAGACTAAACTTGAAGAAAACTAATTTGTTCGGGATAAATATGGAAGAAAGATGGCTTCATGAGGTGGTTGTGTCTTTTGGTTGTAATGTTAGTTCCTTCCCCTCGACTTACTTAGGCCTTCCTTTGGGAGCTCATCGTAATTCAACTGCGATTTGAAAACCCATTATAGACAAACTGATGACTAAGTTCGAGGGCTGGAAAGGTAAACTTCTATCAATGGCTGGGAGAATCTGTCTGATTAAGCCAGTCTCATGTAATCTCCCTATTTATTTCCTGGGTATCTTTCAAATGCCAAAGGCGATAGCAACGAGAATAAATAAAAGTATTGCGAAGTTTATATAGGGCCCTAATTCTCAGCGTCCTATCCACTGGATCAAATGGAGCAATTTGATTAGGTCAAAGAAGTACAGAGGGTTGGGATTTTTTATATGAAGCTGAAGAATCGTGCAATGTTGAATAAGTGGGTATAGAGGTTAAACACTGATCACGATAGTCTCTGGCGCAAAGTAATCGATGCGAAATACATATACTCTTCAAATAGTCTTGTGGCTAGAAATTTACCCAGAAGAAACATGTGTTGGGTGTAAACGGATATCCTACAGCCCCTCTCCAACTCAGAAGATTGTTTCTCTAAAAACATTCGGTCCATTATCAGTGATGAGAAATCGATTAAATTTCGGGAAGATTTTTAGACTGAGGTGCCAGCACTAAAAGATGCATTTCCAATATTATACAACATTGCAGTGAAGAAATCAGGCCTGGTCTGCGAGTTTGGTTCTAAAGTTGAAAGTAATTGGACTTGGAATATTGAACTAAGAAGAGAGTTGTTTGTATGCGAAAATGATCTTTGGGAAGAATTTCATGGCTTGTTGGTTCGTGTTTCGAAAGGCTATCAGATCAAAGGTTGTCTGAAATACAATGGGCTTTCTACAGGATCCTATAATGCTAAGGATTATTGTGTCAGCGTAGCAACACTTGGTCAATCTATTGATAAAATTTGGAAGATGGTTTGACAGAATCTCGTGCCCCTAAAGTTGAAGTATTTTTGTAGAGGGCAATCCAATATAGAATCCCTATATTTGGTGAACTAGCAAAATGCGGTATATCTGAAATAAATGAGCAATTGTGTGCTTTCTGTGCTAAGGAATTGGAATCAGTGGATCATTTGATGTGTCACTGTGAGATCAGTTGAAGAGTATGACAAAAGTGGTGTGCCACTTGGAATGTTTACTTGGTTATGTTGGAAACTTTAAAATCATTCTTGGTGGTGTGGAATAACCAACCGATTAAACCTTCCTATAAGCCTATTTGGAGCATTGCATTTTTTTTGCTTCATTTGGTCAATATGGGTGTGTATGAACGAGATTGTTTTTAACAAGAAAAATATAATTGATGAATACTTTTAGCATATAGTGGTCACTAGAATATGGTACTGGTGCAAATGTAAGTGGCCAAACTTCAGCTCCTCAATCTCGAATTTATGTTGCCATCCCAACCAATGTGGGATCTTTACTGCTAAGCCGAATAGACCTCTCGTTGGTACTTGGACTGCTCCTCTCGTCGGCGTATACAAATTTAATGTGGATGTGTCGATAAACAGTAGTTATGGCATGTGAGGTATTGGTGGTATCCTTCGGGACCAAATTGGGAAACATCTAATCATATTCTCTAAGTTTATTGGTTTGACGAACACGATTGGGGCTGAGTTGGTAGCCATTTTGTAGTTAAAACTTTGCATGAATGGCTTGATTGTTGATCCTGGACTGTCAAGTTAAATCGTGGTACTAGTTTAGGCTTTGAAACTTGCTAAACCTTGCTTATGTTTTTATGGTGCATAAAGAGTTGGATGTAAAATGATGCTCACTAAGTTCATATTTTGTAAACTGGTTAATGCTCGGAATGATGAGATGAACTACCTGTTTTACTCACAATCAGACAAAGCCTAAACTGGAAAAGGCCTAATCTATGAAGAAAAAAAATTAGACTTGAAACTCTTAGGTAGAGTGACAATGCCTTGTGCTGCAACTGTATTTTTTTTAATAAAAATAAAGCTATAAATATGAAATATGTCATTGATATAAGTATGCTTTGTTTTATTGTCATTCTCATGCATAATTTGACGCATATGATGCTAATTTTGTTGCAAAGATAAAGAGTTACATTTAGTTTTACATTATTTCTTAATGGGCATTGCTTTTTCTTTCCCAAACTTGCTCTAACACTTGAAGCTGATATAGGCATTACTGTATCACTCAATCATTGTTAAGGAGTTACAAGAGGGTTTTATGTTGCATGATTCAATGGTGGCAAAAGGCTAGTATAGGCTTTACTTAAATTTAGCTTTAGACATGGCATTGTGCTGTTAAGAAAGTGGCAGAGGTCTCCAACTTGATGTTATAATGGTTTTGAGTTGGTTTTTTCCTTAATTTTAAGAGAAGCTGGTTTTGATTTTCTGGGGATATTGTTTTATGGTCATCAGTTAATATTTCTATGAATATTAAACAAGTTCTCTTTTATTGTCAAGTTAGACCTTGTATTTCTATGTTTGCTCTGGATGATAATTTTTTACTTGAAGTTTACTCTTACAGGAAATCAAGGGAGTCACTATGTAGAAATAATTTATTAGAATTTATATGACAGTATTTTTCCCAATTAATGATTAGCCATAAATTTATTTACAATTGTCTTTTGTTGATTGGTTTATTTCTTGCAATGGTTATTCTCCTCATTCTTGACCTACATGATTTAGTATCTTTTCATTTGCCTGAATGTAGTTCTAACTTCTAAGAACATTTTCATTCACTTTCTAAATAAGTGAAGAAATGAAGTACATATCATGATACAATGTGTTTTTCCTAGTGGAGCAAAGTTACCTCTGTTATATTGAGTTTTGGAGATTTCTTGTAGGTAATAATAGCAATGAACAAACCCCATATGTTGTAAGACTAACGAGTTCTTATGTTACTGATGCAGTCATTTTTTTGAGCTTTTGGGCTGAAGTTCACTACAACTCAATCTATTGCCAAGGAGGTGATCATATAGCACTTTCCACACGAATTTGCTTCATTCATTTGAGAATTTAGAATCCTTCCTTAAAGTTTGCTGTTTCGTGGTTGTAGATCCTCCCTCGGCCGAGGTTCCAAGGAAGAAAAAATGGTGGATTTTGACTCAGTACCAACCAAAAGAGAACACTGATTGTACATGAGTTTTGATTTGAAGAGGTTCTTCCATTCTAATTTTATTTTGTGTTAATTTTGCATATATGTTTGTGTAGTATGAGTTTGGGAAATGAATTTGTAATGTTAGAAGTTATTTTAAATGTATAGTTCTAATTGTTCCCACGATTAATTATTTATTTGAGAAAAAGGAATGCGAATTGGAATTGTTGAAATTGGTGAATGCATTTTAAATTATTATTATATATATATATATATATATATATTTGGAAACATGGTGTTATTTGCGGCGTTTGTTAATACAAACGCCACTACAGAACAGTTTTTCGCGGCGTTTGTAATAACAAACGTCACTACATGACAGTTTTTCGCGGCGTTTGTGGAAACCAAACGCCACTATAGAACAGTTTTTCGCGGCGTTTTTGAAAACCAAACGCCACTACAGAACAGTTTTTCGCGGCGTTTGTTTTTACAAACGCCACTATAGAACAGTTTTTGCGGCGTTTATTTTACAAACGCCACTACAGATTTTGACCTTTAGCGGCGTTTATAGGTCAAAAACGCCGCGAACTGTTGCGGCGCTGCTTTAAGCGGCACTTCTCGCGGCGCTTTTCTAAGCGCCGGGAAACTTTTTCGCGGCACTAAAAAATGCCGCGATAGGGTTAAAAAAACGCCGCTAAAGACCTGTTTGGGTGTAGTGAATGACCCGTCTCTCATTATAGAAACTGATTCCTTGCTGGTGATGGGATGGCTTGGCAAAAGAGTCCTTACCCAAAAGTTTTCTCTGATGTAATTGTTAAATGTAGGAAGTTTTGTGCTAACCCCTTATGAAAAATTACTTTTGCATTCAGAGAAGTCAATGGTATAGCCCACAACTTAGCTCGCGATGGTGTTAATAGACATGTCGACTTAATATGGGTGTTGGAGTAAAGTGAATCGTTCTTATTGGTCTGGTTTGGTTTTATTGTTGAGTGATGTATATTATTGAGATGCAACCATGAGTGGGATCCTATCTTGGCACATGATTTCTTTGTACTGCTTTAATTTATGATTAATAAAGTTGGGCACTCTTTTCCCCTACTTAGGATTAGAGGGTGGTTTTAATGAGGCCCCTTACTTTAAAAAAACATTGATTATATATATATATATATATATAGTTTTAATATAATTTCTTTAAAGTAAGTTTGTCTCATTAAACATTTTGTTCATAATCAAGATCGAATCGATGCTCAATCCCTAATAACCAAAGGAAGAAAAGAGTAACCTAAAATATATTTAAGAACGATTCAGATAATATTTTTCAAAAAAATATCCAGAGCAAAAGCTTAATAAATAGAGGACAATAAAGGCATAATGTGATGCGGAAACAATGGCGCCGTCGTCATTTGAGAGGTGTCGTTTTCTAATCGAAACAGACTGGATAGAATATATTGATGAAGTAATTACAATGAACGTATGGGAAAATCCTTTCCGTGTACGAGTTGTAGAGATGGAAGAATCCGTGGGAGCGAAATGTGAGTGTTGTTGTGGGGCGGAGGTGAACAATAACGATGCAGCAATGATGGGTGATTGTTGCGTGTAAAAGAGTCTATCGCAATTGAGTGCAAGTGTACACGTCGCAAGTAATAAAGTGATACTAGAGTATCAGATATCGTCTCCACAGGGATTGGGCTAATGACTTCACCTTAGTTTACTGCACGAAATAAAGGAAATAGTTTAGAAGATTGTCACGAGAATAATAAAAAAACGTAAATAAAAAGATTGAGATATCAAGATAGAGAGAATGGGCTGGTATTGAATTGCTCGGTAGTGCAGGTATTGGATTGCTTAGGAACTCCAGTTCTGTCGTCGCTCCCGTCGCCGGCAGCACCTGTCGCGGCGGCTGTCCGTTAGCTGTCGCGGCAGCGAACACACCAACTCCGTACTTCAAGTTTGGCAAGAATCCCAGATCTGCCTTGTCCTATCCCTAGGTCCAAATCTGTCGATGATCACGTCTTTGATGATACCTCCCGGCGTGAATCGAAGGATGAACACCGATGTGTATGAATTCTTCCTTAGCCACTTAACCTTGCCCTATCCCTAGGCACAAGATAGTTCAACTATAAACTAGAGAACTCGCTCTTATTTCTTTCGTATACTTAACTCTCCCGATGCTAAGTAAATGGATAACCTCACAATGCTCTCCCGATGCTCTTGCAAGATATTAAAACCAAAATAAGAGAACTTGAAGTCTATTTTATTGAACTGAAAATTCCTAAAACAAAACAACCCTTGCAACTACTTTACAAAACAACCCGTGGCCCTAGGGGGAATTTAGAACATGTTGGTGACGGGTGAACGGCAGGGGGTTTAGGTTTCGGTTATGGGGTATTCGATGCCTCCTAGGTTAAATCTATGCCCTTATATAAGCTTTGGGCTCAAGTATTCTAATTTAACAAGGATTACAACTTTAATGAAAAGTAAGATTCTAATTAATACTTAATCTCTAAGGATTCCTACTTTTCAGCCGCCTCCTTGCTTTATGGGAATTCCTCTCCTTGAGCTTTGGCTTGACATATCTTTTGATCTGGGGCTTGGAAAAATATGTGGCTTTCACACGACAGACGAGCACATTTTTCTTTATCTATCGAGGTCCACTTGACTTTTCCTCTTCATAAGTCTGCTGTCACCGTGCTGTCACGACAGGTCCATGGCAGCTTCGTCTTCTTCATCTACTTGTCCAGTTCAGCTTTCTTGCTTCTCTGCCCTGCGCCTGCCTTCTTTGTCAACTATGGCAGATACCTGCAAAAATAGTCATCTTTTAGTAGAATCCGTGCTTTTAATCCATTTGTGATGTTTTACTGAAAACTAACCTAAATGCAATGCAATGATGCTTGAATGCAGCAGAAATATGGGTTAAAAAAGGTGTAAATAATAGAACTTTTACACACTCAACACACCCCCAAACTCAAGTCTTTGCTTGCCCCCAAGCAATTAAACCTAAAAGAAAAATGAAAATTTTTGTGTTGGCCTTCAAACAGTGAACTGTCCCTTACCCGTCGCTCATTCTCTATAGCGGCAGCAACCTGTTGGAAAGGTTAGGATCTGTCCGGAGTCTCCCTATAGATCTCGTGCAGTGTGTGCATGCTTGTGAACAGTTATATGCTAAGACTCTCTTAGTTTCACTAGAA
Organism: Hibiscus tridactylites; assembly: GCA_958450335.1. Taxonomy (NCBI): domain Eukaryota; kingdom Viridiplantae; phylum Streptophyta; class Magnoliopsida; order Malvales; family Malvaceae; genus Hibiscus; species Hibiscus tridactylites. The sequence continues at coordinate 12,294,828 of OY288286.1, forward strand.
TATTCAACTTCTTAACTCGAATTTTTATGCCAAAGTTTATTTTTTTAGAAGGCACATTTTCATGCTTCTTTTTCTTTCTATTTTCAAGCTAAATTTTTCTAGAGCCAGTTTCGGGCACCTCTAGGTTTTTTATTTTCTTTTGCTAAACTTCTTTCCTAGAGCCAGTGTTAGGCACCTCTAGGGGCTATTCAAGTTCTAAGCTTCCTATTCTAGTTTGCTAAAAGAAATCTAAGCAATATAACAGTCTCAAAGGTGTTTAAATTTTCAGAACTATAGAAAGGCTCTAAACTTCTCCTTAAACTGTCCTAAAGATGCTGCCACAACAGAGCCGTCATGACAGGTAAGTTAACTTCACAGTTTTTAAGCCAACATTTTAAATTTTCTGAAATTTTATTATTATTTTTTTAAGAGAAATTAAATAAATAAAAGACACAACAGTTAAAAAAAAGATGTACTTAAGACTCCATTAATGATGGAGGGTTGCCACCCCCAAACTCGAGGGTTGCATTGCCCTCAATGCAAAATGACAAAAAAAGCAAAAATATATAAAAAAAAAGTACATCACAAAAGATAAAGGCAGGCAACAATAAGAGGAAAATAAAACTTAAATTTTTAGTCGATGTCCTCGCTGCTGCTGCTGACACGGATCTGACGGCGGCGTCTGGGCTGTGGAGGAGGCTGGGCAGGTTCAGGGGCAGGTTTCTCCACGAGTTGGACATCGGAACTGCTGCCACTGTCCCAGGTGCTGCTAGTGGTGGTGCTAGCCTTGGGCAGCCGTTTCTTGTCTGCCACGTGTTTAATCCTCTTAACCGGCGTAAATTCCCTCTCCAAATTTCTCCGGATCAGCGGGCTGTCATCGGAGGCAGGTCTCTTTGTTCCTCTGGGAGAGGTGTCTGCCGGTGGGCTGCCTGCTGCCGTCGGGGCAGGTGATGTGGTGGAGGCAGTCGAGTTGGAATGCGGAGAGGCAAGTGGTGTGGGTGTGTGAACAGGGGTGGGAATATGGAAAAAATGGGCAGGAAAGGTAGGGAATTGAACATCGGGAAAATTCAAAGTTTGGGTAATGAAGTTTACCGTCGAGGTTGCGAAGTTCCGAATGAACGTCATCAATCCCATTTGTCTGTCCTCTACCCGTTGTAGCGTAGCAAGGAGGAGGGCGGACTGGTCTGTCGGAGCGGTGGCGGCAGCAGGTTCCGGGGCAGGCTCCTCTGATGATTCGTCTGGGGAGCCGGCTGGGTTGAAATATGAGACAGGTGTAGCCACAACCAGCTCCATGAGGTTGTTGATGTTGTTGTCTGTCCAGCCTCTGCCCTTCCTTATTTTGTCGGAGGGTTCCTCGGGGACTGCTGCACAGCGGTAGAGGGAAGTTATTGTGAATGGCAGGCAGAGGCGGGAGTCGAAACGGAAGGCGCAGTCCAGGATGTTGTCCCTCATATATCGGCCTATATTGATAGGCCTGTCGTGCATGATGGAGTGAATAAGGGCAAGCTGGTGCCGGTTGACTGTCATGTGGTGGGAAGAAGGCAGGATACGCTTTTTGATAAAAGCGTTCCAAAGTTTGGCTTCTGGGAGGAGCTACCCCCTGTTTACGGAGTGGGGGTGGTTCTTACTGGTTGTCCATGATGTTCCCTCCTCTGTCAATTCCACCATGACAGCATCATAAGCGGCAACATCGAGGGTGTCGAGGAATTTCTGGTGAGCATCATCATCGGGGCCGAAGAAGAGGCCAAACATGTGGTTGATGCTGTCGGCAGTGAAAGGCAGCCTTTACACCTCGAACGGTGACAGATGTCGCCGTTTTGCTGTCTATGGCAGCATAAAACTTCCGGACTAAGGTGTCGTTTAGCTCTGCCGGTTGTTCCGCGAAGTGCTTCCATAGTTGAGCCGTGATGGCCCTTACGATGAACGACCGGAGTCCCATGTGGGGCGCCTGTCGGATGTACACGAAACTACGTTCCTCCCATAACTCCTTTGTGGCGAAGGGCGTTGCTGCTGCTGAGGTAGAAGCTGAGGCAGCGCTACGGCGGGTCTGTCTAGACAACATATTAGTGCAAGGGTTGTGAAAAATGAAGAAAACAAATAAAACTAGGGGAGAAAGCAAGAGAGAATAAGCAGAAGTGAGAAAAATGAAAATGGAAACAGGGTTTTATAGCGGTCGAGGTGCTGCCTGTTTAATGCTGTAACGGCAGGCGTGAATAACGGGGCGACGGATGGTATTTAGCGTGTCAGACGCGTCTGACACGCATTTATGCGTCTGTTACGCGTCTGCCACACGCTTCTGCGTCTGCCGTGTCAGTCTGTTGACAGCCTGTCTTATCCGTCTGCGGCGGCAGCCGAAACGACAGGTTTCAATAAATGGGCTCTATTGGGCTTGATGGATGGATGGTGGGCTTGGATCACTTCTCCTTTTCTTCTTGACTCCTTTATTTCCTAAAAACAGAAAATATAAAAAATTATTCGAATAAAATAACCTAATGTCCTAATAAATAATACTAAAAAAATAAAAATAAAACTTAAGTTAAATTAGGGATGCCTTGTGGGGCATCTCCTAAAGTAACCACTTCCTGTATTCCTGGGGCTTCAGTCCCCTGATAGTGCTTGAGGCGTTGTTCATTGACTTTGAATTGGTGCCCGTCTTTTAATGATTGAATTGAGATGGCACCATGGGGAAAAACTTGAATCACTTGGAACGGGCCAGACCATCTAGATTTAAGCTTCCCTGGGAAGAGTTTCAACCTAGAATTAAACAACAATACAAGCTGCCCTGGGCAGAACTGTCGTGGCAGCAGTTTCTTGTCATGCCACTTCTTAGTCTTTTCCTTGTAAATTCTTGCATTGTCGTAGGCCATTGTCCGTAATTCTTCAATCTCGTTCAGATCTAATAACCTTTTCTGGCCGGCCTTGTCCAAGTCCATATTCACTGCCTTGATTGCCCAATATGCTTTGTGCTCGATCTCGACAGGTAAGTGACAGGTTTTCTCATAAATCAGTCGGTATGGAGACATGCCCAATGGAGTCTTGAAAGCTGTCCTGTATGCCCATAATGCATCATTCAGAAGTAAAGACGAATCTTTCCTAGTTGGTTTAACCATCTTTTCTAGAATGTTCTTTACTTCCCTATTGGATATCTCAGCCTGTCCATTGGTCTGTGGGTGGTATGCTGTCGCGATCCTGTGCTTGACACCATATTTCTTCAAGGCGGCAGCAATTACCCTATTATCAAAATGTCTCCCTTCATCACTGATAATCGCCCTAGGGATGCCAAATCTAGAAAAAATGTTTTTGTGCAAAAACTTTTGGACCGTCTTGGCATCATTCTTTTGAGTGGCGATTGCTTCTACCCACTTGGAGACATAATCTACTGCTAGGAGGATGTAAAGATTTCCACATGAAGATGGAAAAGGTCCCATAAAATCAATCCCCAAAACGTCGAAGATCTCGACTTCTAAAATGTTCTGCAGTGGCATCTCGTTTCTCCTTGAAATGTTACCTGTCCGCTGGCACCTGTCACAGTTCTTATAAAAGTCCTGTGCATTATTATATAGTGTCGGCCAGTAGAACCCTGACTGCAGCACCTTGGCAGCAGTTTTATTTCCTCCTAAGTGACCTCCATATTGTGAAGCATGACAGTGATGGAGAATGTCTTCTTGTTCTTCTTGTGGTACACACCTTCTTATAACCTGATCTGCGCACATTTTGAAAAGGAGAGGTTCGTCCCAATAATAATGCTGAACATCATTTTGGAACCTCTTCCTGGCTTGATAATTAAGATCAGAAGGTAATATTCTGCTAACTATAAAATTAACAAAATCAGCATACCAGGGAAGGTCAGAAGACTTACCTGCCGCCAAGGCTGTCGCGACAGCGATTGCGGCAGCAAAGAGCTGCTCATCAGGGAAGGTCTCCAGTATGTGTGTCTCATCTATTGGTAGACCCTGTCCCTTCTCCAACCTTGACAAGTGGTCTGCCACCTGGTTTTCTGTCCCCTTTTTGTCCTTGATCTCAAGGTCGAACTCTTGTAATAGCAAGATCCACCGTATCAATCTAGGTTTTGCATCCTTCTTTGTGAACAAATACTTTAGGGCAGAATGGTCGGTGTGTATTATTACTTTTGTCCCAAGTATGTAGGAACGAAACTTGTCGATGGAGAACACCACAGCTAACAGCTCCTTTTCTGTGGTGGTGTAGTTCACTTGGGCGTCATTTAACGTCTTGCTGGCATAGTAGATGACGTGAAACAGCTTATATCTGCGCTGCCCAAGTGCTGCCCCGACAGCATAGTCACTAGCATCACACATGATCTCAAACGGTTGTGTCCAGTCTGGTGGCTGTACTATGGGGGCTGTCACTAGCTTTTCTTTCAGAACCTTGAATGCTTCAGTACATTCCTTGTTAAAGTCAAAGGGTCGGTTCTGTTCTAAGAGATGGCATAGGGGTTTCGTGATTTTCGAGAAATTTGCGATGAATCTCCGATAGAAACTCGCATGCCCTAAAAAACTTCTAATGCCCTTGACTGTGGTCGGCGGCGGCAGCTTCTTTATGACTTCTATTTTGGCCCTGTCGACTTCTATCCCACGGCAACTAATCTTATGGCCTAGGACTATCCCTTCATCCACCATAAAGTGGCATTTTTCCCAATTTAAAACCAAGTTTGCTTTTTCGCATCTTTCGAGCACCTTTTGTAAATTGTCCAAACAACTTTCAAAATCGTCTCCAAAGACAGAAAAATCATCCATAAAAATTTCCAGGAAGTCCTCTACCATGTTGGAGAATATAGCCATCATGCACCTTTGGAAGGTGGCAGGTGCGTTGCAGAGGCCGAACGACATCCTCCTAAATGCGTATGTTCCGTAGGGGCATGTGAAAGTCGTCTTTTCTTGATCTTCCGGTGCAATAGCATTTTGGTTATAACCTGAATAACCATCAAGAAAACAATAGTAAGGCTTACCCGCTAATCTATCAAGCATTTGATCAATAAAGGGTAAAGGAAAGTGGTCCTTTCGGGTAGCTTTATTAAGCTTCCGATAGTCCATACAAACCCTCCAACCGGTCACAGTCCTGGTTGGGATTAACTCATTGTTTTCGTTGGTTATCACGGTCATTCCTCCTTTCTTTGGAACACATTGCACCGGGCTCACCCATTTGCTGTCGGAGATGGCGTAAATAATACCAGCGTCTAACCATTTAATTATCTCTTTACGCATTACCTCTTTCATCGCAAGGTTTAACCGCCTTTGGGCATCAATAGTCGGCTTATGATCTTCCTCTAGGAGGATTTTGTGCATACATATCGCCGGACTAATGCCTTGAATGTCTGCTATCGTCCATCCAATCGCCTTTTGTGCTGCCTTAGCATGTCGATCAGCTGCCGTTCCTGTTCCTGCGGCAGCTTAGCAGAGATGATTACGGGCAGTGTGTCATTGGAACCAAGATAAGCATATTTAAGCTGCCCTGGCAGGGGCTTAAGTTCTAAGACAGGTGGTTCAACAGTAGATGGCTTTTTGATTAAGTGGTTATTCGAAGTGTAATTCAAAGGTTCGAATAACTTACCTGGACGATGGTCTAACCAGTTTACCTCCTCCTGATCTTCAGTATCAGATATATCGGATTCAGAGGAGTCACTGTCGTCGATGCTGTCGTCGTTGCTGTCGTGACAGGCCGGTAGGTGGCTGTCGCGGCAGTGACCAAATTTTATATCACGGCAGCTCGACCTGATGCAGGGGTGATCAAAGGTCACCTCGATGATGGCCTTGCATTCCTCATCCACATCGGCATGTTTCATTGCTTGGAGAACATTTAACTTAATCTCTTGATCATTCACGCGCATGGTGAGTTCTCCTTTCTCCACATCAATCAATGATCTTCTCGTGGCTAAAAAGGGTCGCCCAAGGATGACTGGTGCGTTTTCATCTGCCTCACAATCTAAGATAAGAAAGTCAGCAGGAAAAATAAGCTTATCCACTCTTACCAAAATGTCTTCAATTTTTCCCTCGGGATGTACGTAAGAGCGGTCGGCTAGTTGTAGGGTTACTGTCGTGGGCCGCGCCTTACCAATACCTAGTTTCTGAAAAGCAGATTTGGGCATTAGATTAACACTGGCACCAAGATCACAAAGTGCCTTACCCACAAATTTGTCGCCGATTACACAAGGTATGATGAAGCTCCCCGGATCCTTCTTTTTCTGGGGCGGCTGCCTATGAAGAATACTCATGCAACCTTCTGTCATCTTTACCGTTTCAAATTCCCCAAGTTTAGATTTTTTTGACATAACATCCTTGAGAAATTTAGCATAACCGGGCTTCTCCCTAACAGCATCTAACAACTGAATATTAATATGAACCTGTTTAAAAATATCATAAATCTTTTTAAGTTGAGATTCATGCTTAGCTTGCTGTATCCGTTGAGGAAAAGGTGGTGGAGGACGATAATCAACAATACGTCCTTCCCACTACATGCGAATCTGAGGACGGTATTCATCTTTTTTCGCCTCTGTCGCTTCTGCTGTCGTGACAGGCTCATCGGCAGCAGTCTGTTTATCACCTGTCGGGGCAGCTTCCTCGGCAGGTTTATCCAAGGCAGGTTCCTTTTCTGTTTCAGCTTCTTTTTCTGACCCTGGTAGCTTCTTCCCACTCCTAGTAGTAATCGCCTTACATTGCTCATGTGGGGGTGGTCTAGCATTTTCAGTATTGCTAGGGAATCCTCCATTCTGCCTTGGCTTAATATGTTGCGACACCTGACCCATTTGCGTCTCTAGAGATTTCAACGTAGCCTCATGATTTGTCATTCTCATCTCGGTTTTATCTATAAAGTTTTCCGTCTTCTTGACAAACTGATTTATATTCTCCATATACGTACCGGTCTGAGACATAAAGGTGGCCAGAGTCTGTTCCAATATACTACTCGTGGCAGGTGGTGGCTGCTGTTGCTGTTGCGGCGGCAGGTGCGGCGGCAGTTGCTGCGGCTGTTGCGGCGGCAGCTGCTGTCTCGTCAACAATCTAGGACCTCCCTGATTCTGATTACATGCTTGCGGATTCAGGGCATTGTTAGGGTTACTCCAGGAAAATTTGGGATCTTTCCTCCAATTGGGATTATAGTTGTTGGAATTGTAATTCGGCTTGTAATTTCCAACATATTTTCCCTCTTCTATATTTATTGGGCACTCATCCCTACTATGATTTCCCTCACAGATAGCACAAACTTCCTCGACAGCAAATCCTCGTAATTCATCTTCATTTAATAAGTGTTTCATTGCTTTAGTAAGGAATGCTACCTGTGATTTCATAGTGTTGTCGGCCTCATAGTCCTTGACAGCAAGTACCCGTTTACCCCCTCTTCTTGCAGTCGGAAACTGCTCCTCATTCTTAGCTAGATTTTTCAAAACTTGCAATGCCTCGTCTGGATCTTTATCCAATAACAGTCCATTTGCTGCAGAATCAATCCGAATGCGAGTTTGTAAGTTAGCAGCATTATAGAACTTAGTTACCTAATTCCAGACGGGGAATCCATGCATTGGGCAGTTCTGTAGAAGAGTAGTAAATCTGTCCCAGGCCTCGTGCATCGGCTCGTCATCTTCCTGTTGAAAAGTAGCAATTTCATTACGTAATCGCTCAGATAAATGCGAAAGATTAAAACGAGATAAAAATTCACGAGTTAGATCTGCCCAAGTCATAATAGAACCCGGTGTAAGTTTATTCCACCAAGTTTTAGCTCTGTCCCTCAATGAATGGGGGAATAACCGAAGCCTCAGTATCTCCGGACTAACTCCTGGTAGTCTAAACGAACCACAGATCTCCTGGAACGTTTTGAGATGCTCCCTAGCATCTTCTGTCGCAGAACCACTGAACTGCCCGACGTTGTTGATCATACTAAACATGACAGGTTTAAGTTCGAAGTTATCAACATCAATATCCGGCAGCGTGGTCTCCAGCTCTACATGATAATTCAGCATGTAGTCACGACATGACCATCGTCCATCTACTGCGGGCGGGTTACCGACAGGCGGGTGGTTATCGCCAAGGGGTGGTATGTGACCGCCGGCAGGTTGGTTATGGCCCATCTTCTCTAACTGTTCCTCGAGGTATTCGTTTCTGTCTAAAAGGCGTCGAAGTTGCTTCTTGAGACTGAAGGAACGTTCGATTTCCGGATCTAATGGATACTCAGGATCTTCACCTCTTTTAGATCTGCGCATAAACAAGAAAACCTCGTGAAAAGCAAGAGTTGAAAACAAAAAAGAAAAAATAAAGAAAATAAAAACGAAAACAAAAATAAAAATAAAAACGAAAAGTGCAATAAAAGAAAGATGTAGTTATGTTGCCAATCCCCGGCAACGGCGCCAAAAACTTGTTGCGTGTAAAAGAGTCTATCGCAATTGAGTGCAAGTGTACACGTCGCAAGTAATAAAGTGATACTAGAGTATCGGATATCGTCTCCACAGGGATTGGGCTAATGACTTCACCTTAGTTTACTGCACGAAATAAAGGAAATAGTTTAGAAGATTGTCACGAGAATAATAAAAAAACGTAAATAAAAAGATTGAGATATCAAGATAGAGAGAATGGGCTGGTATTGAATTGCTCGGTAGTGCAGGTATTGGATTGCTTAGAAACTCCAGTTCTGTCGTCGCTCCCGTCGCCGACAGCACCTGTCGCGGCGGCTGTCCGTTAGCTGTCGCGGCAGCGAACACACCAACTCCGTACTTCAAGTTTGGCAAGAATCCCAGATCTGCCTTGTCCTATCCCTAGGTCCAAGTCTGTCGATGATCACGTCTTTGATGATACCTCCCGGCGTGAATCGAAGGATGAACACCGATGTGTATGAATTCTTCCTTAGCCACTTAACCTTGCCCTATCCCTAGGCACAAGATAGTTCAACTATAAACTAGAGAACTCGCTCTTATTTCTTTCGTATACTTAACTCTCCCGATGCTAAGTAAATGGATAACCTCACAATACTCTCCCGATGCTCTTGCAAGATATTAAAACCAAAATAAGAGAACTTGAAGTCTATTTTATTGAACTGAAAATTCCTAAAACAAAACAACCCTTGCAACTACTTTACAAAACAACCCGTGGCCCTAGGGGGAATTTAGAACATGTTGGTGACGGGTGAACGACAGGGGGTTTAAGTTTCGGTTATGGGGTATTCGATGCCTCCTAGGTTAAATCTATGCCCTTATATAAGCTTTGGGCTCAAGTATTCTAATTTAACAAGGATTACAACTTTAATGAAAAGTAAGATTCTAATTAATACTTAATCTCTAAGGATTCCTACTTTTCAGCCGCCTCCTTGCTTTATGGGAATTCCTCTCCTTGAGCTTTGGCTTGACATATCTTTTGATCTGGGGCTTGGAAAAATATGTGGCTTTCACACGACAGACGAGCAGATTTTTCTCTATCTATCGAGGTCCACTTGACTTTTCCTCTTCATAAGTCTGCTGTCACCGTGCTGTCACGATAGGTCCATGGCAGCTTCGTCTTCTTCATCTACTTGTCCAGTTCAGCTTTCCTGCTTCTCTGCCCTGCGCCTGCCTTCTTTGTCAACTATGGCAGATACCTGCAAAAATAGTCATCTTTTAGTAGAATCCGTGCTTTTAATCCATTTGTGATGTTTTACTGAAAACTAACCTAAATGCAATGCAATGATGCTTAAATGCAGCAGAAATATGGTTAAAAAAGGTGTAAATAATAGAACTTTTACACACTCATCAGTGATGATGATGAGGATGACGTTACTTTGGAGCGTCGGAGTTTGGGTGATAAGCTGAGCCAATCGACGAATAATTTTGTTCCAGACTCAATATCGGGGAATTGTGATGTCGAGGAACAAGTGATGGCGGTGTCATCTAAAGAAATGAGCTGAAAGGCTGACGAGGATATCAGCGTGGTGTCAAGACCAGTGGAGGACCGACTCAAGATGATTGAGATGAATTATGGAAAGGCAGTGGATGATAAGGATTGGGTGAACGACTCTGCTGGGCAGATGCAAGTGGTCCACATTGAAGAGGAGTCTCGACGGATAAATGATGGGCCACGATCTAAAATGCAACGAGTGGGTAAGGCGATAGTAGTTGCGACAAATTAGGAACTAAGAAGTGTAAGACAGCTCTCTGAAATTCTTATGAGTGACTTATCTCCTGCGAAAAAATAAGAGGCAGAACAAAAGCTGAGCAAGAGGGGTCGGGGTCGTCCAAAAAAGCAAACAGATCGATCACATAAAATCGCAAATGGGTCACTATCGGATTCGGATTTTGAGAATCAGAGACGTGCGATAATAATGGAAGCACGAGAGACATTAATTTTGGGAAAATACGTTGGCGCGGAGGCGGTTGAGAAAGAGGAAGAGATCGTCCAGGAAATTGCGTGAATGATCGCGGCTCGGGAGGGTCACCAATAACAATCTGTGATGCGGATGTTGTCGTGGAATGTGAGGGGATTGGGCGGGGCATCAAAGAGAAGAGCGATGCTTAATTTAGTACGACAACAAAGGTGTGAATTGCTGCTATTATAGGAAACAAAAATTGAAGAAATTACCAGTGCTTTGGTTGGGCGAATGTGGAGTTCAGATGCATATGAATTTGCTTTCGCTCCGTCAACGGGAAGATCAGGCGGAATTTTGGTGGTATAGGATACACATAAATTCAATGCAACGTCAGTGAAATAGGGAGAACGATTTGTGAAGATAGAGGGTATTTGGCTGCTCGATGAATGGCATTGTGGAATAATAGGTGTTTATGCACCGTGTGTGGTGAGTGAACAAGAGGAGCTGTGGAAAGCGTTGACGATGGAGATGTCTGAAAGTAGCGTACCATGGTGTGTATGAGGGAATTTTAACATGATTTTGGATCCGAGTGAAAGAAGGGGCTGTGATTTAATGACGCGAGGTATAGTTTTATTTTCTGATTTTGTGGAACGCAACGCCTTAGTTGATATACCAATGCAGGCGAAGTCTTTTACATGGTTCGGTCCTGGTAAACGATGCAGTCGGTTAGACTGTTTCTTGCTTGCGTCACAATGGTTTGAAAAGTACTCTGACTTATGGATGATGGCACTATCGTGGGGATTATCAGATCATTCGCCCCTTCTATTGGCTAGTGATCCGATGGATAGTGGTCCGCGGCCGTTTAGATTTGTGAATGCTTGGTTGAAGTCCAAAAATTCAATTGGATTGATGGAACATGAATGGAAGCGTGTGGATGCAATGGAGGCGGGTTGGGGTGAGGTTGGCATGCTGGGAAAGGTGCGAGGTTTAAAAGCGTTTCTCAAGCAATGGAATACGGCCCCATTAGGTGAGCTGGACAATCGAATTAAGGAAATCACCCTTCAATTGGAGGAGTTAGATGGGAGAGTGGCGGATGAGTCATCATCATGGGATGATATACATGAGAGGTGGCAGCTTAATTTTGAGTTATGGCAGCGATCGAAGTTTCGGGAGTCGATTTGGCGACAAAAGTCGCGCATGGCATGGTTGAAAGAAGGAGACCACAATACAACATTCTTTCATAGAGCAGCCCGATTTAGAATGGTAAGGAATATGATTCGGGGGGTATCGGATCGAGGGAGTTGGATAACGGAGCTGGATAAAATGAAAGCGTATTTTTAAGTGCATATCGACAACATTTCGCGCGAGTTCAGGTGGCAGGCACGATGGATGTAGCAGTGAACTTTAATTGTTTAGGCGAGTTCGATGCGGCGAGCTTGGAAGTAGAATTTACGGAAGGTGAAGTCAGGGATGTGGTTTGGAAATGCGAAGGATCTAAAGCGTCGGGTCCGGACGGATTCAAATTTGAGTTCTATAGAAAGGGATGGTCATTTCTTAAAAATGGCGTGCTAAAGTTTGTTAATACGTTCCATGTCTCTTATAAGTTACCGAAGGGAGTGAACTCAACGTTTTTGGTTTTATTTCCGAAAATGACGATCCAAAGGGGGTGGGAGACTATCGACCAATCTGTTTTCTCAATTCGATGTACAAAATATTGGCCAAATGTTTGGCGAGGCGTTTACAATCAGTGCTGCTAAGTTTAATATGTGATGTACAATCGACATTTGTAAGTGGGCGACAAATTTTAGATGGCATTTTGCTTGCAAATGAAACAATTCACTCGTTACAGAAGAGACGATTTGGCGTTGGGGGTTTAATCCTGAAATTGGACTTCGCAAAGGTATATGACTGCATTAAATGGGACTGCCTAGAACAAGTAATGGTGCGTATGGGATTCGATTCAATATGGTGTGCTTGGGTCCGAGAGAGTATTAGCACAGCGCAGATGTCTGTGTTTGTGAATGGCTCACTGACAAGGGAATTTGCGATGCATCGAGGACTGCGACAAGGGGATCCGTTGTCGCCCTTGCTCTTTGTGATAGTGGCCGAAATGTTGCATCAGTTCTTGCGGAATGCCACGGATTTGGAGGTGCTTAGGGGAGTCAAGGTGGCAGATGGGTGTGAGGTGTCACACTTGCAATTCGCAGATGACACGGTGTTGTTTTTCCAAGCAGAGGTAAGTGATGCTCGAAATTTGAAGTGCATTTTGACATGTTTCGAATATGCTTCTGGTCTGGAAATTAACTATGCCAAATCGAGATTATATGGTATAGGTGTAGAGGAGGATGTAGTTACGAATATTGTTGTGATCATGGGGTGTGAATGTGTTGAATTGCCATTAACTTATTTGGGTTTACCGTTGGGAGTGAATCCGCGAAGTTTGCAGATGTGAGAACCATTACTTCAGCGTTTTTGGAAATGTTTAACGGGTTGGAAACGCGATGCTTTATCCTTTGCAGGAACGTTACTGTTGATTAATTCAGTGTTGTCAGCACTGCCTTTGTACTACATGGGACTGTTTTTGGTACCGCGTAGTATAATAGCTAAGATTGATAGAATAAGGCGTCGATTTCTATGGGGAGGATCAGATACAAAATTGAAATTGAGCAGGGTGAATTGGTCTATTGCTTGTCGGCCTAGACGCTTTGGGGGGCTGGGCGTAGTGGATTTACATGCGTGGAACTTAGCTTTGTTGGCTAAATGGAGGTGGCGATATGCAATGTCGGAAGATTCATTGTGGCGAAAGATTATTGAAGCTAAATATGGGTGCATTATAGCTAGATGGAAACCGAATACAGTGGGTGTACGAAATATGTCGAGGGTATGGCGACAAATTGTCGAAGTGCAAGACGATGTTGAAGTGAGCCAGTTCATGGGACATTCAACGTTTTGTTGGAAGTTAGGGACGGAAGATAAAATTTTATTTGGAAAGACATTTTGTAACCCCCTTAACTCGGCCCAGACGGTTGAACCGAATTAAGAAGTTTACACGGGGAAAACCAAAGTCAACCCGAAAGTCAACCTTGATTAACGACCCTTTTTTTCGTTTTAAGTCTTATCTAAATGCACAAAAACCCTAGATATGTTCACAAGAACAGCATACTCAAAGATCATAACAATCAAAGAACATTCAGGGACTTGATTGCACAAATTAAGAAATTAGGGACCAATTTGTAAATTCTGAAACTTATAAGGACTTAACCCATTTAAAAGTTACCAATATGAAATTAATCATCTTTCATGCTTCTCTGCCAAATTTCAGCTCAAACGAACATCTCAAACTCATTCAATTGCATAAACAAGGTTTAGGACCAAAACGCAAAGATTTCAAAACATGTAACCGTCAATTTCAGTGCCCAACGGTCGAGTGTTCCGAAACAGGGAGGACCTGATCCGAAACGCGGGACCGTTCCGAAACGAGTACCGAAACAGGGCTTGGCAATAGCATTTCAGTTCCGGAACGGTTCCTTCCGTTTCGGAACGCCTAGGCCATTTCAGGCCCCTGTTCCGAAACGGTACCACCCGTTCCGATACGGCCTGCCCAGATTGCAGAATTTTTGCTGGTTTATCACATAATTGACCCACCAAACATGCTCCAAAGGCAACCAAATTATACCAGCAAGTCATAACATGCATAAGGAACATAATTGCATCCATCATACACAAACATGGCATCAATTAAACAAATCCCCAATTCTATAGGCATGCAACCTATTTAGAAAACCATTCAAGCGTCATAATACCAAACCAACTACACAAAGGCCAAATACATGTTCCATCATCAACAACAACATAAAACCAACTTAGCGAGTCCAAAACAACAACATAGGTTCCCCATTGCCAAATGCCAAAAGCTAATAGTGTTAAGAAACTTTCACCATACATGAGCTTAGTTCTTCGCTTGGATTCTTGACCTCTTGTTGCCCTTATAAGCACTTCAATGCTCTGCATTATTGGTGTAAGAAAAGAGAGAGCGTAAGCAAAAAGCTTAGTGAGGAATGCTCATTTAAATCAACTCAATAATGCATTTATAAAACACCTTTATAAATCTTAGTTCAAAACAACATTTACACATGCACATAAGCATTTCAAACAAGCATTTCATACTTCAAGTTTATAACATGTCATATTGGCCACAAGTGATACAATTAATACAAGATCCACACATGGACTTTTAACCACCATTGTGATCTTACAATTCACAAGGACCACACATGGACTTTTAACCACCATTGTGTCCTTAGCACAAGAATCATCCATGGACTTTTAACCACCATGGTGTTCTTACAATTCACAAGGACCACACATGGACTTTTAACCACCATTGTGTCCTTAGCACAAGAATCATCCATGGACTTTTAACCACCATGATGTTCTTACAATTCACAAGATTCACACAAGGACTTTTAACCACCTTTGTGATCTTAACCAAGAACCAACCATGGACTTTTAACCACCATGTTGTTCTTAAAATGCACAAGATTCACACAAGGACTTTTAACCACCTTTGTGATCTTAACCAAGAACCAACCATGGACTTTTAACCACCATAGTGTTCTTAACCATTCTCAACACATCACTTGCCAATATGCATCATTAAAAACAATATTCCACTGTTTTAAAGCATTAAACAAAGCCATAGTCATCATGCATCATTAAGCATCAAAACCACATTTAGCAATGTTCAAAAACAAGGATCTCTTACCTTGAGCATCCTTCAACACATGGCTTATAAAATCAGCAAATAATCATGCTAAAATATGCTTTCAAAACAGAATTTAAAACATGCAAACAAATCTCATTGCATTCAACCAACTCATGGTTCATCATCAAGAGAGTTTTTTCCGAAAACTTACTCTTGAGCTTAGCTAAGTTGCTTAGACTTAAACTAAGCTCCCAAACCTTCAAAACATTGATTTCAAGGCTGAAAACCAAAATCCACTCACCGATTCCGATTCGCCACTTGCCGAAACACCAATCAAGCTTCCGGATCACCACCACAAAGATTCGAAGATGTCTCCCCTGTTTTAAACACATCAAAGCAGAGGATTAATGCATCATCATGCATTAATATCTTCAATGAAAGCACCTAAACTCGCTGCTCTCATCCACACTCCATTTTCGGCTACCAAACACAACTGAAAACACATCCAAACAACTCCACAACACTACCCAACCAAGATCCATCAATTCTAAACATTCTTAAACCTCAATTAACATCCAAAAAGGATCTAACCACGTCCTTATACCTCCAGCTATAACAGATCATTAAGATCACTCCAAAAACAACCAAAAACTCAAGCAAAACTTAGGAAAATCAACCTATTCGGGATTGCATTGATTATATCTCAATTTCTCATCAATTATACATTCATTTTTCATCAAAATGACATCTCAAAACAATGCCCAATCAGATCATACGAATTTCATCAAAATTAAAGCAAATCTTGCATTTTAAAGCCAAGATCAAGAACACAATTGTAAAACCTTTTATAAAACACAAATCAAGGATTGAGAACTTGGGAATTTCAGTAAAGAACTGAGAATTTAGAGGAGAAGGACGTTCATACCTCTAAACTTGAGTTTCTCCCTTTTTGGAACCAAGATTCTTGAAAATCCAAATAGCAAATGCTAAGGTTTTGTTGAAGAGATGATTAGAGATCAACAGAGAATTGAAATCTCATATTTAGATGTCAAAATCAGAGGGAAATGTGCTGGAGAAATGTGTTTGGGTTGAGAGAAAAGTTGAGAGAAAAGAAAATGGAAATTTGGGAAAAGTTAGTTAAAAATGTCAAAATATCTTTTCCCTCCTTTTTACCTAATATTAAAACCATTAAATAATCCTTTAATATTTAAGAAAAATCTGGAGAAACTCCTATTGGGTAAATAGCTCCTTAAAGATTCAAAGTTTCAATCCTTTTTAAAACAGTCACCAGTTTTCAAAAATTACATTTTAGTCACTAACCCAAAATGTCACTCTTCCAAACCTCATTTTGTAAAATTGATTTCACCATTCTCTTATATATAATAAAAGAGGATTTTAAGACATTTTTCCATATTTTTAATGCAACCCGAACTAGGCTTTCCTAAATTCACCCTTTTATATTCGAACCGCCACCCAACCGGCCCGGTCCAAACCTAAAACTTCTAAGCCCAAAATTGGGGCGTTACAACTCTCCCCCCTTAAGAAATTTCGTCCTCGAAATTTACCTGAAGGAAAGAGGTACGGAAACTGCTTCAGCATGTCATCCTTCCGTTCCCACGTGGCTTCTTCAACACCACGATGCTTCCACAACACCTTTACCAACTCAATGGTCTTGCCACGAAGAACCTTACTATCCGAATCCAGAATCTTCACCGGTTCCTCATCATATGTCAAATCCGGATTCAATTCCACTTCTTCCACAGGCATCACATGTGAAGGATCCGATCTATACTTCCGAAGCATAGAAACATGAAACACATCATGAATCTTTTCCAACTCTTGAGGTAACCTTAACTTGTACGCAACAGGACCCACACGCTCAATCACCTCGTATGGTCCAATGTACCTAGGGCTCAACTTACCCTTCCGGCCAAACCTCATCACCTTTTTCCAAGGCGAAACCTTCAAAAACACACGGTCACCCACCGCATACTCAATTTCCTTACGCTTCAGATCCGCGTAAGACTTCTGCCGATCAGAAGCTGCCTTTAAACACTCACAAATGAGCTTCACCTTCTCGGTGGTTCCTTTCAACAAAACTGGCATCGAAACCAACTTCTGACCCGTTTCAGCCCAACACAGAGGAGTCCTACACTTCCTCCCGTACAAAGCCTCATAAGGTGCCATTTGAATACTTGCCTGATAACTGTTATTATAGGCAAACTCCACCAAAGACAAATGCTTCTCCCAAGAGCCCTGGAACTCAATCACACAACACCTCAACATATCCTCCAAAACCTGGATAACACGCTCGGACTGACCATCCGACTGAGGATGATAAGATGTACTGAAATTCAATCGTGTACCCAAAGCCTGATGCAAACACTGCCAGAAACGCGATGTAAACCTCGGATCCCTATCCAACACAATCGACTTAGGCACACCATGCAGCCGCACAATCTCAGCAATGTACAGCTCTGCAAGCTTATCCAAAGAGTACGTAGTATGCACAGGCAAGAAATGCGCACACTTCGTCAGGCGATCCACAATCACCCACACCGAATTCTTCTTCGATGGTGACAAAGGCAGACCAGATACGAAATCCATGGTAATCCTTTCCCACTTCCATTCAGGAATCTTCAACAGTTGCAACAAACCTGACGGAAACTGATGCTCAGCCTTAACTCGCTGACACACCATGCACTTGCTTACAAAATCAGCAACATCCTTCTTTAAACCCACCCAATAGTACTCATCACGAAGATCACGATACATCTTAGTACTACCAGGGTGCATAGCAAAAGGACTACTATGACCTTCAGTCAGAATAGCACGCCTCAACTCAGCATCATTGGGCACTACTATCCGACTCCCAAAACACAACACTCCATCATCATTAAAACAGAAATCCGAAGGCCTGTCCTCCGCAATATCCTGAACATGCGGTACCAAGGAATCATCCAACAACTGCTTTTCCTTGATCAACTGAACCAAAGATGGTTTCACTTGCAACTCAGCCACAAGACCACCATCGCGCGAAATACTCAAACTGGCAAACATAGCCCTCAACTCAACAGCTACCTTTCTGCTCAAGGCATCCGCTACAACATTAGCTTTTCCAGGGTGATACTCAATCGTCAAATCATAATCTTTGAGCAACTCCACCCAACGTTGCTGTCTAAGATTCAACTCCTTCTGAGACATCAGATACTTCAAA
Organism: Hibiscus tridactylites; assembly: GCA_958450335.1. NCBI lineage: Eukaryota > Viridiplantae > Streptophyta > Magnoliopsida > Malvales > Malvaceae > Hibiscus > Hibiscus tridactylites. The sequence goes on from OY288286.1 coordinate 12,313,004, forward strand.
CTCTTGTGATCAGTATACACATTACACTTCTCACCATACATATAATGTCTCCAGATCTTCAAAGCAAAAACCTCCGCAGCCAACTCAATGTCATGCGTAGGATAATTGCGCTCATGCACCTTCAACTGCCGTGATGCATAAGCCACCACCTTACCCTCTTGCATCAACACACATCCCAAACCAACATAGGACGCATCACTATACACCACAAACTCTTCCCCTGATTCAGGTTGAACCAAGATAGGAGCTTGCGTCAAAGCTGCCTTAAGCTTCTCAAAAGCCTGCTGTCTCGCTTCCGTCCACTCATACTTAACATCCTTCTGCAACAACTTTGTCAAAGGTGCAGCAATCTTTGAAAACCCATCCACAAACCTCCGGTAGTATCCCGCCAAACCAAGGAAACTACGGACTTCATGAACAGACTTAGGAACCTTCCAATTCATCACCGCCTCAATCTTCTGAGGATCAACACGAATCCCCTCAGCAGAAACCACATGACCAAGAAACACCACTTCTCTAAGCCAGAACTCACATTTGCTCAGCTTAGCATAAAGCTGATTCTCCAACAAAGCTTGCAACACAATCCTCAGATGCTCTTCATGCTCCTCCTCAGTACGCGAGTACACGAGGATATCATCAATGAACACCACAACAAATTTATCCAGGTATTCATGAAATACACAATTCATCATGTCCATGAAAGCTGCAGGAGCATTTGTCAAACCAAACGGCATCACAAGAAACTCATAATGCCCATACCTCGTCCCGAAAGTTGTCTTAGGCACATCCACATCCTTTACCTTCAAGTGATAATACCCTGACCTTAAGTCAATCTTAGAGAACACAGCTGCTCCCCGAAATTGATAAAAAAGATCATCAATTCTCGGCAAAGGATACCGATTCTTGATAGTCAACTTGTTAAGCTGACGGTAATCAATGCACATTCTCATAGTGCCATCCTTCTTCTTCACAAACAAAACCGGTGCACCCCAAGGTGACACACTCGGCCGAATGAAACCACGATCAAGCAACTCTTGCAATTGCGTCTTCAGCTCCTTCAACTTTTTAGGTGCCATTCTATAAGAAGTAATGGACACTAGAGTTGTGTTCTCATACAGCTCAATCCCAAACTCCACTTCACGATTAGGAGGCAATCCAGGCAATTCCTCAGGAAACACACCATGGAACTCTCTCACAATCCTGATATCTTGCACACGCAACTCCTTAGAACTAGGATTCATCACAAAAGCTAGGTAAGCTTCACAACCTTGCCTTAGCATCCGGCTCGCCTCCAAAGTAGACATCACATTGGCAAGAAACTTCACATTCTCACCAACCACAACAACCTCATAATCATCCGCAAGCTTCAACGAAACTCGCTTATTCTCACAATCCACTACAGCTCGATGCTCAACAAGCCAATCCATACCAAGGATTACATCAAAACCATAGAAAGGCAATTCCATAAGATCAACAGGAAAAACATGATCTTGCACAACAGAAGGACACCTTCTATAAAGCTTTCGAGTCACAACAGTCTTACCAAAAGAACTAGTGACACGCATACCAACATCCAAAGACTCAACAGGCAAACCAAGCAATTCAACATGCTCACGCAATATGTATGAGTGCGTAGATCCAGAGTCAATCAAGGAAAGTAATGACAAGGATTGCAAAGTAAAAGTACCTGCGATCACATCCGTGTCATTCCTTCCCTCCCTCTGAGCATACACTCTAGCCTGGCCGCCACCCTCAGGCTGAACAGCTACAACATGGGCCACATTCCGAAAACCTTCCTCTCTACGCTGGAAGTTACCACGGCCGCGCCCACGACCTCTCTGTGGTGCAGCAACAACAGGAGCACGTCCTTGGCCACCACCGGCCAACATAGGACACTCCCTCCTCATGTGATCCGTAGATCCACAGTTCCAGCATGAATTACCAGCCGCCACAACAGGAGCTTGCACCTCCCTCACAGCTCGAGGACAATCATGCTTCATATGGCCACGCGATCCACATGTCCAACATGCGCTCGGATCAACTCTAGCCTTGCCTCCCTGAGCAGGCGCACCACCACCTCGCTTAGCTGAAGACTGATACTTCTGATCACGTCCCCTCTTGTTCCGTCCACCACCGGAACTATATTCAGCAGCTCGCTTACCAGCACCAGAACCAACACTTCTAGAAGATAGACCCAAGTTCATCTCAATGTCCTTTGCTCGGCCCACCAGCACATCAAAATCATTATACTCAGCAGCCAGCATATACGTCTTTACTTCCGTCACCAAACCATAACGGAACCTTTCACACCTCTCCCGCTCATCCGGAACAAGCTCAGGTGCGTACTGACTGAGTCTGACAAACTGAACCTCGTACTCAGCTACAGACATGCTCCATTGGGTCAGAGACATGAATTCCCTTTTCTTTTCATCTAGGTACCTCACACCTAGATACCTTCTCTTGAACGCGTTCTGAAAGAACGTCCACGTCACATCAGCATCCGCCATCCCAGAGATAGTGGTTGTCCACCAAGTGTATGCATCATCTTGCAACAATGATACCACACACCCCAGCTTCTGCACATCAGTGCAATTCATTTGTCCCAAGATTCTCTTGGTACTTTCTAACCAAGACTCCGAACCTTCAGCAGACAAACCCCTAAACTCAGTCCCTCCCAGACTGCGCAAACGTTCCAAAGGTAGTCTAACACCAGCATCTCCCTGATGCCCAGCTCCTTGAGCTCCAGCTACCGCTGCTCGAAAAGCACCAGCAATGGCTTGTACCAGCATTGTCATATCAGGAACAGCTTGCCCCTGACCAGCTTCAGGTCCAGCGACCCCAGCACCAGCTGCAACATCAGCTCCTTCACCCCCAGCACCACCACCACCAGGCGGAGGAGGTAAATCCACAACGTTTTCAACATTCTCTTCATTTTCATTTTGAGCCATAGCTCGTGTATTAACCCTCAACTCTCTACGAGGTGCCATACACTAATAATGCAATCACAATGCAATAAAACAAAGTCAGGCTCAGCAAGGTAAGCAATCCAAGTACTCAAGCTCATTTCCAATTTAAAACAAATCATTACATTAGCTTTGATTTGGCAATGGGTCCCCCTATCATGCTTCACCACAACATAATTCACAAATGTAACATATTTACACTTCACACATCATGCTTTCACTCAACAAGCATACAAAGCATACATACTTTAATCACCCACATAATCATTCCCAATTAATCGAGAACTCAGCTCTGATACCACCAAATGTAACCCCCTTAACCCGGCCGAGACGGTTGAACCGAATTCAGAAGTTTACACGGGGAAAACCAAAGTCAACCCGAAAGTCAACCTTGATTAACGACCTTTTTTTTCATTTTAAGTCTTATCTAAATGCACAAAAACCCTAGATATGTTCACAAGAACAGCATACTCAAAGATCATAACAATCAAAGAACATTCAGGGACTTGATTGCACAAATTAAGAAATTAGGGACCAGTTTGTAAATTCTGAAAATTATAAGGACTTAACCCATTTAAAAGTTACCAATATGAAATTAATCATCTTTCATGCTTCTCTGCCAAATTTCAGCTCAAACGGACATCTCAAACTCATTCAATTGCATAAACAAGGTTCAGGACCAAAACGCAAAGATTTCAAAACATGTAACCGTCAATTTCAGTGCCCAACGGTCGAGTGTTCCGAAACAGGGAGGACCTGTTCTGAAACGCGAGACCGTTCCGAAACGAGTATCGAAACAGGGCTTGGCAGTTTCATTTCCGTTCCGGAACGGTTCCTTCCGTTCCGAAACGCCTAGGCCATTTCAGGCCCCTGTTCCGAAACGGTAGCACCCGTTCTGATACGGCATGCCCAGATTGCAGAATTTTTGCTGGTTTATCACACAATTGACCCACCAAACATGCTCCAAAGGCAACCAAATTATACCAGCAAGTCATAACATGCATAAGGAACATAATTGCATCCACCACACACAAACATGACATCAATTAAACAAATCCCCAATTCTATAGGCATGCAACCTATTTAGAAAACCATTCAAGCATCACAATACCAAACCAACTACACAAAGGCCAAATACATGTTTCATCATCAACAACAACATAAAACCAACTTAGGGAGTCCAAAACATCTCCCAAAACAACAACATAGGTTCCCTATTGCCAAATGTCAAAAGCTAATAGTGTTAAAAAACTTTCACCATACATGAGCTTAGTTCTTCGCTTGGATTCTTGACCTCTTGCTGCCCTTATAAGCACTTCAATGCTCTGCATTATTGGTTTAAGAAAAGAGAGAGCGTAAGCAAAAAGCTTAGTGAGGAATGCTCATTTAAATCAACTCAATAATGCATTTATAAAACACCTTTATAAATCTTAGTTCAAAACAACATTTACACATGCGCATAAGCATTTCAAACAAGCATTTCATACTTCAAGTTTATAACATGTCATATTGGCCACAAGTGATACAATCAATACAAGATCCACACATGGACTTTTAACCACCATTGTGATCTTACAATTCACAAGGACCACACATGGACTTTTAACCACCATTGTGTCCTTAGCACAAGAATCATCCATGGACTTTTAACCACCATGGTGTTCTTACAATTCACAAGGACCACACATGGACTTTTAACCACCATTGTGTCCTTAGCACAAGAATCATCCATGGACTTTTAACCACCATGATGTTCTTACAATTCACAAGATTCACACAAGGACTTTTAACCACCTTTGTGATCTTAACCAAGAACCAACCATGGACTTTTAACCACCATGTTGTTCTAAAAATGCACAAGATTCACACAAGGACTTTTAACCACCTTTGTGATCTTAACCAAGAACCAACCATGGACTTTTAACCACCATAGTGTTCTTAACCATTCTCAACACATCACTTGCCAATATGCATCATTAACAACAATATTCCACTGTTTTAAAGCATTAAACAAAGACATAGTCATCATGCATCATTAAGCATCAAAACCACATTTAGCAATGTTCAAAAACAAGGATCTCTTACCTTGAGCATCCTTCAACACATGGCTTATAAAATCAGCAAATAATCATGCTAAAATATGCTTTCAAAACAGAATTTAAAACATGCAAACAAATCTCATTGCATTCAACCAACTCATGGTTCATCATCAAGAGAGTTTTTTCCGAAAACTTACTCTTGAGCTTAGCTAAGTTGCTTAGACTTAAACTAAGCTCCCAAACCTTCAAAACATTGATTTCAAGGCTGAAAACCAAAATCCACTCACCGATTCTGATTCGCCACTTGCCGAAACACAAATCAAGCTTCCGGATCACCACCACAAAGATCCGAAGATGTCTCCCCTGTTTTAAACACATCAAAGCAGAGGATTAATGCATCATCATGCATTATAATCTTCAATGAAAGCACTTAAACTCGCTGCTCTCATCCACACTCCATTTTCGGCTACCAAACACAACCGAAAACACATCCAAACAACTCCACAACACTACCCAGCCAAGATCCATCAATTATAAACATTCTTAAACCTCAATTAACATCCAAAAAGGATCTAACCATGTCCTTATACCTCCAGCTATAACAGATCATTAAGATCACTCCAAAAACAACCAAAAACTCAAGCAAAACTTAGGAAAATCAACCTATTCGGGATTGCATTGATTAAACCTCAATTTCTCATCAATTATACATTCATTTTTCATCAAAATGACATCTCAAAACAATGCCCAATCAGATCATACGAATTTCATCAAAATTAAAGCAAATCTTGCATTTTAAAGCCAAGATCAAGAACACAATTGTAAAACCTTTTATAAAACACAAATCAAGGATTGAGAACTTGGGAATTTCAGTAAAGAACTGAGAATTTAGAGGAGAAGGACGTTCATACCTCTAAACTTGAGTTTCTCCCTTTTTGGAACCAAGATTCTTGAAAATCCAAATAGCAAATGCTAAGGTTTTGTTGAAGAGATGATTAGAGATCAAAAGAGAATTGAAATCTCATATTTAGATGTCAAAATCAGAGGGAAAATGTGCTGGAGAAATATGTTTGGGTTGAGAGAAAAGTTGAGAGAAAAGAAAATGGAAATTTGGGAAAAGTTAGTTAAAAATGCCAAAATATCTTTTCCCTCCTTTTTACCTAATATTAAAACCATTAATTAATCCTTTAATATTTAAGAAAAATCTGGAGAAATTCCTATTGGGTAAATAGCTCCTTAAAGATTCAAAGTTTCAATCCTTTTTAAAACAGTCACCTAGTTTTCAAAAATTACATTTTAGTCACTAACCCAAAATGTCACTCTTCCAAACCTCATTTTGTAAAATTGATTTCACCATTCTCTTATATATAATAAAAGAGGATTTTAAGACATTTTTCCATATTTTTAATGCAACCCGAACTAGGCTTTCCTAAATTCACCCTTTTATATTCGAACCGCCACCCAACCGGCCCGGTCCAAACCCAAAACTTCTAAGCCCAAAATTGGGGCGTTACACATTTGGTTTGCCGATGAACCATCGGAGGTGTTGTTTCTGAGGTTGTTTAGGTTGGCGATCGACAAAAGGGCAATGGCTAGAGATTATACGATTGAGGGTAGATTTGAGCATGAAGAATGGAGTAATTTTTTTGGCCGATCTTTGAGATCATTTGAGGTATCGCAAGTTAATGACTTGCGGGCATGCGTGTAGGGTTACCGACTATATCCTGATTTTGTGGATCGATTAATTTGGACTCCATCGACTACAGGGGAGTTTTCGGTTGTCGGGTTGTATAAGTTGATGCAGTCTTTTGGTCTTGAGACGAGGGCTGAATTAACAACAATTTGGAAATTGCCTATACCGCCAAAGGTACAATATTTTATGTGGTTTGCTATGGTGGATCGGTTGCTGACGATGACAATGCTGCAAGCTCGTGGTGTGCAAGTAGGGGCAGATGGCACTTGTTGTTGTTGGTGTCAGACAGTAGTGGAAACGCTGGACCACGTTTTATTCCGCTGCCCGAATGCGTGGGAGGTTTGGTTGCACTTCTTCAAATGGTGGCAAGTGGAGTTTGTGCAACCCAAAGATTTTGTGGGATTATTGGAGCAGTGTTTCGCATGCCTTTTCGTGTGAAGCATGCGCGATTGGTGGTTGGCATGTTGCGCGGCGGTGGCGTGGTCTTTATGGTTGGCGAAGAACGATTGCATTTTCAATGGTAAAAGGGCGGAGCCGGGGGCAACGTTCTTTTTGGTGAAGATGCGATCTTTGTTTTGGGTTCGGATGGATCTCCAACCGGGGGTGATAGTGGAGTCGTAATGGTGGGAGTGTCCATGGAGATGTAATTTTCAGTCACAATGTGTATCATCGTGAGTGAACGTGAGGTGGGAAAAGCCACCTGCAAGGGCTTTGAAATTTAATGTCGACGGGTCTGTGAGGGGAAGCCGGGTAAGGCTGGTTGTGGTGGTGTTTTGCGTAATGAGTTGGGACATATATTAGCGTTATTTTCAGGTCTGATTGGGATAGCGGATTCAAATGAGGTGGAAGTGCAGGCAATTTGTTTTGCCTTAGAGCTTATGCTTGTTTCAAAGCTTGTTCCATTTCCTTTGGTGATTGAATCAGATTCGACAACGGCTATTGCATGGGTGCTTCACAATGAAAAGAGACCGTGGAAATTTTGGTGATGGATGAGTAGAATTGATGAGGCATGTGCAGCGTTGGGCGATATATGCTTTCATCATGTGTATCGGGAGGCGAATCAACTTGCAGATGTGCTTGTGAAGAGTGGTGTTGATCGCCCTGTTTGGTTTCAACGGGTTGGTTGAGATATGATCGTGAGGTGTCGTTGGGTTCGGGTGTATGTTGGGTTTGATATCGTGTCCGTTACCATTTGTTATTTTACGTTACCATGAGTACTTTTTTCCTCTATAGGCGTAGAGAGATTTTTAATGAGGCTCGTGGTAATGTTGGCTATGTATGATACGATTATTAATAAATCTTACATGTTTGCCGAGCAAAAAAAATAAATGCATAATGTAAAATTGTATAATTGATGAATAATAACACTTACAAGCGAGGAATGCATTATAGAAAGATCAGGAAAGTAAAAGTTTGGCATAAAGCTAAAAAGTGCTCCTAAGTTTGATTGAATAGTCATTTTGGCCTATATTTCTTTTTTAACCAATTTAACCCTAAACATTTTATTTTGGGGTCAAAATAGCCTCTCGGCGGATAAAAACTGTTAATCAACTGACGATAAACAACTTGAAATGACTTGACAAAATGACATACCAAAAGAAAACAAATATTTTATATTTTATATTTATACAACTTTATAAAAATATTTCTGACTGATGTGTCATTATGTAAAGTCAGTATATTTGTCTATATGACACTGCTATCGCGACATGCACTGTCATGTAGGTTTGTCACGACATTTCAAGCTATTCATCGTCAGTTGACTAACATTTGTCATCCGCAAAGAGTCGTTTTAACCCAAAATAAAATATTGGAGTTAAATTGGATCAAAAAAATATGGACCAAAATAAATATTCAGTCAAATGTTATGGTCATTTTTTAGCATTTTACCTAAAAATTTACACAAAGTAAGATTGTACAAGGAAAGTCAAAAGTTACCTAAGGTAAAATTGAATTTAATAAGATTAGATTAGATCATATTAGATCTCATTAGATTAGATCTCACTCATCCAAAAACAAGATTAAGGCATTCAAAAAATATTTTCGAATGCCCGTTGAGGGTAAGCGACTGATAGTTCATAAGCTGAATTTTCTAGCTATAGTAAAATGTCCTTCTAAGCGTCATATCAAATTGAAGGCTAGGTGTCAACGTTTGTTCAGTGAGCATTTCATACTTTTTCAGTATTACTTTATTGTTTGACGCTCTAACATTCGTTAAAAAATATTATTGAACCGCCTAAGATTAACAATCCTCTAAACAACACAACCTTAAGAAAGCAAACTTTATTTCTCTATATACAACCAGTCCCTTGTTTGAGTAAGAGCATCGTACGTGACACACTCATCAAAAACAAATATCAAGTCGACATATGCCATCCACCAAAACAAAGAAACCCATCAGCTCGTCCAATTCTAAAATGGCTAGATCATCCGCAACACAATTAAGTTCTCTAAAAATTAATTGGATATTCTAACCCTTATTTCTGTAAAAAAAGTCAAATGTAATTTTTAATTGATTTAGATTTAAATAAATTAATAAATATGTTAGCATCTATGAACACCTGTCACCACGTGTTGAAACCAGGACGAGTAAAACCACAAACGATGTAATACAAGGCGGATCGCAAAATGCAAGATTGCCCGCGAACTGTGTGACACCTTCTGCAATATATGACGAAGAGACAAAACACATCGCACATCGCCCAGTGGCCACATAACCGCATGCATGCCCACAATGGACGTTGAGGAGAACCTAGGACGTCTAATCATAGTCAATCCAATCAATACGCCACGATAACTCTACCTTGACACATGTCCAAATGATATAAAACTGGACATGCAATTGAGAGAAACCAATGTCCTCTCATTCCCATCATTTTCACCACAAAAAGCAAGAATAATACTTGAATTCTAGCCCATAATAGTCACTTTCATCATCATCGGACCACTATCTCTGACTCCTATTCATTTTGACCGTCAACAAAATACGTACTGAACTTTTTTTCATTGTGAAATATGTTAATATAATGCGAGCTTGGTCATCTAGATTTAAAATAATCATTTCAACATTAAGTATCGGTAGTTTGGTGCTCGTATAACGATCTCACAACGCTAGCTTTCTGATTTGGTTTTGTTTGTGGTCCTAAAAAAGATTGATCCCCACTTATTTTGATGGTTTGTTAGCCGATGTAATTAGAACTATGTAGTGCAACAATCTGTCTGATAGTTTGATTCGTTCACCACTCTTATTTCATCCCATAAAATATCTCGTTTGGCTAAAGACAAGAAAATTCGTGAAAGATTTTAGGTTTCGATGGTATGTTAATCTCTACGAAATGATTTGCTTTTCTTTGTACCTCTTTTATATGAGATTTTTAGTAGACTAGTTTTTTTTTCTTTTTTAATGCATTAATATCTTTTATCGTGTTTAATACAATTAATGTCATTGTTCAAAAATAATAATAATAATAATAATAAATTTAAATATAAAATATTATATTCGTAAAACGCCTCAGCAAAAAAAGCTTGAAATTAGGCTAACTTACCCAAATATTCCTTTTATGGATTTTTGTAACGAAATAACTCTAAAAAAATAGGAAATTTTGGGGGCAAAAACCCCTTTTAAATAAATATATAGGGTTTTGGCTCCCTCAAACTATTATTTGGGAAAATGACCCCCAAATTTGCCACGTCGGTTAACCTCGTGTTTTGTAGGACGCGAGGTTTAATATCGCGTTCTGCATAACGCGAGTTCAGTCTACGTGGCCTTGTTGTTTGTGTTAACGGTTTACAGAATATCGCATTCTGCAGAACGCGAGGTCTCCGAGAATTTGAAAGGACGGCTGAATATATCGTGCAAACCTCGCGTTCTGCAGGACGCGAGTTCTGTGCAAAACTAAGCTGAAGAACTAGGGAAAACAAGTGTGGGTAGGCCTGTTCGAGCCCAATTTCGGGTGTGTAAATCGTATATTTTTAGCGAACATCGAGTTTGGGGTCGTAGTATTGGAAATTCTCTATCGTATGACACCAACACGGTTAATTTCCGTCCATTCTACACTGGTTTAAAATGGCTTCCAAAACCCTATGCTATCATCCTTTTTTGAATGAAGTTGCCTTTGAACAAATGTCGATAGGCATGTTCGAGCAGAATTTCATACGTATAAATTGTAAATTTTTAGCTAACATCGAGTTCGGGGTCGTAGTACTGGAAATTCTCTATCGTATGACACCAACACGGTTAATTACCGTCCATTCTACACTGACTTAAAGTCGATTCGAAAGCGCTATCATAACATATTTTTTTGAATGATTGAAAATATAAGATGACCTATTGTATAAATCGAATTAGACTGACTTTATTGATTCGATTGTTATGGGCGAACTCGCATATACAAATTACAAATAATTAATTAAGACGAGGGGCTGAGCAGCCTTGTGTGTCGAGGATTTAGGCATATAGTACAATGCTTCCTTTGTCCGTTTTTTTCTCGATGTTTGACCATATCCTCGGCACAGTGTATTCTTGTAGACCGTGGACGTCCTTTGGCTCTTAGTTCACGCGTTCTAGAGGACGCGAGGTCACTTCTGACCGTTCAGTTCACGCGTCTGTTCCATGACGCGCCTTTTCAATGAACCTCGCGTCCTGTGGAATGCGAGGTATACAGATATCGCGTTTTACAGAACGCGAGGTTCATTTACATCGCTTCCCAAAGTGCGCGAGCTCTTCTATAAATTGGTGGCCCTACCCCCATATCAACCACAGAACGCGAGTTCTTTAGTTTTTTACAACAAATTATCTGTAATCCTTATTTTACATTTGATATAATGGAAACTTTACTACGCAACGAGGCGAATCACTGCAATCATTATTGGAGAACAACTGAAGAGGTATTACTTTTTCCTTTTAATTTTTTTATTTTTTTTAATTTTACATGCATTTTGCTAACTATTTTATTTTTACTTTTTTATTTTATTTTTGAAGGGATATGAATGTCGGTTAAAATGTTACCTTAACCGTATCGACAACCCACCAGTTGAAGCTGTTATAGCATGGATTGAGCGCGCTGGTTTTGGCCACGTAGCAAGGATCATAGGGGTGAAGTGTAACCCATCGTTGATTAGCGCGCTAATAGAACGGTGGAGGCCAGAGACGCACACGTTTCATCTCCCGATAGGCGAGGCAACAATAACGTTGGAGGATATTGCCTACCATCTAGGGTTGCCTACAGACGGCAACGTTATTACGGGTGTCGCGTTGGGACATTGGCCAACTATATTTGCTGAACAAATGAGAGTAATGCCCCCTGAGGGTGTGTGGGACGGTGGAAAATATAATTATCTTATATGGAGGCTGAATTTGGAAACCCTACCCCAATGCGGATGAAGTTATACTTTAGGTATTTTTTCGATTTTTTTCACTATTTTATATATTTTTAATATATTTCATTTATTTAAAAATTAGGATGCCTTTATTAAATATTTAGGATGCTTTTATTAAATTTAGGATGAAATTACAAATATTTATTTGAAAATTAGGATGCCTTTATGAAATATTTAGGATGTCTTTATTAAATATTTAGGATGCTTTTATTAAATTTAGGATGAAGTTACAAATATTAATTTGAAAATTAGGATGTCTTTATTAAATATTTAGGATGTCTTTATTAAATATTTAGGATGCTTTTATTAAATTTAGGATGAAGTTACAAATATTTATTTGAAAATTAGGATGCCTTTATTAAATATTTAGGATGCCTTTATTAAATATTTATGATGATTTTATTAAATTTAGGATGAAGTTACAAATATTTATTTACAAATTATGATGCCTTTATTAAATATTTAGGATGCCTTTATTAAACTTAGAATGAAGTTACAAATATTTTTAAAAAAAAATTAGGATGTCTTTATTAAATATTTATTTTCACAGCGGTTTGCGCGTGCCCACATCTTGCGCATTATTGGCGGGATATTAATGCCAGACAAATCCCGCACCAAGGTGCACGTGATGTGGCTTCTTCATCTTACAAATTTCGATGAATCTAGAGGAAAATCTTGGGGAGCAGCTGTCTTGGCGTTTCTTTATAGAGAGCTCTGCAGAAACGTGGACGAATCTAGATCAACGATGGGAGGATGTTGTTTACTACTTCAGTCTTGGGCTTGGTTTCGGATGCTTTTTAAGCCTGCAGCGTAGATAGCCCGCCGCTATTTTATTTCCGCTTCTACTGAGGTACTACGTAATCTATTATATTTTTTCTATTTTTAAATTATTTTATTAACGAATTGTTTTTTTTCATTATTTATAGGTGGAGCGGAACACTGACCCACAACGACCTGCCGAAGACCCAAAAACAATACAGGCTTGTTTTGGATAAGTTGAGGCACGACCAGGTAATTCGAAAATTAATTTGAATTTTTTCATACTATTTTTTCCAATAATATTTCATATAACCGTTAGAAACGTTTTCATTTTTTTTAGTTCGTGTGGAGGCCCTACGCTTCAAAGGATATTCAGCAGATTACTCCACCCAAAATTCTGCGTGACCATCAAGTATGGATTTCCTTAGTGCCGCTGATCAACTACGAAATTGTCGTGTGGCATGCTACGGAAATGGTTCTTCGACAGTTCGGGTACGTCCAAAATATTCCACTCATGGCTCCACAAAATATGGACCAATTCCATCATCTGACGCGCCAGGGGAAGACGGAGGTTGACTGGTCCGATTACCACGCTCACTGGATAGCGTTTTGGGTTAATCGATTTGCCCAACGCCCACCCCTTCTCCGACCCATTATCGAAGGGGGCGATTCGGTCGATTTCAATTACTTTCAGTGGTATGGGCTCAATGGGAAGCAACATATCCTTACTCAGGAGGAGCTCAAGGAAGAGCTTCCTCAGCCTCACCAAAACCGCCCACGCGGAACCCGTCGAGCAACCCAGAGCTAGAGCCAGTCGAGGCAGCGCGGTCCGAGACCACGACATGACACTGTAGGGGCCTCATCTTCTGTCACAACATTTCATACTTTTAGTGGTCCTTCGAGTTTCCAGCAGATGAGGCCTCCACCCGAGTTCGGCTTCTCCGATGCCTACCGTTCCCATATGCCGACGACTGACCTACCGCTTATCGATATTCCACCGTTAGCATCTCAGTATGACTTTAGCATTGTGGAGCAAACGCCGGTGGGTAGCTTGTTTTACTCCCCGCCTGGGCCCATCAGAGATCTGCGTATCGCACACGATGGTGACGATAATTGGGACCAAGGACCAGCACATGATGTTCGAAGGTATCCAGATCGTGATCGTCGTCCACCCGACTACGGAACGGGTGGACATAGGTATCATTAGTCCTTTTTTTAATTGATATGTACTTATGTTTTTAATATTTTTATTCTAGACATTTGTTTTTTATAATGTCGTATTTTAATTTTATTTATCTATTATAATTAAACTTTAAAATGTTTATTTAATTTTAGTTTTTAATTAATTTTATGCTATTACTAAACCGAAAATCGACATTTGTTCAAAGGCAACTTCATTCAAAAAAGGATGATAGCATAGGGTTTTGGAAGCCATTTTAAACCAGTGTAGAATGGACGGAAATTAACTGTGTTGGTGTCATACGATAGAGAATTTCCAGTACTACGACCCAAACTCGATGTTCGCTAAAAATATACGATTTAAACGCCCGAAATTGGGCTCGAACAAGCCTACCCACGCTTGTTTTTCCTAGTTCTTCAGTCCAGTTTTGCACAGAACTTGCGTCCTGCAGAACGCGAGGTCTGCGCGATATATTCAGTCGCCTTTTCAAATTCTCGGGGACCTCGCGTTCTGCAGAACGCGATATTCTGTAAAACGGTTAACCCAAACAACAAGGCCACATAGACTGAACTCACGTTATGCAGAACGCGATATCAAACGAGATTAACCGACGTGGCAAGTTTGAGATCATTTTCCCAAATAATAGTTGGAGAGAGAAAAACCCCAAATATTTATTTAAAGGAGTTTTTGCCCCAAAATTGCCCAAAAATGATTGAACTAAATATTCTCATTAAAGACAATTAAGACAAACGCGTTTTGTCTAACGTGTTTTTTAAAAAACGTTATTTACTGAACGCGATTTCTATAATATTATATTTTTTTATAGAATTAATTACACATAAAATTCGCGTTCAATTAGTAGTGCTTTCTAAAAACGTGTCAAATAGAAAACACTTTTGTCCTACCTATATGAACCCAAAGTTAATCTAATAATTTTTTTTTGAAAACGTTATTTTATTAAAAATTAAAACTGAAAATATTTGGATAAATTTACCTTGAAATTACTAAGTTCAATCAATTAAATAGAAAGCAGAAAAGAAGAAAAAGTAATATGGAAAGAAAATGAATGGATGGACAGATGAGAGAAAAAAGAAGAGTGATTGGACAAATGGAAAAGAAAACATGAGAAGAAAGATACAAATTTATATATGTATATGAGTATTAGGAGGGAATAGGGTTATAGGTGAAGAAAAGAAATAGAGATAATTTAGTGTTGAGAAGACAGTGATTTTTCAGGCAGTCTGAGAATCTGATGTGATCTTTCTTCCTTTCCCAACAATTTTCTTTTTGTTTATTGAACATTAAATACTAGAGTAATTAATTTCTTCATTGCCATCATTCTCTCCAGAGTAAAAATTTCCTGCCCCCTAATCATGTCTTCTTCTATGCCCATGCTTAAAAATACTTAAAAATTAAATCTTGCCTCATAACCCTAATTTCATATCCTAAACTCCAAACTCTAAACTCTAAATAAAATACACCCTACCACTAATTCCCTACACCTTAACCCTAACCCCTAACCTTAAACCCTAAAACTTAAACCCTAAACCCACTATTTTAAAGTGGGGCACAAATGGGGACATACTTTGGGACATATGATTTTCATCCTTCTCTCGAACCCAGCCTCCACTGTCTGTTGCCAAACTCCCACCCACCTTCCTTATCATTTCTTTGTGGATTAATTTTGTTGAGAGAAAAAAAAACTGCTTTAGAATTTATTTTTAGGCTTAATCTCAATAAATATAATCAAAATTTAACTCAATAATCACTTATTTTTTAAAATGTATTTTAATTAATCTTCAAAGTTTTATTTTAAAATAAAAAAATTTCATATGTAAATAAAAACTATAATAATAAATGATTTGAAATGACATGTAAAACTTATATGGCAGTATACACTAATATATCAAGTATACAAAAGTGTTGACTTGACAAAATAACACTTCATTAAATTTTTTATTTATAAAATTATATAAGATATAAAAAAACTTCTACTGACGTGTCATTTTATCAAGTCATTTCAAGCTGTTTTGACTCAAAATGAAACGTTAAGGATTAAAGTGCTTTAAAAATGAATAGGGATCAAAGTGACTATTTAATCAAACGTCATAAACATTTTTTTATGTTATGTCTTATTTAAATATAGACTTTAGAAGCTCCATTGCCCCTTAAACTATGCACTTTATACCGAGTTGCCACTTAAAGTAGTTTTTGAGACGTTTTGGCTCATGAACTTTATATCGTTACCCCAATAATCCTAAATCGTTAACTCCGTTAAAATTTTTTTACGGACCAATCAGAACGCGTCACGTGTCACTTTGTTAACAAAAAAACTAGCTATCTTTAATTCTTTCTAATTTTAAAATTTTAGTCCAATATTTTTAATATGATGATATTATTGTTCATTTTAGTCCCTAAAAATATTTAATGCTTTTAAATTTTATTATTTTAGTCCAATATATTTAATATTTTTGTTCATTTTAGCCCCTAAAATTTTATTTTAGCTAAGATTGACCCCTATTTTTTAATTTATAAATCTAGTCCATTATATTTATAATTAGAGATGTAATCACTGCACCATATTTGTTCTACAACGGCGCTTCTCGTGGAATTTTCTTAACAAACGCCGCTAATATTTTACCTATGCCGGCGTTTCAAAGACAAACACCATAAAATGGAACCTTTCGCAGTGTTTTGGTGAAAAGGCTGCTGTAGAAAAATAAATAGTGACGTTTTTGTGAAAAATGCCATAATAAGTCTGATTGTCGCGATTTTTGTTATTCAAACCGCCACAATAGGTATATTTTTTGTGGTGTTTTATGAAACATCGAAAAAGTCATGTTATAGTGGCGTTTTGTAGTATAAACGCCGCAAGAGGTATTATGTTAGTAGCGGTTTTGTGAAAAACGCTGCAATAAGTTCATTTTTGACGACGTTTGTTAAAAAAACGCTGTAATAGGGAAAAATTAAAACTCCCCATTTTGGCAACTATATATGTCAATCTCAAACATTTCCCCCAAATCAATCGTGCAAAAAATCCCTAACTTCTCCTTCTCTCTCCTCGTCTTGCTGCTCATCACCGTTGACCAAGCGTTCGCCACACCGTCGCACCAGCAAGTAAGCATCGTCGTCCGCCTTGCTGTCTCACCAACAAACAAACATCGCCATTCGCCTCGCAGTCGCACCAGCAAGCAAGCCTCACATGTTTTCAAGGTTTGTTCCTTAATCTTTGTAATGGAAATCGAGTCTGTTGTTATGAATTAATAGTAAATGATAATTAATTTCTCATCAACATTTTATCTTTTATATAAAATTTCTCATCATTTTCATCGAGATGATTATTTAATTTTTTGAATTCAAGCTACTAAAAATTTGACTTTACTACTCAGAAATTACAGAGAGAGAACAAAAAAATGGCTGAAATCTCTTCAAGAAATAGAAGAAGAGAAAATTAAGATTAAACTTGAAGAAAATGTAGATAGTTTAGTGTTGTCAAATATATTCTATAACATTACTTCATAACTCATGTAATCAAGTTGTATAACTTGGTGATTGCAGGAAAGAGAAGCTGAAATGAAGTTAGAAAAAGTTTACGCAAATGAGAAAGCGTCACTGATTGAGAAAATGGCTGAAGCAAATCTTCACGTAAGCTTTCACATGGTGGAATTTTTTAATGAAAATCTGAACAAAAATTAACTTCACTAGTTTTAGGATGAAAATATGACCTAGAAGTTCCTTTCAATGACATTTGATAGAAGATGGAATAAAGAAATTTGAAAGTTATGCTGCAAGATTTTTTTCTTATATGATGGGTTGGAATATGAATTCTCATGGCTCTTACTTTTGGGCATATAACATGACAGGGAAAGGAGAATTCAAGTGCTATACGTAAATTCTTTTAGCTTTCAGCTTTCAACTTAATGCAATATTAACCTCTCTATGCTTTGTTTTATGCAGTTATGCTCCATGTATTTGATAGATATTGTGCACACAGTATAATTATATTTAAGTTACATGTGAAAAATGAATATGCATTGTGTTGAAAATCAAACTAATCAAGTGATCATTTATCAGAAGCAAATTAACTAGCCTTTTCTTGTACAATTTCTAGCTAAAAACTAAAGATTTTTCCATCAAAGTTTTATTAATATTTTTATTTACCAAAATGTATTGATTTATGATCTTTATTTTGAATGAATTTTTAACTTTATTGAAAGCATAATGGAGTTTAACTAGTACTACATATTCTAGAAAGTGATGTAAAAGCTAGAATTGTTTCTAATATATTACTTTGAATATTAAAGTATCAAATCAAACATGAACAATCATTTCTGGATCAATGTGCATGTCTGAAGTTAAAAAAGATCCTTTAAATCAAAAACTTATAGTTTATCAGCTAGAAAGATTAATTGTAAATGCATTTATTAGTTTATTGTGTTTTGTTCAGATAAACTTAAAGTTGAGAAATAAACATGTATTTAGCAATAACTTTTCTGTAACTTTAAACTTCATTTACCACATGTTACCTTGTTTCTTTTAGGATGAATATGTTTTAATATTGGTATTGATACCTTTTTTTTACTTTTAATTATGTCAAAAGCATGGAATTTTTTGAATTTAGCTATGAATGTATAATTTTTTCCTACTTTGATAATATTGATTAATATTATAATTATATTCATATAATTTGCACACTTCGTAGTGTGATTGTTCAATGTTCTTGTTTTTTTTCTTCTTCTTTTTCTCCTTGTTTAACAAAAGCTCATGTACCAAATTGTCTCTCTTTGTAGCTCAGAACAATCTAGTATGTTTGCAAAATTGGTTCCTCAAGTTCCCACACTACAGGAATAGAAGCCTCTTCATTGTAGGGGAAAGCTATGTTGGTATCATTTTACTACACTATAAAAATATGTTATTGTTTCTTTCACTGTGAAATGTGACTTAGAACTAAGTTTGGGTTTCTTGTCTTCTTTGCAGTACCGCTGAAGAGATATATATGATGTAAAGTGAGAATGTGTCAAATTATCCTTTTTTGTAGTATGTTCTTTAGATTTTGATGAGCTTCAAGAAAATTTCATTCTAGTTAATTTAGTATGAACTTGTGATTGTTGAAATAAGAATACTTTTTTTGCCCCTCAATGATGTTTTTAATTCAATAATTGTATTTATTGTTAAGTTTATTAATTTTCTTTGCAATGCGATGATTTGGTTGATAATTATTTATATGTATTCACATTTGAAATTGGACGTTAGTTTATTCATTTCAAAGTTAATGATCAATTTAATTTTGAGTTTTAGCTTTTTATTTAATTAATCAAACCAATTAAAATGGTTGTAAAAATATTGTTCCTTTTTGCGGCGTTTTGGGTAAAAAACGCCACTAAATATCCATGACAAATGGGGGCGTTTATATATCAAAATTCTGGTAAAAAAGTTATTAGCGACGTTTGAGGCAAAAAAATGTCACTGAAAATTATGACATATTGTGGCGTTTATACAATAAAACGTCGTTAAAGAAAGATTATTAGCGGCGTTTGTGGCAAAAAGCGCCACTAAAAATCATGATATATTTGTGGCGTTTGCACCTCAAAACCCCGCTAAATAAAGGTTATTAGCGGCGTTTTATATATCAAACGCCGCTATAGAACAAGATCTGTTGCGGCGTTTCTCGTCAACAAACACCGCGAGTATTTGCGGCGCTTGTTTCTGCCGCGCTAGAAAACGCCGCTATAGAACTAAAAAACGCTGCTAAAGTCTATTTTGTTGTAGTAAATTAGAGGTAGATGGTGGTGAGGCCAAACGGGTCACGCCCTTCAAAATTTTGGACAAATCACATTTGACTCTTTAATATTTTTGAAAGTTTTTAATTTGGCTCCTTGAAAATTTTAAAATTCTCATTAAGTCCTTATTTCTTTAAATATTTTAATTAATTCCATTTTAAAATTTTAAAAATTTCTCATTAAGTCTCAAATTTTTAAAATATAAACTTAATTTCACTGCTCTTCAATCATATTAAAAATAATGGAATAAAATCTAGAAAGAAATATGAGTTAATTTTTCGCTAAAATAAAATTTTAGGGATTTAAATGAAAAATATTATCATCATTTTAAAAATTATTGGACTAAATTATTAAAACTAGAAAGAAATAGGGGTAAATTCCATTTTAAATAAATTTTTAGGGACTTAAATGAATAATAACATCATCATATTAAAAATATTAGACTAAATTTTAAAAATTAAAAAAAGAAATAGTGGTGAATTTTGGCTAAAATAATTTTTATGGACTAAAATGATAAAAAAATATCATTAAATTAAAAATATTGGACTAAAATTTAAAAATTAGAAAAAATAGAGGTGAATTTCGGCTATACTAAATTTTTAGGGATTAAAATGAAAAAATATCATCATATTAAAAATATTAGACTAAATCATAAAAAATAGAAAGTAATAGTGGTTCTTTTATCTCTATTTCACTAAGAGCAAATACTTTGCAGGGTTTCTCTGGAATGAATAGATTTAACCAAAGTACTGCATTTTGATGAGATAGTATATTTAGGGAAATTAGAGAAGTTGAAACTGTATTGACATTTTTTTGTTCGGTTTTACAGTTCGTTATAGCCTCACCTCATCCATCAAAGACTTTTGTACTCAGTTACGGTTTAAATTTATTTTCATATGTAGTTATGAGATTCTTTTTTATTTTTAATTTCCATTTCTTTTGGCAATTTATAAGAAATGTTTGTTCAAAAGTTGCAGGAAATTTGTAAACTCCGGGATTAAGTTTAGATATTTAATTAGTTTAATCCATTCGCGGATTTTTAAAAACTTCATTTGCTGGTGTTTGATTACGATTCTTTCCTTTAATGGTTTATTGAGCTCGAAAAGCTTTCCTATCGAATCATTCGTATTATTTTTTATGCAGGTGCCCATATCGTTCCTGCAAGAGTTGTTGCTCAAAAGCACAAAATCCATGGCATATTCATGGTATGCCTAGGAAACTTGAAAGATGAGTTTATTTTGGTTATTGTCAAATGTCAGTCATTTTGGTGGTCAGATTATATCCAATTTTGTGGTTACTTGTGAAGGTTGATTGGGAGTTTTAATGTCAGTGGGTGATATAAAGTAAATTTCATGTCAGAAAGACGAAAACTGTTAGAAAGTATATTATCTCAAAATACGTTATAATGATCCTAGCATTCTTGGTAGTCATCTGGTTGATTCACTTTCTTTAGGGGATGTTTCGATTCTTGAGGCTGACTTTCAGTATTGTTAGTTGCATATTTCACAAGATAATATGTTTTAATTTTGCTGGAATGGTCATTTCTTCTATTGAAAGGCTAACAATATGCTGAGCTTAGGTTTATGTTTATTCTGAAAACATGCTCTGTTAAGGTGATCGCATATGGGGTTATCAAACTCAGCTCATTATCTTTTATGTAGGAATTGTCACTGAAGGAGTTTAGTAGTTTCCTTTGATTGGGACAGAAATGAAGAATTTGTTCTTAATACTTGGGCGTATGTTTTGCTAAGGAATGAAACAATGAAGACATAAATAACTCAATTTCTGTTATATATTGTAATTGCAGTTTTAAAGTCAAATTCAGACTTTTCAGAGAAGCCACCAACTTCAAGCACTCCTTCATCGGAGCAGAAGTCAACACAGGCGTCGTCTCAAGTGTAAGTTGCAAAGATCAGCTGGTCAATACATGCATTTCCTTTCATTTTTGAAACTATGACACAAAAAGCAGAAGAGCATTATATCTGTGTGAACAACTTGTGTTTCTATTTGAAACTGTCATTGCAAGGAAGCCGATGTAGTTCACCAAATTTGTTATTGCATGCATGTAACATTCCTTGTAGGAGTCATGTTGGTCAAAATGGGCCTCGCTGGAAATGTACATCCATTCTCATGTTTCGTATATTGCTATTCTACCATCACTGACGCTGTTTCAAGAATTCTTAACTAGCATAGGTTATGAAAACCAACCGACAATTGATTATTTAAACCCAAATTATATACAAGTCTAAAGTTGTCTTTCACCTATGTGTTGACTTGACGTTCTATTTAATTCGTTTTTGGCCTGGTCCATGTAATACTTGTTTAATAAAGTTCTGTTTCATAAATTACGTTCCCTTCTCTTTGATTTTGAAGGATATATAAAGATGGAAAATTTATTCCCGTGGACAACTCGCTGGATTATGGAGGAAATTTTTCACACATGCTTGGATTCAGTAGTGACCAAATGCATTAGCTTATGAGGCTTTATGTCGCCATCCATAGGTTTGTTTTTGTTAATATCCAGGAATTTATGAAGATAGAGAAGATCTCTTGCAAATTGTACATGTCCAAAAGGGAAAATAAAAAATTCTTAAGACTTCTCAGTATCTTCGGCCTTGATTGTAAAACCAAGGTATTGGTCTACTTTGTCTATTCATGTTCTGTGGCTTGTTTGTTACTGTCTTGCTAGGACAATATCTCATTTATAGGACTAGTGATATTTCCCTTCGTACAATGAAGAAAATTATTTTAGCATGATCTTGCTGAATACTTCGTTTCTTTTTTTCTAACAAATGATGCTTTGTTGAATATTGGTAGGCTGGAGCTTGGAGGAAGAGGATCATAATCTGCACAGGAATGTATGGTCTTACTGCAAATTTAATTAAGGCCTTTCTGAATGCTGGGGCCAGAGCTATTATATGCCCCATTCAAGGGATTACAAATTTAAATATACGCCTATTCTTTTTTTCATAAAATGTTATTAGTTCTTAATGAAATTGGAAGAGAAATTTATAGACCACATTCAAGGGATTACATTTTTCTAGACTTTAATGTAATGCATTTTAAATTATTATTTATTTCATTTTTTTTTGAAACATGGTGTTACTCGCGGCGTTTGTAAAAATAATCGCCACTATAGAACATGTTTTCGCGGCGTTTGTAAACTCAAACGCCGCTATAGAACTTGACTTTTTTGCGGCGTTTGCAAAAACAAACGCCACTAAAGAACACTTATTTGCGGCGTTTGTATTTAAAAACGTCACTATAGAACATGTTGTCGCGGCGTTTGTATTTAAAAACGCCACTATAGAACAGGTTCTTGTGGCGTTTGTAAACACAAACCCCGCTATAGAACTTGACTTTTTGCGGCGTTTGCAAGAACAAACGCCACTAAAGAACACTTATTCGCGGCGTTTGTAAATACAAACGCCACTATAGGTTTTGACTTTTTGTTTATAGGTTAAAAACGCCGCGAACTATTGCGGCGCTACTTTAGGCGGCATTTCTCGCGGCACTTTCTTAAGCGCCGGGAAAGTTTTTAGCGGCGCTAAAAAACGCCACTATAGGGTTAAAAAAACGCCGCTAAAGAACTGTTTTGTTGTAGTGACGTGTAATCACCCCTTTTATTTAAGTGAGCTGATTTTTTAAGAAAGCGACACATGACATGATTTGATTGGTCCGTGAGATTTTTTAAAGAAATTAACGGTTTAAGACAACTTGAGTAACTATTTAAAATCCGGTGGTAAAATATCCAAAAAAAGTAAGTGAAAACTTCGTACAAAATACATAATTTAAAGGGAAGCACATCCTTTAAACCTTTAATATACATATATTTTCTTTTGACAAATCTTAAATTTAATCTTAATCCTACTTAGAGGGATGGCGAAAGGAAAACTCTAGGGTAATGAATGTGAGTGCTATTAGTGGATATAAAACTTATGACCTAATAAAATATAAAGAAACAAAGATGAGCAGCTTGGCCAATCGGTCATATTGCTCCTTTAATATTCATATTGACTTTTATTGTTATAATATTCTGAATAATAAACAATACATGTTAACAAAAAATCACATCACCTTTATAACATTATTTTTTATTTATAAGGGAGTACAAAATAGAGAGCTAATTTATCAAGTCGGCCTCCTCGTGGAGTAAGTCGATAGTTCTTGCTGGCGGTTCCTCATACACAGATTTAACAATTGAACCCCCACGACTCAGCCCTGCTAACAAATCTGCAATCCTATTTAAACAACGATGAATCCTGCATACTTCCACCATCCAAAGCCGAGCCACCAACTCGTGGATTGTAATGACCAGGACAGTCCCAATCAATCCTCTAGATGAATGGTTAAGGATATTAACCACCTCCATGTTATTTGTCTCTAAAATGACCCTTCTACAACCAAGCCGCAATGCATGAGATAGAGCATCGAGAACATCCCGCAGTTTCGTATACAACACAGAGCATCGACCAATACTACGAGAGAACTTAATGATCCATTGTATCTCTGCTTCCACAGAAGCAGGGACGGAGCCACAGCTCCCATGGGTGGGGCTGTGGCCCCCCCGGTAGGGGAGAAAAATTTTTTTTACCCTTTAATTTCTTATATTTTTTAGAAAAAATTGGGATAATTGTGAATTTGCCCCTCCCACCTTTCAAAATTTATGTTTTGCCCCCCCTAACTTCAAATCCTAGCTCCGTCCCTGCACAGAAGCCAACATGTAAAAGCAAATTGGGCCTCCTAAAGGTCATTCTGACGCGCGAAGTCACCAGTATCTTGGACGTTACAGCGCAACCAGTCTTGAAAAAGAATCGAAACAAACTCGGCAAATTTATCTGGATGGATCGTCTGTTGCCATACTCTTCGAGCCCCATTACAAGGCCATAACCAAGCCTCCATGCATGAGATAGAGCATCGAGAATAACCTGCAGTTTCGCACACAACACAGGGCATTGACCAATACTACGAGAGAACCCAACAATTCATTGTCCTTGATCATAAATAATAATCCCCCTGGCAGCGGCCATTCCATCACTTGGTCTTCTAGAACCACCGCGGTTCACCTTAACCCACCTAGTAGGTGATCGTTGCCAAACCACATGAGGCGGACTGTAACCTCCTAGACCGGTTTATGCGGAATGACCATGTCTAACAGGCACATCTCAACTTTAAAACCCAAGTATAAAACATGTTGGAAAATTTCAAGCATCTAGTTTGAAAGTATAATAGCATAACTCACTGTAAAATAATAGAATCAAAGATACTATGATAACATATCATATAGTAGTTACAAAATAAGTTATATCAAATATAGCAATAAAATACTCGAACATAAAACTTCAATAATCACAAAATATAGGCGCATGCACCCTGAAGAATAAAATGGTGGATAGAAACATTACAAACTAGACGAATTACTGAATGTGTCGATCCTCCAATGTTAGGAACATGATAGCATATCCAAAATATCTGAAAGGGAGAAAATTAGGAAGTGAGCTAGGAAGCTCAGTGTGTTCCAAAAAGTGTAGAATAAAACATTCAAATAGTTTAAATTATATCTATATAAATCATATCAGTAAAAACATGTTATAAGGGCAACCAAAGTTTCATGTAAAACCTAGCTACTCTCTAACCGGACTCCATTATGCATTTCCCCAGAAATGCATCTATACAGGAATAAACCGAGCCATATAGATGTAGGTACTGACCCAAGGGTTACCTTAGTCGAAGCGTAGGAACCAAATAAAGGCGGAATTACCAATCAGATATGGGCTGAATCAACGGTAACTTCATATATCATCCCAAGTACCCCAGTAAAACAGTCTAGGCAATAGCTACAATAATCAGTAATAAGCAGTAGTAACATAAAATATGAAACATGTAATTATTCTCAGTAAAACAGTAACCAGAGAACATGTCATTCAGTTAGGTACTTAGGCTCAAATCAGAAAATTAATATGATCTTACTTAACATCAGGAAACATGTTACGTTTGCAAAATCAAAGAACATTAGTCATGTGCACATGATCAGTTCAGTCAAAACATTTTAAGCATTTATATAGCACACAAGGAATACACCTCAAAAGATCAAGTCAGTCGGTCTGATAGTCTACTGATCACCAGTGTGACGCTCCTAAGAAGTGCTAGAACCTAAGATACAAAGGATCTTAAATTAGTACTCTTTACTATGATATTCACAATGTACCGATACATACGAGTCACTACAGGGTCACGCAATCACACGTAACGAGAGGAGCTGGGATGGGCAGATGCACGATCGAGAGAGTCTTTAGTACCTTTAAATAAATAATATTAATGTCAGTCCTTTATTCAACAATTTCTCTTAAATAAAATAACTTAGTACATATGCATGATCAGGTTTGACGTCTCGTTTGGATGCTTTTGAGTTAGCATTTCATGAAACGGGCTTCAAAATCAGACTCAGGACGTTGAAAAACATAAAATAAGCTTTTCGGAAAAAGTTCACTTTTTGTTCAAAGTCAACGCTGACGTCAGTAATCAAAGTTAACGCTGACATCATACTAACGTCATCGGTCAAAGTCAACACCGACGCTAGTGATTAAGTTAACGCTAACATCATAGGTCAATGTTGACGTCATACCGACATCACTAGAAAACTGACTGACTCGGGCGAGTTGACTCAGGCGAGGTGACTCGGTCAACGAGTTAACTCAATTCAGGTCGGGTACGAGTCAAACGAGTCAGGTTCATGTCAGACACGAGTTAGGCCAGGCTTGGGTTTTGAGCTTGGATCAAAATAGGCTAATTTGGTTAGATTTTGGGCCAGTTTGAAAGGCTCGGTTCAGCTCTGTCTAGGTTAGTCTGGGTCTGGCAGACTAGTTCAACGGCCAACGTCCAGGGCGGCTAAAGATTGCCCTAGACATCATGTGAAGGCCACGTGCGGAGCATTTGGCTGGAAAACGCCACTAGAGAGAGTAGAAACAACCACAAACACATTAATTTAAATTATAAATTGGTATCAAGTCATCATTCTTACCTAAGCTTACCTAAAACGAAAGTAAACATTCAAAACTATCGTAGCTCCGGCGAGGTGTGAAACAACAACGAATCGCTGATCAGAAACCTGAGTTTTGACCAGCTCAGTGCAAGGAACTCAATGTTGGTGGTGGTGCGATGAATAGACGCTCGAGGCGGTCGAAATCATTGAGCAATAAAGGTAGAGAAGGGTTGGTTCTCGTCGAAGCTTTAAGATATCTTTTATAGCGAACAACGAAGTTGGGCCGAGAGTGACAGTGTGGTCTGGGGTCAGTAAGGGATGACGATCTCGATGATGCTGGCGGTGTTGATCTCAGTGCAGCATATCGGATGGGTGGTCGAGGTTGAGTTCGAGGAGATGAGGGGTCAGTGAGAGGGAGATGAAAGGTTTGCCAATTTGTTTGGGGTTGTTAGATTGAAATAAATGAACATTAATGGGTGGTTAAGATATTTTCATTTGTTTATTATTTAATTTGATTAAACAGATATAGGAACTGCTCTTCCATTGACTCGAGATTCTCCCAAGTAGCTTATTCTGGACCACGGTTACTCCATTGTACTTTAACCATAGGAATACATCGGTTCCTCAAAACTCTCTCATCTCGATCCAGAATCAAAACATGCTCCTCTTCATAATACAAGTCTGGCCTCAGCTCCACATCCTAAACCTGAATAACATGACTCGGATTCGGGTTGTATTGCCTCAACATGGACACATGAAATACATCATGAATACGGCTAAGCTGAGGAGGCAACTCATGCTAATAAGTAACATATTCGACTCTCTTTCGAATACGGTATGGCCCAATAAAACTTGGACTCAACTTGTCTTTGTGCCAAAATCTCAAAACTTTCTTCCACGAAGATACCTTCAGGAAGACCTAATCACTGACCTCGAACTCAATGTCTTTCCTCCTCCGATCAGCATTGTTGGAGTATGCCCAAAGACCAATCATATGATGATTGAATAGACATACTATTTTACTAGATTTATCAGGTAATGACATTGCCGTTATTATCATTTGGTATGTTTTTGTGCATCAAACTAACCATTGGATAATAATGTCCATACAATAATACGATTATTGTTAAATAGAATCCTTAGTCGAATATTATTACGGGTATGGACAGTGATAATATATAAAGACTAATATGTGATTGATTGATAACAAGTGTTGTTATTGGCATAGAGATGTCAAAATCAACACATAAGTATTTGTTATAGAACAACATAATGGATTAACCCGCTATGAGCATGTTTCTTGGGTAATTATGTGACAGTCACAACATTGCTCATGATAAACATATGTATGATCCTCAGACTTAAGATCAACATGATTTCAACATAAATATTTACGTATTTTGACATAGTCAAACGTGTGTCGTAACTGACTACATTATAAAGACTGATGATTGGATACGTGATGACCTATGTAGTGAAATATGGTTGATCAAGAAAGGATTTGTCCCTCCTACATAATGGGAGAAATATCTTCGGCCACTTGATTGAGTGAGATTAGAAAATGCATGACCATGCTCGAATATTATGATATGAGATATCATAGATATTCGTTTATAATAATCTACTCAAGACATCAAGAAACACTAGATGGACAACGCAAGTGTGACTAACCCATGACTTATGTCCATCTAAGATATATAGGACAAAAGGATGAAATACATAAAGGAAGTTTATTCAGGAATTAGGAAAGTCAAACCATGACTTCATGCAACTTAGGTAGCAATCATGTATTGCTAGATGCCACTCATTGTTTGTAAAATTAGAACAGTTCTAATTTTACTGCTAACGTTGCATGAACCTACAAGGGTCACACCATTCGAATGAAACGAACAAAAATTGGAAACCATACTCCCTATTTTAGGGAGGTTGCCGAAAATCCCCTATGGGATAGGGGAAATCGACAACTCCCTTAAATGAGAATAATATTGGATAAATATTGTATTTATCAAATATTATTTAGAGTATGGAAAATATTTAGAGACTTAAATATTATAGAATAAGATTCTAGAAATTTAAATATATATTTGGAATTTAAATAATGTATATTTAATTCCAAGTTTATGTACAATTAGATTCTACATAATTAAAAATATATATTTAAATATATTTAAATCCAAGTAAAGATAGAATGAGATTCTATATAATAAATATATATATTTAGATTAAATATAATGTATATTTAAATCCATGTTTTATGTAGAATAAGATTCTACGTAATTAAACATATATATTTCATTTAATATTATTAAATATAATGTATATTTAATATAAACCAATTTCAAGTAGAATTAGATTCTATGAATTTTGGTTGAACTTGGATTTAAGGAATTCAACTAGAATCAAGTCTCTGCATGCTATTTAAAGGGACAAGGGCTAGCAACCAAATCATCCCTCTTCCTCCTCTTGAAGATTTCGACAACACCCCTAAGGATTCCCCACTGGAATTCGACATATCCCAAAAAGCTCTCTGAGAAGCTGTTCGATATTTTTCTGGTGTTCTACTTGCCCCCTGGCAAATCCCTGAAGGTTCCCTTGCTCGATTGCAAGTCCCGGTTGAACTCCTGGTCGATTTCAGACTCCCTCAGGAATCCCTGAAGGGATTTCGACTTCTCCCTAGAAGGTGTTCAAACCTATCGAAATTTATCCCTAAGTGTTAGGGAGGCGGAAACTTTGTTCGTCTTGTTTGGGTGGACTCCGTAGAGGTCGTTGCGAACCTGTGACGATTCCGATTTTACTTGACGTGGTTATTCCGACATACCGTCGGTTTTCCTATTTCTAGAGTTTTAAAAGGTAACTCTTCATCTTTTCACCCCGGATTCGTTCCTGTACATGTATCCTGGCTGGATTACGTCGAATTAATTTTTCCGCTGCGCCACGGGGCGTACCGACGTGACCCAACAAGCATAAGACTTATGTCTATCAAAAGCCTCTTTCAAACGGTCACAAATCAATCTGACAGTCTTCTCTGTCTCTCGAACCAAATCTGGGCCTAAGGTCTTCCTATCATATAACTTTGTTTGACAAATAGGAGTACGACATTTACGACCATATAGAGCCTCATACAGTGCCACATGGATGCTAACATGATAACTGTTATTATATGCGAAGTCGGCCAAGGGAAAGAAATCCTCAAAACTGCCGCAGAAGTTGATCATACAACCTCACAACACGTCTTCCAGAATCTGAACCACCCTCTCTGACTTACCATCGGTATGCGAATGAAAATATGTACTGAAATTCAGATGTGTGCCCAAGGCTTCTTATAAGGCCTTCTAGAACCGGGAGGTAAACCTCGAATCTCGATCAGAAATGATAGACAGGGGTACATCATGAAGTCTAACAATCTCCGAAATATACAATCTAGCCAACTTTTCCAGAGGATAAGTTATTCGGACAAGAATAAAATGAGTCAACTTATTGAGTCGGTCAAAGATCTCCTAGAAAAAAAATCCTTCTTGGAAGGAGTTAGAGGTAACCCTATAACAAAATCCATCGTGATACACTCTCATTTCCACTCAGGAATCCTAATGGGTTGCAATAGACCAGAAGGATGCTGGTGTTCTGCCTTAACCTGCTAGCAAGTCAAACACCGAGATACATAATCAGAAATGTCTTTCTTCATACCAACCCAATGATATCTTCGTCTCAGATTATGGTACATTTTGTCCCCACTGGATGCATAACATAAGGGCTGCTATGAGCCTCACTGAGAATGGCCCGCTTCAACTTGGCATCATTTGATACACAATAACGCACTTTGAAGCACATAACCTCATCCTGATCAAAAAGCATAAAAAGATGTAGATCTCTGCTCAACCTGCTGTATGACAGGGAGTAAAGAACTGTCTAGGAGCTGTTTGGCCTTAATCTCCTCGGCCAAAGTTGGCTTAACCTGCAATTCTACCAGTAAACTGCCATCATCATAAATACTCATCCTCGCAAACAAAGATCTCAAGTCTGATATAGCCTTACGGCTCAAAGCATCAACAACACCATTGCCTTTCCCCGGGTGGTACTCAATCATGCAATCATAATCCTTAAGAAGCTCAAGCCAGTGACGTTGTCTCAAATTAAGCTCTTTCTGTGTAAGGAGATATTTCAGGCTCTTATGATATGTATAAATTTAACACTTTTCTCCGTAGATATAGTGTCTCCAAATCTCCAAGGCAAAGACCACAACAGGCAACTCCAAATCATGGCAAGAGTTACACTCATGTGGCCTCAACTGACGAGTCATGTAAGCAATCACTCTGCCATCTTTCATCATAACACATCCAAGTCTAGAGTGCGATACATCACCATAAACTGTGAAATCCTTCCCAGATTCGGACTGGGTTAAAATTGGACCTTGCATCAGAGCTATCTTCAATTTCTCAAAACAATCCTACCGAGCATCAGTCCAGACAAGTGAAACATTCTTCCTCAAAAGCTTCAGCAAAGGAGAAACCATGATAAAACTCTCCTCAATGAAGCGTCTGTAATACCCAGCTAAACCCAAGAAAATGTGGATCTCACAAACATTCTTGGGTTGCTTCTAGCTCACAATTGCCTCAATCTTGCTCGGATCAACCTGAATACCTCGAGTCGATACCACATGTCCAAGAAAAGTCACCTCGCAAAGCCATAATTCATATTTTCTTAACTTAGCATACAATTGATGCTCTCTGAGAGTCTGCAGGACAATCCTCAGGTGCTCAACATAATCTGCCTCAGACCAAGAATAGACCATGATGTCATCAATGAAAACCACCACAAACTGATCTAAATAGGGTTGGAATACATGATTCATCATATCTATAAAGATGGAGCATTAGTCAGACCAATCGACATTACTAGGAACTTGTAATACCCATATATGGTACGGATGACTGTCTTCGCAACATCAAACCCCTTTATCTTCAACTAATAGTACTTGAAATGAAGATCAATCTTCGAGAAAACTGTGGCTCCTCGAAACTGATCAAACAAGTCATCAATCCTAACAGAGGATATTTATTCTTGAACGTCAGCTTGCTCAACTTTCGGTAATCAATACTCAACATGAGAGAACCATCTTTTTTTCACGAACAAAACTTGAGCTCCCCAAGGTGAAGAGCTAAGTCGGATAAAACCTCAGTCATGGAGCTCTTGCAACTGAATATTCAACTCTTTAAGCTCTTTAGGAGCCATACGGTAGGGGTTCATAGAACCCGGGGCAGATCCCGGATAGGTCTCAATCTCAAACTCCACATCTCTATCCGGGGGTAACCCATATAACTCATCAGGGAAAACAATAGGAAACTCACTAACAATGTGAATCTCTTTAATCTTCGACAGAGAACCCTTAGTATTCAAGAAACATGCAATGAAAGTATAGTATCCCTTCTTGATCATCCTATCAGCTGTCAGAGAAGACATTACATTCGATAGTAAACCTCAACACTCTCCAACTAACACCACTGTTCGGTCATCAGAAGTCTTCAAGGCTGCTCTCTTGGACTCACAATCTAGATTAACATGATGTTCAATCAACCATTCCATGCCAAGAATCAAATCAAACTCTTCTAACGGTAGCTCCATAAGGTCAACATGAAAGATTTCCCCTTGAACCTCAAGGGGAGATCGCTTGAAAACCCTATCCACAACTATTGACTGACCCACTGGACTCATAATAGTAACTGCACTCTTGGTGGTCTCATTCGGAATCTAGAGGTCTCGGGATACAAATCTTGAAATGTAGGAATGGGTGGAACCGTTTTCTAGCAATGCAAAGTATGGAACAGAATATATAGTAAAATTACCTACAATGATGTCTGGCTCATCTCAGTCATCTCGACGTCTGGTGGCATAAACAAGTGCATACTCTCCAGCCTCAGTCATAACTGGTTCTCTTGATGGGTGTCGAATCCGACAAAAATAATTCCTACGTGTTCTTTGGATTTGTAGTAGCGACAAGTAAGGTCGATTCCACAAAGACCGGTAAGAAAGTAAATTCACGAACTAAAGAAATTAAAGTAAAAGAGGGGGGTTGGAATTGTTTTGAAGAAAGCAATTGTAAATAGGAAAAACTTAATGTAAATTGGGATTCTCTTAACCCCCTCGTCTCGGGCTAGACAACAAACCAGTCCGAACAGGTTACACGGGGAAAACCGAAGTGAAACCCGTTAAGGCTCCACTTTGATTAGCAACCCTATTTTTTCATTGATTATCTTGTCTAAACGTATCATTTAGTCCCATGTGAGAAACGACAGCGGAAAAAATACAAGGAAAAGATATAAATGAGGCCTAAAGTAATATAAATTTACCGAGTGTCAAATTAGTCCTTTTTCATGCTTACGAAGCCAAGATCATACATAAACAATGCATATAAACTTAACAAGGAATCATACAACCAATGGGACTAAAACCCGACATCCGAGAACCATTGAAAATGCTAGAAAGCCCAAATACAAGACTGTGTTTTGAAACAAGCTTGCTCATTTCGATAAACAGGCTCCATTTCAAAATCCAGACCAGGCCGTACCGATACGGTCCATACTGTTCTGGTACGGGGGTCTCTAGTAACAAAGCGTTCCGAACTAGGTTCTGAAATGGGCCTTCACAAAGGCAAATCGTATCGAAACACGTACCGAAACAGGGGCTCACAGTGTCAAATCGTATCAAAACGGTACCACCCCCGTTCCGATACGAGTATCTCTGAAGCTATACTCGCTCTGAAACCACTACACGCGTTTCGAAACACCTGCACTCTGTGTGACCCTGAAGATAGTTTTCTGTAGCTCCAAGTGTTCCCAAACATACCCCAAAACCACAAGAGTCAAGAAACAACAATCATACACTTAATCTAGAGGCATTTCATCCTACTACAAACATGGTCAAGAACATAAACATACATGACAAGGTCATTCATTCAAAGAAACATACATCCTTATCACATAGCATAAAACATGGTTATAAGCCTTCAACACAAACACTTAGGCATTCATGAAGCAAGGTCTACATGCTTTCAAAACAACGCATAAACATCTCATAAACATGATTAAAAATCCACAACATAAAAGCATTAACAAAATATGAGTCTACACATGCTTCTAAAACATGTAGCATCCCCATTGCTAAACTAATACATTATTTACTAAAACCATACTTGAGCAACCACGAACACGCTTGGATGCCCTTTCCTTGCTCCTTGTTAACTCCACACTAATGATATGCATTGTCCAAAATGAGAGCGTAAGCTAGAAGCTTAGTGAGGGAGCTCTAAAACAAAACAAAGACAATGCATGGTTCAAAGCATGTTATGTTAAACATTGTAACATAGCCACAATTACAATAATGCATGAACATGGTATCTTACCTCATGTTATGTTAAACAAGATATAACAAATATCTTACACAACATCCACACATGAACAAGTATATTGGAAACTATTAGCTTATTCAGATATGCGGATAACTTTCGTTGGGATTTTCACCCCCAACGTACTCAACTACAATTACCTTCAGGTGGGATTACACTCATCACAGTTTTCACTCATGGATGTGATTACAATTATCATCTCATTCTAACATTTTCCTGTGGAATATTACCTCACTGTACTCCTCCTTGATGACTACACATCACCAAGGCCACGCACGAATTTGGCTGAACCGTGTGCACATTCATCCTAATGATCGATCATTTATACCCGATAATTAACTAATGCCAATCATACTATACAAGTCTCACCATGATTTCCAAATCATGAAACACAACATATCATCATCAATGAACAACATCAATATGTACGTCAACATACATAAACAACCACATACTTCACAAGTCCACATTATGCACATTAAGCAAAACTCATAAAGCACACAAGAGATTAAGCTAACAACTTAACCTCTACCTTGGATTGGCCTACCAAGCACAATCCAACACCACAACTACACACTTGAACCACTTTAAAGCCATTTTAAATAATCCACTCACCAAACTCCCTTAAGGCAAACCGAGAAAGCCGATCAAGTCTCCAAACTTCCTAGAATCGAGCTCGAAGCTTCTCCAATGATTTCCCTTAATTCTAATCAACCAAAAACAACATATTACTACACAAATCATCCAAAAACACCGTCACATAACGGATTTCCACCACAAGACCAATCATTTACATTTCCAAGCCAAAACTAATACAAAAATCCCCATTTTCGATCTCACGCACAACCCAGCAGAAAACTATCGAATCCAACACCCAAATCACCATTAAACACCTTCAAAACAACCCTCAAGCAACACTGTAACATCAGCCCAACTCTCTTACACCAAACTACCTCAAAAACCCACATTTTCAACCTTTTAAAATACCCACAAAAACCCATTTTAGGATTTTCATCAAAACCC
Source organism: Hibiscus tridactylites (assembly GCA_958450335.1). Taxonomy (NCBI): domain Eukaryota; kingdom Viridiplantae; phylum Streptophyta; class Magnoliopsida; order Malvales; family Malvaceae; genus Hibiscus; species Hibiscus tridactylites. The sequence continues at coordinate 12,348,201 of OY288286.1, forward strand.
CACCATTTTGAAATATAATACACTTAAGGGAAATAGTTTAACATATCTTAACTCTACAAATCAAAACCCACTGAAAACTCATCAAAGCTTCAACCTTTTTCTTAAACTTTGAAAACTTGAAGAACTATAGAAATGGTGTTTTTGAAAATCTAAAACCATGGAAGTGTTAGGAATGATGAGGAGAAGTCAAAAATGTAATTACCTTGTTGAAAGCACTTGAAATGGTGAAGGAAATGGATGGAGTAGTAACTTGGGGGTTATGAGAGGTTTTTGTCGTGAAATTTGATAAAGGGAAGAAGAAGATGAAGACTTTTCAAAAATCTCGCTTTTCACCCATCTTTTTCTTTATTTTAAGAAAATTACTATATTGCCCTTAATGACATTGAAGCCCTTTTTGATTAAAACTAAAGCCCATTTAAAATTAAAACAAGTCCAGGACTCGAACCCAATTTAAATCTCCTAACACCCAACCCCTAAACCCGAGTGTCGAGTGTTACAACTCTCCCCCACTTAAGGAATTTCATCCTCGAAATTACCTGATTGAAAGAGATACGGAAACTGCCTTTCCATATCCTCATTTCTCTCTCAAGTGGCCTCTTCCACACCTCGATGTTGCCACCTCACTTTGACCAACTCAATCGATTTATCACGCAACACTTTGTTGTCCGATGCTAAGATCTCAACTGGTTCCTCATCATACGTCAAATTCGGATTCAACTCAATCTCTTCCACCGGCATAACATGCGACAGATCTGATCTATACTTACGGAGCATCAAAACATGGAACACATCGTGAATCTTCTCTAACTCGGATGGAAAATGTAACTAATAAGCAACCAAACTGACTCACTTCACAATCTCGTACGGCCCAATGTATCTCGGACTCAATTTCCCTTTCCTGCCAAACCTCATAACTTTCTTCCACGGAGAGACTTTAAAGAACACTTTATCTCCCACGGCATACTCAACTTCTTTCCTCTTCAAATCGGCATATGACTTCTGCCTATCCAAAGCTGCCTTCAAACAATCACATATCAACTTCACTTTATCGGTAGTCCCCTTAAGCAAATCTGGAATTCGTAACAATTTCTGACCTGCTTCGGCCTAACAAACCAGAGTTCAACATTTTCTACCATATAGAGCCTCATACAAAGCCATCTGAATGCTCGACTGAAAACTGTTATTGTAAGCGAACTCGACTAACGACAAGCATTTCTCCCAAGTACCCTGAAAATCAATAATGCAACATGTCCTCTAAAATCTGTATAACCCTCTCTGACTGACCATCTGACTGAGGATGATACGACATACTGAAATTCAATCAGGTACCCAAAGCTGTATGCAAACACTCCCAAAATCTGGCTGTAAATCTCAGATCTCTGTTGGACACAATCGACTTCGGCACACCATGCAGTCTCACAATCTCACCGATGTACAAATCATCCAACTTATCTAAGGTGTAAGTCGTATTAACGACTAAAAAGTGAGCACACTTTGTGAAACGGTCAACTATAACCCAAACCGAGTTCTTCTTCGAAGGTGTAAAAGAAAAACCCGAAACGAAGTCCATGGTGATATTTTCCCACTTCCATTCCGGAATCCACAACGGTTGCAACAAACCTGAGGGAACCTGATGTTATGCCTTAACTCTCTGGCACACCATACACTTACTCACATAATCAGCTACGTCTTTCTTTAAACCAACCCAATAGTATTCATTCTTCAAATCGTGATACATCTTTGTACTATCGGGGTGCATGGCAAACAAACTACTGTGTGCTTCGGTCAAGATAGTACGTCTCAAATCACTATCATCCGACACAACTATTCTGTCTCTAAAACACAAGACCCCATCAACACTGAAACTATAGTCTGATGGTTTACCCTCGGCTATATCTTGCACGTGAGGTGCCAAAGATCTATCTAAGAGCCGTTTCTCTCTAATCAACTGGCCTAAGGTAGGTCTAACCTGAAGCTCGGCCACTAATCCACCATCACCAGACAAGCTCAAACTAGCAAACATGGCTCTCAACTCAACGGCTACCTTCCTACTCAAAGCATCCGCCACTACATTGGCTTTACCCGGATGGTACTCAATCGTGAGATCATAGTCCTTAAGCAACTCTAGCCACCTATATTGTCTAAGGTTCAACTCTCGTTGTGTCATTATATACTTCAGGCTCTTATGATCCGTATACACTGTGTATTTCTCACCATACAAATAATGTCTCCAAATCTTCAAGGCAAACACAACCGTGGCTAGCTCTATGTCGTGCATCGGATAATTATGCTCGTGAGTCTTCAACTGTCTCGAGGCATAAGCCACAACTCTTTCATCTTGCATGAGCACACAACCTAAACCTACATATGAAGCATCACTATAGATCACGTAATCTTTCCCTGACTCTGGCTGAATCAAAATCGATGCATTGGTCAAATCTTCTTTCAATTTCTCAAATGCTTGCTGTCTCGTATTTGACCACTCAAACTGTACATTCTTCTGAAGCAACTTTGTCAAAGGAGCGGCTATCTTCGAGAAATCTTCCACAAACCTTCTATAATAACCCGCTAAGCCTAAGAAACTATGAATCTCTGTCACAGACTTTGGTTGCTTTTACTCAACAATGACCTCTATCTTTTTCGGATCAACTCTAATCCCCTCGACTGACACTACATGTCATAGGAAGACTGCTTCTCGGATCCAGAACTCACACTTACTCAACTTAGCGTACAACTGGTTGTCTAGCAAAGTCTACAAAACTAACCTCAAATGTCGGTCATGATCTTCCTCGGTACGCGAATACACCAAAATGTCATCTATGAAAACAACCACAAACTGATCTAAGTACTGATGGAAGATTCTATTCATCATGCCCATGAAAGCAGCCAATGCATTTGTCAACTCAAATGGCATAACTAAGAACTCATAGTGACCATATCTAGTCCTAAAAGCTGTCTTCGGCACATCAACCTCTTTTACCTTCAACTGGTAATACCCGGATCTCAAGTCAATCTTCAAAAAGACTAATGCCCCTCTCAACTGATCAAACAAATCATCGATACGCGGCAAAGGATACTTGTTCTTCAATGTCAACTAGTTCAACTGTCTATAATCTTTACACATTCTCATACTACCGTCTTTCTTCTTCACAAACAATACCGGAGCGCCCCAAGGCAAAGAACTCGGACGGATAAATCCTCTATCTGGCAACTCTTGTAACGGGGTCTTCAACTCTTTCAGTTCTTTCGGTGCCATACGGTACGGAGCAATCGAAACATGAGCAGAATCTTAATATGTTTCTATAGCAAACTCTACCTCTCTATCAGGCGGTAAACCGGACAATTTTTCATAAACACACTCGGAAAATCACACATTGTCCTGATATCCTGAGGTCTAACTTCATTCATGTTCGGATTCATCACGTAGGCCAAGTACGCTTCACAACCCAACTCAACTAATCTCTGAGCCTCTGAGGCTGAAACAACATTCAATAAGAACTTCACGTTCTCACCTACTACTACAATCTCATAGTCATCCGCAAGCTTCAAGTAGACTCTCTTTGTTTCAAAGTCTATCCTAGCTCTATGTTCTATAAGCCAGTCCATACCCAAAATCACATCGAAGCCATAGAACGGTAACTCCATCATGTCCACTGGAAGTACATGCCCCTGAACCATCAACGGGCACCTTCTGTACATCTTCCTAACCACTATTGTATCCCCAAAGGAACTAGTAACACTAACACCTACCTCTAGTACCTCACAAGGTAAATTCAACATCTTTGCATGCTCACTCAAAATATAAGAATGCGTAGACCCGGAGTCAATCAAGGAAAGAAAACTCAGAGACTTTATCGAGAAATTACCTGCAATCACATCTGTGTCGTTCTGTCCCTTTCGCTGAGCATAAACTCTAGCCTAACCTCCGCCCTCCGGCTAAACTGCAACTACATGTGCTATGTTCCTCTGGCCATCATTTATTGACTGGAAGTTACCTCGACCGCGCCTGTAACCCTTAAACCCGGTCTAGAAAAAAAGACCGAATTTAGGAAGTTACGAATGAAAACTTTTCCCTCAAGAAATCCAATTTTAAAAATTATACTTTAATTAAAATAAAATAACATAAATATTAAAATGTTTATATAAAATCTCTGGAATAAAACCATAATAAAAGAATTTTAGAAAAATAATCTCAAAACATATTTATTCCTAAAAAGTATGAAATTACATCAAAATCCCAATATAATAAAATAATAATCTGAATAATTAAAAATAGTTTCGTACTAAATAATAAAATAACCGGATAAAATATGAGATCCTTCAAGTACCATGTCGCCTAAAGCCCAAAGATATCTGTAAGAAGAGACTTAGCCAAGCTATACTCAACCTACAGAATGATGTGATTTTCCATGATTAGAAGTATTGGATCCAATTGTATCGGTACCGGACTAAACTTGGGGTTGAAGGGATTAACAAACAAGAAGGAGTATAGAGCGGTTGAGATTATCACATAGGAATTTAACAAATCAATAAGGGATTTTGGCGGCATGAAACTATATAAAAAAGTATGGTTCTTGGGATGATCTTATTTGAACTATGTGTGTGTATATTTATAGGGAGAGCAAACCTAATTTAAGTAAAAAAATGAAAGTGATTTAAGATAAATAAAAATAAAAATAAATTAAATATTTAAAAGAAAACGAATGGAGGAAGGGATTATAATATAATTTAAAATTAAAGTACTAAATATAAATATATAAAATTTAAATAATAATAATAAAAGAAAGATGATTCGGCTGCTAATAATTCAATTCAATTTAAAAGTAAAGGGTATATATATTATATAGTTTGTGCGGTTGAATTGGCATAAGCTATATGATTTCGGTGATATATACATGGAGGATTTTTGGAATAAATAATAATATACAAGAATTGCAATTATAAAAGAAAGAAAACGCTGAATTGATTTTGATTTAAAAACAAAATGGATTAATCATTCAAAAGTTCCACAAACTTCTAATTTGTCCAATAAGGTCACAAAATTATGATTAAAGATCATTTAACTCTCAAAATTTTCAATTTGGTCATAAGAATAAAAATTAGGGTTTTTGAATTAAAATTCAAAAATAAAAAGGGTTTTGAATTTAGGGATTTCAAAAATAAGGATTTTTCGAATCTAGGGTTTACAATTTGGGTGTAATTTTTGGGGTGTTACAACTCTCTCACCCTAAAAAGAAATTGTTCTCAAAATTTTCAAACTAACGACATACATAAAAAATAGAGGTTTTGATAACAATTTTAAAAAGACGTTTTAGATCAGGGTACGAATGACAACACAAAGTTTTCAAATAGGCTTTAATTTCAAATTTATAGGAACGAGTATGATCATGACTGGTCGCTAATCAAGAGCTCATACAAGGTGACATAATAATCTATCTATATAATGGACAATCCTAGAATTATAGTTGGTAATTAGAGTTTCTATTCAAAATATATCTTTAATTCTCTAAAATAATAAATTTATCAGAAATCTCGTTTTGCCCCAAAACATTTAATATGTATGCAAAAATCATTTTTAGCTTAAAATTTTAAGTGAACCTCACAGTCCGAGGGTTGACCTTAGCTCTGATACCACTAAATGTAACCCCTAAACCCGGTCTAGAAGAAAAGACCGAATTTAGGAAGTTACGATTGAAAACTTTTCCCTCAAGAAATCCAATTTTAAAAATTATATTTAATTAAAATAAAATAACATAAATTTAATAAATATCTTATAGTAAATAAAAATAAAAATATCATAAATATTAAAATGTTTATATAAAATCTCTGGAATAAAACCATAGTAAAAGAATTTTAGAAAAATAATCTCAAAACATATTTATTCTTAAAATGTATGAAATTACATCAAAATCCCAATATAATAAAATAATAATCTGAATAATTAAAAATAGTTTCGTACTAAATAATAAAATAACCGGATAAAATATAAGATCTTTCAAGTACCACGTCGCCTAAAGCCCAAAGATATTTGTAAGAAGAGACATAGCCAAGCTATACTCAACCTACAGAATGATGTGATTTTCCATGATCATAAGTATGGGATCCAATTGTATCGGTACCAGACTAAACTTGGGGTTTAAGGGATTAACAAACAAGAAGGAGTATAGACCGGTTGAGATTATCACATAGGAATTTAACAAATCAATAAGGGATTTTGGCGGCATGAAACTATATAAAAAAAGTAGGGTTCTTGGGATTATCTTGTTTGAACTATGTGTGTGTATATTTATAGGGAGAGCAAACCTAATTTAAGTAAAATAATGAAAGTGATTCAAGATAAAAAAATAATAAAAATAAATTAAATATTAAAAAAACGAATGGAGGAAGGGATTCTAATATAATTTAAAATTAAAGTACTAAATATAAATATATAACATTTAAATAATAATAATAAAAGAAAGATGATTCGGCTGCTAATAATTCAATTCAATTTAAAATTAAAGGGTATATATATTATATAGTTTGTGCAGTTGAATTGGCATAAGCTATATGATTTCGGTGATATATACATTGGGGATTTTTGGAATAAATAATAATATACAGGAATTACAATTATAAAAGAAAGAAAACGCTAAAATTGATTTTGATTTAAAAACAAAATGGATTAATCATTCAAAAGGTCCACAAACTTCTAATTTGTCCAATAAGGTCACAAAATTATGATTAAAGATCATTTAACTCTCAAAATTTTCAATTTGGTCATAAGAATTAAAATTATGGTTTTTGAATTAAAATTCAAAAATAAAAAGGGTTTTGAATTTAGGGATTTCAAAATTAAAGATTTTTCGAATCTAGGGTTTACAATTTGGGCGTAATTTTTGGGGTGTTACAACTCTCTCACCCAAAAAAGAAATTATCCTCAAAATTTTCAAACTAACGACGTACATAAAAAATAGAGGTTTTGATAACAATTTTAAAAAGACATTTTAGATCAGGGTACGAATGACAACACAAAGTTTTCAAATAGGCTTTAATTTCAAATTTATAGGAACGAGTATGATCACGACCGATCGCTAATCAAGAACTCATACAAGGTGGCATAATAATCTATCTATATAATGGACAATCCTAGAATTAGAGTTGGTACTTGGAGTTTCCATTCAAAATATATCTTTAATTCTCTAAAATAATAAATTTATCCGAAATCTCGTTTTGCCCCAAAACATTTAATATGCATGCAAAAATCATTTTTGACTTAAAATTTTAAGTGAACCTCACAGTCCGAGGGTTGAACTTAGCTCTGATACCACTAAATGTAACCCCTAAACCCGGTCTAGAAGAAAAGACCGAATTTAGGAAGTTACGATTGAAAACTTTTCCCTCAAGAAATTATATTTTAAAAATTATACTTTAATTAAAATAAAATAACATAAATTTCATAAATATCTTATAGTAAATAAAAATAAAAATATAATAAATATTAAAATGTTTATATAAAATCTCTAGAATAAAACCACAGTAAAAGAATTTTAGAAAAATAATCTCAAAACATATTTATTCTTAAAAAGTATGAAATTACATCAAAATTCCAATATAATAAAATAATAATTTGAATAATTAAAAATAGTTTCGTACTAAATAATAAAAAAACCGGATAAAATATGAGATCCTTCAAGTACCACGTCGCCTAAAGCCCAAAGATATCTGTAAGAAGGGACTTAGCCAAGCTATACTCAACCTACAGAATGATGTGATTTTCCATGATCAGAAGTATTGGATCCAACTGTATCGGTACCAGACTAAATTTGGGGTTGAAGCGATTAACGAACAAGAAGGAGTATATAGCGGTTAAGATTATCACATAGGAATTTAACAAATCAATAAGGGATTTTGGCAGCATGAAACTATTTAAAAAAAGTAGGGTTCTTGAGATGATCTTATTTGAACTATGTGTGTGTATATTTATAGGGAGAGCAAACCTAATTTAAGTAAAAAAAATGGAAGTGATTTAAGATAAAAATTAATAAAAATAAATTAAATATTTAAAAGAAAACGAATGGAGGAACGGATTCTAATATAATTTAGAATTAAAGTACTAAATATAAATATATAACATTTAAATAATAATAATAAAAGAAAGATGATTCGGCTGCTAATAATTCAATTCAATTTAAAATTAAAGGGTATATATATTATATAGTTTGTGCGGTTGAATTGGCATAAGCTATATGATTTCGGTGATATATACATGGGGGATTTTTGGAATAAATAATAATATACATGAATTACAATTATAAAAGAAAGAAAACGCCGAAATTGATTTTGATTTAAAAACAAAATGGATTCATCATTCAAAAGGTCCACAAACTTCTAATTTGTCCAATAAGGTCACAAAATTATGATTAAAGATCATTTAACTCCCAAAATTTTCAATTTGGTCATAAGAATTAAAATTAGGGTTTTTGAATTAAAATTCAAAAATAAAAAGGGTTTTGAATTTAGGGATTTCAAAATTAGGGATTTTTCGAATCTAGGGTTTACAATTTGGGCGTAATTTTTGGGGTGTTACAACTCTCTCACCCTAAAAAGAAATTGTCCTCAAAATTTTCAAACTAACGACATAAATAAAAAATAGAGGTTTTGATAACAATTTTAAAAAGACATTTTAGATCAGGGTACGAATGACAATACAAAGTTTTAAATAAGCTTTAATTTAAAATTTATAGGAACGAGTATGATCACGACCGATCGCTAATCAAGAGCTCATATAAGGTGGCATAATAATCTATCTATATAATGGACAGTCCTAGAATTAGAGTTGGTACTTGGAGTTTCCATTCAAAATATATCTTTAATTCTCTAAAATAATAAATTTATCAGAAATCTCGTTTTGCCCCAAAACATTTAATATGCATGCAAAAATAATTTTTGGCTTAAAATTTTAAGTGAACCTCACAGTACGAGAGTTGAACTTAGCTCTGATACCACTAAATGTAACCCCTAAACCCAGTCTAGAAAAAAAGACCAAATTTTGGAAGTTACGATTAAAAACTTTTCCCTCAAGAAATCCAATTTTAAAAATTATACTTTAATTAAAATAAAATAACATAAATTTAATAAATATCTTATAGTAAATAAAAATATAAATATCATAAATATTAAAATGTTTATATAAAATCTCTGGAATAAAATCACAGTAAAAGAATTTTAGAAAAATAATCTCAAATCATATTTATTCTTAAAAAGTATGAAATTACATCAAAATCCCAATATAATAAAATAATAATCTGAATAATTAAAAATAGTTTCATACTAAATAATAAAATAACCGGATAAAATATGAGATCCTTCAAGTACCACGTCGCCTAAAGCCCAAAGATATCTGTAAGAAGAGACTTAGCCAAGCTATACTCAACCTACAGAATGATGTGATTTTCCATGATCAGAAGTATTGGATCCAACTGTATCGATACCGGACTAAACTTGGTGTTGAAGTGATTAACGAACAAGAAGGAGTATAGAGCGATTGAGATTATCACATAGGAATTTAATAAATCAATAAGGGATTTTGGCGGCATGAAACTATATAAAAGAAGTAGGGTTCTTGGGATGATCTTATTTGAACTATGTGTGTGTATATTTATAGGGAGAGCAAACCTAATTTAAGTAAAAAAATGAAAGTGATTTAAGAAAAAAAAATAATAAAAATAAATTAAATATTTAAAAGAAAACGAATGGAGGAAGGGATTCTAATATAATTTAAAATTAAAGTACTAAATATAAATATATAACATTTAAATAATAATAATAAATGAAAGATGACTCTGCTGCTAATAATTCAATTCAATTTAAAACTAAACGGTATATATATTATATAGTTTGTGCGGTTGAATTGGCATAAGCTATATGATTTCGGTGATATACACATGGGGGATTTTTGGAATAAATAATAATATACAGGAATTACAATTATAAAAGAAAGAAAACGCTAAAATTGATTTTGATTTAAAAACAAAATGGATTAATCATTCAAAAGGTCCACAAACTTCTAATTTGTCCAATAAGGTCACAAAATTATGATTAAAGATCATTTAACTCCCAAAATTTTCAATTTGGTAATAAGAATTAAAATTATGGTTTTTGAATTAAAATTCAAAAATAAAAAGGGTTTTGAATTTAGGGATTTCAAAATTAGGAAATTTTCAAATCTAGGGTTTACAATTTGAGTGTAATTTTTGGGGTGTTACAACTCTCTCACCCTAAAAATAAATTGTCCTCAAAATTTTCAATCTAACGACATACATAAAAAATAGAGGTTTTGATAACAATTTTAAAAAGACATTTTAGATCAGGGTACGAATGACAACACAAAGTTTTCAAATAGACTTTAATTTCAAATATATAGGAACGAGTATGATCACGACCGGTCGCTAATCAAGAGCTCATACAAGGTGGCATAATAATCTATCTATATAATGGACAATCCTAGAATTAGAGTTGGTACATGGAGTTTCTATTCAAAATATATCTTTAATTCTCTAAAATAATAAATTTATCAGAAATCTCGTTTTGCCCCAAAACATTTAATATGAATGCAAAAATCATTTTTGGCTTAAAATTTTAAGTGAACCTCACAGTCCGAGGGTTGAACTTAGCTCTGATATCACTAAATGTAACCCCTAAACCCGGTCTATAAGAAAAGACCGAATTTAGGAAGTTACGATTGAAAACTTTTCCCTCAAGAAATCAAATTTTAAAAATTATACTTTAATTAAAATAAAATAACATAAATTTAATAAATATCTTATAGTAAATAAAAATAAAAATATCATAAACATTAAAATGTTTATATAAAATCTCTGGAATAAAACAATAGTAAAAGAATTTTAGAAAAATAATCTCAAAACATATTTATTCTTAAAAAGTATGAAATTACATCAAAATCCCAATAAAAAAAAATAATAATCTGAATAATTAAAAATAGTTTCGTACTAAATAATAAAATAACCGGATAAAATATGAGATTCTTCAAGTACCACGTCGCCAAAAGCCCAAAGATATCTTTAAGAACAGACTTAGCCAAGCTATACTCAACCTACAGAATGATTTGATTTTCAATGATCAGAAGTAATGAATCCAACTGTATCGGTAACGGCTAAACTTGGGGTTTAAGGGATTAACAAACAAGGAGTATAGAGCGGTTAAGATTATCACATAGGAATTTAACAAATCAATAAGGGATTTTGGCGGCATGAAACTATATAAAAAAAGTAGGGTTCTTGGGATGATCTTATTTGAACTATGTGTGTGTATATGTATAGCGAGAGCAAACCTAATTTAAGTAGAAAAATGAAAGTGATTTAAGATAAAAAATATTAAAAATAAATTAAATATTTAAAAGAAAACGAATGGAGGAAGGGATTCTAATATAATTTAAAATTAAAGTACTAAATATAAATATATAACATTTAAATAATAATAATAATAAAAGAAAGATTATTCGGATACTAATAATTCAATTCAATTTAAAAGTAAATGGTATATATATTATATAGTTTGTGCGGTTGAATTGGCATAAGTTATATGATTTCGTGATATATACATGGGGGAATTTTGGAATAAATAATAATATACAGGAATTACAATTATAAGAGAAAGAAAACGCCGAAATTGATTTTGATTTAAAAACAAAATGGATTAATCATTCAAAAGGTTCACAAACTTCTAATTTGTCCAATAAGGTCACAAAATTATGATTAAAGATCATTTAACTCCCAAAATTTTCAATTTGGTCATAATAATTAAAATTAGGGTTTTTGAATTAAAATTCAAAAATAAAAAGGGTTTTGAATTTAGGGATTTCAAAATTAGGGATTTTTTGAATCTAGGGTTTACAATTTGGGCGTAATTTTTTGGGTGTTACAACTCTCCCACCCTAAAATGAAATTTTGTCCTCAAAATTTTCAGACTAACGACATACATAAAAAATAGAGGTTTTGATAATAATTTTAAAAAGACATTTTAGATCAGGGTACGAATGACAACACAAAGTTTTCAAATAGGCTTTAATTTCAAATTTATAGGAACGAGTATGATCACGATCGGTCGCTAATCAAGAGCTCATACAAGGTGGCATAATAATCTATCTATATAATGTACAATCCTAGAATTAGAGTTGGTACTTGGAGTTTCCGTTCAAAATATATCTTTAATTCTCTAAAATAATAAATTTATCAGAAATCTCGTTTTGCCCCAAAACACTTGATATGCATGCAAAAATCATTTTTGGCTTAAAATTTTAAGTGAACCTCACAGTACGAGGGTTGAACTTAGCTCTGATACCACTAAATGTAACCCCTAAACCCGGTCTAGAAAAAAAGACCGAATTTTGGAAGTTACGATTAAAAACTTTTCCCTCAAGAAATCCAATTTTAAAAATTATACTTTAATTAAAATAAAATAACATAAATTTAATAAATATCTTATAGTAAATAAAAATATAAATATCATAAATATTAAAATGTTTATATAAAATCTCTGGAATAAAATCATAGTAAAAGAATTTTAAAAAAAATAATCTCAAAACATATTTATTCTTAAAGAGTATGAAATTACATAAAAATCCCAATATAATAAAATAATAATCTGAATAATTAAAAATAGTTTCGTACTAAATAATAAAATAACCGGATAAAATATGAGATCCTCCAAGTACCACGTCGCCTAAAGCTCAAAGATATCTGTAAGAAGAGACTTAGCCAAGCTATACTCAACCTACAAAATGATGTGATTTTCTATGATCAGAAGTATTGGATCCAACTGTATCGGTACTGAACTAAACTTGGGGTTGAAGGGATTAACGAACAAGAAGGAGTATAGAGCGGTTGAGATTATCACATAGAAATTTAACAAATAAGGGATTTTGCCGGCATGAAACTATATAATAAAGTAGGGTTCTTGGGATGATCTTATTTGAACTATGTGTGGCCCTGAAGACAATTTTCTTAATCTCCAAGTGTTCCCAAACATACCCCAAAACCACAAGAGTCAAGAAACAACAATCATACACTTAATCTAGAGGTATTTCATCCTACTACAAACATGGTCAAGCACATAAACATACATGACAAGGTCATTCATTCAAAGAAACATACATCCATTTCACATTGCATAAAACATGGTTAAAAGCCTTCAATACAAACACTTAGGCATTCATGAAGCAAGGTCTACATGCTTTCAAAACAACGCATAAACATGGTTACAAATCCACAACATAAAAGCATTAACAAAATAGGAGTCTACACATGCTCCAAAAACACATAGCATCCCAATTGCAAAACTACTATATTATTTACTAAAACCATACTTGAGCAACCACGAACAAGCTTGGATGCCCTTTCCTTGCTCCTTGCTAACTCCACACTAATGATCTGCATTGTCGAAAACGAGAGCGTAAGCTAGAAGCTTAGTGAGGGAGCTCTAAAACAAAACAACGACAATGCATGGTTCAAAGCATGTTATCTTTAAGACATTCACAAGGCATACATATACACCAACATAGTAATATAGCCACAATTACAAGAATGCATGAACATGGCATCTTACCTCATGTTATTCTAAACAAGATATAACAAATATCTTACACAACATCCATACATGAACAAGTATATTGACAACTATTGGCTTACTCGGATATGCTGATAACTTCCGTTGGGATTTTCACCCCAACGTACTCAACAACAATTACCTTCCGGTGGGATTACACTCATCACCGTTTTCACTCATGGATGGGATTACACTCATCATCACATGCTAACATTTTACGGTGGAATATTACCTCACCGTACTCCTCCTTGATTACTACACGTCACCAAGGCCACACGCGATTTTGACTCAACCGTGTGCACACTCATCCTAATGATCGATCATTTATACATGGTAATTAACTAGTGCCAATAATACAATACAGGTCTCACCATGATTTCCAAATCATGCAACACAACATATCATCATCAATGAACAACATCAATATGTACGTCAACATGCATAAACAACCACATACTTCACAAGTCCACATTATGCACATTAAGCAAAACTCATAAAGAACACAAGAGATTATGCTACCAACTTAATCTCTACCTTGGATTGGCCTACCAAGCACAATCCAACACCACAACTACACACTTGAACCAATTTAAAGCCATTTTAAATAATCCAATCACCAAACTCCCTTAAGGCAAACCGAGAAAGCCGATCAAGTCTCCAAACTTCCCGGAATCGAGCCCGAAGCTTCTCCAATGATTTCCCTTGATTCTAATCAACCAAAAACAACATATTACTACACAAATCATCCATAAACCACTGTCGCATAATAGATTTCAACCACAAGACCAACCCTCTACATTTCCAAGCCAAAACTAATACAAAAATCCCCATTTTCGAGCTCACACACAACCCAACAGAAAAGAATCAAATCCGACACCCAAATCACCATTAAACACCTTCAAAACAACCCTCAAGCAACACTATAACATCAGCCCAACTCTCCTACACCAAACTACCTAAAAAACCCACATTTTCAACCTTTTAAAATACCCACAAAACCCATTTCGGGATTTTCATCAAAACGCTACCATTTTGAAATATAATACATTTAAGGGAAAGAGTTTAACATATCTTAACTCTACAAATCAAAACCCACATGAAAACTCATCAAAGCTTCAACCTTTTTCTTAAACTTTGAAAACTTGAAGAACTATAAAAATGGTGTTTTTGAAAATCTAAAACCATGGAAGTGTTAGGAATGATGAGGAGAAGTCAAAATGTAATTACCTTGTTGAAAGCACTTGATATGGTGAAGGAAATGGATGGAGTAGTAACTTGGGGGTTATGGGAGTTTTTTGTCGTGAAATTTGATAAAGGGAAGAAGAAGATGAAGACTTTTCAAAAATCTCGCTTTTCACCCATCTTTTTCTTTATTTTAAGAAAATTACTACATTGTCCTTAATGATATTGAAGCCCTTTTTGATTAAAACTAAAGCCCATTTAAAATTAAAACAAGTCCAGGACTTGAACCCAATTTAACTCTCCTAACACCCGACCCCTAAACTCGGGTGTTACAATTCTAGTCAAGGTAGAACTTAGAATATTAAAAGAAGAGCTTAAATCATACATTTCACAAAAGATAAATCAAAATCAATCTCAAATAGCTTGGTTTCAAGTTACATGATAACCCACAAATAACTTAAATCTCTTCTTTGATAGAAAGTAATTTAATAACCCGTAAATTACTAACTCTTATTATCAAGGTTAAAATTCATTAGATAACTCACTAAGAATTAGAACGTATCAAATAGTATTAAGAACCATAGAGACCCAAACACATATTCTTACTAAGCACTAACCCGTTAACTTATTGAGAACATGAATTCGTACCTTTGGAAATCTAACCCAAATTTCCTTACTACTTGCGTTAATAACACATGACTTGGTTGCATGCATACGTATAACCCAACATACACATGACGATGAAGCACAAAAGATATGAAGATACTTGAATAAAGATGAAGATAATTTTGGAACAAGAAATTTCACCAAAAACTTGAAATAATATCCTTGTAATCACATTTGACTAGAAAATAGGGGTTTATCCACTCATGGTGGTCGACAACTGCAAGAAAAGGGGAGAGGATTTCGACTACTCTAGGGTTTCATGGATATCTCTTCCCTTCTCCTTATGATCTCTATTTATAGGAAAAATAAGGAGACACTATTACATTAAATGCAACAACCCTAATCTACTTTAATTATGGTAAAAGTATAAGTCCTTCTTGTAGTAAGATTGTTTGTCCTCCTAATCAAAAGGTTTGTACTGTGCCGTGGTCACACCTTATTCCGTGACTGCTTTCTGGTTTTACGCAAATGATTTTCCATAAATGCAAAAAAGGTGCTAAAACTTGTCTTTTACGTATAAAACGCCATTAAGGCCCAAAAACACCTGCAAAACCAAATAGGAACCGAATCAAGGCTTTTAAGATAGATTAATGTGCTAAATCATAGAATTTAATATGTGAAAAACATGTAAAATATTGACTTATCATATACCCCCACACTTAGATTATGCTTGTCCTCAAGCATATTGAAATTCAAGATCGAGGGTCCTTTTGGTAATAAAGAGAGGATAAGAGAAGTAATAATTCATGATTGCAAATTAGCACAAGAAAATAATATCCCAATTAATTATCATGAAGTCAAGGATGGAAAAAAATAAAACACCCTCACAAAAGATTCACTCAATATCGCTCAAAGTGTTTAAGGGACAACACTATAGTCAAAGCATGAAAAGATACTTGCCATAGGCTTGAAACTATATCACATCTCCACCACTTAGTTAGGATGAATCATAAGATCAAAAGGTTTTTAAATGGGTTGTAACGGGGCTTAAGACAAGGTATGATGAGAAGGACTTTTGGGCTTTTTGAATCGAAGAACTCCACACTCTTTTTTTTCTTTTGTATCAAGCTTTTTGCACAAATTAATTTTGGGAGAAACAAGGATCTTTTTCAAACTTTTTTGTATTTTCTTTTCTTTTTGAACAAACAAGACAGTTTTCTCTTTGGTTTTTTTCTCCTTGTTTTCAAGATTTTCTCCCTTTTCTTTTTCTTTGCTTGATTTTTCTTTTTTTTCAAGTAAGGAAAGTGTGTAGTTCTCCAAATTCGGGTGCAAATCAAGGGAAATCAACAAAAAGAATTTAGGCTTGTAATGTGGTTAGTTTCCAAACAAAAGGCTTAGACTCAAAAGTGGTTCTCTAATGGTCATAATTACCAAGGTAGGCTTTTTGGCTTAAGGTTCATACCTAAGTGCCTTAATCATCTCAAGTAGTTCAATCCTACAATGTGGTCTTAATATGCATAACATCACAAGTTCTAGAAGAAATCCAATCATGCTTGACAATCACTCAATGAAGAAAAATATAAAGCACAAAAGATATATGCTTGTTAAGGCTCAAATCTCACAAAGTGGTTTATTGTGTCTAATTTTATCCATCTGACTATCTAATCAATTAATATGAGAAACGATTTGCAAGTCTAACAAGATCTTATCAATCCTATTTTACTTCCCATATCAATCTCATCTTTACATAAAGATCCAATTTTCTTAAAAATCTCAACATGTCAAGATCAAGAAAAATTTCATGTGAAAGTAATAATTAAAGTAATCAAGAAGCATGCAATTTCACACAATATATCCCAAGTTAAGCACATCAAAATAATCCCCCCACACTTAAACCTAACATTGTCCCCAATGTTATTTAACCTAAATGCATAAAATAAAAGAAAACAAGTAAAAAGATAAGGGAGAAGAGTGCTCCCTCATACAGAATGCGTCAGTTTAGGGGTGTCAGGGTGCGGTGGGTCGAAATCTGCGTGCTCGAAGGATGCCCTTTGGTTTGCCTCGACTCTTAGTATTTGATACTCCAAGCGAGCAAGACGTTGCTCGATAGTCATGGTTTGCAAAGAGATGGCTTCTTTCGTGGTTCCACATGGTGACTTCATGACTAGATTTCCGCTTGCATCCATATCGAGCATCTTCATGGTTTTCAAGCAAGAGATGTCGATTGGTTCCATTTGTCTTACAACTCTTCCGATTTCTTACGGTGGCGAGTTGTTGTTCAAACCAATAGCCGAGGTTTAATTTTCTCCCCTTTACCATGCACCAAAAGAAGAAAAATTCAGCCTTGTTCAATATACTTGCCGAGTGCACTCTACCGGAGAAAGAATATGCTAGGAATCGATGGATGTATTTAAGCACTGAATCTTTGAGTTCATGGTCTTTCGAGTGGCTTGGATTATACTTCGAGGTACTTGTCGACCATTCTTTGAAGATGGTTTTAGGCTCAAGATCTGCACTATAGTCACACAAACTCGATGCATATTCATTAGATAGTGCATAATCATTAAAAATAAAGCCCATGGCAAGATTAAACTCTGTAATAGATAAAGAAAATTGTTTGTTCATCAAACGGAATTTAATAACTTTAGAAGCATTTAAATCAACATCTCCTTCATCTTAAAACTCAAAGGTAGCATAAAATTCCCATAAAAATTCGGCATAAACCAAGAAGGTAATAGTCATGTAGTTCATCCAACCAATTGCATGAAAGTAATTTCTTACTTTCTCTAATAATCCTAGAGTAGAAAGAGTTTCAAGATGAATGTACCTACAACCTTGGACTATTCTCCTTTATATGTCGACTAACCTTTTCTTGTGTTTTGAAGAGGTGAAGGTGAGGTTGTCGGCATTGGGGGCTTCGGTTGAAGGAGGCAGCGCACGATGACAGTTGCGAATGCGAGAGGATGAGGCGCGAACTGGAAGCTGCTCGGGCGGTTCTTCGACCGACAACGATGTTGGCAGGGACGGAGCCACAGCTCCCATGGGTGGGGCTGTGCCCCCCCCCCCGGTAGGGGAGAAAAAAATTTTTTACCCTTTAATTTCTTATATTTTTTAGAAAAAATTGGGATAATTGTGAATTTGCCCCTCCCACCTTTCAAAATTTATGTTTTGCCCCCCCTAACTTCAAATCCTAGCTCCGTCCCTGGATGTTGGCTGTTGGTAGAGGACTCTCCCTTCACCACTCCTTGCTTTACTCTTTGTTGTTTGCATTCTTGAATGATATCTTGGAGAGAATTTCTTTGGTGTTTTGAAAAACTTTTAAGAAAAGAGAAGTAGAAAACCTAACTCTTAAAGGACAAGAACTAGGGTGAATATGTGAAAGATAATATAGGATGAAAGTGGATAGGAGTTTATCTTTTAAAAAGATTCTCAAATTCTTGGAAAAGAAGAAAGGTAAAAGATGGAAAGTTTTGATTGGATTGAAAGACTTAAAGTAGATATGATTTGAAGAAAAGTAAATCTTTCCCTCCATAAATCCCAAGATTTTCGGGATATTCGTTGTCTATGAAGAGCTAAAATTTGTTTTACCTATTTTCACTTTCCCACCGGTGGTAAAATTTCCCTCCAAGAATTTTCATTAAATTTTTGAAGCGTGACCATGTCTTATTTACAGAGTGTTTACTGCTTGGAGCTTTTTCTTAAGGCGTGACCATGCCTTATTTTTAGCGTGTTTACTGCCCGAAGCTTTTTCTTAAAGCGTGACCACGTCTTATTTTCAGAGTGTTTATTGCCTGGAGATTTTTTAAGGTGTGGCCGCGTCTTATTTTGAGAGTGCTACCTCTGTACCTAAAAACAAGGAAAAACATAAAAACTCATAAAAACAAATTTATTGATGAAACTAAACCAAGAGGAAATTAACTAAAATAAACTAGGAATAAAATCATGGGTTTCCTCCCAAGAAACGCTTTCCTTTAATATCTTTGGCTAGACGTAACTCCCTATAATCCTCATATATTGGTTCTTCCAATTCAGTCGTTTCTTCATTCTTTTCAACGAAACCCTCGTAAAAGGGTATCAACCGATGTCCCTTCACTTTGAAGATCGTGTTGGTGTGTGTATCTTGAATCTCAACTTCACTATTAGGAAAAACATTAGTGACAACAAAAGGTCCTTCCCATCTAGATTTTAATTTTCTTGGAAATAATCTCAATTGAGATTTGTAAAGTAAAACTTTTTGCTCAATTGTGAATTTTTTTCTGGAAATCATTTGATCATGGAAGACCTTTGTTTTCTCCTTGTAGATAGTTGCATTGGTGCCGACATCGTTGCGAATTTCTTCAAGTTCTTGCAATTGCATCTTCCTATGTTCACTGGTTTCATCGTTATTCATGTTGAATTGCTTGATCGCCCAATAAGCTTGATGCTCCAATTCGACGGGTAGGTGGCATGTCTTTCCATAGACAATTCGGTAAGGGGACATTCCTATGGGATTTTATAGGTTGTCCGATATGCCCATAAGGCGTCATTAAGACGTAGGATCTAATCTCGACGTGTGGGGTTGACGGTCTTCTCTAAGATGGACTTGATTTCTCGATTAGAGACTTCGGCTTGACCGTTGGTTTAAGGATGATATGCGGTCGAGACTCGGTGCACTGAAAAAGAACTTTGATGTGCTTCCTGCAGAATTTCATCTTGCAATTCCTTGTTATTGGGCACAAAAATCCGTCTCTGAAATATAGAAGACCGTTTGACTTGACAGAGAAGTCATGATTAGACTCAATAAGACTCTTACGTGAATCGAGTTAGTGAGAGCTGCTTTAGTTTCCATTTTGATGTAAACACGCCGAGATCTAAGGTCAGACTTGAGACATGTAGGGACATCTTTTCCTCTAAGAAGTCTTGCATCGGGTAAGCAATGATATTGATGAGGGATTCCATCGGAGTTAGAGTCTCCTTCAGGAGTCACCACGAGAGGAATCGTTTCATTTTGGATGCAACAACTGTTTAACCTCTTGTTCTTTTAGATCATATGATGTTGTGGGAAGATTTTGTTGTGCAACAACCTCTTAGGTTCTACAGCATAAGTTAAATTTCTTCGATGACATTTTTGTGTGACGCTTTTGACAGAGTACAGTTGGGTTTTGCTTGTTGTTTGTAATGTACCGAGCAAGGATGAATTCCTTCTAAGAGAAAGAATCAATTGAAATTATGTTTGTATCGTTGGAAGATAAGGGTTATAATTGCTAAGTGTTGTGAGAGATCAGAGTAGCACAACGAGAAATATTTGAGGACGTTGGAGAGTTATAAAAGTTTTAGCATCTCCTTTGGTTTACTGGTATAAATTTCAAGGACGAAATTTCTTTTAAAGAAGGGAAGAGTTATAATGACCCAAATTTTGGGCTAGTTAAATGGGACTCGGATTTGGGTTTTGAATCTTTAAGTTGGTAATTAAAATAAGAAGAATTATTTTGGAAGCTCATTAAATGGATTTTTTTACTAATTCGAATAAAGATTTAAAGTGGAGTCTATAGTAAAAATAAGGAGGATGACATGTTATTTATTTTAGTGGTGTTTGAATTTTAAAAAGAGGTGGGTGGTAGAAAAAGTGGAAGATGATATGTTGGAGAGAGAGAAAAAGTGAAACAGGATATGATAGAGAGAGAGAGAGAGAGAGAAATAGGAGAGAAAGTGAAGGGTGAGTTTTAAACTCCGATCTACCAATATCCGGCCATCCGTTGTCGACACCTCCGCTGCCATTGTGTTCATCTCGCTGAGACAAGTTCGTCGGTACTAGCGGCACCACCATCAGAGTCGATGTCGGAGGGGGTGAGAGAGTTGAAGTTTCAGGTTTTCCATTTGAGGAGGTTCGAGAGCTTGAAACGAGAAACCGAGACCACCATCATGCTCACTGGCGTTGAGATACTCGAGATAAGGCCTTATAGTCACCGTCCTACAACAAGAAGCCGCCACATGCCCCAATGCCTACGCGTGGGCTACGCCTGACCGACTAGAGCTGTTATAAAAGTTGGGCTCAAGTTGTTGAGCTAGCCGTTTGAGTCGGCCTATTGAGTCAATCCGTGGGCCCAACGAGTTGACCTGCTTGTGAACCGAGCCAGTCCGCCAAGTCAAGCTATTAACTGCGTTGACTGAGCCGTTGACTCTTTTCAGAGGACCCTGCCTGGGGTTTCTCGATGTTCTGAGTCTGTTGCCGCGATCCGTTTTTCCAAATCCAAACACGATAAGCTTTTTTACACATTTTATCCCTTAAAGTAGTATGATAGTGTGAAATGACTTATGTAGTCGTATTTTCTTTATCCGAGGAATTTATGGACTCAAATATTGGAATTAATGAGATGATTGGAGGAGCTTGGGTAGGAGTTTATCACTTTGGTTTGAGGTTCGTACACCTCAAACTCCTATTGCTACATGAGCATCATAAATGTGATTGCCTTGTGTGTTAGTGTTTGCAAAATATGTAGGCGATAAATAAGCATGTTTATAGACGAGTATCATGAGACTTGATATATGTGTGATTTATGATGATGGTACAAATATGATGAGACTCATGGATACTTTAGAGAACACGTAGGGGCGTTTGAGATGCTTGTATAGTTGCTTGATGATTGTTTGATTGATTGATAATTTAAAATAAATGATATGTTGGCAATTAGAAACAATAGGAAGATCATTGGGATCACGTTACTTGTATGTCGGTAGGCATTTGATTGGTTGAGCCGATCATTGATTGGATTCGAATATCAAAGATTTGTATTGCATAACTTATTTCCTTCCTTCCGTGCACTCGATGGCTAGGTGTTTCCGAGTGGCACTCACTACTCAATGGTTGTGTGTTTTCGAGTATGCGACACTCACTATCAATAGTTGCGTGTTTCCGAGTACGCGACACCTGGTACTTGATGGTTATGTGTTTTCGAGTGCAATGACCCTTACTCGATGGCTATGTGTTTCCAAGTTTGTGTTGTCCTCTACTTGATGGTTGCGTGTTTCTGAGTAGATGATACTTGCTACAACGCGATGGCTAGGTGTTTCTAGGTATGTAGATGATGGAGGGACCCGATGTTGAGGTGGTTCTCGGTAAACAGGTTGACAACCACTGGTTGTGGTTAAAACCTTGTGTGCTTTCATCCGGATGATCTTGTGGTATCATGGGTAGTTGAGCCTTGTGTTCCATGTATGATGACTTCCATGATGAGAGCATGTGTTTAGGCGACTAGTGGTAGCGTCACGTCTTTTTTTTTTATCGATAAGTATGATTTTATTTAGTGTAAAGAAATCATACAACCTCCCATATGCCTCCTTAAAAAACCTCCCTAACCTAAATTGGAGGAAAAACAGTGCATCATGGAAGGTATAGGCCAAAAAGACATACCCCAAGTCGGACCAAATACCCCATTACAAAATCATCCCATCATCCGCAGTAGCATGAATCCAAGACACTCTATCCACACCCCCTTTAGCGAGCGCATCGGCGAATGAATTCGCCTCACGAAAAGCATGATGAAAGCAAACACACCAAAGCTGTGAACAAGCATAATCAATCTCGCGAAACAGCCCTCTATACCTCCATGGTCGTTTGTCCTTGTGCAGCACCCAGGATAACGCAATCCGCGAGTTGGATTCGATAATAAACGACCCGTCCTCCTTCCACCTTGAGTCGGCCAGCAATCGAACCGCATGCCAAATGGCCCAAACCTCAGCTTCATTCGATTCCATACACCCCAATGGTCCCGAAAAAACAGCCAACACTACACCCCTCGCATCCCGTAGCACACCCCCACATCCCGCCAAACGTGGTTTCCCCCTTGCCGCACGATCCACGTTAAACTTTAGTACACCTTCTATCGGTGGGCACCAATGGATTCCAGCTCTATGTTTGACTGTACTCGACGTCACACACAGCACTGGCCGCTCCCACCAAGCAGCCTCTAATATAACCTCGCCATGTACGGAGAATTTAATCCAATAAAATGCACGAAGCTTGATAAGGAAGAGCAGCTCCTCGACAGCCATCTGTTTCTGATTGAAAATGACTTCATTCCGAGCAAGCCATAAAGACCACAATACCGCTGTGCAACCAACCATCCACCAAGCTCTCCCTTCTCCCGACAGCACCCCACTACAACACTGCACAAAAAAATCCGCAAACGATTTTGGATTCGCCCATGACATCCCCCACCATCGGAAAAACGCCATCCACACGCTGTTTGCAAATATGCATAGAAAAAAGATAGGCTCTTCCTCGTCAACCCCCTCCCTACACCACACACATTGAATTCCGGCTAAAGGCACGCCCCGAGCGTTGAGCATAGACAGCGTCGGCAATCGGCGTAATTGCACGAACCATAGGAAGCATTGTACCTTCGGAGGCACTTCAATTTTCCACACATTAAAGCCATCAAAACCATGGTCGGATAGTCCCAACGAAGACATCAATTTCATTAAGCTCCCCACTGAAAACTGACCAACCGCATTCGGTTTCCAGACCAGCACATCGCTTTCACTCTCACACAAGGTAAACCCCCTCACAATCGCTCGCAATTGTCTCAACTGGTGCTGTTCAAAAGATCGCAAGTCACGGCTAAAAAACAACAACCATTCCGCACTGCTCAATGTACCTTGCCGCGCATATTCACATACCACTGCTGCCTTGTTGCTAGCACATCTAAAAATGTGCGGGAATACCTCACAAAGCGGCTCCTCTAAACACCATCGATCGTACCAAAACAACACCCTTTTCCCGTTCCCTATGTGCCACAAGAAGCAATCGTCACTCATAAACTTACCCGCGGCATCCCCTTCTTGTATCTCAACAATTCTCCTCCAAACGAAAGACATGTGCTGCTTACCCACCATATTCGGCAGCCTCCCCCTTGCTGCAACGCCATACTTAGCTTCCACAATCGATTTCCACAAAGCCTTGGGGGAATCGGCATATCGCCAAAGCCATTTAGCAAGCAATGCTGAATTTCGAAGCTCAATATTTGCCACTCCAAGACCCCCTACCTCCTTCGGCTGACACACTTTCTCCCAAGCTACTCGGTTCATTTTCCTTTTTAAATTCGTATCGCCCCACAAGAATGCCCGCCGTATCTTCTCAATTTTATTCAATACTGTTTTCGGCACCCTAAATATGCTCATATAATACAAAGGCAGCGTAGAGAGCACCGAGTTCACCAAAGTCACCCTTGCGGCAAAAGATAATGAATTCTTTTTCCATCCCGCTAAACACAAGCGCATCCGAGTAATTACCGGCTCCCAAACCTTACCATTTTGTGGGTTAATTCCTATCGGAATTCCCAGGTATTTACAGGGTAGTTCAGCTCGCACACATCCCAACTCCTTAGCCATCTCCAATGCCACTGCCTCCTCTAATCCCACATCATACATTGCCGATTTGGCATAGTTTATTTGCAGCCCCGATCCATACTCAAAACACGTCAGCACGCGCTTCAAGTTTCTAGCAAATTCAACCTTCCCTTGAATGAAGATAATAGTGTCATCGGCAAATTGCAAATGCGAGAGCCGACAATCCGCAGCAACACTCACTCCTCTAATCAGCCCCAAGCCTTCCGCATTTACCAAAAATTGGTGTAGTGCTTCCGCGACAATCACAAAAAGTAACGGCGACAAGGGGTCACCTTGTCGCAATCCCCGTTCCATAGCAAACTTCGATGTTACACTACCATTTACAAGGACCGAAAGCCGTGCTGTACCCACACATTTCAGTATCCAATTCCTCCATCTCACCCCAAAATTCATCCGGCACATGACACCCACAAGAAACTCCCATTTTATGCAATCATATGCCTTCGCGAAGTCAATTTTCAGCACCACACCTCCTTCACTAAATCGCCGCATCCGAAGTGAATGAACCACTTCGTTGGTTAACAATATGCCGTCAACAATCTGTCGACCTTTAATAAAAGCAGATTGCTCTTCACTAATCACCGAATGAAGTACTTTTTGTAGCCTTCCCGCCAAAACTTTCGCCACTATTTTGTACACTTAATTCAGTAAGCATATCGGCCGAAAATCGCTAATCACCTGTGGGTTCTCTTTTTTTGGGATCAATACAACAAAAGTCGAGTTGGCCCCTTTCGGCAAAGAGCCATGCGCATGGAAATCCTTAAACAATCGCCCCAAATCATCCTGCAAGAACTCCCATCCCCTCTTGAAAAACGCAAAACTAAAGCCATCAGGCACCGGGGCTTCCGCGCCTTCACAACTCATAATAGCATCTTTAATTTCGGATATCAAAAACTCAGATTCAAGCATATCAGCAGCCGCCTTATCCAGCCTACAAAACCGCACATCTGCTTCCATCATTCCAAGGCAAGGTCGACGAGCAAAATGTTTTCGAAATTCAACCTGAATATGGCGTTTAAACCTCTCCTTATCCTCCACCCATGCACCATTGATCCGCAAGCCCATAATCTGATTTTTCCCAGCTCTAATTTTAGCACTTCGGTGAAAAAATGAGGTATTACGGTCCCCCGCTTTTAACCAAAGAGCTCGCGACTTCTGTCGCCAAATCGATTCCATGTACTTGTGAAGACGCCACAGCTCAATTTTCAGCCGACAAATCTCATCCGTCCGATGGTCTCTATCCCCCGACACATCTACCACCTCATCCAGCCGGTCAATTTGTTCCGTCACCTCCCCAATTCTAGTGTCGACATGTCCAAAACATTCTTTATTCCATGTGCGCAAAATTTTTTCCAGCTCCCTTAATTTATATTGTATCGAATACCCCCCTAATTCCACTGAAATTCGCTCCCATTCCTTCGCCATTAAATCAACATGTTCCTTCTTCTCAAGCTAAACATTTAGAAACTGAAACGGACGAGGTCCCCAATCACTATCCTCACTTGTCAGACGAATCGGCGTATGATCTGAAATTCCCCTCGGCAAAACCAATTGATACAACGAAGAGAAGCGATCAATCCACTCTCTCGACACCAAGAATCTATCAAGGCGACAAGCTTTATTCCCCGATCCGAACCAAGTGAACTTCTTTCCCACAACTTTGATATCCATAAGGCCAACGCCCTCCACAAATTTGTTGAAATTCTCCATTCCCCTCGATGCATCAACACATCCACATCTCTCCCTCACGTCCCGCACCGTATTAAAATCACCTCCCATACAACACGGCCCTTCTAATTCCCCAATCAGCCCCCGCAATTCCCCCCATACGCGATCTTGAAATTCCACCTCGCAAGGAGCATACACATTAACCATCCAGCATATCCATTTCTCACTCACCCATTCCCCTTTAACCAAAATAAAATGGCGAGCTACATGTGTTTCTACCTTCCAGAATTTATCGTTGTCCCAAATTAACATTAACCCCCCTGATCGCCCAACAGAAGGTGCTAAAATAAAATCGAAATTATCCGAAATCCACATTTTACTTACCCCATTTGCTGATAGCTGCTCCAATTTAGTTTCTTGAAGCATCACCATCACACACTGGTGTTGTCGTACTCGGTCACGTACTACACGACGTTTTGCGGCTGCACCCAAACCGCGAACGTTCCACGACAACACCCGCATCGCCACCTGCTATTTGTTTTCAATGCGCGACTCAATGATGCGCGCAATGTCTTGAACAACCGCCTCCTCGTTACCTACTGTCGAAGCCCCTATCAATCTGCCCAAATCAAGAGTCTGTTTTGCCTCTCTCAAAATCACCCTCTTTCTGTTTACAAAATCCGAGTCCGATAAGGAACCATTAGCAATCCCCGTATCTTCCTGTACTTTCTTCTTCGGCCTGCCGCGAGACTTCTTTGTCAATTTAATCACAGCCTCAGACCTTTCCTCCGGATTCAAAACACTTATCAAAACATTAGATAAGCTTCTCACCTTGCGAAGGACTCCATTATGTTCAATATACTTAGAATCTGAGGCCCTCATTTGTTCAGGCCCAGCCTCGATTAAATTCCCTGAATTCGCCCCCAGCGTTTCATCGGCAATATGCACTGCCAACTCCTGCTCCCCCATGACATTATTTCCCCGGACACCATCCCCTACACAGCAGGCAAACCGGTCCATATCGCGGCTTGTGCATTCACCAATTCTCTCCCTAACCAGCATATCTACCTCCTCAGCCGCTTCCATCGAAGTCCCCTGGGCACTATCCGCTCTAACCGCTTCAAGTTGAGCCACATCTAAGCTCTTGTGCTCACTTGTCCCCTCTCTATCTATCAAAGCGACCACCTCATCTGAAACCCACGAATTTCCTCTACTTGTTGATTCCACCGCAAATCAATTTGTTTTTCATACGTGCATCCTTTCTTTGTGGCATTGGCATCCCAATTCGAATCAATTTCCTGGGCATCTCTGGAAATTAAATTTGTATCGTCACCCAGAAGACTGTCTTGAACAAACGAGTGCAACATCGGATCACTTTCATTCGATTTATTAGTCTCATTAGGTACATTAACTCGATGTGAACTAGTTTCCGAGGATGTTTCCATGTCCTCTTCCTCGTTCCTATCCGCTGGCACCACCTCTCTCTCCCATTCTTGCACCCGAATGTTATAAAAATTCCCATCGACCTCCAATTCCAGCATCTCATCAATTCTGTCATTCCAATTGGTTTCGATTAGGATTCTACTTCGCTCGAACGAAGAAGGTGAGATCGTCGATAAGTCTACCTTTACCAATGATCCCCATACTTTTGCGATATTTTCAAAAGTCTCCGTTGCCCACGCGTGAATGGGAATCCCGCTCATAGCGAGCCATACTCTTCTCGTTGACATTTGAACCGCTGTCGACCACGGGCGTACATCCACAAACCACTTCTCTAAATCTGTCCGTGCCATAATATCCCTTCTTTCTCCCGATTCGTTGGGCATTAATAGCACCATTCGCCCGGCCATGTGCATAATTGAGAATCCCCTCACATTGTTCTCATGTAGCTCCATTGCCAATTGAGCGATCGAGATCGAATTACGTCGCCATCCCACCATACAAGTTTTCAAGATTTCCCATTTGTCTCCATCAATTTTTCCCACAATTCTTCTCAACGAAACAGCTTTTGTTGTTTCAATTGGATCTTGATCATCCTTTAATTTCTCTTTTTCCACGGAATTCTTACTTAGTTGCGAGGGTTTAGTCTTATGATTCATCAATCCCTTCTCTCGCCAAGACGAATCCCTTCCCCCATCTCTAGCAAATAGGACCGTGATTACCGATCCATAGAGGCGGAATCCATTCAACCGCTCGATTACCCGCTTAGCATCTTGAATAGTCGCCATCCGAACAAACCCAAATCTCGCCCCATCTTTCCCCTTTTTCTTTGGTACGAACACATCCCTCACAACCCCATGCCTATCGAAAACTTGTCAAATCCCCTGCCAATGCAGTTGTGGCGGCAGATTCGAGACAAACAGGGTCCACACTCGGCCTCCGCTCTGCCTCGTTCGGTCGCGATCACCCTGAATCCGCCTATCGCCCATTCGCGTCTTTATTTAACTCCCTTTATTGCTCGTACTAGCTTGCATGCTTATATTTATGATTAGCATGAAGAATGGTAAGGTAGATGTGTAACAATGAGCTTTGTAAGCTCGACGCTTGAAATCGTTGTTTTGTGCATAGGTTGATGGTGGGATCGCAGGATCCAGGAGCACTGTCTGTACTGGATTCCAACAAGCGACTTTAGTCAGAGTACGATACTTGTATTTATTGGGTTGAGCATTCATTGGACCTTACAATTGTTGAGTCTGTAATTTTATTTTGAAATATTATTTTTATATACGATGTACAATTTGGAGTTCTTATTTCGTAAATTGATTTATGTTGTTTATTTAATTATATGAGGTATTTGATGATATAATATTTTGAATAAAGGCTAAATATATGATTTTTAAATGAAACTTTTTTGGTAGGATTCTGGGTGATCCGAATGTAGTACTTTGAATTTGGATCGGGATCGAGGTGTTACATTTAGTGGTATCATTACTTAGGTTTAGCCGGTTCTAGGAAACCTCAGGTGGTATAGGTGTTGTAGTAAGGTTTCTAGTGAATAAATGTCCTTAAATTAAATTCGTACTCCTTAAGAATGGAATCCTCATGGTGTGTCCAATGTTGTGACGCTAAGATAGTTACGATCGTGGACGATAGGGCCAAATTATGTGTTGAACAGCTCATGCGAGGTTACACTTGAAAAATCAAAAATTGAGGTTCAAATTAAGATTTTTGTGTATGGATAAATCACACTCATAAACATCACTTTAATTCAAACTCTATCCAACATTTTTAAACTGTAAGGATGAACCACACAAGTTAATGTTAATTAAAATCAGTGAATGATAATAAATTCATACCGAAAAGTTTATATTTTTAATAGCTTCTTATTTTGTATTTTTGTATTTATATATTTTTTATTTTGTAGCTTTTAATCTTCTATTCTTTTTTTATTATATTTTTTTACTTTTTTGAAAATTATAATAGTATTTTTATTTTAAATATTTTTAATGATTTTAGTATTTTTCAAATTTTACTTTTTTTATTTTTTATTTTTTCCCCTAGGCCTTCATTTTTTTTAAAAAAGTTAGTCTTCTATGCCATGTCATCGTTCATGTGTGAACTACCATGTAAAACAAGGTTAGTGGTCACGCTAGCACACAGTAACAATTAAAAACGATTTTCATTAGTCAAAGAACTTAATTGATATAATTTCTAGTTCGAAGAATTCAATTAGATGCATTTTTCGCAGAATGACTTAATTGATTTTTTTTAGAAAGTTTGGAAACTTATATAACCCTTAGAATATCATTTATATATAATCGCATAATATCATTTTAAACAATTGAGTATGTTTAATTATTTTTAAACGAGTGATACTGACACTTTATTGGATAAAGAAAAATACGATAGAATTATAAAAAGAATCTACAAAAATTAAAGTAGAATAATCACATTAATTGTTCATTTCCTTTAAAATTATCAAAGTGCACAAATTAGCCACTGAAGTAAATAAGAGAAAAATGTTAAAAATTCAACAAAAAAAATGTAACACCCGTGTTTTGGGGTTAGGAGTTATCCGGGTTTATAGTTCGAGTCAATAAAATTTAATTAAATCGATTCAACCTAAATAGTGACCTAATTGAGCTTTAATTAAGAGGGAGGGACCTATTTTGCGATTTGACCAAAAACTTTCAAAAGCAAGACCACTTTATTGAAAAAGTTGTCTTCCTCTCTTTCCCCTCTCTCATTTTTCACGTTGGAAACCCTCCCCACCATCTTTAAGCTTCTTCAAATTTTGGATTACTATTTCATTCGATTTCAACTTCATTTCAAGGGGGTTTTTAAAGGTAAAATCATTTTCTAACTCTCCTCTTCATTTCCTATCCATACATGGTCTTAGATTTGAAAAATATGAACTCTTGAAAATTAGGGTTTATATCAAGTTCGGATTTTTAAGGGGTTTTTCATTTGGTTTTGATAAATTGAGTTGGGGCTTTGCTTAATCATGTTAAAATGCACATTATATGTTAATTTGGTTGGATTTTGATGGATTCCCGAAATTGGGTAAAAATGGGTTTTTTGAAGGGTTTTGGGTGAGTTTTGGGGGTTGTTTTAGGTGGAAATTGATAGCCCAATGGTAGTACTATGGATAGGGGTTGATTTGGGATTGTTTTTGGATGCTATGGGTGTTGGAAAGATGGTTTTTGGACATGGTTTAGGGGCTGTCCGAAATTGCTAAAAATGGGGTTTGGTCATGGCTTGCAACATTGTGAATTGTATTTGAATTGTGTTCCGGGTTGGTCTTTTGATGTTGGGCTGATTTGGAATTGTTTGAAATGTGTTTGAGGTTGTTTGGAAGCGGGAATTCGTGTTGGAAAAGCTTCGGGAAGAAATCCGGAAATTTGAGGGAGGTTGCTAGCTTGGCTTGGAGCTTGGATGTTTAGGTGAGTGGTTAAATATTTTCAAAATGGTTTTGAGTATTTGGTTCAAGCATGTGAACCTAGGATGGGCTTGGTAAACCCACCTAGAGTTGGGATTAGAGTGGTAGCCTAATCCCAAGCTTTGATTAGAGACTTTGGTTGCACTTTTTATCGGTTGTATATGCCTCGTATTAAATTATGATGGTGTTGATTATGTATATGTTGTATACATGTATGTTGAGGCGTGTTTGATGCATTGTTATATGCATGTTGATGATAGATATGATATGATTATACACATGTGTAAAATATAATGCGGCATGGTTGTTAATGATGTATATGTGGTGTTGACGTGTGAAATGATATTATGAGGTGGTTTCATGATCCGAGGATCATGGTGAGTACATGCTAGGCATGTAATTGTGGTTTGTGCATGGCGGTAAGTCATGGTGAGTACGTGCTAAGCACGGAAGTGTTATGAATTGATATTATGAATGGTTAATGAAATGTGTAGTATTGACACTAGTATGCTTGGGTACAAATGATCGATCATTAGGATGTTAGTGTGTACACATGAGTCAAAAGTCGCGCGTGGCCTTGGTGGCGTTGAGTCACCAAGGAGGAGTACGGGTTCGCCCGGAAATTGTATTTATATTAGTCGGTGATGAGTGGAATCCCATCGACGGGGCGTGAGGATGAGTGGAATCCCCTCCGCGTGAAATGAGGCGTGAGGATGAGTGGAATCCCCTCCGCGTGAACGGTGATGAGTGGAATCCCACCGTCAGGTAATGGTTGAGTTGTTGGATGTGAGTTCCAGCGGTTATCCGCGTATTCGAGTCATAGCTAGGTGCCAATACGGATTGTAGTTTATGTTGCCAATATATGGTTAATTGTGAGCCAATGTGTCTTGGGATGTGTTGCTAACATGGTTTAATATATGTGATTTCATAAGTTGTGGATTTAACATGTTGAGCATGACATGATATTGAATATATGTTCATGCATCATCTATATTTATGGCTCGCGTGGATCGGAGGTAAGATCATGCATTTTATCTTGGTTGTAGCTCGTGCTTGGACCCTGCATTGTCGAAGGTTTTGTTTTATGAGCTTACCCTCACTAAGCTTTTATGCTTACGCTCTCTTTTGTTCGACAATGCAGATCAATGGTTTGTGGGTGGCAAGGGCAAGGAAAGGCCTCCAAGTGTTGCATACGGTTAGCTCAAGTATGATGTTTAATTTAAGGATTGTAATAGTAAAGCAATGGGATAGATATTGTTGGGTTGAGTTTGATGTATGTCTATGGTTGACTTGATTTGTAAGCATGAGGTATCTTGCCATATGCTTGTGTGATGGATGGCTTATGGATGCTTAAGTTGCTTGAATGGCTTGTAAACTTATTTGAAATGTATGATGCTTATTGGTTCTTTTTAATGTCTTCAAGCATACTCGTATGAAAGGCTCTACATGTGTATTTTGCTATGTATGAAGGACTGTCTAAATCCATGCTTGTATGTGTGTGAGTATGTTAAATCTAGGATGTATGTCTCTAGACTTTGTTTGAAGGATGATTGTATGAATGCATGATGTGGGTTGTTTCCATAGTGATAGACATGTCTAATTAATGTTGAAGCATGCTAAAATAGTTGTTATACCTTAAGATGTCTTGTCTTGAAGTTGCTTGGTGGTTTGTTGGTGTTTTGGGGCATCCTTGTGCCTCAAAACAGCCCAGAAAAGTCTGCAGACAGTGGGTGTTTCGGAACGGGTCCCCGTGTTCCGAAACGGCCCCTGTGTAAATGGCCTGCCGTTTCGAAACGGATGAGGGCCGTTCCGGAACGTTTTCGCTACTGGAATTTTGAGAAATTGGCGAGATGAAGTCGTTCCGAAACGGGCCTTTGAAGTTCCGAAACGGTCAAATCTCGTTGACCACGAGATATTGACCGTCAAGGTCGTTCCGATACGGGTCTCCCCTGTTTCGGAACGGTCACCTTGTGGTTGACCCAGGCCCGTTGACTAGGTCAAGGCGTTTCGGAACACCCTATAGGTGTTTCGAAACGGCCTGCTGTAATGAAGTAAAATGGATTGTTTCCCCTTTTGATGGTCGGTGAATGTTTCGTTGCTTGTGTCTTCCGCTGTTGTACTCCACATAGGAATTAAATATGCATCTAGATAAGACTAATGATAAAAGAAATTTTCTGGGTCGTTAACCGAGGGGAAACCTTAACGGGTTTCGCTTCGGTTTTCCCCGTGTGGCCCACTTGGACCGGTCATCCGACCAGACCGGGACGAGGGGGTTACACTTGTTGGTATCAGAGCCTAAGGTTTTCGAGACCTTGGGCAGGTAAGTGAGGTAAGTTTAAGTTTTGAATTGATATGCACGGTGTTTGCTTGCTTTGTAAGTATGATTGCTTGTATGACAAGTATGTTGATTGTTGGTTTAAAAGCATGTTGATCGTTACCCGTGTATGCTGTGATGTGTGATTGTTTGATTGAGAATGCATGTTGTTTGATCGTACGCATGTGTTGCTTGTTTAGCAAGAAATCCTTGTTATATGCTTGGTTAAGCATGTATGCGTGTTGATTTGTTTGAAACATGTTTAGTAGAGTCCCATTGCTTCTATTACATCGGAAAAAGGATTTTAAGTGAGGGAAATCATACTTGAGCCACTTGGACCTTTCCTTTGCTAACCCAACTTGTATATTAAATTGTTGATTGATTTATTGCTTTTAGTAAGCTTAGGGCCAATGTGTGGGCCGTGAATCGGTAAGTGGAAGTTGTGGTTTTGAAATTATGGATGATGTGGAGGAAGTTCCTTACTATAGTTAGGGGAGTATGGTTGTACCGGAGTTGAGGTACAATTTGTTTGCTCGAGTCCGCGTGCATGTAAGTTGATTCTTGTTGGTGAAGGGACGATTTGACCGATTCTGGTATTAGTTGGTGAAAAGAAGCGAAAACCTATGAGTGGGAATCAGAGTGGTATCTATGTTATAGTGGATAAGCCCTTGGTACAGTTTTGAGTTTGTCTCTTCTGATTGGTTCTGAGTTCGTACCTCCGTATGTTGTTAACAAGCATGCAAGTTTGAATGTGCTCGATGAGGTAGGTATGAGTACCTTAATTCTTTTGGCGAGATTTAGGTAGGGGTCTCGTGTGAGTAGTCTGAATTTCAGAGGTGTTAGTGGTGACCGTTGGGGTTCAGCCTATGGTTTCGATGCAAGACAGCCGATCCGTATCCGTGAATGAGAACCGATTTGTGTGTTTGGGGCCAGTGTGCATCTGGGTGGTTTTCCAGTATGGTTGACTGTGTGTGCCCAGAGCTGCGTTTTTGAAGTTTTGAAATTCTCTACGAATAGTCTAGAAGAGTCGGGTTTTGTTGAAGAATCAGTCTGAAAACAAGAGGACCTAAGACTATCAGTTGTGTACTTGTGAAGTTACAATTTTTGCAGAATCGTCCGTTTGTGTGAGCGTGCAAAGATTTTGACGTATCTCTGTTGAGATTTTAGACGTAGGGACGCATGTGACTAGACCTTTCGGGAGATAGTAGTGATCAGAAAGATGTACAGAAGATGTTTGTTGGTGGTTCAGAGTTACTAGTTTCTAGTAGATGTGAAGTGATTGTCTTCCTACAGTTTCGGTGTGCCCTTTTGACAAGGCTCGGCTTGAAGAGCAAAGAGTTAGTGTATACGTTGAAACAAAGAAAGAGTTGACTTGAAGTTACAAGATTTATGTGTGACTGTAGTGGTAGGTGAGAAGGTGAACTTCTTGTTGAATGTTGATCCAGATTTAGAGGTCAAAGATTGATTGAGTTTAATTGACAGGCTTGCTTAGTAATTGTGATGAATTTGATTTTGAATGAAGACTAGACCGCATAATGTTAGGATAGTTTGTGTTTTCTTTTCCTAGAAGTGTTTGGAAGAATTGTCGGCTTACCTCTTGTCTAGAGAGGAAGAGTTTGATATTGAGACCGTCTTCGAGTTTACTCATGTTTTGATTGCTCCATATCTTATGATTTCCGGAAGAATTGAGAATGTTGAAGAATCAACTTCGAGATTTGTTAGACCTTAGACTCATTAGGCCTAGTACCTCATCTTAGAGCATGACAGTGCAATTTGTGAAGAGGGAAGAGTGACAGTGAATGATTAACATCCGTTTCCGAGTGTCAGTGATTAGTTGGTCAGTAGTGTGTGCTTCGGTCTTTCGAAAATTAATTTGAGATCCGTTTACTACCAGTTGAAAGTGAGAAAATTTGAAGTACCGAAGACAACTTTTGAGGCAAGATGTGACCGTTTTGAGTTCCGAGTTATGCTGTTTTGTTGGACTAGTGTGTTGGTTACTTTTATAGAGATGTTGAACAGAATATTTTCCTAAGCTTTCTGATCAGTTTGTAGTAGTCCTCATAGATGATACATGAGTATATTCAAGTACCGAAGAAGATCATGACAAGTTTTGAAGTTAGTGTGGTAGATTCTATTAGAGAATTAATTGTATACCAAGTTGTACAACGTGAACTCCGAGTAATGAAGATGTTCTCTTAGGTCATGAAAATTAGCAGAGTGTATTAGAACAAATCTTGAACAGATAGAGGAAGATGTGAGTTGGAAGAAATTGAAGACTGTGACAGATATCTATAGTTCCTAGGTCTAACATTGTTACTTTCAGAGAATTGTGAATGGTCTTTTGAAGATAGTTGCTCCATTGATAGATTGCTATAGAAGAATGTTCAGTTGTGTGGTTAGATGCGAGACAATGAGCCCTTGGGAAATAGAAGGAAACTTTGACGAAAGCTTCGACCTTGATCCAGCCAATGTCAGAGAAAGAATTTGTGAACCATAGTGATGTGTTACATGTAGAGATAGGTTGTGTGCTTATGCAAGACAGAAGATTGAGGCTTGTGCATCAAGATAGTTGAAAGACTGTGAGAAGAGTTATCCGTTATGAGACATAGAGTTAATTACAGTTATATTTGCTTCGAAGACTTAGAGACAAAGCTTGTGTAGTAAGAAATGCGTAGTGTACATGTACGTATCATTAGAGTGTGAAATATTTGAAGACTTGGGAATGGTTAGAACTTGAACATCATAAGTGTTAGTAATGCTTGAAGACTGTAATATCAAGAGTGAGTACCATCCGAAGATAGCCTCCGTAGTGACCGATGATCCGAGTTGTAATTGTCGTTAGATCAGTAGTTTAGTTACGAGTTGCAATTGCCAAATTCCGTGTATCAAATGATAGTAGTTTTGTGGCCGAGTTTCGGGATGAGACTACTTTGAGTCAGAATGTTTGATGAGAAACAGTTGCAAGACAGATTCTTGGCACCTCACGTGCGAGGCATAGTAGAAGGAAGACCTTTAGAATACAGTTTCAGAGATGATAGAGTTTTGCATTTCAAAGACAGAATAGTTGTACCGATTGACCTAGTGTTTTGAGATGTATTGTTTTGGCCGAAGCGCACGGTGGTTCATTTGTATTGCATCTGAGTAATATGAAGACGTATTGTGGGTTGAAGATGAATGCTTCTGAATTGAGTGGATGAATAATGTGGTTCAGTATGAGAGTAAGTATGTAAATTGCCAGCGTGTCAAGACTGAGCTTCAGTTTCTTCTAGTTTGTTACATCCGTGGAAGGTTCACAGTAAAAGTGAGTAATAAAGATTCGAGATTTCAACTAGAATAATTTTGAAGACGTCTGCATAGCGTTTGGTTAATTGATGAAGACAGAGGATCAGTCAAAGAAAGTTGTGAGTCGAGTGTTCAAGCAGTATTGTATGAGTTTGTAAATCGGGCTAGTTCTGTTGTTATCTGTTGCGGTTACCACCAGGGTTAGAAAGGGGTTTGAGATGTGTTCCGTGTATCCATGATTCAGAAATGTGAGTTAGATCTGTTCCGTGCTATGTTTGTTGAAAAGATTGAGTTGAGTTTGAAATTGGCATGCCTTGAAGAATCAGTTGGTTTCTTAGTGCAAGATAGAAAGTGTTGTGTGGTAAGTCTTTCGGTTAGTTAGTATGTTGTGGTGAGAAGGGAAGTGGGTTCCTGTCCGATAAATTTCGGGGACGAAATTTCTTTAAGTGGAGGAGAGTTGTAACACCCGTGTTTTGGGGTTAGGAGTTATCCGGGTTTATAGTTCGAGTCAATAAAATTTAATTAAATCGATTCAACCTAAATAGTGACCTAATTGAGCTTTAATTAAGAGGGAGGGACCTATTTTGCGATTTGACCAAAAACTTTCAAAAGCAAGACCACTTTATTGAAAAAGTTGTCTTCCTCTCTTTCCCCTCTCTCATTTTTCACGTTGGAAACCCTCCCCACCATCTTTAAGCTTCTTCAAATTTTGGATTACTATTCCATTCGATTTCAACTTCATTTCAAGGGGGTTTTTAAAGGTAAAATCATTTTCTAACTCTCCTCTTCATTTCCTATCCATACATGGTCTTAGATTTGAAAAATATGAACTCTTGAAAATTAGGGTTTATATCAAGTTCGGATTTTTAAGGGGTTTTTCATTTGGTTTTGATAAATTGAGTTGGGACTTTGCTTAATCATGTCAAAATGCACATTATATGTTAATTTGGTTGGATTTTGATGGATTCCCGAAATTGGGTAAAAATGGGTTTTTTGAAGGGTTTTGGGTGAGTTTTGGGGGTTGTTTTAGGTGGAAATTGATAGCCCAATGGTAGTACTATGGTTAGGGGTTGATTTGGGATTGTTTGTGGATGCTATGGGTGTTGGAAAGATGGTTTTTGGACATGGTTTAGGGGCTGTCCGAAATTGCTAAAAATGGGGTTTGGTCATGGCTTGCAACATTGTGAATTGTATTTGAATTGTGTTCCGGGTTGGTCTTTTGATGTTGGGCTGATTTGGAATTGTTTGAAATGTGTTTGAGGTTGTTTGGAAGCGGGAATTCGTGTTGGAAAAGCTTCGGGAAGAAATCCGGAAATTTGAGGGAGGTTGCTAGCTTGGCTTGGAGCTTGGATGTTTAGGTGAGTGGTTAAATATTTTCAAAATGGTTTTGAGTATTTGGTTCAAGCATGTGAACCTAGGATGGGCTTGGTAAACCCACCTAGAGCTGGGATTAGAGTGGTAGCCTAATCCCAAGCTTTGTTTAGAGACTTTGGTTGCACTTTTTATCGGTTGTATATGCCTCGTATTAAATTATGATGGTGTTGATTATGTATATGTTGTATACATGTATGTTGAGGCGTGTTTGATGCATTGTTATATGCATGTTGATGATAGATATGATATGATTATACACATGTGTAAAATATAATGTGGCATGGTTGTTAATGATGTATATGTGGTGTTGACATGTGAAATGATATTATGAGGTGGTTTCATGATCCGAGGATCATGGTGAGTACATGCTAGGCATGTAATTGTGGTTTGTGCATGGCGGTAAGTCATGGTGAGTACGTGCTAAGCACGGAAGTGTTATGAATTGATATTATGAATGGTTAATGAAATGTGTAGTATTGGCACTAGTATGCTTGGGTACAAATGATCGATCATTAGGATGTTAGTGTGTACACATGAGTCAAAAGTCGCGCGTGGCCTTGGTGGCGTTGAGTCACCAAGGAGGAGTACGGGTTCGCCCGGAAATTGTATTTATATTAGTCGGTGATGAGTGGAATCCCATCGACGGGGCGTGAGGATGAGTGGAATCCCCTCCGCGTGAAATGAGGCGTGAGGATGAGTGGAATCCCCTCCGCGTGAACGGTGATGAGTGGAATCCCACCGTCAGGTAATGGTTGAGTTGTTGGATGTGAGTTCCAACGGTTATCCGCGTATTCGAGTCATAGCTAGGTGCCAATACGGATTGTAGTTTATGTTGCCAATATATGGTTAATTGTGAGCCAATGTGTCTTGGGATGTGTTGCTAACATGGTTTAATATATGTGATTTCATAAGTTGTGGATTTAACATGTTGAGCATGACATGATATTGAATATATGTTCATGCATCATCTATATTTATGGCTCGCGTGGATTGGAGGTAAGATCATGCATTTTATCTTGGTTGTAGCTCGTGCTTGGACCCTGCATTGTCGAAGGTTTTGTTTTATGAGCTTACCCTCACTAAGCTTTTATGCTTACGCTCTCTTTTGTTCGACAATGCAGATCAATGGTTTGTGGGTGGCAAGGGCAAGGAAAGGCCTCCAAGTGTTGCATACGGTTAGCTCAAGTATGATGTTTAATTTAAGGATTGTAATAGTAAAGCAATGGGATAGGTATTGTTGGGTTGAGTTTGATGTATGTCTATGGTTGACTTGATTTGTAAGCATGAGGTATCTTGCCATATGCTTGTGTGATGGATGGCTTATGGATGCTTAAGTTGCTTGAATGGCTTGTAAACTTATTTGAAATGTATGATGCTTATTGGTTCTTTTTAATGTCTTCAAGCATACTCGTATGAAAGGCTCTACATGTGTATTTTGCTATGTATGAAGGACTGTCTAAATCCATGCTTGTATGTGTGTGAGTATGTTAAATCTAGGATGTATGTCTCTAGACTTTGTTTGAAGGATGATTGTATGAATGCATGATGTGGGTTGTTTCCATAGTGATAGACATGTCTAATTAATGTTGAAGCATGCTAAAATAGTTGTTATACCTTAAGATGTCTTGTCTTGAAGTTGCTTGGTGGTTTGTTGGTGTTTTGGGGCATCCTTGTGCCTCAAAACAACCCAGAAAAGTCTGCAGACAGTGGGTGTTTCGGAACGGGTCCCCGTGTTCCGAAACGGCCCCTGTGTAAATGGCCTGCCGTTTCGAAACGGATGAGGGCCGTTCCGGAACGTTTTCGCTACTGGAATTTTGAAAAATTGGCGAGATGAAGTCGTTCCGAAACGGGCCTTTGAAGTTCTGAAACGGTCAAATCTCGTTGACCACGAGATATTGACCGTCAAGGTCGTTCCGATACGGGTCTCCCCTGTTTCGGAACGGTCACCTTGTGGTTGACCCAGGCCCGTTGACTAGGTCAAGGCGTTTCGGAACACCCTATAGGTGTTTCGAAACGGCATGCTGTAATGAAGTAAAATGGATTGTTTCCCCTTTTGATGGTCGGTGAATGTTTCGTTGCTTGTGTCTTCCGCTGTTGTGCTCCACATGGGAATTAAATATGCATCTAGATAAGACTAATGATAAAAGAAATTTTCTGGGTCGTTAACCGAGGGGAAACCTTAACGGGTTTCGCTTCGGTTTTCCCCGTGTGGCCCACTTGGACCGGTCATCCGACCAGACCGGGACGAGGGGGTTACAAAAAACTTGAAAAAAATAATAGCTGCAAACAAACATCATTGTCGACGGTAAATGATATACATCATCAACGCATAATAATGCATGTAGCAATGATTGAATGTTGACAAATTGACTTTACCACAATTCAACTATGGTCTATCTTTAGTTATTGCGAGTGTCTATCAATATAATAGAACTAGTCTAACGGTACAAAGCATGGATAAATAAAAAAGATAACTAAATAAACACCAACTTGATAGGCCAAGTCTAAATCAATATTGAAAAAAAAAAGAAAAACGTGTTACAATTGAAAAGGGAAAATGTCAAAAAAAATGCCCCTGACATATTATTGGATAGTCATTTTATCCCCTATTATTTTTTGAAGCATTTTAACCACCAACGTTTTATTTTAGATCAAAATGGTCCCTCTGTAGATGGAAAATGTTAGTCAATTGATAATAAACAACTTGAAATGACTTGACTGAATGACACATCATGAAAAAAATTAATTTTATATAATTTTATAAAATTATTGTTTGACAGATGTGTCATTCTCTAAAGCCAACACCGTTAGCTGCATGGTTGGATTTAAGACTTATACTATTAGTTTTAGAGTGGGGGGGGGGACTAGAGCAGGAGATAGAGACGAGGGAGGCCGCTGACAGTGATGAGGCGAGGGATAAGCGATGGGTGAGTTTAGGGAAAAAGCATATGATTGAATCTTTCTTCAATACTACACTCGAAGGGGTTGTGGTTTTTGTTCACTTGATACGACAAGGTAGTCGATGCATTTATTTTGATAAAAAAGCGTATGAACGAATCATTCTTCTAGATTTGGCTTTGTCCGGTTCTCAAACATGGATGTTGCTCAAAGGGCGGTTAATCAACTAAATGGTTGTGTGATTTATGGATGGTTTAATCAGTTGAAAGTGGGACCAAAAATATATCATTTTATTGAAGAAAATGAATACTAACGGTTTATGTCAGCATTTTTTAATAGGAGGGACCAAAATAAAAGTAAAATAAAAGTTGGGTGACTCAATTGAAAGTTTTAAAATTTCGGTGACTAAAATAAAAGCATTTTAAAAATTTGGTGACCATTGGTTTACTTTACCCTATTTTTAATATGATATTATTGTAATATTTATTTTATTTCTAAGCAATAAATGTATACACGCCATACAAATAAAGCTTCTCAAATTCAGATCTACTAGGAACAATAATATTTTTTTCACTATAATCATTCTATGAGTTCTAAATTTAAATAAAGTTGAATTCTTATTAAAGGGAAGAAGTTGTTTACCCATTGAATAAACTAAAGTAGGGGTGAAAATTGGGTGGAGAATATTCAAATATTATGGGGATCCAAATTGGCGGTTGGCGAATAACCAAAATCTTCACCCATGGAGACGGGGTTAGTGTAGTTTTATCATCAAAGCTCAAATGGTTTTGGGGACGGGAAATGCTATATCCGAACCGTGAGGATAATCGAAGCGTAACTGTATAAATAACCGTGGAGATCCCAAAAAATATCCACAAAGATCCCAATATTTTACAAGATTTTTTAATATATATATATATATATATATATATATATACTTATTTATCTATATACTCATAATATATATACAGTAAAACTTCTATAAATTAATACTATTGGGACCATAAAATTTTATTAATTTAGAGAGACATTAATATGTTGATAAGTTAATAATTTATTAATTAAAAGAAAATTTCTCAATTCAGCAAATATAACTTTGATAAAGATATTGTGTGCAAATAAATTGTAAATTGTACATAATATTCCAATTAATTAAAAATTAGTGGATTCATGTATATGTTATATTCATGTATCAAATTATTTATATCTAACTTGACTAATGCATGTACTTAATAATTCATTGTTTCAATTTAATATTGTATTCAAGAATTTACGAATTCATTGAAACTAATTGAATATTTTCATGTATCTATTAAGTTACCAAAGTAGTAATTGTAATATTTATGAATTATTAATTTATGAATTTTAAAAAGAAACAGATTACAATAGATTCATATTTTAGCAAGTTACCAATAGTAATTGTAATATTTATGAATTATTAATTTATAGTTTGATGGGACCTTTATAATTATAAAGGGGATCTCCAAGAAATTAGTACATTATTATCTTATCGAATTTGATGATTTTTTTTACATTGGCCCAAGTCGGGACCGGAGAAATTTATTATTTAATAGAGTTTATTAATTTAAAGAGTATTAATTTATAGAGGTTTTTACTCTTAATAAAAAAAAAACTCTAATTATATTATTATCACTTCAACTTTCTCTCAAACCTAGCCACACTCAAGTTTCTCAACATGTTTCTATCTTAGTTTTTTAGATTTAAAAAACTCTAACTATGTTATTATCACTGCAACTTTCTCTCAAACCTAGCCACACTCAAGTTTCTCTACATGTTTCTATCTTAGTTTTTAGATATAAGTTAAAACCCTCGTCTAAATCTTCCTCAACACAACATCATTTCAATTTTCATCATCTCGTAACAGCTTCCAATCAAATTATCCAAACTTTATATTTTGATCTGAATTGATCATTTATTTTAGTCATTAAAATAGTAATTTTGTTTAATTTTTTAGGATGAGGATTCCCCGAAAACCGCAGAGATCCGCACGGGGAGGGTATAAAGACGAAAAAATCCTCAAAACATGTAATGAGGATTCTTTAAAGCTGTAACCGCAAGTGTTAGGGACGGAGTGAGAAATATAAAATCTTCTCCACCGCAATCCACCCGATTCTCATCCCTAAACCAAAGACTTTATATTTTCTTTTTGGCGTCAACTTTTTTAAAATCAAATGTGACCAATAATTATGTGCTTGAAAAAATGATTAAATTATTTTTTTTTGTTTTAGCTGTCTAAAGTATTTTGAGTCAAAATATGTGCTTAATATTTAGTTTACTATAATTTTAGGTGTCAATTGTTTCATCTTGTTATTGTTTTAAAGTCAGTATGTTAAAAAATTTAACATCCAATTATTGCTTGACACATAAATTTGATTTAAATTTGATTTAGTTTTCTTTTAAATTTTAAAAATCTAAATTTCTTAATTATTAAATAACATAAAATTCTTAATTTCCCACAAACCAGTCCCTCCATCAAGGTCACCGATCACCAAGCCACCCTTTCCATAAAGAAGTCTCATCATCTCGACGACGATGCTTGTTGTTCATTCGTTCGTCTCTTAATTAGAAGCTTTCGAGGTTTGATGTTCAATCGGTATGATGTTCATTGATTTTCAATGACGAATGGGGTATTTAGTAATGGTGGTCCGACAATGGAAGGAGTGGACAACGGTGGTTGGTATAACGACGACAACGGATGAATTAAAGAGATTTGGGTATTTAAGTTAGGTTTATTTCAGAATTATGAACTTCATAATTTTATAAGCTTTTTTGCAAATTAAAGATTTTATTTAAAAAAGAATTAAAAGAAATTTTAAATTAAAATTCTGTCACATGTTAGGTTCAAGTTGAATAACGATTTTTTAAACGAACATTAACGGACAAACACCTAAAATGATAATAGTATAAATGTTAGACACCTATTTTGACAAAAAGATAATTTAGGCACCTAAATTAAAATATATATATATATATATACATAATTTTTTTGTATGAAAAGGGATTATTATCACGTGCATTGTTAAAAAACAACAACAACAACAACAACAACAACAACAACAACAACAATAGCAACAGCAACAACAACAACAACAACAGCAACAACAACAACAACAACATCAACAGCAGCAGCAGCAACAACAACAAC
Organism: Hibiscus tridactylites; assembly: GCA_958450335.1. Taxonomy (NCBI): domain Eukaryota; kingdom Viridiplantae; phylum Streptophyta; class Magnoliopsida; order Malvales; family Malvaceae; genus Hibiscus; species Hibiscus tridactylites. The sequence goes on from OY288286.1 coordinate 12,392,562, forward strand.
AACAACAACAACAACAACAACAACAACAACAACAACAACAACAATATAACGACCAAACAAGTCGAACTTAGCAAAATACTACTAACTGTTTTTAAACTACACCCAAAGCTAGACATAAAAGATAACAAGACTTACTAAGCCAAACCAACAAAAACATGTTAAACACCATTCCTCCTATAAGAGACTCGCTCAACCAGACTCAAGATCATTATGGAGCAGTCGGATAACTTCAGCTGGTGGAGTATCAAAACAAACACAATCCATACATGTAGAATCCGCAAGCTTTGTCATTTTATCGACTACCTTATTACCATTTTTATGAACATGCCGAAGTTGAACCATCCAATTCTTTCGTAACAAGAGATGAATGTTTGCTAAGATAGTTAAATGCACCGAACTAACCTTATCTTGTTGGATTAAATGGTTAAATTCAAACATATATCTACCACAAAAATGAAAGGGATCCAAAACTTGTTGCCATGAACAATATTATCGCATCTCCAGTTCACAGACGACACTATATTATTCTTAAGACCAGAGGAACAAAGCTTACGTTATGTAAAAAGATCATGCGTTGCTTCAAAATTTGTTCAGGTTTAAGCATAAACTTCAAGAAATCTAACATTGTTGGCATAAATGTGAATGTTGATACAGTAAAGTCTCTTGCAAGAATTTGTGGATGCCAAACAATAAATCTCCCAATCAAGTGTTTAGGAATGCCATTAGGAGAAGATCCGAGAAAATTAAGTACATGGGATCCGGTGATAGAAAGGTGCGTGCAGAAACTACCAAGCTGGAAGAGCAGAACACTAAGCTTTGCTGGAAGAATTGTGTTGATTAATTCAGTCTTATCAGCCTTACCTCATATTATATGTCAATTTTTGAAGCCCCTAGATTGGTGATAGAAAAATTAATAGAATCAGAAGAAACTTTTTATGGGGAAGTTGGAATGGCTCAAAAAAATTGGTAAGAGTAAACTGAGGTCGTATTTGCAAACCAAGAAAGTTGGAAGGTGTAGGAGTATTAAACTTAACTACAAAGAATAGACCTTTATTAGCCAAGTGAAGATGGAGATTTGTGAAGGAAAAGAAGGCTATCACTACACCAGATTTGGTATATAGCGGCGGTTTTCGTGACGTTTTTATAACAAACGCTACAAATATTCAACTTATATCGGCGTTATGATGACAACCGCCACAAAATGGGCAATTTCGCGGTGTTTAGTAGACAAACGCCATAATAGGTCTGTTATAGCGGCGTTTTATTTTATAAACGCCGCAATAGGTATCATGTTAATGGCGTTTGGTTAAAAACGTCGCAACAGTTAGTATGCTAGTGGCGTTTTTACTTAAAAACGTCGCAATATATCTATTTTAATGGCGTTTGTTATGATAAACGCCGGCATAGATTAAATTTAAAAAACTCCTCGTTTTGATCTCAGACTAATTTTCATATAAAAAACCCCAAATCTATCAAAAAATCCCTAGCTTTCTCCATGCCTCTCCTCGCGCGCGTTGCTGTTCATCACCAGCATTCTTGGGCGTTCGCCTCGCCGTCGACAATCCCTAAAGGAGACCGGCGCCGGTGAAATCTTTCAAGCTCCGAGTAAGCCTTCTTTATCTTCTTCCTTTTTCATGTCATGGAAAACAAAATTGAACAATGGTAGCATATGGCAGTTCGCCGATTCGTCGGGTTTAGGAACTCAAAAATGTTTAAAGGCTACTTCTTCTGAATCAATAGGAAACTCCTGAAACTTAAGTTTAGTCGCTTCTTTTTTCTTAAGAAAACAATTTAGTGTTGTTTTGATTAAGGCTTGGAGAACGAAGATTAGTAACAAATTCCATTGATGAGACTTAAGACTTTATTTGTATTTTTTAACCAAAGATTATTTTTACATAATTTAGTGGCCTCTAGTGTACTTTACCTTAATGTGTTAACATAATATATAGCTTTTTCAGCTGTCATCACTTATCATTCGAAAACGTGAAACCTTTTTACTGATTCAATCCAAGTAAAACTATTAATTTCATGCGAATTTATCATGCTTACCAGCATATAATAACACACCATACATATTATTTAATCAATATTTTGCTGCATTTTAGAAAAATTGAATTGGATTTGTTTTGACACTGAAATTCGACAGTTACTCAGCAATGTTGCTAATTTCTCCAAGTTCCAAACTTAGATAAACTTTAAATCAAATTTATTAGTTATTGATAAGAAAATTAGTTATGTTATCATTAATGGCAAGTTGTGCTGAAGGAATATTATCGCTAATAAAGGTCATAGTCTTTATTTTATGCTTCAAAATCTGAATTGATGTTTATTTTGCTTGGGGTTCAAGATTCACAATCTGTTATAATTAGTTACCTAACTTCATTATATTTATTTTTCCTTTTTCACTAAGATTAATAGAATCATTTTTTTCTGTTATTTTAGTTGTTATTAGTTGTTAATTAGTTAGGTTCTTTACTAATCTTCTTGATTAGTATATAAGCAGGTTTTGTATAGTTTTAGTTTAAGTTTTTGTAAAACGTTGATTTCATTGCCGTTTTGGTTAATAAAAGAAACGCAGAGTTTTGTTTCTTTCTTCTTTCACATTCAATCTTCATTCCCAAATCTAAACAACAAACCCTAGATTTCAGATTGTATCATGGTATCAGTTGGGTCTTCCGACTCGCGCCCCACGACCGATTCGTCCTCTGAATCGTCTCGTTTCCGTAATCTTGAACCGTCCGACGAATATTTCATCCACCCCAGTGAAAATCCCTCTCTCGTCCTCACATCTGTCTTGCTCTCTGGCTCAAATTATCATTCTTGGGCTAGGTCAATGCGGATGGCCCTTATTTCCAAAAATAAGTTTCTGTTCGTCAATGGAACTTTGAAGAAGCCTGTTGAAAGTGATGCTAGTTATTCTGCATGGGTCAAATGCAATAACTTGGTACTCTCCTGGTTGCAACGAGCGATTAGCCCGGAGATTACGCAGAGCGTTCTTTGGTTCGACACGGCTTACGAATTGTGGGCGGACCTTCGAAATCGGTTCAGTCAAGGTGACCTTATTAGGGTTTCCGATCTGCAGCAAGAGTTTTACTCTCTTGCCCAAGGTATTAGTTCTGTCACTTCTTTTTATACCCACTTAAAAATTCTCTGGGATGAGTTGTCTGTTCTTCGTCCTTTGTCAAATTGTTCTTGTTCTGCTGTTAAATTCAGAAACCAAGATTTTGCTCTTAGTTTATTCGTGGTTTGAATGATAGTTTTGCTATTCCCAAATCCCAAATCTTAATGGTTAAGCCTTTTTCTAGAAATACATGAAATCTTCTCGATTCTTGTTCAACATGAGCGTTCTCTTTCTGTTAGTTCATCTGATAGTAATATCCTTCTAGTTGATAAAAATGTTCCTGGTAAATTTCAAAGAAAGTCCTCTGGTCATTTCAATGCTAATAGTCATTCCAATATTAACAGTCGTAGACCTTTGTGTACGTTTTGTGGTCTATATGGTCATTTAGTCGAAAAATGTTATAAAAAGCATGGGTATCCCCCTGGATACAAGTATAAATCCCCTGTTTCTTCTGGTCGTGTCAATCTTGTTGAGAGTTGTGGTTCTGAGAATGTTGTTGAAGGTCAGTCCAGTATGGTTACTGCTGTTTGTAATTGTTCTTTCACAAAAGAACAATATGAAGGTCTCCTTTCTCTCTTGCAACATAAAGATTTTTCTGTTCAAGAACTTGTTTCTCAGTCCAAAGTCAATGCTTTGACTTCTGATTTCAACTCTGTTCCTAATGAGGATCCAAGTATGTCTTTGCAATGTTCTGATTTTAATTCATCAGTTTTTTGTTCTTTGAGAAATAATTCTGTTTTACTTGGTAATCCTGTTTTGTGTAATAACAGTTCCTCCTGGATCATTGATTCAGGAGCAACTGACCATATTACTAATGATATATCCTTGTTTAAATCTTATTCTGTTGTTAGTAATAAATTTGTAAGATTACCTAATGGCAGTATGGTAAAAGTTTTACATATTGGTGATGTTCAATTAACTTGTGATTTTGTTTTAAGAGATGTTCTTCATATTCCTCTTTTTGGTTTTAACTTAATCTCTATCAGTCAACTTATGGTACATTCTAATGTTTCTGTTTCTTTTACTAACAGAGGCTGTATTTTGCAGGATCTTCAGTCCTTGAAGATGATTGGTTCAGCTAAAGCCATTAAAGGATTGTATCATTTTGTAGCTCCAGTAACATCTGTTAGTAATTCTTCTACTGTTTTTCAATTTTCTGTTGATCAATCTGTTAATATGAATGTTTCTAATGATGTTGATAGTAATGTTGCTGATAGTGCTTCTAATGCTTCCAGTAGTATTTCTAATAATTCTTTTTCAACTTGGCATGCAAGATTAGGACACCCATCTAATCTTAGAATGCATCAGTTTGCTAAGATTTGTCATGAAATTCCTTCTGGTAATCTTCATAATTGTGATGTTTGTCATTTAGCCAAACATAAAAGGTTACCCTTTCCAATTAGTGCTTCTGTTTCTGAATCTATATTTGATATCATACATGTTGATGTCTGGGCTCCCTTTCCCATTAAAAGTGTATATGGTCATAGTTATTTCTTGACTATTGTAGATGACAAGAGTCGTTTTACCTGGATATTTCCTTTTGTTGTTAAATCTGAAGTTAGGTCTTTGTTGGTAAACTTTTATATTTTTATTCAAACTCAATTTTCTATCAAAATAAAGTGTGTTAGATCTGATAATGCTCAAGAGTTTCAAATGTCTGATTTTTTTTAAGGAAAAAGGAATTGTACACCAAACCTCCTGTGTTTATACTCCACAACAGAACAGTGTAGTGGAGAGAAAACACCAGCAGCTTCTTTCTGTAGCAAGAGCTCTTAGAATACATGCTAATCTTCCATTGTGTTTCTGGATAGATTGCATCTTACACTCATGTTTTTTAATAAATCTAACTCCTACTCATATTTTACATAATAAAACTCCACATGAAGTTTTATATTCTAAGACTCCTCATATTAATAATTTGAAAATTTTTGGATGCTTGGCTTATGCTTCTGAATTACCAAAATCTGCTACTAAGATGCATGCTAGAGCTGTTAGGTGCATTTTTCTTGGTTTTCCCAAACATGTGAAAGGATATAGGCTTTATAATCTGGAAACAAAGGCTATTTTTCTTTCTAGAGATGTTGTTTTCAATGAAAATGTTTTCCCTTTTCAGAAGTCTACTTCTACTTCCACTAATTTTGTTTTACCAAATTGTGGAGGTTCAATTCTTTTGGAAGATTTTCTTCCTAATTCAACCTCACAAACACAGTCTGTTCCTTTAAATTCTGGTTCTGATCAGAATAATTCTTCTGATAATGAAACAACTGTTTTTGTTCCTATTCTTTCTTCTCCTCAAAATACTATTGATGTTCCTTCATGTCCTATAATTCCTGCTGTTTCTAGACCATCCAAATCAGTTAAACTTCCCCAGAAGTTTCAGGATTATCAGGTGAATTTACCTAAACATAGAACTTCTAATCATTCTGTTGCAAATGTTATATCTTATGATAATGTTTCTGCTAAGCATGCTGCCTATATTGCTAATATTGATGCCTTAGCTGAACCTAAATCTTATAAACAAGCTGTTAAACTTGAATGTTGGAGACATGCTATGCAAGAAGAAATAACTGCTTTAGAGTCTAATAACACTTGGGAATTAGTATCTTTGCCTCATAATAAGAAAACTATAGGATGTAAGTGGGTTTTTAGAACTAAGCTAAAGTCAGATGGATCCTTGGATAGGTATAAGGCTAGATTGGTAGCAAAAGGCTATACTCAACAATTAGGTGTTGATTTTTAAGCACTTTTAGTCCTGTGGCTAAAATGACAACAATTAGGACCCTTATTGCAATTGTTGCTTCTAAAAATTGGAATCTTCACCAATTAGATGTTAATAATGCCTTTCTTCATGGTTCTCTACATGAAGAGGTCTATATGGATATGCCTCCTAGTTTTTCCAATGATAATAAAACTGGTCTTGTTTGTAAACTTAAGAAGAGTCTCTATGGTTTAAACAAGCTAGTAGGCAGTGGAAAGAGAAATTGACTTTAGCTTTAATAGAAAAAGGTTTCAAACAATCTTCTGCTGATAGTAGTTTGTTTACTAAAGGTTTAGATGATAATTTTGTTGCCTTGGCTGTCTATGTTGATGATATAGTCATAGCCAGTCCTAATGTTGTTCAAATAAAAGACATAAAAGACTTCTTGCATAATAAGTTTAATATAAAAGACTTAGGAGATCTAAAGTATTTTTTAGGTCTTGAAGTTGCAAGGTCTAAGTCTGGTATAAATGTTTCTCAAAGGAAATACACATTAGAATTACTTAGTGATACTGGCTTTTCTGACTCTAAACTGGCTTCTACACCTATAGTTGTAACTAGAGGAGTCAAGCGTATGTCTAAATCTGATGGAACTCCTTTAACTGATGTTACTGAATATATAAGATTGATTGGAAGATTGCTCTATTTAACCAACACTCGTCCTGACATTTCTTTTTCTGTTCAGCAATTGTCTCAATTTCTATCTTGTCCTACACACACACATTTAGTTGCTGCACATCGTATATTGAGATATTTGAAAGGGACAGTTGGTCAAGGTTTATTCTTTCCTGCTGATACTAGTCTTCATCTTAATGCTTTTTCAGACTCTGATTGGGCATCTTCCTTAATCTCCTGGAAGTCTAAGAAACAACAAACTGTTTCTCGTTCTTCCAGCGAGGCTGAATATAGAGCATTAGCTGCAGTGACTTGTGAATTGCAGTTTTATTTACTAAAAGATTTTCATATTCCTTTTCAATCTGCAAATATTTATTGTGATAATCTATCTGCTATACAACTTGCAGAAAATCCAGTCCATCATGAGAGGACGAAACACATAGAGATAGATTGTCATCTTGTTCGAGAAAAGCTTCAACAAAGGTTCATCAAGCTGCTGCCAGTTTCTTCCCATAATCAGATTGCAGACTGCTTGACCAAAGCTCTTCCCAGTTTTTCTTTTCATTTGTTAGTTTCCAAGTTGGGCATACATAATATATATGCTCCAACTTGAGGGGGTAACAGAATCATTTTTTCTGTTATTGTTAGCTGTTATTAGCTGTTAATTAGTTAGGTTCTTTACTAATCTTCTTGATTAGTATATAAGCATGTTTTGTATAGTCTTAGTTTAAGTTTTTGTAAAACGCTGATTTCATTTCCGTTTTGGTTAATAAAAGAAACGCAGAGTTTTGTTTCTTTCTTCTTTCACATTCGATCTTCATTCCCAAATCTAAACAACAAACCCTAGATTTCAGATTGTATCAAAGATCAACAACAAGCATAAATCATGCTGCTGAAAGTACACCTTCTTTACTGGGAGATTATAGTATTGACTGTTTGGGGTTTGCTAGGCTTGAGATTATATGTGATATTCCCGCTTTCTTTCGAATCTCTATATTCGAACCACGTTGAATCTCGAAATCAATTATTCTAACATTCTAGAACATAAGAAAAAACACCGAACAAAAAAAACTCATGTAATTAGGACCAGAATTTGCCTGCTCTTTAATGTGAAGCAGCTAACAAGAGGCAAATGTTTCGACAGTGAAAGATCAAAGGTTGGACCATTTAAAAAAAAATTAATTTAATTTGCATTCACTGCATGATTGACTTTTCTCCTTCCACTGAATTGAGATTTTCTTTGCAATGTGAATTGTTTCTTAAGAAAATGTTAGTGTCCGAAAAGAGCCTTGTTATATGGTCATTTGGTGTTATATGCTTCAAAATCTGAATTGATGTTTATTTTTGCATTTCACATGTAGGAACCATAATTAGGTCATTTGGTCAAGGTTCAGTCTTCTCTAGAAATCTAACGATATGACCATTTTTGAATAGGTTGAGACGGATCCCACATCTCTACATTGAGCTGTAAATTTATTGGTAAATTCTCTATTGGCAAACAATGGGTTTTCTTAACAGGTAAATTTCTCTCGAATTTTCATGGAAATGTTGATTTTCTTTAAATAGATCAAGTGGATTAAGTATGACTGATAGGTACTTTATATATTTAACTTGGTTTTTACTTAATTGATAATATAATAGTTACATCTCTCTTTATCCTTCAAATATGCACCATGGCAGGTTAAACTTTGCAGACTTTAAATTTTTTAGTATTAGCGATTAACATTTGAAATGGATATTTCAGAAATACAAAATGGATATAAGTTGGATGAATTTGACAAGGGTAAGCATTGACTATCGAAATAGAGTTCAAACTTTTCTGAATTTTGCTTTTGCGTATGCAAGCGCAGAGAATAAGATTCTTTGCCCCTGTAAGAAGTTTGCTAACATTAATTGGTACACTCGTGAAGTTGTACACGAACATCTAATTGTGATTGGCTTTGTTCCGGGCTATAGAAAATGGGTGTTTCATGGAGAGTTGACACCTCGTAGAGATTCTTCCACGAGTACTTTATCTTATCCTCCTAATTCTCATCGTAGATCTCTTAGAGAAGATGACATGGAGGGTATGTTACGAGATGCAATTAATATGCATGATTATCATCAATCTGTTAGAGAAGATGATTGTGATGTTGGTTTTAATGATTTCACCGAGATGGGAAGAAGTGGATGTGTTCAAGAGCCAAATGGAGAAGCGGCAAATTTTTTCAATTTGCTGAATGAAATGAATGAGCCACTTTATGAGGGATCGAAATATTCAAAACTCTCATTTTCCATTTGTCTTTTCCACTTAAAATGCTTGGGAGGGTGGACTGGTAACTCTTTTACACGATTATTAGAGTTTTTGAATGAAATGTTTCCTTTTTCTAAAAATTCCTCAATCCGACAAAGATATGAAAAAAATAATTGCAGATTTGGGCCTTGGTTATGAGAAAATCCATAGTTGTGTGAATGATTGTATGTTGTGTTGGGGTGATCGAAAAAAACAAGAGTCATGTCATGTATGTGGTAAATCTTGATGGATGAACGGGGACACAGAAAATATGAGTGAGGACGAAGTTGAAGCATGATCAAGAAAGAAGCCAGTAAAGATTTTGCGATATTTTCTTCTAATACCCAGGCTTTAAAGACTTTTTATGTCTTCAAAGACTGCCGAGTTTATGAGGTGGCATCATGATGGACGAACCGATGATGGATTATTAAGGCATCATGCGGATTGTTTGGCTTGGAAGTCATTTGAGCAAATTTTTCCAAGTTTTGCAAGAGATCCTCGAAATGTCAGGCTCGGTCTTGCATCTGACGGGTTTAATCCTTTTAAAATCATGAGTACTTCGTACAATACTTGGCCTGTTGTGCTTGTTCCCTACAATTTACCCCCGTGGATTTGTATGAAAGAATTACCCTTTTATCTTATTCATGATATCCCATGTGAGAAAGGTCCCGGGAATGATATTGACATTTACATGCAACCTCTTATTGATGAGTTGAAACAATTATGAGTGGGTGTCAAAATATATGATGTGCTGAAGAATGAGAACTTTAATTTGTGTGCAACTTTATTATGGACTATTAATGATTTCCCTGCTTATTCAAATTTATCTGGGTGGAGTACCAAAGGTCGTTATGCTTGTCCTTATTGTGCTACACAGACATGTTCGAAGTGGTTGTATCGTGGAAAGAAGTTCTCTTACATGGGACATCGTCGGTGGTTAGATGAAAATCATAGATTTAGATATCAAAAGAATATGTTTGATGGTACTGAAGAGTTCAGAAAAGCTCTTGAGCAAACAATCGGGTCTGATATCTTATCAATGTTGAAACATATCAAGTTCACTTATGGAAAGACGAGCCAAACACCGAACTCACGATCAAAGAAAAAGATAAAAGAGGTGTCTGACCGTGAGGTTGAGCTACTTAGTGATGATGAGTCTGATGAAGAGGATGATCCAAATGAGGCAGAGTTATGGAAAAAAAGAAGTATTTTCTTCGAGTTGACTTATTGGAAGCATAACATTTTGAGACATAATCTTGATATCATGCATATTAAGAAGAAAGTTTGTGAGAATATTATCGGGACCATTCTCAATGTCGATGGAAAATCTAAAGACAATCTAAAGAGTTGACTGGACTTAGTTGACATGGGAATTCGGCATGATCTTCATCCTCATGTATTTCCTAATGGAAACTCTTCGTTATCGCCTTCTATTTTTACGATGTCGAAGAAAAAAATGAAGTGTTATGTACGGTGTTGAAGGATATAAAGGTCCTAGATGGATATGCATATAATATATCTTGATGTGTCAGTGTTAAAGATCGAAGACTTTATTCTCTAAAGTCACGTGATTATCACATTTTGATGCAAGCTAAATGTGGGAAAGTTTTGATGGTTGAAGAACTTGAGAAAATACAAGATCGAGTCTCCTTGAATTTATGCCAGATGGAGAAGATATTTCCACCTTCATTCTTCACAATTATGGTGCGCTTGCTGGTTCATCTCTCTCACGAAGCACAAGTTGGTGGACCAGTGTTTTATCGGTGGATGTATCCTATAAAGAGGTACGAATTCTCTAATATGTATTCAATCATTATTGAATATTTCTTTTATTTAGATCTATTCATATAATGTTGTCTTTATTTCCCGTCTAGGTTCTTATGCAAGTTGAAGTCTTACTGTTGCAATAAGCGTTATCTAGAAGGATCAATTGCTGAAGGGTATTTAGCAGAAGAGTGGATGAGTTTTTGTTCTAGGTATTTGGAAGATGATGAAAGGAGATTTAATAGGCCAAATAGAAATGATGTGTGCAATACTAATAACTTAGCTGAGACTTATTTGTTTGGAAGTTACGGTGAACCACTTGGAAAAGTTGAAATTGCATAGTTAGATGATAAATCTTGGATACAAGCACATCGATATGTTCTTTTCCATCATGACGCATTAGAGCCCTTACGCACGTAAGTTTTACAATATAATTCATAATGTATTCAGTTCATCTTTTATATTTCTCATTCTTTAACCACGTAACCTACTTTGTAGTGAATTTAAAGAAGAGTTGAAATCTCATGCACGCTCTAGAAGATTACGTCAACGAGAGATTCATAAGTTGTTTACAGAAAGTTTCCATGAATGGTTAGGAAAGACGATACGCAACTAAATCTTCGTACAACACATAACTAATGTATAACTATTCTTGTTTTAATAAATCAATATTAATGTTAATTAAATCACCTTTTACATGTAATAGGTTTAAGGTAGGAGAGAAGTTAGCGAAGAAGTTAAATGGCTTTCTCAAGGTCCGGATAGAAGTTTTAAAAGATATAATGCCTTTCTCATTAATGGATTTAGGTTCCACACGAAATCTCGAGAAAGATTACGGAGAACACAAAATTGTGGAGTAGTTGTTACTTCTCTAACTACAAGTTATGCTAGTGCTAGGGACAATCATCCCGTAGAAGGAGATGTTGAATATTATGGAAATCTTACAGACATTATTAAGTTGGATTATTATGGCAAACGAAAGGTTGTGTTATTTCGATGTGATTGGGCTAATGTAAATGCTACTCGAGGCAGCAAAAGAGATCAATTTGGTTTTACAATGGTGAACTTCTCTCGATTAATTCACACAGGTCAACAATTGATGGGTGAAACATATGTATTTTCTTATCAAGTCAAACAGGTTTTCTATTGCCATGATCCATTGGATAAGGTTGGTCTATTGTACTCCGTAACACCCCTAGAGACTTGATAGACATCGGGGATAGAAGTAGAGATGACATTGAAACAAGATCAGAAATTTTGCCTTTTGCAGCACAAAACATAGATGAAACAATCAGTTGTTCTAGTTCCCAATTCCAATGGGTTCGAGATGAAATGGATGAAGATTTTAATGAAAATGGAGTACATAACATTGTAGTAATATTTATTTCTTAACTTATTAATTTATAATATTATAACTTCTAGCTTGATGTTGAATACATACATTAATAGTATTGCCATTTGGTAGTAAAAAATTTTGTTTGTTTATTGCAGATATTATGCCTAGGCGGAAGTTAAGTGATATACAGATGGTTCAAGTTCCTCGAGCAGAGGAAATAGCAAATAATGAGAATTCTTCCGCTATTGGATCTTCAGAAGTTCCGGAAACGGTTGAGAATGTGGATATAGAAGGTATTGTTCAACACTTTAATATAACTTATAACTATTGACTTGATATTATAAATTGTACTAAATTATTTCTTATGTAGGTGACAATGGTTGAAAGTGCAAGACTAGAAGGCGCACGACATTGAATGAATTGTATGAGCTTCCTCTTGGAGAACATGTGAAAGTTTCATGTGATGATGTCGGCCAACCAATTGGGGAAGAAACACGTGTTTTGACCAGTTACTTAGGCATTGTTGCATGCAATGCTACAATTTTTCCAATCAATTATGAGTCATGGCGTCAAATGCCGAATAGTAACAAAAATCAAGCTCTAGATCTGGTTAAGCTAATAATGTCATTGTAATATATAATTCATTACAGTTACATAATAATGATATTTACTTTGACTATGTAATTTGTAGGATAAATTTTCTTTGGAGGTTTCATATGAGTATTTGAAAAATGCAATAGGTAAGAAATGGAGAGACAATAAGAGCGCATTGAAGAAGACATATTTCAAAAATAATCTTAGCCTTCAAGAAAAGCTACAAAATGTCCCACCATGAATGCTCCGATATCAGTGGGAAGATGCAGTTAGGTTTTGGAGTTCAACTAAAGGAGAGGTATAATCGATGCACTTTAAAAAAATAATACTATATCATTATAACATTGACTTTATATGTAATGTAAATTTTAAATTGTAGGAGCGAGAGCGCATTGGAGTTGCTAGCAGACATCAACATAAGTTTACTCACACTGCTAGGTCGAAGAGCTTTGCTCGTATAGCTAATTACGAGGTATTTTTTAACTATTGATTGTTCAATGATGTATTACTTGTTTGTAAGTACTAATTTCTATTATATGTTTTAGCAAGTTGCGACTGGTACTAGTATTGGACAGATAAATCTTTTCGACATTACACAAACCAAAAAAGATGGTTCTTCTATTACTCCTGAAGCTGCAGACATTATGGTATATTTGTTAGACAAAAATCTAGATTATGTTATATTTATATCAATAGTATAACATTTTTATTTTAAATAATCTTTTGAATTTGTTAACAATTTTAACTAATGTGCATGAGATGGAAAATCAAATTATTATTGATGTTTTTGGTCCTGAAAGATATGGTCGGGTTCGCTGTCAAGGATCGTTCGTTACTCCAACAAGATATTTTGGACCTAGCTCATCTCAGTACATGCCATCACAGAGCCAGTCTTCGCAAGCAGAAGTTAATCATTTAAAACAACAGTTAGCTCAATTTAAAGTCAAAGAAGAAGCGAAGGAACTTGAGAGGCAAGAGAGAAAAGCTGCGACAGAAGCTAAGAGACAAACGCGAGATGCTGAAAGAGAAGCAGCATATCAGACTCTCCAAAATCAATTTCAAGAACTGATGGCGATGTTAAAGAAGAATCCTTCATCTTAGATCGTTTATGTGTGCATTGTAATGAACTTTGAGCTATATTTTAAACGTTGAACATTTTAAATGTCAAATTACATTTTAGTATTATTTCTACTTCATTTGTGTTGGTTGGTTGATAAGTATTTCTATTTCATTTTACTATTATTTTTTATAGGTTAAATTTGGGTAGTATTAACACTAAAAAAAGGGGTTTTGTAAAGGCAATAAGCCTAGCGGTGTTTTCTAATAAGCGCTGCTAAAACATAGCTTTTTGCGGCGTTTGTGTCCTAAAACGTTGCTATAGGTTATGGCCTATTGCGGCGTTTTCCCCTAAAACGCCACTATAGGTCATGATCTATTGCGGCGTTTCTCCTAAAAATGCCACTATAGGTCATGATCTATTGCGGCGTTTCTACCATAAACGTTGTTATAGGTCATTATCTTTTGCGGTGTTTGTAATAATAAACGTCGCTAAATCCATACTTTCCCGGCGTTTGAATAATAAAATGCCGCTATAGGTTAGAGTTTTTCGTGGAGTTTATTTCACATAAACGCCTCTATCTTTTGCGGCGCCGCTTACACCGGCACTTTTTGCGGCACTTTTACTAGCGCCACCAATGTTTTTTGCGGCGCTTACAAACGTTGCTATAGAGAAAGAAAAACGCCGCTAAAAACCCAGTCTGGTGTAGTGTATGTGGAGAAGAATTATAACAACAAAATATGGAGAAGATGAAGAAATGTGGTCGAGGAATAGCAAATCAAAAGCATCCACGATTTGGAGATGCATCACAAAAAACCTCTTAGAGATAAAGTTAATTACTAGATGAGCAAGGCAGCCTACATATGGAAATTGGGAGAAGGAAAAGCAATTTTGTTTTGAGAAGATTGGTGGACTGGTGACAATTTGCTGAGAACTAAATATTCACGTTTATACAGACTGTGCAACAAAAAAGTTGTAACAGTTTCCTCCCTTGTTGGTTCAGCTACGTTCCAGGAGTTAGTTTGGTCTTCAATTTTCTCAAGGCCATTGCTAGAAAGAGAAAAAGTGGTGTTGGAAAATCTGAAAAAAGAGGTGTTGGGCGAGTCTATAAAGAGGGAGATACCATATAGAATTATTTGGCTACATGACAGATCGAGAAGCTTCAAAGTAAGAAAATTGATAGAACTGATAAAGAATGTGGATGTTGATACTACTCTGTTTGACTATAACTCTATATGGAGTATCAAAGTCCTTCCCAAGGTAAAATTCTTTTTATGGGTGTTAAAGCTCAACAAGATACCAACCAAGGGCTTATTGTTAGAGAGAGGCTTAAAGCTTGAAAACTTCAAAAAGGAATGCCCTTGGTGTGACATAAGTGTAGAGACTTCAAATCATCTGTTTGTGGAATGTAGGGTAGCACAATGCTTTTGAGTTATGTTTTGCAACTAGTGGACTGTGATTTGGCCAAAGGTGGAAAGTACTGAAGAGTTCTTTGATTTTTGCTTTGCTAACTATGGAAGGGGTAATGAAAACAGTATGTCTTATCTCAGTAGCATCAACTCTTTGGAGCTTATGGCTTGCCTGAAATGAATTCGTTTTTAAGGACAAAAAACTTCCAGTGAAGGATATTTTATTCTTTTCAAAAATGAGGGCATTAATATGGATAAAGACAGTGAATGAGAGCGTCCTTCTGAATGAAAAATAATTGGTGGGGAAACCTATTGAACTGCTTCATGATTGAAAAGTGCAACCTTGGAGGCCTCCCACAGCAGGTACTGTAAAATTTAATGTATATGGTGCTTATAAAGATGGTAAGGGTGGGTGTGGTGGAGTCCTGGGGAATGAAAAAAAAAGATGTAATAGCAATGTTTTCAAGACTAATGGTAGTTTTAGGGTCGGATTATTCAGAACTAACCGCAATAAACACATCCATGAAGGTGTTTCTGGAAGCAAGTCTTAAACTCAAATTTGAACTGAAAATTGAATCGGACTCTCAGGTAGCATTGAACTGGATTGCATCTCCATTGATAAGACCTTGGCGCTGGTGGGATGTGTTTGATGAACTAGACTCGTTATCCAGGGACATTGTAACAGTGAAATTCTCTTTTGTTCCAAGATGCTTAAACTCGATGGCGGACCATTTAGCTAAAGAAGGAATGCAAAGGAGTGATCTCTTCAAAGCATGATGGTAATTATTGACCGGCTTTAGCACTGCGAAAATGTTTGTTGTTGTTTCATATGTGAACTGGTTCTAGTTTAAGTCTTTCAAAAATGTTAGTTGTTATTTCATAAGGTGAACGTCTGCAGTTAAAATTGGTCCCATCCTGTAATATGCACCTAGTTGAGTAGTACTCTTTTCCCCCATTTAGGTCTAGGGGGTTTTAGCGAGCCTCTCAACTAGGGTTACCTTAATAAAATAAAAATTATTGCTGAGCAATATATATATATATATATATATATATCTACTACAAAGGTAGACAAAAATCGTATTTGTATGTGATTTTTTTAACAATTTTTATCTAAGGGAGAAAAATTTTATTCTTAATGAGTATTGAACCCACAATTTGTGTGTGAGAGAGAGAGGAGAATGTAAACCGAGAGCTTTTAACCACCCACTCTAGAGATTGCTGACTATTTATATGTAATTTTAAATAAAGATACTTACAATATAATTTATATATTCAAATTATATTTTCTTCAAAAAAAAATCTATAAATCAAACATTTGAATTTAAGAAATAACTTTTCTAAAACTTCTTCCTAAAACAATTTTCAAAAAGTTGATACCATCTTTTACTCGATTTAAAAACAAATTTAATATACACCAATAGGCCATAAACTCAATTGGAATTTAAAGGACAAAAAGATTCAGGCCATTCCAAACACATGCTGTACTTTTAAAGCTGTTGTTTTATCATCTATCATATTAATATCTGTTGTCATTGCCAAAGCAGGTTAAATTATGTTCAGACAAGAACCTGAAAGTGCGGTTGAGGACCAAAAAGGATATTTGCAAACATGGGTTAATACATTATATTTATACAGCTTTAAATTAAAGTATTTTGTTCAAATATTATTTTATATTTTCCAACAAGCAAAGTACAAATGGATCTAATATGAATATATGTTCCACGACATATTTCTAGTCCAATAATAGAAATAAAATAATAGTCTTAGTTTTCAGCTTCAACTTTAAAAAAGCCAAAAGGAGTTGATTATCTTGACTAAGGGCTTTATTTCATGTGCACGGAGCATGAAATAATGGATTCACTCTGTACTTCCAATTTCGATTTCAGACAAAGCCTGAAACCCTGTGACTGGCTTATCTGAGTCATGCTGGATTGTAATTTGTAAGAACCAAACATCCTGGGTTGTTGTTGCAAGGCATGTGCTAAAAGAGATTAGGTCCCGTTTTTTTATTGCTTTCAGTGTCCCTAACGCTCATTTGTTCTTCATTTTCACGATAAACGATCATAGATTTGGTCTCCAACGAGCGTTTGCTCATCATTTTCATTTTTAACGCCTAAACAAACGTTTGGTAGCAGTTGAAAATTTTAACTTTTGGTAAACGAGCGTTACCCCCACCACGTTGCCTAAGATCAATTCAATCTTTTTTTTTTTTGACAAACTAAGCCTCATGGATATGTCTATATGCTAATGCTGCTAATTTCATGCATTAAAAAAATATATATTTCTACCAACAACTAGTACTAGCGGAATGGGATGTTAAGCTTCTTAAGGAGAGTTCAGAAGTTCAAATTTTTTTTTTGCTCGACAAATTTATGATTTTATTAATTAGACGTTAAACGCCTAAGACCGAATTGTGTGCCTCATTAAAAACCTCCCTAAACCTAAGTGGAGGAAAAGAGTACACACAATCGGAACATCCTTAAAAACAACATAATCCGACGCTAAAAGTAGCGAAACAACAATAAATCTGGCTTTCCCTGCCGATACAACATACAACTAGGCAGAATACCAAGACATTACCCGAAATAAAAAACAAACAAAACCTCCCTAGTTCATAAAAAAAAACTTACCACCATGCCTTGAATAAAACTGGTCTTCGGAGTCCCGCTTTTGCCAGGTGGTCTGCCATTGCATTAGCTTCCCTCGGAACAAAGACAAAATGCACTCGCCCAATCTGGTCCACAAGTTTATCGATGACTTCGAAAGTGCTCCACCATCTCCAAGGTCGTAGAGTAATTGTCGAAATCCAATTCAACGCCACTTGTGAGTCGGATTCTATAATCAATTCAACTTTTCCAGCCCACTCTGCTTCCACGAATACAATCCAACGGTTTGTGAATGAAAAAATTAGATTGAGAAAGTCACTCTTATGTTAAATTTTTGTAAAATTTGATCTGAATTAATCGGATATTGAGTTTGATATAAGCGATTAATATATATATATATTTATTTATTTATTTATTTCTGACTCATGGGAAATGGGAAGTTTAAAGAGGCCGATGATTCAGCACTGGTTTTGTACCTTTGCCGAACAAAGTATTGCCTTGTATAATCAGGAAAACCCTAGCTATGATTGTAGGTTTCCAGGAATCTTTTAGGGTTTCTATTGCAGTTTACTACCATCTTTTCAAGTTTTGCCTTAAAAAATAAATTAAAAGTCTTGTATGTATAGTCTATCCACCCGAGCCTGAGCCTGAACCAAAACCTGAGGCCTACTCAAAATTCCTAGCTTTTGCTTTCGGTTTCAATCTAATAAGTGGAAATTAAGATGAGTATTCGGCTTTAATTATGTTAATTACAAGTAAAAACAGTTGCTAAATCATGTAAGAAAATAGCACAGACAAGCACATCAAATCAAATTCTATATAACAATATGAATTAAAACATAGAAATAGTCATAAACTAATAAAAAGAAATGTAGGGCGTATGGCAAAGCTGAGAAGTGATGGGCCTTCACAAAATCACAATGCAGAAGATTCGTAGGAGCCTGCCTGGGAGAGGGTTCTACAATGGGAATAAACAACAAAATGAGAAGGAAAAGAATATGAACAAGTCTCTCTGTTCGTTTTAGTTCATATTGAAGCATAGTATTTCCTTTTGTTTTGTTTTGTTTATATTTAATGTGACATTATTATTTCCTACTGTTTTAGGGTAATTATTTAATGTACAATTAGTAGATAGTTTTTTTCGACAAACGAACTTCTAAATTTATCATAGATATTTTTATGCGCCCCAAACCTTAAATTTTAAACCTTTAAGAGTAAACCTTAAAACTTAAGTGTTTGTGGAAAATAAAAATTTTTACTGTCAGTGCATAGACTACTTTCCCTATTTTTAATTGGGTGAATATTTAATACGTTGTTAGTGTAAAAAAATACACAAACATGCTCATTTTCAAAGATAAAATTCTATGCTCCTTTTCGGTGCCACTCTCTATGCCTTGACACTATTTTTTTAAAATCCTATATTCTAAACTCTAAAAAATACAACCAACCACAAATTCACTAAACACTAACCTTAAATCATGATCTTAAACCCTAAACCTATTTTTTTAGTGTATGGGCATAAATAAGAACATCTAAAAGGGAGAGGGGATTTCTATTATATTTTCAAGCGAAAATCTAATTTCTAACTCTAAAACTCTAATCTAAACCACAAACTATAAATTTTAAACCCTACAACCTAAACACCTAACCTTTAAACCTTAAACTAAAACTTTAAAATTTGTTTGTGAAAACTTTATTTCTCACCGTTAATATAGTGGATAATAATACTTTTAAATGAAATTATACTTATCGTTTGAGCAATACCCATTTCTTTTTTGGCTTATATAAAGCCATGGCCTTCCCTTGCAGATCCATAAGATGCTTTGCTTAGAGCAGTCGTAAGAGCAAACACCAAAGGATAAATGGAGGCTGCCTCTCTCCATTCTTCAAGTTCAAAGATCTTCCCACTTGAGCAGTCGTTTTCATTTTCGTCTGTCCCCCTTTTGTTTCTCTAACCCTTTGTTGTAGGATCTGTTTCCATATAAACACTTGAGCCTCTGAAAACATTAAGGATCTAGCTGTATTAATTCTTTTGTTTGGATTTTTCTAGGGTTACATGGGGCATGGATTGGACCATCTTAATTTAGCTTTTAAATTGGTGTCAAAGTAGAATCATAAATCTTTGGAGGTTAATAAACAGGTTGTTTTGTGTTTTAGTGTCTGTATGTAAGCATATATACTTGTGTTTTCTTTGATGATCTAGTAAGCGAGAGAGCTTCCTTCAGTC
Organism: Hibiscus tridactylites; assembly: GCA_958450335.1. Classification (NCBI taxonomy): domain Eukaryota; kingdom Viridiplantae; phylum Streptophyta; class Magnoliopsida; order Malvales; family Malvaceae; genus Hibiscus; species Hibiscus tridactylites. The sequence goes on from OY288286.1 coordinate 12,412,321, forward strand.
CACTCATGGGTGGCGGTGGGATTTAATTAGCTGCCGACTCATTCATCCAAATACTGAGTGGGGAAGAGATACTCAGTAAATGAGTGAATGATGCGGGAGATAAATTGAATCCTTGACCCCCTGTGCTTGGACTGAAGGGAGCTCCCTCTTCTGTTACTTTATCCATCTAAAACATTTTTTTATCATTTTCATTACAACTTTTGTCTTGTTCATATCAGTTCAATGAATCGTTTTTTCTTATTTCATGACACTGAATGTTATCTGCTGTTGTATTTGTGGTGGTTCATATGGTCTGAACTTGTCAACGGAAGGCATGGCTAGGGCTGAGGTTTGTGTTCTTACATGTAAAACTCCCATTTTCTGCAATGGTGTTTTAACTGGCTTTGCTGAATTGTGGTTTGTTTGTTTTATCATGTTATATGAGCAGATCTCGGAAATCTGGAGGGCTGGAGTTTTAGGGTTTGTTGTGAGAAGTTGGAGTTTCAGTTCATTGTGAAAAGCTCCCTGAAAAGGCAACGCATGGCTGGAGAAGTATGGCAAATCTGACGCTCGACGACAAACGTCTTGGGTCTTGCTCTCGAACTGCAACAAGTTCCTAGACATTGTCCCCAGTTCCAAGGCCAATTACCGATGCATCACTTGAGTTGTTTTAAAATGGACCCTAGACTTATACAACTGCTAAACACATGTCTTTGCTGCTTATAAATCAGAAACTTGGGTTATTCCATTGGCCACTGCAGATTTGCAGTGCTTATTCCTCTGTACTCCATCCGCTGCATTTTGATCATTTTTCTTTTAGTATTTGGTCGTAGAAAATGAAAAATAAGAATTTTCGAGAGAGTAAAGAGATGGTTCAATGGAGTCGTCTCCTTTTAAGTGGACTTTACATGAAACCCTATTTTTAAGGTGTAGTGGGATTTACTTCCTTTTCATTGTCATTGGCTTCTTTACACTTAGTGCTTCCTTCCCAAGGGCCAGTGAAGGCCAAGTGTTCCACTGTTCTGCCGTCGCTCTTCTCTTTTCCCCACACCAATCTCTGGATATCAAAGAGAAGCAACAATCCCACCAAAAGATGCTTCACACAAACTTTGCATTAGCTCCTCCATTTGTATTTTTTCCCTTGTCTCTAGGACCGGGTGTGATAGTTTGGGGGTACTCAATCAAAATTTGAGGATTTTATGAGAAATTTTCTAAAATATTGAGGGTCTAATTAAAATTTTTAAAAAAATTTGTGAGACTTAATGAAAGTTTTAACAATTTGAGGGAGCTTAATTAAAAATATTCAAAACAAATTGAAAATTAATAAAAAAATTCTAACATATATGAGGGGACTAATTAAAATTTCTAAAAAGTTTGACGGGTGTAATTTAAATTTTCCAAAACCTTGGGGGTGTCAAGGCTCCCTTAGGCTCAACCAATGATCCACATTTGACTGTTAATGAAACAAGGCAGATCGTAAGTTATTAGAGTTTGACTTCGTCAAAACTCGACTTGAGTTTGAATTTGACTTATGTTCCTAACGAGCCAAGACAAATTACTTGATTCTCTACTCGAAAAACTTGCAGCAACTCACAAAAATAACATGTTAGTCCTTTGGAGTGTGCTTTTTTTGTATTGTAATGTCTTGTTGTTCGCTGATAAGGTTTTCATTTTTCATGCACATAAAGTTCATGTTCGAGCTTGAATTGAACTCTTGGATAAATTTGAAAATGTTTTAAATTTTAGTTTTTTCGAGCTCGAGTCGAACTCTAATTTTTAATTTTAAGTTTGACAACTTTAAGCGTGTGAGCTTTTGAGTGAGTCAAACAATTTTCTCCTAGTTGTAAGCTTACCAATATTCTGACGCTACTCATCTTATTTACAACCCTAGTTGTACCTAATACACGGACGAGCATTTTCTCCTAGTTTATCTGTTTTTGAAGGACTCAAGCCACTGGTTCTGAGGGCCATGATTGAACATTGCACCATCTTTAACAAACATATGTGCCATAGTATTCTTGTCTCATAGTTATAATTTGATGGAATGAGAATCTTCCACGTGCCCGTCCCCTTGTGGCCCACTCGAGGTTAATTCTTGAGAAAATTAAAAATATTCAACGTTGGGAATTTTTTTGCCGAACTCTTAGTTTCTCACGATTTTGTCTTAATTAATTTGGACCGACCCGCGTCGCACACATGATTTTGATAGGTGAGTCTCTTATAGAAATTTTTTGCATGTACAAAGTCTCGAATTCGAGACTTACTTACACGATATCAAACTACTTACTATTTGAACCAACTGAGAATGGTTTGTTTTGTAATTTAGTTGGTAGGATCTAAGCATGCTAGCTCTCCTCTTGTCCTCAATGGTTAGGTGTTTGTTACCTTAATCTTGTCAAGTTTCTTGTGGTGGTAAAGCAGCAAATGAGAAAGTAAGATCTGAGTTGGATCTTTCCTTTATTTTCTGGGGCCTGGATGTTCCATTTCCCATTTGGAAGAAAGTTGAGTGTAGTTGAATTTGGTTCGTTTCTTAAACTTTGTTTAGCATTTCGGTTGTATTTTGCTTTTCGCATGTAAACAAAAAAACAAAAACAAAAAATTATTTGCTTTTTCGTCTCCTATTTATGGTATTAGATTAAAAAAACTAAGTTTAAGGGTTAGAGTTTAGAGAATTAAGATATGATGTATTTTTAAAATTTAGGGTTCATAATTTAAAATTTAGAGTTATTGTTTAGAATTAAATTATTTTAGTGTTAAGACATAGAGATTGTCACCAAAAAAGGAAATGAGATTTTTGTTCCTTTTCTGGTGACTTTTTTATGCTCAATTTACAAAAAATTAAACGTCTAAAAATTAAAGGCAGGAGGTCAAAAATAGCCCCCCAACGTTTCACTTTTTTATCATTTTAGCTCTATCTTTTTTTGTGCAAATAATCACCTAACGTTTATTTTTTCGTTTAAATTTTACTCTTCTTAAATGAAAACTGTTAGTCAACTAACAATCAACGCCTGAGGTTAACATGACATGTTTGTAGGGTATAGGGAGACGACATGGCACTGCCACGTGGCACTTTGCTGATGTGGCAATTCGTTAAAAATATATTTTTTTAAATAATTAATTAATTTTTATTTATTTTTTTTAAAATGCCACGTGACAGTGCCACATCATCTCTCTATGCCCTGCAGACATGGCACGTCAGCCTCAGGCGTTGACCGTTAGTTGACTAACGGTTTTCATTCAACAAGAGTAAAATTTGAACAAAAAATGAAAAGTTAGATGGTTGTTTGTAAAAAAAAGATAGGGCTAAAATGACGAAAACATAAAATGTTAGGAGCTATTTTTAATCTTTTACAAAAATTAAACTGTATACCATAAAATTTTAAATTTAACTTTAAATCCTATTTTTTAGTAAAAAATATAGAAAAATGCAGATAATTTTTACTAAAAAAGAAGTCGATTTTCGACGAATTGATTCTAGAATCGTCGTATCTTCACACTTATATCATTTTAGAAGTAAATGTTTTTCGGTATTTCAATTCGTAATAACTTTTTTCTCAAAATAATGTCAAAACTTTTATTAACCATAATTTTTCATTACACTTTTTAAATAAAGATTCTCAAACCTGAACTTTCTCTGACCAAACCTTTAATAGTTAGATTTAAGAAAATATTTTTAAAGATCATCTAAAAATTATCAGTTTTATGCGCATGTTTTTGTTCTATTGCCTGGTTTGAGCCTTGTGTGTTGTTTGATTCTGTTGCTTGCCTCTCTGTCGGCAGCATTTGATGTTATTTTTTTGGTATCGCTTAATAGTTAAAAATGTGTTTAATCTATACTCTTTGTTTTATAATTGGTTAACGAAAAAAATTTAACGGCCGTGAATAGAAAAACTCAAATCTAAGTTATGTAATGAAACGTTAGGTAATGGTCTAAAAAAATTTACACACCAAACTGAAACAAAAGATATAGGCCGGGCACCTTTTTAAGTATTAAGCCTTTTGGTATTGAATTGTGGGATACATTAAAGCTTCTGTGGCGCCAAACACAGTCACAGGGCGGTAAAAATTAGAGCAAAAAGAAGACGATGGATTTTGGAGAGCAAAAAAAGGGATTAAAAAGGCTACTGTTGGATGAGTTGAAGCAACATTTTAGCCTGAAACCTGGAGGTTGGGCAGCAATGTTTAATATGGCTCAGAATGGGAGAAATTCGAAATATTTAGAAAAGAATGGCCTTAAGATAAGGGTAATTGGTTCTTCTTCTGTCTAGGAGAGGGATTGTCAATAATCTTGATTCAAGCATAGTTGGTCGTTGGATGGACAAAGAATCCTTTCTGTGGCAGATTGGTGATGACAAGTCAGTATAGTTTTGGGAAGACATCCACTTTATGATGTTGTTTAGGCTCTTAATAAATAAAGGAAAGGCAAAAAAAGGGTACTTTTCATGAGATTCGCTGGGAGGCTTTATTCATGAGACCTATTTTAGATTATATTGAAAGAACTTGAAGGTTCCTTAAGGGGTTTGTGTTAAATTCGACAACTCCGGATAGGAAAATTTGGACAATTCTCACTCAAAAAATTATGGCAACTATTGGTGAACACAGAAATTGAAGATCCCAAGTTCAATTTTGGGAACATTTGAAAGTTGATCAAACTGATGTGATTCCAGCTACGTGAGTTTTTGAAATTTTGAATTGCCCGATCGTGAACCTAATAAGTATTAGAGCAAAAGTAATTATAATTTAAAATATATCTAAAATATTGTTAACTTTAATTGAATTATTAGATTTATTTAATTACGTTAAATGTTTTTATGCATCATAAGTATGTCATGTTCGAGTTTCATAAAACATTTCCTTCATTTTTTCAAGCATTAACAACTATATAAGATATATATTAAATGTTGTACCCTATATCATAAGAATAATTAAAGTCCTATTAAATAATTATTTTATTTTATTAAATTACAATTAGGACCAAATTGATAAAGTGTATAAATAACGAGGACCAACTGTATAATTATATAATTTTTTACTAACTGCCATGTCATTTACTCTGTTAGGCTTTAACGACAAGTGGTCAAATTGAGTTACACAGTGTAAAACTTTTAAGTCTTAGATAGTGTAAGAAGATCCTATCTCATATATACAAGGATAGGGGATAGGATCTAGTTACACAGTGTAAGAGTTTTTAACTATTACACGTTTTCTGGATCGTTGGATGGGTGAAATGAAAGACTGAGATTAATAGTGGGTTATGTGAAGTTTATCACTTGAAAAAAAGTGAGGAATTAATCTCGGTCATCTATTTCACTCATCCAACGATCCAAAAAAGTGTAAAACTAAGAGTTTTATATTATGTGTAAATGGATCATATATATATATATATATATAATACTTGAATAATATATATATTAATTTCTTATTTATGAAATTATCTCTTTAATATGATGTTATTAATTATTAAATTTAGATATATATATATATATACACTAATATCTTATTTATAAAATTAATTCTTAATCTAATTTTATTATTTATTAAATAAAAATAATTTAAAATAAAACCCCAAACACTTAAATACCTAAATCACTCTACCCTCATCGGAATCATTCACTCATTCCCCAGTGTCCACCCACTCACCAGTGTTACCTTCGCGGGCTTCACCCAATCATTCGTCGGCGTCACCTTTTTGGAATTTGGGGTATTTCACTTGTAATGTCGTGCACTTGCAAGTTCTAGCCATCTATGTATTTAGTATCTCACTTGTTAAAATTAACAATAAACAAAAGCACAGAAAGATCAATTATGGGTGACAAAAAATAAGGACCACAAGTAGACAAAACAATAAGATTCAAGAGTGAAACTTTGATCGATTCATCGTGTTCACTTGATATCGGTATTGAACCTATCTAAGATTAATTATATACCCAAATCAAGTTAAAATCTCATCATTTATCAGTCCAATCGAACATCATAAAATAAAATTCAAAAACGATGTTTAAGATTTTATTTTTGGTTTACCTGGCCAAGTGTGGAAGATAAAGAATGAATGTGGGTCAAATAAACATCTATGAAATCCATAAATTGTAAAACATCTGTATTCTCATCTATTACTTGTTTAGCTGCTTGTTGAAGGCCATTCTCCATGGTGTTTTATGAACTGCTACTATACTGGGAGATTGAATGGGTGGGTGACGCCGGTAAAGTTGACGCCGGCGAATGAGTGGGTGACGTCGACACCGATGCTGGCGAATGGGTGAGTGATATCGGTAAGGGTGAAAGTGGTTTAGAAATTTTAGTGTTTGGGGTTTTTTTATTTTAAATTATTATTTATTTAATAATAATAAATTATATTATATTTTTATTTTATTTTATATTATTGTTTATATTCAATAATAATAAAATATGTCAAGTAATACCAAAATATTAATAAAATAATTTAGAGTGATCAAAATAGGTCAAAAAAGTAAAGTTCAATGAGTAAATTGATCATTTTAAAAGTTGAGTGATCAAAATAGGTCACAAAGCAAAGTTGAGTGATGATTTAGATATTTTACCCTTATAATAAATATATACTAATTACCAAAAATAATACTAGTGTTTTATAATAATAAATATATATAATAAAATAAATAAAAGACAAAAGTAAGGTAAAATAAAAATAAAGATGTTACGAGATCAAATTATTAAAAATAGAACTTGAAAGAGTTAAAATCATAAGTAACTATGCTAATTTAGACTACAGTCAAAAGTGAAAGGACCAAAATAACATTTAACCCCAATATAGCAAAAAAAATGTTTTTTTTGGATTTTCAGATGACCAAAAATTAAAATATTTTGATTCGTATCTAATCTACTTATTATTTTTTCGGATATTCGAATTATCCTAAAATTAGAAAAATATTGAATATTCAAATTTTTGATTAGATCAGATATTTTTACACACCCATAATTAATATTAATTATCCTTATTCTCTTTTCTTTTTATTCAATGAGATTCCGGATGTAATTGAGAAAAATATACAAGCAGAGCGACACTTCTAAATATATTTTTTTATAAAATTGTTGTCTTAATATTATAAAATGGAACAAATTATCTTTTTAAATAAGTAACATTTCAATAAAATTTATAATTAAATAATAGGAAAATTTTAGAATAGGCAACACACACTGTTTAACACTACTAACGCAATACATCGCTGAACATTATTAATTTTTTAAAAGTTTTAAATAAATATTAAAAACATCAAAGGATCGACATGCAATTAATCATATTTAAACAAAATTAGAAAAAATTATTCCATAAACCATTCTCATCACCTCATCTATGGTCCTACCCAATTAATTAAAACCACATCATCTTTATTTTTCCAAGTAATATTTTCTTATAAATGAAAATTACAAATCATCTTCTTCTTTCACATACCTCATATATTAGTTCCAATATGTTAATAAATAAAATCTTTAAAATAATAAACACCCTAAAAATTTAACCACGAGTCAAAAATGACAAAAATAAAATAAATAATTATAACATGTTAAAAACCTTAAAATTTACTCAAGAACGTAAACATCAGCCTGAGCAGACGATGATGATGATTTCATTCATAAGGGGCAGAACATCAAGTGGCCTACATGGACCTGGCCCACGTCAATTTTTATAGGTTAATCATATTTTTAATCTTTGAACGTTTTGAAACTATTAAAACTAAGATTTAGTCTCTTTAAAAAAAATTGGTTTAAATTTTTAAGATCATGTTAGTTTTGAAGTTAATGGAATTAAATTTTTGTCAAAGTTTCTGGCCAAACTATTTTTTAAGATATGTCAAATTTAAAATTAGTAAAATTAAATCTCAACCCTCTATTTAAAGTTATTTTAGAGTGAATTATTAATTTTAAGGATAAGTAACTTGACCCCTCCTATAATTTAGTCTCGTTTTATCTCTCCATAATTTTATTCTAGTTCCGCCCCTTATTCATGCTTAAGCTATATAGATCATATTTGAATCAAGTTAATATTTACCAGATCTTGTTTCCCCCCCCCCCCCCCCCCCCCCCCCCCCCCCCCGATTTCTCTTGAATTTTTAGCAAAATTTATTCTTTTAGCGTGTTTTGATCTGGGTTTTAAACAAATAAAAAAAAAGTAAATTAGGTTTTGAATATGGCGGCCTCTAGGGTTACTGGTAAGCTGCATTATTTCATAAAAGAGATATTTTTTTGGAAATTCTCCTTCATTTAAATTTTATTTTTATTTATTATGATTGTTTTTTACTGCAACCCCGATTAGCCCTAGGTTTCGAAAAGTCAAATATATTATCGTAAATTATATTTTTATTTCTTTTGATTCGTGGTTAAATTATTGAGGTGTTTGTATTTTGTGGTTAAATTTATGGAGTGTTTTCTTTATTTTAAAGATTTTATTTATTAATATATATATATAAATTAATATATGAGGTACGAGAAAGAAGATGATGATTTGTAATTTTAATTTATAAGAAATATCAGGTAGAAAATAAAGATGATGTGGTTTTATTTAATTGGATAGGACCATAGATGATTTGATGAGAATGCTTCATGGAATTAATTTTTTTAATTTTATTTTGAAATATGATTAATTGCATGTCAAGCTTTTGAGATTTTCAATAATTATTTAAAAGTCATTAAAATTAGTTGTGTGCAACGGTGTACTGCATTAGTGATGTCCAACGGTGTGTTGCCCATTGTAGACTCATCCTATATAATGCCACAATAAAAAATATAAGTATAGGGGCGTAATGGTAAATAAAATTTTTTCCTCGAATTTTTCATTTTACCAAACAATACAGAAGAAAAAAAACATATTTTCTTTTAGTTTTCCATCATCCTAACCAAACACAATAATAAAAATAAAATATATATTTCCAGCCTTCCACTTTTATACCTTCCAATTTTGCAACCTTCCAAATATTTTCCTATCTACCAAGTAAAGCATTAAAGTTGAAGAAGAAATTAAGTTGATATTTTTTTTTTCATTTAATTTGATTATTGTACAAAACAAATTTTAAAATATCAACAAGACTCAATGAAAACAAGTATTGCAAGTTTAAGAACCAGGGAATTGAGAGAAAGGAAAGTAGGAATTTGAAATTACAAAATACAAACATAAATAGTGGTTTGAGGTAAAATTAGAAATTTGATTGGTCAAATTCGTTAATTTAAATGTTTGGTAAATAGCAGATTGAGGTGAAACCTCTAATTTTGAAAAAGCTGCTAATAAGAGGTTTTTGAAATTAGATGTTTTGACTTAGTAGTTATAAAGAACCTTTTATCCTTAACAATTATAAAAAATCTCAAAATAACCTAAATTTAACATTTTCTATTTTAATTCTTCACCCTCACTTATTTACATTTGTGACATTTGTAAACTAGTAATATTTTTTATTTTTATTCTCACACATTTATATTTGTATTTAAATTTAATAATTAATTAAATTGTATTAAAAATAATTATATAAATAATAATTTTTTTTATCAAAATAGTATGATTTCATTGACGAAGAAAATCATACAAGATCAATATATGCCTCATTAAACCTCCTAAACTTAGATGAAGGGAAATAATACACATATCGATCAACTTACACAAAACACACAGCCAAAAAACAAGTGCACCAATCGAAACTCGAAGAACCTACAACAAAGCACCTCTCGGACCCTACTCATCCGCACCATCCCTGGGAAACCAAGCAAAACCGATGCAGCCTCAATCACAGCACGCCCCAACACCAAGCACGACCGCATCACCTCCTCAGGCTCACATTACCACTTTGAACCATGAAGCTCAATCCACACCCCCTTCGCTAACGCATCTGCCATCCCATTCGCTTCCCTGAACACATTATGGAAACAAACACAATCCAACAAGGCACATGCCTCGTCAATTACACAAAAATATTGTCAAAACCTCTATAGACGCCGCTCACGATGTGTAACCCAAGCAATCTCCACTCGCGAATTAGATTCAATAACAATTGAGAAACAAACCTTCCATTTGGACGATACAACAACCCCCAATGCTATTTTGATACCCCATAACTCGGCTTCATTGGAATCCATCACCCCAACGGCCTCAAAAATAACGCTAACACACAACTCTCCAAATCTCTTAGCACCCTTCCACAACCCGCTGGACTAGGCTTGTCACGCGCGGAACCATCCACATTGAATTTAAGCGAACCCAACGCATGAGGCTACCAACAAACTTCACTCCTAACAACCGGCAAACTAGAAACCCTCTCGCACCACCATAGACACTCACACCATTGTGCTTCCATCACCTTCATAGCCGAATTAGATGCTTTCACCCAATATAAAGTCTCGAGCTTCACCAGAAAAACAACTCATGTACCGTCATTCTCTTTTGTTTAAAGGTAATGTCGTTTTGAGCTAACCACGAAGACCAAAGAACCGCGACGCAACCCATAATCAACCAATTTTTTACTTTCCCTGTGAAAAAACTATGAGCCCCTTATGTCAAAAACTCATTAAGTGAACTAGGTAACACAACATCTACCTCTCACCATTGAAAAAATAGCAACCAGAGCTGTCGAATAACTATACAAGAGAATAAAATATGATCCTCAACATCCCCACCCTCACCACACCATTTGCACATAATTGAATCATCCGCCAAAACCATCCCACACTTTCTTAAAAGGCTCATATTCGACAATACTTCCAACTTTACGAACCACAAAAACACTAAACCTTCGGAGATACCTCACCTTCCACACCGAGAATGCCTTAAAATCATCCGTAGCCAGGCCAAAAGAAGACATCAACTCACTCAACGAAAATCTCACGCTGAACATTCGGACACCAAACAATTTGATCCTCTACCATAGCATTGAGCATCACCGATTGCACCAAACTTTGAAATTCATTGACCTACCTACTCTCAAAACTCCTTAACTCACGACCAAATAAATCAGCCCAGTCATCATGAACCGAGGACTGAGGAGCCCTCACGCGCATATTCTACAATCACAGCCACCTTATTTACAGCAATACGAAATAGTCTCAGAAAAAGAACACACAACGGCTCATCTGCACACCACACATCATTCCAAAACAACACTTTTGTGCCCACGCTAATCACCCAAGCAAAGCATGACACATTCATAAAACGAGAGACCCTCTATTCCTCTTGCACTTCAATAATTTATTGCCACATCGTTGACATCAAACCTTTGCCTTTACAATTCATCCTCCAATGTAAGACCGACTCCCAATATTTTGCCACAACGAGAGCCCTTCACAGTGAACCCGAATCAGTAGTGAAACACCACGCCCATTTTGCAAGTAAAGCCAAATTCCTCATATTCAAATCAACCACACCCAAACCGCCCAAGTGCTTCGGCCCACAAACAAAATTCCACTCGACCCTATTTATTTTGCACTTCAAATTCGTGCCACCCCAAAGGAAGTTTCTCCGAAGCCTATCAATCTTTCAAATCACCCCCTTCGGAATACTAGACACCCTCCATTTAGTACATTGGCAATGATGATAACACCGAGTTCACCAACACCAATCATGCCGCAAATGATAGACTCTTTCTCTTCCATCCTGCAAGACTCGCACTAACTTTATTTATCAACGGATCCCAAACATGTAAACTTCACGGATTGACACCAATCGACATGCCTAAATAGAAAAATGGTAACACCCCTCTCGTGCATCCAAATACTAGTGCCATCTCATTCACTATTTCCTCCTCAACATCAATTGCAAATAAAGACGACTTCACAAAATTTATCTTAAGCCCTGAACAATATTGAAAGGAAGTCAATAAAGAAATCATATTACGCGCATGTTCGACGTTACCCCGAAAGAAATATGATCATATCGTCTGCAAATTGGAGATGTAAGAGTCAAAAATTCTGCGCCACTTACACCCCTTGAATCATCCCAAGTTCTTCAGCTTTGACCATAAACTGATGTAGTGCTTCATCCACCACTACAAACAAAAAGGGAGATAACAGATCACCCTGACGGATCCCACGTCCCAAACCAAATTAACGTGTAACACACCCGTTCACCAACACTGAAATTCTAGCCGAGCTTCCACATTCTCGCATCCAATACCTCCAACTCCAAGTCATGCCACAACCTATCTGTCTTAATATTTGATCTAAAAACTCCTAATTCTCGCAGTCATATGCTTTTTCAAAATCTAATTTGAAGATTACACCACCAATTTTATATTTTCACTTACCAAGTGAATGTACCACTTCATTTACTAGAAGAACTCCATCTAATATTTGTCTTCTCTGAAACTCGCTTATCAAATCCCCAAGAACCTTTTGAAATTGATTGGCAAGGACTTTCGCTAAGATTTTATACACCGAGTTCAATAAAACATATCGGGCGGTAATCGCCTATAACCTCTGGATTATCTTTCTTCGGCAACAATACCACGAAAGAAGATTTCATTCCCTTATCTAACCGCCCCAAAGCATGAAACGAGCGCAACATATCCAGTACATCTCTTTTAACAAAAGACCATCCCCTCTTAAAAAATCAATATTAAAACCATCACAACCCCAAACAGCTATCTTCATCTCTTCTTCTGTAAACTCCCTCACCAACCATCCACATTATGCCTCAGTCAAAGTATTCCTAAAGAGACTCACGCCCTTACCATAGCAAAATGCTTTGAAGACATTAAATTCCAACGCCTCAAGCTTCTCAACCCATTTACCATTGAATCACATCCCCTTAATACGATTGCGCATACTACATATTTTCATTGTACGGTGAAAAAACCTCGTTTTATGATCTCCCACCCTTAACCAAAGAGCTCGCGATTTTTGACACCAAATGGATTCTCGGTACTAATGTTTTTCTCTCTTCCACGCCTTCTTCCACCACCAATCCAATCGCAATTTGCAAATCCAAATCCTCATTCAACAAAGACGTCGCCTCAATTTGTCCATCTACATTCCCAAAGTCTGATTTGTTCCACCCATGTAGGAATTTCCTCAAAGCATGAAGTTTCCCTAAAATGTTAGAATTCCCTTCAAATGAAGATATCCGTTGCCATTCCTCCTCTATACACTTTACGTGTTTCACCATGTTCACCCAACAATTTAAGAAGTGAAATGGACGAGCTCCCCAATCCTTATCTTCCGTCAATAATTTCAACGGGGACTGATCAGAAACACCTATTGGAAGATTAAATATCACAAAATTCCCCTCCACCATCGAGTCCTCTATTACGAATCGATCCGCCTCCCAAACTATAGTGATCTCCCCTGACCTTCCAATAGGAGGAGCAAACACAAATTCCCATTTATCTGATGGCCATAGCTGTCGATTGTAGAAAGATGGCTTAGGGTTTTCTTGATTTGGGGATTTCGGGTGAAAAGAGAGAATGAGATTGACGTTGAGAATGGTAAACAACACGTGACAAAACTGAGTTAAACTCAACTATTTTATTAAAGGTAAAATTGATTAAATGGTATAAACAGTTTACTTATTTATATACAAGTCACAAAACAGACTTAACAAACTAATCCATTAAGAAAATACAACTTAGTATTTTGATCCTCCAGTTCAGCAATCTTTATAATCTTGATAGCCCCCTCAAGTTGGAGCATACAAATTTTGGAGGCCCAACTTGACAATTGAACTCTGAAAAGAACCAGTTGACAAAGCTTTAGTAAAATAATCAGCAAGTTGATTTTGAGATGAAACAGGTAAAAGTTTAATAACTCCTTGTTGAATTTTCCCCTGATTAAATAACAGTCTATTTCAATATGTTTGGTGCGTTCATGATGCACAGGGTTCTCAGCAATCCTTATAGCAGATAAGTTGTCACAATAGAGATTAGCATAAGGAAGAGTAATTTGTAAATTAGAAAGCAGATAGAAGAACCATTGGATTTCACAGGTGACAGCAGCAATGGCTCTGTATTCTGCTTCACTAGAAGAACGAGACACTGTTTGATGTTTCTTGAATTTCCAGAAAATTAAAGATTTTCCTAGAAAAACACAAAACCCAGTAGTTGATCTACGAGAATCTGGGCATGAGGCCCAATCAGAATCAAAAAAAGCATGAATTTTTAAGAGATTATCAGCATGGAAGAAAAAACTTTGACCTGATGTGCCTATCAAGTACCTAAGGATCCTATGAGCAGAAGTTAAATGCACACTAGTAGGAGCAGACAAAAACTGGGATAACTGTTGAACAGCAAAGGAAATGTCTGGCCTAGTGTTTGTGAGATAAAAAAGCTTGCCAATAAGTTGTCTATAAGAAGTAATGTCCTCTAAAGGATCACCATCAGACTTAGATAAATGAGTTGCAGCAAGAATAGGAGTAGAAACAAGTTTACATCCAAGAAAACCAGTGTCCTTTAAAAGCTCTAAGGTGTACTTTCTCCGACACAAATTTATACCCTTAGTAGATCTAGCAATCTCAAATCCTAAAAAATACTTCAACTTGCCTAAATCCTTGATTTTAAAGACATTATGAAGAAAACTTTTTATGCAAGAAATTTGTTGGGATGAAGGACTAGCAACAATGATGTCATCTACGTAGACAACAATGACAATAAACTGAGAGCCCTTACCCTTTGTAAATAAACTTGAATCAGAAATTGACTGCTTAAAACCTTGATCTATTAAAGTTAGTGTTAACCTCTCATTCCACTGTCTACTGGCTTGTTTTAAACCATATAAGCTTTTATTCAATTTGTAAACAAGACCAGATTTATCCTTAAAAAAATCAGGGGTAAATCCATGTACACCTCTTCTTGTAAGAAGCCATGTAAAAAAGCATTATTGATGTCTAGTTGTTGTAAATCCCAGTTTTAGGCAGCAACAACAGCCATTAAAGTTCTTATAGTTGTACTTTTAGCCACTAGACTAAAAGTATTAATAAAATTAACACCAGGTTGCTGAGTATACCCCTTTGCAACTAATTTGGCTTTATACCTATCAAGGGTACCATCAGATTTTAATTTGGTCTTAAAAACTCATTTACACCCTATAGTGGTATTTCCAGATGGTAAATGAACTAAATCCCATGTTTTATTTCTTTCTAAAGCATCAATTTCTTCTTGCATAGCATTTTTCCAACAATCATGCATAAGGGCCTGTTTATAAGTTTTAAGCTCAGTTAAAATGTCAATATTATAAATAAAGGATTTATGACTAGTAGAAATATTAGCATATGACAAGACCTGATCAATAGTGTGAGGTGTAGTCCTAGTCTTAGGCATGGTTACTTGAAAATCCTTAAACTTTTGAGAAATTCTAACAGATCTAGCAGGTCTAGTAGAAATCTTAGAGGAATGCTGATCAGTAGGTTCAGAGGGAACATTAAGATTCTTATGAGAATTTGCAGAAGACAAAGAATTATCAGTTTTATTAACAGCAGCATCACAATTGTCAATTCTATCAACAACAACATTTGTATACTCAGATTGATCAAGGCTAGCAGAATTAAAATCAGAATTAAACTCAGAACTAAGAGGAACAACTTCAATGCCAGAATTGGAAGCAACTTTATTAATATCAGCAGAAAAATCATCCTCTAATTCTAAATTATCACAGTTAGGTAGAACAAAGCTGCTAAGCTTGCCACTATCATGTTGCTTAAAGGGGAAGATATTTTCATAAAATATCACATCCTTAGAAACAAAAACAATTTGAGTTTCTAGGTTATACAACCTATACCCTTTCACATTTCTAGGCAAACCCAAAAAAACACATTTAATGGCCCTAGAATGCATTTTAGTTTCAGCCTTAGGCAAAATAGAAGCATAAGCAAGACATCCTATAATTTTAAGATGATTGTACCTAGGTTTAGACTGAAATAGAACTTCAAAAGGAGTTCTATTATTAAGGACATGTGTAGGAGTAATATTGATTAATGAGGCAGCATGCATAATGCAATCTACCCAAAAAAATAAAGGAAGATTAGGAAAAATTCTTAAAGCCCTAGCAACACTTAACAAGTGCTGATGTTTTCTCTCAACGATATTGTTTTGTTGAGGAGTATGAGGACATGAAGTTTGATGCACTATCCCTTTGGTTTTAAAAAATTCAACCATATCAAATTCTTTACCATTGTCAGATCTTATACTCTTTATTTTAATAGAAAATTGAGTTTTTATCAAATTACAAAACTCAGTGACTATACCTCTAGTTTCAGATTTAAGTTTCATAGGGTAGACCCACATGAACCTACTTTTGTCATCCACAACAGTGAGAAAATAACAATGTCCATATATACTATGAACAGGAAAAGGACCCCAAATGTCCATGTGCACTAAATCAAAAATATTACCAGATTTGGAAGTACTAACAAGGAAAGGCAGTCTCTTATGTTTGGCTAGAATGCAAGTATCACAATGTTCCAAGGAACCAGATGGGATATTAGAATCTAATTTAGCAAAAAATTTCATCCTATGACTAGAAGGATGACCTAGTCTGGCATGCCAAACATCAAAAGAAACAGAAGAATTAATAAAATTACCAGCAACAACATGCCTATCCTTTTGAACTTCCAGCTGATAAAGCCCATGAAGCTTTCTAGCTAAACCAATCATCTTCCACTGTGTGACATCCTGTATACAACAGAAACCAAGTGAAAAAATAAAAGATAAATTGGAATCATTTGTTAACTATGACACAGAAAACATATTAAAACCAAAGAATGGGATGTGAAAAACATTATGAAGGACCAAATTATCAGATTACTTCACAGTACCAATATGCAAAACTTTAATTAGCTAGCTATTAGGTAATTTGACAAACCTATCAGTAACAACAGTATATGTTACAAAATAATCTAATGAGTTGGCAATATGATCAGTGGCCCCTGAGTCAAGAATCCAAGATTTCTCATTTAAAACATCATTATTTTAAAATTGTGCAACAGTAGAAAACTCACAGCAAACAATACTAGTATTCAAAGAATCATTTAAAACTGAGGAACCAACAGAATTAATAAAGAAAGAATGCATACCTTGTGTCTCAACAAAATCAAGGTTGGAAGATAAAGCATTGACTTGAGAGGTTGAATTCTGGTGTGGCTTATCTCGGTCACTTATTAGAGATAACAAACTAGCATATTGCTCTTTGGTGAAAGAAACAAGACCCTCTTCATTAGAATTAACAGAACCATTTTGGACAAGGTTTTCAGAACCACTATTCCCTGTTTGATTAGCCCTACTAACAGAACTTTTTGACCTAAACCCAGGTGGATACCCATGTTTCTTGAAACATTTTTCCACATAGTGCCCATACATCCCACAAAAAACACAAAGAGGCCTTCGATTGAAATTCCCAGAATTACCAGAAAATTTTTTGACATAATTTTTGATATTAGACTCATCCCTTCTGTAATTACCCCTATCAACCAACAAGATGTTGGAATCAGTACTAGCAACAGGACTAATAGTCCGTTCATGCTGAACAAGAATAAAAAATATTTCATTTATACTGGGAAATGACTTCATCATTAGAATCTGAGATTTGGGAACTGAAAAAGTATCATTTAATCCCCTAAGGAACCTAAGAGCAAAATCTTGCTTACGAAATTCAACAGCTTTGCAATCACAACTAGATAAAGACCTAAGGTTGCAAAGTTCATTCCAAAGAACTTTTAATTGAGTATGAAATGAGGTTATCGAAAGACTACCTTGACGCAGGGAATAAAATTCATGTTGTAAGTCGGAAACCCTAATCAGATCCCCTTGCTTGAAACGATCATGGAGATCTGCCCATAACTCGTACGCCGTATCTACCCAGATTACGCCTTGGGCTATTTCTGGAGATATCACCCGAAGAAGCCATGACAGTACCAAATTATTGCACTTCTCCCAAGCTTGAAACCGTGAACTAACCTTTCGCACTTGCTTGATCGACCCATCAATGAATCAAAACTTATTATTGGATATGAAAGCCATCTTCATCGATCTTACCCAGCTATGGTAATTCGAACCATTCAACAAGGCGGAGGTGAGAACAAGACCAGGGTTTTCATTCGGATGAATATAATATTCATTCGAAGGGTCATCGTTCTTGAAGGGTTGAGAACGGGCTCGATCGGAAGAATCATCATCTGATACCATGTCGATTGTAGAAAGATGGCTTAGGGTTTTCTTGATTTAGGGATTTCGGGTGAAAAGAGAGAATGAGAGAATGGTAAACAACACGTGACAAAACTAAGTTAAACTCAACTATTTTATTAAAGGTAAAATTGATTAAATGGTACAAACAGTTTACTTATTTATATACAAGTCACAAAACAGACTTAACAAACTAATCCATCAAGAAAATACAACTCAGAATTTTGATCCTCCAGCTCAGCAATCTTTATAATCTTGGTAATAGCTTTCGAATCACTTCATTTGTCACCTCTTCCAACTTCGATTCTTCTACACAAATCATCTCACCACATGTTGTCGAACCAATCCCATCACTGATTTCTTTTTCGTTGACGACCCTAGCCCTCGAATATTCCATGACAACACCCTCATCTTGATAATTCACTGCTCACGATCTCTTGCAGCGATGAGATCCATAAAATCCCGAATGATATCGTCCTCTTTACCTACTATTTTTGCAACTAGAAATTTACTAACTTTCAACGTCTCCTCTGACTCTTACAAAATAGAATTGTGTTTTTGTATCACATCCGATCCCGAAGAGGTTGTGAGTATAATCTGTCGGTGAATCAACCGGATTCTTACGTGGCCTTCTTCATCCTCTTCCTTTTGTAAACACTAATTTTATCAGAATTTTTTAACCATAATTTATATTTCATTTAATTGGTATTATTTATTCCTATTATTATTACAAAAAATAATGTATATACATATATATAAATAATAAATAAACAAGTAGGTTAAAATTAAAACAAAGTCCGCTCAAATAATAATTTTCAGTCTATTACAAAAAGAGCCCATTTGGGTCCAATCTAAATAAAATCAGAAACCCTAATCCATCTTTTTTCTTTTTGCACAACCGACCCTTTTACCGTTGGATCAAGTTTTGATCCAACGACCGAGATCGAATCAGGGCGCCTCTTCGGATCGCGCGTGTGGCACACGCGCTGGTCATTTGTCTCCCCACGCGCGCGTGCATAGCACGCTGAGATCCCTGGAGTTCCGCCCGCCACGCATCCGCGTCTGGAGAGTGTCGCGTCATCACCGAAGTGCCATCTCGACTGTCCGTTCACGAGCCGAAATCCAATCATTCATCTCTGCGACGCCAACGACCATGATGCAACCGCCATACAAGTTGTCGAAACCGCAAAAATGAAAAAAGATAAAAAAAAATATATGTCAGATCCACAGTGAAAGCTTTAATGGTTACCCAGTGTTGTAAGCAAACAAATCAGATATATACATGATGTAATAAATGTATTTTTACTACTTTGAAATAAGCAATAGAAAAGAGTGAAAGTTTCAAAGGTAACTTTCTTGCTATTTTATTTTTTTCTTTCGCATATTCGGAACATAAAAAAATAAGGATGTTACCTTGCTTCGAGTCGAGACCATCCGTCCACCTGTGATAAGCCCTCGTCCTTCCTCGAACCGTGTGGGGTGAGTTGGTAAGGCATACGTCGAAAGGGGTTAGGGTTTTTAAAACAAAATAATAGAGGTAAAAGAAATCAAATGGGGGGGGGGGACTTTAAGGTTACATCTGAGGTTAAATGGGAGTTTATATTCGAGAAAAAAAAACAAAAAAGGGAAGTTTAGGCTCGCCGGTGTCGACTAGCGACGACCGGCGACGTGAGTTATGGCCGGAAGCCGAGAGGGAAGGGGGAGAAAACTAGAGGTTATTGTGAAGAGGATGGAGAAAAATGAAAAACATGATCTTTGGTTTTAAAATGAATTTATACTTATTTAATGTTTTTAAAATGGTACAATAATGTCATAAACCCTTCAATGTTGGGCAAATTACGCGAAGGGCCATTCCGCATGGGAAAATCTCGTCCCTGGTCCTTCAAAGTTTCTTCTGACTTTCAATTTGACCCTTAACTAATGACTAAATCAAATAATAACAAGTTAATTACCCCTGGACCCCCTCATTAATTTGCATGTTATTGTTTTGCACCTTGTTCTTATTTATTTTCATTTCATTCCATTATTTATGTCCTTTTAATTATTGCACTTATCTTTTATTTACTTTTAATTTGCCCCTTTATTTTACATTTTATTTAATTTCAGCATTTATTCTTTCATTTATTTCGATTTTGGGCCTTTAATTGATTTAATTTTAGTTATATCCTTTATTTTATTCATAGTCCTTTATTTATGTATTTTTTTCCATATGATTATTGTTGTTAATGCCGTCTATTCTTTGCCTGCCTTTTTCGTGATCCTTTTATCGACATGTTAGCTAATACAGATTTAATACGAATAATACATGTTTATTATTATTTTATATGTAAATAATATGCGCATCTTAATGTTTAATTAAGTAATGAAAAAATAAATATGAAAATCTTGATAATAAATCGATATTGTCTTAATTTCCTTCACATATACCCTATGATAATTCATGACATTGATTTTAGAATCTTAATAAACTTAAATTTCTCTTAAATGTAATTATTTATTTTGTCATCATTAATATCTTGCTCATGCATATTTATTTGCCATACTTAATTTATTATATTAATTAATGCTAGTACTCATAGTCCCGATATTCTAGTGGGAATGTCGTCCCAAATATTTGGGCGTCATCTTGTTTGGTATCATGGACTGCGAATTCAGTTGTCTGTCTCGTATGACCATGCATTCATGCATTCGGGAATTACTAATTAAATCGGGCCGAGTTTTAAATTTTTCTAATAAATATATTACGAACCGTTAGGTACCAATTTTGGGCGGCGTGGGGGTGCTAAACCTTCCCCATCCGTAACCGACTCCCGAACCTAAGTTGCTTAAAAAAATCTCTGGTTTTAATTTACGGTGTCCGGTCTACCCTTTTTTTGAATGATCAGTGGCGACTCCAATTTTTTTATTCAAAATACGAGTTAGTTTTTAGACCCCCCCCTAAAATTAATTTTTAAAAACAAGGGGGACAAATACTTTTTTCGGATTTTTTAGTCGCTACAGCATGGCGACTCCGCTGGGGAGAATTTTTGTTTAAAAAAAACAAAAAGAAAGTCAAGCCTCAGATTCGATTCGTACTGTAATTATTAAGAAAATTTTTAAACTCGGCCTAATTTAATTTTTAATTATTCAGCCTTGTTTGATTATACGGTGTTTGATATATTTTGTCATCATAAACCCTTAGGTAGAAACAATTACTTCGCCTCGCAAAGTTCCACTTCCGTATGGTGTCGTAATTTTTTTTTCCGGGATCTGATCCTTATACTTCGTGTAGCTCCGCTTCCATATGGTATATCATTCGTATCCCCTCGAATCGATGTCCTAGAGACAGTTCGAGTACTCTTTACTCTAGATTCAAACTGCATATAGTAAACCGTAGAGCCAACCCCTAAAGAACCGTGCTGAAATGTTGCCCGTTTAGAGGGAACCCTCTAGGGTTGTTTGAATTTTCATATACTTGTGTGCTTTTAGATTATTCTAATTTATTGTCTTGTTTTATCTAACAATGTGCTTATTACCTCACACTTAATTAGTTTAATTTATTCATCAAACGGTACTAACTCCTTTTATATTTTTCTTTTTTCCTTTTTCTTTTATCACGTATAATTTGCATTGCATCCCATGCATAGGTGTTGATTCAATGGAAAGTCCGTTTTAGAAGTCATTTAATATGGGAGAGAGGTTCTATAACACCAAAAGCGATAACACTTTAGTATGGGGTTGGTCCGAGCGGATGCAAATGGAAAACGAAGACAGTTTGAGAGTTGGTCACATGTAAGAAGTCATTGGGCATATCGCAATTATCTCTACATAAAACAGCCTTTCTAAATTGCAAGAAATATGGCAGAGCTTGGATCAGGGGATGAAACACACTTTTCAACAAGAATTCGGGGATATAGTACTTTTGCTGAATGTTGAAAATGACAAGTATATGTTCCGAGCTTTGACCCAGTTCTGTAATCCATGCTACAATTGCTTCACTTTTGGTAAGGTAGACATGACCCCAACTATAGAAGAGTACATGGTGTTGCTTCGTTGTCCAAGGTTCAAGGAGGGGAAGGTCTATGTGAAACCTAGAGATACCCCGTCCTTTGTAGAAAAGTTGGTCAACATCACCGAAATGAGTGAAGACTAGTTCCAGGGTAAGATCACAAGGAAGGGAAAGACCAATTACATAGCTTGGGGGCACGTTAAGGAGTTAATTCAACTACATCCAGATCTACCGAAAAAGAGACAGTTGTTTGCCTATAGAATCTATGGGTTAGTTATATTTCCCAAAGTACGGGGACACGTAGACTACGCGACGATTGACTTGTTTGATAAACTCAAAAAATGTATCAACCCAGCGCCATCCATCTTATGTTGTGTTCCGCTGTTAGAAATCTGGATCTACAACCACTTCTGGGATTTGAAGTTTTCTTATCAAATTCATATGACCCATTATTTCCCCATAAAATTCTTTTTAGAAGAATATCGGGCTGAAGCAATGACCGAGGAATAATGGATGGCTGCAGGGGATACAAGTGGGTTCCTTTGCCTAGAATTTGGGGCAGGACGAGCTACTGTCCACTGCTTGTGTCATGACAGTTTGGCTCAATGCAATTCATTCCTGCTACCTATGGTTTAAATACCTCTAGCTTCCCACACTAGGGCAGTGGATACAAAGCACACGTATTGCAGATGAGTCGTGCCTGGAAAAGCTTACACACAGTCGAGGTTTACAATGATGGAACCCCTTTTACCCTAGCATATGAACATTGGAGGCTCAATCGGGTCAACGATACCATCCTCTGTCCAAATTAGGAAAACGTTCAGCCTATGGAGGAACATATGAGAGATGCTCCTTCCGTCTTAGAAAAATCTAGAAGGGCACACCATAGAGAGGTATGTGCTCTGGAAAAACACATCTCTGACTTTGAAGCTGCAAATTATTTAGCATCAGTTGATTTGGACAAATACAAGAACCGAGAAGAACAACTGCTGAAGAAGAAGAAAGCACTGCAAGATGATCACAAAGAGTTAAGGCATGAATGGATGGAGTTAAAGCAAAACTTGCGAAAGAGCAGCTTAGGCACCACCGCCAAAGAATTGGCCAACAAGATGGTGACAGCAAGGAAGAAGACCGATAATTATGCTCGTAAATACAAAGCAAGCCAAAAACAAGTCACGAAAAAGAATGAGGAATTGGAAGTTGCTAATCAGAAGCTAACCTTTAGTCAAGACCAGATTCAGAATCTAATGGCTCAGCTAACATAGCTGGGATTAGCTCATCAAGACAGCCAAAGCCTGGCAGAGCAAAAGATAGCCGAAGTGAATGCAATTACCCACGAGTTAGTCATCAGTCAAACTTTGAATCAAGAATTAATAATAAAAAATGGAGAACTCGGAGCTCAGGTAGGGCAATTAGAAGGGCTATGTATGACTATCATAATCATGGTAACATCACCTTGAATTTTGCCCAGGAAGAAAACGAGGTACTAAGGACAAAAGTGACCGAGCTGGAAGCGGCTCTACAAGGATGTAGGAAGCAGCTCGCCTCGTTCGAAGGGGCCATACAAGAAGATAATAGTAGAATAGTTTGGGGACTTCAACAAGTCGACCAGCTAATTAGGGATCAACACAAAGCGATGATGGGTGTCATGGCACAAGAACATGGAGTAGCTTAGTACATCCAAGGTCCGGCAGGAGCGACAACTGAACTATATGCACGTATTAGTCCGGAGACAGATCTGGGAGCCCGAGTTTGAGCCTTACTTCATGAAGTCGGAGTTCTAGGCGTAGAAGCTAGCCGATATATGTAGCTTGTTATCACTACTTTTTGTAATCAAGACCTATTCTGCTAATGAAAGTCTTTCAAAGGACTGTTTAAGAATCAACGCATTGCATTTAATCGTTAAAACAATAAAATTTAACCGTGAGAAATAATATTGCAGAAAACTAAGCTGCAATCATTTCGCATCAATACGGTACTCGTCTGCAAACAAAAATAATGGAAGATAGAGTAACTAGCCTAGAACAGGGTTAGAAGAACCTAGAGACCCAGTTTAATCAGGTTGAACAAAACATCACCGATCAAATTGCTCAGTCACGAGCAGTGATGATGGCTCAGATAACTGTGCTACTTGAGAAAATGGCTGGCAAAGGAAAGGTCTTTGATAGTACTGGTGAAGAGACGGAAGAAACCGCATCTTACGCTAGGGTTCAATCGAGCACACATGCTCCCGAGAGAGACTGTACATCAATACTGGTGGAATATTGACAAAACACAAAGCTGGGGCATCAACAAGACAACCCATAGGTGTGGAAGAGAGGCAAGCAAACATGAGAATGAGGCTAGTGATTTGAGTCTCGTGGCAGATTTAGTTCTTCCACCAAAATTCAAAACACTTGATTTTGAAAAGTATGATGGAACTACATGTCCTTCCGCCCATATAACTATTTATTGCAGGAAAATGGCAGCCTTCATGAAGGATGAAAAACTGTTGATCAATTGCTTTCAGGATAGCTTGATCGGCTCAACCATTCGATTGTACACCAAACTCAGCCGAGTAAATATCAAATTGTGGAAAGATCTCTCAAAAGCTTTTGTTGAGCAATACAAGCATGTTACCGATATGACCTCGAATCAAATTATGCTAGAAGGAATGAAGCAGAGATCAAACGAAAGTCTACACCAATATGCTCAAAGGTGGCGTGATGTCGCCGCCCAAATTCAACCACCTATTCCCGAGCATGAGATTACACCCTTGTTTGTGAATACCTTGAAAGGAGCATTGTTTGATTGTCTGATAAATAGCACCACACAAACTTTTGCTAATTTGGTGAAGACATGATAATCAATTGAAGTGGCAATAAAAAGTGTGAGAATCGACAGTGGTGAAAATACCCGAAGAAACTACAAAAAAAAAAGACAATGAGGTGAATGCTACTAGCACCTAATGCGTTCCAACAAACATTACCATTTCACAACCCCAAGCTTCCACTGGAATGCAGTCATTCACTCCTTTGCTTGTGTCTTATGTTGAATTATACTCGCAGTTGTATAAAGCTAATTTGGTCCGACCATATTATATTACTCCATACAAACCCCCTTTTCATGCCTGGTATGAAGAGAAGGCGCAATGTGAATATCATGTGGGGGCCCTCGGTCACTCGATAGAGAATTGTATTTCCTTTAAGAAGTTTGTTCAAAATCTGATAAACACCGGATTTTTGACTTTTGATGAACCAAACGTGGCTGATAATCCTCTACCAAACCACGAAGGTCGTGGTGTGAACGCAATTGAGGATGAAGGCAATAGAAGAGCTAAAATGAAATTTTCTAAAGTCAGGTCCCCTCTCTGATGGATATTCCAGCAGCTGTGTATGGCACGCCTAATAGATCGGGGTATGGCACTAGTGCAAGAAGGATGATGGCCCTACTGCGAGTTTCATCAGGAAGGAGGGCATAAAATCCAACAATGTGAGAGGTTTAAACAGTTGGTCTAGGGAATGATGGACAACAAGGAAATTGAATTTTTCGAGAAAGTTGAAGGAAAGAAAGAATTAGACGTCTACATGTCAGATCACTTTAATGTCAAATAGGGGGTGAGCAGACCATTCGGCATTTCATCCAAACCAAAAGAAGGTTGTTCGGTTCAAGGGTAAGTTCAAAGACAGCCCCTAAGCTTATCATCTCAGCTCTGACCCCTTTCCAATTCAAAGACATACGAAAAGTTCTATGGAAATATACCGCCAATGTTTCATTGCCGGAAGGTTTAGAGTCGCATAATGAGGAAGGATCACCTGAACGCAAAAACCACTCAACAGGAGGGACCGAAGGAGCCGAAAGCCGAAGCTGTAAATGAAGTGGGACATTTCACTCGAAGTGGTAGGTTTTATTCACCGGAAACGGTGGAAGCAGTAAAAGACAAAGGTAAGAATGTGTTAGTTGAGCCCGAGAAGATGTTTGGGGAATAACCTCCTATAAAGATCAATGAGCCAGTGAATGAAGCCCAAGCACTAGAATTTTTAAGATTCTTATGAAACGGTGAATACAGAGTCGTCGAACAACTTCGCAAACAACAAGCAAGGATCACGGTACTTGAGCTTCTACTAAGCTCAGAAAAGTATCGTGATGCATTGTTGAAGGTGTTGAATCAAACCTATGTTCCAAATGATATCTCTATGACCAAGTTGGACCGAATAGTGGGACATATTGCCATAGACAACTATATCACGTTCAATGATGACGAGATCTCGGATGGGGGTATGGGGTCTACCAAGGATTTAAACATCACTACCCACTGAAAGGATACGTCTTGTCGGGGTTGCTCATTGACAATATGTCTGCATTGAATGTGCTACCGATGACAACCCTGCAAAGGCTACCCATAGATAGTTCCCATCTAAAACCGTGCCAAAACTCTGTGAGAGCTTTTGATAGAACTCAAAGAGAAAGTGGTGGGAAAATAGAGATACCCTTACTGATCGAATCAATATGTCATTGAGTTTGTGGTGATGGACATCCACCCGACGTATAAGTGCTTGCTGGGAAGGCCCTGGATTCATTGTGCTTGTGTTGTTCCTTCGTCACTACATCAAAAATTGAAGTTTATAATTGAAGGGAAACTGGTGAGTGTTGGAGCAGAACAAGACATCATAGCTTTAGTTACATCTGATACCACATACGTTCCACCTGAAGAGGATGCTATAGAATGTTCCTTTAGGGTCTTGGAATTTATCAACGCCACTTTTGTCGCAGAAGGGAGCAAGATCCCGTGCCCTAAACTATCTAACTGAACCAAGATGACCGTTTGGCAGACTCTAGGATGAGGAGTTAAAACTGGAAAAGGTCTGGGAAAAAACTTTCAAGGGAGTTTACATACAAAAAAAGTTATCTTCAAGAAAGACAGATACGGACTGGGCCATAAGCCTAGTATACTCTAGAAAAGAGGAGCATAGAGAAAAAGAAGAGGAAAGGAGAGCCAGATTCAAGGGAGTAGATATCCTATGGAAGCCGATGACTTTTTCCCATCTAAGAGATACCTTCATGTCTGGTGGGATTATCAATGCTGAGCAGAAAGTACATGAAGCAAACCAAAAAAGCAACAAGCTTAATGACGAAGAGGTGTTCAGCGAACTGCTTGAGGGGATGTCCGTCAATATGATATCAAATGATGAAGGTGGTAGCAAGCTTTTAACTGGAATCCGTCCTTGCTTTCCCGGGAATCACTTGATAAATGGAGACTATTGACTTGTCTGTAGTTTTTAGGACAGAAATAGAGTGATGCTTCGAACAAACCCTTTTGCCTTTGCCCGTGGGCATTAGGGATCTTTTGTAAAGGGTTGTTTTGTTAAATCTACGTCAAAATAAAATAAGATGATGCATTCTCTGTTTTCTCAAATGGCAAACATATCATCCACTACATACATTTATTATTTGTTCTCATTTCTCTTATTGTATTTATTTGTTTATTCTTTCATTCATTTCTATTCATTCCATGTAAATATCTTTCCCTTCCAAATACTTTTCCTCTTTAATCTACACAGGGCCCATAACATTAATTGTATGAATGATTCTGAATCTAACACCGAGGTAGATTTCGAGCTGCTTTCGTGTTTGGTAGAGTCTGATGAGAGACAAGATGAAGGGGATTATGAAGTTCCGGAAGAGTTGCTAAGGATGATGGAAAGTGAGGAAAAGCAAATCCTACCCCACCAAGAAGAAGTAGAGACTCTTAATCTGGGGACCGAAGAAGAAAGTAGAGAAGTGAAGATCGGCGTCGCCCTCTCTCCCCAAACTAGGCATGACCCAATAACCTTGCTCCGAGAATTCAAAGACGTGTTCACTTGGACTTACCAGGATATGTCGGGGTTGAACACAGACATTGTGGTACACAAGTATTCGATAAAACAATAGTGTAAGCTGGTCCAATAGAAATTAAGAAGAATGCAAACTGATATGTTAGTAAAAATCATAGAAGAAGTGAGAAAGCAGTACAGCGCTGGTTTATTGAAGGTTGTCAAATACTCTGAATGCGTAGCGAATATAGTTCCAATACCAAAGAAAGATGGGAAGGTTCGCATGTATTTAGAATACAGAGACCTCAATAGAGCGAGCCCGAAGGATAATTTTCCTTTACCCCGTATTGATACACTGGTTGATAATACGCCAGGGCATTCATGGTTCTCATTCATGGATGGTTTTTTGGGGTACAATCAAATAAAATTGCACCCAAAAGATATGGAGAAGACTGCATTCGTGACTGCACGGGGCACATTTTGTTACAAAGTAATGCCCTTCAGACTGAAAAATGTTGGGGCAACATATCAGAGGGCTATGGTGAGCCTCTTTCACGACATGGTGCACAAATAAATGGAGGTGTACGTGGATGACATGATCGCTAAGTGTAAGACGAAGGAAAAACATATCCAGAATTTGAGAGCACTGTTCCAAAGATTAAGAAAGTACTAATTGAAGCTCAATCCTGTTAAGTGCACATTCGTAGTTACGCTAGGCAAGCTTTTGGGGTTTGTGGTTAGTAGAAGAGGGATTGAGATCGACCCTGACAAGATCAAAGCTATCCATGATCTTCCGCCACCTCAAACACAAAAGGAGGTCCAAGGCTTCTTGGGAAGGCTTAACTATATATCTCAGTTTATTTCCCAATTAACCGACAAATGTGATCCTATTTTTAAACTACTTCGAAAGAACAACCGGAGGGTATGGGACATGGAATGCCAAGAAGCTATGGAAAAGATTAAGAAATACTTGATGAATCCCCTGATCCTGGTGTCCCTGGTGCCAGGCAGACCACTGATCTTGTATTTAACAGTCTATGAAAACTCGATGGGATGCGTCATGGGACAGTATAATGAGTGCGAAAGGAGAGAAAGAGCCATCTACTACCTAAGCAAGAAGTTCACCAATTGTGAAACACGATATCCGCCAATTTAGAAATTATGTTGCGCTCTAGTTTGGGTTACAAAAAGACTCAGACAATACATGTTGTATCACACCACCTGGTTGATATCCAAGATGGACCCGTTGAAGTACATGATGGAAGCACCGGCCCTAACCGGGAAAATGGCCAGTTGGCAGATGCTGTTGTCAGAATTTGACATTGTGTATGTAAATCAGAAAGCTATAAAGGGAAACACCATAGTTGACTTTTTACCAAGCCGTGCATCCGACGATTATGAACCTCTGAATTTCAAGTTTCTAGAAGAAGACCTGATGTGTATTACAACTGGAGAGGATGTAGTCCTAGCAGAAAGTTCATGGAAGCTCTACTTTGATGGGGCATCCAATGCCTTAGGTCATGGCATAGGAGCAATATTGATCTCACTAGAAAATGTCTACTACCCTTTCACGAGTAGATTGAAGTTATTTTACACAAACAACATAGCCGGATATGAGGCATGTTTCATGGGATTGACTGCAACTATGAGAGAAGGATCAAGGTGCTTCAAGTTTTCAGTGACTCATCCTTGGTGATCTACCAACTCCGAGGAGAATGGGAAACTAGAGACCCGAAATTAATTAAGTATTATAATTTGATTTAAGAGCTCATTAAAGAATTTGAGAAGATCAGTTTCACCTACCTCCCAAGAGAAGACAATCAAATGGCAGATGCTCTAGCAACCTTGGACGAGCACGAAGGCAGAAATGAGGCCAGTTGAAATGTAGATCTTTGAAATGCCAGCTCACTGTTGCAACCTGGAAGAGGAAGCAGGCGGAAACCCTTAGTATTATGATATTCTTCAATATATCAAATTCCAAGCCTACCTTAAAGAAGCAAACAAGAATGATAAGAGGACTATCAGGAGAATGGCAGCCGGATATGTCCTAGATGGTGAAATCCTATACAAGAAAGGTAGAAACCAAATGCTATTGAGATGTGTTGATGCGCGAGAGGCAAAAAAACATTCTTGCTGAAGTACACGATGGGTTATGTGGGACACATGCCAATGGTTTCTCGATGGCCCGAAAAATAATAAGGTATGGCTATTTCTGGCCCACAATGGAGGGAGATTGTATCGACTATGCCAAGAAATGTCACAAATGCCAGATATATGCCGACAAGATCCATTCTCCACTGCTGCCTTTGTACACCATGAACTCACCATGGCCCTTTGCAGTCTGAGGGATGGACGTTATAGGGAAAATTCACCCGAAGGCTTCTAATGGGCATCGTTTCATTCTCGTCGTCATTGACTACTTCACCAAATGGGTAGAGGCGACCTCTTATGCCAGCATCACCAGGGCAACATTCTGCAAGTTCCTAAAGAAAAAAATCATTTGTCAATATGGACTACCAAATAGGATCATCACCGATAATGCCTCCAACTTAAACAATATGATGGTGGCTGGGGTGTGCAAGCAATTTAAGATAGTGCATCATAACTCAACTGCCTATCGTCCCAAGATGAACGGGGCAGTCGAGACAGAGAATAAAAATATCAAGAAGATCATATCAAAAACAACATACACCTTTAAAGATTGGCATGAGAAACTACCATTTGCTCTCTTCGCCTACCGGACGTCCATACGCACGTCAATCGGAGCAACACCGTACTCTTTAGTTTATGGGACTGTGGCAGTACTACCTATCGAAGTTAAAATCTCGTCACTTCGAATTCTAAACGAGGTAAAGCTAGATGAAGCCGAATGGATACAAGAAAGGTATGACAAGCTGAATCTCATTGAAGAAAAAAGGTTGAGAGTCATCTGTCATGGTCAAATGTATCAAAAGAGGATGATGTAGGCTTACGACAAGAAGGTTCACCCACGAGAATTTCGAGAGGGGGGTCTTGTGCTTAAAAGGATCTTACCAAATCATAGAGACTCTCGGGGAAAATGGACACCTAATTGGGAAGGACCGTATGTTGTCAAGAAGGCTTTTTCTGGAAGAGCACTGATCTTAACAGAAATGGATGTGAGGGAGTTGAAAAACCCAATAAATTTCGACTCGGTTAAAAATACTACGCTTAAATAAAAAAGGATGCAAAAAAAGAAAAAAAAGGAAAAAGGAAAAAAAGAAAAAAGAAGTGAAAAAGAATGGGTTGCAAGATGAAAACCCGAAATGGGCTTTTTGGAACCAAAAGAGAAATTTGAGCTGAAAACCCGTACTAGGCGGTTCAAAGGAGTTTCAAGGTCAGACACTTGACAAACATGCCCCGTTAGAGCCAGACACTTTGTGAAGAATTCCAAGCAATATTTCACCTCGGTCGACAGACTCACGTATCATTTATATAGTGGATGTTTAGAGTATCATGTAGCATTTTATCTTCTCATGTTTTCCATGACTTTATAAAACTGTTAATAATAATAATAAAGTACTATTTCGTATTTTCTCTCGTTGTTTCTATAAGTATCCAACAAGTAGATTAATATAGATTCAAGTTAAACAAAAGATTTTATGGTATTACTATGATCTATCCTTTGAAATACAGGCAATTTGAAAACAAGAATTCACCTCGACATTTGGTATGCTCGAGAGAGGCTCTCAAGCCTTGTAATATAAAACCAATACTGAAGCTGAAAATTTACAAAGAGAAGAATATGAATCATGAAAATAAAAGTACCACGAGGCAAGAACTTGAAAAGGCGCAAAAAAGGAGGAGAAAGCCAAAGAAAAAGCCGAAAATCTTCAGAGCAAAATTTTAACGATTTGAAGGGAAGAGTCAGGCTGAAAAGATTGAACCCGAGCCTGAGATGACAACATGCTACTACAAGAGATTAAGGAATGAAAGCAATGAAGAATGGGATAGGTTGATCAATAGAAGAGAAGAAAAAGGAAGAAAAGGAAAACACATCATTAATCATGCATCATGCGTAGTTAGACATCCCTAAGATAGGAGCATGCTAACTCATAACATTGAAATGAATTGTATATTTTCTCGATAGGGAGCTCAAGAGGATGACAAATGATCAGATTCTACTTCACCTCCAAGACACCAAACAACGGATGTTCGTCATAATGACGCAACAACGAATTGGGACATTGTCTCAAATTTTTCAAACTCCAGAATTTTAAAGATAAAGGTTCTATATAGGAAAGACCTGGAACTGCAAAAAAAAAGGGTTCTATATAGGAAGATCCTGAGACTCTGAGATGAAGGTTCTATATAAGAAGAGCCCGAGACTCCAAGTCAAAAGGTTCAGTATAGGAAGAACCTAAAACTACACGTTTTCAAAGCTAAAGGTTCTATGCAGAAGGAACCCATATGCGTTGGAATGTCAGAGCGGAGATTTCTATGTAGGAAGGAATCATAGCTTCGAGAGTGAAGACA
The DNA here is from genome assembly GCA_958450335.1 of Hibiscus tridactylites. Taxonomy (NCBI): domain Eukaryota; kingdom Viridiplantae; phylum Streptophyta; class Magnoliopsida; order Malvales; family Malvaceae; genus Hibiscus; species Hibiscus tridactylites. The sequence goes on from OY288286.1 coordinate 12,444,690, forward strand.
ACAAGTTCTATACATGAAGGACTTGTAACCTGAAAGTACATTGCTGAAGACAAGCTAAGGGTTCTATATAGGAAGTACTCGCAGCTCCAATGCTTTAGGCAGAGGAAGAGTACAACGGTTCCATATAGGAGGGACTCGTGACTCCGAATCTCCTAACATGGAAGTAGGATAAAATTAGTGCTTATGATCTTTGCTCTATTCTCATTTCACCAGAATGAGCAAAGGGGCTACTGTAAACACTAATTTTATCCAAGTTTTTTAAACATAAATTATATTTCATTTAATTGGTATTATTTATTCCTATTATTATTACAAAAAATAATATATATATAAATAAATAAATAATAAATAAACAAGTATGTCAAAATTAAAATAAATCCCGCTCAAATAATAATTTTCAGTCCATTACAAAAAAGAGCCCATTTGGGCCCAATCTAAATAAAAATAGAAACCTTAATCTATCTTTTCCCCTTTGCGCAGTCAACCCATTACCGTTGGATCAAGTTTTAATCCAACGGCCGAGATCGAACCAGGGTGCCTCTTCAGATCATGCGTGTGGCACACGCGCTACCCATGCATCTCCCCACGCGCGCGTGCATAGCACGCCGAGACCCTTGGAGTTCCGCCCGTCACGCGTCCGCATCTAAAGAGTGTCGTGTCATCACTGAAGCGCCATCTCGACCATCCATTCTTGAGCCGAAATCAAACCGTTCATATCCGCGACGCCAACGACCATGATGCAATCGCCATGCAAGTTGCCAAAACCGCAAAAATGAAAATATATATATATATATATATATATATATATATATATATATATATATATATATTTGTCAGATCCATAATGAAAGCTTTAATGGTTACCTAGTGTTGTAAGCAAACAAATCGGATATACATACGATGTAATAAATGTATTTTTACTACTTTGAAATAAGCAATAGAAAAGAGTGAAAGTTTCAGAGGTAACTTTCTTGCTATTTTTTTTCTTTCGCATATTCGGAACGTAAAAAAAAGGATGTTACCTTGCTTCGAGTCGAGATCGTCCATCCACCGGCGATAAGCCCTCATCCTTCCTCAGACTGTGTGGGGTGAGTTGGTAAGGCAGACGTCGAAAGGGGTTAGGGTTTTCAAAACAAAACTATAGAGGTAGAAGAAAGCAAATGGGGGGAACTTTAGGGTTATATCTGAGGCTAAATGGGGGTTTAGATTCGAGAAAAAAATAAAAAGGGGCAGTTTAGGCTCACCGATGTCGACTAGTGACGGTCGGCGATGCGAGTTACGACCGAAAGCCGAGAAGGGAGGTGGAGAAAACTAGAGGTTATAGTGAAGAGGATGGAGAAAAATTAAAAATATGATCTTTGGTTTTAAAATGAATTTTATATTAATGTTTTAAAAATGGTACAATAACGTCATAAACCCTTATGTGCTGGGCTAATTACGCGAGAGACCATTACGCATAAGAAAATTTCGTCCCTGGTTCTTCAAAGTTTCTTTTGACTTTAAATTTGACCCTTAACTAATGACTAAATCAAATAATAACGAGTTAATTACCTTTGAACCCCCTCATTAATTTGCATGTTATTGTTTTGCACCTTGTTCTTATTTATTTTCATTTCATTCCATTATTTCCGCCCTTTTAATTTTCTGCACTTATCTTTTATTTACTTTTAATTTCACCCATTCATTTTACATTTTATTTAATTTCAGCATTTATTCTTTTATTTATTTTGATTTTGGCCCTTTAATTGATTTAATTTTAGTTTCATTCTTTATTTTATTCCTAGTACTTTATTTATGTCTTTTTGTTCATATGATTATTGTTGTTAATGCTATCTATTCTTTGCCTGCCTTTTTCATGATCCTTTTATCGACATGTTAGTTAATTAAATACGAATTTAATACGAATAATACATGTTTATTATTGTTTTATACGTAAATAATATGTGCATCTTAATTTTTAATTTAGTAATAAAAAAATAAATATAAAAATCTTGATAATAAAACGATCTTGTCTTAATTTCCTTCACATATACCCTATGATAATTCATGACACTGATTTTAGAATCTTAATAAACTTAAATTTCTCTTAAATGTAATTATTTATTTTGTCACCATTAATATCTTGCTCATGCATATTTATCTGCCATACTTAATTTATTATATTAATTAATGCTAGTACTCATAATTCCGATATTCTAGTGGGAGTGTCGTCTCAATTATTTTGACGTCATCTTCTTTGGTATCGTGGGCTGCGAATTCAGTTGTCTGTCTCGTATGACCATGCATTTGGGAATTACTAATTAAATCGGGCAGAGTTTTAATTTTTTCTAATAAATATATTACGAACCGTAAGGTACCAATTTTGGGCGGCGTGAGGTGCTAAACCTTCCCTATCCGTAACTGACTCCCGAATATAAGTTGCTTAAAAAATCTCTGGTTTTAATTTACGGTGTCCGGTCTACCTTTTTTTTTTTTGAATGATCGGTGGCGACTCTAATTTTTTATTCAAAATACGAGTTAGTTGTTTTTTAAACCCCCACCTAAAATTAATTTTTAAAAACAATGAGGACAAATACCTTTTTCGAATTTTTTAGTCGCTGCACTTTTTTTCTTATTTTGTTCATGATTTTCAATTCTAATTTCTCCTTGTTGATCATGTAACTCCATATTAGACTCATTTTGGACTACAAATCCAAGATTAAGAGGGTGACTATTCAGCTCAGCACTCAAGAGTCACAATATTCGGCCCATTCAACACATCCCTCATAACTGAAAAATCTATTCCATACGGCACTGCCACTTTTAAATTTCGCTCCACCAGACCCACTTTTTCATCAAGAAAAAATTGCTCAGCTGCTCCTTTACCTACCACATTCTCCGATCCAATCTCTTGTGTTTCACCCCTACCACCAACCTCTCATTACTTACAGGTAAAGGCTCCTTACTCGTGTTACCAATCTCCTTATAACTCATCCCCTCTCCCTGCTCAGTGCTCACCCCCTGCAACTCGTATCTTCATTTGTGACACTCGTTGTTCCACAACATCTTCCTGGGACCTAGAGGTATCATTAGGGGTGAGCGTTCGATCGAGTCGAGTAAAAAAAAATCGAGTTATTCGAGTTGACGCGTCATTTTCTACAACTCGAACTTTATTTGAAATGTTTTCGATTTGAGTCGAGTTTATAAAATTCGAGTCGAGTCGAGTTTTCGAGTTCATATACAAATTTAATTGTAATTATTTATCATGTTATAGTACAATTTTATTCTAATTTAAACGATTTTCTCTAATCATATAAGATATGCATATATATTTTTTTCATATATATTTCATGTGTGGCATATATTTTTCATACTTTTGTATATTGGTGTATATATATATAGGGTAAACTATACCACATACCACTCAACTATGGCCTTGACTCGAAAATGCCACTGGACTTTAAAAAAGTTCAAAACTAACACTGAACTTTAATATGTGACTTGAAAATACCACTCCGACGTTAACTCTTAACGCCCTCGTTAAGTCAAAACGACGTCGCTTTGGTGCGGTTGTTTTGAAGCCTAATTTAGCGCAAACCGACGTCGTTTTGCTGGAGGGAAAATATGAAAATCATGGGTTTTGAACCCTGGACCTCCAAATTCAAGGGTTAAGTCTTAATCACTAAACCAACAAACCATTATATAATATTTTACCACAAATAGTATATATCTAAAACTAGCTAAGATTAATTCAAATTATTTTATGAAATAAATAATACTATAAATAATATAAATATATAAATATATATAATTTGCATATATATATATATATCAATATATATAAATAAAAATATATTATTTTTCTATTTTTATATATTACTAATAATACAAATATATTATTTTTCAAAAAAACCAAAATATTCATAAAAATAATATATTTATATTATAAATAATATAAAAAACTATAAATCTCAAACCATAAGGTTTAGGGTTTGAGTTTTGGATTTTGTAGTTTAAGGTTTAGGATTGAGAGTTTTTATATATTATCTATAATATAAGTATATTATTTTTATGAATATTTTGATGTTTTCTTTAAAAATAATATAATATATATTATATTATATAAAAAATAAAAATAAAAATAATACCACATACCACTCAACTATGGCCCCTGACTCGAAAATTTTTATTATATTAAAAATAATATTTTTATGAAAATTTTAGTAATTAGTGGACTGATTTTTAAGTTCAAGTCGAGTTCTTCAATTTTTCCTAATATATATATATACATGGGTAAAATACATCACATACCACTCAACTATGGCCCCTGACTCAAAAATGTGACTGAACTTTAAAAAAGTTCAAAATGAACACTGAACTTTAATATGTGACTCAAAAAGACCACTCCACCGTTAACTTTTAACATTCCATTAAGTCAAAACGGTGTCGTTTTGGTGCGACTATTTTGATGTCTAATTTAGACCAAAACTGTAACACCCGGGTTTAGGGGCCGGGTGAAAATAATATTTTAATATTATTCGGGTTCGATTTTATAATTTAAGTAAATAAAATAACGGTTCGGGTTTTATTTGCAAATAAAACAAAGATGTTGGATCCAATTTTTAAACCCAAGCCCAATAGCCATTTCATTAATGGCAGTTTCATAAATATGTGGTCTTGTAAAAAAATAAAAACTCTTTTAATTCCAAAACACCAAAAATTTGGTGTCATCTTCTACCTCCCAAACACACACCCAACGTGAAACCCCCTCCCACCATTGAAGCTTCTATTTCATCTCCTCCATCCTTCATCCTTGATGATTTTTAAAAGGTAATGGTACTTTTGAGCTGTCCTCACCTTCCTCTTTCTCTCCATGTATTTAGTTTTTCATAAAACCCATTGTTTCATGTTTTGAGTTTTTGAACTTTTAAGTTAAAAATCCTAACTTTGTTGTCCAATGTTGAAGCTTTTGAATTCTTATTATTATAAGTGTTATTCGTAGCCCGAATGGTCCAACATATATGATTTTTACTTGGTTTTATTAAGAAATTCGTATTTGAGTTTTGGAGGGGTTTTATGAGGGTTTAGAAGTGAGTTTTAGGGCTGCTTTATGTTGGAAAATGAGGGTTGATGGTTGTATGATAGTTAGGGGTTGTTTTGGAAGCTATTAGGTGTGTTAAGAGAGTTGGAATCAATGGTTTTCGGTTGTGCAAAGGGGCTGCTCGGGAATGGCTTTTTGGGGTTGTTCTTGGTTCGAAAAACAAGTGTTTGATGTTTGAATTGTGTTCCGGGTTTGCTCCAATGTTTTGTGGACTGATTTGAGGTTAATTTACTTGTGTTGGGGCGATTAGAAGTAAGGAATTTCGTTGGTAAAGCTTTGGGATCGAATCCGGAAGTGAGAAGGTTTGAGTCGGCTTTGCTTGGCTTGCTTAAGGAAGTAAGGTGAGTGGTTAAAATGTTTTAAATGGCTTTGAGCAATTGGTTCGAGCATGTAAATGTAGAAATGATTTCAAGTATCATTTTGGTTCAAAGTTGGTTTTGAAAGAGTTTAGTTTGGGCTTGAAAAGTCAATTTTAAATTCAAGAGTAAGTTGATGTGAATTGTCTCTTTAATTTCCCCCTTTTTCCATTTGTTTTCATTTCTTGTGGTGATGTTTTGTTAAGCATGAAATTTAAATAATTTGGGGAGAAGCATGATTGCTTAATATTATATCGTTGATCATGTATGATGTGGATATGCCTTGTAAGATGTGTGTAAGTTGGTGCAGGTTGTGCACGAAAATGGTGAGTAAGACCATTTGTGATTGGTAAGATTGTAAGTAGTAAGTGATGTCTGATTGTGGATATTGTTACATCTTGTTTTGGTTGTGCATGATATAGTGAGTGCATGTCACATGATAGTGATTGTATATCGTGTTGCATGGTTGGTGTCGAACCTCACGTGATGGTTGTCGTTGCTCCGGTGATGTGTAGTCCCGCCGGTAGCAAGTGGTATATAACTCCGGTGATGTGTAGTCCCGCCGGTAGTGACTAGTAGAAGAGTACTTTGATGTGTAGTCCCATTGGAAAACTACTAGTCGAAACGGTGATGTGTAGTCCCACCGTGTGTGTTTTGGTTATGCTTGTGCATGCCATGTATCGTTCATGTTGTATCTCACTATATCATTCTCTTTTATGGTTTTGTTTTGATCTAGGATTATGTCCTCATGCATACCATGAAGTGTAATGCCTTGATAAATGCCTATATTGTTGACCTTGGTTGAACTTGTATGTTAGTAGAAGGATTAGGTCGTTGGATGACTCATATGTGTTGGTCTTTACTTTTAATGGAAGCTTTGAACCCTGCATTGTCGTAGTTATGTTTTAGAGCTCCGCTCACTAAGCTTTATGCTTACGCTCTTCTTTTTCCGACAATGCAGATCTTTAGCTTGGAGTTAGCAAGGAGTAAGAAAATGGCGTCCAAGCGTATGGTAGTTTGCTCAAGTATGGTTTATTAAATAATGTAGTAGTTTAGCAATGGGAAATGCTACGTGTCTTAGGAACTTGTATCTAGACTCCGTTGCGTTGGTTTTATGTGTTAATGCCTTATATTGATAGATTTGTAAACCATGTCTAAATTGCTTACCTCGTGTGTTGGTCATGTGCCTTGTGAGAATGTCTAAGTGTGTGTATGTTGAAGCATGAGATTTTGGATGCTTAAATGTCATCTTTGATTCAATTGCATGTCTTCCTTGATGTATGTATATGTTGGGTGTTTGTATGGTTAATCAATGACCTTTAAATGTTGTATGAATGCTTGTTGGGGGGTTTAGGGAAGTCCTAAAATGCAAGTAGGGTCGAGTCTTGTTCGTTTTGCTGAGTTTGGGAAGTTTTGCAGTGTAGGGGTATCGATATTGTTGGTCCCGTATCGATACCGCCTTCTTGTTTCAGGCCTCGTGTATCGATACGCGAGGGGACATATCGATACCATTTTGGTCACTGGAGCTACTGTCCATTTCGGTATCGATACGGGCCTCTGGTGTATCGATACCGTCATCTTAGCGTTGACCGTGGGAAGTCAACCGTCGGGGAGGGTATCGATACACTCCTTGGGTGTATCGATACGGTCTCTACGGATTGACTTTGACCAGTTGACATAGTCAAGGGGGTATCGATACACCTCTTAAGTGTATTGATACCGCATGCAGTTAAAGCTTAAATCTAGTCAAGGGGTATCGATACACCCCTTAGGTGTATCGATACCGCCTGCAGTTTAAGTTTAAAATTGGGCTGTAACATGATTGTTTGAGTTCGTTTGATTGTTTTGTATATGTTGTTCCGCTGTATGATCACTTAGGGTTTAATATTCATCTAGACAAGATTTTAAAATGAAAAAAATAGGGTTGTTAACCGAGGGGGAACCTTAACGGGTTTCGCTTCGGTTTTCCCCGTATGGCCCACTCGGACCGATCATCCGGCCAGACCGGGACGAGGGGGTTACAAAAACGACGTCCTTTTGCTGGAGCAAAAATATTAAAATCATGCACTAGTGGAGTTTTGAACTCAAGACCTTTAAAAAAAGAGCTAAACATTAACCATTAATCCAAAATGATATTATATAATATTTTCCACAAATATTATATCGAAAATTACTTAAGATTAATTCAAATTATTTTATAAAATAAATAATACTATAAATAATATAAAATATATTATTTGTATATATAACTAAAAGTGTATTGTTTTTATTTTTTATATAATATTTATAATATAATATAATATAATATATATTATTTTTAAAGAAAACCTCAAAATATTCCTATAAATAATATATTTATATTATAAATAATATAAAAAAATTATAAATCTCAAACCATAAGGTTTAGGGTTTGAGTTTTGGATTTTGTAGTTTAAGGTTTAGGATTGAGAGTTTTTATATATTATCTATAATATAAATATATTATTTTTATGAATATTTTGAGGTTTTCTTTAAAAATAATATATATTATATTATAGGGTAAACTATATAAATGACCACCTTTCTATTGTAAAAGTTGCGATCTGACCACATTACTTTTTTTCGTCACAATTAAACCACCAAACTATTTAAATGGTATCAATGTGACCACCAGCCGTTAAAGTTTAACGAAAGGGTATTGTGGCAGTTAAAAAATAAAGGTATAATTACACATTTAGTCCTCGTTACTTATAAACTCTATCAATTTAATCCTATTTTTAATTTAATAAAATAACCCTTTTAAATGTATGTTCTATGAGACAAAAAATAATTCATGTCAGTGTGCACGTGCACTCGCATGTGTTTTTCAAACAAACACAAAAAAAAAAGAAACACTAGTTGCCGGAGTAACTCTCCCATGACCAACAAAAACTTACTCTCCCTGAGAATATTGCTCGTGCACATCTCCAGTATCTAGGTTTGGGACTAGAATGCAAAAACTAATCACTCATATATATATATATATATATATATATATATATATATATATATATATATATATGGACTTTGGTCATCTGTACTGTATCCAAATTACTTCAAGACCCTGCTATTTATAATATCAAACCTATTATATCGCATTAAAATAATTATTAATTTCTATTTGCAATAGGTATCAAGTAAAATCAAGACAACATGCACAAAAGCATAGTTCATTAACTTTTCCAAAACATTAACAGATTTTGGGTCTTAAAATTTGTTACATCCCATTACCAACCGGACAAGCCAATGAAACTGGCTGTATGTTCACTGATAAGAAGCTAACCTTCGAATTTACTCGGTAATAATTCTCTGAGGGAAAAAGAAAACAACAAAGAAAAGATGATACCCATGGACATGAAAGTTCCAGCCACGCATATTCATGCATTATTGTTAAAATGTAAAGGCTTCAACCTGATTAATGTGCCGCTTCCACCATGTTCTGCCACAAAACAAAAGTGAAAATGAAGGAAGAAGCCATAATAGATGCACAACAATAATGTAAATCTCAAAGCATGCTTAGGCAATCCATCATGCTATTAGAAACTGCTAAGCATTCCATTATCAATTTTTTTTAGATGCTAAATAAAACTGGGTCATCCCAGAGTAGAGACCAGTGGAAGAGTGATGGGGGACATTGACTGAACTTCGTCTCCAAAACAAAACACAGTATGGTATGGAAAACTACCTACGGCTTTTTAACAATAAAGTATAAATTATCCTGGTAGCTCCAAGTTATGGATCTGGATGTTTATTACAGGTAATATTCAAAGTCCAAGCCAAGGTGGTCACTTGACCTGAGAATTTGCATGACTGGATGACCTTAAAAGACTTATAGTTGTAAAACTTGGCATTAAATAAACTATTGGCAATTTAAAAATTGTAAAATATTATACAACAATATTTTCAATTAGAAAGTATAAAGTACAAACATCAACAAAATGAGATTATATGTTTGACTCGACAGAAAACAGCCTCAACAAACATTGACCTAACCTAAGGCATTCACGAGAGGAGACTTAAATCAAGTCAAGTAGCAGCATATGAAATTAATTGATTTAACTATGTTCAGGTATCATGCAGCCAACAGCTAGAAGTTGGGATGGAATCATGCATAAGCTGGTAGAGAGTTGTATCGTTCAGGAACCAGTTTTTCTGGTTGATGGTATGTACACATGTTTTTATTTGTTGTGGAATAGAACATATATTTAAAAGGGTTCTTTTTAGCACAAATGCATGCTTGGTGCAATGGCTAGCCACTACTTCTAAATCACCCAAATGCGGGTTTGATTCCCACCATTGGTATGTTTGTGCAAATTAGATTTTTCTCCTCTAAATGGACTAAATTGATAGAGTTTATAAGTAACGAGGACTAAATGTGTAATTATACCTTTATTTTTTTAACTGCCACGTCACCATCCTGTTAATCTTTAACGGCTGGTGGTCACATTGATACCATTTAAATAGTTTGGTGGTTTAATTGTGACGAAAAAAAGTAATGTGGTCAGATCGCAACTTTTACAATAGTAAGGTGGTCATTTATGTAGTTTACCCTATATTATATTATAAATATTATATAAAAAATAAAAACAATACACTTTTAGTTATATACATTGTTATATATACAAATAATATATTTTATATTATTTATATATTAACATTATTTATAGTATTATTTATTTTTATAAAATAATTTGAATTAATCTTAAGTAATTTTCGATATAATATTTGTGGAAAAATATTATATAATATCATTTTGGATTAGTGGTTAATGCTTAGCTCTTTTTTTAAAGGTCTTGAGTTCAAAACTCCACTAGTGCATGATTTTAATATTTTTGCTCCAGCAAAAGGACGTCGTTTTGGTCTAAATTAGACATCAAAATAGTCGCACCAAAATGACACCGTTTTGACTTAACAGAATGTTAAGAGTTAACGGTGGAGTCTTTTTGAGTCACATATTAAAGTTCAGTGTTCATTTTGAACTTTTTTAAAGTTCAGTCATATTTTCGAGTCAGGGGCCATAGTTGAGTGGTATGTGATGTATTTTACCCATATATATATATTAGGAAAAATTGAAGAACTCGACTCGAACTTAAAAATCAGTCCACTAATTACTAAAATTTTCGAGTTATTCAAATTTCCATTTTTCAAATCAAACTTAATTTGAAATTTTTTCGAGTCGAGTCGAGTTTTGCTCACCCCTAGATATCATCCCCTCTTCACTTGTATCGCCTGAGGATCAAATTCTACTTTGGTTACCCTTAGTAGGGGTGTTCAAAAATATCCGATCCGACCGATCCGATCCGATTATCCGTTGATCCGATCCGAAAATTCGGATATCCGATCCGATTTTTATTTTCGGATCGGATATCCGATCCGATTATAGATTTTCCGGATCGGATACGGATCGCAATATTACAAGTTTCGGATTATCCGAAAACCCGAAAATCCGAATATCTAATATTTTTTAAATATTAATCTTGTTATATTTAAGAATTTGATGCTTGTTATGTCCGAAAATTTAAAAAATCGAATATTTCATAGATGTGAATCTTGTTATATTTAGCAATTTGTAGTTTGTTATATTCGAAATTCCGAAATTTTCATAAATACGACCTTCAAATTCGAAAAAATAGTTGAATCAAATTATATGTTCGGATAATCGGATATCCGAATATCCGATCCGGTTATCCGGTATCCGAAAAACCGGATATCCGATTTTTTCCGGATCGGATACGGATCACTATATTGCCGATCCGAAAACCCGGATATCCGAAAAAACCGGATCGGATCCGATCCGATATCCGACAATGAACACCCCTAACCCTTAGTACAAATAACATACCATCCACCTCAACATCAATAAATTCATCAATTCGCTCCATGCGTTGGGTTTTAAGTAGGGGTGTTCACCCAAACTAATTACCTGACTACCCGAATATAAATAATCGAGTAATTACTTTATTTTTTTCGGGTCAAGTACCCGGCCCGCTAAAAATTTCATTTTCTCAGGTCGGAGACGGGCCGAAAAAATGCCCCTTATCAAGTACCCGATGACCCGGTTAAAATTTTAAAATATATTATATTAAATATATACTTAATTTATATATATAATTATTAAAATTTTAAGATATATTTAATTAAAAAACAGTAAAAGAAGTAAAGAGGTGGTAATCACCCTTGTTTAAAAAAATTATACAAAAGAAAAATCAAATCCATGGTTCGAACTAATTTTTTCCTCGAATCTTATCTATATATATATAATCCCAAAAGTGGGTTAGTTTAGAGATGTGGCATAGCAAAGGTTGGTTCTTCCACTCCAAGAGTGAAAGGAGAAACAAGTATTACTTGTCTTCCATAATCGAATCCCCTAGCAGCTTATGATTAAGATTAAGAACAAATGAGGTTAAGTATTTTTCAAATTTTCAATTTTCTTCGGTCTCAAGTTTTCTTCTAAGTTGCCTCCACATACTGTAATTTTGCAAGTTTAGATCGTCAGCTGAGTAGGAACTCACAAATATAGACATCATACCAGAAAAGCCTAAACATACAACATTAAAGTACAATACGTCAAAATTTGTATTCTAAAGTTGTTTAGGTTTGATAATTTGAATCTTAAACTCTATGCTTAGATTATATAATTTGAACTTTTATTAGGTGTGAATTTATTTTATTAAATTATGTGATTTAAAAAAAATATAAAAAAATAAAGAAAAAACATTCGAGTACCCGTTACTTGATTTCTAGGGTACTCAAATTTTACGTGTTGCGACTAAAAAATTTCAAAAATACATAGTACCTCGGATGTCGCTCGGACGAACCGGGTTTTAAATTAGTTTTCGAAAAATTAGTCAGATTTGTAAAAATAGAGGAGTCGCCACCGGCCACTTAAAATGGTAGACCGGACACCGAGATAAAACCAGAGATTTTTCTTTTAAAAATGGGTTCGGGAGTCGGTTACACGCGGGGAAGGATGAGCACCCCCGTCGTGCCCGAAAATCGGTACCAAAAACATTACCGCTCAATTAATATTAAATTTCGCGAATTAAAGTGACGAATCGTATCGAAATTTGGTTATACGAGCGAGTGAATTTTAAAGGTCTTAATATTCGAGAAAGAACGTCCGAACCACCACCACTACGACTGGTACTGGCCTCGTTCGTTCCCGAATAAAAAGACGCTCGCATTGCAATTTATAAACCGAAATGCAACTTATAAAATAAGCGAAACATAAAACAGATAAATAAACATAAAGTGAAAGCGGGAAAACGTAAATTAAGCAAATATGCATGTATTCTATTCCGCAACGCTATAAATCATAATCCACATGCTAAATCATAACATATAATATATGATTACATATCACATTACTCGCATATTATTAACCAAGCATGCGCAAAACATATAGAATAAAACACGGACTGAAATTAAGTAAGCATAAACACGAGACGAAAAATTAAGATGCATGAAATAAGGGAAACGCCACATTGAAAAGGGGTTAAAATAGAACTCGGGACGGACCCCAAGGACTGATAGGGGAAATAAACCATTAAAAATTGTTAAATCGTCAAAACAAGGACCAATATTAAAAGATGCTGAAATCTGTAGGGACCGAAATGGTTATTAAACCATTCGGTGTCGATTGAAGCAAATTAGGGGACGAAATTGAATTTTTTTTTAAAACAACAGTGACCAGGGATGTGATTTCAAAAGGCGGAATGGCTAGGGGTGAGATTTCAGAGACACGGGGGACTAGAAAAGAATTGAACCATTTTTTAAGACATAAAACTTTATAAAAAGCCCTAAAAACACATTATACCCCCTTTTGTCATTTTGAACTCAGACCGAAAAAAGCTCTTCTCCTCCTTGAACAGATCTGAAACCCTCGCTGGTCACCGCAAACCTGACGCCGGCGGGAACCAAAAAATCCCCATTTTTTGAAAACCCCGAAACAGATCCCCAAAAAACCTTTTTTTGAAAACAAAATCACGAACCCAAAAACAAAACCGCTTCCTTTAGATCCGAAAGATCACAGCCCCTTCGGAATTTTTATGGCGGTTCACCGTTCGTGGCTTCCGAACGAAAGCCGGACGGCTTGTTACCGATGAAGAACCGAAGGGACGCGAACGACAAAGGCTGCAAAGGTAAAACTTCTCTGAAACCCTAACACCACTGTTTTTTTTTGGGTTTTTTTTGTGTTGCATGCAATGAAATTGAAGAGAAGAAAAAAGATACCTTAGAAGGGTTTTTTTATTGATTTTTCTCTCCGTAAAAATTACGATCCTTTTACAATGGTTTCAGTTTCGGATTTATATCCGAAAATATTACATGCGATATTTTCCTTTGCTCTCTGTTTTCTCTTTGTCCTCATGGTACAAGTTGACTTTGGAGTGCTTATTTTGTTTTTTGCTCTTCTTGCTATTTTCGGGTCCCTGACCATTGTTTTTTTTTGTGTATGTTGTCGGTTTGCTCAATCGGGGGAGGCATGGCGTGCTCGGGAGTAGAGGAGAATGAAGCGGCAGAAGGCTCTGGTGCGTTCGGGACAGGGGCGGCACGCGCGCGTGGGCGATAGAAACGTCGCGCGTGGTGGAGCGTGGAGAGGAAGACTGTTTCTGGAATCCTCTATGGCTCAATCTGAGTCGTTCGATGACCTCCTCGATCCAACGGTCTGAGATGCGCGGCGCCGAGTCTTGGAGGGGGCTCGCTAGGGTTTATCAATCTGGGGAGATCTGGACCGTTGATTACGAGTCAGATCGAATGGCTGGGGTTGTGCGGCGCGAGGGCTTCACCAAGCTCCTTTTGGGTTTTCATGTGCGGGTGCGATCTGGACCGTCAGATCTTGGAAGATCTGACGGCTATAGATGAGGGCGGCGGCTGCATAAGAAACAAATGTGTTAGGGTTTTTTCTTTCTTAGGGCTTGTATTATTTTGGGCCTACGGGTTGTTGTATTATTTGTATAATATTTTTGAATTGTATTAAATAAACATATTGGGCTTCAATTTATTTCTGTTTTATTATTATTTTTTCGTTCTCTTTGTCACAATAATAATATTAATAAGATTAATAAATACAATAATAATAATAATAATTAAAGATAATAATAAGCATAATAATTAAAAGTAAATTTAAATAATCATAATAATAATAATAATAATAATAATAATAATAGAGATAACACACAACAATAGTAAAGATAATAATAGCAAACAATAATATGTTAGTAATGTTTAGGGGTTTTCAAAGAAGAGTTAATAATAGTAATATTTATTTATATACATACATGTGCATATTTGTATTTTCTCTTTTTCTCATTTTTTCTATTTTTTTAAAATACCTAACAGCCCAATAAGCCCAAGATAAACACAAACTAAAGGGGTTCAAGGTCCGGACAAAATTAGTGATTACATTACGGATACCCAATTAAAATAAGCTAAAAACGAGCTAAAAAAGTGATACCCGAAGATCCGAGTACCTAGTACTTCTGGTACCTGGTACCCGAAAACCCGGGTACACCCCTAGTTTCAAGTAACATTCTTCCCCTTTCAAAGGATGCAGGTATACAAGTTACCTTTTTTAATTTCACAAATGTACCCCAGATGTTTGCAATATTCTGAAATGATTCTTGATTCCAAATATGTATCGACATTCCACTCACCGATACCCACGCACGCTTGTAGCCCCTATCCATTCTCTCAATCTCTGGACGCCATACTTCCACCCTCCTAAACCAATCCACGAATATATGTTCCCGGTATACCTCATCAACGATAAACCAATCAGTTTTCCAATTGCCCATCGCACTGCGATTCAACACCTATAAACTGATTTCACTCACTATCCCATGAACTCTCTTTCTATTGCTTTGTATTCCTTCCCCACCCTATTATGCATGGTCATGAGGAAGGAAGGCCACCTGATTCTGTTACTGACCTGGCGAATTAGGACCCACATGGTGAAGACGTTTCTTCTGTTGCAGTGCGTCGAGGGAGGCGAGAGAGAAGGACACCAAATGGGTTAACAGATTTTGTTTTATACTGGGGGTCAATAGACTATAAATAAGGGATATATTTCCTTTAGAAAGGGCATGTAAAAAATGAGTATTGAGAAATTTTCTGAAACTTAAACTTCACTTTCGTTTCCAGTAAATTCATCCATAACATTAAGGTGCTTTCATTGACTCCTCCCCAATCATGGTGAACAATTCCGAGGCCATTAAGATTCTGCAAGATGCTTCTTCGCGCCATGATCAGACCTTAAGTGATCTTCAGGCGACGATCTTTGATAACAAGCTTACGCTTTAGGGCATTTCTAAACAGTTATCTGAGCTCTCGGCCAAGATGGGTCAATCCTCTAATTTTCAGGACAGTACTAGTGACGCCAAGACACTTCGCGGCAAATCCAAGCTCTCAGACGCCGGCGATGAGGGTTTTCCGTTCGCTCCCAAACCGGTTTCAGTTGAGCTTCCCCTCTTCACCGATCAAGATCCCGAGGAGTGGATCGCGACGGCCCAGGACTTCTTCGACTTTTACCACACCGAGGATCATCATCGCCTGACGATGGCATCGTTTCGCATGGACGACGTTGCCCAGAAATGGTTCCGGTGGATGTAGCGTCAACGTCAGTTGGCGGGGTGGGACCATCTGGTGGGTGCCATTTGCAAGCGTTTTTCGATCACCGAAATGGAGTCACCAGAGGGCCAACTTACTAAACTCACACAGGTTTCAACAGTGGCATATTAGCAGACTCAATTTGAGGATCTCGTTTTAAGGACGACGAATCTACCGGAAATTTTTTTAACCTAGTGTTTTATATCGGGGCTCCGCTTGGACATTAAAAATGAGGTTCTAGCTGCTCGAGTCACAACTTTGGGGGAGGCCATGACCACTGCTCATTTTCAAGAAGCTCGACTCAATGAGATGAAGTGGCTGTTGAGTCGAAGTTTTGAGTCCAAAACAAACTCTCCTAGCCCGTCTTTTCAATCGTCGGGTTCCTCTCTACAATCTGGTCGTCCACCACCAGCTGATCTCATTCCCAAGTCTTCTACCCCTCATTTTTCTCATCCCCACAAACTCTCCGCAGCAGAAGCTCAGGCGCGACGGGCAAAAAGACTTTGTCACTATTGTGACGCCAAGTTTGTTCCAGGCCACCGTTGTAAAGAGCCACAATTTTTTTTGTTGGATGATTCGAGTGGTGATGTTCCTCCTGACAACCCCGTCGAGAGTTCTGACGATGATGAGAAGGTGTCGGAGCCTTGCAAACATTCTCTTGTTTCTCTCAACGCTTTAGCATGCTGTTATACCCCAAATACCTGGCGGGTTACCGGCGATGTGCAGGGTCGTGCCGTTCAGATCTTGGTTGATGGCGGCAGCATGCACAATTTTGTGCAATCTAGAGTGGCACGACATTTGGGCCTTCAAGTTACGGCTACGCCTAACTTCCGTGTTTTGGTAGGTAATGGCGAGAAATTACGCACGGAAGGTTGCATCAAAAACTTATCTGTTCGAGTTTAGAATTCAGTGGTGTCGACAGGCTTTTATGTCCTTCCTCTAGAGGGGACAGAGATGGTATCGGGTGTAGCTTGGTTGGCAACGTTGGGACCAATTACCTTTGATTTCGCCAACCTTACACTAGAATTTTCGCTGAGTGAGATGCGCCATCGATGGCAGGGTAATCGAGACATCGGCCCCCAACCCGTGCAACTCCAGTTGGTACGATGTTTAAAAGGGATTGTGTCTATGGCCTATTTTTATCAGCTACATTTGGGGTAAGAAACTGATTCTGCAGAAAGCTAGGAGCATGTTGACTTACAGAGCGTGCTCAAGGAGTTTGAAGATGTGTTTGAGCCTCTGGGAAGACTGCCACCCCCGAGGCCGACAGACCATTCCATTCCGTTAATGCCCAATGCCAATCCAGTGAGTGTGAGACCCTATCGATACCCGCATTTCCAAAAAGGGGAAATTGAGCGCCAGGTCCAGCAAATGCTCGAAAACAAGTTAATTCAACCAAGAAACAATCTATTTTCCTCTCCGGTACTGCTAGTGAAGAAGGATGGCTCGTGGCGATTTTGCGTGGACTATCGGGCATTGAATGCAATAACAATAAATGATAAGTTTTGTATTCCTACAGCAGATGAAATCTTTGATGAGTTGGGTGATTCATTATTTTTTTTTCTAAATTGGACCTTCTGGCAGGTTATCACTAGATACACGTTCACGCTACTGATGTGTATAAGACAGCTTTTCGGACTCATGACGACCACTATGAGTTCCGCGTCATGCCCTTCGGTTTAACAAATGCACCGTCCATATTCTAGTCTACCATGAATGATATCTTCCGGCCTTTCCTATGCAAGTTTGTCCTCGTATTCTTGGATGACATTATGGTGTACAGTCGTGACTGGGCCTCTCATGTAGAACATGTGAAGATGGTTTTAACGACACTAAACCAACATGGGTTTGTGGCAAAAAGGTCGAAGTGTGTTTTTGGGCAAACGTCTGTCGAGTATCTTGGTCATGTGGTGTCCAAGGATGGGTTGGCAGTAGACACAAGTAAAGTGGCAGCAATTCAAGCTTGGCCTACACCGACGAGTGTCTGAGATGTTCGAGGTTTTTTGGGGTTTGTCGGGTATTACCGTCGGTTTATTCGACACTTTGCTACTCTGGCTGCTCCCTTATCTGATTTACTAAGGAAGGCCGATCAATTTGAATGGTCTGGTGATGCTCAGGAAGCTTTTGATCTACTTAAGGAGCGTTTGTGTTCCCCTCCTGTACTGGCACTTCCAGATTTCTCTAAGACATTTACTGTGGAAACCGACGTGTCGGGAGTCGGCATTGGAGCTGTGTTGATGCAAGAAAATCGGCCTCTAGCATTTTATAGCCAAAAGCTAAGTTCGAGAATGCAAGGTGCGTCGACCTATCACTGTGAGATGTACGCGATCACCCAGGCACTCGACAAGTGGCGGCAGTACCTTCTCGAACGATATTTCGTGATTCTGACCTATCAGAAATCGCGATCACAAACCCCGGAACATCAGAGATGGTTGGCCAAGTTAATTGGGTTTGACTTCGAGATCCGTTATAGACCCGACAAGTCCAATGCTGCTGTGGATGCATTGTCGCGTGAGGTATCTGCTTCGTTGCTCGCCTTTTCTCGCCCATTATTCCAAATCTTGGATGAAATCCGAATGGCCTTGATGAACGATTCAGCACTGCAACATGTTATAGAGCAAGTTCAGATTGGGAGCCTAGAATTTCCTGATTATGTGGTATAAGAAGGTCTCTTACTCTACAAACACAGGATTGTCGTTCCCCAGGATTCTGCGTTGCGTATGATGCTACTTCGGGAATTTCATAGCACTCGAATGGGAGGACACGCTGGATGCACTAGAACATCTCACCGACTCGCTGTAATTTTTTTTGGCAGGGAATGCGCCAGGATATCGGCTCCTTTGTACGCAACTGCCAGGTTTGTCAGCGGATGAAAAGCGAGAACCTCAACCCTGCAGGATTACTACAGCCCTTCCTATTCCCCAGCATGTATTCGAGGATATCTTGATAGATTTTATTACTGGTTTACCATAATCGCGGGGAAAGGAGGCCATCATGGTTGTTGTGGATCGTTTAACAAAGTATGCCCATTTTTTTCCCTGCCGAGACAGTTTGATGGCAAATTGGTTGCGAAGATTATGGTAAATGGGGTAGTAAAGCTACATGGAGTGCCACGCTCGATTGTTAGTGACCGTGATCGAATTTTTGTTAGTGAAATGTGGACTGAGTTGGCGCGTTTGCAAGGAAAAAAGCTATGCATGAGCTCGGCTTACCATCCGCAAATAGATGGCCAAACGGAAGCGCTCAACTGATGCTTGGAGATGTATCTCCGTTGCATGACGGGGGATGATCCTGGAAAATGGGAAGAGTACCTGGCCTAGGCCGAATATTGGTACAATACGGCCTATCAAGCTTCGGCAGGCATGACCCCCTTCAAGGCATTATATGGCCGCGAACCTCCAACATTAGTCAACTACATCGAAGGGGGAACTTCCACGGTTCAGCTGGATCAGGATTTACGAGAACGCGACTTGCTGCTTCGCAAACTCAAAAAAAACTTGGCTGCTGCACAGAATATGATGAGGATGCAAGCAGATTGCCACCGCCGTGAACTGGAATTCAAGGAGGGCGATTGGGTTTTCGTTAAGCTTCAGCCGTATCGGCAACTATCTCTACGTTTGAAGAAGCATCACAAGTTGAGTCCTCGATTTTTCGGTCCATATCGGGTACTCAACAGAGTGGGAAGTGTGGCTTACAAGCTCGAGCTGCCAGGGTCCTCAAAAATCCATCCAGTGATTCATGTTTCACAGTTGAAACCTTGCAAGGGTCGCCCGCTACAACAAATCACTCTGTTGCCACTGTTGCTTGATTCAGCAGTAGCTTCTTCTGCAGAGCCAATACCAGACCTTGAGGACAAGGTTCTTTCGCCTGGAGAGGGTGATGTTATGCATAGTCATGAGGAAGGAAGGCCACCTGATTATGTTACTGAGTTGGCGAACCAGAACCCACCTGGTGAAGACGTTTCTTCTGTTGCAGTGCGTCGATGGAGGCGGGAGAGAAGGACACCAAAGGGGTTAACAGATTTTGTTTTATACTGAGTGTCAATAGACTATAAATAAGGGATATATTTCCTTTAGAAAGGGCATGTAAAAACTGAGTATTGAGAAATTCTCTGAAACTTAAACTCCACTTTCGTTTCCAGTAAATTCATCCATAACACACCCGCTGCACTTGCTTTTTTTCTCTGCCAACATATCATTATCAAAATGAATTTCGTCCTCCTTTCCGCGCCATCGTAACTTTAACTTTTGATTCACATAAACAGAAATTATTCTATCCTTCTATTACTTCCAAAGCACCCTCATTTGATCTCATCTGAACAAATTCAAATCTCGCTTCATCCTTTTCCCGCTTCGTCAGAATGAATACATCCACCACTGCACCATGTGCCAATGCAATTGTGGTTCTATGTTCCACACAAACAACGTCCATACCCTTTGACCTAGAAAACACAACAGAAACGAGATCAACAGAAAGACTAACAATCCACAGTAGAAATGAGAGCAATCAGAAAGCAGGTAAAGACTGTGGTGCCACAAAGATGATAACACATCAGAAAGGCACAGTTCTCGATCTAGAAAGTTACCTCAAATCACTAGTCTGCTCTTGCAATAGATTCACGAGACAGACGTCCTAACAACTTAGACTGATAACTTTGAGAAATAGAGGTCCTAGAATAGATGTACAGATTAAAGCTTAGATAAGAACACGAATCTTACCACGATCTTGTCAACTCCGATGCTATTTGAACAGAAAGTCCTGACGAACGGAAGACAGACTAGGGCTGATTCTTGAGTCACCAGCTTGAATCCACAACCACAGTCTTTAGCAAGCACCAGAAGTAACCACCAAAATACAAGAGCACAACGGAGCAGATCCCGGAAGGCCAGCGACTGATACCATGCTAGAATAGTCACCTAGAGAATGAGAGGAGAGTGACGTTTGCAGAAGAGAGACGATACTCTCAGTTTTATTAATAAGTCCATAATATCTCAAAAGAGACTGGATAATATTTATACAATGTTGAGTGAGTCAGGATGAATCAGTGAACTAACAACCTCTCTAACCAACTCTGCTGACTCAGCTCAACAGACTTTAACTTTACAACTGACTATAAACTAATCTTATTGAAGACACATAACAGACCGCCCTCACTAATCAATGAAACCCCATCTCCTTACCGTCGCCACTCTTGGAAAATTAGGGAGTTGATATTTTTTTGTTGAAGAGAATGAAAAAGTAAGACGGAAATGGATTTCAAATGTGCTTAGCAACGTAAGAATTGAAATACTAAAAAGAGATCATTTTAAATTTAATGAGTGGTATTTGGTACTAAATACCCTTAATTCATATTTATTTTATTTTTTTCTGGCATGAGCAACAAATTAATATATATTAGGTTTTGTACCAAATACCATAAAAATTCACTTGGCCTAATGGTAAACACGCATGACCCCATCTAGGGTAGCCTTGGTTTGAATCCCAGTAGGAGCAGTATACTCTTTACTTTTATTTTCTTCCTCTAATAAGGTGGTGACACGTGTCACTACCTAATTAAATAATTAATTTATTTTATTAAATTAAAATTAAGACCAAATTGATAGACTTTATAAGTAACGAGGACCAAATGTGTGATTATACAGATTTCTACTATTGGCCACGTCACTCCCTCCGTTAGGTTCTAACGGCTAGTGGTCGCATTGCATCCAATTTAATAGTATGATGGTATAATTGCTTCAAAAAAAATAAAGTGGTGATATAATAATCATTTATATAGTTTACCCAAAAGAAAAGTGTCTCCCTCCCTCTTTTCTTTCCTTCTCTTCTCAGACCAAGCAACTCATTTTTTAGTTTGAACAAAAAAGAACAACTTATTTTTTAGGCTTAATGGTAAAGAAACCTTTGAACTTTTTAAAAAATATCAATAAATTTTTAATTTTTTTTTGTACCCAATAGTCTTTGAACAAAGAAATGAAATCAATTAAGCTCTTTGATCAATTTTGACTATTAAATCTTGATATTTTTTGAATCTTTTGGTGCAGTGCGTCGTGTCACATTGTCTCAACTTGACATTTTTAAAATAAAATTATTTTATTTATTTTTTTAAAAAAAATTCTAAAATTCTAAAAAAACCTATAAAATTTATTTTTCTTTGAAAAAAAATTATAAATGCAAGATAATAGAATTGTAGTGCATTGTCAGTAATATCTAAATAAAAAAAATTGTAAAGATTTAATGGTTAAAATTGGTCAAATAACTTAATTATTCAATTTCATAATTTAAAGGCAAAAAAATATCAAAAACTTAATTATATTTTTCAAAAACTTTTTACACCTAATATATATATATATATATATATATATATATATATATATATATATATATATATATCCTTTCTTTTCGATTTTCAGCTGAACCAAACACAACATTAAAGTTTTATTCGTTAAAAGTCAAACACCATTGAGGCATAATATTAATGGAATGAACTTCATCTTTTCAGATCAGAGAGAAATATGGAAAATTTGACTTTGCATAATATTAATAGAATGTCAATTGATTTTGCAGAATATTTTATTTCCCAGTTCTCTGCCAAGGCCATCGAAGCATCCAAAATTGTCCGTAGAACAACTCATTTTCAACCATTATAAAATCTATACAAATCCCTATGGTCGTCGATACTACCATCAACAAATATTTTAAAGGATAAACTAAATCAGATATCATTAATAAGTTTAATATTAATTATATTACTGATTTAAAAATAGATGCCAATTTAATGTTAAATTTTAGTTTACGTTTCAATTATATTATTGGTCCATTACGATCGATAGCGTGGACGAATCTTAACAGTTCATGTGCGATGATATAAAGAGATTTTAAAGATCCAGTTGTGTAATTTAAGCTTAAACTAAAATTTAATTTTAAAACAATAACGACTTCTATTTAGTGATATAATCGGTACTAAATTTAAAGTTTAGTTGTTTCATTATGCAATTTTCCCTATTTTAAACCAACGCTAGAAATACCCGAATTCCTAATATTTAACCCATTGGAAATTTAGAACATCAGCTTGCTCCACAAGCTCAGCCGCATCGCTATTCATCGGAATTTAAACTGCGGTTGTAGTTGCATTGCGTTTGTCACATTTGCAGATATGATAGATGTTATTGAAGTCATTGTAGGTATCGTGATCGTAAATTTTTTTCAAACTATTACAAAATGGTCATTGACTCATTGCACATTATAAATTATTGATAATATTAAAAAGTTTAATGATCATTTTGTAATAATTTAATAAATTTAATGATCATTTTGTGCTAATTTGATAAAGTTTAATGACCATTTTATAATATATAAAAGAAGTAATGATAATTTATAATTTTTCAAAGCTCAATGGCCAAAAACAAATATATGTAATATATATAATATATAACAATTTTAGTTTATTAATCAATTTCGAACCGAATTAACCGAAAATCAAATATTAAAAAATTATTAACATAAAACCGAAAATATTTTAATTCAGTCCATTAATTCGGTTAAAATAAAAGTTTGAACACCCCTTTACTGCAGAAGATTTTCTTACAACTAATTTTATAAATTGGTCAGTCAATGAATGTCTCACTCGCACCTAATAATCATTGCAAAACAAACGTGCATACAATTTTGGAACCAACCATAATACGTGCACCCATGTCCCAATCCAACTTTGTTCCGCAAACAAATGCAGCATTCTCCCTCCCACTAGAAAAACCAGAAACAACGCCATGAATTAATTGTAAATCCATCAGATATGGCAATCTCAATGTCCAAAAAGAAGTCCAAAGTATCCAAAAAGCTTGAAACAAAGCAACATCACTTTTCTGATACAATTTTGTTCAAAATTCTCTACCGTATCCCCGCTGCAATCTTCTTGCTGATCCTTATCGTCCTTTGGTCTTCTTCCACCACTATAATCTCCGGGAAGTTCGTTCACGTATGCGTTTCGTCGCGGAAGCTCAACAATCTTTACTGTCTCTCTGCGGGTACACAGCCCAACTTTGATATCCCAATTCAAGAATTGAGCAACAATGGTCCAATTAGTACTAATAGTACTAGTGCCAGCATCAAAGAGGTGGTCGATATTGTTCGGGAAGACCCGAATTCGATCATCGGTAACAGGGTCCAAAACAATGGAAGTGATGATGAAGTTGCCTTTGCTGTGAAGGTAGTTGAAACACAGCTACAAGTGCAACGATCATGGATATCGAACAAGAATCATGCCGCATCGTGTGAAGGGAGAGGGATTTATGTGTATGATTTGCCATCAAAGTTCAACAAGGACTTGGTAGGTCAATGTGGAGACATGATTCCTTGGACAAACGTTTGCGCCTACTTCAACAACGACGCCATGGGAGAGGCTATTGCGAAGCTTGGGAACGGATGGTACCATACTCATCAGTATGCATTGGAGCTGATATTTCACACAAGGGCATTGAAGCATCGTTGCAGAGTTTACAACGAAAACGAGGCGAAGCTGTTCTATGTTCCATATTATGGTGGCTTAGATATCTTAAGGTGGCACTTCAAAAATGTGTCTAATGATGTTAAAGACACCTTGGGGCTGGAGCTTGTTAAGTGGCTTGAAAACAAGAAACCATGGCTCAAAAACTCCGGGAAGGATCATGTTTTTGTGTTGGGTAAAATTTCATGGGATTTCAGGAGAAGAAACGATGCTTCATGGGGGACTCGATTCCTAGAGCTTGATCAAATGCAGAACTCGATGAAGTTGTTGATCGAACGCCAACCGTGGCACGTAAACGACATTGGAATCCCACATCCTACCTACTTCCATCCCCATTCAGACGAAGACATCATCACTTGGCAGCTGAATATTATCCGATCTAACCGCAAGAGCCTCATCGGTTTCGCAGGGGCAGCAAGGCCTGATGCACCAGAAAACATAAGGTCAATACTTATAAACCAGTGCAATTCAGATGAAACCAAATGCAGGTTTCTAAATTGTAGTTTAGGTGGATGTGACAAGCCCGAATCGGTGATCGAGCTCTTCAGGGACTCTGAATTCTGCTTACAACCACCCGGGGATAGCCCGACAAGGAAATCGGTATTCGATTCTCTTGTTTCGGGTTGCATTCCGGTCCTGTTCGACCCATTTACAGCTTACTACCAATATCCATGGCATTTACCAGAGGATCACAGCAAATATTCAGTGTTCATAGGGAAAGAAGAGGTGAGAGAGATGAAGGTAAACATAGTGGAAAAGCTGATGAAGGTTTCTGTAAGGGAGAGGGAAGATATGAGAAGGTTCATTGTTTATGAACTATTGCCTGGTTTGGTGTACGGAGACTCAAATTCCAAGCTTGAAAAATTCCAAGACGCATTCTCATTAACAATCAACAACTTGCTTGAAAGGGTAAACAGAATTGAATAAATGGTTCTTGTATATTGTTTTCTTGATTTTTTTTCTTTGTTTCATGAGGCTTATTTAGGGGAAATGCATATTTTTTAAAATATATATATGAGAACGACTTTGGACCCTTTTTTTTTGCATTTTTTGGACCAAATTATAAGGAAAATAAAATTGGTGGGGCCAAATTGAGAAGTTAAGAAAAAATGGCAAGGCCACAACTTCATGTTGATGGGACCGAAATTGAAGGGAAATTTTAAATTACATGACCAACTGAAGAAAATTCAAAAATTGAGGCACTTAATTAATCGAAACGGTGTGTAAAAGACATTTTAATAGCATTGTTGTTTTAACTATAAGTATAACACAAAACTTTGAAAGACAATTAAAATTATAGAGACCAAAATGAAAAAAAAATAGAAATCTTTGGATTTTGAATTTTTTGGTATTTGTTAGAAATTTTTTGGTAAAAATAGGAATACACACATGAACCTCGTTAAAAGACTTCTCTAAACTTAAGTAGAGGAAAAGAGTACCCATAATTGTATTACAAAATAGAGGTTAAAAAATTAAAAATCTAAAAAAAATATCAAGATAACTAAAGCCATAAGGAATAAAAACCAAAGGTAAGGACACAACTAGACAACCTGCATGTGCTATGGTAGCCAACTAATATCCATGTAAGTCAAGAACATCGATCGAGTCCGCCTGGAACATCTCATTCATGCAAAGAGGAGCTGAATGGAAAATTCCTACCGAGAGTGAGGTGGAATCATGCATCTTGGCAAGGGTATCTGCCACCATGTTACTAGATCGTAGAACATGCTGAAAACAGATAGTCCAAGCCCGTGATTGTATCATACGTATATTTTTCAACAAAGCACCATCCATGAGGTTCTGCCGATAATCCAAAATCAATGATAGGACCTCAAGGCTATCCATCTCGAAAATGATGTTGCGCCATCCCCATTTCATGTACATAACATACCCTGAAACACGCCCCAAATTTCTGCCATGATATGGGAGCATATACCTAAAAATTTGTTAAAACTCAAGAGGCATTTGTTAGAAATTTTAAATCTTATACTTTGTTCTTTTTTTATTTTGCTTGGGGTCCGTGATAGATGCCGACAATGTTGGCTTGGTTGTGATTTTATATATTTGTACCATAAGGACCAAATTGAAAGGAAATTAAAATTATATAGGTCAAAATAAAAAAATTCATAATGCGGTAAATTACATGTATCAAATTTTTATAAATAATGATATATTTATGTAAAAAAAATAAAATATTTATGTCCAACAAATTTAAAAAGAACGATGTCGAAGATTTAAACTTATTGGTAAACAGTGAGAAAAATATATGGTTATTTTAAACTTAAAAAGTCTCTCACGCCAAAAATCCTACTTTTCTCTCTATCCCTAATAGAGCGCCGTACATTTCTTCACTTTTGTCCTCGATGGTCGACTATTAATTTAGTATTAGTTGTCGACCACCAGATTTATTTTTTAATCTTAACTTTTAATAAAAAAATCTCGTTTGTTTGATTCGCATATTTGTACATGTTCGTCTGCTTTTGTGGCACGCTTTCGTCTGCACTTGTGGCACGTCTCCTCTGCATTATGGCTTATTTTTTGCCTACTTCTACAGTAGATTTGCGATCGTTGTAACGCCCCAATTTTGGGGCTAGATGTCGCGGATGTGGATTTTGAAACTCGATGAGTTAGTTTGACATTTTGGGGTTGACCAGGGAAAATCTTCTTCGGGTATTCCTAAAAAGTTGGGAATAATTTTTAAAATTAATGTTTATTATGTATAAGAGTTTTCTAAAAACAATTTTGGAAAACCAATTCTAAAAGGTTGAGATTTCGGTCTAGTGACCAAACCGCAAGTTTTCAAAAGTTGGTGGCCATTTTGAAAAATCATCCAAAAATGTGGTTCTAGTTTTTAATTAAACCCAAACCTATTTTAAAAGGGTTTCATAACAAAAGGAATGACTTTTGAATCAGCCCCATTTCCCATTTTCACGTTAGCTTCTTAAAACAAGCCACCATTGAAGCATTTTCAATCCAAGGGATTACCCATCAAGGTTTTGGGAGGTAAACTTGATTTCATCTTGCTTTTCTTTAATTAAACTTGTTTTTATTAGTTTTCTATCAATATCAAATGGTTTACCTCTTTTGATTTAAATGTTCAAAATTGAAATAAAATGGATTTTTAGAAGATTTCTGTTCAAATGGCTTAGGTTGGGTTTTGGAATGTTTTAAAGGGTGTTTTGGTGTCTAAATAATGTTTATATGAAGGAAGGATCATAAGAAAGCTGAAACTTGAAGTTTGAGTGGAGTTTGGTATAAAAATCTTGAGTTTAATCTTGATTTCGAGTTTTTAATGACAACAGTGATTTTGGCATGTTTAAGTTACTGATTTTGATGTTAGTAGATGAGTTTTTAATGGTTGAAATGTTGGGTAATGGTTGGGTTTGTGTTTTAGATGTTTTGGAAGTAATTTTGATGATTTTCGGTATTGGATTGTTGGGTATTTGAGAGTAATTGTTGAATTTCAGTGTTGCTACAAGTTTGGAAGCTTAATTGGGTGTTGATACTCTGTTTTAACTTGTTTAGAAACAGAGGATTCTAGTTTGGGAGCAAATCCGGGTGATCGTTAGCTATTGGTGGGTTTCGGCTTGTTGGAATGAGTTTAGCGGTGAGTGGAAAATGTTTTAAAGTGTTTGGGTCTGTTCAAAGGTGATTTTGGGAGTTTATATTGGGCTTGATAAGCCAATCTAAACTCAAGAGTAAGTGGTTTTACATTTCACCATGTTTTTATATTGTGTGTTGTGCTATAAAATTTTGGTAAGACTCGTGTTTGTTGTCTATTGTTTTTCCTACCTTTAATGCTTATGTTATGTTGTGAGTATGCTTATGTTGTTGTCGTAAGATTGTAAGATATGTGTGTTGGCAAAGGCATGCTTGGTATGAAAATGTTGGTAAGAGTAAGACGTGGTAAGATGGGCTTGATAGCCATGTGAGTTTGGTAAGTTGGACCTTTGTTAGAATATTGGCATAAGTTACAATCTTTACCGAATATAGTTGATCGATCAACTAGGATTAATGTGCACATGTAAGACTTGTAAGACAAAACTTGCATGCGTGTAAGACAAATTCGTATGTGTAAGATTAGCTTGGGCGCGGTGATTGAGTTTACTCTCATCGACGTCCTGTAAGACTTGTAAGATTGTAAGAAATTCGTATATCTAGGTATTGTTGTTAATTGTGCCAATATGCTACCTTCCTCCTTTGTACTACCTTCGTTACATTATGGTAAGTTGGGTTAAGGTTTGGTAAGGCCTTGTAAGATTAAGTTGTGCTTCGTAAGAGTGGTTGTATGGTAAAATGATTTGTTGGTTAGAATGTTGTTGTAAGATGATGTATGCCCATTTTTGGTTTGGTAAAGGTTTTGGTTTTCAAAGCTCTAATTGATTTTAAAAGTGCATTGTTGTTGTTCGGTTTTGAGCTCCGCTCACTAAGCTTAAATGCTTACGCTCTCTTTTCCAACAATGCAGATCGTTAGAGTTCCGGGCAGCAAGCAAGCAAGGGAAGCAAGGCCATTTCTTTTCCACTTTAGCTCAAGTATGATTTTTAAGTTTGCAATAATACTACTAGCAATGAGGATGCTATGTTTTATGTTTGGGTTTGATGTTTTGAAGATGTTGGTTTGAGACAAGTGTGTTATGACCCCCATGATGTTGTGTGAAGTTTGGTTTTGTTGTTTTTATGCTTATCTTGTGTTTTGACCTCTTAAGCAAATGTGGATCATCAGATGTCTCATTCTTGTTTAATCCAAGTGTTGGAATGCTCTCGTTTGTTGTTGTTAAGCCCCTTTGCCTGGAAAATGCTTGTTATGTGGATTCTTTGTTGTATGTGTGTTGTTGAGTCGAGATTAGAAAGCTTGGAGGTGCCTAAAAAGTGTTTTAGAACCAGTATGTAGGCAAGTGTTTCGAAATGGGCACTAGCGTTTCGGAATGCCTTTGCATTTTTGCCTTGGCGTAGCGAAACGTGCTTCCCTGTTCCGAAACGTTTGCTCACTGGAAAATCCTGGTGAAGACCCATTCCAAAACAGGCTCTTGGGTTTCGAAACGGTGGTCGTTATTTTTGGTTAAAGGCAAATATCTTCTAAGTTTGTTTTTCTTGCGTTTTGGTCCTCAGTTGATGTGTCATCAATCATAAGAGTTCGAGTTGTTGTTTTGAGCTGCATTTCATCATGTGAGCATGAAATTTACTTAATCTCAAAGTAATGACCTTAATTTCATGTTAGGTCCATGTTTATGCTAGGTTTACATTTCGGCCCTTGAGTGCTTGTTTATTTGTTTGAAGTTTGTTTCTTCGTGTTTTTATCCGTTGTGTGTAATCCTCACCTAAGTTTTTATAAGTGCATCTAGAAAAGATATTTTTTTAAAAGCTTGCTCCTCTTTTAGGGTTGCTAATCGAAGAGAAATCTCCGGGTCTTTCTTTTGTTAGTCTCGTGTGACCACCTTGGGTCGGTCTGGTGGCTAGGTTGGGCTAATGGGGTTACATCTGTTGGTATGAGAGCTAGGTTATGCATCTTTCGGGAAGGTGAGTGAGGTAAGTTGATGTGTTTACGTGATTGTTGGGTGGTTTATCCGTTGGTTGCCTTGTACGGTGGTTGTTTTGACATGATTGGTTGATAGCATGATCTGTTGCTATGTTGTTATCGTTGGTTAGAAGTTTGATAAGCAACCCATTGTTAGGTATTATTGTAAGAAAATGGTTTTGGATAAATACTTGAGCAATTTGGACCCTTTCCCTTCCTAACCCAAACCTTTGTATGTTATTGTTGTTGTGGTTGTTAGATTGCTTTTGTCTATTGCTATGGCGAGACCCCGAGGCAGGCCTAGAATGGTTCGTCAGGAACCACAGGCTGCAGCTCAGGCTGTTGAGGATCCTATTGAGGCTCATGCTGAGGAGCCAGTTGTTGAGGAGGATTTTCCCCCACCTCCGCCTAGAGAAGGCGAGGCCGGAGTTGAGGGTGTAGTACCACCAGTTGGCCAGGGTCAGGCCGGGATTGATTTAGCTTAGTTAGTTCAGACTATTACCGGTGACTTTCAGGTAGCTGTGACCGGTATGCGAGCTGTTGCACCACCTCAGAGCGCGGGGACTAGTTTGCCTCTAGAGAGACTCCATAGTCTGGGCGGAGTTGAGTTTCGTGGATTGTCTCCTGAGTGGTTAGAGGAATGGCTAGAGAGTACCACGCATATATTAGGTCAGATGGAGTGCTCGGACGCTAAGAAGCTTGGTTATATCGTTTCTCTGCTTCAGGAAGATGCATATGTCTAATGGATTACGACTACATTTGGTATGCCCGAGGGTGAAATCACTTGGGAGTTCTTCAGATCTACTTTCCGTAAGAAATACTTGGGTATATGGTTCTTGGATGAGAAGAAGATGGAGTTTATGGCTCTCGTTTAGGGCAATATGTCTGTATATGATTATGAGATACAATTTGTACGGCTGAGTCAATATGCTCTTGAGTTAGTTCCTAATGAGAAGGAAAGATGTGAGCGCTTCCGTTATGGGCTGGTAAAGGATGTGAAAACTTACATGTTAGCCTCTAACTACGTGGATTTTGATGTTTTGGTCACTCGGGCCAAAGACATCGAGCAAAACTTGGGTTTGTCTTCTCGTCTAGTGGTTCTAGCTCAGGGAAGAGGCACAACGAGTGGGACAGAGGTGATGCCAAGAGGCACAAGGATAATAGGCATCATTATGATCATAGGCGTGGGGGTGGTAACCCAGGTCGTGGCCATCATGGTCAAGGAGTTGTTGCTCGTATTCCGAAATGTGCTAGATGTGGAAGGCATCATACGGGTGAGTGTTGGGGTGTACCTGGTACATGCTGGAACTGTGGACCTTGCAATCATTTGAGGCGTAATTGTCCTTATCCGGTTAGAGCAGTTGATCATCAGAGAGGTCGTGGGTGCGGTCGAGGTAACTTCCAGCCGAGGATTGAGGCTCAAAGGAACGTAGCTCATGTTTTTGCAGTCCAGCCAGAGGGCGGTGGACCAGCTAGGGTGTATACACAGAGAGAGGCCGGAAACGACACATATGTTATTGCATGTAATTTCATGTTACAGTCTATGTCATTGCTTTCCTTGGTTGATTCTGGTTCTACACATTCATATATTCTGAGTGAGCATGTGAAATTGTTGGACATCCCTGTTGAGATATTAGATGTAGGAATGCATGTGACTAGATCTTTTGGTGAGACTGTTGTGGTTACACAGATGTATAGGATGTATCTGTGATGATTCAAGGTCATGTATTTCCGGTTGATATGATGGAGCTACCATTCTGTGATTTTGATATTATTTTGGGTATGGATTGGCTTGTTGAGCATAGAGCTAGGGTGGACTTTGAGACAAAAAGGATTACATTGAAGCTTACGGATGACTATGAGGTAGTTGTAGTAGGCGAGAACATTAAGTTCTTGTCGAATGTTATTTCAGCTCTAGAGGCTCATAGGTTGATGAACTTTGGTTGTCAGGCATATTTGGCCTATGTGATGAATCCTAACATGAGCGAGGTCATACCAAAGGACATTACGACAATTTGTGATTTTCCAAAGTTTGCTTTTGAGACTATCTCTGACTCTACTCCTATGTCAATTTCTTCGTATCGTATGGCCCCAAAAGAATTGAAAGAGTTGAAGAATCAGCTTCAGGAGTTGTTAGACCGTGGTTTCATTAGGCCTAGTATTTCGCCGTGAGGTGCCCCAGTATTGTTTGTAAAGAAAAAGGATGGTAGTATGAGGATGTGCATCGACTATAGGCAACTGAATCAACTAATAGTAAAGAACAAGTACCCTTTGCCGCGTATTGATGATTTATTTGATCAGTTGAGAGGGACATTAGTATTTTCGAAGATTGATTTGAGATCAGGGTATTATGAGTTGAAGGTGAAAGATGTTGATGTGTAGAAGACAGCTTTCGTGACTATGTATAGATATTATGAAATTTTGGTAATGTTGTGACGCTCGGAAGATATCCGGGTTAGATAGGCCGGTTCGGGTTAAGCAAATTGGGGAAAACAATTTAAATTACCTATATTAAAGGCTTTAAGAGAAAATGGGTATTTTGGTGAATGGAAAAAAGGTGAGTTTTGAGATAATTTTTGAATTTAATAAAATAACATACTTCAAAAAAAGGGTCATCATCCCACCTTCTTCCCCAAAACCCCATTTTCACGTTAAACCCTTCAATACCATAGCCAAACCCATTTTTCCACCAAGCTTCATCATATTTGAAGATTTCAAAGAGGTAAGCACTTGGTTTTGTTCCCCTCTTCATTTTGATCTTGTTTTTAGCAATATTCTTTCGAGTTTTGGAGATTTTCTCAAGTTTCAACATTTGGGTAAAACGGGGATTTCTGAAAGGTTTAAACTTTTTGGTGAAAACAACGTTTTGGGTTAGTAGTAAATCATATTTTGGTGTTGATAAAGTGTTGAAATGAGGTTTTAATCAACCAAACCCGAAACTATGCTTAGGAGTGGTGTTTGGAGTGAAATTTCTTTTCGGTTTGAATATGTGGGGAAATGAGACCTGATGGTTAACCAGCTTCAAATTGATGCTTTTAGGTATATTTAGAAGTGTTTTGGATGTTTAAATTGATGGGTTATTGTTGGGCTCTGCTTAAGAACTGATTTGATGATATTTTGGTGGATTTCGGCTTTGAATCGTTGAGAGAGTGTTGTAGATTTGTGAACTGATGTTTGACAGTGAATTTATGGAATAGTGGGGAGTAATACTTTGTTTTTGGTTGATTAGAAACAAGGGAAATCAATTTGGGAGTTCCGGACGAGAATCTGTGAACTTGCAGAAGCTTGAAGAAGGATTGTTAGCGTATTTGGGTTTTAAGCTGGTGAGTGGTAATGTTTGAAGCCTTAAAATGATTCAAAGAGGTTTTCTTGGGGGTTTTGGTGGAGCCTTAAGGGCTAACCTAAACCCCAAGTGTAAGTTTGTCTAATTTTTCTTGTTTCGTTAATTGTTGGTGTATGCGGTTATTCTTGTTGCTGTGTGAAATACATATTGCTTTTACTACCTATTTTAATGTTGTTGTGTTGTCGTAGTTGATGTCAAGCCTCACATGATGGTTAGTCGTTGTGTACGGTGATGTGTAGTCCCACCGATAGTGACTAGTAGATGAGTACGGTGATGTGTTGTCCCACCGGAAAAATGCTAGTTGTTGTGTACGATGATGTGTAATAAGTATTATTACAATGCAGATCGTTAGACGCTCCAGAAGGCAAGTGGGAAAGGGAGGAGTTCTTAGATTTCCTTGCTAGCTCAAAGTATGGTTTTCTTAGTTGTAATAATACTTATGCAATGGGAATGCTAGGCTTGTTGTTAGGGAGTTGGTGTTCAAACTCCTATGTTTGGCTTTTGTTAATGTTGCTAGCAAGTTTTAAATGTTGATACCATGATATGTTGAGGCTTGTTATGGCCTCGGGTTAATTGTTATGTGTTTTGACTTGTTGGTGTTTTTGAACTAAAGTGTTCTTATGGGCTTTTGGGTTTGAGATCCATTTTTGTGTGTATGCATATTTGAAGCTTGTGTTTAGGGTGTTTTGCCTCTAGATTGTTTGTATAATAAGTTGTCATGTGGTTTGTGATGTTTTGGGGTAAGTTTGGGAACGTTTGGAGATGCCAAAATGTATTTTCAGACCAAACTATTTCAGGCGTTTCAGAACGTTTGATATTAGAATGGCCAAGCTCCAGGGGCACCCGTATCGGAATAGGGGTGGTGCCATTTTGGTACGATTTGCCACTAGAGGCTCTTGTTTCGGAACCATGAGGGGCCATTCCGGAATGGCCTAATGTTGCTTTTTGAATGAAGCCTGTGTTTTGAAACGGGTAGTCATGTTTCGAAACGCGTGTAGTTAAAACGGTTAAAAGGCATCTTTGAATGTTTTCAAATGTTACGGTTTAGTCCCTAATGCTTGTATGCTTCCTAGATGAGTTTATATGTGTCCTTTGTGATGGTTTTGCCTCGTGTGTATGAAAATTGACTAATAAACTACTTGGTAAGTTTAATTCATAGTATACCCTCTGCTTGGTTCGTATCCGTGTTTGTTCTTCCACGGTTTGCCATCTCACATAGGTTTAAACATGGCATATAGACAAGTTTAATAAAATGAAAAAATAGGGTTGCTAATCGGAGTGAGGCCTTAGTGGGTTTCTCTTTAGTTTTCCCTGTGTAACTCGTTCGGATCGGTCTGCTGGCTAGGCCAGGACGAGGGGGTTACATTTGGTGGTATTAGAGCCTAGGTTACGAGGTCTCTCGGGAAGGTAAGTCAGGTAAGTTGGTTTGTTTGATTTGTTTGCCATTGCACGGTGTGTGAAAGCATGTTTTATTGTTCTTGTTGTTGGTTGAAGTTTAGTCGAGTGTTCCCATTGCTAGGTGTTGTTATTGAAAAATGGTTTCGATTTAAAAGAACTTGAGCACTCGGATCCTTTCCCTTGCTAACTCAATGTTTTCTTTTGTGTGATGTGTTTATTGTTTAGATTTTATCTTCGTTATGGTAAGACCGAGAAGACGGCCTAGAGCGAGTGACCAGGCACCCGGGGATGTGCCTCATGTTCCTCCTGCTTCCTGTGGTAATGGGACAGATGTCGGAGGTAATGTGCCCCATGCCGGTGCGAATGTTGGAGGTGATGGTAATGGACCTCAGGACGGGGCGAATGTTGGAGGAAATGGAGCTCAGGCTGGTCAGGGTCCGGCAGGTGCGAACATGACTCATTTGATTCAGACTATAGTCGGGGATTTTCAGACAGCTTTGGCTGGTATACATGTTGCAGCACCACATCAGGGTAGGGGGACAGGTTTACCCCTTGAGAGGCTTCGTAGCTTGGGTGGAGTTGAGTTCCGTGGTTTGACTCCCGAGGGTTTAGAGGCTTGGCTCGAGAGCACTACACGAATCTTAGGCCAGATGGAGTGCTTAGACACTCGTAAGTTGGGTTGTGTCGTCTCCTTGCTTCAGGGAGAGGCGTATGCTTGGTGGACTACCGTTACTGCGGGTATGGCAGAAGCGGATGTCACTTGGGAATACTTCATAACAGCCTTTAAGAAGAAGTATCATGAGGTTTGATACCGGGATGAAAAGAAGAGATAATTTATGGCCTTGGTTCAGGGTAGTAAGACGGTATTAGAGTATGAGGTTCAGTTTGTGAGGTTGAGCCAGTATGCACCCGAGTTGGTTCCCAGTGAGAGGGAACGGTGTGAGCGTTTCCGTTATGATTTGACTAGGGATGTGAAGACTTATATGATCGCTTCTGATTACACCGAGTTTGATGTTTTGGTCTATAGGGCCAAAGATATTGAGCAGAACTTAGGCTCGAGTACTCGTGCTATTGGGTCTGATTTTGGGAAGGGATATGCGAATTGGGACAGAGATCATGCCAAGAGGCACAGAGATAGGAGGTATCAGTCCGATTCGAGACATAGGGGCGGTAACCATAGACGGGGCCATTAGGGCCAAGGAGCTGTTGTTCACACTCATGAGTGCGCTAGATGCGAAAGACGCCATCTGGGCGAGTGTATGGGTACCTTTGGGGTATGTTGGAAATGTGGTTCTCGAGATCATTTGAGGCGTAACTGTCCACACCCGGCTAGGGGCGGACAGGCTCCAGCTAGAGGGTTTGAGCATCAGAGAAGTCGTGGGCGCGATCGAGGTAATTTTCAGCCGAAGAATGATGATCAGAGGAACTTAGCTCATGTGGTGGCAGTTCAGCCCGAGGGTGGAGGACCAGCTAGGGTGTATGCACAACGAGAGACTAAGAATGACACGCATGTCATCGCATGTAATTTCTCATTACAGTCTTTGACTTTGCTTTCTTTGATAAGCTCGGGTTCGACACATTCGTACATTTTGGGTGAACATGCAAGGTCTCTAGGTTTACCGTATGAGTGGTTAGAAGTAGGTGTGAATGTTACTAGTTATTTCGGTGAGACCGTGGTAGTTAGGAAGATGTATAGAAGGTGTTCTTTGATGATTCAGGGTCATGTGTTTTCGGTCGACATGATGGAATTGTCGTTCTATGGTGTTGATGTGATTTTGAGCATGGATTGGCTCGTAGAGCATAGAGCTAGGGTAGACTTTGAGACCAAGAGAGTCTCCTTGAGGCTTACGGATGATTTTGAAGTTGTAGTGGTGGGCGAGAACATTAAGTTCTTGTCCAATGTTGTTTCTGCTTTAGAAGCTCAGAGATTGATGGATTCGGGTTGTCAAGTGTATTTGGCTTATGTGATGTATCGTATGTAGGTTTAGGTTGTGTGCTTATGCAAGAGGGTAAGGTTGTAGCTTATGCTTCGAGACAGTTGAAGGTTCACGAGAAGAACTACCCCACTCATGACATAGAGCTAGCTCCAGTAGTGTTTGCTCTGAAGATTTGGAGACACCATCTTTATGGTGAGAAGTGCACAGTTTATACCGACCACAAGAGTTTGAAATACTTGATGACTCAGAGAGAGCTGAACATTAGACAACGTAGGTGAATAGAGCTTCTTAAGGATTATGACCTTACGATAGAGTACCAATCGGGTAAGGCAAACGTAGTGGTTGATGCTTTGAGTAGAAAAGTGACAGTTGAGTTGCGAGCTATGTTTGCGAGATTGAGTGTGTCACGGGATGGCGGTTTGATAGCCGAGCTACATGTTAAACCTTCGTTGGTTCAGTTGATTCGAGAGAAACAATTGCAAGATGAGTCTTTGGCACCTCACGTACAAGATATAGCCGAGGGCAGGCCTACAAATTTATGCTTTGGCGAGAATGGGAACCTATGTTTCAAGGATATGATAGTAGTTCCAGAAGATGCCGAGTTAAGGCGTACTATCTTGAAGGAAGCACATAACAATCCTTTTGATATGCATCTGGGTAGTACGAAGATGTACCGTGGGTTAAAAGAAGAGTACTACTGGATTGGGTTAAAGAAAGATGTGGTCGAGTTTGTGATTAAGTGTATGGTATGTCAGCGAGTTAAGGCTGAGCATCGGTTTCCTCCAGGTTTGTTACAGCCATTGAAGATTTTGAAATGGAAGTGGGAACGTATTACTATGGACTTTGTGTCGGGTTTACCGTTGACTCCTTCGAAGAAGAATTCAGTGTGGGTGATAGTCGACAGATTCACTAAGTGTGCCCATTTTATACCTATTCATACTACCTACACCTTAGATAAGTTGGTCGATCTGTACATCAGTGAGATAGTGAGTTTGCATGGGGTACCGAAGTCGATTGTATCAGACCGAGATCTGAGGTTTACAGCCAGATTTTGGGATTGTTTGCATCGTGCTTTGGGTACTTGGTTGAACTTCAGCACTTCGTATCACCCGCAGTTAGATGGTCAGTCAGAGAGAGTTATTCAGGTGTTGGAGGACATGTTGAGGTATTGCATCATCGACTTTCAGGGTTCTTGGGAGAAACACCTACCGTTATTGGAGTTTACATACAACAACAGTTATCAGGCTAGTATTCAGATGGCACCGTATGAGGCTCTGTATGGTAGGAAGTGTAGAACACCTATTTGTTGGGCCGAGGCTGGATAGAAGCTTGTACCGATGCCAGACTTGCTTAACGGCACTACTGAGAAGGTAAAACTGATTTGTGATCGCTTGATGGCAGCTTCAGACCGACAGAAATCATACACCGATTTCAAAAGAAAGGAGATAGAGTATGTGGTGGGCGACAAAGTGTTTTTGAAAGTCTCACCTTGGAAGAAAGTAATGAGGTTTGGTAAGAAAGGTAAGTTAAGCCCGAGGTTCATTGGTTCTTACGAGGTAGCTGAGAGGATTGGTCCCGTTACTTATAGATTGAGACTGCCGACAGAGTTAGAGAAGATTCACGATGTGTTCCACGTTTCGATGCTTCGGAAGTATAGATCGGATCCATCTCATGTAATGCAAGTGGAAGATATTGAGTTGATCACAGACCTGTCGTATGATGAAGAGCCGGTCGAAATTCTTGCTTCGGATAGGAAAGTGTTGCGTGGGAGAACTATCGAGTTAATCAAGGTTTTGTAGAGGCACTGAGGTGTGGAAGAGGCTACTTGGGAGAGGAAGAAAGACATGGAGAAACAGTTTTCGTATCTCTTTTTTTCAGGTAATTTCGAGGACGCAATTCCTTAAGTGGGGGAGAGTTGTAACACCTGAGTTTGGGGCTCGGGAGATATCCAGGTTCGATAGGCCAGTTCGGGTTAAGCAAATTGGGGAAAACAATTTAAAGTACCTATTTTAAAGGCTTTAAGAGAAAATGGGGAATTTTAAAAAGGATTCTTTTGGTAAATGGAAAAATGTGAGTTTTGAGATAATTTTTGAATTTAATAAAATAACATATTTCAAAAAAAAGTGTCATCATCCCACCTTCTTCCCCCAAAACCCCATTTTCACGTTAAACCCTTCAATACCATAGCCAAACCCATTTTTCCACCAAGCTTCATCATATTTGAAGATTTCAAAGAGGTAAGCACTTGGTTTTGTTCCCCTCTTCATTTTGATCTTGTTTTTAGCAATATTCTTTCAAGTTTTGGAGATTTTCTCAAGTTTCAACATTTGGGTAAAACGGGGATTTTTGAAAGGTTTAAACTTTTTGGTGAAAACAACATTTTGGGTTAGTAGTAAATCATATTTTGGTGTTGATAAAGTGTTGAAATGAGGTTTTAATCAACCAAACCCGAAACTATGCTTAGGAGTGGTGTTTGGAGTGAAATTTCTTAAGTTTTCGGTTTGAATATGTGGGGAAATGAGACCCGATGGTTAACCAGCTTTGAATTGATGCATTTAGGTATATTTAGAAGTGTTTTGGATGTTTAAATTGATGGGCTATTGTTGGGCTCTGCTTAAGAACTGATTTGATGATATTTTGGTGGATTTCAGATTTGAATCGTTGAGAGAGTGTTGTAGATTTGTGAACTAATGTTTGATAGTGAATTTATGAAAGAGTAGGAGAGTAATACTTTGTTTTTGGTTGATTAGAAACAGGGGAAATCAAATTGGGAGTTCGGACGAGAATCCGTGAAGTTGCGGAAGCTTGAAGAAGGATCGTTAGCATGTTTGGGTTTTGAGCTGGTGAGTGGTAATTTTTGAAGCTTTAAAATGATTCAAAGAGGTTTTCTTGGGGGTTTGGGTGGAGCCTTAAGGGCTAACCTAAACCCAAGTGTAAGTTTGTCTAATTTTCCTTGTTTCGTTAATTGTTGGTGTATGCGGTTATTCGTGTTGTTGTGTGAAATACGGATTGCTTTTACTACCCATTTTAATGTTGTTGTGTTGTCGTAGTTGATGTTAAGCCTTATGTGATGGTTAGTCGTTGTGTACGGTGATGTGTAGTCCCACCAGAAAAATGCTAGTTTTTGTGTACGGTGATGTGTAGTCCCACCGGGGATGGTTGTGCATGTACAAACCATGTTTCGTTTATGCTTTCATTTCATTGTATCTCTTTCTTAAGTGTTTTCGTTTTTAAAACTAAGATATATGTTTTGAACTGCATTGTTGTTGTGTTTTATAGCTCCACTCACTAAGCTTTTAAGCTTACGCTCTCTTTTTCCAACAATACAAATCGTTAGAGGCTCCGGGAGGCAAGTGGGCAAGGGAGGAGTTCTTGGAGTTCCTTGCTAGCTCAAAGTATGGTTTTCTTAGTTGTAATAATACTTATGCAATGGGAATGCTAGCTTGTTGTTAGGAAGTTGGTGTTCAAACTCCTATGTTTGGCTTTTGTTAATGTTTCTAGCAAGTTTTAAATGTTGATATCATGATATGTTGAGGCTTGTTATGGCCTCGGGTTAATTGTTATGTGTTTTGACTTGTTTGTGTTTTTGAACTAAAGTGTTCTTATGAGCTTTTGGGTTTGAGATCCATTTTTGTGTGTATGCATGTTTGAAGCTTGTCTTTAGGGTGTTTTGCCTTTAGATTGTTTGTATAATAAGTTGTCATGTGGTATGTGATGTTTTGGGGTAAGTTTGGAAACGTTTGGAGATGCCAAAATGCGTTTTCGGGCCAAACTGTGTCCAGGCGTTTCAAAACGTCTAATATGGTTTCGGAATGGCCAAGCTCTAGGGGCACCCGTATCGGAACGGGGGTGGTGTCGTTTCGGTATGATTTTCCACTAGAGGCTCCTGTTTCGAAACCATGAGGTGCCGTTTCGGAACGGCCTGATGTTGCGTTTTGAATGAAGCCCGTGTTTCGAAACGGGTAGTCTTGTTTCGAAATGCGGGTAGTTAAAACGGTTAAAGGGCATCTTTGAAGGTTTCCAAATGTTACGATTTAGTCCCTAATGCTTGTATGCTTCCTAGATGAGCTTATATGTGTCCTTTGTGATGGTTTTGCCTCGTTTGCATGAAACTTGACTAATAAACTACTTGGTAAGTTTAATTCACCGTATGCCCTCTGCTTGGTTCGTATTTGTGTTTGTTCTTCCGCGTTTTGCCATCTCACATAGGTTTAAACATGACATATAGACAAGTTTAATAAAATGAAAATAGGGTTGCTAATCGAAGTGAGGCCTTAGTGGGTTTCTCTTCGGTTTTCCTCGTGTAACCTG
This sequence comes from Hibiscus tridactylites, assembly GCA_958450335.1. Taxonomy (NCBI): domain Eukaryota; kingdom Viridiplantae; phylum Streptophyta; class Magnoliopsida; order Malvales; family Malvaceae; genus Hibiscus; species Hibiscus tridactylites. Next base: position 12,485,756 of record OY288286.1, read on the forward strand.
TTCGGATCGATCTGCTGGCTAGGCCAGGACGAGGGGATTACAAATGCCATTTAGGTTAACTAACGCACCAACAGCTTTCATGGATATGATGAATAGGGTGTTTCATGATTACTTGGATCGGTTTGTAGTAGTGTTTATTGATGACATTCTTGTGTATTCACGGTCTGAGGAAGAACACAATGAGCATTTGCGGTTAGTGCTACAAACGTTGTTGAGTAATCAGCTTTATGCCAAGTTGAGCAAATGTGATTTTTGGATCAGGGAAGTTGTATTTCTTGGCCATGTTGTGTCAGCCGAAGGGATTAGAGTTGATCCTAAGAAAATAGAAGCTATTGTGGAGTGGAAGCAACCGAAGACCGTAACTGAAATTTGAAGTTTCCTAGGTTTAGCTGGTTACTATAGGAGATTTGTAGATGGGTTCTCTAGGGTGGCTGCCCCTTTAACAAAATTGTTGTAAAAGAGTGTTAGATTTGAGTGGACAGATGCAAGACAACAAGCCTTTGAGAAATTGAAAGAAGCTTTGACTAAATCTTCAGTTTTTGTTCAGCCAGTGTCAGGGAAAGAGTTTGTAATCTACAATGATGCTTCCTATGTGGGCCTAGGTTGTGTCATGATGCAAGAAAGAAAATTTGTTGCCTATGCTTCTAGACAACTGAAGGTGCATGAGAAGAACTACCCTACACATGACATAGAGTTGGTCGCAGTTGTGTTTGCATTGAAGATTTGACGACATTATTTGTATGGTGAGAAGTGCACAATTTACACAGATCACAAGAGCTTGAAGTATTTGATGACACATAAAGAATTGAATTTGAGACAGTAAAGGTGGTTAGAATTACTTAAAGACTATGATCTTACCATTGAGTACCATCCGGGTAAAGCAAATGTCGTAGCCGATGCTTTGAGCAAAAAAGTGGCAGTTGAATTGTGAGCTATGTTTGCTAGATTAAGTGTGTCAGAGGATGGTGGCTTAGTGACTGAATTGCATGTGAAGCCTTCTTTAATTCAGTTGATTCGTGAGAAACAGTTGCGAGACAAATATTTGGCTGCTCATGTACAAGACTTTTCGAAAGGTAAACCGACTGATTTTTGTTTCAGTGATGATGGATTTTGTGTTTCAAGAGCAAAGTAGTTGTCCCAGAAGATAGTGAGTTGAGACGCACCATTTTGACAGAAGCACATTGTAGTCCGTTTACTATACATCCGGGTAGTACATAGATGTATCGCGATTCGAAGAATGAGTACTTCTGGGTTGGTTTGAAGAAGGACGTTACCGAATTTGTAAGTAAGTGCATGGTATGTCAGAGAGTGAAAGCGGAACATCAGGTTCCATCAGGTTTGTTGCAAACGTTGAGGATTCCTGAATGGAAGTGGGAAAGAATCACCATGGACTTTGTATCAGGTTTCCCCTTATCACCATCTAAGAAGAATTCAGTTTGGGTGATAGTTGATCGATTTACAAAATGTGCTCATTTCTTGCCTATTCATACTACATACTCTTTAGATAAATTGGTCGAATTGTATATTCGTGAGATTGTGAGACTGTATGGTGTCTCGAAGTCGATTGTGTCTGATAGAGATCCAAGGTTTACAACTAGATTTTGGGGTTGTTTGCATAATGCTTTGGGTTCTCGTTTGAATTTCAACACATCTTATCATCCTCAGTCGGGCGGTCAGTCAGAACGGACGATTCAGATTTTAGAAGACATGCTGAGGTGTTGTATCATTGATTTTCAGGGCTCATGGGAGAAACATCTACCATTAGTAGAGTTTGCGTACAATAACAATTATCAGTCGAGTATCAGATGGCTCCTTATGAGGCTTTGTATGGTAGGAGATGTAGAACACTTGTGTGTCGGGCTGAAGCTGGTCAGAGGTTAGTAGCGATGCCGGATATTTTGAAGGGTACTACCGAGAAAGTGAAACTGATTTGTGATCATTTGAAGGCAGCTACGGATAGACAATAATCTTATGCCGACTTGAAGAGAAAAGAGGTTGAGTATGTGGTGGGAGATAGAGTATTCTTGAAATTTTCGCCATGAAAGAAAGTGATAAGATTTGGTAAAAAGGGGAAATTGAGTCTGAGGTTTATCGGTTTGTATGAGATAGTTGAGAGGATTGGACCGGTTGCTTATAGATTGAGGTTGCCTTCTGAGCTTGAGAAGATTCATGATGTGTTCTATGTTTCTATGCTTCGAAAGTATCGGTTAGACCCGTCACACGTTATGCATATAGAAGATATTGAGTTGAATCCAGATTTGTCCTTCCATAAGGAACTAGTTGAGATCCTAGCAGTTGACAGCAAAGTGTTGCGTGGTAGAGCTATTGATCTCGTTAAGGTAAAGTGGCTACTTCGTGGTGTTGAGGAAACCACTTGGGAGAGAATGGATAACATGAAGAAACAGTTTTCGCATCTTTTCCCGTCGGGTAAATTTTGAGGACGAAATTTCTTAAGTGGAGGAGAGTTGTAACACCCCAATTTGGGGGTTAGATGTCGCAGTTGTGGATTTTGAAACTCGATGAGTTAGTTTGGCATTTTGGGTTTGACCAGGGAAAATCCTCTTCGGGTATTCCTAAAAAGTTGGGAATAATTTCTAAAATTACTATTTATTATGTATAAGAGTTTTGTGAAAATAATTTTGGAAAATCAATTCTAAAAGGTTGAGATTTTGGTCTAGTGACCAAACCGCAAGTTTTCAAAAGTTGGTGTCCATTTTGCAAAATCAGCCAAAAATGCGGTTCTAGTTTTTAATTAAACCCAAACCTATTTTAAAAGGGTTTCATAACAAAAGGAATGACTTTTGAATCAGCCCCATTTCCCATTTTCACGTTAGCTTCTTAAAACAAGCCACCATTGAAGCATTTTCAATCCAAGGGATTACCCATCAAGATTTTCGGAGGTAAACTTGATTCCATCTTGCTTTTCTTTAATTAAACTTGTTTTTATTAGTTTTCTATCAATATCAAATGGTTTACCTCTTTTGATTTAAATGTTCAAGTTTGAAATAAAATGGGTTTTTAGAATATTTTCGTTCAAATGGCTTAGGTTGGGTTTTGGAATGTTTGTAAAGGGTGTTTTGGTGTCTAAATGATGTTTATATGAAGGAAGGATCATAAGGAAGCTGAAACTTAAAGTTTGAGTGGAGTTTGGTATGAAAATCTTGAGTTTAAGCTTGATTTCTGGTTTTTAATGGCAACAGTGATTTTGGCATGTTTAAGTTGTTGATTTTGATGTTAATAGGTGAGTTTTTTATGGTTGAAATGCTGGGTAATGGCTGGGTTTATATTTTAGACGTTTTGGAAGTGATTTTGATGATTTCGATATTGGATTGTTGGGTATTTGAGAGTAATTGTTGGATTTCATTGTTGCTGCAAGTTTGGAAGCTTAATTGGGTGTTAATACTCTGTTTTAACTTGTTTAGAAACAGGGGATTCTACTTTGGGAGCAAATCCGGGTGATTGTTAGCTATTGGTGGGTTTCGGCTTGTTGGAACAAGTTTATCGGTGAGTGGAAAATGTTTTAAAGCGTTTGGGTCTGTTCAAAGGTGATTTTGGGGGTTTAGATTGGGCTTGATAAGCCAATCTAAACTCAAGAGTGAGTGGTTTTACATTTCACCGTGTTTTTGATATTGTGTGTTGTGTTATAAAATTTCGGTAAGACTCGTGTTTGTTGCCTATTGTTTTTCCTACCTTTAATTCCTATGTTATGTTGTGAGCATGCTTATGTTGTTGTCGTAGGATTGTAAGATATGTGTGTTGGCAAAGACATGCTTGGTATAAAAATGTTAGTAAGAGTAAGACGTGGTAAGATGGGCTTGATAGCCATGTGAGTTTGGTAAGTTGGACCTTTGTTAGAATATTGGCATAAGTTATAATCTTTACGGGAATAGTTGATAGATCAACTAGGATTAATATGCACATGTAAGACTTGTAAGACAAAACTCGCATGCGTGTAAGACAAATTCGTACGTGTAAGAAAATCCGGCCGTGTTAGACAAATTCGTACGTGTAAGATTAGCTTGGGCGCGGTGATTGAGTTTACTCTCATCGGCATCTTGTAAGACTTGTAAGACTTGTAAGATTGTAAGAAATCCGTATATCCAGGAATTGTTGTTAATTATGCCAATATGCTACCTTCCTCCTTTGTACGACCTTTGTTACATTATGGTAAGTTGGATTAAAGTTTGGTAAGGCCTTGTAAGATTAAGTCGTGCTTCGTAAGAGTGGTTGTATGGTAAAATGATTTGTTGGTTAGAATGTTGTTGTAAGATGATGTATGCCCATTTTTGGTTTGGTAAAGGTTTTGGTTTTCAAAGCTCTAATTGATTTTAAAAATGCATTGTTGTTGTTCGGTTTTGAGCTCTGCTCACTAAGCTTAAATGCTTACGCTCTCTTTTCCACTTTAGCTCAAGTATGATTTTTAAGTTTATAATAATACTACTAGCAATGGGGATGATATGTTTTATGTTTGGGTTTGATGTTTTGAAGATGTTGGTTTAAGACAAGTTTGTTATGACCCTATGATGTTTTGTGAAGTTTGGTTTTGTTATTTTTATGTTTATCTTGTGTTTTGACCTCTTATGCAAATGTGGATCATCATATGTCTCGTTCTTGTTTAATCCAAGTGTTGGAATGCTCTCGTTTGTTGTTGTTGTTAAGCCCTTTTTGCCTGCAAAATGCTTGTTATGTTGATTCTTTGTTGTATGTGTGTTGTTGGGTCGAGATTAGCAAGCTTGGAGGTGCCTAAAAAGTGTTTTAGAACCAATCTGCAGGCAAGTGTTTCGAAACGGGCACAAGCGTTTCGGAACGCCTTTGCATTTTTGCCTTGGTGTTACGAAACGGGCTTCCCCGTTTCGAAACGTTTGCTCACTTGAAAATCCTGGTGAAGACCCGTTCTGAAACAGGCTTTTGGGTTTCGAAACGGTGGTTGTTATTTTTGGTTAAAGGCATCTTTTAAGTTTGTTTTTCTTTCGTTTTGGTCCTCAGTTGATGTGTTATCAATCGAAAGAGTTTGGGTTGTTGTTTTGAGCTGCATTTCATCACGTGAGCATAAAATTGACTTAATCTCAAAGTAATAACCTTAATTTCATGTTAGGTCCCCATTTATGCTAGGTTTACATTTCGGTCCTTGAGTGCTTGTTTATCTGTTCGAAGTTTGTTTCTTCGTGTTTTTATCCGCTGTGTGTGATCCTCACCTAAGTTTTTATAAGTGCATCTAGAAAAGATAATTTTTTTAAAGCTTGCTCCTCTTTTAGGGTTGCTAATCGAAGAGAAATCTTCGGGTCTTTCTTCGGTTAGTCCCGTGTGACCACCTTGGGTCGGTCTGGTGGCTAGGCCGGGCCGAGGGGGTCAATCGTGTAGAAATTCTTACATCGCTTGTATCTGATTTACGATTATCGGTGCTCTTTCAAAGGTTAGATCCCCTATTTGTGGCTGTTTGCCGATGTATTCAGATCTGTTTTTGCAGAGCAACCTGTAAGTTTGCTTTGGTTCGTTCATCACTCCTTCATTATCTCGAAAGTATCTAGATGGATGGAGACAAAGAAGTACTATTCACGGTTACTGGATTATGAATGATGAGCTTCAGATTCAAAAGGAAGTTCGATTATTAGTGCGACTAAATTTTCCTTTTCATTGTATTCTTTGTTTAAGTTTTTGGTGGACATAGTCCCTAATTTTCTTTCTTTGTGTGGTTGTATTTTTATAATTGTATTTTTTTGTTTTAATATAATTCAGTATCGTTTCAAAATAAATAAATAAAAAAACAAAATTTTTGTGATGAAAACGGTGAAAACACGCCTTTAGCCTTTTGTCAACATATAAAACATAAAAAATCATGTAGATTAAAAAAAACCACCTCAATGGAACACATGAATAATTATGACCTTTTAAAGTTTTTCAATAAACTTATAATTCAAACATCAACGTAACTTAAATATATATATATATATATATTTAAATCCATAACTTAGATATCTTCTTTCATTTTAATGGGCAAATTTCTGATAATTATTTTACTCATGTAATTTTAATTCATTTTCAAATTAATTTAGAAATACACAAAAATTATTAAATCAAAGTCTATCGACGACTTTGGGATTACTGTAAGGGAGTGTTTGATTCACGGAATATAATATTACCCTTGAGAATAGAATTCTCGGAATGATTCATTACTTGGCACATTACTGGAATATTACATTACTTCGTTTGGTTTGTTTGACATGAATGTAAAATTATAGTGTTTGATTGATGGAATATAAGATTACCATAATGCATATTTTACAAAATTATTCTTATGATATATTTTCTTTTTAACTAGTTAAACTTTCAATATTAAAGTAAAAATATTTACATGAAATTCATAGGAAAATATATTTTTCTATTATTTTAATTTATATTATTTTTCTTTTTTAAAGTTCTTACATAAATAATTGAATGTAGTTTTTAATGTTATAGTACAATATTATACATTTGAATATTTTTGATTTATTATAATTATATATTTAAAAAAATACATAAATAAAAAAAATAAATTCATAAGCTTCTATAATAATAATCACATTCGCTACTATATTAAATATACTAATAACTAACTATAAATATTATAGTTATATGTTTTATTACTCAATTTGCATTATTTTTAAAATCAAAATTCATTCTTTAAAATTTAAAATTTCAAACAAAATTTGTAATGTGATTTAAAATTTAATAATACAGATTTTTACCATATAAATAAAAAATAGTGTTCTTTAGAGAAGAAATAATATTAAAAATTAATTCTAATATTTATTATTATTTTTTAATAATGAGTGTGATTTATATATTTTATTATGTAACAATTTAGGTTAGATAAGGAATTATTTTAATATATCAAATAAAAATATTGTTGGAGAAATAAAAAATAATAATTTATTTTAATACAAAACATTGTTTCAATGGTATTTTAATCCAAAATGGTGAAAATTGTCTAATAACTAAGAATAGGGTGGGAATGACATTCCCACCATTTTGAGGAAATGAAACTACTATTGGAATGTCGTATTACCCCTGTAGGTAATTCGCCTAAACCAAACGTACATGGATATGTGATTCCGAAAAAAAAATTATTTCCTTTAATAATAATTTTTTTCGCGAACCAAACGCCCCCAAAAATTTCACTATTTCCCTTAATAAACTCTTCAAGGCACCATTTCCCTAATATTTTTCTAATTGCGATTTCCTTAAATAAGGCACATGATGACACATTAGAGTTTTGAGATTAAATTACGGATAAATTGCATTTAAAAAAATACGGAATTGATGTAAAATTTAGGATAAAATTTACAAATGGTGACTAAATTTTAGTTAATTATTTAATTTGGTAATTAAATTTTCAATTGCTTTAATGTTACCATTAAACTTGGTGATTTGTTTCAATTTAGCCACTGAGCTCTTAATTGATGTTAAAAAGATGACGTGGCGGTTAACAAATTTTTTATAATAACACATTTAGTCTTCCATATTTGTAAATTCAATGTTTACAAATTATTTCAATTTAACCCTATTTTTAATTAAAAATAATTTAACCTTAAACTTAGAACTCGAAACCCATAAACCATAAAACTAAACCCCAAAACATGAAACCCTAAAACATATAAACCCAAAACCCTAAAACACATAAACCCAAAACTCTAAAAATACAAAACCATAAAAACCCTTAACTTAAAAAACCTAAACCCGAAACCTAAATACAAAACCCTTAAATCCTAACTCAAAACTCTGAACCTTAAAAGTTCAAATTAGAGTTTAGTGTTTATGGTTTAATAGTTTAAGATTTTCGAGTTTATGGATTTATAATTTATGGATTAGGAATTTAGGGTTTAATGTTTTGTGTCAGGGTTTAGGGGTTTCTTGTTTTGGGTTTATGGTTTTATTTTTAGTGTTTAGGGTTTAGTGTTTAGGGTTTATGAGTTTAAGGTTTTTGGTTTTGTGTTTATAGATTAGGGATTTAGGGTTTAATGTTTTGTGTTAGGGTTTAGGGGTTTCATGTTTATGGTTTAGGGTTTTAGTGTTTAGTGTTCTAGGTTTATGGGTTTATGGGTTCAAGGTTTTTGGTTTTGTGTTTATGGATTTAGGGTTTTAGGTTTAATGTTTTGGATTTAGGGTTTTAAGTTTAGGGTTTATATTTAAATTATTTTTAATTAAAATTAGGGTCAAATTGAAATAATGTGTATTGAGGGTTAAATTTATTATTGTTTTCAAATTAAGACTAAATTGTTTGAATGTGTAAATGTGGAGGACTAAATGTGTTATTATACAAAATTTATTAACTACTATATCACTTTTTTAATGTCCGTTAAGAGCTCAGTAGCCAAATTGAAATAAATCACAAAGTTTAATAGTAACATTGAAGCAATTGAAAGTTTAATTGCCAAATTAAATAATTAACCAAAGTTTAATGACCATTTGTGAACTTTACCCTAAAATTTAGGGTAACAGTTGGAGTTATCTTTACCTAGTGTCGATTCTAGCGAAAATCTCCGTTTAATAGAAGTAGAAAAAGGGAGTCATTAATAGTTGCCGACAATTTTTATTATATATATATATATATATATCATTTTATAGACTAAAAAAATAAAATTATATGGACTAAAGTAAAACTTTTAGAGACATTTAATCCAAAATTGCATTTTTTTTCAATATTTTTTAAAAATGATAAATTATAAACTTTATCACTCAACTTTTTTATTCTTATTTTGATCATTCAAATTTAATTTTTTTTAATTTAATAATTAAAGTTTCAATTTGTTCCTATTATAATCACTCTATCGTGGCAACACCGTGTAAGGCTCTCTCAACTCATAACTTGGAAAGAAACAAGACGCTTCCTCTATTCACACTCAAAACTTGGAAAGAAACAAGGGGTGGGATCAAAATTATCTAGAAATAATGGGCATAATTAAAATTAGTCATATATATATATATATGTGTGTATTTTTAATTATGTCACTTGTCAATTCATTGATCGGTCTTAGTGTTTTTATATATTTTTAAACAAATATTTGAATTTTAAAATTTAAGGATGAAACTGAAAATTAATAAAACATTAAAGAGTAATTTTTTATTACCCCTAAGTAATGGATAATTTTTTAAAACAAATATAACATGTCAATTTCTGATTGGTATAAGGTGTCCACATCAGATCCCGTCACAGAAATAACAAAGTAGTTAAAGACAAAAAAAATCATTTTACAGTAAAATCTCTATAAAATAATAATTTTGGGATAAAAAAATATTATTTTATCAAAAAATGAATATTTTTTTTAATTTAAAGATTTCATACTTTTATGCATGTGTTTTTTTTAACAAAATCCAATATGCATACAGGTGTCAAGTGTAGTGATGTGAATCAAAGTTAATCTTGTAGCCTGTAGGTGTATGTATCCAAGTTAGATTTATATTCTATACACTGGCGGTGGAAAATTGAAAGTTTTCACAAGCGTCTTAGTTTTAGAGTTTAGGGTTTTAGTTTATGGTGTATGATTTAGGGGTTTGGTGTAGGGGTTTAGAATTTAGGGATAGTGATTAGAATTTAGAGTTTATATTTAGAATTTAAGGTTTAGAGGTTGGTGTTTTGTTTTTAGGGTAATGTGGTTAGGATCTAGATTTTAACTTATAAACCCTAAATTATAACCCTAAACTCTAAATTCTAACCACTATCCCTAAATTCTAAACCCTACACATAAACCCCTAAACTCTATACCCTAAACTAAAACCCTAAACCCTAAAACTAAGGCACTAGTGGAAACTTTCAATTTCCACCGCAGTATATAGGATAATAATCCATCTAAATTAATCGATTTATATAACAAAAAAGAGAGTAAATTAATTGTTTCATATAACCAAAAAAATGAATTAGTGGTTTCATGTATATATTTATTGGATAAAATCACCCATGTTGAGTTGATCACACAATTGCTAATGGCTAAGAGGGGTGAATTGACGATAAAAATTTTAAGGGTGAAAATTTGGAAGAATAAAAATTGAGACACAAGGCAATTAGAGTGGTTCAAGTTCTCCAATAAACTCTACATCCACTACCTTAGCTCTCATTAAGGATTTTCAACCAATTCACTACTTGAATTCTTTCCCTTTTCTTGGATGAAAAGGAACCTTACAATTTGATTAAGCTTTCTATCCAAAGCTTAATCCACTCACTTTTATAAAGAAGAATATTTGGTAAACTCTACAAATTCCTCTCTAAGAATAATGTTTACCCAATTACAATCTCACTCCCCAAACTTACAATAAGAATTACAATGAAGAACACAAAGAGTTGGGTACAAAGATTTGACTCTAAAAGTACAAAGTTTGGATTTGAGTGCTTTGATGTTGCTTGTAGGTTCAATAGTTGTTGCTGGTGCATTTGCGACTTGTTTTTTTTTTATACCCTTGTATTGATTTTTAGTCGTTTGGGTGGTTGAGATCATCAATAGAGCCGTTGGGCTGCAATTTCTCACAATAAATGCTGCTCAACAACCTACCGTATTGGTATGGCTCGTGGGCGTATCGGTACCTGTCTCAAATAAAAAAAGTCGTTGTGATGAAAAAATAGGGCGTATCGATACGCTTCGAGGGCGTATCAGTACGATATTAAGGGGTGTATCGATACGGTTAGGCATATTGATACGGATTTTTCTCACTGGAATCCTGAGTTTGGTTTTGATAAAAAAACGTATCGGTACACTCCCTTAGCGTATCGATACGGTTCAACGGTCATTTAAAAATCAGGATATCAACTAACTGACAAGCCAACGATCGAAAAATAAATGCAAGAATTTTGTAAAGGTCAGCATATCATATCGATACGGTGACGTACCGTATCGGTACGCTATAGCAAAATGATATTTTAATAAGAAAACTGTATCGATACGGTTCCAATGCGTATCGATACGCTATAGCTTAAAGTCTTTCCTAGATAAATATTGTATCGATACGGGTACAGACCATATCAGTACGCTATGAATGATTAAAATTCCAGTGTTGAAAAACCGTATCGATACGCATTAGGGTATGGATACGCTTGGGCGTTTTGTTGAAGTTAGGCTTGAAAACACATAAAAAGATTTAATAAAAAATTGGAACCTTTAAGTATGTTTTGACTTGAAATAAAGTTTGGTTCAAAATAGCTTGTCAAAATGTGAGACTTTAGAAAATACTTAAAAATTTATTTGTTTTGCAATTTAGTCTATAAGTCAAATTATTATATCAAAATCAATTTTAGTTTCACAACCCATGATGAAAAAGAAGCAATTAACTATAAATACATATTTTTTGGGCTAAAAGGGTATTTTTGCCCTTGAGTTCGACCCAAAAAATCAATTTTGCCCCTCACCGACAAATGAATTCAATGTGGTCCATCAGTTCATGAAATCGATCAAATTGACCATTTGACCGACATTGACCGTTACGGTGCTAACATGGCAGTTAACGGTAATGACGTGGCGGTCCACGATGCTGACGTGGTGGTCCACAGTGATGACGTGACAGTACACGTGGGATGATGATGTGACAGAAAGGGTTGAATTGATTATTTTAACTGAATTCGAGGGCATAATTGATTTTTTCCCGAGTTCAGGGGCATAATTACTTTTAATTAAAAGTTATATAATTTATTTAGTATTTAAGTTGAAAAATAAGAATATATAAAAGTATTAAATTTTAAAATATTAAAACTGAATAAATAATTTTATTAAGTAGAGATAATTAAAAAAAAAGTAAAGTGAATACTCTCAAAAAAATTAAAATATTTTTTCATAAAAATATAAATAAATAAAATATTCTAAAAATTACTAAAAATAAAAATTATATAAAAATTTAAAATGTATTAAAAATTATAAAATGATAAAATTTAATGTAAAAACTTAATAAATAAAAAAGTATTTATAAAATATTACAAAATTTAACACTTTCATCGAAAAAATCTTCGACTTCGTCAGTTTGAGTATTAGCATTTGTTAAAAAAAAATCAGTGGAATCAACATTGTATTAGAGTAACAATAAAACTTATTTTTTTTACTTTCGACATCAAATTGATACTCATTAATATTTGATGTACAAAAATATTACTTTAATTTGATGTACAAAAATATTAAGGAGCATCAATTTGATGTAGAAAAGCGAAAGAAAATTTGAGTTTCATTAGTACTCTAATACAATGTTAACTGCCATGTCATCACCGTTAACTGTCACGACAGCACCGTAACAGTCAACGTCGGTCAAATGGTCAATTTGATCGATTTCACGAATTGGGGGCCACATTGAATCCGTTTTTCGGCGAGGGACAAAATTAATTTTTTTGAGTCGAATTCAAGGGCAAAAATACTCCTTTAGCCTATTTTTTTCGAAGTGAAATGAGGCCGAAAACTATAAATACATATTTTAGTAAAGAATAAAATTGAAAATAAAATAAGAGTTGTCTAAAAGCACTTTAATTTTATGTATTTTATATAAAATTTTCAATATTTGTAATGAGTCATTATTTTATGTTTTTATTGGGCCCTTAAGAATTTTCTAAAAATTATTATTTTATGCATTTAGCAATGTTATTATTTTATCCTTTCACCCAAGTGAGAATAGAAAAAAAATATTATTTAACCGAGGTTGTTATCGTAATTCATATATCAAAAAGGTTATTAACTTAACGTTAAATCTTTGAATTCGTTTTTTTAGACCAAAAATTAGATCAAATTCATCAGCAACAGACGACGACTTTGATCTTAGTCAAATTAAAAAACTCCCTAGTCGTAATATATATATATATATAGAAAGTACATTTTTTTTTCCTCCAAAATCAACCGAGTTTTTGGGATTTGTTTTTGTTGTAATATGAACAGATTCCAAAATGTAAATTCGATCAAACAATGTCACTTTCAATTTTGGAATATCTGACCATCGGAACATATATAGTCTTTCCTTCGTGGGAGAATCTTTCTAGAAACTACCAAAATCAACCGAGTTTTTGGGATTTGTTTTTTCTCAGCGTAACGTTTTCAAATTGCGGAATCGGCAAAACCACAAAACGTTCACACGCCCAGAACCAAAAAAAAAATCATTAATAATAAAATAAAAATATATTTAGATCCTTGTACTATAATTAAATTATTAATTTAGTATGCATACAATTCTTTTCTTTCAGTTTAGTCCTTGTACAATCATTCCTTTGGAACTAGGAACGGAGCTGCATTGGCAATGGGAATGGCTCTTGTCCCCAGGCAAAGATTTTTTTTTTTACTTTTGTTTCTATATATTTTTTTAAAAAAATAAAATAATTATGAATTTATCCTTCACATTTCAAGTTTTATGTCTTGCCCTCAGTCTTAAATTTTGACTCTATCTTTAGTTGGAACGTTGTCTCATTATATTTTTAATTTAAAATATTATATAATCACATTAGTGACAGGTATAATTAAAGTTAAAAAATCTTAAATTTATATAAAAAATCTCAAAATTTTGGATTTATGTTTTTATGTTATATTTTTCTAAAATTGTAATTGTGTTTAAATTGCTTTTGAAAAAATTTAAATTCATAAAATCATTAAAATGATGACATTTTCGTAATATTTTTGAAAAATCTATGATTTTTTTACATTTTATGATTATATATATATATATATATATCTATTTTAGAATGTTTATCTTTTTTATTTTTATTATACACGACATTATGCTATTGGGCCACCTTAGTTTTTGGATAAAAAAACATGGAGATAGTGCTAATCAAAACTCGATTCGACTATAAAAAATAAATTATTCGATTTGACGTAATTCAAAAAAAATTTACTCGTTTTAATTTTATTCGTAATTTATAAATTGCACTCGAAATTTTTTTAAATAAAATTTGAGTTATAAAATGTAAATTGGAATAACTTGAATAACTCAAAATTTTTATTAATTAGTTGATCAATTTTTTAAGTTCGAGTCGAATATGTCAATTCTGTCTGATATATTTTGTATAATATTGTATCACATGTAAGAATATGGAAAAAAATATATGTATGTCGCATATAGATATAGAAAGCGGCTAAAATTAGAAGTAATATGTAGTATAATATTATAAAAAAATACAATTAAATTTATACATAAACTTGATAACTTAACTCAAATTTTATAAACTCGACTCCATTCACAAAAATTTAAAATAAAGTTTAAATCGTAAAAGAAAATTTGTAAACTCGAATAACTTAAAAAAATTTACTCAACTCGATTAAATATCCAGCCGTAGATGGAAATAATATATATATATATATATATATATATGTATATGTAACTATAATACAGGTGTTAAACTGAAAAAGAAAATTGTATGGTGGCTAACAATTTAGTTATAGAACAGGGACCAAAAGACGTATTAACCCAGAAATCTCCCCCGTGACGTATTCCCTGATGAAAAATGGCCGCAAGTTATCCGACGTGTAAACAGGTGAAAACTCCACGTGTACAAGGCGATACCACCCGACGATTTCACCTTATTTTCAAACTCACAAGTCCTATAAATAACGCTCTATGTTTTTCTACTTTACCTGTATTGTGCTCGTTTGAAGAAATCTTGATATATTTGTTCTGCTTCTGCTTCATTTTCTACTGAGTTGGAAGCTAACCCTTTTCAGTTTTTTTGTCAGATTTCGCTAGTTTCTATTGTTAGTTTCCGGTTTGAATTCGATCATACTATGGCCAGCCAATCCTCCAAGGGATCCATTCATGATTTCACTGTTAAGGTTGGTTCTGGGTTTAGTTCAAATCTATGCTCCATAGATGAACTTTACTGGGTTTCTTTTATTTTCTTAGTTTTTCTAAGATTTGGGGTTTTTCTTTTTCTTTTTGTATTTTGGTTCTTCAGGATGCAAGAGGAAATGATGTTAATTTAGGCATTTACAAGGGCAAGGTCCTGTTGATTGTCAATGTTGCATCTCAATGGTACCCTTCAATTTTGGATTTAACTTTTTTTTCCAACAGAGGAAACTTTTCCATTAGATTAGATTACATATTTCGATTATGATCAGGGATTCAAATAGGTTATATAGTGGTAGTAGTACCGTTCAAAACTGATTTTGTGAAAAATAACTGTTTGTAATGATCACAATAATAATTTTATGTCTGCAACCGCGATAAAATACCACAACTATAAAGAGGCCGTAACTGCAATTTATGATTATGATGCTGCAGTTTGGCTTTTTCTTATTGAACTCCTTTTATCGTGGTTGCCGACAATAACAAATGTATTGCAAACAGCTATTTTCCCTAATAATGATTTTGGAAGTACTGCTACCATCATATAACTGCCGCTATTTGGGTACCGGACAGCTATTTGAATCCCAGCTAGTGCCTAGATAGTTTTTGATTTGCTACTTAACTGTTGATGCAGTGGCTTGACCAATTCCAACTACACTGAGCTGAGTAAATTGTATGAGAAATATAAAGATCAAGGTTTGTTTTAGGCTTTTTAGTGTCTTTTTGCCTTCCTATATGTATATGTATATCATTTTTTACCTGGGATGTTTACATGGGAAAAAGTTAATGACCCTTTAGTTTTCAGTTTTTTTTTTTACTTTCTTACTATTCCAGGAATAGTAATTTGATCAATTGATTTGTTGTTTTTGTCCCAACTCTTTATACTACTGTTTTGTTCAGGTTTTGAGATTCTTGCATTTCCATGTAACCAGTTTGGAGGTCAGGAGCCTGGGAACAATGAGCAAATCTTAGAGTTTGCTTGCACTCGCTTTAAAGCTGAATACCCCATATTTGATAAGGTATACCATTTGGCTATATGAATGGAAGCATTGCTTGTAGTATACTTTAATGTTGTTTGGAAACTTCAAAACCATAGGCGTCTTTTGCCCTCCTTACGCACAGAGACGAACACAAGATTTTATGTATCCTGCTAAAGGGTGCAAACTTATATATAAAACTATATTGGAATTTGAAAATTCAGGATGCGAGATTATATCATCAATATAATATAGTAAAGTACAAAAAAATTCTAAAATATTTGAAAATTTGAAAATTTCAGGGTGTAACTGCTCCTTAGTATCCCTCGGTCCATCCTTGCTTATACCTATTGGCAGGGACGTACGCAAGACTTTAGGTTTGAGGGGGGAACCTATAAATTTCTAGGGGTGAACTTATAAAAATGTAGGGGGGGGGGGGGCGAAAATATATTTTCAATAGAAAATACATAGAAAAATTCTAAATTTTTTTAAGTCGTATAGAAATTTTAAATTTTTAGGGGGCGACCGCCTCCGCCACCCGCGCTCGGTCCATCCCTGCCTTTAGGGTCCGGACTCCACAGTTGAACTAAGAATAGGACAAACTGTGTGGAGTCATCTCAAAATTGAACCCTTTGGGTTAGTCAGTCTCAAAACTCTTTATTCTGTTTGCCTCGGTGATAATGGTGGTGTTGTGCAAGCCTTTTTGATGCTTTAGTGAAACTCTGAAATCAGTAGTATCTTCAGTTAAGTTTTTATAAGATTAGATATTCCTGTCTTCTCCACGGGATTGTAGGTTCTACATATTGTTGGAGTTGATTATTACAGAACCGACATTATCGTTCTGTTATTCGGTTACAGGTTGATGTGAATGGTGAGAAGGCTGCTCCCATATACAAATTCCTGAAGTCTTGCAAAGGTGGACTATTCGGTAACAGCATCAAGTGGAATTTCTCTAAGTTCCTGGTTGGTAAGGATGGCCATGTCGTCGATCGTTATGCTCCCACTACTTCTCCTCTTAGCATTGAGGTGAGGCCTGTTTATGACATTATGTGCCATTGAATAGTTACTTTGGCCTCTATTCTTTATTTTAAAGTACTTTAACCATGGTGTTTTATTTTGGGTCAAAATAATTTTTTCGTGGATGAAAACCCTTAGTCAACTAAGTATAAATGACTTGACAGATGTGTCATTCTGTTGAGTCAGTACCTTTGTCTATTTGATATTTCAGTGTGCACTGTCATGTAAGTTTGTCATGTTATTTTAAATCATTTATCTTTAGTTGACTAATAATTTTTCATCTACAAAAGGTCATTTTAGTCAAAAATAAAATGTTAAGGCTTAAAGTGTTTCAAAAAAATAAGGATCAAGATAATTGTTCAATCAAACGTTAAGAACATTTTTTGATATTATGGCTACATTTATTTATTTATATAGTATAAACTAACTAATATTTTAATAAAGATAACAACTAAACTAATCTTAGTCTGTCTGTTTGCTGAGTCTGAAAATTTCTAATGGTTGCTATTTCAATTTGCAGAAGGATATAAAGAAACTGCTGGCCTGAATTAGATTACCGGAGGAGATTACTTCATCACCTCATAGAGTCAATGAACTTTATACTTTTTATGAATAAAAAGACAATCCTATCTCTGTTAATATTTCCTCATCTCCTGATGATGGGTTAGGTTGCACTACGGTTTAGAAGTTGTACTTTACCTTTAATAATATTTACTCTCCTTGGAAAAGTACATGTCTTCATACTTGAATTTATTTCCCTATTGGCTAGGGATTTAAATTGTGATTGTAATCGTGTTGTGTTTATCTCGTTTACAAGTATACGGATGTTATTGAGTTACTTCGGGTATTGTGTTTATTGAGTTTTTTTCCTAGTTCGTATAACTTAACGTGAAATCTAATAATTATAATTATAAAATGTTAATTTTAATAATTTTTGAAGGGTAAAATACTTAAATCATCACTTAACTTTGTTTTGTGACATATTTTGGTTACTCAACTTTAAAAAAGTTCAATTTATTCATTTAACTTTTGACATTAAACTTTTTTCATCACTTCACCGTTAAATGCTTAACATCGTTATGACGTGGGTTATTTTATTATTTTTTATTATGAATAGATAATTTTATTATTATTTAATTAAAAAAAATAAATCTTCCCTCACTCTCCCTCACCCCACCTACCCCTCTTTCACCCTCACCGCCAACCCTCTTCTCCATCCAATAATATTGTTCCGATGAGTTTTTTGGCGAACCAAAACTTTTATAAACTCGAAATTCAGCAACAAATTTCTAGAATTGAAGGAAACATTATTCATAAGAACAATGAAAGCTAAAAAACTTTTCTTGATCAAAACCATAAAAGAGCAAAAAGCTCATTGATTTTTACATCAAAACATTATTTTTTTTCTTTTTTTCTCTAATAGTGTTATTTTCAGTAAGATTCTTGACAAGTAAGAACACCCCAGTAAAAAATTAAATGTCTAAAACAATTCATTCTACCAAACAGAATCAAACATCAACCATAAACATGTCAAGTATAGAAATGAAAGCTATTTGGCATATTTTTGTAAAAAAAGCCCCAAACTTTGAACATCAGCAAGTGTAAAAAAATAGCTAAAATTCAAACCAAAGAAACTCAAGATCATGTATAATCAACAAAAGAAAATTAAACCAACAAACGACCAGAATTTAAGAGCCCCACTGTAAAAATTCAACAAAGAATGATTTTCAATGTCCATTTGCATTTGAGTTATTTTGTTGAGATTCATCACTGCTTTCCTCAGAATCATCATCTTTACTAAACTAGTGAACCAATACAACTACCATCATCAAAGCCCTTTAACTCTTTCATTGAACTCTCTATTGTCGTTAACCGAACCACCATCACCCTTCACCACTCATCTATAAATTGATAACCAAAACCCAAAAAAAAAAAAGAAATCGAAACAAATCAGACCTAAAAAGAAAAGAAATCAAACTGAAATCTAAAAGAAAAGAAAGTTTTACCGTCTCATTTAGATTTCGACGATCAGAGCATCAAACGGTAAATCCCAACGGTTATTCAAGGTGTCTTGATGAGAAGATCAACATATCTCGGTTTCAGGCCGATCCAACGGTAGACGACAGCGAATTGCGCTCTCAAGACGCAAAATTTGGACTTGTTTTGGGTCATTTAAGGGTGGTTTTCGAAAAAAAAATGAACCAGTAGAAGGAAAATTGATAAAAAGAGGAGTCGGTTGATGATTTTAATTCGCCGAAAAGCTCACCGAAACGACGTTATTGGAATGGAGTATCCAGTGAAGGTGAGGAAAGGGTGGTGGTGGTGGTGAAGGAGGGTGAGGTGAGGAACTAATTGTTTTATTTAATTAATTAAGTGCATTAAAATATTATAAAATATATAATTTTTATTAATTTTTTTTATTTTCATGTCATAACAGAGTTAGAGATTTAACGGTGGAGTGACTAAAATAGGTCAATTTTTAAAGTTCAGTAATAAAATTGAGTGACCAAAATAGGTCACATAGCAAAGTTGAGTGATGATTTAGGTATTACCCTTTTTAGAATGCTTTCTAGCCTTTATGGACTTTTATTAATATGCATTCCTAATTAAATTTTTTAAATTTAATCATAATAGAACAATAACGAAAATATCGACTTGTTATCGTCGCAGTTAACGTTACTTGTTAAATTTCGACCATGATTCATCATTATTTGTGTGATTTTGCTTCTCACTATTATTTTCAACAATAATAGTTTTAGGCGATAGCGTTATCATTATATAACGACGTTATTCCTCTACTCTTATTTGAATCCCTGAGCAGCTAAATTATCCGGATTTGAACTTTAAGATACTAAAAATGTGAGATTTACGTAGGATTGGTGTTGATTTCTTTAAAAAAAAGAACACAGAATTAATTACAACACAAATGACAGACATTTCAACTTAAATTTGCGAAAAACCAATCACAACACAACCTTAATTGTAACACCTCGAAAACTGGTCTAGTTGGAATTAGATTTCGATGATCGGAGTGTTGGTATTAAAATATCGAAATACCAACTCTTTGCTATAGATTATATTGTTATAGGACCCTAATTGAACTAAACCCTTAGTTAAGATTGCTTTGAAAAGGCTTACATTAAGGTTTTTGAGTTAGGTGTTTCGATACACTCAGACCCGTATCAAAACGGCCTAGTTGAGGCGTTTCGAAACAAGGATAGGGTGTTCCGATACGGTCATAACCGTATTAACTAACTTCTTGACTTATGTATGACCGTTTCGATACGGCTTCACGCCTTTCGAAATGGGTCACCTGTTTCGAATATATTTAAAGGAAAAATTGAGAGGAAAGGATAAGGTGATGACTCACCTGCTTATTGGCTGCCCTTCCTATGTGAATATGATTAGGAGAAACGACTAGAGGTCACCTATGTGTTAAATTTGGAAGAGGATAAAGAAAAGATAGAGATTATATTATTATTTTTAAGCTTTCCCTTTGCTAAGGGAAACATTTTCATTGGTTGCAAGGGAGGTGGGGAAATGATTGAGGTTAGAATAAATAAAGGAAAAAGGAAAAAAAGTTCTCTTCTTTGTTTTGAGTTTCATTGAGCCAAACACCCATTTTTTGTTCAAAGATAATAAGCAAGCACCACCATTGCTATCTTCAACATTGAGCTCCTAAGCATACACCTCTCTATTGTGAGCCATAAGCTTAAGCTTTCCTTGATTTAAGAACACCAAGTCATAGCTATCGATCGGCTCAAGAAGTGGAAAAGACTAATCCATCGCCTCCATTGAAAGCTAGAGATAAGGGTATTGTCATCTGAGAGCCTTAGGAACTTTGGATTGTCAAGGTGAGTGTAGTCAGAGTCTCGAGAGTGGCTAGGTGCCATCTCGAATCACTGTTTATTGATTTACTAACCATTGATTTTAAGAAATTTGTGTGAAGCATTATTGTAAGTGTTGAGTGGATCAATGAACCGATATAAGCCAAGAGGGGGTGAATTGGATTTTTAAAACTTTTGGTGGTGGAGTGGAAAGTTAAAAATGATAGACAAGAGGATTTAAAGTGGTTCAAGTTCCAATCGAACTCTACATCCACTACCTTAGCCCCACTAAGGATTTTCCAACAATCTACTAATTGTTCTTCCCCATTTCTAGGCTAAGGAGGTAACCTTTACAATACCGGTCAAATTTTCTACCCAATCCTCACTCAAGAATTACAAAGAAGATAAAGGCTAAAACTAGTATCCCTCAATACAAAATATAGCCTTTTTACAAGCACTCAACCCAATTGAACAAATAAGAATGGGAATTACAAATTTCATAATTGGGGTTTACAAGAAATAATGAGATTTTTGCACAAATGCTTGGCTTTGATGTTTGGATAAAACTTTGGAGATCAATAGTTGTTGCTGGAGCTTTTAGAGGTCCCTTTTATACCTTCTCATTGAATTCTAGCCGTTGGGGTTGTTGCATTCATCAATATAGCCGTTGGGATGTTATCTTCCCTCCATAAATGCAGTCTGCAACTACCCGTTCCGAAATTCCCGACCCTGTTTTGAAACAGACCAAAATAGAAAGAGCTGTTGGGGTGTAATAAATAGACTGTACCGAAACGGGCACGATCGTTTCGATACGCTAAGAGCCAATTTCGAAACTCATTTCGAAACATTTTGCTACTGTCAAAGCCTGTATTGAAACGACTTAGAAGCGTTTCGATACGCCTCAACGACAATTTTAAATCTAGTTATAAAACTTCAACGACCATATTTTAAAACCAAGTTTGAATTCCGTTTCGAAACGTTTGAGGTCGTTCTGATACTACCGTATCGAAACGGGTCAAACTGTTCCGATATTCTTCATCCATTTCGAAATACGTTCTGAAACAGAGGTTAACAGTTTCAAACTGTTCCGGAACGCCCAAAGACAATTCCGAAACGGTGACTCGAAAATCACTATTTTAGCTTGATAAACACTTAGAAAATATTTGACAAGTTGAGGTTTTGAATTAAACATTTTTCTTTAAATACATAAAGAGGTTTTGAGGATTTTAAAAATTCATTTTCCATTTTTCAATTTAGTCCTTAAATCTTTTGTTATATCAAAATCAATTTATTGGTTTCACAATCTCCCCCTTTTTGATATAACAAAACCAAGTTAGAATTTTTAAGAGTTTTGAAATTTTGAAGACGTTCTAACTCCCCCTCAATTTAAGATGGGTTTTTAAAGTTTTGTAAAGATTTAAAATTCAAGTTTTAAAACTCAAAACCGACTTAATTTTTTTGGCTCTTATATTACTTCTCCCCCTTTTTGTTAGATCAAAAAGAATAATAAACAATGCTCATCAAGAGAAGAAACAATGTTAAAAGAAATAAACAACATAATATAGATTCATACAGTTCAAATATCCAAATATAAAACTTAAAGCAATATATATTAAAGCTCAATCCCAAACAAAGTAATCAAAGCATATGTTCATAAAGCATAAACAAAATAAAGATGCAAACTTAGTCCTAATATGATAATCTAATATGAGATGCAATAAAGACCCTAAGCCTCGTCATCGTCACCATTAACATTCGAAGAATCATCATCATTCTTAGCTTGAGAACGGAAAAAGGTCATCCATTGACCATAGAAGGTAGAGAATGACAAGTCCATCGATTGATGTTGATTCTCAAGGGCGGTGAGACGATCCTCCATGGATTGCAAACGAGTATTGATAGCACCAAGACCTGAAGCCATGTTTGTGTCCATCGTGTTGAACCGCTCAGTGAGGAAAGCCATAAGAGCTTCATTGTTAGTACCTGGAGCTTGAGGTGGTGGCTCAACTTGAGGTGGAGGGGCATGCCTATCAACTCGTTCCCATTGGCCTAATGGAACCTAGACTTGTGGAGAGAAGATTCACCAATCTTGTTCTTACGGGGTTCCGGAGAGTCATAGGAGCAATCAAAGTTAAGGATGCCAAAGATGTAGCTCAAAATAGTCCCATAAGTGAAAGATTTAAGAACATTGGTTTCACGAAGCTTCACATTATTGACCATCTCAGAGAACATAATTTTGACAAGATTTGGCCGTTCTCCTCGGCAAAAGCACTCTAGCAAAAAATAATCAACTTGAAGAATATGAGAGAATTTACCTCCGGAGGGGCGAATGAACCATGAAATCATCAAGTGTAGGAACCGATCATGAGCATCCAAAGAAAGAACGGAGCCAGTGTGAGCACCAAAGTGGGTCTCATCCTCAATGCTGAAAAAATATGGCTAATACCATTTTTATTTAAAAACTCTTCAAAACCTAGATTTTGAAATTCGGTTCCATGATCACTTCTAATATGAGAAATTTTAAGTTCAAGATCATTTTGAGTTAATTTTGAAAATGTGATGAATTTTTCTAAAGCCTCATCTTTAGTACTTAAGAATAGAACCCAAGTAAATCTAGAATAGTCATCAACAAGTACAAATGCATACGATTTACCACCCCAAGCTCATAGTTCTAATAGGCCCAAATAAATCCATGTGAATAAGTTGTAAACACCTACTTGTAGAAACATCATTAATGGATTTAAAGGATGATCTATGTTGTTTACCCTTAGAGCATGCATCACAAATTTTTTCATTTGAGAACTTAATTTTGGGCAAACCTCTAACTAGATTTAGGGAAACTAATTTTTCTAAAACACTAATGCTAGCATGTCCTAGTTTCCTATGCCATAGCCATGCATCATTTTCATTTTGTGCAACAAAACATGCATGGGATGTATGAATGTCATCTAAATGCACCATGTATATATTACCTATGTGATGACCAATGAGAATTATATTATTTGATTTAATGTCAACAATTTTGCACCCATTTTTATCAAATAAGACATTAAACCATTTGTCACACAATTGACTAATGCTCAATAAATTATGTTTTAGACCATCGACATACAAAACATTTTCAATAAGTATAGTAGAGTGATTACCTATGGATCCAATACCTTTAATGTGGCCTTTGGAGTTGTCACCAAATGTCACTCCTCCTCCACTTTTTGGCCTTAAGTCCATGAATCGACTCTTGTCTCTGGTCATGTGCCTCGAGCATCCACTATCAAGGTACCATGAGTTTTGACTTTGTGCTTTGGCCTTGTAGCAATGCTCCCCCTACAAACAAAGATATTAAGCTTTGATTTTTGGTACCCAAATCATTTTGGGTCCACGAGTGTTAGCTCCAAAAGCTTGGTTCCCTTAGGAATCCAAGGTGACATAGCAATAACATTATTAGACTTGACGAGTTCCTTAGGAACCCATACACTTCTTATTTTCTTAGTTATATTATGCTTATGGAAGCTATTTTGTTTGTAGTTATATGTCTTTCTTTTAGGCTGGTTAGTTCTAGAGGATTCACCTATCACATTTTTCACATTACCAACATTTTTGAAAGACTCCTTGAGCTTGTTAAGCTCATTTAACACCTTTTGGTGTTCACTATTGCATTGAGAAATAAGATTGTTTAAGTCTATATTTTCATCTTGAAAGAATTTAAGTTCATCTTGTAAACCTAAGATCTTTTTCTCAAATTTTAAGTTAGCTTGAGAAAGTGAGTCATTTTTAGCATTTAATTCAGAAATAATCTTTTTATTTCTTATGACCGACTCTTTATACTTCTCAACTATCTCATCATATACCTATTGTAAACTCATCATAAGCATCATGCAATTCATCAAATGTAAAATCAAAAGATGATGAGTTAGAGGTTACCATGGAGGAATCCTCCTCAAGTGCCATGAAGCAAAGGTTGGCCACTTAGTGTTCCTCATCCTCGGATGACTCCTCGTCACTCTAAGTAGCAAGCTTGGCTTTGAGATTCTTCTTCTTCTTCTCAAAGCCTTTCTTCTTGAGTTGAGAGAACTCCGAACGAATATGACCCTGTTTTTTTCACTCAAAGCAAATGATTTGATCCCTTTCTTCTTCTTCTTTATTTTTGGTTTTGAAGTCTATTTTTCTTTGAATCTTCCTTCCTTGGCTGGACCTCATAAACCGTGAGAACCTTTTGGCTATCATAGCCAATTCTTCTAGGTCTTCCTCCTCACTAGAAGTGCTCTCCTCATGTAGAGAAGCTTTGAGAGCCACTTCTATCTTCTTCTTCTTATCTACCGCAAGCTTCTCCACTCTTCTCTCTTCCTTCTTCCTTTCATCCTCCCTTCCTTGCTTCATTATCTCATGAGTTAGGAGAGAACCCACTAGCTCATCAAGCTTGAGTGTCTTCAAATTTTTGGCCTCAATGATGGCGGTTCTCTTTCCATCCCAAGACTCAGGAAGTGAGTAGAGTAGCTTCCGGACTAGTTTGTCTTCCAGGATTATCTCTCCAAAACCCTTTAGCCCGTTGACGATTGTTGAGAAACAATCGGACATCTTTGACACGGTTTCGTCGGGCTCCATTTTGAAATTCTTATAGCTAAGATTGAGAATTACAATCTTTGTCTCCTTCACATCACTTGTTCCTTTATAAGTAGTCTCAAGTGTATCCCACACTTCCTTAGCACTTTCGATGGAGGAAACTTTGGAGTAGATGTCGGGATCGAAAGAGAAAAACATGTGAAAAGCTTTATCATTGATTTGAATCTTCTTTCTCTCTTCTTCACTCATCTCATTTTTCTTCTTTAGCACCAATCTTCCATCGTCGTTTCTCTTCATCGAAATATAGGGACCATCTTCAATGACATTCCAAACTAGATAATCGTTGGATTTAATGAAGAGACGCATCCGGTTTTTCCAAAAGGGGTAGTTATCACCGTTGAAGAAAGGCAGTTTGGTGGTTGATTGAGACTCGTACATGCTTGACCCGGAGGTAGATGCCATGACTTGCTTTAGTAGTTGATCACACTCTTCCTAGGAACTTCTCTTGTGGTTGTTAATCCTTCAAAGAGGTAGGCTCTGATACCAATTCTTGAGTGGATCAATGAACCGATATATGCCAAGAGGGGGTGAATTGGATTTTTAGAACTTTTGGCGGTGGAGTGGAAAGTTAAAAATGATAGACAAGAAGATTTAGAGTGGTTCAAGTTTTAATCGAACTCTACATCCACTACCTTAGCTTCACTAAGGATTTTCCAGCAATCCACTAATTGTTCTTCCCTTTTTCTAGGTTAAGAAGGTAACCTTTACAATACCGATCAAATTTTCTACCAAAAATTTGACCCAATCCTCACTCAAGAAATACAAAGAAGATGAAGGCTAAAACTAGTATCTCTCAATACAAAATGTAGCCCTTTTACAAGCACTCAACCCAATTGAACAAATAAGAATGGGAATTACAAATTTCATAATTGGGGTTTACAAGAAATAATGAGATTTTTGCACAAATGCTTGGCTTTGATGTTTGGATAAAACTTTGGAGATCAATAGTTGTTGCTGGAGCTTTTAGAGGTTCCTTTTATACCTTATCATTGAATTCTAGCCATTGGGGTTGTTGCATTCATCAATATAGCCGTTGGGATGTTATCTTCCCTCCATAAATGCAGTCTACAACTACCCGTTCTAAAATGCCCGACCTTGTTTCGAAACAGACCAAAATAGAAAGAATCGTTGGGGTGTAATAAATAGATCGTACCGAAACGGGCACGATCGTTTCGATACGCTAAGAGCCCATTTCGAAACTCGTTTCGAAACATTTTGCTACTGTCAAAGCATGTATCGAAACGACTTAGAAGCGTTTCGATATGCCTCAACGACAATTTTAAATTTAGTTATAAAACTTCAATGGTCATATTTTAAAACCAAGTTTGAATTCCGTTTCGAAACGTTTGAGGTCGTTTCGATACTACCGTATCGAAATGGGTCAAACCGCTCCGATGTTCTTCATCTGTTTCGAAACACATTCCGAAATAGAGGTTAATAGTTTCAAACTGTTCCGGAACGCCCAAAGACCGTTCTGAAACGGTGACTCGAAAATCATTGTTTTGGCTTGATAAACACTTAGAAAATATTTGACAAGTTGAGGTTTTAACTTAAACATTTTTCTTTAAATACATAGAGAGGTTTTGAGGACTCAAAAAATTCATTTTCCATTTTTCAATTTAGTTCTTAAATCTTTTGTTATATCAAAATCAATTTATTGGTTTCACAGTAAGCCATGTTGGTAAGTTTCGGTAAGTATTGCATTGATTCATTGTCCATAGCATTGCTATCATTGTCATGGAAATCATTGAAACATTGACATGTGACAAGAGTTTATTGTTATTGCTTATTGCTATGACCATATGATTATTGAAATATTGTTAATGAATCATGGATATTGAACTATGAATTATTGGACCTTGAGATTGAAATATTGGATACAATTGGCATGCCATAGAATTCATGAGCTCATTGGTACGGGTGGACTACGGTCCTAGTGCTATGGCCTATATTGATTTGGTGAGGTGGAGGGATGTATTGTGTATTGGTCTTATTGGCGATGTCGGCGAGATATCCATTTAATGGTTTGGGGAGGAGGTGGAATTCGTGTATCCATATACCATGAATCGATCAAAGGGAAAATTATTGTTATTGATATTATTTGTTATAAAATCATGATATTGCCATTGATGATATGATATTATGTTTCTATGTTTCTATTATGAATAAGGAACATGTTATGTTAATTGCATAAAGAATATTATGATTATCATTGAAGCATGTTATATGGCATCCATTTCATTCATTGTTTTATGACTAACTCACTAGGCAAAGTATGCCTAATGCATCTCATTGCATCCATTTCAGGTTAGACAATTTTTGGGATCGAGATTGGAAGAGTTGAAGCGTTGCACAAGCCACAATCAAGATATAAGTAATGTATATCGTCCCTTTTGAACTCTTAGTTGGTGGCAAGGTCTATGTATAAGTCTATTAAGTCTTTTTTGATGTTCCTATCTCATGATTAAGTGTTATCGGTATGATATGTTTAAGATGAGTCTTCTATATAGTGAGAAATGGCCTTAAATGCATGTTTTGGCATAAAAAGGTAAAAACCGGGTAAATGGATTCATATAGCTCTAAAATTTGGCATGCAAGTAGAATTTATGGTTATAATGTTGTGTGTAAAGTTTCATTATATTTGGACACTGTTTGATAAGTTAAAATGGATAAAAACCAACAAGAAATCTGTCATTATAGGTCAGGCCGTATCGAAACGGGTGATGGCGTTTCGTTACGGGTAAGTATAATTGAACCCAGGGGTCAGGGCGTATCAAAACAGTTTAGGGTTGTTCTGAAACATTTTGTCTCTGGAATCCTTTGTTTCGATACGAGTTCATAGCGTATTGAAACGGGTCAAAGTTAAAGTCAAAGATAGTCAACCCGTACCGATATAGGGCTTGCCCGTATCGATACATGCAAAAGAGACAAGTCAAAAAAGTTGACCATCATCCACCCGTATCAAAACAGCTCTAAGAGTTTCGATACAGGGTTAGTTAAATTGCTTATAAAGCTTAATTTGAAGATTGCATTGTTTACGGTTTAGTCCCTGAAATCAAAATGATTAAATTGGATGACTAAATGATCACCGTTATGCATGAAATTTTGCAGGCTAATCAATGTTAAAACGAATTTCAATGTGGTATTGTCTGTTGTGTCGAAGGACCTTTAATTTGTCAGTTTTACATATTAGTCCCTAAAACTTGTAAAAGTTATAATTTGGTCCTAAATGGTTAATTGTTGCGTTCTTAAGAATGAATTGGACTAAGAAGTATATTCCGTAAAGTTTTGTTGTGTAATATTGATTAAGTGTTGTTAATAAAATGAATTTTATCGCACCGATCACCGTATCGCTCACCGGTAACACGCTCCGACCCAGTTCTCTACTAGGCCGGGAAGGGGGTGTTACATTAATTGCTACAAATTGACAACTCCATACATACATGGATGGGATAAGCATCCAAGTACAAATGACCCGTTAAATGTTCAAAGAATGATGATTTAAAAGTCCAAAACATGTAAGATCCTAAATTATGTTAAAGTCTGTGTTGAAGACCTAAAAAAGACGTTAGTTTAAAGTAAATTAAAATATTTCACATGCTCAAACAAACTCACATGACTAAGAGAATTTCATTTAAAATTTATTTATATTTAGTGGCAAAATTAGGGAGATAATCCAACTTGGGGAAAATATTTAGAAAATAGGGTGTGCGGGGAAATATTTGGGGATATATGAAAATTTTTACGGTGTTTGAGGGAGGACGTCACCTTCACTTGGCGTCTTTCATTTTTTATAATTCTTTGGGCCGGTGACAGGACGCCACTTGCACACAGCATCAGACCCGTGTTTCACCATTTGGCTCAGTTGATTAAAGCTGCATGGAGCAGTTGGCAGTTGATTAAAGCTGCATAGAATCCTGTAGTGTGTATGACGCCATGTGGAGGTGGTGTCCTCCTCCTCAATTGGGCACGTGGCAGTGCAGGGCAGCAAGTTTGCGGTATTTATATTTTTTGAAAGGGTTTGCAGTGTTTATATATATGGATATAAAGAAGAAGAGTGAATAGGGTTTGTGAAAAAAGATTGAGAGAGTTTGAGGTGAAAATTTTGAAGATATATTTGAAGAGGTGAATTTTTTGAAGTATATTTGGTTGTAGATCGTCTCAATTTCTCACAAGTAAGTGATCTGTTTTTTTTAATTAATCTTTTTTTAAATATGAGAGGGGTTTGTAGATTTTTTGTATGATTGAACAATTATTTGAAAAAAATTTTCTATTTTTTTCCAGATCGGGTATGTAAATTTAATTTGTTTGTATTGTAAGTTATTAATTTATAAATTATTTTTAATACATTTGTTTCATTATTTTTTGATGAAGGGTTTGCATGCAAGGATTTAGAGCACATTTTATTGATTTCTCATTTGTCACGTAAGTTTGTTGTTTTATGTAGTTTTTTCTATTTACAAATTTAATAAAAAAATTGTCATGTATGTTTATGACTGTTTTATTCAATATGTAGATAAAATGAGCTCAATAACAGATTGTGACATTAAAAATCTAGTTAGTCGCTGGGGAGAAACACTTGATGATTTCAACGAGGATGAAGAAAATATTGTGCCTATTACGGAAGATGGTGACGTTTATTTACTCGTTGTTGATGATGCTGATATTGATAGGACATTTGCAATTGGGGGTAATGGTCTGGACGTTGAAGATGATGTTTGGGACGCGACTATCACTAGGCTTGGGTTGGTAAATGATGAGCCTATTTGGGGTTATGTTAAACCGGAGCCCAATTATCCAGCTTATGAACCTCCAACCCACATGTATGAGGTGGACTATACTGCAATGCGAGATTCGAAACATGAAGTCCACATATTTTCTTCTTCATCAGCTTCCAACTATGGAAAATTGGGACTCAAGGCTTTATTCGAAACAAAAAAGATACCCAATTGGCAGTTAAGGAGTACTGCATCAAACACCATATGAAATTCTTTGTTGCTGAATCTGATAAGTTTATGTATTACGTAAGGTGTATTAATCATAAGAGAAAATGTGCTTGGAAGATAAGGATATCATATCAGAAAAGGAAAAAGATGTGGGAGGTGACAAGGTTCAATGAGCAACACACTTGTGCAAATATCTCATTATCACAGGACCACATAAATTTACACTCTGATCTAATATGTGCCTGCACTAGGTTGTTGGTTGAAAATGATCCAAGAATTTCGATTGCAAGGTTAGAAGCATCCATCCAGAATCAACTTGGATTATTCCATCTTATTACAAAGCATGGATAACAAAGCAAAAGACGATGGCGCATGTGTATGGTGATTAAGATAAATCGTATAATGAGCAACTAGTTCTTATACGAGCAATGCAAATATTCATCCCGAGAACCATTGTAGAATATGTGTTGAGATATTTGATTTTCATATAACTTAATGAAAAATGTTTTTGGACATAAACTAATTTACAAAAATATTTTAAAAGTCCATTAACTTGAAAAATATATTTGAAAGGTTTTTAAAGGGTTTTGACATGTTTAAATGCTTTCAAAATATCAAAGTGTCAAAAACATGTTGTGAGTATCGATACCCTTTCCCAAGTATTGATACCCAGTCAGCCATATCGATACGTCCCTTTGTTTTTCCCAAAACTCCATTTTCCAGTAGCCAAAATAAGTATTGATACGGCTTAGACCATACCGATATGGAAGGGTCAGTACCGATACACATGTATCGTGTACCAATACCCAGTGCAAAATTTCCCAACGACTCTTTCTATTTTGAGGCAGGTATCGATACCTGAATCTCGTGTACTGATACGCCCTGCACTAGAATTGCATTTAATGCTGGAAATAAAGTCCCCAACGACTCCAAAACTTTCCTAATGGCTAGTAACAACTACAAACTCATTTGAGGGAAGACTCAATCAAGAAGACATGCAATAACAAGAAACAACTTGCCATCATTCCATGTTAGAGAAATTGTTTTAGAGCTCAAAATTGTCATATTTATTGTAGAAAACACTAGTGAGCCAAATTGTCACATTTGCTCAAGTGTTTAGGATTTTGGATGAGAGCTTAATTGTGAAAACATATTTGCCTTGTGAGGTTTTTCATTGTTTGCTAATATGTATTCTCTTTGTAAGAGAGTGTTTCTAGACTTTGGGGTATAAGTCTAGGTTTGTGAGAGTTATCTTTTTGATTTCGAAAAAAAAGGAAAGACAAATGAGTGGATTTTTAGAAAATACTTAGTGTGGATAGATAAGGTAGTGGAGGTAGACTTGGTTTAGAAGTCGAACCACTATAAATCATCGTGTCACATTTTTTTATTACTTAGGCATTCATCCACCAAAGCAAAAATCCAATTCACCCTCTCTTGGCATTCGATTGTTCGTTCGAGCCTCCTAGCAATTGGTATCAAAGCTTCATCTCTACGCCGGATTAACATCCTAGAGTCGATCTTATTCCTTGAGGTGCTCAACTATTCTACATCAATCGGAGTTCATGGCGCAATTCATTGACAAGCCTCCTTACTTCGACAGTGCCAACTACTCCTATTGGAAGAATATGATGATGTTTTTCTTAAGAGCCAAAGATTATTGTCTTTGGGATATCGTTCTTGATGGCTCATTTGTTCCACAAAGAAGCAAGGCAGAATGGAGTGTGGAAGATCACAAGAAGATGAAACTCAATGCAAAAGGCCTTGCACATTCTATTTTGTGCACTTGGTCCGGAAGAATACTCTAAAGTCTCTTCTTGTGAAAGTGCCAATGAAATTTGGGGCAAGCTTGAAGTCACTCATGAAGGAACCAATGAAGTAAAATAGACCAAGATTGATCTTCTCAACCTTGAGTACGAGAACTTTACGATGGACCCGGATGAAGACATCAAAGCTATGTACGATCGATTCTCCACCATTGTGAATGAACTTAAAGGATTTGGAGAGATTATTCCGGAGGACAAGCTTGTGAGGAAGTTGATTTACTTACTTTCCGATTCATGGGATTCCAAAAAGATGACAAACATTGAAGCAAAGAATTTGAAAGAGCTCAAGCTTGACGAGCTTACGAGATATTTGTTCACCCATAATATGATGACGTCAAAAGGGAAGAAGAAGAAAATAGAGCAAGACATTGTAGACTTGAATGTTGTTGCTCTTAAATCCTTCACAAGCCAACAGGAAGATTCAAGTGGAGAGGATAGTGAAGAAGAAGAGATGGCCAAGCTCTTCAAGAATATCACCCGATTCATGAAGCAAGAAAAGGAAGAAGCAAGACATGAATCGAGAATGAAGAGGGATGATTCCATCATATGCTTCGAGTGCAAGGAGACGGGGCACACCAAGTATGATTTCCCTCGTTTCAAGAAGAAGGGATCAAGCCATAAGAAGAAGGCATTTATGACCACATGGAATGATGAAGAGGACTCCACCGATAATGAGGTAGCCCACCTATGTCTCATGGCCATTGAAGAAGATTCAAGTGTAACTTCTAATTCATCTACTTCAATTTCATATTCTTTTGATGAACTACAAGATTCCTATGACAATTTGGTTCTAGAGTTTAAAAATCACATTTTGAAAAACAAGAAATTGCTTTCAAATTTAAAAGTTCAAAATGATTTGATTTCTAAAACCAATGACGAGCTTCAAGCAAAACTTAATGAGTTTGAACAAAAGGCTGTTAATTTACAAAAATTGCTTCAACAAGTTCAAAAAATCATAAAAAAGATTTGGATGATCTTACAAAAGAAAGAGATTTGATTTACAATTTTTTTATGTTATACAATCTAGTTCCCATAGATTTTTGAATGGAAATGTGTTAAAAACATTTGGGTCCCAAAAGGACGATTGTTTCAAACAAAAAAGTATGAAATTGAAAAATAGATTCCTAAGGGGACTAAATTTTTTAGGACTAACGCCATTGGATCCAAAGCAATTTGGATACCAAAAATTACTTAATTGTCTATTTGTAGGTGTGCTTGAGCCATCAATGGTCAAAGTTGAATTTGTAGAAGCTCATGACACACAAAGGAGGAAGGACACTTGGAGAAGGAAGGCCTAATATCCTACCTTGGTTCAAGTGGTAATTTTAAGTTTCGTGCAATTGCTTGATCATGTTTTCCTTGTCTAATTTTCATGTTGATCTAAGCATGTTTGTATGACTCCATGTTGTGCATAATTGCATATAGTTAGAGGGAGTCTCAAATTGCATGTGTTATATGTTTTTGACATAGTATGCTCATATCTATGTTTTTGGCCTTAAACTTGTAATGTTTGGTCGAATTTGTTGAAATTCATGCTTTTTATGTTTCAAATGTTATGTTTTGAGAAGCATGTGTAGCAAAATGTGCAAAATGTATATGTAGGACTTAATAGAGCCTTTGCATGAACTTAAAACTAAGTTGTAAGGCCTTTTGAGTTGTTTTTGCTGCATATTTTCACCATTTCGTGCCTTCAGTACCGATACCACACATACCGTACCAATACGGTCGATACCGTACCGGTACGCACATCCAAAAAGGGACTATTTTGTCTCCTTTTTTCCATGCTTTTTGTGCATGCTATATATCTTGATATATAACATGTTTAATTAAATTTCTTGTCTTTATTTTATTTATTATTTGAAATTCAACTTATTTCTCTTGAATTTTTAGGCTAACAATTTACTTGATGCTTGATTAAGGGGGAGCCAATTTCTTTTTAAATTCTTTCATGCAAATTTTTTTGTCTCTTTTCTCCATTGTTAATTTACACCAACAATTGAAATTTCCTATCAATTGGTACTATATTTACAATGATTGGTTTTTAACCTTTCAACATTTGGTGTTTTGAACTTAATGTGATTTCAAACTTAGTTTTGAAATTATTTTTGATATAACAAAAAATGGAGAAAAAAGTTTGAAAATTTTAATTTCAAAAAGAAAAATGAGAGCTTTAATATATTCTCAAAATATTCTCTCTTTTTCAAAATTATTTTTCTATGAGGGAGAAATTCCAAAAACAATTTTTCAAGTGGTTTCTTTATATTAAAAGGGGGAGATTGTTGAGATATATGATTTTGATATAACTTAAATGAAAAATGTTTTTGGACATAAACTAATTTGCAAAAATATTTTAAAAGTCCATTAACTTGAAAATATGTTTGAAAGGTTTTCAAAGGGTTCTGACATGTTTAAATGCTTTTAAAATAGCCAAAGTGTCAAAAACATGTTGTGAGTATCGATACCCTTTCCAGGTATTGATACCCGGTTAGCCGTACCGATACCCGTTTTACCCGTATAGACACTCCCCTTTGTTTTTCGAAATTTCATTTTCTAGTAGCCAAAATGAGTATCGATACAGATTCAAACGTAACGATACGAAAGGGTCAGTATCGATACGTGTGTATCATGTACCGATACCCAATGTAAAATGGCCAAACGGCTCTTTCTATTTTGAGGCAGGTACCGATACCCGAAGGCCATATTCTGATACGCCATGCACCAAAAGTGCATTTAATGCTGAAAATAAAGTCTCCCACGGATCCAAAACTTTCCCAACGGCTAGTAACGGTTACAAACTCATTTGAGAGTTGAAAGGACTCAATCAAGCAACCATAAAAAACAAGAAACAACTTTCCAACATTCAATGTTAGAGAAATTGTTTTAGAGCTCAAAATTGTCATATTTATTGTAGAAAATGCTAGTGTGCCAAATTGTCTCATTTGCTGAAGTGCTTAAGATTTGGGGTGAGGGCTTAATTGTGCAAACATATTTGCTTTGTGAGGTTTTTCATTGTTTGCTAATTTGTATTATTTTTGTAAGAGAGTGTTTCTAGCCTTTGGGTATAAGTCTAGGTTTGTGAGGGTTATCTCTTTGATCCCGAAAAAAGGAAAGAAACATTAGTGAATTTGTAGAAAATCCTTAGTGTGGATAGTTAAGGTGGTGGAGGTACACTTGGTTTAGAAGTCAAACCACTATAAATCATCGTGTCACAATTTTTATTACTTAGCCATTCATCCATCAAAGCAAGCTGGATGAGCTACCACCATATGAAAAATGGATAGGTGGTTGTTCCGGAACATTACCAAATCCAAATGTTGGTGAAATGATGAGTTGTCACCAACTGTTGTGTGGACTGATGGATACCTATGTTCTATTGGTTGTTCCCAGAGATTATTGTTTATAGGTCTTAGAGGATTTCACAGAAGACCATGAAGAATGCCAACCCGTAGAACCATCCAAGTTTGATTCATTTCTTGGTTCTCGTGAGATTTGATCAAACCCGGATGACAAGTGTACTTGTTTTGAGCACTGCAGATCTTCAAGCCATTTGTTTCTAGCTTCGACGGATACTAAGAATGGTTTTCCATTTTCATAATACCACAAATAATACTCTAAATTCAAATCAAAATCACTATATTCAATTAGAGCCAAATCTTCTGCCCACTGTGTATCTTTCATCCCCAAAACAATGAAATTGTCTTGCAGCACAACCTAATTCTCACCGAATTTACCTTTTTCAGGTCCACTATGAATGTGATTAATATCAGGCGGAGCTCTAGGAATGGGTTGATGAAAGTTGAACTGCCGCAACACTCTATTAGCACAATGATATTCAATAGTAGAAAAATGGATCAATGTTGAACTGCCGCAACATTCACGTGCACTTTGTGGTATGTAAGCCTTGATTGTTGGATTCTCGTACGACAGCTGTTGACACTCCAAAAGTACTAATTTTTATGCTTATTTCACATGCTCTTCCTTGTCTTTTAAGTACATTTAGTTGCATTTAGGTTGCAAATTCATACATTGCATAAAGAGTAAGGATTTAGTGTTATGCTAGTGTGAATGGTTATTTTTGGCACCTTTTTACAAGATGACATACCTGATGGCACAACAGCTGGTATAGTAGGAGCATATTATCCCAGGAAGTAGACGACGCCAAGGAGGATGCCGAGTAGCCATTGGCACAGAAGGACCTTTAATACCAAGCATCGGTCGGCAAAGAAGAACATTTGATGTCAGGCTAAGAAGATGTTGACCTCAAAAAAATAGGACTAGATCAGGCTGCGTGAAACTAGGTATTGGATCAATCTTCGAAAAAATAGCGGACAAGTAGTGCCAAGAGTGGTTGGCAGTACAATGCCAAGCTCCGATGCCAGAAGAGCAATGGCACGATGATGTCAGCCCTAATCTGATCAACCTTAGGATTCAAACGCCGGATAAGATGATCACCTTCCTTATCCCTGCACGTTCAAAATTCAAATCCAAGATAATCCTAGGCTATCCATGGAGTCCTATTTAAATCCGATCAAAGCAAAATTAACGA
The DNA here is from genome assembly GCA_958450335.1 of Hibiscus tridactylites. Classification (NCBI taxonomy): domain Eukaryota; kingdom Viridiplantae; phylum Streptophyta; class Magnoliopsida; order Malvales; family Malvaceae; genus Hibiscus; species Hibiscus tridactylites. The sequence goes on from OY288286.1 coordinate 12,522,281, forward strand.
AAGAGGCGGAAAACGAGGAGAGTGATCAGAGATAAGGTTCAACATTCGACCAAGAGCCTGGCCGTGAAGAGCTGCATTGAGAGACCCTCTTCTAGCCCATTCTCTTTGTCGTTATTTTTCTTAGTTTTGATGATAATAGATGTTAAAAACGATTATGGTTTTTGGTTGATACTCTCACCATAAACTAATTTCATAGTTGGTGAGGGGTGCTTGCATTCGAACGTTATGTTTTTTCTTAGTTTTCAATAAATCAACACTACCTCGGCACTATTTTTCCTATCTGGCATGTTTACTATTTTTAAGTGTACCGGCTAGCGACAGCTGACACTCCATTTTTCTAAATATTACGCCAATCGACAGCTGACATAGTTAGCCTATTTCAACTCAATATCATATCTGACTTGAGTGTCAATGATCAGTTGTTGGGTACTAAGGAGAGATGCTTCGAAAGAAGATGTTCAAGTAGATGAACTTACTTCGGGAGTGAAATCTACCCCTTAGGAGTAAAGATTGATACTTAATCGAATTGATTTATGAAAAAAAAGTTCACTACAGACATATAGCGGGGTTTTCTATGATTAATTTAAGGCAATGCTATCGACAGAGGCATTGGTACCTTTGAATCTGCTCGGCAAACAATTCCATGACATGATTTATTAAAGGCTGGCATGGTAAGAGTAGCGTGAAAACCAGACACTCCTTGCCAACGCTCGTCATTTGCTATACACATTCCTTGCCATCATTTAAATTTAATTTTCGTACTTTTATTATCTTTTCATTTTTCAAAAATAGCTCTACATAAAAAACATCTTTTTTATAAGACAAGTAATTAGCAAAGCAATTAAACCCCAATCACAATCTCTATGGGATCGACACTCGGCTTAACTATTGTATTACTTGTAGACCGTGTATACTTGCACGCAATAGATTTTCTTGGCACTGTTTCTACATTTTCTACACATTTTATGTAACACCCCAAAATTTTCCCCAAATTAAAAACCCTAATTTTCTTAAACCCCTAATTTGGAACCCTAATAATTGGGAAATTTGTTTTGAAAACCTAATTGATCTAAGGACTAAATTGAGGTAATTCAGATTTTGGTGACTATTCTGAAAGAATGCTATGTTAGGGACCCTTAGAGTGTAATTTACCCATTTTATTGGGTATAAATTTGTTCTTTTTATCCCTAAAGGCTTTTCGGTTTCCATTTCTCTCATTTTGCAGCCATATCTCTCTCTCCCTTAATTTCTCAAATAAAAGACCTCCAACATCGCGTTTTCTGTTTACACTTCGTCCAAGGGGTTGTCGGTGTCCATTCGACGATCGAAGACCGTTATATTGCACTTTTTGTTGTTTCGATCAAAACCCATCCTTCAATCTCCCTCAACGATTGTCTGTTTGCTCGGAAATGGTTCATAACTCTTCGAAACCCGCGTGCCGCCATCCTCACCGCCCACCCTCTTCAATTTTGGCTTGGGTAAGCACTGTAAGCTCGTGCATGTGTTCTTCTGGTCTGAAAATGACCATTGGGGTCATCGGAGCGTGGTTTCCAGCGAGTCGCCGCTGCTGTGTTGTTGGTTTGGCCGCCGTTGTCGAGGGTTATCAAACCCTAGGTTTCAGTTTGCTAAGGGAATTACGGTCTCTGGCTTGTGTGTGAGGTTGGGTTGAACCCAAACCAGTGAGGTGGGCCGAGAGAAAGAGAGAGAGCTTGAACCAAGCCCTAGTCTGGGAATTAACTAGATCGAACTAGATTTGTTAACAAACGGGTCTAGTGTGCCAAACCGAACCGAGTCTATTGAACCGAACCGATTAACCCAAACCGTTGATTGATCGTTGACCGTCGTTGACCGTTGACCGCTCTTGACCGTTAACTTTTTCAGTCAAAGTCAAATCTACGTTTTTCGATGCTTTGTTTCCAAATCCGCTGCCCGTTTTCCCAAATTCAAACCTGAAATATTGTTTTACTATTTACATTTAATTGTATTTAGTATTTTGAGGAATTGTGTATATTAGAATCTGATTTGACTTGTGCTTATGTTCAGGTGACGTTGATTCGGACACTAAGATCTTACTTCTCCTCCACCTGGTCGACCTTCTGCAGGTCAGCCTACGAGTTCCGCGTGTACGTGTATTGGTTTAGCTTATGTACATTAGATTTATGGCATAGTAGTAAAATCTAATTTAGTGTTACCCTTGTAGGTGTCGGTTCTGTTAAGCTTGTTACTAGATCTGAGTGTGGGAGACGTCATCATCGGCGTTGAGCTTTTAGTTGTCTGAGGTGTGTTCTCTTCTGGTGCTACATATTCTGTGCTTTATGTTTGTATGAGATCAGTATATGTTATGACTTTTGATGTGATGTCTATGTCTTGTGACATATGCTATGATCTATCTAACTTGAGTTTTGTGACATGCTTGTATGATGACATGCCATGCATCATACATCAGAATCAGAATAATGGATTAATATCCGAATACTATACATGCATATTCAGAAATAAACAAGTATGCAATCGGATATAGAAATCGAATCATTATGACATATCATATGAGTTGGGAAATGTACAGGGAAGATCAGTGGTTTCACCCTTCGGGCTAAATTCCACTTTGGACTTGGTGACAATGTAGAGAGTGTTCTAGGGAACCTTACTTTTCGGACGGTGATGTAGTTGGGGTGCACTGCATTGTATCATGTTCTATATATTGTATATCATAATGTATGTATGAGTTTGACCATACTGTTGGATTATTCTTGTGATTGTTTGCTTAGGCACTTAGAGACACACTGAGTTTTATAGCTAACCCCCTTAGTTTCTATTTCAGATACTCAGACTTAGGCTACGGTAGTTGGAGGACCTCGTTTATCAGACTTATTACGTATTATCAGTACATACTATTTTTGATTTATGGACTTTATTTTATCATTGGCTTTATATGTAATTTCAGACTCTAACACTTTTATTTGGGGATTTATTGTTTTTAGCATGCATGACTATTTCTGAATATTTCATTAACTTTTCAGATTACTATTATACGACTACGTTTTATATAATTGTAAGATTTCTGTATTTAATTAAATTTTTATTAAATAATATGTACATTAAAATTTTAAACCAAATGAGGTTTCTTGAGGGACAAGTTTCAAACATGACTTCCTAGATTCGTCCTATTTATTTTAGGTCGTATTTAAGGGGTTACATTTAGTGGTATCAGAGCTAGGTTCAACCCTCAGACTGGGTGACTCAAATCAACTTTAAACCGAAGATGAAGTTTGTATGCATTATTATATGTTTTGGGTAAAATGGGAATTGCAAAAAATTTGATATCTTTAAAGAATAATATATATATATATATATATATTTTGAATAGGAACTCTAAGTATCGACTCTAATCTCAGGATTCTTTCCTTTTGTAGATATACTACTATGCCACCTCGTAAGAGTTCTAGATTAGCGGTCGGTCGTGGTCGTGGTCATGGCTGAGGTCGTATCGTGGCCGCAGAGTGTGATGTTCCGCCTCATGAGGATATGATACAAAATTAGGATGATATTCATGGTGCGAATCTGGAGGAACAACTTGTGGATCAGATTGGAGCTCAGCAGACTGGAGCTCATCAAACTGGTGGTGGGGATACACATGTTCAACAAGCTCAGAGTGGTGGTCCACATGATTCCAGGGATAGTGAGACTATGGGCATGGATTCAGTTACGGTGCATAGAGAGTTGTTAAGTTATCTTCGTCAGTATGAGGGTGTTCGGAGACCCATATCTACCGAGTTTTTAGCTGCCAGGATGACTATGTTCGATGGGAAGACGAGTACGAATCCGGATGATGCAGAGTACTGGTTGAAGAAGCTTCAACGATTGTTTGTTTAGATGGATTATCCTACCGATCAGAAGCTTAGGGCTATTGTATCTCTGTTGCAGGGTGAAGCCCAGAATTGGTGGGAGGTTGAGAAGCATGTTATTCCTGTCAGTCAGATCCCTTGGGACCATTTTCGGTAGGCATTCCATGATCGTTATGTTGGGGCTGAGTATTTAGCAAAGTGCCGAGATGATTTCATGAATTTGAAGCAGAATGACATGTCCATGAATGATTATGAGATTGAGTTCATGAGGCTAATTTAGTATGTTTTGGAATTAGTGACCACTAAAAAGGATAAATGTTATTAGTTTCTGAAAGGGTTGCGTCCTACGATTAAAGCTGGTGTCGCCTTGCATATGGATAAAGAGTTTAAGGAGATTACTCGACGATCTAGGACTGCTGAGCGAAATGAAGAAGAGCTGAAACAACTTGAGTCTCAGGGTACTGATCGTGGTAAGAGGCCAGCGACTGTGGTAGTTCAACACAGTCAGAGAAATCAGTCTAGGAAGAGAACTAGAGACGAGTAAGAACATCAGAGTTATTCCAGAGCTTGACCAATGACTTCTACTGTTCCGAACGCTAGTGCTGGGGGTTTTACTAGTACTCGTGGGGTGCCACAATGTTCTTTTTGCAAGAAATGGCATCCGGGAGAGTGCAGGAGACATACTAGGGCTTGTTTCAAATGTGGTTCTTTTGAGAATGTTTTCAGAGACTGTCCGCTTTCAACTCCATCAACTTATACTTTGAGTCAGTCTCAGGCATATGTACAGACTCCCGCTAGGGGGAGAGGACATGGCAGATCTGTTACTTCGGGTTCTACTAGTAGGGGTAGGCCTGCTCAGAGTAGAGGATCAGCTAGATCAGGGGCGAGAAAACCAGGGTTAGTTTACTCCACCAGGAGGCATGAGAATCATGATGAGCCAGACGTTATTGCCAATACTTTTTCTATCTATTATATTTCTTATTTTGCACTACTTGATAATGGTTCGACCCATTCGTATGTTGCGAGTTTTGTGTCTGTGGGATTTTAAATTTCTGTTGAAGACAATGTTAATGCTGTTACCGTACACAATCCAATGGTTAATCCTGTTGAGGTCACAAAAGTGTACCGAAATATTCCTCTTGAGATTCAAGGGAAGATCTTCCCAGCCAACTTGATGGACTGGTTATCTACTCACCGAGTCACTTTAGACTGTGAAAAGAAAAGGGCAACTCTGAGAACTTCTGATGATCATGAGGTGATTCTTATTGGGGAGCACAGATGCTTTCTGTCTAATGTCATATCGGCTCTCAAATCCGAGAAAATGATCAAGAAAGGTTCCATTGCTTATCTTACTTGTATTCTTGATCCGAGACAGTCTGATTTTGGGTTAGATAAGATTCGTGTTGTGAAAGACTTTCCAAATGTTTTTCTAGAAGAATTGCCTGGAGTACCGCCAAAATGTGATGAGGTTAAGTTTGACATCGAAGTTTATCCGGGTACAACTTTTGTGTCTATGGCTCTTTACAGGATGGCACCGAAAGAACTTAAAGAGTTGAAAATACAGTTGCAAGAATTGCTAGATCGGGGTTTCATTCGACCCAATGTTTCACCTTGGAGAGCTCCTGTTCTGTTTGTTAAGAAGAAGAATGGGACACTTAGACTTTGTATCGACAATCGAAAGCTGAATAAGCTGACGATCAAGAACATGTATCCCCTTCCTCGCATTGATGATCTCTTCGATCAGTTTCGGGGAGCTACGATATTTTCAAAGATAGATCTGAGATCTAGTTACTACCAACTCAAGGTTAAGGATTCTGATGTGTTGAAAATAGCTTTCCGGACACGTTACGGTCACTATGAGTTTCTTGTAATGCCTTCCGAATTGACTAACGCCCCTGTCGCATTTATGGACATGATGAACAGGGTGTTTCAACCCTATCTTGACCAGATTGTTTTGGTATTTATAGATGATATTCTGGTATATTCAAAATTTGAGGCTGAACATGAGGAACATCTCCGAATAGTATTACAGACTCTGCGAGAGAAACAATTATATGAAAAATTCAGCAAGTGTGAATTCTGGCTTTCAGAGGTTATGTTTTTGGGGCATATAGTTTCTGCAGAGGGTATGCAGGTTGATCCGAAGAAAATTGAAGCTATTATGAGCTGGAAACAACCCAAGAATGTTCTTGAGATTCGAAGCTTCTTGGGTTTAGGCAACTATAATCGGAGGTTTGTTGAGGGTTTCTCTTTTATTGCAGCTCCGTTGACTAAGCTTCTGAGGAAGGATGACCACTTTGTCTGAACTGAGGCCCAGCAGTCTAGTTTTGAGAAGCTTAAGACCGTGTTGACTGAAGCACCAATTTTGATTCAACCTTAGCCTAGTAAGGCTTATACCGTTTACAATGATGGTTCTTACACCGAATTGGGATGTGTTCTGTAAAGTGCTCATAAGTCCTATATTTTGTACTCATTCCATCTTATATTATTGCTATTCTTAAGTACATTTTAGGCACGTCTAGGTTCATGCATTGCATATTTACAGTATTCTTTACTTTGCATGATTTTATTGAATATCTTTAATTTGGTAAGGAAATGATGTTATTTTAGTTCAGTTTGCATTTTAGGGCTAGAAGCTGTTAGAAGGAGAGAAGAGCTGGGGAGCTGATGCTGAGGCAGCAAACCAAGAAGTTTTACTGATGCAGTTCCAAGTAGAGAAAGCCGCTGTTGAGTACCTGTCGCCGCCATACCTGCCACCCAGGGCAGCAATATGAGGAATTGGAGAATTGGAGTGCGATCTGTAGAGCAGAAAATCTTGATTCCAACGATGCTATCCACTCAATTTTCTAACGCCTGGAGCAATGGACAGAGCCGCCGAAGGAGGAAATCACGATTCCTTGCGGTGCAATGCAACGAGAAGAAGTCCACATTCAACTAAAAGAAGTTAGAATTAAAGGTTGCATTTAATGCAAAAGCTACTTTGAAGACTTCTACTCCAAGGAGGACTTGTCCTAGCTAATGCCTATATATACTTGACATATTTTATAATTCAAGACAACTTAGGTTTTCCCTTAGGCATAGTTTAGATTTTCTTGCCGCCATTATGTTCTAAAATCTCTTTTGGGTTTGGGTTATGTTGTAAACTAGTGTGAGAACGATTATTTAGGAATTAAGTTTGTTTTTGCAATAAAACTTCAAGGGTTTTCTTATTCCATGATCTTCATAGTTTTCAATTAAGTTTGAAAGATTAGTTGTCAACTATCTATTTGTTCGCTATCGAGAGAGTCGAACTCACGAAAGGGATAAGTACGATCCTCATCCTAATCAGGTGTTGATTAATTCGGCCTAGACATAGGTACGAGGTTAAGGTGACTAAAAGAAGATGAACCAAGGTTGTTGTCTTTGCAAGATTCACTCCGTGACGGGTATCATCTCCAGTAGGCAACGACAATATTTTGACTTAGACATAAGCATGATCAATATCAAAGCATTCTACCGAGCCTTGAAGGTATGTCGAGTTTGCTACCGAGCCAATTCTCCGTTCCACTGTCGAGGCAGCGAAAGCGTCAAAGCAACCAATCTGCCATCCTACACTGAGGCAACAAAGTCTGGCAGCGCAAAGCATCTTAACCTATTCAACGCAGTTTCACACTAAGGAGTAGCATAATCTAACCCAGCCTATCACCCTGATCTTTTCTTCAAATACTTGTGTTTTATTTACTTTAAATTCTTTCTCAAACTAAACTTACTTGTGCATTTAATTTACTTCGTGTAGGAATTACAATTCGAGTAAGCTGTCCAATCCCTGTGGGAGATGATATCTTTTATACTATAACTTGACAAGAGTGTGCACTTGCGCTCCTATTTAGAGAACACCCAAATGCTCTACAAGTTTTTGGCACCGGTGATTGGCAACAGTAAATTCGTTTTTATATTTCTACACTTTTATTTTAATTTGCATTTAATTTTTAGTTTTATTTTTTCTACTATATTCGGAAAAAAGAATTTTACAGTTTCTTTTGCTAGTGCATGACCAGAGCAACTCCAAAGGGCAGAATCATTTTCTTTGTCGACATCGAACGAAGAGCAAGAGAACTCAAGAAAGAAGTCAGAGAAGCCCTAGGGAAAGCCAAGGAAGAGGGAAAAATCTAAAGCAACAATGGTGAACGGCCAAGACGACAACCCTGCCAACGATGCCCATATCGGCAGGGATGGGTAGAACGATCCGCCGCCCAGACAACAACATCAAGTCCCACCTAGACAACAACCCCCAATTCTGCCCAGGCAGCCACAATATGTTCGAACCACCAGAGACTACTTGGAGCATGACTTCAGGGGATTTGACTCAACTGTTGTAGAGCCTGAAGTTGAGGCAGATCATTTCGAGTTAAAACCCGTGATGTTTAATATGATCAACACCTTGGGGCAATTTGGAGGAACTTCCACAGAAGATGCTCGACAGCACTTGAGAGGATTCCTAGAAATATGCAGAGCTTTCAAGATACATGGAGTCCATCAAGACGTGCTAAAGCTGAGGTTATTTCCCTATTCACTTAGGGATAGGGCGAAGCAGTGGTTGAATAACTAGCCGGCAGGATCATTCAATACTTGGACGGAGCTGTGTAAGGATTTTCTAGATTGTTTCAGTCCTTCAAATGTCACAGATAGGCTACGAAACGAGATAATAACTTTCCGACAAGGGGATGACGAGCCAATGTATGAAGCATGGGAGCGGTACCAACAGATTCTTAATAACTGCCCGTTTCATGGTCTTCCGGCTTGGACACATGTGTCGATGTTTTACAATAGGGTGAAATACCCAACTCGAATGATGCTCGACACGTCCGCCAACGGGATAATCCTCGATAGATCAACTGAGAAGGTGCTACAGATCCTGAACAAGATTGCTAAAAACGAATACAAGTTCCCTACAACCCACCGCGGCAACCAGCCGTTGTGAAGGAGATAGAGGCCACATTATCTGTTAATGCCCGCCTGGACAAGCTGACCGAGCTGGTGATGAGTATGGCCAGAAAAAAGACATCTGAAGCTAAAGTTGTGGAGCCTTTTTGTGATGAGTGTGGGGGCAATCACGATTCCTCTGAATGCAGCGGATCTGCCAACTTCATGGGAACATATGAGAGGAATAGCAGGCCCAACACTAACACTTACAACCTTGGCTGGAAGAAGCATCCGAACTTTTCTTGGAGCGTTCCGAACACAGTTGCCAACCCAACTCAGCAACCAGGAGGATACCAATAGAACCTGTCCAGGCAGCCGCTTCAGCAGCAATAGAATATGAACACTAATTCATTAGAATATACTTTACATACTTTTATATCCCGTACTAATGACTTTATTGTTCATACTAATAAATTTATTGACAAAACTGAATCTTTCATAGATAGGACTGAAATAAGGATGAATAACCAGGAGGCAACAATAAAGAATATGGAGACCCAGTTCGGAAGGTTTGCCTAAATTTTTAACACCAGGCCAATGGGTGGATTACCTAGTGATACTGAAACCACAAAAGGAAAATCCCAAGAGCAATGTAAGGATATAACAACTAGAAGTGGGATAACGTTGCAAGAGCCATCAAACCCTGCTGCGAGAGAAACAACACTTGCCGATCTAGTTCAAGTCAAAGAAACCCTGCCGCGACATCCTCTAAAAAAGGGCCGGTAGATGACGCTATAAATGACCAGACATAACCTGAACTAGTTACTGCCCCTAGAATAAGCTTCTTTTCAAGGCAAAAATCGCAGATACTACACCTTCACCACCCTTCCCACAACGATTGAAAAAACAGAAACATGACATGTAGTTTAGAAAATTCCTGGATGTTCTTAAGCAAGTAAAAATCAATCTTCCATTGGTGGAGTTGATCGAACAAATGCCGAACTATGCTAAGTTCCTTAAGGATATGGTATCCAAAAGAATGAGAATCAGGGAATTTGAAATTGTAGCAGTGATAGAGGAGTGTATGGCTATGCTGCACAAAAAACTGCCAGTCAAAAAGACAGATCCGAGCAATTTCGTTATACCATGCAGAATCGGCAACAACCATGCAACAAGAGCCCTGTGCGAATTAGGAGCCAACATCAACCTGATGCCCAAGGCAGTTTTCGACAAGCTAGGTATTGGGCAAGCCAAACCTACCTCCATTATGCTGAAACTTTCTGATCACTCTTCGTACAATCGGAGGGTAAGATCGAAGATATCTTAGTTCTAGTGGGAAGCCTTATTTTTCCTACAGACTTCCTCATCTTAGACTGTGAGACCGATGAAAACGCTCCTATCATCCTTGGGCGACCGTTTCTGGCCATGGGCAGAACACTAATTGATGTGGAACATGGGGAACTAATCATGAAGGTAGACAATCAAAGCATCAAGATAAGTGTGTTACATCCTTCAGTAAAGGAAAAGGAAGGATTCATGGACGCTCAGGCCTCCAAAATCAACAATGAGACATGGCAAGACAACAACTGTCACGGCAGACCAAATGGCAGACTAAAGGTCCCAACAACACACCACCTTACAGAACAAGAGGACCCCCAGGAGGGAGAATAGCACATCACCTCAGGAAGTGGTTATATCCGGGAGATGCACCCAATGCACTCCTAACATAACTTAGCTAATCTTAATATTTTTATTTATTTTCTTATTTTAGGAATAGAATTTGATTTATTACAATTTATTTTCTTTCTTTTAGGATTAGATTTTAAATTAGTTAAGTTTATTCTCCACATTTTTATTTTTCAGAATTTATTATTTAATTATTTTTATTTTTATTTCAGGTTTTAGGAATAAAAGAGTCGGACCAAGAAGCAGGCCCAACAAGGAGCCCGCCCACCATCCCGCCAAGACAGCTGAGGGCGGCCCAGCGCAGAAATTGTGTAACGACTAGTTAACTGCTAACGACTAGCTAACCGCTAATGACTAGCTGCCAACATCTACAAAATAACGGGCAGAAATCCCGTAACGTGCGCGATGCAATCTGCCCGTTGGACATTTAATGCCGCCACGACATCTCTCGGCACCATCTATATAAACCCCACTATTCCCATTCATTTACTTTACTTTCATCTCCTTGTTATCCTATTCTTGAATCCATTGCTCTCTTTCTCATTATCTTCTCTTTAGTTTTAGATTACAACAAAAACTCGTGTCAGACATGGCATCAACATCACAATCCAAACCCACCTTTCATAGGTTCTTCTCCTATGAAGATGCAAAATGGCACCGAACTCAGTTCGCAAAGCAAGCAATATTGGAGAAACAAGGGTTCCATTACTCCCAACAGACAGGTGACCTTGGCCTTGAACCCGCCCTGTTCGAGAAAATCCACAGCAAGGATTGAGAGATATTTGCACGGCAGCCGCATGCGGCAAACATCACAATGGTCAGAGAATTCTATGCCCACCACCCCCACCCAGAAGTTCTGTTCGTGTTTGTCCGAGGGGAACCTGTCAAACTCAACGCTGCCGTCATTAACAGCTTCTACGGACTAGAGATGGTCGAAAACCCACAGGAAGACTAGAGGTAGTCACTGACGGCTGCCGACTATGACAAAATCAAAGCCCAGTTGAACGAACCCAACACTCTTTGGTTTGCAGGAAAACATGGCGGCTCAGTCCAGTGTTGCCGACTGCTGCCCGAGCCAATGCTGTGGAACACCTTTATAAACGACGTCTGCTGCCCACCTCCCACAACTCCACCGTGGACATGCCACACCTCTCCCTCATTCACTCCACCATGGTGAACATGCCAATAAACGTTGAGGAAATCATTTGTAAGGAGATCTACAATTGTTTCCGCAAATCAAGGGGCCGACTGTACTTCCCATCTCTTATCACCGGCTTATGGGCCAACTTCAACATTCCCTCTGATCCAAATGATTAGATGACAACCGCTAAGAAGGGCTGGACCAAAAAGATCCGCCTGTAGATGATGCAGGCCCAAGAGACAGAACCAATCACTCAAAGCCAGCCCTCCGTCGCCCAGCATGCTACACCGGCCGCCCCAGGTAGTACTGAAGCTGCCCAGACCAGTGAAGTCGTTGCCCTGCTGCGCACTTTCATCGACAACAACAAACATATATAGCAGTAATAATTGACATTCATGAAGTACGTAAGGGAGGTCCAAGAGGCTTTTGTCGCCTATCTCCTTAAAAAATTTCCCAATGACGGCCCTACCTTGCCCATATTCCCTACAGATCTAGCCGCTGCAGCCGAGCCTAGAGAAGGAACAACATCAGTAGCAACTGCCCGCCACGCCGCCTTCCGCTGCAAGATGCCCTCTCCGACGCACTACCCATCATACTCCACCACCTCCGCTTCTAACACGGTGGCAGACACTCCCGAGAGACATCAACAACATCTCTCCCCAGCCTGCACAACAGAAATGGTGGAAAACACCTCCACATCCAATGAAGTCGAGCAGTAGATAGCAGCGACAACGGCAGCAGCACCCATGGCGACAGACCCTCCAGCAGAACCAATGGAGGAGGCAACCAAAAAGAGGAAGTGACACATCATTTCCACCGAGTTGGAGGACTACGAGTCAGAATCCGAGCCGGAAAAGAGCAAAGCACCTCGCCCCACTACTAAGAGAGTCCACCCGCCGTGGACAGCAAACGTATCACCCACTAAGTCTGCCTCTCGGAAATCTGCCAGTCGTCGTCTTGTTATCCAATCTTCATCCCCCTCCTCAGCCACAAAGACCCAAGCCTTCTCTCAGCCCTCATCCAATTTCTAGAGTTTTTCTTTTCTTTTCTTTTCTTTATTCAATTGTTTGTTTTTTATGTTTTAATTCTCAAAATTGTTTTTATCTTTATGTTTCTAATTTTCTTTCGTATTTTGTGCATTGAGGGCAGTGCACGTCTCGAGTTTTTTTTTTTGGGGGGGGGTCAGCACTCATGTTGTTTAGGCATAACTAGTGCATACTAGGTTGTATAATGTAATTGCCTTAGAAATTAATTGAAAAAAGAAAAAAAATGTTAGAACTTATGCCTATGATAGGATAGCCGACTCTAAATTTTCACACCAATTAAAAAGAACTTAAATTTTGAGGAAAGAATAAAGTAAACTTAGAATTTTTCTATTAATGCCAAAATTAAAAACACTACTGTTACTTGTTGAGTTTGTTAGAATTTCTAATAAACATTGGCTGCTTGAATTATTTGTAAAATTCTAACACTGGTTGTAGGAAGCTGTCGCGGCAGGCAACAAATAGAAACAGAAAGCACAGCCTTGGCAGAAAAGAAATTTTTATGTTGTCTTTCCCTAGAGGTGCCCGAAACTGACTCTAGGAAGAATCATGTGCAAGGCCACTCCGCTGCTATCAAAGTCTATGAATCTGAAAATCCTTGAAGTGATGGAAAAATTAGCACGAGTGAATGAAAGTCTTCACGGGATGACTCTGCTCAAAGGGTTCGGGGTTTTGTAGTTTGCTCCTATCTTAATTTCAGACCTAGAGAGTAGTTGTGATGAGCTGAAGCCCTTACTGCCATGATTAAATAAATGTGCTTATGTAACACCCGGGTTCGGGGGTCGGGTGGATGTAATTAATAAAATATTATTTCGAGTTTCACTTTCAAAATAAAATTTAATGTGTTGGACCCGATTTTAATTTAAAACTCAAGTTCTTTGGGTTTTGGTGTCTTAAAAGTTGACAACAATCTTCATTAATGACAAAGTTGTAATATTGGGGGTTTTAGAAATAAGCCAAATAAAATAAAACAAAAACAAAATCCCTTTTCACCATCTTCTTCCCCATTTCTCCCATTTGAACGTGACTTCCTCCCCTCCTCCCATTTTACTTTTCCATCCAATCTTGTCTTCATTTCTGGAGCTTTTGCAAAGGTAACAACAAATTCTTTTTGTCCCCAACTTCCTCTTTCTCCCCATACTTTTAGTTTTCATTAAAATCCATTATTTAGTGTTTTGTGTTTTTGGGTTTTGGAAGAAAAAAAATGCAAACTTTACCATCCATTGCTTGAGCTTTTGATTCTTTGTTAATAGATAAGTTAATAGTAACCTAAGAGGTCCAACATACTCGATTTTTATATTGTTTTAACTTAAATCCCGAAATGAGTTTTTAGGGTATATTTAAAGTGTCAAAATTTGTGTTTTTGGAGTGGTTTTGTGAAAAATTGTTGGGCTGATGTTATAGTGACATTGGATAGGTGTTTTTAGATGTTATTTAATGGTTTTTAAGTGGTGATAGTGTTGGTTTGAATGGATTCCCGAAACTACTGCTGTAGGTGATTTTTAGGAGTGAAAATGGGAGTTTTTAAGGTGTTTATGTGGGGAAATGAAGGGCTGATGGTTGTACAGCCTTAGGGTGATGTTTTGGAGTGTTTTAAGTGTTTAAATTGGGAGGTAATGGCTGTGTTTTGCTGGAGTACGAAAATGGGATTATTTGGGAGGATTTCGGTTTTGAAAAGTTGAAAAAATGTTAGGGAATTGAGAGCTGATGTGTAACAGTAAATTTTTGGTTGATTAAGAGGTTAATACATTGTTTTTGATTGGTTAGAAACAGCGGATTTGGCCTTTGGCGGTTTGGACGCGGTCTCGGGAAGTTGGAAGCTTGAAACGACTTTGTGGTTTGCATTGGTGTGCGAATGGTGAGTGGAAATATTTTTAAGTAACATTTTGGTTCAAAGGTGGTTTTGAAAGAGTTTGAATTGAGCTTGAAAGGTCAATCTAAACTCAAGAGTAAGTTGATGTGTATTGCCTCTTTAAATTCCCATTTCATTGTTTGTTTTTCAATTACTTAAAATGATGGCTTATTGTGCATGAAATTTCAATACTTTGGGAGGAAGCATGTTGTTTATTACTATGTCGTGGATCATGCATGATGAAACCATTGGTGTTGTTGATATGCCTTGTAAAATATCTGTAAGTTGGTGCAGGTTGTGCACAGATGTGGTAAGTAAGACCAATTGCAGTTGGTAAGATTGTAAGTAGTAAGTTTGTGCTTAATTGTGGAATTGTTACAAGTTGTTTTGGTCGTGCATGATATAGTGTGTTCATGTCGCATGATGGTGATTGTATAACGTGTTGCATGGTTGGTGTCGAACCTCACGTGATGGTTGTCGTTACTACGCTGATGTGTGGTCCCACCGGTAGTGATTAGTATAAGACTACGGTGATCTGTGGTCCCACCAGTAGTGACTAGTGGAAGAGTACGGTGATGTGTGGTCCCATTGGAAAACTACTAGTCGAACGGTGATGTGTGGTCTCACCGTGTGTGTTGTGGTTATACTTGTGCATACCATGTATTGTTCATGTTTGTGTCTCACTATATCATTCCCTCTTAATGGTTTTGTTTTAAATCTAGGTTTATGCCTTTATGCATACCATGAAGTGTGATGCCATGATAAATATCTATATTGTTGACTTGTGGTTGAACTTGTATGTTAGTAAGAGGATTATGTCGTTGGGTGGATTGTATGTGTTGGCCTTTATTTTAAAGAAAGCTTTGAACCCTACATTGTCGTTGTTATGTTTTCGAGCTCCGCCCACTAATCTTTATGCTTACGCTCTCATTTTTCTGACAATACAGATCATTAGCTTGGAGTTAGCAAGGAGTAAGAAAAGGGCGTCCAAGCGTGTGGTAGTTTTCTCAAGTATGGTTTATTAAATAATGTAGTAGTTTAGCAATGGGAAATGCTATGTGTTTTATGAGCGTGTATCTAGACTCCTTTATGTAGGCTTTATGTTGCTAATGCTATGTGTTGATGGAATTGTAAACCATGTTCTTTGAGATGCCTATGCTTTGGTGTTAGAGTTGTAAGCCATGTGTTTATGAGATGCTTAAGTTTTTATGTTTGAAGGCATGTAAGTCTTGGGTATGCATTGCTTAAGTGAATGTATGTTTCCTACGGCTAAATGGTTTTGATATGCATGCTTGTATGCAAGTTCCTATTTAAATGCTTATCTTGTTGATCGATGCTCCCTATCTATGTATGGCTTTTGTATGTATGAAGTGTGCTAAGCATGTTTGTCGTGTTTGGTTTTGCCTTAGAGTGTTGCATATTAGGTTGTTGAAGGTTTTAGTTGGTGTTTGGGGCAGCCTTGTGCCATAAACCAGATAAAACTTGTCTGTTCGCAGGAGGTGTATCGAAACGGTTGGTCCCGTTTCAATATGGCCTCTTGTTTCAGGCTAGGCGTTTCGGTACGCAAGGGGGTCGTTTCGATACGTTTTTGCAACTGGAAATTTGAGATTTTGACGATAAATTGAAGTATCGAAACAGGCCTTGGCGTTTTGGAACGGTCTTTGTATCGTTGACCACGAGAAGTTGACCGCTGAGGGCGTTTCGGAACGGTTGACCAGAGTTTCGATACGGTCTCGTCGTGTTGACTTTGGTCAGTTGACCTAGTCAAGGTGTTTCGATACACTCCTTGGGTGTTTCGAAACGGCCTGTAGTTTAAGTTAAAAATGGGCTGTTTTTGGTATGTTGTTTGGGTTGATCTCCTCGCTTATGGCTTCCGTTGTTGTCTTTTCACATAGGTTTAATTTAATCCATTTAGACAAGATAATATTTAAAGAAATTTTCTAGGGTTGCTATCCGAAGGGGAGCCTTAGCGGGTTTCATTTCGGTTTTCCTCGTGTAGCCTACTCGGACCGGTCAGTCGTCCAGACCGAGACGAGGGGGTTACAGCTTAAATATGCTACCTCGACAACAACTTTATATACCATGACAACATCCTTGTTTACTTAGAATATTCTTCAGATTCAGCCTGTACACAGTTTCTGCACACACTGCACTGACATTGTAGTTTAATTCAGAGGTAATTTATTCTCTTCCCCTATCACTAATATAATGTAGGTGCCACGGCCTTGAGGTGTTAAATCAAGTTTAAAACAAGTTTTTCTTTCTGATTAGTTTTAAAGGCAAGTATGTTCAGGTTTGCATTGCTTGAGGACAAGCAATAGTTTGAGTTTGGGGGTGCGTAAAGTGCTCATAAGTCATGTATTTTGTACTCATTCCATCTCATATTATTGCTATTCTTAAGTACATTTTAGACATGTTTAGGTTCATGCATTTCATATTTATGGTATTCTTTACTTTCCATGATTTTATTGAATATCTTTAATTTGGTAAGGAAAAGATGTTGTTTTATTTTAGTTTACATTTCAGGGCTAGAAGCTGTTAGAAGGAGAGAAGAACTGAGGAGTTGATGCTGAGGCAGCTGACCAATGAGCTGTACTGATGCAGTTCCAAGTAGAGAAAGCCGCTACCGAGTACCTACCACCGCCATACTCGTCGCCCAGGGCAACAATCTGAGGAATTGGAGAAATGGAGTGCAATCTGTAGAGCAGAAAATCCCAATTCCAACGATGCCATCCACTCAATTTTCTGACGTCTGGAGCAATGGAAAGAGCCACCGAAGGAGGAAATCATTATTACTTGCGGTGCAAGGCAACAAGAAGAAGTCCACATTCAACTCAAAGAAGTCATAATTAAAGGTTGCATTTAATGCAAAAGCTACTTTGAAGACTTCTACTCTAAGGAGGACTTGTCCTAGCTAATGCCTATATATACTTGACATATTTTGTAATTCAAGACAACTTAGGTTTTCCCTTAGGCATAGTTTAGGTTTTCTTGCCGCCATTATGTTCTAAATTCTCTTTTGGGTTTGGGTTATGTTTTAAACTAGTGTGAGAATGATTGTTTAGGAATTAAGTTTGTTTTTGCAATAAACTTCAAGGTTTGCTTATTCCATACTCTTCATAGTTTTCAATTAAGTTTGAAAGATTAGTTGTCAACTATCTATTTGTTCGGTATCGAGAGAGTCGAACTCACGAAAGGGATAACTACGATCCTCATCCTAATCATGTGTTGATCAATCCGACCTAGACATAGGTACGAGTTTAAGGCGGCTAAAAGTGGACGAACCAAGCGGGATCATCTACAGTAGGCAACAACATTATTCTGACTTAGACATAAGCGGGATCAATATCGAAGCGTTCTGTCGAGCCTTGAAGGTCTGCCGAGTTTTCCGCCGAGCCAATTCTCCGTTCCACTACCGAGGCAGCGAAAGCATTAAAGCAACCAATTTTCCATCCTCCACCGAGGCAACAAAGTCTGGCAGCACAAAGCATCTTAATCTATTCAACGCAGTTTCACACTAGGGAGCAACATAATCTGACCCAGCCTATCACCCTGATCTTTTCTTTAAAT
The DNA here is from genome assembly GCA_958450335.1 of Hibiscus tridactylites. Classification (NCBI taxonomy): domain Eukaryota; kingdom Viridiplantae; phylum Streptophyta; class Magnoliopsida; order Malvales; family Malvaceae; genus Hibiscus; species Hibiscus tridactylites. Next base: position 12,540,320 of record OY288286.1, read on the forward strand.
ACTTGTGTTTTATTTACTTTAAATTCTTTCTCAAACTAAACTTACTTGTGCATTTAATTTACTTCGCGCATGGATTACAATTCGAGTAAGTTGTCCAATATCTATGGGAGACGATATCTTTTATACTATAACTTGACAAGAGTGTGCACTTGCGCTCCTATTTAGAGAACACCAAAATGCTCTACATGTTCTGATGCAGGATGGGAAGGTAGTGGCTTATGCGTCCCGACAGTTGAAACCACATGAGTGTAACTATCCTACCCATATCTGGAGTTTGGTGTCGTGATCTTTGCTCTTAAAATCTGGAGACACTATCTCTACTGAGAGAAGTGTTATATCTACAGAGACTATAAGAGTCTAAAATATCTCCTCACCCAGATAGAGCTTAATCTGAGACAACGTCGTTGGTTAGAACTTCTCAAGGACTATGACTGCGAGATTGAGTATCTTATAGGCAAGGCTAATGTTGTTGCCGATGCCTTGAGTCGTAACGCCATTTCATATTTGAGAGCACTGTTTGCTCAGATGAGTTTGTATGATGATGGCAGACTTTTGGCAAAACTTTGGGTTATTCCTACTCCGATTTATGATATTCGAGCATAACAACCTAGTGATTCGTTTTTGATGCACCGTATGAGAGAGGTTGAAGATGGTACATCTCAAGATTTTTCTATTGATCATGATGGTGTTCTGTGTTTCCGAGGTCGATAATGCATTCCGAGGAATTCTGGGTTGAAACAGGTTATTCTCCGTAAGGCCCATGACAGTCCTTATTCTATGCATCTCGGTGGGGACAATATGTATAAGAATCTTCGTGAGAGGTATTGGTTGAAAGGTCTTAAGTGTGATGTTGTCGAATTTGTATCTAAGTGTTTGACCTGCCAGAAGGTCAAGGTAGAGCATCGGCGTCCGTCTGGGTTACTTCAGCATATTGAGATTCCTTAGTGGAAGTGAGAGCCCGTGACTATGAACTTTGTTAGTGGACTTCCTTTGACTCCGTCAAAGAAGGACTCCATCTGGGTTATTGTTGATCGCCTGACTAAGTCCGCGCACTTCTTTCCTATTCAAGTTGATTATTCTTTGAACAAGTTGGCTCGACTCTATATTTATGAGATTGTTCGACTTCATAGGGTACCATTGTCTATTATATCTGACAGAGATATGAGGTTTATAGCAAAATTTTGGAATTCTCTTCATATTTCTCTGGGTACTCGGTTAAACTTCAGTTCATCCTATCATCCGCAGACTGATGGTCAGTCCGAGCACGTGATTCAGATTCTTGAGGATATGTTGAGAGGTTGTGTTCTTGATTACAAAGGCAGTTGGGAGGATTTCTTACCACTTGCAGAGTTCGCATACAATAATAGTTATCAAGCTAGTATTAAGATGGCATCGTATGAGGCTCTATATGGGCGTAAGTGTCATACTCCTATTGGATGGACTGAGCTTAATGAGCACATATTGGTTGGGCCCAAGATTGTTCTTGAGGCTGACCAGACTGTCAGATTGATTTAGGATTGACTTAAGGCTGCTTTTAATAGACATAAGTCTTATGCTGATTTGAGACGTCGAGATATTAAGTATGATGTGGGAGATGAGGTTTTCTTGAAAGTATCTCCGTGGAGGAAGGTACTTAATTTTGGCCGGAAAGGCAAACTGAAACCTCGTTGCATTGGCCCTTATCGGATTATTCGTCGAGTTGGACCATTTGCCTATCAGCTTGAGTTACCACCAGAGCTTCAGCGTATTCATGATGTCTTTCACGTCTCTATGCTGAGACGTTATCATGCTGATTCGTCCCATATTATGCATGTGGAGGAAGTTGAGATGCGTCATGACTTACGTTTTAAGGAGGAGCCTGTCGAGATTCTTGCTCAGGACGAGAAGGTTCTTAGGATGAAGACCATTAAGATGGTCAAGGTCTTGTGGTGCGGTCATAGTCATGATGAGGCTACATGAGAGCCCAAGCCCATTGTCAGAGCTCAGTATCCGCATCTTTTTTATCCAGGTAAATTTCGAGGCCGAAATTTCTTTTAAAGGGGGAGAGTTGTAACACCCCAAAATTTTCCCCCAAATTAAAAACCCTAATTTTCTTAAATCCCTAATTCATAACTATAATAATTGGGAAATTCGTTTTGAAAACCTAATTGATCTAAGGACTATATTGAGGTAATTCAGATTTTGGTGACTATTCTGAAAGGTGACTATGTTAGGGACCCTTATAGTGTAATATACCCATTTCATTGGGTATAAATTTATTATTTTCATCCTTAAAGGCTTTTCGGTTTCCATTTCTCTCATTTTGCAGTCATATCTCCCTCCCCCTCAATTTCTCAAATAATCGACTGCCAACTTTGCATTTTCCATTTACACTCCGGCCAAGGGGTTTTTGGCATCCGTTCGACGATCCAAAACCGTTATATTGATCCCCTTGTTGTTTCGATCAAAACCCATCCTTTAATCTCCCTCATCGATCGTCTGTTTGCTCGGAAATGGTTCAAAACCCTTTGAAACCCGCGTGCCACTGTCCTCACCGCCCCCTCTCTTCGATTTTTGCTTGGGTAAGCACCATAAGCTCGTGGATGTATCGTTTTGGTCGGAAAATGACCATTAGGGTCATCAGAGCGTGGTTTCTGGCGAGTCGCCACCGCCGTGGTGTTGGTCTGGCTGCCGCTATCGAGGGTTATCAAACCTTAGGTTTCATTTTGCTAAGGGAATTAGGGTCTCGGGCTTGTGTGTGAGGTTGGGTTGAACCCAAACCAGTGAGGTGGGCCAAGAGAAAGAGAGGGCTTAAACTGAGCCCAAGTCTGGGAAATAACCGGACCGAACCATATCTGTTGACCAAACTGGTCCAGTGTGCCAAACCAAACCGAGTCAATATTGAATTAGACCGAGTCTGTTGAACCAAACCGGTTAACCCAAACCTTTGATTGACTGTTGACCATTGACTTTTTTAGTCAAAGTCAAGTTTACATTTTTTGAAGTCTTGATTCCAAATCCGCTGCTCGTTTTCCCAAATTCGAACCCAAAATATTATTTTACTATTTACATTTAATTGTATTTAGTATTTTGGGGAATTTTGTATATCAGAATCAGATTTGACTTGTGCTTATGTTCAGGTGACGTTGATCGGAGACTGAGATCTTACCTCCTCCTCCACCTGGTCGACCTCCTGCAGCTCAGCCTGCGAGTTCCACGCATACGTGTGTTGGTTTAGCTTATGTACATTAGATTTGTGGCATAGTAGTGAAATCTAATTTAGTGTTACCCTTGTAGGTGTCGATTCTATTCACCCGTTACTAGATCTGAGAGTGGGAGACGTCATCATCGACGTTGAGCTTTTAGCTGTTTGAGGTGTGTTCTCTTCTGGTGCTACATATTTTGTGCCTTATGTTTGTATGAGATCAGTATGTGTTATGACTTTTGATGTGATGTCTATGTCTTGTGACTTATGCCATGATCTATCTGACTAATGTTTTGTGACATGCTTGTATGATGACATGCCATGCATCATACATCAGAATCAGAATAATGGATTAGTATCGGAATATTGTACATGCATATTCGGAAATAAACAAGTATGCAATCGGATATAGAAATCAGATCATTATGACATATCATATGGGTTGGGAAATGTACAGGGAAGATTAGTGGTTTCACCCTTCGGGTTGGATTCCACTTCGGACTTGGTGACGATGTAGAGAGTGGTTCTGGGGAACCTTACTCTTCGGACAGTGATGTAGTTTGGGTGCACTGCATTGTATCATGTGCATCATGTTCTATATGTTGTGTATCAGAATGTATGTATGAGTTTGAGCATATTGTTGGATTATTCTTGTGATTGTTTGCTTAGGCACTTAGAGACACACTGAGCTTTATAGCTGACCCCCTTAGTTTCTATTTCAGATACTCAGACTTAGGCTACGGTACATGGAGGACGTCATTTTTCAGACTTATTACGTATTATCAGTATGTACTATTTTTGATTTATAAACTTTATTTTATTGTTGGTTTTATATGTAATTTCAGACTCATACACTTTTATTTGGGGATTTATTGTTTTTAACATGCATGACTATTTCTGAATATTTCATTAACTTTTCAGATTACTAATATACGACTACGTTTTATATAATTGGAATATTTTTGTATTTAATTATTTTTTTAATAAATAATGTTAACAATAAATTTTTAAACCAAATGAGGTTTCTTGAAGGACAAGTTTCAAACATGACTTCCTAGATTCAACTTATTTCTTCTAGGTCAGATTTAGGGGTTTACATTTTACGCCCTATTGCCAATAAATAATCATTCACGCCGAGAGTGTAACGCCCCTGTTTAGGGCCCGGGCGTTATCGGTTTTGATCTAGGACTAGTCCGTGTTAAATTTAGAATTAAAATGCTGATTTTATAAAAAATGCCATTAATTACAATAATGCCATTAATGAATTTGAAAAGAGGATTTTTAGATTGAAGAGTCATCTTCATTTCAATAAGAACAAAACCTAAAAAGCTTTAACTTTCTCCTAAAAGCTCTCCACCACCATTTCTCCTTGACTCAAAGGTTTTCCATAGAAGATTCCTAAAGGTAATCATCACTTTTACATTGGCTTTTAATTATTGAATCTTATATTTTCGAAAACCTAGCAAAGTATTGTTTTTTCACTTAGGGTTCCAAAGTTTTGATGGAAAAGAGATGGGTTTGTGAAATTATCGTATGGGTTTTTAATGGGTTCATGGTGGGATGTTTTTGAACTATATTTGGTTGCTAAATAATGTTAATAAGTGGCTTAAATCCATGAAACCCGAAACTAGGGCAGTAGGTAAGTTTTGAAGGTGAAAAAGTGGTGTTTTTGGCTTAGTTTTGGGGTAAAACGAGGGATGGAGGTATACGAATCTAGGATGGGTGTTTTTAGATGATTTTGGTGTGTTTTGGATGTTTAATTTGATGGGTTATTTCTGGGTTTTGCTTAAGAACGAGTTTGATTGTATTTTGATGGATTTCGGCTTTGAATCGTTGAGAGAATGATGTGGATTTGTGAACTGATGTTTGACAGTGAATTTATGGAAGAGTAGGGGAGTAATACTTTGTTTTTGGTTGTTTAGAAATATGGGAAACGAGTTTAGGTCCTTTGGAAGCGATACCGGGTGTTATAGAGGCTTGAGATCGGTGTTTCGGCTTTTGTTTTGGCTTTATCGGTGAGTGGTAATGTTTTGAAGTTTAAAATGATTTCAAAGTGGATTCTTGGGGGTTTGGGAGGAGCTTTAAGGGCTAACCAAAACCCAAGTGTAAGTTTTCATATACTTGCCTTGCTTGGTTGCTTGTTGATGTACATTTTTATGCGTGTTGTGATGTTTATTTCGAAATGGTTTTATTCCCATTCTAATGTTGTTGTGTAGTCGTTGTGGATGTCAAGCCTCACGTGATGGTTGCCGTTGTTTACGGTGATGTGTAGTCCCACCGATAGTGACTAGTAGATGAGTACGGTGATGTGTAGTCCCATCGAAAAATGCTAGTTTTTGTGTAGGTGATGTGTAGTCCCATCGGGATTGGTTGTGCATGTGCAAACCTTGTTTTTAGGCCTAGCGTACCGATACGCAGGGGCGTATCGAAACCCAAATTGCCTTTTGGAAATTTGAGAATTTGACGAGAAATTGGGGTATCGGTACGGGCCTTAGGCGTACCGATACGGTCTTAGGGTTGACTTTGAGATTTTGACCATTGAGAGCGTATCGATACCAGCCTTGGAGGGTATCGATATGGACTCTCAGAGTTGACTTTGGGAAAGGTTGACTGTTGAACACGTATCGATACGGTCCTTTGGAGTATTGTTACGCCCTTAGCTAAGCGGATAAATTTTTCTTAAATCGTTAGTTTTGTTTGGATCAAATTAGTGGTTGCTTTTCCGATGTTTGCTTATCTCATGTAGGGTCAAATAAAGCATTTAGACAAGATAATTAAAGAAAAAATAGGGTTGCTAATCGGGGTGAGATCTTAACGGGTTTCACTTCGGTTTTCCTCGTGTAACCCGTTCGCTTCGGTCTGTTGGCTAGGCCGAGACAAGGGAGTTACATTTGGTGGTATCAAAGTCTCGGTTACGAGGTCTCTCGGGAAGGTAAGTCAGGTAAGTTGGTTTGTTTGGTTGTTTGCTATTGACAGTGTATGAAAGCATGCTTTATTATTCTTGTTGTTGGTTGAAGTTTAGTCGAGTGTTCCCATTGCTAGGTGTTGTTATTGGAAAATGTATTTGGTTTAAAGAGCTTGAGAACTTGGATCCTTGCCTTTGCTAACCTCATGTTTTCTTGTGTGTGATGTGTTTGATGTTTTAGATTTTATCTTCGTTATGGTAAGACCGAGAGGACGGCCTAGACCGGGTGATCAGGCACCCAGGGATGTGCCTCCTATTCCTCCTGCTCCCGATGGCAATGGGGTGGGTAGCGAAGGTAAAGTGCTTCAGGCCGGTGCGAATGCCGAAGATGATGGTAATGGACCTTAGGCCGGTGCAAATGTTGGGGGTAATGGAGCTTAGGCCGGTTAGGGTCTGGCAGGTGCGGACATGACTCATTTGATTCAGACTATAGTTGGGGATTTTCAGACAGCCTTAGCCGATATGCATACTGCAGCACCACCTTAGGATGCGGGGACTAGTTTACCTCTTGAGAGAATCCATAGCTTGGGTGGAGTAGAGTTTCGTGGTTTGATTCCCGGGGGTTCAAAGGCTTGGCTTGAGAGTACAACATGCATCTTAGGTCAGATGGAGTGCTCAGACACTCGTAAGTTCGGTTGTGTTGTCTCCTTGCTTCAGGGAGATGCGTATGCTCGGTGGACTACCGTTACTTCGGGTATGGCATAAGCGGATGTCACTTGGGAATTCTTCAGAACAACTTTTAAGATGAATTATCTCGGAGTCCGATATCATGATCAAAAGAAGAGATAATTTATAGCCTTGGTTCAGGGTAGTAAGACGGTGTCCGAGTATGAGGTTCAGTTTGTGAGGTTGAGCCAGTATGCTCCCAAGTTGGTTCCTAGTGAGAGGGAATGGTGTGAGCGCTTCCGTTATGGTTTGACTAGGGATGCGAAGACTTATATGCTTGCCTCTGACTACACCGAGTTTGATGTTTTGGTCTCTAGGGCCAAGGATATTGAGCAGAACGTGGGCTCGAGTACCCGTGCTAGTGGGTTTGATTCCGAAAAGAGACACACAGATTAGGACAGAGATCATGTGAAGAGGCACAGAGATAAAAGGTATTAGCCTGATTCAAGACATAGGTGCGGTAACCATGGACGGGGCCATCAGGGCCAATGAGCCATTGTTCACACTCCTGAGTGCACTAGATGCGGGAGACGCCATCCGGGCGAGTGTATGGGTACCTTTGGGGTATGTTGGAACTGTGGTTCCTGAGATCATTTGAGGCGTAACTGTCCACACCCGGCTAGGGGTGGACTGGCTCTAGCTAGGGGGTTTGAGCATCAGAGAGGTCGTGGACGCGGTCGAGGTAATTTTCAGCCGAGGAACAATGGTTAGAGGAACTTAGCTCATGTTGGGGCAGTTCAGCCCGAGGGTGGAGGACTAGCTAGGGTGTATGCACAGCGAGAGGCTGAGAATGACACGAATGCCATCGCATGTAATTTCTCGTTACAGTCTTTGACTTTGCTTTCTTTGATGGAATTTCCGTTCTATGGTTTTGATGTGATTTTGGGCATGGATTGGCTCGTAGAGCATAGAGCTAGGGTAGACTTTGAGACCAAGAGAGTCTCTTTGAGGCTTACGAATAATTTTGAAGACGTAGTGGTGGGCGAGAACATTAAGTTCTTGTCCAATATTGTTTCTACTTTAGAAGCTCAGAGATTGATGGATTCGGGTTGTCAGGTGTACTTGGCTTATGTTATGAATCCGAATATGAGTGAGGTTAGACTGCAAGACATTAGAATAATTTGTGATATTCCGAGTGTTTTTCCGGAAGAGTTGCCGGGTTTGCCTTTAGATAGGGAAGTTGGGTTTGCTATTGAGACGTATTTTGATTCTGCAGCCATGTCTATTGCTCCGTATAGAATGGCACCGAAAGAGTTGAAGACACAACTTCAGGAATTGTCAGATAGATGTTTCATTAGGCCTAGTATTTCTCTGTGGGGTGCTCCGGTCTTGTTTGTTAAGAAAAATGACGGCAGTATGAGGATGTGTATAGACTATAGGCAGTTGAACAAGGTAACAGTGAAAAACAAGTACCCTTTGCCTCGGATAGATGACTTGCTTAATTAGTTGAGAGGTGCTTCAGTGTTTTCGAAGATTTATTTGAGATCCGGTTACTATCAGTTGAAGGTGAAAGATGTGGACATACCGAAGACAACATTCTGTACACGTTATTGGCAGTATGAGTTCTTGGTGATGCCTTTCGGTTTGACCAATGCTCCAGGTACATTTATGGATATGATGAACCGAGTGTTTCATGAGTTTTTGGATAGGTTTGTGGTAGTGTTCATAGATTATATCTTAGTGTACTCTAGGACCGAGGATGAGCATGATGAGCATTTGCAGCTAGTGCTTCAGACTTTGCTTGAAAATCTGTTGTATGCCAAGTTGAGTAAATGCGAGTTTTGGATTAAGAAGGTAGTCTTCTTAGGTTATGTGATCTCGACCCATGGAATTAGTGTGGATCCCAAGAAGATAGAAGCCATAGTGAGTTGGAAACAATCGAAGTCAGTGACAGAAATCCTTACTTTCCTAGGCTTGGCGGGGTATTATCGATAATTTGTCGAGGGGTTTACGAAGATTGCGGCACCTTTGACTAAATTGCTTTAGAAGAATGTTCTGTTTGAGTGGTTGGATGCAAGACAACAAGCGTTTGAGAAGTTGAAAAAAGCTTTGACCGAAGCTTCTATTTTGGTTCAGCCTAAATCGGGGAAGGAGTTTGTAATTTACAGTGATGCCTCATATGTAGGTTTAGGTTGTGTGCTTATGCAAGAGGGTAAGTTTGTAGCTTACGCTTCGAGACAGTTGAAGGTTCACGAGAAGAACTATCCCACTCAAGATATTGAGTTAGCCTCAGTAGTGTTTGCTTTGATGATTTGGAGACACCATCTCTATGGTGAGAAGTGCACCATTTATACCGACCACAAGAGTTTGAAATACTTGATGACTCAGAGAGAGTTGAAACTTAGACATCATAGGTGGTTAGAGCTTCATAAGGACTATGACCTTACGATAGAATACCATCCGAGTAAGGCAAACGTAGTGGTCGATGCTTTGAGTAGAAAAGTGGCAGTTGAGTTGCGAGCCATGTTTGCGAGATTGAGTGTGTCAAATGATGGAGGTTTGATAGGCGAGCTACAGGTTAAACCTTCATTAGCTCAGTTGATTCGAGAGAAACAGTTGCAAGACGAGTCTTTGGCAGCTCACGTGTAAGATATAGCCGAGGGTAGCCCCACAGATTTCTGCTTCGGTGAGAACGGGATCCTATGTTTCAAGGATAGGATAGTAGTCCTAGAAGATGCTGAGTTAAGGCGTACTATTCTGAATGAAGCACATAACAGTCCTTTTGCTATGCATCTGGGTAGTACGAAGATGTATCGTGGGTTAAAAGAAGAGTACTACTGGATTGGGTTGAAGAAAGATGTGGCCGAGTTTGTGAGTAAGTGTATGGTATGTCAGCGAGTTAAAGCAAGAGCATCAGTTTCCTTCAGGTTTGTTACAGTCGTTGAAGATTCCAGAATAGAAGTGGGAACGTATCACCATGGACTTTGTGTCGGGTTTACTGTTGACTCCTTCGAAGAAGAATTCAGTGTGGGTGATAGTCGACATATTCACTAAGTGTGCCCATTTCATACATGTTCATACTACCTACACATTAGATAAGTTGGTTGATTTGTACATCAGTGAGATAGTGAGATTGCATGGGGTACCGAAATCGATTGTATCAGACCGAGATCTGAGGTTTACATCTAGATTTTGGGAGTGTTTGCATTGTGCCTTGGGTACTTGGTTGAACAACATTACCTCGTATCACTCGCATTCATATGGTCAGTCGGAGAGAGTTATTCAGGTGTTGGAGGACATGTTGAGGTGTTGTATCATCGACTTTCAAGGTTCTTGGGAGAAACACCTACCGTTAGTAGAGTTGCATACAACAATAGTTATCAGGCTAGTATTTAGATGGCACCGTACGAGGCTCTGTACGGTAGGAGGTGTGGAACACCTATTTGTTGGGCTGAGGATGGACAGAAGCTTGTACCGATGCCAGACTCTCTTAAGGGCATTACCGAGAAGGTAAAACTGATCTATGATCGCTTGAAGGAAGCTTCAGACAGACATAAATCGTATGTAGGTTTGAAGAGAAAAGAGATAGAGTATGCCGTGGGCGAAAAAGTATTCTTGAAAGTCTCACCTTGGAAGAAGGTGATGAGGTCTGGTAGGAAAGATAAATTGAGTCCGGGATTCATTAGACCTTACGAGGTAGTTGAGAAGATCGGTCTCGTTGCGTATAGATTGAGATTGTCGACAAAGTTAGAGAAGATTCATGATGTGTTCCATGTTTCGATGCTCCGAAAGTATAGATCGGATCCGTCTCATATAATGCCAGTGGAAGAGATTGAGTTGAACCCCGACCTATCATATGATGAAGAGCTGATTGAGATTCTTTCTACGGACATGAAAGTGTTGCGAGAGAGATCTATCGAGTAGGTCAAAGTTTTGTGGAGACATCGATGTGTGAAAGAGGCTACTTGGGAGAGGAAGGAAGACATGGAAAGACAATTTTCGTTTCATTTTTCGTTAGGCAATTTCGGGGACAAAATTCTTAAGTGGGGGAGAGTTGTAATGCCCAGTTTAGGGCCCGGGAGTTATCAGTTTTGATCTAAGACTAGTTCGGGTTAAATTTAGAATTAAAATGCTGATTTTATAAAGAAATGCCATTAATTACAATAACGCCGTTAATGAATTTGAAAAGAGGATTTTTAGATTGAAGAATCATCTTCATTTCAAAAAGAACAAAACCTAAAAAGCTTTAACTTTCTCCTAAAAGCTCTCTGTTGCGTGTAAAATAGTCTATCGCAATTGTAGTGCAAGTGTACACGACGCAAGTAGTAAGTGATATGAAGTATCGGATATCGTCTCCACAAGGATTGGGCTAATAGTTTCACCTATTTTCACTACACGAAGTAAAGAAAATATTTAAGAGAATTGTCACGAAAATAATAAGGAAAATCGCAAATAAAAGAATTGAGATATCAAGATAGAGAGAATGGGCTGGTATTGAATTGCTCAGTAGTGCAGGTATTGCGATGCTTAGGAACTCCAGTTCTGTCGTCGTGCCCGTCGCGGCAGCACCTGTCGCGTCGGCTGTCTGTTGGCTGTCACGGCAGAATACACACCAACTCCGTACTTCAAGTTTGGCAAGAATCCCAGATCTGCCTTGGCCTATCCCTAGGTCCAAGTCTGTCGATGATCACGTCTTGATGATACCTCCCGGCGTGAATCGAAGGATGAACACCGATGTGTGTGAATTCTTCTTTAGCCACTTAACCTTGCCCTATCCCTAGGCACAAGATAGTTCAACTATAAACTAGAGAACTTGCTCTTATTTCTTTCGTATACTTAACTCTCCCGATGCTAAGTAAATGGATAACCTCACAACGCTCTCCCGATGCTCTTGCAAGATGTTAATAACCAAAATAAGAGAACTTGAAGTTTATTTTATTGAACCTGGAAAATCCTAAAACAAAACAACCCTTGCAACTACTTTACAAAACAACCCGTGGCCCTAGGGGGAATTTAGAACATGTCGACGGCGGGTAAACGGCGGAGGGGTTTTAGTTGTCGGTTATGGGAAAGATCTCTCCTAGGTTAAAATCTATGCCCTTATATAAGCTTTGGGCTCAAGTATTCTAAGTTAACAAGGATTACAACTTTAATTAAAAGTAAGATTCTAATAAAGACTTAATCTCCAAGGATCCTACTTTTCAGCCGCCTCCTTGTTTCATGGGATTTCCTCTCCTTGAGCTTTGGCTTGACATATCTTTTGATCCGGGGCTTGGAAAAATATATGGTTTTCACACGACAGACGAGCATAATTTTCTCTATCTATCGAGGTCCACTTTGCTTTTCCTCCATTAACTTGCTGTCGTCCTCTGCTGTCACGGCAGCTCCATGGCAGCATCGTCCTCTTCGTCTGCTTGTCCAGTTCAGCTTTCCTGCTTCTCTGCCCTGCGTCCGCCTTCTCCATCTACTATGGCAGCAACCTGCAAAATAAGCCATCTTTTAGTAGAATCCGTGCCTTTAATATATTTGTGATGTTTTGCTGTAAACTAACATAAATGCAATGCAATGATGCTTGAATGCAGCAGAAATATGGGTTAAAAAGGGTGTAAATAATAGAACTTTTACACACTCAACACACCCCCAAACTCAAGTTTTTGCTTGCCCTCAAGCAATTAAGACCTAAAAGAAAAATGAATATTTTTGTGTTGGCTTTCAAACAGTGAACTGTCCCTTACCCGTCGCTCATTCTCTGTGGCGGCAGCAACCTGTCGGAAAGATTAGGATCTGTCCGGAATCTCACTATAGTCCTCGTGCAGTGTGTGCATGCTTGTGAACAGTTATATGCTAAGACTCTCTTAGTTTCACTAGAATATTCAACTTTTTTAACTCGAATTTTTATGCCAAAGTTTATTTTCTTGAAGACACATTTTCATGCTTCTTTTTCTTCCATTTTCATGCTAAGTTTTTCTAGAGCCAGTTTTGGGCACCTCTAGTTAGCTTCCTAGAGCCGGTTTCGAGCACCTCTAGGTTTTTGAATTTCTTTTGCTAAACTTCTTTCCTAGAGCCAGTGTTAGGCACCTCTAGGGGCTATTCAAGTACTAAGCATCCTATTCTAGTTTGGCTAAAAGAAATCTAAGCAATATAACAGTCACAAAGGTGTTTAAGTTTTTCAGAACTATAGAAAGGCTCTAAACTTCTCCTTAAACTGTCCTAAAGATGCTGCCACGACAGAGCTGTCATGACAGGTAAGTTTACTTCACAGTTTTAAGGCAACAGTTTTAGTCTTTTCTGATTTTTTTTATAAAAAAAACTTAATTAAATAAAAGACACAACAATTAATTAAAGATGTGCTAAGACTCCATTAAAATGGAGGGTTGCCACCCCCAAACTCGAGTGTTGCATTGCCCTCAATGCAAATGACAGATAAAATAAAGGCAGGTACATCACAAAATATAGATAAGCAGGCAGCAATGAAAAGAAAATAAAAGACTTAGATTTTAATCGCTGTCTTCACTGCTGCTGCTGACACGGATCTGGTGGCGGCGTCTGGGTGGTGGGGCAGGCTGGGCAGGTTGCTCCACGACCTGGATGTCTGAGCTGCTGCCGCTATCCCAAGTGCTGCTGGTGGTGGTGCTGGCCTTGGGCATTAGTTTTCTGTCTGTCACGTGTTTCTGCCTCTTGACAGGCGTGAACTCCTTCTCCAAATTCCTCCTAATATGAGGTTCTGCCTCGCTGTCATCTGAGGCTGGTCGCTTCGTGCCTCGGGCGGAGGACTGCCAGCTGCCGTCGGGGCAGGTGATGGGGTGGAAGCAGCAGAGTGTGCATGTGGGGAGGCAGGTGGTGTAGGTGTGTGGACATGGGTGGGGATGTGGAAATAGTGGGTAGGGAAATAGGGGAAAATAACATCGGGATAATTTAAAGTGTTGGTAATGAAATTTACCGTTGCATTTGCGAAATCCCGGATGAATGTCATCAGCCCCATCTGTCTGTCTTCCACCCTCTGTATGGTAGCAAGAATTTGGGCAGATTGGTCTGTCTAGGCGGTGGCAGGTTCAGGGGCAGTCTCCTCGGATGATTCTGCTGGAGAGGCAGCCGGGTTGAAGGAGGAGAGGGGGGTAGCGACTATCAGCTCCATGAGGCTGGTAATGTTGTTGTCGGTCCAGCCTCTGCCTTGGACCAGTTTGTCGGTGGTGGCCTCTGGGACAGCAGCGCAGCGGCAGAGAGAAGTGATCATGAACGGTAGGCAAAGGCGGGAGGTTGATCGAAATGTGCAGTCCAAGACGCTTTCCCTCATATAGCGGCCCACATTGATAGGTCGGTCGTTCATGATCGAATGAATGAGGGCGAGCCTCTGCTGGTCCACCGTCGTGTGATGGAAGGATGGCAAGATATGTTTTTTTGATGAAAGCGTTCCATAGCTTGGCTTCTGGAAGCAGCTGCCCCCTTTTTACAGAGTTGGGGTTCTTTTTGCTCGTGTTCCACTCCGTTCCTTCCTCTGTCACCTCTGCCATGACAGCACCGTAGGCGGCAGAGTCGAGGGTGTCCAAAAATTGCTGATGGGCATCGTCGTTGGGACCAAAATAGAGCCCATACATGTGGTTGATGCTATCGGCTGTAAATGGTACCTCTATCCCCCGGACAGTGACTGATGTTGCCGTTCTGCTGTCGATGGCAGCATAGAACTCCCTCACCAAGGTATCATTTAATTCTGCAGGTTGTGCTGCGAACTGCTCCCATAGCTGAGTCCTTATCGCCTTCGCCATGAATGGTCGGAGCCCCATGTTTGCTGCCTTGCAGACGTAGATGAATCCTCTTTCCTCCTATAATTCTTTGGTTGCGAACGACTGCGGTGTGGGTGCTGCTGCTGAAGAGGTGGAAGCAGCACTGCGGCGGGTACGTTTGGAAGACATTTTTGTTGCAAGGGTTGTGAAAGTAAAGAAAACAAATAAAAACGAGAGGAGAAAGCAAGTAAGAATAAGCAGAAGTGAGGAAAATGAAAATGAGAACGGGGTTTTATAGCGGTCAAGTTGCTGCCCGTTTAATGTTGTAACGGCAGGCGTGAATAACGGGGCGACTGATGAGTTTTGGCGTGTCTGACGCGTCTGACACGTAATTATGTGTCTGTTACGCGTCTGTCACACGCTTCTGCGTCTGCCGTGTCAGTCTGTTGACAGCCTGTCTTATCCGTGTCTGCGGCGGCAGCTGGAACGACAGGCTTCAATAAATGGGCTCTATTGGGCTGATGGATGGATGGTGGGCTTGGGTCACTTCTCCTTTTCTTCTTGACTCCTTTATTTCCTAAAAACAGAAAATATAAAAACATTATTCGAATAAAATAAACCTAATTTCTTAATAAATAATAAATAATAAAAATAAATAAAAATAAAATTTAGGTTAAATTAGGGATGCCTTGTGGGGCATCTCCTAAAGTAACCACTTCCTGTATTCCTGGGGCTTCAGTCCCCTGATAATGCTTGAGGCGCTGTCCATTGACTTTGAATTGGTGCCCGTCTTTTAATGATCGGATAGTGATGGCACCATGGGGAAAAACTTGTACCACTTGGAACGGGCCAGACCATCTAGATTTTAGCTTTCCTGGGAAGAGTTTAAGTCTAGAATTAAACAACAACACAAGCTGCCCTGGGCAGAACTGTCGTGGCAGCAACTTTCTGTCATGCCACTTCTTTGTTTTCTCCTTGTATATTCTTGCATTGTCGTAGGCCATTGTCCGTATTTCTTCAATCTCGTTCAGATCTAATAGCCTTTTCTGGCCTGCCTTGTCCAAGTCCATATTCACTGCCTTGATTGCCCAATATGCTTTGTGCTCGATCTTGACAGGCAAGTGACAGGTTTTTCCGTAAATCAGTCGGTATGGAGACATGCCCAATGGAGTTTTAAAAGCTGTCCTATATGCCCATAATGCATCGTTAAGGAGTAAAGACCAATCTTTCCTAGTTGGCTTAACCATCTTTTCAAGAATGTTCTTAACTTCCCTATTGGATATCTCAGCTTGTCCATTGGTCTGTGGGTGGTATGTTGTCGCGATCCTGTGCTTGACACCATATTTCTTCAAGGTGGCAGCAATAACCCTATTATCAAAATGTCTCTCTTCATCACTGATAATCGCCTTAGGGATGCCAAATCTAGAAAAAATGTTTTTGTGCAAAAACTTTTGGACTGTCTTGGCATCATTCTATTGAGTGGCGATGGCTTCAACCCACTTAGAGACATAATCCACTGCTAGGAGGATGTATAGATTTCCACATTACGATGGAAAAGGCCCCATAAAATCAATCCCCCAAATGTCGAAGATCTCGACTTCTAGAATGTTCTGCAGTGGCATCTCGTTTCTCCTCGAGATGTTACCTGTCCGCTGGCACCTGTCACAGTTCTTGTAAAACTCCTGTGCATCTTTATACAGTGTCGGCCAGTAGAACCCTGACTGCAGCACCTTGGCAGCAATTTTATTGCCTCCTAAGTGTCCTCCATATTGTGAAGCATGGCAGTGATGTAGAATGTCTTCTTGCTCTTCTAGTGGTACACACCTCCTTATAACTTGATCTGCGCATAGTTTGAAAAGAAGAGGTTCGTCCCAATAATAATGCTTAACATCATTTTGGAACCTCTTCCTGGCTTGATAATTAAGATCAGAAGGAAGTATTCCGCTAACTATAAAATTAACGAAATCAGCATACTAGGGGAGTTCAGAAGACTTACCTGCCGCCATGGCTGTCGCGGCAGCGATTGCGGCAGCAAAGAGCTGCTCATCTGGGAAGGTCTCCAGTATGTTTGTCTCGTCGATTGGTAGACTCTGTCCCTTCTCCAACCTTGACAAGTGATCTGCCACCTGATTTTCTGTCCCCTTTTTGTCCTTGATCTCAAGGTCGAATTCTTGTAATAGCAAGATCCACCGTATCAATCTAGGCTTTGCATCCTTCTTTGCGAATAGATACTTAAGGGCAGAATGGTCTGTGTGCACTATTACCTTCGTCCCAAGTATGTAAGAACGAAACTTGTCAATGGAGAATACCACAGCTAATAGCTCCTTTTCTGTGGTGGTGTAGTTCACTTGGGCGTCATTTAATGTCTTGCTGGCATAGTATATGACATGAAACAGCTTATCTTTGCGCTGCCCAAGTGCTGCCCCGACAGCATAGTCACTAGCATCACACATAATCTCAAATGGCTGTGTCCAGTCTGGTGGCTGTACTATGGGGGCTGTCACTAGTTTTTCCTTCAGAACCTTGAATGCTTCAGTACATTCATCATTAAAGTCAAAGGGTCGGTTCTGCTCTAAGAGATGGCATAAAGGCTTGGTGATTTTTGAGAAATTTTCAATGAATCTTCGATAAAAACCAGCATGCCCTAAAAAACTTCTAATGCCCTTGACTGTCGTTGGCGGCGGCAGTTTCTCAATTACTTCAATCTTAGCCATGTCGACTTCTATCCCACGGCAGCTAATCTTATGGCCAAGGACTATCCCTTCGTCTACCATAAAGTGGCTTTTTTCCCAATTCAAAACAAGGTTAGCTTTTTCACATCTTTCAAGTACCTTTTGAAGATTGTCGAGGCAGCTCTCAAAATCGTCTCCAAAGACGGAAAAATTATCCATAAAAATCTCTAGGAAGTCCTCTACCATGTCGGAGAATATGGCCATCATGCACCTTTGGAAGGTGGCGGGTGCATTACATAGTCCAAACGGCATTCTTCTAAACGCGTATGTTCCGTAGGGGCATGTAAAAGTCGTCTTTTCTTGATCTTCTGGTGCGATAGCAATTTGGTTGTAACCTGAATAACCATCAAGAAAACAATAGTAAGGTTTACCCGCTAACCTATCAAGCATTTGATCAATAAAGGGTAAAGGAAAATGGTCCTTTCGGGTAGCTTTGTTAAGCTTCCGATAGTCCATACAAACCCTTCAACCGGTCACAGTCCTGGTTGGGATTAACTCATTGTTCTCGTTGGTTATCACGGTCATTCCTTCTTTCTTGGGAACGCATTGCACCGGGCTCACCCATTTGCTGTCGGAGATGGCGTAAATAATACCAGCGTCTAACCACTTGATTATGTCTTTACGCACTACCTCCTTCATCGCATGGTTTAGCCGCCTTTGGGCATCAATAGTCGGCTTATGATCTTCCTCTAGAAGGATTTTGTGCATGCATAACGCCGGACTAATGCCTTGAATGTCTGCTATCGTCCATCCAATCGCCTTTTTGTGCTCCCTTAGCATGCCGATTAGCTGACGTTCCTGTTCCTGTGGCAGCTTAGCAGAGATGATTACGGGCAGTGTGTCATTGGAACCAAGATAAGCATATTTTAACTGCCCTGGCAGGGGCTTAAGTTCTAAGGCAGGTGGTTCAACAGTAGATGGTTTTTGGATTAAATGGTTATCCGAAGTATAATTCAAAGGTTCGAATAACTTACCTGGACGATGGCCTAACCAGTTTACCTCCTCCTTACCTTCAGTATCAGATGCATCAAATTTAGAGGAGTCGCTGTCGTCGGTGTTGTCGTCGTTGCTGTCGTGACAGACCTGTAGGTGGCTGTCGCGGCAGTGACCAAATTTTATATCATGACAGCCCGACCTGATGCAGGGTTGATCAAGGGTCACTTCAATGATAGCCTTGCATTCCTCGTCCACATCAGCATGTTTCATCGCTTGGAGAACATTCAACTTAATCTCTTGATCGTTCACTCGCATGGTGAGTTCTCCTTTCTCCACATCAATCAGTGATCTTCCCGTGGCTAAGAAGGGTCGCCCAAGGATGACTGGTGCGTTTTTGTCTGCCTCACAATCTAAAACAAGAAAGTCAGCAGGAAAAATAAACTTATCCACTCTTACCATAATGTCTTCAATTTTTCCCTCTGGGTGAACGTAAGAGCGGTCTGCCAGCTGCAGAGTTACTGTCGTGGGTCGCGCCTTTCCAATACCTAATTTCTAGAAAACAGACTTTGGCATTAAATTAACACTAGCACCAAGATCACAAAGTGCCTTACCCACAAATTTATTGCCGATTACACAAGGTATGATGAAGCTCCCCGGATCCTTCTTTTTCTGGGGTGGCTGCCGATGAAGAATACTCATGCAACCTTCTGTCATCTTTACCGCTTCGAATTCCCCAAGTTTAGATTTTTTCGACATAACATCCTTAAGAAATTTAGCATAACCGGGCATCTCCCTGACGGCATCTAACAGCGGAATATTAATATGAACCTGCTTAAAAATATCATAAATCTTTTTAAGTTGAGATTCATGCTTAGCTTGCTGTATCCGTTGAGGAAAAGGTGGTGGTGGACGATAATCAGCAATACGCCTTTCCCACTGCATACGAATCTAAGGACGAATATCATCATTTTTCTCCTCTGTCGCTTCTGCTGTCGTGACAGGCGCATCGGCAGCAGTCTGTTTATCACCTGTCGGGGCAGCTTCCTCGGCAGGTTTATCCAAAGCAGGTTCCTTTTCTGTTTTAGCTTCTTTTTCCGGCCCTGGTAGTTTCTTCCCACTCCTAGTAGTAATTGCCTTACATTGCTCATGTGTGGGCGGTCTAGCATTTTCAGTATTGCTAGGGAATCCTCCATTCTACCTCGGCTTAATATGTTGAGAAACCTGACCCATTTGTGTCTCTAGAGATTTCAAGGTAGCTTCATGATTTGTCATCCTCATCTCGGTTTTATCCATAAAGGTTTCTGTCTTCTTTACAAACTGATTCATATTCTCCATATACGTACCGGTCTGAGACATAAAAGTGGCCAGCGTCTATTCCAATATGCTGCTCGTGGCAGGTGGTGGCTGTTGTTGCTACTGCGGCGGTAGTTGTTGCGGCAGTTGCGGCGGTAGTTGCTGTCGCGTTAGCAATCTAGGTCCTCCCTGATTCTGATTGTGTGCTTGAGGATTTAGGGCATTATTAGGATTACTCCAGGAAAATTTGGGATCCTTCCTCCAATTGGGATTATAATTGTTGGAATTGTAGTTCGGCTTGTAATTTCCAACATATTTTCCCTCTTCTATTTGTATTGGGCACTCATCCCGACAATGATTTCCCTCATAGATGGTACAAACTTCCTCGACAGCAAATCCTTGTAATTCATCATCATTCAATAACCTTTTCATTGCTTTAGTAAGGAATGCTACCTGTGATTTCATAGTGCTGTCGGCTTCATAATCCTTGACAGCAAGTACCCGTTTACCCCCTCTTCTTGCAGTCGGAAACTGCTCCTCATTCTTAGCCAGATTTTTCAAAACTTGCAATGCCTCGTCTGGATCTTTATCCAATAATAATTCATTTGCTGCAGAATCAATTCGAATGCGAGTTTGTAAGTTAGCAGCATTATAGAACTTAGTTACCTGATTCCAGACGGGGAATCCATGCATTGGGCAGTTCCGAAGAAGAGTAGTAAATCTGTCCCAGGCCTCGTGCATCGGCTCGTCATCTTCCTATTGAAAAGTAGCAATTTCATTACGTAATCGCTCAGATAAATGCGAAGGATTAAAACGAGATAAAAATTCACGAGATAAATCTGCCCAAGTTACGATTGAACCCGGCGTAAGTTTATTCCACCAAGTTTTAGCTCTGTCCCTCAATGAATGGGGAAATAATCGAAGCCTCGGTATCTCCGGACTAACTCCTGGTAGTCTAAACGAACCACAGATCTCCTGGAACGTTTTGAGATGCTCCCTAGCATCTTCTGTCACAGCACCACTAAACTGCCCGGCATTGTTGATCATACTAAACATGACAGGTTTAAGCTCAAAGTTATCAACTTCAATATCCGGCAACGTGGTCTCCAGTTCTACATGATCGTTCAGCATGTAGTCTCGACATGACCGTCGTCCATCTGCCGCAGGCGGGTCGCCGACAGGCGGTACACCTCCACCAGCGGGCTGATTACGGGCCATCTTCTCTAGCTGTTCCTCAAGGTATTCGTTCCTGTCTAAAAGGTGGCGAAGTTGTTTCTTGAGATTGAAGGAACGTTCGATTTCCGGATCTAATTTATACTCAGGATCTTCACCTCTTTTAGATATGCGCATAAACAAGGAAACCTTGTGAAAAGCAAGAGTTGAAAGTACTAACGAAAAAGAAAAGAAAAATTAAAAGAAAAACAAAAACTAAAACTAAAAGTGCAATAAAAGAAAGGTGTAGTTATGTTGCCAATCCCCGGAACGGTGCCAAAAACTTGTTGCGTGTAAAATAGTCTATCGCAATTGTAGTGCAAGTGTACACGACGCAAGTAGTAAGTGATACGAAGTATCGGATATCGTCTCCACAGGGATTGGGCTAATAGCTTCACCTATTTTCACTGCACGAAGTAAAGAAAATATTTAAGAGAATTGTCACGAAAATAATAAGGAAAATCGCAAATAAAAGAATTGAGATATCAAGATAGAGAGAATGGGCTGGTATTGAATTGCTCAGTAGTGCAGGCATTACGATGCTTAGGAACTCCAGTTCTGTCGTCGTGCCCGTCGCGGCAGCACCTGTCGCGGCAGCACCTGTCGCGGCAGCAAACACACCAACTCCGTACTTCAAGTTTGGCAAGAATCCCAGATCTGCCTTGGCCTATCCCTAGGTCCAAGTCTGTCGATGATCACATCTTGATGATACCTCCCGGCGTGAATCGAAGGATGAACACCGATGTGTGTGAATTCTTCTTTAGCCACTTAACCTTGCCCTATCCCTAGGCACAAGATAGTTCAACTATAAACTAGAGAACTTGCTCTTATTTCTTTCGTATACTTAACTCTCCCGATGCTAAGTAAATGGATAACCTCACAATGCTCTCTCGATGCTCTTGCAAGATGTTAATAACCAAAATAAGAGAGCTTCAAGTTTATTTTATTGAACTTGGAAAATCCTAAAACAAAACAACCCTTGCAACTACTTTACAAAACAACCCATGGCCCTAGGGGGAATTTAGAACATGTCGACGGCGGGTAAACGGCGGAGGGGTTTTAGTTGTCGGTTATGGGAAAGATCTCTCCTAGGTTAAAATCTATGCCCTTATATAAGCTTTGGGCTCAAGTATTCTAAGTTAACAAGGATTACAACTTTAATTAAAAGTAAGATTCTAATAAAGACTTAATCTCCAAGGATCCTACTTTTCAGCCGCCTCCTTGTTTCATGGGATTTCCTCTCCTTGAGCTTTGGCTTGACATATCTTTTGATCCGGGGCTTGGAAAAATATATATGGTTTTCACACGACAGACGAGCATAATTTTCTCTATCTATCGAGGTCCACTTTGCTTTTCCTCCATTAACTTGATGTCGTCCTCTGCTGTCACGGCAGCTCCATGGCAGCATCGTCCTCTTCGTCTGCTTGTCCAGTTCAGCTTTCCTGCTTCTCTGCCATGCGTCCGCCTTCTCCATCTACTATGGCAGCAACCTGCAAAATAAGCCATCTTTTAGTAGAATTCGTGCCTTTAATATATTTGTGATGTTTTGCTGTAAACTAACCTAAATGCAATGCAATGATGCTTGAATGCAGCAGAAATATGGGTTAAAAAGGGTGTAAATAATAGAACTTTTACACACTCAACACACTCCACCACCAACTCTCCTTGACTCAAATGTTTTCCATAGAAGATTCCTAAAGGTAATCATCACTTTTTCATTGGCTTTTAATTATTGAATCTTATCTTTTCAAAAACCTAGCAAAGTATTGATTTTTCACTTAGGGTTCCAAAGTTTTGATAGAAAACATATGGGTTTGTAAAATTTTCGTATGAGTTTTTAATGGGTTCTTGGTGGGATGTTTTTGAACTATTTTTGGTCTCTAAATAATGTTAATAAGTGGCTTAAATCCATGAAACCCGAAACTAAGACAGTGGGTAAGTTTTGAAGGTGAAAAGTGGTGTTTTTTGGCTTAGTTTTGGGGTAAAACGAGGGCTGGAGGTATACGGATCTAGGATGGGTGTTTTTAGATGATTTTGGTGTGTTTTGGATGTTTAATTTGATGGGTTATTGTTGGGTTTTTCTTAAGAACGGGTTTGATGGATTTCGGCTTTGAAGTTTGGGCTCTATCGGTGAGTGGTAATGTTTTGAAGTTTAAAATGATTTCAAAGTGGATCCTTAGAGGTTTGGGTGAAGCCTTAAGGGTTAACCTAAACCCAAGTGTAAGTTTGCCTATACTTGCCTTGCTTGGTTGCTTGTTGATGTACGTGTTTATGTACGTTGTGATGTTGATTTCGGAATACTTTTATTCTCGTTCTAATGTTGTTGTGTAGTCGTTGTGGATGTCAAGCCTCACGTGATGGTTGTCGTTGTTTACGGTCATGTGTAGTCCCACCGGTAGTGACTAGTAGATGAGTACAGTGGTGTGTAGTCCCACCGAGAATTGTTGTGCATGTGCAAATCATGTTTGGTCTATGCTTGTGTTTATTTCATTTCTTACTTAAATGGTTTTGTTTCCAAAACTATGATTTATGTTTTGAACTGCATTGTTGTCGTGTTTTAGAGCTCTGCTCACTATTCTTTTAAGCTTACGCTCTCTTTTTCCAACAATGCAGATCGTTAGAGGTTCCGAGAGGCAAGTGGGCAAGAGAGGAATTCTTGGAGCTCTTGCTAAGTTCAAAGTATAGTTTTTATGTTTGTAATAATGCTTAGACAATGGGAATGCTAGGCTTGTTGTTATGGAGTTGGTGTTCAAACTCCTAAGTCTTGTTATTGTTGATGTTGTTAACTTGTTTAAATGTTGAAGCATGTTTTATTTTGGCCTTTGACTCCTTTAGTGGATGTTGAGCATGTTTTATTGCTTTTTATATCTCGTTTAATGAATTGAGCCTTGTCATGTGTTTGATTGCCTTAAATGAACGTTTCTTGTTGCCTGAAGTTTTACGCTTGTTAATATGATGATCTAATGCATGCTTAAGTTGTTTAGGATAGTCTCTTTGTGCTTAAAAAAACAAATTTGCAGACATTTTGTGCAGGGCGTATCGATACGGTCCCTTGTTTTTAGGCCTAGCGTACCGATACGCGGGGGCGTGTCGATACCCAATTTGCTCTCTGGATATCTGAGAATTTGTCGAGAAATTGAGGTATCAGTACGGGCCTTAGGCGTACCGATACGGTCTTAGGGTTGACTTTGAGATTTTGACTGTTGAGGGCGTATTGATACCAACCTTGGAGGGTATCGATACGGACTCTCAGAGTTGACTCTGGGGAGGGTTGACCGTTGAAGGCATATCGATACGGTTCTTTGGAGTATCGATATGCCCTTAGCTAAGTGGAAAAAATTTGTCTAAAATCGTTAGTTTTGTTTGGATCAAATTATTGGTTGTTTTTCCGCTATTTGATTATCTCATGTAAGGTCAAATAAAACATTTAGACAAGATAATTAAAGAAAAAAAATAGGGTTGCTAATCGGGGTGCGATCTTAACGGGTTTCACTTCGGTTTTCCCCGTGTAACCTGTTCGCTTCGGTCTGTTGGCTAGGCCGGGACGAGGGGGTTACAAAGAGTCTACAATTTTTTGGCGCCGCTGCCGGTGATTGGAACGAATTTTATTGTTTTTTGGTTTTTACTTGTTTTGTTTTTGTTTTTATTATATTTTTATTTTCATCAGTGTATGATCAGGAAACGTGCTGAGAGGGAAGTTAGACCATTAGACCTTGAGATTGAGCGAACTTTGCGTAGATTGAGAAAGAAGATTCGAGAGATGAATCACGACAATCAAGGAAACAGAGGAATAAATGGTGTTCAAAACAATCAATAGAATTAACCAGGCAATAGAGGAATACCATTAAACAATAATAATGTCGTCAACAATGTTGAAGAAGAGATACCCATTCGAGAGCAATCAGCACATGACATCACATGCTTAATGCCATGAGTCATTGGCAATGAGGTAAATGCATCAAATTTCAAACTCAAACTTGTAATGATCTCATCTCTTTTGAATGTAGGACAATTCGATGGAGCACTGACTGCAGATCCAAGACAACATTTAAAGCAATTCATGGAGATATGCCAATTATTTCAGCAACCAAGAGTCACTGAGGATACTGTGAAGCTAAAACAATTTAATTTTTCTTTCAGAGACAAAGCGAAGACTTGGCTCAATTCCTTGCCACCTGGCTCAGTCACTTCATGGGCAGATCTATGCCAAAAGTTTCTAACACCATTCTAGCCATCGACGCTCACTGCCAAGATGCATGGTGAGATCATTACCTTTAGGCAGGCTAAGGAAAGATTTAAAGACTTGTTGAGGAGGTGTCCTATGCACGCGTTCCAAAATTGGACGCAGATACAAACATTCTACAATGGATTGAACACACAGACAAGGATTGTTGTTGATGCTTTAGCAGACGGATCATTGTTTGACAAAAATTCATGAACTTAAAGACAAGGATTGTTGTTGTTGTTGTTGACTGTCAAGTTTGAAAACCAGTGCCAGAAGACGAGCCAAAGAAATCAGAGAAGGAGAAAGCCAAAGAAAATGATGCCAATGGTGAAGCCCACAATGATACCAACACTCATGCCAGTTCTAGTGCTCAATAGGATGCCAGTACCAGTGCCAATGATGATGTTAACAATGAGGACAAGCATACTGAGGCCAGAAAGCATACTAATTCCAAAATGGATGACAACACTGCCTCGACAAAGCCGATAGTGCCAGCATATGTGTATCCACCGCCACCATTTCTGGTCAAACTTCAAAAGCACAAGCAGGACCAGTAATTTAAGCGCTTCTTGGAAATGCTTAAGAAATTGCAAATTAACATTCCATTGGTAAAGGCCCTTGAGTAAATGCCCAACTATGTAAAATTCATGAAGGACATCTTGTCCAAAAAGAGAAAGTTGGGAGAGTTCGAGACTGTTGCCCTCATACAAGAATGCAGTGCAATGATCTTAAATCGATTGCCACCAAAGCTTAAAGATCCAGGGAGTTTTACTATCCCTTGTACAATTGGCAATAAATTCATGGGTAAGGCATTGTGTGATTTAGGGGCCAGCATCAATTTGATGCCACTATCTATTTTCAAGAAGCTTGGCATAGAAGCAAGACCTACCATAGTGACACTCTAGTTAGAAGACCGATCCTATGCACATCCCAAGGGTAAGATTGAGGATGTGTTGGTAAAGGTAGACAAATTTATATTTCTATTTGATTTTATCATTTTGGATTATGAAGGTGACACTAATGTGCCAATTATTTTGGGTAGGCCATTCCTTGCCACGTGTAGGGCGCTTATTGATGTTCATAAACGGGAACTAACCATGCGAATGAATGACCAACATGTTACTTTCACAAGCTTTGAAATGTGCAGATGATTAAGATGGATGTCAAGTCGAGGAGATGATAGAGACCATTTATACTTTGGACATCCATTGTTATGCTAGGATGCAGAATGTGATGCCAACATGTTTGACGACATAGCTGAACTGTTTGAGGAACCTGACAAACCAACCTTGGAGGCTGAAGATGTGAGTTACTTTGAGCCACTCCAGTTGGCTAGCGGAGAGTTAAAGAAACTGAAACCATCAGTCAAGGAACCACTAGAGTTGGAGCTTAAGCCACTGCCAGAGCACTTGAAGTATGCCTATTTAGGTGAACACTCAACTCTGCCAGTGATTATTTCCACCGATCTCACTAATGATCAGGAGGTGAGATTGCTGGCAATATTAAAAACCTATAAGCAAGCGTTGAGTTGGACTTTGACAAATATCTAAGGTATAAGCCCAACCATTTGGATGTGTTGCGTGTGTAAAGTGCCCGCAATTATGCAAGTTTACACGTCTCAAGTAATAAAGTGATAAGTATTGAGTATCATCTCTACAGGGATTAGTGAAACCTTCAATGTTATCATCTCGCATTGAAAAAAGAAATAAAAATAAAGAACACAAGTGAATAATTAGGTTTTTGGAGTCATCTAAATAACAGAAAATAAAATAAGCCAGTAATTAAAAGTTGAGTAATCAAGATGAGAGAATGGGCTAGATTATATTGTGTCGTAGTGTGGAAACCAATTAGACTATCTCAGTCTTTGAATGCAATGAACACCAAATCGCCTCGGCAAAGACCAAAGTCACTATCGCGACAACGGGTTAAGCAACTGCCTCGGCAATCCCTTGCTTGGACGGCAGCGAACAACGGCAAGGTTCGGTAAAGCATTCTTCAGTGGCTCCTCCTTATCCCTAAGTCGAAACTGTGCTGATGTGCATGCCTTGATAATACCTCCAAACATGAACCAAGGATGAACGCCAACCAATCTTACGCTTCTTTTCGCCGTTGAAACTCGAACTTATCCCTAAACTGAGTTAGGTTTTATCGATTGGGATGAAAACCATGCTTATCCATTTTGTGAGTCTAACTCTCCTGATATTAGACAAATAGATAGTTAACGAGATCCTCTCTCAATTCACTCGAAAAAAAGATAAAGAACCAATAATAAGCAAGCCTTGAACTAAAATTGCATTAACAAAAACTTAAACAAAATCCAATCATTTTCTCACAACGTAAACCCTAAAAACAAATTAGAACATAATGACAATGAAAGCTCGCTACAAATTCTCTCAAAAGCTCGATGATTCTCTAGATCTAAGGTTAGTCTCCATGGCCGGCCTTGGCATTGTATTTATAGAGGAGGTTTAGGTCAAATTCTTCTTGAAGAGAAATTTAAGTTAGAATTAAACTCATTAAAAGAAAAGGTCTTGTTTTAAAGTATTATATATTTCTTCCTTAAAATCCTCCCATTTGCGTGGAATCTTCTCTTGACCTTCCTTCGGTGTTTTCATGGTCTTCTCGAAGTCTGGTCTTTATGCAAAGTGCATAGAAAAATTTAGCTTTTTATGCTCCTCAAAATGCGCTCCACTTTGCATGTTTTCTCCATTGTCGAGTGTGGTAGGTCATTGCCGCGGCAACAGTCTGTTTGTCTTTCCCTTTAGTAGAAACTGTCTTCCATAGCTAGCTTGATCTGGACCGTCGAGTGATGATTCTGCTCCGCTTCTCTCTTTCCTTTACTGCTGCGGAAGTGGATGCCCGGGCAGTGAGTGACAAAATCTGCATTCGCACCAAACACACACATAAGTAGCATCTTTTCCACCAAATAAACTAAATATAAGGATCAAGCATAATAAAGATGAGATCAATGTGATTGATGCATAGAGGGATACAATGTGATTCAAATGGGTATAGATTTAGCAATAATTATCGTAGAAAAAGGGTGAAATGATAGTACTTTTACACACTTAACACACTCCCAAACTTGAACTATTGCTTGTCCACAAGCAATGCAACTAGTAGGAAAAATAATTACTCGCCAAAGTCTTTAATCTTCATAGAGATTGCTTCAACTTGCCTTCTTCCTCATGACCTAGCACTTGAAAATACATGATTAAATTTTTCGGATGACTAAAGGAGTTACTCGGAATCGAGCTATGATGCTTGTGAGTGTGTGCATGCTTTGTGAACAAGATGATTATTCGAGTTCTAAGTAAACACTTAAGAATTAACCTAATTAACTTGGGTAATTTTTTTAAGCAATCTAATCTACTAGATCCAATTTCGGGCACCTCTTGTGATTAGCCTAGAGCCAGTTTCGGGCACCTCTAGGGCTTCCTTAAGCTAGAGCCGGTGTTAGGAACCTCTAACTTTTTACACAAAATTTTATTTCTAAGCAAGTCTATGTCCTAAGTGTCATAGAACTCCTTAAACCATACAAGTCTCAAAAGTGTAGTTTCGTTTTCAGCCCCCATAGTATGATTCTAAGTGTTTCCTAATAGTCATCCTAACTTTTAAAGAGTATTTTGAAGTGCTAAGGTAGTTTTCATCACTGGAAGAGTTTTGCAAGTCTAGGCAATTCTAAGTCAAATTAAAGAACTAGACAAGTATTACTCATTAAAGAAAAACTACATTGCTTTTAGATAATAAACTGCCGCGACAGTAGTTACCTCGGTAGTGACCTACACCCCCCAAACTCAAGACAAACATTGCCCTCAATGCATCAATACATATCAAAAAAATATAAAGGCAAAATAAAAGGCAAGAGAAGAAAGAAAAACTAGATTGCCAGGGACTCGGAGGAGTCCTCGTCATCATCATGAATTATGAACTTTCTCTTGGCCATCGTCTTGATTCGTTTGGTGGATCTCAGTGGTTAGGTGCGCGTCGGAGGAGTCAGCTTCGCTTAGGTGGTCACTTCTTCTTCATCGTCTGTGTCAAGGAAAATCTCCTCGGTTGTTGTTACCTTGCGCTTGTGTGATGCCACATCGTCGAATTTCTTAAGGATGGAGTGGACGATGTCGGACCAAGCGGACAAGGACTCGGTGCGGATCAGCTCATCCATAGGAATTTTTCCCTTTCTATATGCGGCGGCGGCTGGTGGATCAGTGAATGGCGAGGCAGAAAAGGCATGCGTTGCCGATGCAGAGAAGGTGGGCATTTTCGCAGCAGGAGTGTCTGGGATTGCCTCGGCAGTGAGGTCGGCAGGGAACGACAGTAATGGCACAGTGCTTTCCGGGAACTTCTCTTTTAGCACTTGGGTGATTGAATGGGTGAAGTCCCTCGTGAATTGCATGAACTGTCTCTGCCTTTGGTCCATCTCTTCCAACTTCTAGGCGATATGCTACTGGATCACTACCGAGGTAGAGGGTGCAGGCGTTTCTGGGATGTCGCCTGAGGATACCGTTGCGGTAGTGCCTTGTACTGGTGTAAAGACTGGCTCGACTTCGGTTATATGCATCATTGTGTACTAGGTTTCCTTGTCCCACCTCTTCCTCTTTGGCGTATATTCATCGGCCAGATCGGTTGGGACCTTTTTTTGTTTGCAGAGGCAGGTGATGAGTATCGGGAAGTAGAGGACACCTCTCTCTTTTAGGCTGCACTGGTACATCTCATCACAAATTATGTTACCCACATTAATAGTTCTATTGTGCAAAATAGAGTGTATAAGCGCCAGCATAGGTTTATCTACAGTACTGTTATGAGAGCTAGGCATAAGACAACGTTTTACAAAAGTATTCCAGAGTTTTGCCTCGGGCCGAAGCCTTTGGCGGTTTACCGTCCCCTTATGTGCCCCGATATTCCGTGTCGTGCCAGCAATGCAGATATCCTCTTTGATTTCATCATAATCTACATCCGTGGGCTGTTCTTTGAAAGCCTTGTGTTCATCCTTCTCCATGCGGATGCTGCAATAGAGATTGATCGACTCGGGATCTACGGGAATGGTCGTGCCTCTAACGTGCACAAAAAGATTGTTGGGATTGGGCATAAAACTCTCTCACCCATGTTACGTTCTCCGACTCTGATTGGTGGCAAAAATATTTGCCACTTTTGATGAGAAATTTTGTTGAAGATGAAGTGATCGAGGCCAAAGTCGGAGGTGGAGTTAGAATAATAGAAGCCTTGTTCCTTCTACACTTGCCATCTAATGAAATATTTTTTGAATGGGTGTTCCACCTCCGGTGGTGCAAATTTCTTGTAAGCTGGTTCCTTGGTGTGTCTCGAGATTTCTCCTTTGTTGAGTTTTTGTGCCATCTGAGAGTAGGTTTGAGAAACGTAAATTGAAAGCAAAGAGAAAAAAATTGCGAGAATACTTATGAAATCAAGATTAGAGAAGAGAAGGTTTAGGTGGTGGAAAGTTGAGAGAGGGGGTTTATATAGATCGCGGTATAATATAGCCGTTGCGACAGTTAATGCGTGCATGGGAAGAATCCCGTTACATAGTCGTTGCGACTTTGTGTCTGTTGACGTAGCCGTTACGGCGTGTATGTTGTTGGGCAGAACTTGTCGTGCTGGCAAGGGACTCATCTCACTAGCTGTTGGCGTATATTTGCCGTGTGGGCAGGGGAATATGGTGTAGGGTGTCGGCCTGACTCTTCCTTAATTTCTTGATCTCCTTCCTAAAAAAATAAAATGAATAACATCAAATTAAAATAAAACCTTATTCCTAAAAAAATTAAAGATGTGGAAAATAAAATAAAAGCAAAAATAAAAATAAAATAAAAAAATACTAAAGGAGTGCATATGGATGCATCTCCTTATCCCTCTCAACATGGGTTCCAATGTATTGTTTTGTTTTTGCCCATTGTTCTTGTATCCTTGATCATCCTGTTCTTTTGTCTCTATATCTCCAGGTTCTATCATCATACTGTCACGGCAGTTGCCCAGGTAGTGGCCAGAGTTTCTGCTGAGGGAGTGTTGAAGTTCCTTGCCGAGGCAGTGTGGTTATATGTCGATGTCTGACTCAGTTACGGCCTAGATTTCTTGACATTCTTATGGATCATCAGCATGTTTCATTGTATTTAGTACATTGAGTTTCACGTACTGTTCGTTTACTCTCATTGTTAGGTCTCCTTTTTCGACATTAATCAGGGTTCTCCCAGTAGCTAAGAATGGTCTCTCTAGGATGATTGGCACGTTCTCATCTGCATTGCAATCCAAAATAAGGAAGTCCGTAGGGAAAATAAATTTATCAACTTTTACCAATGTGTTCTCAATTTTCCCTTATGGTTGCACAGAGGATCTAACGGCAAGCTGCAACATTACTGTGGTAGGTCTGGCCTTTCTGATTCCCAATTTCTGGAAGATTGACGCATCAAGTTTATGCTTGCTTCTAAATCACACATTTCTCTCCTGATATAGTGATTTTCAATTCCACATGGTATGATAAAACTCACAGGGTCCTAAAGCTTGGGTGGTGTCCGATTGTGTAGCATCGTCATACATTCTTTTGTCACAGCAACAGTTTTAAATTCCCCAATCCTTTTTTTGTTTTGAGACAATGTCCTTACGGAACTTGGCATAATTCAGGATCTTCTTGATCATTTCCACCAAGGGCAGGTTGATGTGTACATGCTTCAAGATGTCTAGGAACTTCCTGAATTGAAACTCTTGCTTCTGCTTTTTCAGCCTTTGTGGGAACGGTGGGGGTTGAATGTCTTTGATCCGTTCCTTACATGGAAATCTGATTGTTTAGCTACGTTCTGGTTTTCTTTAGTATCTTTCTCAGGCTCTGCCACGGAAGTATGGTCAGGCTCTACCAAGGCATCAAAGTCAGGCAATGTTGTCAGGCCTTGCCGTGACAATCGGTTCCTTTGATTTGATCTTCTCTTTTTCATTATCCCGGGGTTGCTTGATCTGTTTGCCACTCGTTGTACTGATTGCATTGCACTGTTCATGAGTTGCTCCCTTGGTTACTTCAGTATCGCTTGGCAACCCTCCCATTGGTCTGGTGTTCAGGATCTGGGCAAATTTCCCCACTTGGGTCTCTAGGGACTTCATGGTTGCTTCGTGGTTTTGCATCCTCATCTCAGTCATGTCCATGAAAGCTTCAGTTTTCTTTATAAATCTATCATTACTGGCCATATAAGCACTAGTTTGAGACATAAAAGCATTTAAGGACTGTTCCAAGGAACTGGCTGGCATTTGCTGCTGCTGAGGCATTTGTTGTCGTGTCATGTTCTGTTGGAATCCCTATGCTGGAGCATTCTGATTGTTCTGATTCAGGGCATTGTTAGGGTTGCTCCATGAGAAGTCGAGATGTTTTCTCCAGGACGAGTTGTAGGTGTTGGACATTGCATTGTTGTTTCAGTTGTAGTTTCCAACATAAAAGCTCGACTCTAGATTCTGTGGACATTTAGAAGAAACATGGTTACCCCCATATTTTCACAAAATAAATCAATTACCTTGAACTCTTGGTGATTATTTTGCTTTTGCATGTTCATGACCAACTTGGTCAAGGTGGCTATTTGGGTTGAAATCGAGTCTGAGGACTCTATTTCTTTTATTGTGGGTTGACGTCTAATTCTTCCTCTTCTTGTTGTTGGGAATTGATAGTCATTTTTAGTCATCATATTCAGGATCTCCATTGGTTCCTCCGATTGCTTGTCTAGGAGTATGCCATTTATCGAGGCATCAAGCATCATCCTTGTTGGCATGTTTACAACATTGTAGAACATTGTCACATGTGTCCACAATGGGAATCCAAGTAAGGGGCATTTATGTAACAGCTCTTTGTATCGCTCCCAAGCTTCGTACACGGATTCATCATCATCTTGCCGAAAAGAAGTGATTTCGTTACGCAATTTATCAGTTAAATTTGTAGGATTAAAACGAGCAAGTAAATCACGAAATAAGTCACTCCAAGATCCTATTAACCTGCTGAAATGCTAATTAACTAGGTTTTTGCCCTATCCCTCAGTGAATAAGGAAATAATTTCAGCCTTAAAATATCCTCAGGGACTCCCTATATTTTGAATGAATTGCAAATCTTCATGAAGGATTTGAGGTGTTCTCTAGCATCTTAAGTCACTGAGCCGCCAAATTGTCCCATAGTGTTGATCATGTTGAACATTACGAGCTTTAGTTCAAAGTGGGCATCTTCTATTTTAGGTGTGACAACTCCTAGATTCAGTCTGCTCAGATCTTCTTCTAGGTAGTCTTGGACGGTTGGGTTTCGTACTAGAGCAAATCATAGTGGCGGGATTTCTCCATCTCATGCCGCGGTATTCTGATCGCTGTCGATAATCCGATTGTTATCGGCATCACGTAACATCTCTTCTTTTATCCTTTGTTTGAGTCTTTGGCAACTACGATCGATTTCAGGATCAAGGTCCTAGAATGGATACTTTGGGTTCGCCCTGGTCATACAGCAATGCAAAACCAAATTTGATTAGCGCTGAAAAAATTAAAAGTAAAAAGTGCAAGAAAATAAAATTAAAAGTAGCTATTGCCAATCCTTGGCAACGGCGCCAAAAACTTGTTGCGTGTGTAAAGTGCCCCACAATTGTGCAAGTGTACACGTCTCAAGTAATAAAGTGATAAGTATTGAGTATTGTCTCAATAGGGATTGGTGAAACCTTCAATGTTATCGTCTCGCACTGAAATAGGAAATAAAAGTGAAGAACACAAGTAAATAATTGGGTTTTTGGAGTAATCTAAATAATAGAAAATAATATAAGCCAGTAATTAAAAGTTGAGTAATCAAGCCGAGAGAATGAGCTAGATTATATTGTGTCGTAGTGTGGAAACCAATTGGACTGTCTCAGTCTTTGAATGCAACGAACACCAAATCGCCTCGGCAAAGACCAAAGTCACTGCCGCGACAACGGGTTAAGCAACTGCCTCGGCAATCCCTTGCTTGGAAAGCAACGGACAACGTCAAGGTTCGGCAAAGCGTTCTTCAGTGGCTCCTCCTTATCCCTAAGTTGAAACCGTGCCGATGTGCAGGCCTTGATAATACCTCCCAACGTGAACCAAGGATGAACACCAACCAATCTTACGCTTCTTTTAGCCGTTGAAACTCGAACTTATCCCTAAGCTGAGTTAGTTTTTACTGATTAAGATGAAAACCATGCTTATCCGTTTTGTGATTCTAACTCTCCTGATATTAGACAAATAGATAGTTAACGAGATCCTCTCCCAATTCACTCGAAAATAAGATAAAGAACCAAGAATAAACAAACCTTGAACTAAAATTGGATTAACAAAAACTTAAACAAAATCCAATCATTTTCTCACAACCTAAAACCTAAAAAGAAATTAGAACATAATGACAATGAAAGCTCGCTAATTATTCTCTCAAAAGCTCGATGATTCTCTAGATCTAAGATTAGTCTCCATGGCTGGCCTTGGCATTGTATTTATAGAGGAGGTTTAGATCAAGTCCTTCTTGAAGATGAAGTTAATTCAAAATTAAACACGTTAAAAGAAAAGGCCTTCTTTTAAAGTATTATATCTTTCTTCCTTAAAATCCACCCATTGGCGTGGAATCTTCTCTTGACCTTCCTTCGGTGTTTTCATGGTCTTCTCGAAGTCCGATCTTCATACAAAGTGCGTAGAAAAATGCAGCTTTTTATGCTCTTCGAAATGCGCTCCACTTTGCATGTTTTCTCCATCGTCGAGTATGGCAGGTCATTGTCGCGTCAGTGGCTTGCCTCGGAACCAATATGTCTGTCTTTTCGCTCAGCAAGGCTCTATCCCATGGTTCAGCTTTCTGCAGTAGAAACTGTCTTCCATATCTAGCTTGATATGGACCTTTGAGTGATGATTCTACTCCGCTCCTCTCTTTCCTTCACTGCCGCGGCTGTGGATGCCCAGTCAGTGGGTGACAAATCTGCATTCGCACCAAACACGCACATAAGTAGTATCTTTTTCACCAAATAAACTAAATATAAGGGTCAATCATAATAAAGATGAGATCAATGTGATTGATGCATGGAGGGCTTCAATGTGATTCGAATGGGTGTAGATTTAGCAATAATTGTCACAGAAAAAAGGTGAAATGATAGTACTTTTACACACTTAACAGCATGCACAAGATTATTTTGGAGGAATATCATGGTAAGACTATTGAAGGCCAAAGGAGGCTGAACCCGAGTATGAAAGAAGTTGTAAAAAAGAGATTATCAAATGGCTTGATGCCGAAATTATCTATCCTATACCCGATAGCTCTTGGGTTAGCCCGATGCAATGCGTGCCAAAGAAGGGTGCCATGATTATTTTCCAGAATAGAAAAGATGAGTTGATCTCCTTCAGAACAATCTCAGGATGGAGAGTGTGCATGGATTATAGAAGGCTGGATAAAGTCACGAGGAAGGACCACTTCCCACTACCTTTCATCGATCAGATGTTAGACAAACAGGCATGTAAAGCTTTCTATTACTTTTTAGACGGTTATTCAGGTTATAATCAGATTGCAATAGCCCCCTACAACCAAGAAAAGACCACATTCACCAGTCTATATCGGACATTTGCCTTTGTTAAGTGTGCAAAAGTCTTATATTTATGCCCTAGTTTAGCTCAATTATTGTTGTTCTTAAGTTTAGTTTAGTTGCATTTATTAGGTAAACATACACAAAACTACATAGACTAGATATTTTGCCTTATTTTATGCACTTAATTGTTTTTATCTGATAGATATTGTTCATGTGTGTTTTCTTCCTGTGCGCAGGTACCCGCCCATACAAATGCCACCGAGGCAGCAGAGAGGGCAGAAGAGAAGAATTTGGAAACTGAAGGAGGAAGCTGTTGGACCATTCTAAGAGCTGAACGAGGAGGAGAGAACCAGAATGAAGAGTTGTGCCAAGCCCTGCACACCAACCCACACCTCTGTCAGGGCAGTCAACAGTATGCCGCCGAGGCAGCAACTCAAGGAAGAGTGGAAAAATGCAAAGTGGTATGCGATAGAAAAAGCTCATCAAGCCCGATTTTTAGTGACCACTTGCACGTGCATTGGAGCCCAATAGACAAAGAAAAGCCAAGGTCAAAGTCAAGTTGGAAAAAGTCAAACGGGAATCTAGGAAGATTTAATGATCTTTTAATGAATTGTAATTGTATTCTGACTAGTATTCCTACCCTAAACCGACTTAGGCCTAGGCTCCTCCACTATATATATGTAATCAACTTGAAAGGGAGAATACAATTGAGATTTGAGAGAAACTCCTTCTTGTCAAGACCCTAGTGCCGTTAACACCCATCATGTTCTAAACCTTCCCTAGGGCTAAGGGTTGGTTGTGTAGTAGTTGTGAGAGTTTTGCTTGTATTCGTTTATGATTTCAGTTTTTGCAATAAAATTCAAGGTTTCTTTACTCTTGGTTCTTCATTGTTGCAATCTTTATCGGGAGAGAAGAGGGCAGCAATCTATTTGTTCAATATCGGGAGAGTTGAACTAACGAAACGAGTAAACACAGTTTTATCCAATCATAGGGTAAAGCTACTTCGTCTTAGGGATAAGTTTAGAAGTTCAGCGGCTAAGAGAGGTTTCATAATCGGTTGGTGTTCACCCTTAGATTTACGCTGGGAGGTATCATCCAAAACGTGTTCGCCAATAGTACTTCAAGCTTTGGGAGAAAAGGGAGTTATAGAAGGGAGCCTTGCCAAACCTTGAATCATCGCTTAACTGCCCAGGCAGTCAATTGGTCTCGGCCGAGGCGGGCGCCTACCGAGGCATAGTCGTGGCCGGTTGTCAAAAGTTGTTAAGTTGATATGCAAAATTGTGCCGAGACAATACATTCAATCTCCACACTACGAAACATCCAATACCGGCCCATTCTCTCACTCTGATTTCTAAATTTACTTTACTTGCTTTATTTTTAGCTTTAATCAAAACCAACTTCTAATACTTGTGTTTTTATTTCATTTGTGCAGAAAGGTGAACTCCAAAAGGTTGTCAGAATCCCTATGGAGACGATATCTTAAATACTATAACTTGGCACCGTGTATACTTGCACGCTAATTGCGCATCACTTTTGCACGCAACAAGTTATTGGCGCCGTTGCTGGGGATTGGCGTACAACTTTTTGTTTTTATTTTTCTGCACCTTTTATTTTTCCGTTTAACCCCCTGGTTTTCTTTGGTTTATGACCAGAGCAAATCAGAAATCACCCTTGCGGGAATACGATCCAGAGCCTGAACGTACTGCACGTAGATTAAGACAAGCAAACAAAGAACCCATGGTTGATCCAGTAGACAACCAGAATCTACCACCACCAGTCAACAATGTCGTGGCGGGCAATGGCAGGCAACCTTCTTCCGCTCAACAGCTTGTTTGTGACTACTTGTAGGAAGATCTCATAAGGCTGAATTATGGCCTGGTTGATCTAGAAATATAAGCGGGCCACTTTGAACTCAAACCGGTCATGTTCAACATGTTGAATACACTTGGATAGTTTGGAGGATCCGCCACTGAAGATGCCCGCCAGCATATGAAATCCTTCCTGGATATCTGCAAATCCTTTAAGATCCATGGAGTTTATCCTGACGTGTTGCGGCTCAGCTTATTTCCCTATTCACTGAGGGATATGGAAAAAACTTGGTTCAATAGCCTACCATCGGAATCCATTGAATCTTGGATAGAACTATGCCGAGATTTCTTAGCTCGATTTAATCCTGTCAATTTGACTAATAAATTGCGGACTGACATCACTACTTTTCGGCATGCAGATGATGAACCAATGTACGAGGCATGGGAGAGATATTTCAAGATGCTGAATAAATTCTCCTCCCATGGATTTCCAAAATGGACACTAGTATCCACAATCTACAACGGTGTAAACACACCAACAAGGATGATGCTGGATTCCTCTGCCAATGGTACATTACTCGATAAGGAGCCCGCCAAAGCTATTCAAATTTTGAACAGGATGGCCAAAATGACTACCAGTTCCCTAATGCCCGCTGAGGCAGCATAAAGAGGCAAGCCACAGCAAACGAGCTAGGAACCTCATATGCAGTTGTAGCACAAATAGCCCCATTGACAAATATGGTAGAAGCTATGCAAGGGCAGAACAATACACATCAGGTTAAATCCATTGAGGCCTTTTGCGACCAATGTGGGGAAGACCATGACTCATTTGAGTGCCCAACAGGGAACCAACCAGCTGCTTTGTGGGGAACTACAATATGAAAAACCCTACATCGAACAACTACAATCCTGACTGGAAGAGGCACCCTAACTTCTCATGGAGTAACCCCAACAATGCTCTAAATCCAGCTAATCAGACAAATCAATTGCAAGGATTCCAGCGGACTATGCCGTGGCAGCAGCCTCCGCTGCAGCAACAGGCAACACCCAGTGCTTTAGAGAAGATTCTGAATGCCTTCATGACTCAGACATGTACCTATATGTCCAACATGGATTTATTGTTAAGAAAACTGAAGCTTTCATGGACAGGACTGAGATGAGAATGCAGAATCATGAGGCAACTTTAAAATCACTGGAAACACAAGTGGGACAATTTGCACAAGTCTTGAACATCATACCCATGGGAAGATTGCCCAGCGACACTGAAGTCGCGAGGAAACCCACTTATGAGCAGTGCAAGGCCATCAAATCAGTTGCCCAGACATCTCTACCACGGCAGACCCCATTAATTCTACCGAAAAATGAGAGGTACATGCACACCCACCTATTCCACATCAGCTGAAACACCAAAAGCAGGACCACCAGTTCAAAAAGTTTCTTGATATTCTCAAGCAAGTGCATATCAACATACCACTGGTGGAAGCCATACAACAAATGTCAAACTATGCCAAATATCTGAAAGACATGGTTTCCAAACGGAAAAGATTTAGGGAATTTGAAACGATAGCCATGACGGAAGAGTGCATGGCCATGCTGCATAGTAAAACACCTCCCAAGCAGAGAGACCCAGCTAGCTTCCTCATTCCATGTGCTAATCGGAACCACTACGAGGGGAAAGCCTTATGCCACCTTGGAGCAAGCATCAATGTAATGCCCAAGTCAGTGTTTGAAAAGATAGAAATTGGGAAAGCTAGACCCACCATTGTCATGCTCCAGTTAGATGATCACTCTTACGTGCAACCAGAAGGAAAAATTGAAGACATCTTAGTAAGAGTGGACAATCTTATTTTTCCAGCTAATTTCTTAATTTTGGACTGTGAAGCAGACAACAAAGCACCCTTCATCCTGGGAAGACCATTCTTAACCACGAGCAAAAATCTAATAGATATGAAGAATAGGGAGCTTACTATGAGGGTGGATAAACAGAAAATTAAACTAAATGTCTTGCAACCTGTGAAAAAAGGCTAATGACAAAGAAGAATGTCAGGACATTCATG
This sequence comes from Hibiscus tridactylites, assembly GCA_958450335.1. Classification (NCBI taxonomy): domain Eukaryota; kingdom Viridiplantae; phylum Streptophyta; class Magnoliopsida; order Malvales; family Malvaceae; genus Hibiscus; species Hibiscus tridactylites. The sequence goes on from OY288286.1 coordinate 12,579,594, forward strand.
AAGACACCACACCCAGCACATAGCTAGAGCACTCCAGCCATAGCTGCCATGGCGGGCAACCTGGCAGTGACATTAATCAATAGAAACACAAAGACCCGCCCTGGCAGAGGGTGAAGTAGTTGTTGCAACAACCCATGAAGTGGTTATGCTGGGAAATGCACCCAGATGCATTCCCAACATAATATAAATTATATTTTCTTTTATTTTTATGTTTTAGGATTAAGATCGTAATTTCTTACATTTTTTCAGTTATTGGGAAATATATTTAATTTTAGTAATTGTTTATTCTCCAATAATTTTTATTTTAGTTTTTTTAGGAGAGACAATAGCCCAAGAGAAGGGAAAAGAAGAAAGCCCAAATCCATTAATCGCTCCAGCCCGCCCGCCAAGTCTGTCGTGGCCGACAGACGTTGCTTCCCGCCAGAACTATTCGTTGTAGACTAGTCGTTCACAGATGCCCGTTCTGTTCTAACGGCTCTCTGCCCAGGAAATAGCTGCCTCGACAAACAAAACGATAGCACCCTTTCACTCCTATTTAAATCCCCTCAATTTTCTTACTATTCACTCTTCTTTACTCTCTCTTGCATATTGTTTCACAATTTTCTTTTGCTTTTAGATTCCGTTCTTTATCTATAGATTTGCAAACTCTCACAACCCTCTTCACACAAAAACCCTAAATCCCAAATCAAGAATAGAAAGAATCCCCCATCGCCGTGCTGCCCAGGTAGAATCAGAGGAATCGCTCAACTGTTTTGCCACACCATAGGTTAAAGCCCGCCATAACGAGAATTTAAAGAACGAGCGACGTGGGAGGAACAAGGATTTTTATTTGAGCCAAAGAAGAGGAATCTAGGGCTTGAACAGTTTATATACTCCAAAATCGCGCATCAAAGGTGGCAAATCTTTTCCCAACAACCAAAGCCGGAAAATCAAACAATGGTGCGCGAGTACTATGCCCATGGGCCGATGGAGGACGTACCAACGGTGAATGTCCGGGGGCGGCCAGTAACGATCGATGAGGATAAGATCAACCTCTACTACGGCCTCCACATTCGCAAAAATCAACACGAAGAGTTCCTTTCCTCCCTCACGATGGATAGTTACGAGACAATGAAGGAAGAACTTTGCGAACCGGGAATGATCTAGAATGAGGGCAGAAATAAAGGCACCGTCAACCGGCGGAGCTTGCTGCCCGAGGCAAAGTTATGGAACTCATTCGTGAAAAGATGGTTGCTACCCACGACCTACAACTCCGTCGTTGACAAGCCACGATTAGCACTCATGCACTCCATCATCAACAAAAGGTATATAAATGTGGGTTCGATTATTGCTAATGAAATTTATCAGCGTGGGCAGAAAACGAAGGGGCAACTCTACTTTCCCAGCCTCATCACAACGTTGTGCGAGAAGGCACATGTTGCAGCCGCCCCAACCAACACCATGATGCCGGAAAGAACTGGGTGGACGAGGGAAATCATCCTTCGCAAAATGGAGATCACAGTGGCCACTCCAGAGAACTATGCCACGACATCAGAGATGGGCAGTCAGCAACAATTCCAGCAACCCACCCCGGCAACTACCATAGGCAGCTTGGCAACCCAGCTGAACAGAATGGAAAGACGCCAGCTGGCCTTTATGGCGTAGATCCGGGACTTCAACAATGCCACTGTCACCACTATTAAAGAAAAGTTCCCAGCGGCCAACTTTCATGAGTTCCCTACCGAGATATTTGCTCCGGCCGCACCAGAATCTATCAACGAACCCTCTTCCTCGGCAACACATCTGGCAGCCTCCGCAACTCCAATTGCCCCTATCTCAACCGAGCCTCAAGCCTCCTGAGCATCCATGGCCATTGAAGTCCTCTCCGTCTCCGACAACTGTGGAGATACGACGGCAGCCCCAATCAGAGAACAAAGGCACACTTCACGGGCAGCAGCCAATGCACCAGGACCATTCGATTCAGCCTACCTCAACGACTTCTTATCAAACGATTCGGTATGGCAAGACACGTTTCGCTCTGTCACAAGGAAGCAGGAACCGTAATTCTCCCCAGGTGCAAAGAGAACACACTCTGCCACCGAAATCGCCCAGATAGTGAGAAAGGTGGCGAACGAGAAGTCACGCAGAAGCCACAACCCAGCCCACCGTCTCGCCATCAGCCGCCGAGGGTGGCCAAACGCTTCAAAAGGGTGGCTCGAAAGCAATTGATCATAGCTGACTGCGGCGACGACTGCTCATTCGAGTCACAACTAATCTAAGCTTCTCTCCCCTTCTTTTATTTTGTTTTTATCTCATATATGCTAATTTTGTGTATGTAAGCATGCATTGAGGACAATGCTCCTCTCAAGTTTGTGGGGGGGGGGGGGAATTAGTCCTCTAATTTTTCTTTTTCTTGCTTTTGTTTCATTTTCTAGTTTTTTTATGTTTTTTTTATTTGTATTTAGGTTAGGATCTAATGTAACATGCCTTTATTTAAAATCTAATGAATTCTTAGTTTGAGGAAAATTCATGAGTACCTTTTACCCGCCGCGGCAAATGACCCGCCTGGGCGCCAACCTTAGCATGACTTTAGATTAACTTAGAATCCTACTATGGTCTGAACTTAAAAGAAAACACTCTTTGTGACTAGTTTGATTTTAGGACCTCTAGGAAACTTAGATATTTCACCTAGTAAACTTGGGTAGAACTTAAAGTTTTTTTAAAAAAAAACAGCCTAGAGGTGCCCGAAACTGGCTCTAGGATAAGCTAGAGATTCCCGAAACTGGCTCTAGAAAAAAAATGGTGAAATCATTATAAATGTCTATCACCAGTACCAGTGGTTAAATTACAAAAAAACTAGAGGGAAACCCAAGAGAATTAGGGTGTTTACCAAAGGTTTACTTAGAAGCCGAAGAACCATTCTTATCACAAGGAATACACACACTCATGAGATACATAGTTCGGTTCCGGGTAAGTCTACTGTCATTCGAAAGGTTACTAATTAGGCGTAAATCTACACGGTATGTAAAGGTTGCTCAAGATGCTTTCTCGACTTAGTTTACATATGATCTTAAGTTTTGGCATGTTATTATTATATTAGATTGCTTGAGGACAAGCAATAGTTCGAGTTTGGGGTGTGTTAAGTGTGCAAAAGTCCTATATTTATGCCCTAGTTTAGCTCAATATTGATGTTCTTAAGTTTATTTTAGTTGCATTAATTAGGTAAACATACACAAAACTGCATAGATTAGATACTCTGCCTTATTTGATGCATTTAATTGTTTTTATCTAAAAGATATTGTTCAGGTGCATTTTCTTCCTGTGCGCAGGTACCCGCCCAGGCAGACGCCGCCGAGGCAGCAGAGAGAGGAGAAGAGGGGAAGCTGGAAACTGAAGGAGGAAGCTATTGGACCATTCTGAGAGCTGATTGAGGAAGAGAGAACCATAATGAAGAGTTGTGCCAACCTCTGCACACCAACCTACACCTTTGTCGAGGCAGCAACTTGAGGAAGAGTGGAAAAATGCAAAGCGGTATGCGATAGAATGAGCTCATCAAGCCCAATTTTTAGAGACCACTTCCACGTGCATTGGATCCCAGCAGACAAAGAAAAGCCAAAGTCAAAATTAAGTTGGAAAAAGTCAAACGTGAATCTAGGAAGATTTAATGATCTTTTAATGAGTTGTAATTGTATTCTGACTAGTATTCCTACCCTAAACTGACTTAGGCCTAGGCTCATCCCCTATATATATGTAATCGACTTGATGGAGATAACACAATTGAGATTTGAGAGAAACTCTTTCTTGTCGAAACCCTAGTGTCATCAACACCCATCATGTTCTAAACCTTCCCTAGGGCTAATGGTTGGTTGTGTAGTAGTTGTGAGAGTTTTGCTTGTATTCGTTTAGGATTTCAGTTTTTGCAATAAAATTCAAGGTTTGTCTACTCTTGGTTCTTCATTGTTGCAATCTTTATCGGGAGAAAAGAGGGCAACAATCTATTTGTTCAATATCGGGAGAGTTGAACTCACGATACGAGTAAACACGGTTTTATCCAACCATAGGGTAAAGCTACTTAAGCTTAGGGATAAGTTTAGAAGTTCAGCGGCTAAGAGAGGTTTCATAATCGGTTGGTGTTCACCCTTAGATTCACGTCGCGATGTATCATCCAAGACGTGTTCGCCAATAGTACTTTAAGCTTCGGGAGAAGAGGGAGTCATAGAAGGGAGCCTTGTCGAACCTTGAATCATCGCTTAACTGCCCAGGTAGTCACTTTGTCTCTGCCGAGGCGGGGACCTGCAGAGGCATAGTCGTGGGTGGCTGTTGACAGTTGTTAAGTTGATCTGCAAAATTGTGTCGAGACAATACATTCAATCTCCACACTACGAAAAATCCAATATCGGCCCATTCTCTCACTCTGATTTCTCAATTTACTTTACTTGCTTTATTTTTAGCTTTAATCAAAACCAACTTCTAATACTTGTGTTTTTATTTTATATGTGCAGAAAGGTGAACTCCAAAAGGTTGTCACAATCCCTGTGGAGACGATATCTTAAACACTATAACTTGGCATCGTGTATACTTGCACGCTAATTGCGCATCACTTTTGCACGCAACAGCCTTCAAAAGGATGCCATTCAGTTTGTGCAATGCACCGGCAATGTTTCAACGTTGTATGATGTCTATTTTTTTATTTGATTGAGCACGAAGTGTTTATAGACAATTTCTTAGTGTTTGGTAACACATTTGAGGAATGCATTCTGAGTTTGGAGCAAGATTTGAAGAGATGCATTGAGACCAATCCAGTCTTGAACTGGGAAAAATGTCACTTCATGGTGAAGGAGGGCATTATTCTCGGGCACAGGGTGACCAAGAATGGATTAAAGGTTGATCTAGCAAAAGTCGAAATAATCAAGCAATTACCACCCCACAAGTGTTAAAGGTGTAAGAATTTTTTTAGGTCATGCAGGTTTTTATCAATGATTCATTAGGGACTTTTCTAAAATTTCTATACATTTATGCTTGTTATTAGAAAAGAGATGCCGCTTTTGCATTTGACAATTCTTGGTTGATAGTGTTTCAGGTCCTTAAAGAGAAGTTGGTTAATGCCCTTATAGTCGTGGCACCAGACTGGAATGAGCCCTTCGAGCTCATGTGCGATGCCAGTGATAAGGGGTGTAAACGAGCCGAGTCGAGCTCGAGTGGTGCTAAGCTCGGCTCTGGCCATTAAGGTTTCGAGTCGAGTTTGAGCTTGAGTAATTTCTAACGAGCTTGAGAAATCTGAGTTCGACTCGGCTCGTTTAGAAATCTAGTCAAGTTCGAGCTTGATTCGCGCCCAATCGAGTCAAGTGTTGACTGATCTTTGATCGCATCGGATTCAAGTAACTCTTCATCTGTCACGTCTCATTTAAAGTCCTTTGAAGAAAAAACTTTGATACACAAGTTGTGTAAACTCAAGCTTGTTAATTTTAGGGTTTATGGTGTTAGTTTAGGGTTTAAAGGTTTAGGTTGTTGGGTTTAGAATTTAGGATTTATATTTTAGGGTTTAATACTTAAGTTTAGGGTTTTAAGTTTAAGAATTTAGATTTTAAATTATAAAAAATAAAAAAAATCTAGTATATTATGTTTTCGAGTAGCTCGTGAGCTTTTCGAGTCAGGTATCAAGTAGCTCGGCTCGTCAAGAACTCGAGCCGAATTCGAGCTCGAGTCCAATCGAGTCGAGCTCAATAGCTCGCGATCTTTCTCGTCTCATTTACAGCCCTACCAGCGACTATGCCATCGGAGCAGTGCTTGGGAAGTGACGTGGCAAAGTTTTTTAGGCCATATACTATGTCAGCATAACACTTAATGAAGCACAACTTAATTATACCACAACTGAGAAAGAATTTCTTGTAGCTGTATTTGCTTTTGATAAATTTAGACCTTATTTGATAGGTAATAAAGTTGTTGTTTTTATAGATCACTCAGCATTGAAAAAAAATTTGGAAAAAAGGATGCCAAGCCGAGATTGATCCGATGGACGCTCCTACTACAAGAATTTGATCTCAAGATCCGGGACAAGAAGGGCAGTGAAAACTTAGTAGCTGACCACCTATCACGACTAGAGCACCACCGTGAGGATGACAAGGTTAAATATATCAGAGATGAGTTCCCAGATGAGTATTTACTTGCAGCGGATGTTGTGCCATGGTATGCCGACATCATCAATTATTTGGTGAGCAATGTCATGCCACCAGATTTGGACTACAATGTCAGAAAGCCTTTTTTGTGTTATGTTCGGTAGTATTATTGGGATGAGCCTTTCTTATTTAAGCAATGTGCCGATCAAGTGATCCACCGTTGTGTGCTAGAGGATGAGCAGCAAGCTATTTTGCAATCATGCCATGTCTCGCCATATGGTGGTCATTTGGCTGACTAAAGACTGTTGCCAAAGTGTTGCAGTCAGGTTTTTATTGGCCTACATTGTATAAGGATGCTTTTGACTACACCAAGGCATGTGATTCATGCTAACGGACTGGGAATATCTCTGGCAGATAACAACTTCCACTCCAGAACATCATGCCGGTAGACTTATTCGATGTTTGGGGAATAGACTTTATGGGTCCATCTCCCCAATCTTTTGGCAATTTATATCTTTGTGGCAGTCGATTATGTTTCCAAGTGGGTAGAGGCTACTGCCCTGCCAACAGATGATGCCAAGGTTGTTGCCAAGCTTTTGCACAAGCATATCTTTACCCGTTTTGGTGCTTCTCGGGTGATCATTCATGATGAGGGCACCCATTTTAAATGTAGTCTATATTCTAAAGCTTTGTGCAGGTATGTGATACAACAAATGATAGCCACGGCCTATCATCCATAGACAAATGGGCAAGTTGAGATTTCCAACAAGCAGATCAAGAATATCCTAGAAAATACTGTGAATCCTTTGAGAAAGGATTGGTCTTTGAGACTAGATGAGCCTTTGTAGGCCTATAGAACTAACTTCAAAACTCCGTTAGGCACTTCACCCTTCAAGCTGTTATATGGTAAACCATGCCATCTGCTAGTAGAGCTTGAACATAAAGCCTATTTGGCAATCAGAACACTTGACATGGCTTATGAGAATGCTAGACCTCAATGAGTTGCAAGAATTTCGAGCACTCGCCTATGAGAATGCCAAGCTATATAAAGAAAAGAACCAAATGTTGGCATGACAAGAAAATTCTACCCAGACATTTTGAGGTAGGTCAATGTGTTCTTCTTTTTAATTCACGACTTAAATTGTTTCCAGGCAAGCTTAAGTCGATATGGTTGGGCCCTTTTGAAGTAGTACAACTCTATGCCCATAGTGCTGTGGACATCAAGAATTTGAAAACCGGAGAAATTTTTAAGGTAAATGACCAGCACTTAAAGCACTATTTTGAGGGACATTAGAGAAATGCCAAGGAGAATGTTCACTTGGCAGAAATACCATGACACCATCGACATGTTTGAAACTTTGTAAATATTAGGCTAGTTGTTTTTCTTCGTTTTTAGGATTTAGGATTTTTTATTAGTTTTTCTTTTTCTTGTAGTCTTTATTTTTAGATTTTCTTTTGTTGGGTTGAAATGTTTCATTTGAGTGGATGCAGATTTGGTGCCATACAATATATTAATTTTCAACGAGTGGCAGGATTGAATGATGCCGCACCCAGAAGTGGTGCCAGTAGTTGAGCTTCGCAAGCGGCGAGAGTAACTTGGGGAAAAGAAATTACCCTAGCTTGATTTAATTTACACCATGAGAAAAAATATATATATATCCAATGCTAGCCGCCCAAAAATTAAGGTGATTTAAATTCAATTTAATTACCTTATCACTCAATATCTTATCACCTTAAAATCTATCCTTATCACTTATCCTTTCCATGCTTATTGCATCATCCCTTTTTTCCATTACCCAAAACATGCCACCTTTTCATCATTACCTTCTTTAAATCGGTCATAATTACCCTTTTTGCAACACTCAACCTTTCCATCTTTTGAAGCCCATAAAACTTCTTACCCTTTTTACTTAATCTTCTTCACCAAGTCGATTTACTCTCTCTCACCATAAACAAGAAAATCAAGCTTCAATCTTTTCTTTTTCTTGACCATAACCAAGCGCAAATTCTTCAAGATTTCCCATGGCATCTTCATTTAGACCCTTCAAGACATTCTTCAACGAGGAGATTCAAAAGAGATATGAAGATCACTTCGCTTCAAAGTCCTTTTGCTTTGAGCAAAACTTGGACTTCAACCCTGAGAAAAATCAAGTCTTTCCCCTGAGTTCATGGACATCTTCACCAAGAACAAATGACAAGAGTTTTACCAACAAAAGGGTGAGATCTTTCCAAATCTGGTTCGTGAATTTTATGCCATTTAACTACCAAGTCGAATCCATTTTTAATGATCAGGGGTGAATGTGTGAGATTTGATGGAGGGTCCATCACCATTATGCTCAAGCTGGACGGAGAGGATGAGCATTGCGCGTTCGTTGCTAACATGACTGATGCCAAGCACAAGACATTGTAGAAGGATCTATGCGAGCCGAGCACAGAGTGGATTTTGTCCTCCAAGGGACACCGAATGGTTAAGAGAGTGGCCCTTAAACCACAAGTAAAGGGCTAAAACCATTTCCTCAAGGCAAGTTTGATGTCGACGATCCACAAAAAGACCGTTTTGGAGGACCTCCTGGCATTGCTACATTCTATCCTATTGGGCAGGAAAATTAATGTTGGCCGGATTATCATCAATGAAGTATACAAATGCGATCTCAATCTGACTGTAGGTTTGTTCTTCCCATTGTTAATTTGTAATATTTGTCGCCGGTACAATGTGCCCACAACCGAGGAAGACATTGCCCTCGAGGTAAAGGGATATACTATCACGTCGGCCGGTTGTAGGAACCTCACTAGAATTACCGTGAAGGATAAGCGCAAGGTTGCCACACCAATGCACAAGGCCAAGACACCGAAAGCCAAGCCAACAGCCTCAATGCCAGCAGATTCAATGCTAGCAGACTCGATGGCATTGCTTGCCCTGATACATCAACGCTAGGAGATTATTCTCTAGAAATTGGAGAAGGATGAAGAGCAAAAGAGAAAGCTCATGCGATATGACCAGGCCAGAGACCTTGCGATTATGGAAAACTTTGTGAGCCTTTCTACCGACATCATACCAACATTTCCTGCCTTTCCAGAAGAGATATTTGTTGAAGATGATGTCATGCAAGCCAGCCCAGTGCCCATTCTGGTTCATAGTTCATTGCCCAATCCAGTTTTGTCCACTGCCACAGAACCTATTTCCCCTGCCAAAGATGAAATTGCCAAGTTTGCTACGCCACTAGAATCTGCTGATGAAAGTGAGAAGAAACCTACTGCACTTGCCAAGTCAGCTACCACGCCAACCTCATCCAAGCCGGTGAAGGTTGTGAAAGAGACCCCTACCTCCACTGCCGCTCAAGGGTGCAGTTGAAGCATGTACCGCCCGAGGAGGAGTCTCTTTTGAAAGGGAGTCTTCTTCATCCTAACTATTTGCACTTTATTTGCATTCACATGTTCATGCATTTTTATTTTTTGTTTTGTTGTTTATATATGTTGTTTCATGCATTGAGGACAATGCACATCTTGGGTTTGAGGGGTGCATTTCCTCACATTTATGCCATGCCATTCATGTTTATTTTCTGTATTGCATTTTGTTTTCATGCCATGCCATATAGGTTACATTAGTATTAACGCCATGCATACCGAACCACTAAAAATGAAAAAGAAAATTTTATCTCGGTCGATTTTTAAAGCATGTTAACATTTGTTAGGCATGTTTAATTTGACCTAGGTGTTTGTCCGATGAGGAAATTTAAATCTTTAGATGCATATGCCACCAGAATAGTAATGTTAGGGTTGCTTGCCAATTGATCGCTAGTTTTGGGAATTGAATTACACTTAAACACGTAGTATGCATCTAGTTCCCTAGAAAACTTAGAATTTTTTGACACTATGTTCAGAATTGAAAAAAAAGCAAAAAAATGATGCCAAGGTAAAAAAAAAAAAGAAACAGATAAAGCAGCAATGTTCTGCCAAGGCACTGAAAAAAAAAATTGAACTCTCCTCTACCTAGAGATAATAAGTTACTTGGGGCTTCGTGGTATGCTCCTTCTTAGTTCTCAACTCCAAAACTTTAGGTATGAGTTGAAGAGAAAACTTAGTGATGTCTGGATTAAGGTGGGGATTCGTGGTATGTTGCCTCTTATTACTCACGCTAAACATTATCACAAGGTTAACTTAATTTAATGCCAGAAAAAAAAAACCCTAGGCAAGAAAAGAAAAACATTATAATTATGAGTTTAGGTAGCAGATTTGACTAAGGGAATTAACGGACACTTGATGTATATTTCCTACACTTCATGCACTATCATGCCTTAAGACTAGAGTTATATTGTTGCTCTTGAATTTTCAATTTGTTTGGCATTACTGCACTGAGATAACTGAGGACATACCTATGCCAACTTTTACTTGCCAGCATCGGTTGACAAGCCAACCAAAACTTTGCTGAGGTATCATTTTCATCGTTTTAAATTTTATTTTTCATTACTTGAGGACAAGCAATGAGCTAGGTGTGGGGGAGTGTTGACACTCCAAAAGTACTAATTTTTATGCTTATTTCACATACTCTTCCTTGTATTTTAAGTACATTTAGTTGCATTTAAGTTGCAAATTCATGCATTGTATACATAGTAAGGATTCAATGTTATGCTAGTGTGAAGGGTTGTTTTTGGCACCTTTTTGCAGGATGGCATGGCTGATGGCACAACAGCTGGTGGAGCAGAAGTAGATTAGCCCATGAAGGAGACGACGCCAAGTAGCCGTTGGCACAGAAGGACCTTTAATGCCAAGCACCGGTTGGCAAAGAAGAACATTTGATGGCAGGCCAAGAAGATGTTGACCCCGAAAAAATAGGACCAGATCGGGCTATGAGAAAATAGGGATTGGATCAATCTCCGAAAGAATAGCGAACAAGAAGTGCCAAGCACGGTTGGCAATACCATGCTGAGCTGCGATGCCAGAAGAGCAATGGCACGATGACGTCAGCCATAATCTGTTCAGCCTTACAATTCAAACGCCAGATAAGATGATCACCTTCCTCATCCCTACACGTTTAAAATTAAATCCAAGATAATCCTAGGCTATCTATGGAGTCCTGTTTAAATCCGATCAAAGCAAAATTGAAGGAAGAGGCGGAAAAACGAGAAGAGTGATCGGAGATAAGGTTCAACATTCGACCAAGAGCCTAGTCGTGAAGAGCTGCATTGAGAGGCCCTCTTCTAGCCCATTCTCTTTGTCGTTATTTTTCTTAGTTTTGATGATGATGGATGTTAAAAATGATTATGGTTTTTTGGTTGATACCCTCACCATTAACTAATTTCATAGTTGGTGAGGGGTGTTTGCGTTTGAACGCTATGTTTTTGCTTAGTTTTTAATAAATCAATGCCGTCTCGACACTATTTTTCCTATCTGGCATGTTTACTATTTTTAAGTGTGTTTCCTATTGACAACTGACACTTGTTTTCTAAATATTATGCCAAGCGACAGGTGGCATTGTTAGCCTATTGCAACTCAATATCATATCTGACTTGGGTGGTAACGATCAGTTGCTGGATACTAAGGAGAGATGCTTTGAAAGAAGATATTCAAGTAGATGAACTTACTTCGGGAGTAAAATCTACCCCTTAGGAGTAAATATTGATACTTAATCGAATTGATTTATGAAAAACATTCACTATAGACATATAGGGGTTTTTCATAATTAATTTAGAGCAATGCTATCGACAGAGGCATTGCTACCTTTGAATCTGCTCAGCAAACAATGCCAAGATGGGATTAATTAAAGGCTAGCATGGCATGAATAGCGTGAAAACCAGACACTACTTGTCAACGTTCGTCATTTGCTAAGACACATTTCTTTTCATCGTTTAAATTTACTTATCATATTTTCATTATCTTTTCACTTTTTAAAAACTACTCTACATCAAAAACATATTTTTCACAAGCCAAGTAATTAGCAAAGCAATTAAATTCCAAATGCAATCTCTGTGGGATCGACACTCAGCTTAACTGTTGTATTACTTGCAGACCGTGTATACTTGCATGCAATAGATTTTCTTGGTACTGTTTCTACATTTTATACACATTTTACGCCCTATTTCCAGCAAATAATCATTCACGTTGAGAGTCTACAACAACCAAATAAATCGTAAAAACAAATATTAATATACATACACAAACATTACTTTAAAATATACTAAGTCAGAAAATTAATTTAAAAACATTATGATACCTCATTTTTACCTATTGTTTGAATCTTTAGTCTTATATCTCTAACATTGTTGTGCACCACCCCGCGTTCTTCAACTTATGTCTCCATTTGCAAATATATTGAAATTATTTTTATATGTCATTCCAGATAAATATTAGATCAATAAAAATATTTATAACAATTATAATCATAGTATTGCCTTCTAGCAAGCGGAAATTGCATTGGTGCTTCAATAATGGGTGTTAGATAAGGAAGCTTGTACCAAGCCCATGATTGCAGTAAGATTAGGCATCCACCAATATCTGATGTCTTCTTCTCACCAATCATTATTGAGGCATTGTACATTTCATGGTACAAGAATGCCAATATTGTAGATCCCCAGCTATATTCACGAGTTGTGTTAAAATCATCCAAGAACAATAGATATTGTGTGTGAACTAGATTACCAGATGTATCTGGCATCAATATCCCACCAATGATTTGTTGCATATATGCTCGAGCTGCATACATAAGTTCTTGTCGAGTAGATCACTATGTTACAATTAATTCACTCTACAACCATGTAATTTTCATACGTAGACCTTTCACATCGGCCTCGGGAGGAATTTTTTTCGAGGTACTAACTGCAAAATGAAAATACATTATATGTTTTTGCTCCAACCAACAGATTCTCATTTATTGGGACACCAAGCTGTATATCTACATCTTCCAGAGTTATCGTGCATTCGCCAAATGAAAAATGAAATGTGTGCTTCTCTAATCTCCATCGTTCAATCAATCCAGTTATCAACTCAGAGACAATCTTAAATCCACAAAGAAATGAAACATTATAAAATACGGCGACCTATAAGTAATAGACTATGAGGTCAGAAGGTTCTTTGATCAATTTATTATAATAAATTATTTCGTGTTACACATGATATAATAAATTTCATATTATACAAGAGGAAATTTGCTCATGGTCACGGTACAAAAAAACTTCTCTAGAGGCCATTTTTAAACAAATCTACAAAACAATTATTTTGAATATATTTATAAAAATTTTACGCATATATCTTAAATCTATTTTGAATATAATTATAATTTTAAATTTAAACAACATTAAATATTAAAAAATTAACTAATTAAAATTAAATAAATACAAAAATTACATGATAGATAAGAAACCGAGAAAATATGCTCTAAATCATTCAAAAAAAAATAATTAAATAGATATATTAAAAATAATTTATAAATAAATAATTTACAATTCAAACAAATTAAATTTACATACCCGATCTGAAAAAGATTAGAATATTTCGCTAAACAACTTTTTAATCACATACAAAAATCTACAAACCCCTTTCATATTAAAACACAAATTAATTTAAAAAAACATATTACTTACTTACTTCTAAGAAACCGAGAAGATCTACAACCAAATATACTTCAAAAAATTTCACCTCTACGAATATATCTTCAAAAAATATCACTAAAATTTTCACCTTAAACTCTCTCAATATTTTTTCTCAAATCCTATACACTCTTCTTCTTTATATCCCCATATATATAGAACTATTGTCAAAAAAAAATAACTTATCAGCTTTCACGTGCCTGCGCTGCCATATCTACCCAGCTGACGAAGACGGTGCCACCTAGACATGGCGTCTTGCTCTGCAAGATTCCCTGCACCACCAGCTACAACTGGTGTCTTGTCACGAGAAAGCTAAGACGTGCAGCTCTATTCACGGCAGAAAAAAAAGTTTTTACAAATGCCTTAGTTTTAGGGTTTATTGTTAAATTTTAGGGTTTAGAGATTATATGTTTAGGTTTAGCAGTTTAGAATGGATGGGTTGTGGTTAAAATTTAGGATTTTAAGGTTAAAACTTAGATCCACAATCATATTACCGTAAATCCTAAATTCTAAATTATAATCACAATCCCTAAATTATAAAACCACTAAAATTAAACATCTAACGTTTAAACCATAAATTCTAAGCTTAAACCCTAAAGCTAAGGCGTGTATGAAAACTTTTTATTCCTGTCGCTTTTCTATTGAATATATTCAACACGCTTCCTGTCACCCTAAATTTATTTTGATATCTTTTAAAAAGATTTATTTGGTAAAAAATTTAGTCCATGCACTAGTTAAAAAGAACGGTAAAAATTCAAAATAAGTTACTGGAAAGAATTCGAGTATAGAATGAACCAAAGATAAGTTTCTTTTTTCTCTTATTTTTTTAGTTACTGGTTATATGTATATTTATATTTTAACTTGGTTTTTAATTTTTGAAAGACATAGAAGCATGTTTGATTGTATGTGAATTTTGACAATGGCATGGAAGCATATTTTAACTCAAAACACGATCTCGCTCAATTACCGTGGTTTTTTGGTGATTCTCGAAAAAGATTTCAATATGATATTGGAGAATATATCCACTATATATTCAAACTATCTTGGAAATTTTGGTATGTTTTTTTATCGTTCTTAAATTAAGGTCAGTATATCTTGATATATTGTTTGGTTATTGTCTTGTTTTAAAATTTTGATTAAGGGTTTGACCATTTTTTATTGAAGTTAATAGTGACGACATTCAGGTATGATTCATCGATTTGCGGATCATCTCAGGTGGGAAATAACATGCAGTATATTAACATGATTTTGCTAATTAGAAATACAATCATACGAATTACAATTATGGATCATATTTTCTTTATATATATATATATATATATATATATATATATATATATTATTTTATCATTGAGAATTGATATTTTAATCGTGTTTTAAGTTTTACATGTCTTTCAACAGTTTGGAAAAAGATATGACATAAAGAGATTACGATGAGCTATCTTGGTTATTTATATCTCCATTGTCTCGAGAGGAAAATCAATATGGATAAAGCATATCTATTGAATATCCTTATGATTGCAAGATTATTGGGTGTGAATAAATTTATCTTCGGAAGTGAGATAAATAAATAATTCGTTTGGAAGCACCATACATTAGTTTGTCAAGAAATATACATGGATATACAAAGATCATTACCTTTAGATAATCAAACATTCGTCGATGCCTCCTCAAATCTTGTAGAAATAATTGTTATGCACGAGGCAAGCCAAAAATGTTTTTGGCTAAGACCATTGACCCAACATATCCAAAGGATATGTGGATTTACTTTGACAAGATATGATACAAAGCTATCTTTTGTAGAGATAATGCAAGATGTATATCTCAATTAAAATGTGGATATATCATGGAACATATTACTCCAAAGTTTCATCCCTCACGATCTTTAGAAAATAGTATTCAATAATTGAATATTCAAAGACCTTCTATGGTGTTTTCATGAGGGGGAGTAAATACGTGTTGCACTCTTTTTCCCTTGACCGAGGTTTTGTCCCAATGGGTTTTCCTGGTAATGTTTTTAATGAGGCAACATATTATGCGTATCAAAGATGTGTGTACTCTTTTTCCTTCACTAAATAATTTTTTTTCCACCGGGATTTTATATTAGTAAGGTTTTAACAAGGCACATTATCTTCATAGACATTCAAAGGAGAGTGTTATGAATATTTATATATGTGGATGTATATCATGATAAGGACTTTATCAAAGAGATTTGACTTACTTTAACATTAGGAAAATTATCTACATTAATTAGAGTTTAATGTATTAAGTACTTCTTATGCCTATAAATAGATGATTTATTGAAGGTATTGTACACAATTCTATTTTTGAGAATAATATAAATCTCTCTCTTTCTCTCATCTCTTTGTTCTTCTTGTTCTTCGTTCTTATTATTGTTCTTCTTTATTTTATTCACAATAAATTTTTGTTTTTTTTAATAATTTTGCTTCATAATTTGGGGCTTTAATATAGCAAATCATTCCTTAATTCAGGTTAGAAACTAAGTTGTCCCAAGAAATTCATTTACATGGAAATCAAACACACATATAAAAGGGCTAATATCAAGCCCTAAAATAACTAAGAATTTGCAAGTACATTTATAAAGGTGTTTACCTAAGCTTCAAGCTAATCAAAAACTCCAACAAGAACCTTCAAAGTTTGAATCTACATAACAAAGTTACTAAACATTTTCAAAACCACCAAAATTAAACACAAACTAAAATCGATGACATGAATCTATTAAGGGAAATTTAGCCCATCTTTGTTTTTGATAGTGCTGGATTGTTTTCGATGAAACAATAAAGGGAAATTTTTGTTGTATTAAAGAGAAGTGGGAATAGGCTCTTACGAGATAAGGATGAGTAAAATTATTTAATTATTTTAAATTGTGTCTAAATTGATTAAATGTGTAAATACGAAAATTTAAAATTATTAGTATTTCAATTAAAAATAAGACACATCACTATTTTCGAATTCAATGGTGAATAGAATAATTTATCCTAAAAATAATTTAGGTTAATGAATTATGTATTTTGATTTAATAACGTTATTTTTTATTTATAATTTTCTAATCATCAATTATTTATTTCCAACTTATATAGAAAATAAGAAAATTCACGTTGAATTTAACCGTTAGAATAGATTAAAAATTTTAACAAAAATATCATTTTACTTGATTTATCTTTAGGTTTAACTGCATAATAATTGTCCAAACTGTATTTTTTTTCTTTAAATGCTTAAAGTTTTTAGGTCAAAGTATGTGTCTAAACTTTACTTCATTGCCATTTTTTCTCGGCGAAGTTATTTTTATTAGAAATAGCCAAGTTGAGTGTCTCGTTAAAAATCTTCGTATACCTAAATGGGGAAAAGAGTACAGCTCAACAAGGCATATATGAAGTACATAAGAAAATTTGTTCCTAGGTTTGTCTCATATCCAATGCATAACAGTCCTCAAAACCTAAAACAAACTTCATGTTTCCAGCCAAACAAAAGAAATCAATTACCACCATGGTTTGAATAACCCAGTTCGATTCATGCCTTCTTTTGCAAGGTCTCTCGAAGCATAAACAAATGTTACCTGCACAATTTGACTGGATAGTCCGTCTATCTCATCGAATACTTTCCACCATCGCCAGGGTCGAAATAACCTATCTCCAATCCACTTTATTACCACTTGTGAATCTGTTTCAACAACCAAAGTGGTCTTTTCCAACCAGCCTGCTTCGACAAAAATTGCTAATGCTAACTTAATTGCCACCAGTTCAGAAAATTCAGAGCTAACCAATTCAGCTGGTCCAAAAAACATTGCTCTTATGTGACCTTCAGCCATCCTCTACACTCTACCGCACCCAGTTGCTTTATCTTTAAAAGCACCATCTACATTAAATTTGATTTCACCAACCTTTGGAGGGATCCAATCAGGAAATTTTGCAGTTGCGATGATACAATCCAAAGGGTTCTTCCACCATTCTTCTTCATTGAGCATTAATTATGTGTTCACTGATTTGATCCACATATAAGCTCGCATTTTCTGAAAGAATAAAAGGTCCTTCAAAGGAGTTGCTTTCTCTTCAAAGACTTTCGCGTTCCTTGCTAACCAAAGACTCCACATCGCAGCGGCTATCGAGATGAGCCATAAGGTCCTTTGCTTACCTGTCCAATGTGCATTAAAACAAAAAGAAAAGAAGTCATCTATATTCAGCAGATTTGGCCAGGGAATTGACCACCAATTACAAAATTTTCTCCATAGGCAGCAAGAAAATCTACATTCCAGAAACAGGTGGTTCGTATTTTCCACCCCTAGACCACACCAAGGGCATCCAATTGAATTATCCTCTATATTCACTCCTCTTGCTCTAAGAAATTCTTTCGTGGGAATCATGTCCAGTTTTAACAACCATATGAAGTTCCTAACTTTCTGAGACACCTTTAGTTTTCAAATTTTATCGAACTCAAAAGAAGGGTCTTCTACATTGGCATTCAACATCAGGTCAGTGAGTTTACCCACTGAAAAATTATCAGCCTTGTCATGACACCATAAAATCCTATCTAGGACACCATTCTTTATCAGCTCCTCCTCAATCGTATCTTTCAAAGAATCCAGCAAATTCTTTTCTCTTTCCAGCAGGGGTCTTGAGAACAATTTTGACCATTCTATCTCTTTAAAGCTAGTATTGATAGCAATTGAGGCTACCTCAACTCTTTTTCAGACTACTAATCTATATAGCCTTGGTGAGTATCGACATAAAGGTTTCTCGCCGCACCAGTGATCCTCCCACAAAAATATTGTCTTTCCGTCCCCCAATCTCCATCTAAAAGCCATATGATCCATCCAGCGCCCTACTTCATCATCATACAAATTATTCAAAATACCTCTCCAAACTACTGAGACTTTTTTTGATCTACTCTGGAAAGGAATCATTCTGTGTGTCGTTTCCCCGTATTTATAGCTTATAACTTTGCACCATAAGGCTTCTTTCTTTGTAATGAATCTTCATCCCCATTTGGCAAGCAAAGTCTTATTCTTGAATTTGATGTTCACCACTCTGGCCCCTCCTTTTCTTTTTAGAAGGCAAACACATCCCCAGTTCACCTTCGCTAATTTCTTCGATCCTGACCAGTTACCTCATAGAAATGCTCTTCTTATTTTGTCAATTTGATTCAGAACAGATTTTGGAACCTGAAATATCGACATATAGTATAGGTGTAGCGCAGATAACACCGAGTTAATGAGGGTCACCCTCCCAGCAAAGGATAAGGATCTACACTTCAACCCAGCTAGCTTGAGTCTTACTTTGTCTACCACTGGATTCCATGTGGTAATTCTTCTCGGATCTGCCCCCAAAAGTATGCCTGAGTAATTAAAAGGTAGTGAACCTTTTTTACGGCCGCAGATATTTTCCAAGAGAGCTAGACATTCATCTTCTATGTTAATCCCCATTAGGCAGGATTTCTTATCATTTATACTCAATCCCGAGCACACCTCGAAGCACCTCAGGACGCGCTTTAAATTTCTCACATGATCTTCTTCGAGTCTCAAAAATAATATTGTGTCATCTACAAATTGAAGATGCAAAATTGAAGCATATTGGTTTATTACTTTGATGCCTTCGATTGACCTCATTTCAACTGCCTTCTGAATTAGGAGATGTAGAGCTTCAGTTACGTGGATAAAAAGAAAAGGGGATAGGGCCCTTATCTCAATCCTTTGCACATTTTAAATTCCTTCGTATGAGATCCATTTAACATAATCGAAATCTTCGTTGTTGATATGCATTCAAATATCCACTGACACCATTTTTTCCCAAACCTCATTCTATCTAAAACCATCATAAGAAAGTCCCATCTTACGTAGTCGTAGGCTTTCAAGAAGTCGAGTTTCAATATTACCCCTCCTCTTTTACTATCTTCATGTTGTAAAGAGTGGATGACTTCATTTGCTATCAAGATTCCATCAAATATTTGTCAACCCTTTAGAAATGCACATTGAGTTTCACTAACCACTCGCCCCATTACATTGCACAGCCTTTTGGACAGCACCTTTGACACTATCTTATACAGAGAGCTCACCAAGCTTATTGGTCTGTATTCCGAGATGTCTTTTGGTTGTTCTGTTTTTGGAATTAAAGAAATAAAGGATGAATTCACGTTATTTGGCAGTCTCCCAGTGGTGTATAAAGCTTCCAACAATTTTTTAGGTCTTCCTTCACTAGATCCCAACATTTATTGAAAAATATTGTGTTAAAACCATCCGGACCTGGGGCTTTCGAGTCTTCGCAGCTCCAGACTGCTTCCTTTATTTCCTTCACCGTGAAGGGTTTCTTCAACTCTTCTGCTTCATTTACTGATATCCTGCAGAAATCTAAGTTGAAGGCTGCATCCCATTTTCTGATTTTACTACTGAACTGTTTTAGAAAGTGATCGAACACTTTCTGTTTCAAGCGTTTGGGGATTACTGTCCCTTTTTCCCTCAAATTTGCACCGTGGATAACATTCCTCTTTGCCCGTATCTTTACTACTCTGTAGAAGAATTTCGTATTCAAATCCCCTTGTTGCAGCCAGTTTATTCTAGATTTCAGACGCCAAATATCTTCTTGTAATTTTAAACAATCCCACAATTCCATCTTTTTCTGTTTTAGTTCCTTCAATTGATCCGGATCCAGGTAGTCTATGTCCTCGATCTTCTCCAATTCATTAATCCGCTACTCTAATTTCTGCACTTTACTGTTAACATTCTCCTGAGAAGCATTCCACTATTTCAAAGCTTCTTTCACCTTTTTCATTTTTACTGGCAGATTCTTTCCTGAGTTATTCAAGCCTCCTAACGTTTCCTTTATCATCTTTAGACAACCTTCATTAGAGAACCATGTGTTAACAGCCTTGAAGGGCCTTGGTCCCCAGTCAAGTTGGTCTTTAGTCAACAAAAGATGTGTATGATCTAATATATATTCCGGGACAAGCTTCTTAAAATTAGATCTTCCTTTACTTGATACCAATGTTCCTCCACAAAGAATCTGTCTAGTTTGATGTATTTTGCTCCAAGTGGAATTTCTTCCTATTAGGGGTATCTTGATCAGATTGCATCTTTCTATAAAACAGTTAAAATCTTCAATTCCTGGGTATCGGTTTCCACAGCCTTTTCTTTCACTTCTATTTCTGAAACCACAGTTGCCGTCATACATTTCTCAATGCCACAATTTCATTCCACAAGGTGCATAAATGTTTATACAAGTAGTGCAAACATTATCAAGAATCCATGTTCCAGATATTAGGATATACCTGGGTTGTTTTCTGCTTTAAATTTGTTTCTGTCCCATATTGTTAGTATCCCACCTGAATGCCTTTGAGATATTGTATTTGAACTCGTCACCGTACCACAGCCTTCCGATTTCAGTTTCACTAAATTCTTCTTTCTTCGTTTCTTGAATGAATACCATCTCTTCCTCACTGTCGACACCTTCAAATTCGATCCCAGACCTCTTATGTTCCATGTTAAGACCCTCATTTTGTTTCTTGCGGTTAATTTTCCCAATTCTTCTAATCGTGCCACAACTTCTTGTTCATCACCTTGGATGTCTGAATCTGATAACGATCTTCCCTCCAACTCTGAGATGTCTGTTTGCTTCCCTTTTTCTTGAACCCTGTCTTGTTTTTTCCTCTCCGCTTCTATTAATGCTCTGTCTTGAAATTCCTAAAGTGATGCATATATTCTCTCCCTTGGCAGGTTAGTTCTTTTCTGCAACTCCGGTAATCTTAAATTGCAGCTTGCTTCTTTTTTTGAATTCTCTGTGACTTCAATTTCCTCATCATTTGGCGTGCCCTTATCATCTGGGTTGTTTAGTTTATTGACCCAAGAGAGTTGTTTGTCATTTGTTCTTGTCTCTTGGATCATTTCAACGTCTGATTCCACTTCATCCGCTTCTCGTTAGCCCAATTCCTTTTTATTGAAGCCCATACACCCCATATCTTCCATGATTTTATCCCGCACAGGTTCCGAGTCTGTTATCCCTTCCACCACCACTTTGGCCCAACTCAGATCACACCCAATTTCATTGCTTAAATTAATTGTATTCCCTTTTTTATTCCTATCACCATCCTTATCTAACACTTTAATATTAGCAGTTAGGGATGTAAAAAGATGACCCGACTTGAAAATCCGACTAAAAACTGTTCGACTCAGAACCTGATTTGACTTGAAAATTTAATGACCCGAACCCGATCTGTAACTCACTGTTGTTGACCCGAACCTGAATTCGACTTGTTACTGTAGTGACTTAACCCGACCTACGTCCGACTGAAAACTACTCAAACTCAAATTGGACATGTTACTGTGGACCTGAAACCCGACATGCGCTCAACTGAAACGAACCCGAAGCCAACCTGACAGATAACTGATTTTACCCGACTGAATTGACTCGAGATCAGATATTACCCGACCTGTTTTGAACCCGGTCTGTTTTGGACCCGACCTGTTTTGCACCTGGCCTGTTAATTGACCCGATTTGCTTTGAACCCGACCTATTTTTAACCTGAACTGATATTGATCTGACTTGATATTTACCTGATATATAGTTGAAGAAGTCTACGATTTGATAAATGTAAAGTATTAATTTATTAAATTAATTTAATATTAACTCGTTCAATATAAATTATTTGTGAAGTTTAATAAGAATTAACATACTTAAATTTATTTTATTAAAAATATTCAAAATTTAAAAGTTTTATTAAATTAATAAGTTGTGATGGATGAATTTAAAATAAATTATTTAAAATTTAAATCAATTTATTAATTGTGATCATTAAATTTAAAAAATATTTTATTAAAAATTTTAATTATAACTATTAAAATAATAATAAAAATATTTTTAGTTTAGGGGAAGTTTTTTTTGAATTAATGGGGGGAAAGTTTTTCTGATTGATAGGGAATTATGGGGGGATTTTGCCGCCAGATCAAACCAAATAGGGGTGGATTTTGGCACCATATCAAACAAAAACAAAATGGGGGGGGGGATTTTGCCGCCATATCAAACAAAATTAAGAGTGGAGGTGGGATTTTTTTTATTTAGGGGTTAATTATCCTTTAGGTCCTTCCTTAATTAGATGGTTAGGGTTTAGGTTTTTTAGGTTTTAGTTTGTTTTTTTAGTCTTAACTTTTAGTTTAGTTTCTTTAAATTTTATTTAATTAGGTCATGCTTCATAAATTAATTAATTATTAAGCTTTTTGGTTTGCTTTAAATTTGATTTGGTCCTCGTATAAAGATTTGGTAAGTAATTAGGTTTAATAATTTTACTCATTTGTGATTTGGGCTCTAATTAATAATTTAATTTTAATTTATTTTTAGATTTGTCCTTTTTATGTTTCAATTTATTTTGTTTGTTAGATTTATGGGTTTATGTTTAGGGTTTAAGGGTAAGTGTGTCAAGTTGATTGTTTGGGGCTATGAGATTAGTTTAGGGATTATGTGATTAGGCTTGCACTCTAATTATTAGTGAATAGTGTCTGTAAGATTTATATATCCATGTTTGGGGTTTAGGGGTAAATGTGTCAACTTAATTATTTGGGGTTATGAAATTAGTTTAAGGAGTAGGGGATTAGGCTTGTACTCTAATTATTAGTGATTATAAGATTTAAGGGTTGAGGTTTATGGGTATTGTTTAGGGGTATATATATATATATATACAAATATGTATATATGTATATATATATACACACACTAAGACTTACATACATACATGTATATATATACTAAAACTTAAATACATGCATATATATATATGTGCGTTTTAGTATGTATGTATACATGTGTGTTTTAGTATATATATATGTTTAATTAATTATAACAATGCATATATGTGTATATATCATAATATATGTATATTTATATGTATATGTGTATATATATGTAGATATAAATTTTATTTGTTTTTAATATGGTGATATTTTTATTCATTTTATTCCCTAAAATTTTATTTTCCATAGAAAGTTACCCTTATTATTTTTTTAATTTTTCTAATTTACTCCAATATTTTATATATAAATCATTTGATGATATTTTTGTTCATTCTAGTGCCTAATATTGAGACTAAAATGTATGTATGTATGTATGTACCTATCAATGTATGAACCTTAAAGCCTTAATGAATTTTCCCTTTAACCTGAAACCATAAACCCTAAACATTAAAGCCTAATGTATGTAAGTATGTATATATGTACTTATCTATGTATAAACCCTAAACCCTTGATGAATTTCCCTAAACCCTACACCATAAACCCTAAACCCTAATGTATACAAGTATGTATGTATCTGTCAATGTATAAACCCTAAACCATTAATAAAATTTCCCTAAAACCTAAACCGTTTAAACCCTAAACCTTGAATAGTCCAATGTTTTATAATTTTAATTTGATATTTCTGTTCATTATAGCCCTTAAAACTTCATTTCTATTCCAAATTGACCCCTACTAATTGTTTTTTTAATTAGTCCAATAATATATAATTTTACTTTGACATTTTGTGTAACACCTGGGTTTAGGGGTTAGGTGAAAATAATATTTTAATATTATTTGGGCTCGGTTTTATGATTTAGATAATGGCTCGGGTTTCGTTTTCAAATTAATTGATTTAATGATTGATTATGTTTTGAAATTTAATCTCAAATAGCCATGGATGGTGTGCCCTTGTGAATATCCCATTTCATTAAGGGCAAATTGGTCCTTAGGCCTTTAAATTAAAACAAAACAAAAATACCCATTTCCTATTCATTCTCTTCTTCACCAACGGGAAAACAAGAGCTCTCTACCCAATCTACTATTTCATTCAAAAGCTCCCTCATTTCAACTCCATTTTGAAAGGTAATGATATTTTTGACTTCCCCTCATCTCCCTCTCCATGAAAGTACCTTTTATTTTCATTTTCATGAAGGTTTTAGAAAATGGAAGTTTTGAATATTTTGAATAAAAATGAGATCTTTATGTTGTTAAGTGAAATGTTTTGATTTAATATGCTTAGTTATGGTATATAGAGGTCAAATGGTATATCATATGTGAATTTCAAATGATTTTGGGCAATTTTCGGAATTGGGTTTTAAGGGGGGGTTTGGAGGGTTTTAAAGTGGTTTTTGGGGTGGTTTAATGTTGAGTTTTGGGGGCTGGTGGTAGTATGATATATGAGGGTCATTTTGGGTGTATTTGATGGTTGTTTGGATGCTTGAAATGGAAGATTTCAGTGGGTTTTAGGGGCTGCTCGGGAATTCTGTTTTGGGCTTGTTTTTTAGTGTTGGATGCTTGAAAATGTTGATCCGGGTTAGTTTCGATGATGAGATATTGATTGTGAATGTTTTGTTTGTGTTTGAGATTGATTAGAATCGAGTTTGGGCATCGGTGAAGCATCGGAAGTGAATCCGGGAATTTGAAGACGGTCGCTTGCTTGGTTTTTGAGCTTGGAAGCTTAGGTGAGTGGTTAATTGTTTTAAATGGTTTTAAAATGGTTGGATCGAGTATATGGACTAGGTTGGGCTTGGTAGACCCACCTAGAGTTAGGATTAGGGTGGTAGCCTAATCCTAAACTTGATCTAGAGCCTTTGGATGAACTCATATGTGTGGTTGTGTATGTCTCGTATGAAATGTGATATGAATGCTTGTGTATATTGTGTTATACATGTGAGTTGAGGCATGATTTGTGATGCTTGAGACATGCATGATGATGGTTGTTGGTGAGTACGTGCTAAGCACGAAATTGATTGAAATGAGTAAATGTTGGCACTAGTATACTTGAATACAAATGATCGATCATTAGGATGTTAGTGTGTACACATGAGTCAAAAGTCGCGCGTGGCCTTGGTGGCGTTGAGTCACCAAGGAGGAGTACGGGTTCGCCCGGAAATTGTATTTAAATATAGTCGATGATGAGTGGAATCCCATCGACGGGGCGTGAGGATGAGTGGAATCCCTTCTGCTAGACCGGTGATGAGTGTAATCCCACCGTGAGGTAATGTGGTTGTTGGATGCGAGTTCCAACGTGTCTATCCGCGTGTTCGGATCATAGCTAGGTGCCAATGTTGAGTGACAAGTGTATCATTGTGTTGAGATATATGATCTTTAAATTGGATGTTAAATGTGAATACATGTATTGTGGAATTGAGCTCATGATCATGGCATATATGTTGAATAGTGCTCATGCAACTTTATCTTGTGGCTTTTGTGGATCCTTGGTAATATGTGTTTTACCTTGGCTAGATCGTGCTCGGACCCTGCAATGTTGAGGTTTGTTTTTAAGAGCTTACCCTCACTAAGCATCATTGCTTATGCTCTCTTTGTTCAACATTGCAGATCCTTAGTTCGCGGGTTGCTCGAGCAAGTGGAGGGCCTCCAAGTGTGGTTGTTAGCCTTGAGTACATCAAGTATGACTTTTAAATGTTGAACATGTAATAGTTTGAGCAATGGGACATGTGTTATTTTGATGGATAGTTGTTGGTTGTTTAGGAGCTTGCTTAGACTCCATGTTATCTTGTTTTTGAATGGCTTGTGATGCCATGTTT
This sequence comes from Hibiscus tridactylites, assembly GCA_958450335.1. Taxonomy (NCBI): domain Eukaryota; kingdom Viridiplantae; phylum Streptophyta; class Magnoliopsida; order Malvales; family Malvaceae; genus Hibiscus; species Hibiscus tridactylites. The sequence goes on from OY288286.1 coordinate 12,605,809, forward strand.
GAATTGTATCTCATGCCTAAATTGCTTAGTATGAATGTTGGCTTTATGCCTTAGAGGTTGTCTTTATGTTTGAATGTTGTTGTGCCTTGATGTTTAGTTCGTTTTGTTGATGTTGAAGCATGCTTGTATGTTGGGTTGCCTTAAGTTTCATTGCTAGTGTGTTCTTATAGGTTGTGGAGGTGTTTTAGGGCACCCTTGTGCCTTAAAACAGCCAAAACGAGTCTGCAGACAGGGGGCGTTTCGAAACGGGCCACCCTGTTTCGATACGGTCCCTTTGCATTTGGCCTGCCGTTTCGAAACAGATAAGGGTCATTCCGGAACATTTTGCTACTGGAATTTTGAGAAATTGGCGAGATAAAGGCGTTCCGAAACGGGCCTTTGATGTTTCGAAACGGTCAAATCTCGTTGACCACGAGAAGTTGACCGTTAGGGTCGTTTCGATACGGGTCACCCCTGTTTCGAAACGGTCTCCCTATGGTTGACCCTGGCATGTTGACTAAGTCAAGGCGTATCGGAACACCTTAAGGGCGTTTCGATACGGCCTGCTGTGAAGGGGTAAAAGGAGCTGTTTATTGTATCGTTTGATTGGTCGATGTTAAATTGTTTGTATTTTCCGCTGTTGTGCTTCACATAGGATTTAATTATGCCTATAGACAAGATAAAGTTAAAAGAAATTTTCTAGGTCGTTAACCGAGGGGGAACCTTAACGGGTTTCACTTCGGTTTTCCCCGTGTGGCCCACTCGGCTCGGTCATCCGACCAGACCGGGACGAGGGGGTTACACTTGTTGGTATCAGAGCCTAAGGTTACCGAGACCTTGGGCAGGTAAGTGAGGTAAGTTCAAGTTTTTGATTGATTTGCACGGTGTTTGCTTGCTTTGCCAGAATGATTGCTTGCGCGACAAGTATGTTGAATTGTTTTATTTCGAAGCATGTGTGTAAGAGTCCCATTGCTACTATTACATTGGAAAAATGATTTTTAAGTGAGGGAACGTACTTGAACACTTGGAAGCCTTGCCTTGCTAACCCAGCTTATATGTTTTGTTGTTGTGGTTGTAGTTGATATCTGTGAGAGCGATGTCTAGACCGAGAGGTAGGCCGAGGGTGGTTCGTCAGGAACCACGGGTTGCGGCTCCTGTTGAGCCGGTAGTTGGTGTGGAGGCTCACATAGAAGGGCCGGTGGCCGCGGGAGTTGGCGCTCCTCCACCACCTCCACCACTACCACCTCCTCCACCTGGAGTTGGGGGCGAGGATGGAGCCGGAGGAGATGGACCTCAAGGTGGCCAGGGTGGCCAAGGTCCAGCTGGAATTGATATGACTCCGCTAGTGCAAGCAATAGCGGGAGCATTTCAGGCCGCAGTTGCGGGAGCTCAGGCTACAGCTCAGCCTAGGTGTGACGATGCTAGTCTACCTTTGGAAAGGCTCCGTAGCTTGGGGGCTGAGGAGTTTAGAGGATCTACTCCGGAGAGATCAGAGTTATGGTTGGAGAAGACAGTTCGTATCTTGGCTCAGATGGGTTGTGCGGGCGCACGTAGATTGGGTTGTATGATCTTGTTGCTTCAGGGTGATGCCTACACCTGGTGGGTCACCATTACTACAGGGGTTCCAGAGACAGAGATTGATTAGGATTTCTTTGAGTCCGCTTTCAGGAAGAGGTACTTGGGACCGAGGTACCTAGATGAGAAGAAGCGAGAGTTTATGGCCCTTACTCAGAGAGAGGCTTCTGTGACTGATTATGAGATCCGCTTTCTTCGCTTGAGTCAGTATGCTCCAGAGTTGGTTCCTACTGAAGTGGAACGCTGTAACCGATTCCGCTACGGATTGAATGAAGAGGTCAAGAGGTACACGTTAGCTTCTGACTACTCAGACTTTGATGTCTTGGTCGCGAGGGCCAAGGATTTAGAGCATAGTTTGGGTTCGGCCAAACGATCTGGTGGTTCCAGTTCTGGTAAAAGGCATAACCACTTTGATGGTAGAGATGCCAAGAGGCACGGAGGTGGCGGACATCAGTTTGACCATAGACGTGGCGGTGGCCACCATGGTAGGGACCATCAGGGCCATAGAGGAGGAGGGCGTTTGTCCGAGTGTACCCGCTGTGGGAGACAGCACGCTGGTGAGTGTTGGGGTAATTTCCATGCTTGTTGGAACTGTGGTTCGAGGGACCACTTTAGGAGGGATTGTCCGCATCAGGCGGCTCAGGCACCGAACATTGCTCAGGCTCCTGCTAGAGCGAATGATTTCCAAAGAGGCCGTGGGCGCGGTCGTGGCTACTTCCAGCCTAGGGCTGATGCACCTAGGGTAGATGCTCAGAGGAACCTTGCTCATGTTGTGGCAGTGCAGCCAGAGGCGGGAGGACCAGCGAGAGTTTATGCTCAGAGAGAGGCCAGGAATGACACCGATGTGATAGCAGGTAATTTTGAGTTACAGTCTATGTCTTTGCTTTCTTTTGTTGATTCGGGCTCTACGCATTCCTACATTTTAAGTGAGCATGCACGGAAATTAGACATCCCTGTTAAGATCTTAGATGTAGGTATGCACGTTACTAGTTCTTTTGGTGAGACAGTTGTGGTTAGACGTATGTATAGGAGGTGTCCACTGAAGATTCAGGGCCATGTGTTCTCAGTTGATATGATGAAACTTCCTTTTTATGGTTTTGATATTATTTTGGGTATGGACTGGTTGGTTGAGCATCGGGCTAGTGTAGATTTTGAGACAAAGAGAATTTCTTTGAAGCTTTCTGATGACTACGAGGTAGTAGTAGAAGTAGGCGAGAACATTAAGTTCTTGTCTAATGTGGTGTCAGCTTTAGAGGCTCATAGGTTGATGGACTCTGGATGTGGGGCTTATTTAGCTTATGTTATGAATCCGGATATGAGTGAAGCTAGACCGAAAGATATCAGAACAGTGTGTGACTTTCCGGATGTGTTTCCTAAAGAGTTGCCGGGTTTGCCTCCTGACAGAGATGTTGAGTTTGTGATTGAGACTGTTTCAGGGTCTAACCCAGTTTCGATAGCTCCGTATCGCATGGCTCCGAAGAGTTGAAAGAATTGAAGAGTCAGTTGCAAGAATTATTAGACCGTGGTTTCATTAGGCCCAGTAGTTCTCCTTGGGGTGTTCCCGTGTTGTTTGTGAAGAAGAAAGATGGTAGTATGCGCATGTGTATTGACTATAGGCAGTTGAATCAGTTGACTGTGAGGAACAAGTATTCGTTGTCTCGTATAGATGATTTGTTTGATCAGTTGAGAGGTGCTTCAGTGTTCTCGAAGATAGATTTGAGATCCGGGTATTATCAGTTGAAGGTAAAGGAGGGTGATGTTCCGAAGACAGCTTTTAGGACTAGATATGGCCACTATGAGTTTCTTGTGATGCCATTTGGACTCACGAATGCACCAGCAGCATTCATGGACATGATGAACAAAATTTTTAGAGACTATCTAGACCGTTTTGTAGTTGTTTTCATTGATGATATACTTGTGTACTCGAAGATAGAAGAAGAGCATGATGAGCACTTGAGATTTGTTTTATAGAGATTATTGAGCAACTAGTTGTATGCGAAGCTTAGTAAATATGAGTTCTGGATTCGAGAGATTGTATTTCTTGGCCATGTTGTTTTGGCCGAAGGCATCCGAGTTGATCCATCGAAGATTGAGGCTATTGTTGAGTGGAAACAACCTAAGTCCGTGACCAAGATTAGGAGTTTCCTAGGATTAGCCGGTTACTATAGGAGATTTGTTGATGGTTTCTCTAGGGTAGCTGCTCATTTGACTAAATTGTTGCAAAAAGGGGTCAAGTTTGAATGGTCAGATGCAAGACAGAAGGCCTTTGAAAAACTGAAGGAAGCTTTGACGAATGCTCCAGTGTTAGTGCAACCTGTTTCAGGTAAGGAGTTTGTGATTTACAGTGATGCTTCCTACGTAGGCTTAGGATGTGTTTTGATGCAAGAGAGAAGAGTTGTTGCTTATGCCTCTAGACAGTTGAAGGTTCATGAGAAGAACTATCATACTCATGATATAGAGCTAGCCGCAGTTGTGTTTGCATTGAAGATTTGGCGTCATTACTTGTATGGTGAGAAGTGTATTGTTTACACCGATCACAAGAGCTTGAAGTATCTGATGACACAGAAAGAGTTGAACTTGAGACAGAGAAGATGGTTAGAGTTGCTAAAAGATTATGATTTGACCATTGAGTACCATCCGGATAAAGCAAATGTAGTAGCCGATGCTTTGAGTAGAAAAGTGGTTGTTGAGTTGAGAGCTATGTTTGCTAGATTGAGTGTGTCCGATGGTGGTGGTTTGATCACCGAGTTGCAAGTGAAGCCTTCTTTGATTCAGTTGATTAGAGAGAAGCAGTTGCAAGATGCGAGTTTAGTTCCTTATGTTCAGGACATAGCCGAAGGAAGACCGACCGAGTATAGTTTTAGTGGTGAGAGCTTGTTGTGCTTTAGAGATAGAATTCTTGTACCAGAAGATGTTGAGTTGAGACATCAGATTCTGAGTGAAGCACATTCGAGTCCCTTTTCTATGCATCCGGGTAGTACCAAAATGTACCGAGATTTGAAGAATGATTACTTCTGGGTTGGTTTGAAGAGAGATGTAGCCGAGTATGTGAGTCGTTGTATGGTTTGTCAGAGAGTGAAGGCAGAACATCAGGTTCCTTCAGGTTTGTTACAGCCTTTGAAGATTCCGGAATGGAAATGGGAGAGGATCACCATGGATTTTGTGTCGGGGTTGCCTTTGTCTCCTTCGAAGAAGAATTCAGTTTGGGTGATTGTCGATAGGTTCACTAAGTGTGCTCACTTCTTAGCGGTGAACACTAAGGATTCCTTAGACAAGTTGGCAAACTTGTACATTCGTGAGATTGTGAGACTTCATGGAGTTCCGAAGTCTATTGTTTCAGATAGGGATCCTAGATTTACTTCGAGATTTTGGGGTTGCTTGCATAGTGCTCTTGGTAGCCGGTTGCATTTCAGCACATCTTATCATCCTCAGTCCGATGGGCAGTCAGAGCGAGTGATACAGATTCTTGAGGATATGCTTTGTTGTTGTGTGATTGACTTCCAGGGTTCTTGGGAGAAGCACTTACTGTTGGTTGAGTTTGCTTACAACAACAGTTATCAGTCTAGTATTCAGATGGCACCTTATGAGGCTTTGTATGGTAGACGATGTAGGACTCCGATTTGTTGGGCTGAAACAGGTCAAAGATTGTTACCTATGCCAGAATTGCTTAAGGGGACTACCGACAAAGTAAAGTTGATTTGTGACCGTTTGAAAGCAGCTTCCGATCGTCAGAAGTCTTATGCAGATTTGAAGAGGAAAGAGATTGAGTACTCAGTGGGTGAGAAAGTGTTTCTGAAAGTATCTTCGTGGAAGAAGGTAATGAGATTTGGCCGGAAGGGCAAGTTGAGTCTAAGGTTCATTGGTCCGTATGAGATAGTTGAGCGGATTGGGCCTGTAGCTTAACGTTTGAGGTTACCTTCCGAGTTAGAGAAGATCCACGATGTCTTTCATGTGTCTATGCTTAGGAGATATAGATCGGATCCTTCTCATGTGATGCCCGTTGAGGAGATAGAGTTAAATCCGGATTTGTCCTATAATGAAGAGCCCGTTGAGATACTTGCTTCTGATAGCAAGGTGTTGCGTGGCAAGACCATAGAGTTGGTCAAAGTGTTGTGGAGACATAGAGGTGTGGAAGAGGCCACGTGGGAGAGGAAAGTAGATATGGTTGAGCAGTTTTTGTATTTGTTTCCACCAGGTAATTTCAGGGACGAAATTTCCTTAAGTGGGGGAGAGTTGTAACACCCGGGTTTAGGGGTTAGGTGAAAATAATATTTTAATATTATTTGGGCTAGGTTTTATGATTTAGATAATGGCTCGGGTTTCGTTTTCAAATTAATTGATTTAATGATTGACTATGTTTTGAAATTTAATCCCAAATAGCCATGGATGGTGTGCCCTTGTGAATATCCCATTTCATTAAGGGCAAATTGGTCCTTAGGCCTTTAAATTAAAACAAAACAAAAACACCCATTTCCTATTCATTCTCTTCTTCACCAACGGGAAAACAAGAGCTCTCTACCCAATCTACTATTTCATTCAAAACCTCCCTCATTTCAACTCCATTTTGAAAGGTAATGATATTTTTGACTTCCCCTCATCTCCCTCTCCATGAAAGTACCTTTTATTTTCATTTTCATGAAGGTTTTAGAAAATGGAAGTTTTGAATATTTTGATTAAAAATGAGATCTTTATGTTGTTAAGTGAAATGTTTTGATTTAATATGCTTAGTTATGGTATATAGAGGTCAAATGGTATATCATATGTGAATTTCAAATGATTTTGGGCAATTTTCGGAATTGGGTTTCAAGGGGGGTTTTGGAGGGTTTTAAAGTGGTTTTTGGGGTGGTTTAATGTTGGTTTTTGGGGGCTGGTGGTAGTATGATATATGAGGGTCACTTTGGGTGTATTTGATGGTTGTTTGGATGCTTGAAATGGAAGATTTCAGTGGGTTTTAGGGGCTGCTCGGGAATTTTGTTTTGGGCTTGTTTTTGAGTGTTGGATGCTTGAAAATGTTGATTCGGGTTAGTTTCGATGATGAGATATTGACTGTGAATGTTTTGTTTGTGTTTGAGATTGATTAGAATCGAGTTTGGGCATCGGTGAAGCATCGGAAGTGAATCCGGGAATTTGAAGACGATCGTTTGCTTGGTTTTTGAGCTTGGAAGCTTAGGTGAGTGGTTAATTGTTTTAAATGGTTTTAAAATGGTTGGATCGAGTATATGGACTAGGTTGGGCTTGGTAGACCCACCTAAAGTTAGGATTAGGGTGGTAGCCTAATCCTAAACTTGATCTAGAGCCTTTGGATGAACTCATATATGTGGTTGTGTATGTCTCGTATGAAATGTGATATGAATTCTTGTGTATATTGTGTTATACATGTGAGTTGAGGCATGATTTGTGATGCTTGAGACATGCATGATGATGGTTGTTTGTGAGTACGTGCTAAGCACGAAATTGATTGAAATGAGTAATGTGAAATGAGTAAATGTTGGCACTAGTATACTTAAATACAAATGATCGATCATTAGGATGTTAGTGTGTACACATGAGTCAAAAGTCGCGCGTGGCCTTGGTGGCGTTGAGTCACCAAGGAGGAGTACGGGTTCGTCTGGAAATTGTATTTAAATATAGTCGATGATGAGTGGAATCCCATCGACGGGGCGTGAGGATGAGTGGAATCCCCTCCGCGAGACCGATGATGAGTGTAATCCCACCGTGAGGTAATGTGGTTGTTGGATGTGAGTTCCAACATGTCTATCCGCGTATTCGGGTCATAGCTAGGTGCCAATGTTGAGTGACAAGTGTATCATTGTGTTGAGATATATGATCTTTAAATTGGATGTTAAATGCGAATACATGTATTGTGGAATTGAGCTCATGATCATGGCATATATGTTGAATAGTGCTCATGCAACTTTATCTTGTGGCTTTTGTGGATCCTTGGTAAATATGTGTTTTACCTTGGCTAGATCGTGCTCGGACCCTGCAATGTTGAGGTTTGTTTTTAAGAGCTTACCCTCACTAAGCATCATTGCTTACGCTCTCTTTGTTCAACATTGCAGATCCTTAGTTCGTGGGTTGCTCGAGCAAGTGGAGGGCCTCCAAGTGTGGTTGTTAGCCTTGAGTACATCAAGTATGACTTTTAAATGTTGAACATGTAATAGTTTGAGCAATGGGACATGTGTTATTTTGATGGATAGTTGTTGGTTGTTTAGGATCTTGCTTAGACTCCATGTTATCTTTCTTTTGAATGGCTTATGATGCCATGTTTGAATTGTATCTCATGCCTAAATTGCTTAGTATGAATGTTGGCTTTATGCCTTAGAGGTTGCCTTTATGTTTGAATGTTGTTGTATGTATGCATGACTTGTGTTGTTGTGCCTTGATGTTTAGTTCGTTTTGTTGATGTTGAAGCATGCTTGTATGTTGGGTTGCCTTAAGTTTCATTGCTAGTGTGTTGTTATAGGTTGTGGAGGTGTTTTGGGGCACCCTTGTGCCTTAAAACAGCCAAAACGAGTCTGCAGACAGGGGGCGTTTCGAAACGGGCCACCCTGTTTCGATACGGTCCCTTTGCATTTGGCCTGCCGTTTCGAAACGGATAGGGGTCGTTCCGGAACATTTTTGCTACTGGAATTATGAGAAATTGGCGAGATAAAGGCGTTCCGAAACGGGCCTTTGATGTTTCGAAACGGTCAAATCTCGTTGACCACGAGAAGTTGACCGTTAGGGTCGTTTCGATACGGGTCACCCCTGTTTCGAAACGGTCTCCCTATGGTTGACCCTGGCCTGTTGACTAAGTCAAGGCATATCGGAACACCCTAAGGGCGTTACGATACGGCCTGCTGTAAAGGGGTAAAAGGAGTTGTTTATTGTATCGTTTGATTGGTCGAGGTTAAATTGTTTGTATTTTCCGCTGTTGTGCTTCACATAGGATTTACTTATACCTATAGACAAGATAAAGTTAAAAGGAATTTTCTGGGTCGTTAACCGAGGGGGAACCTTAACGAGTTTCGCTTCGGTTTTCCCCGTGTGGCCCACTCGGATCGCTCATCCGACCAGACCGGGACGAGGGGGTTACATTTTGTTCATTTTAGTCCTTAAACTGTATTTGTATTCCAAATTGACCATTTTTTATTTTTTTTAATTAGTCCGATGTTTTATAATTTTAATTTGATATTTTGTTCATTCTAGTCCCCTAAATTTTAGTTTAATTCCAAATTGACCCTTATTTATTGTTTTTTTATTTCGTCCGATGTTTTATAATTTTAATTTGTACTTTGTTCATTCTAGTCCCTTTAACTTTATTTCAATTCCAAATTGACCTCTATTCATTGTTTTTTTTTAATTCGTCCAATGTTTTATAATTTTAATTTGATATTTTCATCTTCTAGACCCTAAAACTTTATTTTTATTCCAAATTGACCCACATTTATTTTTTTAATTTGTCTAATGTTTTATTATTTTAATTTGATATTTTCTTCATTCTAGTCCCTTAACTTTTTTTAATTCCATATTGACTCCTATATATATATATATTTTAATTCATCATATTTTATAATTTTAATTTGAAATTTTGTTCATTCTAGACCGTAAAACTTTATTTTTATTCAAAATTGACATCTACTTATTGTTTTTTTAATTACTCTAATTTTTATACTTTTAATTTGATATTTTTGTTCATTACAGTCCCCAAAATTTTATTTTTATTCCAAATTGACCTCTTTTCATTGTTTTCTTTTAAATTTGTCTAATGTTTTATAATTTTAATTTAATATTTTTGTTCATTATAATCCGTGAAACTTTATTTTTAATCCAAATTGACCCATTTTCAATCCAAATTGACCCATTCTCATTATTTTTTAATTACTCCAATGTTTTATAATTTTAATTTGATATGACTTTAAATAATTAACTCCAAATCAATGACGATTGACGAAGACCAACCTAAAGTCTATCGACTACTTATACGGTTGTACCGAACTCAAACTCAATACGGATTTCAATCCTAAAAATACCCAACCTGAATTACCCGACCTGAAACTACCTGACCTAAAATTACCCGACCTGAAATGCAACCGACCTGAAATGGACCCGACCTGAAATGGACCCGACCTGAAGTGTATCCGAACCCTAATTAACCTGTTAATTATCTGATTCAGACCCAACCTATTTTGACCCGACCTGAAATGGACCCGCACCCGAACCGAGTCGAGTCAAAATAGAAAAATGACCTGAAATGACATGTACTCAATTTTACCCGACTTGACAGTACCCGACCTGAAACCCATCTGATTACCTGTTTTTACATCCCTATTTGCAGTACCTTCCTCTGACGATCGACCTAATAAATCAAATTCTCCAATGTACCTAGTCTTTTCTCGCTCTTTATTGCCGTCATAATCTTTGGAGAAGATTCCAAAACATTCCTCATTAAATGCATTGGCTTTACCCAGAACTGTGTCCCCTACCTTTCATCTGAATTTACCGTCTGCTCCGATGATGATTCGATCTCCATTGACTCTGTCGTGCCTGATGATTTTTCCCGGATTTCATTCGAAACCGTCAGAAGCCCTATTTCTATTATTCTTACTGCAAATAAGTCTCGCCCAACTTCTAATTCTATCACCTCCTCAACTTTATGGATTTGGTTCATGAAGATTAGCAAAGTCACCTTATTACATCCATAGTATTGAGTTACATTATCTCCCAAGGCTACTAACTAACCCCAAATACCAGCAATCCTCTTAAAAATTTCATGATTCCAACAGTGCAAAGGGATCCCCTGAATCTCCACCCATGTTACTCCTTCCGTCAATCTATAAGATTCGGTCCACTTTTCTATTTCAGTAAAAACCTCATCGAGAAGTGACATTTTTGCTCTTCTAGAAGAAGGAGTAGTTCTTCATCATGATTCCCTCCTGTTAGCAAATCTTACAAATCCAAATCTTCTCCTAGCCTTATCTCGTTTCGTCGCAATAAAAGAATCTACCAAGTCGTCGTGTCTCCCAAACGTTTGCCTTAATCCACTCCATTATCAAGTAACAACTGTTAAATTTTTTTAAAAGAAAACTTTAGGCATCTAAAACAAAAAAAGACATATATTACTAGGTCACTTATTTTTTAAAATAAAAAATAGACACCTAAAACAAAAAACACATAGTTTGAGCACTTATTTTTAATTTTTTAATGGTCGTTACTTGAAAAGGATCATGTAAACTTTGAGAACTACTTTAACCAAAAAGCTTTAGACACTTAAAACAAAAGAAGAGATATAATTTAGGGGTGAGTCTAAAGTGTGGCTAACGAACAAGCTTCGAAACTTGTCCAAGAACTTAAAATGTTAGATATTTTTTATAAGATTTTAGGTTGGTTTTTTGTAATATTTACAAGTTTTGATATTTACAAAAACAAGTTTCGATACTTGTTTTTTAATAACATTTTAGGTTCTTCGACAAAGTATCAAAACTTTTTTTTGTAAGTATCAAAACTTATAAAAAAATCAAGAAAAAAACAACCTAAATGTTATCTAAAAGCCTTATATTTTAAGGTCTAAGGTGCAGCTAAAACACGGCAAGTTTTGAAACTTATTCAATAACTTAAAATGTTAGACTTTTTTATAATATTCTATGTTGAACTTTTCGTGTTTTTTGACAAGTATCGAAACTTATTTTTGTAAGTATCGATACTCAGTTTTTTTTATAACATTTTAAGTTTTTAGACAAGTATTGATACTTACAAAATAAGGTTCGATACTTGTCAAAAAAAATACGACAAAAACCTACATAAAATGTTATAAAAAATATAACATTTTAAGTTTTTTGACAAGTATCGAAACTTGACGTCTTTTAGCCGCACCCTAAACCTGTTGTACATTAGACTCCCCCTAAACCTACCATATCCCATATTTACCCATAATTTAGACACTTAAAACAAAATAGAGATATAATTTAGGCACTTATTATATAATTATAGTTAATCTTACTATTTTTTTGTGAATTTAGTATTATTTCATTAACTGAACAACAATCACATGCGGAAAATATTATCACATGCCTAATTAAAAATCCCTAAACTTAGTCGAATGAAAAAAATACATGTGATAACACCCAAGGAAAAGCCATAGTCCAAACATAAACACAAGTTATAAAGCTAGCAAAGCAAACAAAACAAGGCTACGAATAGGGGTGTGAAAAACTGACCCGACTTGGTAATCTGCCTGAAACCCGATCGAGTCAGAACCTGGTTTAACCCGAGAATTCAATGACCGAACCTGACTTACACCCGATCGAAACGAACCCGAACCCGAATTTGACCTGTAACTGTAGAAACCGAACCCGAACTGCACCCGACCGAAATGAACCCGAACCCGAATTTGACATGTTACTGTAGTAACCGAACCCGACCTGCACCCGACCGAAACGAACCCGAATTGCACCTAACCGAAACGAACACGAACCCGAGACTGACCTGCCAGATAAACGATTTAACCCGACCTGTTTGGACCCGACTTGTTTTGAAACTGACCTGTTATGAACCCGACCTGTTATGAACCCGACCTGTTTTGAACCCGACCTGATATTGATCTGAACTGTTATTGACCTAAACTGTTCTTGACCTGAACTGATATTGACTTGAACTGTTATTGACCTGAACTGATATTGACCTGAACTGATATTGACCTGAACTAATACTATTATTTGATTTGCTGATAATGATAATTATCTGACATTTGAAGAAGTTATATTTAATGAATATAAAATAATGTCAAGTATTAATAAATTTTAAAATTAATAATAATGTCAAGTATTAATAAATTAACTAACTTAACTTTAATTAAAAGATAAATTGAATGAATAAATATCAAGTGGTAATAAATTATCATTAATTGAAAGATAACTTTAATTAAAAATAATAAAAATAATCTTTTAAGTTAACAACAACTTTAATTAACTTGCATTCATTTTAAAACTTGCATTCATTTTATAAATAATATGAATAAATTAATGCTAAATTAACTTAACTTAAGATTAAAAATAACTTTAATTAACTTGCATTCATTTTAAGTTAAATGAATAAATATTATTAAATCAAATTGTCTTTCTAATTAACTTCACTTTTATTTTAAAATAACTTCAAAGATAAATTATTATACTTAATTAACTTAAGTTGAATGAATAACCATTATTAAATTAAATTTTAATACTTAATTAAATTAAGTTAAATGAATAAAGATTATTAAATTAAATCTGTATTCTTAATTAAGATAAGATGACTAAATTTTTTTATTATATGAATAAATTAATGCTAAATTAACTTAACTTAAGATTAAAAATAACTTTAATTAACTTGCATTCATTTTAAGTTGAATGATTAAACATTATTAAATCAAATTGTCTTTCTAATTAACTTAACTTTTATTTTAAAATAACTTCAAAGATAAATTATTATACTTAATTAACTTAAGTTGAATGAATAACCATTATTAAATTAAATTTTTATACTTAATTAAATTAAGTTAAATGAATAATGATTATTAAATTAAATCTGTATACTTAATTAACATAAGATGACTAAATTTTTTTATTAACTTAACATACTTAAATGACTTTATAAAAACCTGAATAACTTAAATGACTTAATTAAGTTAAGTTGTTTAAAACATTATAATTAACAGTGAATATATAAAAACTTACATAACTTTTACAAGAACTTAAATGACTTAATTAAGTTATGGCGTTTAAATCTTTATAATAAGCTTAATGAACTTAGAAAATAGCAATAATGTTTGAGTTTAACTTTAGATAGAATAAAGAAAACTTTCAAATTTTTATTGAAGTATAAAACAGAATAAAGCAAAATTTAACAACAAAAACTTTGGAGAGAATAAGACAAACTTATATTCAATAATATAAAGGGTTAAACTTACAAAACTTTATTCAATAACATAAAATTTTAAACTTACAAACATACAAACTTAATAATCTAAAAAATTTCAATCCTAAACCCTAAACCCTAATCAATACATATAATACGTATACGTATGTATGTACCAATTTATGAATAATAAACCCTAAACCCTAATCTGTAAACCCTAAACCCTAAAAATAAAAACCTTAATCCATCAACATATATATAACACATATACGTATGTATGTATCAATTTATGAACCCTAAACAAAAAACCTTAAACCCTAAAAATAAAAACCTTAATCCATCAATATAATATATATATATATATATATATATATATACGTATGTATGTATGTATGTATCAATTTATGAACAATAAACCCTAAAGCCTAAACCCTAATCTGTAAACCATAAACCCTAAAAATAAAAACCTTAATCCATCAATATATATAATACATGTACGTACGTATGTATCAATTTATGAATAGTAAACCATAAACCCTAATCCCTAATCCATAAAAATAAAAACCCTAATCCATCAATATATATATATACACACACAATGCATGTAAGCATGTATGTATCAATTTATGAACCCTAAACATTAATCCCCAATCCTTAAACCTTAGACCATACCGCCCACCCCTAAACCCTAATCCCAAAACTACTAAAGCACTAAACCACAATCCTTATATGTATGGACGTATAATGTACTAATATTATATATGTTAAATCCTAATCCCTACTCCCTAGTCCCTACACTACACATAACACAATAAACCCTAAACTCAAAGGAACCCGAGCTGAAACGAAATCGACCTGAAATGAACCCGACCTGAAACGAAACCAACCTGAAATGAACCCGACCTGAAACGAAACTGACCTGAAAAGAACCCGACCTAAAACGAAACCGACCTGAAAAGAACCTGACCTGAAACGAAACCGACCTGAAACGAACCCGACCTGAAACGAAACCGACCTGAAACGAACCCGACCTGAAATGAAACCGACCTGAAAAGAAACCGACCTGAAATCAACCTGTCAATTAACCGTTTTGGCCCGACCTGAAATGGACCGACCTGAAATGAACCCGACCTAAAATGAACCCGACCCGAAATGAACCCGACATGAATTGAACCTGACCTGAAATGAATCTGACCCGAAATGAACCCGAACTGAATCGAGTCAAAACAAAAAATGGCCTGAAATGACCTGTAACTGATTTGACCCGACCTGACAGAGCCCGACCTGAAACCCAACTGTTGACCTGTTTTTACATCCCTAGCTATGAACAACTATCCAAAGCTATAATCATGTATCAAATTAGCAACAACAGATGGCGGATGAGAAAGGTAGTGCACCTCTAGATCAGATGAGCTTGCAAGTTTGGGCAAGGAATGAGCCAATCGGCTCTGAGCACGAGGAATGTATTGATAGTGAACAGTCCAACTTCGGTTTGCCAAGTTGCGTATATGCAAAAAAAATCGTTGGTGCCTCTGGAAGTAGAGTCTGATCCTTTAATAATTGTATAACCTCCAAACAATCTGAGAAATCCCCAAACTCCAAGCCAAGAGTAGAGTAACATACGCCCCACAAAGCTCGACTTCCAAAACCAAGAAAATTCCTATATACTTAATCACACCAAGCATCCAGGTCCCCCCATGATCAAGAATAACGCCCCACACGAGGAGCTGCCATCGACTAACTTGCACCCAGCGTCCGAATTTACTCGAAACCACCCAGCCGAGAGAGGGAACAATTGTGATGGAGCAGCCATAGGCGATCCAACATTTAAGCCATCATAGATCGGGTCATTTTGTAGTGTGGCACCATGAATTGCAGAAGAGCTAATCAGCTACAGCCGCCTACTTCTTTCCAACACAGTGCCATCATCCTTCAGTGGAGTCCCAAATACCACAAAAATACGTTAGAGCCAAAGGTTCCACAAGATCGAACCACTCAATCCTGGGAATTAACCACCACCCGATGTGGCTCAGTTAGGTTGAGAAGCACCCCATGGCATAAATGATCCAAATTCTCAATAGCTGCATTACACTAAGGACAACTCGCATCAATGGTGAAATGTCGACGTACTCTTTTCGCATTAGTCATAACCTTTCCCGAACAGACCAGCCACATAAAAGTTTTAACTCTCTGCAGTTTTCGATGTAGATAATGCAAAATATTTTGGACATTATTTTCTCCTTATTTGACCGGCTATTTTTAACTCTTTAATTCAAATTGGAATTGCATGATAGTGGGGAGTAATGAGATTTTGTAGGGATTCCCATTTCTACCTTCTTGGATGTTTATACCCTCATTATATGCCTATATAAAGAGGTTGTAATTCATTTTGTAAAACACAACAGAAAACACAAACATTTCTTTCTCTCATTGGCTATCACGCAAGTTTCCATCCTTAGTTTAAACACTAGTTCCTTTTTCGAGTTCCTTCCTCATTAAAAAAGAGCAATCAATTAAGTTCCAACTTCCTTTTCGGGTGTACGAAATAGGAAGCATTGTGTTAACCTTGGGGGCGATCGTCCGTTTTACGATTACACCAGTCGGGGCGGAATTGCTTCTAAGGCAGTGGACTACCACGGCATAGTAATATCGATTTCATTATTTTATACTTGTCAGTGCTAATTTATTTGTTTTGCAGTACTTCTTTTCCAACAACTTAGAAGCAATTTGTACTCAAAATGTCTCTTACTGTCAACAAATACATCACTGATATGTCCAAACTCGAGCCTCTAGACGGAACCAATTACCATCGTTGGTCTCAAAGAATGATCATCTTCTTCGAACAACTAGAGGTGGATTATATCCTATTCAACCCGCACGTAGTTGTCGAACCCCAGCCATTGACTCAGACACAGTCAGCGCATCGACCAAATCTGACGTTGATGCAACCATCTCAGCCAAATTCGAGAAAGACAACAAGTTGGTTAGAGGCCACATGCTCAGCCATATGGTCAATAATCTTTTTGATTTGTTCATCAAAGACAAATCTGCCAAATCCATAGGGGAGACGTTGGAAAAGAAGTACGGAGCCGATGATGCAGGAATCAAAAAAATATGTTGTTGGAGAATGATTGAAATTCCAAATGATTGACGACGTACCGATCATGCAACAAGTTCACATTTATGAAAAGTTGGTTTCCGACATTCTAGCTGAAGGGATGAAGATGTGTGAAATATTCCAGGCCAATGTACTGATTGAAAAGCTGCCTAAATCCTGGTCTGACTATCGGAATCTCTTGAAGCATAAAAACGAGACATTTCCTTAGAGGAGCTGATTTGACACATGAAAATCAAGGAAACAAATCGTCTTAAAGATAAGGGTTCTGTTCCCAAAAATGAAATATCTTTTAAGGGTAATCTTCTTTTGGTCCTAGATATAACATGTTCAAAAATTCTGCCAATCTGAAGAAGAAAGGAAACTTTCAAACAAAGAAGTCAACCAACTTCAAGAAACCGGGAGTGAACCAGAAATCAAACAAGCCGATGAATTGCTACGTTTGTGGCAAGCAAGGACACAAGGCATACCAATGCTTTCGCCGCTCTAACCGTCCGAGGTCTCATAACCAAAATGAAAACAAACTGCAAGCAAACTTGATCGAAGATCCAGACGAGGTGATTGTTGTTGTGGTTTCTGAAGTTAATCTAGTAGAAAATCATGTTGAATGGATAGTTGACACTGGTGCTTCCAAAATATTTTCGCGCAAAGGGGAGAAATGCTCACTGAATTTGAAGATGTAGCTGAAAATGAACATGTTTATATGGGAAATTCTAGCAGGTCAGAAGTACTCGGTAAAGGAAAAATCTTACTCAAACTCACTTATGGAAAAAAACATTGGCTTTGAGTAATGTTTTGTATGTTCCTGCTTTACGTAGAAATCTCATTAGTGGTGGCCTTTTGAATAAGTCAGGAATCAAACTTGTTTTTGAATATGATAAACTAGTGCTCACCCGTAATGGTAATTTTGTGGGAAAGGGTTATATTTGTGGGGGGGCTATTTGTTATTGAGACCATGAATAATGCTGATAATAAAGCCTCTACTCCTGCTTACATTGTTGAATCTGTTAATTTATGGCATGCTAGATTAGGACATGTTAATCTTCACTCCTTTAAAATTCTTGAAAAGAAGAAATTGTTTCCTAATCTAGATAACAACATCTATAGTAAATGTGGAATTTGCGTTGAGGCTAAACATACTAGACCATTTTTTAAACCAGTTGTTGAAAGAAAAACTGCACTTTTAGAGTTAATTCATACAGATCTAGCAGACTTTAAGAACACTGAGAGTAAAGGAGGAAAACATTATTTCATAACTTTTGTAGATGACTTCTCTAAGTTTACAAAAGTCTGTCTTCTAAGGTTTAAAGATGAAAACGATCAAACTTTTCTAATGTATAAAGCAGAAGTAGAAAACCAACTTGATAGAAAGATAAAACGTGTTAGATCCGATAGAGGTGGTGAACACGACTCTAATTTTCTTAAAGGTGTTTGTGAAACCCAAGGCATTATTCATGAAGTTCTCTACCCCATATTTCCCACAACAAAATGGCATAGTGGAAAGGAAAAATCGAACACTATAAGAAATGATGAATGCTCTTTTATTTAGTTCTGGTTTTCCTGATAACATGTGGGGAGAGGTCATTCTTTCCGCAAATCACATTCTTAATCGAGTACCTCATAAAAGATTAGAATGTACCCCGTATGAGCTATGGAAAGGCTATGCTCCTAACATGTATTACTTGAAAGTGTGGGGGTGTTTAGCTAAAGTAGGTTTGCATGCCTTTAAAAGGAGCATTATTGGATCTAAAACCTTTGATGCAATATTTGTTGGTTATGCTTTAAATAGTGCAACATATAGATTTATGTTATTGCATGATTACTCAATTTGTGAATCTAGAGATGTTGTTTTCTTTGAAAATATTTTTCCCTTAAAGAAACATGTTATAATGCATGATGTACAATTAGATAATAATACTCCTTCCTCTTCGATAAAACATCCTAGAGATTTTTCACATAATGATGAACCTATAAGGAGTAAAAGACAGAAAACTGCAACTACTTTTGGTCCAGACTTCCTTACTTCTTTTATAGCTGAAATTGATTATTTAGACTCCATAAAAGATTCCGTGGCTCAGGTATTTCTAATAGACAATGATCCAAAAACACATAATGAAGCTATAAATTCTATTGATGCTAGTTTTTGGAGAAATGCCATTAATGATGAGCTCAAACCTATTTTATCTAATCACACTTGGGTGTTAGTGGATTTGCCTAAAGGTTGTAAGCATATTAGTAATAAATGGGTGTTAAAAAAGAAACTTAGACCAAATGGCTCTATTCAAAGATATAAGTCATGACTAGTTGTAAAGGGATTCACCCAAAAAATTGGTGTTGATTTATTCGATACATATTCTTCTGTTACTAAGATCTCAACCATTCGTGTCTTATTTTACTTAACTTCAATTCATCATCTGTTAGTGCATCAGATGGATGTTAAAACAGATTTTTTGAATGGTGATCTGAATGAGGAGATCTACATGGAGAAACCTCCAGGATTTGTAGTCCCGGGAAAGGAAAACAAAGTTTGCAGGCTCAAAAAATCACTATATGGTCCCAAACAAGCTCCAAAACAATAGTATGAAAAATTTTATAAGACTATTCTTAGTTATGGTTATTATAAGTCTATATGTAGACGACTTATTGATTTTTGGTACACACATTGATGTCGTTAAGGAAACTAAGAATTTTTTATCTACCAAGTTTGAAATGACTGATTTAGGAGAGGTAGATGTAATATTGGGGGTAAAAGTTAATAAATCAGATAAGAGATTTTCTTTAAACCAATCTCACTATATAGAGAAAGTGTTAAAGAAATTTGTTAGTTTCGAGGTAATCCCTTTGAGAACTCCTTATGATCCCAGCATACAACTGAAAAATAACAAATGGAATAGTGTGTCTCAATATGAGTATGCCAAAATTATTGGGAGTCTTATGTTCTTAATGAACTACACTCGGCCAGATATTGCTTACGATGTTAGTAGATTGAGTAGATACACTCATAACCCAAGTAGCAAACATTGGAATGCTCTTAAACATTTACTTAAATATCTTAAGGGCACTATAACTTGGGGCTTGCAATTTGTTGGATATCCGACAGTCCTTGAAGGATATTGTGATGTCAATTGGGTAACTGACAACGATGAGGTTAGCTCAACCAGTGGCTATGTGTTCACTATGGGAGGAGCATCTATTTCATGGAAGTCTGCAAAACAGACATGTATTACTCGCTCTACTATGGAATCAGAATTTATAGCTCTTGATTTAGCCGGACAATAGGCCGAATGGCTCAGAAATCTGCTCACAGAGATTCCATTATGGGGGAGGCCTACACCTTTGGTACCCTTGTTATGTGACTCAAAAGAAGCAATATGTGTTGCTCAAAATCAAGCCTATAATGGTAAGAAAAGACACATAAGAATAAGACATGAATGCGTCAGACACTTAATAAGGAATGACGTACTCACAATGGAATACGTGAAATTTGAGAGGAACCTAGCTAATCCACTAAAAAAGGTTATGTAGGAAAATGGTTCTTGATACGTCGAGGGGGATGGGTCCTAAGCCCATTGGTTGAGGAATTCATGGTGGACACCAAACCTAGTCTTCTAGGTTCCATGTGGTCAACGAAACCATGGAAAGACTCGTGCCGTACACTATTTCCTATCCCTATGTCATATTGTGTACAATCGAGGTTGAGTTTTTATGCTCTTAATGAATTTATAGCCTATAAATTTGGGTGGCTCTAAAGAGACGGACTTGATGAATTCACCGACTTGAGAGGTTGAGTTTATCAATCTTAATGAAATCATAGCTCAGGTTTTGGGTGGTCTTAGTGAGACAGATTTGATGGTTTCACTAAACTTTATTTAAGAGGTTGAGCTCATTGAATGCTCTTAATGATTTCATAGCCTTAATGAGGTGGTCTATGTTGAGGTAGACTTGATGAAATCACCTACGTAAGTGTGAAGGATTAGCCACCTTCTATGAAAGACGTTGGTCCGTTTTTCTAGAGCACTTACCAACATCCCGAGGTATACAAGCTATATTTTTAATCTATCGCGGAACTTAATTGATGAAGAAATTAATCGTGTGCTACGAGTTTACTCTCATCTTAATTTGTTCTAGATTCGTTCACTTGTTAAGAGGATAATTTCTCGTTTCACTATGTATTAGTTCCAGACACGTTCACTAATACTTAAGTGGTTAATTTCGTATTGCTCTTTTCTAATACTTAAGCAGTTAAAAAATGCCTTTTGCATCGGTGAGGGATTGTAGATAATGCAAAATATTTTGGATACTATTTTCTCCTTATTTGACTGGCTATTTTTAACTCTTTGATTCAAATTGGAATTGCATGATAGTGTAGAGTAAGTGAGATTTTGTAGGGATTCTCATTTCTACCTTCTTGAACGTTTATACCCTCATTATATGCCTATATAAGAAGGTTGCAATTCATTTTGTAAAACATAGCATAAAACATAAACATTTCTTTCTCTCATTGGCTATCACGCAAGTTTCCATCCTTAGTTTCATCACTAGTTCCTTTTTTGGGTTTCCTTCCTCATTAGAAAAGAGCAATCAATTAAGTTCCAACTTTTTTTTCGAGTGTACAAAATAGGAAGCAATGTGTTAACCTTGGGGGGCGATCGTCCGTTTTACGAGTACACCAGTCATGGCGAAATTGCTTCTTAGGCAGTGAACTACCACGGCACAGTAATATCGATTTCATAATTTGTTTCATTATTTTGTACTTGTTAGTGTTAATTTATCTGTTTTGCAGTACTTCTTTTCCAACATTCGATACTTTTGAATGGTATTCTATAACTGGCCATTATCATGCACAATCGGTCCCCAATAGAGACCATAAGTAGACTTAACAGTGAATTGTCCAGCCGCACTTCCTTTGCAACACACAGTATCTTCAACTTGCGATGGCACAAGACATCCTGCAGCCACAATGCGAAGCAAAATAGGTACTGGGAAGCAAGTTTTGAAAATTGCTTCATTGCCAGTTCCCATGATCATCAGCCATCGCCGCCACGAATTCATCACCCAAACTCAGCACAATATTATAGAGTCATTGGAAATTAACGGATCAATGCCATTAATCCAACTATCGCACCATAAGTTAGTACAAAGACCATTACCAATTCATTTTCGAACATAAGCACACACATCATTCCACACAACATAAAGTCTTTTCCAAAGGCGGGACCCTGTCGCAACATGGATTGTATCTGGGATATTAGCAGTACACTTATATTTTGCCTATAAGAATCGCACCCATAAAGCCTATTTCTTCGCAAAAATATTAAACACAAGTTTCATAAGGAAAACTTTATTCTTAGTTTGCAAACTACGAAATCTGAGGCCTCATTGCAAAGTTGGTTGACAAACATCTTCCTACGCACCAGATGAATGCCTCTTCCATCTTGTGAAATACCTCATATAAATCATTTTATAAGTCTTTCAAGATCCATGCATGTCTTTTTAGGAAGAAGAGCCGACTACATCGTGTAATTCAGAATTGCCGCTAAAACAACTTTCGCAAGTGTTATTCAACCAGCAAGGGATAAGTTCCTTGCCGCCCAACCATTAAGTTTAGATTGAACAATCTGAATCAAATATGCATAAAAAGCGAAAGTGACACGACTATGGAGCAGTGGTACCCCCAAATATTTGCCCAAATCATCAACCTCCAAAAACCGAAGAGGTTGCTAAGCTAGCTCCATGACGTGGCTGTCACATTCTTGGAGAAAAAATGGTAGTTTTGTCCAAGATTACTTTATAACCAGAAACCAGGAAAAATAATCCAACACTCTACGAATAACCGCAACTTGGTCAAGGGATGCTTTAGCAAACAATATCATATCATCTGCAAAAAAACATGTGAGAGATACTTGGGTTGTGCTTAGATGTCTGAAAAGACTTCCAGTGACCCTCGTCAATCTCCATCTGAGTAGCTTACGCAAGCCGTTCCATACAAAGGACAAAAAGATAAGGGGACAATGGGTCACATTGGCGAATACCTCTCAATGGAAAAAATGGGCCGTAGGAGAACCATTCCATAGAATCTGTGTGGAGACCGTAGACACACACTGCATAATAAGATGGTGTAAAGAATCAGGTGTACCGACATCCTTTAGCGTATCATTAATAAACCCCCATTCCAGTATGTCATATGTCTTTTCTAAATAAATTTTAACTGTCATCCAACCCTTCTTTCCTGCTTACCGATGCATAGAGTGAATGACCTCTAGGGTGATAATGATATTGTCGGTAATTTCCCTACTCGTAACAAAACTCATTCGATTGTTAGAAATCCATCCCGAGAGCATAGGCTTCGAGCGGTTGACAATGGCCTTTGTAACAGCTTTATACACGACATTGCAGAGACTAATCAAAGGGAATTGACTAATCCATTCATGTTCAGAAAAACTTTTGGAATCAACACAAGAAGGGTTTTATTTAGATCAGGCAGTTACACTCATTCCTCAAAAATCTTACGAATGCTCTTACAAACAGAGTTACCCATGACATCCCAATTACGCTGATAGAAAATCGTTTGCAAGTCATCCACAATTGGGGATTTAGATACTCCCATATCAAAAATGGCGTTGCAATTTTTTTCATTGGTAACCAACGCAATCAAAGAGTCAATCTCGGCCACAATAAGCTGCCAAAAGTTCCCCTTTATCCCGAGATTCTTCCCGCCAATACTAGAAGACGAGAACAACTCACTATAGAAAGTACGCGCCATAGCCGAAAGCTCTTCTTGGTACGAGAACCAACTCCCACCATGCCATTTTCGAGAACTTATTAGATTAGTGTGACGTTGAGCCATGGTTACCGCATGGTAATATTTTATATTACGGTCTCCATGCAAGACCCACTGTGTACAAGCCTTCTGCTTCCAAAAACTATCTTCTTGTTCCAACAACTTCATAAGTTCAGTCTATAATTGAGCTTCTAGACTAACCAGAAAATCGGAATGCGACTTCTACAGACTGAACTTATGAAGTTGTTGGAACCCCCCATATCTCTCGCCTGTGTCTAGAATGACATTGAAATCTTCTCCAATCACCCAAGGGGTATCCTCGCCGGGGTCAAGATTGGAAAGCTAATCCCATAAACGTTTCTTTTTAGACCCATGTGGACTTGCGTAAACTACTGTGAATTGCATCTATTGTTGTAATCACCTATTTTTTCGGGGTGTCAACCCATTTTTATGTTTAAATAATGGGCTTTAATTTTAATCATATGATGAAATAAAAAAATATTATATATATTATTAGTATTATAATATTTATATTGTCACCAATATTATGTTATTATAATTATTATTACTAATATTATTTATTATTATTACTATCATATTACTATCTACTTATTAATATATTATTATATTATTATCTTATCATTATCATTATTTATATTATTATTATACATAATATTATTATCATATGCCAATTATTATTACCATTATAATCATTATTTATATTATTATCTACTATTATTATTATCTATTATTCTTATTATTATTACTATTATCTATTATTATTATTATTATCTATATCTATTATTATTATTAGTGGTGTTATTAATATTATATCTATGTATTGAAACAAACCTGAATAACAAAAATATATATATATATATATATATATGTATAAAGTTTGGCCAAATTAAATAAGTAAAGCCCGATATTAATAAAAATCAAGCCTATGTTTATTATTAAGAATCCATTACAATTAAAAAACCCAAAAAATATTACACAAGGCATGTTGGCCCAATTGACTAATATCCTAATCTGATAACACAGAAAACCCTAATTGGTTTTGTTTGTTGCGCCGCAACATCTCAGCCGTCAGATCTAGCTTAGATCTGACGGTCCAAATTCAAGCAAGGATGACCCTCCATCTCCCCACGCAGGCGTCGAAGACACACTCTAGAAGTTTCAGATTCCCCACGAACGCGTGGAGTTCACACACTCCTCTTCAAATTCCTCACGGCCGTCCAGATCCCATCAGCGGCTGAGATCACTCAATGTCGGCCGTAACGTCCCTGTGCCGATTCTCCAACCGTCAAGTCGTGCCTCTCTGGTCCCCTCCTCCAGCAGCCACGACACATGCAAACAAAAAAACAAAAATGTCAGAAAAATGCAATGCGCAACAAATTCAGGAAAAAACAATAGAATTTCAGAGGCAAAAAATCAACATATTTCAGAGATGAATCCGACCAAAATAGACAATAGCATAACCAATCACATTTTTGTAAGGTTTTTACCAATTCGAAAATGTAATTTTTTGGGGCTATAAAACTCGAAACCAACAATGTAATCCCTAAGTTTGAAAGGGGAGATTTTCCAGAGATCAATACAAGCAACAAACCTCAAGTTTAGAGGTATATTTTTTTCTCTCTTAGCTTCGAAGCAAAAATAAAAAAATTTATAAAAAGAGGAGTTAGGTTTTTCTTACCTTCGCGTCTGTTTGCTTCCCCTCTTCCGGCAATAAATCTTGTGGCTTCCTCAGCCGTGTTGGGTGAGCCGATGAAAGGGATAAATAGCAAATCGGGGGGTTTCATTTTAAAACGAAATAGGGCTTTTCAAGTTTCTGTTTGCTTAAAAAATTGAGAGAGGGATGCATGTTTTCTGGTTTTCGGGTGCAAGACGAGAGTGAAATATAAAAGGGGTGTTTTTTTGGTTTGTAGGGGGAACGCCGACCGCCAATTAGCATCGACCGACATTCCGGCGTCGGGAAAACAGAGAGAAAAGGGGGAGGGGAAACTCTGGGTTTAGGTCTTGGTTTTGCTAAAGGGTTGAAACGTTTGTTTTACTTGGTTTTTATAGTTTTTTTTTGTTTTAAAATTGGTCTAATCCTGTTTTAACCCCTCCGTGTCGTTGTATTCACGCCCCGAGCCATTTCGCGTTTTAAAATCCTTTCCCCAGTCCCTTCAACTTTTCAAAATCTTTTAATTTCGTTCTTGTTTTGTGTTTGGTTGATTTCTGAGTGGTCAAATCACAATTTTGGCCCTTTTAAGTTTCCACTTCTTTTTAATTTGGTCATCATTTTGCAATTAAATCAATTTTTAATGATTTTATTACCATTTTGGTCCCTGTCATTATGCATTTTAATCATTCGCTCTACATTTTATTTTTGTTACATTATATTTTGTTATTCATGCATTTTGCCTTTTTTTAATATATGTTTATATCGAATATATGTTTTTGCCATATTATTTATATTCGTTTAATTATTTATGGTTGTTGTGGTATATTTTATTTATTTATTTTATGGTATATGATCATGTGTTTTTTAGTGTTTTTATAATACATAGTTGTACACGTTTAATGCGGCTTTACTATATACGTTGTATGCTTGACTTAATATGTGCACATCTTGTCCCCTTTTTATATGATTGTTCAAATATATGTATATTTGTGACACGCATTTTAAATGATCATTCATGTGACTTTTGACATTTTAATTTATATAATAATTGATTTTAATTATAAAAGGAGGTACTTATTAATTCGCGTATTCAGGTCGAAATATCTTAACTTATTGGATAAACCTCGAATATTCAGATTAATTCGCATCGTCTAAAGGTAAATTCGTAAATAATTAAAACGAACAAGACCATAACACCATATTTTATCTTCTTGCATCATTCATAAAGGTGACGTACGGGATCCGAATCCTAAACTAACACGACAGTCAGACTTATATGATGTCGGTTTAGTCTTTGGTCCGGTGTACCGTCATCCTTTTTAATTAAATGCCTAATTAATTTGAAACCACATATTTGATAAAGCTCGTATAATTAAAGTTTAATTTTCGATCAAGAACCCCTAATTAAACCCATTTTAAATTTCGAATAATTTCCATCGATTTAAAAGCAACAATTGTTTTGGTACTGATTTCCGGGCGTGATGGGGTGCTAACCCTTCCCCACACGTAACCAACTCCCGAACCCTTTCAAACGAATCTCTGATTTAGTTTTTACGGTATTCGGCCTACCTCAGTGGCCGGTTGCGACCCCAAAAAGATGATTTTTTAGGTTTTTTCAAAAACGCGAATTTTTCCCCTTTCAAAATATTTGTTTCAAAATGTGGGACACTCGAAGGTTTCGAAAGAAAGAAAAACCTTATCATAGCGTGACAACTTCGTTGGGGACTAATTTTGTTTTACATAACAAAAAGAGAGTTAGGCCAAAGAAATAATTGTTTCCTTTAATGATGGAAATTTTTGGAATTTAATTTGACTTTAGCGAGGTGGTTCTTCCTTGAAAATGAGACTTGAATTATACGAGCTTTGATAATTGGCAGCGTTCAAATTAATTTCTCATTTAATTTCTAAGGAAATCACCGACATGTGTTGCATCACGATCATTAAGCTCTATACCCGATCTTCGTCCCTTAAGTGGGAGTGAAACGCCCATACCCACGTGAGCATCCCTACACGGGTCGGTAATTCACTTCCGGAATCCACGCATTTGACACGTGAGCAACTCTCCACGTCACTAGGTCGTGCTTTCCCTCGAACCGAAACCAATTCGCAAGCTTGTAATGGTCCAGAATTGGGGTTCTTGTTACCTTAGTAGGTGATAAGATAAGTTCGGGTACCCTTGTTAGAACCGAACCCACATATGTGAGAATTTAAGAAGCCCACCCCGATTAGAGCCATGCGGATAACTGTAGAATTAGAATTCATGTTAATAGGTCTTGCATTGTTAATTTGCTTTAATATGTGTAGAACTAATGTTTTGATATAATAATTGAAAAATATTTTGGACTAAGTTAAAAAGAATTCAAAACTATTTCTAAAGTCCAAATAACTTAAAACTATGTTTAGGGGATATTTTCAAAGGTTTTTACATGTTTTCAAAGCCAAACTAAACAAAACCTTCCAGGCGTTTCGAAACACCCCTAGATGTTTCGATACGGGGTCTTCCAGTGTCAAAATGTTTTGATATGGGTTTCGAAACGGGTCCTTTCTGGAAGAGGATTTTGTCAAACGTTTCGATACGACCTATTCTGTTTTGATACGCCTACGTGGCATCGACCATAACGGTCATAAACCCCAACAGCTATTTCCCAACTAACATTTAAATGCAGATCGTTTCGATACGGGGAAAGGCGTTTCGATACAGGTGTTTCGAAACAGCCAAGAGCATTTAGATACCGGTGATGCATCAGACTGCAACGGCTCTTTCAACTTAAAGAGCGTATCGAAACAGGTTCGAGCGTTTCGATACGAGTAGCAGCAGAACTCATTTATGGTGGGAATTTATGTCTCCAACGGCTCCAATTCAACCCCAACGGCTAGTAACGGCTACAAACTCATTAAGAAGTATAAAAGGGACCTCCAAGTATCAAGTAATGGTTAATGCTTCAATTGTCAATCAACAAATGATCAAGAATTGTCTTTGTACTTAAATTGTCATTTCTTTGTATAAACAAACACTAGCGAGCCAAAATTGTCAAATTTGCTCAAGTGTTTTAGGTTTTGGGTGAGAGCTAAATTGTGTAAACAAACACCTATTAGAGGGATTTGTGTTTGCTAATCTTTTCTCTTGTAAAGAGGGTTTGATCAAGGCTTTGGGTAGAAAGCTTGATCGGTGTATAAGGGTTTCCTCCTAAACCTAGAAAAGGGGACGAATCAATAGTGGATTGATTGGAAATCCTTAGTGTGAAGCTAAGGTAGTGGATGTAGACCTTGGTTAGAAGGTTGAACCACTATAATTCTTTGTGTCATTAATTTTTTAAGCTTCCACACCACTTTCACCAAAATTCCACTTCTCCACCACTTGGCGAGAAAGAACGGTTGAAGGAATCGAGCACCTTAAAACCCAACAATTGGTATCAGAGCTTGGCTCAATCGAAGAGGATTATCATCCTATTGAGAAGATTCAGCAAGCTCGATCATCATTACAAACAACCGGCTCAATGGCGCAATCAATCGACAAACCGCCCTTCTTCGACGGAACCCACTATGTCCATTGGAAGACAAAGATGAAGTTCTTCATTAACTCAAGAGACTACAAGCTATGGGACATAGTTGAAGATGGTCCGTTCGTGCCTCAATGAAGCAAAGCGGAGTGGAGTGCCGACGATCGCAAGAAGATGGAGCTAAATTGCAAAGCCTTGCACATCCTCTTTTGTGCATTTGGCCCAACCATCTATGAGAAGATGTCTTCTTGTGAGAGTGCCAATGAGGTATGAGACAAGCTTGAAGTCACGTACGAGGGAACCGATGAAGTTAAGGAGACCAAGATTGGGCTCTTCACCTTAGAGTATGAGAACTTCAAGATGGATCTGGAAGAAGACATCGAGAAGATGTTCGATAGGTTCTCCACTATCACCAATGGTCTCAAAGGTTATGGAGAAGCCATCATGGAAGAGAAGCTTGTTCGAAAGCTTATTTACTCGCTTCCCGAGTCATAGGACTCAAAGAGGACCGCCATCATCGAAGCTAAAAACTTGAAAACTTTGAAGCTTGATGATCTCATGAGGTCTCTTCTCACTCACCAAATCATGAAGAAAAATAAAAAAGATGAGAAGAAAATGGAAGAAATTATAGCTATGGGGGAGAAGAAGCTCAAAGGGCTTGGCATCAACACTAATACCATTGCTCTCAAATCCTCCACTTGCCACCATGTAGATTCAAGTGAAGAGGAAGATGAAGAAGAAGAGATAGTTCATCTCTTCAAGAAGTGTGCCCCGTTCATGAAGAAAGCCTTGAGAGAGCTTGAACGAGAATCCATGAAAAAGAAGAGGGCAAGCACTTCAAGCAACAATTATAAAAAGGAGGTACTTATTAATTCGCGTATTCGGGTCGAAATATCCTAACTTATTGGATATACCTCGAATATTTGGATTAATTCGCATCGTCTAAAGGTAAATTCGTAAATAATTAAAACGAACAAGACCATAACACCATATTTTATCTTCTTGCATCATGCATAAAGGTGACGTACGAGATCTAAACCCTAAACTAACACGGCAGTCAGACTTATATGATGTCGGTTTAGTCTTTGGTCCGGTGTACCGTCATCCTTTTTAATTAAATGCCTAATTAATTTGAAACCACCGATTTGATAAAGCTCGTATAATTAAAGTTTAATTTTCGATCAAGAACCCCTAATTAAACTCATTTTAAATTTCGAATAATTTCCATCGATTTAAAAGCAACAATTGTTTTGGTACCGATTTCCGGGCGTGATGGGGTGCTAACCCTTCCCCACACGTAATCAACTCCCAAACCCTTTTCAAACGAATCTCTGGTTTAGTTTTTACGGTGTTCGGCCTACCTTAGTGGCAACCCCAAAAAGATGATTTTTTAGGTTTTTTCAAAAACGCAATTTTTTCCCCTTTCAAAATATTTGTTTCAAAATGTGGGACACTCGAAGGTTTCGAAAGAAAGAAAAACCTTATCACAATTGTGTGGACCCCTCAGAATGAAAACGCCCATTAATAAATTGATTGGAAATATCTTTAATATCAACATCCACATAATCCCCCATAACAACCACAAACCTCTAGTAAACCCATGTGATTCAACCCGGAAAAAATGAGAGAAATCAAATTTACTAATTACACGACCAACAATATTGCCATAAACTTGAGGTTCAAAAAGCGCCAAAATCGTCGGTCTGTACTCCCGAACCGTAGATTTAAAAATTCGGCGAAATGCGGAGCTTGTTGCTCCTTGAACATTCCAGAAGACAAACGACATAATAAAAATGACAAAGAGGGTAAAGAGACTTACTGCTATATAACTCATGGTCGAGTAGAACACGATCGACCATGGAGCTATCCACAAACTTTCCATTATCATCTGATAATTGCTCCATGAAAACATTCAGATGCCCTATGATATTCCAAACATTAGGATTCAAATTTATTGGGCAGCAAGTTCATCAATCTGATTAGAAAGGTTATTAGCCCATTAAATCGGCCTTCGTCTCGGTGAGTGTCGGTTTTCTGTTGGTTTTCGGATTTCGAGTCTTTTTCTATTAACCTCCTCGATTGCCTTTGTAGTAAGCCCTCGACCCTTGGCACCTCTATTACTCGGTCCCACATTCGTTTCATACCCCGGCTCAACAATAGATATTGTACCATGATTTCTGATACCACTGGATACCGTGCGAGGGATAGCTTTTGCGGCTTGAGCAACAACCAAATAAACCACATTCATCCCATCCTTATAGGTTTTAGTAGCTCCTGACTTCTTAGCTTTGCGTTCCGGGTTTGAAGCAAGATAAGTAGCATTCTTGGTGAATGATTTCTGAGGAACAACATTGACTGGCCTCAATTATGATCGTCGATCTCTCCCACCACCTCAACAACGAGAGCAGCCCGGTCCAACACTACATCTCTCATACCATCCTAATCACCTTCGGCCATATCATCAACCCGCAAAGCCGCAAATCGTGAACCCTTATTTTGCTATCCCACTACACCATTGGGTGCCCCGAAATTGTTGGACTTAGAAGGCCTACGCTGGCGATTTAATGCTATCATGCAAATGCCATACAACTCTTTGTCGACCTCAGAAGGAGCAGGTGATTGCACTGTCTCAGTGTGAGATACATCCATAGATGAAGGAGAAGAAGCACAGCTCTCATTCGAATGACTATACGTACCACAAGAATAATAAATTTAGTTTAAGCCCTCATATTTTAACTCATGCACAAAGTTATCAATACCAATACATGGCTTAAGGGGTTTATTTAAATCAACCATTATAGCAAGCCGAACAAACATACATCTCTCACTCCTGAGTGTTATAATCCACTTTGATAACCTTACCCATTATCTGAGCAATACACCTGAACAAAGCCTTACAATAATATCTATACGGTAAGCCTGGTAATCGAACTCAGACAATTACACGTTAAGGATGCTTTTTCGATGTCAGGGATGTCAACCCTAATTTCATCGCTTTTACCCTTTTTCGCAATCTGTTGGTCTTCAAGAGCAAGTGGAGACCCAGGCCGCTCCAAAACAGGTGGTAAACCCACGTGGAAAACAAACTCCGGTGGCCGCCCGCTGGAATTGCCGTGATGACCAAAACTTGAATTGATATCGCCGCTAGGGTTTATCTCCATATTTTTCGTGAATGAAAATTTACATTATAGTTAACCTTACCTTTATTTCAATAGAAAGATCAGAATAGAATTTGCGTACATAAAATCTCGTATTCCCGAGCCAACCACCGAAATTGGCGGGTTTGACCCACCTTAAAGAAGTGCCACGTGTCGAATCTTGACCGAATAAGGCACGTGCTTTCCACACTTCCCTGCCTTTCATATCTCTTCCATTTTGCAAAACCCAAAAGGCAGTGTCGCCGCCGTGGAGTAACAGTAACACAGGCAGGCAAGCCAACCTAAAATCATCACATCGTTAAAAAGGTAACCTAATTGCACTCCCTTTTCCTCAACACTGAGAATTATCGATCTAGGCTTCCGCCGCCAGGAAAATTCTCAAAGCATGTAGTTTTTGTATTTCTTATTTATCCAGATTTGAATACTGAAATGTGCTTTCTATTTCTTACGTTTGATTTGTTTCAGCATTCTTGATGAATCTGAAGATTTTTTTATGGGGATATTTGTTTATCGTGTTTGCAGGTTCCAGTTTTCTGAAATCTGTTTCCGTGTCTGAGCTTAGGATCATGATGGCTTCTATTCTCACAAGTCATAAGGTTCCAAAAACGCTTTCATATCATATTTATAAATTATTTCTAATATTGAATTCTTATGGATTTGCCTTGTAAATCCTTTCCACATAATCATTCCTCAATTCTTTCATTTCTTTGTTAGGTTTTTTTTTTTATTCTTAGTGATTTTTCTACTTTTGGCTAAGCTTGATATGCTTTCTTTCCAGGCCATCCACGCTGCTGATGTTTTGGAATTGCGATTATGCATCCGGAGGGGGAAGTTTGCATATCTGCCTTGCCGAGTTAATGTAAGGCAGTCAGCGAAAACTTTTCAATTATGGCCAAAACTTAGGAACACCCTAAGTATGAGGACTACAGCTTTTGCTATTCCGAACGAAAACGATGAATCTGAAAGAAGTGCTTCGCATGCTTGTTCTGATGACCAAGTGCTTATGCCTTTGGAAAGTAATTATAGTTCCAGTGATATATATGAGGAAGCTATTGATTCTCTTCCAGAATCAGGTTCTGGTGTCTTTCAGATGGTTGAACACTCTATAAATCTGGCAAGCCTCCTGGACAAATTGAAGGCTGTACATTTGCATGTGTTGGCTTCAGAGCAGTGGAATGATTCTAGGCTGAAATTATGTCACAAGTAAGTTTGAAAGTTGAAGCTATATTTGTTTTTATGTTTGCCTTCAGCAGTACTGCCGGTGTGGCGGTGTCATATTTCTAGTACTCTTCATTGGGTTTTCAAATTTCTATGACATGTATATTTATTTGCATAAGTTTAATCTATTATCTATCATCTTATAGATTGACATTTGACATAAATGGTCTCTTTTTCTTCTGATATATCATATAAGGCATACTTGGTCCTCAATCTATAACCCATAAGATATATCATATAAGATCAATCATTGATAGGCCTCGATGTTATGTTAAGTTATCCTTTACTATACCATATACGGTTTCACCATTAATATTGTGGCCTGCAATGGAAAAGTATACATTAATCTTGTTTTTCTTTTTCTTGTGGGAATTACAAAATGTTTCACTTTACATACTGTTTAGTGTTTTCTAGAATGGAAACTTAAGTCCAGAATAAATAAATAAATAAGTATTTTTTATGTAAAATATTGGTCTTAATATAAAGCAGGTCTTTATGATTTGTATGAGGATTTTTAAAATCTTAACATCTAAGAAAATGAAAAATACATAAAAGTACTTAGTTGAATGACTTGAGAAGAGATTACTGATCTCAATGGAAACTACCTTTTTTATGCACTTCAGGTTTCTTATTTTCAGGCATTTTCTGATTTACAGAGACTTTCTCATTGCAGAAATTATATGGAGAGTGCAACAAATTTAATCCATTATTTGGCTTTGAAATGTCTTGACAACGAGCCACTCAAAGAAGATCTTGCTTTGATCAGTCTACTGAATTTGGAGATGGTAAATTCATCTGTCCTAGCTAGTCTAACCACATGCATTGAACTGTTGGAGGACCTACTGTTGAAGTCCGTAAGAACAAACAAGAAAGTAAGTGACAGAATTTGCACTCAGGAAAAGATATATCAACAAAAAAAAGGGAATTTTGCAAGAGACACAGTGAGAATGAAGGCATATTCAAACCGAGAGTTATTATTGGGACCACTTCAAAGTGGCAAACTTAATCATATCATGACAACAGTTGGAGAAGAAGCTCTTGAGAGTGAAACACTAATAACTGATCTTATAAAGGCTGGGACCTCAATTATTCGAATCAATTGTGCTCACGGAAGCCCTGAAAGCTGGAGTGAGATAATCAGTAGAGTAAAGCGAAGTTCTCAAATGCTGGAGGCCCCATGTCGAATTCTTATGGATTTAGCTGGACCAAAACTTCGCACGGATGATCTAAAGCCTGGTCCATGTGTTGTAAAATTATCCCCCAAGAAAAATGCTACTGGAAAAGTGATTTTTCCTGCACAAGTTTGGCTTTGTCATAAAGGAGCTGGTGCGCCTCCTCCTCATCTTTCTCCTGATGTTGTTCTGTCCATCGACGACCAAAATTTTTTCAGTGAAATCAAAGTAGGTGATACTTTGAGGTTCTTTGATGCTAGAGGTAAGAAAAGGATGCTAAAGATCTCCAGAGTCTTTCACGTTTTTTCTGGTACTGGCTTTATGGCGGAGTGTACTAGGACTGCTTATGTTAGTTCTGGAACAGAATTATATATTAAGACGAAGAATGATAGGTTCCCTGTTGGGAAAGTGGTAGATGTCCCTGCTAGAGAGTCATTTATCAGACTAAGAGTTGGAGATTTACTAATAATATCGCGGGATGGTACGTGTGACCAAGATAATTCCGATGGGCACAAAAATGGTGCCTATAGAATAACATGTTCATCGGGCTATCTGTTTGATGCAGTCAAACCTGGAGAGCGCATAGCCTTTGATGATGGAAAGATTTGGGGAGTCATTAAGGGAACTAGTATTTCAGAGATTGTTGTCTCAATCACTCATGCTGGCCTCAGAGGGACTAAACTTGGATCCCAGAAATCCATCAACATCCCAGACAGCAATGTTAGGTTCGAAGGTGTGACTTCAAAGGATCTAGTGGATCTTGACTTTGTTGCTTCCCATGCGGACATGGTGGGTGTATCGTTTATTAGAGATACTCGTGATATTATCGTGCTACGCCAAGAACTGGAGAAAAGGAAACTTCAGAACCTGGGGATCGTTTTAAAAATTGAAACTAAAAGTGGGTTTGAGAAGTTGCCCCTCTTGCTCTTGGAGGCGATGAAATCTTCGAATCCTTTAGGGGTTATGATTGCCAGAGGAGATCTTGCTGTGGAGTGCGGGTGGGAAAGATTGGCTGATATACAAGAGGAGATATTATCTATTTCCTGTGCTGCTCACGTACCAGTTATTTGGGCAACTCAGGTCCTCGAATCACTTGTCAAATTTGGTGTTCCTACGAGAGCTGAGATTACTGATGTTGCTAATGGAAGGAGGTAAGTGGTCAAATTATATTTCCCTAGCTATTTCCATATGTTTAGTTTGAGCTACGTAAGCACTTTCAGTAGTTAGGCAGCCAACTTTACATGCATTTTTCAATTTCCCTTGGTGCAAATTTCATTTATTAATGGTCTTCTGACTGTGATACCAGCATAGCATACTACAAGTACATTTCCTTCTGTCATGTATATTGTTCTTGTCCAAATTTGAAAGCAATGTGACCCGCTTTTCTCGAACTCTTGTTTGTTTAAATTAATATATACACACTAGCAGCAGGCATATCCTAAGAGGATTTCAGTAAAGGCCTTTTTGTTTATTTTGCTCCTTTCTCCTAGTGGAAGTTGGTGCTTAAATGATCAAATTGCATAAAACTTGGCATGATTAAAAGCTCCTCAATATTTTTTCCAGGGCAAGCTGCATTATGTTGAACAAAGGGCGACACATTGTAGAAGCTGTTTCAGCTCTAGATAATATCCTCAACTCGAACTCAAGACGGATGGAAGCGGAAGTTAGGTCACTCGTTCCATCCAGCCATCTCTTTTAGGTTAGTCAAGTTTCTTGCATTCCTATCTTATTCTTGGGCTATGTAAATATTGTTAGCATCAGTAACATGCAAGCAACTAGAAACTGTTATTTGTAGTGTAGTTTACATGATTAACAATCATCTTTATTCGAAATGCTGCCTTTATCAACACCATGCCATGCCTATGAAGTGTTTAGCAGTCACAACTCTTCTAATTTCATGGTTTAGACAGACTGCTGATAAATATGTTTCTCAAAGGAAGAAAGTCGAAGCATTTG
Source organism: Hibiscus tridactylites (assembly GCA_958450335.1). Lineage (NCBI taxonomy): Eukaryota > Viridiplantae > Streptophyta > Magnoliopsida > Malvales > Malvaceae > Hibiscus > Hibiscus tridactylites. The sequence goes on from OY288286.1 coordinate 12,641,809, forward strand.
AAGCTTACACCAAAATTGTAGCCTGATCCAGACACCACCAATCACCTACAATACAAGACACTCAATTAGTTTACAAATCTGAATATTCTTGTACCAGAAAATAAGGGTAAACTACACCGGTGGTTCCTAAACTTTTGAGACTCCTGCATTATGGTCACCGAACATTTACATCATGCATTGCAGTCACTAAACTTTTAATTATTTTCATTACGGTCACTGTCATTAGTTGTCGAAAAAAAAAAGTGACACGTTCAAATCTATTTTTTCTTCAAAACATGTGGTCACCCCCTTTTATTATCATCCCCTACCCCATTAGTCTCACCACCACCACCCTTACTACTTTCACCTTTCCAGCTAGGGATGGCAAAAAACCACGGATCTGGCGGGTTCTGACCTGATCCGATCGAGTAGAATTGGATTTTTTTTTAAATTTCGGTCTTTGGATAGGGTTGGTTGGTTTTAGGGTGGAAATTCTTTGACCCGACACAATTTATTTATAACTATATATATTTTCATTATATTTTTTATGTATTATAACTACATAAATGGTCACCAAACTTTTAGGCCGCTTTCATTTTGGTCACCGAACTTTTAAAACTTGCAACAAGGTCACTGAACTTTTAATTTGTTTTCATTACGGTCATTGCCGTTAAAAAATGCTTATGTGACATGTTAAACTCATCTTCCCCAAAAAACCCTTAAATTTCTTAAACCCATTGCAGCCATCAGGCATCATCCTTTGCTTTCTAGGCTAAAAATAGCAATTGGTGTTCTGAAATCTGGGAATATGGAGACTGCTAAGTCTTCGAACATTGGTGAGGTGGTGAAGTACAAAAACGATCCCAATGATGACTTTAGCTTCAACTCGAGTACGATGGTTCGAAGTAAGTCAGCTTACCCTGAAAAGGATTCTCAAACAACTCATCCTTTTATCACAAAGAAGACTGAAGAACAAGTATTGAGAGATGCCATGGTTCCCAAAAAATCAAAATGGAACATGTTCAGTATGCATCAGCTGAACTTGATGCTACGGAATTGGATTTTTTTTTCTAGAAGATCCATCTTTCAAGTATGCATTTATAAAATTCTAAGGATACTTGTTAGAAAAACTTATAACAAAATACATGGATTTTCATATTTAATAAGTTCTTTTTCTTTATGATTCAGGTGTGGGTTTATGTCCCGAACAAGAAAAACTATTGTCATTTTCTATTTTACAAGCTTTTGGATGGTTGTGTGCAGTGACGGAGCAATGTAGCTCATGGGAGGGGCTGTGCCCCGGCAGGGGATTTTTGTTTTTTTACCCCAAGTCTTTGCAGTACTTTCGTGAGGCTTCCACACGAACAATTTCTTCCTCGCCTCGCTCACTCTTTGGCTTTTATTCCTCTCGATAAGTAGTATCTGTTCTGAATATACTCTCAACCATTTGACACTGGTGCTCGAACCCGTGACCTCTAAGAACAATAACCGTTCCCTTAACCACTGAGTCAAGTTGGTTCGTGCAATGCACTTTGGGTTCTAACAATGCATTTCACATGTTCATGAAATATCTCTGTGAATTATCAGCGTTCAATTGATTTACTATGTATATGATTGTCCTTGCTTGAGTTTGTTTCGAATTCAGAAACTCCATTTTCGCCGTTTTAACTTCATCATCTCATGAGTTAGTGGATGCTGATAAGTGTTTTTGTTAGAACATTCTGAATTGCTGGATTTTGTGGTTTGGCATGAGTTTGAATATGAACTCTTTTCTGAAAGTCGGAACAAAATTTCTTATTGCAGTTAAGCACAAGCTTGACCTTTGGATGTGGTTATTGCCTATTTAGTTGAGAAAATGTTTTCCAGTTTCTAAAACTGATATAGCATTCCCATGTAAACGAACCGAACGAAGGTGTATTCATGTTCGTTCGTTTAACTTTAATCGAACAAATGTACAAACACGAACATAAACGAACACAAAATTTTTTGTTCGTGTTCGTTCATTAAGGAATGTAGCTCGTTTGTGTTTGTTCATATTCGTTCGTTTAAATGATAAACAAACGCAAATGAACATAAATGAACATTATAATATGTTAAATATTTAATATTTTGGGTTAGTTCAATTAATTCAGTTAATTAATTGATTTTAAACCAAATTAATTGATAATTGAAATTTGAAAAAATTCTTTATCATTAATCGAAACTTTAAATTATCTAATAAATTAACCAATTTCGTTTTGGTTTAGTCGGTTAGTTCGGTTTAACTGAACAATAAACACCCCTAGACATGTTAATAAACTTAAAAATGAACATAAACGAACGAACATAAACAAATAGATTATCATACGTTCACGAACATAAATGAACAAACAAGTCATTTGTTCATGTTCGTTCATTTAATTAAACGAACAAAAAATCTTATCCATGTTCATTCGTTTAATAAATAAACAAACATAAACAAACTTCCCGCCAAACGGTTCGTTGAACGTTCAGTTCATTTACAGCCCTACCCATGTATCTAGATGCTGGGATGGGTTTTGATTTTGTGCAATGAATCGATAATCACTTTAATAAAGTATCTTATCATCTTATATTATATAGATGGAGTTAGCCCAGTGGTTGTGGCTTAAGCCTTCCTTGTTCTTGGTTGTGGACTTGTGGCTTAGCCTATTTTGCCTCCCGTTTTATTTCCTTCATTTGATTAGGTTCAATCAATCACCATCTGGTCGGTTAATTAAATCTGTTAAATTAAATAAATTTAAATTAAAAAAATGGTAACATGTGTCGTCCTCTGGTTGGTTGGTTAATTTTAATTAATTAAATTAAAATTAGGACCAAATTGATATAATAAGTAAATAACATGGACCAAATGTGTAATTTTACAAATTTTCGTTAACTGCCACGTCACCTCTCTGTTAATTTTTTAATGGCAGTGGTAAAAATAAGTCAATTTAATAAGTTCAGTGAACAAAATATGTATCTCCAAATAATTCGGTGATCACCGGTGTAGTTTACCCAAAAAACTAAATAGACAAATTATGCAAAAATCAAATGACTGGATTTTCATAACAATGCAAAAGCATCTAAGTTTTGAGAGATAACAATGCAAAACCGTAACAAAAATAATTAAAAGTTAAGTGATTGTAATATAAATTTAAAAAGTTGTTGATTATATTGCAAACGTCTTAAAAGTTCAGGGATCACCAGTACAGTTTATCCAGAAAATAAAAGTGAATAAGAAACTGTGCAAAACAGTTGTACCAAACACGGGTACTCGAGGCAGACTAAAATTGGTATGACAGATATAGGTATATAATAACTGCTCTAAAACACAAACAATCAAAACTTGAAGATTTATGTACACATCATATACAAACCTCAGACTCAATAATTGGCAACTTTGCGCCAACATACATGCATTTCTTATATGTGGAGGGATGAGAGTGTTCCTAATTTGTTTTACACCACATTTTACATAAAATTAGGCTTGTTCTTCAGCAGTAAAATCAGGCTCTGCAGGCTTCTGAAGCAGCATAGCTGGAACCCTCTCCGACACTCTTGCTTTACGACTACGGTTTTTCCGTAAAGCACGGAGTGCGTTGGCAGCAAACCGTGAAGCATAAATAGTTGCCCCCAGACTCGGTGAACTCTCGCCAGCGTTGGCTAAAGCATCTTGCAACCTATTCTCCTCCTCTCTAAGAGATTCTTCAAGTTTCTTTTTGCTGTAACGGCGCCAAGCTGCTTGTATAAAACAAGCTGCCCAAGTCCTCCACTGCTGCGAATAGAACCTAAATGTGTGGCGCAGCTGCTTACTGTGAAGCCGGCGGAACTGAGAAGCAACAAACTTCAAGTCATCAGCCATCAGTGCGAAAGCTTCAACTTCTGTAAGAGCTCGGACAGTTCTAGTCGAGATAGGGAGGTTCGAGGAAGAATGGGGATCTAGTGCCCATGTGAGAAGTTCCTCCCCACAGAAATCCCCTGCCCCCAGATATTCAGAATTAAAGAAGCCGGTTCTTCCACCATTTGTTGTCATGGTCAACAGTTTTCCCCTCATGATGAATAGCATCTCATCAACCGGGTCTCCCTCCCGAACAATGTAGCTCTCCTCTGTGTAGAGAACTGGCTTGAGACGATCACACATTGCATCCAATAATTGCTCATCCATTTTCTCAAACATTGGCACCTTAACCATGGAAGGAAATGAGTGAAATAACCAAAATTAGTGATTGATAGTGAAAACGCAAGCCAAACAATAACCACAACGTCAAGGCACTCACCCTCATGAGCAGAGCCAAGCAAAGATGGTGCTTTATATCCCTTCTTAGGTCCTTGGGGAGATTACTAAGTAAATTCTCTTCATCAACCCCTCTAGTTTCTTGCCACTTGTATTGCTCGTATCGTCTAATCCGCTCCCTTAGACTCTCAGGTAGTAAGCGGTGGGACATCCATTGTTCTGCATCACGCCGTTTTACTCTCATCTCCTCCAACCTCGTAGTTGTGGACTGCAAATATGTCTGTTTCACAGCAAAATTTACTTATCACAATCTATAAATTTTAGTCCATACATATGAGTGAAGTTGACGAATCCGAACAATTAAGATCCTAATATTATTTGATATCTCCTGGTTTTTTTGGAGAAAGCAACTAGACGTTGTATTTCCTATTTAATAGGAGAGATAGAGAGAGAAGCAAAATACTTGGACATTATAAAATCTGAAATCAACAAAAAAGCTTCGGCCATTTTAAACAGTTAACTATGTTCTCAGAAGATGAGTTAGGGGAACCAGAGGCACAATCCAGTGAATAGCATGCAGCTCATGCAAGATTTTCAAATATCAGAAAGAAAGAAACTAGTTATTTAGAAGAAGCCTGCAGAATAGAAAGAATTCCCAACAAAATTCATGTCTTACAATAATTAGAAACCAGTTCCACTTCCATAAAACAAAAAACGCGACGAAATATTCAAAGAATGCAGATGCTTTGGTACTAACCTGCATATTTCCAATGAGAAATGAAAACAGAACCAAGCCCGAGATTGAAATGAAAACTGCAAAGCAGATCTCCCAGACATAGGTACTAGTTTCAAGATTCTGGCCCAGAGAACTGCAAAAGCAATAGGCAAAAATAGATCAGACACTGATGTTTGATTTTAATAGCACTATGCTAACAGAATGAGAGAGGAAACAAGGAAATGGTTAGTCCATGAATATACACCAAACTTACAATAAGCTCATTTGGACTGAAGATGGACATAGACTCGACAAGTCTAAATATAGAACATGATTAAGATCAACAGTCAACACTGACACCTTACAACCATTTAACCACAGCACTCTAGAGCACCACAAGGGCTATGGAGCGTGCTGCTCCGTCATGAATTAATCTCATTTCATCACACCTGGAACCTTAGCACTAATCCTGACATTGCTTCCCATTATCCCCAAGAAAAAGCAATGAAAAAGTGGTGAACATTTTATAGAAAAGGAGAGATGCTTATACCCAAACGTTTTCCAATTGTCATAACATATATCACGAGGAAGGTTTATCACAATATGCGCTCTATGTAGACTGCATGCATATTTATGCTAACCACCCCATCAAGGAGAAGATAATTGATAAAAATGAGACCATTTATTTTTGTTATGATTCTAAAGTTAACCAGACAGCTAAATTAGATGCTACAAGAATGTTGAAAGAGTAAATATTTCTAGAGCAATTACATTTATATATCTTGTTGATCCAACATGAAGACGATAAAAATAAAAATAATAACAATAAAAAGAAAATAAAAACAAATAATGATTATTACAATGATGGAAACTTGGGAGATTAATGCTAAAGTCAAATACTAAAACTAGTTTCCAAAAAATCAGAAATTGCATGCCAGTAAGCATATTAGAATTTGGTAATGTATACATCTATACATCTAATTATCAAGTAATTTGATGTAAAAAATTTAGCCAAAATTAGCTGAAATAAAACCGATCTAGTAAAAAGAAACAAGCAATGACCAGTGAATACTCGACGAGAAAAGGAAAATAAATGAAAAGCGTCTTATCTAGCACACCTTAGATTTTGCAGACCCCACCAAAAACAGTAAAAAAATTTCTCCAGAAAATCTTCCGACTCCACAACACCAGATTGAAGAGCATCAAGGAACATCCCAAAATTGAAAAGAGTCGTGTTGGGTGTTTGTATAGGACAAGATTGATTCAGCAACATACTAAAAGAAGAATCACCATCACAGTAAAATGAACGAGGGGAGCATTCAGTACTATTTCTACAGGCGTTTTTCCAGCAGGTGTATTCCCTTTCAATGGAAAACAAGTACCAAAAAGCCCCGAAAACCTACAAGAAAAGCTAGTAATTTTACCATCATAATATATAGAAGAAGAATGAATTAAGCTTAAAGTCATGATAAGATACACACGCACATTAAACAGGGAATATTACAACTCCAGGACTTAATGAAAATAACTAGATTTCATATGATTAAAAAGTTTATCTAATGCAACCGAGAAAGTAACACACAGACAACATTTACCTTACGGTTAGTTCTAGAGAAAAAAATTTAGCATGCTATAGGTCTTGGGTCTGCAATGGATATATTCGGAAAAAAATTAGCAATCCTCCAAAGAGGACATAGTTTTTGTAAAATTAAGTAATCAACTTCGAAACATAAATACAATAGACAGGAAAAAAAATACTCCTATATATATATATATATATTCCTGGGAAGACTGCAGATTTCAAGACATCGTTATTTAAAAACAACTTTTAATGAAATTTTGCCGATAATTTATTGTGAGAATTGTAGTGACATTAAAGATGATAAAAAACTAACCTGTTGATCATGATAATAATAATTAATCAATGCCTAGTCATAACGCATGTATTTGGTCAAAAGTTAGATAATAACCATTCACATTTCACACTTTATGCTGAACTCTTCTACCCATTTCAATCAAATATTAATCCACAAATAGGTATGGCTTTACAAATTACCATTCCCCAGCTTCAACCTCTATTTTAAACAATATACATCACTTGCTTGCTTCCTGGAAATTATAGCCGTTGAAATAGGATAGATAGACTTTAGAAGACATGAATAAACCACCAAATTCGTATGGTAAGAGATCTACTCTCTTTTTTCCCTGCTGTTTTAATTGTGAAATGTCTGAAGCAATAAACCACTCAAGAACCAAAGACGCACAAAAGGTATATCCACAAAAGCAAATATGAGAAAAGGTGCATGCTTATTGTTAAAAATATTCTAATACTGATTGAGCAAACTTACGTGGCTTGCTAGCATGTAAAGAAACAGATTGAATGCAGCTCCAGCCCATGCAGTTTCAGTTAGTATGCCAGAAGTCCTTGTAATTTCCTTATACAGTGGATATATTCGAAAAACTCTTGGCAGATATTGGAAGAGAACAATAAATGTCAACAAGTTCTTCGTATTCAATGACTTCATCCCTCTCATTTGTGGTATGACAATTAAAATCACCACCTGGAAGAGAACAATAGCATCAAATTAAATGATCATGTATTTGAAGATTGAAACAAAGTAGTTCCCATGACAATGGACTGTGATTTTTTTTTGACCAAAACAATGGACTGTGATAAAACAGCATATTTCCAATAAATATGCAAACCATAAATAGCTGGAGCAATTAAACTTATCCTTTATCCTAATGGCAGAGTATAGCATGGTTCAACAACTCATGGTGCAATGGAATTTCTCAATAAAATTCACAATTCAAAGCACATAACATGAAGTTCCATCTCACCCTATAAATTAAAAAGATTCATCCATGCATTTCATTTCAATTTTAAAGCCTAAATAGTAAATAGTGCATGACCTGTCACACATAAATCAATCAAATGCTAGAGGAAGAACCTTTTCAAAGGCCTAATAATTTCCTTACCTGTGGGAGGGGAAGAACTGCTAGAACATCGATTATAAAGTATGATTGCAGATACCTCTTTGCTATTGCCAATGAATCTTCAACTAAAACCCCTCTTCCAAACACACGAGAAGAAGGTGCAATGAAGCCAGTATGAAACTGAAAAACTATATGGACTATATAAAAGATATCCGTGAATGAGCGCAGCACGCTGGCTGTGATCTCCATTTTTTCATCCAAAACAAGGCACTTCTTATCGTCATTAACCACCGGTACGTAAAAGAATAAAGGATCAATTGAGACTGCTAAGATACATGATAATAAAAATATCTTGTTCCACCTTTGAAGGAACGGCCCCTGTGGATCAAGAATTTTCTTACTAGAATCAAGGCTGCGGTTAAATGAATAAGACTTAAAAGATTTTCCAATCCCTTTAAACCTTTCGGAGCCAGATTCAACCCCTCTTTGAAACTTCTCTGTAAATGAATTTATTGTGAATCTAATTTTCCCCAAATTTCTCCTGTTATTATCAGAGAAATGTCTTTCAGTGCTTCTCTCTGAATTCCAGTCCTGGAACCTGGAAGAAATCATTTAGTTGAAGAAATCAGACTATCGTTTCATGTACCAAAAGGATTTAATGGAAGTACGGGAAAATCAACCCCATCTACTAATTGCACAATATATAACATTTTTCCGGCACAGTATATAATTGCTGTCATGTGAGAAATGAGGTACCAATAGTTATCGGAGCAACATATGAAACTTAAGCTCAATCAAAAGAAGTTTTATTTTTATTTGAAATATTGGAAAACATAGGGTGTTTATGGCAATGTCAATGACAGTAACTGCAACAAATGAGAACTAGTTATAGAATCATCGGGTAATGCAAAGGATCAACAGGATTGTCACTTGAAAAACTGCATATTTAGTATTACCTTAATGGTTTTAGAAGCACAACATCGACTCAAAAAACATATGTTCCCCATAAATCAAAGGACAAAATTTAATAATGTACAAACCTCACAAGCTTCTCTTGTGGATAATTCATAAGTACAGCTTTCCAAATTATCCCACCTGGCGACCTCTAAGAGAAGAAAGCTAAGCTCTGAAACACAAACAAATTTAAGGAACTTCGTCACATACAGCAGAAATCTTATTGCCGGATGGCCCAGACCCTAAAAAGACAAGAAAACAAATGGAAAAGGAAAAACCAAAGTTAGAACATTCACACATCTCAATTGCAGGCCAGACACAATTAGAAACAATATACTATTGCGCAAACATTGAAGTTATCAAAACCAGACATGAAATTAGTTGTATCCAATTCCAATCACTTAAACAAGATGAAACAATAAATCAGTTAGCTACTGTCCTTTCACAGGAACATCTAGATATATCGTTGCACAATCATAACTTTTTCTCCTAAAAGAATAAGAACCAGTTATCAAAGCAATTAATCCTGTTTGCGAGAATAAGTAGCCCTAAATTTTCCGGAATTTTGAATTTCAAAACATTCATGCATGAAATTGTAGATCAAAGTACAAATCAAGCAGAGGAGAGAAAGGAAAAGGAAACATACAAGGGAAGAAATCAGAGTGGAGTAAACAAACAAACAGGATGGAAATGAATTATTGTTTTCTTCTTCTTCAAAGAGGAGAAGGGGAAGAAATTTCCGGGAAAATTCGTCTGAAATGGGGTCCCACTGAAGGGGAAAAACGTTTCACAACGAGTATTAATTTAGCAGTTTTTTTTTTTTTTTAACGATTGGAAGGTTGACTCCACTGTACTTGTACGTACAGTTGAAATGGTGACGTGGCGACATATGAATGGGAACTGTATACCGAATTTTTATCTTTATTATTTAACGCAAGTCAAAGTCAAATCAAAGTGGGTGGCAGAGATGAGATTCTCAACGCCCAACGATTTGGTTGACCTTAGGGAATCCCATTCTACTTGTCCATTGCCTTAGTATTCTCCTCTTACTCCTTTTGATTAAAATTTTTTCGCTGATACAGAAACAAAACGTCGTCTAATTAATCATATGCTCTTCACTTGTTACCAAAAAGAACTAAATCAGGGGATGGATCAAGGTGAACGATCTCTTTAATCGGTAACTTTTTTTTGTCAAAATAGTCAATTATCCGGACAATTTTGGGGTGTTCAAATTTGGTACTTGAAGTGTTGGGTACCCGATTTTTCAGGTAGTATAAATTTTTGGCCCACGACTATCGAGTACTAGCAAAATCAGGTACTAGATATTCGATTCACATTTTTTCAATTTTTTTATTAAATTTAAAGAATTTAAAAAATCACATAGAAATACATAAAATTTAAAAGTTCATAATACATAATAGAATTAATGATTTGAAGTTAGTTTTAAGGGAAAATATTTGAATATATATATATATATATATTAATCTCAATCGTAATTTTTTCCTTCAGATCACTCGAGTCGAGTATTTTTAAACACCCCTACCGGACATTCATCTCTCATCCTATATGACGGACTTTCGTTTCACAATCACATGAGAGCAAAGCATGAATTGAGTCCACTAGGTAAGAACCAGCTAGCACCCCTAAAGATCCATTAAGAATCCTCGAAGCCTCAAGATTATCGGTATCAATTTCGATATGACCATAACCTAAAAGAACAAAATAGAATGTCATGTATCGCTTAAAGCTCCACAACAATCACCGAGCAACTACCTAGGATCTAGACCATGCTCATCATGCAAAACTTCACTCATAGTAGCCTCACAACCCTGAAAAATAACAACACCATATGTATTTGCCTTAACCCACCCAATCATGGTTTTTGCCACGACCCACATGCAAGGGGCTTGAGTCGCAGCAATCGAAATCGAGCGAGACACCTTGGTACGTGCAATTTCTGACACCAAATAGAGGCAATGTGTAAAACTAAATAATTGATTTTGATATAACAAAAAATTTAAGGACTAAATTGAAAAGGAGAAAATAAATGTTTAAGTCCTCAAAACTTTCCAAAATCTCTAAGCAAAATGGTCCAAGTCAAAACCAATGTTTTATGAAAAATTTTCTAAGTGTTTTCCAAGTCAAAACAGTGATTTTCGAGTCACCGTTTCGAAACGGCCCTTAGGCGTTTCAGAACATTTTGAAACTGTTAACATGTGTTTCGGAACAAGCTTTCCCGTTTCAATACGGGTGTATCAAAACAGGTCTCTATGTTTCGAAACGGCCCATAGGCGTTTCGGAACGTTTTGAAACTGTTAACATGTGTTTCGGAACAAGCTTTCCCGTTTCAACACGGGTGTATCAAAATAGGTCTCTATGTTTCGAAACGGATGAAGAACAACGGAACGGGTTGATCCATTTCGATACGGAAGTATCGAAATGACTTCAAACGTTTCGAAACGGTTTTCAAACTTGGATTCAAAAATATGACCGTTGCAAATTTTATAACTGATTTTCGAAAAATGATTAAGGTGTATCGAAACGATTTAAGCTGTTTCGATACGGGTTTTGGTAGTGGCAAAATGTTTCAAAACGGGCTCTAGCACGTTTCGGAATAGGCTCTTAGCTATATCAAAACGATCGAGTCTGTTTTGATACGGTCTCCTAATTACACCCCAACGGTTATTTCTATTTTGGCCTGTTTCGAAACAAGTACAGGTGTTTCAAAACGGGTGGTTGCAGAAGTGCATTTATGGTGGGAAGATTGCATTCCAACGGCTATATTTATGATTGCAACAACCCCAACGGCTAGAATTGAATGAGAAGGTATAAAAGGGAGTCCTAAAAGCACCAGCAACAACTATTGATCCAAAAAGAAACATTCCAACATCAAATCCAAGCTCTAGTGCTAAATTTCCATATTCTTTGTAAAACCCCAATTGTGGTTCTTTGTAATTCCTATTTTCTTTGATTCAATTGGGTTGAATGCTTGTAATTGGGCAACATTTGTATTAAGAGATACTTCTTATTTGCCTTAATCTTCTTTGTAACCTTGTGAGAGTGTTTGGTCAATTTTGGGTAGAAACTTGACCACTTGTGTAAAGGTTTCCTCCTAAGCCTAGAAAAGGGGAAGATCAACTAGTGGAGTTGTTTGAAAATCCTTAGTGGGAGCTAAGGTAGTGGATGTAGAGTTCATTTAGAACTTGAACCACTATAAGTGCCTTGTCTTGAAATTTTATTTTACCACTTCACTACCAATCACTTTAAAAATCTAATTCACCTCCTCTTAGCTTAAATCAATTCAACGATCCACTCAACAATTAGTATCAGAGCCTACCTCTTTTGAAGGATTAACAACCACAAGAGGAGTTCCTAAGAGAGTGTGATCAAGTCTCAAGTCAAGCCATGGCATCTACCTCAACCTCCAACCTTTACGAGTCACAATCCACCACTAAACCACCTTTCTTCAATGGGGACAACTACCCATATTAGAAGAATATGATGCGTCTCTTCATCAAGTCCACCTATTATATGGTTTGGGATGTAGTGGAAGAAGGACCTTACATTCCGGTAAAAAGAAACGATGAAGGAAGACTTGTCCCGAAGGTGAAGTCGGAGATGACCGAGGAAGATAGACGAATGATGCAAGTCAACGACAAAGCTCTACACATTATATTTTGTGCACTTGGTCCAGACATCTACTCTAAGGTTTCTTCTATTGAGAGCACAAAAGAAGTGTGGGACACTTTAGAGACGACTTATGAAGGTACTAGCGACATGAAGGAGACGAAGATTGGGTTATTAAATTTGATCTGTGAAAATTTCAAGATGGACCCCGATGAGAGCGTCTAAAAGATGTTGGTTTTCAATCATCGTCAACGGTCTTAAAGGATTCGGAGAAGTGATTCCCGAAGATAAGCTAGTAAGGAAGCTTTTATATTCTCTTCATTGAAGCTAAGAATTTGAAGACATTGAAGCTTGATGAGCTTGTTGGTTCTCTCCTTACTCATGAGATTATGAAACAAGGAAGAGAAGAAGAAAAAAAGAAAGAATAGAGAAGCATGAGGTGGAAAAGAAGAAGAAGCTAGGAGTTACTCTCAAAGCCTCTCTACAAGAGGAGAACTCTTCTAGTGGGGAGGAAGACTTTGAGGAGTTGGCTATGATAGCCAAACGGTTCTCGCGGTTCATGAAGTCCAACCGAGGGAGAAAATTTCAAAGAAAGATGGACTTCAAGAACAAAAACAAAGAAGAAGAAGAAGAAGAAAGGGATCTGATCATTTGCTTTGAGTGCAAGAAGTCGGGTCACATTCGTTCTGATTGCCCTCAACTCAAGAAGAAGAGCTTTGAGAAGAAGAAGAAGCTCTAAGCCGAGCTTGCTACTTGGAGTGATGAGGATTCATCCGAGGATGAGGAACATGAAGTGGTCAACCTTTGCCTCATGGCTCTTGAAGAGGATTCGATGGTAACCTCTAACTCATCTTGCTTTGATTTTATATTTGATGAATTGCGTGATGCATATGATGAGTTAGTAGAGAAATATAAGGAGTCTATTTTGAAAAATAAAAAGATCATTTCAGATTTAAAAGCTCAAAACGATTTACTCTCTAAAGTTAACTCGGATTTTGAGAAAAAGGTTTTAAGCTTATAAGATGATTTAAAATTCTTTGAACAAGAAAATATTGATTTTAATAACCTTCTTTCTCAATGTAATGATGAACACCAAAAGTTGGTGAATGAGCTAAATGAGCTTAAAAATTCTTTCAAAAATGTTGGCTCTTCAAAGGTTGAAAAAGGTGAATCTTCAAAAACCAACTTTGTAAAAAGAAATAATTTTAACTACAAACAAAGTGGCTCCAATAGGCCTAATAGAACTAAAAAGATTAGAAGCATATGAGTTCCTAAGGAACTTGTAAAATCTAATAATATTATTGCCATGTCACATTGGATTCCTAAGGGAACCAAGCTTTTGGGAGCTAACACTCATGGACCCAAAATGATTTGGGTACCAAAAATCAAAGCTTAATCTCTTTGTTTGTAGGGGGAGCATTGCTACAAGGCCAAAGCACAAAGTCAAAATTCGTGGTACCTTGATAGTGGATGCTCGGGGAACATGACCGGAGACAAGATTCGATTCATGGAATTAAAGCCAAAAGGTGGAGGAGTAGTAACATTTGGTGACAACTCCAAAGGCCACGTTGAAGGTATTGGCTCCATAGGTAATCAGTCTTCCATACTCTTTGAAAATGTTTTGTATGTCAATGGTCTAAAACATAATTTATTGAGAATTAGTCAATTGTGTGATAAAGAGTTTAATGTCATGTTTGATGTAAATGGGTGTAGAATAGTTGACATTAAATCTAATAAAACAATGCTCATTGGTCATCGCATAGGCAATATATATATATGGTGCATCTAGATGACATTCATACATCCCATGCATGCTTAGTTGCACAAAATGAAAATGATGCATGGTTATGGCATAGGAAACTAGGACATGCTAGTATTAGCATTTTGGAAAAATTAGTTTCCCTTAATCTAGTTCGAGGCCTATCTTAGCTCAATTTCTCATTAGATAAAATTTGTGATGCATGTGCTAAAGGTAAATAACATATAACCTATTTTAAGTCCATTAATAATGTTTCTACAAGTAGGTGTTTGCAATTGATCCATATGTATCTCTTTGGGCCAATTAGGACTACTAGCTTGGGTGGAAAATCATATGCATTTGTGCTTATTGATGATTACTCTAGATATACTTGGGTTCTCTTTTTAAGCACCAATGACGAGGCTTTAGAAAACTTCATCACATTTTTAAAAATAACCCAAAATGATCTTAAACTTAAAATTTCACATATTAGAAGTGATCATGGAATCGAATTTCAAAATATGGATTTTGACGATTTTTGTAATGAAAATGAGATTAGCCATAATTTTTCGGCTCCTCGAACTCCTCAACAAAACGGGGTAGTTGAGAGGGAAAATAGAACTTTAGAAGAAATGGCTAGGACTATGCTTTGTGAAAACAATTTACCTAAGTATTTTTGGGCGGAAGTCACTAACACCGCTTGCTACATTATAAACCGTGTAATGATTAGGCCTATTTTAAAGAAAACTCCTTATGAGATTTTAAAATCTAAAAAACCTAACATTAGCTATTTTCATCCTTTTGGTTGCAAGTGTTTTGTTTTAAACAATGAAAAAGATAATCTAGGTAAATTTGATGCAAAAAGTGATGAAGCTATTTTTCTAGGTTACTCTTTAAACTCTAAAGCCTATCGTGTGTTTAAAAAAAAAAACTTTAGTTGTAGAGGAATATATTCATGTGGTTTTCGATGATAACCTCCTTCCGAGGAATGATTCTTGTGATGATAATGATGTAGGGATCATTGAAGTCAATGATGGTGGAGAATCATCAAAGGTGAATGAGATTCCAACAAAAGAGGAAGAAGCACAAGATCCGCCTCTAGAAGCATTGCAAGACATGTCTCTTGAGGAAAAGGAAGTGAGTTGCCCAAGGGAGTACAACTATGTCAAGGGTGGTGAGATCTTGGGTGATCCATCCAACGGGGTAACTACTCGTTCTTCTCTTAAAATGCTTAATCATGTTGCTTTTATCTCATGCATTGAGCCTAAGAATGTTAAAGAAGCATTAAAAGATGACTTTTGGATTATGGCCATGCAAGATGAGTTAAATCAATTTGAGAGAAGTAAAGTGTGGACATTAGTTGATAGGCCTAGAAATAAATCTACTATAAGAATTAAATGGGTCTTTAGAAACAAACTAGATGAGAGTGGTAACATAGTGAGAAACAAGGCTAGGCTTGTTGTTCAAGGTTACACTCAAGAAGAGAGAATTGATTTTGATGAAACCTATGCACTCGTAGCTAGAATGGAAGCAATTAGGATGCTACTTGCATTTGCATGTTATCATGATTTCAAGCCTTTTCAAATGGATGTCAAAAGTGCATTTTAAATGGTTTTATAAACGAAGAAGTGTATGTGGAACAACCACCGGGTTTTGAAGATCCTATTTTTCCAAACCATGTTTTCAAATTGTCAAAGTTTTATATGGTTTAAAACAAGCTCCTAGAGCTTGGTATGAAAGATTATCAAGTTTTCTAGTTGGAAAAGGTTTTGAAAAAGGAAAGGTTGACACAACACTCTTTATTAAAAACAATGGCAAAGATATCTTAGTAGTTCAAATTTATGTTGATGATATCATTATTAGTTCTACTAATGAATTGTTTTGTCAAGATTTTTCTAAGTTGATTCAAGATGAATTTGAAATGAGCATGATGAGGGAGCTCTCATTTTTCTTGGGACTCCAAATCAAACAAATGAAGGATGACATCTTCATCAATCAAGCTAAGTACATCAAAGATATGCTCAAGAAGTTTGGCTTGGAGCAAGCAAAGCCTCAAGCTACACCAATGAGCTTATCTACAAAGCTTGACAAAGATGAAGGAGGTAAGTGTGTTGACTCTAAACTTTATCGCTCTATGATTGGATCTTTGATTTACCTTACCGCAAGTAGACCGAATATATTGTTTAGTGTTTGCTTGTGTGCTAGATTCCAAGCTAGTCCTAGAGAATCTCAGCTTATAGCCGTTAAAAGGATCTTTAGGTACCTTAGAGATACTCCTTGTTTAGGTCTTTGGTACCCTAGAGACTCAACCTTTAACTTTCAGGCTTATTCGGATGCAGATTACAGGGGTTGTAAAATAGATAGGAAAAGTACTTTCGGAACTTGCCAATTCATAGGTAGTATGCTCATATCTTGGTTCTCTAAGAAACAAAATAGTTTAGTTTTATCTACCACCGAAGCCGAGTACATATCCTTAGGGAGTTGTTGTGCTTAAGTCCTTTGGATGAAACAACAACTCTTAGACTATGGAATAGAGGTAGACACCATACCCCTTAAGTGTGATAACACTAATGTCATATGTCTTACCAAAAATCTCATTCAACACTCTAGAACCAAACACATAGAAATAAGGCATCATTTTATTAGAGATCATGTCCTTAAGGAAGATGTTTTAGAGTATGTAGACACCTTAAATAAATTAGAGGACATCTTTACTAAACCTCTAGATAAAGAGCGTTTTTGGTCCCTTAGGAGAGAGTTGGGTCTAACTAGCCTAGTTTGACCTTTTAGGACCTTTTGTGCTTAAAATTGCTTGATTTGTTGTTAAATGTCATGCTTATGTGTTTTGATCCTAATTTCATCCATGCTTATAGTTAGGGGGAGTATGTTTATGTTTTGTTATGTTAAACTTGCTCATACATCTCACTCATGCATCTAGGATCAATTAAAATTCAACTTTTCTGCAATTTAGAGCCTCATCTGCACTTCCAGGCCAATTGGTATCGAAACGGGTCACCCAGTTTCGATACGGGTGCCTTTTAAGAACACAAATGTACAAGGTGTTTCGAAACGCCCCAAAGGGTTTCGAAACGATTTGGTTCTGCCAGAACATATATCGAAACGGCTCATATGCGTTTCAATACAAGCAATCTCTTGGGCTTCGATACAGTCAAACCTGTATCGAAACGGTCATCATGTTTCAAAACATTTGTAGACGTTTCGGTATGCCTGTTTCGAAACGTGTATCTAGAAAAGCCTATTTTAAAGGGTTTTAAATGCTCAAATGCTCTTTTAATCAAACTTAAAACCCCTAAAAACTCTAAATCGATTTCCTCTATAAAAACCCTCCAAACCTCTTTGTTTTTCATCAAAACTTCAGGGCTTTTACTCCTAAACGAAAATCTAAGCAAGCTTCATCAATTTGGTGCAATTTCATCCACCAATTCTTCCAAAATCCCATATTTGAGGTATTTTCTATCTTTTTCTTTTGATTTCGTTCGAATCTTACGTTAGAAAATTATAGTTTTACATGGTATACTTGTTTTATATTATGGTTTTCAAAATCTTGTAATTTTTTTTTCAAAATCTTAAGTTTTTTATTCGAATATATTTTATTTTATTCTTATTTTTCTTACACAGTTTTTCAAATTTGTTTTCATCAAAAATTTTCTTCATATATGTATATATGTTTAAAGCATTTTTAAAACCTTAATGGGATTTTTATTGGATCGAATTAGGATTTAAATGCATACACTCAAAATTTCTTGCTTGCTTTGTTTTTAGGTGTTTTTAAATGGAATCTAAGAAAAGAAAGACTCAAGGCGTGAAGGTTCGAACCAAGACGACATGTGTCCAAACCTTACCCTTCTATATTCCAAGAGTCTTAGGAATCAAGATGCTAAGCAACGTTTTAAACTCTTTCAAGAGGTCGTTGTTCGAAGAGAGCGAGTTGTGGATATGTCTTTCCTCGATTCCGAGCATTTTCTCTTCCGATGCCTACCTCTTTTGACGAAATGGAGTTTCCTCAATGTCATTCTCATCAACAATGAGGATCATTCCGAGGTCATAGCCATTGAGTCTTACCTATTGGGCAAGAAGTTCCGTATTGATCCATTCGTCTTAGTGAACATCCTTGGGCTAAAAGATGAGGGAATTGAGGATGCCCATGACCGTTTCTTGCACTTGATCATCTCATGGTTCATTCGCCCATCCGAAGGTAAATTTGCCCACATCCGCCAAGTTGATTATTTTTGGCTGGAGTGTTTTCGCAAAGCACAATAACTGAATTTGGTGAAGATCATGTTTGCCGAGATGGTCCATCAAGTGAGGATTCGTCAAACCAACGCCCTCACTTCCTTCACCTATGAGACAATGTTGAACTACATTTTTGTTCGCATTGGTCTTGATTGCTCGTATGATTCTTCGGAACCCCAAAAGCAAAATATTGGTGAATCTTCTCTTCTGAGATTTGGATTTCGTTACACCCTTGGTGAATGAGTTCGTGTTGATAGAAGAGCTCAAGCACCTCAAGATGAGCCTCAACCTCAAGCTTCGGCTCCCGTTGCGGCTCCCAACAATGATGCTCTTATGACTTTCCTTACCGAGAGGTTCAACACGATGGACACGAACATGGCTTCGAGATTTGGTGCTATTAACACTCGCTTGCAATCCTTGGAGGATCGTGTTCTTGGGAATGAAAATCGTCTTACCGCTCTTGAAAATCAAAAATCATCCATGGATCTCTCCTTCTCCACCTTCTATGGTGATTGGAGACGTTTTCGCCAAGATCAAGCAAAAGATAAGGATGATTTTATGGATGACATTGGAGACGATGATAGTGATGAGGCACCCTAGGATTTTTTCATATTATATTATTATGTCATATTAGGACTAAGTTTGCACATATTTATGTTTTTTTTTGTTTTTAAGACCTATGCTTTGATTATTTGTTTTTAGGATTGAGCTTGATATTTATATTTTTGATGTTGTTTCTTGAACTTATACGCTATCTATGATATTATGTTGTTTGGTTTATGCTTTATATCTTCTTTATTCTCACATTAGCCTTGATTATATATTTTGATCTAACAAAAAGGGGGAGAAAAATAATATCTAAGAGCCTAAGTGTTTTTAAGTTGGTGTTAAGTTTCAAATGCTTTAAATCTAATCTTTAAAATCCATCTTAAATTAAGGGGAGTTAAAACTTTTTCAAAGACTTCAAAACACTTAAAAATTTATACTTAGTTTTGTTATATAAAAAAGGGGAGATTGTAAAACTAAAGAATTGATTTTGATAAAACAAAGAATTTAAGGACTAAATTGAAAAGGAGAAAATAAAATTTTAAGTCCTCAAAACTTTCCAAAATCTCTAAGCAAAATGGTCCAAGTCAAAACCAATGTTTATGAAAAAATTTCTAAGTGTTTTCCGAGTCAAAACAGTGATTTTCGAGTCACCGTTTTGAAACGGCCCTTAGGCGTTCGGAACATTTTGAAACTGTTAACATGTGTTTCGGAACAAGCCTTCCCGTTTCGATACGGGTGTATCGAAACAAGTCTCTATGTTTCGAAACGGATGAAGAACAACAGAACGAATTGATCTGTTTCGATACGAAAGTATCGAAACGACTTCAAACATTTCGGAACGTTTTTCAAACTTGGATTAAAAAATATGACAGTTGCAAAATTTATAACTGATTTTTGGAAAACGGTTAAGGTGTATCAAAACGATTTAAGCCGTTTCGATACGGGTTTTGGCAGTGGAAAAATGTTTCGAAACAGGCTCTTAGCGGTATCGAAACGACCGGGCCCGTTTCGATATGGTCTCTTAATTACACTCCAACGACTATTTCTATTTTGGTCTGTTTCGAAACAGGTACAAGTGTTTCGAAACGGGTAGTTGCAGAAGTGCATTTATGGTGGGAAGATTACATTCCAACGGCTATATTTATGATGGCAACAACTCCAACGGCTAGAATTGAATGAGAATGTATAAAAGTGAGTCCTAAAAGCACCAACAACAACTATTGATCCAAAAAGAAACATTCCAACATCAAATTCAAGCTCCAGTGCTAAATTTTCATATTCTTTGTAAAACTCCAATTGTGGTTTTTTGTAATTCCTATTTTCTTTGATTCAATTGGGTTGAGTGCTTGTAATTGGGCAACATTTGTATTGAGAGATACTTCTTATTTGCCTTAATCTTCTTTGTAACCTTGTGAGAGGGTTTGGTCAATTTTAGGTAGAAAATTGACCACTTGTGTAAAGGTTTCCTCCTAAGCCTAGAAAAGGGGAATATCAACTAGTGAAGTTGTTTGAAAATCCTTAGTGGGAGTTAAGATAGTGAATGTAGAGTTCATTTGAAACTTGAACCACTATAAGTGACTTGTTTTAAAATTTTATTTTACCACTTCACTACCAATCACTTTAAAAATTCAATTCACCCTCTCTTGGCTAAAATCGATTCAACGATCCACTCAACACAATGGACTAAGAAATCCTCCCTTTCACTAAAGTTATCGTCAAAGATAACATTGCAACGACACTTCCATAATTTTTAAGAAATTACCAAGAAAAGAATAGGGTAATCAATTCTATTAAAATGAAAGTTACCATTATCACAGAGGTTAACAATCATTCACTCACTGATTCAGCAAAGCCATTTTTTTTAATTTCTCGACTTTAATCAACTGATTCCAAATACGACAAGCACCACTACAACCACAGAGAACATCTCTATCCTCATCACACTCTCGACAAATACTACGACAAACCTCCGAAATGTGACTCAAGCCTCTCCACAAGTGGACTCAACATTATTCTCGATATCTATACATTAACATATCACATATCCAAAAATACATGCATGGAAAAATATTTTTGGTTTCTGGTGATAAAAGAAGGTATGTTGTGTTTGATTGTTCACTGCAATTGTTCTATTATTATGTTTGTTGTTGTGTTTTGAGAGATAGACGTCCAACGTTATTTAAGCATCGAGAAGAGGACAAATTTAACCTAAAAAAGCTGTTTATACAACATCAACGTTACTTTATTGATTTATTGTTATTTATTTTTACGATATTTTATAATATTTGGATTATTACTGTATCTATTTTTCTAACATTTATTTGTATAATTACCATAATTATTTATGAGTTAGAACAATGTATCCTATTTACATAGAGTTAATTGATTGATATTTAATCTATAATTAAAAGACAAATTTAACATTTAAGCCTAACCAAAACTTCAATCAAACTAAATCTATGTATTTGTTAAAAAAACCAATGGTTAATTTTGCCCCTCTTCTCTAAGTTTATTAATTTAGCTCTTAAACTCTTAAATTGTATGATTCTCACCTTTAATTTTTGTTGACTAACAGAACTGTTATCATCAGTTGTTTTTTGCCATGTCAAATACTTTGTCGTTAAATAATTAATAACGTTTGTGTTAGTAAGTCCATATGTCATTTTCTTTAATAAATTAATGTTCTCTTATAAAACAATGACGAGACAATTTTAATGACGTGACATTACATTTGACGTGTTTTTTTTTTAAATTGAAATTTAAAATAATTAATTCTAAAACTATCAACTTGTACTATAATACCATCAAAACTGTCCCACTATTATTATTAGCATGACAAAACAATTTGCGTTAAAATAGATAATGGTCACATGTACATAATTTAATAGTTTTGTCGGTCAACAACAATTAAAAAGTGAGATTAATACAACGATAAAATTACCTTTAAACCTTAAAAAAAACCAAAGCTATATAAATACTATTTTGCAATAGTAATAGAATAGTATTGAGAAAAATAAAAGGCAAATTGTAAGCGCAAACGCAGAAGTTGAGCCTCCCAAAATAGAAGCGGATGCAAGGAGAGTGCCACGTTACCACTTCTCCTCGGAGCCAACCGACAATATCTCTATTGCTTTCTTCAAATCTTTCTCCTCTTCCTTTTTCTCTCTGTAAGGTTTCAGATTTCCTTCTCATTCTTATCAGTTTTCTTTTTCCGATAGAAAACGCTACGCTACGCGACCGATTCCCGCCAATCTCCATTTCAAATTCGGATCCTCCTCTTGTTGTCTGTTTCCGCCGATCGGATTCGGTTCTTTAACACGAGAGGTCCTTTTTTTTAATTTATAGTTTCGTTTAAATTTAATCGAGAATGCGGCCTTTTCTTTGTATGTATTCCCTCTCTGTTGCATGAGATATGAGGCGATTATTTTGAAAAGTATATCTAATATTTTGATTCTTCTCGTGTTTTTTCTTTCTTCATATTCCGGTTAATCTTACGACTGTGAATGGAATCTCACCTAAATAATGCTAATTCTTGCTGCTTATGGACAGACTGTGTTCCTGTTGTATTCATATATTTTCACATATTTGCAGGTGTCATCATATTGCAGTATTATATATTTATATAAATTTTGACACATTAAGTTTTTGTGTTATATATAAGTTTTAAGATATTCTTGTGTTTGCATTGTATTGCTATTATTTTCCTGTGGCGTTTTAGCTGTTTTTTTTTTTTTTTTGTATTATGTATGTGTTATGTTGTGTAATCATATCGGGTCCAGGTCTACTTTTGAAAATATATAGTATTGCTATTATGTTCAAATTGAAAGTTGTGATGATTCATTTTTGTTTGAAGCTATTCAACCTAACTGAATTATAAGAGTTAATTATGTTTCAGTTGTCTGCATTATATACAAAAATTAAATTTCCCTCTTAATTAAAAAACTTTGATTGGTTTTGATTTTGTAATCTTATTTATGTGTGTTACATACCATAGAGGAAGCCAGGCGGCAGGCAGGGGCCTTGGCCCCTTGGTTAAGCCAGAAATTTTCTTTTCTAGTTCCTTTCAAATTTTATCAATTCAATTTAATCCTCTTAGCCCTTTAACTAAATGGAAATATTTCATTTTAAGCCCCTTTTAAAAATTAATTATTTAATTTAAGTCATTTTAAAATAGAAAATTTTAGCTTTGATCCCCAAATTTTATAATTTATCTCGCCCCATATACATAAAGTTTCTGGCTTCGTCTTTGAGTGGGTTTAAAGATCTGACATCAAGGCCATAAGTGGACTACTTATGATGGTATGCAGCAGTTGTCTACTGATTGTGATTGTTCAATTGATAGGATTAATCGGTTCTTCTTGGTGCTGATTAAATATTAGTTACCGTTTTAGGGAAGTTTTGCATTTAGTACATTATTTTTACTGAATTTAAGAAATAATAACACGTTGATTATGATTTTCATTCTATAAATTTCACTTTAAGCACTATCAGTTGATTAACAATTTAACATTTTCCTTCTTCAAACTGGGAATATAGGAAAATAGGGGGTGCTTTCATAAGGTATTGTAAGGGGTTCATATGCTTTTGCTGAATTAACCTTCTCGTGGAATTGTAAATTTCGGGCGAGTGCAAGGATGATGGTTGATTCAGGTGCAGCAACAAACCAGGGTCCCATTGTTAATACAATATTTGAGAAAGGTGGTGATGGTGGATGTGTTAGTGGAGGTTGGAAAAGGTAAATACCGGTTTTCACTTGTTCTAAATAGTTGTTTTTGCCTCTTATCATATGCATTACAAAATGCCATGATTTATTTTGTAAAGTGATTTTTGTTTATGTATGTTGCTAGCAGTTGATTGTATGCTAGTTTAGTTATTTAGTATGATTTGATAATTTCTTTGCCGGTTTGGTTCACTTAAAGTGTTGCCTAATGATTGAAAGCTAGATGTTTTATTGGTACTATAAGCTGTCGATCATTTATGCAATCTGAGAAATTTAATGCCGTCAATTTTACATGTGTTGATATGATACAGTATTGTAAATTTACACATGGTCTCATTGTAGAATAAGAGAAAAAGGGTTTTTAGTTAATTCTTTGATCTGTTTGTCTATACTTTCATATGGTGATTACCTAATTACTGGGTGATATGAAGAAAAATACTTTTGTTTCCTTGCAAGACTTGTAATATCATTGTTAATATCAAATGTGTTCTCTTTGTAATTTTTCTTCACTTTCCAAAATCACCTGTCATAAGTATTCTCCTCTTGAAGTTCTTCACATATACCATGCCTCTCACCTGAATTTTTACATTTTGCATACAATCATCAATCCTTTCCTTCTTGTGTCTAGAGGATATTAGCTATTGCCTACTGTGCATGAATGCTGTTTTATTTGTTGATTTGAATGTTTAAAGGAAAATCAAATTTTGTTATTTGTAATTTTGTACAAGTGATGCTATTAATTAATCAAGATTAGATTTTAAATCACACTTACATGGTAGGTTTCTTGTCTGATTTGACAGTGAAGATGGAAAATTAAGCTATGGCTATTCAAGTTTTAGGGGAAAGAGAGCAACCATGGAAGATTTCTACGATATTAAAACTTCCAAGATTAATGGAAAGACGATCTGCATGTTCGGAATCTTTGATGGTTAGATTCTCTCTTATCATTTCTTGCCTTCTGGAAGGATATACATTAAAAAAACATGGACTTTATGCTATAACACTTATGGACACATATTAGAAGGCATCTTATGTGATGATCGGAGAAGACCTCAGTCTACAATGTGGGACTAGTCTTTCCTATGATATAAGTTTCCACTAGCACAATGTTGATACTGGAAAATATGTTTAAAAGATAACATGTACGTGGTTTCTAGGTCATTTATGGACCATCTAAATATGAATTATGCCACTTCTATCACATTGGTGCCTTCATGATAGAAATTCACAATTAGGTACATCAACTTTTATTCTTGCAAGCAATTCCTACACTTTGTTAACTCTGATAATTGAAAAGCTAATTTGTCCTACACTATCCATGAGGATGTGCTATCTGTTTTATAAATGCTACATCAATCACCTAATGTCTACACAAAGCCAATCATTTTTATTTTTGAAATTAGAAGACAGAAAATTAAAAAATGAAATAGGAAGAGAGGGAAAAAGGAAAGAGGAGAAAGAGAGAGAAGGGAAGCTAGCTGGCACCATGTAGTTCTGACTCTTCCTCAGTGTTCCTGTGTCCAGACTTCCAATTCTCTCTTCCAATGTTGGTCTTGTGTTGGCAGTCTTGAACTTGTCATATATGACCAGTGGTTGGAGCGTGTAAAGCTTCAGATGGCTTTCTTACTCCATCCTGGATGCTGCGTGTGGACATTTGTCACGGTTTTGAAATCCTTTGCTTTAGTGTCGATGCTCTATTTCTTCTTTCTTTTCTGTGGTTGCTAACAAAGTTTTTGTGCATGAGCCATAGGCTTAAGTTTCATATGCGTTGTGGAGTTAAAATTCGTTGTTGTTTTCTTTGTTCTTGAGTTTTCCTTGATTGATATAGAGATATACTATTTATATTTTGTTTTGGTCATAATTTCATAGCTTGTTTAATTGTTGAAGAGATCTAAAGAAAAACTGTCAAGAGAATGAAGAAAGGTTCTGGGTTCTTTGGGATGTTCCCCAACTTATTTGTTTCTTTTTTTTTTTTTTGGAAATTTGAATTCAAAAATAAATAAAATAAAAACATTCCTCTGTTTTCTTGCTGTTTTTTGGAGGTTCACAAATTACATGTGCTTTCATAAGGTTTCACAAATAGCTTGTCTAAAATGATTATTGGTCTTGTATGTCACGTCAATATTTTAACCAATGGAGCTAGTAAATGAGATGATTTGCTTGAAGGAATAAAAGTTCAGGTGCCAGATTGCAAACTGCTATTCTTTGAGTACCAAAGTGAAACGAGTGGTATAGTTCAAGGTCCAAATACACTTTTAAATTATGTCTGTTTTATTGTGATATCATTTAAAACAGAGTAGAACTCATTATTACACTGAATGTCCTTTTGGATTATGAATAACCTTTCTAAAGAACAATATTTCCCTTGATATCTGAAACGGAAGTTCTTTGTTACCCACATTTAACGCTATTATGTACAATTCCAGGGCATGGTGGTTCTCATGCTGCTGAGTATTTGAAGCAACACCTTTTTGAGAATCTAATGAAGCATCCACAGTTCATGAGCAACACCAAACTCGCCATAAGTTTGTTCAAGATCTTTGATACTTTCAGTTTATGTAACAATTTAAAATGTTGCATATCCTACCTTTCACACACACACAAAAAAAAAAAAACAGAAAAAGTGTTGCATATCCTTTGCAATCAGCCCTCTATAGAGGATCTATTCATTACAAGTTTTCATACCTTTTTCTTGTTTTGAGTAAGCAAGAGATAGGATTGTATCTTGCATAAAAAGATTAAAAAGCCATTTGAATCCTCTTTTTTTCCTTTTGGTTTCATTGGATATGCCACTAGGTGAAACATATCCACAGACTGATGTAGATTTCTTGGATTCTGAAAGAAATACATATCGAGATGATGGTTCAACTGCTTCAACAGCAGTGTTGGTTGGCAACCATCTATATGTTGCCAATGTTGGAGACTCAAGGACTATAATATCCAAGTCTGGAGAAGGTATTCCATTCTTTTTTATTGCATTTGCACACTAAAATGTTAGTTTCAAGTTCACTGATACATGCATTAACATTTTTCTTTCTTTCTTTATTCCTTTATCAATTATAGATAGATAGTCATGTCAAAGCACATTTTTACTTGTATTTGGCGGGTTATCTTAACCTGCTTATCGTTTAAACTCACGAGTGTGCTTAATAATCATTTACAAGTATGAACTATATATCATATAAAATGCATATTACATTTTTGAATGTTATACTAATATATTTTATGTGATACTCGTGGCTTTATTAGTGTAAGCTGTGGTTTGAGTGATAATGAATTTTGAGAGTTCCGAATTTTTAAGTGGGGATTTCTAAAAGCAACTTCTTTTTACCTTTTCAAGCTATCCCTCTCTCGGAAGATCATAAACCTAATAGAAGTGATGAACGGAAGAGAATTGAAAATGCTGGTGGGGTTGTTATGTGGGCAGGTAAAATTGTTTAAAGATCTACTTGTCTTATTGAAGCCAAAACAAATATTTTCCTTTGTATCTGGCTCCCAAATTGGAAGTTCCGTCCCCTGAAATTTTATATTGAAATTTTTTGTTGATAATGTGGTCAGGAACTTGGAGGGTAGGAGGTGTATTAGCTATGTCTCGAGCATTTGGAGATCGCATGTTGAAGCAATTTGTTGTTGCAGAACCAGAAATTCAGGTGATCCTCAAAACCATATACTAATAAGCTGGTAATCTTTAATCATCATAAATTTTTTCACTCATTGCATTTAATTTTTCTATTACTTTCCCCTATCGCATTGCTTTGGCCTTAGTAGTATGGACTCACTTGGAAAAAGCAACATTTGATGTGAAAATGTTGAAAATTGTAACATCCTATTTACATCCTTCTTAATTCACCACAATCATAATCAAAATCCCACATGTTAGAATGAGATGTTGAATTAAAAATGTGCTTATCTGTTCTTTTTAATTTGACTATAAATATGAAATAGCTTTGCCTCATTTTCACTTCTACCTTGGCTTCTATTTTTTTCTGGCTCCATCCTATTTTGTCTGATTTCTGTCATCTATGGTGGTCGGACTACAACAATTCATATATCGTTGTGTTCAAGATATTTTTCCCCTTCTAATGAGATACTTGTATTTCTTTTTATTTCTCAGGATAAAGAGATAGACGAAGATTTTGAGTTGCTTGTGCTTGCTAGTGATGGTTTATGGGATGTAGTGCCTAATGAGGTAAACCACTCTCTGATGCACACATTAAAATGTAGCGATATGCACGATTGCACTAAGTTATCTGTTCACGTATATCAAGCATGCGCCCGGTCTTCATTTTCATTCGCGAGCAACGTCTAAGGATAAAGTGCTAGTTATTCAGGACATTTGAACTTGCTCCAAGGAAAGGAAAATAAAAGGGACAAAACCAGCTTCTAGGAGCTTACTGATTTGACGAGTCCCGAAAATACTAAATTAGATTGTTTGATCTTTGAATAATGCTGGAGTAACAATTGTTTGGGATTTCTTTTTTGTGTGTGTGCGCGCGCGTGTTTGCTTGTTAAAAGTTAAAAATGTGTTACCAGGATGCTGTTTCGCTCGCCGGAGCAGAAGAAGAACCTGAGAAAGCTGCTAGAAAGTTGACAGAAACGGCTTTCACACGCGGGAGCGCCGACAATATAACATGCATCGTGGTTAGATTTCACCATGACAAGGCAGTTCCAGTTAACCCCAAACATGGGTAGAGGTCCCTTATACGGTTTGCAGTTTCATGCGTAGATCTGTTGACAATTTAGTTTAATTTTGAAATCTGCATGTGCATTAATTATATCTTTGCTTTTTTCTTTCTTACCATTTTTGGTTTGCTAGCTCTCTGGTGTGTAATACATATAGACCTAACGTCATATTTATTTCGAGTGTCATTTCCCCTTGTTTTGTTGTAGTGTAATAAAGATACATTAATTCGTCATCTAGACGTGTGGAAATACAAGTTATTCACCAATCACCATACAAACATTTTTAACTCTAAGCTAAGCACTTTAAACGGACATTTTTTTCCCGATTTGGTCTTAAGCGGGCGTTTCACAAAAGTTGGACTTTTAGCTTGTCCCTAAATGGACATTGAAAGATTCGTACCGAGCGAAGCCTTGATGAGTTTGGTTTGTGGCTTATGAGATTATTCTATTAAAAAACATTGGCTTAAACACATATGGTACTTGAATTTTTGCTATTGATATTTGAACTAGACACATTCTCTCAAAATTAGTACTTAAATTATTTTTGCTCTCAAGTTGGTACTCGAACTTTAATTTCATTCATTGTTTTGATATTTTTATAAACAATTTTAAATTTTAAAATTACATATTTTTATCAATTTGATCCTAATTTGAATCAATTCAATAAATTTAATCATATTTAAAAATTTCATCAACTTAATCATTTTCTACGATAATTTTAAACCAAGTGAGTCTACCGGACTAAAACAACATTTGGATAGCAACATTTTACAAGAAAACAACAAATTTCTATTAAAATTTTATTATACTAGAAAAATAATATAACATTTTTGAGAAAAACAAACAATTTAGGAGAATAAGAAAGTGTAAATTGATAGAATTTTTAAATATAAAGGGTTAAATTTACTGATTTGTTTCGAATTGAGACCAAATTGATAAAATGTATAAATTTTAGTATCAATTTGAAAGAAGGTATCTAGTTAAAGTACTAATTTTGGAACAAAAATACTTTAGGTATCAACTTAAGAGAAAGTACCTAGTTTAGGTACCAAATCTGTATTTAAATCAAAAATATTTAATTATTAGAAATAATATTTATATGGATGTTTTAAATCAAAAATATTTAATTATTAGAAATAATATTTATATGGATGTTTTTTTTATATTTTCTTTCCTTAGTTAGAGTTTTTATTTTTTGGGTAAAGTACACAGACGGTCACTAAACTATACCCGAAAAAACAAAATGGTAACCAACCTTTCAAAAATCACAAAATGACAATTAAACTTTATGTTTTATAACAAAACGGTAACTAGACGTTAAATTCCGTTAAGTTTCTGTTAAAACTTTGGTATAATAACACATTTAGTCCTTTATATTTATACAGTCAATAAATTTAGTCCTAATTCAAAAAAAATTACTAAATTTAGCCCTCGTTATTTATGCATTCTTTCAATTTGGCCCTTAAAGCAAAATTTCAAAGTATGGTAACATGATAAATAATTACAATTAAATTTTATAGGAACTCGAAAACTCGACTCGACTCGAATCAAAAAAAATTCAAATAAAGTTTGAGTTGTAAAATATGACGTGTCAACTTGAATAACTCGAATTTTTTTTACTCGACTCGATCGAACGCTCACCTCTATCTTAAGATATGATGTGTTAACTCAAAATATTCGAATATTTTAAATTATTTTTTCTTTTAAATCGAATAGTTTTAAAATAGAGCATTTAATGTTTCATATTTAAATCACATTGAATATTTAATAACTACTTTAAATATTCGATTTAATTTAAAAACATTCAATTTAAAAGAAAAAAATTGATTTAAAATATTCGAATAATTAATTAAATTTTTATAGGAACTCGAAAACTCGACTTGACTCGATTCGAATTGAAAAAATTTCAAATAAGGTTTGAGTTGTAAAATATGACGCATCAACTCGAATAACTCGAAATCTTTTTCACTCAACTCGATCGAACGCTCACTTCTATCTTAAGATATGACGCATCAACTCGAATAACTCAAAATATTCGAATATTTTAAACCATTTTTTTCTTTTAAATTGAATATTTTTTAAAATAGAATATTTAACATTTTCATATTTAAATCACATCGAATATTTAATAACTTCTTTAAATATTCGATTTAAAAAACAATAGATTTAAAATATTCGAATATTTAATAACTACATTAAATATTTTTCTTTTAAATATTCCAATATTTAATAACTACTTTAAATATTCGAATATTTTAAATTAATTTTTTCTTTTAAATCGAATATTTTTAAATTAAATCAAATATTTAAAGTATTTATTAAATATTCAATGTGATTTAAAAGAAAAAAATGATTTAAAATATTTGAATATTCGAGTTGACGCGTCATATCTTAAGATAGAGGTGAGCGTTCGACCGAGTTGAGTACAAAATTTTCGAGTTATTCGAGTTGAAGCATCATATTTTACAACTCAAACTTTATTTGAAATTTTTTTATTCGAATCGAATCAAGTCGAGTCGAGTTTTCGAGTTCCTATAAAAATTTAATTAAATATTCGAATATTTTAAATCAATTTTTTCTTTTCAATCGAATATTTTTAAATTAAATCATATATTTAAAGTAGTTATTAAATATTCGATGTGATTTAAATATGAAAATATTAAATATTATATTTTAAAAAATATTCGATTAAAAGAAAAAATGATTTAAAATATAAGCATATTTCGAGTTATTCAAGTTGACACGTCATATCTTAAGATAGAGGTGGGCGTTTGATCGAGTCGAGTAAAAAAAAATCGAGTTATTCGAGTTGACGCGTCATATTTTACAACTCAAACTTTATTTGAATTTTTTCGATTCGAGCCAAGTCGAGTCGAGTTTTCGAGTTCCTATAAGAATTTAATTGTAATTATTTATCATGTACCATACTTTGAAATTTTGCTTTAATGACCAATTTGAAAGAATGCTTAAATAAAAAGGGCTAAATTTAGTGAATTGTTTCAAATTAGGACTAAATTAATTGACTGTATAAAGTTGAAGGACTAAATATGTTATTATACCAAAGTTTTAATAGAAACTTAACGGAATTTAACGTCTAGTTACTGTTTTGTTATAAAACATAAAGTTTAATTGCCATTTTGTGATTTTTGAAAGGTTGGTTACCATTTTATTTTTTCGAGTATAGTTTAGTGACCGTCTGTGTACTTTTTTTGTTTGTATCTCAATGCTTATGACTTAACGTTCAAAATAGGGGTGAGAATTGAGACGGTTTTGCATTTTTCACTCCGTCCTCAACACTCACGGTTACGGTTTTGAAAATTTTTCATTAAATGTTTTGGGAATTTTTTCGTCCGTACACTCTCTTTGTGCAGATTCTTGCGGTTTTCAGAAAATCTTCATTCAAAAAATTAAATAAAATTACTATTTTACTAACCAAAATAAATGTCCAATTCAGTTTAAAATATAAAGTTGGGATACTTTGATTGGAAGCAATTACGAAACGATAAAGATTGAAAGGGTGTTGTGTTGGGGAACGAGGGTTTTAGTTTATATCTAAAAACTAAGATAGAAACATGTTGAGAAACTTGAGTGTGGCTAGGTTTGAGAGAAAGTTAAGGTGTTAATAATATAATTAGAATTTTTTTATTAAGATATGTATTAGGGGTATGTAGATAAATAAGTATATATATTTTTAAAAATCTTGTAAAATATCGGGGATACTTACAGATAAAATCTCACGGTTATTTATACAGTTACGGTTCAGTTATTCTCACGGTTCGGATATAACAAACCCCATCCCCATCTCCATTTGAGCTTCGGTGATAAAATCTCACTCGTTCCCATCCCCATAGATGAAGATTTCGATTATTCTCTATTCCGTCGGTTGAAATACCCACCGTTTTCAAATATTCCATACCCAATTTCCACTATAGTTAAATCAAAATTACTTCTATAAATAGTGACATTGTAAACTTTATATATACAAGTAATAGAAAGCATGCCTTCTATCGTATCATGTTCTTTGTCTTTCTTATTCTTACTATTAAATTATAGGGGAAACTACGATGTGGTCACTCAATTATGAGTAATGTTACATTTCAGTCACTTAATTATTAAGAGTTATATTTGAGTCATTCAATTACGAGTAAGGTTATATTTGGGTCACTCAATTATTAATAGTTACACTTGGATCATTCAATTATAAGTAAGGTTACATTTGGGTCACCCTTCATATTTTAAAAAATACATCAACTTAGTCATTTTTCTTCCAAATCACTTGTATACCCTCGTTAATACTAGAGTCTTTCATTTGAAATCATTAATTAATCTAATACACTAATTAATATATATTTTTTAAAATATGAAGGGTGACTCAAATGTAATCTTAGCCATAATTGAGTGACCCAAGTGTAACCTTTAATATTTGGGGTGACCTAAATGTAACCTTATCTTAATTGAGTTACCCAAATATAACATTCGTTGTAGTTTACCCTAAATTATAACATATTATAAGTATTAGTGTATTAATTAATCCTATAATATTTTTCTGATAAAGGTAGTAGTTCTCAAATAATTCTAAAAAGTTAAATTTTGGATAGTTTGAAACAAGATACTAATATATTTTATGATGATATTCGTGTACTCATTATATTTGAAACATTTGTTTGAATACCCGTTAGTCACTGATCTAAACATTTGTGTAGAAGCAATGGACTCATCCTTTTTAACTTTCCCATTTCTAATACCTTCACATGTGATAGAATTTAGATTTCATATGAGGTGGGTGATTTATACATAACACTTCTTAATAGTTTTTTTTTTTTTAACTTTTTCGTTTTTAGTTGAAATCTCGCCTTATTTTTATTATAGCCTTTGAACATGATAACTTAATAATTATCAGTTTGATATTGTTTTTAAAAAGTACTTTTAAAAATATTGTTAGAAAATGATTTTAAAAAATTAAGCTTAAGATTTTAATATTTGACATTGTTGTCAAAAAAAAACATTTCTAAAAAGATAAAATGTTAATTTTAGGCATTATGTTTAAATTTGTTTTCATAAAATTTATTAACATTATATATGAATTAAATCAACTTAAATTATAATAAAAATATAAAATTCATGACAATTTATTAGTAATTTTTTATATATTAAATATAAACTTTAAATAAAAATATTAATTTAATAAATTTATAAGTATTTCTAAATAATTAATATAAATTTTTAGATTAAATAAAAAATTCTAAACTATGTATTTTTTATATTAGTGTAATATGACAAAATATTAATTTAATATATTAATAAATATTATATTTAATATTATTTTATAATATTAAGTTATTTATTTTTTATTTAAAATATTAAATTTTTAAATATTATTTTAATAATTATTATATTTAATATATTAGTGTTAAATAATCAAGAAAAGTAACTTAACCCCAAAAGTTTATTATAATATATAGTACTCACAAACCATGCTCCCCAGCTTATGATATATATGTTTTTCAGTTTATTTGTTTGTTTGTTTTTATTATAGTTGTGAGTCTTGTGGAGCGGAGGACATTGATCATGTATTGTGTATTATCAGGCAGCTTTGGCGGTATGGATAGTTGTTAAGCAAGAGAAACTAAGGGATTTTATTTCATTACATTTCAAAACGTGGATACAGCCAGGATTTAAATAGAGGTTGTGATTGCGGTTTCGGTCGCGATATTTTATCGTCGTTACAGACAATAATAGAAGTTTTACATTTATTGTGGATCATTAATTTTTGAAATAACGATTTCGCATGGTACTGTTACCACTATATAACTCCCGCTATTGTCACATGAATTTAAAAATTCCACGATAATTTGCTAAATCGGAAAGTGTTCGCAATCTCATGTTTGGTTCAAATATTTGGTGTTTGTGGCTGCAGCGGAATAAGAAAATCTTTGATCTTCCAATATTGGAAGAGGATCAGTAACTGATGATAGTAGAAAATTAAAGGATACAATTTGTCGCAGTTTTTCTTTCACAATTAAACTGTGATTGAAAATAATATAATATTATTAAAAAATCGATCCGGTGAGTGTTTCTCCGGTTCCCTCGGAAATTTCTCACTTGGCCAAAAAGCAGCGGCGACCAGATGAAGATCCACCGGGATCCTTCCCCCAACCACCAGGTCAATCGGTGCATATGGAGTGTGATTCAAAAACGCCTGCCCCCGCTTCCTACAAAGACAAAGTCAATGGATCGTGCAGTGACGCGCTCTTCCTCTTGGATGAGGATGATATTGAACTCCTAGAAGAGGATATCAGAGTTGGCGTTGTTGATGGTATTCTGGCCATTGATTTCTCTACTCGTGTGCAAAATCTTGCACTCAAAAGCATGGATTTAACCCTTGTTGTGAAGGTTCTGGGGAGTAGGGTTGGTTATAATACACTCTACAATCGGATCTTCAATATCTGGAAGCCTTCCCACCCCTTGAAGTTGATCAACATTGAAAACGATTACTTCCCGGTGAAGTTTGCGGCGCGCAGTGATTATCTAAAAGTCCTCACTGATGGACCGTGGACGACCTTCAGGCATTATCTCACTGTTGAGCCTTGGTCTATCGACTTCTCTGCGTCCCAATCTCATCCTAGTCGTATCATGTCTTGGATTAATCTCACAGGTCTCTCGATCACTTGTTATAAGCTAAGTTTCCTTGAGGCTATTGGTTCTCAGGTTGGTTCAGTTGTTAAAGTGATTTTCCAGATAGACAATGGCAATCGCGGA
This sequence comes from Hibiscus tridactylites, assembly GCA_958450335.1. Taxonomy (NCBI): domain Eukaryota; kingdom Viridiplantae; phylum Streptophyta; class Magnoliopsida; order Malvales; family Malvaceae; genus Hibiscus; species Hibiscus tridactylites. The sequence goes on from OY288286.1 coordinate 12,676,958, forward strand.
CGATTTGCATGACTAGCAATTAAAATTAATTTATGTAAGCCTTTGATTTCGAAGATTCTTGTCAATGAGAGGCTGCAAGTGATTGAATACGAGTCCTTACCCGTAGTTTGCTATGGATGTGGTACGTATGGTCACACGTAAGAGATCTGTCCCAAGTTGACTACTCCCACCGACAATGATACAATGAATCCTCAAACTTCGGCACCGAATTCCCCCTCGCTTGTAACGCCCCGAGTTTAATGCCTATGAAATAATCAGATTTGGTTAAACCGATTCGGGTAAATATTTTTTTATTAAACTAAAAAGGGGTTTTAATGAAGAAGGGCAAAAAGAGAATTTTGTGTTTTTGTTTAAAAGGGGTTTTTATGATAAAGGAGAAATAAAATATTATATTTTGAAAAAAGAAGAGAATATCCATTTTCTTCTCACCTTTTCATCTCCCTCTTCGCGTCAATTTTTTCCTAAGCCTAGCCACTACCCATTCCCAGCAATCTTCACCGTCTTGAAGGATTTTAAGAGGTAAGTAACTTGGTTTTATTCCTCTCATCTTTCCAATCTTGTCTTTGACATTTTCTTTTCAAAGTTTGAAGAATTATCAAGATTTCTCATTTTGGGGTAAAAAGGGTTTTTGAAGGGTTTAAGAAAGCTTTTGGTAAATGGCGTTTTGGGTGTTCATAAGTGACCTAAAATCCAGAAATGGAATAAATGGGTAAAAATTTGAGTTAGAGAAATATGAGTTTTGGGTTGTTTATGGTTGGGAATTGTTCCTAAAGGGTTTGTGGATGTATGTTGATGGTTTTGAAGCTTTCAGGTGTGTTTTGGATGATGATTTGATTTGGTAATAGTTGGAGTTTCGTTAAAGATGGGTTTTGTCTATTTTTGGGCTTGAATCGGGAAATGTGTGTTGTGGGATAATTGCTATATTGATAACAATGGGTTTTTGTGATTGGAGAGTGTGTTAAACTTCTTCTTTGGTTTGGTTTGAATCAGCGGAATCGAGTTTGGGGGTTTCGGACGCGTTACCGGAAGTCACAAAAGCTTAAGAAGGGGTTCAGCTAGTGTGGCGTGTTACCGGCGAGTGGAAATGTTTTTGAGAGTTTAAGTTGAGCTTGAAATGCCAACCTAAGCTCGAGAGTAAGTGTTTAATGTTTACGTTTTACTTTTTCAGAAATTCTATATTCAAGTTTGTTATGCATTGTTGATATGAAATGAATGTGTGCATTTGGCTTATGAGTGAGATATTGTTATGATGGTTTATATGATGTTGAGTATTGGAAAATATGTGAGTCTTACCAGGTATAATTGGTCGACCATAGGATTAGAGTGCACTTGTAAAATTCGCGCGTGGCCCTAGTGATGTAAGCTTTGAAGTGGAGTTCTTCTATGGACCTTGAGAACTCTTCTCCTGCCTCGTGACCATCTGATCGCCCCTCGAACATGGTTGTCTAATATGTTTCCCGACCTCTTTTCTATATCCATGATGAATGCATAAATTGTTGTTTGGAATGCACAAGGTTGTGGCGGCCCCAAATTTATCCGTTTTGCCAAGCAGTACATGCATGATCATAATCCTGATATCTTCGTTTTCGTGGATACTAGAGTGAGTGGTGAATCTGCCTCCAAAGTTATACAGGCTCTCGTGTTCACTAATTCTTTCCGTGTGGAGGTCGTAGGTTTCTCTGGAGGAATTTGGATTTGTTGGTTTGATAACTTCATCATTGATGTTTTGTTCTGCCACTTTCAATTTATACTTTGTAGAATCTCAGCTCTGAGCACTTCTTCTTCGTGTTTGGCTTCCTTCGTCTATGCAAGTCCTAACTATTGTAAACGCATGAGGCTATGGTCATATTTGCGTGAATTGAATTCTCAAATTTCCGAGCCATGGGTAATTCTTGGTGACTTCAACGCCACCTTAGCTCCTGAAGATCGACAGAATTGTGCCTCCTCCTCCAAGCCTGATTCAAATGTCCAAGACTTGGTTTTTTATTGCGACTTTCACGACCTAGGCTTCCAAGGTCCCCATTCACTTGGTACAAAGGGTTTGTTGCGGTAAGACTAGATTGTGCACTTTGTAATGACGCATGGCTTTCTTCTTTTCCCACGTCTTCGGTGATTCATCTTTTACGTATGAAATCTAACCATCAGCCCCTCTTGCTTATGCTTGGATCCTCTTCCGCCGAGAGAATGCGTATGCCTTTTTGTTATTTTTAGGATGGTCCCTTCATACTAATTTCAGCATAATGGTTCAAGAAATTTGGCAACCTGGCCTGCCTATCCTCGAGGCTATTACCGCCTTGTCCCATGCAGTAGAGCAGTGGAACTTAAATGTCTTTGGCAGCCTAGGCAAGAAAAAGTAATCCCTCATGGCGCGGCTTCGTGGCATTCAACATTGCTTGGGGCATGAAAGATCATCTAACCTTATCAAGCTTGAATCTAAGCTACTAGAGGAGCTTGAAATTGTCCTTAACCAAGAGAATTTGTTAAGGAATCATAAGTCATGTTTCGATTGGCTTAATTTTGGTGACCGTAATACTAAATATTTCCATTCCTTGGCAATGGGGAAGTGTTGGCGTTCTAAGATTTCCATGCTTAAACTTTCAAGTGGCGAATGGTGTTCTGATTCGGTAGTGCTTTGTGACGAGGCAACCACTTATTTCTCTAATTTTTTCGATATGTGAGAGGTGCAGGCCAGTTCCTATCCATTCTGGCGTTGCTTTCCTCCTCGGCCAGCGGACATTTTATCTTCTCTTGATCGACTCCCAACTACGGATGAGATTCGAAATGCCATATTCTCTATGGCTCATCTAAAATCTCCAGGAATTGACGGCCTCCGTGCTGAATTCTTCCAAAAAAATTAGGATATCGTGCATCATTCAATTTTTACAATGATTCAGGGGCTTTTCAACGGGAATGACTTGGATCCGGAGCTTAATAAAACTTCCATTTTGCTAATTCTGAAGACTAATTCACCGGAGACCTTTGTGAATTTTAGGCCCATAAGCCTTTGCTCTGCTATGTATATCTTGTTACGAAACTCATTGTTCGACGCCTCCAACCTCTCATGACATCTCTGATTGGACCCGAGCAAACCAATTTTATTAAAGCAGAAGCATTTCTGAGAACGTTATCATCAACCAAGAGATTGTTCACTCAATGGAATCCAAAAGGGGTGTTACTGGATAGATGGCCATCAAAGTCGATTTACAGAAGGCTTTTGATCGACTCCATTGGTCCTTCATAATGGACACTATATCGAATATCGGCCTTCCTCCAACCTGGACTCGAATCATCTCCAACTGTATCTCCTCGTCTTCAATGAGTGTGCAATGGAATGGTGCATCGAGCCGCAACTTTTTTCCCTAGAGAGGAATACTCCAAGGCGTGAAAAGATTGGGACATGGAATTTTGAAATCTGTTACTTGTGGACAGTGGTCACCTTTTCGCCTTGCCCGTCATGGCTCGACCATATCCCACTTGTGCTGATGACTTGATTCTCCATGCTAAAGCTGATCTTGCCAATGCACAGAATATACATAGAATTTTGGATTGTTTTGGTGCTTTTTTCGGGCATCATGTTAAAAACCAAAAAACTACAATTTACTTCTCGCTGAATACTGCGATTGAGATGCAACAGTCCGTTAGTGCGTGCCTTGGTTTTGACATTGTAACTGATCTCGGCAAGTATTTGGGTACTCTAGTTTGTCATATCGCTGCATCAAATGAGAGGTTTCAATTCCTTCTTGATAAAATTCATGCCAAGTAAAATGGGTGGTCGGCCAAATCTTTGTCGTTTACTGGGCGAGTTACCTTGGCTAAGTAGACCTGGCAAACTTGACCCGAAACCCGAAAACCGAACCGATTTACCCGAACCGAACCCGAAACCGAACCGAACATGCTTACCCGAAATTTGACCCGAAACCCAAAACCGAACCGAAACCGAACCGAAAATGAACTGATTTTTAGTTGAACCGAAATGGACCCGAACCGAATGGAACCGAACCGAATGAAACCGAACCGAATGGACCCGAACCGAAGACAACCCGAAATAAATAAAAGATATTAATAGAAATAAAAAAAGATGAGATATGAACAATCGCACAACTCACCAAAAAGTTAAATATATTGGCTTTATAAAGCCATATAAAGGGTGTAAAAAAACTGACCAACCTAAAAACTTGATTAAAACCGACCGATCTCCCATCAACCAGAAATTAACCCGAACCGATCCGAACAGAACCGAAAATCAACTGAACCGAAAATCAACCGACCCGAAAATCAACCGAACAATAGAACCGAACTGGAACCGAACCAAACCGAACCCGAACCGAATCTGAACCGAATGATATCAGACCCGAAATAACCGAAACCGAAATGACCCGAACCGAACCCGAACCGATTGACCCGTTTGCCACCTCTATGGCTAAGTCAGTTCTTCTTTGCATTCCCTCATATATGATGCAAACTAATATGTTGTCGTCTTCTATTCTCTTGGAGATTGAAAAAAGTGTGTGGCGTTTCATCTAGGTTCTAGTGACCAATCTAGACTCGTGTCCTTAGTTAATTGGAATTCTATTTGCCAACCTCTAAGTCGTGGGGGGTTTTGGCATCCGATCTACCAAGTTTTGCAACACATCGTTTCTAATGAAGATGTGTGATGCCCTTATTCATTCTACTAATGCCCTTTGGATTCGTCTCTTGCGTGAGAAGTATAAACTTGTTGAGCACCGCCCCCTCACTTTGTCTCGCCTAAATTGCTCCACCGTTTGGCGATCATTAGCGAAAGTATGGCATGTATATTGTGAACACATTGCTTGGTCGGTTGGCGATGGCTCGTTCATCCTCTTTTGGAAGGATTGTTGGGTGCCAGATCATGGCTTGCTTCTTGATTTCAAGGCCCCTGAAGTCGACATTGATGAACATGATCGGGTAAATGCTTACCTCTTGCCGGATGGGTCATGGGACTGGGATCGTCTTGCCCTCTATCTGCAACCGTTGGCCATCCTCTTTATCCGCAATATCCAGCCTCCTCATGCCTCCTTTGGTCCTGATTTCTGCTTCTGGAATGGTCATAAAAGCAAGTTGTTTTCTGTTAAAAATGCCTACTATCGTGTCTCTAGATTGCATTGGAATGATTGTGACCTTATGTTTAAGGCGATTTGGCGGTCACCATTTTTAGAGCGGGTTCACGTTTCCTTTGGTTAGCTTCGTAGGATAAGCTCCTCACAAACTCGGTTCGGTGCACTCGGCACCTCTCGGACTCAGCCTTGTGCGACGCTTGCAAAGTTGGTCTCGTTGTGGGATGTTCGCTACCAGGGACGGACCCAGAACTTTAGGTTAGGGGGGCGAACCTATAAATTTCTAGGGGGGGCGAACTTATAGAAGTTTAGGGGGGCGAAAATAGATTTTTAATAGAAAATACATAGAAAAATTCTAAAATTTTTCTAAATCATATATGATTTTTAAAATTTTAGGGGGGGCGGTTGCCCCCCTCAGCACCTCCCTCGGTCCATCCTTGTTCGCTACACTTCTGTATCACATTGATTCGTGGATTTAGAGGTTTGGTAAGGTAATGTAAGACCCGAATTTTATCCGGGTACCTATATATATATATTATATTGTCACTATAAATAAAACCAAAAATATAAATAATAAATAATAAAACCCAATAAATAAATTCATTTCAGTCCATTTTTTTAATGTGTCCATTTACATATCAAGGCTCATTTACATTGCAAAGCCCAAAACCCCTTTACATTTGATTTTTAATCTGTCAACCCATTTATAATCCAATTATCCTGCCCATTCTAAATCAACAAAATCAAAGTTCATCTTTTCCCGCTCAAACAAGGGGCACATAGTAGCTTCTCGTGGGACTAAACCATTATCACATGGATTGTGGTTTTCTACCCCTGGTTTGGATCCAATTGACATAGTTGACGTCAACAACAACATCATTTTCCACCATCTATAAATAGATGGTGAGAGAATGTGAGATCTAATAATTAGCAATTAATAACATAATAATAATAAGGGTAAAATATCTGAATGACCACCAATCTATTGGGAAAGTTTTAAAATGACCACCATAAAAAAAAACGCGTCATTTGACTACCCAAACTATTAAAATGGGATCAATTTGACCACCAGCCGTTAATGGGCTAACGGAAGGTGACATGGCAGTTAAAAAATTAAAGGTATAATCACACATTTGGTCCTTATTATTTACACATTCTTTCAATTTAGTCCCTCTGAAGAAAAATCACCCAAATCCTACATAAAAAGACTCTCCCATTCATCTTCTTCCCCACAACACCCAAAGCTTCATTTCTTTCCCGCCCGGCTCCCCACAACACCCAAATCCTACAATTTCCTCCTCCATTGGCTCCGCTCTTCCTCCCCAACTTATTGTTCCTTTTTGCCAAACCTGCATTACTAATGATAGTGATTACTTTCTATGGTGGTACCTAAGCAGTTTTAATTGGAATTATGAGACTAAGTGGGATAGAGGAAATCAAAGTAAAAAGCTGTAATTTCTCATCGGGTTACTGTATCAGTTCAAAATGAAATTGGATATCAGTATTTGATTCTAGTGTCAAGGGCGATCTTCCTTTGTAGTTGCTAATATGACTAGTACCAACTGCAAGTCTAGATTGCCATGGGAACAGGCTACACTTTAAGGGGTCTTAAAATGTTTCAACAGCAGAGGCATCAATTAGTAATGCAATGAGATATGAATGGTTATATGTTCTAATTTTTTCCCTGCAATAACCAGAATGTTGGAGAAACAGGTCTTACAACATACTATGAAACATTGTGATTCAGTTGTTTAATTCTCACTTGTATATAACATGGAAATATGGTTATCCATATTATAGTTTTCCATTTGTTTTGCCTTAATGCTGTTTAATGAATAACGAAGGGTTTCAAATTTCAATGCCAATGGTTTCTAGGTTTGCTTGTAAGATAAGTTCAATTACACATGCAAGAACTATAATTATGTGCAGATTAGCAGTCGTAACTTGGACCATGTGCGTAAACTGAAAAGTGCAATGACAAGGCTGACAAATAGAGTCCAAAAGGTATGCGACTATGTTAAGGGTTTTGGAAGCTAAACATCAGTGAAATTTCAGTTCTTCCTGGAGGATGAATAATTTCTTTTTCATTCTTGATTTGGCCCAATGCTAGAATATATTAAGCTTGCTGCATATTTTCAGTGACAGGATGACTTTTGTTATATCACCTATGAATAAATCTGGAATAGGCTGAAACACTTGCATTCCTTTTAGGATTCTGATAAAAAAACACATAGGAAAGAATATCTACTTATGAGTTGGACTTATTCTTGATAAACATTCTGATTTCTAGGTCAGGGATGAACTTGAAAAACTTTTAGATGACGACGACGATATGTCAGACCTTTATTTATCGAGAAAGTTGGCATGGGCATGTTCACCTGTAAGTGGTTCTGGGGCTCCAAATTGGTATCCATCCTCACCAACTATAGGTTCAAAGATATCAAGAACAAGTCGGGGAAGTGCAGTAACCATTCAGGAGGACAACGATGTCGAGGAGCTTGAAATGTTGCTCGAGGTTATTGATGTTATGGGTTTTGATTAGTAAATGCAAAACCAAATGTTTATGTTTTTTCTCCTGGATTCTGCAGGCTTACTTCATGTAGATTGATAGTACATTGAACAAATTGACCACGGTATGCTCCTTACTCTTTAACATTACTTCTGCTCCAATCCCATGGTTACTTTAGCATAATTATTATTTTTTCTCACCAGCTGCGTGAATATATCGATGACACAGAAGACTATATCAATATCCAGGTGATCAGCTAAATAAATTTGTAGTGCAAACAAGACTAAGGTGGAAAAATTGCTGAAGGAGGATTTTGATGGTTGATGGACATGTCTGAATGTTTCATTTACTTGGAAATTGAAGCTTGGAAGTTCTCTTTTGCTGTCAAAATTCTCCAAGGCAAATTTACCACCTTCAAGTATCAAGACCTAGTATGAAATCTTGATAATCTGAATGCTTTCTGTTGCAGCTTGACAACCATCGGAATCAACTTATTCAGGTGCTTCTCTAAAATTAGCCTCCAAATACTTATGTTCTTCGATATATAATATTTCATCCGCATGTGTTTATGTTTTCGGGTTTTCAACTGTATGTGGCAGCTAGAGCTCTTCTTAAGTTCTGGGACTGTTTGGCAAAATGGAACAATAAGTTGGGGAGGAAGAGCGGAGCCAATGGAGGAGGAAATTGTAGGATTTGGGTGTTGTGGGGAGCCGGGCGGGAAAGAAATGAAGCTTTGGGTGTTGTGGGGAAGAAGATGAATGGGAGAGTCTTTTTATGTAGGATTTGGGTGATTTTTCTTTAGAGGGACTAAATTGAAAGAATGTGTAAATAATAAGGACCAAATGTGTGATTATACTTTTAATTTTTTAACTGCCACGTCACCTTCCGTTAGCCCATTAACGGCTGGTGGTCAAATTGATCCCATTTTAATAGTTTGGGTAGTCAAATGACGTGTTTTTTTTTATGGTGGTCATTTTAAAACTTTCCCAATAGATTGGTGGTCATTCAGATAGTTTACCCTAATAATAATAATAATAATATAAAGAAAGAGAGAAAATTTACCCCATTGAAAACTGAACTGCCTCGGTAGTCGAACCGCCTAGGTAGTCGAACCGCCACTGGATCCCCAAGCCGTTGTTGGAGATCTACATCGACACTTGAGAAGCGAGCGATCGGCGTAAAGGTATCATTATCCTCTTCATTTCATTTCTTGTAAAAATCAAAAGCCAAAAACATTAGATTAGAAAAAAAATAAAAGAAAAAAAAATAAAGCCTAAAAAAGGAGATCGAAGTGTTTCTTGTGGTGGCCGGAGAGGATTTAAGCATGGTTAGAGTCCAAAACGAGAGCGATTTGGATAGATTTAAGCATGGTGGAGAATGGGTAGATCCTATTGGATCTGAGTAGATCTAAGGTTTTAGGGTTAAATATCAATTTTTTTGGTATTCTGGGTTTGAACAGCGGTAGAGCACGGTGACTAGGAACCGTCTTGACGGCCGGAAAATAGTTTGGCGGTGATCAGACACGGTGGTAAAAGATTCAGCGACAAAGAGTGCAACGACTTTAAACCGCGTTCATCACGTTCATCCAGCTTATGATGAACATGAGATGAAAATCCTTAAAATAGGGTGATTTTGATATTGTTTGGGCCATATTTCTGGGGTAACTGGGTGTTTTTCTAGAGAGAGAGGGGAGGCTTCATCAGATGAGAGAAAAAAAAGAATTAGAGAAATGGCTGAGTTGACTTGTTGGGGGGCTTTTATAGGCAGATAGGGGTGATAATGAGCCTGACCGGCTCGCGAACTACTCGAGCTCGGCTCGGTCAAAGCTCGGCTCGAGTGAGCTCGATTCGGGCTCGGGCTCGGCTCGAAACCTTAACATGAACATGCTCGGAATCTACATATGCACTAAAAAAAATTATGTGTTTGTATTTTCTTTCATTAGTTGAATGTTGTTTGATTTTGTATTTTCTTTAATTATGTGTTTGTATTATAAGAATATTTATTGATTATTTGGATTAATCTAATTTTTGGCACTTTTTTCCCCTTTTCCGGTCATTGAATTTCGTTTTAGTGTTGGTTGTGAAAGGAATTTTTAACAAATATTTTATATAAAAAACTATAGCAAAATTTTTTATTTCGAGCCGAGCCGAGCCTGACGAGCCCGAGCCGAACTTCGAGCCCGAGCCGAGCCCAATTACATTGTTTTCGAGCCGAGCTGAGCCCTAGGCAGACCTTAATGACGTTGTTTTGTACCTGGTTGAGGAAGCATCCACATATCCAAATTAGGTCGAATCTTGAATACATGCTTAAGAGTTCATATTTTCATGTTTAGACTCTCATGTTTTATAATAATTTCATTTCAGCCACTTTCTTTTAATAAAATCAATTTCTAGATTTTAATTTGTGCATTTTAGTCCATGTTTCTTTGATTGTTTAATTAGATGTAATTTAATTCTTGTTGTTTAATTGATGCGTGATTTAATTCAAGCATATAATTTTAATTGTTAGATAATTAAACACTTAGATTTAATTAATCTTTTAGAGCTTTAGTCTTAGTATCTCTATTAGGCTTTAATAATTAAATTAGGATAGACAATTGTAGCAATTTAATGTGTATTAAGTGAGAAATTTTGGAGTCCAAATTTGGGTGATGTCCCATTGCAATGGGGTGTTGTCCAACATTGATTTTAAAGTAGAATACTTAGTATTTCATTAAAACCTAGAAATTGAAAAATAATCCAGATAAATTAATTAGAGCCTTAATTAGGGTTTGTACTTTAAATAATTATTTTAATCAATAATTAATGGATATTATCTAAATTTGGGGGGTTTAAATATGGATGGTGCTCAAGAAATTGTGTGTTATCTCATGTAAGCCTTTAAATTTAATAATATTTATAGTCTTTGTTGTGCACACGATAAACGAAAAAGAAAATCAAACAAGCAAGAACACAAGAGATTTAACGAGGTTTAGCAGTGTGCTTATGTCCTCGGGGAGCAAAGAGCGGTTGTTTTCTTTTATTCAATAGATAATGCCCGATAAAAACAAGGCTTAAAGCCTAAAAAGAACAATTGATGAAGTGCCTAATGAGGTGGGGGTAAGCCTCTTTATATAGCCCCTACATCCAAGTCTTATTCTAACTAAGATAACTACTACTTAATCCTACTTTAACTAGGATTACAATTGTTCTAATCCTTCAGGGAGTAGTATTCCTTATCCTCCAAGGATTCGTACTCCTTAACCTCCAAGGATCCCTCAAGTCGGTTGGTTATTAAGCCCATCTGTCCTTTTATAATATATAAGCCATACTTAAAAAATATCCACCTTGACGAATATCATGCCCCTTAAGAGATAAATCTAGAGTCTCTCACACATCAAAGTGGGTTGGGCTATCATGCTTCTCTAGCATTTGAAAACATTCAACAAGTCCAAACAATGCTTGAACTTGTCTGTAGTAACAGGCTTGGTCAATATATCAGCTGGATTGTCTGCAGTATGCACCTTTTGTAACAATATCTCACCAGATGCAATCAACTCTCTAATCTTGTGAAACCTCACATCAATATGTTTGGTTCTAGCATGATACACTTGATTCTTAGCCAAATGAATAACACTTTGGCTATCACAATGCAACTGAACTACACATTGCCGAATACTCAATTCCTTCACTAGCTCGATAAGTCATAAGGCTTCTTTTGCAGCTTCAACTACTGCCATATACTCAGCCTCAGTGTTTTATAATGCCAAAACAAACTGAACAGTTGAATTCCAACATATAGGCCCTCCACCAAGGGTGAAAACATACCCAGTTGTAGACCTTCTATCATCCAAATCACCTGCATAGTCTAAATCCACATATCCAACAATCAAAGGATCATGTCGTTGATTGTCGGAAAAAATTTCATGTCCCACAGTACCCTTTAAATACTTGAAAATCTACTTGACATCGCATACATCAGGCAACCGACAGCACTGGCATAATGGACTTTTCCCATCTCTTCAATTTTCTTGTCTGTCTTCGGGCACTGTTCTATAGAAAGCTTAAAGTGATTCGTCAATAGAGTGCTCACGAGCTTTTCTTTGCTCATCCCAAACATGTCTAACACTTTCTCAACATAGCCTTACTGAGATAACCACAGTTTCCTTGAGCCTTTATCTCTGTGAATCTCCATTCCAATAATTTTCTTTGCAGCTCCTAAGTCTTTCATATCAAATTCCTGACTCAATAAAGCTTTCAAACCGACAACATCATGCATATACTTCGCAACCAGCAACATATAGTAGTAGAAAAATAAAAGAACCATCATTAAGGCTTTTAACATAGACACAACAATCATACTCACGTCGCTTATAGCCAATTTGAATCATGTAGGAGTCGAATCGCTTGTACCATTGTCATGGAGACTTCTTCAACCCGTACAAGGATTTCTTTAACCTGCAAACCAGATGTTCATCTCCGGATTGAATGAACCCTTCTGGCTACTGCATATAATTCTGCTCCTCTAGATCACCATGCAAAAAAGCAGTTTTAACATCCATCTGCTCTAAATGCAAATCCGAACTAGCTACAAGTGCAAGAACTGCCCTGATTGAATTATGTCTAACCACAAGAGAAAAGATTTCATCATAATCAACTCATTTTTGCTGTGAAAAAACCTTTTGCTACCAATCGAGCCTTGAACTTTTCCCCCTCTTTTTCTGATACTGCTGGTTTCCTTTTATACACCCATTTACAATCAATAGTCTTCTTTCCCTCTGGAAGCCTAGCTAGCTCTCACATATGATTTTTCTGCAAAGAATACATCTCCTCAACCATTGCAACCATCCATTTGCTTTTCTCCAGACTAGAGATAGCCCCTTGAAAAGTATTCGGATCTTTACTACTAATGTGAAGTGCAAAAGAAACCATATCTTCAAAACCTAATATGCATGCAGCCTTTACATTGGTGTCTCTCTCTCTATCTTTGGCTAATTTATAATTCTGCAACGGAACTGTATTAGAGTCACCAGAAGTTAAATTCTAACTTTCACCTTTCTCAGTTGTTATTTCTTTCTCAACTGCTCTTGGATACTTTTCAAAATCCACCAGCACCTTGTCTCGGTTCTGCTGCAACATGAATTGCTCGTCAAAAATTGCATCTTTACTAATCAATGTTTTCCTTGCAAATGGATCCCAACACTTGTATCCTTTGACACCTTTCTTGTAGCTCAGAAAGATGCACTTCTTCGATTTTGCATCAATTTTTTATCTCCCATCACCAGGTACATGCACATAAGCAGGACAACCAAAAATCCGTAAGTGTGAAAAATCAACTACATTGTTTGTCCATACCTCTTCTGCATATTTTCCACCCAAAGATGCCCGTGGTGACCTGTTGATGAGATAGCATGCCATACTCGCAGCCTCTGCCCATAAGTTTTTAGGAAGCCCTGCATTTAGTCTCAAGCACCGAGCCTGCTCAGCTAATGACATGTTCATCCTTTCAGCAACACCATTTTGTTGTGGCATCTTTTGCACTGAAAAATGTCTCTGAATCCCACGCTCCTCACAGAACTTCAGAAACTGTGAATCTATGTACTCTATGCCATTATCAGACCTTAAATACTTGATATTTCTACATGTTTGGTTCTCAACCTCAACTTTCCACACCTTGAATTTGGAAAAGACTTCAGATTTCTGTTTCAAGAAATACACCCAAACTTTTTTAGAAAAATCGTCAATAAAAGTAACATAATACACATATCCACCCAATGATGATTCTCTGGTAGGCCTCCATACATCAGAATGCACACAATCAAGAATCCCTTCGGTTTTGTGCTTTCCAGTCGTAAAACTAACTTTAGTCTGTTTACCAAGAACACAAAATTCACAAAAATCAAGCTTGCAACTTTTGACACCATGCAACAAATTTCTTTTATGCAATTCAACCATTCCACGTTCACTAAGATGACCAAGACGCATATGCCACAATTTTGTATTATCATCATATGACTCAACAAAATGAGCTCCACCTACAACTGTACTCTCTAACAGTTTATAGATATTCCCTGCAGTTATTTTTCCTTTCATCACAGTCAATGCTCCTTTAACAATCCTAATGGTGTCTCTATCCTCATCAGCTTTATGAATTAAACCATTCTTATGCAAAGTGCCCAAAGAAATTAGATTCTTTTTCAAATCCGGTATATGCCTAACATCACATAATGTTCTAACAGTACCATCATACATCTTAATTCTGACTTCACCAATACCGACAATATTGCAACATCTATCATCACCTAAATAGACAGAACCAGAATTAACAGGCATATAGGTAGAAAACCACTCCTTTTTAGGTGTTATATGATAAGAGCATCCTGAATCCAAGCATCCGTGAACTGAGTTGTTGAAATAGAAAGCATATCACCATCACTTTGGACAATCTCGCTTCATATACACTTGTAGCAACGAAACGTCTTCTTGCTTCTAAACTTTGATCTAGAATTCCGTCTTCCAGAACCCTCTTTCTTTAACTTCCTTCCACAGTCGTGATTACCCTTTACATATAAACCATCAGCGTGAGAGCTTTCGCCTGAATTTTGCCTTCGCTGCTTGTGGGTTAACAAGGCTCCAGTAATCTCTTCAACTTTGATTGTTTTTTTCCCATATGTAAGAGTAGTCACCATGTGTTCATAAGAAGAAGGCGAACACAACATAATCATTCATTTGTCTTCATCTTCAATCTTTACATCAAGTTGAGTTAAATCGGTGATTATTTGATTAAAGATATTCACATGCTGCGCCGAATCCTGACCTTCCTGCATCTTTAGCCCATACAACCTCTGCTTTAGATGCAATTTATTTGTCAAAGACTTGGACATAAATTGACTTTCCAACTTGCTCTATATCTCTCCTGGAGACGTCAGATCCATAATGCGATACATAATCTCATCTGCCAAACATAATCGTATGGTTCCAGTCGCTCGTTGCTACAGTTCTTCCCAATCGCCGTCCTCCATCGACGCTGGTTATGTAGAACGTAAAGCCTTTAAAATCCCTTTTTGTGCTAACAGATCCTTTACCCTCGTCTGCCACAATCTGAAGTTACCTTCACCATTGAACTTGACCACTTCGAATTTCTCACCGGACATAGCCATCGCAACTAGGCTCTTGATACCAGTTGTTGTGCACACGACAATCGAAAAAGAAAATCAAACAAGCAAGAACACAAGAGATTTAACGAGGTTTAGCAGTGTGCTTACGTCCTCGGGGAGCAAAGAGCGACTGTTTTCTTTTATTCAATAGATAATGCCCGATAAAAACAAGGCTTAAAGCCTAAAAAGAACAATTGATGAAGTGCCTAATGAGGTGGGGGTAAGCCTCTTTATATAGCCCCCTACATCCAAGTCCTATTCTAACTAGGATAACTACTACTCAATCCTACTTTAACTAAGATTACAATTGTTCTAATCCTTCGGGGAGTAGTATTCCTTATCCTCAAAGGATTTGTACTCCTTAACCTCCAAGGATCCCTCAAGTCGGTTGGTTATTAAGCTCATATGTCCTTTTATAGTATATGAGTCATACTTAAGAGTCTTAAATAATTTAACTAATTAAAGCCTTTTTCGAAGATTAGTACTTAAAATAAATAAGATAATAATAAATCACGCATCAAAAACCTTTTATGTTGAAAATATATTTTTTGAAAATAAAAAGAGTTGCCATGAACGTATAGGGGTGTTTCCAATCTTATATTTGATACAAAAATATTTTTTCTCGTAAAAGGAATATTTCCATTTGGAATACGAACCCAATTAGTAATTAATGATTAAATTAATTTCGAAATGATATTCTTAAATACCAATATGCCACACAAAATTAAAAGATACTAATAACGGACGTTTGTGGGGTGCTAATCCTTCCCTACACGTAAACGACTTCCAACCCTAATTTTAAAAGAACAAATCTTTGATTAGTTTATGGTGTCTAATCTACCAAAGTGATAGGTGGCGACTCTATTTTTTTTTCAAAATTGAATTAGAAGGAAAAGCCCTAATTTTTAGAATTAATCGTTAAGCTATTTTTACCGGTAAAGAATAGTTTCGACAGGTATTAAGCTCGACGATGGGTTGACTAAGTTAATTTGTATTGGTAACTTTGAAGCCCAAGTCTTTGGGAAGTTCTGTGGTGAAACGGGTAATTTAAGGTTAAAATAAGGCTGACCTCTTCTAAAGGTAGCAGGTTTGTACATAAATTCTTACGAGGTTTGTACATAAATGTTTACAGAAATTGTTAGGAAAACGGTACATAGATAAATTCTTATGATATAAAATTTTGTGTATCAACATAAATGCTACAACATAATTTTTATTTCTTACAAAAACTATGAGAATTTGTCTAGCAACATAAATCATTATAGAATATACATAATTAGTTACAAAAAATGTAAGGAAAAAAGTACATATAGAAAATCTTACCTGAGATCACCAAAACTAAAAGGAGCTCAACTTCGAGTAAGCATTTGTGTACATATAGACTGGCCTACAAGAAAACCTATTTTCTTACATGAAAGATGAGAATTTCAGTAGGTACAAAAATTATTACATATTATACATAATTTGTTACAGAAATGACAATAAAAAGGTACGTACCGAAATTCTCACCCGAATTTATCAAAACCAAAAAGAGCTCAACTTAGGGTAAGCATTTGTGTACATACAGATTGGCCTACAAGAAAACCTATTTTCTTACAAGAACTATGAGAATTTCAGTAAGTAAATAAATTATTACATATTATACATAATTTGTTACAAAAATGGTAATAAAAAGGGTACATACCGAAATCCTTACCCGAGATCACCAAAACCAAAAGAAGCTCAACTTAGGGTAAAAATTTGTGTACATACAGATTGGGCTACAAGAAAACCTATTTTCTTACTAGAACGATGAGAATTTTAGTAGGTACAGAAATTATTACGAAATATACATAGTTTGTTACAAAAGGGTAAAAAAGGCACGTACCGAATTCCTTACCCAAGATCACCAAAACCAAAAGGAGCTCAACTTAAGGTAAGCATTTGTGTACATGCAAATTGGCGTACATGAAAACCTATTTTCTTACTAGAACTGAGAATTTCAGTAGGTACCGAAATTATTACGGAATATACATAATTTGTTACTAAAAGTGTAATAAAAAAGGTACGTACCGAAATCCTTATCCAAGATCACCAAAAACCAAAAGGGGCTCAACTTACTATAAGTATTTGTGTACATACATATTAAGCTACAAGAAAACCTATTTTCTTACCAAAAAGATGAGAATTTGAGTTCGTACACAAACTATTACATAACATACACAATTTGGTACATAAAGGGTAAGAAAAAATGTATGTACAGAAATCCTTACCCGATATCACCCAAACTAAAAGGAGCTCAACTTACGATAAACATTTGTGTACATACAGATTGGGCTACAAGATAACCTATTTTCTTACAAAAAGGATGGGAATTTGAGTAGGTACATAAATTATTATAGAATATACATAATTTGTTACAGTAAAAGTAATAAAAAAGGTACGTACATATTTGAATGACAATATCTAATTTTAATATATATATATATATATTAGGCATTGTTAATTTAATTAGTATTTTAAACCTATATTTTTAAATAATATTCATAATTATTATATATTCTTACTGGGAAATACTATCAACTTCGATACTTCATCCAATCCAATTTTTTGTGAATCTTAATTCTCATTTTTCGTCTCTCGTGAACAAGATAATTATCAAATTATATAGAATAAATCATATAAAACTTTGCATATTTTGCAAAGACGATAGGCAATTTTTACACAAATATAAGTCAAACCCCCTTTTTGTTAAACAAAAACCCCACATGAATAATAATATTCAAAGACGATAGGGAAATAAGATCATAAACAAAATATAATGTATAATGTATAAAATCCAAATCATCCAAAAAGAAACTACAAAATGAAAAGCATCAAAGCAACTAAAAAAATCCAAACTATCATCATAAAATCATAATGACAACTAAAGATAGAGGTGAGAATCATGTAAAGTAAGAGAAACAAGTCTATCAAGCTTCCAGTATTGGCGCTGTATCAAAGTTAGAGGTCGGAACTCGAAAAGCCGAAAAGTCCTGAGAGAGTAGCAATCTCATCCGACAAAGAGTCGAAGCAAGCAATAAATTCACTATGAACTGTCCCAAGTTGATTTTGTATGACCAATTGTTGATTTTGAATATAATCAACACTAAACAGACATTTAGGCTTGCCAATGAATTAATTTCAGCAAAATACAACCATAACTGAGGCACGGAAAAATTTTAACCAATCAACTTGGTGTTCATTATCAAAAAATATAGCAAATGAAGACAAACTCTTACAAAGGTCAAACTTAAATAAAAGACCTAAAAGAAATAACAATATACATTAAATAAGTGAAAGCCAACAAGGCCAAAGTTAAATTAAAAAACAATAAGAAAGAAAACATCTACTTATATTAGATCTCATTTATATATTGTAAAAGCAAGCCTAACAATGTTATTCAGGACTAATAAAATTTTCCATAATAAATCTAAAAAAGCTAAAAGCAGATAAACGAAGATTAACCTAATATCTCCATCCCTCTCTCACCCTGATGCAAAACCGGTATATACAATTTCTAAAATAAAGTGAAAATAGAACGTAATCCGGTGAAAATTTTTAAAAACCATTGCTCCATTGTTTTTATTCACTCAAAAGCTTAATTTCCTAAGTGAACAAACTATTAACTACATTACAAAATATTTGCTTCTAGTACTTCCCAATCTGAAACTTAATTATACAAAACATATAATTTAACTAAAGGAATCAATTATCACATGCCCATAATTACCAAAATATAGCTATTGAATCAAAATTTTTCACCCTCTGCCAACTAAATAAAAATTTGAAAACATGTCAAATCTCCACGAACAAGTAAAACAATCTAATCTCACCAAAATTTAAAATTTGCCTATTTATTGAATTTCAAACTAAATTTTCAATGTAGTAATTAAATCAAAACATCAAACTAATTTTCTTCACATAAAAAACAGATCTAAACAACCAATACCTAAACCCTAGCTAGATAAAAGATAAGTACCAAAGAAAAATAAGTCAGGCTTACATGATAGGAACAATGGTGGAGATCTCATGTCAAAATTATTCAACGAAGTTAATTAAATTCGAAAAAGCATGATATTTTAACCGAGGAAGTGTAACACCCTAATTTTCTCCTAAAATTAAAATTGTTAATATTTTAAATCCCCAAATTGAAACCCTATAAATTTTAGGGGCTAAATTGTGAATTTTGGGGTTTTTGGTGACCTAGTTGAATAAAAAGTAAATCTTCGGGGTTTACTTTGAAAGGCGAGCTAAAGTTGGAGCCCTTAATGAGTAATTTACCCAAAACTTAGGGTAAAAACCCTTTTTGACTCTTCATATTCTAAAAAAATTGGTTCAGCCGCTCTCCCCTCTATTTCTCCCTCAAGTTCGAATACTCAAAATCCTCACCCACTTTTCTGTTCGAGCTCCGATCAAAGGGGTTTTGTCGTTTGTTCGCTGATCCGAGGTCATCGGCGTGTTCACCGTGACCGTCCGACCGAAACCACAACTTGGATTTTCCTTCGTCGTCGTCGATAGCTTGGGAACGAGTTCAAACCGTTCGTTTTGCCTTTGTCCATTCGTCCCTTCGCCGCCGTCGTCCTATCACGCCGCTGCCTGCATCTCCTTCTTTGCATTTCGGTTGGTGAGTGTTGTGGCCGTCGTGGTTAAGGGTTTCGATTGGGGTTATGGGTTGTTGAGTTGGAGTTTGGGAATAAAGGGTTGATAATTGGTATTAGGGTTAGGATTGAAATCTGATTTGGGAATTTTTGGGAATTAAACTGAACCGGTTCAGTTGAATCGAACCAGTGTTGAATCGGCCAGACCGAACTAGGAAGGGAAAAGAACCGAACCAGACTGATGGACTAAACCAAGTGACGTCATCTGCTGATGGATGATGATGCAGGCTGACGTCAGCGATAATGTCATCATTGACTATGACGACGTCAGCGTTGACTTTTGGGCCGAAAGTCAACTTTATGTTTTTCGACGTCCCGGTTCCAGATTCGCAGCCCGTTTTTCTAATTTCGATCTCGAACGAACTTTTTTGACCCTTCGAACTATTTTATGCTTAATTTAGAAATTGTGTATTCAAAATTCTGAACCGAGTTATTTTTGCGTTCAGGTAATATCGATTCGAACACCGAGATTCTTCCACCTCCTCCACCTGGTCGACCTCCTGCATCTCAACCTTCGCGTTCCGCGCGTATGTGAATTTAAATAAGTTTCTGTTTAGTAGATTGTGGCATAGTAGTAGAGAATTTTGACTTAGTAAACCTTTGTAGGTGTCAATCCTGTTCCGCCTGCTTCTAGATCTGAGCGTGGGAGACGTCACTCCCGACGTTGAGCTGTTAGCTATTTGAGGTATGTTCTCTGCTTGTGCTTTATTATTCGTGTTGTTGTTGTATGATGTCTGTTTGTGAATTATGTTGTGATATGAGCTATGTGATATGTTGTATGCCATTCTGTTAAGCATCATACATTAGAATCTGAGAAATAATTATCAGACTAAATGCTCATGCATTTTCGGACTATGATGTTATATTCAGACTGGAATCAGAACATTCATGTAATATCATTCGGGTGGGAAAATGTATGGCGGAAGTTCAATGGTTTCGTCATTCGGGCTGAATTCCACTTCGGATCAGTGGTTCCACCCTTCGGGCTGAGTTCCACTTCGGATGGTGACGATGTAGAGAGTGGTTCAGGGGAACCTTACTCTTCGGACGGTGATGTAGATGGGTACATGACATAAAATTAGGTGCATCATGCCATGCATATATGTGTATTTGATTGTCTGCTGATTTGACTTGTGATTGTATAATACTTGAGATACTCAGTTTTTCGCACTTTAGAGACACACTGATCTCAATAGATGAGTCCCCCTTAGCTTCTATTTCAGATTATCAGACATAGGAGTTCAGTACTTGGAGGACCACATATATCATATTTATTATCGTTTTAGTATGGATATTCTTAGTTTTCAGTTTATTTCGATTATTTCGTTATTTGGGGTTTTTATGTAAACTCCATTATTTTTATTTTTATTTGGGATTTTAAAACTGTTTAGCATGCATAGGAATTTTAATTTGATATTTTGTTACTTTGTTTTGGATTATTTTATCTATACGACTACATTTTCGAAATATGAATTTCAATGTTAAACAACACCGTTTTAAATTAATATTTTGAGTATTAATTTTTGGAAACCTAATAATTAATTACTTAATGGACACGTTTTCAACCTGACTTCCTAGATTTGGCCCATAACCCTTGGGTCAGGTTTACGGGGTTACATTTAGTGGTATCAGAGTCAAGTTCAACTCTCGGACTGTGTAGCTCACATAAAATTTTTAAGATGAAATGATTTTTGCATTATTAGATATTTTCGGGCGAAATGGTATTTTTGGAAAGTAAACATTTTTGGTAATTTAACATATTTTTAATAGAACTTCAAGTATCGAATTTAATCTTAGTATTATTTCTAATTTTTGTAGATAGACTACTATGCCACCACGTAGAAGTACTAGGTTAACGACCGGCCGAGGCCTTGGCAGAGGCCGAGGTCATATCGCAGCAGCTGAGAGTGGTTCTTCACAAAAAGTGGAGGCGTCGTCGCATCAGGACGATGTTCATGATGTTAAT
This sequence comes from Hibiscus tridactylites, assembly GCA_958450335.1. Lineage (NCBI taxonomy): Eukaryota > Viridiplantae > Streptophyta > Magnoliopsida > Malvales > Malvaceae > Hibiscus > Hibiscus tridactylites. The sequence continues at coordinate 12,698,322 of OY288286.1, forward strand.
GAGGAGGACCATGCCGTGGATCAGCAGCCTGGGGTTCAGCAGCCTAGGGTTCAGCAGACTGGAGCTCAATAGATTGGGGCCCAACAGACTGGGGCCTAACGGGCTAGTGGTGAGGATCAGCTAGCCCGACAGAAATCGGGTGATGGACCACCTAGGCCTAGATATTCTGAGACTGCGGGTATGGATGTTGCTGCAGTGCATAGAGAGTTGCTTTGTTATCTTCGTCAAACTGAGGGTGTTATGAGGCCCATATCTACTGAGTTCTTGGCTGCTAGAATGACTAGGTTTGATGGGAAGACAGGTACCAATCCTGCTGATGCTGAGTATTGGTTGAAGAAGCTTTAGAGGTTGTTCACTGAGATGGATTATCCCACTGACCGGAAGCTTAGAGCTGTTGTATCATTATTGCAGGGTGAGGCTCATAATTGGTGGGAGGCTGAGGAACATGTTATTCCAGTTGGTCAGATTTCTTGGGATTATTTTCGATAGGCTTTTCGTGACCGATATGTTGGGGTTGAGTATCTAGCAAAGTGCCGGGATGACTTCATGAATCTGAAGCAGAACGATATGTCTGTGAATGATTATGAAATTGAGTTTATGAGATTGATCCAGTATGTTTCGGGGTTGGTGTCTACCGAAAAGGAGAAGTGTGATTGGTTTCTGAAAGGGTTGCACCCTTCGATTAAGGTGGGTGTGGCTTTACATATGGATAATGAGTATAAAGAGATCACCAAGCGAGCTAGGACAGCTGAGCGGAATGAGGCGGAATTAAAGTTACTTGAGTCATATGGTATTAATCGGGGTTGAAGGCAGTCGACTGCATCAGTTCAACACAGTCAGGGTAACCAATCTAGGAAGAGAGCCAGAGACGAGTCTGATCATCAAGGTTATTCCAGATCTAGACCGGTGACTTTCACTGTTCCGACCGTTAGTGTCGGGGGTTCGACTAGTACTCGTAGGGTGTCGTAGTGTTCCTTCTGTATGAAGTGGCACCTGGGTGAGTGTAGAAGGCAGTATGGGGCTTGTTTTCGATGTGGATCATTTGCGCATCTTTTCAGGGATTGTCCGGTAGCACCTTCATCATCTTATGTTCTGAGTCAGTCTCAGGCATCTGTATAGACTCCTGCCGAAGGTAGAGGACATGGTAGACCTGCTACTTCAGGTATTGCTAGTAGAGGTAGACCCGCCTAGAGTGATAGATTTGCTAGATCCGATACTAGACATCCGGGGTTGATTTATGCAACTGGAGCTCATGAGAGTTATGATGGTGAGCCATAAGACATAGCAGGTACGATTCAAATGTTGTCAGGTTTTTACATTCATGTTGAAGGATGAGGAATTCGGAATGAAGAACTTTAAGTTAGGTCAGCTAATTTTTGGGCCTGTCACTAAGTTTGAAAATTTTGAGGCTGAAATTTCTTTTAAGGAGAGAAGAATTGTAACACCCTAATTTTCTCCTAAAATTAAAATCACTAATATTTTTAATCCCCAAATTGAAACCCTAATTTTTAAGAATTTGAATTAGAAAACCTAAATGAATTTTAGGGGCTAAATTGTGAATTTTGGGGTTTTTTGGTGACCTAATTGAATAAAAAGTAAACCTTTAGGGTTTACTTTGAAAGGCGAGCTAAAGTTGGAGTCCTTAATGAGTAATTTACCTAAAACTTAGGGTAAAAACCTTTTTTGACTCTTCATATTCTAAAAAAAATTGGTTCATCCGCTCTCCCCTCTGTTTCTCCCTCAAGTTTGAATACCTAAAACCCTCACCCACTTTTCCGTTCGAGCTCCGATCAAGGGGTTTTTGTCGATCGTTCGCTGATCCGAGGTCATCGACGTGTTCACCGTGACCGTCCGACCGAAACCATGACTTGGATTTTCCTTCGCCGTCGTCGATAGCTTGGGAACGAGTTCAAACCGTTCGTTTTGCCTTTGTCCATTCGTCCCTTCGCCGTTGTCGTCCTATCGCGCCGCTGCCTGCGTCTCCTTCTTTGCATTTCGGTTTGTAAGTGTTTTGGCCGTCGTGGTTAAGGGTTTTTTATTGGGGTTATGGGTTGTTGAGTTGGAGTTTAGGAATAAAGGGTTGATAATTGGTATTAGGGGTTAGGTTTGAAATTTGATTTGGGAATTTTTGGGAATTAAACTGAACCGGTTTAGTTGAATCGATCCAGTGTTGAACTGGCCAGACCGAACCAGAATGGGAAAAGAACCAAACCGGACTGATTGACTAAACCGAGTGACGTTAGCAGTGATGTCATCTGCTGATGGGATGATGATGCAGGTTGACGTCAGCGATGACGTCATCATTGAATATGATGACGTCAGCATTGACTTTTTGGTCTGAAAGTCAACTTTATGTTTTTCGACGTCCCAGTTCCAAATTCGCAGCCCATTTTTCTAATTTCGATCCTAAACGACCGTTTTTTACCCTTCGAACTATTTTATGCTTAATATGGAAATTGTGTATTCAGAATTCTGATCCGAGTTATTTTTGCGTTCAGGTAATATCGATTCGGACACCGAGATTCTACTACCTTCTCTACCTGGTCGACCTCCTGCATCTCAACCTTCAAGTTCCGCACGTATGTGAATTTAAATAAGTTTCTGTTTAGTAGATTGTGGCATAGTAGTAGAGAATTTTAACTTAGTGAACCTTTGTAGGTGTCGATCATGTTCCTCCTGCTTCTAGATCTGAACGGGGGAGACGTCACTCCCGATGTTGAGCTTTTAACTGTCTGAGGTGTGTTCTCTGCTTGTGTTATATTATTCGTGTTGTTGTTGTATGATGTCTGTCTGTGAATTATGTTTTGATCTGAGCTATGTGATATGCAGTATGCCATTTTGTTAAGCATCATACATCGGAATCTGAGAAATAATTATCAGATTAAATGCTCATGCATTTTCGGACTATGATGTTACATTCGGATTGGAATCGGAACATTCATGTCATATCATTCGAGTGGGAAAATGGATGGCGGATGTTCAGTGGTTTCATCCTTCGGGCTGAATTCCACTTCGGATCAGTGATTCCATCCTTCGGGCTAAGTTCCACTTCGGATGGTGACGATGTAGAAAGTTGTTCAGGGGAACCTTACTCGTCGGATGATGATGTAGATGGGTACATGACATAGAATTAGGTGCATCGTGCCATGCATATCTATGTATTTGATTGTCTGCTGATTTGACTTGTGATTGTATGATACTTGAGATACTTAGTTTTTCGCACTTTAGAAACAGACTGAGCTCAATAGCCGAGTCCCTCTTAGCTTCTATTTCAGATTCTCAGACATAGGAGTTTGGTACTTGTAGGACCACATATATCAGATTTATTATCGTTTTAGTATGGATATTCTTAGTTTTTAGTTTTATTTCGGTTTTATTTTGATTATTTCGTTATTTGGGGTTTTTATGTAAACTCAATTATTTTTATTTTTATTTGGGATTTTAAAACTGTTTAGCATGCATGGGAATTTTAATTTGATATTTTGTTACTTTGTTTTGGATTATTTTATCTATAGGACTGCGTTTCCAAAATATGAATTTCAATATTAAACGACATTGTTTTAAATTAATATTTTGAGTATTAATTTTTGGAAACGTAATAATTAATTACTTGAGGGACATGTTTTCAACCTGACTTCCTATATTCGGCCCCATAACCCTTGGGTCCGGTTTAGGGGGTTATAGGATGGATCTCGTTAAGCATCGCCAGTAACCCTCCAGCCAAACTGACCATGGTCGCTACTGAAACATCCATTTTTATTTTCCCTCGTAATAAAAAACTATTTTTTTGAACTTTTTGGAGTTATCTAGTCAATAAAAAGAAGAAAAATGAAAGGTTAGATTAAAGAGTTCATCTTCAGTATTTCATCGGCGAAAGAGAACTGACGATGATTCGGAGACGAAGGCCAATGGGGAAGCGACGAAAATCTCCTCTCCCCTTTTTCTTACTGATATGTTAATCTATAATCTCTTTTTCTTTCCAACTGGTTAACTTGTAATTCCCATATTCTAGGGAACTACTCCTAATTAATGGCTAAATGACGGCTAATCGGTTAACTAGGTAAATATTTGTACACAATTCCTTACAAAAATTTTAAGAAAAACGGTACATACATAAAATTTTACACCGTAAGGATTTGGGTACATACATAATTCATTACCAAAATTTTAAGAAAAATGGTATATACACAAAATGTTATAACGTAAAGATTAGCGTACATATACAATTTCTTACGAAAAAAATATAATTTGCTACTTGACATGTAAGGATTTGTGTATGTACACAAATTACTACAAAGTATACACAAATCCTTACAAAATGTTGTAAGAAAAACAGTATGTACCAAATTTCTTACAAAGTTTCACCAAGGGACAAAGGGGCTCAACTTAGGGTAAGGATTTGTGTACATACATAATTTCTTACGAGAAAACATAATTTGTTACAAGATATGTAAGGATTTGTGTATGTACACAATTTCATAAAGAGTATACACAAATCCTTACATAAAATGTAAGAAAAACAATATGTACCGAATTTCTTACAAAGTTTCACCAACGACCAAATGGGCTCAACTTAGGGTAAGGATTTGTGTACATACACAATATCTTACGAGAAAACATAATTTATTAAAAGATATGTAAGGAATTGTGTGTGTACACATTTTCCTACAAAGAGTACACAAATCCTTACATAAAATGTAAGAAAAACGGTATGTACCAACTTTCTTACAAAGTTTCATCAAGGGCCAAAGGGGCTCAACTTAGGGTAACAATTTGTGTACATACACAATTTCCTACGAGAAAACATAATTTATTACAAGATATGTAAGTATTTGTGTATGTACACAAATTCCTACAACGCATACACAAACCTTACATAAAATGTAACAAAAACGGTATGTACCGAACTTCTTACAAACTTTCACCAAGGGCCAAAAGGGCTCAACTTAGGGTAAGGATTTGTGTACATACACAATTTCCTACGAGAAAACATAATTTGTTACAAGATATGTAAAGATTTGTGTATGTACACAGTTTCCTACAAAGTATACACAAAGACTTACATAAAATGTAAGAAAAATGGTATGTACCGAATGTCTTACAAAGTTTTACCAAGGGCCAAAGGGGCCCAACTCAGGGTAAGGATTTGTGTACATACACAATTTCCTACGAGAAAACAAAATTTGCTACAAGATAGGTAAGGATTTGTGTATGTGCATAATTTTCCACAGAGTATACACAAATCCTTACAAATGTTGTAAGAAAAATAGTATGTACCAAATAGCTTACAAAGTTTCACCAATGGCCAAAGGGGATCAACTTAGGGTAAGGATTTGTGTAAATACACAATTTCCTACGAGAAAAAATAATTTGATACAAGATATGTAAGGATTTGTGTATGTACAAGTTACTACAAAGTATATGTTGCGTGTAAAAGTGTCTATCTCAATGTAGTGCAAGTGTACACGACGCAAGTAGTAAAGTGATACGGAAGTATCGGATATCGTCTCCACAGGGACTGGGCTAATAGCTTCACCTTGGATTACTGCACGAGAGAGAAAAGAATTATTTAAGTTGTTGTCACGAGATAATAAAAAGTACTTGAATAAAAGAGTAATGGAATCAAGATAGAGAGAATGGGCTGGTATTGAATTGCTCAGTAGTGTAGGTGTTGCAACATCTGGGAATATTTGTTCTGTCGTCGTCCCTATCGTGGCAGCACCTGTCACGTCAGCGGTCTGTTGATAGTCGCAGCAGCGATCACACAACTCTGTACTTCAAGCTTGGCAAGAATCCCTGTTGTGCCTTGGCTTATCCCTAGGTCCAAGTCTGTCGATGAACACGTCTTTGATGATACCTCCCGGCGTGAATCGAAGGATGAACACCGATGTTGTTGAATTCTTCCTTATCCACTTAACCTCGTCCTATCCCTAGGTCCGAGATACTTCAACTATAAACTAGAGAACCCGCACTTATTCCTTTCGTATACTTAACTCTCCCGATATTAAGTAAATAGACAATCTCACAATGCTCTCCTGATACTCTTGCAAGATGTTGAAAACCAGAATAAGCGAACTTGAAGTTTATTTTATTGAACAGAAAATTCCTAAAACAAAAGCAATCCTTGCAACTACTTTACAAATCAACACGTGGCCTTAGGGGAAGTTTAGAACATGTTGAGAAGGGGAAAACGGCTAGGGTTTTGGGAAGAAGGCTAGAGATGAAGATGATATTCTCTAGGTCGAATTACAAGCATATATATAGGCCATGGGCACAAGTTTTCTTAATGGCCAAGAATACTAGTTCGAACTAAAGTACAATTCATTAAATACTAAATCTCTGAATAAACGTCCTTTAGTCCGCCCTATCTTCTTGCTTTGACTTTCTCCTCAAACTTTGGGCAAGGTCTTTCTTGTGCTTCTGGGCTCCAAAAATTATGCGAGTGGTCTCTAAAAATTAGGCTTGAAATCCTCTATCAGTCGAACTCCACTTCGCATTTTCCATCTCTTCTTCTTCACTGTCGCCACCTCTGTCACGACATATGTTACGGTAGCTGTCACGACATATGTTACGGTAGCTGTCACGACATATGTCAATGCATTTGTCACGGCAACTGTCACGGCATCTGCCATGACATCTATCCCGACAACTATCACGGCATCTGTCACGGCATCTGTCACAACAGTGATGTATGAGGCAGTTTTCTTCAGTCCAGCTCTTCTGTTCCTCTGCTGCCCTGGATGCTGCCACGACATTTATCTTTTGTTCCTCTGCTGCCCTGGATTCTGCCACGATAGTTATCTTCCGTTCCTCTGCTACCCTAGATGCTGTCATGGCAGATACCTTCTATTTCTCTACTGCCATGGATTCTGCCACGACAGTTATCTTCTGTTCCTATGCTGCCCTGGATTCTGCCACGACATATACCTTCTGTTCCTCTGCTGCCCTGGATGCTGCCACGGCAGATACCTGCAAAAGTGACCAATTTTAGCAGTATCTGTGCAATTTTATCTAAATGTGATGTAAATGCAAAAACTAGCCTAAAATGCAATTAAACGTGCTTGAGTGCAGCAAAAATAAGGATAAATGAGGGGTAAAATATAGGACTTTTAGGCACTCAACACACCCTCAAACTTGAATCCTTGCTTGTCCTCAAGCAAATGCAACCTAACTAACATGCATGCATGCATATGTATATATATATATATATTATTTTTTTCTTGGCTTAAGTCAGTGAACAATCCTTACCCACAACCCCATCCCTATCATGTTTAGCACATGTTCAAATATTTAAGGATCTACTTAGAGCAAAAGTATAATTCTCGTGCAAGTGTGTGTTTTTATTGTGAACATACATGAATATAGACTTCCCTAGCAACTAGAATATTATACTTAACTTGTTTAGAGTTTTCCTTCGAGACTTAATTCTTTTTTTTACTAGAGCCAGTATCGGGCACCTCTAGTTGTTTTCCTTCTTTTTTTGAATTTTTTCTCTTTTCCACTAGAGCCAGTATTTCAGGCACCTGTACTTAACTATCTAGAGCCGGTGATAGGCACCTCTAAAAGTTTTTCTCTGGTTATTTTCCTAGAGCCAGTGATAGGCACCTCTAGGTTTCCTGAGTTTCTAGTCTCTTTCTACTCTACGTTCTAAGTTTTCTATTCTAAGTATGCTAGAGAAAGTCTTTTATTAAGTAAGTCACAAAGTGTTTCAGTTTTTCAGAACTATACTAAGGCTCTACTTACTTCCTAAAATATTTTTAAGGGGCTGTCACGACAGAGATGGCAGCAGCAGATAATAAAATTTCAATAAATTAAGCCAATTTTTTACATAAAAATAAATGCGACACAATTAAAACTAAATGTAATATTATATTAATAATTAGGAGGACTGCCTACCCCCAAACTCAAGGGTTGCATTGTCCTCAATGCATGACACAAGACATAGAAATGAAAAACATAAAATAAAAATGACAGAAAAGTGAAACATCACAAAAAGATAATATATACAGCAGGCGACAGAGAAAAATGAAAAAAGAAAACTTAAGTTGTTTGGCTGTCGTCGCTACTGCTAGAGCTTTGGATGAGGAGCTGTCGGCGGGCAGTCTCCTTGAACTTTGTCGGAGGAGCTGTGGGTGCTGCCCTGGGAGTTGGAGATGCGGAGGCTGCCTTCTTCCCTGCGTCACTATCTTCACTGATGTTGGCAACAGACACTTTGGAATTCATCTCATGGAGTATGAGTGCTGCCGCGACATGGGTGGAGGCAGAGCTTCCTCGGGTTGCTTGTATCGTCATTGCAAGGGTTCTCTCTATTTACCTAATAACACAGACAAACTAAAAACTAATATCAAATTTCTAATTCCTAAAACAATAAAGATAAAATAAGATAAAAATAAAATATAATAAAATAAAATAAATTAAGTTAAATTAGGAGTGCCTTGAGGGGCATCTCCTAAAGTAACTGCTTCTTGTTCTATTGATGCTTGAGGGGTCATTTCCGGTACTTCTTGAAGTCCATCCGTACCCTCCATCTAGTGACTATTGTCATGGTGGCGGCTCCTTTCTTTCTCTTCCCTTTGTAGTCCATGAAGTCCTCCCTTCTTGGTAATGTTTCTGAGGGCATGAATATATGATTAGAAAAAATCAAATTGACATTTGACCACAAACTTACCTTGTTTTCGTTGAATGTTATTGTGGTTGAATGTAGCCCTTGCTGTCGTGTTTGCTGCTGTGGCAGCCAGTTATTTTGACAGTCCTTTATCATGTTACTTTGCAGGTCAAGAGGACATTGGAAAGTACCATAATTCTCCATATCAAATTATGTAGGCCATTCGTAAATCTCCATCAGTAGAGACTTCGATGATTCTGAGTCCACCGGCTTTGGTTCCTCTAATACCTGCAATGGAATTTGTGAGTTTTTAATGAATTCAAAATGTTCGTTTATCACCTGCTCATATTCCATTTGCGAGGCATTGTCATTGGGTAGCTTTTCTAGGTGGTCGTGCGAGTGCCATGACAGAGATGGATGTGTGCAATCTTGGTCGAGCATAACCGAGGTAGTGGGTTGAGAGTTTGCCTCGGATATGGTTTCCGTAGTGACATTCTCTTGAATTTCACTCAGCATTATTGTGGTGTTGCTCCATTCCGGCTCCTCGATCATTGCCATGGCAAGTTGTTGCTCAGACTCATCATGTGTTGGGTATTCCTTCACATGGGCATCCTCATCATCTTGCCTCAGGATTTCAGGTTCATCCGTGGTATGAATGAGGACCAGTATGCTCAAGAGTGCATCAATCTTGGCGATACTTTTGTCCATAGAAGCCGACAAATCTTGAGTGAGTGCCATGAAGGCTTGCAATGTGTCTTCTAAGGATTTTGACTGCTCGTGAGGATGATGACATTGCCATGTCGGATTCTGCAGCAAAACTGTTATGGTAAAAAAAATTTGCGGGTTTTGATCGTACCATAAAAAATTTTGCTGCTGCGGCATCGACATTTGTTGTCCCTGTTGCTATTGTGGCAGCATATCTTGTTCTTGTTGGTTCCATCGTTGGTTGTCCATATATTCACCGAAAAAATAGGGACGACTTTCGAATGCATGATTACCCTTACGGTAATTGCAAGAACTTTCCCACATCAGCTCTCGAATGGTTTTTCCTGGCATGTTGATGCTCCTTAAACCTGTATTTCACCTGAGTTTTTTTTATAAAAATTAAAGAAGAAAAATAAAAATAAAAAGAAAGGAAAAGTGCAGAAGTTAAAGGTAAGAGTATGTTGCCAGTCCCCGGCAACGACGCCAAAAACTTGTTGCATGTAAAAGTGTCTATCGCAATGTAGTGCAAGTGTACACAACGCAAGTAGTAAAGTGATACGGAAGTATCGAATATCGTCTCCACAGGGACTGAGGTAATAGCTTCACCTTGGATTACTGCACGAGAGAGAAAAGAATTATTTAAGTTGTTGTCACGAGATAATAAAAAGTACTTGAATAAAAGAGTAATGGAATCAAGATAGAGAGAATTGGCTGGTATTGAATTGCTCAGTAGTGTAGGTGTTGCAACGTCTGGGAATATTTGTTCTGTCGTCGTCCCTGTCGTGGCAACACCTATCACGGCAGCGGTCTGTTGATAGTCGCGGCAGCGATCACACAACTCTGTACTTCAAGCTTGACAAGAATCCCTGTTGTGCCTTGGCCTATCCTTAGGTCCAAGTCTGTCGATGAACATGTCTTTGATGATACCTCCCGGCGTGAATCGAAGGATGAACACTAATGTTGTTGAATTCTTCCTTAGCCACTTAACCTCGTCTTATCCCTAGGTCCGAGATAGTTCAACTATAAACTAGAGAACCCGCACTTTTTCCTTTCGTATACTTAACTCTCCCGATATAAAGTAAATAGATAATCTCACAATGCTCTCCCGATACTCTTGCAAGATGTTGAAAACCAGAATAAGCGAACTTGAAGTTTATTTTATTGAACAAAAAATTCCTAAAACAAAAGCAATCCTTGCAACTACTTTACAAATCAACATGTGGCCCTAGGAGAAGTTTAGAACATGTTGAGAAGGGGAAATGGCTAGGGTTTTGGGGAAGAAGGCTAGAGATAGACGATGTCCTCTCCTAGGTCGAATTACATGCCTTTATATAGGCCTTGGGTTCAAGTTTTCTAATATGACAAGAATACAAGTTTAAACTAAAGTACAATTCTATTAAAGACTAAATCTTCAGAGAATATATCTTTTATTCGTCATTCCTTCTTGGTTGGAGTTTCTTCCTTGAACTTTGGGCTTGGCCTTCATTCTGATCTAGGGCTTGGAAAAATATAAGGGTAATCCACGATAGACAAGCTTAATTTTCTCTTTCTGTCGAGACCCACTTTGCTTCTTCTCCTCAATACTGCTGTCATCCTTGGCTTCCACGGCAGTGGCCATGGCAGCATCGTCCTCTTTGTTTGCACCTCCAGTTCCAGCTCTGATGTATCACTGCCCAGCGCCTGCTTCTTCATCTGCTACAGCAGCAACCTGCAAAAGCAACCAATTTCAGTAGAAACTGCCCATTTAATATATTTGTGATGTAAAACTGAAATCTAACCTAAATGCAATGAATTATGCTTGAATACAGCAGAAATATGAGTTAATAAGGGGTAAATAATAGAACTTTTACACACTCAACAGTATACACAAATCCTTACAAATGTTGTAAAAACGGTATGTACCGAATTTCTGACAAAGTTTCACCAAGGGCCAAAGGGGCACAGCTTAGGGTAAGGATTTGTGAACATACACAATTTCCTAAGAGAAAATATAATTTGTTACAAGATATGTAAGGATTTGTGTATGTACACAATTTCTTACAAAGTATACAAATTCTTACAAATGTTGTAAGAAAAACGGTATGTACCGAATTTCTTAGAAAGTTTCACCAAGGGCCAAAGGGGCTCAACTTAGGGTAAAGATTTTTGTACATACATAATTTCGTACGAGAAAATATAATTTGTTACAAGATCTGTAAGGATTTGTGTATGTACACAATTTCCTACAAAGCATACACAAAGCCTTATAAATTTTTTAAGAAAAACGGTATGTACCGAATTGCTTACAAAGTTTCACCAAGGGCAAATGGGATCAACTTAGGCTAAGGATTTGTGTACATACACAATTTTCTACGAGAAAACATAATTTGTTACACAAAATGTAAGGATTTGTGTATGTACACAAATTCCTACAAAGTATACACAAATCCTTACAAAAGTTGTAAGAAAAACGGTATGTACCGAATTTCTTACAAAGTTTCACCAAGGGCCAAAGGGGGTCAACTTAGGGTAAGGATATGTGTACATACACAATTTTCTACGAAAAAACATAGTTTGTTACAAGATATGTAAGGATTTGTGTATGTATACAATTTCCTACAAAGTATACACAAATCCTTACAAATGTTGTATGAAAAACGGTATGTACCGAATTTCTTAGAAAGTTTCACCAAGGGCCAAAGGGGCTCAATTTAGGGTAAGGATTTGTGTACATACACAATTTCTTACGAGAAAACATAATCTGTTACAAGATATGTAACGATTAGTGTATGTACACAATTTCCTACAGAGTATACACAAATTCTTACATATGTTGTAAGAAAAACGGTATGTACCGAATTTCTTACAAAGTTTCACCAAGGGCCAAAGGGGGTCAACTTAGGGTAAGGATTTGTGTACATACACAATTTCCTACGAGAAAACATAATTTGTTACAAGATATATAAGGATTTGTGTATGTACACAATTTCCTACAAAGTATACACAAATTCGTACAAATGTTGTAAGAAAAACGGTATGTACCAAATTTCTTACAAAGTTTGTACCTACTATAAGCAAAGGTTTCGAAACCCGTCACTTTTGGTATGGAAACCTTGTTCGCAGTTTTAACAATACGCCACCCAATTGGTTTCAAAACCATAACTATCGCAACGCCCTCACTATAGTTTTAGAACGTGAAAACCTTAAATAGTTGGGATTCCCCTCCCTCTCGCATAGTTGTTGCACAACTACCCAACATCTCACATCTAGCCTGCAAACCGAAAACCCCACAAATAGTCTAGAAATCCATTCTCAAGTGTAATACCTGAGTGTAGAAAAATTTCTTACCTCGTTCGGCTTCTTCATCGTGTACTTCAATTTGTAAGTGTAAGTTAATCTAACTTGCATATTAAAAATCTTCAGGGTGATTAGAATTTTTTGGTTCCTTTAATATGATTAGAATTTTTTGGTTGCTTTAATTTCCTTAAGAGGAATTGATCAACTTCCATACTTTCATTGATCATCTTCATTTGCAAACCACCAACATGCATGTATAAATTGAAAATCACATAATCCATAGTAAACTTTCATCGATCATCTCCATTTGCAAACCACCAACATATCAAACCATAATCCGAGCCATAAGTGCACATAAAAGCCAGCATCATATATGTATATACAAACATCGATAACACCATATTTACAACCCAAAACTCTTATACTCATGAGTCTAATACTTATTCTAGTGTAATACTTAGTCTACTGCCACCTTCAAGGTGTTAGCTTAACAAAACTACATATACTTTAATTGCTTGCCTTTATGACCTTGCAAAATCCCCCTCCTCAAACTCGAATCAACAAACAGTCTTTCCTGTAAGATAACAGGGTGAGTAGTTAATAGCCAGACTCATAATGTCATTGCATATACATAAATTTGGAATAATTAAGCAAGCTTATTGTAACTTTCTATTCAATCAATCATCCATGATTGGATCAATTCACAAATAAACAATCAAATGTATACATTTGATCTATTAAATCAACAAGAAGCTACTAAGCTTATCATCTTATATCTTATATACTTTCAAGCTTCATAAGTGCCAAACTTTACAATCCATTTATAGAGAATAAAACACTCCCTTGAATTAATTTAAATTTTCAAACATACCAAATCTCGTCTTAAGCTACACTTCCACAATAGCATTTTACAATATTATTCAAGTTGTAACCTATTGATAATATTAACATGCTTGAACTAAGAATCGTGAATCTAAAACCATACATACACATTTAATCCACCATCATGGGGGTAAACAGAACATAACATAATTGACAAATGTACATCATAAATCCATTGAAACATACTAAATTATGCATTATAATCCTTACACTGATTGATCTCAAACCTCCCCCTTCAATTGAAATTTTGTACGATTTCTCAAAAAATAAGTCACATTTTACAGTGACAAATGTACAGCATAGAAACAATTCTAATACTACCAAATAATAATTTGTTTAAACCAAAACTACAATCAGAGGGATCCGGTTAACAGAGAAATCCCCTAAAACTATTTTCACTCCAAAAAATGAATGAATTAAGAGAGAACTCAGACCTTCTGCAGAATTTTCCAAAGTAAAAGGCAGAGCAAAGAAAAAGTTTTTCTTCTTTTATTTTTCCTTGTGTTTTCTTTTATAATTTCTCAAACATCCCTTCAACCCGAAACATACAACTGCTAAAATCCAACAATGTTGTTTCTACAAAGATTAAAACCTTCAACCAAGTAGTAGCAATAAGTATTTATACTCCAACAAAATCATATAATCAGAAAGGCCCTTTAATGGGAAAACCTTCAAACACCCAAATAATTGGAAAACAACAATAACTAACTAAAATACACAAAAACACCAATTTAACCCACCGAAAATTTTTACTCCAAAAAGAAATTTGCATATTATTACAAAACAAAGAGAACCCATCACTTACTTGAGACTAAAATCTGAGAGACCTACAACCGGCTTCTTCCTAATTCTCCTTGCTTTCTACTTGAGACGAAATTTCCTGAGATGCTGAAAGCGATTTCAGAATTTCAAAACCCTAAGATTTTTTCCCGCTCGAAGATATGGCTTTTGGCTTGCTTTTTACCTTATGAATAAGGTAAGATAAGTTGAGGTAATCGGTTAACCGGGTTACCTATTTTTCAATCTAACAATATATATAAATTCGGCTTGATTCAACGGATAGAAAAAAAAAATTAGCTTGTAATTAAGCTGTCGGTCTTTAGAATTCTCCTGTAATCTCATTTTCATCTTTTTCTCTTGTTTTAATCCAACAGTTATTTTTAAATTTTATTTTAAATTTCATCTAACGGCTCAAAATATCTTACCTCTTTTTAGCCTCATTTTTAACGGTGTCATTTTAGAAAAGGCCAAGTCTTTTATAATCTTCCGAATACGATTTTCAGTATTTTTCAATGATGATTGTCCTAAATACGGACACACTTTGCCTCTAGTCTACTGTTTAATCAATATTTTCTCTTTTCATAAAAAATAATTTATTACTAGCAGCGAGAAAATAAAAACATTTAAACATTTTCAAAATCTTAGAGGTTATGACCAAAAATTTATATTGTAGTCATAATTTAGTTGCGTTGTATTTTTTACGGTTGCAAAAATAACATATGTTATTAAAGTTACAGTAAGTATTATGATTGTAAATTTTTCGAAAAACATATATTAATCCAGACAATAGTTACAGTAATGCAATTCCAAACCGTGTCAAAACTGCTATTGCGACTACGTATACACTATTTAAGTATCTGTCCGTGACCTTCTTGTCCTCTTATGTTCCGCTGTTGATGACAGTATTATATATATATATATATAGTTGTATATTTGTGAATTTCGAAGGGCCATTTCAAGATGATTCTGAAGTCGCTGTTTCTTGTTGTGTCGTCAAAAGCTTGCAGAATATCCTTCGCATTCCATGAATTTCTTGTTCTGACACCAAACCCCTCGATATCAACGTTTCTATCCCTCTACTATCACAATTTCTTATATAAAATGAGCCAACAGAATCCGCAATCAGATAAGCAAAACAAAATGGCCTCCGGCAACAATCTAGCAGTGCTGGAAGCTCTGGACACAGCCCAGACGCAATTGTACCATGTGAAAGCTATTGTGATCGCCGGTATGGGTTTTTTCACCGATGCATACGATCTCTTCTGTATCACAACCGTGTCCAAACTCTTGGGCCGCCTTTACTACTACGATCCTGCAGCAGGCAAGCCGGGAAAGCTCCCCCATAACATTAACAACTTGGTTACCGGTGTAGCCTTGTTCGGAACTCTTAGCGGCCAACTGGTGTTTGGTTGGCTCGGTGACAAACTCGGCCGCAAGAAAGTGTACGGGATAACTCTCATCCTCATGGTGTTTTCCGCCATTTGTTCAGGCCTATCGTTTGGATCCACCTCCGGTTCAGTCATTGGAACCCTTTGTTTCTTTAGATTCTGGCTTGGTTTTGGCATCGGTGGCGACTATCCTCTTTCCGCCACGATCATGTCCGAATATGCTAACAAAAAGACCCGCGGGGCATTCATTGCGGCGGTCTTCGCCATGCAAGGTGTAGGGATTATATTCGCCGGCTTGATTTCCATGATTCTTTCGGGACTATTCCTTAAGCTGTACCCAGCGCCCACTTTCAAACAAGATCAAATATTCTCCACCCAACCGGAAGCAGATTATCTATGGCGGATTGTGCTCATGTTCGGTGCCTTACCAGCTCTTTTAACATACTATTGGCGGATGAAGATGCCTGAAACCGGTCGTTACACTGCTATTATCCAAGGGAATGCCAAACAAGCGGCGGCGGATATGGGTCGAGTTCTCGACATCGAACTCGACGTAGAATCCGATAAGCTTTCCCAATTCAAGGCAGCAAACCAGTACACATTACTATCCCATGAGTTCTTTAGACGCCATGGGTATCATTTGATAGGTACAATGACGACTTGGTTCCTGTTGGATATTGCTTTCTACAGTCAAAACCTAACCCAAAAGGACATTTTCCCGGCCATGGGTCTCACCAATAAAGCTCCTGATGTCAATGCTATTAGAGAAGTGTTCGAGACCTCGCGTGCCATGTTCGTCGTCGCTTTGCTCGGTACATTCCCGGGGTACTGGTTCACCGTTCTTTTCATCGAAAAGATCGGACGATTCGTCATCCAGCTCGTCGGATTCTTCATGATGTCTATCTTCATGCTGATTCTTGGTGTTAAATATGATTACCTCAGGGACAATAATAAGTTTCTGTTTGTTCTTCTTTATGGGTTGACGTTCTTTTTCGCCAACTTTGGCCCCAACAGTACAACCTTTGTGCTGCCGGCCGAGCTGTTCCCTACCAGGGTGCGGTCCACTTGTCATGCGCTGAGTGCGGCGTCGGGGAAGGCCGGAGCCATGATTGGAGCTTTCGTGGTACAATCATATACATTGGACGAGAATGTTAAGAAAATCAAGGCTGCCATCATCTTTTTGGCCTTTACAAATATGTTGGGATTTTGTTTCACTTTCCTGGTCCCAGAAACCAAAGGTCGGTCTTTAGAAGAAATTTCAGGGGAGGATGGTGGTGGTGGCGGCAGCGGCAGCCAGAATGAAACTCAGATGGCCGCCACCCGATCAGTTTCTATGGAAGGAAACGGCCGCTTTGAAGGGTAAATTATTTGGTTGCTTTGGATGATGATCAAAGACTACGTAACTAGCTAGTTTAGAAGTGTGAAGGGGGAAAAAAGTGTTGAATAAATAGGGTAGAGACAATAGGTTTTCTGCCTGGTTTTTGATAATTTCTGGGTGTTGTAAGAATAAGAGCTGCAACCGTTGCTATCTACGCCAATATTGTATTCCAATCTCCATGCCTCTATGTTAATGTAAACTATAATGTTGTTAAAACACAAGTCTTTTATTTATTGGATTATTATCTAATTGAAGTTAACATGTTGTCACGTCTTTTATTTATAATTAAGGTAATCTATTTGAATTAACACTTAATTATGATTATTATATTTTTAATTTTGTTAATATGAAATATTAATCAAGTCACCTATTATTAAAATATGACGGGAGAGTAGCGTTACAGTTTACATAAATTTATATAATCATACATTTGATCCTCGTTACTTATACATTCTATCAATTTGGTTCTAATTTTAATTTAACTCAATAAATTAACCATTTAATTAAATGGTGACACTCAAGTTTGACTCGATCAAAGCTCAGTCAACACTCAACTCAGTTGGACACGACTTGAGCTCGAACACGGCTTGAGCTCTTAATGAGCTGAGATACTCGATATTCGACTCAAAAACTCACAAACTACTAGAAAATATAATATATTAAAGTTTTTAATTTTTTTAAATTAAAGTAAACTAAGATGTATGTCGTTGGATACAATAATAATATTTATTGTTGTTGTTGTTGTTGTTGTTGTTGTTCTTGTTGTAAATAAAACGAGACAAATCACGACATACTCAAGTCCAACTCGACTAAAACTCTGTCAACACTTGACTCAAACTAGAACTTGGCTCGAGTTCTTAACAAACTGAGTCGAGCTCGGGACTACTCAAGCAGGGGCGAAGCTAGGATCAAATATTGTCAGGGGCAAAAATATTGAATTTCAAAAATGCAAGGGCTTATTACACATTTAAACTCAAAATTCATGGGGCAAGATCTAATTTGTCTAATATTTAAATTTATAAGGACCTAAATTATTATTGGACTAAAAAATTTGAGGATGCATGATCATTCTTCTTTAGTTCAACCAAAAGGTGTAAATGAATAGAGCGTTCGACGAATTGTTAGTGAATCGTTCGTGTAACGTTCATTTATTCAGTTAAATAAACGAGTATGAACACATTTTTATGTCCATTTAATAAACGTAGAAACACGAATATAGGTGTATTTTGTTCATTTATGTTCACGAACAAGCTTGTTTATAAGCTCATTTACTTGGTTTTCCTTTTCCTTTTATATTTTTTTATATTTTAAATATTAGTGAATCTGTTGACTAAATTGAGCACATGGCGATTTTTTGAGTTCAAATTGTGATACCTAATGAGCTTAAAACTAGTGTGTATTTCCACCATTTTGGCGAACATATAAATGAATATCTTAGCGGTCATATATTTGAGCAAGTTCGTGAATGTTAAACACACGAACACCATCAAAAATAAATAAATGAATACAAACATGATATTAAAATTTAAACGAACCAAGCATGAACACCTTTAAATATAAATAAATTAACACACCAAAACCTTAATCGTTCAATCTCGGCTCATTTACACCCCTTGTTCAACCCCTACTTTATTATATGTTTAATAAACTATTGTATTTTTTAATTTAAATAATTATTTTTTATAGGGACTAAATTGTTGTTATACCAAAATTATCAAATGATTATATTTTTTAACAGGGGACCACTTGGGCCCCAAAAGAACTCCGCCCTTGTACTCAGGCTCGACTCTAGTTGAGTGAGCTCAACCTCAACTCGAATTCCTAACAAGCCAAGTCGAGTCAACTCATTTACTGTGTTAAACTAACAAAAAGTTGCATTACTATGGTTTGTTTCGAAGGAAAAAACAACTTTTATTAATCGGTAATCTAAACATATAATCCATAATTCATGAGATTACCATGAACATGCAACTCATGTAAGAACTATAATATTAGATGTGCTAGTTTGGACTAACAACGCATTAAACTAAACATATACCTATTATGATGTAATTTTAAAGTTCATTTATAAATTAATTTACTTGTGACATTCATTTAGATTAATCTTAAGGTAGGAAGTTAGGTCTTTATTTAATTTCCTTTTCTTGAGCTGGTACACTTGTTATATACAATGCATTTTTGGCAAATAAAACAAGCAGATGGGGAAATGAATAATACCAAGAGATCCCGAGCAAACAAGAAACGCTAAATAAATAAGAAATGCAGACATAGATCCTATGAATAACATGATGTTGAAGCAGTTCCCAAACCTAACCTAAATACACACTCCTCTATGACCATTCGGAACTATTAAATAGCATGAAGAATATAACTCGGTCAAACGAGAGCCACTACACTTTGCGAACCTGGATATTGTGAGTGGACTGGAATCGCCAGATGGGCTGTTTGCCGCTTTGAACAAGAGCCACCTCTTCTCCTTCCTTCACCATTCCTTGCCTCTGTACATCAACCACCGAGTTCATCATGAAACAAACACACATTCTAGCACGCGCTTTCAAAAATCAGTCTTTTTAGAAGAAAACAGTGCAATCAAATGAACCAAAGTCCCAAGTCTACTTAAGTTTAGGACTCGTGATATTGACAGATGAGAGTTGCCCAAAATAATCGAGGATTGATGCATGAACAACTAAATTAAAGGGAACCTTCATAATGAATACTCTGGTAAAACCTTACCTGCAACAAAGCTAAAGCATTCTTAAAGGTTTCCTCAGCATCATTTAAGAACTCCATGTATATGGGACATACTCCTTGATATAAAGCTAATCGTTGTTGTATCCTTTTCCTGAATGACCAAATAAAATCATAGTCAAACTTTCATGATCATAAAGAACAGTAAGGGTTGAATCCTCACATCGACATTACAATACTGGCAAAATGTTGCACTTCAGAGTTCATAGATGTTATCATCCCACGTGGGATTAATATATTCATCAAGTCAGACTCAAATAGGGTAGACCATTATTATTATGCCATAGCAGAAGACGAATAAGAAAGAACTGAGAATCAGGAACTATACAGTAACCGATTTGCGATTCAGGAACAGGTCAAACTCACTCATTTGTGAAGGCAAAGATAGTGCCAGAAGGACGATAATGGCTGAGTAATATAGCCATGAAACCAGATCTAGTGAAGACAACAGTGGAGATTCCAAGAGTATTTGACATCGTAGTAGCATGATATGCAAACATCTCACTCATATGGTTCTACAGAGAAGAAGCAACTGCAGTCAGAATTGATAGTTAACAAAGAAAAATACAGCATTATGAAATGCTGACCAAGAAACAAAGGTAAATAAAAAGGCATAAAGCATATGGGAACTGGAAAGTGCATATAACATGTTAAATGACCTTGAAAGCTTGACCAAGATTAGGTGGCATTTCACCACCAGATATGGTTGCTTCAGTTCGTAGTGCAACTGTATGCATCACTTTAACAGCTTTCAACGGGAACCTGTAAGAAAGTGAAACCTATTTACTAAAGAGCACTTAGGTAGAGTAGTTTGCACACGGTTCATACAATTCCCACTTAAGAACAAAGATAAGATATGACATTCTAGTTTTATGCCCTAACAAGATTTGGTAAATTGATTTTAAGTACAAATAATGCCCATATTCTTCTAACCACACCAACTAGGATTCAAAACTGTCCAGATTACATCAAGGGAAGTTTCTATATAAACAGTTACTCCAATATAGAACATTATTATTAGCATAAGAAAATGAAATCCTTACCTACTTTTAATAGAAAAAAGAACAAGGGGTAGTTTGCCATAAAAGGATATACAATAAAGGTATGAAGAGGAGCAAGTATAATAAAAGTTCTGGACTTTCATGTAAAAAACCTAAATAACTTACTTTCCATGAGCTGTTTCTCCAGAAAGCATGACAGCGTCAGCACCCTCACGAACAGCAATTGCAATGTCAGATACCTCTGCTCTGGTTGGTGTTGGATGAACAATCATACTTTCAAGCATATTGGTTGCCACAATAACAGCTTTCCCCATGCTTCGACACGTTCTAATTATCTCTTCCTATAATTTTACACCAACTAGAACTCTGAGAAGCTAAATAAATAAATAAAATTCATTACAAGTAAATAAAGTACGTTTTATGAATTATCTTTTACTGTTCAATAAAAAACTAAACCAACCTGCAAAAGAGGAACCTCCTCAATAGGAAGCTCTGCACCAAGATCTCCTCTAGCAACCATTGCCTACAATAAGAGAACAAGAATTACTTTCTACTCGTCACATACATGGATGAAATGACAATAACTAGATTTTAAGGTTAAATCATATTATCATCAAAAGGAGTGGTTAAAGTTGACAAATGGTACTTAATATTTGAAAAAAGCAAGTTCACAGGTGGTACTTGATATTTGAAAAAAGCCTCATAACATTTTAGCACCAACTTTCCTAAAAATTTAAAAATATAAACCTAAAATTTAGCTGCATTAAGGATTCAATAAAAAAATTTTAAGTGATCACCCCATCAGATGCTGTTATAATTGAATGCAAATTTGGAATAGAATCTGCACTTTCAATTTTAACAATAACATGAATATCTGCATCACAAACTGCCAAAAGAAAAGGAAAAAAGACATTAGTAGAAGAGAATTTAAAGCATATATCAAAGCCACAGTTATTATTTCACTAAAGAAAACTATAAGATAAACTGTACTCTGCAGAAAATTCTTCAACTCGTGAACCACTTCCGCATCTTTAACAAAGGAAACAGCATAAAAGTCAACTTTATTGTCTACTCCAAATTTTATGTCATCCCAGTCCTTTTCTGCAATAAACCAACTGAAATGTATAACTCATCGCTCATTCTCAAGCCTATATAGAAAGTGTGGGAGAAAGAAGAAGAGGAGAGTGGAAAATCTACAAAGTAATAGAAATTACAAGAATTAAAATTCAAGGACCAACCTGTAATTGAAGGCAGTGTAGCACTTTTTCCTCGGACATTTAAATGCCGCCTAGACTTAAGCTCACCACCATCAACTACTTCACACTTCACCGAATCCTCCGTCTTAGACTTCACCACCAATGACATCATACCACCTACATCATGAATGAGTAGTCAGAGGAAAATGTAATCAACAAAATGACAATGTCAGCTGAGAATTTTCTAGTCTTTGTGTTCATAATCTAGTTCAGACTATTTAGCATGCTAAACTCTTGTTTGACAATGGAAGGATGCACATTAGCCTTGGAGCGTAAATATGATTACATATTACAAGGTACTTTTGCTCTGAACCAGCTTGGTATGAATATCATGCAAGATGGCTGCTGGTGTTGGGATAGGGGACCATGATTAACAAACATTAGAAGTTAACAAAACCTGCATACTTTTATGGTCTGTCGAAGTTCAAGGAAGCATACCATCAACGAGAAGCATGTCGCCAACTTCTACGTCATTAACAAAATCATCATAGTTGACACTGACACAATCAGGTGTCCCAACTCCTCTCCTGATTGTAAAAGTAAATTCCTGCCCAGTTGCTAATGTAATTGGTTGGGGCAAGTCGCCACTCCTAACCTCAGGGCCCTAACAAGAAAAACCAAGTATTCATAAGAACACAATAAATGAAATGATAGAATTATCAGAAGAAAATTACATACTATCAGTTATTATTGTTGCCTAAAACACTATGTCCAACAAAGTTAAGGGGTCATAACCTCACAAGTGAAACAAATGAATGAAGTCAAAAACTATATGCACACACACACAGTCACACACATGTGTCATGTGTGTATATATGTATATTACAATCTCTCTCATTCAGTGCCCAAACCAGATACTGACTAACATACTGCCACTTGTACATACTTGCTGGTCTTACTCCAAAATTGAATGTGAGCATTGTCTAAGATGGCAAAATCCTGACAATAATTTTGCAAAAGAATATCCTACTGATGTCTAAATCCCACAACACAAATTCGTTGACTCAAGCAACTTGGTATAACTTCTTTTATACAATAAAAAAGAAAATGAAACTGAGGGAACTTGCCTTGGTGTCAAGCATGATAGCAATGGTGTTGTCTTTGGATTGTGCATTATATTCCTTGACTAAATCAATAACTTTCTGATGGGATGCATGGTCTCCATGAGACATATTCAAACGAGCAACATTCATTCCAGCCTCAGCCAATTTCCATATCATTTCCCGTGTGTTTGTTGAAGGACCAATAGTGCAAACAATCTTTGTTTTACGTCTAACAATAGGCTTGGACCACATACCAACTGATGTATCGCCTACATGCTGAATCCCCCTTAGCTGATCATATTGTTCCTCCCTCTGAAGAAAAAATGGTCAAAAAAGTTACAAGCAATGATTTTTTGCTATTTTCTACATGCAACTGCCCGTGATAAGTTACTTGCTTATAGATATAACAGCAATCAAAAGCATAGTGACTACGTCTTCGAACAAACAATCCCCTCATCCTATACCAGTGTCAATAAGCAGAAAACAGTTGAATTTAAAGTGAAATACGTGTCAGACTTGGTAGTTTTAACCGAAAACTTAAGTTGGTAAGACAATTCAATGTTTCTTTTCTTTTATTAGCGAGGGGAAACAGGTGAACTTAATTCCCATTCCCCCTATAATTCATCTTTTATGTTGTTATTCTCTGGATAACTTCTTTAGCACAAAAACAATCGACGCTGCACCAAACACCGGCTTGTAATCTCACTGGAAATTTCAACTGAGGCCTAAATTTTTACCATTCATAGTACACGATTCTAAAAAAAAAAAAAAACATTTTTAGAAGGAAATAAAAACATTTCATGCTATGGATTTTTCAAATTTCACTAATAGGATAATGCATTCTCAACAAACCAAACAGAACCCTATTCAAATTGCTTGCTCAACTTCTTAATTTAAAAAAAAAAAACAGCAACCAAACACAAACGAAAACGGAGGATCAAAAGGTTCAAAGTGACACAAACCATGGGCACGTCATCAGGTGAAACGGGAATAAGTTCAGGGTCGGCACGTGCAGCTCTCTTGGCAGTAATCCTAGAGTTGTTCCTAAGCACGACCGTCTTGCTCTTCGTCGCGTCAGGTGGCAGAACTTTGGAAGCGAAGCTGGCAGGCTTAAGCTTCACTGCTCGCTCTTGAAAGGACCCAGATCCATTGCTTAAGAAGTTGGAGTGGATGGATCTCGTGGCCACCACTTGAGCCATTGCAAATATGAGAGAAACAGAGAGCAAATGAAAGGAGGAAATCCAAGGGTTGGAGAAATCGCCGCTATATTTAGCGGAAGCTGAGAACAAAGCAGGCTGAATAATGAAAAGAGCTTAGTTTGTATCGACAATGGAGGGATTTTTTAGGTTAAACTACTTTTAAGGTCACTCAATTGTTAGTTAATTTTACAAACAGACCACTTTGTTTTCTAAAAGTTACAATCCAGTCACTTAATTAAAATATTGTTACAATCAAGTCACTCCTCCCTTAAGAAAAGACAATGTTGAACCCAACGAGTGGTCCTAGTAAAAAAGAAGATGATGTTCATCATAAGAGATATGGGGTTGAGCAACTTTATCTGCAAAATATGTGTGCATTATCAAAGGGTTAAGAAGAAAAATATGAACATATATCACCTTATAATCAACTTAAGACTATTTAAAAAAATACAACGCTAAATATTGTTTGATATAATAACAACTTTAGCCTCTAAAGTTATATTTTAATAGATCGTAATTCGAAAAGGTTCAATAAATGTAACCCTTTGCATTTAAAAAATCTATTAATAATCATTATTCTTCTTCCAAGTTGCTTGATCTCCTCTCAAACTAGCTTTTTTTTATATATATAAATCATAATTTTAATCTTAATTTTACTTTGAGGGGAGAGGAAGGAGACTCTAAGAGAAGGAAGGGTTACTTTTAGTGAGTCTAAAACTCATGATTTAAGGGAATATAAGAGAACAAATATAAGTAAATTGACCAATCAGTCAAATGTGTTTGCTCTCCGAAACTAACTTCTAATCCCAACAAATAATTAATTCTTAATGACGTTAAAGTCAACATGATTAAAAGAATGTGGACTAACAATTTAGCTCGGAAACCATTAATTGATTCTTGTGTTCTAGATATTAAATTATCAAAAGAATGGATTTTATTTAGAAAAGAATAATGTCTCAAAAAAGGTTGGCCAGGCCTTATTAAGATGACCTTCATGATAAATATTATAAACAAAAAATAAAATTATTGAAAAAACTTCATTAAAAATTGCATGAGCGACGTCGTAATCGTTGGGATATACAAAATTTCAGATCTGTTCTCGCCTGTCATAAAACCAGGGATCCTACCACTACAGTTTGTGAAAGACTGGACCGGTTTGTAGCTGACTCAACTTGGATGCAGAATCATGGTGACTGCGATCGCGAGTTTGTTTCTGAATTTGCCTCTCACTCAGATCATTGCTATATTATGCTTGACAATTTCGGCAGTGAATCATAATGGCGGTGACTACTTGAAGTTTGATCCGTGCTGGGAGGATGTCGAAATTTTGTGAATGAATCTTAGTCAACTTTGGCAAGGCTTGCTAATAAATTGTTGGGAAGGAGACTCTTGGCTACAACAATGTGGGAATTAGATGGCTATAAAATCAGAACTTAAAAAGCTTCTCCACAAGAATGAGGTGTATTGGAAACAAACAGCTTTCTCACGGTGACCAAAACACGGCTTATTTTCATACTAGAGCTTCTGGGCGAAGAAAAAAAATAGAATCCGGGGATTAAATGACAGCCATGGGAATTGGGTAGACAAACTGGATGAATTCTGCGTAGCATAATGGCCAATTACGGGGGGTTGCGAGCTAGTCGATATGGGTCTCGCATTAAGCATCTATTGTATGCCGACGACATTATTCTATTTGTCCAGAGTTCTGTTTTGGAAATTAACACAGTGCAGGACATACTACATGTTTATGAGCAATCCTCGGGTCAGAGAGTTAACTATAACAAATCTGTCGTCTTTTTCAACCCCTCGACAACATTGGAACAACGTGCTCGGCTAACCCAATCTCTTGGCATACGGGAAGTGGCCGAGCTGGACCATTACTTGGGTGTGCCACTTTGTATTGGCAGGAACAAAACCGAGAAGCTTGGATGCATTCTCGACAAAGTCTCCAAAAGAGTCCGAAGTTGGTCAAAAAAACCTTATATCTTTTGGTGGTCGCGAAGTTTTCATTAAATCGATTGCCCAAGCTATCCCGAACTATGTCATTGTTAAAGATTGCTGAAAGAAGTTGTTATAGGTTGTTATCAGGTTGTTGTAACAAGCTCACCAAGCTTAACCGTCTAGCCCATCTCTAATGTCATATTGGTTAAAGCCCTTCCTTGAGCTATATAAAGCACAAGAGTGGTACTGGCCCAATTCAATTTTAATTGAGATTTTCGGTCTACATTGAAAATCAACCCAAACACTCTTTGTATTGTTTCTTGTTTCTGATAGTCATCCTTCCTGGCTATCTCTCAAAACCCTAATCTCCTCTTCTCAATATAGTATCAGAGGGTCGATTCCGGGTTCGATTGTCTCATTTTTCTTCTGCTACTGATATTTTCTTCCTTTAATCTCTCCTTCGTTTCCTCTCTTTTGTCGTCCTCTTTTTGTCGATGTCGCTGACTTGTGATTTGGTTGTTGAATCCACTGATGTTGCCGATTCCGACCTCGATAGTCAATCTTCCTATTTCTTTGCCAACAAGAATGTGAGTGTTCATCTGGACGATAACAATTTTTTGCTTTGGAAGCAACAAGTGCTTCTTATGATCCGTGGCCATGGTTTGGAGCAATTTCTCAACGATACTATCACTGTTCCGGCAAAATTTTCTGTCAATACCTCTGGAGAAAAAATACCTAATCCTGAGTATGTACGTTTTCGGAAACAAGACAGCTCTTTAGCTTCTTGGCTTTTATCCACGATGAGCGTTGGTATACTGCCACAACTTGGCGCGGAGACTACGGCGATGGTGTGGGCGGCCGTTACAGATCTTTATGCTCAATTGTCCACCACCAAGGTCATGCACCTCTATTGCAGACTTCGGTCCATCAAGAAGGGTTCCAACTCTATGCGATTGTATATTACTCAGATCAAAGAGATCTGCGATCTCCTTGCGGTGTGTGGCAACAAGATCTCTGATGTGGAGCAATTGGCTACGATTCTTAATGGTCTTCCGGTGAAATACGAGCCGTTCGTGGCAGTGATCATCAGTAGTAGTGAACCATACTCGCTCCAAGCTACTGTGTCGTATCTTGTCGATGCTGAAGCCAGAGTTATGGATCCTCTTCGTCTGCCAGATGGTATCAACTACACACAACATGTGGCTAATGAATCCTCTGGTTCAAACTCTACTGAGCAAGTCCTGGTTACCGAATCCAAAGTTAGTCCTCAATCATCGCAGCGTGTTCCTGATGTTAACAACAGGTATCGTGGTAGATCTTGACCACAATGTCAGATTTGTGGTAAGCTCAGTCATGTGGCTGATAGGTGTTGGCACCGTTTTGACAAAGGTTTAAAGTCTTACGCACATAGAAGTTTCTTTACTCATCAGCCTCAGGTTCATTTTGGTCATAGTTCCTCTGGTGATCCATAGTTTCAGGCTCATTACTGTCATTATAATCCATCTGAGTTACCTATTAATTCTTGTCACTGTTCTGAACATTGCTATAATCTGTTTGTTGCAAAGCCTGCAGGGTTCACCGATGATGCAGGTTCCTCTGGTTCACCAACAGCTCAGGTGAATACGATTTCCACTAGGAGTGGTCCTGTTGATCACAAATGGTATGTTGACTCTGGTGCAACACACCATGTTACACATGATCCACAACATATGATGGGTGCACGTTCTTTCAATGGTAAGGGAAAGGTATTTTTAGGTGATGGTTCTCAGTTAGACATTTCTCATATTGGTGATTCTGTGTTTGATAATTCTAAGAAGAATATGTTGCTTAATAATCTCCTTTGTGTTCCACAGATTTCTAAGAATCTAATTTCAGTTTCTAAGTTTGCGTTTGATAATAATGTTTACTTTGAATTTCATTCTGGTACATGTTTTGTGAAGGATGAGGTTACTGGTATGGTTCTTTTGGAGGGCATACAGCGTGATGGTCTGTATACGTTCAGTTTGTCATCTTCCTCACCTGCTTCAGGGTTGCTTCTTCACACTACTGCAAATAAACCTTTTTTAGATACTAAGTCGTACTGGATTTGGACTCAAAGGCTTGGCCATTCAGCCCCACAAGTTGTTAGTATGGCTCTAAATAAGTTTGTTTCTTCTAGTGATTTGATGCTTTGTAATGCGTGTCAGCTTGGGAAAGCCATAAGCTTCCCTTTACTTCTTCAAATATTGTGTATACACATCCCTTTGAGTTAGTTGAGATAGATGTATGGGGTCCATCACCAGTTGTATCCTCAGGCTACAAGTATTATGTGTCATTTATTGACTTGTACATTCGAAATTGTTGGGTTTACTTGCTTCATAATAAATCTGAGGTCATTCAAGCCTTTGAGTTGTTTTATCAATTTGTTTTAACTCAGTTTTCTGTTAAGCTCTTGACAGTTCAAACCGATGGTGGTGGTGAATTTCGGTTTCTTGAGTCTACCCTTGCAAAACTTGGTATTAAGCATCGTCTTACGTGTCCATATACTTCTCAGCAAAACGGAGTTGTGGAGAGGAAGCATCAACACATCACAGACACTGCTCTTACTTTATTGGCATAATCTTTTGTTCCCCAAAAATACTGGTCGTATGCTATACTTAGTGCGGTTTATTTAATTAATCGCTTACCCTCCGATGTTTTGTAGGGTCGTTCTCCTTATCAAGTGTTATATGAGACTATGCCTGACTATGATTTTCTGAAGGTTTTCGGTTGTCTTTGCTATCCGTGCCTTCGTCCTTACAACAATCATAAATTTTCTTATCGGTCTCGACCGTGTGTCTTTTTGGTATACTCACCGTGCCATCATGTCTATCAGTGTCTTGATGAATCTGGTCGCATCTTTGTGTCAAGGCATGTTCGATTCAATGAAGGTATTTTTCCATTTGCAAACTCTAAGTCTAATGTGCAATCTGGACATGAGGTGTTTTGGTCTGCTGGTTTTCCTCTCTCAATTCAGTCTGATACTAATGTTGTGCCTTTTGTGGAGCCCTTTGTTATGCCTGTTACTTCTAATAATATTGAGCATGTAGTGCTGCCCGTCAATAAGGATGGTTCTGCATCCATGCGACAGTCTTCAGCACCCTCTTCTGCTGGCTCCAGTGCTGCAGCTAATGAAGTTAGTTCCCTGGGTAACAACATAACCACTTCTGCAACTATGAGACAGTCTCCAAGAGTCTCTCCTGAAGGTTGCTCGTTTGATGGTGCTCCTTGCCTCAACAGTAATGGTTCTGCCATTTCTGCAAATCCCATTGTTTCTGGGTGTGATTTTTGTGATCAACAAGAGATTTCAGCACATGTTCAACACGATGGGCAGTCTCTCTCTCAGTTTAATCTCCCTGCATCCTCTCCTTTTGCTGAGAATGTTCCTTCTTTGCAGCCTGAGGTTTCATCTCAGAGTATTGTGTTTCGAATCAAAATTCCATGGTGACTCGTAGCAATGCATGTATTTTCAAACCAAAAATCTTTTCTACTACTTGTGATCTTACTCATGATTCTGTTCATGATGCAATGTCTCATCCGAAATTGAAAGAAGTTGTTTATTCTAAATATCAGGCCCTTATTGATAATTCTACATGGGTGTTGGTTCCTGCTCCAACTGATAGGAAAATTATAAGGTGTAAGTGGATCTTTAGAATTAAGAAAAATGTTGATGGTTCGGTTAATAGATTTAAAGCCCGACTAGTAGCTAAGGGGTATTCACAGACTATTGGCTGTGATTATGTGGAGACCTCCAGTCCAGTTATTCGATTTTTTACTGTAAGTGTACTTCTCTCTCTTGATGTTTGCTTTAAGTGGCAGGTTCATCAGTTAGATGTGAACAACGCTTTTTAAAAGGAGATTTGGATGAGGATGTTTACATGGTGCAACCACCTGGTTTTGAACAAGTGGCCCATGATGGTAGTCGACTTGTTTGTAAGCTCACCAAGGCCTTCTATGGTTTAAAGCAGGCCCCTCGCAATTGGTTTCTCAAATTAAGGGAGTTTCTATGTTCCTTGGGTTTTCGTAATTTCAATGTTGATCAGTCTCTTTATATTTACAGTTCTGACAATATTCTTGTGTATACTGCTGTGTATGTAGATGATATTTTGATGGCTGGCAATTCAGAATCCCATATTGCCAGATTCATCACTCAATTGCATGATAAGTTCTCGATCAAAGACCTAGGAGAGGTGGAATATTTTTGGGGGCTTGAAGCTAAAAGGACAGATGCTGGGCTGTTTCTTTCTCAGAGAAAATATGTCACTGAGTTGCTTGCCAAAGTCAATTTGAGCTCATCCAAATATGTGGAGACCCCAATGGCTGCTGGTCCTAAGTTGAGTAAGAATGAAGGGGCTGACTTTCTTAATGTTGCTTTGTATCATAGTGTGGTAGGAGCTTTACTTTATGTGTGTCATACTAGGCCTGACATCTCGTTTTCTGTGAATAAGGTCGCTCAGTTTATGCAATCTCCTACAGAGAGTCATTGGTCTGCTGTCAAACGTATTTTACGATATTTACAAGGCACTTTAGATTATGGGTTTTTTTTGCTGTGAGTACAAACATGTCTATGGATCTAACATCGTTTGCAGATGCTGATTGGGGTTCTGATATTGATGATAGACGTTCTATTTCAGTTACTGTGTTTTTCTTGGGCAGCATTTGGTATCTTGGTGCTCGAAAAAACAACGTGTTGTGTCTCGCTCTACTGCAGAGGCAGAGTATCGCAGTCTTGCGGATGCTGCAGCTGAAATTATATGGTTTGTATTTGTTCTACAAGATATGGGGGTTCGAATGTCAGATGTTCCTGTTATATGGTGTGACAATACAAGTGTGGTTTCTATGACAGCTAATCCAGTGCTTCATGCCAAGACAAAGCATGTCGACTTGGATCTTCATTTCGTTCGAGAGAAGGTGATGGAACGTCTAATAGAGGTGAACTATATTCCCTCTGAGCATCAAGTTGCTGATATTTTTACGAAGCCCTTGTCCATCCACAAGTTCAGGGAGTTTTGATCTCAACTTGGAGTTTATTCAAAGCAAGTTTTTACAAATGCAAGATGATCGGGTGAATGTTAAAGATTGCTGAAAGTTGTTATCAGGTTGTTGTAACAAGCTCACCAAGCTTAACCGTCTAGCCCATCTCTAATGGCATATTGGTTAAAGCCCTTTCTTGAGCTATATAAACCACAAGAGTGGTACTGGCCCAATTCAATTTTAATTGAGATTGCCGGCCTACATTAGAAATCAACCCAAACACTCTTTGTATTGTTTCTTGTTTCTGATAGTCGTCCTGGCTATCTCTCAAAACCCTAATCTCCTCTTCTCAATAGTCATGATGTGTTACCAACTACCGGATGGCTTTATCAGCCAAATCATTGGGGTTGTGCGCGAGTATTGGTGGTTGCCGAGAATCCAAGAGAGAGGTTGGCCAATGACTTCCTGGCAGCAATTATGCCAATCCAAACGTGCAGGGGACTTGCATTCCACGATATGCATCTGTTCAATTTGGCGATGCTGGGGAAACAAGTCTGGAAAATTTGTCAAGACCCTTCCTCGCTAATGTCCAAAGTACTTGCGGCCAAATATTTCCGCAACAAATCAATTTTTGAGGCAACATTGGGTTCTCGCCCTTCCTTTGCATGGCGGTCTATTTATGCAGCATTACAAGAACTGCTGCCTTTTTATTTTTGGAGGATCGGTGTGAACAGCAATATTCGAATTTTGGCAGATAATTGGGGTGGGTCGAAACAGGTTAACCTCCAAACAAGGTACATGGAAAATCCTTCGCAACCTCTAACTTGTGGCCGGTATTTTATGGAAGATTCCATGAATTTGTGGGATGTTAATAAAGTACAGAGAATGTTCCAACCCAGTGACTCAGCTGTGATCGTATCTTGCCCGATATTACCTGGACGAGAAAATATATTGGTGTGGGGAAATCACTCCAATGGAACTTTGTTTGATCAGTTACATGGCCCTTATGCGCAGGAATCATTCGGCTACTGCTCAAGAAAAACAATGGCAAGTGTTAGGCAAGTTGAAAACACTGCCTAAGATCCGGATTTTCATTTGGCGAGCTGCACACGAGGCCCTCCCAGTTGGGAAATGACTCATAAATGCAGGTTTGTCAAATGGACTATGCCCTCTCTGTCAACAGTTCGAAGAGACAGTAGTTCATGCCTTGCACGACTGCATCGCCACCCAAACAATCCTCCAACAGTTTGGAGTAGATGGTCGTGTCAGACTAGATCATTCACAAGATTGCTTGAGCTGGTTGACATCTGCACATTCAATTCTAGGTATTCCTGCATTCACTGAATTTGTAGTTTTGTTGTGGACATGGAACAGACGTAATCTGCATGTTCATGGTGAACTGGTGCCCCCAGCATGAATACAAGGCACCTGTAGAAGGAATATCTAGCAGCTCAATCCCTCCACTCCCCGGTTCAACAATCTACATCACCTGCACATAAATGGCAGCCATCAACAGCAGACATAATGAAGGTCAACTTCGATAGGGCATTTGATCCAAATAATGGTAAGGCAACTATTGCACTTGTGGCCAGGGATAATACAGGACAAGTACTTGCAGGTTGTTCGAAATGCACTACAGGGGCGGATTGAAGCAAACTTCATTTAACCCACTTTAAATCAACTCTTTTGGGCATAGACAATTGATCAAGAAAGACTCAAAAACTGAACATCTTATTTGCTTCATTCGAACATCTACCTCAAACACCATCCTACCCACTACTTCATCACATAAACTCGAACCCATCACCATTATAAATCCCCAAACCAAAACCAAAGAACACTAATATGTACTTTAATATTCGGGTTGAACTGTCCCGACCGGGTATCGTACGTCACAATGTTGATATTTTCTGTCAACACATAACACATGTCTAAATGTGATTGAATTGGGTATTTTCCAATGAGAGGACTTAGCCAAAGTGACCCATAACCGAATCCTCTAATTACTGAGTATTTTTAAAATTAAAAACATAGAATTCATACTGCGGAATCTAGAAAAATGGCAAGACTCGGTGAAACCTGAAATAATGTTGAATTCTACCAAAACCATCATAATATGCTTAAGGGTGAAACGCTCATTTTGCTTGCAAGTACATTTTCAACATGTCAAATTTGGAATTTAAACACACCAGCATGCTCATAATAGTCTAATTGAGTCACACACAAATTTTCAAGTCAACCGGACACTCACAGAGTACCGAATTTCAAAAACAAACAAAAATAACGACTAAACTGTAAATAACATAAATTTTGGTAGCTAGATGTAAAACTTAAATTTCTAGTACCAAAATGAAATTAAGCATACAACAACACCACTGCCTAAATTTCAGCTCAAACGGAAATAGAATCCTCATTTAGTTTCAATTTGAATTTTTATGGACTAACATGCAAACATACTTTCCTAATTGCAAAAACATCCTTAAAACATAAACATTAAAGGTATCAAAATCATACAAATAACTGCCGCTATGAACTCTGATGGGTTTTGCCTGACTTTCACTGCGTTTTTGACCGAATTTTTCTTCTCCGTTCGTCTTTCTTCTTTATTTTTTATATGTCTTCTTCTCGGAGTCTCGATTGGAAAAGTCTCTTCACGGGAACGTCGAAACATTCTCTGGATTTCATCCCGTGTCCGACGGATGGTTCTCCTCAGGTTAAGCCTCCTCCGGAAGTTTTTGCAGAGGGTGTTCAAAATTGAAAGTTTTCGCTGGTAGGGCAATTTATTGGGCCTTCTCCTAACTTCAGTGCTCTCCAGAAGCTAGTTGAGATCATGTGGGGCAAATTTGCGTTGACCAAGGTGAGCTTGGCTGGTCTTAATCTTTACATTTTTTCTTTTGGCAATGCCAATTTTAGGGATTGGATTTTAGAAAATGGTCTCTGGCATGTACAGAACAAACCCTTGATTCTTAGGAAATGGGAACCTAACCTAACTAGACTTGATTTTGATCTCTCTAAGCTCCCGATTTGGGTTCATTTGTATAGCGTTCCTCTTGAACTGTTTACCCGTCGTGGTCTTAGCTACATTTCCAACGCTAATGGTTTTCCTCTTTTCATAGATTCCATTACTGCAAATAGACAGAGGCTTGAATATGCAAAGGTGTGTGTTGAGATTGAAGTGGGTGCCACTATTCCAAAATTTGTTGAGGTTATTCTCCCTGATGGTTCTCTGGTAAAAGTTCAAGTTGTTGTTCCTTGGATGCCTTCTTCTTGTTCGAAGTGTGTAATTTTTTGCCACTCGGATAAGTTCTATCCTTTGATTGATCGTCCTGTCGAGAAAAAGGTTTGGAAAGTTAAAACAAGCAAAGGGAAGGAGCCTCTTGATTCTGGAATTGATCCTGCAAATCCTTCCACTTCTCTTGTAGTTGAGGAGCCGCAGAATGTGGCTAAATCTCCTGATCATTTGGTAGTTGATCCTCCTGATCAATTGGTGGTTGATCCTCCTGTTATTCCTCCTCCAGATATTGGTGATGCTTCCCTTAATTCACCCGTTGTGGTTGATTTTTCTGCTGAGGACTCTACTAAAGAGACTACTGTTGATACTATTTCACCTCCTGCTGCTGCTTTGGATTTGAAGGATGTGGTGGATGAGGAATTTCCTCCTTTGCCAAACTCAAATTCAAAGGGACATAAAAATAAGGGCTCTAAGAGGATTGCTCCTTCCAAAAACAAATTTGAGGCCCTTGATGAGAGTAGGAAGCCTCGAGCAGCATCTCTAGGTGTGGCTAATTTACTGCAGGAGTTAAAATGTAAAAAGAAAGATCAAATTGTCAAGGGAGGCACTGTTGCTACTTTAGCAGGTTCTTCCTCCTTCATTCCTGCTCAATGATTGTGGTCTTTTGGAATGTTCGAGGATTGAATCATCTTCAAAAGCAAAGAAAGGTAGCTCAGAGATTAAATTCTTTACATGTTGATGTTGCTTGTCTTCTAGAAACTAGAATAAATGAGCCGAAAGCCCAGAGAATTGTTTTCCATCACTTTCATGAGTTTAATGGCATTTTCAATTATGATTTTGCTGAGAATGGTCGTGTTTGGATTCTGTGGAGGAAAAACTTAAGTATTTCTGTTTTGCACACTTCTGCTCAAGCCATTTCTGTCCAGGGTTCTTTTCTTGATACTAGTTTCATTCTTACAACTATATATGGTAGTAATGATGACTCTGAACGTTGTTTGCTATGGTCTCATTTGTCTGACTTAGGGAAATCCTTTTCTGATCTTCCCTGGATACTTGGAGGGGATCTCAATGTGATTGCTTTTTCACATGAGTCATCTGATTCTGGGGGCTCTATTGCTACTTCAGCCATGAGGGACCTCTCTGATTGTATGGAGGAGTTATCTATTTTTTATCATCACTTCTTTGGGCCTCTGCTTACTTGGTCAAATAAACAATCTAAGAAATTCCTTGCTAAGAAGCTTGATAGGATTCTGGTCAACGCTTGCTGGCGCTCGTCCTTCCTTGATTCGTTTGCTGAATTTCAAGCTCCTGGGGATTCTGATCATTGTCTTGGTTTGGTTTGTTTCCAAAAAGACTCTCCCATTGAAAAACCGAAGCCTTTTAAGTTCTTCAACCTTTGGACCCTTTATCCCAGTTTCCTCAGCATTGTAAAACAATCTTGGGATCTCCCTGTTTCTGGCACACCTTTGCAAATCCTTTTTCTCAAGTTGAAACGTCTGAAAGGCTCTCTAAAGATGTTAAATAATAAGAATTTTTCAAATATCTCTCAGCGTGTTCAAGCCAAACGGAAACAGTTGGAGGAAATTCAGATCATGATCCTTTCTCTAGGTGGAAATCTTGATACTATGAAGGAGGAAAAGATCATTCAAAATGAGCTATTGGACCTGGAGAATTCCGAGCTTCTGTTTTATCAGCAAAAAGCCAGGGTGAATTGGCTTTAAAAGGGTGATCAGAGTTCCAAAATTTTTCACTCTTTTGTTGCTGTTAGGAAAAAGAAGAACACCATTCGAGCACTCTTGGATGAGCATGGTGTTCGACAAGAGTCTTTTGAGGGGATGTCCACTGTGGTCATTGATTTCTTCACGTCTCTCATAGGCACTTCTGACCCTAATGTACCTGGAGCTAGTGTTGATGTTCTTTAGGAGCTGCTAAATTACTCTTTACCTGCTGGTGCTTCAGAGTTTCTCTGTAAGGAGGTCACTGATGATGAGATAAAAGTAGCTATCTTCAGCCAAGGGAATGAGAAAGCCCCTGGCCCTGATGGGTATACTTCTTTATTCCTTAAAACTGCTTGGTCTATTGTGGGAGTAGATTTTATTTCTGCAGTCAGATATTTCTTTGCTACTTTCTTTATGCTACCTTCCTTCAATACTACTGCCTTGGTCCTTGTTCCTAAGGTACCAAACCCTTGCTTGGCTAAGGATTTTCGACCCATTTCTTGCTGTTCCTTAGTCTATAAAACTATCACCAGGATTCTTGTTGATAGGCTTTCCCCTTTTTTCCCTGATATGATTTTTTTGAATCAAACTGCCTTTGTAAAGGGTCGGAATATTATTGACAACACTCTGTTGGCTTAAGAGCTTGTGAAGGGGTATGCTAGGAAGCCTCTTTCCCCTAGATGTGCCCTTAAAATTGATCTCCAAAAGGCTTTTGACACTCTAAGCTGGGACTTTATTTTGACTGTCTTGAAAGCTTTAGGTTTACCTGATCTGTTTGTAGGTTGGATCAAAGCTTGTTTGATTACTCCTAGATTTTCTGTAGTTCTAAATTTCTAATATCATTATTAAATAGATCAACATAAGTTTGAACATCAAAATCAACAAAGTTAATTTTCTTAAAAACAATTGACATAAGATTTGGCTTGAAAAATTAAATTAATTCTAATATATTTCGATCCAATGCATTATTCACACTTGATTTAAAAGAATTGTGCTTAGATTAGCTTAATTCTAAAAATTTAGATTAATTTTTGACTCTTAGTAATAATATTTGATGTGTCTTTGAAATTTCAGAATCAGATTCAAGAAATCGGAAAGGGAAAACAATTCTAACTTAAGGATTTCAGTTGTGTTTCAAACTCATTGGTGAGTGTTCTATGAAGAATGCGACCCAATTTCCACGCGTTTCAAAAGGGTTCTCAAACCTCTTTATTCTAATGCAAATTAGTCCTTTAATTTGATTTATTTAATTTTTCATTTTAGTTTATGTCATTTATTTACACATTATTTCAGTTTAATTCTTAATTCGTACGTTTATTCTTAGTTTCCCCAATAATTTATTTTCCATGCAATTTGACCCACTATTTTATTTTAGTCCATGTCATTCATTTGCATTTATTTTATTATATTTATCCATTAATAGTATTCAAAACTATTATACGCAAAGTATTTTTAATATATTTTCTATAAAATATATGTGTATATGTATTTTTTTAGCTTCAAAATTTATTTTTTAAATAACCGGGTATACTTATATTTTAATATAGTGTATAATTTCGTATATATTTTAATATGTTTTATATGAAATAATTATATGTAATTGAATTCATATACTAGTTTTTTCTTTTTCTGAAATTGAATCCACTAATTTTATTAAACGGTGGAATATCTTAAATTACAATGAAAATTTACCACTACATAAACGAACATCTAAATCCAGATACAAATCCAAAAACTAAATTAGCGGCTCTAGATCATAATAGGACCATACAA
Organism: Hibiscus tridactylites; assembly: GCA_958450335.1. Taxonomy (NCBI): domain Eukaryota; kingdom Viridiplantae; phylum Streptophyta; class Magnoliopsida; order Malvales; family Malvaceae; genus Hibiscus; species Hibiscus tridactylites. The sequence goes on from OY288286.1 coordinate 12,736,239, forward strand.
GAACAAGTAAGAACCTAATCCAATGACTCGAAACAAAAGACGGATACAAACATCCCCAAATCGACGATGATGAGTAAAACCATCAACAAACAACATTGACAAATGCATATTACAATGAACGTACGTTGACAAAAAGGTCATTACCACAATTCAATCGCGAATGAACAGTAGATGTAATCGCGTATCCGAATCCGATTCAAGGGCCCGAGACATGGAGATCAACAACATAATAAAAGGAGCGTCATCTTGATCAGTCGTGGCGACGTCAGATCCAACCCGGATAGAAAATAACTAACAAAAAAACGTGTCAAAAAGCATAAAAACATACCAAACGGTAAAGAAAAACGTGTCATGAAAACAAATTTATTGAATTAAAAGACTAAAAAATAAAATAAACGAAACAAACAAATAAAAGTGAGCGGCCGACAGTCGACAAAACAACCCTAAAGTTGTTGCCGTCGTCGGCCTTTGAATTCATATACTAGTATATAACATTATATTTACATTTTGCATTATTGTTACATTTGTATTAAATTTGCATCATGTTTATTAAAAAATCAAATCAAGGCAATGTTTCGTTATTCAGGAAATTAAAGGAGTGGTGCCCTTAACAAGTTTGGATGCTGTTTTCTCGGTGACGTGAAGAAACGAAATATCCTTTTTAAATAGAAAATATCCTTTTTTTTAATAGAAAATATCCTTTTAATAATTGCATCTCCGTACATGTTGATATTTGCTAAACATATTATTGAGGCTTTATCTAACCTATGCTAAGAATTTAGATTAAATATAAAATTTTGTTAAAAAAATTCTATCATTCAATGTATTACAAAACCTTAAAAATTTTATTGAATTTTTTTTTTCATTTAATGTACTAAAGTTTAGGGTTCCAGGTTTATAATTTTTAGGGTTTTAAGGCTTAAGGTTTAGAATTTAGGATTTTTAGAGTTTTTTTTAATAAAACTGTTTAGAGTTTTGTAATGCATTGAGTGATAGAGTTTATTTCCCAATAGAATTTTATATTTAATCTAAGCTCTTAAATAACCCTTAACCTATATGCATAGATTAGACAAAAGCATTTTATGAAATGAGACAATGTTCTTTTATTAGAATATTACAGGTGATATACGAACCCAACAAATTACCTTAAAAGCGGATGTTGTTCATCAGATAATTTATTAAAATGAGGCCCTTAATTTATAATCAGTAAGAGATATAAATTTTTTTTATAAAAAAATTACCTTACTAAAAAAATATTGCTAGATTGTCCTCTTGAGCAACAAAAAATTGACTTATAAACATTTAAAAATCAAACATTTTCACTTAAAAAGTGTTATTTTTTGCATGTTTCCACAAGCACATTATTTTTAAGATTTAGGGATTTCAGTTAGGGTCTAGTGTTTAGGAGTTTTAGTGGACGAGTTTTAAATTTAGGGAGTATGATTAGAATTTAAGTTTTAGGGGTAAAATTTAGGGTTATAGGTTAACACATAACTAACCATAATACCCTACAAACTAAGCCATATCCATAAACCTTAAATTCTAACCATAAATCCTAAATTCTAAACTCCTACACTTAAAACAGTAAAACTCAAACTAGGTACTTGAACCATAAAACTAAGGCGTTTGTGAAAACTTTTCGTTTCCACCGCCAGTGGATGAAATATTTTCCCATTATATGTATAAATTTATAATTTTTTACAAATATTTAATTTAAGTTCTTTATTTTTGGGCTTGTCTCTCTTGGAGACCCTGTGTGGCCGCTCCAATCGCGCCTGTCCAAAATCTTACTGCTGTTTATCTTAGGAGACCTGAGTTCAATCGCTCTGTCTGCAAGGTGTGTGTGTGTGTAACCCCTTAGAAACGACATTACAATGAATCATAAGAAGTTACATTAGGATCACAAGAGCGACCCACAGTAAAAATACACGTAAAAACATTTTTGTTCTCAAACACTTATTAAACTGTAAAATCAGCTTTTGTTTAAAATATCATTTCAGGAAATCATTTGAACACATAACAGAATTTTCAGAAAGTGCCACTACAAAAAAAGGAACATATACCGACGGACACCAAACCGTCGGTAGAACACAAAAAACCGTCGGTATATGTCCCAAAACCCTTTACCGACGGACAGAAAACATATTCCGACGGAAAAGAAACCGTCGCTAATATGCTTGTCGGTATAGATCTATACCGACGGTTATAACCGTCGGTATAGATCTTGAACCCTATACCGACGGTCCAAGCCGTAGGTATACATATGAACTACCCCGACATTTTAGTACATATATTCCGACGAAAATAATCTGTCGCTAAATATAAACAATATATAACGACGGGTATCTACCGACGGACGTCCGTCGCTATAGATGTTACATTACCGACGGTATGTCCGTCCCTATATATTCTACTTGTACCGACGGTTTGTCCGTCACTATAGGTTCTACTTGTACCGACGGTTTGTCCGTCGCTATAGGTGCTACTTGTACCGACGGTTTGTCCGTGGCTATAGGTTTTACTTGTACCGACGGTTTGTCCGTCGCTATAGGGTCTACTTGTACCGACGGTTCTATCCGTCGGTATAGGATTTGTTGTATTTTTTATTGAATTTAAATATTAATTATTTCTATTGTATTTTTTATTTTAAATATTAAATATACTAGTAACATTATAACAATAATTGTATGGATTTTTCAATGAAAAGTATCTAATTGAATGTTTAAATTATTATTAAAATTACCAATACTAGTACTTTAAATATTAAAAAGTTTGTATTTTAATATCGAATAAAACATCTACGAGTGTATTAAAAGTAGAAGAAAAGTGGAACAAAATATTTGTTTGTCTCAATACCGTTTATAATAAAAGCTAAAAATACTTCAAAGAGTCTCCTCTACTGTGTGCTCGGATTATCTATATTATGCTGATTTTCTGAAGGCATGGATCGACTGTTAACTGCCGCTGTAGCACTACCAGCATCAGGAGCTTCCTATTAAAAGAAATAAAAATAATGACTTTAAGTAAGAAAAAATGAAAGGAGTAATAAGAAAGTTAAGTATTTTGTATACCTGTGTATCAACTATCTGAAGTAAAGCATTCATATCAGGCACATGTAAATCTGGACGTTGTTGTCGATAGATGGGTAGAAGGCAAGTTTCAAGAAGTTTTTCAAATGCCGCAAGCTTAGCTTTCAGCCCTTCCACTTCTTCAGTATTTTGGACTGGTTGTGAAGGTCCAGATTCTTGAGGACGAGTCTGAACTGCACCTACACAACGAACACGCCCTTTTCTTTCTAGTCCCTTAACTTGAGCAAACACATCATTTGACCACGATGTAGCTTGTGATAAATTCCCAGAAGAAGTGCCTTCATTTATCTTCTCTTGTATACGTTCCTAAAAATATAAATAAGTTAAACATATAATATCATAACTATATTATATTTTTCAAAACACGTATACAAAACTTAATAACAATAAATTACCACAACAACTGCGGCTGCAGAATTCACGATACTTCCATCTTTGCGTGTACGGGTTCGAACATAGACATCAGCGCGTGATGGTGGGATTCCACTAGATTCTGCAGTCTGACGTTAAGAAAACAACATGAGATATTAGAAACAATTGATATTATTAGAATACAAACTAATAATAAAGAAAATTATCCGTACCATGTCTTCAACAATCCTAGGGAAAGATCTTGTCCCTGTGCAATGTGGTTCATCTAGCTTTGACCTATTTAATCTATTCGTGGCACTTTGTTCCTATTCGAATTATAAGTAATAAATTGTTAATAAAAAAAATATTAAAGTCATAGAAATTATGCAACTGTAGCATTTTACCATCGACTTTGAGGACAACCAATATTCAACAAGTATCTTCAATTGTTCCTTATTCACTCGTGAATCCTTGCAATTTCTGACCATTTGTTCCACGGTTTGGTTCTCATCAAATATTTGAGATTTCAACTCATTTTTCCACTGCCTCCATTTGGTATTCATATCTGAGAGAACCCATTTCTTAACACGTTTCAATGTGGCTTCATCAATGACTTCTTCCGAATCAACTAGTTGGAATTGAAATTTTAACTACATTAACAAAATAAAAAATGAGTGTCACTGTTTCATGTAGCCTATAAAGCAATAAGGATTATCAACAGTAAAGTAGTTATCAATTATAAACTATTAGAAAGAAGTTTGCAGTAATGACATTAAAATGTCGCAGTATGTCAGACGAATCAATCATGCTTTATAAGAGATTAAAAACTCTCCATTTCGTAAACTTAAACATTGTATATCCAAGAATAACCTTTTTTCACCAAAATCCAAAACTTACACCAAAAACCTACATTGAGCATTCATAACCCATAATAAACCAATTATATTTGGAAAAACATATCATACTACACTATTTCAGTTCCACCAAAAGTCATGTATCACTAAATATGTATAAAGAGCAGCCCTATAAAACAAGTATACAATTAGTGTACATACCTCGATCGTGGACCACATTTCTTCCTTCTTACTGTTCGGCATCTCATGCCAATTCAAATGACTAATTGGCGCAAATTCAGCCTTTCGCACCATTGTTCCAATGAATCGACTTAAACAAGTTGATTCTTCACCCACAGGTTGATATAAATTGTTAAATTTGACATTAACGCGTTGTCCCTCTGGTAGCTCCCAAATATCTGGCATTAGTGTGGCTCCTCGAACTTTCTTACGATTAGTGTTCTCTATAAAAAATGTATATTTATAAATGTTATTCAAACAAAGAATTGTATTTGAACTTTTGATTTAAGGTGAGTATATCATACGTGATGAGAGTTGTGATGGTTCTCCACCTACTCCTCGAACATCTTCAGATTGTTGAGATTGTTGCTCTTGAGATTGTTCCGGATGTTGCGCAGGTGTTGCTTGTTGTTCTTCACCTTCAGAATGAGATTCAGAGTTTCTGATTGTTGAAACAATGTTAAGACGTCTTCGTTTTGTCATATTGTTCAAATGTCCTGCACAATTCAATTGTAAAATATGAGTAAACCCATATTTATAAAGATAAATTGGAGTGACAACAACAAAATAACACAATTAAATAACACACATGTAATAACACATATTTATATTAACTAAATAACACCTATATTCATTCATAAATATAAGCAAACTCATATTAATAAAGACAATAACATCACAGTAAAGCAAACTCAATAGTAAGTACAAAAGATGCATGTTTTAAATTTAGAATTCGTACAAAAGATGACATCTAATCTATTAGTCCATAATTACAACAGAACAAGTACAAAAAATGACATATAACTCTAAAATATGTCTTCTCCATTTTCTTCATTAATTGGGTCTTCCTCTATATTTTCATTTTCCATATCTGTAGTAACATCCAATCCAGTAGCACCAACATCATTCCTAATCCAACTTGAGGTACTAGTGTCGATAGAATCATCCAGAACCAATTGTTCTAGTGCCTCATCTTTGTCAAAGGATGACGCACCACCCATATCAAATACATCTCTAAGTTTAGCATGTTTGACGATTTTCCAACCGGGTTGTGTTTCATCCTTAACGAAGTAAACTTTCTTAACTTGTGATGCTAACACAAATGGTTCATCAACCAAATTGTTCCCTCTATGTGCCAAATGCGAGAAATTCACAAGTGTAAAACCAAATTTATCCTTCTTGCAACCTCTGTTGATATCAACCCAATCACATTTGAACAATACAACTCTAAATCGGCCTGAATAATTCAATTCAACAATATCTTTCAAAACCCCATAATAGTTAACTTCTCCTTCAACTGGTTGCTTGTCTCTTGCAGTTGCATAACTCCATGTCTTACTCGTAACAACAACTCCACTATTTTGAGTTTTCAAGTTTTTTTCTCTTTTTGTTGTATGAAACCTAAAACCATTTATCATGTAGCCACTGTATCTCTTAACAACTTCAGTTGGACCTCGAGCAAGCCACTTAACTACATCGATGAAAGTTGAAGGTACTTGTCGATCCAAGAGTGCAACCTATGTAACATTTGAAGTGTCAATATTAAATGTTTATATAATATCATATAAGTTTCACATCTTAAATTTTCTAAACTTACATGATCACGAAACCATGTATGAAAAGTTTCACTTTGCAACTTCTGCATCTCAAATGGTGAAAAACGTTTCCTTCGATTACGTCTCTTAATCTCTTGTTCTTGTTTCCTAAAAAAACATAATGATTATAATCCGTGTAGAGTTAAATCTATATTGAATTTAAGGAAACTCACTTTATAAATGGAGAAACATCATCTGAATTGAACAACACATATCGATGTGCTTGCGCTAAGCCTTGTTCGTCAAGCACAAGTCTTGAAACCTTTTTACGCTTCTTCACATGAAAAGCAAGTTGTTTTTTCCTTCCTAATGGCCTTCCAATAGTAGAAAAGACTGTGACTTCAGAACCAAGATCTTGATTTTCACCATCATTATTACGACCAAGTCGATTGAATACAGTCTCAACCCCCTCTAAATATCGAGAGCAAAAGGTCAAACACTCATGTGATAAGTAACCTTCTGCAATAGATCCTTCCGGATGAGCTCTATTGCGTACAAAAGACTTTAGCACCGAAAGATACCTATTTTATTAAAAGAAAAAAATATTAAAACATTAGTAAACATCTACGAATTATATTTATATTTTCAGTAGCACCAATATATTCTTAAATTGTACCTTTCAACTGGATACATCCACCGATAAATGACTGGACCGACAATTTTAGCTTCATTTGCTAGATGAATTAATAAGTGCATCATGATTGTGAAGAATGACGGAGGAAAAATCTATTCAAGCTCTCATAAAATTGATGCAGCTCTTAACCCAAGTCTATCAAGTTCACTTTCTTCAAGGACCTTAGAGCAGAGATCTTTAAAAAAATTGCTCACTTCAATAAGAAGAATGACCGATAAATCATTGTTCATTTCTTCTTTCAAACTGAGTTTGTTGAGGCTTTTCTTAAAGTTATTCGATGGTTTAGGTAATCAAGAAGGATCATGTCGCGGCTGGGCTCTGTTGTATCCAGCTATTTATAAATTCTTCTTCTCAAGAGGAAGCTATCAGACATTTGGAACATGCTAAGGTAACTGTTCATTACAAACACCTCCTTTTCTTTATTTCATAGTTTTGAAATGCCTATTATATGTGAGAGAATCCATTAGAATACCAACATGGTGTTGTATATTGATTTATTAACTCTAATCTAAAAAATTATAGATTTCTGCAAACTAATTTGGAAGGCAGGCAGTTTTATAAAAGCACAACTGACAAGAAACTTACAATTTCATTACAAAAGAAAAGTCTCAAACCAAGTTCTTGTAAAATGTACTGTTTGAAACAAGCATTTGAGATGTAACAATGGCAGATGACAAAGAATTTGTATATATAAACATGTCAAGTATCTTTACAATGCAATTGAATTCAAGTATCATAGCCTAAAAGGATCATGGTGGTAATTACTTGCACAATCATGGGCTGTTCACTATATTCAGCAGGGTGGATTGAGAGAAAAGTGGCACTCCCTAGCACAATCATAGCCTAAAAGGAATTACACGCTACTGCTCCTCAAACCAGCCATTGCTAAAAGCTCCTCTATTACATGTTTTTCATTTCACTAATAATTAAAAAACCTTCATATCCGTGTGTGATTGCATTAATTTTATTTGGTTTATTATGTAGACTATAGCAAGATATTGTGGAGTTTGGTAGTTAGATATGTTTTAGCTTCTTATCTAGTAATGCTAAATCCTTAGTTTAGTGTATCCTTTATCATCTAGATTGCTGCTACAAATGTGGACTTAGGAAAATAAGATAGATTTGCAACTGTAGATGGTAGAATATTTAGTAACTTAACGTGCTACGACTACTATCATAGGATTAAAATAGGAATGTAGCTAAGTGTTGGGACATTGATCCATTCCTAATGTTCTTATCAAGCAGAATGAAACAAGGCAACTCAGAACCTTTCTCCTCTAAGCAATGATTAATGATGAATACTTAAAAAAGAAAACAAGGCTTTGATTTTCGTTCAAGCTCAACGTAGTTCCCTTTATTTTATTAATTTATCTTTTTACTATTCCTAATGATCTAATGTTAATGTGGGTTTCAACGTTTTCTCGATAACCAACCACCACCATAATCAAGTTTACGGTTCTGGTTTTTTCTAAACTTAATGCATCCTGACCCTGGTAATTTAATCATACATTTTTTTTGATGGGGATTAAAGTAGGGACATCCTGGTTCACTACAACAATCAAAAGCACTAATAAACCACTACTTCGTCAAAAGTGAAATTAGTGGGAAATAAATTCTACATTCAACGAACAAAAACAAACTCACTCAAACCCAGAATAGGACAAATAAAAAGAGAAGGAAATAATAATAGAGGGAAATAACTTACCTGTAAAGGAAAAGTTTCAGCGAAAAAACCCCAAATTGAAACCGAATAGGAAAAACCCTAGGAAAATTTTGAAAAGCAGGGTCAAAATCACAATTGAACAACCGCTAGCATTGAAAAACCCTGAATATAGGCGAATATAGAGGATGCAGGGAGGATTTAAATACTAACCTATACAGACTGAGACCAGGTAATTGCAGGATATCGTCGGTGCTGAGACAATCTAAAGACGACGGAGACGATTGGAGGCCATGGAGACGACTGAGGCAGTGATCGTGAGGTTTGGTTTGGGTAAAACGGTGAGTTTTATTTAAGTAATAAAAAACAAAATAAAATAAAAGTAACATGACTATACCGACGGTGGGGAATACCGTCAGTATATATTTGACCTATACCGTCACACAGGTATACCTATACCGACGAACTGATTAACCTATACCGACAGTCAAAATAACCGTCGGTATAAACTAAACCTATACCAACAAACAAAAAAAATCGTCGGTATATGGTTTACCTATACCGACGGTCGCAATACATCATCGGTATATATTATATCTATACCAACGCAGTTATATGTACCGTCGGTATATGTGACATCTATACCTACACATTATGTATCCGTCGGTATAAATCAGGATTTTTACCGATGGTGTTATTTTCCGTCGGTATATAGTACCTATAGCGACGCATTCTGTCCGTCGGTATAACCTAGCGTAGGTATATGTACATTTTTTTGTAGTGTGCTTTACAGACTCTATCATAAAACAACACATGACATACATGCCCACTAACTATGCCGCACCATACTCCAAAAGTAGCGCCGAGAGAACTCCGAACATTGATGTCAATCATTATACCATGATATATTCTTTTAACCTGCGATGGTAAAAACAACATAAGCTTGAAAAGGCCCAGTAATACAGAACTACCAAAAGATGCTATAAGCTCATGCAGATATATGGTAGGCATAACATTTCCATAATGTTCCAAGTAGTAACAGTCTCCGTTTCTTTTCCACTATTTCATGGTAACGTTTTACTTGAGAATAACGGTACTTGTTCTTCATTTAATCATCGAGTAACAAACGAGAATTATACAAGCTGGTAGATTACGAAGATGGAAACAACGAGTTTAAAGTCTAGTGTGTTCCAATAGGTACATATCAAACAGGCATAAATGCATATCAATCATATCATGAGAACACATAACAATTCAATGCAAATATTCAAGTATATACAAGGGTTTACTGGTAACTACCCTCTAACCTTACACCAATATGCAGTCCCCCAGAACTGCATCCATAAGGACTTACCATAGGCCCGATGTGCATAGGTGCCACCTAAGGGGCTGCCTTAGGTCCATAAGAATTTACCCGTGCTAAAGCATCGGCACCTACTCAAGGGGAGACCTTGAGTCCATAAGGATTTACCAGCTTGATTAGGGCTGCACCAACAGAGACTTCATAACATAACCCATCAGTATACCCCAGATGACAATCGATATTCAGATTTCAGACATGAGTAACAGAATATGTGATAGACATATTCTATTTCAGAGTATCAGAAACAAAAGATTCATGCTTTTGTCAGATAAGTGGACATACCATTGAGCAGAGCAGACATTTTCATCATTCATCATGCAAACAGATTGTACCATCATAGGTCAAGCTAACAGATCATACTATCAAATTCATCAGACAGTCAGACAATACCATCACAGATCAAGCAATCACATATCAAGTATACAGATTGAGCAGGCATACATCGAGTAGGCAGAGAATGTCATCATATATCCAGTTCATTATTCATCAAACATAACATTGTTCATGATTAAATCATTATATAATCCATTCAATATAATATAGCACACATGGAACACACTAGGCGGAACAGTTTATTTCTTGGAGATACTTGGCATTTACGGAAGGGAACGCATTAAACTTTTGATAATTTGAACGAATTTCATAAACGAGATCCTTATAAAAAGAGAGGTTCATACTAACAGTTCAAACCAGATATTTAGGAATTGATACATTAAGATCTTAGAGAGTTCAGATATAACATGAGTGGTTCAATCATTTAAGCCTACAAGGTCATTATAGTCATTTTATCATACATGGGCGTTTTGGTAATTTATACCAACAAGGCATAAACACCCGCTCAGAAATTTCTATCTGCTCATCAGGTTTCTTATCAGGCATTCATAGATTTCTATGTCAAGATTTTTCACGATATCGGATACATTCATAACTATTTTGATTACTTTGGCCAACGAGGGCATTTTAGTCTTTTAACTATCAAGGGTGATTTGTAATTTAGCCCAATAATGATAAAATGACGATTTCCAATATTTAATATTTCCAGAAGTTTTTCGAGCCTCCAATCCGTTTGAATTAACATCTCCAACCTTGTAGTACTAACTAACCCTTCTAATACATCCAACTATATCGTATATCTGAACGGTTGCTCTCATATTTCACCATAGGACTTGCCATGGAAATAGTCAAACTTATATTCTGGGGAGGAAAAACTTCCAACCTTATACTAACATCATGAGTGATTGGCATACGTGATTCATGCTTCAACCTTTAGGGGCATTTTAGTCATTTTCATCTTTATTGGCATTTCCAAAATTTTATCAAGGAAATTTACTTATTCCAGTCGATGGGGGTATTTTAGTTATTTTGAAGCTCGGGATATCCATCGTACCCGTCAATTGAACTATGTATATTATTTCAATCATTTAAGTACCCGTGGGTGATTCGGCCATTCACAAAGTTTCGTTACCTCCAACCACTTCATTCAATTTCAGAACTCAAAGGTTTATCCATTGTTCTGGTTAATCTGCAAACCCCGGTGTCCGAGGATACTTCAGCCCTTTGGTCAATATGATCATTCCGATTAGTTTAACCATGACAGTATTTCCAGTAGTTTTAGTCATTTCAATCAATTAAGAATTTGAGCCACTTGCTTAATTTAGGGGCATGGATAGATTCCCCTGTATCGATAGTCGGAGATTCATTCCAAAACCAAGGAGACCTAACACCTTACAATCTCGAAGGTTTAAATCTTGTTACCATAGCTTTCCAAGTAGTTCGAGGTTTTCAGATGAATCAGGTTGTTTTACCATATCTAGCGTAGATTTCTAGATCGCTTCCAATTCCAAGGGTATTTTAGTCATTCTCATACCTTGAAAGCATTTTCGTAATTTCATATCCAAATATTTTTCACATTTTATCATTTGACACTAATAGTCGGATTTGGAGATTAACTGCCTTATTAATTACTTATTGAACTCTAGATCCTTCTAATTTATTAATCTTCTCATTCGAGCATTGCAATCTTATCTAGAATATCATACTCATTTCCATGGTCGGTTTAACTTGAGCAGAATTAACAGTACTTATCATCATTTTTATGCATGCATTAACAAATACCAACATGTTCATAAAGCATACAAGAGGTAGTAATGTATTACCTTAACTCTGAGCTACAACGATCGATATGTGAATGACATTCGAACACCCTTGTACCCGGATTTGACATCCCTCAAAAATTCATATTCCAGGAGCTATTAGAACCTTCAATTACACAAATCCCAAGATCAGACCTTATTCACAAAGCTCTTAATCAATTAATTAAATACATAAGCACTCTCGAGTTCAAGGTCAGATTTGGAGGCCTTCGGGTTAGAATTTTGCGAAACGGGCTTTAAAATCGGACTCAGGACGTCGACAAACATAAAATAGGAGTTTCCAAAAATGTTGACTTTTTGGTCAACGGTCAAAGTCAACACTTACGTCAGCATGTCAACGCTGACGTCAGCAAGTCAACGGTCAACGGGGTCAGAGTCAACTGGTTTGACTCGGCTGAGTCAACACGGGTGAGCTGACTCAGTGAGTCAACACGGGCGAGTTGACTCAGGGAGTCGACTCGACAAACGGATCGGGTCGGACTCGGGCAGACGAGTCGGGTCGGACTCGAGAAGACGGGTCGGGTCAGACTCATATGGGCCGGATCAGACACCAAACTAGGCTTGGTTTGGTTGGGCTCAAACCGGGTTTGGTTAAAGGCTTCGGACCGATAGGTTATCGGGCCAAACGGGTATGGGTTAAGGCCATTTGGCTTTATCAGGCCGACCCACTTACCCAAAACGGTTTTGGTCACCAGACAGCCGCCGAAAAACTCGCCGGAGACGCCAAATGCCGCGACTCTGTCGGAAAATAAAAGCCCATGATTCACTTAGTTCAGTCAAGTCGGGAAAATAATTATTTAGGCCGGAAAACAAACAGAATTTACCTAAAACGATTCGAAAATCGCCGGAATGTACGAAACTCCGACGATGCCCCTATCGACGGTGCGAGGACCTTAGATCCGGTGGTTGCGTGATGAACCAATGGCGGAATCGGCCGGAATCGCTAAAAAAACTGAGGAGCAAGCCCCCACTTCACGCCGAAACTTTCAGGCACTCTCTACGGCCAATGACAAGGTGCTACGGCGAGTGGAGAACTGGGTTTTGGTCAGGTTGTGGTGGCGAGCCCAACGGTGACGGCGATGCACGCCACAGACCACCGGTGGGGGAAGATCGGACGGCAATAAAGATGGACCTTTGGTTTACTCTCTCTCACACTCTCTCTCTGCATCGATAGAGAAGAAGCATTAATGATGGTAGAGAGTTTGACTGACTTATCCTATTCTGAATAGGAAACTGAGCATAATGTAAAACTTTATCTGAGGCAAATAAGACCAACAATGGTCTCAGCTGAGTTGGCTAAGGCAATTGCCTAACGTGCCAAAGACACGGGTTTGACACCTTACAACAGCAAACTCCCCCCCCCCCCCTTTTCTTTTACTTAAAATTTTAGGGGTGTTACAGTGTGCATTGTTAAAGGGTTAAAAACATCTATAAACATGTACTACCTTTTAATCATTTTTTAACTATTAAAAATGTTATAGGTGAAATTCCGAATGTATAAGAATGTTACCTATTAACATTCGAAGTAAAAGTACATGCATCCTCTAAAATTATTTTTAAATCTTCACTCCTTTCATGAATGCATTTAGAGATAACTATAAAATTAAATTCAAATTCTTACTTTGCATTGCAAAGACAATACGAAATTAATTAGATATCAATTTTAGATATTATGCGATGTTAACTACTCCTCCATGCGTAACTGACCCCAACCCCGTACCCATATTTATTTTCTTTGATTTATCTTAAAATTGTTTTTAGAAGTGGATTTTACAAATCGATTCTTTTAAAAATGATTTTATAGATGATTTTACCCAACCCAAAAAATCGGCGACAACTCTATTTTCTATGCAAATTCGGATTTTTCTCATTGACCCTCCCAAAAATTTACCGAGCTTAAGAATCATTTCGACAATGGTCATTTTCGTTTTGGATTTTCAAGCTTTTAAGCCATATTGAATGCTTTGTTCATCCGGTCTGTTACTACACTATGTGTACTTTAGGTTGTGGTTAATACACAGTTCCCTACTAAACAAATTAGTGTCTCAAAAACAATCTTTCAAAATGGCCAATGAGTGTATTATTATAATCTTTACTTACTGTATAATTTTGGGGAAGATGATTTTTAGGGTTTTTTGTAAGAGAGAAAAAGATGAGTGATATTATGGTAGTATGTTTTACTAACCTCTTTGGCTAGTTTACTCATTTGGGTTTTAATAAAATATTAGAAAAAAATATGTTCATACTTGTTGGTGGTTTTAGATCGTAAATATTTTTTCGGTTTAATCATCGATATCCGATTCATTATTCGATTAATTTGGATTAGGTTTTACAGAGGCTCAATATGGGATGACTATCTCGACTCAGTTTTCTCCTTTAAGAACGTCAAAATTCAAATCTCTTATCTTACTTAAAGGACCTAGCGTCTTATCCCGCTATTCTTCCAAGCTAGTTTCTCCTTAAGTTGGCAAATCATGGCACAAGGCACATGAGCTTTTGCTTGAAGACATTAACAGGTGACCTGATATGAAGCTATATTTTCAGGCTTATGCTGAAAAGATAAGATTAACATACTGCAAATTTGCTCTCCTATACACATTAGGGGACCCTAGACCTATATAGTAATTAAAAACGAAGATGTAGGGTCATACCATTTGAACATGAGCTATAAACACAGAGGTTTGGGAGATTAAGTAGAATCAGTTGAAGGGCAACTCTCCTTTGGCGGGTTCTCGTCGACAATTAGATCGTGGCTTATCATCTACGAGCATTAACCTGCCAAATAAGAGAAGCCCTACAAGTAGTTCACTCAGTTGAATCTTCTCATTTTCTTTTGGCAGTGGCACCAAAAGAGATGGTTTAAACTGCATGTCTGGTTTAACCGAAAGGGGTTGAGCAAGAGACTTATATAGGCTCTTGTGCCAAAGGGGTAAGCTGTTGAAGGCATAGCATATGCGGAGGATTATCCTTTGATGCCTGTTTTCTACGCATTTCCATGCAGAGGCTCCTTTCTTTGACAGATTCTATGCTTGGCTTGATTTAGACACATGAATCAATGTCTCTAATATTTCTCTTTCTTTCGGTTGTGTCCATATCCATGTTTAGAAGGTGAAGGCAGGAAGAGGAAAAAAAATAGAGTCAAGAGGAGATGCCTAGCTTTTTAGTATAGTAGGTGGCAGTCAAACATGGGCCTAGAGGTATATCCTCTGTAATATTCTTTTCTGTTTTAAATCTGCTTTAAGATTTTTTCCAGGCTTTAGAGATTTTGGAATTCCAAATTACGAGTCTTGTTTGTTAAACAACTTCCAGGGTTAAACTAGACATCTTAAATAAGTGTGACCGCAATAGGTCTTTGAAAAAAAAATCAGAATGAGTTATATATATATATATAACAATTTCCTAATAAAAAAATTAATCTATAAAAAGTCTTCAGAATAAATTATCTGATATTGATGAGAATAAACTATTTATTGAGCTGAAATTATATATATTTTCGGGTCTTATTTTTATAAATTGCATAGAGCTTCTTAAAACTGTGATCTATTGTAATAAAAAAAAAAATAAGTAAAGGGTTAAACCGGTATCTACTGTAAACTTAAAATAGAGTAATAAATCCAAACGACATCGGTACCACAAAAAAACGCACATCTCATTTTTATTTTTAAAATTTTTTAAACTATAATATCTTCAAGTTTGAGTTGGAACAAAGTAAGATTTTAAATATTTTATTAATTATTTTTTAAAAAACAATACTATAATATTATATTAATATTGAATACATAAAGGTAATATTGTTTTGGGTGTTTTCTGCTTTGAAGTTAGACATAGAGGAATGTCTTACTGAATTAAAAGGCGCAAGTCTATTTAAAAGAAATTAAACTTTTTTCGTTTGTCGTAAATTCATTTACATTAACTAAATTCAATTTATCTCAATCAAATACCGAAAAAATATTGGATAATTTAAGGTTAGATTCAAAATAAATAAATAAATAAATAAAAATTTGAAAATAAAATAAAGAATAAACGAAATAAATAGATTGAAAATATGTTTGAAAAATTAACCAAAAACAGTTAACTGAGGCCTGCACGAACACAGTTTTCTTAAGATAGATTCGACCACTCTTCGGTACTAGAGTTGTTTGATCGCTGGTCTCCCAGGATACAACAGTTGGATGAATCTCTGCAGTAGCACTACTGGAGAATTCACGAACAAATTCGAGCCTTCGACTATCACTAGAAAACTATGCAAGTTTGGGAGAGAAAATAATTTTTTAATTGTTATTTAAATATGAAAACTGCTCATGTATTTATAAGAGGAAATTAGAACAAAACATGAGAAAAATTATTTCGACTTTACCCCTAATCGGATAATAGAGTGGGCTGCAAGCAAAATTTAAATCCGAAAATATCCCTTAATTTTCGAGATAAATCTTCTATTCAAAAAGGAAAAAAATATTCGAGCGTGGTAAAGTATTCGCAGGTCCACGTAGGGACCGACCGGTCCGGATATTCGCGTCGCCCACGTCGTGTGAGTGTGCCCCAACCCAAATAGGATTAGATTTACACCCTCTGCGCGCGACGCACATGTTCATCGCAAGTTATTCAATGCACTACAGCAAAACAGGCTTTTAACGGCGTTTTTATAACCCTATATCGACATTTTTAGCGCCGCTAAAAACACTCCAGGCGCTAAGAAAAACGTCGCCAAAAGAGTCGCAAGAAGCAGCGCACAAAAGGTAGCGGCGTTTTAGTCGTATAAAAGATGCTAAAGGTTTTTTTCTATAGCAACGTTTGTATATTAAAACACCGAGAATGCTCATTCTTTAGTGACATTTTTACAAAAATGCCGCAAAAGGTCAGTGGTCTATAGTGATGTTTTTACTTTAAAACGCCGGGAATGATGCTTCTATAGCGGCGTTTGTGTTCCTAAACGCCATCATTAGCTGTTCTATGGAGGCGTGCATTTTTCTAATAAATGCCATGATATGTTATGATTTTTTAGCGTCGTTTTTTTAGCAAACGCCACTATACACATTGCCTCTATAAAATACATTTTGAAATGTAAATTACCCAAACAACCTGTAAAATAATCCAGAATAACATCAAATTTTTAAAAAAACTCCAAAACTTAAGTAAAAACAAAAAAAAAACCCAAGTTTAGAACATTAAAGTGAAATATAGTTCAAACGTTGAATTAAAATGTAGTTCAACATTTTTTATTTGAATTCACACATGAATGAACTAAGATGGCAAATTCTTGGTTGGTTATGCCTTAACATCGCCACCATTTCTTCAGTCTCTTTGAAGCTTTTGATATGTTGCTTCTCTCTCAGCTTCTCTCGCTTCTCTCTCAGCTTCCCTCATTTCTCTCTCATCTTCTCTCCTTTCTCTCTCAGCTTCTCTCGCTTGTACCTCGACTTGAAATTGAGTTAAGTGTTGTTTTAACCAATTAATTTATGCTTGAGAAGATTGGCTTTGTGATGGCATGTATTGAGACGAGTTAGCCCAAAGTATTTTGTCGGGGTAACGAATGATCCTTGGCAGTGAATCCGACCATATCTTTCAGGACCCAACACGTCAGCAATAACTTGATTTTCGATCTCTTCCATATTAACATAACCATTAGTTGAAGTTGTAGCTTCATACTCCATTTTTTCCCCTCAATTTCTCCTGAGGATTTATTAAAAATGTTATACTATTGTTAATAAATATAACATAATCCAGATTTTCCGTCTAATGAACATACCATAATTTCCGCAACTTTGGGATTCATATGAGAGCCATCCTTTTTTTTGTGCGTAATGTCAAAGAGCTTTATTCGTCCAATGCTAGTGCCAGTTGTAATTTGCTACAACGTATAATAGAAATTAATACTCACGAAAAAGTAATTCATTAAAAACTAATCAATAATTAAAAATAATAATATCTCGTCATTAGCTATACGAGCAAAACTCTTAGACTCGACAGTGTGAGTAAATTTCTGTTTTTGTCTGCTAGCAACTCCAACACTCTCTCGATCCTACAATTTAAAATTTGCATTATGTATAAAGCCAATATTATAATGACGTTATTATTTTTTAAAGTGCATCGATCATACTTCTCCTTTCGTTGAACTCTAAAACCTGACTGCATCTTCCCATTAATATCGGAGAATACCCGACGGGACATGTTGCAGCTTCTCTTGAAGACTGCGATCATTCTTGAAATATGTCTTTTTCAAGAAGCTTTTATTGTCTCTCCATTTTCCCTAATGCATGCTTCACATAATCGTCTGAGACCTTTAAAGAAAATTTATCCTACAAATGACACAATCAAAGCAAATATAAATATTATTTTGAACTATAATAGATTATTATTACAATGGCATTATTACCTTAACAAGATCTAGAGCCTGATTTTTGTTACTATTCGGCATCTGACGCCATGTCTCATAATTGATCAGCACGCAGAGTTGCGTGCAACAATGCCTAAGTAACTGCCCAGAACACATGCTTCTGCCCCAATAGGTTGGCCGACATCGTTTCTTGAAACTTTCACGCGTTCACCAGCGGGAAAATTGTACAATTCATTCAATGTCGTACACCCTCCACTCTTACGACTTCGACCATTTCCACCTATATAAGAAATAATTCAATAAAAATTTTAAAATCAAGTCAATAATAACAAACAACTAGCATTTAAATAAAGTGTTGAACATTACCATCAATCTCTATATTTTCAACTGTCTACGGAACTTGTGAGGATCCAACACCAGACAAATCATCATCATTTGTTTTTCCTCCTCTCTCAGTACTTGAACAATCTGCAGATCACTTACTTTCCTCCTAGGCATAATATCTACAATAAACAAAAGACAATTTTAGTAACTAGAGACAACAATACTATTATAAATTAATAAGTTAAGATATAAATCTTACAGCATTGTTATGCATTTAGTTTTCATTAAAATCTTCATCCATGTCCTCCCAAACCCATTGGAATTGTGAACTAGAACTAGGGATTGTTCTACATAATTTTGTACTGCAAAAGGCAGAGTTTCTAATCTTATTTCAATGTCATTTCTATTTCTATCCCCGATGTCTATCAAGTCTCTAGGGGTGTTACGGAGTACAACATACCAACCCTCTTTCGTTGGATCAGGGCAATAGAAAATGTGTTTGACTCGAGAAGGAAATACATATGGTCCGTCCATTAATTGGTGACATGTGTGAATTAACCGAGAGAAGTTCACCATTGTAAAACCAAATTGATCTCTTCTAATACCTCGAGTCGTATTTACATCAGCCCAGTGACAACGAAATAACACAACTTTCTGTTTGCCATAATAATCGAACTCAATAATGTCTGTAAGAATTCCATAATATTTTACATCTTCCACCACAGAATGGTTGTCCCTAACACTAGCATAACTTGTAGTTGAAGAACTTACAACTACTCCATGATTTTGTGTCCTTAATCTTTCTTGAGATTTCGTGTGAAACCTAAACCCGTTAATGAGAAAGGCATTATATCTTTTAACATTTCTATTTGGACCTTGAGAAAGCCATTTAACCTCTTCACTAATTTCTCTCCCACATCAAACCTATTACACGTAAAAGGTGAATACGTTGCCATTTATATTGATGTAGTAAAGGAAGAAAAGTTATTAGGTACATGTAGTATAAAGATTCAGTTGCTTACCATCTTCGCTAACCAATCATGGAAATTTTTTATGAACAACTTATGAATTTCTCTTTGATGTAATCTTCGGGAGCATACTTGAGATTGTATCTCTTCTTTAAATTCACTGCAAAGTAAGCTACGTGGTTAAAGAATGAGTAATATAAAAAGATGAAGTGAAAATATTAGAATTCATATAAACTTACGTCCGTAAGGCCTCTATTGAGTCATGATGAAAAAGAACATATCGATGTGCTTGTACCCAAGACTTGTCATCTAACTGTGCAATTTCAACTTTGCCGAGTGGTTCACCAAAACTTTGAAACAAATAAGTCTCAGCTTCCAAATATCTATTTGGTCTATTGAATCTCGTTTTAACATCTTCCAAATATCTATAGCAAAAAGTCAAACATTCCTCTGCTAAATACCCTTCAGTAATTGATCCTCCTGGATAACGCTTATTACGACAGTAAGACTTCAATTTGCACAAGAACCTAGACCGTAATAAACAGAACATTATATAAGTAGTTGTAATTAAATGAATTGTTCAATAGTGTGAATATATGTTAAACAATTTATACCTCTCAATAGGATACATCCACCGATAGAAATATGGTCTACCAACTTTAGCTTTGTAAGGGAGATGAACCAACAAATGCACCATAATTGTAAAGAATGAAGGTGGAAATATCTTCTTCATGTTGCATAAAGTCAAGGTAACTCAATCTTTTAGTTTATCAAGTTCTTCAACCATCAAAACTTTCCCACAAATAGCTTTCATTACATTAGAAAGTTCAATAATACAAGATGTCACCTCAGTTGACATACAACCGCGTAATGCAACTGGCATTAAATCTTGCATCAAGATTATGTCTCAAAATGTTATGTTTCCAGTAAGGCAACTTGAAGAAAATACTTTTCTTTTTCCATAACTCTGCCTCTTTTGGATCATCCTCTTCGTAACAGTCATCATCACTAACCTGCTTAAACTCACGGTCATACACCTCTTTTATCTTCTTCTTTGAGTGTAGGTTTGGTGGTTGGTTCATTTTTTCATAAGTGAACTTGATATGTTTTAACATCGACAAGATATTATACCCGATTGTTTGCTCGGGAGATTTTTTGAACTCTTCAGTACCATCAAACATATTCTTTTCATATCTAAATCTATGATTTTCATTTAACCACCGACAATGTCCCATGTAAGAGAACTTCTTTCCATTATACAACCACTTCGAGCATGTCTGTGCAGCGCAACAAAAACAAGCATAACGGCCTTTGGTACTCCACCCAGATAAATTTGCATAAGCGAGAAAAATCATCAATAGTCCACAACAAAGCTGCACGCAAATTAAAGTTCTCCTTCTTCAACACGTCATATGTTTCGACACCCACCCATAATTGTTTCAACTACTCAATAAGAGGTTGGATGTAGATGTCAATATCATTCTCTGGACCTTTCTCACTTGAGATTATCATGGATAAAATAAATAATGATAGTTTCATGCAAATCCATAGAGGCAAATTGTAGGGAACAAGCATAACAAGCCAAGTATTGTATGAAGTACTCATGATTTTAAAAGGATTAAACCCATCAGATGCAAGACCGAGCCTAACATTGCGAGGATCTCCTGAAAAACTTGGAAATTTTTGGTCAAATGTCTTCCAAGCTAAAGAATATGTAGGATGCCTTAATAATCCATCATTTGTTCGTCCATCGTGCTGCCACCTCATAGACTTAGCAATCTTTGAAGACAGAAAAAGTCTTTGGAGCCTGGGTATTAGAGGAAAATATCGCATAATCTTTATTGGCTTCTTTCTTGCTCGTGTTGTAACTTCGTCTTCACTCACATTTTCTGTGTCCCCAATCATCCACCGAGATTTACCGCATACATGACATGACTCTTGGTTTTTTCTATCACCCCAATACAACATGCAATCATTCGGACAACTATGAATTTTCTCATAACCAAGCCCCAAATCGTTTATAATTTTTTCCATATCTTTGCCGGATTGAGGAATTTTTGCAAAAGGAAAAATTTCACTCAAAACTCTAATAATTGCGTAAAAAGTTACCGGTCTACCCTCCCAAGCATTTTAGATGGAAAAGGCGAATGCAAAAGGAGAGTTTTGAATATTTTGATCCCTCATAAAGTGGTTCATTCATTTCATTAAGCAAATTGTAAAATTTTGATGCTTCTCCATTTGGCTCTTCATCACATCCGCTTCTTCTCATCTCGGTGAAATCAGTAACACCAATATCACAATCTTCTCTAACAGACTGATGATAATCGTGCATATCAAATGTATCTCGCAACATACCCTCTATGTCATCTTCTCTAAGAGATCCATGATGAGAATTATGATGAAAAGGTGGATTACTCGTGGAAGAATCTGTACGAGATGTCAACTCTTCATTGACTACCCATTTTCTATAACCTAGAACAAAGCCAAAAACGACTAGATGTTCGTGTACAACTTCACGAATGTTTCAATTAATTTTAACACACTTCTTACAAAGGCAAAGAATCATATTTTCTTGGCTTGCATTTGCAAAAGCTAAATTTAGAAAATATTCTATCTCATTTCGATAGTCGGCGTTTACCCTTGGTAAATCCGTTCAACTCCTATCCATTTTCAATTTCTGTCATATCCAAATTAAAGATATAAACTACCTATGAGTCATACTTGAAGGATGATGGAGATAATGAAGATAAGAATTGCCAAACTATTAAGAGATGTAACTATTACATTATCAATTATGGAATTTCAAGAGAAAGTTACTTGTTGGGAAAAGTTATCTTCTTTAGTTTACTTCAAGAAAAGTTGAAATAATGGAGATAAGATTTGCCAAACTATTAAAAAAAAGGTAAATGAACTGCTAAGAAAGAAAAATAATGATAAGAATTACTAAAGTGACAACAAAAAAAAGTAATTGTTTTAATGTTATGTAACAGAGAATCATGTCTCCAAGCTTTGTAAAAGTGGCATCACATGCATGAAATATAGCGTAAATGATTTCAAAATGAATACTGAATATGGTGAATCAATTAATGAGCTATAAAAAGGATGAATTGTAAGTTACCTTAGTTTCTGTGAAATCAGAAATAAGAGAACATATTCCGAGGTAACAAGAGTAGTAGCATGAAATTTGACTAGCGGTTACCTACTGCGAATATGTAACAAATCCATTGGCTATGGTCGGGCTATGGTCGGTAATTTACTATGGCAGAGGTTTGCATCAAAAATTAGAGGTTTGAGGTATAATTAGAGGTTTAACTAGTCAAATCCGCTAATATTGATGTTTGGTAAATAGCGGATTGAAAGAGCGGATTGGGGTGAAAAAGCTAATTTTGAAAAAGCTCCTAATATGAGCTTTTTGAGATTAGAGGTTTAATATTAGAGTTGTAATGACTCTTTTACCCTTAACAATTACCAAAAAACTCCAAATAACCTAAATTAAATAATAACATATTAAATATTGTACTTATTTGTTGTTACTACTAATTTAAATGGTGACATTTGTAGGTTAATTCTATTTTTTATTATCACATATTTATATGTGCACATAAATTTTTTTAATAATTATATAAATAATAAATTAATATATAAATCTTTCAAATATGTTTAGAAAATTTATATTAAAAATAATTTTTACAAATCTAATTAATATTTATTAGATACAAAATATTCATAACTGATAAATTATTCACAAAAGTATTGAATATAATCATGTCCTTATATGTCATTTTGTTTGTTTAAATAATCAAACAGCTATCAGCTATCAGTTAATTTTACCAAACACTTTTATACAATCAGCTAATACAATCCGCTAGTCAAATCAGCTAATGCAATCAGCTAATGTAATCCGCTATCAGCTATCAGCTATCCGCTAATTGCCAAACAGGGCCATGAGTAATTTATATTTAATTATAATAGTTTATTACGAGTACATCCCTTTTAATCTGATATTGTATGCTACCAATATTATAGTAGTATTTTCCCCATGATTGAAGGTAACACACCAAATAAATGGAATAACTTTACATGTTAGACAAATATGTATCAGCACTCGCATCTAAAAGGTCAAAGTAGAGAGGCTAAGACATGATTCTGTAAAACTTGCATATAAATTTCTTTTTTCACTTCGTGGATCATAGATATGTTCGATCTATGGTTCGTAAAAGGAGAGATAAGGGGGCATCATTCTTTCTCCATTTCAAAGACTAAGCCCCTCTCATGCAACAAGCATAGAGAGAAGCAATAGATTAAGGTCGACCACAAGAACAAATATGTCAAGACACAACAATTTCAACTTATCTATTTTTTTAAATAAGCCACTAGTTTTATTAACGAGAAAATACCGAAAATAAGATAAACTATCATTGTAAACTAAATACATAATTTGGACATCCTCCTAAAACTAGCCACTTTAGATCAAACATGAACCATACATGAAAAGGTTATAAACCCATCCAAATACTCGATCGAAAATAGATACGAAACCTGACTGCATCGGCAAAACGAACCACAAAAGGGGATGAAGCTATTGATAGACCACCGAGAAAACGCAAATAAGAGCCGATCACCTGAGAAACTCATCACAAGCGCAAATCGCATATCCAAATTCAAACCGAAGGTCCATAGCAGGGAAGATCAACATGATTACAAATAATCGCCATCTTGATTAGTTGTGGCGTCGTCAAATCAACCATAATAGAAAATAATTTCAACTTATCTATTAGTTACCTCAATGTGAGGAATTTCTTTGAGGGGCCTATCAGCAAAATAAGCATATAATTCTCTTAATACATCCTGCAAAATAAAGCAATAATAAAGCATTCAAGATGATTAATCACAATATGAGAAGTCATACATAGCACAAGGTTTTGATGTTAAATATAACCTGGTAAGATATCACTACAACATGTGCTCTTTGTCGATCAAGCTCAATGATTACATGTTCAAGCTTGCATTAATGTGGACAACGACCACAACCACATCTTGTCTTAGTTTAAGCCGTTTAGACTAAGTTTTGAAAATCTAGAGGAAAAAAACAGAGATGATCGATTCAAGAAACCCACCCTTGTTGCTACGAACGACCAGCCTTAGAGATGATCGATGGCGACAGGGAGAACGACAAGGATCAGGGCGATGGGGAGAAAGACAAGGATGACGGTGACGGGGAGAACAACCAATGAGGAGACAGTGTTGGAACCCAAAAGAGGGGACGGTCTTGGACGGTCAAAAGAGGGGACGACTTACCTACTACAGCCAGCGTTAGACGACCGGCGAGGAGACTGTGTTGGACGGCCGACGATACGAGGAGGAGATGGAGTTGGACGGTGAGGCAGTTGGATGAGTTAATTTGAGGAAAAGAGGTTGAGTTTTGATAGAGGCTGAGTGTTAAGTGAGTGAGGGGTCAAAACGACAACATTTTTTGTGTTTTGGTTATGGCACATTGCGGCGTTTGAACGTGAACGCTACTAGAGGCAACCTATTGCGGTGTTTTTAAGCAAAACGCCACTACTAATGTTTAGCATATTGCGACGTTTTAAAGTAAAACGCCACTATTGTATGCTCTTAGCTGACATTTTTGCCACAAACGCCGCAATATGTTTATCCTTAGCGGTGTTTGTCTTACAAATGCCACAATATATGTCTCTTTATGGCGTTTTTCTTGCAAATGCCGCAATATGCATAATTTTAGTGGCGTTTCAATAAAAAACGCCGCAGAATTTGCCACTAAAGAACAACTTTGCTGTAGTGATGAAAACAAATTGGGTGTATGTATATAAACACCCCCTCTCCTTTTGTCCCATCAATGTGGGATTGGGGGTTTCCACTTCCCTTTTCATTTACAACCACCTTACTTTGAGCATCAATTTCTCATTCATTACTCATTCGTTTTAAGCATATGAGATACCGTTGTAAAGGTCTTATGGAGTAGAATAAGTCTATAATGGAACTTGATTCGAAACTCAGCCTATACTTATTCCAAATAAGGCTCAAAGTTACCATTTTCTCACGTTTTTTTCAACAATCCCCCACATGAATGAAATTGATATTTTTTATCAAAACATTTTGACTCGATGTGATGATAGCTTCTAAGATTGACAGCTACATAGGATAGGTAGGTGAACGCACCCTTGAACCTTCCATTGCAAAAGTATATTTACTTTATTGGCTGCCTAGTAGACGTGATGTCCTTGAACTGTTCTGTCATTTGTGTAAACGATGATATACCTCACACAACTACCTCTCTGACAAGAGTATTTGTTCTTATGGTTATGTCCTTATGGCCATGGACACCTCCATGGTTCTGCAAGAGTTTGAGAGAACTATGTCCCAATAGTCTCCTTGAAGCGTCCTCACTTCACTCTCACATAGGTGACTTATGTTGCATGGTTCACCAAAACACACAATGGTCATTAAAAGCTCTGCTTAACCTATTCTATTTAGTCACTGTTTACATCATAGGAACAGACTTGGGAGAGGAACCCCTATAGTGATCGTACATGTCTATGCAATTAGGTTGTCCCTTTGAACGTAGTTCTTGAGATTTCTAGTCAGCTAGGTAGGGTTTTTCCTTCACATATCGCCTTTAACTTTTCATGGGCTTTAGTCCTATTCATTTCGATGTTTTCTCAACTTGATCTCGATTTAACCTTTTGGTTAGTGGATCTGCAACATTATCCTTTGATTTTACATAATCAATAGAGATACATCCATTTGAGATCAGCTTTCTAATAGTGTTATGTCGACGACACATATGTCTCGACTTATCGTTGTACATACAATTTTATGCTCTAGCAATCGTTGCTTGATTATCACAGTATATGCATATTGTAGGCACAAGTTTCAACCATTCTGGAATATCCTCAAGAAATTGCCTAAGTCATTCGACTTCCTCTCCAGACTTGTCCAGAGCAACAAACTCATATTCCATTGTGGATCTAGTTATTATCGTTTGTCTTGAGGATTTCCACAACTGGCGTCAAACATTCAATTGTGCCTTTAGTATCTTGAATGTCAGATATTCAACTAGCGTCGGAGTATCCTTTTAAAATAGTAGGATCTCTGGAATAATGCAATCCGTAGTTTTGAGTATATCTAAGATATCTCAATACCTTCAGAATTGCTTTCAAGTGGGTTTTACATGGATTTCTTGTGAATCAGCTTAAACTACTCAATGTAAAAACTAGGGGTGGGCAAAAAACCCGATTACCCGGTACTGGTCCCGGACCCGGTCGGACCCGGTGGATTTTTACCCGGTATTGGTTCTGGTGGGACCGGGACTGGATCCAAAATTTAGGTCCCGATTGCAACCAGGACCGGGACTGGATCCTGCTTTTTTGGACCCGGTACCCGGTGGGTACCCAATAGGACCAGGACCTGTACCAGGTACCCGGTACTGGCCTGGCACCGAATGGCGTTGAAGAGGTTGAAAGCAACTGAAGGCGCTCATTTATTTATCTTTGTGTATGAATATTATGAGTATGACTCATTTTAAGACTTCAACCTTCAAGCCTACAATATTCTGACTTTTTTATTTAATATTATTATTGATGGTCAGAATTTTTTTCCCCTGCTGCTCAAATTTTATTAATAATAGACTAATTGACCGGGTACCCGGTATTGGTACCGGTTCCCACTAGTACCGGAACCGGTTCTTAAAATCTTGGACCCGGTCTAACCGGGACTGAGACTGGTTCTAATTTTCAGGAACCGGTGGTTACCGGTACCGGGACCAATTCTAGACAAATTGGCCGGGTACCCGGTCTTGCCCACCCCTAGTAAAAACAATATCTAGTCTAGTGTAGCTCATGAGATACATTAGACTGCCTATGACACTTGCATATTCCACTTGGTCAACACTTTGGGTTTTATTCTTGGACAAATTTTGGCATGTGTCTATAGGAGTTTTGGCTATGCCAAAAGCATCCTTGCCAAATTTCTGAAGAATCTTGTGTATATAGTGTGACTGAGTTAATATGAGACCTTCCTTTGACCGTTTGATTTGGATGCCTAAAATCGTGTCAGTTGATCTCATATCCTTCTTGTCAAATCCTGAATTTAACATGTCTTTGGTACGTTTTACCATTTCAATGTTGCTTCCTACAATGAGTATGTCATCAACATATAAACATAGGATGATATATCTAATATCTATTGTTTTGACATATACACTGTAAAACCTATGTTTGATTTTGATATAATTAAATCATTAAGGATTATTTTGTAAAACTTAAAATTAGTTTTTAAGTCCCTTAATAAGTTTTTAAAACACCAACACTTTGAAACTGATTTATAAAACTCAAACTCAAAATATTTTCTAAGTGTTCCAAGGCAAAACCATCCAAAAACGTCCAGGCGTATCGATACGGCATATAGCATATCGATACCATTTTGCCAAACTTGGTCACTGTCGACATCTGTATCGATACCCTAAACCCTAGTATCGATACGGCCATGTGTAAAAGTTCAAAGAGTTTGAATACGGTACCGATACGGCTAACCCCCGTATCGATACGGGCTTTGTAATTTTTTAATATAAGACGGTTTAAAAAATTATGACCGTTGGTGTCAGTTGGTTGGTAACCAAACTTTAAAAGTTTGTTGACCCGTATCGATACGCATAACTCCCGTACCGATACGGAGTTGGACAGTGAGCTAAGTTCAGAAAATAGTATCGATACGGCCCTTGCCGTTTCGATACCCCGTACCGATACGCTTACGCGCGTATCGATACCCCTGTATTAAATGCGCACAATGGCTCTTTCTTTTTTGAGACAGGTACCGATACCCATTCCCGCGTACCGATACCGGTAGCTGCAGAAGTGCATTTATGGTGGTAAGAGAGGGTTCCAACGGCTCTAATTAAGTCTCCAACAACCCAAACGGCTAGAAATCAATGAAGAGGTATAAAAGACACATCAAAAAGCTACAGCAACAACTATTGAACATTCAAGCATCATCAAAGCAAAAATCCAAACCCTTGAGCTATTCAAAGTCATATTCTTGTACTCAACTCTTTGTCTTTCAAATTGTCAAATTGTATTGTGAGTTTGGGTTTGTTCTAATTGTAATTGGGTAGACAAATATCCTTTGAGAGGAAACATTTGAGTTTACCAAAATTCCTTCTTTGTATTTGATTGGATTAAGCTTTGGGTATAAAGCTTAATCGAAATTGTAAGGTTTCCTCCTCATCCAAGAAAAGGGGACGAATTCAATTAATGAATTGTTTGAAAATCCTTAGTGGGAGCTAAGGTAGTGGATGTAGAGTTCATTTGGAGAACTTGAACCACTATAACCCCTTGTGTCATTTTTATTTTCAATCTTTCTCTTCACCAAAATTTTAATTGCCAATTCACCCCCCTCTTGGCCATTTGCAAGTGTTCGATCAACTCAACATACACATTTGTCACACTCGTTTATTTTGAAGTTGTTTGCCATCATGACATTATCAAACTTCTAATGTCATTATTTCGGTGCTTGTTTAAGTCCATATAATGACTTCACCAACCCATATACTTTCCTTTCTTGCCCTAAAAGTACATGACCCTCAAGTTGTTTCATGTATATTTCTTTATCAGATCGCCATTAAGAAATGTGGTTCTAACATCCATTTGATGTACTTTTAGATTCTGCAAAGCGACAATTGGTAGTAGTAACCTTATGGATGTTATCCTTGATACATTAGAGTATGTATCAAAATAGTCAAGGCCTTCCTTTTGTTGGTAACCTTTTATTACTAATTTGGTTTTGTACTTATCAATTGATCCATCTCGTTTTAGTTTTCATTTGAAATTCCATTTAGAACTTAGTGGCTTAATTCTCGGAGGGAGATCCACTAGTTCCCACGTATGGTTTTGTAAAATGGAGTCAATTTCACTCTTAATTGCATCCTCCCATAAGGTGCCTTCTGATGAGCGTATAGCCTCATTATATGTTTGAGGTTCATCCTCCAACATAAAGGTTAGAAAATCTGATCCAAATGATTTTTCTACCCTTGCTCGTTTGCTTCTTCGTGGCTCTATTTCATGCTCAATCCCTTGATTATCTGTGTTATCGTCAACGATAGTCTCTAGAGTTCGTTTTATTGAACTTCGATCAACTTCTTTACAAGGGAATACATTTTCAAAGAATGAAGCATTTCTTTGATTCCATTATCGTATTCTTGTGAATCTCAGGATTTTTTAAATCATATACAAGAAACCGATAGATATTTCTATGTTATGCATAGCCAATGAGAATACAATCCACAGTCTTTAGACCTATTTTCATATGTTTTGGTATTGGGGCCATTACCTTGGCAAGACACCCCCACATTTTCAAATGTTGGTAGGAAGGTTTCTGACCTATCCACAACTCATATGGTGTCTTATCCTTGAACTTTCGGGGAATCTGTTGGGTTTTATGGTGCTCGATTCCTTCAACCATTCTTGCTCACCAAGTGGTGGAGAAGTGGAATTTTGGGTGCAAGTGGTGTGGAAGCTAAAAAGATTAATGACACAATGATTTATAGTGGTTCAACCTTCTAACCAAGGTCTACATCCACTACCTTAGCTTCCCACTAAGGATTTCCAATGAATCCACTATTGATTCGTCCCCTTTTCTACGCTTAGGAGGAAACCCTTATACACCGATCAAGCTTTCTACCCAAAACCTTGATCAAACCCTCTTTACAAAGAGAAAAGATAAGCAAACTCAAATCCCTCTAATAGGTATTTGTTTGCACAATTTAGCTCTCACCCAAAACCTAAAACATTTGAGCAAATCTAACAATTTTGGCTCACTAGTATTTGTCTATACAAAGAAATGACAAATAAGCACTAAGACAATTTCTTGATCATTTGTTGTTGACAATTGAAGCATTAACCATTACTTGATGCTTGGAGGTCCCTTTTATACTCCTTAATGAGTTTGTAACCGTTACTAGCCATTGGGGTTGAATTAGAGCCGTTGGAGACTTAATTTCCCACCATAAATGCAGTTCTGCAGCTCCCCGTTTCGAAACACTCTTCAAGTAGAAAGAGCCATTGCAGTCTGATGCAACACCCGTATCGAAACACCCTTGGTCGTATCGAAACGCCTGTATTGAAATACTTATAACTATGTCGAAACGATATGTATTTAAATGTTAGTTGGGAAATAGCCGTTGAGGGTTTATGACCGTTGTGGTCGATACCACGTAGGCGTATCGAAACGGTATAGTCCGTTTCGATACGCTTGGCAAAATTCTCATCCAGAAGAGACCGTTTCGAAACCATTTTCAAAACACTTTGACACTGTAAGACCCCGTATCGAAACACATAGGGGTGTTTCGAAACATCTGGATGGTTTTGTTTAATTTGGCTTTGAAAACATGTAAAAACCTTTTAAAACATCCCCTAAACATAGTTTCAAGTTGTTTGGAATTTAGAAATAGTTTTGAATTCTTTTTAACTTAGTTCAAACATTTTTCAATTATTATATCAAAACATTAGATCTACAGAATCCTATTTAAAAGGTAATTGGCTGTGAGAACAGCTTCCCCCACATGTTTTGGGATAACCCATAACTTCCTAACAAGGCATTCATCATCTCCTTTAGAGTCTGATTTTTTCGTTCGGCTACTCCATTAGATTGAGGAGAATATGGTGGTGATACTTCGTGAATAATACCATGTTGTGAGCAATACTAGCCAAATGGACAAACATATTCACCACCACGATCACTTCTTATCATCTTGATCTTTTTATTAAGTTGGTTTTCAACTTCTTGCTTATAGCGCATAATTTTTTCTATAGCCTCGTCTTTGCTTTTGAGCAAATACACATAGCAGTATTTTGTGCTATCGTCAAAGAAGGTTATAAAGAATTTATTTCATCCTCGTGTTTGAACAAATTTCAAATCACAAACATCGCTATGGATCAGATTAAGCGCTTCTGTCTTTCTTTAAATAGTTTGAAACAAATACCTCGTTAATTTTGCTTCAACACATGTTTCACATTTATTATTATAATCAATGTGAAATGAAGGGATGTGTTCCAAGTTAATTAATCTCCGTAGAGTATCATAATTAACATGTCCGAGTCTACCATGCCCTAAATTAAAAGACTCGAGCATATAAACTGAAGAAGAAGTTGCATTCTTATTCACTTTCTGTTCTTTTACAGAGATATCATTGTGTTTTCACATTCCCTTCAATACATATCCTCTGCCTACAAACATCCCACCCTTAGATAGAATTAATTTTTGAGATTCAAAAATCATTCTAAACTCGTGGACACTTAAGAGTGTTCCAAATACAATAATTTTCCGTATGTCTGGTACATACAACACATTCTGCAGCTTGAGTTCCTTTCCGTAGGTCATGTTCAAGACTACAGTCCCCTTCTCCTTGATCTTGGAAGTCGCATCATTGCCCATGTAGAGCCTGTCCCCATTGTCGTTGGGTATTAACTCAGCAAAGTACCTTTTGTCACAACATATATGACATGTGGCTCTAGTATCTAGCCACCATTCAATTGGGTTGGAGTCAACCATATTGACTTCAAAGACCATAACACATAGGTCTTTATCGTTCATGGGCTGATTCATCTTCTTCGACATTTGGCCCGGTCCCACCATTTGTGTGGACAACTTGGGTGATTTCGCAACATCTCCCTTCATAGTCATAGTTTCTGTTCAAAAGAAACACAAATCTTGAAATTGGTGATAATCCCGATAAACTAAAATTTAATTTCGTTTATTCCTTGTAACTTCGGTTACATCTATTGACAATTTTTGTAAAGCAGATTTGTCCCCTTTAAATTTTGAGATTTAAGCAAACACGTTTAAATACGACAGAAATTAATTTCTAAAATGAATTATTTGTTTATCTCTGAACTTTGTTAAAATCAAATCGCCTTGAAAAGAATCGTTGTGTCTTAAGATTATTGGACACTTCAAGGTTAGATTCGAAATAAATAAATAAATAAAAATATGAAAATAAAATAAAGAATAAAGGAAATAAATAGATTGAAAACAGGTTTGAAAAATTAACCAAAAACCAGTTGATTGAGGCCTGTACGAGCACAATTTCCTTAAGACAGATTTGACCAATCCGAGGTGCTAGAGTTGTTTGATCGTCAGTCTCTAAAGATACAACAGTCGGATGAATTTCTGCAGCAGCCCAACTGGAGATTCACGAACAAATTTGAGCCTTCAACTATCACCAGAAAACTATGCAAGTTTGGGAGAGAAAATGATTTTCAATTGTTGTTTAAAATTTGAAAACTGCTCATGTATTTACAGGAGGAAATTAGGGCAAAACATGAAAAAAATTATTCTGAATTTACCCCTAATCGGATAATAGAATGGGCTGCAAGTAAAATTTAAATCTGAAAATATCCCTTAATTTTCGGGATAAATCTACTATTCAAAAAGGAAAAAAATTATTCGAGCATGGTAAAATATCTACAGGTCCACGTAGAGCCTGACCAATCTTGACATTCATGTCACCCACATCGCGAGGGTACACCCTAACTCAAATGGGATTGGATTCACACCCCTTGCTTGCGAGGCACATGTTCATCTCAAGTCATTCAATGACAACAAATTGGGTGTATGTATATAAACATCTCCCTTTCCTTTTATCCCATCAATGTGGGATTGGGGGTTTCCACTTCCTTTTTTATTTACAACCACCTTACTTTGAGCATCAATTTCTCATTCATTACTCATCCGTTTTGAGCATATGAGATACCGTTGTAAAAGTATTACAGAGTAGAATAAGTTCATAGTCGAACTTGATTTGAAACCCAACTTATACTTATTCGAAATAAAGCTCAAAGTTACCATTTTCTCACGTTTTTTTCCAACAAAAAATATTTTAGAAACAAAACAATTACTTGAAACAAACATTATATTTAACTTTTGGGTTACTCAAACCGATTGAATTTAACTCGATTGACATATCGTTGGTACATCATATAGGAGGTCTTAAGATCGAGTATGCTTAAGCGCTCAATATCTTATGATTTATAGATGGAGAAGGGTCTGAATAATATATAAACATCATATTATACTGTATGTACAAAAAATAGCTACTTAAAGGACTATCTGGTGATTGGTTGTTGGTCGACCGTGGCTAGACTCTAGTCATGTTAGTCAGCTAACTAGGGATATAAAATTGGGTACTCGGATGAGTTTCAGGTCGGGTTCGATCAGATTCGGGTTATTTTAGGTAAAGTCAATGATTCGACTTGAGTCGTGTAGGGTTCAGGGCTGGGTCAATGTTGGGTTGATCCCAAAACTTGGTTTGAGCTCGGGTTGGGTTATTTTTGGTATCAAGTTAAGTTCAGATCGAGTCACGCCAATTTCAAATAAAATTCGGGTCGAATACTATTAGTTTCGGCAAATTTCAGGTCGAGTCTTAACCGGGTACAAATAAACTTCAAGTCAGGTCATTTCGAGCATCAAATTAAGTCCAAGTCATTTTGGATATCAAGTTAAGTTATTCTATTACAAATTTGTAATATATGTACCGTTTTATGCCTTTAACTTTACGTATAAAAAGTTTAGAAAATTAGATTCTAAGATTTAGGGTATATGAAAAATTTTGAAAAGTTAAATTTGGATTGTGGGGGTAATTTTGTTGAGTTGACCAATCAATGGAAATAGCCAAGAAGGGGTGAATTGGCAATTAAAAAATTTTGTGGAAGCAAATGCAAAAGGAAAAGAAATTTGCACAAGTGATTTAGAGTGGTTTAACCTTCTAAACAAGGTCTACATCCACTACCTTAGCTATCCACACTAAAGACTTCACAAATTCACTAATTTGTTTAGGCCAAATGAGATAACCTCACAAATCACACCCCAAACTCTAGCAACCCCTTGTCCTAAAAATGGATACAAAGAAGCAAACTATGAAAATCCTCCAAAGGAAGTTGTTTGCACAATTTAAAGTTCACAAAACCCCAACACTTGATTGAAAAAGAAATACAATGAAGAACATTCAATTTTTTTGCTCAGCAAATTCTTGATTTTATTATGAAAATCCTAGCTGAGAGCCTCGTTAAAAACCCCCCTAATCCTAGTTGGGGGAAAAGGGTACTCCACAGCTAGGTTAAGATTACAAGAAGTCCAAAAAACTAACCATAGGATCACCTATTCGATAAAGCAATAAAGCCGAAAAATACAAATTCTTAAAGCAAACATTACCACCATGCTTTGAACAGGTTTCTTCTTTGCAATCCTTCTTTGGCTAGGTAATTTGCCATCGAGTTGAGGTTCCTGGAGACGTATGAGTAATTTACATTTGTAATGTCTCTTGCTAAATAATCCAATTCATCAAACTGGTCCCACCAACGCCATGGCCTCATTAGAGGAGTTGCTATCCAATTTAACACAACCTGAGAATCTGATTCGATAACCAACTCAAACTTGTGTTTTAAACATGTTTCTTGGAAGACTTTCAATGCTGTTAATATTGTTGCCAGCTCTGCGAAATCTGAACCCAAATCTTCTATTGGTCCTAAAAAAAGTACGATCACATCCCCTTTTTCATTTCTGAGAACTCCACCACAACCTCCCACGCCATCTTTATATGCTCCGTCAATGTTAAATTTTACAATGCCTACCAAAGGAGGAGTCCAAGCTTGCCCTTCAAGTTTTTCTTTATTTACCAGGATACAATTAAGAGGGTTTTCCCACCAATTTTTCTCATTCAGCAAAATACTCTCATTTACTGCCTTTATCCAAATGAAAGCCCTCATTTTTTAGAAAAAGAGAATTTCCTTCACCGTGGTCTTCTTTTCCTTGAAGACTAACTCATTCCGTGCCAACCATAAGCTCAAAAGAGCAGACGATACTGTAATAAGACACACTGATTTTGTAATTCTACAACCATATTGCAACAAACAAAACTCAAAAAAAATCTTCAACATTTCCAGCTTTCGGCCAGGGAATTGCCCACTATTTACAAAACAAATTCCAAAAGTATTGAACTACTCTGCATTCTACAAATAGGTGATCTGCAGTTTCCAGACTTAAATCGCACCATGGGCATTTTCTTTTAAAATTTTCAAGTTTCAACCCTCTATCTAGCAAGTAACCTTTAGTTGGGATTTTGTTGATCTTCAGCATCCAAAGAAAAGATTTCACCTTAGGAGGAACTTTAATTCCCCAAAGTGATTTATAGTCAAATTGATCGGTGTCAATAGCACTCCTTTCCATTAATTCAGTCAGCTTCTTTACTGTGAAAACTCCAGCCTTGTCGTGTAACCAGATTAACCTATCTGGTATATCATACTTGAATACTTCAGTCGAGATATCCCTTTTCAAGTTTCTCAGCACATCTTTTTCCCTATCCAGCAAGGGTCTGCTAAAGTGAGTTCCATTCAATTTCCTGCAAAGAAACAAAGCCAGCTAAAGAAGAAATTGTTAAGCCCTTATTGTTACAAAGCTTATACAATCTTGGATATTTTGTTTTCAGTGGAGCATCACCAATCCACCAAACTTCCCAAAACAATACTGCTTTTCCATCTCCCATTTTCCATTTAAAAGTAGCATACTCTATCCATTGATTTACTTCGTCGCTCTTGAGGTTTTTTGTGATGCCTCGCTAGAACGTAGAGGCCTTCTATTTCAGATTACTTGTCCTTGACTACATACCTTCATTTTCATCATATTTCGCCGCAATAATTCTTCTCCATATAGCCTTTTTTTCCTTCACGAATCTCCATTTCCATTTTGCCAGTAAAACTCTATTCTTATTGTAGAGATTCATCACTCCAGTTGTGTACAAGATTTGACAATAAGGAGCTCTCAAAAATTTAGATATTTGCTTGGATGCTTTAGAATAGTTGTCTTGTTGTTGAAGAAGCTTCGAATACTTGTTTTTATTCTCATTCATTGATTTCTAGCCGTTTGGGTTGTTGAAAATTTGAATAGGGCCATTGTACTGTTATTTTTCTGTAATAAATGTTGTACGGCAAGGGTGAGTATCAATATACGAGCTTCTATATCGGTATCTGCTAAAAATAGAAATAGTTGTTACAAGTAAAAGGTGTCGGTACGCGGGTTTGTGTATCGATGCTGAGTGAAAACTTTACAAGGGGTACATGTACGCTACGTTTCGTACCGATACTGAATTTACTCATTGGAATTCTTGAAAGTTTTTCAAAGCTTGTGTATCGGTACACGTATTGCCGTACTGGTACTCATTACATTTGAAAACAATTTTCGCTCCAAAAATCTGACAAACATATAAAATATTTAAA
Organism: Hibiscus tridactylites; assembly: GCA_958450335.1. Lineage (NCBI taxonomy): Eukaryota > Viridiplantae > Streptophyta > Magnoliopsida > Malvales > Malvaceae > Hibiscus > Hibiscus tridactylites. The sequence continues at coordinate 12,773,065 of OY288286.1, forward strand.
GTTGGTACGCTAAAGGTCGTACCGATACTCAACTAGCATTTGGATTTCTTGTGATGAAGGGTCGTACCGGTACACAATTATTATTTTGAAATAAAACACATTACAGTACTAAAAACCTGTACCGGTACACATATAGTTGTACCAGTACTCACTCACCAAAATGGCTTGATAGAGTACCAAAACACTTAAAAATATTTGTGTAGAACTCGATATCCTCAACTGATTTGCTTGTCAAGTGGTGGAGAAGTGTTTTCTTGTGTGATGGTGGTGGAAGCAAAAAGATAGAAAAATAAACACAAAAATTTAGAGTGGTTCGACTTTCTAACCAAAGCCTACATTCACTGTCTTAGCTTCCCCACTAAGCATTTCAACCAAATTCACTATGAATTTCTTCCCCTTTTAGGCTTAGAAGGCAACTCTTTACAACACTCAAAGCTTTCTACCCAAAGCTTGAGCAAACTCTCTTATACAAAGGGAAAGATAAAACAAACTAAAATCTCTCACAAAAGTATGTGTTTGCACTCTAAAGCTATCACCCAAACTTATTATATTTGAGCAAATATTACAATTAAAGCTTACAAGTGTTTGTCTATACAAAAATATACAATTTAAATACTAAGACACTTTTTCAATAATAATAGTGTTGGCTATTGAGTCATTAGTTGGTCCAAGTGCTTGAAAAGTCATTTTATCTTCCCAAGTGTTAATATATTAGTACTCACACCCAACACATGTCCACTCTACCACTCAACACTTGTCCACACCCAATACCCAACACTTAAGATAGAGGACCAAGGGCAAAAGGAACCCCCCTCCAGACTCTCCCCACCATGACCACCAAAATTTTACAAGAATCTTCTCATTTCCACCGTCTAAATAGTTTCGGACCGTTTTCGTCCTTGTTGCTCATAAACATTTATATATCTTATTTTAATTGGATAACGGAAAGGATTTAACGACAGTTGACGAGAAAATCTTATAATGGTTACATAATGAAACGTTAAACACCTTATTGACCAAAATATAATTTAGGCGTTTATCTAAAAATGTATAATTTAAGCATTTATATGAAGAAAAAAATATATTTTAAACACATATATGAAAAAAATGTATAGTTTAAATTTTTTTTAATGGTTAAGCCTTTTTTGAAAAACAATATCAAACCAGCCTAAACGAGTTCTTGTGGCCTTGTGTGTTTGATATTTTGTTTAAGACTGTAAGTAAAGCTGTAGTAATAGATAGTATATTTTTTTCTTCTGAAAAATAGTAGATAGTAGTAGTAGAATAAACAGCAGAATAAATATATAAGTTATTTCAATGTCAAGCATTCATAACTGCCACTGTTGACATATGGTTTAAACCTCAAATTTTGCACCACTCAAGCGTAACATCATGCCAACTACACACTCATTTCTTAGTCAAAACAAAGAAAATTAAACAAACTCCAACTCCAACTCCAGTCGCTTGGGTTCTTAATTGGCTACTCTTTCACGCAATATCTTCACACCCATGTACCTGCATCTCATTATAATAAAAACCTCAATTAAACAACCAACTTATTAATGTCATAATTCATTATTTTGACATAGACTCGAGTTCGAGCAGCTTTGTTTGAAAGGTCTGAATTATCAAAAGGTTAATAAAAGTATGAATAGATACTAACCTTCCGAGCATCATGACGGTGGCCTGAGGATTAGTCCCGGGTGAGTCGTTGAACGTGGATCCATCGATAACTCGCAAAGAATCCACACCGAGAACCTTGTAGTCAGGATCAACAACTTTGCCAACTTGGCAGCCTCCATGATAGTGCCATATGGTCATCACAGTGTCCTTACAAAACACTTCCAATGGCATTGAAGGATTGTAATGTTTGGGCAACAGATTCAATGGGGCATTGGCTGTCATATTCAGAAGCATCGGCCAAGACAGGAACTCATATCTGAATTTAGAGAATGGCTTGGATTCCACGACTTTCTCAATGGTTTGGATCCCTTGGACACATCTTTGTAGGTCTCGTGAATCCTTGAAATAATTGAATGTAACGGATGGGTTGTCGTTTGGATTTCGGGTTCGAAGCTCCAAATGACCCGTTGAAATCGGACCCGTAACTTTTTCCAAGATAAATCCACCTCTAAATGCTGTTGGCTCCTGTATATTGTTAGTGTACTCGATGGCTTTGGAAATGGTTTCTGGAGAGGAAGCACCGCCGGCAAAGTTTTCGCCACCGGCAGCTTCGATATAGCTTCCGAAATGGGTGATACCAACAACTTGGATAAGCGAAACCTCGACCGGAATAGGAGAGGGGATGAACACGGCGTTCATGGGGTTATCAGACATGCCTTGGCCTACCATAGGTTGGTCGAGCACGACCCTGATGTTGTGTGACTTGAGGTGTTCTGCAGGCCCTACTCCGCTCAACATCAATAGTTGTGGGCTTCCCAAAGCTCCTGCTGATATAATGATCTCATTCTTTGATCCTTTTTTAAGATATGCTTTGTGCGTTACCCCCTTTGCATCTCTGAAAACCACTCCATGAGCCTTAGGCATTTTTCTTCCTGCCATTATTGAAATGTGTTGTCAACCAAATACATTGGTTTTTTTTTGTTGTAAACTTTAGAGTTTGATCTAGTTAATCAGATTAGGATAAACTACATCCATGATCACCGGACTATAGGTCTAATTCTATTCTGATCAGTATAAATTAAGTCACTAGTCGTTAAAATTTAACAAATAGAGTGTCGTGATAATTTATAAAAATTTGTATAATTACACATTTGATCCCTGTTATTTACATATCATATATATTTGACCATAGTTTTAATTTAATTTAACTCAATAAATAATAGGGACCCAATTGATATAATATGTAAATAACGGGACCAAATGTATAATTATACAAATTTCTATTAACTATAGATTTTAACGACTAGGGGCTTAATTTATACCATTTAAATAGTAGAGTGGTTTGATTGAAGAAATTAAAAGATCGATGGTCAAAATAGAATAAGACTTATAGTTTAGTGATCATGGATCAGATTATGTACCTTTGATTGCAAACATGATTTTGTGCACAGAAGCATGCAGATAGACAGTGAGTCGAGTGGGGTTAGCATACTCCAATAAATCAGCAGCTGTGTGTCTATTCCCTTGTTGATCGAAGATTGTTCCACCCACTTTGGTGCCGTAAATATGATCATAACTGAACCCATTGAATGGCAACACCCCAGCCTCCAGCAAACCATCCCTTACTGCTGACTGCCATTGCCCCAATGCTGGCTCAAATGCCACCAATTTATCCACCCATTTGTACGACTCATTCACTAATCGTCCATCCCAACCAGCTTGCCTGGTAATCAGCAACAGAAAAATAAATAAAGGTTAAATTATACCAAATATCACTAAACTTTAAGTTTAGTATCGATTACAGTCAACTAAAAGTCAATATTGTTTTAGCACTAAACTTTAGTTTAAGCTTCAATTATACAACGGAACCATTAAAATCAACAACGTGAACAGATCTTAACGGTCCGCATGCGATGACATGGAGGAACAGTGCCTAAACTAAAGTTTAATGCTAAAATATTATCGATTTTTTTAATTGAGTGATATAATCGATACTAAACTTAAAGTTTAATGATATATGATTAAGTTTACCCATATATAAATTCATTCATGCTTGATCGAATTAGCCTATAATAGGTGGAAAAACTCTATGGTACATGTTGACTACTTACTTGACATATTCCGTGGAGGCTCGCGTGTAAAACCCTGCATTGAGACAACTTCCTCCGCCCAACACCCGTGCCCTTGCATTAATCACGCCATCTTCGGAGATGAACCGCTGTGACGGGGATGACCGGGAAAGGTCGGAGAGCGCTGCTCCGAAGCGGGTCATTTTAGTTATGTTGGGGTTACCATAAGGGGAGCCACCACGTTCGAGGACCAAGACGGTGGCATTTTGGGATAATGTGGCGGCTAATGGGCATCCGGCGGTGCCGCCACCGACGATAATGTAATCGTAATAGGACAACGTTGGAGCTGACATCGCATTGTGCATGAACGAGTAGTTTGGAGCTGTACGGGTAGTGATGACATTCATTATTACAGTTTAACAAGCCTCACGTTTTAGCATTTGTGCATGAAAATGATGGCATGGTAGTAAAATAATTATTTTACTTGTAATCCAAATAAAATATTAAACATTAAAAACCAAAAATATTTTATTATTATTATTATTATTATTATTATATATATATATATATATTTATATAAGTATATCAAACATGAGAAGAGAAACAAGACACACACAGTGTTAAGATTAACTTATACTGTGTAAAACTAATTAATGGACCGTTGGATGATGGTAATTAATGGCTCAAATTATTTTCTTATTTGTTTTTCCCAAGTGATAATCTTCACATTTTTTACTGTTAATCTCATCCATCCATTTCACTGATTCAATGACTATGAATTAGTGTAAAATTCAATGAATTTTACATCATGTAACTTGATCCTATCGCTATATATATATATATATATATATATATATATATATATATATATATATATATATATATATATATATATATATATATATAAGTATATCAAACATGAGAAGAGAAACAAAACACGTACACTATATATATATTTAGTCTTAAAAAAGCACAACCGTAAAGGCGGCATTAATTTGAAAGCAAGTTTTTGGTTTAGGGTGTAATGAATGGAAGGGGACCATCACAAATACCACTAATAATTAATATAAATACTTAAAAGATGAAGGAGAAATGTTAACTTGTAATATTTAATTAAGCTGTTATTTAAGAATCAAAAGTTATGGAACTTAAGGAATGGTGTGAGTGGATAAGAAATTTTTTTTGAGAGATTTTTTTTGAACCGCTTTGTCTGCAAAATATACGTAAAATTTATTAAAATTAAAAACTATATATATATATATATATTATAGATCACATTAAGAATGCTAAAAGATACAAAGTTGTGATTAATTCACTGCTTCCTTTTATTAAATTTGTTGAAATTAACGTATTAAATACGAATATATAAAACTTTAAAAATTTGATTAAAAATTAGAATTCTAATACATTTGAATATGTATTATTTGTAATTGTATTTGTAACTTGTACTTTATATCTTAACATGTATGGATTAACCAAACTAAAAATAATAATAATAATAATAATAATAATAATAATAAAAGGAAAATGACAAATAGCAAATACTTTCAAGTAGGTTATCATAATGTCTATAATTCATATATATATATTCCACATGCAATAAGAATAGTAGCATATTGAGCTTCATGAATTTCAATTATGAAGAAAAAGCGAGGCTATCCATTAATTAAATGTCTCATCTATTATCGTCACTTTAAAACAGTTTTAAGGTGATTATAAGATAGTATATGTTCATATTTTTTTTTAACTTTTTGATAACGCCCACTGGTTGACTTTACAGACAAAGTTACACGAACTCGGGTCTCCTAGAATGACTTTTTCACTGAGACTACTGGTTGAGCTTACGTATATAATTTTCTTAATTAATCAAAGATTAGTTTAGATCAAAGTATGCACATATTGTCAATTTAGGTAGAAAGGAAGGCAAAAGAATGATAAGAAGAATTGAAATAATAAACCTGTTTGAGTGGCAGCAAAACCATGAAAGAAGAGAAATCCGGCTGCAAAAAGTGTCCAACACCCAAGACTCATTGTCTGCAAAAGGCAAGGCAACAAGCCAAACCAGGTTAAACTGTGCCACTCTTTCAGGGGAAAAAGCTGGAGGAAATGTTCCCGACCTGATTCAACAACCTAATTTGTAGCGGCACTTGCACCGTACCGGCACTGGCACTGCTTTTTTTTCCCCACCTGGAAAATCACAAGGCTGTAGGATTACTCCTTCAAGTTGGAGTTTTGCTGATTCAAATGTAAATAATACTCTGCCTTGCCTACCAGATTTTTGCGGCTCATAAATATATATATATGGGTGTGTGTTGATTGACATTGCAAACCAATGAGTGGGGGTAGAGGAGGCAGTTGAGCCTGGTTTAATGCAACTAATAGTAGCTCACAGCTGCAAAATGTCCATATTCCACATGTTTTAGGCCAGAAAAAGTAGTTTCTAGTGTTTAAAAATCAACGTCCAATTGGACATTGGTCATAATAGTTTACGCACATATTGCGTAAAATATTGCGTGTTTAAACACACGAGTAACTACTATTAAAATATAGTTTACACACATTTTTTCTTAATAACCCATCGTCGGTAAGTGTGTCAATCGAACGTCGTTCGAATAGAATAGTTCGCGTTCACCGTTCAATTAACACGCTTCTCGTTGGTTTATTTTCAATAAATTTTTTTGAGTATCGTATTTATTTTTATTAAGTTTATAGATTTTTTTAAAAAATTGAATAATATTTTGATTTTTTGTGAGAGTTCTCATTTTGCCACGTCAGCATTTAACGGTCAAAATCGGTCAAAGGGCAACATTGCTACAATTGACTGACTTTAAGGGCAAAATTACGAAGAAAAAAAAAAGTAAGGGCAACATTGCTGATTTCAAATTACTACAGGGGCAAATTTGACCCTTTAACCTAAAAAAATTAGAGTTTTAGGACTTGTTTTTTTAATAAAGCCTTATTATTATTATTATTATTATTATTATTATTATTATTATTACAGAAATTACTACTACTGCTACTGCTACTGCTACTGCTACATCATCAAATATCATTAAATTTGAAATTTTGTATAATTATACCATTAAACTTTAAATTGATTCAATTATAGCACTTAACTTTCAATTTGGTCCAATATAAGCATTAGGCGGTTAAATCCAAATGGACCCATGACATGAACATCATTTTTGTCTCAATTACAACATGGCCAAAATGGTTTTGTTTTGGCGGTGATTATATTGATGCCCAAAATGACATCTTTTGTTTTATTTTTCTAAATTTTTTCCTTTTATTTTTTTTCTTTCTCTTCCACGTTTGGTCAGTTCAGAATCTAGCCAATTCTAGTCTCATTGATTATTGTTCGTTGTCGTTGATTACTATCGCCGGTTATCATTGACGGTGACCGAAATTTCCAAAAATACACCTATGAACATATTTTTCTTTTCTAAACTCGAGTTAAGCTTAGTTTTTCTTTAATCTAACATAATCATGGTCTACAAATTAAAGAAAACATTAAGAATCAAAGACACCATATCCTTGAAACCACCCTTCCGCATGAATCAAAGACAATGTATGGATGATTTTCTCTAGAAATCTATCATGACTGTGTTGTGCTCTTTTACTCCAACTAAGATCAGAGAGATTTTTAACGAGGCTCACAATTTAGGATTAAGCGTTTCATGTTTAAATGAATAAAATCATATTTGCTGGGAAAAATATTGTTATGAGTTTCGTTTTTCTTAGCTATCTTTTTAATCTCAGGTGTCAAATCTAGGACTAGTGGGATTCATGGCAGGGTTGTTTGTGATGTTTGTGTTGATTCTTCTATTGATCCTGAAGATCATGTTTAGAATGCTTCTCTTTCTATCCCTTATTTTCTATTGGCATAATTTCAAAAAATGTCTATAACATTTAGCTCGATAGTCACGTTGTCCCTGTTTTTTTTTTGAAACACTTTAACCATTAACCTTTCATTTTAGGTTAAAATGATTTTTGTGTGGATGAAAATTGTTAGTTAACTAACATTAAATGGCTTGAAATGACGTGACAAACGTACATAGCAATGCATACTGACATAGCAATATCATATAGACAAAGGTGCTGACTTGACAGAATGACACATTAGTAAAAAATAATTTTAGAAAATTATATAAAATATAAAATTACTTTTTTCTACTGATGTGCCATTTGTAAATTTATTTCAAGTTGTTTATCGTTAGTTGACTAATAATTTTCATCCATTGAGTGATCATTTTGACACAAAATGAAATGATAAGGGTTAAGGTGCTTCTAAAAAGAATATGGATCAAAGTGACTATCCGATCAACATAAAGTGCATTTTTTGACATTATACCTTTTTCTTATTGTCTGTCTCTTTCATTTTTAATCATATTTGTTTATCTAAATTACAAAGTGGTACTTGTGTCGGAATTATGATTCTTAAGGTATAAATGAAATTTCAATTTCTGTGTAAAGATGGAACTTTGTCCCCCTTTGGTTTTTTATCAGAAAAATATGATTTTATTATATGGAATTCATAAAAAGATGACTCATTAAAAACCTCCCTAAACCTAGATTAGAGGAAAATAGTACACCATGACAATGTATATGAAATCAATATTAAAAAAATACCCCACCAAATAAGGAACAAGCACGCACAATAATTCACTGAACCAAAGATAACGCTAGCAGGCCAACACTAGCACATTACTCTCACATTATAACTAGGAAACAAGATGTCCGATCCACATCACCCTTTGCCAATGCATACATCATGCCATTTGATTCATGGAACACATTATGGAAACAAACACACAGCAAGCTACGAGACACATCATCAATCTGCCGGAAAGAACGCCATAATCTCCAAGGCTAATGGTCATGTTGTAAGACTCAAGAAATTGCCACTCTTGAATTCAACTCCATAATAATAGAAGGTTCATGTCTCCATCGAGATTGTAGCACCATCTCCAAAACATAAGTATTCGCTCTCAATTTTGCTCCATTCGACTCCATCACTCTTAGTGTGCCTGAAAAAAAAAGCTAAAATACAACCCTCTTCATCACATAACACCCCACCGCATCCATCAGGGCCTGGTTTCCCACGCACCGACTCGTCGACATTAAACTTCAAAGAGCCTACTAAAGGGGACACCATACAATTCCAACTCTAGTCACACAATCGATAGGCAGTAAGGCGCAAAGCCACGGACATTCATACCATTGGGATTCAAGGACGACACTATCCTCCTTCGACGCTTTCACCCAATAAAGTCCTAAGCTTTATAGTGAATAAAATCTCCTTAATAGATAACCTCTTATTATTAAAAATCATGTCGTTGCGAGCGAGCAAAATGGACCAAAGAACCGCCATACATTCCGCCATCCACCATTGTCTAATCAAATTCGAGAAAGAGCCATGGAAACCCTGTTTGAGAAAGGATTCCACTGATCTAAGCATTACCACAAAAAAATTCAACCATTTGAAGAACGAATACCACACTTCACGTATAACTCGACAAAAGTATAAAATATGATCCTGTAAATAATATAGGTTTTATCAAAGAGAAAAGTAGTTTCTCTTCTATTCAATTGATTGATAATTTACAAAAAAGGTCCTATTTATAGGAATTTTTAGAATACAACAAAGCCTTAGTTGAGTTAACTTCTAACTCTATCTTATGGGTAGATTAGGTAATTATGACTCCTAAACTAACTCAATTACTTGAGTTATTTACAATAGTTAAAATGCTATAGTATATTTCGAAAGGGTTACAATCTACACTCCCCCTCAAGCTGGTGAGTATACATTGTAGAGTCTCAATATGGACGTGTGTTAGGCTTGATAGGCTCGATTTCCTTCAACCGTTATGGATAGCCAAGTGGTGGAGATGTTGGATTTTTGGGTGATTGAGGTGTGGAAGCTAAAACATAAAAAGACACAATAATTTAGAGTGGTTCGGTCTTCCAACAAGCACCTACATCCACTACCTTAGCTTCCCACTAAGGATTTCACAACCAATTCACTAATTGATTCGTCCACTTTTCTAGGATTAGGAGGAAACCCTTACAACGATCAAAGTTTTCTAGCCCAAAGCGTGATCAAAACCTCTCTACAAGAGATAAAGATAAGAAAACTAAAATCCCTCTTACAAGGTTAATGTTTGCACACTAAAGCACTCACCCAAACCTAAACACTTGAGCAAATTTTACAATTTAGGCTCACAAGTGTTGTCTATACAATGAATGAACAATTTAAGCCCTAAAGACAATTTGACATTATATAGTTGTTGACAATTGAAGCATTAGTCTTCCCTTGATGTTTGGAGGTCCCTTTTATACTCCCAATTGAGTTTGTAGCCGTTGAGGACCGTTGGGATTGATTTGGAGCCGTTTGAGCCTTTATTTCCCTCATTAAATGCCATTCTGAAGCTATCTGTATCGGAACACACGAGCTCATATAAGAACGACCTTCTTCAGAACTAGCCGTTGAAGCCTGATGAAGCAAGCCGTATCGAAACGCCTCTGGCCGTATTGAAACGTCATTGAGTTGTATCGAAATGGTTACAAACCGTTTCGGTACGAGTGACAGTTGAGATGCATTTAAAAGACCGTTGGGAAAATATGATCGTTGGGGAGGTTTTGACCATTAGCCATATCGAAACACAAAAGGGTTTTTCGAAACAGCATTACACCGTACCGAAACGGGCAAGCCCTATTTCGGTATGCATTTTGGCAGTTTCAAATCGTATCGATACAAATTGGCCCTGTATCGAAACGTGTACCTTAAAGACACTAGTTTGGCTATTTAAAAATGTTTCAAACATTGCCAAACCTTTTTAAACATCCTCAAACATAATTTCAAGTTGTTTGGTCTTAAAATTATTTTTGAAATCTTTTCAATTTAGTCCAAAACTATTTTTCAATTATTATATCAAAACATTAGTTCTACAATCTCCCCTTTTTGATATAATAAAACGAATCTTGAAAAATTGTTTGGGATTCTCCCCCTTAGTGAAATAAAATTTGAATAAGAGAATTAAAATTCAAAATCAATTAAAGATCCCCTTATTCATTTGAAAATTCAATTTTTCAAAACATTCTCCCCCTTTTTGTTATATCAAAAATGGTTCAAACTATGTTTGAAAACTTTGAAGTCCTTAACAATTGAGAGTTATAAATTTTTTTAACAAAAATAATATTTTTAAAATTGGCCCCCCTTACTCAAAGCATCAAATATTGTTAGTCTAACAATATGATAATCTAGTTGAAATAAAAATAAATCAAATTAAAACAAATAAAACAACTAGATTTTACCACACTTGAACTCAAAGGAGGATGTGAAGTGTTCCTTCTTCAAGTGCTTTTCTTTGTGTGTATGGAGCCCCCCCTCATTGTTTAACTTGTTGATCAATTTCCATCACACCTAAACAAGATAATCATACAATTTTTGGTATCTAAATTGCTTTGGATCCATATACATTAGTAGCACAAAGTTTAGTCCCCTTAGAAATCCATTTTTCAATTTCATCCTTTTTAGTTGAAGTACTTATTCCTTTTGGGACCCAAATACTTCTAAAAACTTTTCCATTCAAAAATCAAGGGGCACTAGATTGTCTCACATAAAAAATTTATTTTCTCAAATTGTTTTTCTTTTGATGTTCATTGGAAATCAAATCCTTTTCCTTGTCAACTTCTTTTTGATGATATTATTCCATCGCTTGAAGCAAATTTTGTAAATCCAAAAGTATAAGTTCAAAATCTTTAATTTTTGCTTCAAACTCTAGATTTTTCTGGAAAGCAAATCATTTTACTTTTTCAAATTTGAAAGCAATTTTTTGTTTTTAGAAAATGATGCCTTAAATTTCAAAAGTAAATCATCATAGGCATCTTGTAACTCATCAAAAGTATATGAATTTGAACTAGATGAGTTAGAAGTTACCTCCCTCTCATTGAGGGCCATGAAGCATAGGTGGTCTACCTCATCATTAGTGGAGTCTTCATCACTTCGTTTCACCATATATGCTTTCTTTGAAGATGATCCCTTTTTGTTGGACTTGTGGGAATCCTTCATCTTCTTCAATTCATGCTTGGATTTAGCCATCTCGCTCTTCATTTCTTAAAGAGATGAACCATCTCTTCATCTTCACTTTCCTCCTCGCTCAAATAGACGTGTTGGCAGGTAGAGGATTTGAGAGCTACGACACTTGCGTTGATGTCTAGCTCCATGACTTTCTTCATCCTCATCTTCTTTATTTCTTTCTTTTTCTTCTCATTTTCTTTTTCTTTCTTCATCATTTCATGAGTGAGAAGAGACCCCATGAGTTCATCTAGCTTCAAGGTCTTTAGATTTTTTGCTTCGATGATGGCGGTCTTCTTTGAGTCCCATGACTCGAGAAGAGAATAGAGAAGCTTTCGGACAAGCTTGTCTTCCGGAATAATTTCTCCATAGCCTTTGATTCTATTTGTGATGGTGGAGAATCTATCGAACATCTTTGTGATATCTTCATCCGGTTTCATCTTGAAGTTCTCATACTCGTGGTTGAGGAGACCGATCTTGGTCTCCTTTACTTCCTTTGTTCCCTAGTATGTGACTTCAAGCTTGTTTCATACTTCCTTGGCATCTTCGCAAGAGGAAATTTTCTCATAGATGTTGGGGCCAAAAGCACAAAAGAGGATGTGCAAGGCCTTACAATTAAGCTCCATCTTTGGATTCGATGAAGAACTTCATTCTAATATTCCAATGAGCGTACTTGGTCCCGTCGAAGAAAGGTGGCTTGTTGATGGATTATGTCATATGACCGCTTGATTGAAACTTGTATCGAGCTACTCAGATCACCTCAATAGGATGTTAATCCCATTCGATTGAGCTTTGCTCTGATACCAATTGTTAGGCTTGATAGGCTCGATTTCCTTCAACTGTTATGGATAGCCAAGTGGTGGAGAAGTTGGATTTTTGGGTGATTGAGGTGTGGAAGCTAAAAGATAAAAAGACACAATAATTTAGAGTGGTTCGGCCTTCTAACAAGCATCTACATCCACTACCTTAGTTTCCCAATAAGAATTTCACAACCAATCCACTAATTGATTCGTCCCCTTTTCTAGGATTAAGAGGAAACCCTTACAACGATCAAAGCTTTCTAGCCCAAAGCTTGATCAAACCCTCTGTACAAGAGATAAAGATAAGAAAACTAAAATCCCTCTTACAAGGTTGATGTTTGCATACTAAAGCACTCACCCAAACCTAAACACTTGAGCAAATTTGACAATTTAGGCTCACAAGTTTTGTCTATACAATGAATGAACAATTTAAGCCCTAAAGACAATTTGACATCATATAGTTGTTGACAATTGAAGCATTAGTCTTCGCTTGATGCTTGGAGGTCCCTTTTATACTCTCAATTGAGTTTGTAGCCGTTGAGGACCGTTGGGATTGATTTGGAGCCGTTTGAGCCTTTATTTCTATAAAACCTATGTTTGATTTTGATATAATTAGATCTTTAAGGATCAATTTGAAAAACTTAAAATTGTTTTTATAAGCCCCTTAATAATTTTTAAATCACAAACTCTTTAAAACTGATTTGAAAAACTCAAACTCAAAATATTTTCTAAGTGTTCCAAGGCCAAACTATTGAAAAACGTTCAGGTGTATCGATACACTCCCAAGCGTATCGATACCTTTTTACAAAACTTGGCTACTGTCGGAACACGTATCGATACGGCAAACCCTCGTATCGATACGGGCTTCATAATTTTTAAATATAAGTCGGTTTAAAAAATATGACCGTTGGTGTCAGTTGGTTGGTAACCAAACTTTAAAAGGTCGTTGACCCGTATCGATACACCTAACCCCCGTACCGATACGGATATCGACAGTGAGTTTAGTTGAGAAAAAGGTATCGATACAGCCTTTACCGTTTCGATACCTCGTACCGATACGCTTACGCGCGTATCGATACCCCTTATTTATTGCACACAACGACTCTTTCTTTTCTGAGACAGGTATCGATACACCTTCCCACGTACCGATACGCATAGTTGCAGAAGTGCATTTATGGTGGTAAGAGAGGGTTCCAACGGCTCCATTTATGTTCCCAACCACCCAAACGACTAGAAATCAATGAGGAGGTATAAAAGAGACATCCAAAAGCATCAGCAACAACTATTGATCTTCAAGAAAACATCTATTCATCAAATCCAAGCAATTGTGCAAAAATCCATATTGTCTGGAAACCCCAATTGTAATTTTCATTCTTATCTTGTTCAATTGGGTTGAGTGCTTGTAATTGGGCTATCATTTGTATTGAGGGATACTCTATTAGCCAACAAATTTCTTTGTTCTCTTGTTGTGAGGATTGGGTTGAATTTTGGGTAGAAAATTCAACCGAAATTGTAAGGGTTGCCTTCTTAGCCTAGAAAAGGGGAAGAGCAATTAGTGGAATTGTTGCAAATCCTTAGTGAAGCTAAGGTAGTGGATGTAGAGTTCATTTGGAACTTGAACCAGTCTAAAATCCCTTGTCTATTATTTTTAATTTGCAATTTCCACCACAAAATCTTTAAATTTCCAATTCACCCCCCCTTGGTTCATATCGATCTTTCGATCCACTCAACAATTGGTATCAGAGCCTACCTCTTTGAGGATTAACAACCACAAGAGGAGTTCCTTGGAAGAGTGTGATCATCAAAATATCAAGAGATGACTTCAACCTCCGGTTCCGGCATGTATGAGTCTCAATCCACTACAAAGCCTCCCTTCTTTAATGGTGATAACTATTCTTTTTGGAAGAATAGAATGTGTCTCTTTATCAAGTCAAATGACTACCTAGTGTGGGATGTCATTGAAGATGAGCCTTATATTCCATTGAAGCAAGATGATGAAGGCAAGATGGTTTTGAAGAAGAAGATGGAGATGAGTGAAGAAGAAAGGAAAAAGATTCAAGTCAATGACAAAGCTCTCCACAGGCTATTTTGTTATTTCGGTCCGGACATCTATTCTAAGGTCTCATCCATCAAAAGTGCCAAAGAAGTGTGGGACACCCTTGAGACTACTTATGAAGGCACCAACGATGTTAAAGAAACTAAGATTGGAATTCTCAATCTTAGTTATGAAAATTTCAAGATGGAGCCCGATGAGACGGTGTCAAAGATGAAAACTTTGAAGCTTGATGAGCTTGTTGGTTCTCTCCTTACTCATGAGATCATGAAGCAAGGAAGGGAAGATGAGAAGAAGAAAGAAGAGAAAAGGGTAGAGAAGCTTGAGGTTGAGAAGAAGAAGAAGATGGGAATAGCTCTCAAGGCTAAAGCTTCACAACATGAAGAGAGCTCTTCTAGCGAGGAGGATGAACTAGAAGAATTGACTATGATAGCCAAACGATTCTCACGTTTTATGAGGTCCAACCGGGGAAGAAAAATCCAAAGGAAGATGGACTTCAAAAGCAAGAACAAAGAAGAAGGAAGGGATCCTATCATTTTCTTTGAGTGCAAACAACCCGGCCACATACGTTCGGAGTGCCCTCAACTCAAGAAGAAGGGCTTTGAGAAGAAGAAGAGGCTCAAAGCCAAGCTTGCTACTTGGAGTGATGAGGAGTCATCGGAGGATGACGAACAAGAAGTGGCTAACCTTTGCCTCATGGCACTTGAGGAAGATTCCTCCTTGGTAACCTCTAACTCATCTACTTTAGATATTTCATATGATAAATTGAATGATGCCTATGATGAGTTACAAGAGGTCTATGATGAATTAGTTGAGAAGTTTAAAGAGTCGGTCATTAAAAACAAGAAAATTATTTTGGAATTAAATGAGAAAAATGACTCACTCACTCAAGCTAATTCAAAATTTGAGAAAAAGATATTAGGATTAAATGATGAACTAAAATTCTTTCAAGATGAGAATGTTGATCTTAATAATCTTTTGTCTCAATGTAATAGTGAACACCAAAAGGTGTTGAATGAGCTAAATGAGCTTAAAAAGTCCTTTAAAAATGTTGGTAGTGTCAAACATGAGATAGGTGAATCCTCTAGAACAAACCAACCTAAGAAAAGGACTAACTACTACAAACAAGGTAGCTATCCTAGACATAGTAGAGAAAAAAGAATTAGAAGTGTATGGGTTCCTAAGGAACTTGTAAAATCTAATAATATTATTGCTATGTCATCTTGGATTCCTAAGGGAACCAAGGTTTTGGGAGCTAACACTCATGGACCCAAAATGATTTGGGTACCAAAGACAAAAGTTTAATATCTTTGTTTGTAGGGGGAGCATTGCTACAAGGCCAAAGCACAAAGTCAAAACTCATGGTACCTTGATAGTGGATGCTCAAGGCATATGACCGGAGACAAGAGTAGATTCATGGATCTAAAGCCAAAAAGTGGAGGAGTAGTGACATTTGGTGACAACTCCAAAGGCCACATTAAAGGTATTGGCTCCATAGGTAATCACTCTACTATTCTCATTGAAAATGTCTTATATGTCGATGGTCTTAAACACAATTTATTGAGCATAAGTCAATTGTGTGATAAAGGATTTAATGTTTTATTTGATAAAAATGGATGCAAAATTGTAGACATTAAATCTAATAATATTATGCTCATAGGTCATCGCATAGGGAACATATACATGGTGCATCTAGATGACATTCATACATCACATGCATGCTTAGTTGCACAAAATGAAAATGATGCATGGTTGTGGCATAGGAAACTAGGACATGCTAGCATAAGTGTTTTAGAAAAACTAGTCTCCCTTAATCTAGTTAGAGGTTTACCCAAGATAAAATTTTCAAATGATAAAATTTGTGATGCATGCTCAAAGGGTAAACAACATAGATCTTCCTTTAAATCCATTAATGATGTTTCTACTAGTAGATGCTTACAACTTATCCATATGGATTTATTTGGGCCAATTAGGACTATGAGCTTGGGTGGTAAGTCTTATGCTTTTGTACTTGTTGATGATTTTTCTAGATTTACTTGGGTTCTATTTTTAAGTACTAAAGATGAGACTTTGGAAAAATTCATCACATTTTCAAAACTAACCCAAAATGATCTTGAACTAAAAATTTCACATATTAGAAGTGATCATGGAACCGAGTTTCAAAATTTAGGGTTTGAAGATTTTTAAATGAAAATGGTATTAGCCATAATTTTTCGGCTCCTCGAACTCCTCAACAAAATGGGGTAGTTGAGAGGAAAAATAGAACTTTGCAAGAAATGACTAGAACTATGCTTTGTGAAAACAATTTACCTAAATATTTTTGGGCGGAAGCCACAAACACCGCTTGCTATATTGTAAATCGAGTAATGATTAGGCCAATTTTAAAGAAAACACCTTATGAGATTTTAAAATCTAAAAAGCCTAACATTAGCTATTTTCACCCTTTTGGTTGCAAGTGTTTTGTTTTAAATAATGGAAAAGACAACTTAGGTAAATTTGATGCAAAAAGTGATGAAGCTATTTTTATAGGTTACTCTTTAACCTCTAAAGCCTATCGAGTATTTAACAAAAGAACTTTAGTAGTAAAAGAATCTATTCATGTTGTATTCGATGATAACCTCATTCCTAGGAAGGATTCTTGTGATGATGATGATGTAGGAATCATAAATGCCTTTGATGGAGGACAAACTTCAAAGGAGGATGAGATTCCAACAAAAGAAGAGGACTCACAAGATCCACCTCTTGAAGCCTTGAAGGACTTGGCTATTGAGGAAAAGGAAGTGAGCTACCCAAGGGAGTTGAACTATGTCAAAGATGGTGAAATCTTGGGTGATCCATCCAAGGGGGTAACCACTCGATCTTCTCTTAGATTAATGAATCATGTTGCATTTATCTCATGCATAGAGCCTAAGAATATTAAAGAAGCATTGAAAGATGACTTTTGGATTATGGCTATGCAAGAAGAGTTAAATCAATTTGAGAGAAGTAACGTTTGGACATTAGTTGATAGGCCTAGTAATCAATCTACAATAGGAACTAAGTGGGTCTTTAGGAACAAGCTAGATGAGAGTGGTAACATTGTTAGGAATAAAGCTAGACTAGTAGCACAAGGTTACACTCAAGAAGAGGGAATAGATTTTGATGAAACCTATGCACCCGTAGCTAGAATGGAAGCCATTAGGATGTTGCTTGCATATGCATGTTATCATAATTTCAAGCTTTTTCAAATGGATGTTAAAAGCGCATTTTTAAATGGTTTTATAAATGAAGAAGTGTATGTGGAACAACCACCGGGTTTTAAAGACTCAAAATTTCCAAATCATGTTTTCAAACTTACCAAAGCTCTTTATGGTTTAAAACAAGCTCCTAGAGCTTGGTATGAAAGACTTTCAAACTTTTTAATTGTAAAAGGATTTGAAAAAGGTAAGGTGGACACTACACTCTTAAATTCACTAGTAAAATCTCTTATCTTCCCTTTCCTCTCCCATTATTACCATATTCTAACTATATACCTCACAATATCTCACTCATATTATACTAATTTATCTCTCTTAAATTCATACTACTTGCCTTTTAGTGTCAATTTATCACCAAATCATCTCTCTCAATTACCATTTGCCATAAATAACCGATATCTTTACCATAATCAAAGCTCTCTCTTTCTTTTTCACAACCCACATTACTCTAATTTTATTCTATCTTTATTTCCTATTTTCAACTGTTTAATATATCCTGCATTAACTTTATATATTACCATATCTCCTTATTATCTCTTGCCTTTTATTGTAAAATTATTACTAATTTATCTATTTCCTTTATTTACTTTCTCTATTCAATCTAGTTACCATAATCAAAGTTTTTTTCTTTCCTTTTTACATCCAACATTCCTTTAAATCTTACCTATTTCTAATCTCTACTTTAAATGTTCTTCTATATTTCTTACTCACATTACCTCACTCCATTCTACTATACCTTAATCTCATATCCCTTTTCTCTTTAATTTTCTCCCTTTCCAATATTATCCCACGTATTTCACTCCCAAATTTTGGGAATATTAACAATCCGCATTCCACTTTTAACTCTTTCCTTTATTTGTTCCCCATTCGTAACCTTTCTTCTACCAATTCTCTCACTTATAAGTTTCCACCTCCTCTTATTTCCACTTTTCCCACTTGCAATTCTTTATCCTTCTTTACTCTGAATTCCCCCAACTACTACCAAATGGCATCTTCTTCTTCTCTTCCCCATTTCACCGATTTGGACCTAACAAACGAAGAAGCTAATATTGTCTATACCCCTGATTTCGATTTTTTCGATGAAGATCCTAAGACCATCCTGATTGGAAAATTCATATCATCAAAGCCAATAGACGACTGGACCGTCCTCTCAGTTTTTGAAGGTATCTGGAAGAAAAATCATCTTAAATCAATATCTATCATTAGAGAATCCTTTTTCCGTATCGAATTTGCCACTTTAAGTGACAAAGATGATGTGTTTGAGAGAGGCCCATGGCTCTACAAAGACGAATGGATGGCCCTAGCTGATTATACACCTGGTAAAAGCATGGACGAGTACTCCTTCAATCCCATGAGAATTTGGTTCCGTATTCACTCTCTGCCCAAACCCTTTCTAGAGGATCATGACAGAGCTCACCTCCTGGGACAGTCACTTGGTGCCATGGTAGGCAATGTACTACGTACTGATACACGCAAAGAAAGAGGGAATATGACTGAATTCCTACGAGTGGAAATTCTTCTGGACATATCCAAACCGATCCGACGATTTCTCCTTATTGGGAAAGGTCCACGCACAACTTCCTGCCGACTACAATATGAGCGTCTCCCCCTACTCTGTAATGGATGTGGCCTCATTAGCCACATTTTCGAACACTGCCCTAACAAGGCTACGATTGATCCAACAAAGCTCCAATACGGTGAATGGCTCCGCTGGCTTCCCCCGCGTCGCCGTGACCAGGGACCACGTGGCCGAATTCGCATTGTTGAGCAATCCTCTTCTACTGACTGCAAACCACCACTAGGCACCTTAAAATTTTTTCAATACATTCATCTGATTCTCTGTCTTTCTCATAGATTATATTATAAATTGTTATTATGTACAGCTCCTTTGGACAAGGGCAAAAATGTTGAATCCTCTGCTAATGTTGATCAAAACCCACCGCTAGGTACTATATAATTTTTATTTTGGTTTCCTCATATTTATCACTTCCTTCTCTGTTGCTTTATTGATTTCCTTTCCTTATCAGAAACTATGGACAAAGGGAAAGCTCCTGTCATTTCTGCACAAGATTCGGGTCTAACTCTATTAAACACCATCATTTTCTTTTCCTCCATCGTTTCAAACATTTAAATCTTATTTCCTCTTTTACTGAATTTATAGGGAACCTCAATGAAGGGAATGTTGCGTCCTTTGCAGATCTTCCTACTGAGGAAAACAACAACAACGATGTAGTGGTGGGGGAGGAATCCTCGGATTTGCCTCCTACAAATGCCGACCCCCAGCAGCCCCAAGTGCGCCAATGCCTTCAAGAGTCATTTCTCCTAAACCCTTGAACACCATTTACCCTGTTCAAATCGATCTGGATGGTCAAGGTGATGGAATGCCAAACTCTACCGCTCAACAAGTGAGGAAACTAGATGAACAACTCAGTAAGCCATTCCTCCAAACCAGTATCTCATTATTTGATGATTTTGATTCATGGCTACTTAAGCATTATCCCAATGTTGCAGCTTATGCTCCGGCCCCTATTCCCATTCCTCCTAACCGAGGTACTAAGAGACGCTCCCCCATCCATGTTGTCCTGCAGCCCAAAAAGTCTAGACCCTCTCCTTCTCCTACCATGAAAGCTGGGATGAGCAGCGGAAAAAACTCTCCGGCGGCGGCTGATGCACAGCCCCGCCGAGGAAAATGATCATTTTATGTTGGAACTGTCAGGGCCTAGGGAAGGTCCAGGCAGTTCAACATCTCCAGCATTATGTTAAGCTTCATAAACCTGATTTACTTTTTTTATGCGAAACTAAACTCAAAAATACGGCTTATAGCCGTCTTGGTTCTTTGCTAGGGATGGCCCTAGCTTTTTCTGTTGATTTTTCTGATAAATGCTCTGGACTTGCTTTATTTACTTTGAATAATAATAATATTGATATGCTTGCTTATTCGGATCGCTTTATTCATACTTATGTTAATTGCAATCATTCTTCATTTTACTTCACTGGTATTCATGGTTTCTCTGAAACATATAATAAACCTAAAACTTGGGATCTAATTGATTCACTCAATACTAATGATGGTCAACCCTGGCTCATCGGTGGTGACTTTAACGAAATTCTATCTGATAATGAAAAACAAGGAGGCTGCCGCCGGCCTAGATCCCAAATTAACAATTTTCGCCATTGTCTCTCTCGTAATAACCTTTTTGATTGCAAACCTACATCGGGTTGGTTCACCTGGTCCAAAACGGGGCCCAAAACCCCTACTTTATTTGAAAGATTAGATCATTTTTTTGGGAATATGGCATGGAAAGCTTCCTTCCCCAAGTATAACATCACCTCAGACTTTGATGCTAAATCAGATCACTGCTTTCTACTATTAAATACGGATCCACCTTCCCTAACAGATCACCGTCCCCCACCAACCACGTTCAGATTCGAAAATTGTTGGGCTTCCAATGATGAAGGCATTTCTGTCGTAAAACAAACTTGGTCATCCACCAAAGGTAATACTTTGGATAAAATTAAAGCCATTGGCTCCTGTCTAGGAGACTGGCAATCCCAACAAAGATTTAAAACCAATGGACGTATCAACTTTCTCACTAAAAAAATTAATAAATTGTTACAACGACCTCTTTCAACTTCTGCTGAAAAAAGATATATTTCTGCCAAAACTGAGCTCCATAAACTTCTTGAGGTACAAGAAGCATATTGGGCACAACGTTCTCGCAACCTATGGTTTTCCCAAGGGGACAAAAATACCCGTTTCTTTCATGCCAAAGCTTCTAGTAGGAAGAAAAAGAATACAATCTCTGGCCTTTTTGACTCCAACAACGTTTGGCGCACGGATGATACCGACCTTATGGAAATTGCTTCCTCATATTTCCACAATCTTTTTACTTCCTCCAACCCACACTTTTCTGAACAAATTCTCTCAAAAATCACTCCTACTATTACGACTACTATGAATGAGTCCCTTTCCAAGGAATTTACTCCAGAAGAAATTATCACCGCTTTTCGAGACATTGACCCTAGGAAAGCCCCTGGTATCGATGGTTTACCAAGCGGAATCTTTCGTCAACATTGGGATACTGTCGGATCAGATATCATAACACTCTGCCTTAATCTTCTTAAAGGGTCAGCTGATATGGTTTCGGTTAATCAAACTATACTGGTCCTCATACCTAAAATTAAGGACCCCACTACTATGAGGCATCTTAGGCCCATTAGTCTATGTACTGTAATTTACAAAATCATTGCCAAAGTTTTAGTTAATCGTATGAAACACACCATTCCATTCTGTATCAGCTCCAATCAAGCTGCTTTTGTTCAAGGACGTAATATCACAGATAACATTCTTATTGCCCACGAAATAATTCACTCAATTAATACTGGTACAACTAAATCTTCTCATGGAGCTGCCCTTAAACTTGATATGGAAAAGGCCTTTGACAGGGTCGAATGGTCATTCCTCGAAAATGTTATGAACCGTATGGGTTTTGCCTCATCATGGGTATCTCTTATCATGAGATGTATTTCTTCAGTTTCCTTCACGGTTAAGGTCAACAATTCTTTTTCCCCTTTGTTTCGACCTCAAAGGGGTCTCCTTTAAGGAGACCCTTTATCTCCTTTTATTTTTCTATTTTGTACCCAAGGGCTTTCAGCTTTCTTGGCCGATGCTAAACAACAAGGACTACTCCCAGGTTTAGGGGCTTGTAAGCATGGTCTTAAGGTTAACCACCTCTTATTTGCTGATGATTGTATAGTTTTCCTTAATTCAAAACCCGATGAAGCTGCACACCTTAAGATGGCCCTCCAGACTTATGCTTCTGCCTCTGGGCAAGCAGTCAACTTTGATAAGTCTACTATCTTTTACAATCCTCGTACTCCTTCTTCGACTCGTCAAACTATCAATTCCTATCTTTAAGTACACGAGGTCTCCAACCCTGGTGTCTATCTTGGGGTACCTCTCCTTATTGGTAAAAATAAGACCCACGCTTTAGGGTTCATACGTGATAAAGTTCACGATAGATTATCCAATTGGGACAAACAGCTTCTTTCCTTTAGTGGTAGGGAAATTTTTATTAAAGCAGTTTTACAATCTCTACCCCAATATGTTATGTCCTGTTATTTATTACCCCAAAATATTATTGATGATATGACATCTGCCATTCGACGATATTGGTGGTCTGGGAAATCCAACAAGAAAGGTTGGCATATGATCCCGTGGGATCAGGTATGCTTGCCTAAATCTGTTGGCGGAATGAGTTTCCGGGACCTCAATAATTTTAACATTGCTCTTCTTGGCAAACAACTATGGCGCCTTATTTGCGAACCTGACTCCCTTTTGGGACAAATCTATAAATTCAAATACTTCCCGTCAGGTAACATCCTTAATGCCTCTCAGCCTTCGAGAGGTTCTTTTGCCTGGCAAGGTCTTCATAATGCTATGCAACACTTATTTGGTGGTTTCCTCTATCGTCCGGGTATTAATAGTAACATACGCATCCATCATGATAACTGGGGAGGCTCCTCGACTGTTCACCTCTATGGGGACTGTGAGCTATCGGAGGAAGTCCACACTCGTTGTCGAGATTTTATGATACGGAACCAAGCTTCCTGGGACCCTGTCAAAGTTCGTGCTTACTTTACTGTGGATGATGCCAATTCCATCCTTTCTGTTCCTATCATTAATGACACTCGAGACTCCATCCTCTGGAATCCCAATGATTCTGGTATTTACTCTGTCAGATCTGGCTATCTTTTTCAGCAACGTCCCCCTGAGCCTAGACTTCGTCCCCCTCATTTTTGGAAATTTCTTGCCAAGCTCAAGGTTTTACCTAAGGTTAAAACTTTTGGTTGGCGCCTGGGGTCGGAAGCTCTACCTGTTTGGGTTCGCCTTCAGACTTTTGCTCCAGACTCTGGTCTATGCCCCATCTGTAATTCTGGTACAGAGTCGATTCTCCATGCTCTTCGAGACTGCTCTGGTGCCTCGGAAACCCTTAAACTGATTGGTCTTCCCTCTTCTTTTATCAACAACTCCGCCTCCACGGGCCTCCAATGGCTTGAGGAAGGTGCTTCCCTTCTTTCTCCTGATCTTTTTAGGTTATTCTTGACTACCCTTTGGAACATTTGGAACAGGCGTAACGACTGGATCCATAATAAACATCTTCAACCCCCTTGGCTAATTGCCGTCAACTCTATTAGTCTTCATCGTGACTACTCTAACTCTCTATCTTCCACTACATCATCCATTCCCTTGTCATCGACTCCTCCTCGCTGGAGGCATCCCCCTCGTGGATTTATTAAAGTTAATGTGGATGGGGCTTTTGATCCTTCCACTCGTGCAGCGGCGGTTGGTGTTGTCGCTCGTGATGACACTGGGACGGTTGTAGGTGGCCTGGCCTTTCCGCTAGGCAGTTGTTCTTTTGCTATCTCATCTGAAGGGAGAGGTCTTCTTGTCGGTATTACTTTTGCCCTATCTCAGGGATGGAGCCATTTGATTTTCGAGACAGACTGTGCATCTCTAGCGAACATGATCAACTCTCTTGGGCCAGATCTTTCTCCTTTGGGGCCGATGATTCTGCAGGCTCATACTGCTTTGGAGGATTTTTCTGTAGCACATGTACAATATGTTCGCCGTGAGGCTAATTTTGTAGCTCATACGTTTGCTACCCATGCCCTTAGATCCATGTCTTCTTTGTCTTTTGGATCTATGTACCCTGATTGTATCAAAAACGTTATACTTTGCGAGGTTTAACCTCGTTTTTATAATATATTTTGGGTACTCTTTTCCCCTTTTAGGTTTCTCCAAGCCTTGTGCCTGGGGATTTTAGTAGGGGTTTTTAATGAGGCTCGTTTCTCTTCAAAAAAATTTATGTTGATGATATTATTTTTGGTTCTACTAATGAATGTCATTGTCAAGAGTTTGCTAAGTTAATGCAAGGTGAATTTGAGATGAGCATGATGGGGGAGCTCTCATTCTTTTTGGGACTCCAAATCAAGCAAAAGAAGGATGGCACCTTCATCAACCAAGCAAAATACATAAAGGATATTCTCAAGAAGTTTGGCTTGGAGAATGCAAAGCCTCAAGCCACTCCTATGAGCTCATCTACAAAGCTTGACAAAGATGAAGGAGGTAAGTGTGTTGACTCTAAGCTTTATCGTTCTATGATTGGATCATTGCTTTACCTTACAACAAGTAGACCGGATATCTTGTTTAGTGTTTGCTTGTGTGCTAGGTTTCAAGCTAGTCCTAGAGAGTCTCACCTTATAGCCGTTAAGAGAATCTTTAGGTACCTTAGAGATACTCCTTGTTTAGGTCTTTGGTACCCTAAAGACTCTACCTTCAACCTTCATGCTTACTCGGATGCGGATTATGGGGGTTGCAAAATCGATAGGAAAAATACTTCGGGAACTTGTCAATTTCTAAGTAGTATGCTCATATCTTGGTTCTCTAAGAAACAAAATAGTGTAGCCTTATCTACCACCGAAGCCGAGTACATATCCTTAGGGAGTTGTTGTGCTCAAGTCCTTTGGATGAAGCAACAACTCTTAGATTATGGAATTAAAGTTGAAACCATACCCCTAAAATGTGACAACACTAGTGCAATATGTCTAACAAAAAATCCCATCCAACACTCTAGAACCAAACACATAGAAATAAGGCATCATTTAATTAGAGATCATGTCCTTAAGGAAGATGTGGTTATAGAGTATGTAGACACCTTAAATCAATTAGCGGACATATTTACAAAACCTTTAGATAAATAGCGTTTTTGGTCCCTTAGGAGAGAGTTAGGTCTAGCTAGCCTATCTTGACCTTTTAGGACCTCTTTTGTGCTTAAATTTGCTTGATCTTGTGAAATGCCATGTTTATGTGTTTAGACTCCTAATTTCATCCTTGCCTATAGTTAGGGGGAGTATGATTCTATTAAAATATGCTTAGAACTGCTCATTCATCATTTGCATACTTTTAGGAGATGTTAAGTTCGAGCCTTTGGTTGTTCTTAGAACCAAATATGTATTTCTGGGCATACGGTATCGATACGGATCTACGCGTATCGATACGTGTTCTTCATTATGTTTCCCAGCATTTAATTCGCTTCACGGGTATCGATACGGGTCGTTTCGATACGGACCCCTTCGTTTCGATACGACTCTCCAACGGGCATTTTTGCGGAAAAGACGATTCTATCCCCGTATCGATACACCCTCAGGCGTATCGATACTCGACTGCGCAGACATCTTTAAATTTTTTTTTGAAGAAAGCGGGCCTCATTAAAAACCCCTACTAAAATCCCCAAGCACCAGACTTGGAGAAACCTAAGAAGGGGAAAAGAGTACCCAAAATATATTATAAAGACGAGGTTAAACCTCGCAAAGTACAAGATTTTTTATACAATCAGGGTAAATGGATCCAAAAGACAAAGAAGACATGGATCTAAGGGCATGAGTAGCCAACGTATGAGCTACAAAATTAGCCTCACGGCAAATAAACTGAACATGAGCAGCAGAAAAATCCTCCAAAGCAGAATGAGCCTGCAGAATCAACGGCCCCAAAGGAGAAAGATCTGGCCCAAGAGAGTTGATCCAGTTTGCAAGAGAAGCACAGTCAGTCTCGAAAATCAAGTGGCTCCATCCCTGAGATAGAGCAAAGGTAATACCGGCAAGAAGACCTCTCCCTTCAGCTGAAATAGCATCGGAACAGCTGCCCAGCGGAAAAGCCAGACCACCCACAACTGTACCAGTGTCATCCCGAGCGACAACGCCAACTGCTCAAGTCCCACAACCCTCCATGGATGCTCTCATGACTTATCTCAATGAGCAATTTACCGGGTTGCGCACGGACATGAACACTCGTCTTACTTCCATGGAAACTACTTTTGATACAAGTATGACGGGCATGGAGAATCGCCTCACATCCCTTGAAAGCGGGCACAATTCTTTGAATATTTCCATCGCCGCTTTCCATGATGAGTGGCGCAATAGCATGCGGGATAATGAGCCTATGAGAGTTGATGATGAAGATGATGAAGATGACGAAGACGATGCCTAGACGTTTCTTCTTGCATCTCATGCATATCATTTAGGATTTTCTATTTTATGCACCTTTGCTTTATGTTCTTAGGATTAAGGTTGTTTTCGGATTAAACCTATGCTTTGATTTTCTGTTTTTTATTTGGATTTTAAGTATGATGCTATGATGAATAAAATTAATGTTGCTTATTTATACCTTTGCCTTCTTTATGCACTTAATTGTCTCAAGATTTTTTGATCTAACAAAAAGGGAGAGAAAAACTAGCTCACACTTCAAATATTTTGATTTTAACTCAAAGGTTACCAAGCTTATATTAAGGGGGAGTTAACTTTGTAAAGGTTTTCAAAAATGTCAAAAATTTTAAGTTTTAGTTTTGTTATATCAAAAAGGGGGAGATTGTAAAACCTATGTTTGATTTCGATATAATTAGATCTTTAAGGATCAATTTGAAAAACTTAAAATTGTTTTTATAAGCCCCTTAATAAGTTTTAAATCACCAACTCTTTAAAACTGATTTGAAAAACTCAAACTCAAAATATTTTCTAAGTGTTCCAAGGCCAAACTATTGAAAAACGTTCAGGTGTATCGATACACTCCCAAGCGTATCGATACCTTTTTAAAAAACTTGGCTACTGTCGGAACATGTATCGATACGGCAAACCCTCGTATCGATACGCCCCTGTGTTAAAATTCAAAAAGTTTGAATGGCGTACCGATACGGCAAACCCTCGTATCGATACGGACTTCATAATTTTTAAATATAAGTCGGTTTAAAAAATATGACCGTTGGTGTCAGTTGGTTGGTAACCAAACTTTAAAAGGTCGTTGACCCGTATCGATACACCTAACCTCCGTACCGATACGGATATCGACAGTGAGTTTAGTTGAGAAAAAGGTATCGATACGGCCTTTACCGTTTCGATACCCCGTACCGATACTCTTACGCACGTATCGATACCCCTTATTTATTGCACACAACGGCTCTTTCTTTTCTGAGACAGGTATCGATACACCTTCCTGCATACCGATACACATAGCTGCAGAAGTGCATTTATGGTGGTAAGAGAGGGTTCCAACGGCTCCATTTATGTTCCCAGCCACCCAAACGGCTAGAAATCAATGAGGAGGTATAAAAGAGACGTCCAAAAGCATCAGCAACAACTATTGATCTTCAAGAAAACATCTATTCATCAAATCCAAGCAATTGTGCAAAAATCCATATTGTCTAGAAACCCCAATTGTAATTTTCATTCTTATCTTGTTCAATTGGGTTGAGTGCTTGTAATTGGGCTATCATTTATATTGAGAGATACTCTATTAGCCAACAAATTTCTTTGTTCTCTTGTTGTGAGGATTGGGTTGAATTTTGAGTAGAAAATTCAACCGAAATTGTAAGGGTTGCCTCCTTAGCCTATAAAAGAGGAAGAGCAATTAGTGGAATTGTTGCAAATCCTTAGTGAAGCTAAGGTAGTGGATGTAGAGTTCATTTGGAACTTGAATCACTCTAAAATCCCTTTTCTATTATTTTTAATTTGCAATTTCCACCACAAAATCTTTAAATTTCCAATTCACCCCCCTCTTGGTTCATATCGATCTTTCGATCCACTCAACAATTTCCCTTATTAAATGTTGTTCTAGAGCTTTCCGTATTAGAACGCACAAGCCCATATCGGAACGACTTTCTTCATAAGTAGTCGTTCAAGCCTGATGCATCAAGTCGTATCGAAACAACTCTAGCCGTATTGAAATGGTTACAAACTGTTTCGGTACGAGTGATAGTTGAGCTACATTTAAAAGACCGTTGGGAAAATATGACTGTTGGGGAGGTTTTGACCATTAGCCGTATCGAAAAACAAAAGGGTGTTCTGAAATAGCACTACACCGTATTGAAACGAGCAAACCTTATTTTGGTACACATTTTGGCAATTTCAAATTGTATCGATACAAATTGGTCTTGTATCGAAACATGTACCTTAATGACACTGGTTTAGCTACTTAAAAACGTTTCAAACATTGTCAAAATCTTTTTAAACATTCTCAAACATAATTTCAAGTTTTTGGTCTTAAAAGAATTTTTGAAATCTTTTTAATTTAGTCCAAAACTATTTTTCAATTATTATATCAAAATATTAGTTCTACAATGTGAGCTCATCCAAGGTAGGTCTTTGATAATTCCTTGGTGAGTACATCAGCAATTTGTTGATGAGTTGGAACAAAATTAAGCTTGAATGTCCCATTTGCAATTTTGTTAGAAATAAAATGACGGTCAAGTTCCACATGTTTTGTTCTATCGTGGTGCACAAGGTTCTTTGCAATACTTATTGCAGACTTACTGTCACATTGAAGTTCAAAAAACTCACTAAAATTCATTTTTAGTTTTGTTAACAGCGTTTGAACTCAAATTCCCTCACAAATTTCTTGTGCCAAAGCTCTAAATTATGCCTCTGCACTGCTTCTTGATACTACTGTATTTTTCTTTCTTCTCAAAGTCACCAAGTTACCCCAAACTCGAGTACAATACCCACTAGTGGACCATCTAGATGTAAGCTCTCCTACTCAACTTGAATCTGTGAAAATCTCCACCTTTCGAATCTCATTTGTGGTGAAAATCATTGTTACTACCTCTAGGTGCTCATCTATAGGATTATTCATGAACTGGCTTACAATACTAACTAAGTAAGCAATGTCTGGTCTAGTTAGTGATAGGTTAATCAGCTTACCTACCAACCTTTTATAGTGTTCCTTTTTAACATGACCTCCTCTTGTAATCAATTTTGAACTTTAGGTTGCTTTCCATAGGTGTCTTGGCAAGTTTACACCCCAATAGCCCTATTTTAGATAACAAATTTAGAATATATTTCCTCTGATTTATGACAATTCCAACATTCGACCTAGCTACTCTCATCTCTAGGAAATATCTAAGTTGTCATACGTCTTTAGTCTCAAATTAAGTGGCAAAAAACCTTTCAACGTTTCTATTTCTCGAGAATCATCACATGTGATGATTATATATCAACATAAAATATTAGGATAGCTTTCTTATTTTCAGAGGAAGTTTTAATAAACATGGTGTGATCAGTTTAACATTGATAACAACCAAATTTCAAGACGACCTTAGTAAATCTATCAAACCAATCTCTAGGAGATTGTTTGAGCCCATACAAAAATTTTAATAACTTGTATATCTGACCAGTTTAAAATTCCCATTCAAACTAAGTTTTTTTTGCATATATACCTCTTCTTCCAAGGTGCAATTTAGGAAGGCATTCTTGATATCAAGTTGGTGAAGAGGCCATTCTTGATTGACAGCAAGAGACAACAAAATTTTGACTGTGTTAAGCTTTGCTATTAGAGCAAAGGTTTCTTAATAACCAATCCCACAAGAATGAGTAAACCCCCTTGCAACTAACCTGGCCTTGTACCTTTCTATGTTCTCATCTGCGTTGTACTTAACTGTAAACACACATTTGCAGCTCACTGCCCTTTTTCCTTGTGGTAAATCAGTCACCACCCAAGTTTTGTTTTTTCTCTAGAGCTTTAAGTCCATCCTCTACAACCTTACGCCGCTTAGGATCCTTCAAGGCTTATTGTACAAAATTAGGAATCTACTCTTTGTCGATATTGGCAGAAAAACTATGAAAGAAGGCATTAGTTTCTCATAGGCTACATACCTTTGTATTGGATGTTTAGTGCAAGCCTTGACACCTTTCCTTTGAGCAATAGGTAAGCATATATCCAAATTAGTATTTTCAATTGAAGGAACAACATCGCTATTAACAGGTTCTATACCTTCATTACCTTCAAAGGATATTGGAATTGGTTCCAAATTTTGAGTAGTCCAAGGTTGTGTAGTTTCCTACAAAACATACCTCATTTTCTTTCTTGTGTAAACACTAAGTTCCTTTGTTCCAAGTTGGATTTCTGAAGTAGGTAGGTTTTGTGGAGTTTGAGGTAGGTTTTTTGAAGGAGATTCAATGTGAGGTGAAGAATTAGGGTCATCGGATTCAATGTGAGGTGAAAAATAGGAATATAGGATCGTCAAGAAAAAAAGGTAGGTGAACTTGTTGATGATGAGACTGAAATTAATCCCAACTATCCCCCGGAATTTCAGAATCCAAGAAAAACGATGTTAGTTCAGAAAAAGTGACATCCATGGAAACATAAAATTTACGAGTAATAGGGGAATAACACTTATAGCCCTTCTTAAGAGAAGAATACCCAAGAAAGATGCATTTCACTACCCTAGGATCTAACTAACTTCGATGTTGTTTATGGATGTGAACAAAGACTGAGCATGTAACGCCCAGACCGACACGGGTGACCCGATCCAATCCAAGGTGTCACAGTCGGGTCACTAGAGCGACCCACATTAAAATTTCAGATAAAACAAGTTTTCAAACCATAAACAAATTCTAAATTTAAAATGCAAGTTCAGAAATTATTCATTTAACAAGATAGTATTTATAAATACACGTTATAAAACGAGTTTCAGACTCAAATATAAAATAAGACGTGAGATACATGCCCCCTAATCTACATAGGTACCGTACTTCACAAGCAGTGACAAAGGAACTAATATGAGCATAAGAGGGGTCAAAATAATCATATTGGAAAAGAAGTTGAAATTGTTTTGTATGTCAAAAACGTCAGTCAAATTGCGACGCATTTTTGGATGGGATCCATAAATTTATCGATCAACATGTCTCTTTGAAACTTGTCCGGATGTCAATTATCTTTCTAATGTATCTTGAAACGCTCCCATCGAACATCTGAAACTAAAGATACGTCTATTTTAGCGAAGGCAACGCATGCAGAAATTCCTATACGAGATTTTTGGATAATTACGAATTTTTAATATTTTTATTGATTATTTGTAATTTAAATCAGCTTAGGAGTTTTCATTAGATGTTTTAGAAGATTTAGGATTATATTTGTCATTTAATTAATTTTATTAAGAGATTTGCATAAATTAGGATTTATTTTATTAGTTTTATAGTTTAGTTCAAATACAATTCTTTGTATTTCTCTTTGTTTTAGGATTTTAGTAGCCTATAAATAGGCTCCTCTCTTTTATAAACAAACATACTTCTGTTTTGATCTATAATATTGAAAACTCTCTTTGAGTGATTTGTTGCGATTTGTTCATCTTGTGGGTTTTTTCTTAGAAGTTGTTTCAACAAGATTTCTTGAAGATCTTTGGAGATCATCTTCACACTCTTGCTTGCCTAGATAATCGTGTCTAGGAGGGTGGGTTAGAACCTCTTGAGGTTTCTTGTTTGGTTAATTGCGATCAAGAGAGTGCCGATGACAAAATATCCTTCAACAACCATCATGGCATCTCCTGTAACCCCCTCGTCCCGGTCTGGACGGATGACCGGTTCGAGTGGGCCACACGGGGAAAACCAAAGCGAAACCCGTTAAGGTTCCCCCTCGGTTAGCAACCCTATTTTTTTCTTTCATTTTAATCTTGTCTAGAGGAGTATTAAATCCTAAGTGATCAAACAGCGGAACAACATACACGAGACAATCAAACAAACCCATAACAACATTTAACAGCCCAATTTTAGACTTAAACTGCAGGCGGTATCGATACACCTAAGGAGTGTATCGATACGCCTTGACTAGGTCAACTGGTCAGAGTCAACCCGTGGAGACCGTATCGATACGCCCAAGGAGTGTATCAATACTCTCCCCAACGGTCAACTTCTCGCGGTCAACACTAAGAAGACCCTATCGGTACGCCAGAGGCCCGTTTCGATACCCAAATCGACAATGACTTCAGTGACCAAAAAGGTATCGATACGCCCCCTCGCGTATCGAAACGCGTGGCCTGAAACAAGAAGGCCGTATCGATACGGGTCCAACCGTATCGATACCCCTGCTACGAACTTACAAGTTTTAGCTGATTTAAGGCACAAGGGTGCCCCTAAATCCCTATAAAACCTCAACCAACACACTAGCATCATTCCTAAGGCAAACCAACATAACAAACATGCTTGAAAACTTAAAGCCAGGAGGCACCATTCAACCCAAGGTGGTGCACAAATCATACAAGCAACTTAAGCATTTCAAACATGAAACAAGGCATCCATACATGGCATTCCAACAAAAGGCAATTTAGCATTTAAGGTCATACATGAAAGCTCAAAGGCCCGAATGGCACAAGATAACACATAAGAGGTTTTGCACTCTCTAACAAGGCAACCTAAACACCAAGAGACATGCCAACACACACAACATTCATCATAGCATATCATGCTTTACAAACCATAGTCAAAACAAATCATCAACATACATGAGTCATACATAGCTCATACAAAAACCCTTGCCACATTGCTAACTAATACAAAATTTACCACCGTACTTGAGCCACAAACTTGGAAAGCCCTTCTTGCCTTGCTCCGAGCTAACACCACGCTAATGATCTGCATTGTTGAACATTGAGAGCGTAAGCTATAAGCTTAGTGAGGGTGCTCTAAAACGAAAACAACAACAATGCAGGGTTCAAGCATGTAATCCCTAAACCTCATATCGAACATGCATAGGCAATTTCACAAGTAGACCTAGCTAGTCTTTCAAGTGGCATAATATGGCATCTTACCTCATACTAAGCATCAAGCATCAATATCAACAATCATATATCAACACCATATATCACCATATATGAACAAGTTAATTGGCCACTTTCAATTACCCTGATGTGCGGATTTAAATCTCAACAACACTTTACCTCGGTGGGAATACACTCATCACCGGACCTTGCATGCGCGGGATTCCACTCATCGCCACATGCCCTACGGATGGGATTCCACTCATCATCCCGTAGAAATATATAAAAGCTTCCGATGGAATATTACATCACCGTACTCCTCCTTGATGACTTAACGCCATCAAGGCCACGTACGTTTTGACTCAATTTGTGTGCACACTAATCCTAATGATCGATCATTTACAACCGGTAATTTATTTAGTGCCAATTTTCATAACCACATCATATATCATCAACCACATTCCATGCTCATCACATATATACATTTCATGATATACATGCACCAATTTAACCACAATTCACAAGAGCGTAGATAGGCAAATACACAATAGCATTTAATGAAATCAAAGGCTAGAATTAACAACTTGAAATAAAGAAATGGCCTACCAAGCACATTCCATACACACACTCTACACACACTCGAACCAAACTTTAAAACAAGTTTGAAACCACTCACCGCCCTTCCTTAGCAACCAAGCGAAACTCCTACGAACCCGGATTCGGTCCCAAAACTTCTTCAACGACTCCTCTTGCTTCTAGCCAACCAAAAACACAACCAACAACCACAATCGATGCTAACATTCAATCAACATATAACCTTTGAATTCAAACCAACTTCATCCACATTTCCAAATCAAATTAATCCCCAAATATCTCAAATTCGTACTCCCTACAACACTAGCTGAAAACTCCACTTCCAATCATCCAAAAGACACCCAAAAGACCCCAAATCACCTTCCTAACATACCTAAACCATCAGCCCTTCAATTACACTCTAAAACCCACCAAAAACCCAAGTTTTGACACCTTAAAAACTATCCCAAAACCCCATTTCGGGTTTTCACCCAAATCCAACCAAATTGACATATGTTGTATATCTTGATGTGATTAAAACAAAACCTAACTTACCATTTCAAAACAAAATGAAAATCACCATAAAAACCCAAACTTTTAGCAAAACCCTAACCTTTCAAAAATTCATATTTTTAAAATCTACAACCATAGATAGATAAGGGATGGAGAGGAGAGTAAGAAAATGATTTTACCTTTCAAAAACACCTTGAAATGAAGTTGAAAGCCAATGGAATAGTAAACAAATCTTGGAGAGGTTTTGAAGAGGGGTTTGGGTGTTTAACGTTAAAAGGGGATGGGGGAAAGAGAAAGATGACAACTTTTATTTTAAAGTTGTCTTGCTTTTAAAACTTTTGGGTCAAATTACAACATTGGTCCCTCCCCTTTTTCCTAAAGCTCAAATAGATCCAATTTAAGGTTGAATTGATTTTAATTAAATTTTACCGACTCGAACTGTAACCCCACTAACTCCTAACCCCAAAACACGGGCGTTACATCTCCATTCAACCAAATCAATTTCGTCATCCACCTTCACCAAGGGGTTTCCATGTTGCGCTACTCTAGCATTTGGCATCAGAGCTAAAATAATTCTTGTTTATCACCCAAAGATACGTCAACCAAGGCAAAAGTTCGCAGTGCCTTCTTTTCAAGGAAGTATGATCATGATGGTTATTGTGATTGGAAAAATACCGTTGATATCTTGGTTGAGTTTTACAGATGTCCAGAAGAGCTTCAAGTTTCGTTGATTGTCTTAGCATTCACAGATTATGCAACACTATGGTGGTCATAACTGAAACGAGATTGACGTCTCAATGGAGAAGATAAGATAAGATAAGATAAGATAAGATCATAGATAGATCTTAAAAAAGTCATGAGAGATAGATTCATTCCCATGCATTATCACCGACAAAAGTTCAAAGTTTCGCGGAAGGAATACTGCTCATTTGATAAAGGTACATCTTAACCTTCATCTTTTTATCGCCCTACTAATACACTATTCGACTCTAGTAGAATGATGTCGAAGGAAGAAGAATCATCGCTAGTCCAACAGGATCATGAACAACTATCAGTGAGTCATGTCGAAGAAGTCAACACCATACCAGAGACTAAGATATTCCAACCGACCGAATCATCTAATATAACCGAGAATCCACCAGGTCTCTAGTGCAAGGACCAAGATGATGTTTTTGAAGAAGAAACCACTACTCCCGCCCATACAAGAGTGATGAACTAAATTCTAAACACTTGAAATACATTGATGATGTGTTAGATGAAACACCTCGATGTTTACCGACAGAAAAAGACAAAGAACGTCATTTGTTCTTCCAAGAGATGGTTAAACTTCATAGCATACCAAGCATGATTAATTCAATCCAAGACATGAAGTTCCTTAGACATGCCATGAAGCAAGAAAAATTGATCCACACCAAGATAAAGCACACACCATGGCGAGATAAGCAACATATGGGGAGGACATACTCTTTCGAGTTTGTCAACACCAACAATTGTTTTTATCCAATTCCAAATGATGGAAACAACTTGTCTTCGATGTAGGTATCTACAATGTAACTTTTTCATCTTATGGTGCTCTTTTTTTCTCCCATTATCGATTCAAATTCAAGGATGAATCCTATTGAGGAAGGAGGGAACGATACGGGCATGAGAGGGATCAAAATAATCATATTGGAAAAGAAGTTGAAATTGTTTTGCAAGTCAGAAACGTCAATCAACTTGCGACGCATTTTTTGGATAAGATCTAGGCATTTTATCGGTCAACATGTCTTCTTAATACTTGTCCAACTATTAATTAGCTTTCCAACGCATCTTAAAACGCCTCAATCGGACATCTGGAACTAAATATACATCTATTTTAGCGAAGGCAGCGCATGTAGAAATTTCTATACGGGATTTTTGGATAATTACGAATTTTCAATATTTTTATTGATTATTTGTAATTTAAATTAGCTTAGAAGTTTTCATTAGGTATTTTAGAAGATTCATGATTATATTTATCATTTTTTAGTTGAAAAGGGGAAAGCTTATTGACATGTGCCTCATTAAAAAAACCTCCCTAAACTTAGATTGAGGAAAAATAGTACACACGACAATAAGTACAAAAAGTCCGATGAGATAAACTCAATACATACAATCAAAACCAATACTTTCAGCACATGTGAAACTCATGCAAGCTTCAACTCAGCAATGCCGCATGCAACACCCAACCGACGAGCATGCGCCTACAGTGCCCAACAATGACCAGCTCCACTCGATCGTCCCACTCGCCAACAACCAGTTGAACCACACATCCACTCCCAGCAACCATGACCATCCTCTACACGTCCCCTCAACCAACCAAATAAGCGCTGGTAGCCATGTCCGAGTTCAGTAGCTGCAACAACACACCGTCCGGTTCAACTAGAACATGCACATCAAAATCATCTCTCAAAGCTCTCTTCGCAAGTGTATTTGCAACATAATTACCATCACGCAGTACATGTTGAATATGCACCACCCACGGACGTTGTTGTTGCTCATGAAAGTGATTAACCAAGGGACCACACCCTTGCTGAGGCAAACCAATCCGCAACTTTTTGAGCACATCTATTTCAAGAATGATATGACGATAACTCATATCCCAAGCATATGAAAGACCAAAAAAACCCCAAAGCACCGAATCAACCACGGAACAAGCCCTAATGAATTTTGTAAAACCTTCTAACCACTCACCAAGGCTATCGCGCACAACTCTACCACAAGATACCAAACAATCATGTCTATTTCTCGCTCCATCCGTGTTCACTTTGAGTCATCCAACCTCAGGTGGAAACCATTGACTCGGACCATAATGCATATTACTTTCCACACCCCAATTAAGCTTTCCCTCATCAATCGCTTTTAGAGACAACGCCTGAAGTCGCCTACTATGTTCTAGCACCGAACCATACCCTTCCAACAGATTATCAAAGACAATAGAATTTCGATATAACCATAGATTCCATATTATTGCACCAAATAACAAGTCCTAATATGTTGGATCATCCACAAAGCACACAACACCCTAAAGATTAACTCAAATCCAGTCGGACACTTCGCCACCCATAAATGCTTGGAATATTGAAGGTCGTTTAATACATTGTCATACGGATAATGCTTGAGGACATCTCCTCAATATATGATCCACATCCTCAGTTGTTCCATGGCATACGGAACAACTGCTATCATTCATGCAATGGTGTCGAACTCTCTCCACGATAGTCATCAATTTATTCTGACATACTAACCACATAAAAACACAGATCTTCTGTAAACCTTTGAAACGCCAAACCACACTCCATACACGATGAGCCTCACCATCTTGTTTCCCCACACTAATGCCATAAACCAAGCTAACTGAGAAAATGTTATATGCACTTGGTTTCCAACCGATATAGGCATTTCCAAAAGCATGGACCAAAGCCTTTATCGCTGATATATGTAGCAAAATTGCCCACGACAACATTATTTCCAAACTCCCCCAATCCCAATTACCATGAGCATCAATATTGAAGCAACCGATGTACCCCTCACCAATTTCCCCATAATCAGAAAAATATGATTAGCCAACGGCCCCAAATCCTTGATCCACACATCATACTAGAAGTTGACATCTCTCCCATGGCCAATACTCTATGTTATGTTATTACGGACATCCTGCCAAACTACCCCGAGCCCTTTCCAAAGATGATACCTTGTTTGACCAGAGAGAACCAGTTGAACCCCCGATGGGAATCTATACTTCGCGCGCAAAATCTTACCCACAATGCATTATGCCGCGTCAATAACTAGAATGCCAATTTTATGATGAAAGCCTTATTTTGCACAACAATTCGGCGAAACCCAAGACCACCCTAAGTCACAGGTTTACAAAGAGTATCACATTTAACCAAATGCACCCCTCCTCTGTCTGAAGTAATGCCCCGTATAAATCTCATGAAAATACGCTTCAACTCCCGGCAAATTGCCTTCAGAATCACTATCGTTTACATAATGTATGTCAAAATCGCGGATAGAACTACTTTTGCTAGAGTGATACAACCAGCTAACGACAACGCTTTCACCTTCCATCCACTCAACTTTTTTTGCACCATTTGAATTAAATAATTATAAGAAGCCGGCGTAGCCTTGTTATGGAGTAAAGGCACCCCCAAATATTTACCTAAATTCGATAACATATAAAAGCCAAAACCCATGCAGATGTCACGCCACAAATCAGCAGAAACATTACAGGAGAAATAAATATTTGTTTTTGCATGACTCACCATGTTTTTGGACACATAACAACAATCCTGCGTCACATCTCTAATAACCGACATTTGATCCATGGAAGCTTCCACAAAAAGAAACATATCATCTGCAAAGAAGAAATGTGATATCTAAGGGCCAAATCTTGATGTCTGAAACGTCTTCAACTTACCCGGCTGGATAGAGAAC
Source organism: Hibiscus tridactylites (assembly GCA_958450335.1). Classification (NCBI taxonomy): domain Eukaryota; kingdom Viridiplantae; phylum Streptophyta; class Magnoliopsida; order Malvales; family Malvaceae; genus Hibiscus; species Hibiscus tridactylites. The sequence goes on from OY288286.1 coordinate 12,812,045, forward strand.
TGGATGGACTGAGCCAACATCTCCATACACAATACAAACAAGTAAAAAGATAAGGGATCACCCTGTCAGATACCTCGTGATAGAGTAAACGCCTCTGCCATTTCACCATTCCACAAAATCTGAGTCAAAATAGTAGAAACACATTGAAGAATAAGATGTCTTAACGAGTCCGACACACCAATATCAGCTAGAGTCTCATCAATGAAACCCCACTTGGGCGATCATACGCCTTCCCCAAATCAATCTTGATCGTCATCCAATCCTAGCGGCCTTGCTTCTTTCTCATGGAATGGATTACATCTTGGGTAATAACAATATTGTCAGTGATTCTGTGACTCGAAACGAAGCATGATTGAGATTCTAACACCCAATCCGATAACCACGCTTTCAGACGATTGACGATCACCTTCGTAATTATCTTATACAAGACATTACACAAAGAATAGGCCAAAACTCACGCATATGGGTGGGCACCACCACCTTCGGTAATAGAACCAATAGGGTTCGATTGAGATCTGTTGGTAACACCCCAGTCACAAACACTTGTCGAAAAAAATCACAAACTGAAGGGCCAACCACACTCCAATTCCGCTGATAAAATGCAACATGAATACCGTCAATCCCAGATGCCTTCCACGGACCCATATCAAAACAAGCAATACGAACTTCTTCATTAGTAACCTCGACACTCATTCCATGCAAAGTCGATTCCCCCACAGTAGGAAATTGCCCCACAGTCAGATGCCCATGGCTAATCCCAACATCACTTATAAATAAATTACGATAAAAATCCAATGCCAATTTAGAAAGGGTCGATTGATTAGAACACCATGACCCATCATCAAGTTGCAGCACAAACATCTTATTCGTATGCCTACGCGCCATTACCGAAGCGTGGAAGAACTTAGTACTGCAATCCCCATCTAGAATCCACTGAGAACAAGCTTTCTGCCGCCAAAACGACTCCTCCTGCTCCAGCACCACATCGAGCTCACCTCTCAACTCATTCTCCAGCTGAAGAAGAAAGGTCGGATGGCCTCGCACAAGGGCTTTGTTAATACCCTACAGGCGAGCTAGTAACTTTCGCTTTTGCTTACCAAGATGGCCAAAAATATCCCTATTCCATCATTCCACCACACGCTGAAACTTAGAAACATTCTTAAAAATTGACATATCAATGTAAAGTGTCCAAAAGTCTTATATTTCATGCACTTTCCAACTCTTATTATTATTGTTTTAAGCTCATTTTAGGCATAATTAGGCTCATGCATAGCATTTTACAGTATTTCAATGTTCTAACTTGCTTTTATAACTTATCATTCATTTGGTGAACAAGAGATATTGTTTTAGTGTATTCTTGCTTGTAGGTACTAACAGCTGAACGAGGGAACTGAGGAACAAATGAAACAACGTTGAGAAGCAAACCTAGGAGCTGTACTGAAGCAGTTCCAACATAAGTAAATTGCTATCGAGCACCTGACGAGCAAAGTTGTTGCTGACCTTGCTGCCTGCGGCAGCTAACTATGGAAGTTAGGAGAACTGGAGCGCGATCTGTAGAGCTAAAACTCCTGAATCTATCACCGGTGGTCATGTGATTTTCTAACGTCTGTAGCAGCGGCTAGGACTGCCGAAGTGAAATTCCCAAGCTTACTTACGGGCTAAGGAAAACGAGGAAGAGTCTATATTCCAAGCAAAGAAGTCAACATTTAAAGCTACATTAAAGAAGGAAAGCTACTTTAGAGGACTTCTACTTTGAGGAGAACTTAACCTAGTTTTGAGTCTATAAATACTCATTATACTTCTAGTTCAAATCATCCTAGGTTTTCTATAGACTCTTCTTGTGTTCTTCACTGTCGCCATGTTCTAAATTCTCTTTGGGTTAGGGCTATGTTGTAACTGGAGTGAAACGGTTGTTTTAGGTTTCTGAGTTATTTCTCCAATAAAATATTTCAAGTTTACTTAATCCATTGTTCTTCATTCTTTCAATCTTTCTACACCAGTCGTTTGAGAGAATCTATTTGTCGGGCACGAAAGTGCAAGGCTCGCGAAAGGGTTAAGTACGGTCACAACGGGAGGCGTGACTAACTTGGTTCTACACTAGTCTACAAGTTTCAGCGGCTAAAAGGGATCACTAACCGAGTTGATTGACTTGGTTCCACACTAGTCCTCAAGTTATCAATCTCGAGCATCTTAACCTAGAAATAGGAGGGAACACTGTCGACTATCCTACCGAACTTGGAGTATCTGCCAGACATGCCCCTAGGACATCTTTCCATCCTACCTGCCGAGACAGTACACACCCCTGCAGTGGTAGTGACCTGCTACGGCCACGTGAAAGGGTCGTAGTTTTTCGCCCGCCATACTCACCGAGGCAGCATACCGTGGCAGCAAAGGATAACTCATACCTATTACAATGCAGTTTTCACACTAAGTGGCAGCATAACCCTACCTGTTCTATCAACCTGATTCACCTCTTCTCTTTTACTTGTGTTTTATTTACTTTTCAATCTCAACCAATCATTCACTTGTGTTTTTACTTTACCATTGTGCAGGAACTAAGGAACGAGACAACCTGTCCAATCCTCGTGGGGTTCGGCATCTTATATACTATAACTTGACAGAAATGTGCACTTGCGCTCTTATAAAAAGGGAACACCTACATGCCCTACAGTCAACATCCTAAACATTCTCCAAGAAACTCAGGAATTGCGGATGCTCTTGCAAAGCAGCAATATACCGAAAAGGTCGTGGTTTCGATGTACCTGATGCGTCACTAAGATGAAGCAAAATCAATCGATGGTCCAAACCAATTTTATCTAAATGGCTAACGAACCCATTTGGGTAGCACGTCATCCACTGTGGATTAGCCAAGCAACGATCCAATCTCTCATGAAAATTCCCCCTTGACCAAGTAAACGGTGGACCCCTGAACCCAAGATCCAATAAACCAGTGATCGACATGAACTCACTAAAATATTCACTAGTACCATTATGCAAAGCCGAGCCCCCACTTCACTCTGAAGCATCCAAAATTGAAATAAAGTCACCTCCAAGAAACCATGGTACATCATCCATAGGATTAAGAGCCTCAATATGCTTCCACGGATGCTTGCAAACACCCACTTGTGGACTCGCATACACAGCCGTAAAATGAAACCACGACCCACAATCGACCGATCGTACCACACCATGCATAAATTGGTTCGAAATATGCGGCACCTCCACGTTAACCGAATCATTCTATAATATCCATATGCCACCATTAAAACCACGAGTTTCCACCCAGAAAGAGTTCGAATAACCTAATTTAGCAACCACCCTATCCGCAATGATGCCATTAATTCTAGGTTTAACAAGTGCCACTATCGAGGGACGGTGTTCACGCCGAACCGAAATGAAAATTCGCCTAAACTCTTCACTCATTGTACCTTGACAATTCCAAAACATAAACTTCATCATCATTAAAATAAAATAAGGAAAAAAAACTTATTGCGGTTGAGCACCCAAGCCTAAATCAGGCACGTCCACTTCCTCCATGTCATCCCATTGAGAATCTGAAATCGAATCAACATCCTTAGGTGACGAAACCATTACTCGAAGATGATCCTCTTATCCATACCCATTCTGAACACTCGGCCCGGATGCATTCGTTAACTAGTTCGCAAAACTAGCTGCTCATTCTGCCAAAAACGTCTGGTTCCCCAATTTTGACCCAGTCGGCCTGCGAGCCTTTAATCTGCGAGTTATATTTTCCTTCATTTGCTTTCCAATTCCTCCATGAACTTTGCCCCAAACCATGACTTGACCTCGCATGCCCAGACCTTTCTTCCACAATTTTAACCGCCTTATAGACCCTTTAATCTGAGTCATACTTTTAAATTAGAGCAGTTAGTCTTGGTTTAAAACAAAGAAAATATTTATGGGCACATGGAACACACTATATGGTCCAATTTATTTCTCGTGGACACTTGGTAATTATTAGAAAGAGAACACTGAACATCTAACAATTTTGAACTGTTTTCATAAACGAGATCCCTAATAATAGGGGGTTCGATACTAACTGCTCAAACCAGACAATCGGAAATTGATACATCAAGATCATTGATAATTTAGATATATTATGAGTAATCCCATCATTTAAGCCTACAAGGCATTATGGTCATTTTGACCTTTAGGGGTAATTTGGTAATTTAACCCAACATGGTATAAACGGGGATTTGCATAATTTTATGAGTTCTAATTGCTAATCAGGTCTCCAAGTCCCTTTGAACTAATCCAAGCACTCCATCGTTAATCATGTAACGAAGTGTTATACCAAAACAACGTTATTTTGGTATAGTTGTTTTGATGCCTAAGAGAGCCCAAACCGATGTTGTTTTGATAGAGAAAAAATTTAAAAAAAAAAACATTGCACTAAAAAATAATCAAACCAAGGATCTCAAAGATGGAAAGTTAGCACTATGGGTGTAAATGAATCGAGCTTGAATGAACAAGGCTATGTTCGTGATTGTTTGTTTATTTTTTAAAGGTGTTCATGTCCGTTTAAATTTTTAATAGTGTGTTTAATTTTTTTATTTATTTTTGAAGGTGTCTATGTTCGTTTGTTTAGTGTTGGAATACGTGTTCGTTTAAGTGTTCGCGAACATGTTTGTTTAATTGTTCAGGAACATGTTCGTTTAAGTGTTTACATACGTGTTCATTTATACGTTCGTGAACATATTCGTTTATATGTTGAGAAATGTTAACTCCAAAGTTAACTATGTGTTCAATTTAGTCCCTATCTTCGTCAATATTTAAAATTAAAAAATAAAACGAGCCTATAAACGAGCTTATAAATGAGCTGATAAACGAGCTTGTTCATGAACATAAACGAACCGAACACACCTCTGTTCACGTTCGTTTGTTTATTAAACGAACATAAAAATATTATTCATACTCGTTTATTTAGCTTAATAAACGATCGTTATACAAACAGTTTATCAAAGGTTGTTCATTTACACCTAGTTAACACCTAACCACAAAAACTAAAAAATATTATTTCTATAATTTATATATAATATTTACAAATATTATTTCTATAATATATATAACTAAACCCTAAACCATAAATCTTAAACTTTGAACACAAACCCCAACCCCAAAACTGAAAAATACTATTTATAATATATAACTAAACCCTAAACCTTTTTATCCTAAAGATTTATGATTTGGGGTTTAAAGTTTAAGGTTTGGGGTTTAGACTTTAGTGTTTATGGTTTAAGATTTATGGTTTCAGGTTTAGTTATATATATTCTAAAAATGATATTTATAAATATTATATATAAATTATAAAATTTTATCATAAGATAAATAAAATTAAATTCAACTGCAGTTATGTGTGTGTGCGCGCGCGTGCGTAACTTTTCATCCTTGAGGTCTTCGGTTTGATTCGTTTTGAGAGTAATGTTTTCTAAATTTTTCCTCTATCAAAACAAAGTCGTTTAGGGAAATCTTAGGCATCAAAACAACTATACCAAAATGACGGTTTGGTTTAACGATCCATTACATAGTTAACGACATAGTGCTTGAAGCTAAAATCTAAATATAATGTTATAATGGTATCGATTTATAGTTTAATGGTATTTTTTAAACACATGTTAAAGTTCAGTAAAATTTTATGTAATTTACCTTAAAAATTATCCCATTTTACTAAGGTATCACGTCATCAAACTAATGACATTTAATGTCTAAATGACCAAAATGTTATAAACAATAACATAAGTGATCAAAACATTATAAAACAATAATGTTAGTGGTGAAAACATTATATTTCTAAATTTAGTGAGGGAAAATAAACACTTATGAAAAGAAGATGACCCTGTACAATAATTTTACCCTTTATTTTTTATTTTCCACCCATCCTCTGCGTGAAAGCTTCCCTTCAGCAGAGTAATTATACAAAGACCGACATCACTCATCAGCACGTGCAAAAGCACGCCATTTTAGGAATCAATTCGTCCTTACATCAAACAAAGCACTGCCACTGTGTACAACGCATTTGAATATACATTTGAAATAGACAAAAAGAATTGGCAATCTTGAACAAGGGGCTAAACCCCTGAATAATTGAACACATTGTTCTTTTCAGACAAGGGGTTTTCTCTCTTCTTCTTGCTCATCTTCTACACTTGCCACTTCTTTAGAAGAGGCTATTCGTTGCTCGGCATTTCCATTCGATCTTTGAACCCTTGGACCTGCTTTACTGTCCGGCAACATCTTCAATATGATTCCCATGGATATCAGCAACAGTCCCGAACCGTGCTGTTCCGTTAACGGCTTTGTAAATATCATGTATGACAGCAACAGAGTTACAGCTTTTCTAGCAGTTGTGATCTGCACACCACGAAACAAGGGTGTATAAGTAGATGAAATAATGAAATGGTTTCGAGATCACATTCACAAGTATATCTCACCATGGCAGTCGTGGCAGCACCGAAAATGGCGATCAGGGATAAAACAGATACTTGACCAATGAACGTAGCCATGGCTTCAAACACCAACACCCCATACACATATGGATGCTGCAATCGATCAACGTAAAAAAACCCGATGATCAATACGAACGTCTAATGGAGTAACAAGCAAGATGCACTTTAGTAATAGGAAACAAGTTATTATTATAATCATGGGCAATGGAGTAACTGGATCAGGAGCCTTTGTGCCATATATTCCATGTGCATACAACAAATGAACCTCTGATGGTCTCCAGAGTATGTCGTTTTGTAAATGCGGATACCTTATAACATTGTAATTTTTTTCCCACTAAAAATCCATGTCCAATAAATTAAAGTATCCCTTAAATCTTCTTAAACCTGACTTGGAAACTTGTTATTCAACACTAACCGGAACGGTCAACTCTAAACCATTGATTTCTCCGATACAAAGAAATTTAGGTGGAACAAGTGGACACGTTGTGAATGGCTTCCAAAGTGTAGATTTCAAGTTTAAGACACCTAAATAAAATGTTATTTTATGCAGCCGTGACCCCTGGCAGTGCAGGGGGGCAGGGATGTGCATGAAAGAAGTCAATCAATAAAATAAGACTTAAGGGGTAAGTTTGTTCCCGAAGTAAACTCAAATCAGCAATTTTGTCCCTACTTTTCAATTGAATCAATTTTATCCTCGGAGTTATTTAATTGACTCAATTTTGCCCTTGAAGTCATTTAATTTTGGGCGGCAAAATTGATGCAACTAAAAAGTATGGATAACATTGTTGATTTGGGTTTACTTCAGGGGTAAACTTAACCCTTAAGCCATAAAATAAAGAAGGCATCGATGCTTACTTGAGAACAAGAATTCCATGCCTTAAAGAGCTCTCCAGTAAGAACCATTGGCACAATTAAGAAAGGAATCCCGACAATAGTTGAGCAAAACAACATCTCCATCTGTAGATATACATACATCCATATTCATAAAAATTGTCACTACTTCATTGTTTATTTGTTCCATGTTTCAAACAAAAAAAATGAGAACTTTTAAGGCAAAACCTGTGTTGTTTCCGGATTCATGGTGAAAATCGCTTCTTGAAAATTACCCAGAAACGCGTCCATGATTAAAGCACCCGAAATCATTATAACACCAATGATGCTAAAATTTGGAGATGTCTGGGCATCAGCTAAGGTGAAAATGATAAGACCAACCACAAGAAGCAAAGCAGAGATGTATTCATGAAAGGGATATTTCCTTCTCAGGCCAGGAACGAATGCACCCATAATCATAACCGGCAGAACCTGAAATTTCATACAACAGCACAACACTAGTTTGTCAGAATGAACATGGCCAGGGATTCAAATAGCAGTCCGCTACCGTAATAGCGACCACTATATAGCGGTAACAGCACCGTTCGAAACCGCTATTGCAGAAAATTGAACTTTGTACCTTTGTAGATTTAAACATGATTTGGGCAGGATAGTTAAGGTAAGCCAATGAACCCTTGGTTAATCCATGAGAACCCATAAGAACAGCAGATAGTTTCACATATGTATTCCATGGATTCACCATTTGCTTCATAGTAAAGCCTTGAAGCCGTATCAATATCAGGTAAACAAATCCTTGTATAAAAGTAAAATACCATCCGTAGCTGAAACATTTCAAAGATTTCAAGTCAAGAAAAAATTCCAAATAATATTTCAAGGAAAAAAAAACTTGTGAAGAATGAACCTGAATTGAAGCCTGTTATAAACATATTCCTGCAATGAAACAGAAGAAAACATCAATCTTTAGAGTAAAATGTGAATTTATACAAAAAACAGAGTGACTAAAGACAAAAGTAAAATGTCCTAAACTTTATTTCCCATTAATTTTCTTAGCAACCAAACAAAAAGAAACACAGAAAAAGAGAAACCCGGCAGCATGCATGAACGGGAATTGGTCACATGCAGAGTAGAGAAACCTTGCAAATGGAATGACAGGTTCAGAACAAAACTAAAAATGAAATTTTAATAAATAAAAAAAAGGCAGAACAAACCTCACAAACGCCATTAACAAGGTAACCAAAGAAGAACCCAGATGAGCAAATAAGAAACTGTTGCCATTTGGGTCTGTCTGTAAGGGAAATTCCAAACAAAAACCTTGTTTGATCCTCGTTTTTCATCTTCTTTCAAAAAACACAGATTGTTTAGTTTACACAACACCCGGAAACCTCTAACTCCTAAAAAAATAAGTTCAGCCCCCAATCAAAGAATCGGAGCAAAGCCCAGAAAACAGATGAAAGTAGGGGTCTTCAAATAACACAAAGAAAAAAGGTAGATTTTATATGTTAAAATAACAAGAAGAAGGGAAGTATCAGAAGGAGTTCTCTACTCTGTCGCCCTCACTAAAAATGAAAAGGTTGCAGTATCAATTCAGAGGCGAAAGAGAGATTTATGGAGGATTTGAAGATTTTGTGTTTCCTTCTCTCCTTGGAAAAACGGTGGCCAACAAATCTTACGACTTTTATGAGGTGAGAAAATAAACTATTTGGGGTTAGAGAGTAACAGAAAGGAGAAAATGGAAAGAATCATTTAAGATCAAGCTTCGTTCCCAGCTCATCAAGTTTGGGATTCCTTTGCAAATTCTCGGAAAGTTGTTTTCTCGGGAAAATGGAATCAAAGATACTATAAATATCCCTTAAATATATCGAGTTCGAAATCTTATGTACACAAAAAAAACTATTAAAAAATTCAATCACCAAAATTAAATATGCGATACGAGTATGTTCAGATTAATGTAAGGAAACGGGGAGTTAGGGGTAGAAATTGGGTGGGGATGTCCGAAAACTATGAGATCCGAACTGACGGAATGGGCAATAATCGAAATTTTCACTCACAGGGACGAAAACGAAGAAAAGTTTATCACCGAAGCTCAAATAGGGACTAAGTCAAGAATTGTTATATCTTGATATTTTACAAAAAATTTAAAATGTATAAAATTAACTCTCATTTACATGTATTTTATTATCAATATATGTGTCTTTTGTTTAAACCTTATTAAGTTTGGGTGACCTCTCTAGTATTTACCATTTATTTGTTAATTATATAATTTATTTATCTATCTATTTCTACCGTTCATTTTATACGAAGACTTTGTTCCCCTTCAACTATGTTTAAGTGTATTGAGTATGACATGTAAATTGAAATTAATCGTACATTTTGGTTAGTAAAATAGTAAATTTTGTTTAATTGTTGGAATGAGATTTTTTGAAAATTGTAGAGATCTGATAGGAATAGAGACAAAAAATTCACTAAAATATATAACGAAAATTGTACTTGTAAGTGTTAAACATAATAGAAAATGCAAAACTGCCCGCCTTACGGAGAGGGCAAAAAGTACTAATGCTTCAGCATGAGTGTTTTGACTTTTGGATTTGAAGGATTATATTTTTTAGGGTAATATTTATTTGTGGTCTTTTTTGTTTTGAGTTTATTCTATTTTGGTCATTTAAATTTAAAAAAGTTATTTTTGTTATTTATATTTTGAACCGTGTCTATTTTGGTCTCATAGCCGTTGACATTCGTTTATAAAAAAATAATTTCTCATTTAACCCTCAAACATTTAAAATTTTATTTTTCATCATCTTTCTTAAAAATTTAAAAATTTTACTTTTTCGTCCACCACCCGATTTTAACCCTCTTTCCACCGCTATGAGCCTGCCACTCTCCTCCACCCAAAACGTTAAACTTGAAACCATCCTCGATTGACCACCATTTCCTCTTCTTCAGTTGAAGCCATCATTGATAGTCGATATTTTCAGGAGATTGAACATTGATGACAACTGTTGCTCAGATCCCCTATGATGAGTTTGATGTTTTGTATTGGCTTGGACATTCCAAGGGGGAAAAAAATCAATTTTCATGTTCATGGTGTTGACTATATACAAGATAGTTAAAAGACCTAAAAGGAAAATGTTTAAACTAGTTGCATTCACAATCCCTCAATGAAAGTCAGAACTGAATTAGTTGTGTATTTGGATCGATAGGGCTTCCAAAATGGTTACTGCAACCTTTCCAGAATATCACAACAATTTTGCACTTATGTTTGGTTTTCCAAATTAAGCATGATCTTATATTTGAAGTTTTTGCATCGCTACTTTTACTGAATTATATGACTCAATACACCAAACGGAAAAATCCATCACATTATCATACAAATCATTTTGTCATTATAATTGAAACAAGCTCATCGTATAATAATAATTTTAGTTACTAAAGTTTCTGCATTCTATTAATTTAGTCATAATTTAATAAATTTAACTATTCATATTTAAAAAATTTAACATTGCACCATCTTAACACACTCTTCGACCACTTACCACACTACATGCTATTGTTCATCCGTCCAATAATTAATATATGTGATAACTCGATACATACAATTTTATTAATGTCTTATTTATGAATGATATCAATTCCATAAGTAATGGGTATCCCCTTGGGATTCGCTATAGTGAATTTTTATAAATATTTTTATGGTTTTTATCATTTATATCTAACCTTAAACTAAATTAAATTCCAGATTTCAATAGGACTAAAACTAAATTAGACTGTTAATTAAGCTTTTCTGTTAGATATATATATAACGAGAAATTATATCTAACCTTTTCAATTTCATTTCCCGGAGTAAATATTATAAGAACTTTCTCAAAATACATACAAAGTATAGAGTATAAAACTGTTAGGCTAGATTACTTGATGGTCATTCAAATGTTATGGTGTTAATGTTTTGGCCACCTAAACGTGAAACTCCTAAATGTTGTTAACGTTTTGGTCACCTCAAACAAATTTTTATACAATTTAGTCATTAAATCATTAAATTCTAAAAAAAACTAATATTGAAGACACTCGTATGCGTGTGAACAATACATATTTTATCGATATAAAATTTATTAAAAAATTATATTGTAAATTCATTTAATTTATAACTAATATTATACCAATAGATTTGAATTACCATTATAAATTGACGAATCTATATATTTTTTTATTTAATACTTTGATTTTTTGTGTATTTTTCGACTAAGTTAAATGACACCAAATAGAATCAAAACACTTCAAAAATATAGAATTTTGTCACACTTAATTCACTAGTATAAAATATAAATCAATAAACTTTTTTTTAACGTTGTGGGTGGCATGGTTCGGTTGCGAGAAATGCTAGAGTTAGGGGGTGTTTGGTGATTGGAGTTGATTTTGACCTTGGGCGTCATGTTTGGCAGCTACGACGCGGTATTGTTTTGCTACAACGTGCGGAGTTGTAAGAGGTTGTGGCCGTGGGTGGTATGGTTCGGTTGCGAGGGATGTTAATTTTGGCTTTGGTTATCTCCAGTTGGGATTGGTATTGGGGTGTTGTTGCTTTTTGGTTCGAATATTTGTCCGTGTTTGTATTTCGGGGTGTTGTTTCGGTGTATTGTTATCTCGTTGTATAACATGGTCAATTTAGGCTTAGGAGGTTTAATGAGGCCTATGACCATATCTGATATCTCAGATTGTATGATTTCCCTTAATGAAATTATACTTTCTTGCTAATAAAAAAATAAAAATAATTTCATTAATTTTTAATATAGTTATTTATTTGTAAAATAAATAAATTACTGTTATAATATTATTAATCTATAGATTTTATTTTATATTAATTTTTGCATATTTTTCAACTAAACACTAACTTCAATTAGACATTTTATAAATATAAATTAATAAAAATATTAAAAAATGTTTTATGAAAGATGAATATTTGAAAAAATTATATCAGCGGATGATTATCAGTGAAATGATAAAATGTTTGTTTCTAAACGTTTTTTTTTGTAATGTGTTAATTTTTTTGTAATGTGTTATAATATCTATAGATTTTATTTTATATTGATTTTTGCATATATTTCAACTAAACACTAACTTCAATTAGACATTTTATAAATATAAATTAATAAAAATATTAAAAATGTTTTATAAAAGATGAATATTTGAAAAATTTATATCAGCTGGTGATTACCAGTGAAATGATAAAATGTTTGTTTCTAAACGTTTTTTTTTTTTTTTGTAATGTGTTAAAATTTTAAATAAAACATTTTAGTTGTTTTTTTAACTTTAAAATGTAGATATTTTCTTTTATTTTTTAAGTGAGTTGGTGATCGGTTAACCGGTGAAGCTGAAATGAGATCTATCATCTATTAATTGGCCAAGTGGTCATATAAATACAACAATGATTATTTTGAAATAAAACTCAAAATTTGAATCACCAATAATTTTTGGATCCAAATGTTTATATTACCCATTTTTCTTTCAATGTAAGTAAATTGATACAAATAAATATAAGAAGAAAAATGTTTTGATAATTTTTATTAGCCAATTAAAATTATTTTTTTGCTTGTAGTTTAAAGGAAAATTTTCAAAAAAAAAAAATAAAGAGGACAATAAGTGTTTAATTGTTATTAAAATATAATACATTAAGTATTATCATTAGCCAATAAATTTTGTTTGTTTTGTTTCTACTATAAAGACAATAAATTTATCAAAAAAAAATAAAGAGAAAACAATCAAATTATTATTAAAATGTAATATGTATATTAACTATTTTTTGTTAGTCAATAAATTTTTTTTTTATAGTTTTGAAGGAGAAAAGTTGTAAAAAAAATAAAGAGAAAAAATAATCAAATTACTATCGAAATAATGTATATTTATTTTATTAGCCAATATAGTTTATTTATTTAGTTTAAAGAAGAAAATGTTATAAAAAAGAATGAAATTAAAAATATTATTGAAATATAAATGATAAATTAGTTTTAGAACATATTACTAAAATATAAATTTAAATGAATTTTAATTCTATCATAAAAGTTTAATGGTTAAGTGATTAAAATATAATTTATTTATTTATTTTATTAGCCAATGTAATTTATTAATTTCTTTATTTAGCATTCATTTTCTTTTGCTGAAAATTTTCAAACAAATAAAGAGAATAATAAGTGTTTAATATTTAAAAAATAATATAAAGTAATTTTTAAATTTGATTTTTATTTTTTAAAAGATTATTTTAATTATAAATTTAGTCCTTTAAATTTTTAAAATTTAAAAAAAATAATGGTGTTCATCGGTAGTGGTGTTTATCAATATTCGTCGCACGTAGTAGACTCATCCGGTTGGCATACCAGAAAAAGAAGGCGAAATATCAAACAAGGTTGGTAAGATTAGCTTTCTCAAGCCACGTTTCGTGGCGGCTGATGAACTAACGGAGTGAGACCCACCTTTCGATTTCCTTCTAACAATGACAGTGACTAAGCAGCCTACGATAAATTGGCTTATTTCTCTCATTTTGTGATGTTATTTGCGGCAATTTTAGATTAAAAATCTTTTTTTTAATTATTATTTGGGGGAAATGGCTCCCAAAAAAAATTATTTGGCAAAATGACCCCTAAACTTGCTACGTCGGTGGACCTCGTGTTGTGTAGGATGCGAGGTTGGATATCGCGTTCTACACAACGCGATTTCAGTTTACGTGGCCTTGTTGTTTGTGTTAACAGTTTTACAGTACCTCGCGTTATGCAGAACGCGAGGTCCACGAGAATTTGAAACGGCGGCTGAATATATTGCACAAACCTCGCGTTGTGCAGGACGCGAGTTCTGTGCATTTCTGGGCTGAAGAACAAGGGAAAACAAGTGTGGGTAGGCATGTTCGAGCCCAATTTCGAGCGTGTAAATCATATATTTTTAGCGATCATCGAGTTTGGGGTCGTAGTACTGGAAATTGTCTATCGTATGATACCAACATGGTTAATTTCCGTCCATTCTACAATGGTTTAAAATGGCTTCGAAAACCCTATGCTATCATCCTTTTTTGAATGAAGTTGCATTTGAACAAATGTCGATAGGCATGTTCGAGCAGAATTTCATACGTAGAAATTTTAAATTTTTAGGTAACATCGAGTTTGGGGTTGTAGTACTGGAAATTCTCTATCGTATGACACTGACACGGTCAATTTTCGTTCATTGTACACTGATTTAAAGTTGCTTCGAAAACACTATCATAACATATTTTTTTGAATGATTGAAAATATAAGATGACGTATTGTATAAATCGAAGTAGACTGACTTTATTGATTCGATTGTCATGGGCGAACTCGCATATACAAATTAAAAATAATTAATTAAGACGAGGGGCTGAGCGATTAGGACACTTAAGAGCTGTGTGTCCAGGATTTCGACATACAGTACAATGTTTTTTTGTCCGGTTTTCTCTCGATGTTCGACCATATCCTCGGCACAGTATATTCTTGTAGAACGTGGACGTCATTTGGCTCGTATTAGTGCTGGATCTGGGCGTATGATCGGTTCAGTGTCCACAGCATTCAGATCAACCTCATTTCTGATTGGAGGAAACTCTTTTTCGTAAACCTTAAACACCGTTTCGAGTAAGTATACCGGATCAACTAGATGCATGTGTTGTATTTGTTGGTTAGTGCAAGCAGCAATGGCGTGTGCGCACGGGTATTTGAATGTTTGGAAAATTCCGCACTCGCAGGTTCTATCCCTCAGGTTTACCACGTAAGCGTTGTGCTGAATGCCTTCCAACTGCTTGGAAAATTCTGCAACACGAAACATGTGTCCTTCTCACGAGAAGAGAGTTGCTTGCATCTGTCTTGATTGGCCCAATTGAGTATGCAGTTTTGTGCGGAAATCTGGATGAATTTTGTGTCCACCTGCCATGTACTCAGTTGCTTGTCTTCCCAAGGTTGCAAAAAGGGTAGCCAAACGATAATAGGTCGCTTTGACAATAGAAGTGATAGACAACTGTCGCACTCCCTTCAGTGATGAGTTCACTGCCTCAGCCAAGTTCGTTGTCATGTGACCATAACGTTTACCCTCGTCATACGATCGAAACCATTTTTCCTTTGGGATTTTTTCAAGGTATTCTGCGCTTTTTTTGTTTCTCGCTCCCAGTTCCTCGAGCAGGTCAGCCACCTCTTGTTTGTAGTGCGAGTTGCCTACGGGATGACAATTGAATAGTTATGGGCGAAAAACACATGCAAAAAGGTCGTAAATCAAAGGGAGTAAGAAATAATATAGTAAATGAAAATGACATAAAAGACGTACCCATATCGAGCACCATTTGACGTTCATCACGGTTCTTGTATTGCAGCAGGTAGTTTGCGGCTATGTGTCGCAAGCAAAAACGGTGGTAAATGTATGAAGGCTTCCAATAGTTACCCAAATTTTCTATCGCCCACAACAGCGTTGTGCCTCTGTCAGAAATAACACATACCTCTTCATCCCTTCTTCGTATTACAGGATCAAGGACATATTTTCGTAGGTTCTGAAGGAAGAACTTCCAAGACTCCAAATCCTCCTTCGGGACGATTGCGAATGCAACAGGAATGCATTTGCGATTGTCGTCCTGTGCTATAGCTAGAAGTAGGGTCTGTGTATATCTTCCGTACAACCATGTGCCGTCGATTTGGACCATCGGTTTGCAATGCTTGAATGCGTTGATGCACTGGGGGAAAGTCCAAAATAACAGGTAGAATTGAGAAACACCTCGGACGACACGATCATTTTCGTATGTCAGAACTGTATCAAGTTTGACAACCATTCTGGGGATGTGTTTCTGCAGGAGATTAAGCCACGGGTGCAACTCTTTGTAAGATTCCTCCCATCGGCCATACATTTCCTCTTTGGCCCTCTTCCTTGCATACCATGCTTTGGAATAACCTGGACGGTAGCCGGTGACAGCTAAAGCTGCAGCCTGACATGTGGGGACCGACACAGTGGGATTTGTTTTCACCAGTGTCGAAAAGATGTCCGCGAGGTACTTTGCATCCAGGTTCTTGTGATCCTGTTTGAGGCTAGGAACGGTGCATGTATGGGGCCCCTCAAATTTTGTTATTGTCCAACGGTCGCCTGCCCTCTTCAACTGTGATAGACGGATTTTCCATTTACAACCTTGATTTTTTTTGGACGCAATAAGCCTTGTAGTATCTGGATTAGGTTTTATCCACTGTCATCTCAACATTATGACGAAGGTTGAACTACTTAACTGCCGCCACCGCAATTTCCTTTTTCAAGAACGCCATACAAATTCTCAGTTCACCATTAGAACGGTTGACTCAGCCATCTATTGTGTTGTCATGCGGAAAATCAGGGACGTCCATTGCATCCATATCAACCGTTGTGAAGTGGGATGGTGGCTGGAACATAGAAATTTGTGTTGCGTCTACAGGAAAATTGGTGGTAGTCGGTTCTTCGTCCAAATCTGGTGGTGGAACGGTAGTGTCTTCTGGTAGAACTGTCAAGTCTTCTGGTTCGGGATAGAATGACCCCAGCTCGTCTCCGTCGGGCCCGGGTTCTCTAATCGGTTCTTCGTCAGAAGCATCCTTCGGGAGCTGGAATAGTAGAGCTTCGTCGATCACTACCGTTGGAAGCGAGGATGTGGGTCGATAAGCAGGAGACCTCTCACGAGATCGCTCACGAACCGTATTTCCAAGACCAAAATCAAGATCACCATAAGAAGAATGTATTCCCATAGATGGTTGAACGTACTCTGTGCTAGGGACATACGTTGAGTGTCGTCCATATGAGGAATCATGGTCGTGCATAGCGTAAGAAGACGATGCTCCCTCACCTCCAAAAGAAGAATGTCTCCCCATAGATGGTTGACCGTAGTCGATGCCAGGGACATACATTGAGTGTCGGCCATATGATGCTTCATGGTCGTGCGCAACGTAAGGAGTCGACGTTCCCTCCCCCCCCAAAACTATAAGGATTGTATGGATTGTACGATGCATTTGTTGGTGCATCGAATTCATCGTTTGGGGGTTGGTTATGGTCAAACCCGATACTAGCTACGCACGACTGCCTTGGAGGAGCAGATGACGATGCACCAAACTCGTTGTCTTGGCACAGTAGGTTAAAATCACGTCGTAGACTTGCGGTCGGGCTATCAACGTTGGCATTCGGATCGAAGTCGAAATTCGCCCGGCCCCAGCTTGGTATTTGGATAACTGGATTAGACTCGGAGAACGATGCATACAGCTCGAGGGGCCCCCCAATTGAATAGTCGAAGTGGGTTTCCATCATCATGTCCACATCAGCATTTTCCGTAATTTGGCATACAGAGTACCTTAAAGGGTCTATAGATGTTGGCACCCGATACTTCACGTTGGACAAACGGTGGTTATCGAAATGAGGGACTTTTGCCTCCAGTTCCTTTACCAACTTCTTGAACGATAATCTCATCGGAAGCTTTAGCGTTACCGGATCTTCGCAGTGAAAAACGATGCCGAGTTCGGTACCCTCGAATATCTGCCTATCGTAGTAAACTAGCATAGTAACGCGTCGTCTGGCCATTTGAATATTTTCTAAAAGACTTCTGAATTTTTTATACTTGGAAAATTCTAGGAATTGTTTGGCAATTGAAACATATATTTTCGTTTTATGGTTCTGCTTCATATATAGGCAAAATTATTGCCACTTGAAATCCCGGAGAATCTGGTTGTGTAAGGCAAATAATGGTTCCGAGAGGTAACTTTGCTTGTCCATTTCCTAAAACCGATAAACAGGCAAATAATGAACAAGTCAGGAATAATGGTGCCCGGGAGGCAGTCCCCTAACTTTGGACAAGTAAGGGATAGAGTTGATGGGGAGGCAGGTTTAAGTGACCTCGCGTTCTACACAACGCGATAACCAGTACCTCGCGTTGTATAGAACGCGAGGTCTTATAAATATCGCGTTATGTAGAACGCGAGGTCACTTTAATTGCTTTGTCTCAGATATTTCGTCAGAAGTTATAATAACCGTACTGTTTACTCATTGTCTATTTGTGTAATTGAGAACAAGTTCGAATAATTGAAACAATTGTAGTCTGGTAATGTAATTTAATACTACAAGTGCTGCATAACGTGAGGTCCCTTTATATATTTTGAGACAGAGATTACGACAGAATTAATAAAACTCGTACTATGAACTCGATTTATGTTTGAATAACTTAGACAATTGTAGTTTAGCAATGTAATTGAATACTAGTAGTTTTACATAACGCGAGGTCCGTTGAACATTAATAAAGGATGAAATAAGACGTCATATAACATAATTGGAAGATAATTTCAGAAGTTTATGGTTAATCCGAATCATCGTAGTCAGTGGACACGTCTGAACTCAGGTTTAGTTCTTCGATCAGCTGTTGTTTTCTTTGTCTATGCATGTACATAAAAAGTTGAAACTCCTCCGCAGCCGCATCAACATCCGGTGAAGACGGTGCATGTTCAGTGTTCGGAGCAGGTTGTACGGGTGCAGACGTACTACTTTCGTCGGCGTTGACGTCGTCAAACTTAACATTTAAATCGACGTCTCTAGCTCCGACAGAATTGAGCCGGTCATACATGTTACGAACGTCTGTTTCGTTCGTAAGCTTCATAACGTAGTGCGTTTCGTTTGCTGACGGTGTTGGGATTCGACATTCCAAGGAAGAAATTTGTTTGTTGGTGTGTTTACAAACCTCGATTGTTGTCAACTGTATTAAATTTTTCAGTGACATTTTGTCGGCGATTGTTGACTCAAAATAAGTATCGAGAAAATAAAATGTTGCCTGAAATTTTGCCATAAGGTGAGCAAAGATTGGGTGTTTAGAGAGAATTTGGAATGAGTAAATGATGGTGGAATTCGTGGGTATTTATAGGAAAGGAAAAACACCACATAAGTAAATTTAAGTCGAATCAAAACTTTATTTCGAATTTCATCTAACAAAACTTTCAAATTTCAACAAGTATTCGTTAATAAGTAAATTGAGACAACTGGATACAATATTTACAAAATAGTATATGAAAAAAATTCAGGTGGAGAAATATAATCGGTGGGAAAATGTGATCGGAGGCCCCGAGTGAAAGAAGCAGAGCGCGATAATCAGATTTCTTCTAAAATGGTAGCAGCTCTGATCCACATTAGCAAATGTAATCGGCACCGGCCGCATTTGCAAATAGGGCTGCTTATGCAACATGGTCGATCTGAATCTGCCCTTGCTTCTAAAAGTCGTTTCGTTTCAAAACTGTACCCGAGGATCCTCTCGACGGCGGCTACAGAAGCTTCCATTGAAAGAGATGTAGCCGCCCAAAACCTCCCAAATATTGCGATATGTTGGTAAATATTATTCAATGAACCCCGCGGAACACAAATCTTTAAGTGAACTCCAACTGTCATTAAAGAACAAAATTTCGGACAAAAAAATTTCAACTGCAAAAAACAGAGCAGGACACGAACTCATATTCAACTGAGAAAAACTTAACTGCTTACGAAAATCCATCGCGGTGCATATATATATACCAGCATCTAAATGACCTCACGTTCTGTACAACGCGAGGTTTAAAGGACCTCGCGTCCTACAGAACGCGAGATTGCCACGTCATCATATTCACCTCCGTCTATAAATAGCAAACCCTTGGGGAGGCAAGGAGCACACACAAATTTTTTTTCTATATTCACGTAAGCAATTTTCGCTTGCAGCTACTAATGGCAACATAACGCTTATTTGAGAAGATTTTTTCAAACTAATTTCCCAAATATTGCGTTGTGTCGTTATTTGTAGTTACTAATGAAAACATAGCGCGTACTTAGGAAGTTTTTTTCGATTATTATTATAATTATTATTATTATTATTATTATTATTATTATTATTATTGTTATTATTAGTATTAGTATGATTATTATTGTTATTGTTATTATTATTGTTATTATTATTAATAATATTATTATTATAATTATAATTATTAGTATGATTATTATTATTATTATTTCTATTATTATTATTATTATTTCTATTATTATTATTATTATTATTATTAAAATTATTAAATTAAATGACTTTCCTTAACCGTATCAACACCCCACCCGTTGATTAAATTTTTTTACTAACTATTTTTTTTATTTTTTTGAAGGGATACGAACGTAATTTATAATGTTACCTTAACCATATCAACACCCCACCCGTTGATGTTGTTATGGAGTGGATTCAGCGCGCCGGTTTTGGCTACATAGCACGGTATATAGAGGTGAAGGTAAAACCATCATTGATCAACGCGCTGATAGAACGGTGGAGACCCAAGACGCACACGTTTCATCTTTCATTTGGCGAGACAACAATCACACTGGAGATGTTGCCTACATTCTGGGGTTGCCTACAAACGGCAGCGTAATTACGGGTGTAGCGTTGGCATGTTAGCCAACTCTATTTGCTAAACAAATGGGCGTGATGCCCCCTGAGGACGTGTGGGACGGAAGAAAAATCGATCTATCATATTTGGAGGCTCACTTTGGAACCCCTCCCCCCAATGCGGATGAAGTTGCACTTCAGGTATTTTTTCTATTTAAAAATTAGGATGCCATTATTAAATATTTAGTATGCTTTTATTAGATTTATTATGAAATTAAAAATATTTATTTGAACATTACGATGGTTTATGAAATATTTAGGATGGCTTCATTAAATATTTAGGATCCTTTTAATAAATTTAGGATGCAATTACAAATCATTACTTGAAAATTATGATGCTTTTATTAAATATTTATGATGACTTTATTAAATATTTAGGTTGCCTATATTAAATATTTAGGATGAAGTTACACATATTTATTTGCAAATTAAGATTAAGTTAGTAATTTCTTTGGATGCCTTTATTAAATTTAGGATGAACTTACAATTTTTTTAATTAGGATGTATTTATTAAATCTTTATTTTCACAGCGGTGTGCGTGTGCCTACATCTTGCGCATTATTGGCGGGATATTAATGCCAGACAAATCCCGCACAAAGGTGCACGTGATGTGGCTTCGTCATCTTATAGATTTAAATGAGTCTGGAAGAAAATCTTGGAGATCAGCTGTCTTGGCGTTTCTTATCAGAGACCTCTGTAGAAATGTTGACGCCTCAAGATCATCGATGGGAGGATGTTGTTTATTCCTACAGGCTTGGGTTTGGTTTCGGATGCCTACTTTGAGACCACAGCTTAGACAGCCCACCGCTATGTTATTTCCGCTTCTACGGAGGTACTACATAATCTACTATATTTTTTATTTTTAAATTATTTTATTTAACGATTTTTTTTCATTATTTATAGGTGGAGCAGCACACTGACCCACACCGGCCTGCCAAACTCCCAGAAAGAATTCAGGCATGCTTTTGATGGCTTGATGGAGCACGAGGTAATTCGAAAATTAATTTGAATTTTTTCATACTTTTTTTCCAATAATATTTCATATAACCGTTACAAACGCTTTCATTCTTTTTAGTTCGTGTGGAGGCCCTACGATTCAGAGGAGATTCGGCAGATTACTCCACCAGATATTCTGCGAGACCGAGACCTATGGATTTCCGTTGTGCCGCTGCTCAATTACGAAATTTGCGTGTGGCATTCTACGGATAGGGTTCTCCGACAGTTCGGGTACTTCCAAAATGTTCCAGCCCCTCCGCAAAATATGGACCGCTTCCACAATCTTACGCGCCAGGGCAAGACGGAGGTTGATTGGTCCGAGCACCACGCTCCCTGGATAGCGATTTGGGGTAACCGATTTGCCTGACGCCCACTGCTTCTCCAACAAATTATGGAAGGGGCTGATTTGGTCGCTTTCAATTATGACCAGTGGTATAGGCTCAATGGGATGCCACATATCCTCACTCAGGCCGAGCGCGCTGCAGGGCTTCCCCAGCAACCCCAAAACCGCCCACGCGGCACCCGTCGAGTGACCCAGAGCCAGAGCCAGAGGCAGAGGCAGTCGACGCAGCGCGGTCCGAGACCACGATATGACACTGCAGGGGCATCATCTTCTGTTGCACCATTTCATGCTTATAGCGGTCCATCGAGTTTCCAGCAGACGATGCCTTCACCCCAGTTCGGCTCCTCCGATGCCTATCGTCCCCATACGCCCACGACTGACCTTCAGCTTATCGATTATCCACAGCTGCACTCTCAGTATGAGTTTCCCATTGTGGAGAGTACGCCGATCGATAGCTTGTTTTACTCGCCGCCTAGGCCCAACACAGATCCGCATATCGCGCACGATGGTCAGGATGATGAGGACCAGGGACCACCTGACGATGGACGGAGGTATCCGGCTCGTGAGCGTCATCCACCCGACTGCGGAACGGGTGGAAATAGGCATTTTTAGTCTTTTCTTTTATTGATTTGTACTTATGTTTTTAATATTTATATAAAACACATTTGATTTTTATAATGTCGTATTATAATTTTGTTTACATATTATAATTAAACTTTATAATGTTTATTTAATTTCAGTTTTTAATAAATTTTATGGGATTACTAAACCGAAAATCGACATTTGTTGAAATGCAACTTCATTCAAAATAAGATAATAGCATAGGGTTTTCGAAGCCATTTTAAACCATTGTAGAATGGACGGAAATTAACAATGTTGGTATCATACGATAGACAATTTCCAGTACTACGACCCCAAACTCGATCATCGCTAAAAATATACGATTTACACGCCCGAAATTGGGCTCGAACATGCCTACCCACACTTTTTCCCCTTGTTCTTCAGCCCAGAAATGCACAGAACTCGCGTCCTACAGAACGCGAGGTCTGTGCGATATATTCAGTCACCGTTTCAAATTCTCGTGGACCTCGAGGTCCTACACAACGCGAGGTCCACCGACGTGGCAAGTTTGGGGGTCATTTTGCCAAATAATATTTTTTGGGAGCCATTATCCCAAATAATAATTAAAAAGGGGTTTTTAATCTAAAATTTCCATTATTTGTCTCTAACTTTCAAATAAAATTATTTTGGGCAATATTATATCTACTTACTAGATCATCTATCCAGCTAAAGTGGTACATGAGACAATTAATAATATAATATATTTTTAATATTCAATTTTCAAAACAATTAATGTAATACAATTAATGCATCTTTTATCAATAAATAATTTTCAAGATTATAAATACAATACAATTAATACTTCTTTACCCATTAAATAATTTTTAAAATTATAAATGTATTATAATTAATATTTTACTTTCTAAGGTTAAAGGCTCAAATTTGTCCATGTAGTAAACTAAAATCATCAATGTTGTCTTTTATTTTTTTTTCATACAATTATGCCCCTAAACTCAGCAAAAGATCAATTATACTCTTAAATTCGATTAAAAAATAATTTCTTATTTTTTTAAATTTTAATAATATCTTATTTTTAGCTTAAATATTAAATAAGTTATCAAACTTTCAATTAAAATCAATTATTCCCCTAAACTCAGCAAAAAAAATCAAATATTCCCTCGAAGTCAGTTAAAAAGGATTTCAGCCCCTCTACCACATCATTATTACATGTGTACTGCCATGTCAGCATCGTGGTCACCACGTCAGCACAATTAACTGCCACATCAACACTTTAACGGTCAACGCTGGTCAAAGGGCAAAATTACTACAATTGAATAACTTCGTGGGTAAAATTGCATGAAAAAATAAGGGCAACACTGCTGATTTGAGTTTACTACATGAACAAATTTGACCATTTAGTCTTTTTATAGTAATAAGAAGAGAAACTAAGCTAACTCAAATACATTTTAGTCTATCATACTATCATGATGTAATTCCTTCAAAGTCCCATGATACTATAAGAGAATCATTTCTCGAATTAAGTATTTAAATTTGTTATCTCAAATTCTCATGATATTATAAGAGAACCATTTCTCGAATTAAGTATTTAAATCTAAAAATTAGGAGGAAAAAATGTCTTAATTAATTTAAACTAAAAATGACCTAAAATGTCATTATACTAAATTTTTTTGGAGGGACAACAACCCCTCCCACCTCATGAGTGGCTACATCCCTAGTAACAATGGTATCAAGACTTAATCGACAAAGACTACCCTTTTTTATTTAGTGCAAGACATTTGAGAATCCAAAAGAAATTTCAATATTAATAAAATCGATATCGTGCCAATATCAATCCAAAAAATATTTGAGAATCTAAAAGAATACGTAAGTTAGTATAACACAACTTTTTTTTACGATATATATGTTAATAATTTATCTATTGTATTTAAAAATATGATTTTATCTTTTATACGCATAATGTTTGAATTAAGTTAATTTTCGATTCAGAATATTGTTTCTATTAACATATACTTATAGTTGATTTTTTTACATCAAACGAATAGTTAAATATTTTCAATTTATACAAATTTTTACGTGCATAATACATGAATAAAATATAAATTATAAAATTTTAAAAGGTTGAAATTAAAAAATTATAATTTAAGCTCAAAATGCTGAATTTAAAAAATTATCATTTAAAATTTTAAATGGATGAGACAATTATAATTATCACATAAAATGTAGTGTAAAAAATTTAATGTTGATTTTAAATGGGTCAATAATTTATTAATTTTTACACTAAATTTAATGAGTTTAACCACTCAAGATTCCATATCAGCTGAGTCATCTACCCAATGGCTATATAAAGTTTTATCCAATTATTTTCATATTAGCATTTATTGTAAAAACTCATCTGACTAGTTTGACGAGTTACATTAAAAAAATAAAAGCTTATGACACTCGTCATACCAGCACATCGACTTCTATTAATTTTTTAGTTGGAGCTAATAAACAATATTTATAAAATATACATTAAAAAATAAAAACCCGTGAAACTTGCATGTTGGTATGACGAGTTTCATGTGTTTCTATTTTTAATGAAACTTATCTATCCGATGTTACATAAATTTTAATTTAATTTTAAGTAGGGATGGAATTATATGATAGGAGGTTGAGGGAAAACATAAATATTTAAAAAGTGAGGGGAACAAATGTATAATTAATTCATTTTTTAAATTTTTTATATGTATAAAAAGTTAAAAAGTTGGGGATGAGTCCCTTCCGCCCCTTAGTCATTTCGTCCCTGATTATAGGTTAATTAATTTTATTTGTAAAATGTTTATATTATTAAAAAATTAAAAATATATAAATAAATATTACTTTATAGTCGTGTACAAAATCATATAATTAAATTTTGATGACATGTCTTATTTATTTATTTATCACAATAAAATTAACAAGCTGGGCTTGGGAAACAGAAATAAGAAACGTGTGAATGGGAGCGGGCGAAGGAGAGCGTAGTATGCACGAATTCAGACTTTCCAATGAATCGTGACCGACTCACCGCCCCATTATTATTGCTACTTGCTACTCCTTATGAATATGATGAAGCAATTGCATATGGGACCGCAGCCATATTCCTCGGTTGCGTTTTTTCCCTCATCTCCGTTATCTATTGTAACCCTGATTAATTTGGACTGATTCACATCGTATATTTAATTTAATGAATGAGTTTTTAAGCAATTTTTTTTTTGTATATACGAAATTTCGATCTCGAAAACTGTTCATATAATATCAAACTATTTACTATATAGACTAATTCTCGTTAATAATTAATAAATTCCTCTGTTGCTTTTGGTGATGAACAAGACAAAAAGAAACCGTGGCATAGTCTTAAAGGGTTGGCCCTATTATGCTATTTTATAAAAGTTTGACTTCACTTTACCAGAGTTTTGGGTTCAACTACACTGTTTCTGTGGGATTTTATTACCAGTGAAAATGTAGTTAAAATTGCTAACATCTTTTCCCCAGCTTCATATGGATTAAAGATTACTTTTAAAAAATTAATTTTAAAATTTAATAAAAGATTATATATTTTTTAGAGGAGATAAAATACAATTTTATTATTGTCTCAAATATAATTTTTTAGGGCCATGACCCCTCGCCCCAAGAATCTTCGCCTATGCGGCTGTTTATGACATCAAAAGAACCGCTCAAACGAGTATTTCTCCATGATAGGAAGAAAACTTTGCAGCCAAGATATGGAGGAAAATGAACGTGTGACTAAGGAACATGTTAACATTATTTTTGAAAAGGTGGGATGAAATGTTTTTTTTTAATTTTATCAATTTAGTTTTCAAAATAATGAATTACACTAATTTCATCATTTAACTATTATTAACTAACAAAATTATTATCATCAGTCGCTCTTTGTCATGTCTGATACTCTATCGTTAATTAAATAATTAACATCTTCTGAGTTAACATGTCTATGTCATTTTCTTTAATAATTTGATGTCCTAAATTAATATGATGACATGTCATTTTGATGATTTAGAAGTATAGTTGACATTCAGAGTGCTAATTGAGTTGAGCAACCTGCAAAAAGTTCAAGCTCGATTCGGTCAACGCTTGATTTAAGTTGACTCTATTTGAATTCAATCTCGACTTGAGATCTTTTTTTAGTTTAATCACCGGTAACTAATTCGGATCAGGTATTGCAGAGACTCATTATGAGGGCGACCCTCCCAACCTAATTTTCTCCATTCACAACGCCAGGACTCGAGATCTTAGCGAGTTGAGTCGAGCAAGACCTAACTCGACTCGATAAGTTCGCGAGCAACTCATTATTTTTTTTTATTTTTTGGTGGCTATCATAAAAAAATTATGTTCAAAGAAGTTTAAATGCTAGTTGAAAACTCTAAAAAAATTCAGTGACTTATTAGATAATTTACTCATAAATTATTTTGTTTCAAATTTCCAAAATGATTTCTTCTTGAGAATTAGAAAAGTTAACTTGTATTAAAAAAATTAAATTATAATAATTAGTCATTCCTTTTCTTTAAGTATTTTTTTATTATTACTTTATATATAAAAGTAGAAAATGAGAAAAGTCTTCATTTTTTATTAAAAAAGGTATGGTTGAAAGTTAAAACCTCGAATATTGACTTCATCTCTAAGTTGGTCATGACAAGTTCATTTATTATCTCCTCAATCATTATGGTTTTTCCTGATTTTTTTTAAGTTTATATTAAACTCTAATAACATCACTTGATATTATTTATATTTAAAAAAACAAGGTATAAATTTTGGCGAGCTTAACGAGCAACGAGATTTTTTAACGAGTATGAGTCGAGCAAAATTTTATCGAGCTTAAAAAGCAACGAATCGAGTCAAGCAACGAGCTATTATAATGAGCACAAGTCGAGCATTACTCAACTCGCGATCGACTTGCTCAATAAGCACCCCTAGTTGACACATATTTTTTTATTATAAAAAATCTATAATTCTAAAATAAATAAGTAATTCTAAAATTCTCCATTCATACTATCACGTCATCAAAACTAACCCGTCATCATCAATTTGATAAGACAATTGGAAATAACAATTGTTATGGAAGTAGATAACAACTATATGCATAAAATTTAACAACTCTGTCGGCCAACGATAGTCAAAGGGCGAGATTGATATAATTTAAGAGTTCGAGGACTAAATTGATAACATTAAAAAAGAGAGAAACAATGTTGATTTTGGAAGAGTACGACGGTCAAATTGATACAATTAGAGAGGAAATGCAACATTGCTAATGCTAATTTTGAAAGACTATGATAACTAAATTGATGCAATTAAAAACGATGATAACATCGTTTTTTAATAGTGTAAAGTGTTTACAATGTAGTATCTGTTCATACATATTCTTAACCCTTTGTTAATGCACACATCTTGTGGACAAAGTGATTGAATTTTGGTCTCCTAGAATGAACATCATCTGTTTTTTTCACTTGAACCACTTGTTGGGTTCGGAGGACAACATTGTTGATTTGAGAGTAGTACATGGCAAAAAGTTATCACTTTATTTTTAAATTGTTTGGTTTATATTTATTTTTTAAATTACCGTAAAAATTACATTTAAGGTAAAAAATACATTTAAATAGATAAAATGTAAACTTTAAATATTAATTTTGAAAATATAAAAAAATAACCGAATTATGAAAATAAAAGAATAATTTTATATAAAATTGCTTTTAAATAAATAAAAGGGTAAACTACTCATGTGATCATCAGACTTTAAGGGCGATCTTATTTTGACCACCAGCTAAACAACTCGTCAATCAGACAATCTATGTTTTAAATGATCCTATTTTGACCACCAGCCATTAAAATCTAACGGAAGAGGTGACATGACAATTAATAGAAATTCGTATAATTACACATGTGGTCCATGTTAGTTACCTATTATATCAATTTGGTCCTAATTTTTATTTAATTAAATAAAATCAATCAATCAATCAATCAGGTAACAACATGTGTCATCACCCGATTGGATGAATTTACTCTAATTTTTATTTTATTTTTTTCGATATTTAAAATATTTATTTTCCTCCAATTAGATAGTGATACGTGTCACCACCTGGTTAAATGAAAATTAAAGAGAAAGAAATATAGCCTTAGTGAGATTTGAACCTAGGAACTCCAAGGGAAAAGGCAAGCCTTTACTACGGATGGGCACGGGTCGGGTTTTTGGCCCACCCGCACCAGACCCGAACATATTCTTTAAAAAACTCAACCCAAAAATAAATATACTAAACCCGACCCAAACTATAGAAAATAAATTAATTCTAGGGACCTAACTATAAAAAACAATTTTAGAGGACTTAATTGTAAAAAATTAAAATTTGAAGGATTAAATTGTAAAAAAAATTAATTTTAAGGACCTAATTATAAAAAATATATAAAAGAGGTATTATTATAAATATTCCTAAAAATTTATGGAAAATTACACAATTAGTCCCAGGTCGGGTTGGGTCGGATATTTTCTACCATAAACCCGACCCGAGTTTATCCTTAAAAAAAACTCGACCAGACCCCAATTTTTTCATTAAAAAATCCAACTCGATCGGATCGGATCGAGTAAAATGTCCATCCCTAGCCTTTACCACTGCATCAACTACTACTCAATGGTATACATTACACCATTATATATATATATATGTAAAAATGTTTGAGAGGGGACTCGAACATGGGTCACATGAGATGTGTAAAAATACACATACCACTAAATCAATTCAAATAATTAAATTAAAAATAAAATATTTTAATTATATTTAAAGAATAACTAAAAAGGTTTTATATATATATATATATATATATATATATATATATATATTATCCGGACAATTTTGCTACAATAATTGATTTCTTTACACATCTCATGTGACCCATGTTCGAGTTTCATCTCAAACATTTTTATTTTTTTTCCTACCATTTAATTTATTATAAGATATGTGCATAACGGTGCAATTCATATAATTGAGGAGTAGTTGGTATAGTGATAAAGGCTTGAGTTTTTCCTTTGGAGGTCCTAGGTTCAAATCTCACTAATGCCACATTCTTTGCTACCACTTGATTGGAGGAAAATAAATATATTAAATATTAAATAAAATAAATTAAAAATTAGAGTAAATTCATCCAATTGGTGTGATGACACGTTTTGTTATCTGATTTGATTGATTAATTTTTTTAATTAAATTAAAATTTGGACTACATTGATATAATAGATAATTAACAAAGACCAAATGTATAATTATATAATTTTTTTAATTGTCACGTCACCTTCTCCGCTAGATTTTAACGGGTGGTGGTCAAAATAAGATCAAATTAAAAATTCAATGATCTAATTAATGAGTTACTTAATTGAATGATCAAAATACGACGGCCCAAAATTCCGCGTTCACTTGAGTAGTTTACCTAAATAAAATGCGAGCTATCCAAAGATCATTTAATGCTATGTGCTGCCACCGAGAAAAGTGATGGTCAAAGAAACCCTTTACCTCAGAAAGTGGGCCTTCGAGGATTGCACCAAGTCCACATTTTGGTTTATATAAGTTGACTGATCCAATTAAGCAGGTTTTTGATATACAATTTGGGCCTACTCTTAATATTTTCTCATGAACTGGCTTTTTTGAGGACCAAACTTCACCAATGAAAATTTCCTTGATGAAAATAACTTAAAAAGAAGAAAGGGATAAACCAAAAAAGAAAGAAAGGGTTAGATACATGTTTGATTTATGCATATATAGATTATACTAATTTTTTTAATGTTATACAAATAATTTTTTTGTTATAAATACATGATTTTTTTTATTGTTAACGAGTTTGTCCATTTCTATGATGGGATCTAATGTAGACTTTCTGAACTAGTCAAAATTAACACATGATATTTAAAAAAATGCTCAAGGGGTAATTTTATCCTTGTAGTAATCTCAAATCAGCAATGTTATCACTCTATTTTAATTTTCTTCAATTTAGCCCCCAAACTCATGAATTGCATCAATTTCACCCTTTAATTTTCGTTAACTAACAAAACCGTTATCACCAGTCGTCCTTTGTCATGTCAGACACTACGTCGCTAAATAATTAATAGTGTCCAAGTTAGCATGTCCACGCCTTTTTCTTTAATAAATTAATATCATTGAATAAGATGACAATAGTTTGAAATATAAGCTGCAAAACATGACGTTAGCACTGACTGGAAAAAATAAAAACAAAAGAACAAGCTGAACCGTGTCGTAGAAGCTGCCACTGCCTTAGAAACGAATTTGCTCCGATGTGTGTAATCCCTGCTACGGGCGAATACGTCTGTTGAGTTGTGTGGGGCTCGATTCGATCAACCAATTTAGCTCACCAAGTGGTGGAGAGGTGGATTTTTGGGTGGAAGGTTGAGGAAGCTAAAAGAATGATTGACACAAAGATTTATAGTGGTTCAACCTTCTAACCAAGGTCTACATCCACTACCTTAGCTTCCCACTAAGGATTTCACAATCAATCCACTATTGATTCGTCCCCTTTTCTAGGATTAGGAGGAAACCCTTACAACCGATCAAGCTTCTACCCAAAGCCTTGATCAAAACCCTCTTTACAAAGAGAAACAAGAAGCAAACTTAAAACCCTCTAATAGGTGTTTGTTTGCACAATTAAGCACTCACCCAAAACCTAAAACACTTGAGCAAATTTGACAATTTTGGCTCACTAGTGTTTGTCTATACAAGAAATGACAATTTAAGTGCTAAGACAATTTCTTGATCATTTGATGTTTGAAAATATGAGCATTAGCCTTCTCTTGATGCTTGGAGGTCCCTTTTATACTCCCAAATGAGTTTGTAGCCGTTACTAGCCATTGAGGATGAATTGGAGCCGTTGAGGACTTTATTTCCCTTCATAAATGCTGTTCTGCAGCTATTAGTATCGATACGCGTGGAACAGTATCGATACAGCCTTCTTGAGGAACTATCTGTAACCCCCTTAACCCGGCCTAGACGGTCGACCCGAATTAAGAAGATCACACGGGGAAAACCAAAGTCAACCCGAAAGTCAACCTTGATTAACGACCTTTTTTTTTCTTTTTAAAACTTGTCTAGATGCATATTATCCCTAAACGTGAACATACAAACAACATACTCTAAGATCATAACCATCAGAGATCATTCAGGAACCCAATTGCACAAATTACAACTTTAGGGACCAAATTGTAATTTCAGAAAATTATAAGGACTTAACCCCATTTTAAGTTACCAATATGTAATTAATCATATTTCATGCTTCATTGTCAAATTTCAGCTCAAACGGACATCTCAAACTCATTTAATTACATAAACATGTTTCAGGACCAAAATGCAAACATTTCAAAACATATAACCGCCCATGTCAGCCCTCAACGGTCGGGTGTTCCGAAACAGGTAGAACCTGTTTCGAAACGCGGGACCGTTCTGCAACGTGTTCCGAAACGGGGCCTGGCAGAAACATTTCCGTTTCGGAACGGTACCTTCCGTTTCGAACGCCTGGGCCACTACAGGGCCCCCGTTCCGAAACGGTAGCTCCCGTTCCGATACGACCTGCCCAGATTGCAGAAAAGTTTCTGTTTAAACACTCAATTGACCTACCAAACATGCTCCAAAAGCCACCAAATTTTACCAGCAAGACATCCAACATACAAGGAACATAATCGCATCAAC
Source organism: Hibiscus tridactylites (assembly GCA_958450335.1). Taxonomy (NCBI): domain Eukaryota; kingdom Viridiplantae; phylum Streptophyta; class Magnoliopsida; order Malvales; family Malvaceae; genus Hibiscus; species Hibiscus tridactylites. Next base: position 12,844,379 of record OY288286.1, read on the forward strand.
CAAACATCAACATGGCATCAAAATAGGAAATATCCAATTCTAAAGGCATGCATCCTACTTATCCAACCATTCAAGCATCAATATACCAAATCCACTTCATATAGGCCAATTACAAGTTCCAGCATTATTAACATCATAAATCCAACTTAAGGAGTCCAAAACATCTCCCAAAACAACAACATAGGTCCCCCATTGCCAAATGCCAAAAGCTAATAGTGTTTAAGAAACCTTCACCATACTTGAGCTTAGTTCACCACTTGGATGCTTGCCCTTCCTTGCTGCCCTCAATGCACTTTAATGCTCTGCATTATTGGTTTAAGAAAAGAGAGAGAGCGTAAGCAAAAGCTTAGTGAGGAATGCTCATTTAAAACCACACAATAATGCATTTATAAAACACATTTATAAACCATTCTTCAAAACAACCTTTAGTCATGCACATAAGCATTTAAAACAAGCAATTCATGCTTCCATTTCATTACATGTCATATTGGCAACAAGTGATACATTTCACATAAGATTCACACATGGACTTTTAAACACCATTGTGATCTTATACTTTCCAAGGACCACACATGGACTTTTAAACACCATTGTGTCCTTAACCCATGGACTTTTAAACACCATGGCAAGGACCACACAAGGAATTTTAAACACCTTTGTGTCCTTAACAAGAATCATCCAAGGACTTTTAAACACCTTGATGTTCTTAAATAACAAGGCTTACACAAGGAATTTTAACCACCTTGAACCTTAACCAAGAACCAACCATGGACTTTTAAACACCATGTTGTTCTTAAAATTCACAAGATTCACACAAGGACTTTTAACCACCTTTGTGATCTTAACCAAGAGCCAGCCATGGACTTTTAACCACCATGTTGCTCTTAAATAAACAAGGCTCACACAAGGACTTTTAACCACCTTTGTGACCTTAACCATCACTTGCCAATATGCATCATTAACATCAATATTCCATTGTTTTAAAGCATTTAACAAAGCCATAAACATCATGCATCTTTAAGCATCAAACCACATTAAAAACAATGTTAAAAAACAAGGAACTCTTACCTTGAGTTTCCTTCAACACATGGCTTATAATCTCAGCAAATAAACATGCTAGATATGCTTTCAAAACAGAGTTTAAAACATGCAAACAAACCACATTGCATACAACCAATCCATGGTTCATCATCAAGAGAGTTTTTCCGAAAACTTACTCTTGAGCTTAGCTAAGTTGCTTAGACTTAAACTAAGCTCCCAAACCTTCAAAACATTGGTTTCAAAGCCGAAAACCAAAATCCACTCACCGATTCCGTTTCGCCTCTTGCCGAAACACCAATCAAGCTTCTGGATCACCACCACTAGGATCCAAAGATGACTCCCCTGTTTTAAACACATCAAAGCAGAGGATTAATGCATCATCATGCATTAATATCTTCAATGAAAGCACCTAAACTCGCTGCTCTCATCCACACTCCATTTTCGGCTACCAAACACAACCGAAAATGCATCCAAACAACTCCACAACATTACCCAGCCAAGATCCATCAAATCTAATCATCCTTAAACATCAATTAACATCCAAAAAGGATCTAACAACATCCTTATACCTCCAGCTATAACAGATCATCAAGATCACTCCAAAAACAACCAAGAACTCAAGCTAAACTTAGGAAATTCAACCTATCCGGGATTGCATTGATTAAAACTCAATTTCACATCAATTTAACATTCATTTAACATCAAATTGACACCTCAAAACACTGCCCAATCAGATCATACGAAATTTCATCAAAATCAACCAAATCTTGCATTTAAAAGCCAAAATCAATAACACAACCTTAAAACCATTTATAAAACACAAATTAAGGATTAAAAACTTAGGAATTTCAGTAAAGAACTGAGAGTTTAGAGGAGAAGGACGTTCTTACCTCCAAACTTGAGTTTCTCCCTTTTTAGAACCAAAATCTTGAAAATCCAATTAGCAAATGGTGAGGTTTTGTTGAAGAGATGATTAGAGATCAAAAGAGGATTAAAATCTCATGTTTGGATATCAAAATCAGAAGGAAATGCTCTGGAGAAATGTGTTTGGTTTGAGAGAAAAGATGAGAGAAAATGGAAATAGAAATTTGGAAAGTTAGTTGGAAATTTAGGAAAATATCTTCCCTCTCTTTTCTTTTATTTAAAAACCACTAATTAAATCATTTAATATCTTAGAAAAATCTAGAGAAACTCCCTTTGGGTAAATAGCTCCTTAAAGATTCAAAGTTTCAATCCTTTTAAAAACAGTCTCACAGTTTTCAAAAATTACATTTTGGTCACTAGCCAAAATTCACCCTTCCAAACCTCATTTTGTAAAATTGATTTCACCATTCTCTTATATATATTAAAAGGGGATTTTAAGACATTTTTCCATATTTTTAATGCAACCCGAACTAGGTTTTCCTAAATTCACTTTTATATATTCGAACCGCACTCCGACCGAACTGGTCCGAATCCCAAAACTCCTAAGCCCAAAACCGGGGCGTTACACTATCCGTTGGGCTCTTGCCAGCATAGGCGTATCGATACGCTTGAGGGCGTATCGGTACGAGTTCATATTTGAATGGCCGTTGGGAAATAGCCGTTGGGGTGGTTGAAAGGGGATCGGTACGCTTACCTGGCGTATCGAAACGATCCCGATGCGTATCGATACAGCAAGGGCCTGTATCGATACGAGTTTTAACAGTGGCCAAACTGGAGCAAAAAGGTATCGGTACGAGGGTTTACCGTATCGATACTGGTACTCTGAAAACACAAGTTTGGTTATTAAAAACATGAAAAGTCTTTGCCAAAAACCTCTTAAAATACCTCAAACATAAATTCAAGTTGTTTGGACTTAAAACAAGTTTTAAATTCTTTCCAAATTAGTCCAAAACATTTTTCAATTATTATATCAAAACATTAGTTCTACAACGTCCCCTGAGGTTAACACGGTCTCTTCAAAGTTCGTACACCCGAACTCAAAGTGGACGATGGTGGAAAACAAGAAGAAAGCTGTGAGAGTGTGTATGTATTACTGTTTCTGGAATTGGATGATTATGAAGCATGCTATTTATAGGCTAAAAATGAAAGACACAAGTGTCCATTCATTATCTCAACAACCATAATATTTAATCCGAATTATGGTATTTTATTACCATCAATCAACTTTTATAACAGGTGTGTGTTACCACGATCCCGAGCCTAAGCCGAGACGGATAGCGGCGGCGCGCGGGACTAGCCCTTGTTCTCTATTACTCAACAAGGAAGGGGAAGATGATGGCTATAAATACCCTTCACATGTTAGTTTCCCACTCAATGTGGGATACTTTCTTTTACATTACTAACATTCCCCCACTAATGCGAAAGAATTCTCTTACACTCAAAAGCAATCTTCCAAAATGATCATCAATGAAATTAGATGCTTAAGCACTAGTGAACGAATCATGAACTAGTGCATAGTGATAATAAGAAATTCTTCTCTTAGATAAGTGAAACTAGTCTTGAACTTTCTAAGATAAGAGTAAACTTATAACACACACCTAATTCCTTTATCCTTCATCCACCGAAGTCCTCGATGCGTAAGATATATATACAAATGTATATTTAGCCATCTTACCTCAGGATTGTAGTAAGTGTTTTAGAAAAACAGCCCAGGGTTTTTCATAGAAGGCAGCTAACTCTTCTCACTTACATAGGTTATTTCATCTGATTTTCCTCAATAAAACCATCCAAAAGGACTATGAAATAATTAATAACTATTACAATAGCTCAACCTCTCAAGATTTATGGTGATTTTCTTCAAGTTCGTTTTAAACGAACTACCCAACAATTGGGCTAATAAATCATTAAGAATATATATTCAACCTCATTATCAGTGAATTCAATATGCCCTTCTCAATAGGATCATTCTAACTTTGAATTCATTAAGAGTTTCTTGAAACTCAACCTTTTCTGGCGGTAAGTTCATCTTGTCCTTCTCAATAGAACAACACATTCAGACTTGTATTATGAACTTATTAAGAATAAGTATTCAACCATGATTCAGTAAATTCATCAAGTCTTTCTCACTAAGACCACCCAAAACCTGGGCTATAAATTTATTAAGAGTAGTAGTACTCAACCTGGGCATGTACATTATTCGTCATAGGGATAGGTAGTGAGAAATGTACACTATGAGTCTTTCCACGATTTCGTTTGACCACATTGAACTTAGATAACTAAGTTGGGTATCCACCATGAATTACTCAACCAATGGGCTTTAAACCCATCCCCCTCGACGAATCTAGGACCAGTTTTCGACTTAACCTTTTGGTAAGCGGATCTGCTAGGTTCCTTTATGACTTCACATACTCTAGAGAGAGTACTCCATTCCTTATTAAATGTCTCACTGATTCATGTCTTATACGAATGTGCCTTTTCTTACCATTGTAAGCTTGGTTCTTGGCAACACATATCGCAGCTTGTGAATCACATAGTAAGGAAACTGGAGGAGTCGGTTTTCCCCACAACGAAATTTTAGCTAAAAGATTTCCGAGCCACTCGGCTTCTTGCCCAGCTAAGTCAAGAGCTATGAACTCTGACTCCATAGTAGAACGAGCAATGCAAGTCTGTTTAGAAGACTTCCAGGAGATTGCTGCTCCACCCAAAGTAAAAACATATCCACTCGTAAAGCTTACTTCGTCACTATCAGAAACCCAGTTGGCGTCACAATATCCTTCTAAAACAGAAGGAAAGCCAACAAAATTAAGCTTCCAATCCATAATGCCCATACCGTATTTAAGTAAGTGTCTAAGAGCAATCCAATGTTCACTACTCGGGTTGTGAGTATATGTACTAAGTCTGCTCACATCATAGGCAATATCTGGTCGAGTATAGTTCATTAAGAACATTAGACTCCAAATTATTTTAGCATATTCAGTTTGGGAAACACTACTTCCTTTATTCTTAAAAAGATGAATGCTAGAGTCATACGGGGTTCGTACAAGGACAACATCAAAACTGTGAAACTTATTTAACACTTTCTCAATGTAGTGCGTTTGACCTAAAGAAAATCCCTTTTCAGTTTTAGTAACTTTGACTCCTAGGATTACATCCACCTCTCCCAAATCAGTCTTCTCAAATTTAATGGATAAAAATATTTAGTTTTATTAATGGACTCAATGTTGGTGCTAAAAATCAACATGTCGTCAACATACAAACTTATGATGACACAATCTACACCAAACATCTTCGAATATACGCATGCATCCGAACCATTCACAACAAAACCAAAACTAAGAATAATTTTATGAAATTTCTCATACCACTGTTTAGGAGCTTGTTTTAGGCCGTAAAGAGACTTTTTAGTCTACATACTTTACCTTCCATACTAGGCGCCTCGAAACCAAGAGGTTGCTCCATATAAATCTCCTCATCTAGGTCTCCATTTAAGAATGCAGTCTTTACATCCATTTGATGTACTTGCAACTTGGGAATGGAGGCTAGTGCAAACAATGCATGGATCATTGAGATTTTGGTTACAGGAGAATATGTATCAAAGAAGTCTATTCCAAAATTTTGAATGAACCCTTTGACTACTAGCCTTGCCTTATATCTCTGAATAGAGCCATCTGGTCTGAGTTTCTTTCGAAAGACCCATTTATTGTTGATGGTCTTAAATTCTCTAGGCAAGTCAACTAATTCCCAAGTACGATTAGACATTATTGATTCTAGTTCATCTTTTATAACGCTTTTCCAAAAACTAGCATTAATAGATCGTATAGCTTCTTCATATGTTTTAGGATCTTCATCTAACAAAAAAGCTTGAGCTATAGGATCAGAAAGGGTGTCATAATCATTCATCTCAGAAATAAAGGAAGTTATGAAATCTGGTCCAAAAGAGGTTTCAACTCTTTGTCTCTTACTTCTTCTAGGCTCAAATTCTATCTCTTGAGAAGACCTACCAGGCACACTAGAAGAAGTGGATGGCAAGTTTTCTATTTGTGTTTCATCACTTAATCTAGGTTTCTTGAGAGGAAAGATATCTTCAAAGAAAACAACATCCCTAGATTCACAAATAGAAGAATCTTGTAAAGTCATGAATCTATATGCGACACTGTTAGAAACATAGCCTATAAACACTGCATCAACGGTCTTAGGTCCAATGGTGGACTTCTTAAAGTCTGGTAACCCCACTTTGGCCAGACACCCCCACACTTTTAGGTATTGTAAATTTGGGGCATACCCTTTCCATAATTCGTATGGGGTAGAATCAATTTTCTTATGAGGTACTCGATTTAATATGTGATTAGCCGATAGAATGGCTTCCCCCCACATGTTGTCGGACAACCCAGAACTTATCAACAATGAGTTCATCATCTCTTTTAAAGTTCTATTTTTCCTCTCGACTATACTATTCTGTTTAGGAAAATAGGGGGCTGAAGTTTCATGTATAATGTCATTTGTCTCACAAACCTCTTTTAGAAAATTAGATCCATATTCACCATCTCTATCAGACCCAACACGTTTTATTCTCCTATCTAACTGATTTTCTACTTCTGCCTTATAAATAAGAAAGAAGTTTTCAGCTTCATCTTTAGTTCTTAGGAGATAAACTTTTGTATATCTAGAGTAATCATCTACAAAAGTTATGTAGTAGTGTTTTCCACCTTTACTTTCAGAGTTTCTAAAGTCTGCTAGATCAGTATGTATGAGTTCTAACAATTTAGTCTTTCTTTTAGAAACAGTTTTAAAGGTAGTTTTAGCATGCTTAGCTTCTACACAAACTTCACATTTTTTAAAGTTTGTTATGTCTAGTTTAGGCAGAATATTCATATTCATCATTTTCTTTAAAGATTGAATATTTACGTGTCCTAATCTAACATGCCACATATCAGCAGATTCAACAATATAAGCAGAAGTGGTAGCTTTATTCTCATTAAGTTGAGTTTCTATGACAAATAAACCCTCATTTAAAAATCCATTCCCAACATAATCACCATTTCGGGAAAGTACAAGTTTATTTGCCTCAAAAACTAACTTAATGCATGCCTTATTCAGAAGCCCACCACTTATCAAATTTCTACGCAAGGCAGGTACATACACAACATTATTCAAAGCTAAAGTTTTACCAGATGTCAATTTGAGTAAAACCTTGCCTTTTCCTAGCACTTGAGAGTTGCTAGAGTTCCCTATGTATACACGTTTGTCGCTGCTCCCATCCTCGAACTCGATGAAAAACTCCTTCCTTGCATAGAAATGTCTGGATGCACCAGTGTCCACCACCTATTTAGAATTGTTTTCCACCAAATTTGTTTCAGAAACAACCGCGGCGATGATATCATCATTCATGTCCTCGGCCACATGTAGATGTGGTTTATGCTCATTCTGGCGGTCTAAGCGGTGTAGGCACTGGTACGCTTTGTGACCAACTTGTCCACATACATAGCACTTGAGGGATTTCTTGTCCGGCTTGGTTTTTGGCGGCTTCTTGAAGTTGGTGCTTTTTTGAGGTCTCGTCTTTTGATTTTGAACTCCCTTTTCACGGTCTTTTTGAATTTAGACCCTGAAGCACCACTAGATTCAACCAAGTTAGAATTAAAAGATAATTGACTAAAGTTATTAGTAACCTTATCTTTCAATCGGTTGGCCTCTTCAATTTTCATGTGCCCACCAACTCTTGAAGTGAAATGTCTCTCTTTTTGTGCTTGAGAGAATTTCGGTAGTAGGACCAAGACTTTGGAAGTTTTTCAATTAGGACGTTTGCTTGCAGAACTTCATACATTTGCATCCCTTCGGCTATGATATCGAACACAAGGTTCTCGTAGTCGTGCACTTGATCCATAATCGGCTTGGCATCGGTCATCTGGGATTTTAACCACTCTCCCACCACGCATTTCTTGATACCCGCGTCGTCGGAACCATACTTCTTTTCCAACGAGTCCCAAATCACCTTTGCACTCCTCTCCTTAAGATACATGTCGAATAACTTGTTGGACATGTGACTAAGGAGATGGCCACGAACGGTCTTGTTATCCTTCTCGTACTTGCGAAGGATGGCGACTACTTCATCGGAGACTTGCTCGGTGGTATCATCACCAACACTATTAGTAACGGTTGCACTAGCTGAAGGTGGCACGGAAGGTGGTTGCTCGAGCAAAACATAGTCGAGGTCGAGTTGCTCGAAGAAGATGAGGATTCGCTGGGACCACCTACGATAGTTGTTGCCATCAAGTGCATCAAGTTTGGACAGATCAGGAATCAGCTTGCTAAGAGGGTGCGATATGTTTGCATATTGAAATTCGTTTCTAAATTGTTGGAAATATAAGCTGCAAAACAAGACGTTAGCACTGACTGGAAAAAACAAAAATAGAAGAACAAGCTGAACCGTGTCGTGAAAGCTGTCACTGCCTTAGAAACGAATTTTCCCCGATGTGTGTAATTGCTGCTACGGGCGAATACGTCTCCTAAGGTTAAAACGATCTCTTCAAAGTTCGTACACCCGAACTCGAAGTGGACGATGGTGGAAAACATGAAGAAAGCTGTGAGAGTGTGTATGTATTACTGTTTCTAGAATTGGATAATTATGAAGCATGCTATTTATAGGCTAAAAATGAAGGACAAAATTGTCCATTCATTATCTCAACAACCATAATATTAAGGCTAAAAATATGACTCGAAACAGCTAAAACAACTGTTATCCTCTGTAAATACACGTAAACAAATAACATATAAATAGATCCATTTTCAAAAATAATTCTTTCACTGTTTCATTCAGAGAAAAAATTCTTTACGAATTTTCTCCAAAAAGATAGTAATGCGCGCGAACGTGTTACCACGATCCACGATCCCGAGCCCGAGCCGAAACGTATGACAGCGGCAGCGACACACGAGACTATCCCTTGTTCTCTACCATTCAACAAGGGAGGGGAAGATGAAGGCTATAAATACCCTTCACATGTTAGTTTCCCACTCAATGTGGGATTTTTTCTTTTGCATTACTAACAACAATAAGTCAATTTTGATGACATGATATTACATGTAACACCTCCTACCCTGTCCGAAAGATCATCGTGTCAAAGATGTCACCAAAATAAAAATCAGAGAGTCGAAGAATCAATTCATAACAAATCAACTTAAACATACATAACACCAAAGTAAATAAACACTTATCAGAGATGATAAGCCTTTTAATCTTGATTTGATGATTAGACACCAATTTGCAAAGTTTCAAGAGTCTAGGGACTAAGTGTAAATTTGAAAAAGTTCAGGTACTTATTTATAAATTTCTATCAACTCATATTCTTATATATTTGAGTCTGTTATGGCTTATGCAAGAAGAAAATTATCATTACGTAGATCATTTTTTAACAATTATGAGCTAAACAATGGAGTTTTAAAACTTTAAAGACTTATTTGTAATTTCTAAAAGTTTCAAGGAACAAAGTAACGTTCAATTCATTAATAGGTTTTATTCTTAATCTTATGTTCACCCCAAAACTTGAATAAAAAACGGCAACTGAATCAGAATTTGATCGAAAATGTTATGAAATAGTGAACAAAACATAAAATTTCAAACTTTTAGAGATGGTTTCGAAATCTTTGAGAAAGGTTTCGAAACCTTTGGTACAAATTAAAAAATTTGACAATATGGACTGAAGGTTTTGATACCTCTTAGTAGGGTTTCAAAACCATTGTCTTGTTTCACCAAAATATGTCATTTTAGGCCATTTCTAACCTATAATTGTCACCTTTATCATTAGGTTACTTCGCAACCAAACCTTAAGCATAAAAAATGCACCTAATATGATTTCATCAATAAAGATATCACAAAATCTCATTGAGCATAACATGTTACACTAGATTTTCAATTAATAAAACCAAATTAACACTTAAAGTTGTCAAACTTACCGACCATTTTATGACTTACTAGTTTAGACATACCTTGTTCTTTACCAACAAACACAAAGTAACAATTCAAGCATATCATGCAAACCCACATCGCAAAACACACTTATCACCTAAGACTTACCTTAACTAATTTACATTTACATATTCATTTCAAACCTTTAACTAAAATCATATCATAACGAACACACATAACCATTGATGCATCATATCATATGAAGACATATGCCACCATTTAGGAGTTTTTCAAAGATAAAACTAATCAATGATTTAAGAGTGACTTGAAACTCCTAGACATGATCTCGAGCATTTACGAAGGTTTATTACCTGAAATATTTGCAAATAAACAATGTAAGCTTATATAGATTAGTGAGGTAGTTAAACTTAAACATAAATGCAATGTAATGTAAATAGATTTTGTACACATAAAGAGTTCATGAACTTATAATGGCAAAAAGTCATCTTTAGCACGGTCATTCCAACAGTACACTCAATCCTTTAATTCATTCATTTAATCACCAAACTTGTAAGACTTAAAGACACATATAGCATAATTGTTGGGCTCGTGAGAGTGCTTGGCAAAAAGGGCATAAATGCGTTGGTAATGAATAAACAATGCCAAGAAAGAGTCTCTTGCGTGCAAGTATACACAGTCTTCCAAGTAATACAACAATAAGCTGAGTTATCGATCCCACAAGGATTGAGCAAGAGTTTAATTGCTTACTCGTTTTACTTGTCAAAGAAAAATTTGTTTGTTTTGAAGTTGGTTTCGAAAGAAAATTGAAAAGAAAGAAATAAAAAACAACAATGTTGGCAAGAAGAGTTTTAAAATGTATAATGAGTGTTGTCAAGGGATGCCTAGTTTTCATGCTATTCATGCCATGCCAGCTTTTAATAAATCCTATATTGACATTGTTTGCCGAGCATATTAAAAGTTGGCATTGCCTCTCTCGATAGCAATGCTCTGAATTAACTATGCAAAAACTTTTATATCTCTATAAAACAACTTTTTCATAAATTAATTTGATTAAGTCCAAATATTTTGCTCCTAAAAGGCAGATTTCACCTACTTGAACATCTTCTCTCGAAGCATCTCACCTTAGTATCTAGCATTTGTTCGTTGTTCCCTAAGCCGGTTAAGATATTAAGGTTCAATAAGCCAACAAAGTCAGCTCTTGCTTGGCATTGTACTTTTGAAAACAATTAATATCATGCTAGATAGGAAAACAATGCCATCACATTTTTGATTGTAACACCCCGAGTTTAGGGTCCGGAAGTTGGCCGGATTTGGTTAAAAGTTTTGGCAAAGTTAGTTTTACCGGTTTAGACTAGTTTCGAGATTTATTTTAAATAAATGGTTTTTGAAGGATTTAAATTAAGGAAAAATAGTTATAAATCATTATTCATATATAAGTGATTTTTTAATGGAAACAATTTTGGAAAATTGATTTTTGAAAGTGGACATTTTAGTCACTAGTGACTAAAATGTAAAGTTTCAAAACTATTTTTGTGACTAGTTTGTAAAAGAATCAAAACATTGAATCTTTAAGGAGCTATTTAGCCAAGTCTAATTTTAGACTTTTCCCCCTAAATATTTTGGGTTCTAAAATGTTTTAAAAAGGGTTTTTAATTATAATAAAAGATATTTTGAAAGGTTATCATATTTACACAAAATTTACGTAACTTTTCTCTCAACACTTTCTTTCAAATTTCTTTTATCCAAACAACCTTCTTCACTAAGGATTTCAAAGGTAAATTCTTATTTACATTGATTTATCATCATCAAACTTATTTCCAATGATTTCTCTTTAAAACCCAATTCTTTTCTCTAGTTTTCTCAAGGTTTTCATTGAAAAAAGGGGAAAATCTACCATTAGAGGTGAGCTGCGTTTTTATCCTCTAATGTAAGGTTCTTTATTGAAATTTCCACGTTCTTGATTCTTTTATGTGTTTATTTAAAGATTTTATAATGTGATTGATGAAAATGTACTTAAACAAGCTTTTAAAATGTGGATTTGTGAGATTTTCATGTGGATTCTGTTTTGCTGGGTTTGTGGATGTTATTAACTATGTTTTTAATGTTAAATAAAGTTGAGCTAATGGTTTGATAATATAAAACCCAAAATTAGGTGAGTTGGTGGTGTTTGAGGTTGATATTATTGAGATTTTGGCTTAGTTTTGTGGGAAATCAGTGGTTGATGGTTTATTGCTATTGGGTTGATGTTTCTAGTTGTTAATATATGTGGTTTTGATGATAATCTTGATGGGTTTAAGCAGGAGATTCTTTAGAGTTGATTTATTGATGTTTTCGGTTGTTTTTGGATATGAATCGATGGGCAATTGTTGCTAGATGCTGGGTTTTTGAGTTACAACAAGTTTAAGAGCTTGAAAACACTCTAATGCTCAGTTTTGAATTGATTAGAAGCAGAGGAATATGATTTGGGAACTTCGGGCGTGATATCGGACGAACCGGAAGCTTGAATTGGGTGTTCGACTAGCATTTGTGTATTGCTGGTGAGTGGAACTATTTTATAAAGCCTTAACGTGGTTAAGGACAAGTTTTTGGGGGTTTAGATTGAGCTTGAAAGGCCAATCTAAGCTCAAGAGTAAGTTTGGTTGTTTTCGCCTTTGTTTTCGGCTAGTTTTGCCTTGATTTTGTGGATCATGTTCATGTTATGTTGTTTACATTAAGTCCTACTGTTTTCATGCATTTTGACTTATTTAATTGTTGTCCCATGTGATCCCATATGCTAAATGGTGATTTTAATGAGGTATATGTGGTTGAGTACATGCTATGCATGGAAATGTGTTATGAAAATGCGATGAAAAATGTTGTGCTTGTGGCCTTGAAAAACAATGGGTAACTGTTGGCCTTGATGGGTATATTGAAACTTGATGAGATTTTATTACTGGATATAATTGGTCAACCAATAGGATGAGAGTGCACTGTAATGGTAAAATTCGCGCGTGGCCTTAGTGATGACAAATTCCACTAAGGAGGAGTACGATGATGGGCATTCCACTCAAAGTTTATATTTACTAGACGAGTGAGTAAGGTGATGGGCATTCCACCAAAAGTTGTCTAGTGGTCTTGAGCACGGTGATGGGGATTCCACCGGGGGTTATCCGCATATTCGGGGGTTATCATGTTGAGAAAGTCTATGACTTGTGTCATGCATGTGTGTAAGTCGTGACTTGATCTTGCATTGATAGATGCATGAGTTAAATGATACATGTGGTTATGGAAAGTGGATGTTATGCCTTGAATTGTAGTTCAAGCATGAGTTTGAAATGAGCAGGATATGTCGAAAATTTACCTTTGTGAAATGATATGGGGAATGGTTTTGTCTTCAAATACAAACAAAATGGTTTTAAAACTGAATTGTTGTTGTTGTTTTTGCACCGCTCACTAAGCATTCTTGCTTATACTCTTTCTTTTCCAACAATGCAGAACCATAGACCATTCGGTGCAGCAAAGAATCAAGGAGGTGCCCAAGAGTTTATCTTTCGCTCAAGTATGGTTTTTGCATCAAATAATAGTATGATAACAATGGGATAGGTGTAGAGCGTAAAGTAGTTCTCTAAATCAAGTGCAAGTGTACACTTCTGTCAAGTTATAGTATTTAAGATATCGTCTACACAGGGATTAGAAGCTGCTTCAATGATTAAATTCTTGCTCAAGGAAAAGTAAAAACACAATTGAATTGGATTGGGTTGAGAAAGTTGCATAAACTTAAAGAAAATAAATAATGAAAAGATTGAGAAATCAGAATAAAAAGATGGGCCAGATTGAGCTCTGTCGTAGTGTGAAACTGCGTTGAACTCGTAAAAGTCTTGTAATGCAAAGTCGATATCTCTGCCACGGTGGGTGACGGATAGAACACTGCCACGACGGGGTACTCGGCGGGCCTCCAAGGTTCGGCAAAACGTCCTGATCTGATTCCAACTTATCTTTAAGTTCAAATACTATTGATGCCTACTCTTTGACAATACCTCTCGGCGTAAACCTAGGTTGAACAACAACTTTCCCATGTTTCTTCTTAGCCGCCTTAAACCTAGACTTATCTCTAAGCTAAGTTGATTCTCACCTTAGTTGATGGGAATCATGTTTATCCCTTTCTTGAGTTTTAACTCTCTCGAATTGAAACAAATAGATGTGCTCACAAAGATCTCTCGATTCTATTGCAAACAAAGATTAAGAACATAGGATAAACAAACCTTGAATTGAATTGTATAACAAAAACTTTAACTAATTACAACCATTCTCACAACTACTAAACAAAACAATCTTAACCCTAAGGAGAGTTTAGAACATAACGTAAATAAAGAAAGCACAAAAATAAACTCAAAACCCTAATCTCTCTCTGTATCTTCCAATCGGTCAAGCCTTGCCTTTATATAGACGGTTACATGTGAAAATTCTACTTGGGAAAGAAGTCTCTCTTTGAGAGGAAGTTGAGTTGGAATTAAATACAATTAAACATATGAATATTTTATTCCATATCATTCCATATCTTGGTGGGGTCTATGAAGGGCTGATCTCTACGCCCGTCCTAGGCTGAAGTACCTGCCGCCGCGATAGAGGGAATCATACTCATTTTTAGGTGCTGCTTCTGTCAGTTCCATCATCTTGTAGGTAAACTCCTTTGTCCACCCTACTTGTGGGGTGTCATCACATCGGATTCATCAATGGGCACCTTGAAGTTAGCACATAACCCAGTGATGAGGTTTAGAAAGAAAAGACGGTCCTTGGGCCTCAGATGGCAGGTATAAATCTCTTGAAAGATTACGACGCCCATATTGATTTTTTGCCGCTTTAGAATATAGTCAATCATGGCTAGGCGGGGGGGGGGGGGTCGACGATAGATTTATGGGAAGTGGGTAATAGCAGCGTTTAATAAATGTATTCTGAAGTTTTGCGTTTGGTAACAGTGCTCAGCGGGGTACAGGTCCAGTGTGCTTACCCATATTCCACGTGGTCCCAGGCACATAGTACTCATCCTTCATGCTGTCGTAGTCGGCGACAGTGAGGGCGGCTTCAAAGTCGGCGTGGTCATTTGCCTCATTAGTGAGCCCGTAGTAACTGTTGATGGTGTCAACATCTAGACGAACACCGCTACCATGAACATATACGAAAGGAATTCTCGGTTGTGGGTTATAGGCGTAGAATTCACAGACCATGGTGATGTTCCCCTCTTCAGATTGGCAGGCAAAGATTTTCCAGCCGTGATCTCTGATCACTTCATAGACAAAGGCGGGAAGGCCAAAATTGCCTGTATCGGTGGGGTAGAAGAATCCTTGTTCTTCTAGAACCTGCCAAGAATAAATTTTTTTGTTGTAGTGGGTGGAGTCCTTTGGGGAGAAGAATATTTTGAAAAGAGGCGTGATTCTGGCATTATCAGTGTAATCTAAAGGTTTAAAATACTTATCTACCCTTGTTTCCACCCACTGTACTTCATCCTACTCCTATATCTCTTCCTCATCTTTAGCTTCTATTCTCTGGCCGCCGAGGCGGGTGTTAGGGTAGTTCTCCAAGTGACTGCCAAGGCAATCACCAGAATCACTACCGAGGCAGTATTTACCCAAGCATGGTTTATCAACGTCGAACTCAAACTTAGATGTGGCATGAAGCATTTTACATTCTTCCGAGTCATCATTCTGTTTTAAGGTTTGGAAAACATTTAGTTTTATCTGTTGATCGTTTACCCTCATTGTAAGTTCTCTTTTTTCGACATTGATCATCGTCCATCCAGTAGCTAGGAATGGTCTTCTAAGTATGATAGGCGTCCGTTCAACTGCTTTACAATCTAAAACTAGAAAATCAACATGGAAAATAAACTTATCGACTTTTACCAGTATGTCTTCGATTTTCCCTTCTGATTGAATGTAAGACCTGTCAACAAGTTGGAGCATGACAATTGTAGGGCGGGCCCTTCCTATCCCTAGTTTCTGAAAAATAGATTTCGACATCAAGTTGATACTTGCCCCCAGATCACATAATGCCCGCCCAATATAATTACTGCAAATTGCATAAGGAATGATAAAGCTTCTTAGATATTTTCTCTTTACTGAGGCTCTGTTGTGCATCATGACCATGCATCCCTCTGTAACTGCCACTGTTTCAAACTAACCGATCCGTGTTCTCTTATAAACTATGTCCTTGAGGAACTTGGCATAATTAGGTATATGTTCAATGAGTTCCACCAAAGGCAGGTTAATGTGGACCTGTTTCAAGATGTCTAGAAATTTCTTGAACTGGTAATCTTGCTTCTGCTTTTTTAGCCTTTGTGGGAATGGTGGTGGTAGTTTGATATCTTCAATTCTTTCTTTGCAGGGAAATTTGATCTGAGGGGTGGGAGTTTCCTGAAGATGATTTCTCTCATGTTTGGCCAATTCAGATGTGTCAGGAGTAACCACGGTATCAGGACCTGCCGCGACATCCTTCTCGGCGGGTGTTGCAGATTGGGTAGGTTGTTCCATTGGTGCTTTCCTTTTTGTTGCCTGGCCCTTTGGTTCCTGCAAGCTAATTCCACTTCTGGTGGTGATTGCTTTACACTGCTCATGGGTTTTTCCTCTAGCGACCTCAGTATCACTAGGTAAACCTTCTACTGGTCATGTATTTAAAATATGTGCAAATTGACCCACTTGAGTTTCCAGTGTTTTCAATGATGCTTCATGGTTCTGCATCTGCATTTCATTCCTGTCCATGAAAGCATTTAACTTGTTAACAAACTTATCAAAACTAGAAATGTAGGCATTAGTATGAGACATAAAAGTATTTAAAGTAGCATCTAGAGAATTGTTTGTTGTCGGATGCTGCTATTGCGTCTGCTGCCGAGGCGGGTTCCTCTGATATCCTAAATTCTGATTGGTAGGATTTTCTGCAGTGTTAGGGTTACTCCATTAGAAGTTTGGATGTTTCCTCCAGCCCAGATTGTATGTATTTGTGTTGGGAGTACTATTCTGGTTGTAGGTTCCTATGAAATTTCTGGATTCTGTACATTCTGAAGAGTCATGGTCTCTACCACATTCATCGCAGAAAGCTTCCATTGCTTTTACCTCATATGATCTTCCTGTTGGTTTGATCATGTTTTCAACCAATCTGCTCAGTTTTTCTATACGGGTATTAACGAACTCCGATGCTTCCAACTCATTCATTGTGACCTGTCGTTTAATGCCGCCACAGCGGGCGGACAGAAACTGATAGTCATTTTCGGCCAACTGGTTCAGAATCCTCATTCCCTCCTCTGGTGCCTTATCAAGTAGTATGCCATTTGCTGATGCATCAAGCATAATCCTGGTGGGTTGATTAACACCATTGTAGAACAGAGATACTTGCGTCCAAAGCGGCAATCCATGGAGCGGGCATTTGTGCAGAAGTTCTCGGTAGTGTTCCATTGCTTCGTACATCACATCGTCATCAGCCTATCGAAAAGAGGTAATCTCGCTACGTATACAATCAGTAACATTTGAAGGATTAAAACAAGCTAAGAAATCTTGACACAAGTCTGTTCATGACTCAATAGAACCAACAGTCTGGCTATTTAACTAAGTTTTTGGCCCATCCCTCAGTGAATAGGGGAATAATCATAATTTCAGAACATACGGGGGTAATCCTTGAATTCTAAAACATTTACAAATCTCTAAGAATGACTTCATGTGCTGCCAAGCATCCTCATTTGCTGTGCCCTCAAATTGTCCCAGTTTATCGATCATATTGAACATGACTGGCTTGAGTTCAAAGTGATTGGCATTGATATCTGGTTCTAGGACTGCAGAATCAATGCTGTCTATGTCTTCCTCCATGTAGTCTCGAATTGTACAGACTCGGCCTTGATGGCTAGATGGTGGTTGTTGATCTTGCCACCTTTCATCCGCCGCCGCATCTACGAAGGTGGTATTAGTAACATTATCATTGTCAATAATGGCACCGTCTATGCCCCTTTCGTTGCGATTCATTGTATGCTTTTGCTGCTTTTGTTGCTGCTAATGTCTCACGTGCCTTTCAGAGTGTCTACAAGTTCTATATTTTGTACTCATTCATGCCCTTATTATTGCTGTTCTTAAGCTCATTTAGGCATATTTAGGTGCATTGCATGCATAATAACAATATTTGCTCTTTTACCATACTTTTATTGAATATTCTATGTTTGGTTAAGAAAAGATACTGTTTTAGTTTAGTTTTCTTTTTTATGTGCTGTAGCTATGTAGAGGAGGAGAGGACAGGAGAGCAGGGAGAAAAAAGGAGCTGTAATGAAGCAGTTCCAGTCGCTGCCAAGGATGCTGCCGTAGCAGCATTGCCGCCAACTGTCACCCATGCAGAAGTTAAACTGACCTAGTCAAGATGGGTTGCGATTGAAAGAGGACAACTTCTTGAGTTCAACGAGCCTAGTCTTGCAATTATCTAAAGCCTGTAGTGGCCTAAAGAGCTGATTAAAGATTGATAAGTAAAGTGACTTATCTTTACTTGCTAAAGAAGGCAACGTCCAAAGAGTCCACATTCATGTAAAAAATGAGTCAACATTTAATGTAAAGTTACTTTAAGGACTTCTACTCCAAGGAGGACTCAAACTTAGGCCATGAGCCATATATATACCCATGTATGTGAGGGTATAGGGGCATAGCAGAGAGGTAGATAGATAGATTACGTTGGGGAGATAATCCTAGGCTAATTCTCCAATTGGGTTTAGGTTTTTGTATGTAAAGTAGTTGTGAGAAACGGTTGTATTAGTTTAAGTTGTGTTTTCAATAAAATTCTCTCAAGTTTGCTTAATTCATGTTCTTCACTTTTTCAATTAGTTCCAAAAGTCCAGTTGAAGAAATCCATTTGTCGGGCACAAGAGTGTCAATCTCACGAAAGAATTAAGTACGGTCTCATCATGTCGAGGTGTTGACTAATTCGACTTAGACATAAGTTAGAATTTCAGTGGCTAAAAGGAGCAACCAAACATCGACTGCTTGTGTTAGGTTTACGCTGAGATTGCTAGCTATTGCCTACATCACTTGGTGACAAAATCCTTGCCTAGACATAGGAAGGATCACTTCAGAATTGCTCTACCGAACTTGGAGTATCTGCCAGACTTGTCGTCAGGACTTCTCTCCATTCCACTTGCCGAGACAACGAAGGTTGCAAGCGCAGAGTTTCGCTGTGGCAACGAAATTTACCGTCGCCTCAATTCGCCATTACCCGCCGAGGCAGCAGATCGTGGCAGTGCAAAACACACTTAAGCTTTACAACACAGTCTACACACTACTGAGCTACAATTACCTGGCCCAATCTATCATCCTCATCTCTATCTTAAATTATTTGGGTTTTTACTTTTATGTTTTTCGTTATTCAGAAATTTAATTGTGCAATTTACTAAATCCTTGTTCAGGAAAACACTCATAGTAGCTGCTCCAATCCCTGTGGGAGACAATATCTTTTATATTATAACTTGACAAGAGTGTGCACTTGCGCTCATAAATAGAGAACACCTAAAACGCTCTACAAGTTTTTGGCACCGTTGCCGGGGATTGGCAAAAACAACTACGCTTGAATTTCTGCACTTCTATTTTAGTTTTTGCACTTAAATTTCTGTTTATTTTATTTTACAAAAATAGCCTCTTGTTTGTCTTTGGTGTATGTCCCGCCAGGGCAGCAAAGAGGGCAGCCAACACCCACCTGAGGAGCGGAAGGACATACCTGGATGAAAAGACAAACGCAAAGCCCTCAGGAAGTGGTTATGTTTGGGAAATGCGCAACCCAACATAACCTAATTTTTAATTTTAATTTATTTTTAAAGCATTAGGATTAGATTTTATTTGCAGTTATTTTTAATTTTAATTTTCCCATTTAATTTATTTCAGGTTAGGAATGAAGGCAAGACCAAGAAGGATAAAAAAACTAAAGGAGAAGCCTAACCCAGCGGCCAAGGCAGCCCAAGGCAGATGAGCATAAAGGCTAGCGACTTCATAACGGCTACATCTGCAACAAATGGCAGAACGACTATCTGCGTCACGGCTAGAATCACGTAAAACATGCCACAATCATTGCCACCCGTTGGCAGCGTGCCCGCAAAGGCAGCATAAAGAAGTGGCTATATGAAGCTAACTATTCTCTCATCGTTCTTCACTTTGCTCTCTTTTTTCTCTCTCAATCCTTTTTGTTGTATTTGCTTTAAAGATCTCATCTATTTTATTTTCTTGCAATTTATTCTTTTAATAGGAAACACAACCGTTCTCACAACCATGGCAACATCAAAACCTACCTCCTCAACCTCCAAGCCAACCTTCTAGAGGTTTTTGAATAATGATGTAGCGGCAACCTACCGACAGTACTTCACGGAGCGGAAACTATGGGAAGAGATAGGCTTCTAATACACCAGGCAAGATGGAGATCTTGGCCTTGAGCCCATCGTATTCGAAAGGGTCCACACCCTAGGATGGCACATTTTTGCACGACATCCCGAAGAGATAAACACCAATCTAGTGCGAGAGTTTTATGCCCACAAACCTACCCCGGGAAATCCTTTTGTCTATGTTCGTGGTGAGGGTGTCAAGTTCACAACGACAACAATCAATAGCTTCTATGGCATAGAAATCAGAGGCAATCCGCACGAAGAATGGAGGTCGTATTTAACGGCAGCAGACTACGAAAAGATTAAAAAAGAAACCTGCCATCCCAATGCCAAATGGCTAACCGACAAGAATAACGGTTCAGTCAACCGCCTCGACCTGCAGCTGGAGGCCATTCTTTGGAGTAACTTCATCCAACACCGCCTAATGCCCACTTCGCATGGTTCAACAGTCAACAGGCCGCGGCTGGCCTTAATCCACAACATTATGAAAGGGTGGCCAATCAACATTGGAGAAGTCATTCTTAAAGAAATCTACGCCCACACAACCAAACCCAACTCCAAGGGACCCTTTGTCTTCCCCGCGCTCATCACATGCCTCTGCGCCAATTTTTGTGTGCCGTTGAACCCCAAAGATACCATCATTGCCGCTAAGGAAGGGTGGACAAGAAAGACGTGCCTCTAGATGATGCAGGAGCCAGAGCCGGAAATGCCAACAACCGCTGTCCCAACTTGCTGCCACCCCAGCCGCAGCGGGCAGTACTGATGTTGCCCTTTCTTCCGCCGTGGTACCCCTACTGCGCAGTCTTGTAGAAAGCTACCAGAGAATCAATAACAAGCAGGTAATCTTCACGAAATACATCACGGAGGTGCAAGAGGCCTTTGTGGCCTACTTTCCAGATAAATACCACGACGCCGGCCCACAGTTGCCAGCCTTCCCGTCGGAGTTAGCATCTTCTAAACCAACCCAGATCACACTTAGACCAGCTGCCACTCGAGCCACCGCCGATAGCGAAGGGCCGCACATCCATCTCAAGAGAAGGACCTCACCCACTCCCATCCAGCCATACAACCCCACCTCTTCATCTGACTCTGAAAAGGAGGAGAAAACGACCGCCTCCTCCCCAGCAGCAAAAGAGGCAGCTGCCAAAGAAGCCGAGGACTCAGACATGGAGATATTTGATTCATTCGATGACGAATTGGACGAGGCAACAAGTAAAAGAAAGCGGCGACCCGGTGCGATTGAGCCCCAAGTTGAGGGGTCTGATACTGAACCAGAAGCACCACCCAAAAGTCCCACTCCCAGCCGCATCCAGCCACCACGCGGCCAGAAGAAGAGCTCAGCCTCCAAACCTACAACCACACGCCACCTTGTCCTCCCCGCCTCCTTAGAGTCCTCCGCCGATGCAGCAACAGAAAAAGAGGGGAACTCCCCTAGTCTATAGCACCCTTTATTTTTCTTTATTTTTATGTTTTCTTTTAATTTTCTGTTTTTCTTTTTCTGTTTTTTATTTTACATTTTGTGTAAGGCATTGAGGACAATGCTAGCCTTGAGTTTGGAGGGGGGGGGAGGATAGTCCTCTTTGCTTTCTTTAGTAGTATTTAGCAGCATTTAGTTGCATATGTAAATTATGCCCTAGCACATAATGAAATAAAATGTCTTAGTTTAAAAACTTATGCCTATGATAGTTAGCCGATTACTTATATTCGTACCATACTTAAAATTTAACTTAACCATGGGAAGAAGTATGAAAAATACTTAGAAAAATTTTCTTTTTGCCAATTATTCTTACACTGTATGTTAAATGCTGAGTTTTGCTTGAGTTCTAAGTTAACATTGTCTGCCTTATTTAATGAAAATTTCTTAATTGGATACAGGTTTGCCTCTGCGGCAACAACACAAAAATGTTTAATACCCTAGAGGTGCCCGATATAAGCTCTAGAAAGGATGCTTAATACCCTAGAGGTGCCCAAAACAGGCTCTAGGAAGGATCATGAGCAATGACACTCCGCTGCTATCAAAGTCCAAGTATCTAAAATTAATTGAAGTGATGGAAAAATTAGTAAGAGTGAATGAAAGCCTTCACAGGATGACTCTATTCAAAGGGTTTAGAGTTTCGTAGAGTGCACCTATCTTAGCTTCAGACCCGAAGAATAGTTATGATGAGCTGAAGCCCTTAAGGCCATGATCAAAGAAAAAGAAAAGAGAAAAAAAGTGCTTAACTGTTCTGCCAAGGCAACAACTCACATCCTCTTGAGTATTTAATTATTTTTAGCATTCTTTGTTTACTTAATATACTCAACATGCTTAGCATAGACACAGACCTGCACTGGCACTAAGAAAATTAAATTCTAAGTTATTTCATTCTATTCCCTATCACTAACATAAATTAGGTGCCACAACCTTGAGGCAAGAAATCAAGTTAAAAACTAAGTTTCTGTTAAATTTTGTGCAAGGGGAAGGTTTACTAGTTAGGTTGCATTGCTTGAGGACATGCAATAGTTCGAGTTTGAAGGTGTGTAGAGTGTCCACAAGTTCTATATTTTGTACTCATTCCCGCCCTTATTATTGTTGTTCTTTAGCTCATTTAGGCATATTTAGGTTCATTGCATGCATAATAACAATATTTGCTCTTTTACCATGCTTTTATTGAATATTCTATGTTTGTTTAAGAAAAAGATACTGTTTTAGTTTAGTTTTCTTTTTTAGGTGCTGTAGCTATGTAGAGAAGGAGAGGACAAGAAAACAGGGAGCAAAAAGAAGCTGTACTGAAGCAGTTCCAGTCGCCGCCAAGGATGCTACCGTAGCAACATTGCTGCCAACTACCACCCAGGTAGAAGTTAAACCGACCTAGTCAAGATGGGTTACGATTGAAAGAGGACAACTTTCTGAGTACAACGAGCCCACTCTTGCAATTATCTAAAGCCTGCAGCGGCCTAAAGAGCTGATTAAAGATTGATAAGTAAAGTGACATATCTTTACTTGCTGAAGAAGGCAACGTCCAAAGAGTCCACATTCAAGTAAAAAAGGAGTCAACATTTAATGTAAAGTTACTTTAAGGACTTCTACTCCAAGGAGGACTCAAACTTAGGCCATGAGCCCTATATATACCCATGTATGTGAGGGTATAAGGGCATAGCGGAGAGGTAGATAGATAGATAGATTACATTGGGGAGATAATCTTAGGCTAATTCTCCAATTGGGTTTAGGTTTTTGTATGTAAAGTAGTTGTGAGAAATGGTTGTATTAGTTTAAGTTGTGTTTTCAATAAAATACTCTGAAGTTTTCTTAATTCATGTTCTTCACTCCTTCAATTAGTTCCAAAAGTCCAGTTGGATTGAATTAGGATTTAAATGCATACACTCGAAATTTCTTGCTTGCTTTGTTTTTAAGTGTTTTTAAATGGAATCTAAGAAACAAAAAACTGAAGGGGGTGAAGGTTTGAACCAAGACAACATGCGTCCAAACCTTACCCTTCTCTATTCCAAGAGTATTCGAAATCAAGATGCTAAGAGTCGTTTTAAACTCTTTCAAGATGCTGTTGTTCGAAGAGAGCGAGTTGTGGATATGAATTTCCTCGATTCCAAGTGTTTTCTTTTCCGATACCTACCTCTCTTTACACAATGGAGTTTCCTAAGCTTCTTGAGCATTCCCGACATCGTTTAGAAAAATATGGTTTTGCTCTTTTACTTCAATGCCGTTCTTATCAACAATGAGGATCGTTCCGAAGTCATAGCCATTGAGTCTTACCAATTGGGAAAGAAGTTTTGAATTGATCTATCCACCTTAGTGAACATCCTTGGGCTAAAAGATGAGGGTAGTAAGGATGAAAATCACTTTGGAGCTCATACCAGATCGGTTCTTACCTTGGATACCCATAACCGTTTCTTGCACTTGATCATCTTATGGTTCATTCGCCCATCCGAAGGTAAATTTGCCTACATCCGCCAAGTGGATAGTTTTTGGCTAGAGTGTTTTCGTCAAGCACAACAACCGAATTTGGTGAAGATCATGTTTGCCGAGATGGTCCATCAAGTGAGGATTCGTCAAACCAACTCCCTCACTTCCTTCACCTATGGGACAATGTTGAGCTACATCTTTGTCCGCATTGGTCTTGATTGTTCCTACAATTTTCCGGAATCATAAAAGCAAAAGCTTGGTGAGTCTTATATTGTTAGATCCGGATTTCGTTATACTCTTGATGAATGGGTTCGTGTTGATAGAAGAGCTCAAGCACCCCAAGTTGAGCCTCAACCTCAAGCTCTGACTCCCATTGTGTCTCCCACCAATAATGCTCTTATGGTCTTCCTTACCGAAAGGTTCAAAACGATGGATACAAACATGACTTCGGGATTTGGTGCTATCAACACTCATTTGCAATCCTTGGAGAATCATGTTCTTGAGAACGAGAATCATCTTACCGCTCTTGAAAATCAACAATCATCCATGGATCTCTTCTTCTCCAACTTCTATTGTGATTGGAGGCATTTTCGCCAAGATCAAACGAAGGAAAAAGATGATTTCTTGGATGACATTGAAGACGGTGATGGTGATGAGGCACCCTAGGCTTATTGCATATCATATTATTATGTCATATTAGGATTAAGTTTGCACCTATCTATGTTTTTGTTTTTAAGACCTATGCTTTGATTTTCTTAATTTTTTTGATCAAGACTTTGATTTTCTTATTTTAGGATTGAGCTTGCTATTATGTTTTGATGTTGTTTATGAACTTAATGCTTTTAATGATATTATGTTGTTTGGTTTATGCTTTATATCTCTTTTCTTCTCATATTAGCCTTGATTATATATTTTGATCTAACAAAAAATGGGGAGAAGTAATTCCTAAGAGCCTAAGTGTTTTTAAGTTGGTTTTGAGTTTCAAGTGCTTTCAATTTCAATTTTTCAAAACTTTAAAACCTATCTTAAATTGAGGGGGAGTTAAAAGTTTTTCAAAGTTTTCAAAACACTTAAAAATTTATACTTGGTTTTGTTATATCAAAAAGGGGGAGATTGTAAAACCAAAGAATTGATTTTGATATAACAAAGAATTTAAAGACTAAATGTAAAAAGATGAAATAAATTTTTAAGTCATCAAAACTTCTCAAAACTTTTAAGTAAAAAGGTTAAGTCAAAACCAAAGGTTATACAAATATTTCTAAGTATTTTCCAAGTCAAAACAATGATTTTTGAGTCACCGTTTCGAAACGCCCTTAGGCATTTCGGAATGTCTTGAAACTGTTAACATGTGTTTCGGAACTAGACTCCCCGTTTTGATACGGATGTATCAAAAAATGACCCTATGTTTCGAAACGGATAAAGAACAAAGGAACATGTTGATCCGTTTCGATACGACAGTATCGAAACGACCTCAAATGTTTTGAAACAATTTTCAAACTTGGATTCAAAAATATGACAGTTACAATTTTATAATTGATTTTCAGAAAACGGTTAAGGTGTATTAAAACGAGTTAAGCACGTTTCGATACGGGTTTTGATAGTGGCAAAATGTTTCGAAATTGCATCAAGCACGTTTTGGAATGAGCTCTTAGTTTATCGAAATGATCATATCCATTTCGATACGGTCTCTTAATTACACCCTAACGACTATTTCTATTTTGGTCTATTTCAAAACAGGTACAAGTGTTTCAAAATGGGTAGTTGCAGAAGTGCATTTATGGTGGGAAGATTGCATCCCAACGGCTATATTTATGATGGAAACAACCCCAACGGCTAGAATTGAATGAGAAGGTATAAAATGGAGTCTCAAATCAACCAACAACAACTATTGATCCTAAAATAAACATTCCAACATCAAATCCAAGCTATAGTGCAAAATTCTCATATCTTTGTAAAACCCCAATTGTGGTTCATTGTAATTCTTATCTTTTTGATTCAATTGGGTTGAGTGCTTGTAATTGGGCAACATTTGTAATAAGAGATAATATTTATTTGCCTTAATCTTCTTTGTAACCTTGTGAGAGGGTTTGGTCAATTTTGGGTAAAAAATTGACCATTTGTGTAAAGGTTTCCTCCTAAGTCTAGAAAAGGGGAAGATCAACTAGTGAAGTTGTTTGAAAATCCTTAGTGGGAGCTAAGGTAGTGGATATAGAGTTCAATTGGAACTTGAACCACTATAAGTGTCTTGTCTTGAATTTTTAATTTACCACATCACTACCAAACATCTCAAAAATATAATTCACCCCCTTTTGGCTTAAATCGATTCAACGATCCACTCAACAATGAGCTTAAGAACATCGACAATATAAGCTAAAATGGGCATAAAACAGAGGACTTTTAAGCACTTTACAATATGACCTTTATGCTTTTGAAAGGTTATGTTTTGAGACTCCTTGTGTTGAGACACGATTGTGATGCCTTTCTAGTCTTGTTAATGACCTTTGTATGGTTGATCTTGGTTTGGTTTAAAGTTTGGCCGTTTATGTGGTTGCTTTCTTATTTTGAATGCTTAAAGATTTCCGTTTGTCTTCTAATGCATATTGGATGGTTGTGCTAGGATCTTTTGCTTATAGATTGTTTGCTTATAATGTTGTGGTGGTGTTCGTATCTTGTTTGAGCGGTTTCGACGAAGCTTGGGGATGCAAAACTGACTTTTTGGACCAATCTGATCCCAGGTGTTTCGAAACAGGGTGACATGTTCCGATACAGGCTTGAAGTTTTTGCTTACCCATTTCGATTCACGTGCTAGTGTTTCGAAACGACTTGTCATTTTAAAAATCTGGGAGCTCACTGGAATCATGTGTATCTAAACATGCATGAGTGTTTCGAAACACCCTGTAGTTAAATTGGTTAATGTCATCTTCGAGGTTCTGTTTGCTTGCGTTTTAGTCCTTGAATGTTATACAATCTTTTGGATGAGTTCAGATTGTTGGTTTATGCTGAATTTTGTCATGTGAGCATGAAACTTGACTAATTGATTATTGGTTGTAACCCCCTCGACCCAGCTTGTAGCCCCTCGACCCAGCTTGGCATAAAGACCGAACCAAACGGATCACACAGGGAATATTGAAGTAAACCGGCAAGGTTTACCCCAACAAATGACCTTTTTTTTTCTTTTTATCTTGTCTAGATGCAACTTAGAATCCTATGTGTACGCACACAAGCAACGAATTGAACAACAACACGTTCACCCCTCGGTTATAACCAACTAATCTTTAGGGACCATTTTGTAAATTTTGACAAATTACAAGGATTGTTATCAAATTCAAGTTACTCTTCTTTAATTAGATTCATTACATGCTTCTCGGTGAAATCTCAGCTCAAAATGACCTTTAGAACCCATCCAATTGCATACAAGGCAAACAAGGACCAAAATGTAAGAAGTTGAAACTTAGAACAATTCAAAAACAGGATCAACAGTTGAACGTTTCGAAATAGAGCTCCCCGTATCGGAACGGCCCTTTCGAAACGCATCTGACCATTTCGATACACAGGTTTATTTCGAAACCCCTCAGGCTTGTTTCGGAACGATGGTTCACAGAGACAAAATGTTTCGAAACACCAAGGACATTTCAAGCCACCGTTTCGAAACATGCAAGGGTGTTTCGAAACACCTGGGCCTACAATATTTTAAAATGCTGTTTAAACTTGATTCGAACCGTCCGAAACCATCCCGATACAAGTCCAAATATAACAACAACTTGAATATACATCAAAGACAACATATACGAAGCATAGGCAACATCATAGCATCATTCACAAATTCATAAGCACTAAAGGCATACTTCCTAAGAATTTAAAATCACCAAAAGGTCAAAATCCACTTCCAAGCATAAACCAATATCAAAAGGCCATTTACCCAACCAAATATGCATATTGAACTTGCACAACACCAGAAAATACCAAACTATTAACATTCATAGTATTGGAAACCCCCATTGCCCTTATTACACTAGTTCAAGAAGACACTATACTTTTAAAGAGTGTCTTGCTAGGAGTCCTTGAAGATGCTGCCCCCAAAAGCCTAATTATCTGCATTGATGAACAAAGAGAGCATACGCATACAAGCTTAGTGAGGAATGCTCAAAACCACAAACATCATCAATGCACAAAACCATTTTCACTCTTTCAAAACCATCATGCCTTTCTTGACAAATCATGCACTTCATCATCAAAATCATGGTATTGAACATCATGCATCATGTTTAATATAAATTCAGCAATTAAACCATTGCTACTCATATTCCAAGCCTTTCAAGCATAAACACCATTATGCTAAGCATAAACCAAAACATTCATCTTTCAAATTATGCAATAACAACATTTTCCACAATATCTCATTTCATTATATTGGCTCACAAGTGATAAAAAACAATCTCAAAAACATATATCGGATACACGAATTACCAAGGGTTGTCCCACACCCTTCTTACACTCTACCAGCATCTCAAGGTTCACACACGAGAGCAACCCTCCATCGTTGTGACATCCGTGGTGGAGTATTCGGTACAATCACAACCCCTCAACACCACTCATCAATAGGTGTATAACCCACTAACAAGAGACGGGACACACACACAAGGTTCGCACCTAGGAGCTACCTGCAACCGTTGCAACCTTAAACAATCCTCAATTGTTAGGGTACTTGGATGGAATATTCGATACAATTAAAACCCCTCAACATCCAAGGTGACTTGTTTATAGTGCACTCAATCTTATAGCCGAATAACTACATTCGATTTCATTTATAAAACACTTTATAAAACATCACTTGCCAATATAATCCATTTCACATGCAAACCTCACTATTTTTACAAAGCATTCATGATAAGCCATAAATCAAGCATTAGACGATGCTTCAAACCCCATGCATCAACACATGCATACAAGGATCACTTACCTAGTGCATCCTTAAACCACATGGAATCATCAACCTCATTTCATATATTCAAAACATGCTTTAAAACATTAGGTAAATGAAATTAAAATCAAGTGCAACCAAAGGTTCAAAACTAGCACAATCCGAGAGAGAATTTCACTTTACTTACTTCCGAACTTAATAATGCATTTCAAGCTCTTACTAAGTTCCCAAAACCTTTTCAAAAACGTTTTCACACTGGAAAAATAAGTTCCACTGACCGTCTTGCGAAACCACGCTTGCCAACGCAACTATCGATCGTCCAAAGCCTCCAAAATCGCTTCGTTTGATTCCGGAATATTATCCCTTGTTTCCAACACATTAAAATAGAGGCCCAATTCATTAAAATGCATTCAAAACACCAACACTCAAAAGAAATCCCGCAGCCCTGCTCTAAAGCACCAAAACACATATCCGAAATAACCGAAAACTCAATCGATTGACCTCTAACCTCATCCCAACCATTACCCAACACCTCAACACATTTTAGGCATTAATCAACATCCAAAAACAACCTAAAACCATCCTTATACCTCCAGCAACTCGGATTCTTCAAGAACACCCAAAAAACTCTACCAAAAACACCTCAAAAATTAAGAAACTCAAGGATTTCGGAATCTCTATGATTAAGACTCCACTTCAATACTAAAAACATTTCAAAACTCATTTAGAAACAATCTCAAACTAGCCATTTAAATCAAACTCCAAAAATCACATTAAAATCCATTTTCTATCAAGATTTCAATAGTTTAACAAACTAACAACAAAATCTCAATCAAAATCATTAACAAAGAGTCAAATATCGTTGGAATTTCATTAAAGAACCTAGATTAGAGGGTTAGCACAGAGTTTACCTCCAATCCCTACTTCTCGTCTAATTTGGCAAGATTAGCTTGAAAGAAACTTGAAAAAAATGAAAGAAATCAACCAGGAAAAGATAGAAATCAAAAGAGGATTTGAGAGTGAATAAATTCTGGAAAATTGAGAGAAAATGGGAAGTGTTTGGCTGAGTGAAGAAGAGAAAATGAAAATGCTCGTCAACTTTTCTTTAAACGTTTAGCCACCATCTTAATTAAATCAATTAACTAAAAGCATTTTTAATTTTTAATAAACATTTAAAACACATGCCAAATTAGGGAAAAGACATAATTGCCAAGTAGCTCCTAAAGATTGTAAGATTTTGACTCTTCTTGTAAAACACATTTTCCCAACTTTTAAATCATTACATTTTGGTCACTGCCCAAAATGTATACTTTTGAAATCTCGTTTTTTAAAATTGACTTAACCAATCCCTCAAATATAATTTTAGAGAATTTAAGGAATTCTTATCACATCTTTATCCCATCCCGAACCTTGATTTCCCTAAACCTCCTTTTAACGGTTCGAACAACCGACACTAGTACCATTGGCCCAACCCGACTTGCCAAAACACCTAAGCCCAAAACCGGGGCGTTACAACTCTCTCCCACTGAGGAAATTTCTTCCTAGAAAATTTACCTGTATGAAAAAGATGCGGGAATTGCCTCAGCATGTCCGCCTTGCTTTCCCACGTGGCCTCCTCAACTCCTCAATGTCGCCACAACACCTTAACAAGCTCAATCGTCTTGCCACCAAGAACTTTGCTACTCGTATCCAGAATTCTTATCGGTTCCTCATCATAGGATAAATCCGGATTTAACTCAATTTCCTCAACTAGCATCGCGTGCGAGGGATCCGATCTATACCTTCACAACATAGACACATGAAACACATCATGGATCTTTTCCAACTCGGGAGGCAACCTCAACCGATAAGCCACAAGACCAACTCGCTGCACAACCTCATAAGGTCCAATAAACCTCAGACTAAGCTTTCCCTTACGTCCGAACCTCATCACCTTCTTCCAAGGCGATACCTTAAGAAACACGCGATCTCCAACCGCAAATTCAATCTCTCTACGCTTTAAATCCGCGTAGGACTTCTGACGATCCGATGCAGCCTTCAATCGCTCACATATGAGCTTTACTTTCTCAGTTGTTCCCTTGAGCATATCCGTTAAGGAAAGCAACTTTTGCCAAGCCTCAGCCCAACAAAGAGGTGTTCTACACTTCCTCCCATACAAGGCCTCATACGACGCCATTTGTATGCTCGCTTAAAAACTGTTGTTATAGGAAAACTCAACCAAAGGCAGATGCTTTTCCCAAGAACCTTGGAAATCAATCACACAACATCACAACATATCCTCCAGCACCTGGATAACTCGTTTTGACTGTCCATTCGACTGAGGATGATACGAAGTGCTGAAATTCAACCGTGCACCTAACGCCTGATGTAAACATTCCCAAAACCACGCTGTAAACCTCGGATCTCTATCTGACACTATAGACTTGGGCACATCGTGTAGACGCACAATCTCATCAATATACAACTCCGCTAACTTATCCAACGTATACGTAGGATGCACATCCAAGAAATGTGCACACTTTGTAAGGCGATCCACAATCACCCACACTGAGTTCTTCTTCGATGGTGTCAAAGGTAAACCGGACACAAAATCCATCGTAATCCTTTCCCATTTCCACTCCAGTATCCTCAAAGACTGTAACAAACTGGAAGGAAACTGATGCTCAACCTTCACACGCTGGAAAACCATACACTTGCTTGCAAAATCAGCAACATCCTTTTTCAACCCCACCCAATAGTACTCATCCTTCAAGCCACGATACATCTTAGTACTACCAGGGTGCATAGCAAAAGGTCTATTATGAGCCTCAGTCAAGATAGTGTGCCTCAACTTAACACCTTCCGGCACCACTATTCGACTTTTAAAACATAGAACATAAGGCACCAACGAATCATCCTACAACTGCTTCTCCTTAATCAACTGAATCAAGGAAGGTTTTACTTGCAACTCAGCTATCAAGCCACCATCACGCGATATACTCAAACGAGCAAACATATCTTTCAGCTCAACAACTACCTTCCTACTCAAAGCATCAGCCACAACATTGGCCTTGCCAGGATGATACTCAATGGTCAGATCATAATCATTAAGCAACTCCAACCATATTCGCTGTATAAGATTCAACTCCCTCCGAGACATAAGATACTTCAAACTCTTATGATCAATATAAACCACACACCTTTCACCATAAAGGTAATGTCCCCAAATCTTCAAAGCAAACACCACCGCTGCAAGCTCTAGGTCATGCATAGGGTAGTTGCGTTCATGCACCTTCAACTGTCTAGACGCATAAGCCACAACCTTCCCACCCTGTAACAATACGAAACCCAAACCAACATATGATGCATCTCTATAGACTACAAACTCCTTACCCGATTCTGGTTGAATCAAGAAAGGAGCTTGTTTCAAGGCTTCCTTGAACTTCTCGAAAGCTTGTTGCCTACATCCGTCCACTCAAAGCGAACATTCTTTTGCAGCAACTTGGTCAAAGGCGAAGCAATCTTAGAGAAACCTTCGACAAACATTCGGTAGTAACTAGCCAACCCAAGGAAACTACACACTTCCGTCATCGATTTAGGCATCTTCCAACTCATCACTGCCTCGACCTTATGCGGATAAACCTGAATACCTTCGGCTGACACCACATGTCTAAGAAAAACCACTTTCTTGAGCCAAAACTCACACTTGCTCAGCGTAGCATAAAGCTGATTCTCTAACAGCACTTGCAACACAATTCTCAAGTGCCTATCATGATCTTCCTCGGTACGAGAGTACACAAGAATATCATCGATAAACACCACCACAAACTGACCCAGAAACTCATGGAACACCCTATTCATCATATCCATGAATGTAGCAGGTGCTTTCGTCAATCCAAACGGCATCACCAGGAACTCATAATAACCGTACCTAGTCTAAAAAGTTGTCTTAGGTACACCCACATCCTTAACCTTAAGCTGATAGTACCCACACCTCAAATCTATCTTTGAAAACACTGAAGCACCACAAAACTGGTCAAACAAATCATTGATCCTCGGCAGAGGGTACTTGTTCTTAATCGTCAACTTGTTTAGTTGCCGATAATCTATGCACATACGTATGGTACCATCCTTCTTCTTCACGAACAAGACTGGTGCACCCCAAGGTGAAATACCTGGCCTTATGAATCCTCGGTCAAGCAACTCCTGAAGTTACGTCTTCAACTCCTTAGGTGCCATGCGATAAGGAGCAATGGACACCAGAGTTGTATTCTCGTACAACTCTATGCCAAACTCAACCTTTCAGTTGGGTGGCAACCCAAGTAACTCTTCCGAAAAGACACCCAGTAACTCGCACATGGTTCATACATCTTGCACCCTTACTTCTTTCGAACCAGGATTCATCACATACGCTAGGAAAGCTTCACATCCTAACTCCAACATCCGACTCACTTCAAGATCCGAAATTGCATTAGACAAGAACTTCACGTTCTCGCCTACGATTACCACCTCGTAATCATCCGCAAGCTTTAGGGTAACATGCTTTACATCAAAATCTACCACAACTCGATGCTCAACCAACAAGTCCATTCCAAGAATCACGTCAAAATCATAGAAAGGCAGTTCCATCAAATCAACTGAAAACTCATGACCCTGAATAGACAATGAACACCTCCTATACAATTTCCTTGTGACAACAGTCTCACCAAAAGAACTTGTTACTTTCATTCCTACATCTAGCATTTCAAAAGGAATATCAAGCAGATGCACATGCTCACTCAAAATGTATGAATGCGTAGATCTAGAATCAATCAATGCTAACAAAGACAAGGATTGCAAGGTGAATGTACCTGCAATCACATCGGTGTCGTTGCGTCCCTCGCGGTGTGCATACACCCTCGCGGGACCACCTCCCTCTGGCTGAATATCAACTACATGTGCCACACCTCTCTGACCATCCTCTATCCTCTAAAAATTGCCACGGCCACGCCTACGACCTCTCTAATGTGTAATAGCTGGTGCACGACCCTGACCACCTCCCGCTAATAGGGGACACTCACGCCTCATGTGATCAGCAAACCCGCAGTTCCAACACGAGTTAGCACCAACCACATGAGCATGCACCTCACGAGCTGTACGAGGACAATCCCGCCTCAAGTGCTCACGCGAACCACACGTCCAACATGTGTTCTGGTCAAACCTCTGCCTATTACCCTGGGTTGGTGCGCCTTGCCCAAAGTTACCTCATCTAGCCGCTTGCTAATATTTATGATCTCAGTTCCTCTTATTCTGCCCACCACTAGGGCCAGCATCAGCAGCTCTCTTGCCCAAACTAGAACCACCCCCTTGCGAGGTCAAACCCAAGCTCAGCTTTATGTCTTTGGGTTGAGTCACAAGCACATCAAAATCTGTATAATCAGTCGCGAGCATAAACGTCTTCATGTCCTGTACCAGACCATATCGAAAATGATCGCACCAGTGGCTATCACTGGGCACTAACTCTAGAGAATACTGGCTTAGCCGTACAAACTGGACCTCGTACTCAGCTACGATCATATTCCTCTGAACCAGAGACATAAATTCTCTCTTCTTGTCGTCCAAGTATCTAACTCCGAGATACCTTCTCTTGAAAGCAGACTGAAAGAATGTCCAATCTACCTCTTTCGGCTCCAACGCCGCGGTCGCAGTCGTCCACCATATGTATGCATCTCCATGCAACAACGATACTGCACAACCCAGTTTCCGTGCATCATTGCACCCCATCTGATCTAGTATCCGGATTGTACTGGCCATCCATGCCTCAGATGCCTCAGGAGATAATCCACTCATTCCACTCCTCTAGAACTCCTCAAGCCCTCCAATGGCAATCCCACTTGCCCAGCTGTAACACCCCTCGCCCGGTTACGAGCAAGCGATGTTACTATTCAGGTGATGGACATATTCATACATGTCAACATATCAAACATACAATTATATGAGATTCAATTCATACTTAACAAGCATCAAAACAAACAATCATACAATCATTTATCCAATCACAAGATCATAAACACAAATAGGTGAGCCAATTTAAAACTTTTCTAACATGAATCCTACATACATGTTGCAAATGCATATTAACAAGCCTAACTAACATACATGTGATCTAATTTCAAATCAAACTAATCTAATATAAGCTTATATACATTTGGTCTACATGATATCAAACTTGTTATTAGCCTAATCCTTACACATGATCATCTAACATATGTATAAGACCTAGCAAACATGTATTCAATCAAACTCATGAACGTTTAATTCAAGTATACCAATGCTTCTTATTCGAATACATAAGACAATCAAACATTATCTATATACATATCTTAGTTCATATTACAACACAATCATACATATACATATAACAACTTTCAAACAACCTAAATCATATACAATAGTATTCGAAATCAGCATTCATCTTATTCTAATATTCTATTACCATTCTAACTATACAAGTCATCCAACAACAATTCTAGATGCAACCTTCCTAATTCAAATAAAGATATCATACTTATACATACTCAACCATTCAAATCCATCTAGGGCTTGAACCATATAAATGATACTCAAATTCAAATCAAGCTTAGTTAACTTCAAACATAGTTCATTCATATCATCATATCCATATTTACATAAACATTCATCAAGTCATTACGTATTATAACATTTCTTAGTTTTATACAAAACAAACTTATCAATTACATGTTCCATAATGCATGACAAACTAACTTAGACTATGCCACCAACTAGGAGACTAAGCAAGATTATATCATACTTGTTCTTGGCTTGCGAAGCTCTCGGAACAAAACAAATGGCTTTCGGATATCAACGGACCTGTTATTTTGGAAGAAAGAAACAAAGAGAGTGATAAGTACGCATAATGTACTTAGTGAGGCAGCCCTAAACTTTACTAGTTTCAATCTTTTAAAGTTTTATTCCATCTTTAAGTTTACTTAGCTAGGCTTAGCACATATTGAAATACCTAGCTAGTTCTATCAAAACCAAATTAACTTAGCTATTTTTATGTACTAACCAATAGGGCAGCAAACATTTACATGTACTGTGACTTATTGGGCAGCAACCATTTCATTTAAAACACACCAATTTGGGCAGCAAACTACATATACATTTCATACCAAATTGGACAGCAAGCAACGTATACAATTCAAGCCAATTTGGGCAGCAAGCACATGTACAATATAAGCTAAAATGGACAACAAACAACATGTAATCTCATTGTCATCTTGGAAGCAACATTTCATAGTTTCACATCACAACATAGTTCATTTTAAATATCAACCAAGTACACATATTCATTCCATATCATAAGGGCTAATACCCAACTCGTTCATTTAAACATATATCATTGTTCTAATAATGTTTTGCCTTGGATGATTAATGAATTAGGTAATCAAGTCTTCATGTAACATGTAACATTAGATACTCAAAGTATCCATTTCTCATTTCAACTTATAACAGAGGATGCATAGGCATCAATGGTGACTTACCACCATTCAATTATCAAGGTGACTAACCACCTTATCAGTTTATAGGTGACTAACCACCACCCTGTAACAAAGATCAGAGGAGCTCAATGACTCTAAGGCATGCCCTTCTACCTATAGACACTAATCAAACCAAGGACTTTACTTATCTTTCTTTATTAACAAGAGCATTCACTTGCCAACCATTCATAATTTCAAAGGCATTTAACCACTTCAATAGGCATACAGATATAATCA
Source organism: Hibiscus tridactylites (assembly GCA_958450335.1). Classification (NCBI taxonomy): domain Eukaryota; kingdom Viridiplantae; phylum Streptophyta; class Magnoliopsida; order Malvales; family Malvaceae; genus Hibiscus; species Hibiscus tridactylites. The sequence goes on from OY288286.1 coordinate 12,881,204, forward strand.
ATCAAGCATCATGGTAACCTAAAATTCCAGCAAGCACATGGGATCATTTTCATTTTTTAATCATCTAAAATCAGTAGCAAGGCTTATCATTTAGTCTCATTTCACATAGATCAAGCAATCAACACATCATAACAACTAATCATATTTATGCTAAGCATGCTTATCTAACAAGCAATACACACTTAGGTCAATATTTTTGCCTTTAATCCTTCTTCCTTATCATTTTAAATTTTACCAATCATTATTAAATTCATTACATGCTTCATTCATGTTATCTAATCATAAAAAACATAAAGGTTAGGATACTAATCCTAACACTTAAGCAATGCTACACTCACAAATACTTCCAAGCTTACTTGTTATCCTTGATGATGATTCCTTTCCCCCTTCTCTTTGCTTGATCACTCCTTGAATCTTCTTGAAATTCTTCACCAATGTGATCTTAAATAATAAAATATCATATACAATATCCATTAGTAATTAATTCAAACATATAAATTCATTTACTTAAGCATAATCACCTAGACAAGTGAATCTGCCCCTAAACTGGCAGTTTGAGTAACCTCTACTAAACTGACCATATCTTTTTACTCACAACTCCAAATAAGAAGTTCTTTACCATTATAGAAAGCTTATAAATACACGTTTACAACCATGTATGGCACATAATTTTATCATTTTTCTATCAATACAGTTTATTACTTGAACATAGGGCATTTTCAGAAACCTAATCTGTCTATGCTTAATTTGTGACTTTAGTGCATTTATAACCTATGTTTCACTATACCATTAATCTTGAGCTTTTAACCACATTTACCTACATATATTAACATAATAATGGTTCTCCAGTAACCACAAAAACAGGGCATGTAAGTCCTCAAATTATCAATCCTTACAAACTAGTCCATTTTGACCCTCTATGTGTTCTAATGATAGTTAAACTATCAATTAACATATAATTCAAGCTAAACCATTTATTTTTTATTCCTAAAATACCTCCCCTGTTTCTAACAAATTTTCTAAAATTTATTGTCATCAATTAAACCCCTAAACATTTTCAAAATTACAATTTAACCTAAGCAGTTTCCAGATTCATTCAATTCTGAGCAGTCTTTTTGTAATTCAATTTCCAGCCACTTCCTATTTCATGCCCAAGAGGACATTTTCTTATAGTACTCATTCAGCTCTACAACTTTTATTTACAAATGTTTTCCTAATTCGAACCCTAACCCATTCGAAATTCAAATTCAAAAAAGAGCAATGCATGAACCCTAATCTGGGCAGATTCAATCTAAGTTCATGTTCATATTAAATTTTCCAGAAATTTAGCTATTCTAACATGAACCCAGCTACCTATCATCAATATAAAACATCTAGCAACACATTTCCAGCAGTAATTGTTGAGTGTGTAAAAGTTCTATTATATACACCCTTTTTAACCCATATTTCTGCTGCATTCAAGCATCATTGCATTGCATTTAGGTTAGTTTTCAGTAAAACATCACAAATATGTAAAAGGCACGGATTCTACTAAAAGATGGCTGATTTTGCAGGTAGCTGCCATAGTTGACGAAGACGGCAGGCGCAGGGCAGAGAAGCAGGAAAGCTGAACTGGACAAGCAGATGACGAGGACGAAGCTGCCATGGAGCTGTCGTGACAGCATGGTGACAACAACCTTATGAAGAGGAAAAGTAAAGTGGACCTCGATAGATAGAGAAAAATCTCCTCGTCTGTCGTGTGAAAGCCAAATATTTTTCCAAGCCCCGGATCAAAAGATATGACAAGCCAAAGCTCAAGGAGAGGAAATCCCTAGAAACAAGGATGGCGGCTGCAAAGTAGGAACTTTAGAGATTAAGTCTTTATTAGAATCTTACTTTTAATTAAAGTTGTAATCCTTGTTAACTTAGAATACTTGAGCCCAAAGCTTATATAGGGGCATAGATTTTAACCTAGAAGACATCATAGATCATACCCCATAACCGACACCTAAAACCCCTCTGTCGTTTACCCGTCACCGACATGTTCTAAATTCCCCCTAGGGCCACGGGTTGTTTTGTAAAGTAGTTGCAAGGGTTGTTTTGTTTTAGGATTTTCCAAGTTCAATAAAATAAACTTCAAGTTCTCTTATTTGGGTTATTAACATCTTGCAAGAGCATCGGGAGAGCATTGTGAGGTTATCCATTTACTTAGCATCGGGAGAGTTAAGTATACGAAAGAAATAAGAGCGAGTTCTCTAGTTTATAGTTGAACTATCTTGTGCCTAGGGATAGGGCAAGGTTAAGTGGCTAAGGAAGAATTCATACATATCGGTGTTCATCCTTCGATTCACGCCGAGAGGTATCATCAAAGACGTGATCATTGACAGACTTGGACCTAGGGATAGGCCAAGGTAGATCTGGGATTCTTGCCAAACTTGAAGTACGGAGTTGGTGTGTCTGCTGCCGCGACAGCCAACGGACAGCCGCCGCGACAGGTGCTGCCGTGACGGGCACGACGACAGAACTGGAATTCTTAAGCAATTCAATACCTGCACTACTAAGCAATTCAATACCAGCCCATTCTCTCTCTCTTGATATTCAAACTCTTTTATTTACGTTTTTCCTTATTATTTTCGTGACAACTTTTTAAACTATTTTCTTTACTTCGTGCAGTAAACAAGGTGAAGCTATTAGCCCAATCCATGTGGAGACGATATCGATACTTCGTATCACTTTACTACTTGCGTCGTGTACACTTGCACTACAATTGCGATAAACTCTTTTACACGCAACAATTTTTTGGCGCCGTTGCCGGGGATTGACAACATAACTACACCTTTCTTTTATTGCACTTTTCGTTCTTATTTTTATTTTCGTTTTTATTTTTATTTTTCTTTAATTTTTCTTTTGTGCTTTCAACTCTCGCTTTTCACGAGGTTTTCTTGTTTATACACAGATCGAAAAGAGGCGAAGATCCTGAGTATAAGTTAGATCCGAAAATCGAACGTTCCTTCAATCTCAAGAAACAACTTCGCCACCTTTTAGACCGGAACGAATACCTCGAGGAACAACTAGAGCAGATGGCCCGTAACCAGCCCGCTGGTGGAGGTATACCGCCTGTCGGCGACCCGCCTGCGGCAGATGGACGACGGTCATGTCGAGACTACATGCTGAACGATCATGTAGAACTGGACACCACGCTGCCGGATATTGATGTTGATAACTTCGAGCTTAAACCTGTCATGTTTAGTATGATCAACAATACCGAGAAGTTTAGTGGTGCTGTGACAGAAGATGCTAAGGAGCATCTCAAAACGTTCCAGGAGATCTGCGGTTCGTTTAGACTACCAGGAGTGAGTCCGGAGATACTGAGGCTTCGGTTATTTCCCCATTCATTGAGGGACAGAGCTAAAACTTGGTGGAATAAACTAACACCGGGTTCAATCGTAACTTGGGCAGATTTGTCTCGTGAATTTTTATCTCGTTTTAATCCTTCGCATTTATCTGAGCGATTACGTAATGAAATTGCTACTTTTCAAAGGAAGATGACGAGCCAATGCACGAGGCTTGGGATAGATTTACTACTCTTCTTCGGAACTGCCCAATGCATGGATTTCCCGTCTGGAATCAGGTAACTAAGTTTTATAATGCTGCTAACTTACAAACTCGCATTCGAATTGATTCAGCAGCAAATGGATTATTATTGGATAAAGATCCAGACGAGGCTTTGCAAGTTTTGAAAAATCTGGCCAAGAATGAGGAGCAGTTTCCGACAGCTAGAAGAGGGGGCAAACGGGTACTTGCTGTCAAGGACTATGAGGCCGACAGCACTATGAAATCACAGGTAGCATTCCTTACTAAAGCAATGAAAAGATTATTGAATGAAGATGAATTACAAGGATTTGCTGTCGAGGAAGTTTGTACTATCTGTGAGGGAAATCATAGTCGGGATGAGTGCCCAATACAAATAGAAGAGGGAAAATATGTTGGAAATTACAAGCCGAACTACAATTCCAACAATTATAACCCTAATTGGAGGAAAGATCCCAAATTTTCCTGGAGTAATCCCAACAATGCCCTGAATCCGCAAGCACATAATCAGAATCAGGGAGGACCTAGATTGCTGACGCGACAGCAACTGCCGCCGCAACTGCCGCAGCACCTGCCGCCGCAGCAGCAACAGCAGCCACCACCTGCCACGAGCAGTATATTGGAGCAGACCCTGGCCACTTTTATGTCTCAGACCGATACGTATATGGAGAATATGAATCAATTTGTCAAAAAGACGGAAACCTTTATGGATAAAACCGAGATGAGGATGACAAATCATGAAGCTACCTTGAAATCTCTAGAGACACAAATGGGTCAGGTTTCTCAACATATTAAGCCGAGGCAGAATGGAGGATTCCCTAGAAATACTGAAAATTCTAGACCGTCCCCACATGAGCAATGTAAGGCAATTACTTCTAGGAGTGGGAAGAAACTACCAGGGCCAGAAAAAGAAGCTGAAACAGAAAAGGAACCTGCCTTGGATAAACCTGCCGAGGAAGCTGCTCTGACAGGTGATAAACAGACTGCTGCCGATGAGCCTGTCACGACAGCAGAAGCGACAGAGGAGAAAAAAGATGATTACCATCCTCAGATTCGCATGCAGTGGGAAGGACGTATTGCTGATTACCGTCCTCCACCACCTTTTCCTCAACGGATACAACAAGCTAAGCATGAATCTCAACTTAAAAAGATTTATGATATTTTTAAGCAGGTTCATATTAATATTCCATTGTTAGATGCTGTTAGGGATATGCCTGGTTATGCTAAATTTCTCAAGGATGTTATGTCGAAAAAATCTAAACTTGGGGAATTTGAAATGGTAAAGATGACAGAAGGTTGCATGAGCATTCTCCATCGGCAGCCACCCCAGAAAAAGAAGGATCCGGGGAGTTTCATCATACCTTGTGTAATCGGTAACAAATTTGTGGGTAAGGCACTTTGTGATCTTGGTCCTAGTGTTAATTTAATGCCCAAATCTGTTTTTCAGAAATTAGGTATTGGAAAGGCGCGGCCCACGACAGTAACTCTGCAGCTGGCCGACCGCTCTTACGTTCATCCCGAAGGAAAAATTGAAGATATTCTGGTAAGAGTGGATAAACTTATTTTCCCTACTGACTTTCTTATCTTAGATTGTGAAGCAGATGAAAACGCACCAGTCATCCTTGGGCGACCCTTCTTAGCCACGGGAAGATCATTGATTGATGTGGAGAAAGGAGAACTCACCATGCGAGTAAATGATCAAGAGATTAAGTTGAATGTTTTCCAAGCGATGAAACATGCTGATATGGACGAGGAATGCAAGGCCATCATTGAGGTGACCCTTGATCACCCCTGCATCAGGTCGGGCTGCCGTGATATAAAATTTGGTCACTGTCGCGATAGCCACCTACAGGCCTGTCACGACAGCAATGACGACATCACCGACGACAGCGACTCCTCTGAATCTGATACATCTGATACTGAAGGTCAGGAGGAGGTAAACTGGTTAGGCAATCATCCAGGTAAGTTATTCGAACCTTTGAATTATATTTCGGATAACCATGTAATCCAAAAGCCATCTATTGTTGAGCCACCTGCCTTAGAACTTAAGCCCCTGCCAGGGCAGCTTAAATATGCTTATCTTGGTTCCAATGACACACTGCCCATAATCATCTCTGCTAAGCTGCCGCAGGAACAGGAACGACAGCTAATCGACATGCTAAGGCAGCACAAAAAGGCAATTGGATGGACAATAGCAGACATTCAGGGCATTAGTCCGGCGTTATGCATGCACAAAATCCTCCTAGAGGAAGATCATAAGCCGACTATTGATGCCCAAAGGCGGCTAAACCATGCGATGAAGGAGGTAGTGCGTAAAGAGATAATCAAGTGGTTAGATGCCGGTATTATTTACGCCATCTCCGACAGCAAATGGGTGAGCCCGGTGCAATGTGTTCCCAAGAAAGGAGGAATGACCGTGATAACCAACGAGAACAATGAGTTAATCCCAACCAGGACTGTGACCGGTTGGAGGGTTTGTATGGACTATCGAAAGCTTAATAAAGCTACCCGAAAGGACCACTTTCCTTTACCCTTTATGCATCAAATGCTTGATAGATTAGCGGGTAAACCTTACTATTGTTTTCTTGATGGTTATTCAGGTTACAACCAAATTGCTATCGCACCGGAGGATCAAGAGAAGACGACTTTTACATGCCCCTACGGAACATACGCATTTAGGAGGACGCTGTTTGGACTCTGTAATGCACCTGCCACCTTCCAAAGGTGCATGATGGCTATATTCTCCGACATGGTAGAGGACTTCCTTGAGATTTTCATGGATGATTTTTCCGTCTTTGGAGACAATTTTGAGAGCTGCCTCGGCAATCTTCAAAAGGTACTTGAAAGATGTGAAAAAGCTAATCTTGTTCTAAATTGGGAAAAATGCCATTTTATGGTGGACGAAGGGATAGTCCTTGGCCATAAGATTAGCTGCCGTGGGATAGAAGTCGACAGAGCGAAAATAGAAGTGATTGAGAAGCTGCCGCCACCAACAACAGTCAAGGGCATAAGGAGTTTTCTAGGGCATGTGGTTTTTATCGAAGATTCATTGCAAATTTTTCAAAAATCACCAAGCCGCTATGCCATCTTTTGGAGCAGAACCGACCCTTTGACTTTAATGATGAATGTACTGAAGCATTCAAGGTTCTGAAAGAAAAATTGGTGACAGCCACCATAGTACAGCCGCCAGACTGGACACAACCATTTGAGATTATGTGTGATGCTAGTGACTATGCTGTCGGGGCAGCACTTGGGCAGCGCAAAGACAAGTTGTTTCATGTCATATACTATGCCAGCAAAACATTAAATGACGCCCAAGTGAACTACACCACCACAGAAAAAGAGCTGTTAGCTGTGGTGTTCTCCATCGACAAGTTTCGTTCTTACATACTTGGGACGAAAGTAATAATACACACCGACCATTCTGCCCTAAAGTATTTGTTCGCAAAGAAGGATGCAAAACCTAGATTGATACGGTGGATCTTGCTATTACAAGAGTTCGACCTTGAGATCAAGGACAAAAGAGGGACAGAAAATCAGGTGGCAGATCACTTGTCAAGGTTGGAGAAGGGACAGAGTCTACCAATAGATGAGACACACATACTGGAGACCTTCCCTGATTAGCAGCTCTTTGCTGCTGCAATCGCTGTCGCGACAGCCATGGCGGCAGGTAAGTCTTCTGACCTTCCCTGGTATGCTGATTTCGTTAATTTTATAGTTAGCGGAATATTACCTTCTGATCTTAATTATCAAGCCAGGAAGAGGTTCCAAAATGATGTTAAACATTATTATTGGGACTAACCTCTTCTTTTCAAACTATGCGCAGATCAGGTTATAAGGAGGTGTGTACCACAAGAAGAGCAAGAAGACATTCTCCATCACTGCCATGCTTCACAATATGGAGGTCACTTAGGAGGCAATAAAACTGCTGCCAAGGTGCTGCAGTCAGGGTTCTACTGGCCGACACTGTATAAAGATGCACAAGACTTCTACAAGAACTGTGACAGGTGCCAGCGGACAGGTAACATCTCGAGGAGAAACGAGATGCCACTGCAGAATATTCTAGAAGTCGAGATCTTCGACGTTTGGGGGATAGATTTTATGGGATCTTTTCCATCTTCATGTGGAAATCTATACATCCTCCTAGTAGTGGATTATGCCTCCAAGTGGGTAGAAGCAATCGCCACTCAAAAGAATGATGCCAAAACGGTCCAAAAGTTTTTGCACAAAAACATTTTTTCTAGATTTGGCATCCCTAAGGCGATTATCAGTGATGAAGGGAGACATTTTGATAATAGGGTAATTGCTGCCGCCTTGAAGAAATATGGTGTCAAGCACAGGATCGCGACAACATATCACCCACAGACCAATGGACAGGCTGAGATTTCCAATAGGGAAGTGAAGAACATTCTTGAGAAGATGGTTAAACCAACTAGGAAAGATTGGTCTTTACTTCTGAACGATGCATTATGGGCATATAGGACAGCTTTTAAGACTCCATTGGGCATGTCTCCATACCGATTAATTTATGGGAAAACCTGCCACTCGCCTGTCGATATTGAATACAAAGCATATTGGGCAATCAAGGCAGTGAATTTGGACTTGGACAAAGCAGGCCAGAAAAGGCTATTAGATCTGAATGAGATTGAAGAAATACGAACAATGGCCTACGACAATGCAAGAATTTACAAGGAGAAAACTAAGAAGTGGCATGACAGGAAGTTGCTGCCACGACAGTTCTGCCCAGGGCAGCTTGTATTGTTATTTAATTTTAGGTTGAAACTCTTCCCAGGAAAGTTAAAATCTAGATGGTCTGGCTCGTTCCAAGTGGTACAAGTTTTTCCCCATGGTGCCATCACTATACGATCATTAAAAGACGGGCACCAATTCAAAGTCAATGGACAGCGCCTTAAGCATTATCGGGGGACTGAAGCCCCATGAATACAGGAAGTGGTTACTTTAGGAGATGCCCCACAAGGCATCCCTAATTTAACCTAATTTTTTATTTTTACTATTTATTTTTATTATTTATTAGTTATTAGGAAATTAGGTTTATTTTATTCGAATAATGTTTTTTATATTTTCTGTTTTTAGGAAATAAAGGAGTCAAGAAGAAAAGGAGAAGTGACTCAGGCCCACCATCCATCCATCAGCCCAAAAGAGCCCATTTATGGAAGCCTGTCGTTTCGGCTGCCGCCGCAGACGGATAAGACAGGCTGTCAACAGACTGACACGGCAGACGCAGAAGCGTGTGGCAGACGCGTGACAGACGCATAAATGCGTGTCAGACGCGTCAGACACGCTAAATCCCATCCGTCGCCCCGTTATTCACGCCTGCCGTTACAGCATTAAACGGGCAGCAACTCGACCGCTATAAAACCCCGTTTTCATTTTCATTTTTTTCTCACTTCTGCTTATTCTTCCTTACTTTCTCCTCTAGTTTTCATTTGCTTTCTTTATTTTCACAACCCTTGCTACTAATATGTCGTCTAGACAGACCCGCCGTAGTGCTGCCTCAGACTCTTCCTCAGCAGCAGCGACGCCCTTCGCCACAAAGGAATTATGGGAGGAAAGGGGTTTCGTTTACATCCGAAAAGCACCCAACATGGGACTCCGACCATTCATCACAAAGGCAATCACGGCTCAACTATGGGAGCAATTCGCCGAACAACCGGCAGAACTAAACGACACATTAGTCCGGGAGTTCTATGCTGCTATCGACAGCAGAACAGCAACATCTGTCACCGTTCGAGGAGTAAAGGTGCCCTTCACAGCTGACAGCATCAACCACATGTTTGGCCTCTACTTTGGCCCCGATGATGATGCCCACCAGAAATTTCTCGACACCCTCGATGCTGCCGCCTATGGTGCTGTCATGGCGGAGGTGACAGAGGAAGGAACAACATGGACAACCAGCAAAAAGAACCCCCACTCTGTAAAAAGGGGGCAGCTCCTCCCGGAAGCCAAACTCTGGAACGCTTTCATCAAAAAGCGTATCATGCCTTCTTCCCACCACACGACGGTTAACCAGCAGCGGCTCGCCCTCATTCATTCCATCATGCACGACAGGCCTATCAATGTGGGCCGCTATATGAGGGGAAGCATCCTAGACTGCACATTCCGCTCCGACTCCCGCCTTTGCCTGCCGTTCACAATAACTTCCCTATGCCGCTGTGCTGCTGTACCCGAGGAATCCTCCGAAAAACTAATCAAGGGTAGAGGCTGGACAGACAACAACATCAACAGCCTCATGGAGCTGGTAGTGGCTACACCTATCTCTTCCTTCAACCCAGCCGGCTCCCCAGCAGAATCATCAGAGGAGCCTGCCCATGAACCTGCCGCCGCCACCGCTCCGACAGACCAGTCTGCCCACATCCTTGCTGCGATCCAACGGGTGGAAGAGAGACAAATGGGACTGATGACGTTCATTCGGGACTTCGCTAACTCGACGGTAAATTTTATTACCAATACTTTAAATTTTCCCGATGTTAATTTCCCTACTTTTCCTGCCCATTATTTCCATATCCCCTCCCCTGTCCACACACCCACACCACCTGCCTCCCCAAATTCCCACTCTACTGCTTCCACCCCATCACCTGCCCCGACGGCAGCATGCAGTCCAACGGCCGAAACCTCTGCCAGAGGCACAAAGAGACCTGCCTCCGATGACAACCCTCTGATAAGGAGGAATTTGGAGAGAGAATTTACGACTGTCAAGAGGCAGAAGCACGTGGCAGACAAGAATCTGTTGCCCAAGGCTAGCACCACAACCAGCAGCACTTGGGACAGTGGCAGCAGTTCCGACGTCCAGCTCGTGGACCAACCTGCCCAGCCTCCTCCACAGCCCAGACGCCGCCGTCAGATCCGTCTCAGCAGCAGCAGCGAGGACAGCGATTGAAAAATTTAAGTCTTTTATTTTCCTTTTATTGTTGCTTGCTTTTATCTTTTGTGATGTACTTATCTTCATATTTTTGTTTTTTCTGTCATGTTGCATTGGGGGCAATGCAACCCTCGAGTTTGGGGGTGGCAACCCTCCATCATTAATGGAGTCTTAAGTACATCTTTTTATTAATTGTTGTGTCTTCTTTTTAAATAAGTTCTCTATTAAAAAAAATCAGAAAAATTTAAAACTGTTGGCTCAAAACTGTGAAGTTAACTTACCTGTCATGACAGCTCTGTCGTGGCAGCATCTTTAGAACAGTTTAAGGAGAAGTTTAGAGCCTTTCTATAGTTCTGAAAAACTTAAACACCATTGTGACTGTTATATTGCTTAGATTTCTTTTAGCCAAACTAGAATATGAAGCTTAGAACTTGAATAGCCCCTAGAGGTGCCTAACACTGGCTCTAGGAAAGAAGTTTAGCAAAAGAAACTCAAAAACCTAGAGGTGCCCGAAACCGGCTCTAGGAAAGCTAACTAGAGGTGCCCAAAACTGGCTCTAGAAAAACTTAGCTTGAAAATAGAAAGAAAAAGAAGCATGAAAATGTGCCTTCTAAAAAAAACTTTGGCATAAAAATTCAAGTTAAAAAGTTGAATATTCTAGTGAAACTAAGAGATTCTTAGCATATAACTGTTCACAAGCATGCACACACTGCACGAGAGCTATAGGGAGATTCCGAACAGATCCTAACCTTTCCGATAGGTTGCTGCCGCCATAGAGAATGAGCGACGGGTAAGGGACAATTCACTGTTTGAAGGCCAACACAAAAATATTCATTTTTATTTTAGGTTTAATTGCTTGAAGGCAAGCAAAAACTTGAGTTTGGGGGTGTGTTGAGTGTGTAAAAGTTCTATTATTTACACCCTTTTTAACCCATATTTCTGCTGCATTCAAGCATCATTGCATTGCATTTAGGTTAGTTTTCAGTAAAACATCACAAATATGTAAAAGGCACGGATTCTACTAAAAGATGGCTGATTTTGCAGGTAGCTGCCATAGTTGACGAAGACGGCAGGCGTAGGAAAGCTGAACTGGACAAGCAGACGACGAGGACGAAGCTGCCATGGAGCTGTCGTGACAGCATGGTGACAGCAACCTTATGAAGAGGAAAAGTAAAGTGGACCTCGATAGATAGAGAAAAATCTGCTCGTCTGTCGTGTGAAAGCCAAATATTTTTCCAAGCCCCGGATCAAAAGATATGACAAGCCAAAGCTCAAGGAGAGGAAATCCCTAGAAACAAGGATGGCAGCTGCAAAGTAGGAACTTTAGAGATTAAGTCTTTATTAGAATCTTACTTTTAATTAAAGTTGTAATCCTTGTTAACTTAGAATACTTGAGCCCAAAGCTTATATAAGGGCATAGATTTTAACCTAGAAGACATCATAGATCTTACCCCATAACCGACACCTAAAACCCCTCTGTCGTTTACCCGTCACCGACATGTTCTAAATTCCCCCTAGGGCCACGGGTTGTTTTGTAAAGTAGTTGCAAGGGTTGTTTTGTTTTAGGATTTTCCAAGTTCAATAAAATAAACTTCAAGTTCTCTTATTTGGGTTATTAACATCTTGCAAGAGCATCGGGAGAGCATTGTGAGGTTATCCATTTACTTAGCATCGGGAGAGTTAAGTATACGAAAGAAATAAGAGCGAGTTCTCTAGTTTATAGTTGAACTATCTTGTGCCTAGGGATAGGGCAAGGTTAAGTGGCTAAGGAAGAATTCATACACATTGGTGTTCATCCTTCGATTCACGCCGGGAGGTATCATCAAAGACGTGATCATCGACAGACTTGGACCTAGGGATAGGCCAAGGCAGATCTGAGATTCTTGCCAAACTTGAAGTACGGAGTTGGTGTGTCTGCTGCCGCGACAGGTGTTGCCGTGACGGGCACGACGACAGAACTGGAATTCTTAAGCAATTCAATACCTGCACTACTGAGCAATTCAATACCAGCCCATTCTCTCTCTCTTGATATTCAAACTCTTTTATTTACGTTTTTCCTTATTATTTTCGTGACAACTTTTTAAACTATTTTCTTTACTTCGTGCAGTAAACAAGGTGAAGCTATTAGCCCAATCCCTGTGGAGACGATATCCGATACTTCGTATCACTTTACTACTTGCGTCGTGTACACTTGCACTACAATTGCGATAAACTCTTTTATACGCAACAGTAATTCACAACCAAATCAACAATACAACCCTAAAACTCAAAATAGAATCGGTTAACCACAAAGTTACTTACTTGTACACTAGATGAACATGCATGCAATTGTTCTTAATTTTTCCAGCACTTAAACTGTGATTATAACCCTTTCTCTCCCCTGTTTTTCTCTAACTTTCGTTGGTTTTAGAATGATGAAGAAGATGATAAAAGAAAACTAATTGAAACAATTATTATTCTCTCTCTATACATGGCCGATTATGGCTTATACAAAGACACATGGAGTGTCTTTCTACCATGCATTACCACTCACTTTTCCACTATCATATGTAGTTTAATTATTTATTCTTTCATTATCATACTTAATCTTATATTTCATATATATATATATATATATAACTATATTGTCCACCGAACCATACATATATATATATTTGAACACTAGTTTACAATTTAGTCTTCATTATTCTAAGTTCATGTACTAACTTGCATGTGATATTTATTCCAATTGTAAATTAATATAACATAACTTATACGGTTTCACTTCAATCTTAATTAAATTATACGATGTTTACATTTTTCTTGTTATTTTTCTACTGTTCCAACTAGGGTGATTTTAGGGTGTTACACCAGCAGCAGGAGCCTGTACATGCACTCCGGCAACAACAGCTTGGAATGCTCCTGTCATCGCCTGCACTAATGGCTTCCAATCTCCCAACCCCGGACCAGCCTGTCCTTGCTGTTCCTGCTCCCCACCCTTAGGTGGTGGTGGCAGAGGAGGTAAGTTTCCACCAGGCAGAACCTCGTTCTCCTAGACACGTTGCCCATCAGCAAGCTCAATTGCTCCAGATCGTAACTCTCGTCTCGGTCCCATTGTGCTAGTTATCATTAAAGCATGGACATAAACAAATAAAAGATCAAGCCAGCTCTTAACAAGGATTCCAAGACTTCTAAAACCAATTTAAAACATTTCTCTAGGTAATAAGGCAATGAGCATCCCAATTCCCCCCCAACATAGCATAAAGCATACTACATGCATACTGCAACCATCATGCGACTTAAACATCAAGATTCAACACAATCAAACATCATAGATCAACTCACATTCATATTCAATCACCATAAAAACATCACTATCACATGTTTAACATAAACATGCTTAGGACATTCACCGAGCACAACAAATATCACCAAAACACATACCCACATCACAAATCACTTACCAACAACTTACCATCATCCCAACCTTTCAGAACTTGGCTCTGATACTACCAAATGTAACCCCTTCGACCCGGCCTAGCCGATGGACCGAACCAAACGGATCACACGGGGAATATTGAAGTAAACCGAGAAGGTTGAACTCAACTAACGACCTTTTTTTCTTCTTTTTATATTGTCTAGATGCAAATTAGAATCCTATGTGTACGCACACAAACAGCGGATTGAACAACAACACATTCGCCCCTCGGTTATAACCAACTAATGTTTAGGGACCATTTTGTAAATTTTGACAAATTATAAGGATTATTACCAAATTCAAGTTACCCTTTTTTAATTAGATTCATTACATGCTTCCCGGTGAAATCTAAGCTCAAAATGACCTTTAGAACCCATCCAATTGTATACAAGGCAAATAAGGACCAAAATGTAAGAAATTGAAACTTAGAACAATTCAAAAACATGATCAACGGTCGAACATTTCGGAATAGAGCTCCCCGTATCAAAATGGCCGTTTCGAAATACAGCTGACCGTTTCGATACGCGGGTTCATTTCAAAACCCCTAAGGCTTGTTTCATAACGATGGTTCACAGAGACAAAATGTTTCGGAACAGGCCTCTCCGTATCGAAACACCAAGGCCATCTCAAGCCACCCTTTCGTAACAGGCAAGGGTGTTTCGAAACACCTGGGCCTTCAATGTTTTAAAATGTTGTTTAAACTTGATTCGATCCGTCCGAAACCATCCCAAATCAAGTCCAAACATAACAACAACTTAAATATACACCAAAGACAATATATACGAAGCATAGGCAACATCATAGCATCATTCACAAATTCATAAGCATTTTGTTACTCACATCCAGAACATTCACTGGTTCCTCATCATACGACAGATCCGTATTCAACTCTATCTCCTCAACAGGCATCACATGCGAAGGATTCGATCTGTACCTTCGTAACATAGAGACATGAAACACATCATGTATCTTCTCCAACTCCGCAGGCAATCTCAACCGATATGCCACAGGACCAATACGCTCCACAACCTCGTAAGGTCCAATGAACCTTGGGCTAAGCTTACCCTTACACCCAAATCCCATCACCTTCTTCCAAGGCGATACTTTCAAGAACACACGTTCGCCAACCGCAAACTCAATTTCCTTACGCTTCAAGTCCGCGTAAGACTTTTGCCTATCCGATGCTGCTTTTAAACACTCACAAATGAGCTTCACCTTCTCATTGGTTCCCTTTAGCATAGCTGGCATCGAAATCAACTTTTGCCTAGCTTATGCCCAACAGAGAGGGGTTTTACATCTTCTCCCATACAAAGCCTCGTATGGAGCCATTTGAATACTTGCTTGGTAACTGTTATTATATGCAAACTGAACCAAAGGCAAGTGCTTCTCCCAAGAACCCTGAAAATCTATCACGCAACATCTCAACATGTCCTCAAGCACTTGAATCACACGTTCCGACTGTCCATCCATCTGAGGATGATAAGAAGTACTGGAATTCAATCGTGTACCCAAGGCTTGATGCAAACATTCCTAAAATCGTGCTGTAAACCTCAGATCTCTATCCGAAACAATGGACTTTTGCACACCGTGCAACCGCACAATCTCAGCTATGTACAACTTAGCAAACTTATCCAAGGTATACGTAGTATGCACAAGCAGAAAATGTGCACAATTCGTGAGCCGATCTACAATCACCCAAACTGAATTTTTATTTGATGGCGACAAAGGCAATCCAGACATAAAATCCATGGTGATTCCTTCCCACTTCCATTCTGGGATTCTCAAAGGCTGCAGCAACCCAGAAGAAACCTGATGTTCAGCCTTCACTCGCTGACACACCATGCACTTACTAATGAACTCAGCCACGTCCTTTTTCAACCCCACCCAATAGTACTCATCTTTCAAATCACGATACATCTTTGTACTACCAGGGTGCATAGCAAAAGGGCTACTATGAGCTTCAGTCAGAATAGTGCGCCTCAACTCAACATCATCCGACACCACTATTCGACTCTTAAAGCACAAAACACCATCATCACTAAAGCTGAAATCCGAAGGTCTACCTTCCGCAATGTCCTGAACATGCAGAACAAGAGAATCATCAAGCAACTGCTTATCTTTGATCAACTGAATCAAAGATGATTTCACTTGTATTTCTTCAATAAGACCACCATCACGCGATATGCTCAAGCGAACAAACATCACCCTCAACTCCACAACCACTTTCTGGCTCAAAGCATCAGCCACAACATTAGCCTTGCCCGGGTGATACTTGATCATCATATCATAATCTTTAACCAACTCTACCCAACGACGCTGCCTAAGATTCAACTCCTTTTGGGACATAAGATACTTCAAGCTCTTATGATCTGTAAACACAACACACTTCTCACCGTACAGGTAATGCCTCCAAATCCTCAAGGCAAACACCACAGCCGCAAGCTTAAGATTATGAGTAGGGTAGTTGCACTCATGCACCTTTAACTGCCTAGATGCATAGGCCACTACCTTACCCTCATGCATCAACACGCAGCCCAAACCAACAATGGGCGCATCACTATAGACCACAAACTCCTTACCAGACTCAGGTTGAATTAGAACAGGAGCTTGCGTCAAAGCTTCCTTCAACTTCTCAAAAGCTTGCTGTCTCGCATCAGTCCACTCAAAGCAAACATTCCTCTGCAACAACTTGGTCAAAGGTGCTACTATCTTCGAGAAACCCTTGACAAACCTACGGTAATACCCAGCTAGACTAAGGAAACTCCGCACCTCCGTCACTGACTTAGGTATTTTCCAACTCATCACAACCTCTACCTTGTGCGGATCAACGCGAATACCCTAAGCTGACACAACATGTCCAAGGAAGACCACCTCCCTAAGCCAAACTCACACTTACTCAGCTTGGCATACAATTGATTTTCCAATAATGCTTGCAAAACAATTCTCAAGTGTCTATCATGATCCTCCTCGGTAGGCAAATACACAAGGATATAGTCCATGAACACCACTACAAACTAATCCAAGAATTCATGGAATACATGATTTATCATGTCCATGAAAGCAGCAGGCGCGTTGGTCAAACCAAACGACATCACCAAGAATTCATAATGCCCGTACCTCGTCCGAAAAGTTGTCTTAGGTACATCCACATCCTTCACCTTCAGCTGATAATACCCCGATCTCAAATCTATCTTAGAAAACACTAAGGCTCCCCGAAACTGATCAAAGAGATCATCAATTCTAGGCAAGGGATACTTGTTCTTGATCGTCAACTTGTTCAGTTGCCGATAGTCTATGCACATCCTCATTGTCCCATCCTTCTTCTTTACATACAAGACCAGCGCACCCCAAGGAGACACACTTGGCTAGATAAAATCTCGATCCAACAACTCCTGCAATTGCGTTTTCAACTCTTTCAGTTCCTTAGGTGCCATGCGATAAGGAGCAATGTACATAGGAGTCGTATTCTCGTACAACTCAATACCAAACTCCACTTCCTGTTTGGTGGCAAACCATACAATTCTTCTGGAAAGACACCCGAAAAATCATGAACAATTTGGATGTCCTGCACGTGCACATCCTTGGTGCCAGGATTCATCACATAGGCAAGGTAAGCCTCGCAACCCAACCTCATCATACGATTTGCTTCCAAAGCCGAAATCACATTCGACAAGAATTTCACATTCTCACCTACTACCACTACTTCATAATCATCGGCCAGCTTTAAGGTGACTCGCTTGACATTAAAGTCAACCACCGCCCTATGCTCCGACAACCAATCAATGCCAAGGATTACATCAAATTCGTAGAAAGGTAACTCCATCAAATTCACAGGAAAAACATGTCCTTGTACAGATAAAGGGCATCTCTTATACAACTTCCTAGTGACTACAGTCTCACCAAAAGAACTAGTCACTTGCATCAAGCAACTCAAAATGTATATCAAGAAAATGTGCTTGCTCACTCAAGATATAAGAATGCGTGGATCCAGAATCAATCAAAGCCATCAAAGATAAAGACAGAAGAACAAAGGTACTTGCGATAACATCAATATCATTGCTCTTCTCACGCTAAGCGTAAACCCTCGCTGGTCCACCTCCCTCAAGTCGAATGGCTACTACATGAGCAATACCTCGCTGCCTCTCGTCTCTCCTCTGAAAGTTCCCACGACCGCGATCACGACCTCTCTGAGGTGCAGCTACCACAGGAGCACATCCTTGGCCTCCACCAGCCAACAAAGGACACTCCCTCCTCATGTGATCCGCCGAACCACAATTCGAACATGAATTCCCTATCACCACAATAGAAGCCTGGACCTCCCTAGCTGCCGAGGACAATTTTGCTTCAAATGGTCCCTCGAACCACATGTCCAGCATATATGTTTCTCAAATCTCACACGACCTCCTTGGGACTGACCACCTTGAACCGGAGCACCATGCCTCCCCTCAGGCTGATGTCTCTTATCTCGACCTCTTTTGTTCCGTCCACCTCCAGAACTGTACTCAACTGCTCTCTTCCCAGAGCTAGACCCAACACCTCGAGACGATAATCCCAAGTTCTGCTCGATGTCTTTGGCTCGACACACAAGCACATTAAAATCAGTATAATCTGCAGCCATCATATATGTCTTAACTTCCTGTACCAGCCCGTACCGGAAGCGATCACATCGGTGCCTCTCACTAGGTATCAGCTCAGGAGCATACTGGCTCAAGCGTACAAACTAGACCTCGTACTCAGCCACAGAAAGGTTGCCCTGAACGAGCGACATAAACTCACGTTTCTTTTCATCCAAGTATCTCACCCCTAGATACTTCCTCCTGAAGGCACCTCTGAAAAACTCCCAATCAACCTCATTGGGTTTCATACCAGCAGTGGTAGTTGTCCACCAGCTGTAGGCATTGCCTTGCAACAAAGAAACTACACATCCCGGCTTGCGCACATCATTACAACCCATATGATCCATAATATGGATCGTACTTGCTAACCATGCCTCAAATGCCTCAGGAGACATACCATAAAACTCCACAACTCC
Organism: Hibiscus tridactylites; assembly: GCA_958450335.1. Classification (NCBI taxonomy): domain Eukaryota; kingdom Viridiplantae; phylum Streptophyta; class Magnoliopsida; order Malvales; family Malvaceae; genus Hibiscus; species Hibiscus tridactylites. Next base: position 12,900,143 of record OY288286.1, read on the forward strand.
TAGGCTCCTCAACCTCTCTAAAGGTAAGCCCGCCTGCCTAGCTGCAGGGGCTTGTACATGCGCTCCGACCACAACAGCCTGAAACCCCCCGATGATCGCCTGAACCAGTGTCACCAAATCACCCAAACCAGGACCAGCAGGTCCTTGCTGCACCTGCTCCCCACCTCCAGGTGGTGGCGGAGGAGGTAGATTTCCACCAGGAGGGACATCATCCCTTTTTTCACCCTGGTCACCCTGCTTAGCCGCAGGCACTATCGTATTCGATCTCAGTTCACTTCTTGGACCCATAGTGCTATTTTAAACAAAGCATAACAACAAAACAAGTCAAACCATTTAGGCCAGTTGCAAGTGAGAATTCAAGTTTACAAAACATTTGATTAGTTTAACAAGGAAATGGACACCCCAATTTCCCTCAACATAGCATAGCATACATGAAACATCATGCTCAACATGCTTTTCATCATCCAAATTCAGCACAGAACAACATTGCATCATCATCACGCAATCATATCCATTCCACATGCGATTCACATAAATCAAGCATGGCGTAAGCTTCAAAATTCAACCAATTGCATGCTTTTCACAAAACATACATCATCACATATCAATTTCTCATACCAACATCCCCAATTATTTCGTAACCTGGCTCTGATACCAACAAATGTAACCCCCTTAGCCCGGCCTAGACGCTTGACCCGAACTACGAAGATTACACGGTGAAAACTAAAGTCAACCCAAAAGTCAACCTTAATTAACGACCCTTTTTTATCTTTTCTAGATGCTCATTATTAGCCTATATGATTAGCAAATCATTTCAGCAGAAGCGACACAGCGAACGTAACTCAAACAGGGATTCAATTACACAGAGACGTCTTTTAGGGACTAAAACATAAATTTCCAAAATTTCCAAGACTAAACAAGTTTTAATGTTACAAATCCATAATTAATCATATAACATGCCATCAGGACAAATTTCATCTCAAACGAATCATTTAAACTCATTAAATTAAGCAACCAAAACTCAGGGACCAAAATATAAGAAACAGAAACCTGAAACAGTTCAAATTCAAACCCAACGGTCAGGCGTTTCGAAACGGATGGCCCTATACCGAAACGGTCGTTCTGAAACTCGATTGACCGTTTCGATACTCGAGTGCGTTCTAAGACCCGTATCGAAACACCTCTTTCCAGTAGCAAAACCATTTCGATACGTCCCTACCCGTTCCGAAACCCCTTAGCCATTTCAGGCCTCTGTTTCAAAACATGCAAGGGCGTTCCGATACGCCTTGCCCTGCAACAACAAATTTTGCTGGGTTTTCACTTCTTTTCATATTCGAAACATTCCTGAAACATGCAACAACATGCAAAAAACATAGATACACACCAACGATCATCATTTTGAGGCATTAGCTACGACATGACATTCAACATGCAAACATAGATACTAAAGGCATGCTTCCTAGTCCACCAAAGCAATAACAAGCTAAAACCAACATTCTCATCCAAAATCAAACCATAATGGCCAATTACAACTCAAATATTGTAACGCCCCGGTTTTGGGCTTAGAAGTTTTGGGCTTGGACCGGTTCGGTCAAAGTGCTGTTCGAATATAAAAAGGTGAAATTAGGAAAGCCTAGTTCGGGTTGCATTAAAAATATGGACAAATGTTCTAAAATCTTCTTTTAATATATATAAGTGAACTGTGAAATCAATTTTACAAAATGAGGTTGGGAAGGGTGACATTTTGGCTAGTGACCAAAATGTAATTTTTGAAAACTGCGTGACTGTTTTAAAAAGGATTGAAACTTTGAATCTTTAAGGAGCTATTTACCCAAAGGGAGTTTCTCCAGATTTTTCTAAGATATTTAATGATTTAATTCTGGTTTTTAAACAAAAGAAAAGTGGAGGGAAGTTATTTCCAACTAATTTTTCCTAAAATCTCATTTCCATTTTCTCTCATTTTTCTCTCAAGCCAAACATCTTTTCTCCAGAGCTTTTTCTCTGATTTTGTCACCTAAACATCTCTTTTCAATTCTCTTTTGATTGCTAATCATCTCATCAACAAAACCTCACCATTTGCTAATTGGATTTTCAAGATTTTGGTTCCAAAAAGGGAGAAAACTCAAGTTTGGAGGTAAGAACGTCCTTCTCCTCTAAACTCTCAGTTCTTTACTGAAATTCCTAAGTTCTCAATCCTTAATTGATGATTTATAAATGGTTTTAAAGTTGTGTAATGGATCTTGGCTTTAAATGCAAGATTTGGTGATTTTTGATGGATTTTCGTATGATCTGATTGGGCTGTGTTTTAAGGTGTTTAATTGATGTTAAATGAATGTTAATTTGATAAGGAATTGAGTTTTTATTAATGCAATCCCAGATAGGTTGAATTTCCTAAGTTTAGCTTGTGTTCTTGGTTGATTTTGAAGTGATCTTGTGGATCTGTTGTTGCTGGAGATATAAGGATGTTGTTAGGTCCTTTTTAGATGTTAAATGATGTTTAAAGATGTCTAGTTTTGATGGATTTTGGCTGGGCTTTGTTGAGGAGTTGTTTGGATGCATTTTCGGTTGTGTTTGGTAGCCGAAAATGGAGTGTGGATGAGAGCAGCGAGTTTAGGTGCTTTCGTTGAAGCTATTAATGCATGATGATGCATTAATCCTCTGCTTTGATGTGTTTAAAACATGGGAGTCATCTTTGGATCCAAGTGGTGGTGATCCGGAAGCTTGATTTGTGTTTCGGCAAGAGGCGAAACAGAATCGATGAGTGGAATTTGGTTTTCGGCTTTGAAACCAGTGTTTTGAAGGTTTGGGAGCTTAGTTTAAGTCTAAGCAACTTAGCTAAGCTCAAGAGTAAGTTTTCGGAAAAACTCTCTTGGTGATGGCCATGGTTTTTGGTTGTATGCAATGTGATGTTTGCATGATTTTAAATCTGTTTTGAAAGCATATCTAGCATGTTTATTTGCTGAGATTATAAGCCATGTGTTAAAGGAAACTCAAGGTAAGAGTTCCTTGTTTTTGAACATTGTTTAAATGTGGTTTGATGCTTAAAGATGCATGATGTTTATGGCTTTGTAAAATGCTTTAAAACAGTGAGATATTGATGATAATGATACATATTGGCAAGTGATGGTTAAGGTCACAAAGGTGGTTAAAAGTCCTTGTGTGAGCCTTGTATATTTAAGAACATCAAGGTGGTTAAAATTCCTTGGATGGTTCTTGGTTAAGATCACAAAGGTGGTTAAAAGTCCTTGTGTGAATCTTGTGAATTTTAAGAACAACATGGTGTTTAAAAGTCCATGGTTGGTTCTTGGTTAAGGCTCAAGGTGGTTAAAAGTCCTTGTAAGCCTTGGTTACTTAAGAACTCCAAGGTGTTTAAAAGTCCTTGGGAGATTCTTGTTAAGGACACAAAGGTGGTTAAAAGTCCTTGTGTGGTCCTTGCCATGGTGTTTAAAATTCCATGGGCCATGGTGTTTAAAAGTCCATGGGGATAAGATCACAATGGTGTTTAAAAGTCCATGTGTGGATCTTATGTGAAATGTATCACTTGTTGCCAATATGACTTGTTATGAGCTTGAAGCATGAGATGCTAGTTTTAAATGGTTAAGAGCATGTTTAATGTTGCTTGAAGTATGGTTTATAAATGAGTTTTGTAAATTGCATTATTGTATGGTTTTAAATGAGCATTTCCCCACTAAGCTCTTGCTTACGCTCTCTCTTTTCTTAAACCAATAATGCAGAGCACTAAGGTGCATTGAGGGCAGCAAGGAAGGCAAGCAATCAAGTGGAAATTAAGCTCAAGTATGGGAAGGTTTTCTTAAACACTTTTAGCTTTTGGCATTTGGCAATGGGGGACCTATGTGGATGTTTTGGGAGATGTTTTGAACTCCCTAAGTTTGTTTAATGTTGATAATAATGCTGGAACATGTAATTGGCCATTATGTGGTTGGTTTGGAGTTTTAATGCATGAATGGTTTGCTAAGTAGGAAGCATGCCTTTAGATTTGGGGCTTTTCATTTTTGATGCCATGATGATGATTGAATGATGCATTTACACTCTTTGCATGTTGTTTGACTTGCTGGTAAAGTTTGGTTGCATTTGGAGCATGATCGGTTGGTCAATTGTGTGTTTAAGCAAGCATTTTTCTGCATTCTGTGCAGGCCGTATCGGAACGGGAGCTACCGTTTCGGAACGGGTGCCCTGTTGTGGCCCAGGCGTCCGAAACGGAAGGTACCGTTCCGAAACGGAAATGCCTCTGCCAGGCTTCGTTTCGGAACCCGTTGCGGAACGGTCCCGCGTTTCAAAACAGGTTCTCTCTGTTTCGGAACACCTGACCGTTGGAGGCTGACATGGGCGGTTATATGTTTTGAAATGTTTGCATTTTGGTCCTGAAACTTGTTTGTGCAATTGTATGAGTTTGGGATGTCCGTTTGAGCTGAAACCTTGCAGAGAGGCATGAAACCTGATTAATTATAAGTTGGTAACTTTAATTTGAGTTAAGACCTTATAATTTACAGAATTTACAATTTGGTCCCTAAAGTTGTAAATTGTTCAATTGGGTCCCTGTTTGATCTCTGATGATTATGATCCTTGAGCATGCTGTTTGAATGATCATATCTAGGGTTAATATGCATCTAGATAAGTTTTAAAAAGAAAAAAAGGTAGTTAATCAAGGTTGACTTTCGGGTTGACTTTGGTTTTCCCCGTGTGACTTTCTTAATTCGGGTCTACCGTCTAGGCCGGGTTAAGGGGGTTACAAATATAATCCACCAAACATGCTCAAAGTAAAGGGAAACATCCTCAACCATTCAAAAGTATAAATCTCACCCATTACCTTTTATTACACCGAAGTAAAGCCACATAATTTGCAAGATTAAAATCTTGGATTCCTCTTTCTTACCTGCTACCTCGAATGCCTAGTTTTTTGCATTGATGAGAAAAAAGACCGTAAGCACAAAGCTTAGTGAGGACCGCTATGCAACATTCATCAATGAAATTCACACCATTGGCAAAACCACCATTTCATAACTCATGCCTTAACATAGAACATGTCCATTCAAGAACATCAATGCACTTTCTAAAACATGCTCATATGCAACATTAAAATCAGCAAATAAACCATTGCTCATGCTTTACCAAGCATCTCATGCATCATTTACAAGCATCTCATGCTTAACATTAATCATTTACATTATATTGGCTCGCAAGTGATAATCCATAAACCATTTCAACACAAGACACAATCGGATACGCGGATTACAAGGGTTGTCCCACACGCTTCATACATACTACCGGACTACACAAGGTGGAGATCAATGGCACAATCACAACCCCTCAACGCCCGTGATGGAGATTAATGGCACAATCACAACCCCCCAACATCACTCATCGGTAGTTGTATAATTCCACTAACAAGAGTATGTGACACATACAAAAGACTCACACACGAGACTAAACCATCTACCATTGTGGTCTTAACCTCAATCGTTAGGGTACTTGGATGGAGATTACGACACAATCACAACCCCTCAACATCCAAGGCGACTTTATTCACGGTGCACCTAATCCTATAGCCGACTAACTATATCCGATTAACACAACCAAAAACCATTTACATCACTTGCCAATATAATCAATTAACCTCATTAATTCATTGTTTTACAAGCATAAACACAATCCCATTTCCACAAGCACAACATGCTTAACATCATATGCATTCAACACATGAAAACCAAAGATCACTTACCTAGTGCACCCTTAACGTAATGACATTAAAATCCAGCAACATTCATGCTTAACATGCTTTAAAACAATAAACAATTCCAGACTTAACTCAAGTGCATTTTCATCAAACATAGCACTTTACCAAGAGAGGGATTTCCGAATCACTTACTCTTGAGCTTAGCTAAGTGGATCAAACTTACACCAAGCTCCTAAGACCACGCTCAAAGCGTTACAAAGCAGGAAATTGCATTTCCACTCACCAATACGCGAAGCCTTGCTCGCCGACACGAAAATTACTCTTCTGGAGCCTCCAACAACACCTCGTTTGCTTCCGGATCAAGATCCTTTTTTTCACATCATCAAAACATAGATCTAAATGCATTAAAATGCATTCCAACACCAGCGAAAATTCACAAACTCGTTGCTCACCCAAACTACACCAAAATACCCATCTAAAACAACCAAAAACTCAATTGATTGCTTTTTAAACCAAGCATAGCCAACGTACATCACTTCCAACCCATAATAAACACCAAAACACATCTAACAAACAACCTAACCCAACCTTATACCTCCAGCAATCAAGATTCTACCATTTCACCTCAAAAACTCACTTAAATCAACCAAGAAACTCAAGAATCTCAAAAATTTCGGGATCTATGCTATCAATACTTCATTTTAACATATAAATCAACTTAGAACTCAATTAAAATCAACACAAAACAAAGTTTAACTCAACAAGTCCGAAAATTAAGATTTCAACCACAATTTCACAAGATTTTGATCTCCAATCAACATTATAATGAAAACTCAACTAAAAATAGTATTTAGAATCCAAATATCTTGGGAATTTCAATAAAGAACTTTGATTAGAGGTTGAGAATGGGATTTACCTCCAATCCTTGCTTCCCTCAATGAATGACAAGTTTTCCTTAGCAAAATCTTGAAGAACTAGGAAAGATTTCTCGAAAATGATTTAGGAAATGTTGAGAGAGTTTTTGGGAGAAATAATTCTGGAGAAAGATGAGTGAATTAGCGTTTGGCTGAAAGTGGGAAAGAGTTGGTAGTTACGTAAAAATCTCACATTAACTAACTATATTAATTAATTAATATAAATCTAATTAAAGCCATTTAATTAAAAGCCTTTTAAAACACATGTCATATTGAGGAAAGGTCAAATTGCCTTAAAGCCTTCTAAAGATTCTAACATTTTGGCCTCCACATTAAAAATTACATTTCCCAGTTTTGAAACTTTACAATTTGGTCACTACTCAAAATGTCCAATTTCCAAATTTTGTTTTGTAAAATTGACTTGACCAACCTCTTAAACATATTTTTAGAGGATTTTAGCAAATTTTACCACATTTTTATCCTATCCCGATCCTTGATTTCCTTAAATCACCTTACGCAATTCAAACCATTCTCGACCGGTCCAATCCGATGTCTAAAACATATAGGCCCAAAACCAGGGCATTATAGTATTGTAGTAGCCTATGCATCTAAGCAGTTGAAGGTTCATGAGCGCAATTATCCTACACATGACATAGAGTTGGCCGCAATGGTGTTTGCCTTGAAAGTTTGGAGACATTATCTCTACGGTGAGAAATGTACAATATATATGGACTATAAGAATTTGAAATATTTGATGACGCAAAAGGAGTTGAACCTTAGACAACGTAGATGGCTAGAATTACTTAAATATTATGATTTTTCGATTGAGTACCATCCGGGTAAAGCCAATGTTGTGGCTGATGCTTTGAGTAGGAAAGTGGCAGTTGTGTTGCGAGCAATGTTTGCTAGGCTAAGTTTGTCACATGATGGCGGTCTAGTGGCAGAATTGCAAATTAAACCTTCTTTGGTTCAGTTGATTAAAGAAAAGCAGTTGCAAGATAGAACGTTGGTACCATATGTGCAAGACATAGCAGAAGGTAAACCGTCGAATTTCTGTTATAGTGATGATGGTGTTCTATGCTTCAAAGGTAAGATTGTTGTACCAAATGATATTGATTTGAGGCACATCATTCTGAACAAAGCTCATAGTAGTCCATTCGTCATGCGTTCGAGGAGTACAAAGATGTATCGCGGTTTGAAAGATGAGTACTATTGGGTTGGCTTGAAGAAAGATGTTGTCATTTTTTTGAGCAAGTGTATAGTTTGCTAGCGTGTTAAAGCCGAACATTAGTTTCCTTCTGGGTTGTTACAACCATTGAGAATTCCTGAGTGGAAGTGAGAGAGAATTACTATGGATTTTGTAATAGGTTTGCCTTTGACACCTTCTAAGAAGAATTCTATTTGGGTAATTGTTAATCGTCTTACAAAATGTGCACATTTCTTAACTGTTCATACTACTTATACATTAGATAAGTTGGCTGATTTGTATATCAGTGAGATTGTGAGATTGCATGGTGTACCTAAATCGATTGTGTCAGATAGAGAACCGAGGTTCACAGCTAGATTTTGGGAGTGTTTGCATTGTGTCTTGGGTACCCGATTGAATTTCACACAGGGAATATTGAAGTAAACCGAGAAGTTTACCTCAATAAACAACCCAATTTTTTATTTTATCTTGTCTAGATGCTCATTATTAATCTAAGTGATCATCATCGCAGCGGAACAAATAGCAACTCGATCAGACATCAATTTGGGACTTAATTGCATACAAACACATTTTAGGAACCATTTTGTAAATTTACCAAATTACATAGACTTATGCCATTTTTGTGTGACCAACCTTTAATTAGTCACATTACATGCCTCACAACCAAATCTCAACACAAAATAATCATCCAAGCACATTTAATTGCATCCACAACGTTTAGGGACTAAAACGTAAAGAAATAGAACTTAAGAAGATTCCATTAACTAACTTAACAACTTTCCATTTCGGTACAAGTTGCCCTGTATCAGAATAGACGTATTGGAACAAGGACGAGCGACTCGAAGCTTGGGCCCGAATCGAAACAGCCTCAAGGGTGTTTCGGAACAAGCAATTCCAGTAGCAAAACGTTTCGAAATAGCCCTTCCCCGTTTCGATACCCTTAAGCCATTTCAGGCTCACTATTTTAGTACATGATAGAATGTACTGAAACATCTGGGCCTGTAATGACACTTTTTGCTGTTTTTTCACACTTCAATCCATACAAAACTGTTCCAAATTGCCTCCAACATGCATACAACATATCAAGCAACAAACCACAATCATACATGGCAATTCTAACATCATAACATGTCAATATGCAACCATGGAATCTATAGGAATGCAACCTATGCAAAATAGCCACTCAAGAGTCAAAACTCAAACCAAAGCAAATACCAACAAGTAAAGGCCATTTACAAGTCATTAAAGGCATAAGAAACTTGCCACAAAATAGGGAGTTTCATAACACATCTCCCAAAACATAAAGGCATCCTCCCATTTCCAACCATTATTACTGGTAATTGTACAAATCATACTTGAGCTTAATCCCACTCCTTGGAATCCTGCTTGCCCCTTTGATGCCCAAATATGCTAATTCTCTGCATTGTTGGAAAAAGAGAGTTTAAGCACAAATGCTTAGTAAGGGACGCTCAAACAAACCAACAACAACAATACATTTTAAAACCATTTCTCATTTAGAAATCTCTATCTCATCATGCTCTTTCTATCTCATGCTTGAAATTATTTCCAAAGCAAAACCGCATCATTTAAACCACATGTACCATCTATCTCATGTATTCATCAAAATGCAAAGTCTAAAGGAAAAGCCTTACATGCTTAAATCTCATAAAGCATTTCTCAAAACATAATCTCATATACAATCTCATTTCATTAAATCATTTATAAACAAGGTACATGTGAATCTCATATATTAGCATTTTAGCAACATTACTCGGATATACGGATAGCTGGACGAAATCGTCAAGTCCCACCTCGGTGGAATGTCACATCACCGAACTCTCATGGAGACATCTATCATCACCACAAAGCTGCTGGATTCATCAATACCTACCATGGTGGAATCTCTCATCACCACTCTCTCACTTTGGAACGAGATGACACTACCCCCATTGCCTGAACCAAAGAGCACGTACAAATTTTGTATATTATAGTGCAATTCTAATCCTATTAGTCGACCAATTATATCCGGTAACAATAACCTCATCTCATGCCAATATACTCATTTTAAACATCATTACCTACTGTTTTCAATGCACCAATATAAATCATTCTCATCCCATTTCAAAAACATAATCAATGCATAGCATTTTCTCAATAAATTCTATCTCTTTGAAATAACAAATCTATCTCATAGGATCATGTAAATCATAATATCATTGCTCAAAACATGCATAAAACAGTAGGTGTAATTCTATCTTCAAAACATGAGCATGATCATAAAATCAATGAGATAAAAACCGAGAAACGGGAGCTAAACATCTCAAACTTGCTCCAGGCTTTGATTAGTGTTTCAAACTCAATCTAAACCCCCAAATCTTGCTTTCAAGTCTTTGAAAGGCTTTTAAAACCAATTCCACTCACTAACAACGCCTCACTCGCTTTGCTGAAGCGTAATCAAGCTTTCAGTGCTTCCGGAACTTCACCTATTGTATCCAATACGTTTGTTGCGTGTAAATAGAACTCCACAATTTGTACAAGTATACACGATGCAAGTAATATAGGGATAAGTATGTGAGTATTGTCTCCACAGGGATTGGTACTCAACCTTCAGTTCTACTCCACTGCACTGCAAAATAAAGAAAGTAAAAACACATATTAGTTGGATGATTTGAGATAATATAATAATAACTAAACTAAGAGAATCCAGTAAATAAAGTAAAGGAGTGATCAAGATAAGAAGATGGGCCGGATTAGAATGTGTCATAGTGTGGAATCCTCTTGACTTTGTTTCTATCTTGAATGCAGCAACGCACTACTGTTGTGGCAATAACCTAAATCCCTGCCACGGCCGCATTGGCTGAATCCCTGCTGCGACAATCCCTTGCTCGTGGGTAGAAGCAGTTAAGGTTCAGAAAAGCGTCATTGGATGGTTCCGCCTTATCCCTAAGCACGAAACACTGGTTGATGACTGAACTTTGATAATACCTCCCGGCGTGAATCAAAGGCAAGCACCAGTTGTTCATACACTTCTCTTAGCCGCTGAAACTCTAACCTATCCCTAGGCCGAGTTAGTTAACACCACGTGGGGCGAACACTGTGCTTATTCCTTTCGTGAGCTCAACTCTCCCAATATTGAACAAATGAATGATCTCACAAACCCTCTCCCGAGTAGAATGCAAAAATAATTAAAGCCATAATAAGCAAACCTTAACTATTATTGCATTAAAAACAAAACTAAGTGCAAAGAGTTTTCACATAACTACTAAACAAACTAATCCTAACCCTAAGAAAATTTAGAACATAATGAAACTAATCCTAAGCTCAATCTCTCTTTTCTTCTCTCCTCTCTGTGTCGTCTTTCCATGGTGGCATGCTTTATATAGGGGAAGGCGTAGGCACGAATCCTTCTTGTAGAGGAATTTAAGTTGGACTTGGACTAGAATTTATTAAAGAGGAAAATCTCTTAAATTTATTGCAATAAACACTTTTATCCAGGAGTCCAACTTTATACTTCCTTCCACATTTTCCTCCTCTTCTCGAGCTCCAGCTGCCATGCAAAGTGTGTAGAAAAATCCAGCGTTAAAGGCTCTACAAGTTGGCTACCACTTTTGCTCATTTTTCCCTCTAGCAATATGCTACCGCAGCCTGGCTTTTGCTGCCTCGACATCAGTCTATTTTGCTCAACAAGGCTTCCTCAGCTTCCCTCAGTAGAAGCTGTCTTGTGGCTTGGATCGATGAGAGTCTGTTGTCTACTACTTCTGCCTCATCTTCCCTCAAGCTTTCTGCACTACGGCAGCATCCTCCTGCTCCAACAGTGGTCGCCATTCAAGAATACCAATCATGCATTAAATAGTATCTTTTTCATATAATAAACGAAATAATAAGCTTAAAGGAATAAACGATGAAATCTATGCATGAAAGGCTATAATGCAGCTCAAATGGGTGTAGGTTGAGTGATAATTGCCATGAAAAAGGGGTCAAAATCTAGGACTTTTGGGCACTTACCACACCCCCAAACTTGAACAATTTCTTGTCCTCAAGCAATGCAAACCATCAATTGCCAAACCTTAGTTTTTATAGACCGTCTCCTTGGTCTTACTTTTCTTTCTCTCTCCAAACCACGGTGAAGAACGTTTTGGCCCTTAGATCTTTGGATGCCGTATGAATTCCCTGGAATCAAACTATAAGATTTGTGAGTGTGTGCATGCATTGTGAACAAGATGATTACAAGGATTCTAAGTAAACACTTAACCATTAAGTAATTTAACTTGTGTATTTTTTTAGCAAGCAACCTAACAAACTAGAGCCAATTTCGAGAACCTCTAGTGATTAGCCTAGAGCCGGTTTCGAGCACCTCTAGGGCTTCCTTAAGCTAGAGCCAGTGGTGGGCACCTCTAACTTTTACCAAATTTTTTTTTCTAAGCTAGTCTATGTCCTGAGTGTACTAGAATTCCTTAAATCATACAAGCCACAAAGGTGTTTCAAGTTCTAATCTCATAGTGTGATCCTAAGTTTTTTTCCTTTAAGCATCCTAAAAATAAAGGATCTAAACAGTTCTAAACTATGGTAAGAAGAGAGAGTTCTATTGCCAAGTAAGAAGATTTAATTAAAACTAAACTAAGGCAATTGATAGAAAGTACTACTGCGGCATAAGCAAAATTCAGTTAAAGCGGTGCAATTAAAAGAAATTTGTAACCCCCTTAACCCGGCCTAGACGGTTGACCCGAATTAAGAAAGTCACACGGGGAAAACCAAAGTCAACCCGAAAGTCAACCTTGATTAACGACCCTCTTTTTTTTTTAATCTTGTCTAGATGCACATTAGTCCTAATTGTGATCACACAAACATCATACACAAAGATCACAAACATCAGAGATCAAACAGGGACCCAATTGAACAAATTACAACTTTAGGGACCAAATTGAAATTTCTGATAATTAGAAGGACTTAACCCAAAGTAATGTTACCAACTTGAAATTAATCAGGTTTCATGCTTCTCTGTGACATTTCAGCTCAAAAGGACTTCCCAAACCCATACAATTGCACAAACAAGATTTAGGACTAAAACGCAAACAATTCAAAACATTTAACTACCAATGTCAGCCCCCAACGGTCGACCGTTCCGGAACAGGCAGACCCCGTTTCGAAACACGGGCCGTTCCGCAACGCGTACCGGAACACGGGCTGGCAGTGGCCAAACCGTTTCGAAACGGTGCCTACCGTTTCGGACGCCTGGGTTCATTCAAGGCACCCGTTCCGAAACGATGTGCACTGTTCTGAAACACCCTGCACAGATTGCAGCAAAATGCACACTTAAACATGCAATTGATCATTCAAACATGCTCCAAATGCTACCAAACTTTACCAGTATGCAATTCAACATATATAAGACTTATAAGCAACATCAAATCAACAAATTAACTTCATATGCAAAAAGCCCCAAATCTATAGGCATGCTTCCTACACAAGCTAGCTATTCAAGCACAAACTTCCACAACAAGCATGTAATGATCCAACACAAAAACCAGCATTCTTATCATCATTCAACATACTTAGGGAGTTCCAAACACCTCCCAAAACATACACATTGATCCCCCATTGCCAAATTACCAAAAGCTAAATTGTACTAACAAAACCTTCCATACATTGAGCTATACTTTCACTTGAATGCTTGCCCTCCTTGCTGCCCTCAAGGTTCCCTAATGTTCTGCATTATTGAATTAAGAAAACGAAAGAGAGCGTAAGCAAAAGCTTAGTGAGGAATGCTCTTAAAAACCATTCAATAATGCATTTAAAAACATTTACAAATCATGCTTTAAATCAACCTTTGCACATGCTCAAAAGCATACTAAAACAAGCATCTCATGCTTCATAACATAACATGTCATATTGGCTCAAGTGATAGATTCCATTTCTTTAAAACAAGTTCATCAACTTTCCCAAGGACTTTTAAACACCTTGGCCCCAAGGACTTTTAAACACCTTGGCCATGGACTTTTAACCACCATGAAAGAGGACCACACAAGGACTTTTAACCACCTTTGTGTCCATAGCTTGATTCACCCCAAGGACATTTAAACACCTTGGCCCCAAGGACTTTTAAACACCTTGGCCCCATGGACTTTTAAACACCATGGCCCCATGGACTTTTAAACACCATGGAAAGGATCACCTAAGGACTTTTAACCACCTTAGTGTCCGCAACAAGAACCATCCAAGGACTTTTAACCACCTTGATGTTCTTAAGTAACAAGGCTCACTCAAGGACTTTTAACCACCTTAGTGACCTTAACCTTTTTAAAACATCACTTGCCAATATACATCATTTTCATCATTTAATCCACTGTTTTTAAGCATTTAACCAAGCCATATTCATCATGCATTTAAAAGCATCAAACCACATTTAATCAATGTACAAAAACAAGGAACTCTTACCTAGAGTTTCCTTCAACATATGGCTTACAACATCAGCAAATACCATGCTAAATCATGCTTTCAAAACAATAATTAAAACATGCAATAAACCACTTTGCATCTCAACAAAATCATGGCCACCACTAGAGAGTAATTCCGAAAACTTACACTTGAGCTTAGCAAAGTTGTTTAGACTTAAACTAAGCTCCCAAGACATTGGTTTCAAAGCCGAAAACCCAATTTTCAAATACGCACTCACCGATTCCACTTTGCTTCAAGCCAAAGCACCAAAACAAGCTTCCGGATCAACAACTCTTGGATCCAAAGATGCCTCCCCTGTTTCAACACATCAAAGCAGAGGATTAATGCATCATCATGCATTAATTGCTTCAATGAAAGCACCTAAACTCGCTGCTCTCATCCACACACCATTTTCGGCCACCAAACACAACCGAAAATGCATCCAAACCACTTCTAAACAAAGCCCAGCCATAAACTAGCAAAACCACACATCCTTTAACATCATATAACATCTAAAAAACAACCTATTAACATCCTCATACCTCCAGCAACATCAGATCCACAAGATCACCTCAAAAACAACCTTGAATCACAAGCTAAACTTAGGAAACTCAACCTATCCGGGATTGCATTAATCAAAACTCAATTCCTTATCAATTTAGAGTTCATTTAACATCAAAAACACATCTCAAATCACAGATTAATCAGATCTAACGAAAATGATCAAAAATTACCAAATCTTGCATTATAAGCCAAGATCCATTTCACCACTTCAAAACCTTTAATAAAACATCAATTAAGGATTGAAAACTTAGGAATTTCAGTAAAGAACTGATAGTTTAGAGGAGAAGGATGTTCTTACCTCCAAACTTGAGTTTCTCCTCTTTTTGGAATCAAAAACCTTGTTGAATCAATTAGCAATTGAAGAGGTTTTGTAGATATGTTGATTAGGAATCAAATGAGAGTTGAAAGGAGGGATTTAGGTGAGAAAATCAGATCAAATTCTCTGGAGAGAAAGTGTTTGGGTTGAGAGAAAATGAGAGAAAGAAAATTGAGAAAAGTTAGTTGCAAAAATATCCAAAATAGCCAAATGGCTTTCCCTCCACTTTTAATATCATTTCAAATCAGAATTTAGTCTTAAAATATCTTAGAAAAATCTGGAGAAACTCCCTTTGGGTAAATAGCTCCTCAAAGATTCAAAGTTTCAACCCTTTATAAAACAGCCACAAAACTTTCGAAAATTACATTTTGGTCACTAGCCAAAATGTCACCCTTCCAAAACTCATTTTCCAAAATTGATTTCACAGTTCACTTAATTATATTAAAAGATGATTTTAGAATATTTTTCCATATTTTTAATGCAACCCGAACTAGGCTTTCCTAATTTCACCTCTTTAGATTCGAATAGCACTTTGACCAAACCGGTCAACGCCCAAAACTCCTAAGCCCAAAACCGGGGCGTTACAACTCTCCCCCCCTTAAGAAATTTCGTCCTCGAAATTTACCTGAAGGAAAGAGATAAGGAAACTGCTTCAGCATGTCTTCCTTCCGCTCCCACGTGGCTTCCTCAACACCTCGATGCTTCCACAGCACCTTCACCAACTCAATGGTCTTGCCACGAAGAACCTTGCTATCCGAATCCAGAACCTTCACCGGCTCCTCATCATAGGTCAAATCCGGATTCAAAACCACTTCCTCCACAGGCATCACATGCGAAGAATCAGATCTATATTTCCGGAGCATAGAAACATGGAACACATCATGAATCTTCTCCAACTCTTGAGGTAACCTCAACCGATACGCAACAGGACCCACACGCTCAACCACCTCATATGGTCCAATGTACCTAGGGCTCAACTTACCCTTCCGGCCAAACCTCATCACCTTCTTCCAAGGCGAAACCTTCAAGAACACACGTTCACCCAACGCATACTCCATCTCCTTACGCTTCAAATCCGCGTAAGACTTTTGCCGATCAGAGGCAGCCTTCAACCGCTCACAAATGAGCTTCACCTTCTCGGTGGTCCCTTTCAACAAAGCCGGCATCGAAACCAACTTTTGACCAGTTTCAGCCCAACAAAGAGGAGTCCTACACTTCCTCCCGTACAAAGCCTCATAAGGTGCCATCTGTATATTCGCCTGATAACTATTGTTATAAGCGAACTCAACCAAAGGCAGATGCTTCTCCCAAGAACCTTGGAACTCAATCACGCAGCACCTCAACATATCCTCCAAAATCTGGATAACCCGCTCAGACTGACCATCCGACTGAGGATGATAAGATGTACTGAAATGCAACCTTGTACCCAGAGCTTGATGCAAACACTGCCAGAAACGCGATGTGAATCTCGGATCCCTATCCGACACAATCGACTTAGGCACACCATGCAGCCGCACAATCTCAGCAATGTACAGCTCTACCAGCTTATCCAAAGAAAACGTAGTATGCACAGGCAAGAAATGCGCACACTTCGTCAGGCGATCCACAATCACCCAAACAAAATTCTTCTTCGAAGGAGACAAAGGTAAACCAGATACAAAATCCATGGTAACCCTTTCCCACTTCCATTCAGGGATTTTCAACGGTTGCAACAACCCAGAAGGAACCTGATGTTCAGCCTTAACTCGCTGACACACCAAACACTTGCTCACAAACTCTGCAACATCCTTCTTCAAACCCACCCAATAGTACTCATCACGAAGATCACGATACATCTTAGTACTACCAGGGTGCATAGAAAAAGGACTACTATGACCTTCAGTCAGAATAGCACGCCTCAACTCAACATCAGCTGGCACTACTATCCGACTACCAAAACACAACACACCATCCTCATTAAAGCAGAAATCCGAAGGTCTACCCTCCGCGATATCCTGAACATGAGACACTAAGGAATCATCCAGCAACTGCTTTTCCTTGATCAACTGAACCAACGATGGCTTCACCTGCAACTCAGCAACAAGACCACCATCTCGCGATATGCTCAAGCTAGCAAACATAGCCCTCAGCTCAACAGCTACCTTCCTACTCAAGGCATCCGCAACAACATTAGCTTTTCCAGGATGATACTCAATCGTCAGATCATAATCCTTGAGCAACTCCAACCAACGCCGCTGTCTAAGATTCAACTCCTTCTGAGACATCAGATACCTCAAACTCTTGTGATCCGTGTACACAGTACACTTCTCACCATACAGATAATGTCTCCAGATCTTCAGAGCAAAAACCACTGCAGCCAGCTCAATATCATGCGTAGGGTAATTGCGCTCATGCACTTTCAACTGCCGCGATGCATAAGCCACAACCTTACCCTCTTGCATCAGCACACATCCGAAACCAACATAGGATGCATCACTATAGACCACAAACTCTTTCCCTGATTCAGGCTGAACCAAGATAGGAGCTTGCGTCAAAGCCACCTTAAGCTTTTCAAAAGCTTGCTGTCTCGCTTCTGTCCACTCATACTTAACATCCTTTTGCAACAACTTCGTCAAAGGAGCAGCAATCTTGGAAAAACCATCCACAAACCTCCGGTAGTATCCCGCCAAACCAAGGAAACTACGGACCTCATGAACAGACTTAGGAACTTTCCAGTTCATCATCGTCTCAATCTTCTGAGGATCAACACGAATCCCCTCAGCTGAGACCACATGCCCAAGAAACACCACCTCCTTAAGCCAGAACTCACACTTGCTCAGCTTAGCATAAAGCTGATTCTCCAACAGGGCTTGCAAAACAATCCTCAAATGCTCTTCGTGCTCCTCCTCAGTACGCGAGTACACGAGGATATCATCAATGAACACCACAACGAACTTGTCCAGGTATTCATGAAACACACGATTCATCATGTCCATAAAAGCAGCAGGAGCATTTGTCAACCCAAACGGCATCACAAGGAGCTCATAATGCCCATACCTTGTCCTGAAAGCTGTCTTAGGCACATCTACATCCTTATCCTTCAACTGATAATACCCTGACCTCAAGTCAATCTTAGAGAACACTGCAGCTCCCCGAAATTGATCAAAGAGATCATCAATCCTTGGCAAAGGATACCGATTCTTGATAGTCAACTTGTTCAGCTGACGATAATCAATGCACATCCTCATAGTGCCATCTTTCTTCTTCACAAACAAGACTGGTGCACCCCAAGGTGACACACTCGGCCGGATAAAACCACGATCAAGCAACTCTTGCAACTGCGTCTTCAGCTCCTTCAACTCCTTAGGTGCCATTCTATAGGGAGTAATGGACACATGAGTTGTATTCTCATACAGCTCAATTCCAAACTCCACCTCGCGATTAGGAGGTAAACCAGGCAACTCCTCAGGAAACACTCCAGGAAACTCCTTCACAACTTTGATATCTTGCACCCTCAACTCCTTAGAGCTAGGATTCATCACAAAAGCTAGATAAGCTTCGCAACCTTGCCTCAGCATCCTACTCGCCTCCAAGGTAGACACCACATTGGCAAGAAACTTCACATTCTCACCAACTACAACAACTTCATAATCATCCGCAAGCTTCAGCGAAACTCGCTTATTTTCACAATCTACCACAGCACGATGCTCAGCAAGCCAATCCATACCAAGGATCACATCAAAACTATAAAAGGGCAACTCCATAAGATCAACATGAAAAACATGTTCTTGAACAACCAAGGGACACCTTCTATAAAGCTTTCGAGTCACAACAGTTTCACCAAAAGAACTAGTGACACGAACACCAACATCTAAAGACTCAACAGGCAAACCAAGCAATTCAGCATGCTCACGCAAAATGTATGAATGCGTAGATCCAGAATCAATCAAAGAAAGCAATGACAAGGATTGCAAGGTAAAGGTACCTGCAATCACATCTGCATCATTCCTTCCCTCACGTTGAGCATACACCCTCGCTTGGCCTCCACCTTCAGGCTGAATAGCCACAACATGGGCTACTCCACGACCACCTTCCTCTCGCCTCTGGAAATTACCACGGCCGCGCCCACGACCTCTCTGCGGTGCAGCAACAACAGGAGCACGCTCTTGGCCACCAACCAACCTCGGACAATCTCGCCTCAAATGGCTTGCGGAACAACAATTCCAGCATCCATTCCTAGCTGCCGCAACAGGAGCTTGCACCTCTCTCACAGCACGAGGACAGTCACGCTTCATGTGACCACGTGAACCACAGATCCAACAAGCACTAGGATCAGCTCTAGCATTGCCTCCTCTAGCAGGTGCACCACCACCTCTCTTAGCTGAGGACTGATACTTCTGATCACGTCCCCTCTTGTTCCGTCCACCTCCGGAACTAAACTCAGCAGCTCTCTTGCCAGAACTTGCTCCAGCACCTTTCGCAGATAAACCCAAGTTCATCTCAATGTCCTTGGCTCGGCCCACCAACACATCAAAATCATCATATTCAGTGGCCAGCACATACATTTTCACATCCGTCACAAGACCATAACGGAACCTCTCGCACCTTGCTCGCTCATCAGGTATCAACTCCGGTGCATACTGACTGAGTCGCACAAACTGCACTTCATACTCAGCCACACTCATGCTCCCTTGGGTAAGAGACATGAATTCTCGCTTCTTCTCATCAAGATATCTCACTCCAAGATATCTCCTCTTGAACACATTCTGAAAGAATGTCCAAGTCACATCAGCTTCAGCCATCCCAGCTATGGTGGTCGTCCACCACGCATACGCATCGTCCTGCAGCAAGGACACAACACATCCCAGCTTTTGCACATCCGTGCAGCTCATCTGACCCAAGATACGCTTGGTACTCTCTAGCCAAGCTTCAGAACTCTCAGCCGACATACCCCTGAACTCAGTCCCACCAAGACTGCGCAGACGCTCCAAAGGTAGTCTAACTCCAGCATCTCCCTGATGCCCAGCTCCTTGAGCTCCAGCTACTGCTGCTCGAAAAGCACCCGCAATAGCTTGTACCAACATAGACATATCAGGCATAGCTTGCCCCTGACCAACCTCTGGTCCAGCAGCTCCAGCACCAGCTACAGCTTTAGCTCTCTCACCTCCAGCACCACCACCAGGCGGAGGAGGGGGTAACACCGCACTACCCGTGTTCTCTTCATTCTCGTTCTCATTAGGAGCCGTAGCTCGCACACTACCTCGTAACTCTCTACGTGGTGCCATACTTTTACCATGCAATCACAATGCAAATAAAACAAGTCAGGCCCAGCAAGGTAAGCAATTCAAGTATTCAAGCTCAATTTCATTCAAAATCAACATCATTTCATTAGCTTTTGTTTGGCAAGGGTACCCTCATCATGCTACATCACAGCATACAACTCAACTGCATCCAAATCACAAGCCACTAAACATGCTTTCGATCAACAAGCATACAAGCCAAACATACTTCAATCATGCATACATTCATTCCCAATTACTCGAGAACTCAGCTCTGATACCACCAAATGTAACCCCCTTAACCCGGCCTAGACGGTTGACCCGAATTAAGAAAGTCACACGGGGAAAACCAAAGTCAACCCGAAAGTCAACCTTGATTAACGACCCTCTTTTTTTTTTAATCTTGTCTAGATGCACATTAGTCCTAATTGTGATCACACAAACATCATACACAAAGATCACAAACATCAGAGATCAAACAGGGACCCAATTGAACAAATTACAACTTTAGGGACCAAATTGAAATTTCTGATAATTAGAAGGACTTAACCCAAATTAATGTTACCAACTTGAAATTAATCAGGTTTCATGCTTCTCTGTGAAATTTCAGCTCAAAAGGACTTCCCAAACCCATACAATTGCACAAACAAGATTTAGGACTAAAACGCAAACAATTCAAAACATTTAACTACCAATGTCAGCCCCCAACGGTCGACCGTTCCGGAACAGGCAGACCCCGTTTCGAAACACGGGCCGTTCCGCAACGCATACCGGAACACGGGCTGGCAGTGGCCAAACCGTTTTGAAACGGTGCCTACCGTTTCGGACGCCTGGGTTCATTCAAGGCACCCGTTCCGAAACGATGTGCACTGTTCCGAAACACCCTGCACAGATTGCAGCAAAATGCACACTTAAACATGCAATTGATCATTCAAACATGCTCCAAATGCTACCAAACTTTACCAGCATGCAATTCAACATATATAAGACTTATAAGCAACATCAAATCAACAAATTAACTGCATATGCAAAAAGCCCCAAATCTATAGGCATGCTTCCTACACAAGCTAGCTATTCAAGCACAAACTTCCACAACAAGCATGTAATGATCCAACACAAAAACCAGCATTCTTATCATCATTCAACATACTTAGGGAGTTCCAAACACCTCCCAAAACATACACATTGATCCCCCATTGCCAAATTACCAAAAGCTAAATTGTACTAACAAAACCTTCCATACATTGAGCTCTACTTTCACTTGAATGCTTGCCCTCCTTGCTGCCCTCAAGGTTCCCTAATGTTCTGCATTATTGAATTAAGAAAACGAAAGAGAGCGTAAGCAAAA
The DNA here is from genome assembly GCA_958450335.1 of Hibiscus tridactylites. NCBI lineage: Eukaryota > Viridiplantae > Streptophyta > Magnoliopsida > Malvales > Malvaceae > Hibiscus > Hibiscus tridactylites. The sequence goes on from OY288286.1 coordinate 12,921,880, forward strand.
GCTTAGTGAGGAATGCTCTTAAAAACCATTCAATAATGCATTTAAAAACATTTACAAATCATGCTTTAAATCAACCTTTGCACATGCTCAAAAGCATACTAAAACAAGCATCTCATGCTTCATAACATAACATGTCATATTGGCTCAAGTGATAGATTCCATTTCTTTAAAACAAGTTCATCAACTTTCTCAAGGACTTTTAAACACCTTGGCCCCAAGGACTTTTAAACACCTTGGCCATGGACTTTTAACCACCATGAAAGAGGACCACACAAGGACTTTTAACCACCTTTGTGTCCATAGCTTGATTCACCCCAAGGACATTTAAACACCTTGGCCCCAAGGACTTTTAAACACCTTGGCCCCATGGACTTTTAAACACCATGGCCCCATGGACTTTTAAACACCATGGAAAGGATCACCTAAGGACTTTTAACCACCTTAGTGTCCGCAACAAGAACCATCCAAGGACTTTTAACCACCTTGATGTTCTTAAGTAACAAGGCTCACTCAAGGACTTTTAACCACCTTAGTGACCTTAACCTTTTTAAAATATCACTTGCCAATATACATCATTTTCATCATTTAATCCACTGTTTTTAAGCATTTAACCAAGCCATATTCATCATGCATTTAAAAGCATCAAACCACATTTAATCAATGTACAAAAACAAGGAACTCTTACCTAGAGTTTCCTTCAACATATGGCTTACAACATCAGCAAATACCATGCTAAATCATGCTTTCAAAACAGTAATTAAATCATGCAATAAACCACTTTGCATCTCAACAAAATCATGGCCACCACTAGAGAGTAATTCCGAAAACTTACACTTGAGCTTAGCAAAGTTGTTTAGACTTAAACTAAGCTCCCAAGACATTGGTTTCAAAGCCGAAAACCCAATTTTCAAATACGCACTCACCGATTCCACTTTGCTTCAAGCCAAAGCACCAAAACAAGCTTCCGGATCAACAACTCTTGGATCCAAAGATGCCTCCCCTGTTTCAACACATCAAAGCAGAGGATTAATGCATCATCATGCATTAATTGCTTCAATGAAAGCACCTAAACTCGCTGCTCTCATCCACACCATTTTCGGCCACCAAACACAACCGAAAATGCATCCAAACCACTTCTAAACAAAGCCCAGCCATAAACTAGCAAAACCACACATCCTTTAACATCATATAACATCTAAAAAACAACCTATTAACATCCTCATACCTCCAGCAACATCAGATCCACAAGATCACCTCAAAAACAACCTTGAATCACAAGCTAAACTTAGGAAACTCAACCTATCCGGGATTGCATTAATCAAAACTCAATTCCTTATCAATTTAGAGTTCATTTAACATCAAAAACACATCTCAAATCACAGATTAATCAGATCTAACGAAAATGATCAAAAATTACCAAATCTTGCATTATAAGCCAAGATCCATTTCACCACTTAAAAACCTTTAATAAAACATCAATTAAGGATTGAAAACTTAGGAATTTCAGTAAAGAACTGATAGTTTAGAGGAGAAGGATGTTCTTACCTCCAAACTTGAGTTTCTCCTCTTTTTGGAATCAAAAACCTTGTTGAATCAATTAGCAATTGAAGAGGTTTTGTAGATATGTTGATTAGGAATAAAATGAGAGTTGAAAGGAGGGATTTAGGTGAGAAAATCAGATCAAATTCTCTGGAGAGAAAGTGTTTGGGTTGAGAGAAAATGAGAGAAAGAAAATTGAGAAAAGTTAGTTGCAAAAATATCCAAAATAGCCAAATGGCTTTCCCTCCACTTTTAATATCATTTCAAATCAGAATTTAGTCTTAAAATATCTTAGAAAAATCTGGAGAAACTCCCTTTGGGTAAATAGCTCCTTAAAGATTCAAAGTTTCAACCCTTTATAAAACAGCCACAAAACTTTCGAAAATTACATTTTGGTCACTAGCCAAAATGTCACCCTTCCAAAACTCATTTTCCAAAATTGATTTCACAGTTCACTTAATTATATTAAAAGATGATTTTAGAACATTTTTCCATATTTTTAATGCAACCCGAACTAGGCTTTCCTAATTTCACCTCTTTAGATTCGAACAGCACTTTGACCAAACCGGTCAACGCCCAAAACTCCTAAGCCCAAAACCGGGGCGTTACAACTCTCCCCCCCTTAAGAAATTTCGTCCTCGAAATTTACCTGAAGGAAAGAGATAAGGAAACTGCTTCAGCATGTCTTCCTTCCGCTCCCACGTGGCTTCCTCAACACCTCGATGCTTCCACAGCACCTTCACCAACTCAATGGTCTTGCCACGAAGAACCTTGCTATCCGAATCCAGAACCTTCACCGGCTCCTCATCATAGGTCAAATCCGGATTCAAAACCACTTCCTCCACAGGCATCACATGCGAAGAATCAGATCTATATTTCCGGAGCATAGAAACATGGAACACATCATGAATCTTCTCCAACTCTTGAGGTAACCTCAACCGATACGCAACAGGACCCACACGCTCAACCACCTCATATGGTCCAATGTACCTAGGGCTCAACTTACCCTTCCGGCCAAACCTCATCACCTTCTTCCAAGGCGAAACCTTCAAGAACACACGTTCACCCAACGCATACTCCATCTCCTTACGCTTCAAATCCGCGTAAGACTTTTGCCGATCAGAGGCAGCCTTCAACCGCTCACAAATGAGCTTCACCTTCTCGGTGGTCCCTTTCAACAAAGCCGGCATCGAAACCAACTTTTGACCAGTTTCAGCCCAACAAAGAGGAGTCCTACACTTCCTCCCGTACAAAGCCTCATAAGGTGCCATCTGTATATTCGCCTGATAACTATTGTTATAAGCGAACTCAACCAAAGGCAGATGCTTCTCCCAAGAACCTTGGAACTCAATCACGCAGCACCTCAACATATCCTCCAAAATCTGGATAACCCGCTCAGACTGACCATCCGACTGAGGATGATAAGATGTACTGAAATGCAACCTTGTACCCAGAGCTTGATGCAAACACTGCCAGAAACGCGATGTGAATCTCGGATCCCTATCCGACACAATCGACTTAGGCACACCATGCAGCCGCACAATCTCAGCAATGTACAGCTCTACCAGCTTATCTAAAGAAAACGTAGTATGCACAGGCAAGAAATGCGCACACTTCGTCAGGCGATCCACAATCACCCAAACAAAATTCTTCTTCGAAAGAGACAAAGGTAAACCAGATACAAAATCCATGGTAACCCTTTCCCACTTCAATTCAGGGATTTTCAACGGTTGCAACAACCCAGAAGGAACCTGATGTTCAGCCTTAACTCGCTGACACACCAAACACTTGCTCACAAACTCTGCAACATCCTTCTTCAAACCCACCCAATAGTACTCATCACGAAGATCACGATACATCTTAGTACTACCAGGGTGCATAGAAAAAGGACTACTATGACCTTCAGTCAGAATAGCACGCCTCAACTCAACATCAGCTGGCACTACTATCCGACTACCAAAACACAACACACCATCCTCATTAAAGCAGAAATCCGAAGGTCTACCCTCCGCGATATCCTGAACATGAGACACTAAGGAATCATCCAGCAACTGCTTTTCCTTGATCAACTGAACCAACGATGGCTTCACCTGCAACTCAGCAACAAGACCACCATCTCGCGATATGCTCAAGCTAGCAAACATAGCCCTCAGCTCAACAGCTACCTTCCTACACAAGGCATCCGCAACAACATTAGCTTTTCCAGGATGATACTCAATCGTCAGATCATAATCCTTGAGCAACTCCAACCAACGCCGCTGTCTAAGATTCAACTCCTTCTGAGACATCAGATACCTCAAACTCTTGTGATCCGTGTACACAGTACACTTCTCACCATACAGATAATGTCTCCAGATCTTCAGAGCAAAAACCACTGCAGCCAGCTCAATATCATGCGTAGGGTAATTGCGCTCATGCACTTTCAACTGCCGCGATGCATAAGCCACAACCTTACCCTCTTGCATCAGCACACATCCCAAACCAACATAGGATGCATCACTATAGACCACAAACTCTTTCCCTGATTCAGGCTGAACCAAGATAGGAGCTTGCGTCAAAGCCACCTTAAGCTTTTCAAAAGCTTGCTGTCTCGCTTCCGTCCACTCATACTTAACATCCTTTTGCAACAACTTCGTCAAAGGAGCAGCAATCTTGGAAAAACCATCCACAAACCTCCGGTAGTATCCCGCCAAACCAAGGAAACTACGGACCTCATGAACAGACTTAGGAACTTTCCAGTTCATCATCGTCTCAATCTTCTGAGGATCAACACGAATCCCCTCAGCTGAGACCACATGCCCAAGAAACACCACCTCCTTAAGCCAGAACTCACACTTGCTCAGCTTAGCATAAAGCTGATTCTCCAACAGGGCTTGCAAAACAATCCTCAAATGCTCTTCGTGCTCCTCCTCAGTACGCGAGTACACGAGGATATCATCAATGAACACCACAACGAACTTGTCCAGGTATTCATGAAACACACGATTCATCATGTCCATAAAAGCAGCAGGAGCATTTGTCAACCCAAACGGCATCACAAGGAGCTCATAATGCCCATACCTTGTCCTGAAAGCTGTCTTAGGCACATCTACATCCTTATCCTTCAACTGATAATACCCTGACCTCAAGTCAATCTTAGAGAACACTGCAGCTCCCCGAAATTGATCAAAGAGATCATCAATCCTTGGCAAAGGATACCGATTCTTGATAGTCAACTTGTTCAGCTGACGATAATCAATGCACATCCTCATAGTGCCATCTTTCTTCTTCACAAACAAGACTGGTGCACCCCAAGGTGACACACTCGGCCGGATAAAACCACGATCAAGCAACTCTTGCAACTGCGTCTTCAGCTCCTTCAACTCCTTAGGTGCCATTCTATAGGGAGTAATGGACACATGAGTTGTATTCTCATACAGCTCAATTCCAAACTCCACCTCGCGATTAGGAGGTAAACCAGGCAACTCCTCAGGAAACACTCCAGGAAACTCCTTCACAACTTTGATATCTTGCACCCTCAACTCCTTAGAGCTAGGATTCATCACAAAAGCTAGATAAGCTTCGCAACCTTGCCTCAGCATCCTACTCGCCTCCAAGGTAGACACCACATTGGCAAGAAACTTCACATTCTCACCAACTACAACAACTTCATAATCATCCGCAAGCTTCAGCGAAACTCGCTTATTTTCACAATCTACCACAGCACGATGCTCAGCAAGCCAATCCATACCAAGGATCACATCAAAACTATAAAAGGGCAACTCCATAAGATCAACATGAAAAACATGTTCTTGAACAACCAAGGGACACCTTCTATAAAGCTTTCGAGTCACAACAGTTTCACCAAAAGAACTAGTGACACGAACACCAACATCTAAAGACTCAACAGGCAAACCAAGCAATTCAGCATGCTCACGCAAAATGTATGAATGCGTAGATCCAGAATCAATCAAAGAAAGCAATGACAAGGATTGCAAGGTAAAGGTACCTGCAATCACATCTGCATCATTCCTTCCCTCACGTTGAGCATACACCCTCGCTTGGCCTCCACCTTCAGGCTGAATAGCCACAACATGGGCTACTCCACGACCACCTTCCTCTCGCCTCTGGAAATTACCACGGCCGCGCCCACGACCTCTCTGCGGTGCAGCAACAACAGGAGCACGCTCTTGGCCACCAACCAACCTCGGACAATCTCGCCTCAAATGGCTTGCGGAACCACAATTCCAGCATCCATTCCCAGCTGCCGCAACAGGAGCTTGCACCTCTCTCACAGCACGAGGACAGTCACGCTTCATGTGACCACGTGAACCACAGATCCAACAAGCACTAGGATCAGCTCTAGCATTGCCTCCTCTAGCAGGTGCACCACCACCTCTCTTAGCTGAGGACTGATACTTCTGATCACGTCCCCTCTTGTTTCGTCCACCTCCGGAACTAAACTCAGCAGCTCTCTTGCCAGAACTTGCTCCAGCACCTTTCGCAGATAAACCCAAGTTCATCTCAATGTCCTTGGCTCGGCCCACCAACACATCAAAATCATCATATTCAGTGGCCAGCACATACATTTTCACATCCGTCACAAGACCATAACGGAACCTCTCGCACCTTGCTCGCTCATCAGGTATCAACTCCGGTGCATACTGACTGAGTCGCACAAACTGCACTTCATACTCAGCCACACTCATGCTCCCTTGGGTAAGAGACATGAATTCTCGCTTCTTCTCATCAAGATATCTCACTCCAAGATATCTCCTCTTGAACACATTCTGAAAGAATGTCCAAGTCACATCAGCTTCAGCCATCCCAGCTATGGTGGTCGTCCACCACACATACGCATCGTCCTGCAGCAAGGACACAACACATCCCAGCTTTTGCACATCCGTGCAGCTCATCTGACCCAAGATACGCTTGGTACTCTCTAGCCAAGCTTCAGAACTCTCAGCCGACATACCCCTGAACTCAGTCCCACCAAGACTGCGCAGACGCTCCAAAGGTAGTCTAACTCCAGCATCTCCCTGATGCCCAGCTCCTTGAGCTCCAGCTACTGCTGCTCGAAAAGCACCCGCAATAGCTTGTACCAACATAGACATATCAGGCATAGCTTGCCCCTGACCAACCTCTGGTCCAGCAGCTCCAGCACCAGCTGCAGCTTCAGCTCTCTCACCTCCAGCACCACCACCAGGCGGAGGAGGGGGTAACACCGCACTACCCGTGTTCTCTTCATTCTCGTTCTCATTAGGAGCCGTAGCTCGCACACTACCTCGTAACTCTCTACGTGGTGCCATACTTTTACCATGCAATCACAATGCAAATAAAACAAGTCAGGCCCAGCAAGGTAAGCAATTCAAGTATTCAAGCTCAATTTCATTCAAAATCAACATCATTTCATTAGCTTTTGTTTGGCAATGGGTACCCTCATCATGCTACATCACAGCATACAACTCAACTGCATCCAAATCACAAGCCACTAAACATGCTTTCGATCAACAAGCATACAAGCCAAACATACTTCAATCATGCATACATTCATTCCCAATTACTCGAGAACTCAGCTCTGATACCACCAAATGTAACCCCCTTAACCCGGCCTAAACGGTTGACCCGAATTAAGAAAGTCACACGGGGAAAACCAAAGTCAACCCGAAAGTCAACCTTGATTAACGACCCTCTTTTTTTTAATCTTGTCTAGATGCACATTAGTCCTAATTGTGATCACACAAACATCATACACAAAGATCACAAACATCAGAGATCAAACAGGGACCCAATTGAACAAATTACAACTTTAGGGACCAAATTGTAATTTCTGATAATTAGAAGGACTTAACCCAAATTAATGTTACCAACTTGAAATTAATCAGGTTTCATGCTTCTTTGTGAAATTTCAGCTCAAAAGGACTTCCAAAACCCATACAATTGCACAAACAAGATTTAGGACTAAAACGCAAACAATTCAAAACATTTAACTACCAATGTCAGCCCCCAACGGTCGACCGTTCTGGAACAAGCAGACCCCGTTTCGAAACACGGGCCGTTCCGCAACGCGTACCAGAACACGGGCTGGCAGTGGCCAAACCGTTTCGAAACGGTGCCTACCGTTTCAGACGCCTGGGTTCATTCAAGGCACCCGTTCCGAAACGATGTGCACTGTTCCGAAACACCCTGCACAGATTGCAGCAAAATGCACACTTAAACATGCAATTGATCATTCAAACATGCTCCAAATGCTACCAAACTTTACCAGCATGCAATTCAACATATATAAGACTTATAAGCAACATCAAATCAACAAATTAACTTCATATGCAAAAAGCCCCAAATCTATAGGCATGCTTCCTACACAAGCTAGCTATTCAAGCACAAACTTCCACAACAAGAATGTAATGATCCAACACAAAAACCAGCATTCTTATCATCATTCAACATACTTAGGGAGTTCCAAACACCTCCCAAAACATACACATTGGTCCCCCATTGCCAAATTACCAAAAGCTAAATTGTACTAACAAAACCTTCCATACATTGAGGTCTACATTCACTTGAATGCTTGCCCTCCTTGCTGCCCTCAAGGTTCCCTAATGTTCTGCATTATTGAATTAAGAAAACGAAAGAGAGCGTAAGCAAAAGCTTAGTGAGGAATGCTCTTAAAAACCATTCAATAATGCATTTAAAAACATTTACAAATCATGCTTTAAATCAACCTTTGCACATGCTCAAAAGCATACTAAAACAAGCATCTCATGCTTCATAACATAACATGTCATATTGGCTCAAGTGATAGATTCCATTTCTTTAAAACAAGTTCATCAACTTTCCCAAGGACTTTTAAACACCTTGGCCCCAAGGACTTTTAAACTCCTTGGCCATGGACTTTTAACCACCATGAAAGAGGACCACACAAGGACTTTTAACCACCTTTGTGTCCATAGCTTGATTCACCCCAAGGACTTTTAAACACCTTGGCCCCAAGGACTTTTAAACACCTTGGCCCCATGGACTTTTAAACACCATGGCCCCATGGACTTTTAAACACCATGGAAAGGATCACCTAAGGACTTTTAACCACCTTAGTGTCCGCAACAAGAACCATCCAAGGACTTTTAACCACCTTGATGTTCTTAAGTAACAAGGCTCACTCAAGGACTTTTAACCACCTTAGTGACCTTAACCTTTTTAAAACATCACTTGCCAATATACATCATTTTCATCATTTAATCCACTGTTTTTAAGCATTTAACCAAGCCATATTCATCATGCATTTAAAAGCATCAAACCACATTTAATCAATGTACAAAAACAAGGAACTCTTACCTAAAGTTTCCTTCAACATATGGCTTACAACATCAGCAAATACCATGCTAAATCATGCTTTCAAAACAGTAATTAAAACATGCAATAAACCACTTTGCATCTCAACAAAATCATGGCCACCACTAGAGAGTAATTCCGAAAACTTACACTTGAGCTTAGCAAAGTTGTTTAGACTTAAACTAAGCTCCCAAGACATTGGTTTCAAAGCCGAAAACCCAATTTTCAAATACGCACTCACCGATTCCACTTTGCTTCAAGCCAAAGCACCAAAACAAGCTTCCGGATCAACAACTCTTGGATCCAAAGATGCCTCCCCTGTTTCAACACATCAAAGCAGAGGATTAATGCATCATCATGCATTAATTGCTTCAATGAAAGCACCTAAACTCGCTGCTCTCATCCACACACCATTTTCGGCCACCAAACACAACCGAAAATGCATCCAAACCACTTCTAAACAAAGCCCAGCCATAAACCAGCAAAACCACACATCCTTTAACATCATATAACATCTAAAAAACAACCTATTAACATCCTCATACCTCCAGCAACATCAGATCCACAAGATCACCTCAAAAACAACCTTGAATCGCAAGCTAAACTTAGGAAACTCAACCTATCCGGGATTGCATTAATCAAAACTCAATTCCTTATCAATTTAGAGTTCATTTAACATCAAAAACACATCTCAAATCACAGATTAATCAGATCTAACGAAAATGATCAAAAATTACCAAATCTTGCATTATAAGCCAAGATCCATTTCACCACTTAAAAACCTTTAATAAAACATCAATTAAGGATTGAAAACTTAGGAATTTCAGTAAAGAACTGATAGTTTAGAGGAGAAGGACGTTCTTACCTCCAAACTTGAGTTTCTCCTCTTTTTGGAATCAAAAACCTTGTTGAATCAATTAGCAATTGAAGAGGTTTTGTAGATATGTTGATTAGGAATCAAATGAGAGTTGAAAGGAGGGATTTAGGTGAGAAAATCAGATCAAATTCTCTGTAGAGAAAGTGTTTGGGTTGAGAGAAAATGAGAGAAAGAAAATTGAGAAAAGTTAGTTGCAAAAATATCCAAAATAGCCAAATGGCTTTCCCTCCACTTTTAATATCATTTCAAATCAGAATTTAGTCTTAAAATATCTTAGAAAAATCTGGAGAAACTCCCTTTGGGTAAATAGCTCCTTAAAGATTCAAAGTTTCAACCCTTTATAAAACAGCCACAAAACTTTCGAAAATTACATTTTGGTCACTAGCCAAAATGTCACCCTTCCAAAACTCATTTTCCAAAATTGATTTCACAGTTCACTTAATTATATTAAAAGATGATTTTAGAACATTTTTCCATATTTTTAATGCAACCCGAACTAGGCTTTCCTAATTTCACCTCTTTAGATTCGAATAGCACTTTGACCAAACCGGTCAACGCCCAAAACTCCTAAGCCCAAAACCGGGACGTTACAAAATTTGACAAATGAAAGATCAAACACTACATGTCAATTATATTTATACTACCGCGGCATAGTGCTGCCTCGACCTCTCAACTTACACCTTCAAACTCGAACCAAGCATTGCCTTCAATGCTTACATATCATACATAAGATAAAAAAATTTAATCACAAAATATGAGGGCAAAACAAATAAGCAACAAAAATTTAAAGAGGATTTTAAATGGATTTAGAGGGGGGAGAATCATCCTCCTCTTCACTGTGTGACTCTAGAACTAGCCTCTTCATTGGCTTGGAAGCTGCTCGCTTGATTCGTTTGGACTCTCGGGGTGGCTGGACGCGCGATGGTGGGGTGGGCTTTGATGCCGGGGCATCCACCTCTTCAAGGGAATCGAGTTCGACGTTGTCCATGTTTAGTCCCTTGTGCCTTAGCAGGTCATACACCCGGCTGATAGAGTGGTCACTGTCGGAAGTGGTGTAGGGGTATCGATCCAGCCGGTGTGTCTAGGCCAGTAGCGGTGGCAGAATGTGTATCTGAGGCTGCATCGGGCTGGGGTTGGTAGCGCCTGGCAGTAGCGGTGGCAGGGGTCTCTTGGGCTCTTGGCTGGGTTGCGATGGTGGCAGTGAAGACGACGACAGGGAAGACGGGGAATTGGACTGTTGGATCAGGGAACCTCCTTTGAATCCACTATGTTATTGCGTTGTGGAAGTCCCTGGTATATGCCATAAACAGCTGGTGGCATTGGTCCATTGCCTTCAACTTGTTCAGAATCTGCTAGAGGTCTGCGGTGGCAGGGGCTTAGGGCTGAAGTGTCACAGAGACGGATGCTGAGGATGCTACGCCGGCAATGCTCTACATCGATGTGGCCTGCAGAGGCTCGGCGTCTAGTATCTCGATGATTATGTGGCAGGTAACCTTGTCCCATCATGGTCTGTCCTTGGTGAATTCATCGGTTCTGTCGAACGAGATTGCATTCTCCGTGCAGAGGCTAATGATGACTAACAGGAAGTAGAGCGGCCCCTTCTCCTTTACTGCACACTTGTATATTTCCTGCACAATTAAATTACTCACATTAATTTGGCGATTTTGCATAATGGAGTGGATAAGGGCAAGCCTGGTCCTATCAACGGCTGTGCTGTGGGATGTCGGTAGGAGGCAGTGGCAGATGAACTTGTTCCACAGTTTGGCTTCTGGCCTGAGGTATTTCCGCTTCACTAAACCCCTATGTGATCCGGCCTCCTATGGCGTGACAGTGAAGCAAAGTTCTTCCATTATGCGTAAGAAATCTTCTTCATCAAGGGCTTCCAAAACCTCGACATGCTCATCCCTTTCAATGTGTAGGCTGTAAAACTGGTTAATTGTGCCGGCATCGATGCGTATGGTCTTGCCCCTCACATGCACGAATAATGCGTCGACACTTGGTCTATGAGCGTAGAATTCTCGCCCTACCTTGAGGTTGGCTTGGGCGGGCTGGAGGTAGAAAACTTGCCACTACTGATGTATGATTTTGTTGAATAGAAAGGGCTCGATGCCGTAATTTTCTTCACTAGGGCCTTTGAACCCTTGCTCTTTCCACACCTGCGTTGAGATGTAATGTGTTTTGAATCATTCTTCCACCGATGCCGGTGCAAAGAGAGTATATGCAGGTGTCGCGACAATGCTGGAAGATGCCCCTCTGGTTTCTATTTGAATTATATAAGAGCAACGAGAGTGATTGAAAGAGATTAAAAAGAATTGAGAGCAGATTTGAGCGTGAATGAATGTGAGATTCAAGAAAGCAAAAGAAAGTAGGAAGTAAAAAACAAAGGAGAATAATGACCCTTTTATAGAGTCTTGGCACATTGTTCCGTTGGAGCGCATTTTGCAGCCGCGACTGTTACTAGCCGTTGTAGCCCGTTGCACTTCTACCCATTGGAAAACTAGCCATTGTGGCTCTCGCAGCGCGTTGGGCGTCTTTTTCCACGTCAACTAACGATCACTTCTCCATGTCGTTGGTTCCTCCCTTTTTCTTTCTTGATCTCCCTAAACAAACAAATGAAAATTATTCTAAATAAAAAAATACGATAAAAAAATTAAAATTTATTATAAAAATAAAACTAAACCTAAAAAAATAAAATAAAAAATAAGTAAAGAGAGAAAAGGTTAGTGCACTTGGATGCATCCCCTAAAGTGTATACTTCCTTATCCCTCATAACATGTGCTCTAGTGTGTTCTGGCAGCCTTTGTCTATGTTTTCTCCCTTGTGTGCCGCAACATGTATCCTGGCATGGCCCAATATGTTTTCTGCAACATTCTACTGTTTCATTGCTGGGGCCTTTTGGTTCCTGGTTTCTACCTTGTTGCTTGGTGGCCTGGAGTGCCTGACAGGTTGCTGTATTATTGGCATGTTTTCTACTATTTAGAACATGAATTGTAACATGCTCATCATTAATTCTCATTGTCAGCTCTCCTTTCTCCACGTCAATTACTGTTCTCTTAGTTGCGAGGAACGACCGTCCAAGAATCAATAGAGCTCATTCATTTACATCACAATCTAAAATGAGGAAATCAGTAGGGAAAATAAACTTATTCACTTGTACCATGATATTTTCGATTTTCCCTTCTGGTTGCACGTGTGATCCGTCGGCAAGCTGTAGCATCACTGAGGTCGGTTGTGCCATCCCAATCCCTAGTTTTTGAAAGAAAAACTTGGGCATGATATTGATGCTTGCACCTAAATCACATAGCGCTCTTCCCTCATACGCGTTCCTGATCGTGCATGGTATGAGAAAGCTTCCAGGATCCTTGAGCTTTGAGGGTGCTCTATTGTGCAATGCGGCCATGCATTCCTCCATTACATCCACAGTTTCAAATCCCCCAATTCCTTTTCTTTTTGACACTATGTCCTTGAGGAACTTGGCATAGTTTGGGATTTGCATAATAGCCTCCACCAGAGGTATATTGATATGCACATGTTTAAGGATGTCCATGAACTTCTTAAACTGGTACTCCTACTTTGGTTGTTTCAGCCTCTATGGAAATGGTGGAGTTGGTGGGCTATATTTGGGCTTTGTAGGTGGTGTCACAGGATCTGCGGCGACATGATTTGTCTTTACTGGTGCCGCGACATCTTTGTCCTTAGATTGTGTAGGGACAGTGGGATCTTGTAGGTTCTCCCTTGCTAGCTGTTTGGACTGTGGCTCTTGTAGTTGGATACCACTCCTAGTGGTTACAACTTTGCACAACTAGTACAACGTTCCCTTAGAGGCTTCAGTGTCGCTTGGGAATCCTCCAACTGGCCTGGTGTTTAGGGTCTGAGCAATCTGCGCTACCTGTGTTTCCAAGGATTTCAACGTTGCCTCATTATTCTGTAGCCACATTTCTATTCTGTCCATAAAAGTTTCTATCTTTTTTATGAACTTGTCAGTGTTAGCCATGTATACACTAGTTTGATTCATAAAAGCATAAAGAGTGTTTTCAAGGGAACTAGATTGCATTGGCTGTTGAGCTTGCATGTGCTGCTGCGACGACATAGGTTGTTGGAATCCTGCGGCTGGAGCATTCTGATGCTACGAATTGAGGGCAATGTTAGGGTTGTTCCAGGAGAAGTTGGGGTGCTTTTTCCATGCTGGATTATAGTTGTTCGACATCTGATTGTTGCGATTGAAGTTTCCAATATACAAGGCTGACTCTGGGTTCTTTGGGCATTTAGAGGAAGTTGGTTATCCCCACAGTTCTCGCAAAATAAATCTATTACCTTGACTTTCTATTGGTTGCTTTGCGATTGTAAGTTCATAACTAGCTTCGTCAAGGTGGAGATCTGGCTGAAATTGAGCCCTTAGACTCTAATTCTTTAACTGTGGTTTGGCGACAGACTCCTCCCCTTCTAGCCGTGAGGAACTGATAATCATTCTTCGCCGTCCAGTATAAGATATCCATGGCTTCTTCTGGCTCCTTGTCTAAGAGTATGCCATTTTCCGAGGCATCCAACATCATCCTAGTTGTTGTGTTTATCGCATTATAGAACATGGTCACTTGCGTCCATACTGGGAATTCGTGCAAGGGGCATTTGTGTAATAGCTCTCGATATCGCTCCCAAGCCTCACGCATGGACTCATTATCAGTCTGTCGAGCCAATTGATCTTGCTAGTATGCTGTTGAGACATGTTTTGAATGAGTTACAGATCTAGATGAAGGGCTTGAGGTGCTGTTTTGTAACACCTCTTCCTGGTCTGGTAGAGAACCGGGTCGGAAGGTGTAACCGATGATCAATACAAAAACCGATGCAATAAAATTTCATTTTATTATTAACAATTTCAATCCACGTCATACAGCGATACATTCCCACGAAATAACCCAGTCCAATTTATCCATACAAGCAATGATTAGTTATCCATGGGCTAAATTGTAATTAATACAAGTTTTAGGGACCAAATTGTAATTTAGATAAACTAAGGGTCCTCTAATGCAATTCATCTTACCATTTTAAAATTTACCACTCTAATGACATGTTTGTAAAAATTCATTCGATTTGAAGATCATTAACACATTCAATTTGACCTTACAATGTTCAGTGACTAAACTATGAAACTGACAATCTGTTCAATGAGCCTTTAACTAACTTACCTAACCCCATATTGAAACACCTCAGAGTTGTTTTGAAACGAGTAAATGATGGTCAACTCCTGTTGACCTTACCCTTAAGACCGTACCAATACAGGCATACCCGTTGTAACCCTCTTAGCCCGGTCTAGACGGTTAACCCGAACCGAGGTGATTACACGGGGAAAACTGAAGCCAACTCGTTAAAGCCAACTCCGATTGACGACCCTTTTTTTCTTTTTATCTTTTCTAGACGTAACTTTAATCCTATGTGATCACAAGAGAACATAGAAAGAAATGGCACATCAATCAGATCTTGTTTAGGGGTTTAATTGCACAAGCTAGACATTTAGGGACCAAAATGTAATTTCTGTAAATTACAAGGGCTTCGCTGGTTTGAAAGTTAACATTACTCGATTAGTCATGTTTCATGCTTATCTATAAATTTTCATCACAAACCGATTAACTAAACACACCCAATTGCATACTTGAAAATCAGGGACTAAAATGCAACAATTTCAAACCTAAAAAGATGCCATTAACAAAAGTAACGGTCGTGTATTGGTACGCCTAGGTCCGTACCAATACGCGAGATGGAAGTGACGAAAGTTGTAGAAAGTGTATCGATACGCTTCCCCGCGTATCGGTACGCCCTTCAAGCCCGTACCGAAACACTTCTCAACCGTACCGAAACACCTGTGCAGAGAGCACACATTTGGCTTATGTGTATCGATACGCTAGCCCGAGTATCGATACGCATACTAGAACTATCCCAAAAACAGCCCTAAAATCATTTCAAACTTCAACAAATCATCCTCAAATCATAAATACATGCTTATGGCAACCACTCCATCATATAAACATGCAATCTCATACACAAGGTAACATTTAATTGATTAACTCAAGCATAGCATGACATATAATGAAGCATGCATAAACCATAAACTAAAAGCATTCTAAAGAGCAAGGAATAACATCAAAACCAATACAAAGGCCGTTTACAACCCAAATAAACAATATAACACTTACATCAACATCATGGAGTCCAAAACACATCTCCCAAAGCAAACCACTAAATCCCATTGCCAAATATCATTACTAAAGAAAATGTAAACATCACCATACTTGAGCTTAACAATCTCTGGATCCTCTTAAGCCTCTTTGCTGCCCAAAATGTCTCAATTATTTGTATAATTGGTAAAAGAGAGCGTATGCACGATAGCTTAGTGAGGCATGCTCTAAAAACAACAACACAACAATGCAAGCTTTTAAAATCTCTTTCTTGAAATCCATTTCAATGACCATGCTCTTTCTATCTCATGCTTGAAAACAATTTCATAGCAAAACACCATTTGAAAATCACATGTACCATCTATCAATCTCATGCATTCAACCAATGCAAATCTCATGGCAAAGCCACACATGCTTGATATTCAAAAGCATTTCATAAATCTCATAATCTCATATGCATTTCTCATAGCATAAAATCATTTAAACATTGGTACATGTGAATCAAATACATCCTCATATATTGGCATTTCATATTCTATCTTTACTAGGATATACGGATTAGCTTGACATAAGTCAAGTCCTACCTGGTGGAATCTCACATCACCAGAGTCTCATGGAGGTATCTCTCTTCACCACAAAGCTTGGGTGTTTCACCAAGACCTACCCCGATGGTATCTCTCATCATCAGATTCTCACTATGGATCGGGATGGCACTACCCCCATTGCCCGACTCAAAAGAGCATGTACGAATTTTAGTTTATAGTGCACTTTACATCCTATTGGTCGACCAATTATATCCGGTAATCATCTCATCATTTATGCCAATATATTACATTAAAATCATAATCTCACCTACTGTTTTAATGCAACATTTCTCAAATCTATCTCATCCCATTTAAAAACCACAATTCATGCATAGCACTTAATCAAAATCTTAAAACTCTTCACAAAGTCATGCTATCTCATGGGATCAACACATAACATCATTTCATGTTATAAATCATGCATACGACAGTAGGAATTTGTCTATCCCAAAACAAGAGCATGTCAAAAGCATTAAGGGGGTGTTGCGTGTAAAAGTGTCTATCGCAATTGAGTGCAAGTGTACACGTCGCAAGTAATAAAGTGATACTAGAGTATCGGATATCGTCTCCACAGGGACTGGGCTAACCCTTTCCTTCGCTATCTGCACAAGGGGAAAAGAATAGATGAAGATATTTGTCATGAAAATAATGAAGTAAACGTAAATAAAAGAATAAAGATATCAAGATAGAGAGAATGGGCTGGTGTTGAATTGCTCAGTAGTGCAGGTATTGCAGATTTTAGGAAATCTAGTTCTGTCGTTGCGCCCGTCGCGGACAGCACCTGTCACGGGGGGAGTCCGTTGATTGTCGCGACAGCAAACACTCAACTCAATACTTTCAAGTTTGATAAGAATCTCAGATCCGCCTTGGCCTATCCCTAGGTCCAAGTCTGTCGATGATCACGTCTTTGATGATACCTCCCGGCGTGAATCGAAGGATGAACACCGATGTGTATGAATTCTTCTTTAGCCACTTAACCTCGCCCTATCCCTAGGCACGAGATAGTTCAACTATAAACTAGAGAACTTGCTCTTATTTCTTTCGTATACTTAACTCTCCCGATGCTAAGTAAATAGATAACCTCACAATGCTCTCCCGATGCTCTTGCAAGATATTAATAACCAAAATAAGAGAACTTGAAGTTTATTTTATTGAACTGAAAATTCCTAAAACAAAACAACTTTTGCAACTACTTTACAAATCAACCCGTGGCCCTAGAGGGAATTTAGAACATGTCGAGGGCAGGAAAACAACAGAATTTTGGAAGGAGGCTTGGGTGATCGGTTCTCTTCTCTAGGTTAAAATATATGCCCTTATATAAGCTTTGGGCTCAAGTTTTCTAATTTAACAAGGATTACAACTTTAAATTAAAGTATGATTCTAATAAAGACTAAATCTTCAAGGAATCTACTTTCCAGCCGTCCTCCTTGTTTCTTGGGATTATCTCTCCTTGAACTTTGGGCTTGGAATATCTTCTGATCTAGGGCTTGGAAAAATATGGTGATTTCACACGACAGACGGGCTGAATTTTCTCTATCTGTCGAGCTCCACTTTGCATCTTCTCCACAAAACTGCTGTCGTCCTTTGCTGTCACGGCGGCAACCATGGCAGCAACGTCCTCCTTGACTGCTCATTCCAGATTTTCTACATCGCTTCCCAGCGCCTGCCACGATTGCTGCCCTGGGTGCTGCCACGACTGCTGCCCTGAGTGCTGTCACGACTGCTGCCCTGGATGCTGTCACGACTGTTGCCACGGCAGATACCTACAAAAGTAATCAAATTTAGCAGTATCTGCGCAGTTTTATCTAAATGTGATGTTTATGCAAAACTTAACCTAAAATGCAGTTAAACATGCTTGAGTGCAGCAAAAATAAGGATAAATGATGGGTAAAATATAGAACTTTTAAGCACTGATCACACCCCCAAACTCGAATCTTTGCTTGTCCTCAAGCAATTCAGACCTAAAAGAAACATGAAATATTTTTGTTTTGGCTTTCAAAAAGTGAACTTTCCTTTACCCGTCGTTCGTTCCCTGACGGCAGCACCCTGTCGGACAATCTAGGATCTGTCCGGAATCTCTCTATAGTCCTCGTGCAGTGTGTGCATGCTTGTGAACAGTTATATGCCAAGACTCTCTTAGTTTGTTTAGAGTTTTTTTACGAGACTGATTTCTTTCTTCTTCTTACTAGAGCCAGAATCGGGCACCTCTAGTTATTTCTTTTTTTCTAATTTCTTCTTTTTTTTTCTACAAGAGCCAGTATTTCAAGCACCTCTAGTTAACTGTCTAGAGCCGGTGATAGGCACCTCTAGAAGTTTTTCTCTGGTTATTTGCCTAGAGCCAATGGTGGGAACCTCTAGGTTTCCTGAGATTCTAGTCTCTTTTCTACTCTAATTGCTAAGTTTTCTATTCTAGTTTGGCTAAAAGAAGCCTAAGCAGTATAACAGTCACAATGGTGTTTAAGTTTTCAGAACTATAGAAAGGCTCTAAACTTCTCCTAAAGACTATCCTAAAGTTGCTGCCACGACAGGGTTGTCACAGCAGGTAAGTTCAAGTCACAGTTTTCAGCCAAAGGTTTCAATATTTTCATTTTTTTGCATAAAATAAATGCGACACAATTAAAACTAAATGCAATATTATATTAATAATTAGGAGGACTGCCTACCCCCAAACTCAAGGGTTGCATTGTCCTCAATGCATGACACGAAAGATGAAAAATAGAAAGAAAAAAAATGACAGAAAAGTTAAACATCACAAAAATATAATATATATAGCAGGCAACAAAGAAGAAGAAAAAGAAAACTTAAGCTGTGTGGCTGTCGTCGCTGCTGCTGGAGTTTTGGATGAGGAGCTGTCAGCGGGCAGTCTTTTTGAACTTTGTCGGAGGAGCTGTGGGTGCTGCCCTTAGAGTATGAGTGCTGTCGCGGCAGGGGTGGAGGCAGAGCTTCCTCGGGTTGCTTGTATCGTCATTGCAAGGGTTTTTCTCTGTTTACCTAATAACAAAAACAAACTAAAAACTAATATCAAATTTCTAATTCCTAAATAATAAAGATAGAATAAGATAAAGATAAAATACAATAAAATAAATTAAGTTAAATTAGGAGTGCCTTGAGGGGCATCTCCTAAAGTAACTGCTCCCTGTTCTATTGATGCTTGAGGGGTCGTTTCTGGTACTTCTTGAAGTCCATCCGTACCCTCCATCTGGTGATTATTCTCATTGTGGGGGATCCTTTCTTTCTCGTCCCTTTATAGTCCATGAAGTCCTCCCTTCTTGGTAATGTTTCTGAGGGCATGAATATATGATTAGAAAAAATTAATTTAAAATTCGGCCACAAACTTACATTGTTTTCGTTGAATGTTGTTGTGGTTGAATGTATCCCTTGCTGTCGTGCCTGCTGCTGCAGCAGGCAGTTATTTTGACAGTTCTTTATCAGGTTACTTTGCAGGTCAATGGGACATTGGTAAGTGCCATCACTCTCTATATCAAATTCTGTTGACCACTCGTAGATCTCCATCAGTAGAGACTTTGATAATTCTGAGTCCACCGGTGTTGGTTCCTCTAATATCTGCAATGGAATCGGTGAGTTTTCAAGGAATTCAAAAGGTTCGTTTATTACCTGCTCGTATTCTATTTGTGAAGAACTGTTATTGGGTAGTTCTTCTAGGTGGTCGTGCGAGTGCCATGACAGAGATGGATGTGTGCAATCTTGGTCGGGCATAACCGAGGTAATGGGTTGAGAGTTTTCCTCGGATGTGGTTGTTGTCGTGACATTCTCTTGAATTTCATTCAGCGTTGTTGCGGTGTTGCTCCGTTCCGGCTCCTCGATCATTACCCTGGCAGGTTGTTGCTCAGACTCATCATATGTTGGGTATTCCTTCACATAGGCATCCTCGTCACATTGCCTCGTGATTTCAGGTTCATCTGTGGCATGAATGAGGGCCGGTCTGCTCAAGATTTCATCCATCTTGGCGATATTTGCGTCCATAGAAGTTGACAATTCTTGAGTGAGTGCTATGAAGGCTTGCAGTGTGTCTTCTAAGGATTTTGACTGCTCTTGAGGATGATGACATTGCCAGGGCAGGTCGGGTTCTGTAGTAAAACTGTTATGGTATACAAAATTTTGTGGGTTTTGATCGTACCATAAAAAATTTTGCTGCTGCGGCATCGGCATTTACTGCCCCCTATTGCTGTCGTGGCAGCATATCTTTACGGTAATTGCAAGAACTTTCCCACATCAACTCTCGAATGGTTTTTCCTTGCATGTTGATGCCCTTGAACCTGTATTTTCACCTGAGTTTTTTTTAAAATAATAAAAAATAAAAATAAAAGAAAATTGCAGAAGCTAGGGTAAGAGTGTGTTGCCAGTCCCCGACAACGGCGCCAAAAACTTGTTGCGTGTAAAAGTGTCTATCACAATTGAGTGCAAGTGTACACGTCGCAAGTAACAAAGTGATACTAGAGTATCGGATATCGTCTCCACAGGGACTGGGCTAACCCTTTCCTTCGCTATCTGCACAAGGGGAAAAGAATAGATGAAGATATTTGTCACGAAAATAATGAAGTAAACGTAAATAAAAGAATAAAGATATCAAGATAGAGAGAATGGGCTGGTGTTGAATTGCTCAGTAGTGAAGGTATTGCAGATTTTAGGAAATCCAGTTCTATCGTCGCGCCCGTCGCGGACAGCACCTGTCACGACGGCAGTCCGTTGATTGTCGCGACAACAAACACTCAACTCAATACTTTCAAGTTTGGCAAGAATCCCAGATCCGCCTAGGCCTATCCCTAGGTCCAAGTCTGTCGATGATCACGTCTTTGATGATACCTCCCGGCGTGAATCGAAGGATGAACACCGATGTGTATGAATTCTTCTTTAGCCACTTAACCTCGCCCTATCCCTAGGCACGAGATAGTTCAACTATAAACTAGAGAACTTGCTCTTATTTCTTTCGTATACTTAACTCTCCCGATGCTAAGTAAATAGATAACCTCACAATGCTCTCCCGATGCTCTTGCAAGATATTAATAACCAAAATAAGAGAACTTGAAGTTTATTTTATTGAACTGAAAATTCCTAAAACAAAACAACCCTTGCAACTACTTTACAAATCAACCCGTGGCCCTAGGGGGAATTTAGAACATGTCGAGGGCAGGAAAACGACAGAATTTAGGAAGCAGGCTTGGGTGATCGGTTCTCTTCTCTAGGTTAAGATATATGCCCTTATATAAGCTTTGGGCTCAAGTTTTCTAATTTAACAAGGATTACAACTTTAAATTAAAGTATGATTCTAATAAAGATTAAATCTTCAAGGAATCTACTTTCCAGCCGTCCTTCATGTTTCTTGGGATTATCTCTCCTTGAACTTTGGGCTTGGAATATCTTCTGATCTAGGGCTTGGAAAAATATGGTGATTTCACACGACAGACGAGCTGAATTTTCTCTATCTGTCGAGGTCCACTTTGCATCTTCTCCACAAAACTGCTGTCGTCCTTTGCTGTCACGGCAGCAACGTCCTCCTTGACTGCTCATTCCAGATTTTCTGCACCGCTGCCCAGTGCCTGCCACGATTGTTGCCCTGGGTGCTGCCACGTCTGCTGCCCTAGGTGCTGTCATGGTTGCTGCCCTGAGTGCTGTCACGACTGCTGCCCTGGATGCTGTCACGACTGCTGCCATGGAAGATACCTGTAAAAGTAACCAAATTTAGCAGTATCTGCGCAGTTTTATCTAAATGTGATGTTTATGCAAAACTTAACCTAAAATGCAGTTAAACATGCTTGAGTGCAGCAAAAATAAGGATAAATGATGGGTAAAATATAGAACTTTTAAGCACTGATCAAGGGGCATCAACCACTTTTTCGAGAGCAATCCTAAACATACTTACTTCCCGACTTAGGGTGGTGTTTCAAACCAATCCTAAATCCCCAAACCTTCTTTCCTTGTCCCTCAAGGACTTCTAAAACCACTTGCACACATCGATTACGTTTCACTCGCTTGTTGAAACGACTTCTAGGCTTTCGGAACTTCCAGATCAACACCAAATGCATTCGATGAAGTCTCCACTGTTCATTACACATAAGAGTAGAGGATTAATGCATCATCATGCATTAAAATCACCAGCAACTCATTCTAACTCACTGCACTACTCAAAACCAACATTTAGGCTATCCGAAATAACCGAAATCACCTCTAAACTTTCTCAAATCAAAGCCCAGCCAAGATCTATCAATTCTAACCTTTCTAAACCTCGATCAACATCAAAAATCATCACAAACATGCCATTATATCTCCAGCAATAGCAGATCACCAAAACCACCTTAAAAACCACAAATCTAACATCTAAAACTTAGGAACCCAAACCTATTCGGGATTTATTTGTTAAAATCTCAATCTCAATATCAAATATCATCAAAAACATGTTAGAAATCAACCTCAAAATAGAGTTTAACTTAGAAATAGGAAAATCATCAAAATCACATCAAGAACCATGAATTTAGCAACTATTTCTTGTTTATAACATTAAAACAACTTACAAACCATTAACAAACGATTAATAACTTGGGAATTTAATTAAGAACTGATCATTAGAGGAAAAGGACTAAGCTTACCTCTAATGGCTGATTTCTCCTTAATTTGGGCAAGATTTCTTGAAAAGCCAAAGCAAAAACAAAATGGATTTGATGAAGTAAAGATAGGAAATCCTTTGGAAGATGAAATCTCATCAAACGAGATGAAAATCAGAGGTTCTTTGGTGAGGGAAAAGTGTTTGGCTGATTGGAAGTTGAGAGAAAATGAAAAGAGAGAAAACTATCATAAAGTAGTTATGAAATGTCAACCTTTGGTTTTTCTTTTAATTCCTTTAATTAAATCATTATTAAAAACTCCCAAATTAAAGAGGAATCTAAAAAAACATTGGGTAAAATTAGCTCCTTAAAGATTCAAAGTTTCAACCCTTTACAAAACAATCACTAGTCAACTTTTGCAAAAACTGCATTTTGGTCACTACACCAAAATGTAATATTTCCAAATCTTCTTTTGTAAAATTGTTTTTACCATAACCGCTTATATAATAAATGAGGATTTTTATATATTTTCCTTACTTTTTAAATGTACTGAACTAGGTGTTCCCTAAACCAACCTTAAGGGTTCGAACCATTCCCTACCGGCCTGATCCAACATCTAAAACATCTAGCCCCAAAACCAGGGCGTTACAACTCCCCCTAACTTAAGAAATTTCGTCGTAGAAATTTAACTAGTGGAAAAAGGTAAGGAAATTGCTTCTTCATGTCATCCTTCCTTTCCCACATGGCTTCCTCAACGCCATGATGTCTCCACAAGACTTTAACCAGCTCGATGGTCTTACCTCGGAGAACCTTACTATCTGTGTCTAGAATATCGACGTTCTCCTCATCATACATCAAGTCTGGATTCAGTTCAACTTTTTCTATAGGCATAACATGTGACGGATCCGATCTATACCTCCGAAGCATGGATACATAGAACACATTATGTATCTTTTCCAACTTTGAAGGCAGTCTCAACTTGTAAGCAACAGGACCCACACGTTCTATCACCTCATATGGTCCAATGAACCTCAGACTCAATTTACCCTTCCGGCCAAATCTCATCACCTTCTTCCAAGGTGTACTTTTAGGAACACGCGTTCGCCAACTGCGAACTCTATCTCCTTACGCTTCAAATCCGCGTAAGACTTCTGCCAGTCCGATGCTGCCTTCAACCGCTCGCAAATGAGCTTCACCTTCCTAGGGGTTCCATTCACCAAAACTGGCATTGAAATCAAATTTTGTCCCGTTTCAGCCCAACAAAGGGGAGTTCTATACTTTCTCTCGTACAAAGCCTCATACGATGCTATTTAAATACTTGCACGGTAACTATTATTATAAGCAAAATCAACCAAAGGCAAGTGCTTCTCCCAAGATCCTTGAAACTCAATAACGCAGCACCTCAACATATCCTCAAGCACTTGGATAACACGTTTCGACTGCCCATCCGTCTGCGGATGATATGAAGTACTGAAGTTCAACCGTGTACCCAAAGCTTGATGCAAACATACCCAAAACCTCGACATGAACCTCGGATCTCTATCCAATACTATAGATTTCGGCACCCCGTGCAACCGCACATTCTCAGCAATGTACAGCTCCGCTAACTTATCCAGGGTATACATAGTATGTACGTACATGAAATGTGCACACTTCATAAGACGATCCAAAATCACCCAATTAGAATTTTTCTTCGATGGCGACAACGACAACCCTGACACGAAGTCTATGGTAATCCTTTCCAACTTCCATTCTGGGATCCTCAACGACTGCAACAACCCAGAAGGAACCTGATGTTCAGCCTTAACCTGCTAACAAACCATACATTTGCTAACGAATTTGGCAACATCCTTCTTCAATCCCACCCAGTAGTACTCATCCTTCAAATCACAATACATTTTCCTACTACCATAATGCATAGCGAAAGGACTACTGTGAGCTTCAGTAAGAATAGTGCGCCTCAACTCCACATCATTCGACACCACTATCCGACTCCAAAAACATAGAACACCATCATTATTGAAACTGAAGTCCGAAGACCTTCCTTTAGCAATATCCTAAACATGCGGTATAAGAGAAACATCAAGCAACTGCTTATCCTTTATTAACTGAACCAAAGATGGCTTCACTTGCAACTCAGCAACAAGGCCACCATCTCGCAATATGCTCAAACAAGCAAACCTCACCCTCAACTCCACCGCCACTTTCCTGCTCAAAGCATCGGCCACAACATTGGTCTTTCCCGGATGATACTCGATCGTTAGGTCATAATCCTTAAGTAACTCTACCCAACGCCGTTGCCTAAGATTCAACTCCTTCTGAGACATAAGATACTTCAAACTCTTGTGATCCGTGTACACAATACACTTCTCAACATACAGATAATCTCTCCAAATCTTTAAAGCGAACACCACTTCCGCTAACTCAATGTCATGCGTGGGATAGTTACGCTCATGCACCTTCAACTGTCGCGATGCATAAGCTACTACCTTACCTTCTTGCATCAACACACACCCCAAACAAACATAGGATGCGTCACTATACACCACACACTCTTTTCCAGATTCAGGTTGAATCAAGATAGGAGCTTGTGTCAAAGCTTCCTTTAGCTTCTCAAAAGCTTGTTGTCTCGCTTCCGTCCACTCAAACTTAACATCCTTATGCAGTAACTTCGTCAAAGGAGAAGCAATCTTGGAAAATCCATCCACAAACCTTCGACAGTAACCCGCCAAACCAAGGAAACTACGAACTTCATGACAGACTTAGGAGGCTTCCAATTCACCACCGCTTTAATCTTCTAAGGATCAACATGAATCCCCTAGGCTGAAACCACATGACCAAGGAAAACAACCTCCTTCAACCAAAACTCACATTTACTCAGCTTAGCATAAAGCTGATTCTCTAGCAACACTTGCAAAACGATTCTCAAATGTTCCTCATGCTCCTCCTCGGTACGAGAGTACACAAGGATGTCATCGATGATCACCACAACGAACTTATCCAAGAACTCATGAAGCACACTGTTCATCATATCCATGAATGCAGCAGGAGCATTCTTCAGACCAAAAGGCATCCCCAAGAATTCATAATGGCCATACCTTGTCCAAAAAGCAGTTTTCGACACGTCCACATCATTAACCTTCAATTGATAGTACCCAGACCTTAAATCAATCTTTGAGAACACAACCGCTCCACAAAACTGATCGAAAAGATCATCAATCCTTGGCAGAGGATACTTATTCTTGATAGTCAACTTATTTAGTTGACGATAATCAATGCACATTCTCATTGTGCCATATTTCTTTTGTACAAACAAGACCGGTGCACCCCACGGTGACACGCTAGGCCGAATAAAGCCTCAATCAAGCAACTCTTTAAGTTGCGTCTTCAGTTCCTTCAACTCATTAGGTTCCATACGATAGGGAGCGATAGACACCGGAGTTCTGTTCTCATACAACTCAATTCCGAACTCAACCTCCCGACTAGGCGGCAAACCGGGTAACTCCTCCAGAAACACCCCAGGAAATTCGCACACAACTCTAATATCTTGCACCCGCACCTCCTTTGTGCCAGGATTCATCACAAAAGCTAGATAAGCCTCGCATCCTTGATGCAATAACCGACTCTCTACAAGCGTCAAAACCACATTAGATAGGAACTTTATGTTCTCTCCGACCACCACAGCTTCATAATCCTAAGCAAGTTTCAGCGAAACTCGTTTATTCTCAAAATCCACAACAGCTCCATGCTCAACTAGCCAATCCATACCAAGGATCACATCGAATCCATAGAAAGGCAACTTCATAAGGTCTACCAAGAACACATGTTCTTGCACCTTCAAGGGACACCTCTTATACAACCTCCTCGTTACAACTGTTTCACCAAAAGAACTAGTCACACACATACCGACATCCAAAGATTCAACAGGCAAACCAAGCATTTGAGCATGTTCACGCAATATGTACGAGTGTGTAGATCCATAATCAATAAGAAAAAGTAATGACAAAGACTGCAAAGTAAAGGTACATGCGATCATGTTAGTTTCATTCCTCCCTTCACGATGGGCATACACTCTGGCTTGGCCACCTTCTTCGGTGTGAACAGCTACCACATGTGCCACATTCCTCACACCATCATCTATACGCTGGAAATTGCTACGGCCGTGCCCACGGCCTCTATGCGGCTCCCCTGCTCTCACCGGAGCCTACCCCTCTCTCATCGGCTGAGGACAATCCCGTTTCATGTGTCCACGGGAACCAAAATTCCAACATGAACCAACATTTCCCCAACACTCTCATGTATGTCTTTTGCCATGCCGGTTACACTCAGGTGTACGAATGAAAGCATTTGGCCCTAGCTGACCTCTCCTATGGTTACCTCCCCCACGTCTAGCATCCATATGTGACCTTCTATCCTTAGGCCTCTTTATTCGACCCCTTCTGACATCACGATCCGCAGCTCGCTTCCCCGAGCTAGATCCTCCTGCTCGACTAGACAGACCAAGGTTCAGCTCAATGTCCTTGGCTCTGGTGACCAAGACATCAAAATCGGTATAATCCAATGCAAGCATATATGTTTTCACATCAGCCACCAGCCCATATCTGAAACGCTTGTAACTCTCCCGTTCACTAGGGATCAACTCTGGTGAATACTGGCTAAGGCATACAAACTGCACTTCATATTCTGCCACCGACATGCTTCCTTGCATTAGGGACATAAACTCCCTCTTTTTCTCGTCCAAATAACAGACTCCTAGATATTTCCTCTTGAACGCATTCAGAAAGAATATCCAAGACACCTCAGCATCTTCCAAACCAGCTATAGTGGTCATCTACCACGTATAAGCGTCACCATACAACATGGACACAATGCACCCCAACTTCTGGGCATCATTATTGTTCATCTGCCCAAGAATCGTCTTGGTGCTCTCCAACCAAGACTCAGAACACTCAGCGGTCAGCCCCCTAAACTCAGTCTCTTCGAGACTGTGGAGTCGTTCCAAAGGCAAACTCGCACTCGCACCAGCCTGAGGTGCAGCCATATGAGCACCAGCTACTGTAGCCCGAAAAGATTCAGTAATAGCCTGAATTAGCACGGTCATATCAAGAGCAGCTTGCCCTCGTGCTCCCTCGGGTTCCGTAACCCCTATTCCAACTCTAGCAGCACCAACCCTCGTTCCACCACCACAGGGTGGTCCACCAGGAGGAGGAGACGATAGATTCTCAACATGATCATCATTCTCATTCGTCTCATTCTCAACCGCATTACGTGTATTAATTCTATGCTCTCTACGCGGCCCCATTCAAAACAATGCAACTAGAAAAATGCAATAAAACTCAGTTAGGCAATATAAGGCAAGAAATCCAAGGTGCTCAAGTTCATTTTTAAAACAATTCTTTCCAATATTAATGATATGGCAATGAGCTCCCCATCTATACCCCAAACATAGCATAACAACACAATTTCTTCTCAAACATTCAACTTGCATGCACTTTGTCACATCCCAAAAACCGGTCTAGTCGGAATTAGATTCCGATGATCGAGTATTTTATATCTGTTCTATAAGTTATTTGATCTTATTAGGCTATTTGGGGTAAAGTTCTAGCAATCGAATATTTTTGTTTCGATTATAAGTTGATTAGATATTGTTTCTAAATCAAAATAATAGGTATTCGTAATGGTTTTTATTATTATTATTATTACTATATATATATATTTAATGGTCGTGGGACTCACGACTAACTCCTTCATTTTGAAGGAATTGCATGAGGCAATTCCACGATTTCAATTGCAGCAGGCCATTCGGCCAATTCTTAGTGAATGTGGCAATTGGCCATAACACGTGGCAAGGAATAAGTTTCCTAGGGTGCCACAAATCAAGAAATGAGTTATAAGTGGGGAGGTCGAGTAGTATAAATAGGGGGCCATTGTTCTTCAATTCATGGGATTAAGAATATGTGGCGATTTTGCGTAGAAACACAAGGAGAAAATTAGGAGAGAAAGCAAGAAATGGTTCAGTGTTAGATTGGTGGTATGCTATTTTCGATATACTAATATCGAATCTCTGCCAACGTCGGGTTCAAGAAGTCAAGAAAGAACGACTGTCAACCAAGGGAAAAGTGATGTTATATAGGAACCCTAATATCGAGGTGAGTATAGTCGGAGTCTCAGAAGTAGGCGAGGAGCCTTTTCGAATTCATCGTTATTGATTTCGTTTGTTTTACTAACCTTTGAATTAAAGGAATTTGCATAAAGCATTATTGAAATCCTTGTTGGTAAGCATGAGTAAGTATTGCATATCGAGCATTAGAAATTGATTATTGCACATTGCTATTGAAACTTTGACATATGTCTACCGCTATTGAATTACCGTTATTGATATTGATGTGTAAATATTGTTATTGAAATATCGTTGTTGAACTATTGAGTATTGAACCTTGGATTCGAGAGTATTGGACACAGTTGGCATGTCATAGAATTCATGAGCTCATTGGTATGGGTATTGAGCTTCGGCCATTGGTGCGGAGGAGGGATGTGTTGTCTGTTGGTCAATTGGTGCGGATGAGGGAATATGACACGACCATTATCGTTATTTTTGGTGATTCGGTGGAATTCGTGTATCCAAATACTGTTGAATCGGTCCAAGGGAAAATATTGATTATTGATATTACTTTTGTTATGATTGGATAACATGCCTTTAATTTATAATATGTATATAGATCGCTTATGTAAAATGTGCAATTAAATATTTATAATTGGCAGCAACATCAAATGGGTGAATGAAAGTTGTCACGGGATGACTCTACCTACTAGCTCGGGGATGAGAGGTTTGCTCCCTGCTCATCTAGAGTGAGGGATGGTAGTTGTGATGAGCTGACACCCCTCTTAAAAACAGTTCACTTATGGGAGTAAAATTTTGTGCTAAAATAGTTCAAACACTAGGATAAACTTGAGTTCTATTAAGAAATTTTTCTAGCTCTGTTAAACCTAAATTGTATGCAATTACGCACACACTAACAAAGGATCTCACCCTAGGAAATCATTCTTAAAATCTCAAATATAGTTGCATACATCTTTACTTGTTGGTGGTTTGGCTAAATTTCATGAGACTGGATGCTGCTTGAAGGGTATGTTCGAGTGTGGTGTTGTTTAGGTTGAAGCTGATGTGAAGCAAGGCAAGGAAGGAAAATGCTATAGCAAATTGGACAGCAATTCTGGGCGCATAAAAAGACAAAGTAACGTGCACACACTGATAGCCCACATGTGCGAGCCCCCTTTTGTCTGATTGTGCCCCACATGCATAGGGAATATTCCCTAGACGCCAAAGAATATTAGGGCACAAAACCCTAGGAGCCTCCACTATATAAAGGACACGAGACCCTCATTAAAGGGAGAACGTGAAAAGGTGACAAAAAGGCTAGGGAGAGAAAGAAAAGGCGACTCTTTTCTTTTCTTCTTCCTCCACTGGGTGTCCTCCATCGTTAAAGCTCCAAGGTTTTGACCTTGATGACCTTGAGAGAGGCAGAAAACCTAGGGCGGTTTGTGGCGCTGCAATCCATCGTGGATTTGGAGTCTCCTCTCCCCTTTCTGTTACTTTAGCATTTCTTTTATATCTGGAAAATGGGTTGTATGAACGAAGATACTTTGGATGATATTTGCCCAGCCATGAACTGAGTTAGGTGGCTTGGGCTGTTTGGATGAACTATGTTTTAGTTTCTTTTATGAATGTTTATTTATCTCTTGCTTCTATCTATGCTTTGTCTATGTTGTTAAATGCTTAGGGTTGTAAGAGCCTTCGAGAGTTGGCCTTTCCTTAGGTGTGAGTTGAGGTTAGTGGTCGAGAGAGCTTTCTTTAACCTGGATAGAAAATGGAGTTGGATGCTGAGAGGCACAACTCTAATTCACCTTAGAGATAAGTGATGGGTTTCAACGGCTAAAAAGGATAGAACTTTGTGGGCAGGGGGAGTGATAGAGTTTACACTGAGAGGTATTCCTGTAGCATTTCCTACTCTCAGTTTTCTAGCTAGAGATAGTTAAGGAGCACCTTGAGTAAATCATGCCGAGCATAGAGTAAGTTAGATAGGTAAACCCTAGTTGAGAGCTAAGACATAGGTTAACCAGGCAACCCAGCCAGTCATTCCCAAGTGAGTTTTGCATACGTAAGAGAGCATGTTAAGTCTACTGATTTCAGCATGCTATCTTTTATCTTTATTTGCTTCATCATTTATTACTCTGTCTTGATTTTCCGTAACATTCTCTATTTACATTTCGTGACACTTGTATGCTTAAACTTACCCCGAAATAGCTCAAATCCCTATGGAGATGATACTCACTTATCATTGTATTACTTGTTCGACGTGTATACTTGCACCATATTTGCGTATAATTTATAGTACATCACACGCGCAAACAGCCGCCAAATTACCCCATTGTGTTGATCATATTAAACATTACGGGCTTCAGCTCGAAGTGGGGGGCCTCGATCTCTAGGGTAACAATTT
This sequence comes from Hibiscus tridactylites, assembly GCA_958450335.1. NCBI lineage: Eukaryota > Viridiplantae > Streptophyta > Magnoliopsida > Malvales > Malvaceae > Hibiscus > Hibiscus tridactylites. The sequence goes on from OY288286.1 coordinate 12,953,422, forward strand.
TGTGGTTTAGCCCATTTAAGTCCTCTTCAAGGTAATCTCGAATTGTTGGGTGTCGTACTGGTGCAAATCGAGCTCGCTGATTTGCTCCATTTCTTGCTGAGATCTGTGTTCTTCAATAAGTGGTTGTCCATCGGCAGGGTGTTGCCCATTAACATTGTTCTGCGGCGACACTTGGTTGAGGCCGCCGTCGGGAGGTAGGTCCTCAAGGTTCTGCATTGCGACTTCGTTCTCTCGTCTAAACCTTCTGTAAGTGCGTACGATTTCTAGATCTGGATCTCGCAATGGGCTTCCTGAGTTAGCTCTGGTCATGCACTAAAACAAAACCAAAATTTATTAGTAATAAAATAAATAATAAAAATAACTAAACTAAATAAAAGACAAAGTGCAATAAAATAAAAACAAAAGTTTTCAATCCCCAACAACGACGTTAAAACTTGTTGCGTGTAAATAGTGCTCCGCAATTTGTGCAAGTATACACGACGCAAGAAATATAGGGATAAGTTTGTGAGTATCGTCTCCACAAGGATTGGTAATCAACCTTCAATTTTATTCCCTTGCACTGAAAAATAAATAAAGTAAAAACATAGATTAAACGTGTGAATTGAGGTAATAAAAAAATAACTAAACTAAGAGAATCCAGTAAATAAAGTAAAAGAGTGATCAAGATAAGAAGATGGGCCGGATTAGAATGTGTCATATTGTGGAATCCTCTTGACTTCGTTTCTGTCTTGAATGTAGCAATGCACTACTGCTGTGGCAGTGACCTAAATCCCTACCGTGGCCGCACTGGCTGAATCCATGCCGCGACAATCCCTTGCTCGTAGGCAGAAGCAGTTAAGGTTTGGCAAAGCGTCCTTGGATGGTTCTGCCTTATCCCTAAGCACGAAACACTGGTTGATGACTGAACTCTAATGATACCTCTTGGTGTGAATCAAAGGCAAACACCAACTGTTCATACACATCTCTTAGCCACTGAAACTCTAACTTATCCCTAGGTCGAATTAGTTAACACCACGTGGGGCGAAAAACCGTACGTATTCCTTTTGTGAGCTCAACACTCCCTATTTTGAACAAACGGATGATCTCACAACCCTCTCCCGAGTAGAATGCGAAAATAATTAAAACCAAAATAAGGAAACCTTAACTTTTATTGAATTAAGAACAAAAACTAAGTACAAAGAGTGTTCACACAACTACTAAACAAATTAATCCTAACCCTAAGAAATTTAGAACATAATGAAACTAATCCTAAGCTCAATCTCTCTTCTCTCGTCTCATGTGTGTCTCTTTCCATGGCGGCATGCCTTTATATAGGGGAAGGTATAGGCACGAATCCTTATTGGAGAGGAAGTTAAGTTGGACTTGGAGTAGACTTTATTAAAGAGGTAAATCTCTTTAATTTATTACAATAAACACTTTTATCCAAGAGTCTAACTTTATATTTCCTTCCACGTTTTCCTCATCTTCTCGAGCTCCAGCTGCCACACAAAGTGTGTAGAAAAATCCAACGTTAAAGGCTCTACAAGTCGGCTACCACATTGCTCATTTTTTCCTCTAGCAGTATGCTGCCGCGGCCTGGCTTTTGCTGCCTCGGCATCGGTCTGTTTTGCTCAGGCTTCCTAAGCTTCCCTTAGTAGAAGCTTTCTTGTGGCTTGGCTCGATCAGGGTTTGTTTTCCACTACTTCTACCTCATCTTCCCTCCAACTTTCTGCACTGCGACGACATCCTCTTGCTCCAACAGTGGTCGCCCTGCAAGAATACCAATCATGCATTAAATAGTACCTTTTTCATATAATAAACAGAATAATAGGCTCAAAGGCATAAACGATGAAATCTATGCATGAAAGGCTATAATGCAGCTCAAATGGGTGTAGGTTGAGTGATAATTGCCATGAAAAAGGGGTCAAAATCTAGGACTTTTGGGCACTTATCAACATTCTCCCCTATTCATATCACAGAAACCCCAAATCTAACAATCTAACAATTAGAGATCCAACTCATTTCAGGATTACTATTATAAAACCTTTATTTTAACATCATTTAACATCCAAATCATGATTAAAATCAACCTAAATCAATCAAAACAGTACCATTACAAAAATCTTGAGAAATCATCTTTCAAAGCTTGATTTAGCCATTTTCATCAAATAGATTATAAAAGCTTGTTATTAAACACAATTAGAGAACCAAAGACTTGAGAATTTCAATAAAGAACCTTGATTAGAGGAGAGAAAAGAAAGATCACCTCTAACACAAGCTTTTTCCTTGATTGCAATGATTAGAAGAAATCCTCTAAGAAATCCATATCTAATTGATGTAGAAATCCATGTGAATCATTTAGAAATAAAAAAAAAGTGGATGAAAAGAGATAAATCTTTGGAGATTTTAGTGATGAAAAGACAGTTTGGCTGATGAGAAAGTTGAGAGAAAAGTTTAGGAGAAAATTAGTTACGTAAGAAAATGTTTAGCCTTTTGAAAATCCCTTTTAATAAAACTCATTTATTAAATTAATTAATTAAATCTTTTAAAAAGACAAAATCATGGGGAAAAGCTGATAAAACCTTGGTGTAATAGCTCCCCAAGGATTCTAAGTTTTGGCCCTCTTCAATTTAGTCATTAAAAATAGATTTTGCAATTTTTACAAATTAGTCACTAAATCGAAATGTAAATCTTCCAAAAGTCATTTTCCAAAATTGACTTCACCAAACATATATATATATATATTATCGTATCCCGAACTTTGTTTTCCCTGAACTACTCTTGAACTAACCCAAATCTCTAGTCTAGCTTCTAAGAACCTCGAGTCAACATTAAAGACTCCTAGGCCTAAAATTAGGGTGTTACAACTCTCCCCCACTTAAGAAATTTCATCCTTGAATTTTTACTTGATGGAAAAAGATAAGGAAACTGCTTCTTCATGTCATCATTCCTTTCCCACGTGGCTTCCTCAACACCACGATGTTGCCACAAAACCTTGACCAACTCAATGGTCTTACCACACAGAACCTTGCTGTCAGAATCTATGATCTATATTTCCAAACCATGAGACGGATCCGACCTAAATTTTCGAAGCATGGATACTTGTAAACCATCATGTATCTTTTCCAACTCGGAAGTCAACCTCAACTTATAAGCAACGTGTCCAACACGCTCAAGCACCTCATACGGTCCAATAAACCTCGGACTCAACTTGCCCTTCCGGCCAAATCTCATCACCTTTTTCCAAGGTGAAACCTTCAAAAAACCTTATTACCTACAACATACTCGATCTTCTTACGCTTCAAATATGCGTAACACTTTTGCCAATCCGAAGCCACTTTCAACCTCTCACTAATAAGCTTCACTTTTTCTGTAGTGCCCTTAAGCACATTAGGCAAAGAGACCAACTTCTACATTTCTTCCGCCCAACAAAGAGGCATTCTACACTTCCTTCCATACAAAGCCTCATAAGGAGCCATTTGAATGCTCGCCTGATAACTATTATTGTAAGCAAACTCCACCAAAGTCAACTGTTTGTCCCAAGAACCTTGGAAATCAATGATGCAACATCTCAACATATCCTCCAACACTTCGATAACTCGTTCAGAATGACCATCCGTCTGAGGATGATACGAAGTATTGAAATTAAAATGCGTACCCAACGCTTGATAAAGACACTTCCAAAACATCACTATGGAACGCAGATCCCGATTCGAAAAAATGGACTTAGGCACCCTGTGCAACCTTACAATCTCAGAGATGTACAAATCACCCAAATGGAATTATTTTTGAACGGTTTCAAAGGCAAAGCCGTCACGAAATCCATGTTGATTCTTTCCTATTTCCATTCCGGAATCTTCAATGGTTGCAACAATCTAGAAGGAAATTGATGCTCAGCTTGAACACGTGGACAAACCATGCACTTACAAACAAAATCAGCCACATCCTTCTTTAAGCAAACCTAATAGTACTCATCTCTCAACCCACGATACATCTTTGTACTACTAGGATGCATAGAAAAAAGGACTACTATGAGCCTCAATCAAGATAGTGCGCCTCAGCTCAACATCCTCTCACACAACTATTCGACTCTTAAAACACAAAACACCATTCTCATTGAAATAAAAGTTCGTTGGATTTCCTTCCACGATATCCTGCACGTGCGATACCAACGAATCATCCAACAACTGCTTCTCCTTAATCAACTCTATCAATGAGGGTTTCACTTGTAACTCATCAACTAAACCACCATCTCACGATATACTCAACCGCGCAAACATCACCCTTAACTCTACAACCACCTTCCTACTCAAGGCATCGGCTACAACATTAGCCTTCCCTGGATGGTACTCAATCGTCAGATCGTAATCCTTAAGCAACTCTAGCCACCTTCGTTGCTTAAGATTCAACTCTTTTTCTGTCACCAAGTACTTCAAATATTTGTGGTCCGTGTACACCGTACACTTTTCACCATAAAGGTAATGCCTTCAAATCTTCAAAGCAAACACTATTGTGGCCAACTCGATGTCATGCGTATAGTTATTACGCTCGTGCACCTTCAACTGCCGAGATGCATAACCTACCACTCTACCTTCTTGCATCAACACACATCCCAAACCAACATATGACACATCACTATAAAACACAAACTCTTTACCTAATTCGAGTTGAATCAACATAGGAGCTTGCGTCAACGCTTCGTTCAGCTTCACGAAAGCTTGTTGCCCAGCCTCCGTCAAATCAAACCTGACATCCATTTGCATCAACTTCATCAAAGGAGCAGCAATCCTTAAGAATCCATCCACGAACATACGATAGTATCCCGTCAAACTGAGGAAACTACGCACCTCATGAACCAACTTAAGTGACTTCTAATTCTTCACCGCCTCAACCCTTTGAGGATCGACCTGAATCCCTTCGAATGACACTACATGACCAAGGAAAACAACTTCCTTGAGCCAAACCTCACACTTGCTCAACTTGGCATAAAGCTGATTTTCCAACAAAACTTGCAACACAACCTGCAAATGCTTATCATGATCCTCCTTGGTACGAGAGTACACAAGAATATCATCGATAAAAACAACTACAAACCTATCCCAAAACTCATGGAATACACGATTAATCATACCCATTAATGCAGCAGGAGCATTCGTCAAACCAAACAACATCACCAAGAACTCATAATGCTCGTACCTTGTACGAAAAACAGTATTAGGCACATCTACATCCTTTACCTTCAAATGTTAATATCAAATCTCAGATCAATCTTGGAAAACACCTAAGCACCTCGAAACTAATCAAAAAGATCATCGATCCTTGGCAAAGGATACTTGTTCTTGATTTTCAAGTTGTTCAATTGACGATAATCTATACACATTCGTATTGTGCCATCTTTCTTCTTCACAAACAAGATCGGTGCACCCCAAGGTGAAACACTAGGCCTAATGAAACCTCGATCAAGACTCTTACAACTGCATCTTTAACTTCTTCAACTTCTTAGGTGCCATTCGATAGGGAGCAATAGACACTAGAGCCGCATTTTCATACAAATCAATGCCAAATTCAACCTCTCGGCTAAGTTGCCAACTAGGTAACTCTTCTGAAAATACACTTGGAAACTCACATAATGTACGTATGTCCTGCACACGCACTTCGTTTGTACTTGGATTCATCATAAAAGTTAGGAAAGCATCACAACCCAAACACATCAACCAGCTCGCTTCAAGAACCGAAACCACATTAGACAATAACTTCAAATTCTCGCCTACAATCACCACCTCGTAATCATTGGCAAGTTTCAATGAAACTTTCTTGGTGTCAAAATCAACCACAACCCTATGCTCAGATAACCAATCCTTACCAAGAATTACATCAAAACCATAGAAAGGCAACTCCATAAGATCAACCTCAAACACACGACCTTGAACAGATAAATGACATCTCCTATACAACTTCCTTGTAACAATCGTTTCACCAAAAGAACTAGTTACACACATACCAACATCTATTAACTCAACAAGCAAACCAAGCTCTTGTGCATGCTCACGCAAAATATATGAATGAGTAGAACCAAAATCAATCAAAGAAAGTAATAACAAGGATTGCAAAGTAAAGGTACATGTGATCACATCCGTGTCATTACTTCCTTCTCGGTGTGCATACACCCTACCCTTTCCACCTCCCTCAGTCTAAATAGAAACAACATGAGCAACATTCCTTTGCCCATCATCTCTAAGCTAAAAATTACCACTACCGCGCCTATGGCCTCTCTGTGGCTTAGCAGCTCGCACCGGAGCATGTCCATCTCTAACCGGTTATGGACAATCACGCTTCATATGTCCTCATGAATTGTGATCCAATATTCCAACAGGTACCTAGATTACCCAAACACTCTCCCGTGTGCCTCCTATTGCACCGATTATACTCTGGAGTACGAACAAAAGAATTATGGCCTTGATGACCACGGCCAGGGTTACCACCACCTCGCCTTGGATCCGGTTGATACCTCCGATCCTTATGCTTCTTGTAACGATCCTTACCAACATCAAACTCAGCCGACCTCTTTCTAAAACTAGAACCACCCGAACGAGCAACCAAACCCAAATTTTGCTCGATGTTCTTAGCCCGAGTGACTAAGACATCAAATTCGGTGTAGTCGGAAGACAACCTGTATGTTTTGACATCCTTCACAGTCATGTTTCCTTTCCCCAAAGACATAAACTCTCGCTTCTTTTCATCAAGATAGTGAACACCCAGACACTTCCTTTTGAAATCATTTCCAAAGAACTCCCAAGTAACATTGGCGGGTTCTAAACCCGCAGTGATGGTCATCCACCACATATAAGCATCTCCGTGAAGCAAGGATACAACACAACCTAACTTTTGTGCATCACAACACCCTATCTGACCCAGAATCCTTTGGGTGCTCTCAAACCAAGCCTCAGAAGCCTCAAGAGATAGACCTCGAAACTCTATTCCACCCAAACTGCGTTAATGCTCCAAAGGTAAACCAACATTAGCACCAGACTAAGGTGCAGCCACATGCATACCCGCTATCGCTACCTGAAAAGCCTCAACTATAGCTTGAATCAACGGTTTCATATCAGCAGCAGCTTGACCTTGCGTTGCCTGAGGTCCAACGCTAGCTCTTGCTCCAACTCCATCACCACCATGAGGAGGCGGCGAATTCTCGACATTCTCACCAATCTCATTCTCAACCACATTACGCACATTGGCTCTAAGCTCTTGTCTTGGTCCCATTATCAAAACGGTATAGCTAAAAATGCAACTTTAAAAACAATTAGGCTAGCCGAAGCAAGAATCCAAGGTGTTCAAGTTTACTTTTAAAACCAAAATCCTCTTTATATTAGTAATAATATGGCAATGGGTACCTAGCATTCATCAAGAAATCAACCAAAATCCTCTCCCCCAAAAGCATATAACAATCATTAAACACGTTATGATATACCGTGCATCTCACATAATTCAAACAATGGCCAAAACATGGCAGAATCAATAACCGTACATAGCATTCATCAAGAAATCAACCAAACAACAACAATACATCAACCTTACCTCCTAATTCTTTCGAAACATGGCTCTGATACCACCAAATGTAACCCCTTCGACCCGGTCTGGGCGAATGACCGAACTGAATGGATCACACATGTAATATTGTAGTAAACCGGAAGCTTACCTCAATAAACAACCCTATTTTTTATCTTATCTTTTCTAGATGCTCATTATTAATCTGAGTGATCATCATCACATCGGAACAAATAGCAACTCGATCAGACATTGATTTATGACTTAATTGCATACAAACACATTTTAGAGACCATTTTGTAAATTTACCAAATTACAGGGACTTATGCCATTTTTGTGTTACCAACCCTTAATTAGTCACATTACTTGCCTCACAACCAAATCTCAGCTCAAAATAATCATCCAAGCACATTTAATTGCATCCACAACATTCAGAGACTAAAACATAAAGAAACAAAACTTCAGAAGATTCCATTAACTAACTTAACAACTTGTCGTTTTGGTACATGTTGCCTTGTATCAGAACAACCGTATAGAAAAAGGGACGAGCGACTTGAAGCTCAAGCCCGTTTCGAAACAGCCACAAGGGTGTTTCAAAACAAGCAATTCCAGTAGCAAAACATACTGAAACAACTCTTCCCCGTTTCGATAAACTTAAGCCATTTCAGGCTCACTGTTTCGGTACAAGCTCGAGTATACTGAAACACCTGGTCATGTAATGACTCATTTTGCTAGTTTTTCACACTTTAATCCATACAAAACCATTCCAAATTGCCTCCAACATGTATACAACATATCAAGCATCGAACCACAACCATACAAGGCAATTCTAACATCATAACATGTAAATATGCAACCATGGAATCGATAGGCATGCAACCTATGCAAAATAGACACTCAAGAGTCAAAACTAAAACCAAAGCAAATACCAACAAGTAAAAGCCATTTACAGGTCATTAAAGGCATAACAAACATGCCACAAAATATGGAGTTTCAAAACACATCTCCCAAAACATAAAGGAATCCTCCCAGTGCCAACCATTATTACTAATAGGTAATTGTAGAAATCATACTTGAGCTTAATCCCACTCCTTGGAATCCTTCTTGCCCCTTTGTTGCCCAAATATGCTAATTCTCTGCATTGTTGGAAAAAGAGAGTGTAAGCACAAATGCATAGTGAGGGATGCTCAAACAAACCAACAACAACAATGCATTTTAAAACCATTTCTCATTTAGAAATCTCTATCTCATCATGCTCTTTCTATCTCATGCTTGAAATCATTTCCAAAGAAAAATCGCATCATTTAAACCACATGTACCATCTATCTCATGCATTCATCAAAATGCAAAGTCTCAAGGCAAAGCCTTACATGCTTATCATAAAGCATTTCTCAAAACATAACCTCATCTGCAATCTCATTCCACTAAATCATTTATAAACAAGGTACATGTGAATCTCATATATTGGCATTTTAGCAACATTACTCGGATATGCGGATAGCTTGACGAAATCGTCAAGTCCTGCCCCGGTGGAATCTCACATCACCGGACTCTCATAGCAGCATCTCTCATCGCCACAAAGCTTGATGGATTCATCAAGACCTACCATGGTGGAATCTATCATCACCACACTCTCACTTTGGAACGGGGTGGCACTACCCCCATTTCCCGAACTAACGAGCACATACGAATTTTGTATATTATAATGTACTTCTCATCCTATTGGTCGACCAATTATATCCGATACAATAATCTTATCTAATGCCAATATACGCATTTTCTCAATAAATTCTATCTCTTTGAAATAACAAATCCATCTCATGGGATCATGTAAATCATCATATCATTTCTCAAAACATGCATAAAATAGTAGGTGTAATTCTATCTTCAAAACACGAGCATGATCAAAAAATCAATGGGATAAAAACCGAGAAATGAGAGTGAAACATCTCAAACTTACTTTTGGGCTTAGATTAGTGTTTCAAACTCAATCTAAATCACCAAACCTTGCTTTCAAGTCTTTGAAAGGCTTTTAAAACCAATTCCACTCACCGATAACACCTCACTCGCTTTGCCGAAGCGTAATCAAGCTTCCAGAGCTACCAGAACTTCACCGATTGTTTCCAATACATTCTCACCTATTTATATCACACAAAAATAGAGGATTAAGGCATCTCAATGCATTAAAACCACCAAAAATCAAAGCCATCACGCTGCTCTACCCCAAAACACCAAAACACCTATCTGAAACAACCAAAAATACCTTCAATTACCCTACAAACTCAACCCAGCCAAAACATAACACTTACATCCATTTTTAATCATCAATTAACATAAAAAAATCTAATTTCATCCTTATATCTCCAACAACACCATATCCACATTGACATCACAAAACCCACAAATCTAACCATCTAACAATTAGAGATCCAACTCATTTCGGGATTACTATTATAAAACCATTATTTCAACATCATTTAACATCAAAATCATGATTAAAATCAACATCAAATCAATCAAAACAGTACCATTACGAAAATCTTGAGAAATCATCTTTCAAAGCTTGATTCAGCCATTTTCGTCAAATAGATTATAAAAACTTGTTACTAAACACAATTAGAGAACCAAAGACTTAGGAATTTCAATAAATAACCTTGATTAGAGGAGAGAAAAGAAAGATCACCTCTAACACAAGCTTTTTCCCTTGATTGCAATGATTAGAAGAAATCCTCCAAGAAATCCATAGCTAGGTGATGCAGAAATCCATGAGAATCATTTAGAAATAAAAAGTGGATGAAAAGATATAAATCTCATGATATTTTAGTGATGGAAAGATAGTTTGGCTGAGGGGAAAGTTGAGAGAAAAGTTTAGGAGAAAAATAGTTACGTAGGAAAATGTTTAGCCTTTTGAAAATCCCTTTTAATAAAACTCATTTATTAAATCAATTACTTAAATCTTTTAAAAACACAAAATCAAGGGAAATGACTGATAACACCTTGGTGTAATAGTTCCCTAAGGATTCTAAGTTTTTGCCCTCTTCAATTTAGTCATTAAAAATAGATTTTTTAACTTTTACAAATAGTCACTAAAACGAAATGTAAATCTTCCAAAATCAATTTTCTAAAATTGACTTCACAATATATATATATATATATATATATATATATATATATATATATATATATAAGATTTTAGGAACTTTTCCCATAATTTTATCATGTCCCAAACTTTGTTTTCCCTGGACAACTTCTGAACTAACCCAGATCTCTAGTCTAGCTCCTACGAACCTCGAGTCAACCTTAAAGACTCATAGGCCCAAAATCAGGGTGTTGCACTCCTTTTATAGTTTGGAATTCTCATAGGCTTGTAATCTGAACTCCTCCAATTCGTTTAGGTCTAGAAGCATCTTTTCTCCAGCAACTCTCCATGCCATATCAAGCGTTTTATAAGCCCAATATGCATGGTGCTCCATCTTTACTGAAAGATGGCATGCTTTTCCAAACACGAGTTTAAATGGTGAAGTGTCCAAGGGAGTTTTAAATGATGTTCTATAAGCCCACAAGGATTCATCTAGTCTTAAAGACTAGTCATTCCTTGATGGATTCATAGTTTTTCAAGGATATTCTTGATCGCCTTGTTGGAAATCTTAGCTTGGTCGTTTTTTATGATGGTATGTTGTGTCAATCCTTTGTTGAATTTTGTATTTGCACAAAGCTCTAAGATTAGTTTACACTTAAAATGGGTACCCTCATCATGAATAATCATTCTAGGGTCACCAAATTGAGTAAATATGTGTGTGCGAAAATTTGGGAACAACCTTGGCATCGTTTGTTGGCAATGCCACAACCTCAACCCATTTGAATACGTAATCCACAGCTACAAGAATCTACAGGTAACCAAATGATGGGGGAAATGGACCCATGAAGTCTATCCCCCATACATCAAATAAATCTACAAGCAAAATGTTTTGGAGTGGCAGTTGGTGTATGCCAGAGATGTTCCCCGCCGGTTGGCATCGGTCACATGCCTTGGCATAGTTGTGGGGGTCTTTCTATAGTGTGGGCCAAAAGAATATGGACTGTAAAACTTTGGCACCAGTTTTCATCCCGGTAAAATGGCCTCCATAGGGAGCGGCGTGACATGAATTCAAGATGTTATACTGCTCCTCTTCTGGCACACATCGCCGTATAACTTGGTCGGCACACTGTTTGAATAGAACCGACTTGTCCCAGTAGTAATGCCTAACTTCTCGAAGAAATATTTTCTTGGCATTGTATGCCAAGTTTGGTGGCAGAATGTTGCTTGCCAGATAGTTGACTATGTCTGCGTACCATAGCATGACATTAACTGCAAGAAAATACTCGTCAGGAAATTCATCTCTTATTGAAGCGGTCTTACCATCATCAAGGTGATGCTTTAGGCATGGTAGGTGGTCAGCTACCAAATTTTCACTACCCTTCTTGTCTCGGATCACTCTGGGTTTGGCATCCTTCTTTACAAAAAGGTACTTTAGTGTCGAGTGATATGTATACACAACAACCTTATTACCAACTAGATAATATCTAAATTTGTCAAAAGAAAATACAACAGCTAGAAATTCTCTCTCCGTTGTAGTGTAATTGAGTTGTGCTTCACTCAAAGTTCAGCTGACATATTATATGGAATGAGAAACCTTGCCATGCCGTTTTCCAGTACTACTCTGACGGCATAGTCGCTAGCATCGTACATGAGTTCAAACGGCTTACTCCAATCTGGTGCTACAACTATAGAGGCGTTGATCAGTCTCTCCTTAAGTTCTTGAAAAGCTCTCAAAAAAGTATAATCAAACATAAAAGTGGCATTTTGTTCTAATAGTGAGCATAAAGGTTTAGAAATTTAAGAAAAGCCTTCGATAAATCGGTGATAAAAACTTGCATGACCTAAAAAACTTCTTATACCTTTGACACTTGTAGGTGGTGGCAGCTGTTTAATTACCTTCACTTTGCCTTGTCGACTTCCAAACCTCGCTCGGTCATTTTATGACCTATAACTATGCCTTCTTTCACCATGAAGTGGCATTTCTCCCAGTTCAAGACCAAGTTGGTATCTATGCATCTTTTTCAAAACAAGCTCTAAACTTTGTAAACACTCATCAAATATCTTACCAAAAACCGAGAAGTCTTCCATAAATACTTCCAAGTTTTGTTCAATCATGTCTGAAAAGATAGACATCATGCAACGTTGAAATGTTGCTGGTGCATTGCACAAACCGAACAACATCCTTCTAAAGGCGAATGTCCTATATGGACAGGTGAATGTGGTCTTCTCTTGTTCCTTTAGAGCTATGGAAATTTGATTATATCCTGAATAACCATCTAAAAAGAAATAGAAAGCTTTATCTGCCAGTCTGTCCAACATTTTGTCAATGAAGGGCAACGAGCAGTGGTCTTTCTTGGTGGCATTGTTTAGCTTCCTGTAATCCATGCATACTTTTCATCTAGTGATAGTTCTGGAAGGGATTATCTCATTCTTGCTATTGTGAACCACGGTCAAGCCACCTTTCTTTGGCACGCATTGTACCGGGCTAACCCACGAGCTATTGGATATTGCATAGATTATCCCGGCATCCAACCACTTGATAATCTACTTTTTGACTACTTCTTTCATGCTTGGATTTAGCCTTCCTTGGCCTTCAATTATCTTTCCATGATATTCCTCTAGGTTTATCTTGTGCATGCATATGGTTGGGCTAATACCTCGGATGTCTGCCAAGGTCCAACCCACTGCTTGCTTGTGTTTGCTTAAAACTTCAAACAATTTTTCCTCCTGATCATTAGTTAGATTAGCAGCAATGATTACTGGAAAAGTTGAGTGCTTACCTAGATATGCATATTTGAGGTGGTGTGGCAATGGTTTCAACTCCAATTTTGGTGGTTCCTCTATTGATGGCTTTGGTGCCTTAATCTCTCTGCCTGCCCACTCTAGTGGCTCAAAATAACTCACTTCTTAGGCTTCGAAAATTTCTTCTTCACTATCGGTCTCATTGACATCATCATCAGTTTCTTGGCACAGTTGTTCCATGTTCACCTTGAAAATGGACTCCATCCTATCATTTTCTTGGCATTCTTCTGATTCATCTGCACATTTCAAAGCTTGAAACACATTAAATGTAACTTGCCGCTCATTCATGTGCATTGTTAATTATCCTTTATGTAGATCAATCAAAGCTCTACTAGTAGCAAGAAAAAGGTCTTCCCTATATAATTGGGATATTAGCATCAGCTTCATAATCTAAAATAACAAAGTCGGCTGGAAATATGAATATATCTACCTTTACCAACATATCCTCAATTTTACCCTTAGGATGTGCGAAAGGTATATCTGCCAATTGAGGTGTCACGGTAGTGAGCCTTGATTCAATGCCAAGCTTCTTGAACACCGACATCGGCATCAAGTTAATGCTAGCCCCAGGTCACATAGTGCCATAGCCAGGAATCTATTGCCAATAGTGCACGGGATAGTGAAACTCCATGGATCTTTCAATTTCCGTGGCAATCAATTGAGTATCCTGGCGCTGCATCCTTCGGTAAGAGCTACAGTCTCAAAGTCTCCAAATTTCCTTTTTTTGTAAAAGAAGTCTTTCATGAATTTCATGTAAATGGGCATATGCTTCAGTGCTTCCACTAATTGTATATTGATCTTTAATTGTTTTAGCACTTCCAAGAAACGCTTAAATTGTTGATCATGCTCATGCTTCTGTAGCCATTGTGGAAAGGGTGGAGGTGGATAAACATATGCTGGTTCTGTTGGCTTTGCAAACGGTTTGCTGGCATCTGACTGTTGTCTGGCATCATTCTGCTCACTAACATCAGAGTGCTCATTGACATTAGTTTGTGGTTGGCATTTCTTCCATCCTCTTCTTTATTATCCGACTCTTGTGGTACATCTATTGGCCTTTTCTCTACCTTTTGACCATGAACTGGCTGGTTGCTGGATGTCTCAGCCTCGCACTTCTTACCACTCCAAAGTGTTACAAATTTGCATTGTTCATAGTTCCTCTGTGTAACCCCCTTAACCCGGCCCAGACGGTTGAACCGAATTAAGAAGTTTACACGGGGAAAACCAAAGTCAACCCGAAAGTCAACCTTGATTAACGACCCTTTTTTTCTTTTTATACTTGTCTAAATGCATATTATCCCTGGACATGATCATACAATCAGCATACTCAAAGATCATAACCATCAGAGAACATTCAGGGACCCAATTGCACAAATTAAGACTTTAGGGACCAAATTGTAAATTCTGAAAATTAAAAGAACTTAACCCAATTAAAAGTTACCAATATGAAATTAATCATCTTTCATGCTTCTCTGCCAAATTTCAGCTCAAACGGACATCTCAAACTCAAACAATTGCATAAACAAGATTCAGGACCAAAACGCAATGGTTTCAAAACATTTAACCAACAATTTCAGTGCCCAACGGTCGAGTGTTTCGGAACAGGGAAGACCCGTTCCGAAACGCGGGACCGTTCCGAAACTGGTACCGAAACAGGGCCTGGCAGAGGCCAAACCGTTCCGGAACAGTTCCTTCCGTTTCGGAACGCCCAGGCCATTTCAGGCCCCCGTTCCGATACGGTAGCACCTGTTCCGAAACAGGCTGCCTAGATTGCAGAAAAAATTCTGGTTTATCACACGATTGACCCATCAAACCTGCTCCAAAGGCAACCAAATTCTACCAGCAAGTCATTATAAGCACAAGGAACATATTTGCATCAAATGTACTCAAGCATGGCATCAATATAAGAAAAACCCAATTCTATAGGCAAGCATCCTATTTAGAAAACCATTCAAGCATCAAAACACCAAACCATCCACATAAAGGCCTTTTACATGTTCCAACATCAACATCAACATAAAACCAACTTAAGGAGTCCAAATCATCTCCTAAAACAACAACATAGGTTCCCCATTGCCAAATGCCAAAAGCTAATAGTGTTTAAGAAATCTTCACCATACTTGAGCTTAGTTCACCACTTGGATTCTTGCCCTCCTTGCTGCCCTCAATGCATTTTAATGCTCTGCATTATTGGTTTAAGAAAAGAGAGAGCGTAAGCAAATAGCTTAGTGAGGAATGCTCATTTAAAACCACTCAATAATGCATTTATAAAACACCTTTATAAACCATACTTCAAAACAACATTTATTCATGCACATAAGCATTTAAAACAAGCAATTCATGCTTCAAATCATTAACATGTCATATTGGCCACAAGTGATAATCATAATCTTTTCAAAATACGATCAACATAAGACTTACACATGGACTTTTAAACACCATTGTGATCTTACAATTTCCAAGGACCACACATGGACTTTTAAACACCATTGTGTCCTTAACAAGAATCATCCATGGACTTTTAAACACCATGACAAGGACCACACAAGGACTTTTAAACACCTTTGTGTCCTTAACAAGAATCACCCAAGGACTTTTAAACACCTTGGTGTTCTTAAATAACAAGGCTTACACAAGGAATTTTAACCACCTTCGTAACCTTAACCAAGAACCAACCATGGACTTTTAAACACCATGTTGTTCTTAACATACACAAGATTCACACAAGAACTTTTAACCACCTTTGTGATCTTAACCAAGAACCAACCATGGACTTTTAACCACCATGTTGTTCTTAAATAAACAAGGCTCACACAAGGACTTTTAACCACCTTTGTGACCTTTACCATCACTTGCCAATATGCACCATTATCCACAATATTCCACTGTTTTAAAGCATTTAACAAAGCCATAAACATCATGCATCTTTTAGCATTTAACCACATTAAAACAATGTTCAAAAACAAGGATCTCTTACCTTGAGCATCCTTCAACACATGGCTTATAATCTCAGCAAATAAACATGCTAAATATGCTTTCAAAACAGGATTTAAAACATGCAAACAAACCACATTGCATACAACCAATCCATGGTTCATCATCAAGAGAGTTTTTCCGGAAACTTACTCTTGAGCTTAGCTAAGTTGCTTAGACTTAAACTAAGCTCCCAAACCTTCAAAACATTGGTTTCAAAGCTGAAAACAAAAATCCACTCACCGATTCCGTTTCACCACTTGCCGAAACACCAATCAAGCTTCCAGATCACCACCACAAGGATCCAAAGATGACTCCCCTGTTTTAAACACATCAAAGCAGAGGATTAATGCATCATCATGCATTAATATCTTCAATGAACACACCTAAACCCGCTGCTCTCATCCACACTCCATTTTCGGCTACCAAACACAACCGAAAATGCATCCAAACAACTCCACAACATTACCCAGCCAAGATCCATCAAATCTAATCATCCTTAAACATCAATTAACATCCAAAAAGGATCTAACCACGCCCTTATACCTCCAGCTATAACAGATTGACAAGATCACTCCAAAAACAACCAAAAACTCAAGCAAAACTTAGAAAAATCAACCTATTCGGGATTGCATTGATTAAACCTCAACTTCTCATCAATTTAACATTCATTTAACATCAAAAAGACACCTCAAATCACTGCTCAAACAAATCATACGAATTTTACCAAAAATCAACCAAATCTTGCATTTTAAAGCCAAGATCAAGAGTTCAATTGTAAAACCTTTAATAAAACATAAATCAAGGATTGAGAACTTGGGAATTTCAGTAAAGAAATGAGAGTTTAGAGGAGAAGGACGTTCTTACCCCCAAACTTGAGTTTCTCCCTTTTTAGAACCAAAATTCTTGAAGATCCAAATAGCAAATGTAAAGGTTTTGTTGAAGAGATAATTGGTGATCAAAGGAGGATTGAAATGAGTTATTTAGATGACAAAACCAGAGGGAAAAGCTCTGGAGAAAGGTGTTTGGTTTAAGAGAAAAGATGAGAGAAAAATGAAAATGGAAAATGTGGAAAAGTTAGTTTGAAACTTAGGAAAATATCTTCCCTCTCTTTTTCCTTATTTTAAAACCATTAATTAATCATTTAATATTTTAGAAAAATCTGGAGAAACTCCCATTGGGTAAATAGCTCCTTAAAGATTCAAAGTTTCAATCCTCTTTAAAACAGTCACACAGTTTTCAAAAATTACATTTTGGTCACCAACCAAAATGTCACACTTCCAAACCTTATTTTGTAAAATTGATTTCACCACACTCTTATATATAATAAAAGAGGATTTTAAGACATTTTCCATATTTTTAATGCAACCCGAACTAGGCTTCCCTAAATTCACCTTTATATATTCGAACCGCAGTCCGACCGAACCGGTCTGAATCCCAAAACTCCTAAGCCCAAAATTGGGGCGTTACAACTCTCCCCCCCCTTAAGAAATTTCGTCCTCGAAATTTACCTGAAGGAAAAAGGTACGAAAATTGCTTCAGCATGTCATCCTTCCGTTCCCACGTGGCTTCCTCAACACCATGATGCTTCCACAACACCTTTACCAACTCAATGGTCTTACCACGAAGAACCTCGCAAGAGCCCTGAAACTCAATTACGCAACACCTCAACATATCCTCCAAAACCTGGATAACACGCTCGGACTGACCATCCGACTGAGGATGATAAGATGTACTGAAATTCAACCGTGTACCCAAAGCTTGATGCAAACACTGCCAAAAACGCGATGTAAACCTCGGATCCCTATCCGACACAATCGACTTAGGCACACCATGCAGCCGCACAATCTCAGCAATATACAGCTCTGCAAGCTTATCCAAAGAATACGTAGTATGCACAGGCAAGAAATGTGCACACTTCGTCAGGCGATCCACAATCACCCACACTGAATTCTTCTTCGATGGTAACAAAGGTAAACCAGATACAAAATCCATGGTAATCCTTTCCCACTTCCATTCAGGGATTCTCAACGGTTGCAACAAACCTGATGGAAACTGATGCTCAGCCTTAACCCGCTGACACACCATACACTTGCTCACAAACTCAGCAACATCCTTCTTCAAACCCACCCAATAGTACTCATCACGAAGATCACGATACATCTTAGTACTACCAGGGTGCATAGCAAAAGGACTACTATGACCTTCAGTCAGAATAGCAAGCCTCAACTCAGCATCATTGGGCACCACTATCCGACTCCCAAAACACAACACTCCATCATCATTAAAACAGAAATCCGAAGGCCTACCCTCCGCAATATCCTTAACATGAGGTACCAAGGAATCATCCAGCAACTCCTTTTCCTTGATCAACTGAACCAAAGATGGTTTCACTTGCAACTCAGCCACAAGACCACCATCACGCGAAATACTCAAACTGGCAAACATAGCCCTCAACTCAACAGCTACCTTTCTACTCAAGGCATCCGCTACAACATTAGCTTTTCCAGGGTGATACTCAATCGTCAAATCATAATCCTTGAGCAACTCCACCCAACGTCGCTGCCTAAGATTCAACTCCTTCTGAGACATCAGATACTTCAAACTCTTGTGATCGGTGTACACAGTACACTTCTCACCATACAGATAATATCTCCAGATCTTCAAAGAAAAAACCACCGCAGCCAACTCAATATCATGCGTAGGATAATTGCGCTCATGCACTTTCAACTGCCGCGATGCATAAGCCACCACCTTACCCTCCTGCATCAACACACATCCCAAACCAACATAGGACGCATCACTATACACCACAAACTCTTTCCCTGATTCAGGTTGAACCAAGATAGGAGCTTGTGTCAAAGCTGCCTTAAGCTTCTCAAAAGCCTGCTACCTCGCCTCCGTCCACTCATACTTAACATCCTTTTGCAACAACTTCGTCAAAGGTGCATCAATCTTAGAAAACCCATCCACAAACCTCCGGTAGTATCCTACCAAACCAAGGAAACTACAGACCTCATGAACAGAATTAGGAACCTTCCAATTCATCACCGCCTCAATCTTCTGAGGATCAACACGAATCCCTTCGGCAGAAACCACATGACCAAGAAACACCACCTCTCTAAGCCAGAACTCACACTTGCTCTGCTTGGCATAAAGCTGATTCTCCAACAAAGCTTGCAGCACAATCCTCAAATGCTCTTCATGCTCCTCCTCAGTACGCGAGTACACGAGGATATCATCAATGAACACCACAACAAATTTATCCAGGTATTCATGAAATACACGATTCATCATGTCCATGAAAGCTGCAGGAGCATTTGTCAAACCAAACGGCATCACAAGGAACTCATAATGCCCGTACCTTGTTCTGAAAGTTGTCTTAGGCACATCCACATCCTCCACCTTCAACTGATAATACCCTGACCTCAAGTCAATCTTAGAGAACACAGCTGCTCCCCGAAATTGATCAAAAAGATCATCAATTCTCGGCAATGGATACCGATTCTTGATAGTCAACTTGTTCAGCTGACGATAATCAATGCACATTCTCATAGTGCCATCCTTCTTCTTCACAAACAAGACCGGTGCACCCCAAGGTGACACACTCGGCCGAATGAAACCACGATCAAGCAACTCTTGCAACTGCGTCTTCAGCTCTTTCAGCTCCTTTGGTGCCATTCGATAAGGGGTAATGGACACAGGAGTTGTATTTTCATACAGCTCAATCCCAAACTCCACCTCACGATTAGGAGGTAATCCAGGCAACTCCTCAGGAAACACACTAGGAAACTCTCGCACAATCCTGATATCTTGCACACGCAACTCCTTAGAACTAGGATTCATCACAAAAGCTAGATAAGCTTCACATCCTTGCCTCAGCATCCGGCTCGCCTCCAATGTAGACACCACATTGGCAAGAAACTTCACATTCTCACCAACCACAACCACCTCATAATCATCTGCAAGCTTCAGCGAAACTCGCTTATTCTCACAATCCACTACAGCACGATGCTCAACAAGCCAATCCATACCAAGGATCACATCAAAACCATAGAAAGGCAACTCTATAAGATCAACAGGGAAAACATGATCTTGAACAACCAAAGGACATCTTCTATAAAGCTTTCGAGTCACAACAGTCTCACCAAAAGAACTAGTGACACGCATACCAACATCCAAAGACTCAACAGGCAAACCAAGCAATTCAGCATGCTCACGCAAAATGTAAGAGTGCGTAGATCCATAATCAATCAAGGAAAGTAATGACAAGGATTGCAGAGTAAAAGTACCTGCGATCACATCCGCGTCATTCCTCCCCTCCCTCCGAGCAAACACTCTAGCCTGGCCACCACCTTCAGGCTGGATAGCTACAACATGAGCCACACCCCGACCACCTTCCTCTCTCCGCTGGAAGTTACCACGGCCGCGCCCACGACCTCTCCGTGGTGCAGCAACAACAGGAGCACGCACTTGGCCACCAGCCAACATAGGACACTCTCTCCTTATGTGATCCGTAGATCCACAGTTCCAGCACGCATTACCAGCTGCCACAACAGGAGCTTGCACCTCCCTCACAGCACGAGGACAATCACGCTTCATATGGCCACGCGAACCACATGTCCAACATGCACTCGGATCAACTCTAGCGTTGCCTCCCCGAGCAGGCGCACCACCACCTCGCTTAGCTGAAGACTGATACTTCTGATCACGTCCCCTCTCGTTCCGTCCACCACCGGAACTATTATCAGCAGCTCGCTTACCAGCACCAAAAACAACACTTTTAGAAGATAAACCCAAGTTCATCTCAATGTCCTTTGCTCGACCCACCAACACATCGAAATCATCATACTCGGTAGCCAGCACATACATCTTTACATCCGTCACCAAACCATAACGGAACCTTTCACACCTCTCCCGCTCATCCGGAACAAGCTCAGGTGCATACTGACTGAGTCGAACAAACTGAACTTCATACTCAGCCACAGACATGCTCCCTTGGGTAAGAGACATGAATTCCCTTTTCTTTTCATCGAGGTACCTCACACCTAGATACCTTCTCTTGAACGCGTTCTGAAAGAACGTCCAAGTTACCCCAGCCTCCACCATCCCAGAGATAGTGGTTGTCCACCATGTGTAAGCATCATTCTGTAGCAAGGATACTACACAGCCAAGCTTCTGCACATCAGTGCAACTCATTTGACCCAAGATTCTCTTGGTACTCTCCAACCAAGCCTCAGAACCTTCAGCAGACAAACCCCTGAACTCAGTCCCTCCCAGACTGCGCAAACGCTCCAAGGGTAGTCTAACTCCAGCATCTCCTTGATGCCCAGCTCCATGAGCTCCAGCTACCGCTGCTTGAAAAGCTCCAGCAATAGCTTGAATCAACACCGTCATGTCAGGAACAGCTTGCCCCTGACCAGCCTCAGGTCCAGCGACCCCAGCACCAACTGCTGCTCCAGCTCCTTCACCCCCAACACCACCACCACCAGGTGGAGGAGGGAAATCCACCCCACTTTCAACATTCTCTTCATTTTCATTCTCATTTTGAGTCGTAGCTCACACATTACTCCTCAACTCTCTACGAGGTGCCATACTCTAACAATGCAATCACAATGCAAATAAACAAAGTCAGGCCCAGCAAGGTAAGCAATCCAAGTACTCAAGCTCATTTCCAATTAAAAAATAGTATCATTTCATTAGCTTTGATTTGGCAATGGGTACCCACAACATGCTTCACCACAGCATACACCTCAATTGCAACATATTTACAATTCACTCAACATGCTTTCACTCAACAAGCATACAAAGCATACATACTTTAATCATTCATATAATCATTCCCAATTACTCGAGAACTCAGCTCTGATACCACCAAATGTAACCCTCTTAACCCGGCCCAGACGGTTGAACCGAATTAAGAAGTTTACACGGGGAAAACCAAAGTCAACCCGAAAGTCAACCTTGATTAATGACCCTTTTTTTTCTTTTTAAACTTGTCTAAATGCATATTATCCCTAGACATGATCATACAATCAGCATACTAAAAGATCATAACCATCAGAGAACATTCAAGGACCCAATTGCACAAATTAAGACTTTAGGGACCAAATTGTAAATTCTAAAAATTAAAAGGACTTCACCCAATTAAAAGTTACCAATATGAAATTAATCATCTTTCATGCTTCTCTGCCAAATTTCAGCTCAAACGGACATCTCAAACTCAAACAATTGCATAAACAAGATTCAGGACCAAAACGCAATGGTTTCAAAACATTTAACCAACAATTTCAGTGCCCAACGGTCGAGTGTTTCGGAACAGGGAAGACCCGTTCCGAAACGCGGGACCGTTCCGAAACTGGTACCGAAACAGGGCCTGGTAGAGGCCAAACCGTTCCGGAACAGTTCCTTCCGTTTCGGAACGCCCAGGCCATTTCAGGCCCCCGTTCCGATACGATAGCACCTGTTCCGAAACAGGCTGCCCAGATTGCAGAAAAATTGCTGGTTTATCACACGATTGACCCATCAAACCTGCTCCAAAGGCAACCAAATTCTACCAGCAAGTCATTATAAGCACAAGGAACATATTTGCATCAAATGTACTCAAGCATGGCATCAATATAAGAAAAACCCAATTCTATAGGCAAGCATCCTATTTAGAAAACCATTCAAGCATCAAAACACCAAACCATCCACATAAAGGCCTTTTACATGTTCCAACATCAACATCAACATAAAACCAACTTAAGGAGTCCAAATCATCTCCTAAAACAACAACATAGGTTCCCCATTGCCAAATGCCAAAAGCTAATAGTGTTTAAGAAATCTTCACCATACTTGAGCTTAGTTCACCACTTGGATTCTTGCCCTCCTTGCTGCCCTCAATGCACTTTAATGCTCTGCATTATTGGTTTAAGAAAAGAGAGAGCGTAAGCAAATAGCTTAGTGAGGAATGCTCATTTAAAACCACTCAATAATGCATTTATAAAACACCTTTATAAACCATACTTCAAAACAACATTTATTCATGCACATAAGCATTTAAAACAAGCAATTCATGCTTCAAATCATTAACATGTCATATTGGCCACAAGTGATAATCATAATCTTTTCAAAATACGATCAACATAAGACTCACACATGGACTTTTAAACACCATTGTGTCCTTAACAAGAATCATCCATGGACTTTTAAACACCATGACAAGGACCACACAAGGACTTTTAAACACCTTTGTGTCCTTAACAAGAATCACCCAAGGACTTTTAAACACCTTGGTGTTCTTAAATAACAAGGCTTACACAAGGAATTTTAACCACCTTTGTAACCTTAACCAAGAACCAACCATGGACTTTTAAACACCATGTTGTTCTTAAAATACACAAGATTCACACAAGGACTTTTAACCACCTTTGTGATCTTAACCAAGAACCAACCATGGACTTTTAACCACCATGTTGTTCTTAAATAAACAAGGCTCACACAAGGACTTTTAACCACCTTTGTGACCTTTACCATCACTTGCCAATATGCACCATTATCCACAATATTCCACTGTTTTAAAGCATTTAACAAAGCCATAAACATCATGCATCTGTTAGCATTTAACCACATTAAAACAATGTTCAAAAACAAGGATCTCTTACCTTGAGCATCCCTCAACACATGGCTTATAATCTCAGCAAATAAACATGCTAAATATGCTTTCAAAACAGGATTTAAAACATGAAAACAAACCACATTGCATACAACCAATCCATGGTTCATCATCAAGAGAGTTTTTCCGAAAACTTACTCTTGAGCTTAGCTAAGTTGCTTAGACTTAAACTAAGCTCCCAAACCTTCAAAACATTGGTTTCAAAGCTGAAAACCAAAATCCACTCACCGATTCCGTTTCGCCACTTGCCGAAACACCAATCAAGCTTCCGGATCACCACCACAAGGATCCAAAGATGGCTCCCCTATTTTAAACACATCAAAGCAGAGGATTAATGCATCATCATACATTAATATCTTCAATGAAAGCACCTAAACCCGCTGCTCTCCTCCACACTCCATTTTCGGTTACCAAACACAACCGAAAATGCATCCAAACAACTTCACAACATTACCCAGCCAAGATCCATCAAATCTAATCATCCTTAAACATCAATTAACATCCAAAAAGGATCTAACCACGCCCTTATACCTCCAACTATAACATATTGACAAGATCACTCCAAAAACAACCAAGAACTCAAGCAAAACTTAGGAAAATCAACCTATTCGGGATTGCATTGATTAAACCTCAACTTCTCATCAATTTAACATTCATTTAACATCAAAAAGGCACCTCAAATCACTGCTCAAACAGATCATACGAATTTTAACAAAAATCAACCAAATCTTGCATTTTAAAGCCAAGATCAAGAGTTCAATTGTAAAACCTTTAATAAAACATAAATCAAGGATTGAGAACTTTGGAATTTCAGTAAAGAACTGAGAGTTTAGAGGAGAAGGACGTTCTTACCTCCAAACTTGAGTTTCTCCCTTTTTAGAACCAAAATTCTTGAAGATCCAAATAGCAAATGCAAAGGTTTTGTTGAAGAGATAATTGGTGATCAAAGGAGGATTGAAATGAGTTATTTAGATGACAAAATCAGAGGGAAAAGCTCTGGAGAAAGGTGTTTGGTTTGAGAGAAAAGATGAGAGAAAAATGAAAATGGAAAATGTGGAAAAGTTAGTTGGAAACTTAGGAAAATATCTTCCCTCTCTTTTTCCTTATTTTAAAACCATTAATTAATCATTTAATATTTTAGAAAATCTGGAGAAACTCCCATTGGGTAAATAGCTCCTTAAAGATTCAAAGTTTTTCCTTTTTAAAACAGTCACATAGTTTTCAAAAATTACATTTTGGTCACCAACCAAAATGTCACACTTCCAAACCTTATTTTGTAAAATTGATTTCACCACACTCTTACATATAATAAAAGAGGATTTTAAGACATTTTTCCATATTTTTAATGCAACCCGAACTAGGCTTCCCTAAATTCACCTTTATATATTCGAACCGCAGTCCGACCGAACTGGTCCGAATCCCAAAACTCCTAAGCCCAAAATTGGGGCGTTACACTCTGCCTGACGTCTTCTCTGTCACTTGGCAAAGCTCCATGGGGTCTGTTGCTGAGTGCCTTGTCAATCTCCCCCAATCTGGACCTCCAAGTTTCACATCGAAGCTGCCAAACCATAGACATTGGCATCATTCCTCTCCATGTATTCTTTCAAAGTCCCCTGGTTGTTTTGTTACCCTACATGGAAATTATTTTGCGCCCACTAGACAACATCCTAATTGACTCTTGGCATGACATTGATCTGACGTTCGGGATTATATTGACGATGGGCATTGTTGCTATGTTGTTGGGCATTGTATTGGTTGGATCCTTGATTTCCACAAGCAAGGTTTGGGTGCTGCCTCCATCTTGTATTATAAGTATTTGAGTTAGGATTAAAATTGATTTATGTTGCCAACATAATTTACCGACTCAGGGTTGGCAGGGCAATCATCCACATGGTGGCTCTCTCCATAGATGGTGCATAATGGTTTTAATGCCTTCACTTCATGAGGCGCATTGTTTATTTGCAATGTTCTCACCATACTAGTGAAGTTAGAGATCTCAGCATGGGTGGACGTTAGTTCATCAACCATCAACTTCCCATTGGTTTTATTTCTGGTACCTAAGCTAGCAACGGGGTTGTAACCCCCTCGACTTGGCCTAGGCAAGAGACCGAATCGGATGGGTCGCATGTGGAATATTAAAGTAAATTGGGAAGGTTTACCTCAAAAAATGACCATTTTTTTCTTTTTATCTTGTCTAGATACTCATTACAAACCCTAAGTTTTTAAGGTTGTAGCGGATTAAACACAATGTCAATCAAACGTCAAATACATGCATATACAACTTTTAAGGACCAAATTGTAAACTTGCCAAATTACTAGGGTGATTCCCAATCTTAGATTACCATCTTTAGATTAATCATATTACATGCATCTCTGTAAAAGCTCGACTCTAAATAATCATTCAAACTCATTTAATTGCATCCACAACGTCTAGGGACCAAAACGTAAAGATTCAGAACATTCAAAGATAACTTTCAACCAACTTAACTACCATCGTATCAATACCATTCGAGAGAGTATTGATACAACCTCTACGGATGCAACATTCAAATTACAATGGACGTACCGATACCCTTCGAGACCGTATCGGTATGCCCAAAACTAGTAACCAAAATTGGTATCGATACGCCCTCGTGTATCGGTACCCTCTTCCTATTTAGCAAGCTCGTACCGATACCCTAAGAAGGGTATTGATACCCTATAGCATGCAATGTCAAATTTGGCTTGTAACCCCCTTAACCCGGTCTAGACGGTTGACCCGAATTAAGAAAGTCACACGGGGAAAACCAAAGTCAACCCGAAAGTCAACCTTGATTAACGACCCTTTTTTTATTTTTAAACTTGTCTAGATGCACATTAACCCTAGGGACCCAATTGAACAATTTACAACTTTAGGGACCAAAATGCAAAATCTGATAAATATAAGATCTTAACCCAAATTAGTGTTACCAACTTGTAATTAGTCAAGTTTCATGCTTCTCTGCCAAATTTCAGCTCAAACGGACATTCCAAACTCATACAATTGCACGTACAAGATTCAGGACCAATTTGCAAACATTTCAAAACATTCAACCGCCAATGTCAGCCCCCAACAGCCAAGTGTTCCGAAACATGGAGAACCTGTTTCGAAACGCGGGGTCGTTCCGCAACGCGTACCGAAACGAGGGCTGGCAGAGGGCTTCCCGTTTCGGAACGGTGTCTCCCGTTTCGGACGCCTGGGCTACTACAGGGCACCCGTTCCGAAACGGTATCTACTGTTCCGAAACGACCTGCACAGAATGCAGCACAATGCTTGCTTAAACACACAATTGGCCAACCGAACATGCTCCGAATGCAATCAAACCACACCAGCAAGTTACTCAACACATAAGGAGCATATAAGCATCAAAATCTAGATACATGATCACCCCTAGGTGCACCAACACATCAAACACATTCAAAAACTCATTCATGCTTTTAAACAAGAGGCATAGCAAATCAACTTAAGCATAAGATGATCCAAACGTTGCAACATTAATCCACATGATTTAACAATATATATCAAACTTGTCCAACATACACAATCTCGTTACACATCTACATAAGAGATTCTTCCCCCATTGCCTTTATTAACTATAGCTATTAACCGAGACATACATCTCAAGTGGAGTCCTCCTTGAATCCCTTGCTCCTCGCTGTTCCAACTTCACTTATCTGCATTGATGGACAAAAAGGAGCGTAAGCACATAATGCTTAGTGAGGAATGCTCAAAACCAAAACACCATCAATGCAGCGAGTCATAAAACCTCTTTGAAAAGCAACTCGATTTGTTAAACCAAAGCAATGTTTGAACACCATTTTCAACAACAAGCTCAAAATCATGCATTGATCAAACATGAAAACCAACCCTTGGCTTAGCAAGCTAAGTAAACCTTTTCAAAGCACAACTTGCAAAACATCAAATTAACCTTCCAATGCATAAACACCAAATGCATAGTTAAATTCAAAACCTTGGAAAACACTTCCACTTCACATCATACCTTTCTCATACTTGATTATCATTTCAAGCAAGAAACCATTTAAAACCATTTATTCAATCAAACCAACACATGCATTAAACAAATGCAACATATGAACCTCATCATCAACATTTGCATCATATGCCTTTAAATACAAGCCTTAGCAAGACTCCAATGCACTAAAGAGATTTCATGCACACATGCATCACTCTCAATAGATAATCAACACTTGTTCAAACTTAACAAGCACACATGCATTCTCAATACATTATGCACCTCCCATGCAACCATGCATCATTCCAAGCATCTCATGCTTCATTATAATCAAGAACATCATATTGGCTTTCAAGTGATAATCCAAATCCACTTTTCAACTCAACATCCAATCGGATACGCGGATCACAAGTGTTGTCCCTACGCTTCATACACACTACCAATCCAAGGTCCCCAAATGGACTTTTAACCACCATTTGACCTCACCATTCACAAGGTTCCCATGTATGGACTTTTAACCACCATACAACCTTATCTTCCTCAAGGTTCCCATGTATGGACTTTTAATCACCATACAACCTTAACTTTCACAAGGTTCCCATGTATGGACTTTTAAACACCATACAACCTTAACTTACACAAGGTTCCCATATATGGTCTTTTAAACACCATATAACCTTAACATGCACAAGGTTCCCATGTATGGACTTTTAAACACCATACAACCTTAGCATCACCGATTGGTAGTTGTATAACATCACTAACAAGATCCGGGACACCCTATACAAGATCCACACATGGACTTTACACCACCATTGTGATCTTAACAAGCACAAGGTCCACAAATGGAATTTTAACCACCATTACTACCTTTGCTTACCCAAGGTCCTCGAATGGGCACTCAACCTCCATTATGACCTTAACCATCTCGTTAGGATACTTGGATGGAGTTTACCGGTTCACTCTTAACCACTCCACATCCAAGGCGACTTTATTCCCGGTGCACCCAATCCTATAGCCGACTAACTATATCCGATCAAAGAAACCAAGAACCACTTACATCACTTGCCAATATAACCATCTTACCACATTAGTCCAATGATTCACATGCATAACCATAATGCAAAAACCATCATTTACCATCATCAATCCACTGTTTTTAAAGCATTACACAAAGCCATTACACATCATGCAACACCATGCATCAAAACCACGTTTTCAATGTATAAAACCAAGGATCTCTTACCTTGAGCATCCTTCACATACGGCTTTCAAAACCAGCATTAAACCATGCTTAAAATATGCTTTCAAAACAGAATTTAAAACATGCAAATCACATGCATTGCAACCATCAATCACAATTGCCTTTAAAGCCAAAATTCACAACACCAACCAAGAGCAAAAATCCATTTACTTACTCTTGAGCTTAGAAAAGTTGTTTAGACTTAAACTAAGCTCCCAAAACCTTCAAACCTTGGTTTAAAAGCTGAAAACCCAACTTCACTCACCGATACACAAAACAAGGCTAACCAACAAGCCTTCCAAGCATCCGGAACCTTCCGCACCACCTCTAATGCTCACGGATCAAACTCCCCTGTTTCAAGAACACAACAACAGAGGATTAATGCATTATTATGCATTAAAAACACCAGCAACACAACTCAACTCGCTGCTCATCATAAATCCAACAATTCGGCTACTAAACACAACCGAAATCACCTCCAAACACTTCCAAAACTTAACCCAGCCAAGATCCATCACTTCTAACCAATTTTAAACATCAATCCGGGATAGTATTAATTAAACCTATCCGGGATAGTATTAATTAAACCTCAACTTCTAATCAATTTAGCATTCATTTAACATAAAAAACACACCTCAAAACCCTGCTTAAACAGATCATACGAAAATCCACCAAAAATCACCAAATCTTGCATTTTAAGCCAAGATCCTTTACACAACTTCAAAAACCACTTATAAAACATTAATTAAGGATTGAGAACTTAGGAATTTCAGTAAAGAACTGAGAGTTTAGAGGAGAAGGACGTTCTTACCTCCAAACTTGAGTTTCTCCCCTTTTTGGAACCAAAATCTTGAAAATCCAATTAGCAATTGGTGAGGTTTTGTTGATGAGATGATTAGGAATCAAAAGAGAATTGAAATGAGTGATTTAGATGACAAAATCAGTGGAAAAATTCTGGAGAAATGTGTTTGGGTTGAGAGAAAATGAGAGAAAGTAAAATTGGAAAATATGGAAAGTTAGTTGCAAATAACTTCCCTCCACTTTTCTTTATGTTTAAAAATCAGAATTAAAACATTAAATATCTTAGAAAAATCTGGAGAAACTCCCTTTGGGTAAATAGCTCCTTAAAGATTCAAAGTTTCAATCCTTTCTAAAACAGTCACTCAACTTTCAAAAATTACATTTTGGTCACTAGCCAAAATATCACCCTTCCAAAACTCATTTTGTAAAATTGATTTCACAGTTCACTTATATATATTAAAAGAGGATTTTAGAACATTTTTCCATATTTTTAATGCAACCCGAACTAGGCTTTCCTAATTTCACCTTTTTAAATTCGAACAGCACTTTGACCGAACCGGTCAACGCCCAAAACTTCCAAGCCCAAAACCGGGGCATTACATGGCTAGTTTTAACCAATTAAACCCACGTGTAAGCAACCCCACACACTTTCAAACATACATACAACTCATATAATCATCAACCCTCAAGTATACATGGCAACAACAACATCATAACACGACAATCGTCATCAAAGTGTTCTAAAGGCATGCTTCCTATGAAATTGAAGAATCCAAAAGTTAAAACTCAAACCGAGGCTTAAACCAACACAAAGAGGCCTTTTACAATCATAAAACCAGAAACAAATATGCTCAAATAGGGAGTTTCAACACATCTCCCAAATAAACCATAGATCCCCCATTGCCCTTATCATTGTAGTCCGTAAAACGAAACATACATTCGAAATGTGAAGTCTCCTTAGATCCCCTTCCAAGTTGCTACCTCCAAACACTTAATTATTTGCATTGATGGACAAAAGAGAACGTAAGCATACAAGCTTAGTGAGGAGTGCTCAAAACTAAAAACATCATCAATGCTTAAAATCATTTTACACCATTTGGAAACCATCATGCCCTTTTGAAATCCATGCACTTCATTTATAAAATCAACATGTTATACATCATCCAAAAAGTATCACACACTTCAACATCAAAACAATTCGCTAAAACTCATTTTAAGCCTTTCCATGCATAACTACCATATGCAAAGCGTAAAGAGTAAAACATGCACTTCTTTCATAATATGCATCAATATACATTTCATAGCATTTCAACAATTATATTGGCTCCCAAGTGACTATCAACATACTCATTTCTCAAAACATATCGGATACAAGGATTCCCAAGTGTTGTCCCAACACTTCATACATTCTCACCGACATCTCAAGGTTCACACACGGCAGCTACCATCCATCGTTGTGACACACATGGTGGAGTATTCGGTACCTTACAACCCCTCAACACCACTCATCGGTAGATGTATAACTCCATTAATGAAAGACGGGAAACAAATCAATTTCCTCAATCGTTAGGGTACTTGGGTGGAGTTTTCGGTGTAACGCCCCGGTTTTGGGCTCAGAAGTTTTGGGCGTTGACCGGTTCGGTCAAAGTGCTGATCGAATATATAAGAGTGAGTTTAGGAAAGCCTAGTTCGGGTTGCATTAAAAATATGGAAAAATGTTCTAAAATCATCTTTTAATATATAAAAGTGAACTGTGAAATCAATTTTGGAAAATGAGGTTCGGAAGGTTGACATTTTGGCTAGTGACCAAAATGTAATTTTTGAAAGTTGCGGGACAGTTTTATAAAGGATTGAAACTTTGAATCTTTAAGGAGCTATTATTTCAAAAAGAGTTTCTCCAGATTTTTCTAAGATATTTTAAGGCTTTATTCTGATTTTAAAGATTATGAAATGTGGAGGGAAAATCATTTTACCATTTCTTAACTAACTTTCTATTTTCTCTCAATTTTCCTTTTCTCTCATTTTCTCTCCACCCAAACACAATTCTCCAGATTTTCTTCTCTGATTTTGGCATCTAAATCACTCAATTCAACTCTCTTTTGATTCCTAATCATCTCTACAACAAAACCTCTCAATTTGCAAGTTGTTTCATTAAGCATTTTGGCTCTAAAAAGGAGAAATTCAAGTTTGGAGGTAAGAACGTCCTTCTCCTCTAAACTATCAGTTCTTTACTGAAATTCCTAAGTTCTCAATCCTTGATTTGTGTTTTGTTAATGGCTTTTCAATTGAAATCTTGATTTTGGCTTAAAATGCAAGATTTGGTGATTTTGGTGAAATTTTCGTGTGATCTGTTTGGGCAGTGTTTTGAAGTGTCAAAATGATGTTAAATGAATGCCAAATTGATTAGAAGTTGAGGTTTAATCAATGCAATCCCGGATAAGTTGAATTTCCTAAGTTTGGCTAGAGTTTTTGGTTGTTTTTGGAGTGTTTTTGGTGATCTGTTATACCTGGAGGTATAAGGACGTGTTTGTGATCATTTTGGATGTTAATTGATGTTTAAAAATGGTTAGAAGTGATGGATCTTGGCTGGGTAAAGTTTTGGAAGTGTTTGGAGGTGATTTCGGTTGTGTTTGGTAGCCAAATTGTTGAATTTGGGATGAGCAGCGAGTTGAGTCTTGTTGCTGGTGTTTCTAATGCATAATGATGCATTAATCCTATGTTGTTGTGTGCTTGAAACAGGGGAGTTTGATCCGTGAGCTTTGAAGGTGTTGCGGAAGGTTTTCGGATGCTTGGAAGGCTTGTTGGCTAGCCTTGTTTTGTGTATCGGTGAGTGAAGTTGGGTTTTCAGCTTTTAAACCAAGGTTTGAAGGTTTTGGGAGCTTAGTTTAAGTCTAAACAACTTTGCTAAGCTCAAGAGTAAGTGAATGGATTTTCGCTCTTGAATTGTGTTGTGAAATTGGCTTTTAAGCAATTGTGGTTGATGATTGAAATGCATGTGTTTTGCATGGTTTAAATCTGTTTTGAAAGCATATTTTAAGCATGGTTTAATGCTGGTTTTGAAAGCCATATGTGAAGGATGCTCAAGGTAAGAGATCCTTGGTTTTATACATTGAAAATGTGGATTTGATGCATGGTGTTGCATGATGTTTAATGGCTTTGTGTGATGCTTTAAAACAGTTAATTAAAGATGGTAAATGATGGTTTTTGTATAATGGTTATGCATGTGAATCATTGGACTAATGTGGAAAGGTGGTTATATTGGCAAGTGATGTAAGTGGTTCTTGGTTCTTTGATCGGATATAGTTAGCCGGCTATAGGATTGGGTGCACCGTGAATTAAGTCGCCTTGGAGGTGGAGTGGTCAAGAGTGGACCGGTAAACTCCCTTCAAGTATCCTAACGAGATGGTTAAGGTCATAATGGAGGTGTTGCCCATTCGAGGACCTTGGTTGAGCAAAGGTTATATGGTGTTTAAAAGTCCATATAGGGGAACCTTGTGCTTGTTGAGATCACAATGGCGGTGTTGAGTCCATGTGTGGATCTTGTGTGGGGTGTCCCGGATCTCGTTAGTGATGTGATACAACTACCAATCGGTGAATGCAAAGGTTGTATGGTGTTTGAAAGTCCATACATAGGAACCTTGTGCATGTCAAGGTTGTATGGTGTTTGAAAGTCCATACATGGGAACCTTGGGAAAAGTCAAGGTGGTATGGTGTTTAAAAGTCCATACATGGGAACCTTGGGAAAAGTGGAGGTTGTATGGTGGTTGAAAGTCCATACATGGGAACCTCGGGAAAGCTAAGGTTGTATGGTGTTTAAAAGTCCATACATGGGAACTTTAGGCTTGTAAGGTCAAATGGTGTTTAAAAGTCCATTTGGGAGACCTTGGATTGGTAGGGTGTATGGAGCGTAGGGACAACGCTCGGAATCCGCGTATCCGATTGGATGTTGAGTTGAAAAGTGAATGTGGTTGATCACTCGAAGGCCAATATGATGTTCTTGATTTTAAAGAAGCATGCAATGCTTGAAATGATGCATAATTGCATGAGAAGCAAGAGATGCTTGAAAAGATGCATGGTCGCATGAAAAGTGTATAATGCTTGTGAATGCATGTTTACTTGTTAAGTTGAACAAGTGTTGATTATCATTTGGTAGATGATGCATGTGAGCATGAAATCTCTTTAATGCATTGGAGTCTTGCTAAGACTTGTTTTAAAAGGCATGTGGTGATGATGATGTGATTCATAAGTTGTCTTTGTTTAATGCATGAATTGGATTGCTTGAATAATGGTTTAAAAGGGGTTTCTTGTTTGAAATGATGTTCAAGTTTATGAATGGGTAATATGAAATGGAAGTGATTTCCAAGGTTTTAATTTAGCTTTGCATATGGTGTTTATGCATGGAATGGTTAAAGGAATGTTTTTGCAAGTTGAACTTTGAAGTGGTTTTCTTAGTTTGCTGAGCTAAGGGTTGGTTTTCATGTATGTGTAATGCATGGTTTAAGCATGTTGTTGAAAAGGGTTTTCAAACATGGCTTAGGTTTGTCAAATCGGGTTGTTTTAAAAGTGTTTTGTAACCCGCTGCATTGATGGTGTTTTTGGTTTTGAGCATTCCTCACTAAGCATTATGTGCTTACGCTCCTTTTTGTCCATCAATGCAGATTCTTGAAGTTTGGACAGCAAGGAGCAAGGGATTCAAGGTGGACTCCAATTGAGATGTATGTCTCGATGAATAGCTATAGTTAATAAAGGCAATGGGGGTAGAATCTCTCGGATTGATGTTTTTGTGTTCGTATATGTTCGGACAAGTTTGTTTTAATGTTGTTGATGTTGCTGAATCATGATTTGGCTTTAATGAGATTGATTTGGAAAGTTTGTGCTTGAGTGGTTGCTTGTGTAGGAAGCATGCCTTTAGATTTGGGGCTTTTCATATACGATGTAATTCTGATGATTTGTTGATGCTTGCAAGTCTTATATATGTTGAATTGCATGCTGGTAAAGTTTGGTGGCTTTTGGAGCATGTTTGAATGATCAATTGCATGATTTGGAATTGCATTTTGCTGCAATCTGTGCAGGCGTTTCGGAACAGTGTGCACCGTTTCGGAACGGGTGCCTTGAATGAACCCAGGCGTCTGAAACGGTATGCACCGTTTCGAAACGGTTTGGTCTCTGCCAGTCCCCCGTTGCGGTACGCGTTGCGGAACGGCCCCGTGTTTCGAAACGGGCTCTGCCTGTTTCGGAACGGTTGACCGTTGGGGGCTGACATGGGCGGTTAAATGTTTCAGAATGTTTGCATTTTGGTCCTGAAACTTGTTTGTGCAATTGTATGAGTTTGGGATGTCCGTTTGAGCTGAAATTTGGCAGAGAAGCATGAAACCTGATTAATTTTAAGTTGGTAACTTAAAATTTGGTTAAGTCCTTAAAGTTTTCAGAATTTACAATTTGGTCCCTAAAGTTGTAAATTGCTCAATTGGGTCCCTGTTTGATCTCTGATGTTTGTGATCTTTGAGTATGCTGTTTGCATGATCACATCTAAGGTTAATGTGCATCTAGACAAGATTAAAAGAGAAAAAAAGGGTCGTTAATCAAGGTTGACTTTCGGGTTGACTTTGGTTTTTCTCGTGTGACTTTCTTAATTCGGGTCAACCGTCTAGGCCGGGTTAAGGGGGTTACATTTGGTGGTATCAGAGCTGAGTTGCGAATGCTTGGGGAAAACGGTAAGTTGTTGTAATGGGTGCTTGTTGTTTACCTTGATGTATGGTTGAAAGTTGGTTGAAACATGTGTTTCTGAGCAAATTGTTGATGTTTCTGAGCTTGTTGCCGATGTTTTCAAGCATGTCTTATGGTTATGAATCTTGGTTGAGTTTATGTGGAAATGTGCTGATGCTGTGAGCTGGTGTTATGCATGATGAATGTGTTATGAGCATGTTATGTTGATAATATGCTGTTGCAAGTGGATGCTGTTTGATGTAAGCATGATCAAAGTATGTTGTTTGATATGCTTGATGTTGTGATATCCATGTTGTGTTGACTGTTATGTCATGTAAAGGAGAGGATTCGGGATACCCATTGCCTTATTAATATAGCTATTGTGTTATTTGGAGTTGGAGTTTGAATCCTTGCTTAATGCTGGTCTAACTGGTTTGTTTGCTTGTTGTGATTGTTTGTTGTTGTTAGTAGTATGGAAAAGTCGATGGAAGAATGGCAGTTGGGTGAGATGGTTGCTGCCTTGGGGCAGGTTGTTAGGGCATGGAACTCACCCTTTTGTAGAGGTGTTTCGTCTCAGTCTTCTGTGCCTGGAGTTGAGGTGGTAAGCCAAGGGAAATAAGCTGGTTCTGTGGTGAAGAGTTCATCATCTGTTGTTCAGGAGGTGTTGGGAACATCTCAGGCTGTGGTAAAGGTGAAGTCAGTGGA
This sequence comes from Hibiscus tridactylites, assembly GCA_958450335.1. Lineage (NCBI taxonomy): Eukaryota > Viridiplantae > Streptophyta > Magnoliopsida > Malvales > Malvaceae > Hibiscus > Hibiscus tridactylites. Next base: position 12,989,904 of record OY288286.1, read on the forward strand.
TGTGCTGGCTGTGGGATGTGTGGGTTTGCCGAAGCAGCGATTGTTGGATTTGGGTGCTGTGGAATATCATGGTTCGTCACCTGAGACATTTGGGGCCTGGTTGGTCAGTGTGATTCTGATCTTGGATCAGGAAGGCTGTGATTATGCCTGTAAGTTGGGGAGTGTTGTTTCTCTGATGTTGGAGGATGCGTGTGCCTGGTGGACATCTGTGGCGGTGGCGTCACATATCGATGATATTGACTGGGATTTCTTTGTATCTGCTTTTTATGAAAGGTATTTTGGAGAGAAGTTTCCAAGGGTTAAGCAATGTGAAGGTGGTGTTGTTGTGGAGCAAGTGTTGCTTGGGCAAGGAGTGGAGGTTCAGCCACCGGTGTGTGATCGTTGTGAAAGGCGCCATGTTGGAGGTTGTAGGGGCGCGGGTGCTTGTTGGAATTGTGGTTCCAAAATGCATGTTAAGCGTGATTGTCCTCATGGAGTGAAGTCAGCTTTGGTGTTAGCCAAAGGGTCTCTGAAAGGTCGTGGGCACGGCCGAGGCAAGGTTCAAAGGTGGCAAAAAGAGCAGAAGGTTGTGAAGAGTTTGGGAAAAGAGAATTGCTGGAAATGTGGGTCTGCTGGACACATGAGACATGATTGTTTGAGGTTGGTTCGGAACAGCCAAGGTTCCTTACCGCAAGGAGTTGGTGGTGACCCTGGTGTGTTAGCTGGTGATGCAGTTGTGCCGCAGGAGGATGATGGTTCTGCAAGGAAGAGAGCTCGTCTGATGGATCTTCAGGGTGGTGTTGTGTTTTCAGGTAACCTTGCTAAGTAATCTTTGCTCTAGTTACCTTAGTTTAGTCTCTGTTGGTTTTCCTTGCGTGGTAAGTTTAGTCTTGTTGCTAGCGTGTTTGGGGTAATGGTAGTTGTTTGGGAACATCTTGGGTGTGAAGAAGGCTTAGTGAGTATCTGGTGGTTAATGGTTGTTGGTATGATGGAGTTAGATAAGTTAGGAGTGAGTTAGGAGGTTGTTCTTAGACGGATTTGAGGATGTTATTGGAGGGTGTGAACTAGCATTCATGCACAGTTAAAATCATTGTTATATGCTATATTATATATGTTGGTCCATGCATACATGTGGCATGACATTAGAGGTTTGCATGCATGTACATCAGGCATTGATAGGGCATGTAGGTGATCATGCATACGATGTTCACACTCGCTAATAACTAATCGAATCTGTTAGTGTGGTGGTTGGTTTGGATGATGGGTTTTTAGAGGTTGTTTTGGTGCTGAGTGAGAGTTAAAAGTAATATTAAGCTAGTTGCCAGCAGTTTTGAGAGTGGTATAGCCTGTGGTAGAAGGATAGTGTTTGTTGCTCAGAGAGTTTAGTGGCTTGGTGATGAGGAGTACCGGTGGAGGTTAGAATCGGTTATGTGGTTTGAATAGCTAAGTGGAAGGGGTATCTCCTTGGTGCTAAGTGATGATGCTGTTTAACGGTTGTGTTTTCAGGTGCTGAGGTAGTTTAGTATTTAAGTTGTTGTGGAAGGGTTGTGTTGTAAGTGCTGGTTCTTAGTAACCTTTGAGGAGTTGAAGAGCTGTTATGTGTGTTTTGGTTAAGCGATGTTCTGGTAAGGCAAGTGTTGTGGTCAAGCTTGTGATGGTTTGGCAATGAAAGGTCGAAGGCCAGTGTTGTTTGAAAGGATTCTTGTGAAAAGTGGTTGTCTGGTTGTGAGTATGTGAATTTCTTATGTAGTCAGCTGGTGGTGTGTGAAACGGCTGGCGGAGTTGAGTTGGGGTTGTGATGTAATTCTTGGAGTCTGGGTGAGTAGTCCTGGTGAGTTGTTATGGTGATGTTAGCGGCAGATGTAAAAGATTATCAGCATTCGTTGAGGAGTTTGGGTAAGCAGTTGATGCTTAAAGATTTTTGCTTGTTGGGAAAATCCTTGGAAGAGGTTTGGGAGCTTGCAAGAGTTTTTGAAGCAGAGAGGTTTGCATAGTGGCTGTTTTGGTTTGGTTGTTGTCACTATGTAAACAAGTCTTGGAAGTTGTGTGTTACAGTGTGGTGTGCTGAAGAAGTTGAGGTTCTTCAGGTTGAGGTTGGGGCTGTGTACAGTCCGGTATGTGAAAGGTTAAGTTGTGGCTATCTTTGTGTGTTCTGGATTTTGTGAACAGTGTGTGGAGGTGCTAAGTTTGGTGGAGGTTTGTGTGGAGAGTAGTCAGTGTTGGTTGAGGCTTTTGTGTTGCCTTATGTGTTGCTTTGAGAAGGTTGTGGTTCTCTTTTCGCCGGTTGAAATTTCGAGGACGAAATTTCCTAAGGGGGGGGGGAGAGTTGTAACGCCCCGGTTTTGGCCTCAGAAGTTTTGGGCGTTGACCGGTTCGGTCAAAGTGCTGATCGAATATATAAGAGTGAGTTTAGGAAAGCCTAGTTCGGGTTGCATTAAAAATATGGAAACATGTTCTAAAATCATCTTTTAATATATAAAAGTGAACTGTGAAATCAATTTTGGAAAATGAGGTTCGGAAGGTTGACATTTTGGCTAGTGACCAAAATGTAATTTTTGAAAGTTGCGGGACAGTTTTATAAAGGATTGAAACTTTGAATCTTTAAGGAGCTATTATTCCAAAAAGAGTTTCTCCAGATTTTTCTAAGATATTTTAAGGCTTTATTCTAATTTTAAAGATTATGAAATGTGGAGGGAAAATCATTTTACCATTTCTTAACTAACTTTCTATTTTCTCTCAATTTTCCGTTTCTCTCATTTTCTCTCCACCCAAACACAATTCTCCAGATTTTCTTCTCTGATTTTGGCATCTAAATCACTCAATTCAACTCTCTTTTGATTCCTAATCATCTCTACAACAAAACCTCTCAATTTGCAAGTTGTTTCATTAAGCATTTTGGCTCTAAAAAGGAGAAATTCAAGTTTGGAGGTAAGAACGTCCTTCTCCTCTAAACTATCAGTTCTTTACTGAAATTCCTAAGTTCTCAATCCTTGATCTGTGTTTTGTTAATGGCTTTTCAATTGAAATCTTGATTTTGGCTTAAAATGCAAGATTTGGTGATTTTGGTGAATTTTTCGTGTGATCTGTTTGGGCAGTGTTTTGAAGTGTCAAAATGATGTTAAATGAATGCCAAATTGATTAGAAGTTGAGGTTTAATCAATGCAATCCCGGATAGGTTGAATTTCCTAAGTTTGGCTTGAGTTTTTGGTTGTTTTTGGAGTGTTTTTGGTGATCTGTTATACCTGGAGGTATAAGGACGTGTTTGTGATCATTTTGGATGTTAATTGATGTTTAAAAATGGTTAGAAGTGATGGATCTTCGCTGGGTAAAGTTTTGGAAGTGTTTGGAGGTGATTTCGGTTGTGTTTGGTAGCCAAATTGTTGAATTTGGGATGAGCAGCGAGTTGAGTCTTGTTGCTGGTGTTTCTAATGCATAATGATGCATTAATCCTCTGTTGTTGTGTGCTTGAAACAGGGGAGTTTGATCCGTGAGCTTTGAAGGTGTTGCGGAAGGTTTTCGGATGCTTGGAAGGCTTGTTGGCTAGCCTTGTTTTGTGTATCGGTGAGTGAAGTTGGGTTTTCAGCTTTTAAACCAAGGTTTGAAGGTTTTGGGAGCTTAGTTTAAGTCTAAACAACTTTGCTAAGCTCAAGAGTAAGTGAATGGATTTTCGCTCTTGAATTGTGTTGTGAAATTGGCTTTTAAGCAATTGTGGTTGATGATTGAAATGCATGTGTTTTGCATGGTTTAAATCTGTTTTGAAAGCATATTTTAAGCATGGTTTAATGCTGGTTTTGAAAGCCATATGTGAAGGATGCTCAAGGTAAGAGATCCTTGGTTTTATACATTGAAAATGTGGATTTGATGCATGGTGTTGCATGATGTTTAATGGCTTTGTGTGATGCTTTAAAACAGTGAATTAAAGATGGTAAATGATGGTTTTTGCATTATGGTTATGCATGTGAATCATTGGACTAATGTGGAAAGGTGGTTATATTGGCAAGTGATGTAAGTGGTTCTTGGTTCTTTGATCGGATATAGTTAGCCGGCTATAGGATTGGGTGCACCGTGAATTAAGTCGCCTTGGAGGTGGAGTGGTCAAGAGTGGACCGGTAAACTCCCTTCAAGTATCCTAACGAGATGGTTAAGGTCATAATGGAGGTGTTGCCCATTCGAGGACCTTGGTTGAGCAAAGGTTATATGGTGTTTAAAAGTCCATATAGGGGAACCTTGTGCTTGTTGAGATCACAATGGCGGTGTTAAGTCCATGTGTGGATCTTGTGTGGGGTGTCCCGGATCTCGTTAGTGATGTGATACAACTACCAATCGGTGAATGCAAAGGTTGTATGGTGTTTGAAAGTCCATACATAGGAACCTTGTGCATGTCAAGGTTGTATGGTGTTTGAAAGTCCATACATGGGAACCTTGGGAAAAGTCAAGGTGGTATGGTGTTTAAAAGTCCATACATGGGAACCTTGGGAAAAGTGGAGGTTGTATGGTGGTTGAAAGTCCATACATGGGAACCTCGGGAAAGCTAAGGTTGTATGGTGTTTAAAAGTCCATACATGGGAACTTTAGGCTTGTAAGGTCAAATGGTGTTTAAAAGTCCATTTGGGAGACCTTGGATTGGTAGGGTGTATGGAGCGTAGGGACAACGCTCGGAATCCGCGTATCCGATTGGATGTTGAGTTGAAAAGTGAATGTGGTTGATCACTCGAAGGCCAATATGATGTTCTTGATTTTAAAGAAGCATGCAATGCTTGAAATGATGCATAATTGCATGAGAAGCAAGAGATGCTTGAAAAGATGCATGGTCGCATGAAAAGTGTATAATGCTTGTGAATGCATGTTTACTTGTTAAGTTGAACAAGTGTTGATTATCATTTGGTAGATGATGCATGTGAGCATGAAATCTCTTTAATGCATTGGAGTCTTGCTAAGACTTGTTTTAAAAGGCATGTGGTGATGATGATGTGATTCATAAGTTGTCTTTGTTTAATGCATGAATTGGATTGCTTGAATAATGGTTTAAAAGGGGTTTCTTGTTTGAAATGATGTTCAAGTTTATGAATGGGTAATATGAAATGGAAGTGATTTCCAAGGTTTTAATTTAGCTTTGCATATGGTGTTTATGCATGGAATGGTTAAAGGAATGTTTTTGCAAGTTGAACTTTGAAGTGGTTTTCTTAGTTTGCTGAGCTAAGGGTTGGTTTTCATGTATGTGTAATGCATGGTTTAAGCATGTTGTTGAAAAGGGTTTTCAAACATGGCTTAGGTTTGTCAAATCGGGTTGTTTTAAAAGTGTTTTGTAACCCGCTGCATTGATGGTGTTTTTGGTTTTGAGCATTCCTCACTAAGCATTATGTGCTTACGCTCCTTTTTGTCCATCAATGCAGATTCTTGAAGTTTGGACAGCAAGGAGCAAGGGATTCAAGGTGGACTCCAATTGAGATGTATGTCTCGGTGAATAGCTATAGTTAATAAAGGCAATGGGGGTAGAATCTCTCAGATTGATGTTTTTGTGTTCGTATATGTTCGGACAAGTTTGTTTTAATGTTGTTGATGTTGCTGAATCATGATTTGGCTTTAATGAGATTGATTTGGAAAGTTTGTGCTTGAGTGGTTGCTTGTGTAGGAAGCATGCCTTTAGATTTGGGGTTTTTCATATACGATGTAATTCTGATGATTTGTTGATGCTTGCAAGTCTTATATATGTTGAATTGCATGCTGGTAAAGTTTGGTGGCTTTTGGAGCATGTTTGAATGATCAATTGCATGATTTGGAATTGCATTTTGCTGCAATCTGTGCAGGCGTTTCGGAACAGTGTGCACCGTTTCGGAACGGGTGCCTTGAACGAACCCAGGCGTCCGAAACGGTATGCACCGTTTCGAAATGGTTTGGTCTCTGCCAGTCCCCCGTTGCGGTACGCGTTGCGGAACGGCCCCGTGTTTCGAAACGGGCTCTACCTGTTTCGGAACGGTTGATCGTTGGGGGCTGACATGGGCGGTTAAATGTATCAGAATGTTTGCATTTTGGTCCTGAAACTTGTTTGTGCAATTGTATGAGTTTGGGATGTCCGTTTGAGCTGAAATTTGGCAGAGAAGCATGAAACCTGATTAATTTTAAGTTGCTAACTTAAAATTTGGTTAAGTCCTTAAAGTTTTCAGAATTTACAATTTGGTCCCTAAAGTTGTAAATTGCTCAATTGGGTCCCTGTTTGATCTCTGATGTTTGTGATCTTTGAGTATGCTGTTTGCATGATCACATCTAAGGTTAATGTGCATCTAGACAAGATTAAAAGAGAAAAAAAAGGGTTGTTAATCAAGGTTGACTTTCGGGTTGACTTTGGTTTTTCCCGTGTGACTTTCTTAATTCGGGTCAACCGTCTAGGCCGGGTTAAGGGGGTTACATTCGGTACATTCACAACCCCTCAACATCTAAGGTGACTTGTTTATAGTGCACCCAATCTTATAGCCGGCTAACTATATGCAATTTCATTTGTAAACCACTTTACACAATATCACTTTCCAATATAATTCTCATTTAGTACAAACTTCATTGTTTTCAAAGCATTAGCAATAAACCATATTCCAAGCATTAAACTATGCTTCATTAAACATGTATAAGCATATACATACAAGGATCACTTACCATGTGCATCCTTTAACAATATGGCATCATAAACAACAAATCTCTTACTCAAAATCATGCTTTAAAATAGTGGATAAACACATATAAAATAAAGTGCATCAAGGGGCCTATAATAGCACAGCCCGAGGTAGAAAATCACTTTACTTTCTTTCGAACTTAGTAAAGTGTTTCAAGCTTACACTAAGTTCCCAAAACCACTTTAAAGGTGTTTCAAAGCTGGAAATCCCATTTCCACTCACCGACTCGCGAAACCTCAATCGCCGACGCAAAAGTCAAGCGTCCGAAGCCTTCAGATCTTCACCGATTGCTTCCAAAGTATCTTCCCCTGTTTATACCTCACAAAACAGATGATGAATGCATCTCAATGCATTAAAACCACCAGCAATCACTAAAAACCCGCAGCTCTGCCCAAAGGCACTTAAAAGCCTATCTAAAACAACCGAAAACTCAATCGATCTTATTCCAAACTTACCCCATCCACAATATATCACTTCCATTCACATTTAACCTTCAATCACCATCCAAAAACACTCTAATTACTTCTAATATCGCCCAACAACATCGGATTCACATTTCCAAGCCAAAAACCCATAACTAACAACCTAAACTTTTAGAGATCTAACCTAATCCGGGGTTATTATGATTGAGTCATTATTTCATCATCACTTAACATCCAAAAAAACTTTAAAACCAATCTAAAATCAACCAAAACAGTGCCAAAATGAAAATCTTGGAAAATCACCACATAAATCCATTTTTAGCCAATTTCCTTTTAATCCAATATCAAACAAAGTTAATAAACATACTTAGAAGGCACAAGACTTGGGAATTTCATTAAAGAACATTGATTAGAGGAGTTAAACGAAATCATACCTCTAACCTTGCCTTTTCTCCTAAAATGAAAAGATTTTTGATGAAATCTTCAAGTAAACTCAATGATGATTGGTAGGAGAATCAAAGAACTCTTTAGCCATTGAAAAGGATTAGAGAAGATGGAGAAACTCTCTGTATTTTAGAAAAGAAAAAGTGTTTGGCTGAGTGCAAAATGAGAAAAGTTAGTTACGTAAACTCTTATCTTGTTTTAATTAAAAATCCCCTTTTAATTTGAAACCTTAATTAAATCTTTTTATTAAAATAATTAAAACAGTCAATTTGAGAGAAAGGGACAAACAAAAGATATAAGCTTCCTAAAGATTCTAAGTCTTGTCCTCATTTCATTTTAGTCCTTAAAATCCAACTTTGCAATTTTTACAAAATGGTCACTTTTCAAAATCTCAATTTTCCAATACTCATTTTCTAAAATTGATTTTACCAACCTTCTATATAGATTTTAAAAATATTTTAGCAATTTTTCTCATAAATTTATCCCATCTCGGACTACGTTTTCCCTTAGCCGTTTTTAAAGGCTCAAATCTCCAATTCTAGGTTCAACTAACATGAACCGATGCCTAAAACATCTAGGGTCAAAATCGTGGCGTTACAACTCTCCCCCACTTAGGAAATTTCGTCCTCAAAATTTTACCTTAAGGAAAAAGGTGCGGAAACTGCTTCAACATGTCCACCTTGCTTTCCCACGTGGCCTTCTCAACTCCTCAGTGTCGCCACAATACCTTCAAAAGTTCAATCGTCTTACCACGAAGAACTTTGATACTAGAATCTAGGATCCCCACTGGTTCCTCATCATAAGATAAATCCGTATTCAATTCAATCTCCTACAACTAGCATCTCAACAGGGATATTAGGCAAACGTGCATGCTCACTGATGATGTATCAATGCATAGATCCACAATCAATTAAAGCTAACAAAGATAAGGATTGCAAGGTAAAAGTACCTGAAATCATGTCGGTGTAGTTACGTCCCTCTCGATGTGCATACACTCTCACAAGACCACCACCCTCTGGTTAAACAACAACAACATGAGCTACACCTCTATGTCCATCCTCCCTCCGTATGAAATTACCACGACTGCACCCACAACCTCTCAGTGGTGCAACAACATGTTCCCTACCCTGACCACCTCCAGCTAACAAAGGACACTCACGCCTCATATGATCAGTTGATCCACAGTTCCAACAAGAATTAGCCGCCCCAGCCACAAAAGCCCGCGCCTCTCGAGCAACATAAAGACAATCTCGCCTCAAATGCTCTCGCGACCAACATGTCTAGCAAGTATTCTGTTCCGATCTCACTCTATTACCGTAAGCTGGCGCACCTCGCCCATAAGTACCTCGCCTCGCCTCAAGTCGATATCTACGATCACAATTTCTCTTATATTGACTACCACTAGGACCCAAATCTGCACCTCTCTTTCCCGAGCTAGAACCACCCCGCGAGAGGTCAAACCCAAACTCTGTTCGATATTCTTGGCTCTTGTCACCAGTACATTAAAATCAGTATAATTGGAAGCTAGCATAAAAGTCTTCATCTCCTGCACCAAGCCCTAACAAAAGTAATAACATCGATGCCTCTCACTTGACACCAATTTCGGAGCATACTGGCTCAAACGTACGAACTGATCCTCTTACTCTGCCACTGTCATGCTTCCATGCACCAAGGATATGAACTCATGCTTCTTGTCGTCCAAGTATCTAACTTCTAGATGTTAGAGTATGCCCAAAGACGAATCATTTCATGATTGTATTAATATACTATCTTCACCGATTTTATCAAATAAAGGCATTGCCATTATTTTCTTCTGTTATATTTTTGTGCATCAAATTAACAAAAGACAATAATGTCCATATAATAATATGATTATTATTAAAAGATCCTTAGTTGAGTATTATTATGGGCATGGATAATAATAATACGTTTAAAGCTAACATGTTGTTGATTGATGACAATGTGTTGTCGTTGACATAGTGATGTCAAAATCAAGGCATGAATATGATATTGGATAACACCATATTGGATTGACCCCTTATGAGCGTATGTCTTGGATTATTATGTAATTGTCACGATATTGCTCATAATGATAACTATATGTATGATCCTTTGACTTGAGATCATTACTATCTTAACATATATTGTTGTGTGCTTTGATGCAGTTAAACGTGCACCATAAATGGTTACACTATAAAGACTGACATTTAGCATATCATGATATGTGTAGTGGGGTATGAATGGTCGAGATAGGATTTGTCCTTCCTACATAACAGGAAACATATCATATGCCACTTGATTGAGTAAGACTAGAAATGCATGGCCATGCTTGAATAAGTTGATATGAGATATCACATATTATTCGTCTGTTATATACTCTAGATATCAAGAAATAATAGATAGGCAAAACAAGTGTGACTATTCCAAGACTTAAGCCTATTCTAGATATAAAGGACAAAGGGTTATAATACATTAGAATAGTTGATCATGAAGATGGTATGTTGAATCTTTACTTCCAGTAATTTAGGTGACAATGATACATTGCTAGATGTCACTCATTGTTTTTGATATTGGAATAGTTTTTATAATTGCTACTAATGTTACTGGAACCTACAGGGTCACACCCCAGGGTTGAAAAGAGTAATTAATAAATAAGTTGCATACATATGTACAATTTAGTTTTACGTATATAACATGTATAATTAATATTAAGACATATATATATTTGATATATATGCTAAAGTATTTTATTATACATAGAATTTAAAATTTAAAATAATTAAAGTAATTATAGTTCGAAATTAATTAAAAATCTTATGCAGTTAGGGTAACATACTATAAAAAAGGGGTTAATGGTCTAGCATCCGTCTAACCCTTTGAAACGTATTTTTCTCAAAAACATTTTGTGAAAAAGAAAATTGCTCTCAACTTTTCAACCGGGTGAACTGAGTAGAGGCTGAGACAGTCTATTCATGGAGGCTAAGATTCGTATCGTTCGTGAGATCGTTAGATGTTTATGTTCGTGATGTTTATCAAGGAACTCAATGTAAGTAAACCTATCTCGTGCTCATGAATTCAGATTAAACGTACATGGATCGTTGGTGAGATCGTCGTGTTTGATTTTAGCCTTTGTGTGCTTTTGACATCTAGGAAGCATGCCTTTAGAGCCGTAGCTTGTGAGAATGATGCTATGATGATGCTTGTGCTATGTATATGTGGTCATTAAAGTGTATTTAAGTTGTATGTATGTTAGAGCATGTGCCAGGATGATTCTGGAGGGTAAAACTGATTAAAACCAGTTTTTTGAAAGTTGTAGGCCTAGGCGTTCCAGAATGCCCTTACCTGTTTTGGAATAATGGCATGTAATGGCCTTGGAGTTTTGGAACGGTGAGGCTCGTTCCCGAACATTTTTCCTTTGTAAACCATCGTACCGAAACATATAGATCGATGGGTATGCGATAGTAGATCGCATTTGGCGGTGGAACAATAGTTGTTTCGATATGGAAAAACCTACGGGACTACAGGGCCACCGAGACCCCGCGAGGGGCTCTGCCCCTCGACCCTGCAAGGGGCTTAACCCTTTGACCTTTTCGTAGGCAATATAGATCGTAGGCCCATATTAAAATCTTTAACAAACACGTAACAATGTATATGTATGATATGCTTGTTTTGTATAGTGTTTGACATGATTGATTCTAGCCCCTTTTGATTTACAATAGTTGTAATTTAAAATACGGCCTGCGCATCGTGCCTGTCTACTCTTTTGTTGTATTTCTCTTCTCATCTTACTCCTTCGTATGTAAAACAAGTTTCCGAAAATTGTAATCATATGAAGATTCGAAGGAGTAGACGAATGAACCAGTTTAAGACGAGAAGATGGTTGAGAGTTATTTTCTTCTAGGATTCTTGGTTCTCCCATTGGCTTGGGATGGGCCACCTTAATTTTTTCCTTTGGGCTATAACCATTGCATCTTATTTACTGCTTATATCTATCATGTATGTGATGCCATGAATGTTGTGTCTGCAAATTTCATTATTATACACTTTGATGAGATCAATAAGGGCCTAATATTAAAATGAACAATGATGAGATAATTATGAAAAAAACCATCACTACAATCTAAGTTAATTTAACCGTCCAATATTTATCCTCGTTAAGGCTTCGATCGATATCATGTGAGTTTTGCCAAAGCAATATTGCATGAGTCTATCTTGGTTAAACGCGAAGAATAAGTAAGTGATATTCGCAGGTTGAAATATTGGTGATAACTTCGCTATGTTATTCTAATAGGATTAGTAACCTAGAGGTTAATTTTTGGATAAATCATGAGATTATTTGAACATGAGTTGTTCACCGAATGGAGGAGTTACATTGGATGTAATTAGTAAGGTGTTACTTACCTAAATAACTTTTTTCCTAAAAGAAAAGCCAAAGCTGATTTAGGAAGAATTTGAAATATGGATCCTCACTTACTAGAAAAACCGTCGATATGTTTTTCCGAAATTAAAACTTGAGGGTTTTTAATTTTGAATAAAATGGTGGGAGTAATTTATTAATAAAGACCTATTTATAAATTTCAAACCCGGTAAATAAACTTACATTACATATTTCCATTGTTGTAGACTCGATGGCAAACAACACACTTTCACTGCGATTGATTCTTGAGAAGGATAAACTCAACGGCTTGAATTTCCTTGACTAGTTCCGAAATTTGAGAATTGTTCTCAAGCAGGAAAAAAATGAATATGCCATTGAAGAACCTGTTCCTGATGAACCGGCTGCTAATGCTCCTAGAGCTAACAAAGACAAGTTTAAGAAACACATGGATGACATGTTAGATGTCGGATGTCTTATGCTTTCCACCATGACCCCTGAGCTTCAGAAGCAACATGAGGACATGGTAGCCTATGAGATGATTCAACACCTCAAGGAAATATATTAGGGGCAAGCGCGTCAAGAGAGGTATGAGACCTCTAAAGCTCTATTTTAATGCAAAAATGAGTGAGGGATCTCATGTAGGAGCTCATGTCATTAAAATGATGGGCTATATCCAAACGTTGGAGAAGCTGGGATTTCCACTCAAAGATGAATTGGCCACTGATGTCATCCTGCAATCGTTTCCGGAAAGTTTCAACCAATTTGTCCTTAATTTAAATATGAATGAAATTAATAAGACTTTACCACAATTACTTGGCATGTTATGTACTGCTGAAAACAACTTGAAAAAGGCTGGACCTAAGCTCATTCTGATGGTCCGCAAGGACAAAAGGAAGGGAAAGACTGTAGCAAAGCCTAAGGGTAATGGCAAGGCCAAGCCCAATTGAAAGGATGCATTGAAACTTAAAAGGGGAGTTAGCAAGGAAGGAAAATGTTTCCATTGCGGCAAGACCGAACATTTGAAGAGAAACTGCCTTGCTTATCTTGAAGAAGTCAAAAAGGCAAAAGCAAAAGGAGCGTATACTTCAGGTATTTATGTTATATATGTTAATTTGTCAACATCTAGTTCTTGGGTATTAGATACCGGATGTGGTTCTCATATTTGTACTTCTGTACAGGGACTACAAAAGAGAAGGAATCTGGCTAAAGGAGATGTGGACCTACGTATAGGAAATGGAGCAAGAGTTGCTGCATTAGCTATAGGAACATATGTTTTGTCTTTGCCTATATGACTTGATTTAAATTTAGAAGATTGTTATTTTGTGCCTAGTTTAACTAAGAACATTATTTCTATTTCTTGTTTGGACAAGATTGGTTTTGAGATTATTATTAAGAATAATTGTTGTTCCTTTTATCTCAATAATGTTTTTATGGTTCGGCACAATTAATTAATAGTCTTTACATTTTGGATCAAGATAATACTATTTATAACATAAATACGAAAAGATCAAAGACAAATGACTCAAATCAAACCTACCTTTGGCACTGTTGTTTAGGCCATATAAGTGAGAAACGTATATCAAAACTCCATAAAGATGGACTTTTAGATTCATTTATTTTCGAACAATTTGATGTATGCAATCTTGCTTATTAGGAAAAATGACTAAGGCTCCCTTTAGCGGTAAAGGTGAAAGAGTAAGTGATTAATTGGAATTAATACATAGTGATATATGTGGGCCAATTAATACGCAAGTTAGAGGAGGATTCCAGTACTTCATTACATTCATTGATGATTTTAGTCGGTATGGGTATATCTACCTTATACGCCATAAATCTGAAGCACTTGAAAAAATCAAGGAGTTAAAAAATGAAGTAAAAAATCAAACATGCAAGAGTATTAAGGGTATTCGATCAGATCGAGTTGGAGAATACTTAAGCATAGAGTTTGATGAACTCCTAAAAGAGTGTTGGATTGTCTCACAACTTACCCCACCTGGTACACCACAGTGGAATGGAGTTTTTGAGAGAAGGAATCGAACATTGTTAGACATGGTTCGATCCATGATGAGTCATAGTGATCTTTCGACGGTTTTTTGGGGACATGCACTTGAAACAACTGCTTTCACACTAAATCGTGTTCCAACCAAATCGGTCCAAAAGACACCATATGAGATATTGATTGGGAAGCCTCCTAGTATGTCTTTTATGAAGATTTGGGGTTGTGAGGCTTATGTTAAACATCATATGTCTATGAAGCTTGAACCTAAATCTCATTAATGTATAGTTGTTGGATATCGTAAGGAAACCAAGGGATATTATTTCTTTAACCCTAACGAGAAGAAAGTGTTTGTTGCTCGAACAGGAGTTTTTCTTGGAAGAGAATTCCTCTCAAAGAAAGTTAAGAGTAGAAATATTGAAGTTGGAGAAGTTCAAGATCAACAAATTAATGAGCTAGAGGTGGAGCTTGTACCACAAGTTGTTGAGGAACAATCAATAGATTTAGAAACACAACCATTTTGCATATCCACAAGAGAACGCCATGTACCTGAGAGATATGGATTTCTCGTTACTACACATGGAGACGTTCTTTTATTGGATCAAGATGAGCCCAGGACTTATCAAGAGGCAGTGGTGAGCCCAGACTCTAAGAAATGGCTTGAAGCCGTGAGATCTGAAATGGATTCCATGTTTGAAAACCATGTATGGACTTTGGTTGAACCACCTGAAGGGGTCAAACCAATAGGGTGTAAATGGGTTTTCAAGAAGAAAACCGACATGAATGGTAATATACAAACATATAAGGGGTGATTAGTCATTAAAGGTTTTCGATAAGTTCATGATATAGACTATGACGAAACCTTCTCCCCTGTAGCTATGTTTAAATCCATCCGGATCTTGCTTGCAATAGCTGCATTCCATGATTATGAAATCCGGCAAATGGACGTCAAAACCATTTTCCTTAATGGAAAACTTGAAGAGGATGTTTATATGCACAACCAGAATGTTTTGTTGCTCCTGAAAATGCTAGAAAGGTTTGTAAGCTACAAAGGTCCATTTATGGACTGAAGCATGCTTCTCGAAGTTGGAATCTTCGTTTCAACAATGCAATCCAAGAGTTTGGATTTATAAGAAATGAAGATGAGCCTTGTGTTTACAAAAGGGCTAGTGGGAGCATTGTTTCTTTCATAATCTTGTATGTAGATGACATACTCATCAAAGGAAATTATATACCTACTCTACAGTCTGTTAAGACTTGGTTAGGTAGTTGTTTTGCTATGAAAGATTTGGATGATGTAGCGTATATCTTAGGAGTTAAGATCTGTAGAGATAGAACAAGATGACTCCTAGGTCTGAGTCAAAGTACATACATAGACTAAGTGCTGAAAAGGTTCAGTATGGAAGAATCTAAGAAATGGTTCTTTCCCATGATACATGGTATTTCTCTTTCGAAGGATATGTGCCCTTCCACTTCACAAGAAAGAGAAAGGATGAATAAAATTACATATGCTTCAGCTATTGGTTCTATCATGTATGCCATGATATGTACTCGACTAGACGTATCATATGCCTTAAGCATGACGAGTTGATATCAGGTAAACCCAGGTGAATGTCACTGGGTTGCAGTTAAAAACATCCTCAAGTACTTAAGAAGAACTAATAATACATTTCTTGTATATGGGGGTGAAGAAGAGCTTAGTGTAAAAGGTTACACTGACGCCAGCTTCCAAACAGACAAGGATGACTCGCGATCGCAATCTAGTTTTGTGTTTTGTCTTAATGGAGGTGTTGTGAGCTGGAAAAGTTCAAAACAAGACATAATAGTTGACTCTACAATGGAGGCTGAGTACATTGCAGCCAGCGAAGCGGCAAAAGAGGCTGTTTGGATCAAGAAGTTCGTAATTGAACTAGGGGTTGTTCCCAACATATCAGATGCTATAGAACTCCATTGTGACAACAATGGAGCCATTGCACAAGCAAATGAACCCAGATCTCATCAATGATTCAAACACATTATGAGGCGTTTCCATCTCATTCGAGAGATCATAGATCGAGGAGATGTGGAAATATACAAAAAGTACAAACAAATGATAACATTGATGACCCCCTGATGAAACCTTTGGCACATCAAAAGCATGATCGTCATACTGAGTCACTTGGTATTAGATATGTGAGTGATTGGTCTTAGTGCTAGTGGTAGATTGTTAGAGTATGACCAAAAGACCAATCATATGATGATTATATTGACATATTATCTTTACCGATTTTATCAATTAAAGGCCTTGACGTTATTTTCTTCTGTTATATTTTTGTGCATCAAATTAACAAAATACAATAATGTCCATATAATAATATGATTATCATTAAAAGATCCTTAGTTGAGTATTATTATAAGCATGGATAATAATAATACGTTTAAAGCTAACATGTTGTTGATTGATGACAATGTGTTGTCATTGACATAGTGATGTGAAAATCAAAGCATGAATATGATGTTGGATAACAACATATTGGATTGACCCGCTACGAGCATATGTCATGGATTATTATGTGATTGTCACGATATTGCTCATAATGATAACTATATGTATGATCCTTTGACTTGAGATCATTACTATCTTAACATATATTGTTGTGTGCTTTGATGTAGTTAAACGTGCACCGTAAATGGTTACACAATAAAGACTGACATTTAGCATATCATGATATGTGTAGTGGGGTATGAATGGTCAAGATAGGATTTGACCTTCCTGCATAATAGGAAACATATCACATGCCACTTGATTGAGTAAGACTAGAAATGCATGGCCATGCTCGAATAAGTTGATATGAGATATCACATATTATTCGTGTGTTGTCTACTCTAGATATCAAGAAATAATAGAAAGGCAAAACAAGTGTCACTATTCCAAGACTTGTACCTATTATAGATATAAAGGACAAAGGGATATAATACATTAGAATAGTTGATCATGAAGATGTTATGTTGAATCTGTACTTCTAGTAATTTAGGTGACAATGATACATTGCTAGATGTCACTCATTGTTTGTGATATTGGAATAGTTTTGTTAATTGCTACAAATTTTACTAGAACCTACAGGGTCACACCCCAGGGTTGAAAAGAGCAATTAATAAATAAGTTACATATGTACAATTTAGTTGTACATATATAACATGTATAATTAATATTAAGACACATATATTTGATACATATGCTAAAATATTTTATTATACATAGAATTCCGAATTTAAAATAATTAAAGTAATTATAGTTATGAATTAATTAAAAATCCTATGCAGTTAGGGTAAAATACTATAAAAAGGGGTTAATGGTCTAGCAGCCATCTAACCCTTTGAAACATATTTTTCTCAAAAACGTTTTGTGAAAAGAAAATTGCTCTCAACTTTTCAACCGGGTGAACTAAGTAGAGGCTGAGACGATCTATTCATAGAGGCTAAGATTCGTATCATTCGTGAGATCGTTAGACATTTCTGTTCGTGTTGTTTATCAAGGAACTCAATGTAAGTAAACCTATCTCTTCCTCTTTAATTCGGATTAAACGTACATGGATCGTTGGTGAGATCGTCGTGTTTGTTTTTCGCTGCGCCATGGGGTGTGCCGATGATCTAACATTGCCATGTGCATCCTTTAACAATATGGCATCATAAACAACAAATCTCTTACTCAAAATCATGCTTTAAAATAGTGGATAAACACGTATATAATCAAGTGCATCAACGAGCCTATAATAGTACAATCCAAAGAAGAAAATCACTTTACTTACTTCTGAACTTAGTAAAGCGTTTCAAGCTTACACTAAGTTCCCAAAATCACTTTAAAGGTATTTCAAAGCTGGAAATCCCATTTTCACTCACTGACTCGCGAAAACTCAATCGTCTACTCGAAAGTCAAGCGTTTGAAGCCCCCGAATCTTCACTGATTGCTTCCAAAGCATCCTCCCCTATTTATACCACACAAGAATAGAGGATTAATGCATCACAATGCATTAAAACCACCAGCAATCACTAAAAACTTGTAGCTTTGCCCAAAGGCACTTAAAAGCCTATCTGAAACAACTGAAAACTCATCTGATCTTACTCCAAACTTAACTCAGCCATAATCCATCACTTCCATTCACATTTAACAATCATCATCATCCAATAACACTCTAATTACTTCTAAAAATGCCCAACAACATAAGAATCACATTTCCAAGCCAAAAACCCATAACTAACAACCTAAACTTTTAGAGATCCAACCTAATCCGGGATTATTGTGATTGAGTCATTATTTCATCATCATTTAACATCCGAAACAACTTTAAAATCAATCTAAAAACAACCAAAACAATGCCCAAACGAAAATCTTGGAAAATCACCACATAAATCCATTTTTAGCCAATTTCCTTTTAATCCACTATCAAACAAAGTTAATAAACACACTTAGAAGGCACAAGACTTGGAAATTTCATTAAAGAACCTTGATTAGAGGAGTTAAACGAAATCATACCTCTAACCTTGCCTTTTCTCCTCAAATGAAAAGATTTTTGATGAAATCTTCAAGTAAACTCAATGCTGATTGGTAGGAGAATCAAAGAACTCTTTAGCCATTCAAAATTATTAGAGAAGATGGAGAAACTCCCTGGTTTTTAGAAAAGAAATAGTATTTGGTTGAGTGCAAAATGAGAGAGGTTAGCTACGTAAACTATTCTCTTGTTTTAATTAAAAATCCCCTTTTAATTTGAAACCTTAATTAAATCTTTTTATTTAAATAACTAAAATGGTCAATTTGAGAGAAATGGCCCACAAAAGATACAAGCTCCCTAAAGATACTAAGTCTTGTCCTCATTTCATTTTAGTCCTTAAAATCCAACTTTGCAATTTTTACAAAATGGTCACTTTCCAAAATCTCGATTTTCCAATACTTATTTTCTAAAATTGATTTTACCAACCTTCCATATACATTTTAAAAATATTTTAGCAAATTTTCTCATATTTTTATCACATCCTGGACTACGTTTTCCCTGAGCTATTTCTAAAGGCTCTAATCTCTAATTCTAGGTTCGACTAACCTAAACCGATGCCTAAAACATCTAGGCCCAAAACCGGGGCCTTACAACTCTCACTCACTTAAGAAATTTCGTCCTTAAAATTTTACCTGAAGGAAAAAGGTGTGGAAACTGCTTCAACATGGTCGTCTTACTTTCCCACATGGCCTCTTCAACTCCTCGGTGTCGCCACAACCCCTTTACAAGTTCAATCGTCTTACCACGAAGAATTTTGCTACTAGAATCTAGGATCTGATCTATACCTTCGCAACATTGAAACATGAAACACATCATGGATTTTCACCAACTCGGGAGGCAACCTCAACCTATATACAACAAGACCAACACGCTCCAGAACCTCAAAAGGTCCAATAAACCTTGGACTAAGCTTACCCTTACGTCCAAATCTCATCACCATCTTTCAAGGTGATACCTTCAAGAACACACGATCTCCAACTGCAAACTCAGTCTCCTTACGCTTTAAATCTGCGTATGACTTTTGATGATCCGATTCAGACTTCAACCGCTCACATATGAGCTTCACTTTCTCAGTTGTTCATTTTAGCAAATCCGGAAAGGAAACCAACTTTTGCCCCGCCTCCTCCCAACAAAGAGGCGTTCTAGTCTTTCTTCCATACAGAGCTTCATACGGAGCCATTTGTATACTTGCCTGGAAACTATTATTATAGGCAAATTCCACCAAGGGCAACTACTTTTCCAAAGAACCTTGGAAATCTATAACACAACATCTCAACATATCCTCCAGCATCTGTATAATTCGCTCCGACTATCCATCCGTCTGAGGATGATATGAAGTGTTGAAATTCAAACGTGTGCCCAACGCTTGGTGTAGACACTCCCAAAAACTCGATGTAAACCTCAGATCTCTATCCGACACTATAGACTTAGGCACACCATGAAAACGCACAATCTAAGCAATATACAACTCCGCTAGCTTATCCAACGTATACGTAGTATGAACAACCAAGAAATGCTCACATTTCGTAAGACGATCTACAATCACCCAAATAGAGTTCTTCTTTGATGGTATTAATGGCAAACCAGACACAAAATCCATCGTAATCCCTTCCCACTATCATTCTGGTATCCTCAAAGGTTGCAACAAACTGGAAGGAAACTGGTGCTCAGCTTTCACACGTTGACGAACCATACACTTGCTCACAAAATTCGCAACATCCTTTTTCAACCCATCCCAATAGTACTCATCTTTCAAACCACGATACATCTTTGTACTACTAGGATGCATAGCAAAAGGACTGCTATGAGCTTCAGTAAAAATATTGTGCCTCAACTCAACATCCTTCGGTAAAACTATCTGACTTTTAAAACATAAAACACCATCGTCATTGAAACAGAAATTCGTTGCATTACCATCAGCTATATCCTGAACATGAGGCACCAAAGAATCATCAAGCAACTGCTTATCCTTAATTAACTGAGTTAAGGAAGGTTTCACTTGTAACTCGCCTATCAACCCACCATCACGCGATATACTCAACCGAGCAAACATCGCTCTCAACTCAACAACCACCTTCCCACTCAAGTCATCGACCGTCACATTGTCCTTTCCAAGATGGTACTCAATCGTTAGATCATAAACCTTAAGCAACTCCAACCATCTTCGTTGCCTAAGATTTAACTCTCTCTAGGACATTAGATACTTCAAACTCTTATGATCTGTGTAGACGACAAATTTCTCGCCGTAAAGATAATGCCTCCAAATCTTCAAGGCAAACACAACTGCAACATGTTGTAGATCATGAGTAGGATAGTTGTGCTCATGCACATTCAATAACCTATATGCATACGCCACAACCTTCCCACCTTGCATCAACACACAACCCAGACCAACATACGATGCACCATTATAAACCACAAACTCCTTACCCAATTTTGGTTAAATCAAGATAGGAGCTTGCGTCAAAGCTTCCTTCAACCTCTCGAAAGCTTGTTGTCTAACATTTGTCCATTCATAGCTAACATTCTTTTGCAACAATTTCGTTAACAGAGAAGCAATCATAGAGAAACCCTCAACAAACCTTCGATAATATCCAGCCAAGCCAAGGAAGCTACGCACTTCTGTCACCGATTTAGGCGTTTTCCAATTCATCACTGCCTTGATCTTGTGTGGGTCAACTCGGATACCCTCAACTGACATTACATGTCCAAGGAAGACAAATTCCTTGAGCCAAAACTCGCACTTTCTCAGCTTGGCATAAAGCTGATTCTCCAACAACACTTGCAACACAATCCTCAAATGCTTATCATGATCCTCCTCGGTATGCTAGTACACAAGAATATCATCAATAAGCACCACCACGAACTGATCTAAGAACTCATGGAACACATGATTCATCATGTCCATGAATGCAGCTGGTGCGTTCGTCAACCCAAACGACATCACTAAGAACTCATAATGCTCGTACCTTGTCCGAAAAGTTGTCTTAGGTACGTCTACATCCTTGACCTTCAGTTGATAATATACGGACCTCAAATCAATCTTTCAAAACATTGAAGCACCCCGAAACTGGTCAAACAAATCATAGATCCTTGGCAAAGGGTACTTGTTCTTAATCGTCAACTTGTCCAGTTGCCGATAATCTAGACAAATACACATCGTGTCATCCTTCTTCTTTACAACCAAGACCGGTGCACCCCAAGGTGAAACACTTGGCCTTATGAACCCCCGATCTAGCAACTTCTGAAGTTACGTTTTCATCTCCTTCAACTCTTTAGGTGCCATCCGATAAGGAGCAATAGACACTGGAGTCATATTTTCAAACAACTCAATGCCAAACTCAACCTCTTTGTTCGATGGCAAATAGGGAAAATCTTCCAGAAAGACACCAAGAAACTCACATACCGTTTGTATGTCTTGTACTCCCACCTCCTTTGTACCAGGGTTTATCACTTAAGCTAGGAAAGGTTAACAACCCAACTCACCCATACAACTCACCTCAAGAGCGGAAATTGCATTGGACAAGAATTTCACATTCTCGCCTACGATTACCACTTCGTAATCATCAACAAGTCTCAAGGTAACTTGCTTAACATCAAAATCAACTACAACCATATGCTCAGACAACTAATCCATTCCAAGGATCACATCAAAATCATAGAAAGTCAACTCCATCAAATCAACTAAAAACACATAGCCTTGAACAACTAAAGGACATCTCCTATACAATTTTCTTGTAACAACGGTTTCACCAAAAGAGCTTGTTACTTGCATTCCTACATCTAACATCTCAATAGGGATATCAAGCAAACGTGCATGCTCACTCAAGATCTATGAATGTGTAGATCAAGAATCAATTAAAGCTAACAAAGATAAGGATTGCAAGGTAAAAGTACATTCAACCACGTTGGTGTCGTTACGTCCCTCGTGATGTGCATACACTCTCGCAGGACCATCACCCTTTGGTTGAACAACAACAACATGAGCTACACCTTGCTGCGTATCCTTTATCCGTTGGAAATTACCACGAGCGCACCCACGGCCTCTATGTGGTGCAATAACAGGTGCCCTACCCTGACCACCTCCAGCTAACAAAGGACATTCACGCCTCATATGATCAGTTGATCCACAGTTCCAACAAGAATTAGTCGCCCCAGCCACAAGAGCATGTGCCTCTCAAGCCACACGAGGACATCTCGCCTCAAATTCTCTCGCGGCCCACATGTCCAGCAAGTATTCTGTTTCGATCTCACTCTATTACCCTGAGCTGGCGCACCTCACCCATAAGAACCTCGCCTCACCTCAGGCCGATATCTACGATCCCAATTTGTCTTTTATTGTCCACCACTAGGACCCTAATCCACATCTCTCTCTCGCGAACTAGAACCACCCCCGCGAGAGGTCAAACCCAAACTCTATTCGATATCCTTGGCTCGCGTCACCAGCACACCAAAATCAGTATAATCGAAAGCTAGCATGAAAGTCTTCACTTCCTGCACCAAGCCATAACGGAAGCGGTCACATCGATGCCTCTCACTTGGCACCAATTTCGGAGCATACTGGCTCAAACGTACGAACTAGACCTCATACTAAGTCACTGTCATGTTTCCTTGCACCAAGGACATGAACTCATGCTTCTTGTCGTCAAAGTATCTAACTCCTAGATACTTCTCTTTAAGGAAGCCTGGAAGAACTCCCAATCCACCTCATTGGGTTCCAAAGCTGCGGTCACAGTCGTCCACAAACTATATTCATCACCATGTAACAAGGAAACAACACATCCTAGCTTGCGTGCATCAATGCACCCCATCTGATCCAAAATCCGAATCGTACTAGCCATCCAAGCCTCGGATGCTTCAGGAGACAATCCGTTATACTCAACACCTCCAAAACTTCGCGAGCGTTCCAACGGCAAACCGAATTGCCCAGCCACAAATACTTGCACTTGCACAAGCACTCCAACAACAGCAGCCTAGAATGACCCAGTCATCGTCTGAACCAAAGGCGTCAAATCATCCAACACTGGACCAACATGTTCGTGTTGCACTTGCTCCTCACACCCAGGTGGTGGTGGTGGAGGAGGTAAATTTGCACCAGGCAAAACCTCGTTCTCCTGATTCCTTTGCTCACCAACAGGAGCAACTGATCCTGAACGTAGCTCTCTCCTCGGTCCCATTGTGCTATTATCATTAAGGCATGAATATAAAACAAAACAAGAAATCAGGCCAGCTTCTAGCAAGGATCCATGACTTTAAATTCAATTTAGAACACTTTATTGTAGTAATAAGGAAATGGGCATCCTAACTTCTCTCAACATAGCATAAAGTTTTCAACGTACATATATCACAATCATCATGCTTTACAGTCAATAAGATTCAGCCCACAACATCATCATATATATAACAGCCCATACTTACATCACAATCATCATACATAGAATCACTATCATTTGATCAACATTAACATGCTTATAACATTCACCGTGCAAACCAAACATCACCAAATACATACAATCACATCACATTGACTTACCATTAACTTACCATCATCCCATTCTTTCGAAACCTGGCTCTGATACCACCAAATATAACCCCCTCAACCTGACCTATGCGAGAGACCGAACCGAACGAGTCACACGGGGAATATTGAAGTAAACCGGGAATTTTTACTTCAAAAAATGGCCATTTTTTGTTTTTATCATGTCTAGATGCTCGTTACAAACCCTAAGTTTTTAAGGTTGCAACAGATTAAACACAACATCAATCGAACGTCAAATACATGCATAGACAACTTTTAGGGACCAAATTGTAAACTTGCCAAATTACTAGGGTAATTCCCAGTTTTGGATTACCATCTTTATATTAATCATATTACATGTGTATCTTTCAAAGCTCAACTCTAAATAATCATTCAAACTCATTTAATTGCATGGTCCATATGAAATTCAAGCATCCAAAAGTTAAAACTCAAACCAACACAAAGAGGCCTTTTGCAATCATAAAACAAGAAACCAAACATGCTCAAATAGGGAGTTTCAATACATCTCCCAAATAAACCATGGATCCCCCATTGCCATTATTACTCTATTCTTTAAAACGAAACATACATTCGAAAGGTGAAGTCCCCTTAGATCCCCTTGCAAGTTGCTGCCTCCAAACACTTAATTATCTGCATTGATGTATGAAAGAGGGTGTAAGCATATAAGCTTAGTGAGGAGTGCTCAAAACTAAAAACACCATTAATGCTTAAAATCATTTTAAACCATTTGGAAACCATCATGCCCTTTTTGAAATCCATGCACTTCATTAACAAAATCAACATGTTATACATCCTGCAACAAGTATCACACACTTCACCAGCAAAACCATTTACTAAAACTCATTTTAAGTCTTTCCATGCATAACTACCATATGCAAAGCTTAAAGAGTAAAACATGCACTTCTTTCATAATATGCATCAATATACATTTCATAGCATTCCAACAATTATATTGGCTCCCAAGTGATTATCAACATACTCATTTCTCAAAACATATCGGATTCACGGATTCCCATGTGTTGTCCAAACACTTCATACATTCTCACCAGCATCTCAAGGTTTACACACGAAAGCTACCTTCCACCGTTGTGACACCCGTGGTGGAGTATTCGATACCTTACAACCCCTCAACATCACTCATCAGTAGATGTATAACTCCACTAACAAGAGACGGGACACAACTCAATTTCCTCAATCGTTAGGACACTTGGATGGAGTTTTCGGTACATTCACAACCCCTAAACATCAAGAGCGACTTGTTTATAGTGCAATCAATCCTATAGTCAGCTAACTATATCCAATTTCATTTGTAAACCACTTTACACAACATCACTTGCCAATATAATTCTCATTTAGTACAAACTTCATTGTTTTCAAAGCATTCACAATAAACCATATTCCAACCATTAAACCATGCTTCATTAAACATGTATAAGCATATACATACAAGGATCACATACCATGTGCATCCTTTAACAATATGGCATCATAGACAACAAATCTCTTACTCAAAATCATGTTTTAAAACAGTGGATAAACACGTATAAAAAAGTGCATCAACGAGCCTATAATAGAACAATCCGAGAAAGAAAATCACTTTACTTACTTCTGAACTTAGTAAAGCGTTTAAAGCTTACAATAAGTTCCCAAAAACACTTTAAATGTATATCAAAGCTGGAAATCCCATTTCCACTCACCGACTCACGAAACCTCAATCGTCGACGCAAAAGTCAAGCGTCTGAAGCCCCTAGATCTTCACCATTTGCTTCCAAAGAATACTCCCTTGTTTATACCACACAAGAACAAAAGATTAATCCATCTCAATGCATTAAAACCACCAGCAATCACTAAAAACCCGCAACTCTGCCCAAAGGCACTTAAAAGCCTATCTAAAACAACTGAAAACTCAATCGATCTTACTCCAAACTTAACTCAGCCACAATCCTTCACTTCCATTCACATTTAACCATTAATCAACATCCAAAAACACTCTAATAACTTCTAAAAATGCCCATCAACATCAAATTCACATTTCCAAGCCAAAAAACCCATAACTAACAACCTAAACTTGTAGAGATCCAACCTAATCCGGGATTATTATGATTCAGCCATTATTTCATCTTCATTTAACATCCAAAACAACTTTAAAATCAATTTAAAATCAACCAAAATAGTTCCAAAACGAAAATCTTGGAAAATCACCACATAAAACCATTTTTGGCCAATTTTCTTTTAATCCATTATAAAACAAAGTTAATAAACATTTTTAGAAGGCACAAGACTTGGAAATTTCATTAAAAAACCTTGATTAGAGGAGTTGAACGAAATCATACCTCTAACGTTGCCTTTTTTCTTCAAATGACAAGATTTTTGATGAAATCTTCATGTAAACTCAATGATGATTGGTAGGAGAATCAATGAACTCTTTAGCCATTCAATAGGATTAGAAAAGATGGAGAAACTCTCTGGTTTTTAGAAAAGAATGAGTGTTTGGCTGAGTTCAAAATAAGAGAAGTTAGTTACGTAAACTCTTCTCTTGTTTTAATTCAAAAACCCCTTTTAATTTGAAACCTTAATTAAATATTTTTATTGAAATAATTAAAATGGTCAATTTGAGAGAAAAGGCCCATAGAAGATATAAGCTCCATAATGATTCTAAGTCTTGTCCTCATTTCATTTTAGTCCTTAAAATCCAACTTTGCAATTTTTACAAAATGTTCACTTTCTAAAATCTCGATTTTCCAATACTCATTTTCTAAAATTGATTTTACCAACCTTTGATATACATTTTAAAAAGATTTTAACAATTTTTCTCATAATTTTATCCCATCTCGGACTACGTTTTCCCTGAGCCGTTTCTAAAGGCTCGAATCTCGAATTCTTGGTTCGACTAACCTAAATCGATGCCTAAAACATCTAGGCCTAAAATCGGGGCGTTACTGGGGGTACTCGAAGTCATTAACTAAAATTCTCTCAAGGATACACATAGCGTTCGTATATTTCTTGTCCAGCAATGAACCGGCTATCGAAGCATCAACAATAGTTCTCATTTGTGCATTTTATCTGTTGTAAAAAGATTTTATTTGGGTCCAATTTGGAAATCCATGCATAAGACACATTCTCAACAGTTCTTTAAATCTTTCCCAAGCATCATATAAAGTTTCATCCTCAGCCTACATGAATTTAATAATCTCATCATGTAGCTTGGTAGTGAGTGTTGGTGGTTGGAAACGCGTCAGAAACTTCTAACATAGATACCCCATGAGGTGACTGAACCAGGTGGTAAAGAATTGAGCCAAGTGTTAGCTCTATCTCTTAAGGAAAAAGTGAATAGTTTCAACTTTACAGTATCCTCTGGTACTCCAGGCTGCTGAAATAGCTGGCAAATCTACATGAATTGCTTCAAGTGGTACCTTGGGTCTCTAGTAAGTGCTCCATCAAATTGTCCTACATTCAAAAGAGTTTGAATCATTACCGGCTTAAGTTCAAAATTTGATGCATTTACCTTGGCGCCAATCACTCATGGCATCATGTTATCATGTTCGGTGCCAAGTGTTCTCGTACTGGTCTCTATATTGCATCATCCACTACGGGTGCGGCATAATTCTCTCCGTGTATAATTGGATTTCCTTGATTCTGTAGGACACCTTCTACTCCTCTTTTACCGTTTTGAGCCATCTCTATAATTTTCCTTTTCAATCTGTGGTAGGTTCGTTCAATTAAAAGGTCAAATTGCTGATAGTCCGTAGGGAGGTTCCTTGTCATACACCAAACAAAACAGATAAGTAAAAGAAAACTGATAAGTGCCCAAAAGTCATATATTTTGACCTCTTTTACATGGCAATTATAACTCAACCTATACCCATTTGAGTTGCATTATGGCCTTTCATGCATAGATTTCATCATTTATGCCTTTGAGCCTTATATTGTGCTTATTATATGAAAAAGGTACAATTTAATGCATGATTGGTATTTTGCAGGATGACCACTGCTGGAGCAAAATGATACCGCCACAACATAAAAAAACATGAGGGAAGATGAGGCAGAAGTAGCAGACAACAGACCCTGATCGAGACAAGCCACATGACAGCTTCTACTAAGGGAAGTTAATGAAGCCTTGTAGAGCAGACCGATGCTAAGACAGCAAAAGCCAGCTCGCAGCAGCATTCCGCCAGAGGGAAAAATGGGCAAAGCGGTAGCTGACTTGTAGAGCCTTTAATGCTGGATTTTTCTACACACTTTGCGTGGCAGCTGGAGCTCGAGAAGAGGAGAAAAACATGGAAGGAAGGATAAAGTTGGACTTTTGCCAAAAAGGTATATTGTAATAAATTAAAGAGATTTACCTTTTTAATAAAGTCTAGTCCAAGTCCAACTTAACTTCCTCTCCAAGAAGGATTTGTTCCTACACCTTTCCCTATATAAGGGGCTTGCAGCCATGAAGAAACAACATCGACTTCAAGAGGAGAGGAGAGATCACCAAAGAGAGACTAAGCTTAGGATTAGTTTAATTATGTTCTAAATTTCTTAGAGTTAGAATTAGTTTGTTTAGTAGTTGTGTGAAAAATCTTTGTACCTAGTTTTTTCCTTAAGGCAATAAAAGTTAAGGTTTCCTTATTCTGGCTTTAATTATTTTTGCATTCTACTTGGGAGAGGGTTTGTGATATCATCCATTTGTTCAATATCGAGAGAGTTGAGCTCGCGAAAGGAATAAGTACGATTTTCGACTCACGTGGTGTTAACTAACTCGACCTAGGGACATGTTAGAGTTTCAGCAGCTAAAAGAAGTGTATGAACATTTGGTGTTTGCCCTTTGATTCATGTCGGGAGGTATCATCAGATTTCAGTCATCAACCAGTGTTCCGTTCTTAGGGATAAGGCGGAACCACCCAAGTACACTTTGTTGAGCCTTAACTTCATCTGCCCACGAGCAAGGGATTTTCGCTGCAAGAGTTCAGCCATTGCAGTCGCGGCAGGGATTTAGGTCACTGCCACGGTAGTAGTGCGTTGATGCATTCAAGACAAATGAATTCAAGAGAATTCCACACTATGACACACTCTAATCCGGCCCATCTTCTCATCTTGATTACTTCTTTATTTTATTTACTAGATTTCCTTAGTTTAGTTATTTTTAGATTATCTCAAATCATGTAATTAATTTGTGTTTTTACTTTATTTATTTTGCAGTGCGAGGGAGTAGAACCGAAGGTTGAGTACCAATCCCTGTGGAGACGATACTCATATACTTATCCCTATATTACTTGCATCGTATATACTTGCACAATTGCGAAGCACTATTTACACGGAACAAAAATAAAAAACAATAAAACTTCGTTGCAATCCTCGACAACAGCGCCAAAAACTTGTTGGACTCGTGAGAGTGCATGGAAAAAGGGGTATAAATGCGTTGGTAATGAATAAACTGTGCCAAGAAAGAGTCTTTTACATACACATATACACGGTCTTCCAAGTAATACAATAGTAAGCTCAGTTATCGATTCCACAAGGATTGGTCAAGAGTTTAATTGCTTACTCGTTTTACCTGTCAAAGAAAAGTTTGTGACTACATTTTTGACACAAAAGATTAATAACAGTGACTAATATTTAGACACTAATGTTATTCTTATTAGTGACAAACATTTTTATCACAAATACATATTGAAATAGTGCCTAAAATATGTTGTCACTTTTAATTATAAAAAATTAATTATATAATAATTATATTTTTAGATGTAAACATCTTATTTATGTCCTTGAAATTTAATGGGTCATTTGCATTGGCAGTCAAAAAACACTTTTAACCTTTCATCGGGTCACTGAAGTTTTAATTATATATGATGTGACATCTTTATATGTCAATTTGTAATAAATAAATACAATGCATGGCTTCATGGAGGATTGAACATGGAACCTTTGGGGGAGGGTGCAATGTCTATCCACTAGGCTAGACAAGAAATTTAATACTATTTTAAAAGAAAAATAGTATTTAGGTTAAATTTTAACTGAATACTTATTTTAAAAATATGTATTAATTATAACACTAATTATTATAATAATAATTTAATTAATTTCTATGGTTTCTTATATGAAATAAGTTTATCAAAGAACATATACATATAAAACTAATTGCGTTGGTTTTAAAATATAAACATATTTTATTAAGATTTACACTTTATATATTATATTTTCATTAATTACATGAATTAATTTAATTCAAATTATTGATAAATTTATCCTTCATGTTATAATTACTTAGTATACTAACAATGCAAATTTTAACTTCACAAGCAAAGTTAAAGTTTTAAGTGACAAACAATTTCATTGTCACGATAGATATCAAATAATAATGACCACTTTATATATCGTCACTATTATCTCTATAAAACAACTCTTTCATAAACTAATTTGATTAAATCTCAATCATTTGCTCCTATAGGGTCGATTTCACTCCCTAAGTGAGTTCACATACTTGAATATCTTCTCTCGAAGCATCTCGCCTTAGTATCTAGCATTTGTTCGTTGTTCCCTAAGTCGGTTAAGATATTAAGGTTCAATAAGCTAACAAAGTCAGCTCTCGCTTGGCATTGTATTTGTGAAAACAATTAAGATCATGTTAAATAAAAAAACAATGCCATCACATCTCCGATTATTAAAAGCTAAATATGAAAAATAACATTCAATGCAACCATCCCTCACCAACTATTAAATTAGTTTATGGTGAGGGTTTCCAACCAAAAACCATAATTGTATCTCAACATCATCTTAAATAAAAATAAAACAACTTAAATGAAGACAATGGGTAAGAAGGGGGTCACTCGATGCAGCCCTTCAAACTCCAGGCTCTCGGTCAAGCTTGGTCAAACCACGTCTTCTTGGTGCAGCCTTCGAAATTTGATTATTGATCTCCTCGCAAGTGTTTGCTTGAGTTCCTTTAAATAGGCACAAGGGAATGACCTTGTAACACCCTGGGATAGGGCTTGGAAGGGATTGTATTCTTGTGATTGAAAGCTAAGTCTTAATTATAGTGTTAATTGAAACGAACAAGAGTTAAGGACTTACAAAGGAAAATTTGAATTATGAGTATCAATTTTACGTGACCAAATAGTTAAAGAAATAATTGTAACTCTAATGCATGTAAAATCAAGAAATAGAAATGACCTTAAGATGTGTCATTAACTTAAGGTTCCATGTGGCACATGGCGAGCATTACCCGGTTTGGGAGAGGAGAGAACACAACAAAAATTTCATTTGGTTCTTCTCCTTCCATGAAATATACGAGAGAAAGAAATTGGGAGCTAAAATTCTGCTCATATGGATTAAACCTAAACTTGAGTTTGATGATTTCTTGCTTAAAATTTGAAGAGGAGGTAAAACAACATTATCTCCCTTTTATTTATTCTTTCAACTGCTCTTGATTGTTCTTAGGTTGAATGTTAGGAGTTGGAAATTGATTATATGAATTCAAAGATTATGTTACAATTGAAGCATGATGTAATGCTCAAATTTAGATAAGTGAATTGTAGATGAATTGCTTGAGCATTTAGTAACGCATGACCCATAGGAGAATGGAATAAACTAGAGGATTGGATCGAATGGAGAATTGAAAGCAAGAAAAAATTGATATGTATGTGTATGTTTGAGCTGATGAACATCGATTGATTGAAATGAGAAACTATATTGAATTCGATTTATGGACTGCTGGCTTATAAACACAAACTGTTCGATTTCATGAATGAACCTGTTAAATTGAGCCTTGAAAATGAAAATAGGATTGTTTAAAAAGATGAATTATTATGATAAAATGTATTGATGGTTAACAAAGCTGCCCTGCCATTAAGAGTAATTAACCGAGACTGTTTTGGTGTCTTGAACCGTTAATCATTGTTAGATTGATAAATTGAATGTAGAGATTGTTTTGGTTCAGATTTGAGTAGAATCAAAACTGCCCTGTTTCATTTTAAGCTCTCATAAGATCTTAGGAATGAATTAAGTGTGTATTACCTCACTAATGGACTTACTAGAAAGGCTAAAGTATAAGAGCATTAATTGGAAATTGTTTTAATGCTAATTTTAAAGGCTCTTTGTTTTGATTTAAGTGTTCACTGAATTGAAGAGATATGATAAATGCAAGGTGTAAGAAACTGCTAGTTAAAGTACAAATTAGAAGTGATTTATTAGTATCATTGTGCTTGTATAATTGGAAGCCTATCTTGAAGGATGGTTGGTCCATGATTAGAACTTTGAGTGAATTACAGTTGAAATTGATCAATTTATGTGACTAATAAAATATCATAATGATATATGTTAGATGAAGACATTACGGAAGGTAGAGGTCTGTTGTAGATCAAAACAACGATACTCAAAAAGGAATCGTGTTATGGGAGCAACAATAGCTGGAAATCATCTGTAAGTGTAACCTAGATTTTGGACGATCCTAAGGATGTCCCGAAATCTTTACATATAAAGTTCAATAGGGATATGTTCTAATATGCTTGTTCATGTGAAATTCGAATCATGCTAGTGTAAGGTAAGTATTTCTGAGGTAAGCATGCTTGAGTTATTTATGTTATACTTTCATATGTTTACCTTGAGACTAGACTTGGTTGTGAATTGAACGAACTAAATTAATGATCAAAGGCACAATACCTCTTGATTGAAATGGATAATAGTAAAAGCAATAAAGCCTTGATTCGAGTTAGTTTAGAAACAATTGGCATGTCATAGAGTCCGTCGAGCTCTCTAGTTTGGACTACAGTCCCTTGTTGTTAAAGATCAAATAATCTTTTGATACGATTGGTACCCTTGTTTATTAATGAAATAAATTTGGTACTTTGTGTACCCTTGTTGTTGTTACACTTATTATGGATTCGTGTGTCTAGTAACTTTTAAATCAAGGCTCTAGATAACCTAAATATTCTTATTAATGAATCTTGATATCATGAAAGGAAAATTTTACTAGGTTTCCTTGATGATTAATTTGATTATGATCCCTCTATTATGTTGGACTTTATATCAATTGATAAAATATTTACATTAATATTGCTCTCATGCTTAATTGAATGCTTGTATTCATGCTTGGGAAATGGATAGTGAAGCTCATGGTTTATCCTTAGAAATGATGTATGTCTTAATAAATTGCCTTCGAAATGGATATTCATTAGCATAATGGGAGAATGAATTCTTAATTCTAGATACTTCTCGTTTATTGGCTTACTTGACCAAGGTCTCATTAGTTCTCCCTATTATGTTCCAGGGTGAATTTCGAAGTTGTAGATCAAGTCAAGGAGTTAAGCAAGATCGATCCCAAGAAGCCTAAGTGCATGTTTTATTAATTTTACTTTGACTCCTGGGATGGTGGCACCCTTAAGGCATGAAAATCTTTTGTTAAATTACCATGACATGTAAATATTAAGCTCACATGTGTTAGCTTGTATGTAAAGCCTAATGTTTGCCTTAGATTGTCTAATTGTTTTGTTAGAGTAGTTGTGTGTTTGGTAATTGTGTGTGGATGACTAGAATGAATGATTGAGTGAGTTTGTTGTGGTAGAGCAAACTAGGGTGGCATGATTTATCAAAGCTAAATGATTTGAATAGTTTGATGGTTGCTTGAAAAAGATGCTCAATGAATAGTTCATTTAAAGGAAAGATTCGAACATGTTGATACATTTTTAATAGTTGTTTGCTTTAAGCCGAAATGGTTTTAAACTGGATTTGGATACTTGAAACCTTAAGTCTTATTATCATGGCGTTTATTTAGATTAGGCGGGGTTTGATTAAAGATTTCTATGTATGCTGAATTTTGTAAACTGATAATTTACATTGAAGGACTTAGTAACTAAAATATTAGTACCCAATTGGCCAATTGATCAATGACTCGGAATGCATGGTTTTACTTTTCCTTGTTTGCTTTTGTGTTCGATTGAAAATAGGACCAAGTAGAATTCTATATGACAATTATATTGCATGCAAATTGTTGATCTTGTCCCTTTCTTGGCATATTTCGGATGTCTAGTTTGGTTGTTTAATTTATAACTTGAAATTTCAAGTTAGTATATTGCTTGTCTCGAACCCTTAGACCCGTTTTACTCCTAAGCTTGGCTTGCGAAAATCAACAATAGTCGACTTCATTCCTGGCCACCAATATAATTCTTTCAAGTCCTTATACATTTTAACAGACCCGAGATAAACTGTAAAAGTACTTTGGTGAGCTTCAGATAACATTTCCCTTCTCAAGGTTTCATCATTCGGTACACAAACCTGATATTTAAAGTAAAGCAGTCCATTTGAATTTAGAGTAAAGTCAGAGTTGGGTTTGGCTTCTATGCGAATTAGGATTCTCTAAAGCTCGGGATCAGACTGCTGTAAAGCATTGATGAATAGCTAGATTGGTCACTATTTCATCGTCAATTATGCCTCTAGTGGTTCGATTATGGTGTTGAATTAGACCTTATAATGTGTTTTTCATCCAGGCACTTAATTATGGAAAACATACTGAAAAGAGGCGATTTATGCAAGTTTTTATTTTCCTGGAGTCATGGCTGGAATAATGAGCATGAAACTGGGCATGAAAGATGAAGGATGATGCCAGCAGTATTAGAGGATGACATCATCAGCAGTATTGTTAAAGGATGATGTCAGCAGCAGCAGCGTTGGAGGATGACGTCAACAGCAGCAGTGATAGCTTATCAAGTTCATTTCAATAGCTTATCAGACAATATTTAAAATTAAAACTTGGGGATTATCTTTTGTTTTTAAATTTAAACACTTTAGGATTTATTTCTTATCTCTTAAGAATTATCTTATGTATTTTAAATATTTTAGGAATTAACTCTTATCATTTTAGAGTTATTTTAGGGTTTTTTAGATACTATAAATATCCATTTTGGGTGAAACATAAATCATCTCTAAGAAAAATTACGCCACGCAATACGCGAGTCTTCCTCCGGAGGCCCAAACCTCGGCCACCACAAGATGAAAACCTAGCGCATGACGTTTCGGAGAGGCTCAATTCTATTGAATCCTACATTGCCGAGATCCTCTCCTATCTTAGGTCAGGCACGTCTCGTCGAGGGCGTGGGCGCGGTCGTGGCCGTAACTAGCTCAGGGAGTTTCCTATTCCGTCTCTTTTACTTTCTATTGCATAATGGGACATCATGCTTAAAGTGAGGGGGAGTGGAAATTCACGTCAAAATTTTTTTCTTGCTTATCTGATTGATTGCCTCATGCTCTCTTGATTTTACTTCATTTTAAGCTACTTGTTGTTATCCTTACTTAGCTTTGTCTCTCCGCTTTCTATATGATTTGGTATCTTTCTTGTTTTGAACATTAGGATGCATGATAGACAATGGCTTGACTAGTGATTTTCTAAAAAAATTCTTATGACATTCCTTGACTTGTTAGTTGACATGATGGTAATCCTAGTGCAATTAACCTTCATGCGATCTTTGAGCCCAATGAGCATTCATCTTTATTTTGCTCTTTGTTTCATTGAGTGTGCCAAGTTATTTTTTTGTATTCTAGAACTTGTGGTTTAAATATTTGTCGAGACTACATTCTTTGACTATGATACTTTAATGTGATAGAGGCACTAGGTTTTACCCTTTTCTCTTTCAAAAATGGCATACCCTTTGATTATTTATCCCTTAGATAGCCAATTTTGAGCCTTGACCTTTTCTTTGAATTTACCACAAATTGTAAACCCTAGATTTGAAAAATCCCTAATTTAGAATCTTAATTTTGAAATCCGTAATTAAAGACCCTAATTTCCTATAAGGGACTAAATAACAATTTTTATGAAACTTAAAAATTAATTTGAAATTTCTTGAAATATATATATATATTTAATCTTTTAATTTGAAATTGAATTCTAATTCTCTTTTTACTCACAGTTGAATTGACTCTCATTTTTTTAACTTAAATTCTTGTTTTATTATTATTATTATTATTATTATTATTATTATTATTATTATTATTATTATAAACCTTTTTGTTTTAGATTAAATTCAATTCCCCTAGTTCTCTACTGGAAACGAATTTTCTACCCTTTCTAATATTAAATTATTTTATTTATTTTGCTATATAAATTAAAACCCTTGAAACCCTTTTGTTATTGAAATTCACCCGCACCATTGTTCATCTTTTCCCCTATCGGCGCAACATTTTTTTTTGTTATCAATATTCGATCCAGTATTTTGATCTCGTGCAATATTATCTCCTACCGTCTGAGTTTTTGTTGGATCCAATACTTCTGATCATGACAAATCACATCATTAAGTAGGTTGAGTTGCTTCGGCTAAGGTGTGATCCCTGCTTGTGCTACATTATATGTGTTGATGTTGTGAGATGTTTGATTGTGAAATATGTTGTTGCTATGTGATGGTTGACTATAAAATATGTTGTGATCTGGACTATGTGATATGTTGTGATCTGGACTATGTGATATGTTGTGATCTGGGCTATTTGATATGTTGTATGTCATTCTGTTAAACATCATACATTGGATTATGAATAGTTAATTATCGGACTAAATGCTCATGCATTTTCGGACTAATGATGTTGCATTCGGATTAAGATCGGAATATTCATATCATATCATTCGGGTGGGATTTGTACGGAGGAAGTTCAGTGGTTTCATCCTTCGGGTTGAATTCCACTTCGGATCAGTGGTTCCACCCTTCGGGCTGAGTTCCACTTCGGATGGTGACGATGTAGAGAGTGGTTCTGGGGAACCTTACTCTTCGGACGGTGATGTAGATGGGTTCATGACATAGACTTAGGTGCATCGTGCATTGCATATCTGTATATTCGATTGACTGTTGAAATGACTATGTTGACTGTATGATTCCTGTGATTTTCTGTCTGATGCACCTTAGAGACACACTGAGCTTAATAGTTGACTCCCCCTTAGTTCTTATTTCAGATTCGGTACTTGGAGGACCACAATTTATCATATTTATTTCAGTTTTCAGTATGGACATTTCGAATTTATAAAGTTATTTTATTTTAGTTATTATTTTGGGATTTATATAATTTCGGTTACTTATATATTTATTTGGGATTTTTAACTGTTTTAGCATGCATGAGAATTTTTAAATGGATATTTTGTTACTTTATTTTAGATTACTTTATCTATACGATTGCGTTTTCAAAAATATGGATTTTAATGTTAAACGACACCGTTTTTAAATTACTTGAGGGACACGTTTTCAATCTAAGTTCCTAGATTCGGCCCATAACCCTTGGGTCGGGTTTAGGGGGTTACACTTTGATTATTTATCCCTTAGATAGCCAATTTTGAGCCTTGACCTTTTCTTTGAATTTACCACATTTCTATTCCAAACCAATTTTATTTTATCCCCACTCTTTTCGTGACCTTTTTCAGGGCAAGTTGGTTATTCCAAAGCGGGAAGTTAAAAAAAACTGCTGCAGAAAAACTGATTCGAATCAACACAATGCAGTTTCTTTCGAACAGTGCTAGAAAATACAGTGCAGAATCGAATTGTTTGAACAATAAAAATCCAGTTTGGTTTAAACTGTAGAGAAAAAAAGTGCAAAAAAGTACAAACTATTCGAACAGAAAAGAAAAAAAATAAAAAAATGGAAATAAGTGTTGGTTTGCTTTCTTGTTTTCTCTTTTCCTTTTACTCTCCTTTGGAATACTCTTTCTTTGTCTTGAATTTTTAACCTCTTATTTAGCCTTTTTATCCTACCTGAACCTTACCCCCATTACATCCCTTTTAAAAAATCTCTTGTATTTTGCATCATATTCATACTTAGTAGTGGAGATAAGATTTAGTTACAAGCATATGGAAATGCTTTGATTAATTGCGGCTTGAGTGATCATTTACCCTAAACACTTTGAGCAAAATGAGTGCATCCTTGTGAGGGTACTAGGGTTTACATCATTGGTATTAACATGTTATTGGAATGTCTCCACTTTGACAAAATTGTTTCTAGTCTTGCCATTCTCCAATTGCTTCTTAGAGTTTCTTACTTCTTAGGTACTAAATCATACTGGAAACTTAGAGATTTAATGAAACTAAAGATGATGACTTCAACTTTAATTGGTTTAATTCAGACATGCTTGAGGACAAACATCGGATAATTGAGGGGGAATGTAATGAGTAGCTAGATTGGTCACTATTTCATCGTCAATTATTCCTCTGATGGTTTGATTATGGTGTTGAATTGGACCTTATAATGTGTTGTCGTGCAGGTACTTAATTTTGGAAAATACACTGAAAAGAGGCGATTTCTGCAAGTTTTTATTTTTCTGGAGTCGTGGCTGAAATAATGGGTATGAAAGATGAAGGATGACATCATCAGTGTTAGAGGATGACGTTAGCAGTGGCAGTGTTAAAGGATTACATCAGCAGCAACAGCGTTGGAGGATGATGTCAGCAGCGACAGTGATAGCTTATTAAGTTTATTTCGATGGCTTATCAGACAATATTTAATGGGCATGAAAGACGAAGGATGGCGTCATCAGTGTTAGAGGATGACGTTAGCAGTGGCAGTGTTAAAGGATTACATCAGCAGCAACAACGTTGGAGGATGATGTCAGCAGCGGCAGTGATAGCTTATTAAGTTCATTTCGTTGGAAAAACTCTCTCTCATGGGCAACGGAAATTCCCAGGGGAGACGGTAGAGAAAAAGGGTTTGGACGTTGTTCATGCTGAATTTGCCGTCACAATTACACTGGAAGGGCGTATGGCTGGTATTTGATCGACATGGTGCGGTGATCGACGTTTTCATTCCTCAGAAGAAATCAAGTAGTGGGAAGAGACTTGGCTTCGTGCGAATGGGTTCGAAGGAGGATGCGAATCGTGTGATTGAGAGATTGGATGGATTTCGACTCTATGGTGAGTGGATTTGGGTGACATATGCGCAGCAAGATGTACGTACAGATTATTGGAAAAAGAAAAAGGGCGAAAGCCAACGAGGACGGGCTCTAGATAGATCGAAGGAGCAACATGATCGAGAAAGGCCAGGGGAGGAGGAAGCGAAGGAGGTACCGAAAAATGAGAGGCTGATCGAAGGCGTTATTGATAAGAAAAAAATGGATATACTAAGTACTTGTGTTGTGGGTTATTTTCGAAAACCCTATAGCATTAGAGATTTGGCAATTGAATTCAAAAAAGAAAAATTGGAAGGATTTTCGATTATGAGAGTGGTGGGATCGATGGTCCTGTTAATGTTTGATGATAGGGAGACGCGCCAGAAATTGGTGGATGAACAATTAATTCACAATTGGCTGGAAAATGTGATGGATTGGAATCCGACATTGGGAATGCTCAATAGGCGAGTGTGGATTTCAGCATGTGGTATTCCGATTCATGCCTGGTCAGAAGGAACATGCAGGAATATTGCGGAAATTTGGGGGGATTTCATCCAAATGGATGCGGAAACAATGGCGTCGTCGTCATTTGAAAGGTGTCATTTTCTAATCAAAACGGACTGGATAGAAAATGTTGATAAAGTGATTACAATGAACGTAGGGGAAAATTCTTTTCGTGTACGAGTTGTAGAGATGGAGGAATTCGTGGGAGCGAAATGTGAGTGTTGTTGTAGGGCTGAGGTGAACACAAATGATACATCGATGGTGGGTGATGATGATGGGGATGACGTTACGTTGGGGCGTCGGAGTTCGGGTGATAAGCTGAGTCATTCAACGGATACTTTTGCTCCGGACTCAATATCGGGGAATCGTGATGTAGAGGAACAAGTGATGGCGGTGTCATCTAAATAAGTGAGCTAGAAGGCTGATGAGGATATTAGCGTGGTGTCAAGACCAGTAGAGGACCGACTCAAGATAATTGAGTTGAATTATGGAAAGGTAGTGGATGATAAGGATTGGGTGAACGACTCTGCTGGGCAGATGCAAGTGGTCCACATTGAAGAGGAGTCTCGAAGGATAAGTGATGGGCCACGATCTGAAATGCAACGAGTGGGTAAGGCAACAATAGTTGCGACAAATGGGGAACTAAGAAGAGTAAGACAGCTCTCTGAAATTCTTATGAGTGACTTATCTCCTACGAAAAAACAAGAGGCAGAACAAAAGCTGAGCATGAGGGGTCGGGGTCGTCCAAAAAACAAACAGATCGATCGCACGAAATCGCAAACGGGTCACTATCGGATTCGAATTTTAAGAATCAGACATGTGCGATAATAAAGGAAGCACGAGAGACATTAATTTTGGGAAAATACGTTGTCACGGAGGCGGTTTGGAATGAGGAAGAGATCGTCCAGGACATTGTGCGAATGATCGCGGTTCGGGAGGGTCACCAATAGCAATCCGTGATGCGGATGTTGCCGTGGAATGTGAGGGGATTGGGTGGGGCATCGAAGAGAAGCGCGGTGCTTAATTTAGTGCGACAACAAAGGTGTAAATTGTTGCTATTACATGAAACAAAAATTGAAGAAATTACCAGTGCTTTGGTTGGGCGAATGTGGAATTCGGATGTATATGAATTTGCTTTCGCTCCGTCAACGGGAAGATCAGGCGGAATTTTGGTGGTATGGGATACACATAAATTCAATGCAACAACAGTGAAATGGGGAGAACGATTTGTGAAGATATAGGGTATTTGGCTGCTCGATAAATGGCGTTGTGGAATAATATGTGTTTATGCGCCGTGTGTGGTGAGTGAACAAGAGGATCTGTGGAAAGCGTCGACGATGGAGATGTCCGAAAGTAGCGTACCATGGTGTGTAGGAGGGGATTTTAACATGATTTTGGATCCGAGTGAAAGAAGGGGCTGTGATTTAATGACGCGAGGTATGGTTTTATTTTCTGATATTGTGGAATGCAACACATTAGTTGATATGTCAATGCAGGCGAAGTCTTTTACTTGGTTCGGTCCGGGTAAACAATGCAGTCGATTAGACCGTTTCTTGCTTGCGTCACAATGGTTTGAAAAGTACACTAACTTACGGATGATGGCACTATCGCAGGGATTATCGGATCATTCGCCCCTTCTACTAGTCAGTGATTTGATGGATAGTGGTCCGCGGCCGTTTAGATTTGTGAATGCTTGGTTGACGTCCAAAAATTCAGTGGGATTGATGGAACAGGAATTCAAGCGAATGGATGCAATTGGGGTGGGGTGGGGTGAGGTTGGCATACTGGGAAAGCTACGAGGTTTAAAGGCGTTTCTCAAGCAATGGAATACGGCCTCATTAGGTGATCTGGACAATCGAATTAAGGCAATCACCCTTCAATTGGATGAATTAGATGGGAGAGTGGCGGATGGGTCAGCATCATGGGATGATATGCATGAGAGGTGGCAACTTAATTCTAAATTATGGCAGCGGTCGAAGTTCTGGGAGTCGATTTGGCGACAAAAGTCACGCATGTCATGGTTGATAGAAGGAGACCACAATACATCCTTCTTTCATAGAGCAGCTCGAATTAGAATGGTAAGGAATATGATTCGGGGGGGGGTATCAGATCGAGGGATTTGGATAACGGAGCCGGATAAAATAAAGGCGTATTTTTTAGTGCATATTAACAACATTTCGCGCGAGTTCAGATGGCAGGCACGCTGGATGCAGCAGTGAACTTTAATTGTTTAGGCGAGTTCGAGGCGGCGAGCTTGGAAGTAGAATTTACGGAAGGTGAAGTCAGGGATGTGGTTTGGAAGTGTGAAGGCTCTAAAGCGTCGGGTCCGGATGGATTCACATTTGAGTTCTATAGAAAGGGATGGTCATTTCTTAAAAATGATGTGCTGAAGTTTGTTAATACGTTTCATGTCTCTTGTAAGTTACCGAAGGGAGTGAACTCGACGTTTGTGGTTTTAATCCCAAAGAATGACGATCCAAAGGGGGTAGGGGACTATCGACCAATATGTTTGCTCAATTCGTTGTACAAAATATTGGCCAAATGTTTGGCGAGACGTTTGCAATCAGTGCTGCCAAGTTTAATCAGTGATGTACAATCGGCATTTGTAAGTGGGAGACAAATTCTAGATGGCATTTTGCTTGCAAATGAAACAATTCACTCGTTACAGAAGAGACGATTTGGCGTTGGGGGTTTAATCCTGAAATTGGACTTCACACAGGCATATGACTGCATTAAATGGGCAAGTTATGGTGCGTATGGGATTCAGTTCAATATGATGTGCTTGGGTCCGAGAGTGTATTAGCACAGCGCGGCTGTCCGTGCTTGTCAATGGCTCATCTACGAGGGAATTTGCGATGCATCGTGGACTGAGACAAGAGGATCCGTTGTCACCCTTGCTCTTTGTGATAGTGGCCGAAATGTTGCATCAGTTCTTGCGGAGTGCCACGGATTTGGAGTTGCTTAGGGGAGTCAAGGTGGCGGATGGGTGTGAGGTGTCACACTTGCAATTCGCAGATGACACGGTGTTGTTTTTTTAAGCAGAGGTAAGTGATGCTAGAAATTTGAAGCGCATTTTGACATGTTTCGAATATGCTTCTGGTCTGGAAATTAACTATGCCAAATTGAGATTATATGGTATAGGTGTAGAGGAGGATGTAGTTACGAATATTGCTGTCATTATGGGGTGTGAATGTGATGAATTGCCAATAACATATTTGGGTTTACCGTTGGGAGTGAATCTGCGGAGTTTGTAGATGTGGGAACCATTACTTCAGCGTTTTCGTAAATGTTTAACGGGTTGGAAACGCGATGCTTTATCCTTTGTAGGAAGGTTACTGTTGATTAATTCAGTGTTGTCAGCATTGCCTTTGTACTACATGGGACTGCTTTTGGTGCCACGAAGTATAATAGCTAAGATTGATAGGATAAGGCGTCGATTCTTATGGGGAGGATCAGATACAAAATTGAAATTGAGCAGGGTGAATTGGTCTATTGCTTGTCGGCCTAGACTCTTTGGGGGGTTGCGCGTAGTGGATTTACGTGCGCGGAACTTAGCTTTGTTGGCTAAATAGAGGTGGCGATATGCAATGTAGGAAGATTCGTTGTGGCGAAAGATTATTGAAGCTAAATATGGGTGAAGTATAGCTAGATGGAAACCGAATACAGTGGGTGTACGAAATATGTCGAGGGTATGACGACAAATTGTCGAAGTGAAAGACGATGTGGAAGTGAGCCGGTTCATGGGACAATCGACGTTTTGTTGGAAGTTAGGGACATGAGATAAAATTTTATTTTGGCAGGACATTTGGTGTGTCGATGAACCGTTGGAGGTGCTGTTTCTGAGGTTGTTTAGGTTGGCGATCGACAAAAGGGCAATGGCTAGATATTATACGATTGAGGGTAGATTTGAGCATGAAGAATGGAGCAATTTTTTGGCCGATCTTTGAGATCATTTGAGGTATCGCAAGTGAATGACTTGCTGGTATGCTTGCGGGGTTACCGACTATATCCTGATTTTTTGGATCGATTAATTTGGACTCCATCGACTACAGGGTGTTTTCGGTTTCCGGGTTGTATAATTTGATGCAGACTTTTGGTCTTGAGGCGAGTGCTGAATTAACAGCAATTTGGAAACTGCCTATACCACCAAAGGTACAACATTTTATGTGGTTTGCTATGGTCGATCGGTTACCGATGATGGCAATGCTGCAAGCTCGTGGTGTGCAAGTAGGGGCCGATGACACTCGTTGTTGTTGGTGTCGGACAGCAGTGGAAACGCTGGACCACGTCTTATTTCGTTGCCCGAATGCGTGGGAGGTTTGGATGCACTTCTTCAACTGGTGGTAAGTGGAGTTTGTGCAACCGAGATATTTTGTGGGATTGTTGGAGCAATGTTTCGCATGCCTTTTCATGGGAAGCATGCGCGATTGGTGGTTGGCATGTTGCGCGGCGGTGGCGCAGTCTTTATGGTTGGCGAGGAATGATTGCATTTTCAATGGTAAAAGGGCGGAGCCGGGGGCAGTGTTCTTTTTGGTGAAGATGCGATCTTTGTTTTGGGTTCGGATGGATCTCCACCGGGGGTGATAGTGGAGTCGTCATGGTGGGAGTGTCTATGGTGATGTAATTTTCAGTCACAATTTGTATCGCCGCGGGTGAACGTGAGGTGGGAAAAGCCGCCTGCGGGGGCTTTGAAATTTAATGTCGACGGGTGTGCGAGGGGGAAGCCGGGTAAGGCTGGTTGTGGTGGTGTTTTGCGTAATGAGTTGGGACAGATATTAGCGTTATTTTAAGGCCCGATTGGAATAGCGGATTCAAATGAGGCGGAATTGCAGGCGATCTGTTTTGCATTAGAGCTGATGCTTGTTTCGAAGCTTTGTTCGTTTCCTTTGGTGATTGAATCGGATTCGACAACGGCTATTGCATGGGTGCTTCACAATGAAAATAGACCGTGGAAATTTTGGCGAGGGATGAGGAGAATTGATGAAGCATGTGCAGCATTGGGCGATATATGCTTTCATCATGTGTATCGGGAGGCGAATCAACTTGCGGATGCGCTTGCTAAGAGTGGTGTGGATCGCCCTGTTTAGTTTCAACGAGTTGGTTGAGCTATGATCGTGAGGTGTCGTTGGGTTCGGGTGTATGTTGG
This sequence comes from Hibiscus tridactylites, assembly GCA_958450335.1. Lineage (NCBI taxonomy): Eukaryota > Viridiplantae > Streptophyta > Magnoliopsida > Malvales > Malvaceae > Hibiscus > Hibiscus tridactylites. Next base: position 13,034,339 of record OY288286.1, read on the forward strand.
ATTTGATATCGTTTACGTTACCATTTGTTATTTTACGTTACCATGAGTACTCTTTTCCTCTATCGGCATAGAGAGGTTTTTAACGAGGCTCGTGGTAATGTTGGCTATGTATGATACGATTTTAATAAATCATACATGTTTGCCGAGCAAAAAAAATTAAAACTTGGGGATTATCTTTTGTTTTTAAATTTAAAAACTTTAAGATTTATTTCTTATCTCTTAAGAATTATCTTTTGCATTTTAAATATTTTAGGAATTATCTCTTATCATTTTAGGGGTGAAACTCAAATCATCTCTTGTTCTTGATTTTAATTTTACTTTGGGTTTATAAAATTTTTCTTCTTTTTAGTTTTTTATTTTCTTTAAGTTCTGACTTTATTTTTCAAAAATTATACTAATTATGATTTCTTCCATAATCATGTTTAGCTAAATTTTCTATAGCCAAAGGCTTAAGCGATGACTCGATTCCAACGTGAGGAACACAAAGCACTTAAATAACTGCAAGTTTTTTTTCTCTCAGTTTTCTAAACTTCATTTCAAAAATCAAAATGATTTCAAAACCAAATATTGATGTTGGTCAGGATATTTTTTTGGTTTAATGTGTGGGAGGAAAGATCGGCTATTGAAGCAAATTCGACTTCTTGGGAACACACTTAGCAAATTTGTTTGTTAAGAGGAAACTGAGATCAAAATCAGTTATTATTGAAATAACATAGTCAGAGTCGTCTTTTACTTAAACATTTTGGTCTACAACATTGTTGTTGGTTAGATAAATTTCTAAAATCGATATCAAAGATAGCACTTGGGTATTCGATATTCAATGATTGATCCTTTAAAACAGGTAACCAACGTAAATCCCAAAGTGAAAAAAATCTTTTTTCCAATGATCCGAGGAAACTGAGTCAAAGCAAGAGCCTAATGCTAATCTTTATCATATTAAATTCTCTCTTTTTAAATATTTTCTACAATCTCTTGTTTTACTTAATTCCACAAATCACCCCTTTTTAGTTAAATATCCTTCATTGTCTTCTTGGCTCACCGATTGAACATCACAAATCATGAAGTTTTCTTAGTCCTTGTGGGATCGGCTCTTACTTCTTTTTTACTACGCTTAATTTCCTTTATTTATTATTTAAAAATAAAAAATAATTTTGACGTGAAAACGACGCGTGTCAATAAAGTCAGAGTTAGGTTCGGCTTCTATGCTACTTAGGATTCTCTGAAGCTCGGGATCAGACTGCTGTAAAGTCTTGATTCTAGTCATCAGATAGACTTAATTTGAATCTCAGATTGAAGTTGTTGGTTCTTTTGAAGTCTAAAATAAGCATTGATGGCAACCGGGGCTACAAGACAATATATCAAGATGGTTATCAACATGTAAGATTGGTTTGGTCTAAGTCTATGTCTTCGATGTACAATTTAGGATTTCAAAGTGTAACTTTTCGACTTTAGTTTGATGTTTGAAAACTTTAAAATTAAAACTTTGTAAACTAAATAAATTTTTATAAGATTTAAGCTCTTATATCTTATAGAAAATTTTTACAAGACTAAAAGTTTGATGTTGCTAAAAAAATTTCTTCATCGAGCTTTTTTTCAACTTTTTAAGTGATACCAATATGGTTAAACGATGAGATCTTCTTCTTTGACTTATGTTCGACAACACAATAGATTCTCATCACAATAAATAGTGAATTTAATTTTAGAATTAAGTCAAAGGAAGTACCGTCAACCTAAAATAAAGTCAAAGGAAGTGCCGCCAACATCGTTTAACTATGAGTAACTATTTAGATAAAAAGTGACTTTAAGTGATAAATTTAAATCTAACAAGCCACTGTAACCAACAAATTTTCAAATATACAACCAACGACAAGCAAGGCAACAACCTAAAACTAGAAAGATGTCAACTTTTTTTATAAAAGACAAATAAGATTGTTTACCTTAAAAGGGAAGTGAATCTTCATCAAGCTAGAAGTATCTTTTCTTCTAAATCAAAAACTGAAAAAAAAAATCTTTAACTAATTTGTGATACTCTTTAGCTCTTTCCTCTAGTTCAAAACCATACAACCAATTACGGGTTGTTAGAAAAACTTTAAAATTTTTAGGCAAGAGTTTAGTTCTTAACTTATTCAAATCCGATCCTTCATGTTAAAGGAGGATTTAGAGGTAACTAAAATAATTAGAATGATTAAAATATCTCTTGCCATGCGAGAAAGTACCAAATAAGAAATATTTTGTGCTTTCCAACATTCTACAATATCAAACTCAACATGATATGTATCCAGTTGTGTGATGACCGAATTCGTATGTGATGTTGCTCGATCGTGATTCTAGTATGAAGTTGCAAACTTGAAACTTGAGTGTGGAAGTGATGTATTTGGAATGAAGATGGTGAAAATTGTTGTTTTAATAGGTGCTGGAATGGTTGGTGATTATGGATTGAAAGATAAATGTAAGGGGGGGGATGGATAGAAGTTGATATGGATATATGGAATAGAATCGGTGTGGAACAAGGAAGAACCAACAAGATAGTGAATGTTGACCCAAATCTTACACGTTCTTACCCTTTGTGAAATGATGGAAGAAGGTTGGATGGTGACCCTTTAGCTATAATTGAGCTAAGAACCAACAATATAATCAAATGGATGTGATGGTGGAAGGGTGGAACGTGATCCGCTAGCTAGAAAGCTAGGAACCAACGCTATAAATAGAATGGAATGAAAAGGGGAAATTTGCCACAAGACTAGCTTGAAAGCCGATAAAGTTCTTAAAGAACAATGAAGAGAACACTCTCATATATTTTCATAAAAAAAAAGGTCCCTTACAAAGGTAAATGAGCATCCTATTTATAGTACATGGCAGCCTAGAATTTGAATGGACAAAACAATGCATTAAGGCTCCAATTTATGACATTCAATGGTTTGTCTTCAATCCTATCAAGTGTGGCTGACCATTTGTGTAATTAGAATGAATTTGGACATAATAAGGCTTGAATGAAGACTTATACACGTCCAAGTGATGGATCCTTCTATATTACACTTGCTTGGCTCTTAAAAGTGCATGTAGATGACTTGGAATGAATCCGCCCATGTTTGCATCTAACTGTATGTGTCGCTTCCACTTCCTTTCTTTATTTCTCAACTTTATTGGCTGAATAAAAGCATAATAAAGTCTTCTAAATGCTTCATCTTTCATGGAATTCAAAAAGACTCTCTATTTAAATGGTGATAAAGATGGCATGTCTCCTTGAAGAAGATGAAAAGTCTTCAATTGTTTCCATCTTAATCCCAACGTGTAATGACACTAAAAACACATAAAATATTAATCAAAATATGATAAAAATGTTATGCAAACTTAAAGAATTAATTGAACAGGTTCAATGAATGAACTAGTTTAATTAATGAACCTAAATGCTTAAATGAAACACATACATAAGTGAAGTATTTTCATAAATGAAGTTCTTGCATAAATGCAACAACAAGCATATTTATTCTCATGGAATGAATGAACTATTATGCAACTACTCATGCAAATTCTTATGCAACTACTCATGCAAATTCTTACGCAACTTATTTCAACTTTCCAACAAACTCAAAACGTTGCAAGATCTAATTGTTGTTGTCATTTCTTCATTCATTTTCCAGCATTGGCAAAGCAAACTTTCCACAACATCTTGAATCATTTTAGCTCTTGCACGAGTCATAGGCCCTCTAGGAAATTCATTGGAATTCTTTCTGGGGTTGGTTACATCAGTCCCTCCCTCTTGAAAGCGATTTGCCCCCAAATCGTCACCACCTCGAATGGAGAACATTTAGTGGCGGTATGCATGGAGCGATTGTATGCAAACTCAACATGTGGCAAGTCCTCTTCCCAAGTCCTTAGATTCTTGCGTATAATTGTCCTAAGAAGCATGGACAATACACGATTGACAACTTCAGTTTGGCCATCCGTTTGTGGATGACAAGTTGTAGAAAACAATAGCTTTGTTCCAATCTTACTCCATAGCATCCTCCAAAAGTGACTCAAGAACTTCACATCTCGATCAGACACAATAGTTCTTGGAACTCCATGTAATCTCACAACTTCCCTAAAAATAGATTAGTAATATGGGAAGCATCATTAGCCTTGTTGCATGGAATGAAATGAGCCATTTTTTAGAATCTATCTACTACCACAAAAATGGAATCTTTGTTATTCCTTGTGCGTGGAAGTCCTAGCACAAAATCCATGGAAATATCCTCCCATGGTGCATTTAGAATTGGTAATGGTGTGTAAAGTCCATGGGGCATGACTTTGGACTTTGCCTTCTTACATGTGATGCAATGCTCACACCACTTCTCCACGTCTCGTTTCATCTTTGGCCAATGCAAATGTTCTTGCAATATAGAGTGCGTTTTGGCCACTCCAAAGTGTCCCATTAGTCCTCCACAATGGGCCTCTTTGATAAGCGATTCTCTAATAGATCCTTGGGGGATATAGAGCTTTCCTTCCTTGAAAAGATACCCATCAACCCTACAAAATTTCTCATATGTTCCTTTTTCACAAGCTTTGTAAATTTCACCAAAATCATAATCAGATTCATAAAGCTCTTTGATTAAGGCAAAACCTACCAATCTAGAATCCAAAAGGTTAAGAAGAGTATACATTCTTGATAAAGCATCAGCAACAACAATTTCCTTACCCTTCTTATATTTGATAACATATGGGAATGTTTCTAGGAATTCAACCCACTTGGCATGTCTCTTATTAAGCTTGTGTTGTCCCTTCAAGTGTTTCAGCGCCTCATGATCCGTGTGGATGATAAACTCCTTAGGCCATAGATAGTGTTGCCACGTTTCTAATACCCTTATGAGAGCATACATCTCCTTGTCATAAGTTGAATAATTTAGAGTTGCTCCACTCAATTTCTCACTGAAATATGCAATAGGACGTCCTTCTTGAGATAATACAGCTCCGACTTCTAAACCCGATGCATCACATTCAATTTCAAAAACTTTATCAAAATCAGGTAAAGATAATAAGGGTGCATTGGTTAAAAGTTGTTTAATTAAACAAAAAGACTGCTCTTGTTCATCTCCCCAAAAGAATCTAGAGTTATTTTTGATAACTCCGGTCAAAGGTGCGGCTATGGTGCTGAAATTGGGAACAAATCGGCGATAGAAACTAGCAAGTCCATGAAAACTTCTCACTTGACTAATGTTAGTAGGTATCGGCCATTCCTCAATTGCTTTAATCCTTTCTTGATCAACCTCCAAACCATTTGAACTAGCAACAAAACCTAAGAACACAACTTTGTTAGTGCAAAATGTACATTTTTGTAGGTTAGCATACAACTTTTCTTTTCGCAAAACATCCAATACTAACCTTAAATGTTGAGCATGATCATACAAAGTTTGGCTATACACAAGTATGTCATCAAAATACACCACACAACACTTACCCAAGAATGGTCGAAGTATATGATTCATTAACCTCATGAATGTACTTGGTGCATTAGTTAAGCCAAATGGCATAACCAACCATTCATACAAACCTTGCTTGGTTTTGAATGTTGTCTTCCACTCATCTCCTTCTCGCATTCTTATTTGGTGGTACCCACTCTTAAGATCAATCTTAGAAAAGATGTTAGAACCACTTAATTCATCAAGCATATCATCTAATCTAGGAATAGGATGACGATACTTTACCGTTATCTTGTTCACTGCTCAACAGTCCACACACATACGCCAAGTTCCATCCTTCTTAGGTACAAGTAAAACCGGCATGGCACATGGACTAAGGCTCTCTCTCACATAGCCTTTTTCCATTAACTCGGATACTTGTCTTTGCAACTCTTTAGTTTCTTCCGGATTGCTTCTATATGCTGGTCGATTTGGAATGATGGCTCCAGGAATGAAATCAATTTGATGCTCTATTCCTCGAATAGGTGGAAGCCCATTCGGAATCTCCTCTGGAAACAAATCTTCAAATTCCTGCAATAAAAAGACAATAAAAGATGGCAAACCAGGATCAAGATCATTAGTGTTCAAAAGATTTTCCTTGTTCATGAGTACAAGTGCCCATTTCTCTGAAAGAAAACACTTTTTGATCTCTTTCTCTCTTGCAAAAAGAATGGTTTGTTTTCCCTCATTTTGTCACTCTCTTTGGATTTAAACTTTTTTTCTTTCTCTTTGGCTGTTTTAAAACTCTCTCTCAAGTGGATTTGGTCTTTATGGATTTGTTTTGGTGAAAGAGGGGCTAAAGTGATCTTTTTGGTTTGATGGGTGAAAGTGTAACAGTTGGTATAACCATCATGTATAGCCCTATTGTCGAATTGCCATGGTCTCCCCAACAAGATATGGCTAGCGTGCATTGGTACAACATCACACAACACCTCGTCTTTGTATTTTCCAATGGAAAATGGCACAAGTACTTGCTTGGTGACTTTGAGTTCTCCCCCATCATTGAGCCATTGTAGCTTGTAAGGATGAGGATGCTTTGTTGTTGCCAATCTAAGCTTCTCTACCATCAAAGTACTAGCAACATTAGTACAACTTCCCCCATCAATAATGACAAAAGCATACATTTTCGTTTACATGGAAGCGAGTATGGAAGATGTTCTCGCGTTGATCTTCTCCTTCTATAGCTTGCATGTTGAGGCTTCTTTTCACAACAAGAACCTCACCATCTACAGCATGTTCCATTTCTTCTTCTTCTTGGATAGGAACATCGTCTTCTTCCTCCTCTTGGTCAGTTTCGATCTCTCTATCTTCTCGAATGAGCATTGTGTTACGAATTGGACATTGGCTAGCAATGTGACCTCGCCCCAAGCATTTGAAGCATTGCACATCACGGGATCGAACTGGCATAGTGGTGCTCTTTCCCTTACTAGTTTCGGCAATGGGCTTGGCACTCTTTGTTGGAACGCTTCGTTCTTTAGGCGTAAAGGATGCCTTCTGTTTGTAGGTACTCTGCCCCCATTTAGGAGAAGAGCCTCCATAGGCACGAGTTGTGCCCTTCCTTTTGAGTTGCCTCTCGACCTTCATGGCCATATGAACCATGTCTTCGATCACCACATAATGTTGCAACTCAATAGTGGCCACAATATTAGGATCAAGGCCGGATAGAAATCTGGCCATGGTGGCTTCTCGATCCTCATCAATGTTGGCTCTGATCATGGCTACTTCCATATCTTTAAAGTAATCCTCAACACTACGGTTGCCTTAGGTGAGATTTTGAAGCTTGTTGAACAACTCTCTATGATAGTGAGTTGGAACAAACCTCCTACGCATAACGACCTTCATCTCATTCCAAGTAGAAATTGGATGTTCACCATTACGTCTCCTGCTAGATATCAACTGATCCCACCATATTAGTGCATAATCTGTAAATTCAATGGCTGCAAGTTTTACCTTCTTAAGCTCGGAGTAGTTGTGGCACTCAAAGATGTGCTCAACTTTTTTTCCCATGCAAGATAAGCTTCAGGATCCGTTCTTTCTTGGAAAGAAGGAATGGTTATTTTGATGTTGCTAAGATTATCATCAACTCTTGGCCGAGCTCTTTGGTACCTAGGTTCTCGACGCCTCAAACTTTGCTTGGAGGCTCGCTCGTCTATGAGTTCTTTGTTCACCTCTCACTCATACTCTTCCTCGTGATCGGAATTATGCCTTCGTTGAGATCTTTCCTCCAAATGATCTAATCGTTCTTGCATCAGCCCCAACCTTTGTTGCAACAACATGTCCATCTCTCGGATAACAATTTGAAGATTGGAGTTAGTTGCATCTATGTTAACATTATTACTAGCACCAATAGTGTTTCTCACGGAATCTTGAGACATGATTAACTAATAAGCCTCACTAGCACAAATTCTCACCGTTACACTCCAAGGAAAACACTCACACTCGTGTTTCACTCGGGATGGCTTTTACCCTTGATGTGCACTCTTTCCTTTTACCGCTCTTGTTCTCCTATCAAAGTCCTTAGAGAACTTACTCAAGGCTTAACAAGTTTGCTTGTGGAAATTGGCTGAAAGGAAGAGATTAGAAAAAAAGGCTATAGGTAGAAAAGTAAAATGATTAGAAAATAACAAGGCAATAGGAAATAATAATTTTTTGAATTGAGTATTACCAACAAAAACCAAACTTCCTTTTTTTTCTTTTTCATTTTTTTCATTTTTTTCTTTTTTATGCAAACCAGGAAGAGAAACACTTAACTTACTGAATCAAAATAGCTTTGATACCAAATGATACGTATTCGGTTGTGTGATGACCGAATTCGTATGTGATGTTGCTTGATCGTGATTCTAGTATGAAGTTGCAAACTTGAAACTTGAGTGTGGAAGTGATGTATTTGGAATGAAGATGGTGAAAGTTGTTGTTTTAATAGGTGCTGGAATGGTTGGTGATTATGGATTGAAAGATAAATGTAAGGGGGAAAATGGATATAAGTTGATATGGATATATGGAATAGAATCGGTGTGGAACAAGGAAGAACCAACAAGATAGTGAATGTTGACCCAAACCTTACACGTTCTTACCCTTTGTGAAATGATGGAAGAAGGTTGGAAGGTGACCCTTTAGTTATAAATGAGCTAAGAACACACAATATAACCAAATGGAAGTGATGGTGGAAGGGTGGAACGTGACCCGCTAGCTAGAAAGCTAGGAACCAACGCTATACATAGAATGGAAAGAAAAGGGGAAATTTTCCACAAGACTAGCTTGAAAGCCGATAAAGTTCTTAAAGAAAAATGAAGAGAACACTCTCATATATTTTCATCAAAAAAGGTCCCTTACAAAGGCAAATGAGCATCCTATTTATAGTACATGGCAGCCTAGAATTTGAGTGGACAAAACGATGCATTAAGGCTCCAATTTATGACATTCAATGGTTTGTCTTCAATCCTATCAAGTGTGGCTGGCCATTTGTGTAATTTAGAATGAATTTGGACATAATAAAGCTTGAATGGAGACTTATACACGTCCAAGTGATGGATCCTTTGATATTCCACTTGCTTGGCTCTTAAAAGTGCATGTAGATGACTTGGAATGAATCTGCCCATGTTTGCATCTAAGTGTATGTGTCGCTTCCACTTTCTTTCTTTATTTCTCAACTTTATTGGCTGAATAAAAGCATAATAAAGTCTTCTAAATGCTTCATCCTCCATGGAATTCAAAAAGACTCTCTTTAAATGGTGATAAAGATGGCATGTCTCCTTGAAGAAGATGAAAAGTCTTCAATTGTTTCCATCTTAATCCCAACGTGTAATGACACTAAAAACACATAAAATATTAATAAAAATATGGTAAAAATGTTATGCAAACTTAAAGAATTAATTGGACAAGTTAGATGAATGAACTAGTTTAATTAATGAACCAAAATGCTTAAATGAAACTCATACATAAGTGAAGTATTTTCATAAATGAAGTGCTTACATAAATGAAACAACAAGCATATTTATTCTCATGGAATGAATGAACTATTATGCAACTACTCATGCAAATTCTTATGCAACTTATTTCAACTTTCCAACAAACTCAAAACGTTGCAAGATCTAATTGTTGCTGTCATTTCTTCATTCATTTTCCAAGATTGGCAAAGCAAACTTTCCACAACATCTTGAATCATTTTAGCTCTTGCACGAGTCATAGACCCTCTAGGAAATTCATTGGAATTCTTTCTGGTTGTGGTCATATCACAACATCTTTACTACGAGGGGAAAATAGAAAATTAATGTAGGATTCAACGTCAATTTTTCTACTCCTAAAAGCAGCTGAATTAAGATCAAAATTCTAACATGCAAAATGATAAAAATCAATTAAAATTATGAAAACAATAACTTATATAAGTGATCATTATGAAAAGAAAAACAAATGGCCTAAAACAAATTAAATTTTTTAAATGGAAGAGGCCAATGAAAACTTGACTCACTTGTATTGGGGATGTGCTACTTTGGACTAAATAAAAAGAATAAGGAAATTTTTTTGAATAAAAAGAACAAGTTATTTTTTAAAACAATAAATTATCGTTTGTCCAACCTCGTGCTCAACATATAGGATGTGTACTCTATGAAATCAACCTTTGATGAATGAAATAGAGTATTTACTCACCTTATTTTTATAGTCGTTTACATGGTATCATTCGTTTTTCCGATTCTGGGCTATCTTCCTTGATTCATTTTCCCCTCCTTTCTTCTCCTGCGCATCATGCCAACTGATAATGCCTCTGCCATTACTCTCGATTCTACGGTTGCTGATGAATCCTCCTCTCAAGGTTCCTTCAACAAGCAAATCATTGTTAAGCTTGATGATACGAATTTTCTTCTATGGCGTCAACAAGTTCTTCTCATGGTTCGAGGACAAGGTCTTGAGCATTATCTTGATGATGAGTATACTCCTCCGGTGAAATTTATGGTGGCGGCTGATGGCAGCAAAACACCTAACCCTGTTTATCAACGCTTCTTCAAGCATGATAGCTCCTTAGCCTCTTGGCTTCTATCCACAGTTAGCACGTCACTCCTTCCTCATCTTGATGGTTCTGAATCTTCCTCTTCTATTTGGAAAACGCTTGTTCTTAAATATTCTAAGCTCTCTACCACATGAGTCATGCATATGCACGTTCGTTTACGATCTCTCAAGAAGGGATCTATGTCTATAAGTGTGTATACTGCTCAAGTGAAGGAAATCTGTGATCTGTTGGCAGTCTATGGTAGCCCCATTTCTGAGATCGAACAGGTGGCCACCATTCTTAATGGCTTGCCTTCCGAGTTTGAGTAGGTTGTCGCAGTCATAACTGCTAGAAAAGAGCCATATACCTTTGATGGGGCGGTCTCCTTGCTTACTGATGCTGAGACATGCCTTGAAGATCCTTTGAGACTATCTGTGGCCATTAATAACACCACTCTCGATCAAGACTCTCGACAGGATGTTTCCTACAATCATGGTCCCCCTGCTCCTGGTGGGCGTTCTGGATCCAATGTTGGAAATGGTGGTAGATTCAAGGGTAGACCTAGATTTCAATGCCAAATTTGTGGGAAGGTGGGGCATTTGGTGGATCGTTGTTGGTATCGTTTCAATCAGAGCTACCAAGGGCCAGTGAAACCTAGTGCTGAAGCTCACAACTGTTGTTGTTCTCATGTTGAGCCAGAGGCTCGCTACTCTCCTTACGTTGCCACTGATACAAGTCCTGCCTCTCCTGTTGATAACCCTCAAATCAACACCCTTGTAGCTAAAACCAATGTCTGGTATCCTGACTCCGAAGCCACGCACCATGTCACCAGTGACAAATCTCAGCTTCAGACGGGTCAAACCTATGCTGGTCAGGGTAAGGTCCATATTAGGGATGGTTCTTCCCTTGCCATCTCTCATGTTGGTCAAGGTGTGTTGACCACTGCATCTCGATCATTACTTCTTGATCAGTTACTTCTTGTTCCTAACATAACGCGAAATTTAATGTATGTTTCAAGAATTGCCACTAATAATAACGTTTATTTTGAATTTCATGGAAATTCTTGTTGTCTTAAGGATGAGTGTACATGGGCAGTGTTGCTGCGTGGGGTACAGAATGATGGCTTGTATGAGTTTCCTCAGCAAAGTATGGATGTGGTTGCTTGTTCTTCCTCTTCCTCAACTGATTACTGGCTTTGGCACAATAGGTTGGGCCACCCATCTGCTGACATTGTGTGTCTTGCACTTAATAAGAAGTTAGTACCTCCCAAAGATATGTTTTGCCATGCCTTTCATCTGGGCAAAAGTAACACTCTACCATTTCACGAGTCCTCTACAGTTTATAGATCGCCATTTTAGTTAATAGAAATTAACATCTGGGGTCCAGCTTCTGATGGATACCTTTACTATATGTCCTATATCGATTTGTTTTCTCGCAATACTTGGTTGTTTTTACTCAAGAAGAAGTCAGATGCTTGTAATGCCTTTAGACAGTTTTATGCATTAATAAAGAATCAGTTTGGTTTGAATTTAATGGCTGTGCAAGTGGATCGTGGTGGTGAATTTGGTTGCATGCATACTTTGCTGGCTCAGTTAGGGGTTCAGCTCAGGGTTACTTGCCCTCACACTTCCTCTCAAAATGGTGTGGTTGAGAGAAAGCATCGGCACATTGTTGAAACAACACTTACATTGCTAGCACATGCCTCTCTTCCTCTTAGTTATTGGTCTTATGCCACCTTGAGTGCAGTGCACTTAATTAACATAATGCCCTCTAAGACTCTTGGTGATCGATCACCCTTTTAAGTGTTATATCATAAGGATCCTGATTATCGATTTCTCAGGGTATTTGGTTGTCTTTGTTACCCTCACCTACGTCCCTTCAATTCTCACAAACTTGATTTCAGATCTCGTGCATGTGTTTTCCTTGGTTACTCACCTCTACATCGTGGATATTGGTGTCTTGATCAGTCCACTAGCAGAATTTTTGTTTCTCGAAATGTTATTTTCCACGAGACAATGTTTCCTTTTCAATATCCTGACCTTGGTTCATTGCCTTCCTCCTCTGATGTGGTCTCTCCTGAATTGCACATTATACCAGATTCAACTCCTCCTATTGGTTCTTTGGATACTTCTTCAGTAGACTCTCATCCCACTTCCGATTCTGAGCAAGTCACGAGTGATCCTCCATCTGCTACTGAGTCTCCTACGGCTTCCCCTCAGCTTGATCCTTTGTCTATTGATTCTAAGCCTGAGGTGGTTGATACTATCCCTGAAAATACTATTGCCCCTGATCACAATGCTATGACTCCCAGTCCTCTACAACCAACTGATTCATCTAATGAGATCCCCACAACCACACAAGTGGTGCAACCTGGCTCTCCTCCTAATCGACATCACATGGTGACAAGGAGCAAGGCTGGTGTGTTCAAGCCTAAAGCCTATCACTTACAGTTTGATGATATACCTGTGGACGTGCATGCTGCCATGCAAATCCCTTATTGGAGTGTTGCAGTTAATGCTGAATATCAAGCTTTGCTTGATAATGACACGTGGGATCTTGTGCCCTTGCCTAGTGATCGACGTGTCATTGGCTGTAAATGGTTGTTTAAAATTAAACACAATGTTGATGGTACCATTGATCGGTATAAAGCACGGCTAGTCGCGAAGGGCTATTATCAGCTTGCGGGTTGTGACTTCAGGGAAACTTTCAGCCCGGTTGTGAAGGCCTCTACTGTGAGTTTGTTGATGTCCCTAGCTGTCTCACACGATTGGAACATTCGACAAGTAGACGTTAATAATGCTTTCCTTAAAGGGGACCTCACTGAAGAAGTTTACATGATTCAGCCCGAGGGTTTTCAATTCATGGCAGATGATGGTACCAAGCTTGTTTGTAAGCTTAAGAAAGCCCTCTATGGGCTTCGACAAGCACCATGAAATTGGTTTGACAAGCTGAAATGCTTTCTTCAAGAGTTGCAGTTTCGTTCCTCCAATGCTGATACTTCTTTGTTTGTCGATGCTAGTGACACCACAACCACGTATGTGGTGGTCTATGTCGATGACATCTTAATCATAGGCTCCTCTCCTACTCATGTTGCCACTGTTGTGCACAAGTTGAATCACAAGTTCTCATTAAAAGATCTTGGTGAGTTGTACTTTTTCTTGGAATTGAGGTCATTCGCACTGAGTTGCATTTTCATTCTTGTCACAGGTCATTCGCACTCGCACAAATTGAAACGGACTATCCTCGTTTGTTACGGATCTAGGAATGTTGTAGGCACGTTCCTGCAATAAAAACAACAAGGAAACAACAAAAATTATATGACATATTTATGTTAAATATGGACTTAAAGATGAACAAAAATAAAAATAATAATAATATAGGGTAAGATGATAATTTTGGCGTTTTGGAAACACTTCAAAACGATGGTGAAGAAGGCTTCAAAAACGACCGATGTTGGAAACGCTAAACTCGAAAGAACTCGAACAATCTTCTTAACGAACCCGAATAGAATCTGTCTAACGTCAAAGACGGAAAGCTCGGAAGAACCTGCACAATCTACTGAGCAAACCCGAATCGAATATGCTTCACGTCGGAGGACTTGGACCCACTAGATAGCGATCTAGGAACCCGAAGTATCAAGTAAATTTGACAAATCAAAACAAAGTCTGAAATGCCAAAAAAAGTTCGGTAAAGAACCTAAATTGAGAGATAATCTCACAATAATTTTTTATTCATAAAATGATCCAACCCTTACAAAGTGTTTCGATTTACATATTTATAGCATACATAGAGGTTGGCCGAAACACAATTTGTGGCCATTATTTGGTGGTTTGAAAATTAAAAATTCAAATAAAAAATGGATAACTATCACATGGGCAACAATTGATTCTTGGCCATACATTTGATTTTGTGTGCCAAGGAGGTTCCAGCCGGTTGCACCATTTGTTTAAAGCACATGAAAAATGTGCAATTTGATTGAATTTCAAAATTCAAACAAAGTTTGGTCGCTCCTTGGATCCTTGAGAGGAGCGGCAATGGGAAATGTGCACATGTTTAATGTGCATGTGAGATTGAATTTAAAATTCAAACACAAAGTTTCTGGTTGTGCATTGTAATTGCATTTCCACGTGTTGTGTTGCATGGTTTGAATTTATCCTTGGCCGGTTATTTTTAATTCACGTGTTGTGCATGGTGGATGAGTAAAATTCAATCCCACGTGCTCTTTAATTTCCACAGTTCAATTAAAAATACCACATATGTGACGAGCTGAAAGCCCAACACTCTCGGCTGCACATGCCCTTTTGGTGATGTAGTGAAGAGAACAAATTGCACCGTGTTTTGATCCCTTGCCACAAAGCCCTCACATGCATAAATTGCATGGAACATGCAACGTCCTCCTAAGTACCTATATGAAAACAAGGCAAACTAAGTTTAAACACACCAAACATACTATATACATAGTAAACACACTAATATCAAGTCGTAAACACACCATAAGTAATATCAAACTAAGTTTAAACACACCAAACATACTATATACATAGTAAACACACTAATATAAATATAAGAAATGTTACACATCAGTATGTAACAAATGAAAAGGCAAACTTCCCTGAAAGTTTGAAGTTGCATCGTTGGGAGGCATAAACATGCTCACATCATCCCCCCTTTCATTAATGCGATTTGTCCCCAAATCGACCCTCATTACAAAAGGGAACAATTTCGACTTTCGCTTGGCAGGGAACTTCCTCAGTCGTCTTGCTCAGCACATATACCATCCTCTTGAATCAAGTTCCTTTACAAAGAACACAAATGGAAATGCCTTCTTTCTTGTACCTTTCCAAATAATGCACAACATAAAGTCAGACAATGCTCGTTGCACATTCGTAATTCTGCAAACAATGACATACAAAGGCAAATACAAAGAACAACAAGAATCTCGACGATTATCTAGAATCGCAACACAAGGTTGTTCACAATCCAATGTACAACCAAAGAAATCAGCATATAAAAATGAAAAATCAATAGTACAATGGGAAGGAACGTCAAACCGTGGTAAGGAAGGTTGTTGAATTTCTGGAAAGGACATAGATGCACTAGACATACCAACAGTAGCAACCTTGGGAACTTCACATGGCATCACCTTATTAACCTGCAAGTTAGAAGAAGAAATAGAAGAAAATGTAGAATCAGATAAAACCTTTGAGTTCACTTCTTCTTTGTGACAGTCATTCTTCTCTTTCCTGGCTTTCCAAGCTGCAGTACTCGCTTTTAAACGAACTTCGTCTTCATATACTTCACTTGGAGTCATAGGTGCCAAAGTTACCTTTTTGCCCTCATGAGTAAAAGAGTATCGATTGGTGTAACAATCGTGCAAAACTCTCTTATCATACTGCCACGGTCTTCCTAACAACAAATGACAGGTATCCATAGAACAAACATCACAAGTTACCTCATCCTTGTATTTACCAATGAAAAATGGTATAACAACTTGTTCGGTAACTTTGATTTCAACACCATCATTCAACCATTGTAACTTGTACGGATTGAGATGCTTGGTCGTCTTCAGTCCTAACTTGTCAACCATGATAGTACTAGCAACGTTAGCACAACTACCACTATCAATAATCACAATACATTCCTTGTCGTTCACGTTGCATCTCGTATGGAAGAGGTTGTTTCGTTGCGGTTCATCCTGTGCTGGCTGATCATTCAGACTTCTCTTGTCAACAAATGCTTCACCGGTAGCAAATGTCTGCACATTGTCATCATTTATCTCTTCATGGACAGAATGGGAAAAACCCCCATCAAGTCTATCCATTCGAGAATGTATAGGCTTCAATGCAGTAGCAATCACTTGTTGCATCATGCGCTCTAAGGCTTGCATCTGGAGATTCAGTGGTTTTTGTTCACCCGAGTTATCATCAGAACCTGCCATGTTGAAAAACCAAAACAACAAACAAAAACACAAAATATATATATGTTAGTAAAATAAAAAAATGGACCTCATTGCACACTCAACAAAAATCTCACAGATCGCTCCAAGGAAAGATCGCTCAACAATTGCACTCAAACGCTCGTGTTTCACTCGGGAGAATACTTGAATGACTCTTTTTGTCTCCCCTTCTGTTCTCACACGCTCAATTGTCTTTTTCCACTCGATCTCTCGCAATCAGTTCTTTAAGGAACTAACTCGATCTTTCGGACTTGTTAACTGTGTCAAACTTACAAGATAATATAATCGGTAAACAAACAAATGGTTAAAGGAAAAATAAGGAATGTTAGGTGAAATAAAATTAAAAAAAGGCTGAAAAAATAATAATAAGAAGGCTGGAAATTGGTGATGAAACAAAAGAAATAAAAGGCTGATAAAAAATGAAGGACAACGATTAAGGAAACAAAGAAAAAAAAGGTGACACAAAAAGAAAGGAAATAAGACTAAAAAATTAAATAAAAGATGAAAAGGATAATGACACGAAAAAAAGGAACCAAAAGATGAAAAATGAAGAGTTTAGATAACCTTACTGCGAAGACGTGCTTACAACCTTCCTATTATCAAACAAACAAGCATAGTTCACTTTGGTTGATTTCCGAGCACATCAAAGTTACATAACAAACTCGTACAAATTTCATCATTTACAATAGGAACACAACAATAATAATACATACATATATATATATATAAACACTTTCGAATCTAAAATGTTTTTTTATATTCGAATCTATTTTTTTATTTGAATCTGTTTTTTGTTCGAATCTGTTTTTTTAATATGTTTTTTTTGTTCGAATCTGTTTTTTAATATGTTTTTTAATTCAAATGCATTTTTTTTCTTTTTTTGACTCAAATTTGCAGAAACTTACAACGAATCCAACAACCTGGCTCTGATACCACATAATAAGGGGTAGTCTGCCGAAACGAACTATCCTCGTTTGTTACGGATCTAGGAATGTTGTAGGCACGTTCCTGCAATAAAAACAACAAGGAAACAACAAAAATTATATGACATATTTATGTTAAATATGGACTTAAAGATGAACAAAAATAAAAATAATAATAATATAAGGTAAGATGATAATTTTGGCGTTTTGGAAACACTTCAAAACGATGGTGAAGAAGGCTTCAAAATCAACAGATGTTGGAAATGCTAAACTCGAAAGAACTCGAACAATCTGCTGAACGAACCCGAATCGAATTTGTCTAACGTCAAAGACGGAAAGCTCGAAAGAATCTGCACAATCTACTGAGCAAACCCAAATCGAATATGCTTCACGTTGGAGGACTTGGACCCACTAGATAGCGATCTAGGAACCCGGAGTATCAAGTAAATTTGACAAATCAAAACAAAGTCTGAAATGCCAAAATAAAGTTCAGTAAAGAACCAAAATTGAGAAATAATCTCACAAGAATTTTTTATTCATAAAATGATCCAACCCTTACAAAGTGTTTCGATTTACATATTTATAGCATACATAGAGGTTGGCCGAAACACAATTTGTGGCCATTATTTGGTGGTTTGAAAATTAAAAATTCAAATAAAAAATGGATAACTATCACATGGGCAACAATTGATTTTTGGCCATACATTTGATTTTTTGTGCCAAGGAGGTTCCAGCCGGTTGCACCATTTGTTTAAAGCACATGCAAAATATGCAATTTGATTGAATTTTAAAATTCAAACAAAGTTTGGCCGCTGCTTGGAGACTTGAGAGGGGCGGCAATGGGAAATGTGCACATGTTTAATGTGCATGTGAGATTGAATTTAAAATTCAAACACAAAGTTTCTGGCCGTGCATTGTAATTGCATTTCCACGTGTTGTGGTGCATGGTTTGAAATTATCCTTGGCCAGTTATTTGTAATTCACGTGTTGTGCATGGTGGATGAGTAAAATTCAATCCCACGTGCTCTTTAATTTCCAGAGTTCAATGAAAAATACCACATATGTGACGAGCTGAAAGCCCAACACTCTCGGCTGCACATGCCCTTTTGGTGATGTAGTGAAGAGAACAAATTGCACCATGTTTTGATCCCTTGCCACAAAGCCCTCACATGCGTAAATTGCATGGAACATGCAACGTCCTCCTAAGTACCTATATTAAAACAAGGCAAACACACATCAAAACCCTTGTAGTCTTATTTAACCACATAAACATACTTAAAACATAATGCAAACACACTGAACAATATATATACATAAGTAAACACACCTATAAGTAAGTAAACACTATGTATGTCACATATCAGCATTTAACACATTATAAACATAATAGAAACAATAATACAAGTCGTAAACACACCATAAGTAATATCAAACTAAGTTAAAACACACCAAACATGTTATATACATAGTAAACACACTAATATAAATATAAGAAATGTTACACATCAGTATGTAACAAATGAAAAAGAAAACATCCCTGAAAGTTTGAAGTTGCATCGTTGGGAGGCATACACGTGCTCGCATCAATATCACTGAATTATTAGTGAAGTCTGGTATGCGTGAGGCTACCATTGTTCCTATTCCGATGCTTTCCACCACTAAACTTCAAAAAGACGACATTGCTCAAGTCGAGAGGGCCTTTAAATTTCGCAGAATTATAGGCTCCTTACAATACGTCTGCCACACTCGCCCAAACATTGCCTTCTCATTCAGTAAGGTGGCACAATTCATGCAGCAGCCTACTGCGTTGCATTGGATGGCAGTCAAACGTATACTACGTTATCTTAGGGGTACTCTCGACCTTGGTCTTTGGTTCTCTTCCTAGGCTCGCCCTCATTTGGCCATTCACTTAGTTTTCGACGCAGATTGGGGCAGTGACCCAGATGATCGACGTTCTATTTCAGGGCACTGCATATTCCTAGGTCCACACTTACTATCATGGAGCTCTCGCAAGCAACGTTCGGTATCCAGGTCCACTACAGAGATGAAATTTCGTAGCCTTGTTGATGCTTCTGCTGATGTTCTTTGGTTCCAAGCCATTCTACAAGATATGAATGTGGAGTTGTCTCAATCTCCTACCATTTGGAGCGACAACACAAGTGTTGTGGCTATGGCAACCAATCCGGTTCTGCAAGCGAAGACAAAACACGTGTACCTTGACCTATTTTTCATTCGAGAGAAAGTCATGGCACAAGCACTTCAAGTCAACTACGTACCAACATCCGCTCAGGTAGCTGACATGTTTACCAAGGCGATCTCCATTGCAAGCATTGAAGAATTTCGCTCCCAGCTGTGTGTTCGTGAACTTCCTCTCTTAAGAGAATGTTGAAGAAGCAAGGGAAATATTAGAAGAATCCAGAGGAAATGTTGAGTCATCAGCTTTCTGTTATAACCAATTCAAGGTGGTTAGGGTTTTCATATTGAAGTTGTTAGATTTGGAGGGCTTACTGTGTAGCTTTCCTCGTGTATAAAAGAGCACCTTGTGTACTCTATGAAATCAACCTTGATGAATGAAATAGAGTATTTACTCACCTTATTTCTATAGTCGTTTACATAGGACACTATACAACTCCTTCAAAAGTTGTAGTTTATATAAAGGATCAAACAATATAGAAAAAGAGAGAATCATTGAGTGATCATATCAATATTTCTCATATAAATCAAGCATAGGTCCCGTCATTGTAGAAGTGTCATCACAAGGAACATTGTGAGTGTCACACAATAAATATTCAAATGCAACAACATTAGTTAAATGCATGTTAGAATTGAGATACTTGAATCCCGAGAACAACATAATAATTTCATAAAAAGGCGCAAAAAATCACAAATTATTTGAGCAATTTTCCACCCATCGTCACTAATTACAACCAATTCATTTTTCATGTTAACAAACAAGTTAATGGCATATTTGGCATCAATTTCATAAAAAGACGAATTACAATCTTCAACATCTAATTCAAAGTTACAAAGTCGAGTATACTAAGAATTAATAAACTTAACCACTTCACGTAATTTTATAAAAAAAAATAAATAAATTACCTTCAAGTCTTTTTGAAATATCAAGTTCAAAATGTGAGCAACATACTTTATATGAAAATACTGAACATTGTAGGGAAGAGAAAAAAATCACATGCAAATCATCTCTAGTTTACTTAACCATTTTCTCATTTGTAGATGCATTGTCAAGAGTTATGGTAAAAGTTTTCTTTTCAAGAACCCACTTGCATAACATTTTTTTTAAAACTTAAAATTTGACTCATCATCATGGGATGATGGGGAAATGAAGAAAATTCAGTATTTTGCATGCAGACTATCCATCAAGATAAAAATTGATACCACTTAAAATATAATATAGAGAATCAAATAGCCATTTTTATGTTTGTCATGCTCTAACATGCAATACTTAATAATAGTATACCTTGAAATTTCCTTCACATTAGGATTCAAGTACTGATACAAAATCTTACGTTTTCATGCTCAACCATAATCAAAGCATGACCATAAAACAAAATAGCCTCAACAAATAATTCACAATAATTTTTTTGATTAAAGGAATTTACTATACTTTGATTTTCTACAAGAAAATATGCAGTATATCATTATAATATTGATATTTTATCAATATGCAAAAACTCATTCGGAGAGTTTAATGAACGTATAATGATTCCAAACATGATAAGTTATTCTCTCAAACCCACATGAATTTGTTGCTCTTCGCTTAGCGGCAGACAATACATTAATTGTTTTGGACAACAGATAAAAAAGGTGAAGATTCATTATTATTATTATTATTATGGCTTATTTTTAAAGGTAGTCAATGGTTCAGTGTTAGATATGTAGACTTTATGGTATTTTTTGATGGAACATATATCAAATTCGTGTTCAAGGAGGTAAAAATGAGTGAATTGGAAATATTGGGGGTTCAAGGTCATTGGTGGTGGCAACCGATAGTTACCAACAAAGGTGGTGAGCGGTGATCGATGGCGGGGGACTTTGGTCGGATTCATAAGTTAATTGATATTTTATTTAAAGTTTAAAGAGTCAAATAGATATTTATGTCTAAAGTTTATGGGTTAAATTAATATATTATTTAAATTTTAAGAGTAAAATTAAATTTTATCACCTTTAACTAATGTGGCACATCATCAAACTAAAGACCTTTAACATCTTAGATCCCAAAATGTTATAAATTAATAACTCAAGTAACCAAAATGTTACAATTTTTTTGATTAAGTAGAGACGTAATTAAATTTTCAAGTCTAATGCTAGCGTTTGAACTCGTACAAGATGAAACAACATAAACATCCTTAACCACTCGGACAATAAATAGATCTTAAAATGTTATTGTTTTTAATTTCGTCACGACCGTTTTTAAAACCGTTTGTAAAAAGCAGCCTTACGATTAGAGTTTTCACCATTTTTAATTTGGTCTTGAAATTAGGGTTTTTAAATAATAAATCAAATTCCCTTTATTTACCCTTTAAAATAAATCATTTTAGAGTCGTCACCGGTCACTTTGGTAGACCGAAAACCATGAAAAACATACCAGATGTTCTTTTAGTAAAATTCGGGTTCAGGAGTCAGTTACGTGTATTGAAGGGTTAACAGCCCTACAACGCTCGTTATCGGTACCTTATTAATTCCACATGGCATTTTGAACACTAATATGAATTTAATTAATTCTTTAATCGTAAAATGGATTCCATTTCGAATGTGGATATCCTTTTGTAAGAAGATACATTTTGGACGGATATAAGTCTTGAAACGTCCAAATACATTAGGACAC
Organism: Hibiscus tridactylites; assembly: GCA_958450335.1. Taxonomy (NCBI): domain Eukaryota; kingdom Viridiplantae; phylum Streptophyta; class Magnoliopsida; order Malvales; family Malvaceae; genus Hibiscus; species Hibiscus tridactylites. The sequence continues at coordinate 13,056,486 of OY288286.1, forward strand.
TTCAATTTATACTCAAAATGTATCTCAACACAAAAAGGTTTAATGCATGTTCAATTATTGTCTCATCATTTTTAAGTAAAACCTAATTAGGGCTCAATTAATTAATTAATTAAAATTCTATAAATAATATTAAGTTTTGGGCTTTTATGGTAATACCCAAATGAATGGACACTACCCATATCTACCCCAAAAGTAATTATATTCTTTACATTAATTATACTAATTATTTAATCTTGTTTCAATTTTATTAAACTAATTACATATGATTTCAATTTTCTATATTCAAATGAAGTATTGAATCTCTTACCTAAATATCCCCTTGATTAACATCACATTGTAATGTGATACTAATCAACTTAGGACATCTAAGCTTTTATTCAACATTCATTATTTTCTATAATGTCCTTTCCTATGAAATTATTTAGATTTAAGTAGAGAACTTAGTCTTAAAAGGCTCAAATCATATTTTATTAACTATGTTAAATTCCCCTAATCATGCACACTATATGATTATTTAAATAACATGCACCAAATACAAATAGATTAAAACAATTAAACTAAATTAAACAAATCAATTATGGATGAAATTGGAATAAAAGCAGAATTACGTGGCTAAATCATAAGGGAATCATGACTAAATCGAAATGTTATTAAAACATAGGAGCCAAATCATACAACATTGGTGACTAAATCAAAAGGGAAACAAAATTGGGAGCCCGATGTATAAAGGGTGGAAGAGAAGGGCGCGAATCCTCTTGACCCGACCTGACTGGATCCGCGAAGTCACCCAACCTGGTGCCAAAATGACACCATTTTGACCAGGCTATAAAAGGGGAGAGATGAGTTCACTCAGTCATTTCCTGAACCACACTCTCTCTCATCACTCTTTCTCTCTCCTAATTCTCTCAATTCAAACCCCCTAAACCCATAAAACTTCATTCTAACTCAATAAAAATCCCAAATTCATCCATGTTCTTCACACGTTCTTTCTATTTTCTTATTTCAATCCATCTCAAACACGAAATTCTTAATTTTTCTTGTTTCTTCTCGATCAAACACTCACTTATCACTAGAACACCCAATGTGTTCTTTATTTTTCTCGCTTTAATCCATCACAAACACTTAAACTCAACAGTTCCATGTTTCCCTTCGATCAAACCTCCCATTTTAACAAAAAATCAAACTCAGTTCTTCCATTTTCACTTTCAATCTTCCTTAAACCCAAATACCTTAGTCTAGCGTGTTTCCCGGCCGCCGGAGGTAAAGTCGGTCACCGGCCGTCATCTCCGGTCATCCCTAACCCTTCTCTAGTTACCACTGCAACTTCCAATCATCTTTTCCGGCCAAACCTAGTTTTCCGGTCATTTCTTCTGACCAAATTTGTAACTCCGACCACTGAGCTCTACCACCAGAGCAAATTTCAGCCACCGTCTTCCGCCATGCCAAAACCCTAAAAGCTCAATTCTTTCGCGATTTTCACTCTTAAACCTAATTTCACTACTCGTTTCATCAGAAACACCCTGCTTCCCCACCTAAGCGACCTACCCAAAACCAAAATCGCTCTCTCACTATCATTTTCAACTCTGGCCGAACCTAACTCTCCGCTCTCGGTTACCGACGACACTCAGAACAAAATAAGTGCTCGACATTCTTTGATTTCGGTTTTAGATTTAGTTTTATATCTCAGTTTGGCTATTGTTTTTTTTTATTTTTATAACCTAAATATGGTTTGTCTTAATATTTCAGTGCAAGAAAAAGAGAAAAGAAAAGGAATATTACCTTTCGGTCGTGGTGATTCAGCTTCGGCAAAGGATTCCGACGATCGATCGACTTCCAAGCTTCTCTTCTAGTAAGACTCTTCACTTTCCTCTTTTTCTGTCTCTCAAATTATTATGAGATCATTAATGATGTAAAGGTTGGGCCATTATTATCTCAATTGTTTCTCTCTCCTTCTATTTATATCAGAGGAGATGATGACATCATCGCTGACGTCGACAATGCCAGTTGGGTCCAGTTACGGAACGATCCGCGTGAAAACGGAACGAGCGAATGGGGAGCCGATACGTGACATCGCTGGGCGGGAAAAAGAAATACAACTTGGGCTTTTGTGTTTGTTTTCCCGGTTGAACAAAGATAACAAGTGTATTAGGCTTAAAAATGTATTCCAAGCCTTTATTGTAGTTTTGGTTTTGTATAAAAGATGGACTCTAGTAATATATTTTGGACTTTGAAATTATTTTATCTATTTAGCCTTGTGTTTATTTATTATATTTATCTATTCGGTTTAATTTATATCAAATTATATATACCAGTACCCAAACAAAATACGGGTATTACAGCTACCCCTCTTTGCTTATTGTTGTGGAACATGAATAGGGAAAAGACTGAGAAGACATGGATTTTTTCTGAAACATCTGATTATCAAGTCTTGAAGCTATTCTTCTGATTATAGAATTCCTCCATCTTCTTTATGTCTCCTTCTTTTGCTGGGGGTGAACTCTTCTCAATATGAATTCTTCCTTCGCTGGGCGAACTCTTCTCATTTGGAGCTTTGTCTTGGCTGGGCGAACTATTCTCATTTAGAATTCTTCTTCACTGGATGAATTCTTCTCATTTGGAATTCTTCTTTGTTGGGCGAACTCTTCTCATTAGGAGCTCTGTCTTTGCTGGGAGAAATCTTCTCATTTGGAATTCTTCTTCCCTAGATGAAATCTTCTCATTTTGAATTCTCCTTTGTTGGTCCACATTTCAATAAAGGCATCGAATAATCAAGCTCTTCTTATTAGGAACTTCCTCATTTTCAAAATGGTGAATTCCTCTCATTAAGATTTCTTCATTATTCTGGAAAACATGGATTTGTCTCTCTGTAAAGGCATTGAATAAGCAAGACCTTCTCATTAGGAACTTCCTCATTCTTCAAACGGAAAACTCTTCTCATTAGGCGTTCTTCAATCTTCTTGAAATATTGATCTACCTCTCTAAAAAGGTATTGAACAAGTCAGCTCTTCTCATTAGGAACTCCTTGTTCTTCTTGAAAATGCCTTGCCCCTGCTTTCGTGAACAAAATGTCTTGAAATTCATCCATTTAAACAGAATTTCTTGAAATTCGCCTTTGTGAACGGAACGTCTTGAAATCCGCCTCTGTAAACGAAATGTCTTGAGATTCGCCTCTGTAAACGAAATGTCTTGAGATCCGCCTCTGTAAACGGAATGTCTTGAAATCCACCTCTGTAAACGAAATGTCTTGTGATCCGTCTCTAAAGAACTAAAACCAACAAAAAGAAAATATCAACAATTAATAAGAATTCAAATTGGAATAGTATGAAACATCTTCAATTCCCATCTTGAAGCACTTAGATATTTAGAGTCACTGCTTTTTTTGCTTATGGTGTCTTGATATTTCAATCTGAAACTCATATCATATCTCTTGTTTCCTTCTGTATAACTCCATCTCTTTCTACTATATGTGACCTGCACAAGCCAAATCCATTGTTATCTTTCCAACATTAATTATAGAGCAAATTTACAACTTGAGTGAATCATTAAGGAACTTTAAGTGCTTCAGCAAGAAACTCTGAAACTTTTAAACAATTAAACTATGAATCTTCCTTATTTGATCCTAAGGTTGATCTTTCTTGTGCTTCCCTCTTGGTAGCATGAACCATTTTCTTTTTCTTTCTCTTATATCCCTTCTTCTTCTTCTTCTTTTTTGTTTTAAACAGAGGTCTCAGAAGATTAATATCTTTGTCAATACCATGCCCCAACCGTCCAACTATCCAGCTATCTTACTGTGATACCATCCAAAAAGTTCTCATCATTTCAGGAAGTGACGGTCTAAAATGACTTAACATCATGCCTGAAGGGCTTACTGACGACCCGAAGGCTTTAAAATTGCATTGCACTATTTTTCTTGTGCAAACAGTTGCATCATTCCCGAAGGTGATTGCCCGAAGGACTTATCATCATGCCCGAATGACTTATTGACGACCCGAAAGATTTAGATTTGTAATGCACTTTCTTTCCTGTGCAAACAACCACATCACTTTCAAAGGCGATGTCCCAAAGGAATTAACATCATGCTCGAATGACTTACTGATGACCCGAAGGATTTAACATCATGCCCAAAGGACTTATTGATGACCTTAAGGTTTTAGGATTGTAATGCACTATCTGTCTTGTACATACAATCAGAAAATCTTGCTAAAATTCTTCTCTTCAAACGAACGGGTAAACTTTGTTAAAATCCGCCTCTTCAAACGGATTGAAAACTTTGTTGAGATTCGTTTCTTCAAACGGGTTGAAATCTATTATTGTCATCCGCCTCCTCAGACAGTTTGAAATCTTTATTGAGATCCATCTCTTCAAACGGATTGAAATATTTTTGTTGTCGTTCGCCTCTTCAAACATATTGAAATCTTTGACGTGATCTACTTTCCAATTTCGATGTCGTAGATAGAAATCTTGCTCATTCTTTGTAAATTCTTGTCAAAATGTACAGAAATACTTTGAATGTATGAGTTAGAATGCCCTTATCTTATGGATGTCAAACTTATGATGCATAAAATGTGTCAACCGATGACCACTTGGACAGGATCTCATTTTCTTTGCCTCTTCTTTGAGCTTTCTGCTTCTGCTGCAACGATACTTCATCCTTTTAGACTACTCTTCTCAAATCTGACTTAGCTTGATCTTCTTGAATTTCATCTACAGCTCCTATTATCTTCTTATTCTGACAAACTTTGCCCTAGAATTTCGTTGTTAAACTCTTTTTCTTCTTCTTATCTCTTTAAATTGTTTTAATCAGATCTTGATCAACTTGACCTTCTTGAGATTTGTCTAAATCTATTATTATCTTCAAGCCCTGACAACATTTGCCTCAAAACTTTGTGGTTGGGATCATTTTCTTCTTGAGAAAATTCTGAATTCTTTAATGATCGAATTCTTGCAAGATCTGCATCCTCTCTTGTCTATTTTGATTTGGACCATCATGCCCCAAAAATCTCATCTTCACAGCCAATGATGCCCTTGACCTCTTATTTTCCTGCCTCATCCTGTATATTTCCCCCCCTCTTTCGTCATTTATAGCGAACCAATGCCCCAAGTCCCCAAACTTTCTTCCAGTCCCTAAACTTTCTTCAGGTTCGTTCTTTAGACTCAATCAAAAACTCAAGGTAGAGACATACTTCGAGTCTTTTATCTTTCTAACATATGTATTCTTGTCATTATCCTCATTATGACCCCTGATGGATGATTCATCTTTCTGATTAGAAGACTGTCGAATAGATGAGCGTTTTAAAGTCAACCATGTCTTTACAACATCAGATTAATCATTTCCTTAATCTTATATTCTGAAGTTCATCTCTAAATCAATACAAGGAAATCTTTTTTGTTTTGAAAAATGTCAGTTTGTTGACTAATATTTCAATGAAGGATACCTTACATGACCCAGAAAATCAAGGCCTTAATATAAAGCGGGAAAAAATAGAATAGGATGCCTTGGATATCAAGCGCAAGAGCGTTTTAGATTCAACCCTCACATGGGTAGCATAACTCATGAATATTGTGGTGATGTCTTAGGTTATGAAATTTCTTCCAAATCACTCGGTCCACACCCTATGATTACAGCGTTGCTCGATCTTGTCAGAAAACAACTTCTTTTCTATTCTCTTCATCCATTTTTCCATTCAGAAATGTGTTCAAGCTTCCCGTACTTGTTTAACCGGTAGAGTGCAAAAATATCATTCTATGAATAGAATTCTAAAAGTGCATGTGTGACCTTCTAATTCTTATTAGCTATTATTATATTATTATACACATGCCTTCAAAGATAAATCGCTGACACTTTGGTATTGGACAGGTAGAGTGTAGCTCCTTATTAGATTTGTCGACATCCCCCACAGCTCCATCATGTTGTTCTGAGACTTATTTATTCAATAGTTCATTACCTCACTCCTCCCATTTTTCTTTCATTTTCCTTCTCTTCTTTTTCTATTTTTCCCTTTTTGTTTTCTCCATTTCTTTATTTTTCTTCCTTTCTATCTCTCTCCTTTTCTTTTCTTTCTTTTTCCTTTTCTTTCTCTGTTTCTTTATTCTTTTCTTTTTTCTTTCTCATTTTCACTTTTTTCAATTTTCTCTTTTCAATTATTTATTTTTTCCACTTTTTCTTTTTCCTCTCATTTTCTTCCTCGCACTTATTGTGTCTTTTAGGGTATAGAAGACTACGCTTAGAACTTCAATTTTGAGCAACTCTACTTGGTTAAAATTGCCTAGTCTGCTTCACTGTTTATGAATTTCAAGGATTTTTCATTGAACATCATCAAAAGTGCTGTAATCTGGCCTTTTCTTACTTTGCCGACCAAAGTAGACTGAGAAATAGATCTCATTTAATCATTTTCACAACATCCAAACGATTTTTGCACCAGAATCATTGCAACATCTTGCAATTGGCATCTAGAGGCCTACAAGGGTAAGAGAAGATATACATATATTTATTGATTAAAACATCCCTTCATTCAAATGAAAACCATCAAACGTGACATATGCCCTTGGAAAATGATCTATAATACTTTTGAGCCATAAGTAGCAAAATTATTTCCTTGTATTACTTCAAAAACAATCCTTGCACATACATGAGTAAGATACGCTCCTCAAAACTCTAGATAGTCTTGGAAGAATTCATCTTGGTTCTAAAATTCTTCGGTTGGTATAAAAACTTGCTCTATTCCTCTTGTCTCCCATTTCTGAACTAGTTCCCGTGTTAGGACTCTATTATTAACTAGTTTCTTGATCTCTTCCATTAAAGGTCTACACCTCTTGGTAGCGTGTCCTAGAACCCCATGTAAAAATCACAAACGATTTCTGGATCATAGCTATGGGCAGATGGCTTTGGCACGACCTTCATTGGCCTTGGAGTGATATATTGTCCTTCAACGAGGTGAGGAAATAAGTCTAAAATAAATACTCCAAAGATCTCCAGATTTGCATTTGCTCGAGGAATTTTCTGTGGTCTTTCTGATGAATCAGCTGGCTTTTTTCTCTTGCAGTTCCGGGAACTTTAACATTACATTCATTCACCTCTTTCTCTTGCTTCTTTTTTTGATCAACACAACTTTTAAATCTAGGTTCAATTTTCCCTTGTCAGATCCTTATTTCAATTGCTTCTCCAATCCCCATGAGGTCACTAAAATTGTCTCTTGAATTCGCAAACATTCTCTCGAAGAAAGGAGATGGAAATGCTTGAGGAAACATGAGAGATATTTCTTCCTCTGTCATGGGAGGTTGTACTTGAGCTGCTAATCCCCGCCACCTCAGTGCATAGCCTTTAAAGCTTTCATTGACCTTCATACTTATGTTCTACAGGAGTTGGCGACCTGGATCCAGGTCTATAACATTCTTGTATTGCTCCAAAAATGCTTTGGCCAAATCAACCCATGATCGAATCCGTTCTCAACTTAATCGGTTGTACCACACTACGGTTAGTCCAACCATGGTATCATAGAAATAGTGGATCAGCAATTTATCATCATCCAAATGTCCTTCCATTTTTCTACAGAACATTACCAAGTGAATTTTAAGACAACTAAAACCCTCATACTTTTCAAAACTGGGGACCTTGAACTCGGGTCGTATAACCAAATTAGAGACTAAGTAGAATTTTCTTGCATCAAATATAAGATCACCAATGCCCTCTTGTCTTAATCTCTTCCACAAGTCTTGCATAATTATCTTTCAACTGCTGGAGTCTTGATCATGTGATGGTAGGCTTCACAGAACCTTTCTCCGCATTCGGGTTAGATGCCCTAGGGTAAATGGTTAAACATGGTGTAACAGTGTGGTTCTTCACTTTTTGTTGAGGCTCGGTCATCCGTTCTTGTAACCCTTCTTGGGCTTGTTCAATTCCCACCATATCTTCATCCATGATATCAAATTTTCACTTTCATTGTTTTCTAGATTGCTGCCATCAAAACCTGACCGCTTAGATCATGAATGTTAATGCAATGATTATGAAATAATAATGTTATGTTGATAAATATGCAATGCATGAATACAAGATGTATTGATTCAAGAGTGATTATCATAGAACAACTTTAATTTAAATAAAAGGATTCAATACATCTGATATTAGATTCTACAAATATTGGTGAGCTCTAACTCCCAACTGCCTAACTTTCCCTAAGATCCAGGTCAGTTTCCCTCCATGATCTAGTGTTGGTTCAATGTTCTGACTCAGTGCCATTGCTACATCTGCTAAGTCTGCCACTTGTTGAGTTACTTCTCGTGCTTGAGTAATAGCATCTTTCATGTCATTTTCCCTTTCTTTTATCTTCATTCTTGATCTCTAAAATTGGACATATCGCTTCTCCTCACATTCTTGACAGTTTTTCTTAACATCATCAGCAAGATCTTTATACATCAGTGCAAGATTGAGGTACTCATCTACTTTTTCTTTAGTGCTTTATTTTTGGCTTCACTGTCATTCAGCTTGATAACGGTATCCTCATACATATGCATATACTTGGTCATCATCTCGCGCTTTGCTTAACTAACCCTTAGATCATCCATGAAGGTGTTGCGTTGTAGTTCCATTGCTTGCAGATCACAAGAGATTGTATTAGCTCAATTTTCACTTGCTTTAAAATTCTTTTTCCAGTACTTAGCTTCATGCTTCAATTCTTTGATTTCTTTCTTTGACTGTTCTAGAGTCACACCAGACACATCATCCTTGAGCATTGAACGAATTTCTTGATGACTAGATTGCAAGCTTTTCAACTCCTCGTTCAACTAGTCTTTCTCTTTTCCTAACCTGCTTATCTGAGCCTCATATTTGAACCGATGCCCTTTTTTGGATATTTTAATCTCGAGTCTCCCATTCAACCGCTGAATCAATCGGCTTCCTGTTTCAAATTTCCATTTTCCATGCTCCAAAAGAACTTGGACTCGGTGTTTGAAGGCGATAAAATTTTCAATAGAATGCCCTTGAGTTCCATCAAGAAATTCACTGTGAACCTTGGCGTCATACCATTTTGGATACGAGGGTTACAAAGGTGTGACAAACTGTGAGGCCTCCAATCGAGCTTTCATCAATTGAGGGTATAGTTCTTTGTATGAAATAAGGATTTGGTCAAAATGAAACTTGCGATCTCTTGTCTTTTGGCAATATGCTAAAAGAGTATTGAAGCTTGTACCCTGTCTCGGACTCTTGATTAATTCTACTGGACCTGAATTTTCTTTCATTTTTGCATCTCTAGGTATTTTATGAGTTGTTAGGCTTTGGAGAAGTTTGGGTTTTCCATCTTCAAAACTCAATAGGACTACCCTGATAAGATCTTCAACTTTGTTCTTCAAAACGTCACAATTCTCAGTAGTATGGTCTGAACTTCCCTAGTGATAGTCACTTACTGCATTGTTGATGTAACCTCTCGAATAAGAAAATTCTTTAGGCTTGGACCAGACTGGGCTCACCAATTCCTTTTCTATCAAAAGCGGAAGCAAATTTGTGTATGTCATTGGGATTGAATTATAAGACCCTCCATTTCCTTCCACTCGGGCTTCTTTCGGGCCTATAATTACTTTCTTGGAATTTGACCCACTTACGCCTCTTGTTGGTTCACGTATACAAATTGTAACGGTGCTTGGACCTGGTCATTTATACATGTTCTGGTTTTTGTTCGGTTTTTCCTTCAGTTCAATGTGCCCTTTTTCTTTGTCCATAGCCGTCATCATTTCATTTATTTGTCGTTTCAATTCTTGCATCTCATTTTTGTCTGCATCAACACTAACACCATCGAACATATGACACTTGGACGAACTACCTCTCATTTCTTCCGTGACTTGTTCTGGACACTGCCTCATATTTGTAGTCTCCTCTATCGAATTACGATTCCCCTTATCTCTCATGATCGTCTTCTAATGATAACCATTTTTGAATCAATACCTCTATGCAATAAAGATGCGGTGCAAAAATGCAAAGTATAAGAAAACAAAAGAAACGCGTTAGTATGGTAAATTAATTGTGTAAGCAAAAATTTAAATTGCTGATAAATAAAACAATTTAGTTAGCCAAGAAAATAATCAGAGAAAAGTATTTAAACCGTCAGCACCAATCCTAGGTCCCCTGCCTAGCTCTTGCGGGGTGGGATTCTAAAAACGAAATGTGAAAATTGTTTTAGACTCTGGGTTCCCGAAGTGTCATTACTGTCTGTTGCAATAGTAAGATAATGTAAAAAATATTATTAAAATTATTAAAATTACACATAAACTTTGATAAAAGGATAATGTAATTCTGATTATCAATTTTACTTATCTGAAAAAAGATAATGTAATTCATACAGTTTGATTTGGTGTAATATGCATACATAAAATATTAATTTTAATTCAATTTTCATACAATATTAGTTTTTGAATGGGTGTGATTCCATTTTATATTTACTTTTTATATATACAAACTATTATAATTTATTTTATAGTTAATGTTTATTTTATGGTCCATAGGACATATTGGTGTTCTTTCAAGAATGTTGTCTTTAAAGTTCGAACTTGAATTCTTTCATTAGAAGTACAATATACATTATCTTTGCACACAACTCTTGTTGGTAACAATTATAATTATTTTAATTGTTTACGATATAATCAGAATCGAACTTTTAAATTTAAATTCATATCAATAAATATTCAATCTAAATTCATTTGTAATTTTAAGATTTAACCTTTATTTACAACTCACAAAATTTATAGGATAAAATTCACAAATGGTCACTGAACTTTGTTAAAAAAATAAAACGGTAACTAAACTTTCAAATCTTACAAAATGACAATTAAACATTATGTTTTGTTATAAAATGGTAACTCGGCCGTTAAACTACGTTAGCATGAGTAATGTTGCAATTATAAAATTTTGAATAATATCACAATTAATCCTTTATATTAACAGGTTCAATCAATTTAGTCCTTTATATTAACAGTCGAAAACTGTTAGGAAGCAGCAAGCATTGCCTTAGCAGGCGGCGCTATTGGGGCGATATCAATTGCAGGTCTAACTTGACTGGAAATATTCAAGGAGTTTACATGGTACTGGTACTCTAACCCTTATTCTCTTTGGTCATATTATTAAGCTATGGAACAATGAAGACCAAAATCTTTATTCTCTAAGATGACGATGATGGTGTGATCTGCAAGGGAATTGAAAATCAAAGAAAAATGGAGAAATGGGTATTAATAAGAGGAAGAGGCTATGTGTGGAAGAGAAAGGAAAAAGGGAGGAGAATGTGTTTTTATTTGAAATATGATTAAATTGATTGAATCTATAAATATAGAGGACTAAATATGATATTATCTAAATTGTTTGTCCGAAAAAAAATCGCATAAGACACAATAACTAGATCAAATATTCTACATAGTATTAAGACGCAAAGTGCTTATAATATTTTTTTTCTTCATCATAGTGAATGTTTTCATCATTTACCATAATTTTTTTGTTGAAGTTTTTTACATAAATTTTGATGTTCTTTATTTAATTTTATTTGATCAGCAATATGATTTTATTGAAGAAAAAATCATACAAAGCACAACTAATAGCCTCATTAAAAACCCCCATAAGCCTAAGTGGGGGAAAAGAGTACCATTAGTTGTGTAATACAAGGACCAACACGACTCAGTTCAAGGCCGAACCCATAACCAAGACACCCTATCAACACCCCCTTTCGCAAGGGAGTCTGCCACTTGATTCCCCTCCCTCAATACATGCGAGAAGAAGACACCCGACAAAACCTCACAAGCATCGTCAATCTGAAAGAACCATCGCCATAATCGCCAAGGTCGGCGCTCACCTCCTTGAATCCACGCAAGGGCCACCTTCGAATCGGATTCAATGATGACCGACTCCACCCCCCCCAAGGCAACTCCCTCAACATCTTCAGGGCATAAGCTATCGCCTGAACCTCGGCTTCATTCGAGTCCGCCACACCAATTGGACCGGAAAACAGTCCCCTAATTCGACTCTCCCAGTCTCGAAGCACTCCCCCACACCCTGCCAAACCCGGCTTCCCCCGAGCTGCGCCATCGACATTAAATTTCAACACGCCCTTCCAAGGCGGAGACCACTCCACCACCTCCTTAACCGACTGGTTCCCCCGTGCATCGTTAACGCAAATAAGAGGGCAGTCCCACCAAGCTGCTTCCCTAATATCCACCATATCGAATCTCACCCACATCCAGTGAAAGGATCGCAATTTAATTAAGAAAAAAAATACCCCAACCGACGAACTCTTGTTCTAAAACATTAAATTATTTCGCGCTAACCACAACGACCACAACACACTAGAGCAGCCTATAAGCCACCACACACGCATATCTCCTGTAAAAAAGTTGTGGAAACTAGCTAAAAGGAAGTTGCACACCTGTTGCGGACGCGTCACACTTACTCCCCACCACGGGAAAAAGCACCCCCACACCTCCCACGCCAATGAGCAGTGCCATAGGATGTGGTTCACTTCATCCTCGCCATCCCCACAAAACCGGCAACGCAACGAGGTGTCACCCAATGCTACACCGCGAGCAACCAACATGGACAAAGTTGGCAGCCGATCCATTACAAGGAACCAAAGAAAGCATTGCAGTTTAGGTAAAATAGGGATCCGCCACGGCCAAGAGACGTCCGACATATCCGACATCCCAAATGATATCATTAGTTTATGCAAAGCTCGTACTGAAAACTCACCCGATGGCGTATGAATCCAAACAAAACGGTCAAGCACTCCATGGCGCAATTCGAACCCCTGTATGCATCCCACCATCTCGCGAAGCATATCCCCCTCAAAAACCCTCAACGCTCGTCGGAAAAAGCAGCCCCATTCATCCAAGGACAGTCCCAGCACTTCACCGACACACACCAATTTGTCTCTTGCTAACCCATAAAGACGAGGGAAAGCTAACTTCAGAGGTTCGGGTAAGCACCAGCAATCGTGCCAAAACAGCACGCTCTCGCCATTCCCTATAATCCAACAGAATTGCGATGTATTCATGAAGCGTGCCACAACTTCAGTTTGCTGAACATCAACGATATGCTTCCACATAGCCGACATCGATCTCTTACCTTGCTGGTGAAGTCGCCAATTAAGCACCTCGGTTCTGTATTTGGCATCAATAATCCTCCTCCATAAAGAACCTTTCGCTTCGGCATATCTCCATGCCCACTTAGCCAACAAGGCTAAATTTCGAGTATGAAGATTTATGACACCCAAACCACCCAAACGTCTCGGTTTAAAAGCAATTTCCCAGCCCACTCTACTCAATTTCGCTCTCTCCTCCTTTCCACCCCATAAGAAATTCCGCCGAATACGATCAAGTTTCAGAACGATCCTCTTTGGGATCATGAAAATGCTCATGTAATACACTGGAAGCGCCGAAAGCACCGAGTTAACCAATACAAGTCGCCCCGCAAAGGAGAGCGAATCTCGTTTCCACCCCGCTAAACGCTGACGAAATCTTTGAATCAACGGATTCCATATTTCTATACCACGCGGACTCAAGCCGATAGGGATCCCTAAATACTTCATCGGTAAGGTCCCCCTAGGACAGCCTAGCACCCATCCCACGTCCTCAATTATCACCTCATCCATTCCAATACCAATCAAGCATGATTTATCATAGTTAATTTTCAGCCCAGTTGTGAGTTCGAAACAAGTAAGAACTCGCTTCAAGTTGCGAGCCATCTCTACATCCCCCCGGATGAATAAAACCGTATCGTCCGCAAATTGTAAATGCGAGATCGATACATCCCCTACCATACGAATTCCAGCAATCAAACCCCTACGCTCCGCATTTACCAAATAAAGATGAAGAGTTTCGGCCACAATCACAAAGAGGAGGGGCGATAGTGGATCGCCTTGTCACAGCCTCCTCCTCATTGGGAACTCCTCCGTAGGACTACCATTAAGCAGAACTGACAACCTCGCCGTCTCCACACACTCCGACATCCACCGACACCATACTTCCCCAAAGCCCATGCGCACAAGGATTATCTTCAAGCAGCCCCAATCAATGCAATCGTACGCCTTAGCAAAGTCAAGCTTCAGCACATAGCTGCCAAGAACCTCCCTCGAAGACTTCATCGAATGAATCACTTCATTGGCAAGTAAAATTCCATCTAGAATTTGCCTCCCGGATATGAAAGCTGATTGAACATCGCTAACAATCTGTGGTAGCACTACTTGAAGGCGACGCGCTAAACATTTGGCCATAATTTTATATACCAAGTTGAGTAAACAAATAGGCCTATAATCCCCCAACTCACGTGGATGATCTTTCTTTGCTATGAGCACAACGAAAGTGGAATTGTAGCCCCGCGGCAAACGGCCTGTATAATGAAATTCCCCCATGAATGCCATTAAGTCATCACGCACAAATTCCCATCCTTTCCGAAAGAACTAAAAGGGAAAACCGTCCGGCCCCGGTGCTTTCGCACCTTCACTACTCCACAGCACCTTCTTCACTTCCTCCACCGAAAACGGCCGTTCCAGCTCTGCACTTTGCTGTACCGAAATACATTCAAATGCAACATCCGACACTAATACACCCCCACCCGGTTGCTTCCCAAAATGTCTAGTAAAGGCTGCTTTAACCATAAGTTTTAAACGCCTTGGCTCCGTGACCCATTCGTCCCCAAACTGAATACCTCTAATCGAATTCCGAGATTGTCTAATTTTCGCTGATTTGTGAAAGAACGATGTATTTCGGTCACCTTCCGCTAACCATAATGATCCTGATTTCTGACGCCAAAACGATTCACGCATGCTGGCGACTTTCCAAAGTCTAGAATGCAACTTCCTGTAAACCTCTTCCTCGATCGGTGTCCTTTCCTTGTCCCCTATCCTAGCATCCCAATCATCAATCTGTTTTGTTAAACTCCCATACTCCTTGTCCAAATCCCCAAAATCTGACCGGTTCCAGCCCTTTAGAATCTACTTCAGCCCCTTCAATTTCGCGCTTATTGTTCGACCCTCCCTCCCCAAAGAAAGCTGCTGCCATTCCTTCTCTAGAAGAGGCAAATTAGATAGCCATGTATTCATAAAACGGAACGGCTTAGGTCCACTATCCTCCAATTCGCTCACCAATACAATCGGCGAGTGATCCGATAACTCCTTCGAGAGGTGAAGAATCATTAACGAAACAAATCGCTGGATCCAACCGTCCGAAACCAAGAACCTGTCCAATCTACTACATCGTCCTCCTGGTCCAAACCACGTGAACAAGGTTCCTTTGATTGGAACATCGATCAACGCGAGCTGTTCTATAGTCTC